>CM028135.1:1021647500-1024147500 GCA_016271365.2 Neoceratodus forsteri | reverse complement strand
AAAGCTGATGGAGCTGTTTGTCGCTATGGTGTTAAGAAATGGTTTGCAATTTTCTTCTGACATTTTCAGGGTTGAAGGGGCTTGTGCTACTGATGTGTCTTTTGGTGGTTTTGAGAAAATATTGTAATTTTGTGTCAAGTTATGCAGCTTTTAAATTTTGCTGTGTTTTCTACAGGATAAGATTGCAATATGAGGTGTTTTTTGATGCTGTACACTATAGAATTGGAGTGCAGAGCCAAAAGGGCCCTGTGCTCCCACAGGCAAATAGGGATACCACTATTGTATGAAATAGTATGCATGGATGGGAGTGCAGGATAACATTATGGACTGAGCCCTGTGCTCCCACCTGCAAATAAGGATACAATTCTGGAACGATGGGAGTGCAGGGCCCAGAGGGCCATTTGCTCCCACAGGAAAATAAGAATATGATTATGCTTTCTCAAAAAGTAAGGACATTATTTTTGAAAAACTTTGTTAATGCACTAGCTATGGTTAGTGACAAAAGTAGGGAAATGTGGCATTAGGGTTTCCAGTCCTAACTCCCCACCTGCACCCTGTAGGCAGCAGCAGGTGTGGTGTGTGCTTTGCCACTGTCAGCCCTAATGCTCACCCCATTCTCATATACTGTACCCATCTCAGCTTACTTACTCATGGAATGGAGTGAGCAATGGGGCTGACAATGGCAAGGCACACTCCATGCCTGCTGCTGCCTCCAGGGTGTGGGTGGGGTGTTAGAGTTGGAAACCCTAATGCCACATTTCCCTACTTATATCACTTTAACCATAACTAGTGCATTAACAAAGTTTTTTGCAAAGAATAGATAAATAGACAGACAGTCAGATGGATTTATATTTATAAAATGGGTCAGAAAGATCTGTGAAAATCCGGTCTCCTGATTGGATGAAACACACCACATGACCATGCATTATTCCACAATGACTGCACACCTGCCTTTCTTTTCATCCCTCAGAATCCTCTGGACATTTTATAAAACTGATAATCCACTGAAAGGCTGAACAGTCATGCTCTGTTATATACGTGCCTTGGATTATTTAATGCACTTGACGTGCAGCGTTGTGCTTACAACTCGACCAAGGTGTGCATATATCCAATCATGACCATATGCCCTGTAGTAGATTATCTATTATACATATATGTATGTATATATATATATATATATGTATATATGTGTGTGTGTGCGTGTGTATAGACATATAGTATAGATGTATAGAGTGCATATATGTATGTGTGTATACATACCCATATATATATATATATATATATATATATATATATTCATGATAAAAAACTCAGTTTAATGCATCAGTTAGGGTTGTTCCACAGTGACAAAGTGAGGACATTCAATGTTAGGGGTTGCCACCCCTTGCACCCCACCCCACCCCAACAGGCATTGGGGTGCATGTTGGGTCATCGGTCCTAACTCTCACCCCATCCCATGTGTAAACAAGCTGAGGTGGTGCAGCATACGAGAATTGGGTGAGAGTTAGGATCGATGACCTCAACACACACCCTGATGCCTGTTGGTGGGGGTGGGGTGCAAGGGGTAGCAACCCTAAAATTGAATTTCCTTGCCTTTGTCACTGTGGAACAACCCTAACTGATGCATTAAACTGAGTTTTTTGCTATGAATATCAATATATAATTATATATATATATATATGTACATATATATATATATATATATATATAAAACCCAATCCTGTTTTTGCCCAACATCTTAATCCAATCGTTTTATCAGCATTCTGGCAGCACTCCCACAAGCCTTCTGAAAAGTGTGCACAACACATCTCCTTCAAATCAGAATCAAAAACCAAGCCTTGAACATCTGTCGCAAAAATACAAGACTACTAATGCTGTGCTGTTGACCCCAACTCACACCTGATGCTGGTTGGGGAGGGCGGGTGAGGGTGCATGGGGGATTTCAACCTAACATTGAATTTCCTCACTTTTGTCACTGGGAACAACCCTAACTGATGCATTGAACTGAGTTTTTACCATGAGTTTCCCTTCTTTTTGAGAATGAGGACTATAAATAGTGAATGGAATGTGGTGGTGGAAAAGCGGGCCCTTCAGGTCCCGCACTTCCACCACGTGATTTTTTGTCACATAGTAATGGAATGTGCAATGCAAATGCAAAGGAAACAGAAACAGAAATGCAAGGGCATACAGAAATGCAAACCGTAACGAGCATGGCCATGGTACTGCAATTGTAAATGCAAATGGTAATGGTAACAGCAACAATAATGCCAAAGGAAACAGAAATGTAAGTGCGTACATAAATGCAAACTGTAATGTGCACGGTCACGGTACCGCAATTATAAATGCAAATGGTAACTGTAACAGCAACAATTATGCCAAAGGAAACAGAAACGGAAATGCAAGTGTGTACGGAAACCCAAACAGTAATGTGCACAGTCACGGTACCACAATTGGAAACACAAATGGTAACAGTAACATCAAGAATAACGCCAAAGGAAACAGAAATGGAAACGCAAACGAAAGCACGTACAGAGACGCAAACCGCAACGCTCACGGTCACTGTACCGCAATTGGAAATGCAAATGGTAACGGTAACAGCAACAGTAATGCCAAAGGAAACAGAAACCCAAACACAACCGAGTATGGAAACGCAAACCATAATGCACATGGTCACAGTAACGCAATTGGTAATGGTAACAGCAACGATGACACAAAACAAAAGACAAACGCAAATGGAAGGGCATACGCAAACGCAAATGGTAATGTGCACAGTGACGCAAATTGAAACACAAACAGAAACAGTAGTGGACTTGCAATGGTAACAGTAATGCAAACGCAAGCACAAATAAAAATGCAAAGGGTAACACACACAGTGGCGTACACAGGAACACTAATGCAAACGGGTATAGAAATGCAAGTGGAAACACTAACTGTAACAGTAAGTGGAGCACACACCCTGGTTTTCCCCAACAGCTGCATAGAGAAACACAGTTACTACAAAGAATGTATGCATACTAATGGGCCTTGGACCAGAAAATGAGCACTTGGAATACTAAATTGCTTATATCTCAGGAACCGTACGACATACAAAAAAAAATTTAAATTCATATGATTCATGACTTTCCTGGCTAGTTTGCACTTAACCTCTTAGTGGGAGCTAAGCATTTTCCAATGAAAAGTCTGTATCTTGCACCGTTCTGAGATACGGGCCCTGAAAGGAGTGGTGGATGCCGCCAGGTTAGTCTATGGGAAAAAGTTTCAACTTCAGAGTACCATACCTTTGCATCTCAGCTACATTTTTTCACCAAACCACCAACAGGCACATCTGTGGGATGTTGGCTTTCTTCCCTTCAAATTTCAGCCCAAAAGACCAAACTGTACTTTTGCAGAAGGGTGGCAAACAATTCTTGTTATTTTGGCCAGTGTTGCAAAGTAGCATGATTTGCGACACTTTCGCAAAAAAAAATCGAAAGTGTTGCAAGTGCAACACTACTTTGAGACACTACAGATTACAAAATTTGAAAACATATTTCTGGGTGTTTAACCCCAAAAATACATGGCTAGCATCCTCAGGTCTCGACTAGGTGAACACAAAATAATTGTGTCCCTAGATGCCAAGCATTTCTGTGACCAGTAACTGAAAAAAATAAATTGCTGACTCACGACACTACGGGGGTCATTTGTGACACTAAAAACGCATTTGGAACACTGTCAAACCTTTTGTTAACTTTTCCCATTGAATATAATGGGAAATTGTTTTTGAATAACTTTTGAAATGTTTAATATTTTTCATGAAATCTTCAAAAGGCACATCGGGGACCAAGGCTGCATGTTCCCTGAAGTGTTTGGACCGGTCGCGCAAACCGTGTGACCTGTAGGCACGAGCATAGAATGTGCAAAAAGTGTAAATGCGCTACGGAATGTCGCTTAATAACTCTGCAACCATATATCTGACTGATACCAAACCTGGCAGATCCCAAGATCTATACTACCGCTCCATGCCTGCTGAATTTCAGGCAAATCCGTCATACATTGGCAAAGTCATTAAGGTGCAAAATTTCACCATTTAACCTTAAATGGGGTACTCAACCCTGACTATAGTGGCACTACCATGCCACTATAATGTGTGTGTGTATGTATGTTTGTATATATCTGTGCATGTATATATGTATGTATATGTATATATATAAGACAAAGAACCTCTGTGCATAAACACTGAGGCAAGGGTTACCCCAAAGGGCATTTGGCTGGGAAGCCAAGTTTCAAGAAAATACAAAATCACACATGCCCCCATAATACAAAGCATCATGGGCTGCATATGCAAATCACCACAGAATGTTATGCTGGTCCAACTTTAAGCAGAATTGCATGGTGCCGAAAGGCCTCTCACACAGTTTGCAAAGGGTGCTAACAGAAGACATAGACACGTGTTTCGTCCTACCAGGACTCATCAGTGTGCCTCGTCTGCTTGACACCCCAGTGGAATGGACCAGCTACCCCTGAGGCAGTGTGCCTGGGATATATTGTGGTGAACCCATTAAAATAAAAAACTATTTAAAAGACAAAGAACCTCTGTGCATAAACACTGAGGCAAGGGTTACCCCAAAGGGCATTTGGCTGGGAAGCCAAGTTTCAAGAAAATACAAATCACACATGCCCCACAATGCAAAGCATCATGGGCTGCATATGCAGATCACCACAGAATGTTATGCTGGTCCAACTTTAAGCAGAATTGCATGGTGCCGAAAGGCCTCTCACACAGTTTGCAAAGGGTGCTAACAGAAGACATAGACACGTGTTTCGTCCTACCAGGACTCATCAGTATGCCTCGTCTGTTTGACACCCCAGTGGAATGGACCAGCTACCCCTGAGGCAGTGTGCCTGGGATATATTGTGGTGAACCCATTAAAATAAAAAACTATTTAAAAGACAAAGAACCTCTGTGCATAAACACTGAGGCAAGGGTTACCCCAAAGGGCATTTGGCTGGGAAGCCAAGTTTCAAGAAAATACAAAATCACACATGCCCCCACAATGCAAAGCATCATGGGCTGCATATGCAAATCACCACAGCATGTTATGCTGGTCCAACTTTAAGCAGAATTGCATGGTGCCGAAAGGCCTCTCACACAGTTTGCAAAGGGTGCTAACAGAAGACATAGACATGTGTTTCATCCTACCAGGACTCATCAGAATGCCTCGTCTGTTTGACACCCCAGTGCAATGGATCAGCTACCCCTGAGGCAGTGTGCCTGGGATATATTGTGGTGAACCCATTAAAATAAAAAACTATTTAAAAGACAAAGAACCTCTGTGCATAAACACTGAGACAAGGGTTACCCCAAAGGGCATTTGGCTGGGAAGCCAAGTTTCAAGAAAATACAAAATCACATGCCCCCACAATGCAAAGCATCATGGGCTGCATATGAAAATCACACACAGAATGTTATGCTGGTCCAACTTTAAGCAGAATTGCATGGTGCTGAAAGGCCTCTCACACAGTTTGCAAAGGGTCCTACCAGGACTCATCAGTATGCCTCGTCTGTTTGACACCCCAGTGCAATGGACCAGCTACCCCTGAGGCAGTGTGCCTGGGATATATTGTGGTGAACCCATTAAAATAAAAAACTATTTAAAGACAAAGAACCTCTGTGCATAAGCACTAGGCAATAGTTACCAAAGTGCATTTGGTGGGAAGCCAAGTTTCGAAAATACAAAATCACACATACCTACAATGCAAGCATCCTTGGGCTGATATGCAAATCACCACAGAATGTTATGCTGGTCCAACTTTAAGCAGATTTGAGATATGTAGCCTATGATGCTTTGCATCGTGGGGGCATGTGTGATTTTAGTATTTATATGTATATATATACTGTATATACATGTGTATGTGTATATATGTATGTGTGTGTGTGTATTTATGTGTGTGTGAATGTATGTGTATGTGTGTGTGTATATATATATATGTATGTGTATATGTGTATAAGTGTGTGTGTGTGTGTGTGTGTGTGTGTATGTATATATATATATATATATATATATATACACACACATATATACACTATTACATAGGGGATACATGATGGGCATGCCATGTCATTACCATGGGTGCCCTTCCCCTCTCACTTTGAGATACCATTATCTCTGTGATTCTGAAAAAAAACAAGGATTTGCAATCGTGTGCTATTGACCAATTTCTCTCATTAAAGTGGACTGTAAAGTCCTCGCTAAAACACTGGCATCTCATCTGGAAGTGGTGATCCCTCAGCTTGTTCACCTATCACAGGTTGGTTTTGTGAAAGGAAGGTCTGGCTCAGATCATGTCCATTCCCTTCTCACAGCACTGTTTTTCGCCCAAGCCTCCAGCCTCCCAGCCACAGCTGTTACAATTGATTTTGAAAAAGCATTTGATTCTGTTCTGTGGCTCTGTCTTTTTCAGGTGCTCTTGTACTTTAGTTGTGGTTGAGACTTCATGCTGGGTTAATTTACTATATACAGACCGTACCACCAGACTGCTTACTAATGGTTCATCGTCTGATCCACTTTTCCTGCAACGTGGTACCAGTAAGAGCCACCCCTCTTCCTTGACATTTTTGCTGGCTGTTGAGCATTTGGTGGTGGTGATTCATTCCCACTGCAATATTTTGGGTATCAACATTAATGGCTTTGAACTCTGTACCTTACTCTATGTGGACGATCTTCTAGTGCTGTTTTCTTTTCCTGAAACTCCTGTTCCTTCACTAGTAAGCATCCTGCACTGTTTGTCTGAAATCTTTGGTCTTTGTATCAATCCCTTGAAGATGCATATTCCTCCCCTTGCTTTGTTCTGCTCTTCCCAGCCATTTGCTTCTGCAGGTTTATCCTGGTCCTCTTTGGGCATAAGATAATTTGGAATTCATATTGTGCTTTCCATCCCTTCTATTCCTAAATTCAGCCTTGACCCCTTACTTCAAACTTTGCTGGTGGATTTTGAGTGATGGAAGGCCCTGCATCTTTCTTTGGTAGGTAAGATTGTGGCTATCCAGGTATCTGTGAATAAGCTTCTATGTCATCGGTCATCTTCCTCTTTTAATTTCCAATTCCTGGTTTTCCAAAGTTGATATCCTCATTAGATCCTTTCTCTGGGAAGACCATCTGCCCAGGTACAGTCGTTCCAAACAAGGGGCTCATTGGTCTCTCAGGTGATGTGGTCTTCCTTGGTTTAAATGCTATCATCTTGCCTTCCTTGCTGCACAAATGTTGCATTGGTTCCTAGATGAGGCTGACTGAGCCTCGATATGGCTTCAGTTGGAATCCATGCTCTTTTGCATTTTTTCTGTTGGATCCCTTCCTTTTTCTGTCATTCCACATTGTGTTCATTTATACCCCACTATCATTGCTTCTTGTTCTGTCTGGTGGGCACTGAGTAAGCAGCACTACATGGACCTCTGTCCTGTGAAACTGATGCCCCTTTGGCTTAACACTCGACTTCAGATTGTGGGCTGTTCCTTTTATGGTGTGATTTGAAGTCTCATGGCTTTTACATGTGTGAGACTGCTTGCTTCAAACTCCTCCCAGCTTTTGCTTTTGATACTCTTGTTAAGCAAGTTAATATCCCATGACAGGATTTTGGAAATATTTGTAGCTTTGTGCTCTTTTACAGAAGTGGCTGCATATCCCTACTGTCCATGTTTCACCCAGCCCAAGCTTCCCCATCACCTTTAGCTCCATGCTTCAAAGGGACATGCTGGCCTCATCTATAAGAGAATCAGGGACTCTATTCCTGACCAGGTACAATCTGCCAAATATCGATGGGAGCAGAGCGTGGGCATGGTTGTCTCTCCTAAGGACTGGGCCTAAGCTTGGTCCATTGCCCACCTTGCTCATAGGGATATGAGCAGTCAGCTTCATCAAAACTAAGTGCTCCATTACTGGTATTGCACTTCACTCATTGTTTTTGATCTTGGTCTTTATCAATCCCCAAAGTGTTGGAAATGCCACTCCATTGATGGCTTCTTGTTCCACATTCTGTGGATGTGCCCCAGTGTCCATCCCTTTTGGCAGTGTGTGCATGCCTTTTTCCAGTCTGTTCTGAATATGTCTGCCTCCTTCTTCACTACTATATTTAGTCTGTCCTTCCCATCACAGGTCACTCATACTCTTCTCTCCCTGTTTAAATGGCTCACCTGTGGCTGCTACTGAGGCAAAGTGGCTCTTGCTCCAGAGATGACGGTGTGCTGCGGTCCCTTCAGCCTATACCTGGATAACCACTCTGGCCACTTTGACCCATAATGAGTGCCTTAGGCACATCACATTTAACACTCTTACCACCTTTGACCATGTCTGAAGCCCTTTTCCTGGATGACTTAGTGATAAATCTATCTAGGTTTTTCTGGTCCCCCGGCACTCCAGAATGTCCTTACAT
Organism: Neoceratodus forsteri; assembly: GCA_016271365.2. Classification (NCBI taxonomy): domain Eukaryota; kingdom Metazoa; phylum Chordata; order Ceratodontiformes; family Ceratodontidae; genus Neoceratodus; species Neoceratodus forsteri. Next base: position 1,024,139,094 of record CM028135.1, on the reverse strand, counting down.
CTTTCTCCTTGCCTTTTGGTGGCATTTCTTGTTACATTTTCTTTTTACTTTCCCTCTTGTTTGGTTGCAATGCTAGTTGTCTCTCTTCTTTGCCCCTGTATACCATTTTTGCTGCTGTTCCCCCAGTTATGTTTGTTACTATTACTTTTGATTATTTCTGATATAATGTTTATCAGGCCTCTCGCAATATTAATAGCTGCATTGTTAATTTTTCTATCTCCATTATTTATGGCATCATACATACAATGTTTTTATGCTTTATGGGAAGTTGTGCCTCCTATGCCTTTGTGTGTTGTGCCAAATGTTTGTACAAATGCTGTGCTATGCTATTTTTTCCATGCCTGATGTTGTTGTAATGTTCATTATTCTATTTTTTGCTTGCTGTATACTCAAGAACATTTCAAACAGAAATAAAAGTAGGGAAATGTGGCTTTAGGGTTTCCAGGCATGGGGTGTGCCTTGGGATTCTCAAGCCTAATGCTCAACCCATTCTCATACACTGTACACATCTCAGCTTCTTTACTGATGGAATAGGATGAGTGTTAGACTTGACAACCCCAAGGCATACCCTATGCCTGGTTTGCTACCTGCAGGGTGTGGGTGGGGTGTTAGGGTGAAAACCCTAATGCACATTCCCTACTTCTGTTGCTATAACCCTTACTAGGGCATTAACAAAGTTTTAAGCAATTAATGACCTAACATTTTGAGATAGTGTACGGGCCATCTGATGAGGATCAATAATAGAGATGCCTGGATGGACACAGATACCTAACAAGTTGACTGCAAACAGGAAAACAATGCAGCCACCATGATATGTGTCTGCATGGGTGGGGTTGGGTTGTAGCAGCTAAGGGGCTTCACAAATGTACCACTAAATGGAAAAGGGTGCTGGTACACGCTTGGAGACTAAAGCAGTGGTGCCATCTGCCCAATACAGCTCCTGTTTAGGCAAGGAGAGTAAACACAGATGCCAATGAAGCACCAAATGTAATGATATGAGACATTCATCACTCTCCACAACACTTTTTTTCCATTTAAACTTCGATGTCTTAGTATAAATATAAAATAAAGCAGCAAATGAAAGAAAAATGATTTTTCCCTCATTTGGTCCAAGCACTGAATTCTTTTTTTGCATTTCATACAGCTATTTGAACTACTTACTGAGCATGCTCAGGAGGGGTGTGTGGGGTGGTGGGTGATGAATGGGAGGGTCAGGTGGGGGGAATCTTGGCAGCAAAAGACATCAATGGATATTTTTCCTTTTACAGATATGAAAAATATACTGAGTATTTCTGCACTGGGGGATTGGGCCCCCCAGTGTCACTATTATGTTTCTTTTGGTGGGGGGAGTATGGTGATGCATGCTGAGAGGGAGGGTTGGGTGGGAGGATATGAGGAAAAACTCTGGGCATTCTGATCATGACACTGGGGTTTGGCTCTGCCAGTGTCACTTTATGTTTCTGGGTGGGTGTAGGAGTGGTGGGCACTGACAGGGATGCTTGGGTGGGGCATATGAAAAAAAACAACTCAGGGCTTGCTGATCATGACACTGGGGACTGTGTACCCCAAGTGTCACTTATGTTTCTGCAGGGTTTGCAGGGTGGTGGGTGCTGAGAGGGAGGGTCAGGTGGGGAGATGTCTGTAATTTAAAGAAAATAAATCAGCAGTCATGGCACAATGTGCCATTCCCATGATGGTCACCACTGTCTACTGCACATGTGTGACCACTAGCAGATGTGCGGTGGTGTGTGACAACCATGCCGAACATGGTAGAGTGTGCCATGACCACCAATTTATTTGTTCTTTAAATTATAGATTGCATCCACCCACCCCTCCTCAGCACCCCCACCTCCCAAGAAACATAAGAAGGATATTAGGGTGCCCAATCCCCAGAGTCATGATCAGGCAAAAATAGTGCAGTGCCAGTTAAGACAAGGAATGGAGTGCTCCAGGGACACCATGGATGTGGAGACCACTGTGTTCCATGTTTAACATAGTTGTTCAGTTGCAAGGAATGCAAAGTGTGAAGTCATTTCTCATAGCAAAAGTCTGCAAGGCTACACCACTGCAAGCCCTAAAAGTGATATAGTAACAACCACCATTAAAATGTCAAGAAAATTGTCATATCACGCTCATACAAAAAAAGAAGCAACAACTAAGACCAGAATCCAGATAAGTTAGTCAGAAGGGTGGTGCATACCCCTAAACACAAGGGAAATATAAATTACATATGAGGATGGCAAATAGAGGGTTGGAGGCTACCACTGGACACCAGAGAAAAATACTTTGTTTAAAGGAAACAGAGATCGGAGGGTGGGGGGCACGAGACATCAGGAAATATGCTATTATAAAGGTGGCAATGATCTGGGGGTAGGGGGTGCCTCTAGACACCAGATAAAAGATTCTGCCAAATGAAAAAGGATTTTCCCTCATAAGAAAGCATGAAAGTAACAGAAGTGACACTCTGGACACCAACCAACACATGTGGCTTGCTTATGGGGACCCCCTTTGTTGGATTCTGCATTTAACTGTTGGAGAAATGCTCTTGAAATGTTGCTTTTTTAAGTCTATAAATCTTTTTTCAAGACTTATGATACAAAAAAAAAATCTTTTTTCATATTACGAATCGTGAAAAAAGATTTACTTTCATGAGGAAAAATCCTTTTTCATATGGCCGCCATTTTCTTTTCACTGTTTAAACTTACAAACATTTAAAGTGCATACATATAATGTCTTTAAAAAACAAACACCTGAAGCTAGGGACCCATTTAGCTAGCTTCTGATGTTTATTTTTTTAAATGTATACCTGCCACTGGTCACTTATTTAACTAGTAGGCACACCTCCCATACCATTTCTGTCTAGGGAAACAAAGGAGGGGTTGGGGTACAAAATAATATGCTGCAGGGTGTGTACAAGACACCAACAGACCTTTACCAAAACCCAGGTCCTGAGGAGAGAACTTTTGCTGAGAGCTATGCTAGGTTTATACTTCTGACAGTAAATCCACACTGGAAGCAGTAACTAAATTGTCCATACTAGGTTGGGATTCTAGAGTACGGCTTTATTGAAAAAAATAGTTGGTACACAAAAGCAAAGATGGACCCCCAAGGTTTTACACTTTGAAGCACAAGGCAAATGCAGAAACACATCCTTTGTACTCTGACAGAAATTTGCTACTTCCCATATTGCATAGGATTTAAACCTTTTCAGCAGCAAGCCTAAGCTGAAAACACTTCTTGTGGTAATGGCCACCATGGAATATGCAAACATTTCTTCTTCTATGTGGCACTGGCCATGAACTTAGCTGCAGTTCCTATATGGCATAGGCATTTACTGAAGACACTGTGGCATCTTGCCACGATGGAGCACTGGTGCTCAAGACTCAGACAACTCATACCCTAGGGGTAAACTTTATTCTTCAGGCATTGGCCATATGAGCCAAAATGAAATATGCACTCTAACAGAACTAGAAGTGCTGAACTGGTACTCCAGGTGGTGGGTTGCCCACCTTTGCTTCCTCATCCATACCCAGCCATTCTTTCAGAGTTACGCATTAGCTGCTACTGTAGAACTATGCTGTCTCTAGATGTTTAGCACATTTAAGCATCTGAACACTACAAGGGGTGTAATGTTAAAGTTCTGAACAAAGTGCCTAGTCACACCTGAGACATCCACTGTTGTCAGCAAATGTTAAAACAATCTTCTTGAGAACAGTCACAAACCAGAAATGGGTGAACTGGGTCCCTTTATCAGGGTGTCACTCCACAGAAAACAACAGGTACTATATTGGGTGACTCTGACAGAATCTACTCACAGTTTGTACACCAAAGGCAGCTTCTGAATGTTCTAGGTAGGATCAGGGGAGTGCCACTCAAATCCTCTGCAGTCCCACTCATCCCACTGGGGATGAGGGCATCATGAAATCCTGGAGGCAGTTTCCACCATGTCACAAGTCAGACAAAAGATGTTCTCAGAACCAGGGTGAGAAAAACCTCTCCTCAATCCTCACTGCTCCTTGCTCACTCTCTGAGCACAGAACTAAGACTCCCCAAAATTCTAAAGCTCCCCACACTCACAGCAAGCTGTGTGGCTTTTGAGGCTGTGAGGAGTTCAATGACATCACCTCTTTGCTCTCAGCTGAGACCAAGTAAGCAGAGGGACTATTTGAAAATCTATGTAACTAGTTATTCACCAGCTGTCTTCCTACCCAACACTGACACTGATGGGGTTCTAGTAACACCAGGAACAAGGGGTTACATAAAGCTGGCAGAAATACATTTCCAGGCATTCAGAATATAGGGTGCCAGCTTAGCAAGAGGAGCCATTCTCCTGTGGTCTTTGTATAAGAACAGCAGGACCTTCTAGACTTCTGCAGCAGCATCTGGAACTTGTGCTGTGACAGCAGTGAGAACAGTGAGGCACCATTTCCCTGGTGTCTAGTGGTGCCCCACATTGCCATCCCTTTATGTATGTGATATTGCCCTGGTATCTAGAGGCACCCCCCACCATCCGATTACCGTCCCCATATTTACTGTTTTCCTGGTGTCTAGTGACCCCCCACCTTCTGATTGCCATCCTTGTAATACATTTGTCTTTCTCAGGTGTCTGGTGGCAATCTCCACCATCTGATCACCATCCCCATGTTTGCCTTTCCCTGGTGTCTAATGGCACCCCTCACCTTCTGATCACTGTCCCCATAATAAGTTTTTCTTTCCCTTGTGTCTAGTGGCATCCCCACCCTCCAATCGCTGTCCTGGTCTGAAATAAAGAAAACAGTCCCTCTGATTTTTTTTAAACCTGCAAAAAATAAAATGGTCCTTTGCCCATCTGCCCCTCACCTCCACCTACCACTCAGCACCCACCACCTCACAACCCTAGTACACCCCCCCCCACACACACTCACTCAACTGAGCAGGTCACAGGATGAAGATCCACTCTTCAATTGAAGACATGTCTTGGCTGCTGGAACTGCCGACTGCAATATGAGAAACTAAGGTAAGTGCAGTTCAATGTATTTCAATAGGATTTTGAACCTTGATGCATAACTTTGCATTTGTGCATTTTGACCCCAAATTTTCAACATGTCCTTTTGGGACCTCAACTCATGACCAGTTGTGGTAGAATTATGAAAATCAAGCCTGAAAGGCAATTTACAGTTATTTGGTAATATCATATTTCAGGCAGGATTTGAGAATTTCACTACCCTTGTTCATGAGTTGGTGTCATAAGAAGACTATGTTAAAAATTTGGGGTCAAAATATGTAAAAATGGCAAAGTTATGTGCACAAGGTAAAATGTTACTATGGTCGCTTGTAGCTTTGGTAATTTTAAATATTTTGACCCCAAGTTTTTCAACATAGACATTTGTTATACCACCTCATGAATGTGACAGCTGTCACTTTTCAAATCCTGGCCAAAATGTGTTCACACCTGGGGCACTGAATGATATTTCGATGCTACAGAATTGTGTTTTGGCAGGGATTTGAAACTTTTTACTACTGGGTTCATGAGGCTGGGTTATAAGAAAGGCTATGCTGACAATTTAGTGAACAAATACAGTAAAATGCCTAGGTTATGAGCGAACATTGCAGTATTCAGCATTCATTCATAACTGCCGTAATATTCTCAATTTGACTCCAAATTTTCAACATAGTCATTTTCCACACCACCTCAAAAATGTGACGTGTCATTTTTTAAATCCTGAATGAGATGTGTTTTTGTATTTGTGGTGTGAAATAACATTTTGGTCAGTATACTATAAATGGTACATGTCATGTATATAAGGCAAATCATAGATTTGGGGTCAAAATTGAAAACAAAAATGTTGATTATTAACAAACGTTGTGAGTAGTGCCATCTTGATCCCAAGTATGCTTTGTGATCCCATGCTGGTGAGATCAGTTCAAGGTTGAGCTCAATGATCAAGCTGGATGGGTGAGGGTGGGAGAGAGTGCTGTTAAGCAACACCCCCACAGCCATGCAGTGAAAAGTGCAGGGCTGTCAGCACAGGCTTGAGTACATATGTGGAGACAACTGTCCTCCTGGCATGGGCCTTGCACCTCTCCCACCTTGAGTGGCAGAGGGCCCTGTGCATTGGCTGACTGATGCACTCTTTGCCCTGTGCATCTGTAGCTATGGCCACATAGGCGTGCAGGGACCATGGGCCCTGTACTTCCACAACCTACAAGACAGTTCCATGAATTCTTCACATCTGCCATTGCACTGAACTGCAGGGCCCACAATTTGCAGGTCCTACATTTCTTATAGGTGGAAGGAGTCTTCTCTTTGCACAGGGCATCTACATTTGTTCATGCATGTCTTAAAGGTACCTCTGTGAATGATGATACAATTCCACTATCTCAAAAGAAAGAAATTATTTGCAAAAACTTAATTAATGCACCAGTTAGGGTAACTTAGCACTGCAAAATTGGAAAATGTGGCACTAGGGTTTCCAATCCTAACACCCCAAACCCACTCCCAAGCAGCAAACAGAAAAAACAATTAGGGACGTGGGTCTTCCAAGTCTTGGCAAATCAGTGTTGGGGTCTTCCTTGCAGGTTTTCAACCCTAATGCTCACCTCTCCCTTCAGCCTGTAGGCTCCAATTCAAAGCACAAGGTACAGATCCAAGCAACTGTCTCATAATGATACACTTTTCAAAGGTAGAGAAGTATGTCTTGCTACAGGATACCAACACAGTTTGTTGTGCCTTTCTTCATGCAGGGCCTTGTGATCCTTGTGTGAAGAAAGGAAATCATGTGTGACATTGTTTGCTCACACAATTGAGTGGACATTAGGGTTGACAACCCCAAGGAAGACACCTCCACGGATTTGTCAAGACTCCTGGGACCCAAAATCCTATTTTTTCCCCTTTTACCACTTGGGGGGTTGGGTGTGGAGCATTAGGGCTGGAAACCCTAATGCCACATTTCCCCCTATGTCTGTGGTGTTAATTTACCCTAACTGGTGCATTAACAATTTTTTTTTGCAAAGAACATATATATATATATATATATATATATATATATACTGTGTGTGTGTGTGTGTGTATGTATAGATATAGGGGATATGACATGGCCTGGTGAAGATATCATATTTATCTTCACGAGAGGCCAATGATATCATGATATCTCACAAGTGGCAAAGCCACGAGTGAGATATCTTGATTATTGGACCTGAGTGAAGACACGTATGATATCTTCTACCAGGCCATGTCATGTTCTGTTTATATAACATGTGTTTTGGGCTTTTGTAGCATGATCCCTAAAACACCCCCAACCCCAAATCTTCAGCAACATCACAGATTCCATACTGTATTAAAATAAATTATCTGGCTGATCCTGTTAATTTACAGTTTTTTTGAAATACCATTATTTCATTGAGCTTGGTATTATTTGTAATTACAAACAATAATGTAGAGGTACCTGGTTGATTGTCCCCTGTGCTACCGACAAAATCCTGTGTCGTTCACTTTCCCGAACTGTAGCGTGACAGCGGCATGTAAACAAACAGATTACTGGTACCAGAGCTTTAAAATAAGTGTCTGTATAGCATAGCTATAGCAACATACACTCGCGCTTCCTTCTCCTGTTTTAAGCGGACCACTCGCTCGCTGTGCTTTTATTGGTGAGAGCGGTCCTTCTATTAAGTAAACCATGTTATCGGGACATAAAAGCCAGGATTTTCTTTAAAGTACAGACAAGTAAATACTGCCATTACATCTACAGGACATGCCATCAACACTCTCCAAATTTCAAGTGAAAAGACCAAACCATGTCTGAGATATAACATGTCAAAGTTGATGGTCACATGATGAGCTAGCAAGGCACAGACATCTCCGAGACCGCGCTTGAATCTCAGCAGATAAAATAAAAAGATTTAAGCTCTTTTTGACCCCCTAAGCCTGCTATTACAAAGATCCCTGTCGACTAGGAGAGCCCTGTGCAGTTGTGATCGCCACAGGCTCATTTGCAGGAAGGAATAGATCAACTTATCAGCGGCGAGCCAGAAGGGCGAAATGGCCGAGTTGGAAACTGAAAGCCCCGAGCCTCTCGCGGCATGAATACCAGCGACTAAGCGCTCTAAGCTCCACTCTTCAGACGATGCCGGGGACCTGAAAACAGAAGCCCAAGGAGGGTGTTCAACTTCGCAGGATATTTGTGAGATTAAACATCTTTTGCAGGGATTAGTAGCAGATTTTACCATACTGAAACCTGTGTTACATGCCTTGACACAGAGGGTGGGATGTAGAGACCAGAATGGCTTCAGAGAGGAAAACGGGACCATTGACCTAGAAATGATAGGGCTCAAAAGGCAAGTTAAAAAGCTCAAGAACGGCTGGAGGACCAAGAGTCACGCAGTAGGAGAAACAACTTAATAATGGCAGGTTTACCTGAAAAATGGAAGGCTCAGACTGTGTAGCCTCTATGCAGGACTTTCTTTGAAGCTATTTGGTCCTTCGCCATATGGTGACTCATTACAATGTGGAGGGCCCACAGGTCATTGAGAGAGACACCCCCACCTGGAGCCAGACCTTGAGTTCTGATTATGAGATTTTTAAACTACAAGGAAAAGACTCATGCCCTGAATAAAGCGAAAGTAAACAGATCCCTGCAGTGGAATGGGGCTTCAATATGGATTTTTCAAGATTTAGTGCCTTGGTGAGAGAAACAAAAAGAATACGTGGAGATAAAAAGAAGCTGTATTTAGCTGGTCTAAAATTTTGATTGCAACATCCAGCAACATTAACTGTAAAACTTCGAAAGGAGATAAACGCAACTAACAGCAACTGAAGCTCTGGAAAATCTCAGAATTGAATTACCAGAACTATTCAAGTCGCCGACTTGAAATGGAGAGGGTTAGATGGGAGTGCTGGCAACGCAGCGGCGAGTGTGATCTGCAGCATCGGGGAATTATTTTGAGAACTGACAGGGTTGGCTAATTCCTGAGTTCAACCAGATGTTGGTTTAAAGAAATAGAGACTAACTGCTTCTCACTATCGTTCTACTATGTTATCCGGAACTGTCAAAAAAGGGATGGACTGCAGCCCCTTGGCTAGCTAGTATGGCTATATGGCTAGGTTTTTTTCAGGTTACTAGAGCAAGATACAAGAGTGAATGGTTTGAAGGAGAAAAGTTATCGGACTAGTACTAACCTGGGTTGCATATTGTTCATGGGGCTGTTATGCTCTTTCTTTTTCTGGCCATGGAGAGAAAAGTTTTATAAGGCCATAGACAAAGCCAATTTTTAATGTCGGGGGAATGAAGGTCACTCGATGGATGATATGCTGGGATCTGAGGGGTTAGGAGATATCGGAGGGCTGCACTCATACGTTTCATGAATATTGAGGAGGGGCGATCAAGGATCGGGGGAGGTAAGAAGGGTGGTTACTGGGGGGAAAGGAGAGAGAGAGAATCCATAGAACATGAGGTAAAGAGGATACAACATATGACAGTGAACATTTGGGGCTACGACATAAAAGATGGTAACACTTAAACTTCTTTCATGGAATGTGAAAGGCCTTAGGGGGAGGAAAAAAAGACTGGTTGTACTGCAATATATAAATCAATTGGGGGTACATGTTGCTGCACTCCAAGAAACTCATTTACTGTCTGAGGAGGTAAACCTTCTTAGGAGGGGTGGGTTGGTAAGGTAGTGGGAGTTGGGAAAAGAAAACGTTGGGGGTAGTAATATTAATCAGGAAATCGTGCCCATATGTAATTGAAGAATTCAGTCAAGAGAGGATGGCAGGGGATATAATGTGGAGGGTGCAATCTTGGGATGCCCACTTTCTTGTGCCTCAATTTATGGCCCTACTCTAGCTAAGTCAGAATTCTTTGCTTCGTTAGAAGCGATATTACCACACTCCCCGCAGACTCCACTTATTATGGCAGGAGACTGGAATATCTACTTTGATAATAGGAAGGACAGAGCCCTGCCTCCAATAAACCATCTTCTCCGCAGAGAGCTTTAAACAGGTTTTGGAGGCAACAGCTGGTAGACCCATATAGAATGTACAGGAAAGGGATACAGAGATGACATTCTACTGGGGTCCACAAAACACATACTAGGATTGATTTCTTTGTGGTTAATAGGGAAGGGTTGAGAGGTGTCAAAGGCTTGAATACTTATAATAGGGTCCTGTCTGATCATTTTCCGATACAACTGTTATGGGAACTGGACAACATTCCCCCAAGACCATTTCATTGGCGACTAGATGAAGGGATATTTGCAGAAGACAGCATGGTACTTAAGTTAGAGGAGGTACTTAAGGGGATCATTCAAACTCAAATCCCAACAATAGAGGATAAAAAAAATAGCCTGGCCAGCCTGTAAGGTATTATATGCAGGAATGGCGCAGGAGTATACCTCTAAATGGAACAAACTCAATAGAGCGCGGGAAGAATTTTTAGTTGGGGCCATTAAACCATTATTACCTTTTAGAGGCTCAAGCAAAGAAATGGACAAGGAATTAGGGAGTTGAGAGACCAATATAGAAGTATACTGAACCTTAGGACAGATCGCTGGCTGGAAAGACTAAATGCTAAATATCTTATGCATGGGGATGTGCCTGGTGTGTATTGGCTCATAGAATTAAGGAGTGGGAGGCGGAAAGAATGATCATGGCAGTAAATTTCGGGGGAGGGATTATATCAGAACCACAGAAGATGGCGGATGCTTTTGCGGACTACTATTCAGGGATTTATCAAGAAGGGGGCGCCAGTACGGAGGTAGCAATTGAAAGGTTCCTTAAGGATATACCGTTGTCCAAGTTGGCAGCAGAGCAAGCCTGGGTGCTAGCTGCACCAATCTCGGAACTAGAGATCAAGGAAGTAATCAGAGACCTTCCAAATAACAAGCCGCCCGGACCAGATGGCTTGTCTGCAAAATTCTATAAAGTCCACCTAGGAACAATAGTCCCTCTATTATTGGATTTATTTTCAAGCATTATGAACAATGAGGTCCCCCATCCTCCCTTATACCAAGCTTATATTACCCTGATCCCTAAGCCAGACAAGCCTAGGGACCTGCCAGGTAATTATAGACCTATTGCTTTAATCAACCAAGATATTAAAATTCTTACAAAGAATCTGGCCAATAGGGTTTTGAAAGTTGCACCTTTGTTAATTAGCCAGGACCAAGTGGATTCATGCAGAGGAGGCGCAGGGCCAGCGTTAAGAAAGATGCATCACATTTTGCATAGGGCATCCTCAAAATCTGCTATAGCCCTAATAGCACTTGGCGCCGAAAAGGCTTTTGATCGTGTCTCCCATAATTTCTTATTCACTACAATGGAGAGAATGGGCTTCCCGAAGGGCTTTCTTAGAGGCCTCCAAAATCTATACAAGGCCCCTACAGCTAGGGTCCTATGCAATGGGTATTTATCAAAGGAGTTTCTTCTGAGAAATGGGACTAGGCAGGGCTGCCCTTTGTCACCAATATTATTTAACATTTATTTGGAACCTTTATTAATATCACTAAATACAGAACCCAGGGTTCAGGGAATTGAGGTTCAGGGGATTGAACTTAAATTCTCGGTATTCGCCGATGATATTTTGTTACATTTAACCAACCCTGCGGCTAGCTTTCAAAAGGCATTGGAAGTAATTGGGAATTTCTCAGAGGTATCTAACTATAAATTGAACCTAAGCAAGACTCAGGTTCTCCCGCTTACCGTTTACACGAATAGAACAGATTTCGAACACCTGAACATTAACTGGGCTGGGGAAAAGATTAAGTATCTGGGAATCTGGATCACCTCCAGATTGGAGAAAGGAGTGGAGGAGAATGTGGGTAACATGTTAGATACAATTAAAAGTGACATATTAAGATGGAATAAACTTCCTTTAAATTTAACTGCTAGACTGGGACTGATTAAAATGAACCTTCTACCCAGGTTATTATATCGATTTATCTCTCAGCCTAAGGGGAGGTTTACCAGTATACAGAGGGTAATTTCAGATTTCCTGTGGGACTCCAAACCCCCTAGGAGGAAGCATGTTGTTTCGCCTCCCTTACTTCAAGGTGGATTAAGCTCCCGGACCTTTTTCTATATTATGTAGCAGGTCAGCTGGTGCGCTTAAAGATGGATAAAGAGTGAGGAAGTAGGGGGATACATACCAACATGGCTTCAGCTAGAACAGCTTAGGCTAAAGGACCTAAAATTCTCCTCTGCAATGCTGTTTACAGAGCCGGACGCTTTGCCAGAAGGGGAAGGCAGTCACCAATTTATAAATCAGTTAAAGCATGGTGGATCTGTTGAGCATGATTCAGAGGAGGGTGCAGAAGGGCCAGAAACCAGCCCATAATAGAAACCTAACTTTCATTTAGGGCAAGTAATTAGTGGTGAATGGGCACCACAACTGTCTGGCCTGATGCTGTCGGATCTGATAGTAGAAGATAGAGTGAAGCTTACCGAGCAAGCTAGAGCATGGGATCCTTTAAAAGATTCAAATTACAAACCTAATTCAGAAATTTATACGGGACAATAAGGAAGGGAACAGATACTATTCCGTGGGACTATTTGAAAGAGATCGATCTTCTACAACATCCCCTCTCAAAAGTTTACAGGGTGCTGCTAGACTTCATGAGTGTGGAAGTTAAAGCTCAGATAAGATACTGGGAGAAAACTCTATCCCCCTTGAGGCCTGAATGGAAGGAAATCTGGAGAAATATTAGGGTCTTGCCTATACCAAAGTATAAAACCATGCAGTTTTTTATTTGTTCAGATATCTCCTATACTCCTGTTAAATTATGTTCTAGAAAACTCAGACAGACAGATCTGTGTTTTAGATGTGGAGCAGAGTCAGGGGACCTGCATGTATTGTGGAATTGCTCTTTAATCCAACCACTATGGACTCAAATTGGGCAAAAAATGGATCCATTACTAAACTATTCCGAGTATATTAAACCAGAGATATGCTTATTAGGAGACATGCAAACGATACTAAAAAGCTCAACCAAATATCATGTGTCTTTGATGTCCTCCCTGGTTAAAGCCTTTGTTCTGAGGCACTGGAAAACTGATAATATTTATAGCTATGATCAATGGGTAGGTGACCTATTGCAGGTCTTGGACAGACTTAAAAGACAAATGGTAATAGAGGGGAGGAAAAAGGTATATGATAAAAGATGGAAGGTACTAGAGGCAGTATACTCGGTACAATTGACGAGTGCCCGGACACAGATCTGTCTGTCTGAAGGAGTTTAGCTTGTCTGATGGTTTCTCACAGTAAAACAGGAGAATGGGACCAGATAGTATGGAAATATAGGACGTTGTATAGTGTAACCTTCGTATCTATGAAATCATAATACTCTCAAGAGATGGTCTCTTTATGGATTAGTATGCTACTATCTTTGGTGGATATGGATGGATTCTGTCTCTCTCTCCTAGGGACACAGTTATTAGAGCCATGTCCAGAGAAATTAGGACATGCCTTGTAACATGGGAAGATACTATTAAGAAAATTTAAATTAAGTAAAAGACTAGTTTAAAGTCAAATGCCAAGGAATTGTATAGTAGATGATATTAGGCAGAACTGGACATAAAGCTATGACCTAGATAAAATATAACTGTGACTGTAAATAGTTACGGGATGTAAATAGTATCCATATCCAGTTTGGGGATGTGGGCCAGGGTTCAACCCTGAGGTATGTGAGTAAAAGTATATTGGTGGAGCACAGTGAAAACACAATGAAGAAGATTTAAAAAAAAAAAAAATGTCAAAGTTTGAAATTTTCATTCGTCAGGAGTGGCACGGTTCCACACCAGTTGACAATTAACACACACAACAACTGAAAACTACATCCATGACACTAAGTAAGCAATAATACCTGACAAGGTGGGTGATATTGGGCAATATCGGACTGCCTAGGGGTGTAATGAGGCCCGAAGCCGCAGGCTGGTATTGCCCATACCACCCACCCTGGAGGGTATTATTGCAATTAGAAAATGGCCTACCTGTAGCATTTTATATAGGATTTAGAAAATAAAATATAAATAAAATTAAAAAAGGATAAGAAATAAGTTAAAGTCTTTTTCTAGTAAAGTAGTCCCTGAGCTTTTCCATCTCCTGTTACACCCCTCCCCACAGAGCCATTCTCTTGTATCTCCACCCCACCCCTGAAATAACAAGCCCCTTCTCTAGAAGAAACACATGTATTTGGCTAAAAGTGCATTTTAAAACATCTTGCCAATGGAGACAATGGGCAGCATTCAAGAGATAAAATGAAAAAAGTTCATTCTCTGTCAAAAAGGCACTTGCCTCTAGGAGAAATTATGATTGCATTGCAGATGAAAGTGGCTCACCCTTTCTTACACCCCCCCCCCAACACACACACTGAATTACAATTTGGTAGTCTTTTTTTTATTTTAAAAAAAGTGCAGTTTACTTGCCAACAGCATGGACGATGGCTGCTTAACCGCTCTGTCTCTCTCTCTCTCTCTCTGTGGTGCACAGACACATCCCAGTCCAAACTGAACCGCTGCTCACGTCACTTTATATAATTAGACCCCGCAGGGTCTTTTATTGTACCAAAGATGACTGGGGGAAGCAACAGAAAGCCAAGGAACGGTGGCTGAAACTATATGGCACCTTGCCAGCTGCTCGCTTCTGCCCTAGATGATAATTTACATTTCTTATAACTTGGAGCATTTCAGCTCCCTTCCTTTCATTCTGTCTCTCTTCCCCACTCTTACTTCACTTCATAGAGGTGCAGGAGGGTCAGAAAATACCCCTGGAAGCAAGCGGTGAAGGGGGGCATGGATCTGCAAAAGTGAAAAGGATTCCTGTACCTCCATACTTCTGAACCGCGCTCCATGGTATATATTTTTGTTTTATATTTGCCGCTTTACAACTCAGTGAAACCACATGCCAGAGAAAAGAGGAGAGCGGTGAGTTTTCTTTAATAATACAATGGGGTCCTAGAAACATGCATTCTGTTTGACTGACTGGCACCTTTTACCCGTGGTAAATCCTACAATATACCAACAGAAAAAGGTGCCAGCCACCAGTCAGCCACATCAGTAACTTTCCCGTAATCACTCCGGGCATCTCGAACCCACTAGTGGCTAACACAGCAATTCTAAATGACTGTCACACTGCCTGCTGCTCTGCTTCAATTCCGATATTCAAACTGAACTACATTTTTGACAGGTACAATAAATGCTGGAGAGCAAGAGTCCTGGGGCGAGATCAACTGAGTCTAAAATTAACTGCAGTTCCAAGAAATATGTGCACTTTTAGTGAAATTACCTGCAAACAGTTATTTCTTGTATTTCTCTCCCCACCCGCTACTCACCCGACACCTCCATATGCTTTCATGCCACTGCACCCGTTGCATGACTTCATTTTCACTCTCCCACTCCTTCCTGTTGAAATCACCACAAAGTTGTTTTTTTCAATGATAAGTCTTTTTTTTAATTAAACTGTTACTCTGGCATTAGGAGGGAGCATTGTACCTAACTTACCTCGCATTTCGCTCGCTCTTCAATCCCGATGTATATTTTGCTGTCTCTCCGTTTTTTCCCCCCAGTGTCTCGATAGTGCAGTCCCCCTCTCTGTGTCCCCCATCAATATAAATAAAAAAAAAAATGAATGAAAAATATTGCAGAGAAATAATTTCCCTTGTCCCTTCTCTGTTCCTGTAAGACTCAATAATGGGTACCGCACTTTACACTGCGGCTCTCTCCCCAGTGCACCTGACATAAAAGCAACCCCTGACCACACTGCAGTCTTCCTGGTCCACATACCAATGGATGGCCATCCACACCATCTGCTTCTCACCAGAAGTTGCACCCTGTAGTCCATACAATCTCCCGATCTCATTCAAACACACACACAAAAAAAAGAAAAGATGCACGGCAGACCATTGCTTCTCTCTCAATAGAAAAGCTACTCTGAACCCAGAACAACACGACTAGTAACTTGCTGTTTCTTGCCCAACAGTATCCAACTGTCAAGCTGCCAGCTGCTCATGTCAGCTTCCATGCTAGCATTTATGCTGGGAGGGGGAAAGACTGCAGAAAGCAAAACACAAAATCAAACCAGAACCGATAAGCAAACAAAGAAATACATAAGGCAACCTCACCACTCACACCACAGTCTCTATGCATACAATAGAAACTGTCAGACTTTGTTTTAGAAAATAAAAAGCAACTATAATCGCACTCTCTGTTGCTTTAAACATAAAAGTAACTCACCTGCAAGACCCTGGGGTGGGGGATCAAAACAAGTGACTGCAGAATGCTGGGTGAGGATCAAAACAAGTGAGTGGTAGCAGGATCTGTCATCATGTAACCATATGGCACTGGGGGTTTATTCTTCCTACCAATCAGAACCCAGTAAATAAAAAGCCCATTTTCTAAGGCTAGGTATCCTATCAATTTCAAGCCACCACCACAAGCAAAACGCTGTCTACAGAACATAAACTGCGCCACACCATATCTCCACCAAAAAAATATTTTATCAACACGTAAACACTGTAATTTATATCCACAGAACATGCCGTAAGCACCCTCCACATTTCAAGTAAAAAGATCAAACCATTTCTACCAAGTGTAATTTGGATCCAGGCCCAACGCGCTTGCTTGTTGGCTGCATCGATGTCATTGGTCCAGTCCTTGCTGAGATAGTCTGGTCATCCTTGGAGACAGGAATTTTTCCAGCTCCCTGTAAGGAGGCCATGGTTTGGTCCTTCCTTAAGAAACCCTCCTTGGATCCCGACTGTCTTACAAACTGCAGACTGGTTTCTAACCTTCCTTTTGGGTAGGTTATTGAGAAAGTGGTGGCTTTACAGCTGGAGGACCATTTGACCAGCCACAATATCTATGATTCTCTCCAGTCCAGTTTCAGGAAGAGACATAGTACAGAGACGGCTCTTGTTCAGGTACTAAATGACCTCTTGATAGCAAGAGATCGAAGGACCTGTTCCATCTTGGTCCTTCTTGATCTCTTTGCAGCATTTGATACTGTGGACCATGGTGTGCTTTTGGATCACCTGAGTCTTATCTGTGGATTGTCGGAGACTGTCCTCAGATGGTTTCAATCTTACCTCATGGGTAGGACTCAGAGAGTGGTGTCTGGGGTTTGTACCTCAGCTTCATTCTCCCTGCCCTGTGGGGTTCTGCAGGATCCATTTTAGCACCCATGTTGTTTGCAGTGTATATGCCTTTGTTAGGAGCAATTATTAGATGGTATGGCTTGAGTTTTCACTGCTATGCAGACGATACTCAGCTATACATGTCTTTTATCCACAAACAAGATGATGCTGTCTTGGTGCTCAACAGCTGTCTGACTGAAATCCAGGCCTGGATGAATATGAGCTGGCTGAGGTTGAACCCTGATAAAACTGAGGTGTTGGTTGTGAACCCAGGTCGTCGTGAGGTGGGTGTGCTGGCAGGTTCACCTTCGGGCTTGTGGATTGGAGGTGTCCTGCTAGCCACCTTAGACCAGGTACGGAACCTGGGCGTTATGTTTGATGACTGTCTGACCTTGAAATTACAGGTGTCAGCAGTTGTTAAAACTTCTTTTTACCATCTGAGAAATATCACCCGGGTGAAACATCTGGTTCCTCCCGATGATCTTCCAACATTGGTTCACGCCTTCGTTACCTCCCGCCTTGACTATTGCAATGCCCTTTAGCTAGGGTTGTCAGGGGTTGATATCCGCCACTTGCAGCTGATGCAGAATGCGACTGCCAGGCTATTGACTGGTATTTCAAGAGACAGTCATATAATGCCTGTGCTCCGCGGTCTGCACTGGCTGCCGATTAAGTGGCAGATCACCTTTAAGATTGCTTTGTTAACCTATAAGGCCCTGCATGACCAGGGACTGAGTTACCTAAAAGATCTCTTTTGTCCATACTGTCCCTCCGTCCTTTCCTATCCACCGATGAGGATTGCTAGAGAGTTCCTGAATACGTTTGCAGACATCGGGGAGCAAGGGCGCTTAGCTTTGTTGCTCCATCCTGTGGAACTCTCTACTCATCGGGTACAAGATTGCCTAACCATTCAGAGTTTTAAAATTGCTTTAAAACTTATCTTTTCACGCAGGCTTTACTGATTGATGTGTTATTCGTTATGTGGTTTTATATTGTTTTTTGTTGGAATTTATATGCTGTTTATAATAATTTATTTTATTTTTTGTATTTTATGTATTTTAAGTATTTTATTGTACAGGTACCTTGGTTTTAGAAAGGCGCCTTTTTATAAATAAAAAATTGATTGATTGAATTGATTTCCAAGATATTCATTGTTAAAGATTGGTAACATTTCCCTATCAATTCCATTATAAAAAATCTGGCCATCCTGTCCCTATTTTGTGATCAAAGATCACGATCAAAGAATCTCATGATTAAAGAATTTGCAGGCTCATGAACAAAGAATAAAAATTGGTATAAATCAAAAAATTGAAGGAATTGAGGTAAACCACCACCATGGTTCGACAGAATGAAGTCCCCTGGGCAAAATCCACCCTCATTTGACTTCCTAGGGCACCCTTGGGCTGAGAAAATGTATTTTTTAACCTGGCCATCTCATCCCTTGCTTGTGAGGCATGATCAAAGTATCTCGTGATCAAAGAACATGCAGGCTCGTGAGCAAAAATTTGCAGGCTCATGATTAAAGAATAAAAAGTGCTATAATTAAAAATACAAAGATTTTGATAAATCACCACCATGGTTCATCAGGCAGAAGCCCCCTAAGGCAAAACCCACCTCATTTGTCTTCTTAGGACACTCCTGGGCTGAGAAATGACAATTTTAATCTGGCCAACTTGTTCCTGGCTCACGATGCATGATCGTGATCAAAGAATCTCATTCAAAGATTTGCGGACTCAGCGATCAAAGAAATTGCACGTCGTGACCAAAGACTAAAAATGCTGAAATGTGACTTTTTCACCGATTTGAACTGAACCAACATCATGCCTCGAAAGAATGAAACTCCTGATCAAACCCACCCTTTATTTGTGTCCCTAGCCCACCCTGAGCCAGGATATTTGTGTATTTATGTCATGATGCAAGATCCAAAAGATCTCACTATCAAAGAATTTGCAGGCTTGACATCAAAGATCATTAGCGAGCCACGAACAAAGATATTAAAAGCTTATAACTCTATTTTTTGACGAATCTGGATGAAACCAAAGGCATAGCTCAATAGATTGGAGCCCCCTGAGTAAAACCCATCTAAATTTTACTTTAGGAGTGACCCTGAGCTGAGATATTTGTGTTTTCTGATCAGAAAACTAAAAACAAGATGGCGGACCTTGCAATCAAAACATTTTCAAAATTCTCAGGGACAAAGATTCTTGAACCACGAGGCTGCAATTTCTTTGATTGCCAGGCAGGACCAGATAGCCAGAACCCCATTCTTTGTTTGTAAAACATACATATAAATTTTCCTATTGACTTATAATGGAACTTCAAACTGGCATAACTTTTGAATGCCTTAATATTTTTCACCAAATGAAAAGCCATGTTTGGGCACCAAAGCTCTTTCAAATGAGCCATCACACAGTGGCTCACCACATGATGACTATGCAGGGCCATATCCAAAATCCCAAAAGCTGCCTCCAAAAATGGATAATTTTGCATTTTTCAGCATTTTCTTATGCAAAGACCATAAGTCTGACCAAAACAAAATTTGGCAAATTAAGAGATCTACCATGCCCCACTATGCACACCAATTTCAGGCAAATCCGTTGAACAGATCCAAAGTTATTAACGTGCAAAATTTTGACTTTAACATAGAAGTGGCATCTGAACGCTAACTATAGTGGCGCGATCGTGCCACTATTATATATATACTTGTGTGTGTGTATATGTATGTATTAATGTGTGTGTTAGTGTGTGTGTGTGTATGTAAATATATATATATATATATATATATATATATATATATATATATATAATAGAGCAAAAATTCTATTTAATGCATTAGTTAGGTTGTTCCACAGCGACAAAAGTGAGAAATTAGCTGTTAGGTTTGAAAACCTCCCTTGGACCCCTACCCACCCCCAACCGGCATTGGGGTGTGCATTGAGGTCATGAGCCTAACTCTCACCTCATCACATGTGTAAAGCAGCAGTAGTAGGAGGAGAATGGGGTGAGAGTTGGGACTGCGACATGCACCCAATGCTGTGGAGGAGTGGAGAAGTCAAGGGTAACCTAACACAATTTCACTGTCACTATAACAACCCTAACTAATACATTAAAGTTTTGCCTCTAATTTCCTTCTTTGAGGAATGATAAGGAGAAATAGTAGATGTAATGCAGCGGCGGGACAGCGGGGCCCAGATGTCTTGAGGCATAGTAACAGGAACAACAATGCAAACAGAAGCACTAACAGTGGACGCACATGGTAACTAAACGCACGAATGAGAACAGAAGATGCTTGCTGACACTGTGGTGGAGACGGAATGGTCTGCCATGATGTGTTGTCACATAGTAACATGGTGCCTGCAAATGGAAATTTCAATGGGTATGGTGACGCAAACTAAAACAGAAAGAGAAACAGTACTGTAGACACAAATGGCAAAAAATAACAGAAACACAAACGAAAATGAAAATGCCAAGGATGACGCACATGATGGCGCAGACGTCAACAGTAAGTGAAACGGGTATGGGACCGCAAGCAGAAAGGGCAACAGTAACAGTAATGTAAGTGCACAGGCTGGTTTTCTCCAAAAGCTGCATAGAAAAAGACAGTGAGTACAAAGAATATATGCATAATAATGGATATCAGAGCAGAAAATGAGGACTTGGAATACTAAATAGGTTATATCTCAGGAACCGTGACATAGAAAAAAATTTTAAAATCATATTATTTACAACTGTCTAAGCTAATTTCTGATGAAAAGTCAGTATCTCGCACGTTTCGAGATACAGGCCCTGAAAGGCGAGCGTGCTCTAATGTTATCTTATGGGGAAGAAAGTTCAGAGTGCCATAACTTTGCCTGCCTGTAATATTTTTGACCAAACCACTGAAAGGCACATCTGTGGGCTGTTGGCTGTCTTCCTCCAAATTTCAGGAAAAAGACCAAACCGTTATTTTGCAGCAGTGATCCAAAGGATTTCTGTAATTCGTCGGGCGCCATAATGTTATCCTATGGGAAAAACCGTCAACTTTGGAGTGCCGTAACTTTGCCGCCGTGTAATATTTTTTCAATACAACATTGAAAGGCACATCTGTGAAATGTCGGCTCCGTTCCTTCCAAATTTCAGCCCAAAACTCCCAACAGTTCTTTTGCAGCACAGTGCCAAAGAATCGCTGTCACTTCCACAGATGGAAAACTACTATCATTTGCAGGCTTCATAAAAAAATTCGACACTTTCGTGAGCACGAAAGTAATTTGGTTAAAGTACTTTTTCCAGAAATTTGAAAACATATTTCTGGGGTGTTTTAACACAAAATAAAGACATGGCAAGCATCCTCAGGGTCCGACTAGGTGAAAACAAAAGAATTAGGTTGCTAGAGGATCCCAAATTTAAATGCCAACCATTTTTCTGATCACCAACTGAAAACAAAATGGCCGATTTGCGAAAGTAACAGGCCAATTTGCGAAAGTAAAAATGCATTTGCGACACTGTCGAACTTTTTGTTAACTTTTCCCTTTGACTTATACTGGGAAACTTTTTTTTTGAATAACTTTTGAACCATTTAATATTTTTTCATGAAATCTTCAAAAGGCACATCGGGGACCTCAGCCGCATGTTCCCTGAAGATTTTGGGCTGGTCGCACAAACCGTACACCCTGTAGGCGCGACTGTAGAATTCCAGAAAAAGTGTAAATGCGTGCACAGATCATGCTTAATAACTCCACAGCCATATATCTGACCAGTACAACACTTGGCAGATTCCAAGGCCTATGGTTCTTGATTGTGTATTCCAAATTTCAGCCAAATCCATGAAACGGTTGCAAAGTTATTAAGGTGCAAAGTTTTGGGGTTTAACATAGAAATGGCTCCTCAACCCTAACTATGGTAGCACTACCGTGCTACCATAATATATATATATATATATATATATATATATATAAGATAAATTTGGAGATAAAAGTGATATCTCAGCTAGGCAGTGAAGATATCACTGATATCTCCATGTTCTTATACGTCACTGTGATATCTCCACACTCCTATATGTCATACTGAAACTGAAACTGTCATTCTCACAGTCACAACTTTCACTTTTGTTCCCCAGTGTAGCATGACAGAGCACTATTACTACTGCTAATCTGCTGCCATACATTTTAAAAAATGTCCAATCTCAATAAACAGTGACACTTACCTTGCTGACGCTGCCGCTCTGCTCCTTAGTAATAACACTTTCACTTTCCGCCAGAAATGTAGCGTGGCCGAGCGCTAGTAAGAGATTCCCATAACTCACTCCCAGAGCTTCGTAGTAAAGCAGTGTCCATGAGCTAAGTTAGAAAAAAATGTGGAGTTCTGGTCATTTTTATTGAATTTCTCCAGAAAAAGCTGCCGACTTTACCAAGAATAGAGAGAGCGAGTCACGAGCTTCTGAGCAGCAGAAGGAAGAGTGAGCATGTGATGCTATAGCAACAAACACTCACGCTACCTTCTGCTGCTCAGAAGCTCGTGACTCACTCTCTCTATTCTTGGTACAATCAACAACTTTCAGGAGAAATCAACAAAAAAACTGACAAAAACTCATAGGCTACTACTTTCTCTGAGGCTCTGAGGCTATAGATGTTCTGGCGCTAAATACTCCTGAGAAGAAGAAAAATGAAAGTCCTCGGCTATACTTGCCAGATGCAATGTAACAGGATCATCCAGATAAGTGTTTAAAATCAATATTTAGCTAAACAAATACGGCAGGATCAACTTAAATTTTTTAATGCAACATGTCATCAGTTCTGTTGAAGGGGAATAATTCAGGAAAACAGTGAAATTACCAATATGGCTACTAGTGGGCTAACAAAACTCACAGGGACAGGATCAACCAGTCACATTTTAAATCCTTATTTAAATGATTATTTATGTAAAAATAATGGCAGGATCAACCAGATAAATGTCTTTAAAACTACAAAAATCCACCAAATATTTTTTTTTCCCAAAACACATACTGTAGCTCATCTTTTGTGTTGGAGCCTCTTGGATGGGGGGTATTGAGAATTGTGCTTAAAGACATTCTATCACATGTGACCCAAAACACATATTGTATAAACAGAATATGACATGGCCCGACTGAAGATATCATATTTATCTTCACTTGAGGCCAATGACATCAAGATATCTCACTCATGGCTTCACCACTCATGAGATATCATGATATCATTGGCCTCTGTGAAAATAAATATGATATCTTCAATTGAACATCATCCTATATATATATATATATATATATATATATACATGGCAAAACTCTGTTTAATGCATCAGTTAGGGTTGTTCCACAGTGGCAAAAGTGAGGAAAATTGGTATTAGGGTTGAAAGCCCTCCTTACATCCACCAGCCTGTCCCCCAACTGGCATTGTGGTGTGCATTGAGGTCATTGGCCCTAACTCCTACCCCATCACATGTGTAAACAAACTGAGGCATAGGAGAATGGGATGAGAGTTAGGACTGACGGCCCCAATGCAAACCCGAATGTCGGTTGGGGGGCGACTGAAGTGATGGAGGGCTTTCAACCCCTATTTCCTCACTTTTTGCAATGGAACAACGCTAAATGATTCATTAAATGGATTTTGCCATAAATTTTCCTTCTTTTTGAGAAGGAGGAAAATAAATAGTGAATGGAATGCAGTGGTGGGAGTGTGGACCCTTCGGACCCCGGGATCCCACCACATGATGTCTTGTGACATAGTAATGGTAACTGCAACATAAACGCAAGCACTAACAGTTATGCACATGGTGATGCAAACGTAAATAGTAATGCAAACATTAATAGAAACGCAAGAACAAAGTGATGCCAAAGCGAATAGTGAAGCAAACAGAGATGCAAGCGCGTATGTAAACGCAACTGGTAATATGCACGGTCATGGTACTGCTATTGTAAACACAAATGTTAACTGTTACAGCAACAATAATGCCAAAGGAAACAGAAACAGAAACATAGAAACATAGAAACATAGACTTTGATGGCAGATAAGGACCGCTAGGCCCATCTAGTCTGCCCATTTCCCTACCTACAGGATAGGCCGCAGATCCTAGTTAACCAACAGCCTTTTTCTTCCTGCCCCCCACAAGAATTGCCTTATGTCTGTCCCATGCATTTTTGAATTCTCCCACAGTTTTAGACCCCACAACTTCCTCAGGAAGGCTGTTCCATGCATTCACTACCCTCTCTGTGAAATAATACTTCCTCACATTGCCCCTGAACCGCCCTCCTTCTATCTTTAAATTGTGTCCCCTTGTTCTTGCAAGTCTCTTTTTCTGAAAGATGCTACCCTCTTGGACTTTGTTGATTCCCTTGAGGTCCTTGAAAGTTTCTATCATGTCCCCCCTCTCCCTTCTTTCCTCAAGGGTATACATATTAAGCTCCTTTAGTCTCTCCTCATCGGCTTCTCTTGCAGACCCTGCACCATTTTAGTTGCCCTCCTCTGGACTGCCTCTATCCTGTCTATGTCCCTTGAGATGGGGTCTCCAGAACTGGACACAGTATTCCAGATGGGGTCTCATCAACTGTCTGTACAGAGGGATAACAACTTCCTGTTTTCTGCTGCTGATGCCTCTCCCTATACATCCCAGTATACCCCGGCCCTCCCTACTGCCTTCTCACATTGCTTGCTAACCTTAAGGTCATCTGATATGATTACCCCCAGGTCCCTTTCCTGTTTTGTTGTTGTTACTAGCTCCCCACCCATTGTGTATTCTTCCCTGGGTTCTTGTTTCCCAGGTGCATTATTTTGCACTTTTGCATTGAACCTAGCTGCCATCGTCTGACCATTCCTCCAACCTTGCTAAGTCCCTTTTCATCCTTTCCACGCCTCCTTGTGTATCAACCCTGTTGCAGATCTTTGTGTCATCTGCAAAGGCATACTTTTCCTTCAGTCCCTCTGCAATGTCACTGATGAAGACATTAAAAGGACTGGACCCAATACTGAACCCTCGGTACCCCACTAGTAACCGCCCTTTCTTCAGAGTGGACTCCATTTACAATTACCTTCTGTGTCCTGTTGTCCAGCCAATGTTTTACCAGGCTACCACCCTGGGACCCACTCCCAGGCTGGTTAATTTGACTATCAATCTTTGTGTGGGACTGTGTCAAATGCCTTGCTAAAGTCTAGGTAGGCCATGTCCACAGCCCCTCCCTGGTCTACTACTTTGGTCACCCAGTCAAAGAAATCTATTAGATTTGTCTGACATGACCTTCCCGCTGTGAACCCATGCTGCCTTGGATCCTGTGCCCCACTGACCTCTAGGTACTCAACTATTCTTTCCTTCAGAAGTGACTCCATCACTTTCCCTACCACAGAGGTCAGACTGACAGGTCTGTAGTTTCCTGCCTCTGTCTTGGTCCCACTTTTGTGAAGGGGAATCACATCCGACTTCCTCCAGTCCTCGGGTACCACACCATCCTCCCATGATTTATTAAAAGAGTAGCCAGTGGTTTCACTAGTTCCTTCCTTAATTCTTTTAGAATTCTGGGGTGAATTCCATCAGGACCCATTGCTTTGTCCACCTTCAGTTTTAGGAGTTCTTGCAGAACCCTTTCTTCTGTGAAAGGACTGGGATCGACCCCTATCAAGAGTGCTTCTGTTAATTGGATTAGGCACTTCCCCTCCTCTTTGTGAATACTGAGCAGAAATATTCGTTCAGTATTCCTGCTTTTCACTGTCCCCTCTGCCCACCCACCGTTCATTCTGTTCAGCCTCACTATCCCTCCCTTTGTCTTTCTACGCTCGCTGACGTACCTATAAAAGGTTTTATCCCCTTTCTTAACTTAGTTGGCTATCTTTTCCTCAGTTTGGGCCTTTGCTATTCTGACTTCCCTCCCTGCTTCTTTCTGCCTTAACTGGTACAGCTCTCTGTCCTGCTCCTTCTGTGTTCCCTTATACTTCGGAATGCTATCTTTCTTCCTGACTTTCACAGCCACACTCTCTTGAGAACCATAGTGGCTTTTTCTTTCGTTTTGATTTGTTTATTTGCTTCACACAAGGCTTGTTGCATCTGTGATGGCAGTTTTGATAATTCCCCATTGTTGCTCCACCTCCTTCTAGCTTGTTTGCTGAGTGCTTTTCTGAGGCACTCTCCATCTTGCCAAAGTCAGCCCTCCTAAAGTCCAGTACCCTCACTTTTGTATGGCTTGACTCTGTAGCTGAGTTTAACTTGAACCACACTGTTTGATGGTCACTTGTCCCCAGATGGCAACCCACTTCCAGATCCGAGACCCTCTCACTGCCCCCGTTTGAGAGTATGAGGTCTAAGATTGCTCCCTCACGAGTGGGTTCCGAAACTAGCTGTCTAATGCCTGCCACCTGTAGGGCATCAAGAATGGCCCTGCTCTTGGATGTGGCTGCAGCAAATGTGCTCCAGTTAACATCTGGCATATTCAGGTCTCCCATCAACAGTATCTCCCTTTCTCTGCCATTCTAAGAATGCCTTCCATCATATCCTTGTCCATTTCTTCCCCTGACATGGGGTCTGTACACAACCCTGTGCGGATTGTGGTGCCCTTTCCAGTCTCCAAGGTGACCCACAGTGCCTCCTCTCCTCCTGTTTACTCTTTTGTTCAGTTGCTTTTATCCCTTCCTTTACATGAGAGCTACTCCTCCCTCTTCTCCCTGCCTGTCTCTCCTGTAGGTTATGTACCTGGTATGTTAACATCCCAGTCATGGTTCTCTGTGTACCATGTTTCTGTGACTTCTACGATATCCAGGCATCCCTCTTCCATTAAGGCCACCAGCTCAGGGAGCTTGTTGCCCAGACTATGGGCATTGGTACTCATTACCCTCCATTTCCTGATGGTCTTATCCCCTTTTGCCCCATCCCTGTCCTTCTTGCCTTTGTCACTTTCTCCATTTACCCCTGCCCTTCTCCCTATCGACACCTCCATGTTGGTGTTTGCCACACTTACTACCGTGATTGTTTGGGGGCTAGGATTTTCCTGCTCCTTTCCAGTGCCTCCCCCCTTGGCTAGTTTAAAAGCTTGCCAATGAAGCATTTAAACCTATCACCTAGGATCCTGGTTCCCCTCCCGGACAGATGCAGCCCATCATGCCAGTATAGGCTTGCATCACTCCAGATGGACCCCAGTCCCCAATGAAGCTAAATCCCTGAGCTCCACACCAGTTTTTCAACCACTGATTGAATCCCATGGAGGAACATCCTAGCCTCTCCTATGCCATAGATGGGTAGCACCTCCGAGAAGGTTACCGTCGTGCTACTTGACTAAGGCCCTCCCAATTCACAAACTCTTCCTGCACTTCTCTAATCCCTTTCTTAGCCAGGTCATTTGTCCCTAGGTGGACAATGACATCCAGCTCCTCCCTGTGCAGCTGCTCTGGCAATCCTGAGGATTCGCTCCCTGTCCCTCCAAGCCATGGCGCCAGGCAGGCACCTTACCTCCCTCTCCTCTTCCTTGCCCAGTTCTACCTTCCTAACAATGGAGTCCCCCACCAGGAGTTGTTTTCTTCCCCTGCAGGGTCCCCTGCCACCCTCCTGTGTGTCTCCTTTGTGGAGGTTCCCAGCATCCTCCTTGGTCTCCACTGTAGGTGCCTCCATAGAGGAACCACACTTTGCCAGAATGGCACAGGAATTGTGGAGAGGTACAACTGGAGGGATGTGCCTCTGTTCCACCACCCTCACCCTCTCTGAGCCCACTGTGGTCCAACCGCTCCTCTTTCTTGGCAACCTCTGAGGCAACAGCACTGGCACTGGTGGTCCCTGGATGGAAGAGGAGGTCCCACAAATCCTAGCCAACTCAGCCTGGAGATGAGCAACCTCCTCCCTCAGCCCAGAGAGGTGCCTGCAGATGGGACAACACCGCATCCTCCAGAACATCTCCCGGAAGACTGCTGCTCCACAGCCACTGCACTGCACCACTCCAATCATGTCTTATTTCTGACCCCTTAACTGTTTGCAATCCTTACTCTTTCATCTGTTTTTTCTCTCTCTCTCCTTACTTTCTGCCTGTGTGCCCTTTAAGCTCCTGATTGTCCTTTTCTGAGACAAGAATATCCTACATTTCTCAGTAGACCACTTACTTGTTCAGAGGCAGACCTCCAGCAGCTAGAGGGGGCCGGAGAGCTACTCTTGCCCTTCTAGGATGGTGGGTCCTTGGTGGTTCTGTGATCACTCACTTCTTGCCCCTAAACAGGAAGTTCCTGTTGTCAGTCAAATCCTGTGCCTATAAAAATAGAACTAGCTTTCGGTGGGGAGGGAAGGAGGGCAATATAGTCCCAGTAGAGAAGTTCAATCACACAGCAGTCCTTTCTCTTGGTGTCTTCTGCCAAGCTATTAGCAGAATCTTTCTAAGGCAGTCTTTAAATGTAGCTTCCTTCTAGCTAAGCCACTCCCCCTACTTACCAGATCTTTCTACAAGTAATTTAAACCTCACAGCAGTTAAGTCCTTTCAGTCACCTGAGATTTACACCTAGATGACTTTTCAGTTACCCATTCAGTTCAGTTAACCCAAACACACACTTTTTTTGGTTTTTGTTTTGTATGTTAGTTTTTTACCCTAAATTAAAGGTCCAAATACAAAAGTTCTTCTACTTTAGTCCCAGCAGAGAAGTTCAGTCACACAGCAGTCCTTTCTCTTGGTGTCTTCTGCCAAGCTATGGCAAACTTCTGGCAAACGCAAGCGCGTATGGAAACGTAAAGTGTTACATGCATGGTCATGGTACCACAATTGGAAATGCAAATGGTAATAGTAACAGCTAAAATAATGCTAAAGGAAACAGAAACAGAAACGCGAATGCAAGCACGTACAGAAACACAAACCGTAACACTCACTGTCATGGTACCACAATTGTAAATGCAAATTGTAATGGTAACAGCAACAATAACAGCAAAGGAAACAGAAGCGGAAATGCAAATGCAAGCACATACAGAAATGAAAACCATAACGTGCACGGTCACAGTACCACAATTGGAAATGCAATTGGTAACGGTAACAGCAACAATAACGCCAAAGGAAACAGAAATGCAAATGCAAGCACGTATGGAAATGCAAACCGTAGCGCGCAAGGGCACTAGAACACTATTGGAAATGCAAATGGTAATGGTAACAACAACGATGACACAAAAGGAAAGACAAACGCAAACAGAAGTGTGGCCGCAAATGCAAATGGTAATGCGCACGGTGATGCAAAGTGAAACACAAACAGAAACAGTACTGTAGACAGAAATGGTAAGAGTAGCACAAATGCAAACAGAAACACAAAGGATAA
This sequence comes from Neoceratodus forsteri, assembly GCA_016271365.2. Classification (NCBI taxonomy): domain Eukaryota; kingdom Metazoa; phylum Chordata; order Ceratodontiformes; family Ceratodontidae; genus Neoceratodus; species Neoceratodus forsteri. Next base: position 1,024,109,743 of record CM028135.1, on the reverse strand, counting down.
TGCACACAGAGGTGGTACATGGGAACGCTAATGAAAACAGTACTGAAACACAAGTGGAAATGCTACAAGTAAAGTAACTGGAGTGCACACCCTGGTTTTCCCCAACAGCTGCATAGAGAAACACAGTGAGTACAAAAAATGTATGCATAATAATGGGGCTCGGAGCAGAAAATGAGGAGTTGGAATACTAAATTGCTTATATCTCAGGAACTGTATGACGTAGGAAAAAAATTAAAATTTCATATGAGTTATGACTTTCCTGGCCAGTTTTACACTTATTCCCTTTTCGGGGGCTAAGCATTTTTCTGACGAAAAGTCAGTTTCTCCCACTGTTTCCGAGATACGGGCCCTGAAAGGTGAGGCTGACACTACAATGTTATTCTATGGGAAAAAGTGTCAACTTCGGAGTACTAACATTGCATCCCTGCAATATTTTTTCACCAAACTACCAAAAGGCACATCTGTGAGAGGTTGGCTTTCTTCCCTCCAAATTTCAGCCCCAAAGACCAAATTGTTCTTTTGCAGCAGGGTGGCACACAATTCCTGTTATTTTGGCCATAGTGTTGCAAAGTAATGTCACGATTTGTGACACTTTTGCAAAACAAATCATGAAAGTGTCGCAGGTGCGACACTACTTTGCAACACTACTTTTCCCAAAAAATTCAAATACATATTTCTGGGGTGTTTAACCCCAAAATAAAGACATGCCTAGCATCCTCAGGGCTCGACTAGGTAAACACAAAAAGAATTGTGTCCCTAGAGGGTCCCAATTTTAAATGCCAAGCATTTCTGTTATCAGTACACTGAAAAAAAAATGGCTGACTCACGACACTACAGGGGTCATATACAACACTAAAAACTGCATTTGTGGCACTGTCAAACTTTTTGTTAACTTTTCCCATTGATTATAATGGGAAACCATTGCCAGACCAACGACCCCAATGCACACCCTGATGTTGGTTGGGAGGAGGCTGGGGGATTCAGGGGCTTTCAACCTAACACCAAACTTCCTTGCTTTTTGTTGCTGTGGAACAACCCTAACTGATGCATTAAATGGAGTATTTTGCCATGAATTTCCCTTCTTTTTGTGAATGAGGGACTATAAATAGGGAATGGAATGTGGTGGTGGTAACACAGGGGCCGAATGCATTTTTGTGACATAGTAATGGTAACTGCAATGGAAATGCAAGCACTAATGGTTACACACATGGTGACGCAAATGTAAATGGTAAAGCAAACGTCAATAGAAACGCAAGCGCAAAGTGACGCCAAAGCAAACAGTGATGCAAACAGAGACACAAGCACATATGTAAATGCAACTGGTAACACGTGTTGTCATGGTACCATCATTGTAAATGCAAATGATAACTGTAACAGCAACAATAATGCCAAAGGAAAGAGAAACGAAAACACAAACACAAGCGTGTATGGAACCGCAAAGTGTAATGCACACGGTGACGGTACCACAATTGAAAATGCAAATGGTAATGGTAACAGGAAAAAAAACACAAAAGGAAACAGAAACACAAATGCAAGCACGTATGGAAATGCAAACTGTAATGTGCATGGTCATGGTACCACAATTGTAAATGCAAATGGTAATGGTAACAGCAACAATAACGCCAAAGGAAATAGAAATGTGAATGCAAGCACATATGGAAATGCAAACCATTATGCGCACAGTTACGGTATCGCAATTTTAAATGCAAATGGTAACGGTAACAGCAACAATAATGCGAAAGGAAACAGAAGCGCAAATGCAAGCATGTATGGAAATGCAAACCGTAATGTGCATGGGCATAGGAATGCAATTGGAAATGCAAATGGCAGTCATAACAACAATGATGATGCAAAACGAAAGAGAAACAAACGGAAAGGGAAGCGCGGCTGCAAACAGAAACGGTAATGCACACGGTGATGCAAAGCAAAACAGAAACAGTAGTGGAGACACAAATGGTAGCAGTAATGCAAACGCAAGCGAAAATGGAAATGCAAAGAGTAATTCATACCGTGGCGTACACGGGAATGGTAACGCAAATGGGAACGGAAAGATAATTGAAAAGCCTATGTGTAACAGTAAGTGGAGCACACACTCTATTTTTCCCCAAAAGCTCCACTGAGAAACACAGTAAAAACAAAGAACATATGCATAATAATGGGCCTCATAGCAGAAAATGAACAGTTGTAATACTAAATTGATAATATCTCAGTAACCGTACAACGTAGAAAAAAAATTAAAATTTCACATGATTCATGAGTTTCCTGGCTATGTTTTCACTGTGGCTCCACATGTTTATGACAAAAATTCCCTATCTTGCACCGTTTCCTAGATATGAGCCCGAAAGGCACAGCGGACACCACCATGTTAGTCTATGGGAGAAAACATCAGCTTCAGAGTACCATAACTTCTCATCCATGCAATATCTTTCACCAAAGCACCAAAGGCATCTGTGAGATGTTGGCTGCCTTCCCTTCAAATTTCATTCCAAAAGACCAAACCGTTCTTTTGCAGCAGGGTAGCAAAGAATTCCTGTCATTTTGGCCATAGTGTGGAAAAATAGTGTCGTGATTTGCGAAAGCTTTAGCAAAAATTTGCCAAACTGTTGCAAGTGTGACACTACTTTGTGACACTACTTTTTCCAAAAATTTGGAAAACATATTTCTGGAGTGTTTAACCCCAAAATAAAGATAGCATCCTGAGAGCCCGACTAGGTGAACACAAAAAGAATTGTGTTCCTAGAGGGTTCCAATTTTAAAAGGCAAGCATTTTTCTGATCACCAACTGAAAAAAAAATGGTTGATTTGTGACACTACTAGGGTCATTTGCGACACTAAAAAGTGCATTTGCGAAAGTGTCAAACTTTTTTTTAACTTTTCCCATTGACTTATAATGGGAACTTGTTTTTTGATAACTTTTGAACCGTTCAATATTTTTTCACAAAATGTACAAAAGGCACATTGGGGACCCAGCCACATGTTTTCTGAAGTTTTTGGACCAGTCGCACAAACTGTGTGACCTGTAGGCATGAGCAAAGAATTCACGAAAAACATAATTGTGCACACGAATGTCACTTAGTAACTCTGCAGCCATATATCTGACCAGTACAAAAGTTGGCAGATCCGAAAATCTATGGTTACGCCCCGTGCCTGCCAAATTTCAGGCAAATCTGTTGAACGGTGGCAAAGTCATTAGGGTACAAGTTTCACCATTTAACCTTAAAAGGGCAACTCAACCCTAACTATGGTAGCATTACAGTTTATATATATTCTATAATCTATATTAATATGGGCAGACTTTTCTGCAGGATTTCTGAACCACTGGATTGAACCCACAATCCAAGGACCCAGATAAACTAGAACTTCATGGTAGAAGTCCAGCTCTGGGTCTGTGGAGATGCCATTTCACATTTTGTTTTCTGCTGCCTAGGGATGCCATTGGGATGTACAGGCAGCCAGCGGCATCCAATCAAGTAACAGAAGATCACATGAAGCACTCTGTGTATACAGTGAGGCAGGTGACTGCACCATGCAGCACAGAAGGAGAAAGACTGCAGCAGAAGAGACTACAGAGGGACTGGAGAGAGACTAGAGGCGAAGTGCCAAAATGCAAAAGTACTAAAGTTAGGGAGGAGGGACTGATTCCGATTGTGGAGGATGTGGGCTGGGTAAAGTCAGTCAGTTGATGACGGGAGGAGCATCAGGAGTAAGGGCATGAATGATTATAGTTACAGAAATCCCAAATTAAACTTTTTCTTGGCCTCAGACAGTAGTAGCTGTGTGTACAAAAGGCAGACTGGCTGCTGCAAAATCTGACTTGTGCTATTCCAGATCCAGAGAGGAGGAGAGTACTGGTGGTGGTGGCTCACAGAGTACAGTTACAGAAAATCCCAAATGAAAGTTTTTTATTGGCTTCAGACAGTGTAACTGTGTACAAAAAGGGCAGGATGGCAAAATCTGACTTGTGCCATTCCAGATCCAAAGGAGAGAGTACGGGTGACCAAGAGATTACAGTTACAGAAAATCAAAATGAAAGTTTTTTTTCCTTGGCAGAAGGGTGGCAAAATAAATCTTTGTGGTGTAAAGAAGGGAGAGGGAAAGAGACTGCAGGGTGGCTCAAAATAAATGTGACATCCCAGAAATCCCAAATATTTTTTTCCCTGGATTCAGTGCAGCTGTGTGCACAGAGCAAGGGTAGTAGGGTGGCAAAATAAATCTTTGTGATGTAAAGGGGGAAGGGACTGTAGGGTGGCCCACAATAAATGTGACATCCCAGAAATCCCAAATATTTTTTTTTCCTGGCTTCAGTGCAGCTGTGTGTACAATCCAATCACAAATACCGATCACATCACCTACGTCCAATCATGATTTCATGTATTAAAAAAAATACTGTTCAAAAACATTCAAGTTAATGAACCTGTCCTGTGCTGCTGGCTGTGGGTGGCCAGGGATAATCTGACTGTGAGTTGTAGCAGGCTGAGTGTTTACAGTACAACACAAGTAAGCACAAACACTACACATACAAGTGTCATCATCATCACTCATTCCCATTATTCCTTCTTATCATTAGTTTCATAGTATATTGCATTACAAACTTACCTTACATACAAGCATTAACCAAACCCTAGTGTGAGACTGTGCTGCATGCAGCTAATGCACCAGATGTGTCTGCATCTCCAGTTCAAATTCTGAGACACACTTAGTTGCTAAATTTGTTCACTTTCACTTAAAAGTAAGTTTTATTGGATCCAGTCTGGCAATCTTGGAAGAAAGTGGCGGTGGACTGCTGTGCTGTTGGTGTGCTGTGTACAATCACGAGTCACGACAGTAAATTTGTTCCTGGTCTGTGTGGGTGGGAGTCATCAGAAGGACATCATGTTTCACATTAGAGGGATCTTTTATTCCAAAATGGATCAGTGTTGATGAGGCACTTTCTAGTTCTCAGGTAGGCAGTGGCACCACAAATGACAGGAATCAGCATGAAAAGGGAAAACAAATCAAACCACAAAAAGAGATTTTTTTCACATGTAATAAGGTTTCATCTTCCAAGTGAATGCTTCAGTCCAAAACAGGTGAATGTCTTGGATCATCATCATCAGTCCAAAGTAAAGAAAAAAGTTATCTAGTTACAAAAATTAAAGACGTGGTGGGTACCACCCGCAGAGGCACCCAACAGTATGGAACAATTGTAGATTATGCTACTGCAAGTCCCTCATCTGATTCCTCTGAGGTTGAATCCAAAGAGGGTAATACTGATGATAATAAAGAAGATAAAGAGAATGCTCAGGCAGCAGAAGGGTAACTGGAGGGGATGGAAATTGCAGATAAGGAAGGAACAGACAGAAATGTTTTGACTGTGGAGGAGGGGGGGGAAGTGGAAATAACTAGAACAGGCCCAGGACAAATCCAGGGGGAAGATCCTCAAAAGATGATCAAGGTCTCATGCTTTCCTGGAAAACAACTAAAAAATCTTGTTTGGTCATACTTCCATTAGTGCTTCCAATAAGTTGATAGCAACATTGCTGTTTGTTAATGGTCAATCAGTAGGGGCAAAAATAATGGAGCATTGGGAACTTCAGCACTGAAAGGCACCTGAGACAGATGTCATTACATTAGTGAGAAGGTCAGTTGTGGTCGTAAAGAAAGTGATAGTGATAGCTCACTACACTTGGGGTAACTCCCATGGATGAAGGCAGTGGCATCCCCTGCAGCACTACAGCTCAACCACCACTTGCTGCCATTCAAAGGACTCATCTGACTGTTACTGAAAGTGATCGTGTGTTCAAAAGCCCTCCTCCTTCAAGGAGACAGCTTACCATCTCAGAAACATATGCGTGTAAGGCCACATATGTCTTGACTCACCCTGTTGCTGTTAGAATAACCAAATAAATTTCTGAAATGATAACTGTTGATTTGCTACCATATAAAGTTGTTGAACATATAGGATTCAGGTGGCTGCTTGAGTACCTTGAACCTCAATATAGTATACCATGGAGGAAATACTTCTCTGCAACAGGGATTCCTGATCTTTATGATGTCGTATGTCAAAAATTAAGACGCGTCTTGTGCAGTGCTGTTGAGAGGGTGGTGCATCTCACAACAGATATCTGGACAAATTATCAGCCTGAACCCTTCCTGTCTGTCATGGCCCATTGTGTAAGTTTCAATAATTCACGGGGGAGTGGGGACAGTGAAGCATCACATTTTGCTGTTCTGAGAATGTTTTATTTTCCATATGAACATACCTCATACAACATCAGTGAAGAGCTCCAAAAACCAATACAGCAATGGCTCACTTCACAGGGCCTGTCAGTTGGCTTTATAGTTGCAGATAATGGGTCTAACATAAGGAAGGCCTTGGAGGAGGGGGACTTTGTTCACATCCACTGCTTTGCGCATTGCTTAAATTTAATAGCTCATGGTTTTCTCAAGGATGACAGAGAGGTTAAGGCTTTCATTAGCACTAGTAAAACAATATGCACTCATTTCATTCACTCAAGCAAAGCCCATCACTTGTTTAAAAAAATACAATAGGAGCACAGTTTACCTTTGCTCAGATTGATCCAAGACATTTCTGCTCGATGGAATTTGACCATTCATATGTTCCAAAGGCAACTGGAACAAAAGAAAGCTTTCAGACAGTACACCTTAGAAAATAAAATTGTTGATGCAGATGTCTATATCACTACAGTACAGTGGGCTATGCTGGAGTTTCTCATTGTACTGCTCCAGCCATTTAAATAAATCACAAGGGAGGTTAGTGCAAACACAGCAACTCTGAGCCAGGTGATATCCCTCATAAAAAATTAAAATTCAGATTGATTCTGATTAGGGAAAAGTTAGAGAAGCAAGACAGATCCATAACAGTTCCATGTCACTACTTCAGAGGTTGTCATGAAAGAGAAATGGTTGGACCATGGTGGGCTCGGGGAGGGTGAAGGTGGTGGAACAGAGATGCATCCTCCAGTTGTGCTTCTCCACAATTCATTTGCCACTCTGGCAGAGCATGGTTCCTCTATGGAGGCACCTGCAGTCAAGACCAAGGAGGGTGCTGGGAACCTCACAATGGAGACCCACAGGAGGATGGCTACCCAGACCCACAGAGAAGCAACTCCTGGTGGGGACTCAATTGTTAGTGTTGTAGAACTGGGGAGGGAGGAAAGGAGGTAAGGTGCCTGCCGGTGCCATGACTTAGAGGGACAGGAAACAAATCCTCAGGATCGTGGGAGCAGCTGCAAAGGGGAGTGAACTGGATGTCATTATCCACCTAGGGACAAATGACCTGGCTGAGAATGGGATCAGAACAGTGCAACAGGAGTTTGTGGAGTCGGGGAGGAGCCTTAGACAAGTAGCACACATGGAAACTTTCTCAGAAGTGCTACCTGTCTATGGCATGGATGAGGCTAGGGTACTCTGCACCATGGGATTCAATGACTGGTTGAAAAACTGGTGCAGAGCTCAGGGATTTGGCTTCATTGAGGACTGGGGTTCAACCTGGAGGGATGCAGGCCTATACTGGTGTGATGGTCTGCATCTGTCCAGGAGGGAACCAGGATCATAGGTGATAGGTTTAAATGCTTCATTGGAATTTAAACTAGCCAAGGGGAAGGAACTGAAAAGGAGAGGAAATCCTAGCAACTCTCAAAAATCAGTGTAGTTAGTGAGGTAAACACCAAGCTAGAGCAGTCAATAGGGAGAAGGGCAGGGGTAAATGGAGAAAAGATGAAGGCAGTAATTACAGGAATGGGGCAAAAGAATAAGGCCATAAAAATGGAGGGTAATGAGTACCAATGCCTGTAGTCTAGGTAAAAAGCTCCCAGAAATGGTGGTGTTGATGGAAGAGGATGCCTGGATATTGTGGCAGTCACAGAAACATGGTACACAGAGAACCATGACTAGGATGTCAGCATACCAGGGTACACAATCTACAGCAGGGACAGGAAGGATAGAAGAGGAGGAGGAGTAGCTGTCTATGTAAGGGAAGGGATCAAAGCAACAGAACTAAAGGGTAACCAGGGAGGAGAGGAGGCACTGTGGGTAACCCTGGAGAGTGGAAAAGGCATCACAATCCGCACAGGGGTTATATACAGATCCCCATCTCAGGGGGAGGAAATTGACAAGGAAATGATAGAAGGCATCCTTAGGATGGCAGAGAAAGGGGAGATATTGCTGATGGGGGACCTGAATATGCCAGGTGTTAACTGGAGCACTTTGCTACAGCCACATTCAAGAGCAAGGCCATTCTCAATGCTCTCTACAGGGGGCATGCCTCAGACAGCTAGTTTTGGAACCCACTCAGGAGGGAGCAGTCTTAGACCTGGTACTCTCAAATTAGGACAGAGAGAGGATCTCAGATCTAGAAGTGGGTTGCCATCTAGGAACAAGTGACCACCAAACAGTGTGGTTCATGATAAACTTAGCTGTAGAGTTGAGCCGTACAAAAGTGAAGGCACTGGACTTCAGGATGGCTGATTTTGTCAAAATGGGAGAGTGCCTCAGAAAAGCACTAGCAAACAGGCAGGAAGGTGGGGTGGAGCAACAATGGGGAAACATCAAAACTGCCATCACAAAGGCAACAAATCTTTGTGTGAAGTGAATAAACAAATCAAATTAAAGAAAAAACACTATGGTTCTCAAAAGAAGTGTCAGGGAAGGTTAGGGAGAAAAATATAGCATTCAGGAAGTATAAGAAAACACAGAAGCAGCAAGACAGAGAACTGTACCTAGTTAAAGCAGAAGGAAGCAAAGGAACCAGTCAGAATAGCAAAGGCCCAAACCAAGGAAAAGATAGCCAACTCAGGTAAGGATAAAACCTTTTATAGGTACATTAGGGAGAAAGAAGGACTAAGGCAGGGATACTGAGGCTGCTAAAGAGGAAGGTGATTGGGCAGAGTGACAGTGAAAAGCAGGGATACTGAATGAATACTTCTGCTCAGTATTCACAATGGAAAAGCAGGGAGATACCTAATCCAGTCAATAGAAGAACGCTGGATGGGAGGGGTTGATATTAGTCTTTACAGAAGAAAGGGTTCTGAAGAACTCCTAAAATTGAAGGTGGATAAAGCAATGGGGCCTGAAGGGATTCACCCCAGAATTCTAAAAGAACTAAGGGAAGAACTAATAACACCACTGACTACCCTTTTTAATAAATCATGGGAGGATGGTGTGGTACCTGAAGACTGGAGGAGGGCAGATGTGATTCCTCTTCACAAAAGTGGGAGCAAGACAGAGGCAGAAAACTACAGACCTGTCAGTTTGACCTCAGTGGTAGGAAAAATGATGGAATCACTTCTGAAGGAAATAATTGTTTAGTACCTAGAGGCCAGTGGGCACTGGACCCAAGGCAGCATAGATTCACAGCAGGAAGGTCATGTCAGACAAATCTAATTGATTTCTTTGACTGGATGACCAAAGTAGTAGACCAGGAAGGGTCTGTGGACATAGCCTACCTAGACTTTAGCAAGGCATTTGACACAGTCCTGCACAAAAGATGAATAAACAAATTAGCCAACCTGGGAGTGGGCCCCAGAGTGGTAGCCTGGGTAAAACATTGGCTGGACAACAGGACACAGAGGGTAATAGTAAATGGAGTCCACAGTGAAGAAAGGGGGATTACTAGTGGGGTACTGCAGGGTTCAGTACTGGGGCTGGTTCTTTTTAATGTCTTTATAAGTGACATTGTAGAGGGACTGGAAGGAAAAGTATGTCTCTTTGCAGATGACACAAAGATCTGCAACAGGGTTGATACACTAGGTGGGGTGGAAAGGCTGAAAAGGGACTTGGCAAGGTTGGAGGAATGGTCAAATGTATGGCAGCTTAGACTTAACACAAAGAAGTGCAAAGTAATGCACCTGGGACACAAAAATGCAGGGGAAGAGTACACAATGGGGAGTGAGATACTGACAACAACAAAAATGGAACGGGACCTGGGGGTAGTCATATCAGATGACCTAAAGATGGGCAAGCAATGTGAGAAGGCAGTTAGGAGGGCTGGGGAATACTGGGATGCATAGGGATAGGCATCACTAGTAGAAAGAAGTTGTTGCTCATCTATACAGACAGATGGTAAGACCACATCTGGCACACTGTGTACAGTTCTGGAGACCCCATCTCCACAAAGACATAGACAGGGTGGAGGTTGTCAAGAGAGGGCAACCAAAACAGTGCAAGGTCTGCACCAGAAGACATATGAAGAAAGACTAAAGGAGCTTAAGATATATAGCCTCGAGAAAAGGAGGGAGAGGGCGGACATGATAGAAACTTTCAAACCTCAAGGAATCAACAAAGTCCAAGAGGGAAGCATCTTTTAGAAAAGAGATGTGCAAGAACAAGGCACAATTTGAAGTTGGGGGTGGCTTAGAGATAATGAGAGAAAGTATTTCTTCACAAAGAGGGTTGAAGATACATGGAACAGCCTTCCTGAGGAGATCGTAGAGTCAAAAACAGTGGAGGAATTCAAGATTGCATGGGACAAACTTAAGGCAATTCTACTGGGGGGGTAGGAGGAAGTAGGCTGTTGGTTAACTGGGATCTGCAGCTTATCCATTAAGTAGGAAATGAGAAGACTAGGTGGGCCAAACGGTCCTTATCTGCCATCAGATTCTGTTTCTATGTTTCAGATTCTGTGATCACACAGTCTGCCAGTGGCGCTGACACATGCAAGTTGCCCTCTAGAATACAAGAAGATCTAACCAGACAAGTGATCAAAAAAGTTGCAGAAGATGACAAACTACATAAAATGCTTCATTCTGATTACTACATTAAAGCAACAATCTTGGAACCATGGTACAAATCAAAGCAACTATTGACTGATGATGATGACATATGTTTCAAGAGAAACAAACAAATAACTGACGATGCATGCGGTCATGGAACAGAGTACAACAGCAGCACCAGATTCAGAATCTTCTTCATGACACAGCAGCACAGCATCAGGTGGCCCATCCTCTACTGCTGGGACATTTTCTCCTTCTTCCTCCTCAGCCACTGCAGCCAAATCTTCTTCTTCAGCACCAACCAAGCATGATAGCACTGTCCCACAGTCACTTGGTCCAGCTCCATGTCTCTGGAGTCACTTAGAAGATGTTATTGTAACATCTTCATCTGCCTCTTCTAACACAGCCTCAGCACAGACCATTGTTGAAATGTACCTGGCCAGTATCAGCTGGAATGCTGATCCTTTGAAATACTGAAACCCAAACAAAATATGTGGCCTGCTTTAGTAAACATTTAAATGAAGTACTTGAATTGCCCTTCGACTAGTGTCTATTTTGAACGATTGTTCACTTCAGCTGGTAACAGCATTACTGACAGACGATCCCATCTGACACCAGAAAATGCTGAGCGCTTCACATTTCTCAAAGTCAACATTCTTCACATTAATTTTAAATATGATACCTGAATAAAACATACAGTAACTGCTCCAAGCAGATCCTATGCACAAAATACTTTCAAGAACTTGTGCCTGTGGTGAAAATATTTTGTGAATAGGGTCTGTTACATATTGCTGCAATTATTTGCAACAAGTCAGGTCAAGACAGGCTAGGCCTGGCCAAAATGATCACATGGCAGCACAGAATAGAAAAAAATAACAACATCAGTGGGTTCAGACTCCAAATACAGCAAGCAACTGCATTTCATGTCACAAACTTACTCGGTGGTACCAGGTATCACTATCTGATCTGTAAGGCAGGGTACTACTGTCTACTACTACTACTACTATTACTTTTTGTCATCATGAGTCATGGGTATGAGCCATGAGAACTACTTGTCATTTTTTGCCCTCAAGTGATCCTGACTATATTGTTTTAATTTTTGTACAGTGCATGCATGGCTTAGCAGACACCTGAAAGTTCAGAAACTGAACACTCTTTGTATATGTAATCCCTCTTGTTCCCAGGATTACAATAATCCCATTAAATTAGTGGTAGGCAGAGAAGGCAACTAGTGATTTTCCAGCAAATGGATTTCACTCTGTCTCTTGCTGTTGTCAGTCTCAGCTAACAGCTGGAGAGCTGATTTCATTTAGAACTCTCACAGTACCATAACATAGCCAGCTGCTGTGAGGGAGGAGAGAGATAGAATTCTGGGGTCAGTCTTGTTCCAGAGTAGTCAGTTGGTGGCTGGAGTCTGCAGAGTGCAGTTGCAGTTCCAGCAGCAACTCTGATATAGAGCTGCAGTGTTCCAGTTTGGTATTCTTTCTCACCCTAGTGGAGCACAGTGATCTTCAGACTTGTTTAAGTGGTGGAAACCATCTCCATAGATTTTCTAGTGTTTCATCCCAGGAGGGATGGAGCAGGCTGCCAGGATGTTAGGGGCAATCCCCGATCCTATCAGGACATTGGTGAAGCTGTCTTGTGTGACAACTTCTGTGAGCACATTGATTTGTTTGAGACTGCCCAGTGGTACCTGCATTTCTTGGGTGACTTCTCTGACTGAGGGATCTTGTCACCTAAAACAGTTTAAAAGTTGGCTGTCCTCAGTGGAGTCTAGTATGTGACCATCCATGTGAGCAGAACATTTACCTTGACACCCTGTGGTGCCTTGTGAGGATATTAAGTGTGAAATACATTTCTAGAAAGCATCTTTAGTACATTTTAAATAATGTGAGGTGTATTTATGAGAGGGATGGCTGAGTATGAACTAGGAAACAAAAGGTGGGAGACCCCCATCTGGAGTGACCAGTTTACCACTCCAGGTTCTGAAGGGCACCTGTTTCTTTTTACTTCAGTGCATTTGGCCAATGCCTGAAGAAACTTTTACCCCAGTGATGGGTTTTCCACAGTTGTGCCCCCAATGAGTGGGTTTCTCCAGTTTACCCCTTGTATGTGAGTCCTCCAGTGTTCAGCCTCTTGTACTCTAACGTGGTTTGTGTGCCACAGTTTATCCTATGCAATATGGTAAGTGACCAAGTACTGTCTGTGTGTGCCTAGTCAAGGGAATTGTTTGTGTGTTCTACAGGTGGCTAGTCCACATGTCTACAGTCATCCTATGCTATATAATAAGTTTGGAGTTCTGTACCTCAGATGTTGCATTTACCATGTGTGGAACCCTTGGGGGTCCATCTTTGTTTTGCATGTTCCTACTTTGTTACGGAATAAAGCCACACTCTAGAATCCCAACCTGGTATGGACATTTACGTTATTGCTTCCCGTGTGAAGTTACTTGTGTACCTGTGTCTAGAAGTGCAAACCTAACATAGCCCTGAGTAAATATTTTCTCCCCAGGACCTGGGTTGTGGCCATTGTATTAGTCCCACCAGGTGTGTGCCAGGTAGAAGCGACACTTGGTTTGTGTTTCTATAATTTCTATTCCATCTGCATATCCCACCTTGTCTATGGTGGCACAATGTAACCCCACCCCTCTCTTTTCCTCTAGACTATGGGAGGTGTACCTGCTAGTTAAATAAGGGGCTGGTGGGGGGTTACAAAAATGGAGACTTGTCCGACAATGTTACTTAATTTTGGGAAGAAAACAATGAATAGCTTGCTTAGGGTATAGCTAACATTTTGTCTGTCTGGCAGTGTGATAGTCCAAAACTGGAAGGGAAGCTTTGTGCAAAAGGATCTGCCTAGGATAGTGCCATCCATTTGTGCCACTGTGTGCCTGCTGTTTAAGTGCTGCTGTGTGTTTGTGCCATCATTACCAAGGGACTCTAAAGCCAGAATGTGTATGCCCTTGTCCTGCATCAAGAATGTTAATAGGACTTTTACATTTCAAGTTTTTATTGTCAAAAGTAATGTAGACTTTGGGAAATAGAAAGATAAATGTGCCCTGAAAGTTTCATGTTCTTTGTGTGTGAATTGGAGGAGTCACTAAAAAATTAGCCAAGTCTGAGTAAATAAATGGTCAAAAACAAAGTTCAGTTTGTATTTTAAATTTTGCCCTGCTCAATGATTGCCGTGGAGGAAAAGCGCGAGGACAGACAGAGAGGCTCATTCGCATGGCATTGAATGATTGGTGTGACTGCAATCAGTCCTGCCCCCTAGCCAGCTTCAGAGTGCAGCCCAGTGTTCAAGAAGGAGAGAGTGAGTCGTGTGTGAGCTGTTCAGCCAGAAGGAACCATCAAGGGAATTGTGAATGTTCTAAATCTGTAGATACAGACTTTTTCTGTTGAAATTCGAGCTCAACCATTATCCAACCAATTGGGAAGAAAGCATGGTGTTCATGGTAACAACTGGCAGGATCGCCAGCCCGCTTTCATGCCAGAGGCCTTCCAGGATCGGCTATAGGCCAAGAAATTCCATCGAGCTAGCCAGCTACTGATTCAGTGAGTACCATTCAAAATAACTGTGCTTCAAACTGTGTTGTGATTTTAAAAAGTCGGCTTGGTCTGTGTGTGAGCAGTAAGATTGTTTTACAAAGAAGGACTGTGAGTTGTAATAGCGCCAAACACAACAAACAAAATTTCTGAGCATAGACTGTGACCATTTATAATGGATTCAGCAGCAGTATGATGTTCTAAGCAAGTGAGAGACTGTGAGTTGTATATTAGGCTGCAACAAACAGGCAATCCTGTAAAGAAATACTATGGCTTTCAGTGACTTTAAGCATGTGTAAATAGCTGACTTGTGTGCTAATCATAAAGTCCTGCAAAAAATCATATGAATGTGCTGAAAAATGTTTAAGCAGTGCAATCAATTACCGTTGAGCAAAAATCAGTAGCAGAAAGACTGGATGCAGTCTGAGTCAGAAACAGATTTGATGCAACAGGAGTGCTGCTGCCACCATTACAGGGTGGGGCAGTAAATGTAAACACAGCAGCAGGGAGCCATTTTAAGAGACTGTTCAGTGTATCATGAACCAGTAGTAATGACAGACTTTCATGTGTTTTAAATTGCAGACATGGCTTTGGGAACATCCCATTACCCGGATCATGCCCAAGCTATGATAGCAGAGGAAGTTGCCAAACTAAAAGAAATAGAGCAAGTTTTCTATGGTGAAGGTTTGCCTCCACATGTTACAATACCCAACTACCCTATGAGAGTATGCTTGATGTGTCTCAAGGCTGGAAGGGATGTGTTTTTAATTCCTCATTGTTTGGGTTGCCTAATGAAGTATGGTCTGTCCAAGGCACCACAAATTTTTATTGCTCCCACCTGGACCAAAGAAGGAAACCCTGCATGTAGCAGCATACAGCACCAGGTTGAACCTGTTGGGGGAAGCCCTGCAGAGTGTGGCATAAAGGAAGACAGTGTGAATGTACTGCAAGGGCAGACATTTCGTGATGTTTCCTCGCCTGTGTCTCATGGACAGTGTGGAGGAGGCATCTGTGGACCCATGGATAGAATATCCTAGTCCTAGCTAGTTGGGGAGGAAGAAGTTAGAGAAACTTTGGATTGGGAGTTGTCTTCCTCCACATCCAGTGAGGAGTGAACTGTCTTGGGAGTGAGGATGACTGCTCACTCCTGGGCCAGGTCTTAAGTGAGGAAGAGGAGGACGAGGATATGTATCTTCATGTTGAGGATCCCAGTCTGTGGCCTCAAGCTCTTGCCTCAGAAAGCCAGAGTGAGAGATGGTGACTCCACTGCCTTGCCTGCAGCGATGGTCAGGAAAGTTCTTTCTTTCATTAAGTATGTGGCACTGGAGGAACCAGGACAGGCCACCCAAGTCATTCAATGGCCGTGTACTTATGAAGAGTAGTAAGGAGGAGATTGGTTCATAGGAGGCTGATGCCATATATGGGAGGTCCTTTCCTACCTTTCCATGTAGAGTCTAGGAGGAAATTGAGCAGAACAGGCAATCCTGGTTATTGGAAGAAACAAGCAAGAATCTGCATCCAGGTGTGGCCCATTGTATCAGAGATAGAGTTGTCAGTGATAGACTGAAATTCTAGAAATTGGGCAGGACAATGTTTATGAACACTGTATGGTTTGTGGACAAATAGGGAATGAGACATTCCACAACATCAACTTCTGAACACAGATGGGGTCATAGTTCTTGCACCTCACCCAGAGTGGCACTACCCTTAATGATGCAACTCGCTGTGAAAATGCCCATGCCTACTCCAAGGGAAGCAAAGCAGTGGCCATGAACTGTCTGCCATCCAGCAGTTGCCATATCCATAGATTCTTCCAGACTGGTGTTCCAGGATCCAAGGTGCATCTAAGATTCATCAACCCAGCAGTGTGCCTTTCCAGGTTCATCACCTGGCCTTCCAAGATGACATCATCCCAACTGTTTTCCTGATTCATCACCCGGTATGCCAGATGACATCAACCCAGCTGTGTTTTCCTGTTCCATGGTTCGATTTCTGAGATGACATCAAACCAGCTGTTTTCCTGTTTCATCGCCTGCTTTCCAGAGGACACCATCCCAGCTGTATCCAAATGATGCTGCCAGAGGGGGAGAGTCTTTGGCTGGAGAAGTAGGTGATTTTGTGTTTGTTCTTCAAAGGGACTGGTAAGTCAAACTTTTACATGATCTAACTGACTTTGCAACTTCAAACTCTTTGAACTGTCCACAAAGAGTCTCCCTTTTGGACTACAGTGCTTCAAAGACTGTGTTTCAGTGGGCTCCAGCCCAGGAGAGACTCTTTCATGGACCTTGCCTTCAGGCTACAACATTCTGTCACTAGATAGGATGTTTAGGGCTTTTCATCCCCCAGAACTGTATTGTGTATAACGTCAGTGTGTTCTACAATTTTCTCCTTTTCTAATTTTCTATATAATATTTGGGGATTCTTTAGTATTTGATGGAGGGGTTGTGACACTGTGATATGCAGATTTGGGGTGTTTGTGTTTTCTCTTTCAAGTGTTCCTGACAAAAAAAAGAAGAGAAGACCAGAACAGGATGTGGGAACTCATCAGAGTTCTCCTGTTCTGTAGTGTTTTAGGATATTGTGAAGTAGTTAACATGTGTTAACATTGTTTTCTTCCAGAGGTGTATGTGTGGGGGATGTGGGAGTGTAACGCTTTGTATAGTATTGTGCTGTGCGTGTTTTGGTTTGCAGGTACCCTGGGTTGGGGGGGTGATTCCCCTGTGGGTAGTTTGGATAGATAGATTTTCTCTAGAGGGCTAGGGAGATAGACAGGCTGTGGTCCTGACCGGGTGGAGGGGCTGCAGTTCTGGTGTATTAAGGCATGCTTTGAGCAGTTTTCCCAAAGCCTCTGATTCTCCATTGTAAGATCACAGAGTAGGGGCTGATGCATCAGCCAATGGCCTCTAGGCCCTTAGTATTGCCTGCCTGTGCCTTGCACATGGTAGGAGAGGGCCTGATCACCCCTCTCCATAGGTAGCACATAGGGTAGGATGGTCTGGAGCCGGGTAAGAGAATGACTGCGGACAGTCATCTACCTGGCTAAGGGTGGGTGTAACCCCCTTGTTCTCAGGGGTTACAAGAATCCCATTAGAATTAGTGGTAGGCAGGGAAGGCAGTTAGTGATTTTCCAGCAAATGGATTTCACTCCATCTCTCTCTGTTGTCAGTCTCAGCTGAGAACTGGAGAGGTGATGTCATTTTAGAACTCTCACAGTGGCATAAGCCACACGGCCAGCTGCTGTGAGGGAGGGAAATAGAATTCTGGGGTCAGTCTTGTTCCATTTGACATTTAGGCCTCACAACCGAATGGCACACCCTGTCAGCTGTCAATCTTGGGATGATGGGCGGGTCCAGGGGGAAGGGCAACCCTAAAGATTTTTCATTTCCTGACTTTTTGTGTTTTAACTCTAAATGATGCATTAACACAGTTTTTTTACATAGAATTTCCTTACTTTTTGAGAAAGAAGAAAAAACTAAGAACTTGGTGGGATCTTGGACCCTTTGGGCTCTGCACTCCCACCAACTTGTAAACATGTGTGTACCATCAACACCCTCCAAATTTCAATGTTAAACACCAAACCATGTCCAAGATGTAATGTGTTAAAGTTTGAGATTTGCAATTGTCAGAGATGCAGAATTCCACACCTTTTAACATTTTACGGGCACAATGACTTAAAACTACATCCATGACACCTAGGTTATGTACCTTATCAATTTCAAGCCACCAGCACAATGCAAAACACTTTCCGCAACACGTAAATTGTGTCATACAATATCTCTGCAAATAATGTATTCTCAAACATATAAACACTGTAATCTATTGTAAATGCAGAGACACCCTCAAATTTCAGTGCAAAGACCAAACTATCTCTGAGATATAACATGTTAAGTTTGACATTTTCATTTGACAGAGTTGCAGAATTCCACACCTGTTAACATTTTACAGGCACAATGACTGAAAACTACATCCATGACACTAAGGCTAGGCACCCTATCAACTTCAAGCCATCAGCATAATGCAAAACACTGTCTGCAACATGTAAGTGCATTACACAATATCTCCACAGAAAAAACTTTCTCCAACAATGTAAACACTGTAATTCACATCTACAGGACATGCCGAAAACACCCTCTAAATTTCAAGTAGAAAGACTAAACTGTTTCCAAGATATTTAAAGTTAAAGATTGGTGAAACTGCCTATCTAATGCATTATAAAATTTGGCCATCTTGTCCCTCCTGTAATCAAAGATGTTGATCAAAGAATCTCATAATCAAAGAATTTGCAGGTTCATGATGAAAGAATTTGCAGGCTCATGATCTAAGAATAAAAAAGCTGTAAATCCAAAATTAGAATGCATTCGGAAACCACCACCATGATTCAACAGAGCGAAGCCCCTGAGCAAACCCCACCCTCATGTGTCTTCCTAGGACACCCCATGGCTGAGAAATTAGATTTTTAATTTGGCCATCTCGTCCCTCCCTCCTCGTGATGCATGATCGCTATCAAAGAATCTCATGATCAAAGAATTTGCAGGCTGCCAATCAAAGAATTTGCAGGCTCACAATCAAAGAATAAAAACGTTATAAATCAAAAATTTGAAGGAATTGCAGTAAACCACCACCATGGTTTGACAGAATGAAGCCCACTGAGCAAAACCCCACCCTCATATGTCTTCCTAGAACACCCCTAGGCTGAGACATGTGTTTTTATAGCTGGCAATTTCCTCCCTCATGTATGCATGATTGCGATCAAAGAATCTCGCGATCAAAGAATTTGCAGGCTCATGATCAAAGAAATTCCACACTCATGATCAAAGAATAAAAAATGATGAAATGCTATTTCTAGACAGATTTAAATGAAACCAATGGCATGCCTCAATAGAGCGAATCCCCTGAGCAAAACCCACCCTCATTTGTGTCCCTAGTCCACTCCTGAGCTGAGATAATAGTGTGTTTAGTTTGCAATGCAAGATCGCAATCAAAAATCTTGCAATCAAAGATTTGCAGGCTAGAGAACAAAAGATCGTTAGTGAGCCATGATCAAAGATTTTAAAACCTTATAACTCTATTTGTTTACCATTTGGATGAAACCTTAGGCATGGCTCGATAGATCAGAGCCCCTGAGTAAAACTCATCCAAGTTTTACTTCAGGAGTGACCCCTGAGCTGAGATATTTGTGTTTTCCAATCGGAAAACTAAAAATAAGATAGCTGACCTGTGATAAAGAATTCTCAGGGACAAAGATTTTGAACATAAGGCTGCACATTCTTTGACCGCCAGGCAGGATGAGATGGCCAGAACCCCATTCTTTGTTCAGAAACATACATATAAATTTTCCCATTGACTTATAATGGGAACTTAAAAAGTAGCATAACTTTTGAATGCCTTAATAATTTTCACCAAACAAAAAGCGGCATGTTCAGCCACCAAAACAATTTCAAATGAGCCATCTTGCAGGTGGCACACCACATGACAACTGTGCAGGACCACATACAAAATCCCAAAAGCTGCCTCCAAAATGGATAATTTTGCATTTTCAGCATTTTTGTACATAAAAGACCATATGTCAACAAAACACAATTTGGCAGATCAAAGAGATCTACCATGCCCCACTGTGCATACCAAATTGCAGGAAAATCTGTTGAACAGGTCCAAAGTTCTTAACATACAAAATTTTGACTTTAACATAGAAGTGACATCTCAACCCTAAATATAGTGGCATGACCATACCACTATTTTATATATACATATATATATTATATATATATAAAGAGAGAGAGAGAGAGAGAGAGACAGAATAAGTGATGGCAACATGTTGTATACAAGGAATAATACCATCAAGTGGGTTAAACAAGCCATAAAGTCAAGATGCTAAAGGGTGATAAGATGGTATTTTTATTGACTATGCCAGACTTTGCCATCTTTTATTTTATATATTACATTAGGTTGGTCAGTTTTGCTTTAAGCGAAAGTGTGCTTTTTTGCATAGCTTGTTTAGTGTATTTGCTTAAAGAGCCACCAACGCCAGGAGAAGAACATTCAAAAGATAATATTTGGACACAAAACAGCTTATATTTTCCATGATGCTTTGCATTCTGGGGGTATGTGTGATTTTGTATTATGTGTTCTCATTGGCTTTGTATTTTTATCCCATTACTTATTACTGAGGTAATTTGCCTCTAAAACAGGATAATCTGATGAACTCTAAGGAATAAAGATTTTGTTTTGTGGGAATTTATTCAGTAAAAATAATGAAGGAGAAATCTATACAAGGTATATGAAATACAGGCAGACTTGTGTCTAAATATTATGTTTCCCAAAGTTTTCCCAAAGGCATCAACTGATCTTTAAGTTAGAGTGTTTTCATAGTTCTCTAGTGTTTTCTAGTGGTATTGTTTCACATTGTAAGGCATTTGAAATGCTGCACCATGTTATCCCTTTAAAGGTTTCCATAGTGCAGTGGCTGTCTATATAAGGAAGGCTGATTCAACAGTTTTTTTCCCTTAGTGTGCTTGAAGACTGCATCATGGAAGGAAATATGTGAAATGTTTGGTGAGCATTTTGGTAGTCCTGTTTTACACAGTTAGGGAACGAAGTATAACGTGAAATGTTTAAGTGTTTCAGTAAGCCTGTTTTACATAGTTTGGGAAATGGAGCACAGCTTGTGAAATGTTTGGTGAGTGTTTCAGTAGACCTGTTTTACACAGTTAGGGAAATGGAGCACAACATCAATCAATCAATCAAAGTTTTATTTATATAGCTTCCCTTCCTGTGGGCTCTGAGCACATTACAGAAACATTTTAAATACCTGTCGTCACCTTAGATACCTCCCTCTCCTACTACAGACACGTACGCCTCCTCTCGTCAGCGATCAACTCCAGAATTGGTACCCTCTACAGGATCAAAACAGCCTTCCTGCCCAAGCCATGCAGATAGCTGTCACCTCCTCCATCCTCTCACTTATCGATTATGGGATTGTTATCTACGGCATTGCTGACAACTCCACTCTAAGTAGCATAATCACAGCACTTAATAAAGCCTGCCGCCTAGTTACTGGCTGTGACAGACTCGACCACACCTGCGAACTGTACACACTTACAGGTTGGCTTAATTTCCATCAAAGACTCAAATATCAAACCTGCATCCTAGCAAAATAGATCCACCTCCAGCTTACTCCTGCCGGTCTACTCCCCATCATCAGCCCGGCTCCGCACAGGTGTATTACCAGACTCTCGACTACCTCAACCTTCACAGTCCCCCATGTCGAACGTCCCTAGGGCAGAGATCATTCCGCTACCATGCCCTCAAATGGCTCAACACTCTTTCCCCTACTCTCCCCCAGGCCCACAGCATCTCACTCTTCAAAACAGGCCTTCAAACCCACCTCTTGGAAAATGTTAAATGTGAATGCCAATAAGGCCTGCCTATACTCCTCCCTCACCCCCTCTACTGACTCAGGGACTTCCTAGACCCTACGACCGCCCTCCTTGTAAGGTCTGTCTTGAGCTCACATGTATGCCTCCTAATGCTCTAAAAATAAGCCTCTCAACTACCATGTCAGTTCTGTAACCAGTAAATAATCTAAGCGTATATAAAAATTGCTTCTTTTTATTGTTTTATACTATCTTGTGTCTCTCCACCCCCTGTAACCACCGTGAAGCCAGTGTATAAATATTGTCTGAACTGAAACCTGTTTAAAATTGCTCGTTCCGTCTGTCATCCTTGTACTATGTTCTCTCTCCACCCCCTGTAAACGATGTGGAGCCTTTGCAAAAGAGTCTATGACTCAAGGATTGTAATTCAATTATACAGTAAACAAAATAAATAAAATACATAAATAAATAAAATGCCATATATTACAGATATACATAAAACTCATCATAAAAACAATTTCACAAACGCATTTTCAGAGCAACATGTGAAATGATTTGTGAGTGTTTCAGTAGGCCTATTTTACACAGTTAGACAATGGATCACAACATGTGAAATGTTTGGAAAGTGTTTCAGGAGGCTTTTGTTTTATACAATTTAACTTTGATTTCTATATGGTTGTTAGTTTGGCAAGTGATATGGAGGGAGCAGTAAAAGTGGTTCATATTGGGGCTGGCCCACAGGCACAGTGGTTCGATTTCTGCTTGTGATGCCAGTGTTCAGGGTTCAGGAGTGGACCCAGGGAGTTGGAGGGCCAGCCATGGAAAAGGATAGAGTGTCCCATGGACTGGTCTCCTTCTCCAGGGGGAGGGAGGGGTAGAGCATCTAGCACACAAGGGACCACTGGCAGAGGCTGGGGGAACTACAGGTGACTGGTACCTGCACATAAGAGGGGTGGGGTGGATGCTGGATGTCATTGCACATCCCCACCCCTGGGGCAGTCTAGAAAAGCACTGATTGTCACCCCTTGA
Organism: Neoceratodus forsteri; assembly: GCA_016271365.2. NCBI lineage: Eukaryota > Metazoa > Chordata > Ceratodontiformes > Ceratodontidae > Neoceratodus > Neoceratodus forsteri. The sequence continues at coordinate 1,024,087,084 of CM028135.1, read as the reverse complement.
TGAAGCCCACCCTCGGTTTCAATTAGCTCTCAGGCCAACCCCCTGGTCTATCCCATCAGATGCAACACTTAGGGCTGGTGCTGCAACCTTGCCCTGGGGGGCAAGTCAGGGGGTATCAGGGAGTTGTGGCAAAGTGAGATTGGAAGTCGCAGGGTACATGACTGGGCTGAGGTACCAGGTGGTTGGTAGCAGGAAAAAGTATAGTTAAAAAAAAAGTGGCTCGTATTGATTTTGGGGAAGCTGTTTCTTGCAGGGTCTGTAGTTGAATAGGCTGTTAGAGCTGTAATGTAGTTGGTTAGTAGGTTGCTTTTACATGTGTTATTCAGGTGGTTGTTACACATGTTAGTAGTTCTATAATAACAAGTATATATTTTGTCCACACTTGTAATAGAGTGTTAATTACAATGTTATAGAATGGTGTAATTACTTAACATGTATATATTTTGTCCACAGTTGTCATAGAGTGTTAATTTCAATGGTATAGTATGTTGTAATTACTTAATGATAATTGGTTACCATCAGTTATGGATGGTGTTGGTGTCATATATGCTAATTGGCAAATTGGGTTTTGGTGTCATACATGCTAATTGACTAATTAGCAACTATCCAATTATCCAGTATGGGGTAAGAGGCAACAGACTTCTAGAAAACTTAAAGTGATCTTAATAGCTCAAATGGGCAGACTGGGAGGGCCATAGGCCATTATCTGCCGACTGTATCTATGTATCATATATGGAGAATAAATGATGGCTTTTTCCAAGGGAACAATGGCCTAACCATGTGTCCTATAGTAGTACCACTTAAGTAGCTAAGAAGCAGTTAACAGGTGTTACTACTATAGCAAAATAGCAGACCATTCATTCAGTACTGGATACTGAAGACTGAGCAGCACCTTTGATCATAACACCACGATGGAACAGTTTTCTATAGAGTTTTTAACAGTATCCTTTTATGCTCTGTGGGCTTTGGGGTGGAGATTTGGTGCTAAAAGGTGAAAAAAGACTATCTGAGGAGGAAGTGGGTTGTTAAAATATTGTGATTTAGCAAGGGTGAAGGAAGGGATTATCATACTGTGATATGCCCTGTTATAATTAAGAAACTTTGCAATGACTGGGGGTTGCTAGAGGGTAGTAGGGTAGAAGACAACATTTGTAAATGTATAAGTGGTTTGAGAGGGGAGAGAGTCATGGCTGCACAGTGAATGGAAAGTGGATTAATAGAAACATAGAATCATAGACTTTGACGGCAGATAAGGACCGCTAGGCCCATCTAGTCTGCCCATTTCCCTACCTACAGGATAGGCCGCAGATCCTAGTTAACCAACAGCCTATATCTTCCTGCCCCCCACAAGAATTGCCTTATGTCTGTCCCATGCATTCTTGAATTCTCCCACAGTTTTAGACCCCACAACTTCCTCAGGAAGGCTGTTCCATGCATCCACTACCCTCTCTGTGAAATTAAACTTCCTCACATTGCCCCTGAACCGCCCTCCTTCTATCTTTAAATTGTGTCCTTTTGTTCTTGCAAGTCTCTTTTTCTGAAAGATGCTACCCTCTTGGACTTTGTTGATTCCCTTGAGGTACTTGAAAGTTTCTATCATGTCCCCCCCTCTCCTTCTTTCCTCAAGGGTATACATATTAAGCTCCTTTAGTCTCTCCTCATCGGCTTCTCTTGCAGACCCTGCACCATTTTAGTTGCCCTCCTCTGGACTGCCTCTATCCTGTCTATGTCCTTGCAGAGATGGGGTCTCCAGAACTGGACACAGTATTCAGATGGGGTCTCACCAACTGTCTGTACAGAGGGATAACAACTTCCTGTTTTCTGCTGCTGATGCCTCTCCCTATACATCCCAGTATACCCCGGCCCTCCCTACTGCCTTCTCACATTGCTTGCCAACCTTAAGGTCATCTGATATGATTACCCCAGGTCCCTTTCCTGTTTTGTTATTGTTACTACCTCCCACCCATTGTGTATTCTTCCCTGGGTTCTTGTTTCCCAGGTGCATTATTTGCACTTTTTGCATTGAATCCTAGCTGCCATATGTCTGAACCATTCCTCCAACCTTGCCAAGTCCCTTTTCATCCTTTCCACGCCTCCTTGTGTATCAACCGTTTGCAGATCTTTGTGTCATCTGCAAAAGGCATACTTTCCTTCCAGTCCCTCTGCAATGTCACTGATGAAGACATTAAAAGGACTGGACCCAGTACTGAACCTCACGGTCCCACTAGTAACTGCCCTTTCTTCAGAGTGGACTCCATTTACAATTACCTTCTATGTCCTGTTGTCCAGCCAATGTTTTACCCAGGCTACCACCCTGGGACCCACTCCCAGGCTGGTTAATTTGACTATCAATCTTTGTGTGAGACTGTGTCAAATGCCTTGCTAAAGTCTAGGTAGGCCATGTCCACAGCCCCTCCCTGGTCTACTACTTTGGTCACCCAGTCAAAGAAATCTATTAATTCGTCTGACATGACCTTCCGCTGTGAACCCATGCTGCCTTGGATCCTGTGCTCCACTGACCTCTAGGTACTCAACTATTCTTTCCTTCAAAGTGACTCCATCACTTTCCCTACCACAGAGGTCAGACTGACAGGTCTGTAGTTTCCTGCCTCTGTCTTGGTCCCACTTTTGTGAGGGAATCACATCTGCCTTCCTCCAGTCCTCGGTACCACACCATCCTCCATGATTTATTAAAAGTGTAGCCAGTGGTTTCACTAGTTCCTTCCTTAATTCTTTTAGAATTCTGGGGTGAATTCCATCAGGACCCATTGCTTTGTCCACCTTCAGTTTTAGAAGTTCTTGCAGAACCCTTTCTTCTGTGAAAGGACTGGGATCGACCCCCTATCAAGAGTGCTTCTGTTAATTGGATTAGGCACTTCCCCCTCCTCTTTTGTGAATACTGAGCAGAAATATTCATTCAGTATTCCTGCTTTTTCACTGTCCCCCTCTGCCCACCCACCGTTCATTCTATTCAGCCTCACTATCCTCCCTTTGTCTTTCTCACGCTCGTCGATGTACCTATAAAAGGTTTTATCCCCCTTCTTAACTGAGTTGGCTATCTTTTCCTCAGTTTGGGCCTTTGCTATTCTGACTTTCCTCCCTGCTTCTTTCTGCCTTAACTGGTACAGCTCTCTGTCCTGCTCCTTCTGTGTTTCCTCATACTTCCGGAATGCGATCTTTTTCTTCCTGACTTTCACAGCCACCTCTCTTGAGAACCATAGTGGCTTTTTCTTTTGTTTTGATTTGTTTATTTGCTTTACACAAAGGCTTGTTGCCTCTGTGATGGTAATTTTGATAATTCCCCATTGTTGCTCCACACCTCCTTCTAGCCTGTTTGCTAGTGCTTTTCTGAGGCACTCTCCCATCTTGCCAAAGCCAGCCCTCCTAAAGTCCAGTACCCTCACTTTTGTATGGCTTGACTCTGTAGCTGAGTTTAACATGAACCACACTGTTTGATGGTCACTTGTCCCCAGATGGCAACCTACTTCTAGATCTGAGATCCTCTCACTGCCCCCATTTGAGAGTATGAGGTCTAAGATTGCTCCCTCACAGTGGGTTCTGAAACTAGCTGTCTAATGCCTGCCACCTGTGGGCGTCAAGAATGGCCCTGCTCTTGGATGTGGCTGCAGCAAATGTGCTCCAGTTAACATCTGGCATATTCAGGTCTCCCATCAACAGTATCTCCCCTTTCTCTGCCATTCTAAGAATGCCTTCCATCATATCCTTGTCCATTCCTTCCCCTGACATGGGGGTCTGTAAACAACCCCTGTGCGGATTGTGGTGCCCTTTCCAGTCTCCAAGGTGACCCACAGTGCCTCCTCTCCTCCCTGTTTACTCTTTTGTTCAGTTGCCTTTATCCCTTCCTTTACATAGAGAGCTACTCCTCCCCCTCTTCTCCCCTGCCTGTCTCTCCTGTAAGTTATGTACCCTGGTATGTTAACATCCCAGTCATGGTTCTCTGTGTACCATGTTTCTGTGACTGCTACGATATCCAGGCATCCCTCTTCCATTAAGGCCACCAGCTCAGGGAGCTTGTTGCCCAGACTACGGGCATTGGTACTCATTACCCTCCATTTCCTGATGGCCTTACCCCTTTTGCCCCATCCCTGTCCTTCTTGCTTTTGTCACTTTCTCCATTTACCCCTGCCCTTCTCCCTATCGACACCTCCATGTTGGTGTTTGCCACACTTACTACCGTGATTGTTTGGGGGCTAGGATTTTCCTGCTCCTTTCCAGTGCCTCCCCCCTTGGCTAGTTTAAGCTTGCCAATGAAGCATTTAAAACCTATCACCTAGGATCCTGGTTCCCCTCCCAGACAGATGCAGCCCATCATGCGGTATAGGCTTGCATCACTCCAGGTGGACCCCAGTCCCCAATGAAGCCAAATCCTGAGGCTCCACCCAGTTTTCAACCACTGATTGAATCCCATGATGCGAACACCCTAGCCTCTCCTATGCCATAGATGGGTAGCACCTCCGAGAAGGTTACCGTGCGTGCTACTTGACTAAGGCCCCTCCCCAATTCCACAAACTCTTCCTGCACTTCTCTAATCCCTTTCTTAGCCAGGTCATTTGTCCCTAGGTGGACAATGACATCCAGCTCCCTCCCCTGTGCAGCTGCTCCAGCAATCCTGAGGATTCGCTCCCTGTCCCTCCAAGCCATGGCGCCAGGCAGGCACCTTACCTCCCTCTCCCCTTCCTTGCCAGTTCTATCTTCCTAACGATGGAGTCCCCCACCAGGAGTTGTTTCCTTCCCCTGCAGGGTCCGCTGACACCCTTCTGTGGGTCTCCTTTGTGGAGGTTCCCAGCATCCTCCTTGGTCTCCACTCTAGGTGCCTCCATAGAGGAACCACACTCTGCCAGAATGGCATAGGAAGTGTGGAGAGTTACAACTGGAGGGATGTGCCTCTGTTCCACCACCCTCCCCCTCCCTGAGCCCACTGTGGTCCAACCGCTCCTCTTTCTTGGCAACCTCTGAGGCAGCGGCAGTGGCACTGGTGGTCCCTGGACGGAAGAGGAGGTCCCACAAATCCTGGCCAACTCAGCCTGGAGATGAGCAACCTCCTCCCTCAGCCCAGAGAGGTGTCTGCAGATGGGACAATACCGCATCCTCCAGAATATCTCCCAGAAGACTGCTGCTCCACAGCCACTGCACTGCACCACTCCAATCATGTCTTATTTCTGACCCCTTAACTGTTTGCAATCCTTACTCTTTCGTCTGTTTTTTTTTCTCTTTCTCCTTACTTTCTGCCTGTGTGCCCTATAAGCTCCTGATTGTCCTGTTCTGAGACAAGAATATCCTATATTTCCTGGTAAAAGAAATTCTGGTCAGAGCCAATATGGCTGCACAGAGCTTTTGGAGCTGTTCCCTTACTTACCAGTGCCACTGGAGTATGTCTGTAGGACTGGTGCCAGTGAGGTAGTGCCATAGTGCCATTAATAATGCTACATGCAGTAGTGCAGTCACTGCCATGGCACCAGTGTTTGCCATACACAAGATGGTGGCAATTACTGAACTGCGCATGCGCAATACTTGCACATGCGGAGTCTGAGTTGGTGGCCATCTTGTGCATGGCACCCATTACTACTGTTCCCCGGGTCACTTGCTGTTGCAAAAGAATAAAGAAGTGCTTGGAAAGTATGTGTGTTTATGAGCTTGGCGGAGGAAGCACCCGCATAAAACAACCACTGGAAACTATGCCGTAGCACTGTGAAACACACTGCCTAGCAGTCTGGTCACATTCTTCCACAGTGCTTGTAAGACATAATAATTGATGGCATAACATCTGCAGAGCTCCGCTAATGCAGCCATAAAAGAGGTTTAATAAATAAAAACATTTCATCATGTGAATTTTGGTAAATCAGCATAACTTCACCCCATTACATGTAATGTGAAGTTGCCAAGTTTGCACCAATTTTACTAGCAAAGTAAAAATTCAGTACCATATATACTCACATATTAGCTGATCCATGTATAAGCTGACCCCCAAACCCAAAAGACAGTTTAAAAAAATATATCAGTAACCTGTGTATAAGCTGATCCCTTTCTTTGCAGACATCTAACAGGAAGCCAAACACTTCAAACATATGGTATTATCAATAATTTACTGATTGCAGACTGCCACAGGTGAACAGACCACATTCCAAGGGTCATGAGGGCCAGACTCGGAGCCCTCTCCCCTCCCCAAACACCAGGATCAGCAGCAGCAGCAGCAGCCACGGTAGCAGCTCCAGACTCACATGCAACTACAACAGGTTACCTGCTGCTTTCACCTCCAGGGTTTTGGTCGACTGAACTATCGTACTGCTGTATTGTGAGTGAACTATTATACTGCTGTAATGCGCTGGGTACCTGAAGTAGGGTGAATGTTTGTAGAGTGAGTTACTTCAGTACTGTATGTTACAGAAGCGAGCCAGAAAATAGGATCTGTGTGCCCTGTAGTCTTCTGGTGCCACAATACATGACCTCTTAATCGTCTCCCTAAGCTTTACCTTTTGTCCCCCTTCCCTTTTCAGGATGCTGTGGGTGAATGAAGTTGATTTATTTATTGAGCCATGTATAAGCTGAGGAACTGTAAATCGAACCAAAAAAAAGGAATAAAAAACTTGGCATAACGCGAGTATATATGGTATATCTCTAGTGACAATGCAGGCCTTACCATAGCCAGGCCTTGCACACAAAAAGTAACTTTAATTTTCGTAACATGCACCCTCTTTTCTACTACTAAATTCTAAAAGAATTCATACAGTATCTTCAGCTTCAAAATAAGGATGAAATCAAACAGTGGTGTCAACAGCCCCTAACTAGAGCCATCACCTGGGAATCCAGGGTAAGATTTTAATGAGAACTACTCCCAGATTGCTGACAATTCCCTTTCACCACAAAATGATTCCCCTAAGAATGGCCAAATGCTGTTTCTTTGCCTACCCAAAAGCGGATACATTTTAACTCTTCTTTTATAGTTGTAGTGAGTAGAAAGAGACAAAAAAAGACAGTGCCGAAGAAAAGGAAGAATAATATACATACATGTGATTTCTCCCTCTTTGCGGAGAAGACTCCTGTTTTTTTGTCTGAACTCTCTCTCTCCCTCCTGGGAAACAAAATCTCCAGCTTAAATAAAATTATGTACAAAATATCCATTCATTTTTGTTTTAGGAAGATAAAATCACATAAAAAGTATATTAGTGATGAACAATGTAACTGATAGCTTTGTACAACTAGTTGTTGATTCTTTTTAGTGCTTATTCTTGACAAAATGAAATATATTAAATGCTTTTATTCTTATTTTTTGACACCATTTAAGGACAAACTCATGACGTTACGGCATCTGCCTACTAGTAGGCCAATCCCCCTATACTAATTTGACCCAAATCTCCCTCTTAAGCGACATTGGAATATCACATGTATGAATATATACTTTTGGCAGCAACAATGATACAAGAATGCAGACACTTTCCCAAATTGTGTGGTTTCTCTAAACACACAACATTCAAACACCTCATACACAGCACAACAAAATCATGGGTATGCAAATCCATGAGTGTGTGTGTGTGTGTGTGTGTGTGTGTGTGTGTGTGAATGGGGGGGGCAGGGAAGGGGGAAGAAAAGATGACTAGAAAATTATTCACCTGGTGCTATATTCAGTTTGGCATGCCACTATTCAGTTTACACCACAGCAGCTTCACACACACTAAACATAATAATCTTTAAATACGTGCATGTGATGACATTAGGTGGACATTATCACTTGCCACTTAAATCTGAAGCACAAAAAAATTTGCAAAAAATGAAAAAAATCAGCAAAGCAATATGTTATGTAATAGGTATGAAAGATGAGAATATAAGTATGCAAAACGTAGGGAGTAGGCCAATATAGGCAGGTTAGATTCTGGACTAGAAACATTGAGGTTCTTTGTAGGGTTGTTATTAGGTATAGGAAAGCAGGAAGAGAAAGCATGGGGTGAGTGAGTGTTAAGGTCAGGAGGAAGAGCAGATGTGGGGGGACAGGTCACGGCAGCGGGCATTGAATAAAAAAGAAGAGGAAGAACAGTGCAGAGCTCTGGGTGCTCTGGAGATAATTCTAGAGATGGATACAGCTGAAGGAGGCAGAATATTTTCCAGCAGATGTTTTGCAATGATAAACAGAGAACGTGAGTCAGTGGAATGCAGGGACTATGATGACAGGACAGAGGGATACAGCGGTGAGGTAAGGTAACAGGGAAGAGAGTGGAATCAGAAGTTTCGAAAAAAAGGAAGCACAGTGGGATTGGTGTTGGGACTCAGTGGAGAAGAGGGATTCTGTAGGTCAGTATATAGAGAGCAGGGATGGGTGCAAATAGAACAGTTCATAGCGAAACCAGAGAAGGAATGGAAGAGGGGTTCACTCTGGCCAAGGTAATTTTGGAGACAGCACTGTACCCCATGTATGCACAGTCATTCACAGGGAGGATCATCTTGATTACAGTCTCATGGCAGACTGGCAGTGGAATTCAGGAGTGCTAAGCTTGTGAAGGAGATAGCTGTGGATAACATCAATATGGGCGGGGAACTCAAGGCTTTGATCAAGTGATAAAAAACATCCACGGTCATGAAGATGGAGTGGATGGAAGATTGGCAAGTACTGTAGCTACTTAGTGCCAAGGTCACGAGCACCATTTTTTGACATCGAGCAAACTTTTTGTTTTGAGAGGAAGAGGTGCTGACTGTTGTCAAAGTCATGATGTCGTGCTGTTGCCACCTCAGGATTTAAGGTTCCAGAGGTAACAAGTACATTATCATCTGAAAACATGTGTGCATTGTCACAGACTCAATTGTCTAGGAAGGTACAATTAAGCAATAAGGTACGACAGGATGTGTGTCATCATGTAATAACATCACTCCTTGGGTGGGTTGAAGCACGAGGTGGCCAGGTGCTTCCTCACCAGAATATAATCACACACACCTGGAAATGTAATACTACTACTCTAATAGCTCGTTTGGTAATTTAAAAAACAAAAGAAAAACAAACTTCTTTATCCATTGTTCATTTGATTTTTGTGGGTGTAGGTGAATGTTTTAAAAAAAGTCTGGAATTATATTTCTTCTACCAGAAAGTGGAGCTGTTGCCAGACCAATGTTGGTTGCTGAGTCCCAAAAGCTTTTTCTTGTTTTATGCTGTGCTGTGTGTTTTACCTTTCCCCTCTGCCCTTCTCAGTCATGTACTAGTGGGAGGAAATTGAAGTGGAAAGTTTTTGATATTCGTTTTTTTTTTGTGTGTGTGAGTTTTTAAATTGAGTCCTTTTTTTTCTGTGTTTCAACTACTGTACGGAGCAACTCTACAAAGCGGGCACGCGCTGACACGATCTTACCGGCAATCAGGAGAAGGAAGATCTGTTTCTGTTTTATTAGGTTTTAAAATGATTTTTTTATGTTGAACATGATTTTGGGGAAATGATCGGCCGACTGCAAGCTCCTTGAAGTGGGGTGTAAATGTGGACTCAGATGCCAACGACGGAGCCGAATGGAGCGGCAGTTACAGGTACAGTTTGCCGTTTTACACAGCTGCAGGCAGTCTCAGAGTTGGGCATACATTTAAATAAAAAAAAAAAGACAGGGTTTGTGTTTGGAGCCAGTGTGTGAGGTGTAGGATGGGAGGTTTTATGTTGTAAGGGGGGGGCTTCAGTCCGGTTACAGAGCCAATAATGTTTGGAGGGGAGACTGGATTTGAAAGCCTGTTATGCGGTTGTGTGTGCACCTGAACTTCATACAGTGATGTCATTGTGTAATAACATCACTGTTCCAGGCACACACTGACCAATCAGAATAAAGGAAATTTCCTAGCCATTGTATAATACTGTATAACACTTTTGACGTTGCTACTGAAAACTGCAATTTATTCAAGCAATCGGATATGAATCACTCATCTTGATCTTTTACTTATTTTAATTTCTGTCTACCTTCTTGACTGTATCACTTAAACCCAAGCTGAGCAAATTTAGGAATGTAGTTTTTAATCTTTTTAATATCGATTTCTGTTTTATACTGTATCAGGTGCCTTTGGCATCAACCACAGTCTATTTTCACTCTGTCTAGTCATGTAGCCGTACTCTGTCCAATACTTTATATCTGAAACCACTATTGGTTTTGTGCTTTAACAGCTTGCTGCAGATAAAACATTGCCATACTGGTTTCATTGCCTCTTTTTGTCAGCTTGAAGTGTGACACCCTACCCACTTGGCCAACACTGCCATAAAGTTTTTCTGGTCACTAACTCTTATAGCACCTCAAATGAAGCTATTACTGCTCCCAATTCTGGCCGTCTCTATGACTGGTCTGCTATTAGTGTCAGATTTTTGTGCCTCAGTGCTTGCTGTAGAACAGCAACATTTATCCTCATTTACTCACCTCCATAAACCTAATATGCCTCCCTGTACTCTTGTTAGATATGAATTAACTCCCCTGGACCCTACTTTCTTTGCCTACCTATCAAACCCTGAACATTGCCTACTTGGCCTCTTCCTGTACTCCTTCACCTTCTCACCCATCCCCTGGCTCCCACCTCTCTGCTCTTTTTTCTCCCTCCTTCTCCTTACTGGAGACATTGAAAGCAACCCAGGCACTGCTAACAACCCCATCGAATACTCTGTCATCTGGCAAGGCAGATTGGTCTAAGAATTTTACATTTTAATGTTTGCAGCATCCCATACAAGTTCCCAGACCTTGAGGCCTGGGTATCTCTCTATAAGCCAAATGTGCTCAGGCTCTCTGAGACCTGGCTGAAACCCTAGAACTCTGACCCCTCTTACCATCTCCCAGATTACTCCTTCCTTTGCCTGGACAGGCAAGGAGGCAAAAAGGGTGGTGGAGTAGCATTGTATGTCCAGGAACATATCTTGGACACCATAGTTATCTGCTCCAATCCCCTCTTCCCCAGTGAACGGCTCTTTGTTGAACTGACCCTGGGTTCTTCAAAAATGTTCTGCCTGGGCTGCTGCTACAACCCCTCTGCCACAGGTATTCCTGCATCATCCACCCTTCTTGACAGCCCAGGACTACTCTCTCCTACCAGGGACACCATATTGCTTCGGGACTTTAACCTTACTTGGTTAAGCACCCAGGAACCTGACTATGCAAACCTCCTGAAAACACACAACCTTGAGCAAATCATCTCATTCCCCACCAGGCACAATGGCCATATGCTCAACCACTCGCTGCTTGACTTGATCGCCACAAATTGGGTGGACATGGTCCTACAGGTGGATACATTTTCGGACTCCATAAGTGATCACTCCCCTACTTACATCATTTTGACCACTAAAATCAAATGTCCTCCCCTAAGTACCTGTCTTTCAGAAATTTTAACTGCCAGTATCCTACAAATCTCCTTGAGGATGTAAGAGAGGTGAACTTATCTGCCTACTACCTCATCAACAATGTGTCAGATGCAGTTAGCATCTCACAACTGCCCTCATTCAGATGCAAGACCTCCGCTTCCCTCTCACTACTTGGAGGGTGAGATGGGGCTCCACCTGATGGATATCCAAAGAGTTACTGTCCCTAATGAAAGAGGGACAGTAAATGGAAAGTTTATAAAGCATCCCCTTCCCCCCAACTCTGGCAGACCTATAGGTGCTTACACAACACATGTACGCAAACGGCCAAATCTCTAAAACAGATTTTCTACTTAAACCTTCAAAAGGACAACCGTGGTGATCCCTGTCACTTCTGAGCCTTAATCAGGTCCTTGCTCAACCCCAAGACCCATAGCTGAGTTATTCAGCTCACCTCCCCTTCGGGCCCCCTGACTGATCCCTCTGCATGGATTTTTAACAAAACATTTTCAGACCTCTCTGCCAATCTTACCAAACTACCCTCCCAGCCACCCCCTAGCCCTGGTAGTCAGGCTAACTACTCCCCCTCTGTCACCAGTCCTTCAACATCCCCCCTTCTACTGTAGAGCCATCAGTCCAGGTGTTACCAGCAAGCTTCTAAAGTCCCTCCCTGCCTGGGGTAGCCCTGCCAATGATGGTCTCTTTCCCTAATTCCATAGGTTCATCTCTCCAGCAGTCATTGAACCCCTCACCTTCATATTTAACCTTGCCCTCTCCTTGTCCACAATGCCAGACTCTTGGAAACATGCTAATGTTGTGCCTAGTTTCAAAGCAGGTGATCCCTTTTCTCCTGATAATTATAGGCCTATCTCCTTTCTTCCCCAGCTGAGCAAGCTACTGGAAAAAATTGTGCACTTCCCACTCTTGGAGCATCTTGGAAAGTATCATCTGCTGTGCCCCCAGCAGCATGGCACCACAGCACCCCATCAGCCTTAGCCCATTTCTCTAACCATGCCCTCAAAAACATGGATGCGGGTAAGGCCACTGGTGCTGTATTCATTGATTTGACAAAGGCCTTTGAACTCGTTGACCACTCCTTCCTCCATTCCACTCTCCTACACCTTGGTTGCTATGCCAAGACAACAGCATGGTTTACAAACTACCTCAAAAGCAGGTCCTAGTCTATTACAATTGGTACAGCCTCATCCTGTGCCTTACCAGTATCCACAGGGGTTCCCCAAAGCTCCATCCTTGGCCCCCTACTTTTCTCCATTTTTATTAATACACTCTCAGTTGAGAGCCTCATCTCTGAGGCTCTCCTCTGTGTGGATGACCATGTCCTTTACCACAGTGACAAGCCTCTTGCAAACATCTCCTCTGCTCTTACACTTAACTATGGTGCTGCCCACAATTGGTTTCTTTCCAACAGACTCTTGGTAAATGAAAAGAAAACAAAAGCAATGTTATTTGGATCCAAACCATTCTTCAGAAAGGTCTCTAAGACAAATTCTTCCCTCCTTGTACCCACACCTGCTGCCTCCCCTCAAAAATGTCCCTAGTTTCAAATACTTAGCTGTTACCATGGACTACTCCCTTACGATTGCCGATCACATCAATAATTCTGTGCGCAGAGTTAATCAGAAGCTAGTTGCCGCCTACCACCTAAATCAATTCCTGTTTTATGAGGCTCACCTAGCAATTGCACAAGGAAACCTTCTACCCCTCTTTGAATACTGCTGTCCCATCTATTCCCTTGTATCCTCAGCTCTGCACCCTAGACTGAACTCTGTCTACAATAGTATCTGTCTCTTTGTCCTCCATTCCCCCCTATTCTACTCATCTCATCATTGTGTATCGTACTAGTTGCTTAGTTGACTCCCGCTGCAAGGATGGTTCGACTATGCCCTTGATTGCTTAGTTGACAATACTCTGGGAGGTGGCTGCCTTTCCCCGTAGTCATCCCTCCTCATGGGCAGAGTGGCAGCTAGGTGCCTTAAAAGTTGACGGCAGATAAGGACCGCAAAGCCCATCCAGTCTGCCCATTTCTTTTTCTACCTTATAAATGTGCCATCAGCCTTTGCTCTGTCAGTGGCCTATCTATTCATAGTCATTTGTATTGCTCCCTTATGCCTATCCCATGCCTGTTTGAAGCCCTGCACTGTATTCATAGCCACCACTTCTTGTGGTAAGCCATTCCATGCATCCACCACCCTTTCTGTGAAAAAGAATTTCCTCACATTCCCCCTTAATCGGCCTCCCTCTAATCTCATGCTGTGTCCTCTTGTCCTGCTATTTTTCTTATAATTAAACATGTTAGACTCTTTCACCTTGTTTATGCCCTTAAGGTGTTTGAATGCCTCGATCATATCACCTCTCTCCCTCCTTTGCTCAAGGGTATACATATTGAGCTCCGTTAATCTGTCCTCATATGTTTTCTGATGCAGTCCCTGCACCATTTTGGTTGCCCTTCTCTGGACTGCCTCAATTTGGTTAATGTCCTTGTGAAGGTGTGGCCTCCAATACTGCACGCAGTACTCCAGATGGGGCCTAACCAGTGTCTTGTACAGAGGGATTATTACCTCCCTCTTACGACTTGTGATACTACCCCTACTAATACACCCTAACACCCCCCTAGCCTTACCTACTGCTTTAGAGGTCTGCTTGGATGATTTTAGGTCATCAGTGATGATGATGCCCAAGTCTCTTTCTTCCTTTGTGACTGCTAGCAACTCCCCACCCGCCTATAGGTGGCTTCAGGTTTCTCTTCCCTATGTGCATGATTTTGCACTTCTTTGCATTAAATCCCAGTTGCCACTCTTCTGACCATTCTGCTAGTTTATCCAGATCTCTTCTCATTCTGCCCACCCCATCTGGATCATCTACTCTGTTGCAGATCTTGGTGTCATCTGCAAACAGACAAGCCTTACCCTCTAGTCCATCTGCAAGGTCACTAATGAAGATGTTGAGAGGACTGGCCCCAGGACTGATCCCAGAGGTACCCACTTGTGACTTGCATCTCTTCTGACTGTATACCATTTACCACCACTCTCTGTTTTCTGCCCGTCAACCAGTTTGCCACCCAGTTGACCAACTTCGACCCACCCCGAGCCTACCCAGCTTATTTATCAATCTTCTATGTGGAACAGTGTCAAAAGCTTTGCTGAAGTCAAGGTAGGTGACATCAACTGCTCCCCTTGGTCCACCACTCTGGTTACCCAGTCAAAGAAATCTATGAGATTAGTTTGACAGGACTTTCCTTTGTAAACCCATGCTGTCTTGGATCCTGTGCCCTATGGATTCCAGGTGTTGCACTATCCTTTCCTTAAGGAGTGCCTCCATAATCTTGCCCACTACTGAGGTAAGACTGACCGGTCTGTAGTTCCCCGCCTCCTCCCTGCTACCACTCTTGTGGAGCGGATCACATGAGCCCTTCTCCAGTCTTCTGGGACCTCTCCTGTGCTCAGAGACTCACTAAACAATTCTGCTAATGGCTCTGCTAGTTCCTCCTCTAGCTCCTTAAGTACCCTGGGATGTATGCCATCAGGTCCCATTGCCTTATCCACCCTGAGCTTAGCAAGCTCTTGTAGGACCCTTTCTTTGTGAAGGGAGTAGTGCTCACCTCCTCCCCTGTGTCCATGATGCTGAGCTGTGGGCCCTGCCCTACCTTCTCTTCAGTAAATACTGAGCAAAGTATCTATTTAGGATAGATGCCTTTACAGGGTCCTCCTCCTCACATGCTCCCTTTTCTCCATTAAACAGCAATACCCCTCTGGACTTTCTCCTTTCACTAATGTATCTTATAGAAAGTCTTGTCACCTTCTTTTACTGTTCGTGCTAGTGTTTCCTCAGTTTGGGACTTTGCCTGCCTTACTGCCTTACCTGCTTCCCTTAGGGCAGTTTGGTATGCCTCCTATCTTCATCCCGCTGTGTTCCCTTATATTTCCTGAAGGCCAGCTTTTTGGCTCTGACCTTTTCTGCTACTGTATTTGAGAACAAAGTGGGTTCCTTCATCTTTTCACTTCCTTTTCTGTCTAACACAATGGGATGTTGCTTCAAGTATTGCATCCTTAATGCTTGCCCACTTTGCCTGTACCCCTCACCTGTGTTTCTTTTTGCCAGGGCTAGCTTAACTCTGTTGGCCATCTTATCAAAGTCAGCTCCTCTGAAGTCCCATATTTTTGCCTTGGAATGAGATGATTTAGATGTAGTAGCCAAATTGAACCATACCATGTGATGGTCACTGACCCCCAGGTGACCTTCTACCTGGAGATCTGTGATCCCTTCTTTGTTAGTCAGTTCATATATCATCCATCCCCCACCTGGCAGTTCAACGAGTCTCCTCTACCATGGGAAGTAAAGCCTTTTCCGTCTCTGCCCCCTCCTTAAGGAACAGACTCCCCACATCACTCTGCTCTTCTTCGTCCCATCTCTCTTTCAAAAACAATTTTAAAGACTGGTTATTGTCTGATGTCAAATGCCACTTCTCTCCCGGGTAATCTCTGGGACCCCACCACCCCACCCCACCCATTAGTGGGGTCTCACCCTTTCTACACTTACTACTTCCATTCCTGTCCTCTTCCCCCACTTTTAAGGGCTGCTGCTATCGCCTTCCTACTCTAATTCCCAGTGCTATTTGCTAAGGGGAAGTATTGTACTTGATTTCCAAGTTCCAATCTGATTGTTGACCTGTGCACTATTAGTGTACCTGAATGCATTTTGCATTTTGCATTTTATGTATCGTATCTGAGAATTATGTTTGGTCTCTTTGTTTTGTGACTTATATTTTGGCCTGTTGCCTGGCCTGTATGCTGGCCTTTTTCGGCACCTTGTATCTTATGTAATTGCACTTTATGTAATGACCACTTTTTCTGTAATTTCCTGCACCACATGTTGAGGCCTGTATTTACTGTTGTTCTCCACACCAATATTGCTTAATGTGCCATGCAGTGACTTGGGTCATGCCTGAAAACGGTTCTTTGGATCAGTGCACCCACCCGGTTATCAAAGACATAAATAAATAAAGTGTTGCCTTTCTCTCCCTGGAGTGTTTCCTAGTTGAATCAGTGACAGGGGCCATGTACTCTCACTGGTAAATGTGGAGTATCCTGACATAGTGGAGTCACTGGTCTTGGTCCTATCCCTAAGAACCAGGAGGAGGGTGTTTGCTAATCAGATGACTGGTCAGTAAGGGAAGAAAAGTAGGGCAATAAATTCAATTGCTTTCTAATCAGGCACCATGGTGTGAGATTGATGTCTGTTTGCAGGGCTTTTTGTGTGGATGGTACCACTCCAGGTGTCTGGGGCCCTGTTATTGTCAGTGGCACTGCTGTGAGGGAATGGAGTCCATTTTCTGGACACACTGTAGGCTTCTTTGTTTGTGGCCTCCATTTCAGTGAAAGAGGACTGTTTGGAGACTACCTGGTAAGCTTCTTGGTTTGGATGGTCCTTGCTGGTCTCAGCCGGCTTGGGCATTTGACCATACACCTTTCACCTAAGAGCAGCAGGCTGAGGAATTTTCATTTTAATTTTAAGAGCTACTTTAATGTTTAGCAATATTGACTGAATTACATGTTTATTTGTTATTGAATTTTGGACATTTAAAATAACTGGATACTTGTTGCTGTTTTGCTGTTTTTTCAAATTAGCATCCTATACAGGATAAAGACTTTAAATCTCCACCTGTTTTTTTTTACTGGAGTGAGTGGGGTGCATGATTGATTAGCTGAAATGTAGTTAGAAATGTAAATGTGCTATTTATTTGTGGGGGGGATGAGTTTTTAGAGGTAACATTGTTGGTGGAGGTCTGAATTTGTGAGTTTTTCAGTCACTTTGTTGTATTTTTCAATTTCTGCATGCATTACAGTTGTAGCCATAGATACACTCAGGTATTTCCAGATATTTTGTAAAATAGTTAAAGGGATTTTCTCTGGTGGTCCACAGTGGTATTACAGGCAGGCAGGGAATTTCTCTAGAATTATTGCAGAAATGTTAGTAAATATCTGTCCAAATCTTTGGCTGCAACTGTGCATGCTTTCTTCAAGCTCCTTTAAGGCATGTCTACTCTCCGGACCACTTGTGACATCAGTGCCCCAAAAGGGGTCACCTTTTGCTCCATCAGTGGTAGACAGTTTGTCATTGCTGCAGGGGGCTGGGGGTCTTCCAAGGGCTGAGCAATAGGTGCAAATGTTGTCCAGTGCTTGACATTGGGCAGGAAGGGATTAGAGATGTGGAGATAATGAGATGCCTGGGAAAGAATTTAAACAGGAATAGGGTAAGAGAACAGCAAGAGGAAGGAGGTGCTGTTAGAACCATACTTCTCTAATGGGACTATATTGCCCTCTTTTCTTCCCCTCCACAACCCTACCCTTAGACAGTTCTACTTTTATAGGCACATAATTTAACTGACAACAGAGCCACAAAAGACTCACCATCCTAGAAAGAAAAGAGTAGCTCTCCACCCCCACCCCCACCCCCCAGCTGCTGGAGGTCTGACTCTGAGCAAGTAAGGTGACTACTGAGAAATATAAGAACTTCTTTTCTCAGAAGAGGAAGATTAGGAGCTATAGGGGCACAGAGGCAGTAGGTAAGTAGGGTGAAAAAAAATTATACATAAAAATAAGTAAATAAATAAACAGAGAAAAGAGAGAACATTCAAAACAACAGTTAAAGGGCCAGAAATAAGACATGATGGGAGTGGTGCAGTGCAGTGGCTGTGGATCAACAATCTTCTGGGAGACATTCTGGAGGATGCGGTATTCTCCCATCTGCAGACACCTCTCTGGGCTGAGGGAGGAGGTTGCTCACCTCCAGGCTGAGTTGGCCAGGATTTCTGGGACTTCCTCTCCCACCCAAGGACCACCAGGACCACCACCGCTGCCTCAGAGGTTGCCAAGAAAGAGGAGCGGTTGGACCATAGTGGGCTCAGGGAGGGTGAGGGTGGTGGAACAGAGACACATCTCTCCAGTTGTACCTCTCCACAATTTGTATGCTACTCTGGCAGAGTGTGGTCCCTCTATAGAGGCACCCAGAGTGGAGACCAAGGAAGAAGTTGGGAATCTCCACAAAGAAGACCCACAGGAGGGTGGCATGGGACCCCATAGGGGAAGGAAACAATTCCTGATGGCTGACTTTGTCAAAATGGGAGAGTGCCTTAGAAAAGCACTAGCAACCAGGCAAGAAGGAGGGGTGGAACAACAATGGGGAAACATCAAAACTGCTATCACAGAGACAACAAGCCTTTGTGTGAAGCAAATAAACACATCAACATGAAAGAAAAAGCCACTATGGTTCTCAAAAGAGGTGGCGGGGAAAGGTTAGGGACAAAAAGCACTTAGGAAGTATAAGGAAACACAGAAGGAGCAGGACAGAGAACTGTACCAGTCAAGGCACAAGGAAGCAGGGAAGACAGTCAGAATAGCAAAGGCCCAAACTGAAGAAAAGATAGCCAACTGAGTTAAGAAGGTGGATAAAACCTTTTATAGGTACATTAGGGAGCACAGAAAGACAAAGGGAGGGATAGTGAGGCTAAATAGAATGGACAGTGTGTGGGCAGAGACAGACAGTGAAAAAGCAGGAATATGGAATGAATACTTCTGCTCAGTATTCACAAAAGAGTAGGATGGAGAGGTACCTAATCCAATTAACAGAAGCAGTCTGGATAGGGGGGTTGATCCCAGTCCTTTCACAGAGGAAAGGGTTCCGAAAGAAGTCCTAAAACTGAAAGTGGACAAAGCAATGGAGTCTGATGGGATTCACCCCAGAATTCTAAAAGAATTAAGGAGAGAACTAGGGACACCACTGACTACCCTTTTTAACACATCATGGGAGGATGGTGTGGTACCTGAGGACTGGAGGAGATGTGTGTGATTCCCCTTCACAAAAGTGGGAGCAAGACAGAGGCAGAAAACTACAGGCATGTCAGTTTGACCTCAGTGGTAGGAAAAATGATGGAATCACTTCTGAAGGAAAGAATTGTTGAGTACCTAGAGGCCAGTGTGGCACAGGATCCAAGGCAGCATGGATTCACAGTGGGAAGGTCATGTCAGATGAAGCTAATCAATTTCTTTGACTGGGTGACCAACATAGTAGACCAGGGAATGGCTGTGGACATGGCCTACCTAGACTTTAGCAAGGCATTTTACACAGTCGAACACAAAAGATTATTAAACAAATTAGCCAACCTGGGAGTGGGTCCCAGGGTGGTAGCCTGTGTAAAACATTGGCTGGACAACAGGACACAGAAGGTAATAGTAAAACGGAGTCCACTCTGAAGAAAGGGGGATTACTAGTGGGGTACTGCAGGGTTCAGTACTGGGTCCAGTCCTTTTTAATGTCTTATAAGTGACATTGCAGAAGGACTGGAAGGAAAAGCAAACTTATTTTCAGATGACACAAAGATCTGCAACAGGGTTGATATACAAGGGGGGATGGAAAGGATGAGAAGGGACTTGGCAAGGTTGGAGTAATGGTCAGAAGTATGGCAGCTTGGTTTCAATGCAAATAAATGCAAAATAATGCATCTGGGAAACAAAAACCTAGGGGAAGAGTACACAGTGGTGGGTGAGGTAGTAACAACAACAAAAATGGAAATGGACATGGGGGTAATCACATCAGATTACCTTAATGTTAGCAAGCAATGTGACAAGGCAGTAGGGAGAGCTGGTGGGATACTGGGATGTATAGGGAGAGGCATCACCAGCAGAAAACAGGAAGTTGTTATCCTTCTGTATATACAGTTGGGGACACCCCATCTGGAGTACTGCATCCAGTTCTGGAGACCCTATCTCTGCAAGGACATAGACAGAATGGAGGTAGTCCAGAGCAGGGCAACTAAAATGGTGCAGGGTCTGCAAGAGAAGCTATACAAGGATAGACTAAAAGATCTTAATATGTATATCCTTGAGGAAAGGGGGGGGGTGGCATGATAGAAACTTTTAAGTACCTTAGTGGAATCAACAAAGTCTAAGAGGGTAGCATCTTTCAGAAAAAGAGATGTGCAAGAACAAGGGGACACAATTTGAAGATAGAGAAGGGAAAGCTCAGGGGCAATGTGAGGAAATATTGTTTCACAGAGAGGGTGGTGGACCATTGGAACCACCTTCTTGAGGAGGTTGTGGGTTCTAAAACTGTGGGAGAATTCAAGAATGCATGGGGCAGACATAAGGGAATACTTCTGGGGGGTAGGAAGAAATAGGCTGTTGAATTACTAGGATCTACAGCGTATCCAATAGGTAGGGAAATAGGCAGACTAGGTGGGCCAAGCAGTCTTATCTGCTATCAAAGTCTATGTTTCTATGCTTCTAGGGGTCCCATCAGTCTATTTCTGATTTCCAGGGCTCTGCCTTTCTCAGTAGTCGGGTTCCAGCTGGACCAGCTGACTCTGCTCCTCCACGTTGGATGATTCTTTAAATTATATGGTTGCTGAGGAATAAAATAACAGTGATAAAGAGTTATTTCATGTATTCCTTTCCTGATATCATTGAAACCTGTCTAAGTGATGACTCTAGATCAATTCCTGTATTCCAGCAGAGTATTTGGGGATCCATTGACTGAGGCAGGCATGTTGGGAGGGTGGGAATGCCATCTGTTTTAAATTTACTCTGGGGCTCACAGCATATCCTACAGGAGTAATCAGGTCATTTGATTGCATGGCTGTTAGGCATGGGCTGAGTGCAGGTTGTAGGATCATTCTTTGTACCATATTCCAATGCATGGTAATGAATTCCTGTGATAATTTGTTAACTTGATGGTTGACCTTATTTTGTATGACTCTAGGCATCATAGTCAGGATCAAAGATGAAATCTTGCATTTTGAATAACAGTTCCTCCTTGCTGATTACATCACTTGGCCTTGTAGAGATGGTTGTCTCTGGTATATACCAACGTGGTGACACCTTGGACCTGGTATTCTCAAGGGGGTCTTAACAATTGTGATATTAAAGTTGATCAAGTTGTTTGGTTGGATCATCATGCTGTACAGTTTTTCTGTAAGGTCCCCTATTTTATTTCTCCTGTGTAGATGGTCCAATACTGTTCTAAGCATATTCTGGAGTCCAGAGATCTCCTGTTGGAGTTATACATCTTCAATATGATGTTCACTTATGCTGTGGGAGTCAAGAAGCCTTGAAGAGCTATAATGAGGCTCTTATGTCTGTCTTGGACTCCAAAGCAACTACCATGTGCGCTTTTAAAATCATGCCACAGCTCATCATGGTATTGTGAAGAGCTGAGATGGTTGAAGACTAAGGTACAGAGGTTAGAGCCTTCTTGGTCCAGGTATCAGTCAATAGAGATTAGGTCAGTGCTGAGGACTCATTGTAGTGAGTATCACCAGGCAATCAGCTTGAAAATGACAGAGTTCCTGTCAAGGATGATTGCTTAAGGGAAGAACCAACCAGCTCAGTTTTTCCCCACAGTAAACAGGTTGATTAATGCAGTCTGTCTCTAGTCCGAAAAAGTATTTTCAATAGAGAAGTGTCAAATGTTTAATCAGTTCTTCCTTAACCAGGTGTCTTCTATTCATGATAGAATCTCTTCAAGCAGCTTGCCATTTGCCAGTAGTAACAGGCTGTAGATAGCTTAGTTGATTCTCTAAACTTGGGAGAAGTTTCATTCAGTTTTGGAGAATGAGGTTTTCCTGATGATCTTGGGTTTGTGCCCCACCTAGTGTATATTCAGCCAAGATCTTCCTTGGCTGCCTGACTGCTGCCAAGAGACAATGTGTTCAACTACTGCTGAGACTGGCAGGTGTTCCCTGAGGAAGGGTAATCTTGTTAAATGCAGGCCTGTGTTTCATTTTTCCTTTTCCGGGAAAGTTGTCGAGAAAGCAATGGCAGTGCAGCTGTAGTTTCATTTGGAAAAATGCAACATCTAGAAACTTCCCCAGTCATGGGTTAAACCTCACGACAGCACACAGACCACCCTTGTTAAGATTTCAGTGATCTCCTAACTACATATGACAGGTGGTTACCAGTCTGTCTTGATCCTGCTTGAGAGCTTGTTGGCATTAGATATATTAGAACTTGATGAAATTCGCTCCATGAGTTAATCTGTGATAGTAATGCAATTCGCAAAGTGCAGAACTGATTTGTGAAGTGCAGAATTTCACCTGTGAATGGTGGAATTCACCTGCAAATGGCAGAATTTACCTGCAAATTCTTCACTTTATGGTTAAATGTTTGTGATTTTAGGCATAGTCGATGTTGCTGAGGGCAACAGAAACTTCACAAAACTTTGTGAATGTGAATTTTGTCTACTTCCTAGCAAATTCACTAGCAAAGTAAAAATTGACTGTGTCTCTAGTTACATCACACACTGGTCAATAAACTGTTGTTGGATCACCATCAGACACTATGTAGGACTCACCAGTACAGTTTTCCAATATTTGAATCACTATCCAACCAACAGGTTGTTCTGGGTAGTTCCATCCCTGAAACTGTGGTGCTCTACAGTAGAGCTCCTCAGGGTTTGATCCTCCCCCCTGTATTTTTTGGTGTGTACATGCTGCTTCAGGGTGAGATCATAGGATAGTTTGTTCTGGAGTTTCACTGCTGTGCTGATGATATCCAGCTATACTTGCTGCTGCACCGAATGGGAATAATGTGGTCTCTGTACTGAGTTGCTGTCTTTTGAAATCAATTACAGAATGGCCTCCAGTTGGCTGAGCCTTGCCCTTAAACCATGGACAATTGAGGTACATCTTGCTGAATCAGGTTCCCTTGGTTCAGTAATGATGGGTGTTGATAATCTCTTAAATGTAAGACTCACTCACTAGGCAATATATGCATTGTGTAAAAAAATGTATTTCTCAAAATACTTTAAAGACGCAGAAAAACAGCATTTCACAAATCAGTTATATCAGCAGTAGTAGTAAACTTTGTCTATATAATGCCTTATCCCAGGGGGCTACCACATAAGGAATAAAGTATGGGTAGTCATACACAACGAGCCTGTGTTTCCATCGAGGGGTTGAGATACCAGCGCATGGACCTTGAGAGTGAAACTCAAGAGGTCCATGCTGGTATCTCAACCCCGAGAAGGAAACCCAGGGCAAGTTGTGTATGACCATCCATACTTTATTTGTTATAGTAGTATATGTTTCTCAGAAATTTCAAAAAACGTTTTTTTTCATGACTGTTTTAACTTTATCAAGGCTTCATACCTTCTGTTAGTACATCATTCTGTGTTGTTGTTGGCAGCTCAGTGTGTGCTGCTAAGTCCTGTCAGTTTGGTGCCTTGTGGTTCCGTTCCAGTCCTGATCCTTGCGAGATCTGTGGCAGGATTTATTTAAAAACAAAAAAAAGGTTTACATTAGTTTGGTTTGGTAACACGGAGCCGACTATAGCAGTCCACGTCCAAGCCATCTCTGAATCTCTCGCTAACCAGCACCACCATGTTTGCTTGGATTTTTTGTTCAGCAGCTCTGTTTGGACCAGTCAGGTGGCAGATAGTGCAAGACTGATAAATATTAATTAGGAACTGTTGAATCTTAATTTATTATTTATTTATTTTTATTTGGATTTTGGTAACCGGGTAAGCCCACTGAGACCAGAGGTCCCTTTTTCATGGACGACCCGGAATTAGTTACATAAAGAGACATTTAAAGGAATTATGTACAGTAATTACATAAGATATACAGATATACATTGCAACAGCATACAGGGATAGGACAATCAGGCTCACAATTAGACTTCAGTCATGATTTACAGCTATTACATTAGTTTCATAGATAAACATTAGTACCAGCGTCCAGTATTAGACATCAGGTTCACATTCAGACACCTGGTTACCCACCAGTTAGAAGGGTAGTTAGACAACAAAGAGGATTAATGTCGTAGGCTAGGCAGAATAAAGACAGGATGGAGGGAGGTTTAGAGCAGTTCAGCTGGAATGCTACCAAGACTTGGGAGCTAACGGTTGTAGCCACAGAGATTGAGCTTGAGAAGATAAAGTTTGAGTACAGACTTGAACTGGTTAAGGGTGGGAGAGTCAGTTAAACTAGCTGGAAGGGAGTTCCATAGGTGGGAGGCAGAAAATTTGAAAGAGCATTTGCCTTGGTTGGAGCGTGTCCAAGGGATGTCCAGTAGGTGTTTCGTGGATGATCGCAAGGTTCGGGTTTGTTCTTTAGGGAAGAGTAGTCCTCTAAGATGGGGAAGGGGACCTAGGGTAGAGAACTTGAAGGCAAGACAAGTGACAGGGTACGCAAGTTTGTGTCGCAGAGTGGGCCATTTAAGTTCCCTAATTGTAGAATTGTAGAATGTTGACAATAACTTTTAGAACACGCACAACTTTTAGAATGTGTATAACACAATTTCAGCAGCAACTGATTTCTATATAAAATAAGTCCAAACCATATACTATAAATAGAATAATAGATACTGTACCTAAATGTGTATTACAAGGTAGTAATCCCATTGCAGAGGTTTTGGGGACTTGGAACCTAGAGAACAAAGCTTAAGAGGTTCCCAAAGTCCCCAGAACCTTGAGATGGGATTACTGTCTTGCAATACACACTTACGTATTTGTTATTTGTAATATATGGATCCTAGTTCAAGAAAAGAAAACCTCGAATTGAGAATGGGTGCCTGACCACTTCAGTGCACAATCACTCAACAATGGGCACCTGACTACAGTAAACAGTCACTCATGCCAGAATCAGTTTTTAAAAATCCTCGGCTTGGCAATGGGTGCCCAATCACTTCAGTGCATACTCGGTCAACAATGGGCACCCGAACACAGGGAACACTCACTCGTGCTATACCTGTATTCTGCAGAGGTGAGTGAAGGAGACTCAACAAGATAATGATGTTAAATTAAAAATGAAACAACAAAGAAAATGCCTATCATGCCATGTGGGGGAAATTCCTCTCACTAAGTGAGAGATGGCCACAATGCTTTGAAAAGTGTTTGGCCCACCAACAGAGGAAAAGCAGCCTATCAGAACACACGGTTTCAGAAATGTTATGGTGCATGTCTAGGAAGGGCACTTGTCAGCATGGCAACCAAGTTAGTGTGGGAGGGAGTCCTGCACTTGTGCTCTTCTCTTTTTCTGATAATATTATTGCTCACAGCTAAAATGATAGAATTATCAGGACGGAACCATGTATTTTCATGGCAGAAACCATGTATTATCTCAGGAGAAACTATGCATCATAGGATTTGTGGTAGTGTATTACAGGAGAATCTTTGTATGGGCTAAGATGGAGTTATTATGGCATATCCATACAGTACAAATAAATACAATTATAAATAATATATATGTAAGCTAATAATGCCACCTTTCAATAACCTTTCCCAAAAGGGGAGAATAGAGACAGGTCAGTAATTCCTAAAAAACGTCTGGATTCAAAGATGAATTTTTCAGCAGAAGCTTCACCAATGTGCTTTTCAGCAACTTCAGGAAAAGCCCCTCCAACAAGGAGCACTGGATAATCTCAATAAACATTAGGCCCAGATGCCCCACCCAGCTCACCAGTAGTCACGTTGGGCCTGGATCTAGGATATAAAATGTCAGCTGCAGGTCAGAAATCACCTCACACACCTCATTTATCATCACCGTTTGGAACTCTCCCAAGGTCCCACCTTGCTGGGCTATAACAGCCCACTTGGAGAAATTGTGGCCCTAATGGAGGACACTCTGTTTGAGAAGAACCAAGTGAATGCTTCAAATTTTGCAGATAAAAAAGCTCTAATATGCTCCAGAGAGGCCAGAAGTAAAAGCCTGTCTACTGTTCAGAAGAGTGGAGCCATTCAGTTCCTCCTGGCAGCAA
The DNA here is from genome assembly GCA_016271365.2 of Neoceratodus forsteri. Classification (NCBI taxonomy): domain Eukaryota; kingdom Metazoa; phylum Chordata; order Ceratodontiformes; family Ceratodontidae; genus Neoceratodus; species Neoceratodus forsteri. The sequence goes on along the minus strand of CM028135.1, from coordinate 1,024,061,007 downwards.
TTTCCCTGGCAGATAGTTCTCCCACCACTGCCAAGTAACAATATATGTCTCAGGATAGCACTTAGTTGAAATAATGTTAAATTAATGTAAAATTTGAACTCAAAGGTTTTCCCTCCACCTATAGGATTCAATGCACAGGACAATATCCATGGGCTTGACTAATCAAGAAGCCTTTTCTCTTGTGTTTTTGCACAGAGGAAACCAGAAGTCCATGCAGGATGGAAATATTCAAAACAAGAGTTAGACAAAAAACAGCAGCCAGAGCACAGTTGTTGTGTCCAGGCTGCTGGCAGCAGTCCTATCAAGCTTCCCAGCTCTATTCGTGATGGCCGCAATTTTAGCAAACTGAGAATTAGTGAGTACATGCACTCCCATGACCTCTTTATTCAGCATCCACTCCTCTCCTAGCAAGTTCCTGCCGCTTCCAATACTCCCCACACAGATGACCTCCAGTTCAGCATCACACTCCTTGGTCCACACTCTCAGCATGAACACCTGGAGGAAACTTCCTATGCCAGCCCAGCATTGATGATCAGATGAATTCTGAACTCTGAACTCTGGACTTAATTATGAGTCAGTCCCTCATGAAGCGTTTCACCTTCTGGGACAAAATGGCACCTGAACAATGGTGCCTAAACTAACAGAAAAGTTGTAGAGAGTACTACAGACTGAAAACTATCTAACTGAAAAACAAGAAAGCAAACTCTTACCTCTTACTCACTTTAACCCCTGGCTAAACACTATTACCTTAACTACTACAACTATCTAACTTAGTTAATTTAAATCAGGGCACCCAATTAAGCTAAAATCTTGGAAAGTTAGCTAAAAACATCCAAATATCACTAGGATTCTCTGGAAATGAGCACAATACTCAAATATTGAGCTTGATTACAAACTTGCAGGAGCTCTGACCGACAACAAGTACATATGGTCTAAATGAAAGAGTACATAAGTTGACAGCTTTTAAGCCAGTCAAAGCACTTTCAGAGTTCCTTCTTTGGGTAAAATTCCTAATTACTAACAGGCACAGTGTTCGGTATAGGCCAACACTACATTTAGTCAGAGCAAGTAGTGCTTCATTAAACATACAACTGTTCTGTCTCCTATCCACAGCCACAAACAAATCATTTGCAACATTCAGGACTTTGTACTACAGTACTTAATCAGGTAGCAATATCTCTTTCAGTTTTTGGTAAACGTTTTCTCGGTAACTCTTTAGTCCTAGGCTGCTTTTATATTCTTTCCTGTGAATCCCTTTAGGTAAAATAAGACTGCCTGTTTAAATAGTCTGAACCTATTTCTACTGCTATATCAATTAACATGCAAGAAGTAAAAGCACTCACAAAGAGACACAGTAGGTGTAAAGCACTTACTGGAAGACATACACGTAATATTAAAAAAAAGCTGCTTTCGTATAATTCCTTAGTGCAGTTTCCAAAATATTTTTTTTTTTTAGTTGTTTAACAAGGAGTAGCACACTAAGCTGAAAGCTTTTTAATAGGAGCAACCTGGGAGCAGAGGGAAGTTAAGTGACTTGCTTAGGGTCACACAGTATGCGAGTGGAAGATGTGGGATTCAAACCCAGGTCTGGTCTGCTGGATATCACCAGATTTGCAGCTCAGAGCCTTAAACCACTGCACAAAAATGTCTCCTTGCAGTAGACCCATACAACTGGTGATAAACCACTCTCCACAAAACTCTCATCAGGAGGAACCTCCTTTGAGCAAAGCACCAGGCTCCTATTCTGTCAAGAGTGTTGTAGCACTAGCTGTATGAGCATACAAGCATACATTTTTGGCATATTTTGGAAATGGCACTAAGTTGTAATAAAGGAGTACCTATATAAATTCTACAGTTCCCAGAAAATCCTTTACAACTGTTGTGTTTCTTTGAGAGTACTTCTGCTTCCTACCTAATGTATGTTTCTTAGGGATCACTACCCCAGCGGCTGCACCTGAACCCGATACCACTTAGCACAAACTCAGACAGGAACTATACTACAGTATATCAGTTTGCATAATCATGTTCATTTTAAGGCACTATTTTTCTTGGTATGTATCATTATTTTGACATTATCATATTGGTGCATATGAAACCATTAAGTAGAATGGAACTGTCTGTTAAAGGTAATAAGAAACAGTTTATACACCTCTAGATATCCTCCATTGGTTCTTTTATTGGCTACCCAGTATTCTGCTATGTTTTTGACCTTTTTTGTTAAATTAATAATCTAATTTTGTTGCCTTTGTAACTACCCTAAAACTCTCACTCCTCAGCAGTTGCTGGTCTCTCTTTTCATGCTGCCTGAACATTCTATGCATCAATAACATCATTCCAGGCCATTCAGATGAATAGCATGGAATGGGAGTTACTGATGTCATAGAATGTCTTAGAAATATGAACATGAAGAGCAGTAGCTGGTGAGGAGAGTGGAACTCTATGTGGATCTGAGCGTACCTCAAACCTAGATTATTTATTTGTCAAAAAAATCATCAAAGCATGTCAGAATAAAGCTGGCATAGAAAGGAAGACGGAAGAGCAGTTAACTATGTAAAACTTACTTTCTGTCTCCTTTAAAATACAAGACTGAACATTATCAAATTATATCAGAGAAGGAATGATTGAATGAACTGCTAGCAAGCTATGCCTGTAAAACCATTTAAATAGAAGGGAACTATGGGCATACATTATATGGCATATTAAAACATATTAATTTTACAATATCAAGCAGCACTATCACATTTATGTCTTGGCTTATGTTTTATTTTATCACTGATTAGTTTTGTTTTATATTTAAGCAATAATGCATGACAGGGTGTGGTATATTATTGGATATTTTTATGCCTCTGGTGGTTGGGCATGATGCCGCAGGCCAAGTGCACCCAACACCAGAGAAGTGATGATATTCCATGATATTCCACACCTGGAGTGCATTATTGCTGTTATAACCTGGATTATATGTTTTGTAATGAAAAAAAGGAAAAGAACACCTTTCAAGATATCTTGTAAAACTGAGTTTCTAGATTATGTAGAGGTACACTGTAAAACAAATAGTTCTTGGTGGGCTGTGGTCAGCAGGTGGTACTGTTGTCAGAGGTCATAAACAAACTGGAACTCTTGTAACTATGTGACTCTCTACTTCTGACAGTGTAACCTCCTTCCCCCTGCGAACTCCTGTGCTTTCCCTGCTGTTTATTTTTAGAAATGGAGTAAGTGTTTATTAAACTGTTATGGTTTCTGATAGTTGGCCGCAAGAGGCCATTCTGTGTGCCTTCCTGTTAGCAGGTGAATGTTTGGCCAAAAGTGGCCGTAGCAGTATACCAATCAGGTGGATTGTGTTTACTGAGTGGCAACGCTTTATATCGAGTGTTTCTTTTTTGAACAAAAACAAAACACATCCTGTGGCCAGTTTTGGGAACCTTTATTTTTTTTTTTTGTTTCCAAACAATGCTAGATGCACCCACTCTTATAGTTCATCCCAGTTGTAAGAAGTGAGACTAATGCCTTTTACTAACTGTACCACAGATGGAAAAATACTTCAGATTTTACAATAATATTTCTTATAATCTTCAAATCCCTTTAAAAATTCCATCATAATAAAGTAGAAAAAATAGACAACGAGCACTAGGACAGACACAATACATGCAAGAACAATGTAAAAACAGGCCTTACGTTTCACCACACCTCAACGTGGTTTCATAAGAGGCATACTAAACACAGTGAATTCTAAGTCCATATATACAGCTCTTAATTACAACATTAAAATGCAATCACATCAATTAATCTAAATGCACGAAAACATGTGCTTAATAAAAGGTAATCATCAATAGTAACTACCACAATACACTGATTCCACTCCACCATCAATCATTAATTAATTGCAACAATTACAAATAAATTACAAATAAAACAATTATGTGGTCTGAGTCCCAGAACTTTTGTTTCTTTAAACTTGAGTTCTCTTTCTTTATGTGCTGGACTTCATTGTTGACTCTTTCTCTTTAATGTTCAGGCTATATACCTGTAAATCAAAAGGAAAAATGTTAAGTTCCCAAACCCCTATTCTTGTATTCATTTTATTTATTTGCAATTGATATTTTATCATTTTTGATATATTATATATATACTATTCCCTCAGTGTTACAGTTTATAAACAAATTGCAAAAAATGTTCTTTTTACCCCATGGATGTTTAATTTCACTCCCTTGAATAATATAACTGCAGTATATGCAATTACCACAAAGTTTGTTCACATTGGGAGCCTTCTGAAAAATGTTCTTTTCAGGTGCAACATAATGGCTACTAACCACCATGTCCCTTATGCTCCTCGCTTTTCTAAATGTCACCTCAGGTTTTTACGGTAGAATATTTTGTAATCTAGAATCCCTCAAAAAAATGGGCCATCTTCAATTAATAATATCCCTGACCTCATTTGCCCTGTGTGTAACTGTTGTGATTAATCTTGGGAAATCAAAGTGCTGTACTAATCTTTTAGGCAGCTTATTTTCGAGCAACATTTTTCGTTGCAAATGGTTAACTTGCTCTAATGCTGTAGTTACTAAATCCTGTTCATAACCCCTAACAATAAATTTATTGACCATTTCCTGAGCTCTAATCTCATACTGTTTTGCTTCACTGCAATTTAGTTTTGTCCATATTAATTGCCCCTTTGGAATAGCATTTTTTACATGTCAGGGATGGGAACTTGTAGCTTGCAACAAAGTTTTGTGATCTGTAGGCTTTACAAATAAATCTAATGCTATACCCCCCTCCTCATCCTTGTATAGTACAACATCCAGAAATTCAATCCGTTCCAAAGGTGACACTAACTTGAACTTCAAAGCACAATTTGTTGTTTCTAAATATTGCACAAACAAAATCAGATCTGATTCACTTCCATTCTATATAATTAATATATCATCAATAAAATGTCTCCACAAATCCACACAACCCAGGTGTGGATTTGAGGAGGTGCTCCTGACATGAGGATATTCCCAACTAGCCAAATACAGATTAGCAAAGCTGGGGGCAAAAGTAGCCCCCATGGCTGTACCCTTGATCTACGAATAATATGTCCCTTTAAATATAAACATATTGAGAGTCAATATCAGTTGTGCCAAATATAATAATAACTCTTTTGGGGGATGGGCACCTGATCTAGAAAAAATTGCATTGCAGACAGACCCTCATTGTGTGGAATCGAAGTACACAAAGACTTTACATCTAGAGTGGCAATGCGCCAGCCATCCTCCATAGCTATATATTGTACAGTGTTCAATATGTTTCTAGTGTCACGAATGTAAAATGGAATATTATGTACTACAGGTTTAATAAAGTATTCCACGAACTGTGACAAAGGATCAGTAATCCACCCCTTACCAGAGATAATAGGATGCCCTGGTGGTTCATTTAAACTCTTATGTATTTTGGGCAGAACATACTGTACATCGTAGGCACTACTGGAAATTCTGTTGTTAGAAACTTTTTTCTTCCATATTTATCCAGTTCTTATCTAGTGCCCACAATAAATATTAATCTATTATTTTTTTGAAAACTTTCATCAAGTTCCCCATCAACTTTCTATTGTATTCAATATCATTTACTGTCTTAAAATGTCCCCTTCATATGTGTAATTTTTAAGTACAACAATAGCAACCCCCTCTTGTCAGCTGGCTTTACAATCACTAATTTATCTCTGGCTAAGTTTTGTAATGCTTCTTTTTCTTGAGATGTCAAATTACTGGTTACTTCCCTTTTATCTGTGGAGTTCAAGTCCAAATGCATCAAATCCACCTCACGTTGTCTTAAGAAGGACATCACTGCTGGTCCTTGGGGCGGGCAAAATATAGATTTGGGTCAAAAAATGTTCACTGGAATTTTTCAGGAGCTCAGCTCAGCACCTGAAACAAGATTATCTGGATAAAGAGCTTTAAAGGTTATTTTTCTTGTAAATAATTGGAGACCAATCATGGCCCTGCTAATAGCAAGTGGTGCAGAAGGAATAAATGTCAAACCCTTATTTAATGCTTGTCGTTCATCAGCACTAAATGTTCAGCCTGAGACATTAACAACATTATCTTGAACACAGTTATTAGCTCTCAATTGTTTTAGTTGAAATTTCTTCCACCCCCCCGTCCTCTTCCTCTGCTCTTATTTTGTGCAAACTGAAACCTTGTTTGGTGCTTGCTGTGTAATGGAGCCTACTGTATTTGTTCATGTTGTATAGTTGGTGGTGGGGGTGAGTTCTGTCAAAGCACTAAGTGATTTTGCCCTGTTCTTCTGGGCAAAAAATAACTGTTGCTCGTTGCATCAGAATCTGGCCCTGATGTATAGTTGACTACTGTGGCTTCATCTATTTGTACTTTCTTAAGAATTGATCTTGGAGCTTCCTGTTGATTATTGGACCAGTTAAATACTGTTCCATTCAGATAGTCTCCTGTGTTTTTTTTTAACTTTTTTCCTTTGCTGCTTTCAAGCAAGCATCATATCTAAGCTTCTTCTCATCTAGTGCTTTCCTAAGGTCAATTAATTCCACCTCAGAAGCCAATTCTGCTAGCTGAATATTCTACTGGAAAAACCTGAGGTGACATTTAGAAAAGCGAGGAGCATAAGGGACATGGTGGTTAGTAACCATTATGTTGCACCTGAAAAGAACGTTTCGGAAGGCTTCCAATGTGAACAAACATTGTAATAATTGCATATACTGCAGTTATATTATTCAAGAGAGTGAAATTAAACATCAACTAGGAAAAAAGAATATTTTTTGCAATTTGTTTATAAACTGTAATACTGAAGGAATAGTACATATATTGCAGTGTAAATGTGATGCTTTCTATATTGGGAGAACAATTAGAAACTTCAAACAATGAATTGGGGAACATGTACATGCGTGGAGGGATGGCAACATTAAAAGTGCTATTGGTAGACATGTTTTGAACAAGGATAAAAGGGAACACACTATCAGCTTTTCTGGAATTGAGAGGGTATGTAGGGGTCCGGGGGACTGGGAAAGTACAGTCAGTCAGAAAGAATCCATTTGGATCTACAGAACTTATTGTTTTCCACTGGGTCTAAATGACTCAGCGGAAGTGAAACATTTGCTAAAGAAGCAGCATTAATATATAAGAGAAGTCAGAAAGGGATAAAATTATAGGAAAGGAAGTGATTGTAATAAATTACAGTAATTTAAAAACCTTCAGATAAAGCCTTGGATTTCTGTTTAAATAATAAAAACTATGTTGCAGACTGCAAGAATATATGTTGTCAGCTGTCCTACTCTTCTTCCTGGTCTTCCTCCTATGGGTCACCCCCCAGCCTGTTGTATGCTTTTTTGATTCTGATCTGTAGATTTACCTTATACCTGTTCTAAATATCTGGTACTTCCATAAAATGTACAATTAAGTATGGAATGTTTACAGTGTGCTCTGGTTGTGCAGTTACTTTTTGATATGCAGTGCTAGCATTAGGGACAGCAGCGCATTCATTAATGAAAACAATAAAAACAGAAACATAAAAATGTTGAATGGTTGATAGTAGTGGGTTAAAAATATCAATTGCAAATAAATAAAATGAATACAAAAATAGGGGTTTGGGAACTTAACATTTTTCCTTTTGATTTACAGGTATATAGCCTGAACATTAAGGAGAAAGAGTCAACAATGAAGTCCAGGACATAAAGAAAGAGAACTCAAGTTTAAAGAAACAAAAGTTCTGGGGCTGAGACCACATAATTGTTTTATTTATAATTTATTTGTAATTGTTGCAGTTAATTAATGATTGATGGAGGGTGTATTGTGGTATTTACTGTTGATGGTTAACTTTTATTAAGCACATGGTTTTGTGCACTTAGATCAATTGATTTGATTGCACTTTAATGTTGTAATTAAGAGCTGTATATATAGACTTAGAATTCACTGTGTTTAGTATGCCTCTTATGAAACCATGTTGAGGTGTGGTGAAATGTAAAGCCTTTTTTTACATTGCTCTTGCATGTATTGTGTCTGTCCTAGTGTTTGTTGTCTATTTTGTTGTACTTTATTATGATGGAATTTTTAAAGAGTTTTGAAGACTAAAAGAAATATTCTAAAATCTGAAGTGTTTTTCCATCTGTGGTACAATTAGTATAAGGCATTAGTCTAACTTTTTACAACTGGGATGAACTATAAGAGTGGTGCATCTAGCATTGTTTGGATATTTTACTGTTTCTAAGTGCACCACTCTAAGAAAATTTATGAGGAAGGCGGAGAGCCTCTGTGGAAGTTCAGTTTTTTTGGTTTTTTATTTTGAATAGTCAGTTGAGCAGCAGTTTTGTTTGGCCATAGTGTTTGCACTTCTTGTTGTGCTCATGCTTCACCTATGGCGTGGTACTGCTGAAGTTGAGTCTTTAGCGCTAATGTGTTGGTGGCCAGATGAGTTTATGTTCAGTGAGGATGCTGGTGGCTGGAGGTTTTTGGAAGCCATGAATAAGCAGTGGGATATAATCATGGCTTCAGATACCTCTCAGCCAATCAGCTTCCTCAAATCATTTCATCATGTTCATAATGATGCTTGTGAAACCATTTAAATAGATTGAAACCTCATGTTTAGACAGAGGGTTCTATGTTGTTTGTAACAATGAATGCCAGACTAGAAATGATCAGTTCAATTGCTAGAGGAGTGTTTCTTTTTAGTCTTACAACAATACATTACTACTGTATGTGTTTTTATTTACCTCTAGTAATGAAGCAGAGCATTGATACTGGTATAATTTAATTCATCCTCTGCGTGATATGATATATATATATATATATATATATATATGTATATATTATTTTAGGTGATTCTTTTTTTTGTTTTCTACTTAATTTTCTGTTGATACCAAGACCATATGTAGAGAATTTAATTATGAATATGCAATGTACAAAATCCTATATACTTTTTCACTGAGGCTGTATGCACCCTGCTGAAGCCAAGTGGTAAAACTTTGGATTACTGGGTCTTTAATATTTTTTGAGAAATAAAAACTCCATGGATATATTGCTGGGTGAATGAGTCTTATCCAAGCAATTGTGTGTCGACTTGAAAGGTCTCTTCTTGGAACTGGATGCCTCCTACCCTTTCCTATTTCTTCAGGGCCAGTGGTCTTACTGAGAACATTCCTTGTGTGTTGATAATACCGTACCATCTCTGAGTGGTGTTAGTGTTTGATTAGGGCTTATTGTGTACAGAATTCAAGCTGCTCAAAAACCTTGTTGCACGTGTTCTAAAGTTTTTGTGCACGTAGTAAAGTTTTTCTGCACATTCTAAAGTAAGCTCCATCATTAAGTACAACTGTGATTCCTTTGAACTGACTCCCACTGCCTACTTTCAGTTTCGCCATTCATTCTACCTCAGTATTATTGTAATCATGGTTAATTACAAAAAAAAGTCAGCCGCGGTTTATTCAAAAGAGATGGCGGGGGAGTGGCTAATGCTCAACCAAGATGATGACTTAATTCCACAGCTCCACTTACCTAAGAGCCTAGAACCCTAAATTTACATCTTCATTGGAGGAATTTCAAGGAGAAAAGTACACTACCAGAGATCTGAAGTTATATCTTACTAACTGATCGACTCCGAGACAAAGTGGATTACAACTGAGCTAATTACGAGCAAACAGAGCTGCAGTTCCAACAGCAAGAAAAGCAGTATGGCGCACTTAGCAATAGAGAGAGAAGAACCCTCTATTGGAGAGATGTTCGCATCAATTATGGCCAGCATTGATACACTTACTTTGGCAGCAAACAGTTCTGCCTTCTCGATACAACAGATCGATGTGAGAGTCGATGCAGTAGAACAAAAGGCCACTGCACAGGACGACGCAATCCAGAATCACTCTGCTATCATGACAGAACAGGTGGCCCAAATACAGCCGTAGACAAAGTAGATGACTTAGAGAACAGAAGTCGTTGTAATAATTTGCACCTTCTTGGTTTTCCAGAGGGTAGTGAGGGTAAGAGGGTGCTACCTTTTTTACGACAAGCACTTTCAGAAATTTTGCAGTTACCACAAGGTACAAAGATCATGATGGAATGGATGCATCGTTCGCTGCAACCCAGGCCTGCATGGGGGAAAGACCTCGCTCATTCATAGTTAGAATTCTGAACTTTGTGGAAAAAGAAGCAATCCAGACAAGGGCTAGGGAACTGGGGCAGTTCCGTTGGAAGGATCATAAGATTATGATCTTCCAGGATTACTCAAGAGAGCTAGCCGCCCAACATAAAGCCTTCTCTGAAGTTCGTCGGAAGTTACATGCGCTGAATATCCCCTTCACCCTGAGGTACCCTGCCACGTTACAAATATCGGTAAATGTAGCGGCTCATCACTTCTCATCTCCAGATACGGCCTTGGCCTTCATTGTGAATACATGGCCGGCCAGCCTGAGCTCTTTGTCCTCTGCTCAGGTGGAAAATAACTCTCTCCCTCGTCTGCCTAAAGCAAACTCTCTTGAGACCTCTCTCCCCCCCCCGGCCCCCAGGTGGGACTGGAACCCCAAAACACTAAAATTAGGAAAAGGCCGCCAACCTCACCACACTCCAAATGGGGCCATCCACAGGAGAGGAAGAACACTTCTGAAATACTGGCCCTAACCTCCATGGCATCTACTGAAGCCGAAATAGTATATGTTATTCCGTATTTTGCCCACAACCAGTTCTCGATTCTGAGTGAACTTCCCGACGCTGATGTATGAACAGAAATGGACACTGAGAATAGGGATCCAGACTGCAGTATCCCTGAGGATGCACACACCGCATGGGCTCACAGTGCGGAGGCAGAGGCAGTGTTATCTCCACTAGACCTTCAGATTCCAGGCTTTCCCCAAGATCGCAATGCAGAGCAAGACCTCGCAGAGGCAAAACAACTAAATCCTCCATGAACAGTTGGAACCCTCAATAATTTAAGCTGTCTACAGTCAGTTAAGAATCTGGGGTCTGATGACTTAGAGAATTTGGAAAGTGAAAGGTGGGGAGTACTGGGGGATGAGTGAGGCTTGCATAACTGAAGCAATCTTCAATCAATTTAGGGATAGAGGTTTCCTTCTAGCATCAGATAACACAGTGTGTATTAATGCAGCCCCAGTCACTTATCTGTTGGTTTCTTTTGGCCACAGTGTGTCTTATAGAGTGTGAAGGCTGTAAACAAGACAAATGAGGTTAATGCATAATAATGTGACTGCTTGGGGGTTCTAATCTGGTTGGATAGGATCGCCAGTTAATCCTGCTGATATTGTCATTTATCCTTAAGGAGCTTATTGGTACCCTCCCCTCATTATTCTCCCCTAAGGCCAACTCTAACATTTTCTCCCCAACCTCCCCCCCCCAACACTGGTTTAAGAATGAGTTCTGATTAGTCTGTCCTGATAGCGGACCAGTGGGAGTGTAGTTCGCCCTTAGTGGACCCTATCCTGGGCACACTTCTTGGTCCTTGTGACTGCAGAGACACGTTTTGGCTCTCGTTCTTTTGTCATGATGTCCCTCCACCCAGAATTTGTGCTTGACAATATGTCTGGCATCTGGAGAAGCTGCTGCCAAATGATGGTGCATAAGGGGGAGGAGACATGGAGGGAAAAAAGGGCACAGACACTGGACCTGACTGAGTCTCAATAAAGTGTGAGTGTGCTTTATGTTACACTGTATACCCAAAACAGCACTATTGCTCCTGCGCCAACCCTCCCGTGTAATCTTAATTTACCTTGTATACCAGACAATCCCACCCAGAGCTGAATTTTATTTTATGTGGGGTAGGGCTGTAAAATGGGTTTGCCTACATGCTGCCTACCATAAGGGTAAGATAGAAATGTATTAAGCTTGTAATGCAATGATTGAATGTACCCAGTGGTTGCTACTGATACATGGCCTGTTTTGGGGACTTCCCTTCCTCACCATCTGGCTGCTTTGTGGGATGGTATCAGTATAGGGAAGATTCAGAGACCAGCTGACTCACACTTCTAGCCTCTGCACTTTCTGATTTTCACCAACCTCTGCCCCCGGCAGACCGTTGTTAACTGATCAATGAATCACAAGAAAGTTAGGCCTACTGATATAAGTGGAGTCTCTGCTTTCTCTATCGGTATATAAACCTTATACCAGTTTAAAATTCCTTTGATAAACTTGTCACCCCCCCCCTCCATTTGAAGGGTTTGCAGGCAGATCCAGATATGGCTCTAAGCAAGAGCTGGATAGCTGCTCTCCCTGATTTTCACCTTGGTGCCGGATAAGTTAGTATAAATGACATAGCAGTAAGGTGTTCTCTTCCCTCTTGGGCAGCATTTGTCCCACACCCCCAAGGGCGTCAGGGCATACCATTGGCTAGGGCTCTAGCTGGTTTAGTCCTACCGCACCTCCTTTACTATTTTGTAGGATAAGTTAGTTAGTTAGTTAAGACTTTTAGGCAGTATATAGTCTCAGTAGCATTGATAGATAAACCCATGGCCATTTATAAAGTTTCCCTGGAAGGGGTAGGGTAGTGACCACTAATTACTTAACACACAGGGGTACCCGTGCTGCCCTTCTCCTTGGTTTTTTTTTGCTTGTTATATCCCGAGGGCCGTTAAACACAATGTCTGATATTGTGATCTACACATGGAATGTCAGGAGGTTAAACTCCCCAATAAAACATAAGAAGGTTCTGATCCACCTGAAACATAATCGCTCTCAAGTGGCCTTCCTGCAGAAAACTAAGCTCTCCGGGGATGACCATACCCATATGAGAAAAGATTGGGTCAGTCAGCAAGTTCACTCCAATGCCCTGACTAGGAAGCACGGGTTCTCATCCTTGTGCATAAGTCTCTCACCTGGACATTAAAGCAGACCCTCTCAGATCAAGATGGCAGATGGGTAATGGCCACTTACAATACACCCACAGGTCCACTCACCTTGTGTAATGTCTATGCCCCTAACGAGGACACCCCTCAGTTCTTTCATAATCTGGCAGAGTTAATTCTGGAATTTAACACCTCAAACTGCCCCCTGCTTATTGGTAGGGACTTTAACCTCACACTGGTACCTCTCCTTGATAGGAATGATGGAGGGAAGGAGGCACATCCTAGAAGTGGGAAGGCTCTCCAGCAAATGATCTCTGATCAGGGGCTTATAGACTTATGGAGGCTATTTCATCCCAGAACAAGAGACTATACGTTTCATTCGGTAGCAGATGCCTCATACAGCCAGCTGGATTTTTGGATCGGCTCATCTACCTTGACAACTAAAACCCTTGGTGTCTCAATTCTTTCCTGCTATATTTTGGATCATGCCCTAGTCCAGTTCCTTATGCAATGGGACTCTGTGGCTCCCCCCACTAAACAATGGAGATTAGACCCACTTCTAGTGAAAGACCCTGACTTCATTCCCTGTGTTAACAAGGAGGCTTCTCTTTTCCTAGCTGAGAACCCTATAACGGACACCTCTGCTGGTACAACTTGGGAAGCCTTTAAAGCCACGATGCGAGGTAATATTATGGGGTTTGCTGCAGCCAAACATAGGCAGAGGGAATTGCAGCTGGTCACTCTTGAACAGAGATTAGCTGCAGCTGAAAGCATTTTTAAGGCTATGCCCTCCCCATCCATTCATTCACCTGTAGGTAAATCCATTTTGGGTATCCGGTTTGAAATTAACCAACTTCTGAATAGGAAAGCTGAAGCTGCCATCCTTCACCTTAAGCATACCTTTTGGGAAGGTGGGGACAAAGGGGGTAAAGTACTCGCATATCAACTTCACAAACACAGGACAGTAGATATATCCCTGGTTTGAAGAACAAACAAGGGGTACTGAGTACCTCCCCTAGGGATATTAGTTTAGTTTTTAGTTTAGTTTATTGGTCTAGGAATTAATACCTTTGAGCCAGGGCTCTTTTACAAAGGTTCCATGTCACATAGAACATAAGACAAACAAAAACATTACATGTATTAACAGAAAAAATGTTACATAAGAAATTTGTTCAGCAATTTCCAAGGCAGTAATAAATCAAAACAAACTAATTTTCCAGGAAAGAGATATACTCAGAGGCATTTGGGGAAGAGTAGAGTGGGAAAAGTAGGAGGCAGTAGAGGGAGAAAGAGAAGAAAAAGAGAGAAAGTAGAAGAGAGATTACAGTAGCAGACTAGACCAGTTAGTGGTATTAAAGGTTTCTTTGCCAAAGATGATAGGCCATGTTGAGGGATGGACAGCGGAAGGATAAGTCTTTAGTCAAAGCAGTCACAGGTGCTGGTGGCAGAGAGGTGGGTGTAAAGCATGGATTTGAAAGCTCCAAGAGATGTGGAGGATAGAGTAGGTAAGCTTGGTGCATTGTACCAGGTTGGGGCCCTGTAAGCAAACGATCTTTGTCTCTGAGCAGTCTGGCATCTGGAGACCAGAAAAGGTTGGTGTTCAGATCTTCTGGTGGGATGCGTGCCATTATTCAGACAGAGTAGGTCTTGGATACACAGTGGAGTCAGTCCCAGGATTTATTTTTTTGCCATTAAGCAGATGAGATACACAAGGCGATTGGATACTTGCAACCAGCCAGTTTCAGAGTAGAGCTCACAGGTGTGGGTCAGTCTCTGTGCCCCTGTGAGGAGCTGACATGCCTTATTTAGTGCGGTTGAGATGTGTCTTAGTGCCGTGGTAGTAGCTGAGCCATAGATAATTAGGCCATAGTCTATGATTGTGATTATGGAGCTTTGTATAGGAATCCTCAGTGCAGCTTGGTTAAGGAATTGGCGGTTTCAAAATAGTATTCCTAGGCATTGGTTCACTGTTTTCGCCTTGTTGTCTATGTGGGTCGTGAAGGTGAGACCTTGATCAAAAGTGATACCAAGGTATTTGAAAGTATTAACTTGTTCAAGTGCATTATCAGTGGAAGTTTTTATAGTGAGTGGAATATGTCTATTTCTGTTTTGATGATTGGTAAAAAGCATGGTTTTTGTTTTTTTGTGGTTTAGGACTAGCTTATTATCAAGGAACCACTTTTCGACACTGGAGAAGGCAAGTTGTAGGCTCTGACTTAAGGGGTTAGGATCCTTGTGGGAAGAGAGAATTACAGCATCATCAGCATATAAGATTAATTTTTCAGGGCAGGATTCAGGGAGAGAGTTTAGGAACAGGCTAAAGAAGAGAGGGCCTAGGATTGATCCCTGTGGTATACCTAAGAGGACAGGTTTAGAGTCAGAGAGTACATCAGAGATTTTTACTGCCTGTGAGCATTTTGTCATGTAACTTTTTACCCAAGCACCAGTTCCTTCGGCCAGCCCAAGCCTGGGCAATAGTGAGATTAGTAAGCCATGGTGGACAGTATTGAATGCTTTTGTGAGGTCAATGAAGACTGCTCCGGTTTGGTAGCCTTTGTCCAGAGCAGAGTGGACTTCTCCAGAGAAATCTAGTAGGGCCATTGACGTACTGTGTCCTTTCCTAAATCTGTGCTGTTGCTTACAGAGTAGATTGCACTTTTGCAGGTAGTCTGAAAGTTGGTCCACCACAATGCATTCAAGTGCTTTGGAGAGGGTGGGAGTATTGATATAGGGCTATAGTTCTCTGGTGTGGATTTGTCACCCCCTTTGAGCACTGGTGTAACTATAGCAGACTTCCATTTGTTGGGAAATTGACTTTGGTAAAGGGAAAGATTGAGAATTTTGGTAAGAGGGTGGATCACTTCGTCCAAGGTGAGAGACAAGATTTTTAGATCTATAGTGTCACTGCTTGTTCTGGATTTAGAGCAGGCCTTTTTATGTATTTGTAGGCTTCACTCTGATTGTTTTAAATAAAATAGTGGTTGGTCACTTGAGGTGCTTTGGGATACTAGCTTTGGCAAAGGCAAGTCCAAGAAAAAATCTTGGGGAGGACCCCGCTGAGGTCTGTGAAAGTTTTATTTAGAGCATCTGCCATAGCCTTTGGGTCAAGTGTAGTGGAGCCATCAACATTCATAATGGTAGGAGAGGATTTAGATTGCTTACCCATTATATTTTGGATGTTGTCCCAGAAAGCTCTCCCATCACCCCAGGTGGATTCAAGGGCATTTTTGAAATAGGCGCTCTTCATTTGCCTGATTTGTGAGGTGCATAGGTTTCGTGCCTGTTTTTACTTCTGTATGTCCTGCAAGGAGCCCGTGTCTCTTGCTATGGCCCAGAGATGGTCATGAGCTTTGAGCTGGGCCAGTAGTTTGGCAGTGAGCCAAGGATTTGAGAGAGCTTTGATTTTACGCTTTTTTAATGGTGCGTAAATGTCACATGCAGTATTGAAAGTTGTGATAAAGTATTCTAGGGCAGCATCAACATCAACCATATTGAAGATAGGTGCCCAGTCCTGTTGCAGGAGACAAGTCTTAAGTTTAGTGAGATTTCCATGTGGCAGCACTCTACTTGAGATAACTTTGGGGGTTGGTTTGAGAAATTTATTCGACCAGGTACAAGACACCGGGGAGTGGTCACTGAGAGAGTCAGGGAGAACAGTAATGTTTTTTATCTGGTCCAGGTGACTAGTGAGTACCCAGTCAATGAGAGTGCATGTTCCAGTCTTGTAGTTTTTTCTAGTTGGGGAATTGACCATCTGCGTCAGGTTTGCTGCTAGGATGGCATCTTTGCTGAATCCAGTGTCCGAGGCGAGCCAGTTTATATTGAAGTCACCAAGGAGGAGGAGCTCAGTTTCAGGAGGTTGCAAGCTTACAAATTCAAGCACAGTTTTGAGACCGGTTCGAGGATCTTTAGGAGGGATATAGACTGCAGCCGCTATGAGCACTTTATTTTGGGCACCAAGGAGCAGTTTGATAGGGAGAAGTTGCACTTGGGTGTTTGTGGAGGTGAAACTGCCAAGGTGACTAGAGAGGTTGTCCTTTATGTAGATAGCACAACCCCCACCCTTCTTGTTTGACCGGTCAAGTCTAAAGAGATATTAGCCTTGAAGCGAAACAGCATGATCTGGGGTACTTGGAGATAGCCAAGTCTCAACAATGGCTAGTATGTCAGGATTTTTTTGCCCAATGAAGACTTGAAGGGATGCCAGCTTAGGAAGGAGGCTGCAGATATTTAGGGTGACTATGGAGAGACCTCTATCTGCTTTCTCTAGTTTTGTTAACTTGTTTGAGACAGGGCCAGGGTTTGGGTGCATCCCACCTGACATTAGAAGTAGGAGGAGCAGGAGTTTTAATGATACCACCTGAAACTCACAGTAGGTTAAAATGTGCCTCTGATTTTTTATTTGTTTGGGGTCGGCGTGGTCTTCTAGGGTCCCAGCAGAGGGTGATGTCTAGTGACAGATTTTGATTTGACAACTTTCCAGTAGAATATGCTGCAGTTTGTACACAATCCTTAATAAGGGGGTGCCTCTTATAAAAGTCCGGAGGACTTGCCATGGTTCCATGTTGTGGGTAGCTGGATTTGATGATAAAGGTGGGAGGTAGAGCAGGGTAGGAAGAGAAAGGAAGTTGGCATAGTGGGAAAAAGAGGGAGAGGGCCAGTAGAGACAGGAGATAGAAACTAAGGGAAGGCATTGTTAAAGATATTAATATTAATGATCATAATGATCATATTAATGATACTATGTCCTCCATTTATAAAAGGCTATACTCCTCCACCCACACTGGCCCAATAGAGATACACAAGGATTCTTGGACACTTTAGGATTGCCTAAACTACAGAGGCAGCAATAACAACTCCTAGATCTCCCCATTTCAAGAGAGGAAGTGACCGTGGCCATCCAAGACTTGAAAAAAAGGGAAATCTCCAGCCAGTGATGGTTACACTGCAGACTTCTACTAGATTATGGCCCTTACTATTTCACCCCTTCTAACTCAAGTGTTTCAGGAGATAGAACTTAAGGGTGCTCTACCACCCTCCATGTGGGAGGCAATCATAGTTGTTATTCCTAAAAAAGGCAAAGACCCTACCAACCCCGGAAACTACCATCCGATTTCACTTATAAACTTGGACAGTAAGCTTTATGCCAAAATTTTAGCCTCCAGACTTAGTTCTTTACTGAACATTCTTGTACATCCCTCACAAGTGGGATTTATACCTGGACGCCATAGTTCAGACCACTTAAGAACCCTTCTGAACCTGATCCCCCTTGCTAAGCCCCTTTCAAAGTCAACCCATCATGGTTGACTTTGAAAAGGCATTTGATTCCGTGGAGTGGGACTATTATATATGACTCTTTCCCACTTTGGGCTAGGGGAAACATTTCTTGCCAGGATAAAAGCCATCTATGAAGGCCCCTTAGCCAGAGTTAACACAAACTCAATGCTTTTCACCCCATTCCCTTTGAGCAGAGGTATGAGGCAAGGGTGCCCACTCTCCCTCCTCCTTTTTGTGCTGGGTGTCGAACTCCTGGCTGCGGCTATTCGAAACCACCCGGAGATAAAAGGTTTGACTGTGGGAAATACATCCTATACAACCTTTATGTATGCTGACGATCTCCTTCTCCTTCTGGAAGATGCACATAGTGCCATCTCTCCCCTCCTTACTCTCTTAGAAGCCTTCTCAAATTATGCAGTTTTACGATTGAATCAGAATAAGACAGAAGTACTCCCTCTCAACGCCCACTGTGCACAACAAGTGATAGCTGCAGATGCTCTACTCTGGGCACCAGAAGGGATTACATACTTGGGTATTTTTTTGACCCCATCCCTGGAGACAATATGGCAGGCTAATGTACAGCCCCTCCTCTCCTCCATTAGGACAGATTTCGATAGATGGAGATTTCTTAAACTCACCCTAGCAGGGAAAGTGGCGGTGGTGAAATTGATCTCAGCCCCTAAACTCTTCTATCTCCTGATGCACCTGCCTGTTCTCTTACCAAAACAATGGTTTCAGGTTTTTGATAAATTAATTGGGGATTTTCTATGGGAAGGATCTAAACCCAGATTCAGTCGATCAAAGCTGAGATCGCATTGGAAGAAAGGTGGTTGGACTCTTTCCTGGCCAGAAGGATACTGCCGGGCCTTCCTTTTGGCTCAAACGGTCAAATGGGCACACTCCCCTTCCCTCCCTCTAGCCGTAATGGATACAACTAGAAAGAGATATTATGGGTCTGCTTCATCCCTCTTCCCTTTTTGTACAGAAGAGCAGTCCTAAAGGGTCCATGGTCAGTAAGATAAGTGTAGACTTTACTTCACCCACTGTGCTTGCATCCAGAGCCAACTGGTTCAGTTCTCACCGAAAAATGAACTTGGACTCCCTCCCACTCTCCTATGTGCCTATCAGGCAAAACCCAGCTATTAATATAGGAGGAGCTGAAGCCCTATGGAAACACTGGGTGGAGTTGGGCATCACTTAACTGGGAGATCTCTTGGCCCCTAATCATAAAGCCCTGCAGACATTCCACTCCTTGCGACAAGTATGGGGTATCCAACACTCAGACTTTTGGAGATATCTCCAACTTAGAGATGCAACCCGGTATCTTTTATCCCCCAGCTCAAGTCATGACAAAACTTCTCCCCTGACCAATTGGATACTTTGTTCCAAGGGCCTTGCATGTCACATATATGCTACTCTCAGAGATACTCTTCCATCTCAATCAGATGAGGCAAGACAAAGATGGGAGAAGATGCTGCAGATCCATATATCTTCTGAGGCTTGGGATAAAGCATGAGTAGATACACAAACCTGGTTCACAGATGCCAAATCCAGATTAATTCAAAACAAAATTGCACACTCCTGGTACAGAACCCCAGTCATTCTTCATAGAGCTAAGTTAATAGAAAATGATAATTGCTGGAGATGCCAAAAGCCGGGGGGAGGGGGGTGACCTAGTGGATGTATTGTGGTCCTGTCCAAAAGTCCAGCTCTTATGGCAAGAAGTACAAAAAATTGCCTCCAGGGTTCTACAACAATTGATTCCCCTTAGCCCTCTCTTCTTTCTCCAGGGTATCTGTGTTGATATACCCAAGTTGTCCCCATTGAGGTACAGATGGCTGGCATTCTTGGCTTTGCAAACAAAAAGAGCCATCTTATGCAAATGGAGAACCCCCCTGATTCCTACAGTGTCAGAAATATTGGGGTCCCTGTCTACCTTGACCAAACTGAATAAGATATCTTATCTACAGAAGTCCAAACTTTCTACTTTTGGAACCTGCTAGGATCCCTATCTTAAATATCTTGGTATGGTCCAATCACCAGCAGGGATAGGTTGAATATCCTCATATTCTCCTGCTGGTTTAAAGGTATTATGAAAAGGGATCTCTACCAGAGGACCCAATAACATGTGGGGAAGCCCTGATTTTCCTCTGTAGGATTGGAGACTATAATTATGAGACTCTTCCAATAAATGTACAGGTGGTTGCATATACGGTGATGTGCAGAGTGTTTAACCCATCTAGTACAGATTTAAGCTTGGGATACACTTATTTCTGTTCCAGGGTCAGATCGGTCTCTTGCAGAGCATGTACACACTCTTACCCAACTTTCTCTAGATGCCATGAAGAGGGATATGTCTGGTCGCACATACACAGAGGTATTGTTTGAGGTGTTTATGTCCAGCAAAGATGACTTTCTGAGATGGCACCTTGTTTTGGTGAGTACCCTTACATGATATTTACTCGGATTTGATGAGGATATGGTAGAGTACCCATCTTGTACCTAATATTTTTGCTTCTAAACAATAGTTTTCTGGCAGGGGAACTCCCTCAGTAAGATTTGAGTTAGACCCCTTCGACTATATAGTTGACGTTGACATCTGAATCAGAGTGTTTATATCACCAGTAAATATTCTAATGCGTATCTAACAAATAAACTGATACATGTCTGTACCCCTCATTTTCTCTCCTCTACCCCTTAACCTTTTCCCTTGCTTACTGTACTAGCACTTTGTACTTATATAAAGGTGAAAGGTGGCTAAATGTACGTACAGATTATGTGACTGTATTATGTCTTTTTCTTCTTTTCTCTTATTTTTTTGAAAACAATAAAAATTATTACAACAAAAGAGATGGCAGAACAAGAAAAGTTCATACTAGAGCAAAAAAAAAAAGCAAATGGCACATTGGGTCACAAACATCCCATAAAGCTGCAGTGGGTAGGACCTTTCCTTCTACTGTTTCCAATGGACTGCTAAAAAATAAATGTTGGACTCAACGCCTAAAAAAAAGTTAACCACTGTGCTTCTTACGGCAATATTTAACTGTTGAACAGTTCCTGTTTGTGTCTGTTTCTACTTAAAAGAAATATTTACAATCAGTTTGTTCTTTCTATTATTGCTATTACAGTAAACTAATTTGCAAGCTATATTATAGTGTTGTCCTCTTTAGTTTTAAAACCATACACTATAACAAATAAAATATGGGTGACCATATAGAACTCACCTTGTGTTTCCATCTCAGGGTGGAGATTTTAACATGGACCTCTCTAGCTTTGCTCTGGAGATCCATACAATGGTATCTCAACCCCTCAATAGAACCACATGCTTGTTTTGTATGGTTGCCCATACATTCTACCTTATATACTCAGTGTGGCTGGGATTAGAATTCTGGGGTCATCATGAATGACAAGATGGCAATAGAACATGATGTGCTGGCTGTAGTCTTTAGTGGCTTTTTCCATCTTCATAACATTACCCAGATTAAACTGTATTTTATGCCAGGGGACCAGGTAAGCAGTAAGACATGGCTGTGTAATGGTAGTACTGAGATATTAGCATAGCCATTGGCGTGGTGAGGCACAAGGCCACACAGCAATCAGCCATTTATATTGTGCTTACAAAATGGGTTTAACTTGTAAAAAATGCAAAGGCTATGAAACTATTTTTAAAACATATGCATTTATTATTTTGTAATAATATTACACTTAAAAGAAATAGTCCCAATCTTTATGTGATTTGGGAGGATTATAAAAACAACAGACATGCAATAAACTTTGTGACCCACTTCAAGTTAATTGCCATGCTCATTTCTGAAAGTTTACAAATCACATACTGCCTGAAAATGTGCAGTTTACTATGTTCCTCTATCCTGCAAATGTTGGTACCTGACCAGTGATGTCCATGGATGTTCTGTTCTTCATATTACATTGCTACGTGACATCATTTTTCTTGTCTTCAGATGGATGCTTCTTATCCTTTCATTGCATTCAGATGGAGGCTTCTTCCTCAACAGGATATGACTCCACTCCTGTTGATCTTTGCAAGGAGCTGCCCCCTAGCTCTGCAGGCTAGACTCACATCTATGCCCTGTGATGATCATTATTTCTTGTGGCCTGAGTCCTGTGTTGGAAAGAATTTGCATAGCTGTGTTCCTCACTAAATGATTGGTTTACCTATTGCAAGACAAAAAAACAACAGAAGAAATGCATAATTTTCCTTTACCATTACTTTCTCCTGCTGTGCTAGTGGTGTTGGGATGGGCGGCCTAGTGTAGTTGGGGGAAAGGAGTGGGGCAAACAAGGTGCATCATGATGGTACCAGTCCCAAGAGGAGAGTGTTTGGCATTGGGCTATGCATGACTGACGAAATTGCTGCCTGTCTACAAAGACCCCCTGCTTATGTCAAGGTCCCAGATTCTACCTGCTGGTGCAGTGATACCACTACCACTTGCGACACCAACATGGGGTTTGGAAAAGGATCAAGGGTATCAAAGAACCAGTGGGGGGGGGTGGTAGGATGAATGTCCAAGGGACTGCTCTCCTCCCGGTGGAGGGATGTGGTACCCAACAATATGGTGACTCCTCACAAATTGTGGGAGAAAATCAACTATAGGACAACACAAAAAGGGGGGAAGTGACAGCAGACATCTGCACATCATACATAAGAGAATGTACAGCTGCATGCTTGCTGTTATTGCATGGTGTGCCACCAGGGAACTTCCAAGAAGAAAAAAAGCCTCTGGGCAGACTGCAGCATGACACCTGACGCTCCAGCCTCCACTCCACCACCAAAACAATGCCAGTGTAAGTCTTGGCCGGGGTCTCAGGGTGAACTTGGTCTCCCTGTGGAGAACCCATCCATGAGGGGAAAGTCATGGTCCTCCCAGATCAGCCAGCTGGAGATGTGGGGGGGTAGCCAGTAGGTCCTGGGATAGATATTGTGTACATCCCCACACTAGCTGAATAGCCAGAAACAGAATTGAAAAACAAGCAAACAAAAAAAGGCCCAAAATTAAATCTGGATTGTGCTCCAGTGTGGAAGTGGGGGAGGGGTGGTTGGGTGTTAACGTTACACAAACCCAAAAACGAATCATGGGATGTATTGGGAGGTGATGTGGTGAGAGTGTTTTTGTACAGGTAAAACTGCAGAAAGACGGTACATGTGTCCATATGATTGGATGTCAGAACAGGGCAGGACTACATTAGGAAAATAAAAACAAAACAAAAGTTGTTTTTTTTCAAACAATAATGGACTTTAAATATGCTCTTACCTTTGGCTCAGTTGGGCTTCTTTGATCAGTCTTGGATCTCTGACAGCAGGAAATCCACTCCCATCAGATCTTTGTTATACCACGCATCAACTACGTCCAGTATAGATTCTGACTGCTTCTTTGGATGAAGATACAATTTAGTGACATCATCAGGCAGTTTAGTGTTTTAAAAATAAGCACTGGGCACATTGGATCATCAGCACAGCATACATGAACCCTCTTGTTTTTTGGTCTCATTCGTATTCTTTAGATTTTTTCATTTGTTGAATTTTGAGTCAGATAATCCAACACACTGTCATCTTTTTAACCACAAAGAACTCTGATTAGAGGTCAAAGAGATCCTCTCTTCCGTGCCATTCCTTGTTACAGTGGCTGTCCAGTGACGCAGCTGTGGAGAGTTTCAGCTTATTCAAATCAGCTGGGCATATCAGCAGATGGTGTTAGGACCTATCTTTTTGTTGTTTTCGAAATGTCTTGGCTATACTCACAAAGACATTATTACACCCTTTAAATGCAGAGTCAGGGATTATATTTATGCTTCATCCCACTTCTGGACAATTCAGGTGACGGTTTAAGCCAGCACATAGATTGCTGAAACGTGAAAGTGAATATTGCCCTCTACTTGATGTTCATAACTTAGTGTAAAAGCACTTCAGTATTTCATTAATAACACCAGTGTTGTGCTTTTCATTGTGTTTGTCTTATCTTTGTCCAATTCTATCATTCAAGTTTCTTTGGTTCTTAGTGAAAGGTATCTCAGTTTGTTACTCACAGCTGTTTTTTTTTTTTTTTTTTTGATTGCTTGTGATGAATGCACTGGATGTGGATCAGATGCTGTTGACAGTAGAATCTCGTCCATGGTCCTAGGAGATGTCTTGGTTTTCTTCACAGATGGATGCTCACTGACAATTGATGCATTTGTGGTAAATATAGATGACTCTGTAATTTTAGTTCTGTTACTTTCCTCCATTGACCTAGAGTGTGGTGTCTCGTTTATGTTCTTTGACAAAGGGTTTGTCTTTGTTGTAGGTTCAAGTTGCTATTCAACCATTATAGGTACGTCTCCAGTAGGTATTGCTGAGTCTGCAGTCTCAGTTGCACTGTTTTCTACATTTGACTATGATTGGTTGTTTTCACCAGTGTTCAATGACAAAGTTTTTTTTTTCTGTTTCAGAATGGAAGCATAGATTGCATCATGACAGGTTGGAATAGATCTGTAAATCACCACTGAAAGATTTCATTCTTTCCCAGAAGATCTGTACTGAACATCCAACATCTTTCTTCTTTTGAAGTCATAGATGTTGTATGATGTTTACCTTCCAGTGAGCTTTTAAAAGGAGTTTGGAATGCTTTGTGCCTTTGAGACTCACTTAGCATTCTCCCTCCACACACATTCTCATTTTCTCATCAGAACAAGCCAGAGTAAATTCCTTGTAAAAAGCATTTAAACATTTTTAACTACATTACTTTGTAAATCACTTTCCAGCAATAAATCTACATTTATATAGATGCAGTTATGAACACTTCCACAGATGGCTGTGATTGTATCCCCCCTCCACTACTGCACAGACAATAATCATATGTAGCTCAATACACATACTGCTTTTAATTTTTTATCATTTCTTTTATTTTGCATTTATTTGTTTCTTATTATTATGCAGGCTATCATGCAGGCAGGTGGCCAGGTGAACAGATGGAGGATGAGAACAAGTGGCATATTCTGACAGTGTTTCTATTTATTTCCAGCTCATATCTGGCATGGCAGGCTTACATGAAAGAGTGGCTCGGAGGATGACTGGATGACCCACCAGGACATTGAATTAGTCAGAAGCAGGCAGAGATCTATAGACAGGGGCCAGAGATGCAGGTGATCTTTGGGAATTAGGGGCGGCCTGAAGGAAGAGTGTGCATCTCTGGGAGCATGAGCTGGGAGGGATTGGTTAGCTAGCAGAAGGTAGTGCTTGCTAGAAAGTGACAGTTTGTTAAGGCACTTGCAGAATATTAGACATAATCATCTTACCACTTTCAGCAACTGTCCCTGATTAGGGGAAACAGAAGCTGGAACAAGACAATGCCGTGAGTATTGCCAGAAGACAGTGAAACATAGATACATAGATATATAGATACATAGACAGTGTCGGCAGATAAGGGCCTATGGCCCACCCAGTCTGCCCATTTGAGCTTGTAAGTTCAGTTTGTTTTCCTAGAAGTCTGTTGCCCCTTACCCCTGACCTCCAGAATTCCTTTATGTCTATCCCATGCATTCTTAAATCCTGTGATTGTTTCAGCCCCCACCACTTCCTCTGGCAGGGTGTTCCACTTGTCCACCACCCGTTCTGTGAAGAAATTCTTTCTCATGTTTCCTTTGAATCATCCTTCCTCCAACTTCATCCCATGCCCTCTAGTCCTGGAACATCTTTTTCGCTTAAAAATAGTGTTTTCCTGCACCCTGTTCCTCCCTGTAAGATACTTGTATGTCTCTATCATATCCCCTCTCTCCCTCCTCTCCTCCAGGGAGTACATGTTCAGTTCCTTCAACCTGTCTTCATAGGACTTGTGATGCAAGCACAGTGAATGCGATAAAAGCCTGGAGCAGCTAAGGGCTGAAAAAAGGCTGATCAGATGGGAGCTGGGGAGGATGGTGTGGGAAGTCAGAGGAGCAAAGCAGTGGAGGAAAAGGCAGATGGGTGATGCCCCGTGGAGTGAGGGCAACAGGCAGGGGATGGTAGTGGGGAGGAGCACCCAGTATATAGGAGTATGTCTTCCTCAGAGGTCTAGGGAGCTCAGGGTGGAGGGATGACATGTGGTATGTAGAAGGGGTAGGAATGTGAGAGTAGCATCAGGGGTGAGTAATTCTAAAGGGGTGCCTTTATTGAATAGATTTGCACCACTGTCTCAAAGGAGGGAAGGGGCAGCAGGAGGTGAGGTATGAGGTCAGGTTGAGACAGGGCTGAGAGTACGAGTACAGGGGAGAGCAGAAGGAAGTAATCAGAGTGGTCAGGAAAGAGGAGGCAGGTAAAATGGAGTAGAGGATGGGAAGGGAGAGAAATGCAAAGAAGAGGGGAGGGAAAACTGAAAGCAGGTACAGACAGTCAGAAGGTGAGGGGGCAGAGTGGGAGATGGAAAAACAGTTTAGGGGATACATTTTGGATGTTGTGATATCTTGACTAGGGTCCAGAGGGAGCAGTTAAGTGGGGAAGCAGCTAGTACCAAAGGTAATAAAGGAAGGACGGGGATCACAGGTGCAGGAGATGGAAGGGTGGCAATCATAGAGGACTCCATAATTATGGGTATTCACTGGGGAAGGAAAAGGGACCCAAATGCAAGCAGGAGGGTGGTTTGCATGCCAGGGATGACAGTGGGAAAGGTGGGCCCAAGAATAAGGGAAATAGTAAGGGAGGTTGGAGGAATACCTAATTTAGTTATACATTTGGGAATCAATGATCTACAGTAGCTGGGGAGGAGGTTGAGGTAGTGCAAAGTAGGTTCAGGGAGTTAGGAAAGATCTGCAGGGAGGAAGGAAGTTTGCTGGTCTTCTCAGAGGTGATACCAATACCAAGGGCCAGCACAGCTAGGAAAAGAAGAATAGAGGATTTTAATGACTGGCTGAGGAAATGGTGCCAGAAGATGTTTATCTGTATTGGGATTGGGAGGAAACCTGGTCAAAAAAGCACTCTTTTCAACAGACAGGCTACACCTCAGTAGGGGGAGTTTCAGGGTACTCAGGGACAAATTGGGGGACTACATAACCACTACACTTAATTTAAACTACTGGGAGGGGGCAGCGGGCATGCAGGCCCACAGACTCTGAGAGGAGGAGGTCAGTGACCCCCCTCACAGTGATGGAGGTGGTCTGGAGGAAGGAGGTGGAAGGGGTGAGAACACAGTTAGCAATGGGTGGAGGGGGAGGAACACATAACAAGGGTACATGGAGGGGTGCACACACAGGGAATAAATGTGAATAAAAGAATAGAAGGAAGAGAAGGAAGGTCAGATTCTAGGTGGAGGGTGGTGTCTCTGAAAGTGCAGAGTCTTGGAAACAAGATGGATGACCTGCAGGCACTATTAGCAGACAGGAGGTCGGACACAGCTGCAGTAACTGAGACTTGGGCAACATCACACCATGACTGGGACCTTGTGATCCCTGGATATAAACTATACAGGAGGGACAGGGTAGTCGGGAAGGGGGGAGGGGTTGCAGTTTATATCAGGGAGAGAATAAGTTTCATGAGATAGGAGTAGGAGGGAGGGGAGGTGGAGGCATTATGGGTTCAGTTATGGTCCATAGGGGGAGAAATGTAAGGTCCAGGGTGGTTTACAGATCACCCAATCAGGATGAGAGGGAAAGGAAACTGAGCTCACAAATATTGGAAGCTGCTGGGAAAGGAGTTGTATTCACTTTGAACTGAATGCCTGCTGCAGAAGAGGGGCAACTGAGGGCTGTATCACCACATTGGTTGTGGCAGAGGAGCAGTTGATGGCTGGACAGACAGGCAGGGAGACGTTGTAAAGGCATCAGCGGCCAGTGTCGACGGGCATTTTTGGCTCAGCCTAAGGAGGTATGAGCCAATTGGGAGGCTCCAGGAAAGGAGCCAACAGGAGCAACAGGGAGTAATTTTTGAAACGGCAGCCTGCTATAAAGACAAGCCCAGCTGCCAGGTCAGAAGTCCAGAAGGAGCTGTATTCATATTCATGTTTTCTCCTACTCATCCAATCCACACCTCCTCCTTATTAAATGGCCTTATTGGGCTCCTCCCAGTAAACCTGACTAATAGGGAGGGGGCTGGGAGGGTTTGGGGAAGGAGTCAGCAGGAGAAAGTGGAGCTTCATGAGCTGGAAGTGGGCATATGACTGAGGCTGGAGCTATAGCTGGGGGCATATGGCTGCAACTGGAATCACAATATTTTAAGGTACTGTATTAGGTTGTACATAGGGTGACTGGAATAGTCATACTAGATGTAACTGTAGCATTTGCAGGTGCTGCATAGTCACATTAGGTGTAATTGTAGCTTTTGCAGGGGCTGCATATGGGGGATAGGATTAAGCAACTGAAATTATTTGTACGGTCTGCGGGCTAACTTGTGGAACCTGTGGGGGAGGGTTGGAGAGTGGCACAGGGCAATTAGGGAAGGGGGTTCTTAGGATTGCATCACTAGAGTAAGGGAATTATAAACCAGAAGGGAGACACAATGAAGATGTGGAAGGGGTACATTTGAAGCCTAAAGAAATAGAGGAAGATAAGGGGTAGTGTCTACCATTGGGTGTATAACATGGGTTAGTGAGACAGTGGAGGAGGCAAATGGACAGTGCTAGGGAAGGACACACTAGGGGTGGAGGGGCATTAATGGGGGTGGGAAGGGACTGTACAGCAGTAGATGACCCAGGGGACAGCAGAATAATAGGAGGGTGAACATAGGTAGAATGGTGAGCTGCAATGGATGTGGGGCGGTGGTCTGGATGAATATACTGTGGAAGCTGGGGGGTGTACAATCTGTAACAGGCTAAGGAGTCTGGAGGAATAAGTGCTGAGTCTTGGTAGAGTGTTGGAGTGGGTTGGGGGAAGGGGCGCTTGGTGCAGGAAGGCCTAGTTCAGGGAGAAACATTAAGATGCAACATGGGGGGAACAGTGGTTCAAGGGAAGGGATGGGGAGGGGCTGCTGGAGCAAAGTGAACAAGAGGTCTAGCACTGGGAGGAAGGATCAAGTCAGGAGGAAAGAAGCAGCATGCACAGCAAGACAGAGGGTGTAAGTAATTCATTGGCGGTGATGGCAACACTGGGGGAGGGGGAGCAGGCTCATCAGGAGGAGGAACGATAGGGGAAGGGAGAGGAATGCACAAGAGACAGCAGTCCATCAGGGGAGTGTGGCAGGGGAAAAGGGGGTAGGTGTATAGGGGAGAGGAGCAGTGCTAGTAGGGAGCATGAGAGGGATGTAGCAAAGGGGGGCAAGGGTGGATGGGAGGGATAGGATGATTGTAGGAGAGCAGCTAGGAGAAGGGGGGCAGGACAGGAGTGGAGGGGGAGCCATAGTGGAGAAGGGTAAAGTCATGAAGGTGGAGGAATCTAAAAAGGGTACATAAGTAAGAGTAGGGGAGTGGGGATTAGGAAAAAGGAGGGGTGTGTGTTAGTGCTGGGTGATTCCGTACTAAAAGGGATCAGGTGGAGTAGTAAATGGGAAAGACATAGTCGCATATGGATGGAGCCCATACTGGGGATAACAGCAGGCAGGGTGGGGCAAGCAATTCTCAAATGCACAAGGAGGGGTAGGAAAAAAATGCACCTTGTGGTGCACATGGGTACCTATGACCTGGCGGGGGAAACAGTGGAGGTAGTGAGGGAAAGGATCAAGGAACTAGGAAGGCTGTGTGGGGGAGATGGGGGAGTCGTTGGCCTTCTCAGAGGTGCTCCCAGTACCCTGTGCGAGTATAGTGAGGAAAGGTAGAATTGGGGAGTTTAGCACTTGGCTGGGGGATTGGTGCTGAGCCAAGGACTAAGGGTTAGTGGGGGGCTGGGGCACAACTTGGGGCAATAATGATCTCTATGCATGGGACAGGCTACACCTGAGTGTGGAGGGGAAGGGAGCATTAAAGCATGGGCCAGAGAGATACATAGTAACAAAGATAAATTTAAGCTAGCAGAGGGGGTGGCAAGTGGATAGCCAGGAGTCAGGGATCCCAAAGCAGGGATCCAAATGAGCTCACCCCCCCCAAGTTAGAGGGGAGGGAATTGGGGGTTTGGCATGTGGGGAGATTAAGAGAGGGGAATCAGGGAGAGGTAGGGAGAGAAACAGGATGGAGGGTGGTCTCATTGAATGCGAGAAGCCTAGATAACAAATCAGATGAGTTACAGACCCTCTTATCAGTAGGGAGTGCGGACATTGCAGACATAATGGAAACATGGGCCACCCAGTACCAGGATTGGGATATGATGATCACAGGGTATAGATTATTCAGAAAGGATAGGGCAAAGGGGAAAGGGGGGTATAACAATTTATGTATGGGAAGGGATAAGGTGTACAAGGGAGGAGAAGGAAGAGGGGAGGACAGAGGCCCTACGTATGCTGTTTCAGGACTTGAAAAATAGGATACTGAGGATGGGGGTGGTGTGCAGGCCACCAGCTCAAGAGGATGACCTGGACAGGGAGTTAGCTGATCAAATTAGAAGGTTTTGAAGCAAGAGGAACAAAGTGGTGGTGGGGGACTTAAACCTAACTGGGGTGGATGGGAGCACCCCAGCCACCACGAGTGTAAAAGATCAGGTCTTATTAGAGACATTTCAGGACAGCTTCCTGGTGCAGTTGGTTCCGTGAGCCAACTCAGTTGGAAAAGACTCTCAACCTGGTACTATCGAATGAAGAGGCTATAAGGGATCTGGGGGTGGAGGAAACTCTGGCAGGGAGCAACCACCACTCTGTGTGGTTCACGCTCAATATGGGGAGGGAAGCAGGTGGTACAGGCACCAAGGTGATTGAATTTAAGGGGGTGGACTTTAAAAGGATGGGGAAAATTATGAGAAGGCATTTGGCAGGAATCCAACCACGCATGGATGTGAATCAAAAATGGGACATCATTAAGCAAGGGCTGGTGGAGGCCACTAAGTGGTGTACTAGGACCCAAAGTAAGAAGGGTAGGGCAAAGAAACTCAGCTGGCTGACTCAGGAAGTCATGGAAGGGGTGAGAGCCAAGAGAAAAGCGTTCAGGAAACTCAAGAAATCAGGAGGGGGAGATGACAAGGATGAGTATACCAGGCTTGTTAGAGTGGCCAAGGCTTCTAGGGAGCTGAGACTGGCACAGGGTATACTGTAAATGATGGAGAAAAGGACTTCTTCAGATACATCAGTGAAAGTAGGAAAAGCAAGGACCAGATTGTGAGGCTCAAGAAAGACGGGGGTGGGTGGAGAGGGGGTGATCTGGCAGAGGCACTGAATGAATACTTCTGCTTTGTGTTCAGGAAGGAGAAAGGGGGGAAATACCTCAGGGGAGGGGAGGAGTGAGTGGGGGAGGGGTGACTGATGTAGGGATTACAGGGAACAGGGTTCTGGAAGGATTAAGGGCACTGAGGGTGAACAAGGCACCAGGACCAGACAGCATTCACCCATGAGTACTTAAGGAACTATCAGAGATCCTGGCAGGACCACTGGCTGACCTGTTCAATACCTCCCTGGAAACAGGGTGCGTACCACAGGACTGGAGTGTGGCTCATGTGGTGCCCATTCATAAAAGTGGTCCAAAGGATGAACCAGGCAGCTACAGGCCATTGAGCCTCATATCAATTGTGGGGAAGCTCTTGGAGACAATCTTAAAGGAGAGGCTGGTGATTTTTTTGGAGGGCAATGCACTCCAGAATGGTCAATAACATGGGTTTGTCTCGAGTAGATCCTGCCAGACAAACTT
The DNA here is from genome assembly GCA_016271365.2 of Neoceratodus forsteri. Taxonomy (NCBI): domain Eukaryota; kingdom Metazoa; phylum Chordata; order Ceratodontiformes; family Ceratodontidae; genus Neoceratodus; species Neoceratodus forsteri. The sequence continues at coordinate 1,024,029,288 of CM028135.1, read as the reverse complement.
AATTGAGTACTATGACTGGGTAACTATAGAACTGGACAAGGGCCATGTGGTGGATATCCTGTATTTGGATTTCTGCAAGGCCTTTGATTCAGAACCACATGGGAGGCTAGGGGGGAAGCTGGAATATATGAGGGTGGGAACAAAGATGGTCAGATGGATAACCAACTGTCTGAAGGAAAAGCAGCAAGTGGTGGTAGTGTGGGGGGACTCTCATCACCGAGGGAGTTAAAGAGTATGGTACCACAGAGATCGGTATTGGGTTCAGTGCTGTTTGGGATATTCATAGCAGATATCTCTCATGGGATCCAGAGCCAGATCTGTATGTCTGCAGATGACATAAAGAAGAGAGCTGTGGTAGATGACATTGAAGGGTGGAGGGAGCTGCAGGATGACCTGACCAAACTGCAGGAGTGGTCAGAAGCATGGCAATTGGGGGTTGTCAGGAAGGATTATCCTCAATGAATTTGGAAAGCATTTGCTTAATCCGTCTGTTGGCCCTTTCTACTTGACCTGAGGATTGGCGGCGGTAGGGTATGTGGAACTTCTGTTGAACTCCAAGGGGTTCAAGGGATTCTATCATCAACTCACCTGTAAAACGGGTTCCTTTGTCAGAGTCTACCTTGAGAGGCAGGCCCCACCTGGAGAAAATCTGTTCCACGAGGATTTTGGCAGTGGTTTAGCAGTACATGTCTTACTGGGGAAAGCTTCAACTCACTAAGAGAAGAGTTCAGTTACCACAAGAGCATACTTGTTATTTCTGCTAGTGTTGGTCAGGGGGCCACAAAAAAACAATCTGTATGGCATGCCAAGGGCCAGAGTGTCATTGTGGTAAGAGTTTGGCATTTCATTTGGTAGAGATGGGGTTGTGTTGTGCACAAATGAGACAATTATCTATGTACTGTTTAATATCTTTGGTGACACCAGGCCACCATGGGGTGGTCTTAAGCCTTTGGAGGGTGTTTTCCTCTCCCTGATGTCCTCCAGTGGGTGTGTCATGCATTTGGTGCAAGAATTCAGACCTAAGGTGTCTGGGGGCCACCCACAACTTGGTGGTAGAATCATCTGGTTGGTACCAGATGAGCTTGTCATCCGGTGACTAGTGTAACTTTCCTTCATGCCTCCGATAGGAGTTGTGTGTAGGAAGTTTCTCTTCAGTACTCTTGTCAAGGAATCTGAACACTTCTTTGAGTTCAGTATCAATGTGTTGGGCTGCTGAGAGGTCCAGTGGGGAAAAGGGTTCATGTTTCTTCCTGAGTGCTGCAATTTGTATGGCTGCATTGGCCTCTGGATGGTCCATCATCCAGGTGTCCCCCCCTCGGGCCCCTTCCTTGGCAAGGGTTTCTGCTGTGTCACTGAAGGTATGATGGGGTCATGGAGAGAATGAGCTTTGACTTTATGTACATGTAGTTTGTGTGCAAATTTTTGTGCCAGTGAATGTAAGTATATTACCAATTCCTTGCATTTCACTGGGCTGCCATCAGAGGAGAGGAAGGAGTTCTTCTGCCAGAAAGGAAGAAATTCTGTAAGAGAACAACAAACCCAGTTAGAGTCTGTAAAAATGATAGTATCCTCGGTCCCATGCTGGATGAACTCGATGGCACAGGCCACTGCTGCCATCTCTGCATACTGTGATGATGCTACACTGAAGCGCTTAGATATTTTAACAGTGTTCCCATAAGGGTAAATCACTAGAGTGCCCATCCCTGCAATTTTTTCTCCCTGATAGTAGGATGCTGAACCATCAGTAAAGACATGACACAAAGAGGCGTTGTCAAATATTTGTGGCGTGGCAGGGAGGAAAGGACCTGGATCTGGAAGATTAGGTGACTGCAGTGTACAGTCATGGGGTTCTCCTTGGAAAAGGAGTCCATAAGCCAGCATAGATGGAATTTTTGTTGGGTGTACCTGTATGTCTCTATCCTGGAGAAGAAGTGACCAGTGTGTCAGTCTGGTGTTGTAGACTGATCCATCCTTCACTCTGTCTGACAGCAGAAAGGTAGTTGGGGTATGATTGGTTTTGATGATCAATGGAGAGTACCCAATGATATACAGGAAGTGACAGCCCAGTAGGTGGCCAGAAGGTTCCTTTCACAAAGGCTGTACTTCTGTTCCACTGGGGTCAAGAGCTGTGATGCATATGCAATGGGTATCAGGGTACCATGAACCTTCTGAACCAACACTGCTGACATGGCTATGTCAGAGGTGGCTCACTCCAGATGGAATGGTACTGCTGGATTGGGGTTGACCAGAGCTGGGGCGGAGGCCAAGGCCTGCTTTAGTGATGTCACAACCTGGGTGTGTATAGGGCCCTAAGTCCATGGGATGTCCTTTTTTTGTAGCTCATACAGAGGAGCAGCTTTCTGAGCAAAATCACAAATAAAATCTCTTGAATAATGTACTATACCTAGAAATCTTCTAAGAGTTGCCACGCTGGTAGGCAATGGCAAGTCTTGCAATCTCTGTATCTTCTTCCAGGTAGGGCTCGACCTTGGTCAGTTATTTTCAGACCCAGAAAGAGTACTTCTTTCTGACATAGTTGTGCTTTTGCTGGATTGCATTTCAGGCCTGCTCTCTGGATGAGAGTCAGTAGTTCATCAAAGAGATCCAGATGTTGTTCCTGTGTGGCTGTTGCCAGCAACAGGTCATCCACATATTGCAAGAGACATTGGGGAGTAGAGAAACTTTCGAGGGTGTCCATCATGTGCAGATGGAACAGGGACGGGCTATTATGGAATCCTTGCAACAAGCAAGTCCACGTGTACTGTCTTCCTTCAAAGGTGGAAGCAAACTTATATTGACACTTAAGGGCCAATGATAAAGACCAAAAAACATTGGAAACGTCCAGAGCACTGAACCATTTCAGGTCAGGGGTCAAGAGTCGTAGCACATCGGGTGCTGATGCCGCAGTTTGGGAACAACTGAGGTGACCTGATTCAGATTCCTGTAGTCAATAGTATGTCTCCAGGCACCTGTGGGTTTTTTCACGGGCCACACTGGGGAGTTAGCAGTAGAAATGCAAGTTCTGATTACTCCTTGCTTGAGGAGTGACTTGATTATTTCTCTAAGAGAAGGCAAGCCTCAGTTGGAAAAGGGTACTGTCTTTGCCTCTCATGTGCTGGGCCTGGCACTTCGATGACAGTGTGCATTCTGCCACAGTCATGTTTATTAATGGCAAATGCTTCCAAATGTCATGCAAAATAAGAAAAAGCTTTGGGAAAAGCTCATGACCTTTGAACAAATTTATAATGTCATACTCCTTGTCATTGGCAGAGATTGTCTCCACACCGTGTGAATCAGGGATCAAAATGGTATGGTATTGACCCTGAATCTGTATCAGTAGCATGTTAGTGAGATCCACCACACAGCCGTGTGGTGCAAGGAAATCAGTTCCTATGATACTAGGATGATCGTGCATTACCATCAGTCGGAAAGTGTGTAAGGCCTTTAGATGGCCTAGCTCTACCGGTAGAGGTAGAGAATGGTATGCAGGTAGCCTAGTACCATCAACTCCTGACATGTTGCTCCTCCATCTGGTGGACCAAGGGGATGTGTCTGGGTGTTCATCATGTAATACAGATACAGATACAGCTGCACCTGTACCCAGCAAGACTACAAGCAGGCAGCTCCCAACCTCGGCCTCGGTGCAGGGCCTTCCGTTTGTATCCAAGACCAGCTTGTTTACAATTTGGACTGGGGCCCGTACTTAGAATGGCAGAAAAAGCAGAGATATTTCTGACGGGTGATCTGAATATGCCAGATGTTAACTGGAGTGCAGTTGCAGCAGCCACTTTGAAGAGTGGGGTTATTCTAGATGCCCTACAGGGGGCATGCCTTAGACAACTAGTATTGGAGCCCACTCAAGAGGGAGCAATCTTAGACTTGGTTCTCTCAAATGGAGATGAAGACAGGATCACAGATGTAGAAGTGGATAGCCATCTGGGAACTAGCAACCATCGAACAGTATGGTTCACAATCAAACACAGCAAGAGAGCAAGCCATACAAAGGCAAAAATACTGGACTTTAGGAGGGCTGACTTTGCCAAATGGGTGAGTTCTAAGGAATGCACTAGCAAATGGGCAGGAAGGAGGGTGGAAGAACAATGGGGAATAATAAAAACTGCCATCACAGAGGTAACAAGCCTTGTGTGAAGCAAATCAACAAATGAAACGATGTAAGAAACCACTATGGTTCTCAAAGGAAAGCAGTGAAGGTTCAAGAGAAAAGTAAGCATTCAGGAAGTACAAGAAATCACAGAAGGAGCAGGACAGAGAACTGTATCAGTTAAAGCAAAGGAAGCTGGAAAGGCAGTCAGAACAGCAAAGGCCCAAACCGAGGAAATGATAGCCAACTCAGTTAAGAAGGGGGATAAAACCTTTACAGGTACATCAGGGAGAAGGAAGACCAAGGGAGGGATAGTGAGGCTTAACAAAGGGGAGGGAGGGTGGCAGAGGGTGACAGTGAAGAGCAGAGATACTAAACAAATATTTTTGCTCAGTATTTAGAAAGGAAGAGGGAGGTACCTAAAACAAACAGTAGAAACACTCTGGATACAGAAGTTGATACCAGCCCATTTACAGAAGAAAGGGTTCTGAAAGAACTCTAAAACTGAAGGTGGACAAAGCAATGGGCCTGATGGGATTCATCCCAGAATTCTAAAAGAACTAAGGGTAGAACTAGTGACACCACTGACTACCCTCTTTAACAAATCATGGGAGGATGGGTGGTACCAGAGGACTGGAGGAGGCAGATGTGATTCCCCTTCATAAAAGAGGAGCAAGGCAGAAGCAGGTAACTACAGACCTGTTAGTTTAACCTCAGTGGTAGGGAAAATGATGGAATCACTTCTGAAGGAAAGAATTGTCGAGTATCTAGAGGCCAGAGGGGCACAGGACCCAAGGCAGCATGGATTCACAGCTGTAGGTCATGCCAGACAAATCTGATAGATTTCTTTGACTGGGTGACCAAAGTAGTAGATCAGGAGGGCTGTGGACATGGTCTACCTAGACCTTAGCAAGGCATTTGACACAGTCCCACACAAAAGATTAATATACAATTAGCCAGCCTGGGAGTGGGTCCCAAGATGACAGCCTGGGTAAAGAATTGGCTGAAGAATAGGACACAGAGGGTAATAGTAAATGGATTCCACTCTGAAGAAGGGGTTACTAGTGGGGTACCCGTGAGGGTTCAGTATTAGGATCGGTCCCCTCAATGTCTTTATAAGCAACATTTGCAGAGGGACTGGAAGGAAAAGTATGTCTCTTTGCAGATGACACAAAGATCTGCAACAGAGTTGATGCACAAGGTGGGGTGGAAAGGATGAGAGGGACTTGAGAAGGTTAGAGGAATGGTCAAATGTATGGCAGCTTAGATTCAATGCTAAGAAGTGCAGGTAATGCACCTGGGAAACAAAAACCCAGGGAAGAGTACACAATGGGGTGAGATACAACAACAAAAATGGAAAAGGACCTGGGGGTAGTCATAGCAGATGACCTAAACGTGGGCAAGCAATGTGAGAGGGCAGCAAGGAGGGGTTGGGGATACTGGGATGCATAGGGGAGGCATCACGGTAGAAAACAGGAGTTATCCTCTGTACAGACAGCTGGTGAGACCCCATCTGGAGTACTGTGTGCAGTTCTGGAGACCCAATCTCTAAAGACATAGACAGGATGGAAGCTGTCCAGAGGAGGACACTAAAATGGTGCAGGGTCTGCACCAGAAGACATATGAAGACAGACTTAAGGAGCTTAATATGGATAGCCTCGAGAAAGGAGGAGAGGGGACATGATAGAAGCTTCAAGTACCTCAAGGAATCAACAAAGTCCAAGAGGATAGCATCTTTAAAAAAAGAGGTGTGCAAGAACAAGGGGGCACAATTTGAAGATGGGGGGCGGCTCAGAGGTAATTTAAGGAAGTATTTTTTCACAGAGAGGGTTGTGGATGTATGGAACGGCCTTCCGGAGGAGGTTGTGAAGTCAAAAACAGTGGTGGATTTCAAGCATGCATGGGACAGTCATAAGGCAATTCTAGGGGGTGGGGGTAGGAAGAAGTAGGCTGCTGGTTAACTAGGATCTGCAGCTTATCCATTAGGTAGGGAAATGGGCAGACTGGGTGGCCAAGCGGTCCTTATCTGCCATCAAATTCTATGTTTCTATGTAATTGTCAATCTGTATTACTGGAAGCATGGAGAGGTTGTTCCTGACTCCTGTGAGTCACTTCACCATGCTGCACCAATGCTATATAGGGAGGAGCTTCTGGGTTCAGGACTGCATGGGCCTGAAGGCCTGCACTTCCAGTAACCCCGTGACCTGCTGGGGTCTGGGTCACAAGTTGTACCGCCGCAAGGGCCTGTGCGGGAATAGTGTCCGCAACAGAGGGCACTTGTCCCAGGAGCTCTCTGAATTTCCGATTCTCTTCAGCTATCTCCCTATATGAAGGGCCTGTTCTTTGTTGTTGTGGTTTACCTTTACCCTTATGCTTTTTATTGTTATGCCAATTCTGGTTCCTGCCCCATTGTTGTTGCTGTTGCAGTTTTTGTTGGTGTTGGGTCTGTTGGGGGTGTTGGTTATCAGTTGGAGAGGCCCGTTGATGTTGGGCCTGTTGGTGTTGGGCCTGCCCTTTCACAATGTAGTGCGTCGTAGCCTCTGAAGCAGGCTCCACGGCAGCTACCTTCTTGGAACCGGAGCCCATATCACAGATATGGAGTTGGTAAACTCGGTCTTCCGAACGATGCCGGCAAACCTATCCGTATTGGGGTAGGTTATTGGCTCTACCTTTTCTCATACTGCAGGAATCATGTTCCTAAGGAACAGGGTCTTATACTCAATAAGAGCTACTTCAGAAGCTTCTTGTGCCAGGCACTTTCCTGCTCGGTAGGCCATCCAAAGTCTCTGGTGGTAAGTCATTGGACTTTCCTTTGCATTCTGTTTTATAGGGTATGCAAGCAACACTCCTACTACACCTGGGCTGTGAGCAGAAATGAGCTCAGCTGCAACCTCATCAAAGGTGGCGTTCTCATTCTGACGGATAACATCGGGGAGTTTGGCCCACAAACTAGGAGCGATGGTCTGGCGTAGTATTTGGACCTGGTATTCTGCAGCGAGGCTAAGCATCTCGCATTTAGAATGCACCTTTTCTAAGTGACAGCTGAGGTTGTTGGACGGGTTCATCTGACCAATACTGTCAGCTATTTTCTGAACAGAGTAGGCCATTTATAGGGGATTACTGGTTCGATCAGGCAGAGGTAGATTGGCTCAGGCACCATCTAGGGCAGCCCGAGCTGCAGCCTCGGCTGCAGTATGAACAATACCATCCTGAGTGCCAGCCTCCTGCAGAAGCTGCCTAATCTGGGTTTTAATGGCCTGTTTACTTCTCTCGGGAAGAGGTACATTGCCTATTGCAGTTTTAATCATTGTTTCTATCTCTTGCCTATCTTCCACATTAATAACAGCCATCGGTGGTGCCGTCAGGACCAGGCCTGGGCTTGCTCCCCCGCTATCATGGGGGCTGCAAGGTTGGCATCTTCCATGGTGGGCGTCACGGCGTCGATGACATATGACATGGCGTGGGTGTAGTGGGGATCTGCTATGTTGTGGATGGCTGCGTGGGGTTTCTGGGCCATAGTAGGGGTGTGACTGGGTGTTGTATTGAGAGATGTCATCATCTGATACCTCCCCTTCAGATGATGTGTGTAAGGCTGGGGCTATGCCTCCCATTGCCTTAACATGTCCAGCCAGAACCTCCCGCTGATGGCGCAATTTTGCCATCTTGGTTTTACATTCAGCATGACTCACAGTTGCAACATCCATTTCAACCTCATCCTGCATTTGCTTCTGCAACACTCTATATGCAGCACTCAGTTTGTGATTGCCCCTAGTAGCCACTTCTAAGTTATTATGTACCTGGTTCATCTCATCCTGTAGCTCTCCCATCTCCTCACTCAACTGAGCATTTGCAGCACTTAGCAAATCATTCATACGCAATGTCTATCCCTTATCCTGTCTCAAACTTTCACAGACCTGCTTCAACATACAAAGTTCCTGTTCTCCAGCTTGAGCTGAATGATGCAAAATTGAATCCTTTTCATTCCGCAGAGTTTGGAGTTCAGACTCCAAGTTCTGCTGCAGTCTAACACATTCCATTTCCTGCAAACCCATCTGTTGCTTAAGAGATGAAATTTGCAGATCAAGGTTTCGAAACATTGCTTTGGAGGCTTCCAGAGCAGCATACAGAGCAGCAACCATCAACCCTTTAGCTTGACGCTTATTGGTTGATTGTCTCGTCTTTGTGTACCGGATTGAAATCCCCAGTATAGGGTTGTTGGATTGACTTGCGTCCCATGCGAAGTCAGTCCATCCTTCATGGGAGGCAAAGAAGTTCGAGACATCGAGTCTCAATTCTGCGCAGATATTTGATACGGTGGCCATTGTGTGGGAGGGAACGAAAAATCAAACTGTGAAAAAGGTGCCGTGCTGTGTATCGATCCACAGCAGGAACACTTTATACACAGCCGGACTAGTGTAAAAGTTGTAGGCTTACAAATCAAAGCTGTAATGGAGTGAGTCAAGTTGGCATTGACCACACCCGAAAAGAAGACAGCCAGACTTTGTAAGTGACTACTAACTGGTTTTAAAATGGGAAAGGTGATACAGGAATGTACACCTACTGTCCCCGTGGGAAAGGGAAAAGTTATGGCAACAAGTGAAAACTTACAAACACCAAATATCGCCTGGACGCAGTTGCCAATTGTCAGGAGGTCTAAACCTCACTTTCAGGTTCTTAGCAATATTGGGAATGCAAGTAATCATAGACACATTGCCTAAGAGTAATAAACTTGTTTATTACTACCAGAAAGGATAAAATCACAGTTGTCCTAAGCAGTTCTTACCAATACGAACCGGGAGCCAATCCTAAGCGTTCCCTATACCTTGAAGTTTCTTTGTGTCTCTTGGGATCTCCGAGGTACAAGACTAGTGTATCACATTATATACTTACGATAATTACTATGGTTACTGTAAGATAGAAACATTTCTAGTTACAGAGATGAGCCCTATTGGCTAAATTAGAGGTGGCTCTACGGTCCAAGATAACATTATACAATTGTGTGGTACTCCTCAGTTTGTGAACAAAAGAGTTCTTCTATGGACTCTTACATAACTCAGTGTAGTAGTACAAATCACTGAAAGGTGGCAGTGCCGACATACACATCATAATTATTCCAAGGACACAGGTGCCTTGGCATCTTACAAGTAAGAAATACACAGAAAATACACAGAAGAATATATGTATTAGCAAGCAAAGTGTATTACAATAATATGCGCACATATCCTGACATCTTCTCTTGTACGGTAGATGCCCATAGCCCTATATTTTAGTATAACATATGCCTAAGCATTAGCTGTCTACGGTGTACCTCTGAGGGTACCAATTAGGGTGCAGGGACCTCGTGTAACAGGTTCAATGCCAAGAAGTGCAAGGTACTGCACTTCGGAACTAAGAACCAGGGGAGGAACTATCAGCTGGGAGGGGTACAGTTGAGAAGCTCAGAGGAGGAAAAAAGGTCTAGGGGTTCTTATAACAGGGAGTATGAACAACTCAGCTCAGTGCAGGAAGGCAGCAGCTAAAGCCAACAAGATGCTGGGGTATATAGCAAGGGACATCTCCTCTAGAAACAGGGAGGTGATCCTTCCCTTGTACAGGTCATTGGTCAGGCCACGTCTGGAATACTGTATGCAGTACTGGCACCCATTCCTGAAGAAGGACTTCAGATTGTTGGAAGGGGTACAGTGTAGGGTGACTAAGATGATCCAGAGATTAGAGGGAAGGTCCTATAATGATAGGCTGAGCAAGCTGAACATGTATACCCAGAGGAGAGGAGGGATGTGGGATATGATTGAAATATTTAAAAACTTAAAGGGGATTAACAAGACCAATACTGAATGGATTTTCCAGATTAGAAGAGGGAGGGACATGAAAGGGCTTCAGCTAAGATTAGAAGAGAGAAGAATCATGAGGCATTTTTTCACAGAGCGGGTGGTAGACAAGTGGAATACTCCACCTGAGGAGGTGGTATCCAGTAAGATGATGGGAGGTTTTAAGAGGGGTTGGGACAGAGTGAGGGGAAGGTGTAATTATGAAGTGGGGAAGGGAGGGTTGGGCAGCTGCTAGTTGAGGGCCTAGCTGCATTGAGCAGACTAGATAGACCACGAGGCCTGTTTCTGCTAGTGTTTTGTATGTTCATGTGAAAGGAGAGGTGGTAATTGTTCAGGACTTCAACCTGCCCAAGGTGGACTGAAGCATACCCTCCACAACATGTGCTTGGAGTCATGGACTGCAGAGTGGGTTCCTGACTCAGGGTATCACTGAGCCAACAAGAGCTGAGGCAATTCATGATCTGGTGCTCACAAATGGGGAGCATGTACAGGAAATAATTGTCAGGGAGCCACTGGGTGGAAGTGATCATTGCACAGTGTGGTTCCAGTTGGATATGGGCTAGGAAAGCATCCTGACTAAGACCAAAATCTTGGATTTCAGGATGAAGGACTTCATAAAAATGGATGAAGTGCTAAGGAGCCATCTGGCAGGCATCAGAACAGATATGGGGTAGACCAAAGGTGGTCCATCATTAAGGAAGGAATACTGGTTGCCACAGATGAATGCATTAGGTTCAGGGGGAAGAACACAAGGGCCAAAGTGCCAAGCTGGTTCAAGTTCTGAGGTTGCCCAGGCAGTAAGGGCAAAAAGTTTGCCCTATAGAAAACTCAAGAAGACCAAGAGATGGGTGGATATGGAAAATTACCTAACGTTGGCTAGTGAGGCAAGTAAGGAAGTCCAGCAAGCAAAGGCACAGGAGGAGTAGCTGAAGGAATTAAGAAGAGGGAGAAGGCTTTCTTTCACTATATAAGTGAGAAAAGGGAAAAGAAGGAAGGGATTATTAGGCTAAAGAAAGGGGTGGAGTGGGTGGAGGATAATAGGGGAAAAGCAGAGATACTAAATGAATGCTTCTTTTCTGTCTTAACCAGGGAGAAGGATGGACCAGTGCCTTCAGGAGGGAAAAGAGGAACAAGGGGCGGGGGAACACAGACGTGGTGATAGAGAGGATAGCATGAGGGAGGGGCTGCTGGCATTGAAGGTGGACAAATCACCAGGCCTGGACAGAGCACATCCAAAGGTACTAAAGGAGCTGACTGAGGAGCTGGCAGGGCCACTGGCAGACCTATTTAATAGTTCTCTATAGTCAGGCATGGTACCGCAGGACTGGAGAACAGCACATGTAGTGCTTCTCCACAAAAGCGGTCCCAAGAATGACCATGGGAATTACAGACCATACAGAATTACAGTCAGTCTGACCTCAATTGTGGGCAAGCTCATGGAGACCATACTAAAGAAAAGGTTGGTGGAATATCTAGAGGAGAATGGTCTCCAGGATGCAAGGCAGCAAGAATTCATGGGGGGGGTGTCAAATGAATCTGATTGACTTCTTTGACTGTATCACTAAGACAGTAGACAGGGGCTAAGTGGGAAACATCCTCTATCTTGATTTCAGCAAGGCCTTTGACCCTGTGCCCCACAAAAGGTTGATCGGGAAGTTGGTGGATCTTGGGGTTGGGGAAAAGATAGCCAGATGGGTGGAAAACTGACTGAAGGACAGAAACCAGTGGGTGGCTATGGGGGAGAGTTATCTGGCACTAAAGAGGTCACCAGTGGGGTCCCACTGGGCTCGGTACTGGGGCCAGTGTTGTTCAATGTCTTCGCAAGGACATTGGGGATGGCATTAAGGGCAAAATGTGCCTATTCATAGATGACAACAAGCTCTGCATGACAGTGGACACAACTGAAGGGACACAGGACCTACAGAAAGATCTGAAAAAGCTGGAGAGGTGGTCCAAGAGATGGCATCTTAAATTCAATGCCAAGAAATACAAAGTTATGCATATTGGAGCCAAGAATCCCAGGACAAAGTACTACCTGGGTGGAGTCCAAGTATCAGAGGATGAGAAGGTCTTGGGAGTGATGATTGCTAGTGACCTGAAGCACTCCACATAGTGAAAGAAAGCAGAAGCAAAGGCAAGCAAGATGCTGGGATGCATATTTTGGGGGATCAGTAATAGGAGAGAGGAGGTTATACTGCCCTTGTTCAGGTCACTGGTAAGGCCTCATCTAGAGTAAGGAGTTCAGTACTGGTGACCACACCTCAAAAAGGACATTAACCAACTGAAGAAGGTCCAGAGGAAGTCTACAACGATGATAGTAGGTCAACAGGGTAAGGCATATAAGGAGAGGTTGAGGGCACTGAACATGTACTCCCTGGAAGACAGGGGAGAGAGAGGGGACATGATTGGGACATTCAAGTACTTGAAAGGGATAAATAAGGTTGATAAGGAGAATCTCTTTAAGCTGAGTGGCAACTATAACACGAGGGGGCACATTCTTAAGCTGGAAGGTGGGAGGTTTAGGAGGGAAGTTAGGAAGCATTTCTTCAAAGAGAGGGTGGTGGGAATGAGCTGCTGGATGAGGTAATCTCATTAAAGACAGTGGGCAGCTTTAAAAGAGGCTGGGATATGCATAGGGGAAGGTAAGGATCATGGGTAGGGAGGATGGGAGGAGTGGGGAGGGAGGGCAGGGACATTAGCTCAAGCTGTGAACCCTGTAACATGAGCAGACTTGATAAACTAAATGGCCTTCTTCTGCTGTCTTCTTTGTATGTTCGTATGTAAGACAAGCTGTAACCCAAGATCGACTGCAACAGGAGATGCTATGAGTAATGTCAGTGTAAGCAGTGGAAAGCTGTTTGAAACACAGACTTTTATTTTTTCAACTTCAAGGTGTTTAAGCCTGGATTTGGGCCAGTGACTTTTGCCATTATTTCTGAAAAGTCATTATAGCAGAGGCTTGCATTTCATGATTGTTTTGTTACTGTTTTATAAAACAAAGATGGCTACCAGATTAAAAGGTAAGATTCCATAAAGAGGCACAATGATCTTATTATCTGTCATGTGCCCACACTGCAGGACTTGTTTTGGCCGGTAGTGCTACTGTCATCATGCATGGGTCATGGTCAATTAGGATGCAGGGATTTCCCTACCAGTTTTATAAATTACAGCAGTGCTTGCCTTTTCACGTCTAGATGGGATCACAGCAGTGCTCTTTTCCTAGGGTTATCTGGAGATGTGCTCTGCTGCCTGCAACTGGCACAGAATGTGGCAGTTTAGTTGATCACTGGGACAACTTATAATGAGCATATTACACCAATGCAACATGACCTACACAGGCATCGTATTCAGTGGCACATCAGTATCAAGACTGACCTGTTATTATAGGCCCTGCTGGGTTTGGGTCCCAACTACATGAACAATCTCCTGTCTCAGTTGCCCTGGTCTGCCCTTTTTTCTTCACCTAGGCTGTTTTGGGATGTCTTTAAATTATCTGGGGACAGGGTCTTTGGGATGGCTGCACCTTTCTTCTAGAATTCTTTGCTACCACGCGTTCCTGCTGCCCACTTGGTGAAGGCCTTTAAGGGAGCATTTGAATTCCATCGGTTTGAGCAGGACTGCAGTTCAGTTATTAAATTTATGTTATATATACGGTATATTATAAGATTTTTACCAATCTTCCACTGTATATTTTATTGTATCCTTGTTATGAGCCTGTGGAACAGCACTGTATAACTAAAATTGCCTTACCTTACCAGTAACTGCTGTCTTTAGTTACTGTAAGGCTTCTCTTTGTTCTCATTAAAAGTGATTATAAGGGAAAAATAAAGGTATAAAGGAAATTGCAGTGATTAAAAGTGAAGTTTATTGTCATAAGGAGCTTGGGGCAGTTCAGTTCCTGAAAGCGCTGAGTGGCACTGAATAAGAGAATGAATCAATGCATTATTGTGTATTTGTTAGGCAGCCATCTGGGTATCTACCCAGAGCTCCTGATGTGAAGCAGGACGGCAAAGTTGCAATCACTAAAACATATTAAAAATAAACACATCAAACTGTTGCATTTGTCCCTTGAAGTAGTAATTTTGTACAGTGTAGAAATAATGCTAAATAGATATTTACGAACAACCAGAAAGGGTCTTTGTCTGAGATATTTAGGGGGGAAAAACTTCATTCCGCAGGGTAGTAACATCCATCTCCTCCTGATCCCAGACAAAAATAAGGTCAGCTTTGTGCTGGAGGGTTGGTGGCATAAGGCAATAAGTGCTTGGAGGGAGGTACCAATCCATTTAGGGCTTTACACATCAGTACTAGCATTCTGAAATCAATCTACCATAATACATGCAGCCAGTGGAAATCATTCATGTTCGGTTCATTGAATCTGCAACACAAGCAGAAAAACAGCAGACATCTGTCCTAGCTGCAAATTATTGATCATCATCAGTTGAGTCACATTGAGTATATTACGAAAGATATAATAGTATAGCTGTGTTCACAATAAGGAATGTAGGGATGGAAACATAGTATCATAGCAATATAGTATTTTAAAGTAGCAGTGTGCATGCCAGAGCAGTGCTCATAGAAACACTGACATAAAAACACAGAATGTGATGGCAGGTAAGGACTCTTGGCCCATCCAATCTGCCCATTCCTCCCTACCTACACTATTACCACAGTCCATACCTGATCTACAGCTCTTTCCTCCTTCCTCCCCCCTTCCTTCCCACTATGATTCCCTTGTGCTTATCTCATGCATTCTTGAACACTGCCACTGTTTTTGCCCCACCACCTCCGCTGGAAGGCTGTCCTGGTAATCCACCATTCTTTCTGTGAAGAAGTACTTCCTTACATCTCTCCTAAATAGACCCTCCTCCAGCTTCATAACATGTCCCCTCATTCGCAAACACCTTTTCTTCTGAGAAATATTTCCCTTCTTTATGTTATTTAAACCCATGAGGTATTTAAAGGGCTTTATTATATTCCCCCTTTCCCTCCTCTGTTCCAAGGAACATATATTGAGGTCCGTTAGTCTCTTCTTATGGGGATTTTGATGCACACCTTGCACTAGTTTAGTTGCCCTCCTCTGGGCAACCTCCACTCTGTCTATGCCCTTCCAGACATGTGATCTCCAGAGTTGGACACAGTACTCTAATTGGGGTCTCAGGAACTATCTATACAGAGGCAGCACAAACAAGAACTGGACATGGTACTCTAGGTAGGGACTCAGGAAAGGTTATGTTACAACTGAAGATATCCTGATATTTGTATCACATTCTCCTTTACCTTAACTAGTTTTAAAGAATGGAGTCTGAATGATTCTGGCTCACACAATGATCGAAAATCAGTAACATAGTGGATGTTAATGGTAATAAATCCTGGCTGGAGGGGTATACTATTCAGAAACCCATACATTATAAGACACAAGCTTATTATGCACATCAAACACAACCACATGATAAATCTCTGCAACAGAACTTTTCCACCCTATGGCAAATGTGAACTCACATTTTCAAAATGCAGGAAAAGTATTTATTTATTTAAAAGTTTTACCAGGTTGGCATGCTGAGCAGATTACTGCTCGATTCCAGATGCATCCTGGGGGAGAGAGATGAGGAAATACAACTGAAGGTGCACAATAAAGACATTTCAACAATACAGAAACAGTTCATATAATAAATAGTACAATAGTTGTGTTGGACATTATGGGATCAAATGAATCATAAAAATGACAATCACAGTAAATTGGTAGTCACTGTATGCGTAGACAACTAGACCCTAGTTCTGAGACGTGTTCAGGTGGATGTGTAGGTGGTGGTGAAATATATTTTAAGGAGGGAGTTAAGGTGTTGAGAGTAGGTAGAGTGCTGAATAGTTTCAAGAAGGGAGTTCCACAGCTTGGGCATCTGAGATGAGAAGGCTGCCTGACCAGTGGAAATAATTGTACACAGAACAAAACTATTGTATTTCAATAAAAGAAGCAGCAACTGCCCTATTAAAAAAACAAAAACAAAAAACATTTTCATAGTATAATTCAGGCATTAGTAAAACACAACTGCATTTTAATAAAAGTTACAGCTATTCCCACTCTTGGAGTAAGGACAAGTACCCATTTTCAAAATACAGGCAGTAGGTAAGCACAATAAAATACAACTGCATTTCTGTAACAGATAGAGCTAACCAAAGATGCAATTTAAATTGAACTTTTCAACACTTCCAGTCCCCCAAAATATGGCTTCATCAAACCACAGCTGTCTCTCACACAACACCCAAACACAATCAAACTGAAGGATTTCATTATATGAAATGAATGAAAACTGATTAAAAACATACCACCTGCAACTAATTCCAGCTCCTTCTATCATGGAGACTAAAGATAAAAGGCATGATTCACAAAGAATGGCAAAAATCCCCCTGGTGCGTGAAAAAGCCTGCAGCATTGCAGAAAAGCAGTTGCGTGATATTCTGAAAGAAAACTTGCCCAGGTGCAGAATTCCACAAAATCCCCACAGTTGAGGAAATTCAGCAACTGCAGAAATTGAGCAAGTGCTGAAAATCTGCAACTGTTTATCCGCAGCTATGGAAATGGCTTAGGAGGCACAGCAACAGTGAACTTAATTAGCTGGAGCAGCAGACTTTAACAGTACTGCCATAGCATGAAACTGAAAGTACCCACAGAAGGATCAACAACCAGTCCCTCAACTGGGACCACTGCAGCATCACAGGTACCGGCAATACCATGGCACCACAGTAGCTGTCACTGCTGGTCATCCCTCCCTGGAGTGTTCCTGTTGCCTGCAGGAGTAACACTCACTGCAAGCTGTTCAGGGTCTACTGCCTGCAGGGCTCCTTCATGGGCTGCACTGGGTCTGGTGGTTGTTGTTTGTTGCCATTCAGGGGCAATGTGTGCTAATGTTGCTGTAAATTCAGCCACTGATATACTCACTGGGATGCTATTACCTGTGCCTGAACTCCACTTTAATTGGATTTCAATTGTTGGGGCATTGCTGCAGTTTGCTGAGGGAGTGTTACACCTCACTCCAATGTGTGTAACATTTGTTCCGCAACTGCAGAAACAACCAGGCTGAGAGTAGCCTTTGAGGGGCTGTGCCATACTTATCAATTACTTTTTTTTCCTCAGGAACGTCCGCAGCTGCACTTTTTTCCACAGTCCGTAGTGTATTTTTTCCGCTGCTGAGGAGGTTTTTGTGAATAGCACTCAGAGCAATTTCCCCTTTTTTTCTGTAGCTATGGAAATTTGGGGGACTTTTTTTGGAAGGTTTTGCACCTTCAGAAAGCTTTGTGAATCCTGCACAAAAAAAGGTAGGCAGGAAGTGCACCTCACAGACACAACTTTTCCTTGGTATTCAGTGGCTTGTGTATAATTCATTTATGCAAAGAACTAACCATGCCATAATGTGTATTTATTTTAGTAGCACTTCTATTCATAGCCTATTGACCGCACTGCAAAATCCATACAAATACAGCTAAATGCATGTTTTATTACAAAAAGAGTCCTGTAAGTGTGAAAAAAAACACTCCATAGAATGTGTTATATTCCATTAACATTCCTCATGGTGAAGGCTGCAGAGGAATAATTTAACTCCCCCAATTCAGATGTCAAAGGGAATATAGTATCCTCTGTTATATTTTATTACTTACAGTACATAACACCACAAACCAATAAGTTCAATGTCCTACACAGCAGTATTGTGTTACCCTTGTGCAACTGTGTTAGTTTGGTTTTGGCTGTTCGCACTTTCTATTCCAGAGGAATTACCACCCTGTAATGGGTACGAAATGCAAGGAACCCTCCGAGAGGGTTCCTCCACTAGAGATGCCACAAGACAATTACCGTGGCTAAAGGTACCTTAGGAATCCCCCTAAGGATAGAAGTGCTGCCGCTGGAGGAGGAGGGGAGGATGGTGGGGCAAAGAAAAAGTGCTTCACCCTGAGGCTAAGAGGAACTGCTTAAATAGCTCAGGAAGTGGGAGTGGCTGGCTGCTTGGCCATTGAACTCCAGGCATAGCCTTTCCAATTCAATGTCCTGCGCAGCCAATATAGTGTTATGCTTGTGCAACTGTGATAGTTTGGTTTTGGCTGTTTGCACTCTCAATTCCAGAGGAATTACCACCCTGTTGGGGTACAAAAGGTAAGGAACCCTCGAAGAGAGTTCCACCCCTAGAGGTGCCACAGGACGATTCCCGTGGCTAATGGTACCGTATAAATCCCCAAAAGAAATGTAGTACAATCAAATCCCAAAGAAAGAGTTGACACAAAGCTTATGAACAAGCAGTAACTGTGACGATGGAGCAGTAACAGTAAGCAGGCAACATCTATGAGCCAATTCTATCTCCTAATATAGTTACTGCCTACAAAAGTAATTGCAGCTAGCATCCTGGGTAACCATAGGTTTAAAAGAGGATACCGCTTTCCCCCGAATCCACTACATCAGTTTTCGCAATGACAGGCCACTTCATAGTGTCACAGCGAGAGATAAAGAAATTTGTGGATGATGTAAATTATATCTACACCTTCCACAAACCCGGACACATGAAAAAGGCGATTTGGCAGTGCGAGCTCACTGTACGCAAGGCAAAGATTTGCAATGCATGAATCCATACTAAAAGCTACAGTATTTCCTCAATCAGAGCAAGTTGGTTGTTTCTTCCATTTTGCTCAGTGCATCTATTGGAAAATTCAAAGTGAAGGGCTAGCAGTTAAATATGCCCAGGACCCTGAATTTGCTTTAAAATGTAAATATCTGCCAGCATTGGCTTTCTACCCCCCAGAACAAGTCATTACTAGATTTGAGGAAATATCTGATGAAGCTGCACAAATTTTTCCGGAAGAATTACAGCCTGCAGTGGATTATTTTGAGGAGACTTGGGTGGGCAGGAGAAACAGAAGAGGGAATGGAAGAAGACAACCACAGTATGCAATTAAACTGTGGAATCATTCAGCCAGTGTGTCCAATGGAAGAGCAAAAACAAATAATGTAGTGGAGGCCTTTCACCGTGGGATGCAGAGTATGCTTTGCACGTTGCACCCCACGGTGTGGAAATTTATAGATGGCCTCAGGGGGGTACAATGTAAAAGGGGTTCTGAAGTGGAGCAGATTATAGCTGGTAACCCACCAAATGCATCACGGAGGGTATACCATGATAATGTTGCACGTCTCGCCTGCATTTTAGAGAAGTGTGCAGACCACACAACTGAGGAGTTTCTCCGTGGAGTTGCTCACAGCTTTGATTACTAACAGAGTAAATAAAGATTTTCGAATAAAGTATTGCTTTTAAACTGCTTTTAAACTTACATGCCCGCTGTACAGAACACACACTATCAGAAGCTGGTAACCATGGCAACTGAAGTCATACGCTGGAAACCACAGTGCCAGACTCGACGTTAGATGTCAGAAGTCAGACACTGGAAACATGGCGACCATCAGCATTTAATCATACTGGTAAGCGCTATTCAATGCTTCCAAAATTTGTCGGAATTGCCTGTGATTTTAGTAAGTTGCACTGTCTCTGTCTGCAGTTCGAGGATAGGTTTGGTAGATTAGAGTATGTAGGTTAGATAGGATAGGTCTCACAGACCACACACGTCACTACAAATTTAGAAATTTAAAATGATGTGCCCAGCCCAGCAACATCAGCTAGCTAGTCTTACACTAGTACCTTACATCAATGCGGGAGCGAATTGTTGTAGGTGGATGGTGTCATAGGAAAGAAATGACGTGGGAGCGTATAGTCGGGAGCGAAATGACGTGGTATGAAATCACGGGAGCGAATTGTCGTGTTCCCAACAGTAACGTAGTAGTAGTAGAGAAGTATAAGCAGTTTGATAACGTAATGAGATGCTGAGTTTGAAAACGTAATGAAATTTCCAGGTTTGCGTAGCATGATACTGATGATTTGCATTGAGAATGAGGGGGATCCTCTAAGGAGAGAGGGAACAGCAGGACATCCTTCACCTCCATCCAGCAACAGAACTTACCTAAAGAAACTAGGGGACACTACTATGCTAACTAACAGTTACGACCTGAGGCAATGGGGGAGAGAAAAAAAAAATCCTATGAGGAGGAATTCTCTGGGGATCGAAGGCCTAGGCCGCCTTCTCTCCAGGCTTGGAATAGTTTATTTAATGATGGCTCAGCAGCTGCAATTTGGAAAACCCAATTAAAGGGAGGTGGAAAATATTCCAATTTGGAGGAAGGCTCTGACTCAAACTCTCTAGCGGTAATGCCGTGGAAGGTTGCGAGAAAACTCTGCAACAATGTGTGCAATCAAGGCAGATGAGGAGAGCAATGACTGCTGAGGCACTCACTTGGCCTACCTACCCTAAACTCAAACCAGGCAAACCAGAGGCAGTCATACAAGTCAGTCTTGCTAGGGAAACTGCTAAAGTCAATGGACAACCATTATAGTGGAACACTAGAGCCAAAGGAGATAGTTGTAACCACCCTTCACTGCTAGTCTTAAATTCTACACCAGGAGCTGCTGTCGCATAACAGGCAGTTGAAGCCAAGCCTGGGGCAAGGACATTCCCAGCTATGGGCCAGGTGAGAAGGATTCTGCCCCAAGCTGGACACGCTCAAGATGCGGACTAAATGCAGAGTGAGACCGTCAGATACAGGAACCCTGCACCAGAATAGAATGGCTGGCATTCACCAGAATTAGATTGAGTGCTGAGAAGCTGGTGAGCTGATTGAGCACTGGTGTGTTGATCGTAATGAGCAGTGAGTGTTGAGACCTTCCAAGGTCAAAAGCAGATTGAGTGCAGCAGACATCCCAGAGGCTGAAGTCGAGATGATGCAGTAGGCATGAGCAATCAATTGCGTATGCAAGCATGGGCCTGTACATAGGCCAGTAAACAGAGTAGTAATAAGGGGACCTGCACGTAGGTCTGCATAATGTAGCAGCAATGAAACAGCACTGAATAGTGGGGCAAGCCAGCCAGACATGTAAAAGCCAAATCAAGGTGACAAATACTCTGAGGATTTTCAGTGACGAAGGCAGGATTTAGAACAGAAAGAATTAGCTACATGGGGCCATGACTCCCAAACACTTCCCAGTCCCCGCCATTGGACAAACAAGAAAGTGATGGTAGGGCCGAGAACCACATGCAGATACTAAATTTAGGTTAACAGCCTTAGCAGGAGCTTTCTGGCTAACCTCAGAGTAGAACAGGGTATGGAGTACACTGAGTTGTAACTGCATTAAACATAAATAAGGAGACACAATGCTCTGAAAGCAGGTGTAGCCAGGCAGTGCAATGAAGCTGCTATAAATGAGGCAAGTAGAATGAGAGAGCAAGATTGATCTGCATAGCTAGGTTCAGTGTAAGCCTGAGTCCAGTGAAATCAATTGAGAATGCAACATGGAGCAGCTATAGTTGAGCTGAAACACACAAATAATGATTGCAGATGCATTGCAGTAGTTTGAGAGTTGTGAGTAACTGAAAACAAGCAGTAGGAGCTCAGGAACAATATGCTAGGAGTTTAGAAACAAAACCCCTCCAAAAAAACAAAACCAAAGACACACAAATGCAGAAAACAGGAAACAAAGAAAAAAGAAGCATACACACAGCCAAAGGCAAAATATGAACCAGAAGCAGGAAAATCAACACAGAAATCCAGCAAAGGCAAGAGGAGCAGTGGGGGGGGGAGAGAGGGGGGGGCTCAGTCAGCCCTGCAGGCTCCAACCAACTCAGAGGACAGATGGAAAGATCCTTTGTCTGCAAAGAAAAAGTGCTTCACAATGAGGCTGAGAGGAAATGCTTATATAGCTCAGGAAGTGAGAGTGGCTGACTGCTTGGCCACTGAACTCCCAGGCATAGCCTTTCCAATTAAAAAGGCATCAAGCTTATAGGATTAGCTACTGTTAACTGGAATTACTGAGCGTTACTGATTGTCACGCCACAACATGATAAAACATATCACTGAGCACCTGTGTAAGGTTGAGAAAAGTGGGCTAGAGCCATCATCAGTTTGGCTTCAACTTGGGGCCTGAAAATTGTGTTTGGCTTTGTCAGTTCCACCAAACTACTTCAACTTCCAGTGCAGTACATGGTATATAGCAGTGGTACTCACACTACAGCTCACGAGCTGCAAGTGGCTCTTTAACACTTTTCTTGCAGCTCCTTTAAACTGCACAAAAATGTATTAACTTGCAGCTCTTTAAATGCCGCTCAAGCGATTGCACCGGATGCCTCTTTCAGCATGCAGTGAAATTAACATTAACCACTAAGTGCTATCAATGGCAGTCAGATTGCGCTAAATGGGTGATGTTAATTTCATGGTAACTGTTAATTAATGTGATCCTGATGTTGGGGAAGGGGCAGTAGAAGCTGGTGCGGTGCTCCTAAGTTTTGCCACAAGATTTACAATCCTTGGACTCCCGTGGTTGCAGTGGCTCACTTCGGAATCAGCCCTCTGTGTCTCTGAGCTTTCGGTGCCGTGTACCTCCTGTGGACTGACTGCTTTGGTGACTGCAGGTACAGCAAATAGCCAAGCCATTTTTGTATTTTTTGCTAGCACTGTTTTTTATAACAAATACAAAGGGACTGACATGTTATATTTTGCTTTCTCTGCAGTTTGCAGTGAATGCCTTTAGCAGAGACAGCACTTCAGTGAATGAGAGAAGGGACCGAGAGGATAATAAGAATATTGGTGAAAAAGGGATGCTTATCTGCAAATAAATTATTCAAAATTACAGGTTAAAAGCCTGCATTCTGGTTGGTTAAACACTTAAACAGCAGTGGCATTATCCCAGCATGATGGCATAGTTGTCACTGTTATAATTTTATTACACATTATATGTATATATATTTTTTTTATTTTTAAGAGTTTGATTTCAGAGAGAGAAGGGAGCATATCGAAATGCAGGTACTGCATTTCTTAATAACACTTAAGTGGTTGGGGTGCTACAGAGAAGTTAGGTATGTTAAACTAGCATGACAATAAGGAGTGCTATGCTGCATGTGTGTGTGTGTGTGTGTGTGTGTATATGTGTCTGTAACTTGGTTTAATATACTTTTTATGTTGATTGCGTGAATGCGCAAGAAACATGTTGTGTCAGATTTCTGCACAGGCAGGTTATGGAGGCATGCACTGTTGTGCCCAATGCCCCCACAGCCTGCAAAGGCTTGTCCCCCATCCCCCAATGCCATGGCATGCTGCTGCTGACACTAGTTCAGCCAGCGTGCCACAACTTTCTAAAAGTAGCCACTGTAATCAAGCACACTCATCATTACAGCCGCCAGCCATCCACTGCAATGAGGAGGACCGTTATTACAAGGTGGATGAAACTCCGATATTGTTTCTGAACATGGCGCAGGTTGCTGCTGTGTTCACAAACAATATAACCCCCTCCACCCCACCATGTTTGCTTGCCGATGGGGGAACCCACTCTCCGTCAGCATTCTGTAACCCCCCTTCATGGTGTTGTTCCTGCCGATCAGGGGCACAGTCCCCATTGGAATAATGATACCCCCCTTTTGTTCCTGCTGACGGAGTGCCCAATCCCCGTCAGCATCATGATACCCTCCACTTCTGTTTGTATAGCCGAGGAGGTGCCCAATCCCCCTCGGCTCCTGCAGCTCCCCTCCTCCGGTCCTTGTTTGCCGATGGGGGTGCGCAATCCCCCGTTGGCTAATGAACCCACTCACTGACACAGGTGGCACACTGGGAGCCCACCTCAGCACACCAAAACACCTGTTAAACAAGGAAACGGTCCCCCGATGTCTTATTTTTTTTTTCAACCTCTAAAGAAGGAAACGGTCCCTCGGAGCTCTCCCAGGCCCCCCTCCCACAACCAGCACCCACCCACTGTGCACCCTGCCTTCCCACACCCCCTCACCCAATACTTACCTCCGGAGTCCGGCACGACCATCTTCTGTGGACCAGGAACACGTCTGCACTCTTCAAAGCCGACCGCGAACTGAGGAAATGCCGGTAAGCTGTATAATGTAATAAATAGGGTTTTTTCAACTTTAGTGCATATCTCGGGCATTTTTGAGACTTTTTCCACCAAATTTTCAACATGGGGTTTTTGGGACCCCTCCTCATGAATTCTTGAACTGTCATGGTGTTAATTGGCCCCCAAAGGTGGTTTCGTGGTCACTGTGCAGAATCACCCTTCAGGGCCGATTAACAAAATGACAGTGCCAGTGTTCATGAGGTGGGCTCTAAAAAACCTATACTGCAAATTTGGTGGGAAAAATCAAAAAAATGACTGTTTTATGAGCGTGCATTGCTCAGTTGCTATGTAAGCTCGTAACTTCGCTAATTTACAATATTTTCACACCAGATTTTCAACATTGGCATTTTCTCACACCTCCTTGTGAGCAGTACAGCTGTCATTGTTCACTTCCTGGCCAAAATGTGTTTTCACAGTTCCAGCACAGAATAGTACGGTTGCTGTGGGAAATCAGTGTTCAGGAGAAATTAAGAAAATGACAGCGACACTGTTCATGAGTAGAGGTCCTAAAATACCTATGTTGAAAATTTGGTAATGATACTCCATAAAATGACTGTGTAACGAGCGTGTGTTTATGGCTTGGCCACAATCACAATCCTTAGATGCCTCTCAACTGCCTTAAATAAGGCATGTCGGCTCATCACTGGTGCTCACCGTCTCACCCACACATGTGACCTTTACACTCAGACCGGCTGGCTCCAACTATCAAGCCGCATAAAGTTTCTTACCTGCTCCATGGCGAAAAAAATCTACCTTGGCCTTGCACCTTCTGGGGTCTCAACTCTGTTACAACACCAAATTAACAAATGGTGCCTTAGGAGATCCACGCTACAGCTACTGAAAGTCCCCCACTGTCACACTTCACAGGGACAACGCTCTTTTGCTTATCAAGTGCCACTCTGGTTCAATGGCCTCAGCCCAACCATCTCCTCTGCCCCAACAACTGGTATGTATAAAACTAGGCTCCGGGACTATCTCACTACCAACAACTCCTGTGACTGCCCAACTTAACCTTGTTTCTCCACTTCCCTTCCTGCTCTAGTGGTCCCCCACTCCCCTCCTCACTGGATTCTACCCTCACATCTTGGTATACCCAGTGCTGCACTTTTCACCCTCTCCCCACCCTTCCCACATTCTTTCTCCCCTTCCCTCTCCCTATGACTTTGGCACTACTTATCTGTTGTCTATTTTCTCTGACAAATGCCGCTGGCTGCCTTGTAACAATACTACCCTTGAATTGTATTAATCTGTACTCTGTTTGCAATGTCCACATTGTTGTAATGTCTGTCTTGATGTTCCCCATAATTTGTATTTCTCTGACATGGAACCTTTGTAAAAGAGCCAAGGCTCAAAGGTATTTGTAATCCTAGACTTGATACATAAAAAAAAAAGTTGGCACGCACACTCGTAACTTCACAAATTTATAATATTTTCACTCCAGATTTTCAACATTGTGATTTCCCCAGACCTACTTATGAAAAGTGCAGCTGTCATTTTTCCCATCCTGAACGAAATGTGTTTTCGCACGTCCAGTGCAGAATAGAGCAGTCACTGTGGGAAATCACTGTCCCGGACAGATCAAGAAAATAACAATGATACTATTCATGAGCAGACGTCCTAAAATGCCTATGTTGAAAGTTTGGTGATGATAGCCCATCAATTGATTGTGTTACAAGTGTGCATTGTGCACTTTCCACGCACCCTTGTAACTTCGCAGCTTTGCAATATTGTCACACCAGATTTTCAACAGTGTCATTTTTTCACACCTCCTTATAAGCAGTACAGCTGTCATTTTTCACATCCTAACCGAAACGTGTTTTCACAGTTCTGGCGCAGAATAATGTGGTCACTGTGGGAAGTCAGTGTTCGGGACAGATTAAGAAAATGACAGTGGCACTGTTCATGAGCAGAGGTCCTAAAATCCCTATGTTGAAAATTTGGTGACGGAACTCCATAACATGACTGTGTCATAAGCATGCATTGAACTGTTTCCATGCATCCTTGTAACTTCACAAATGTGTAATACTGTCACGCCACATTTTCAACAGCGGCATTTTTTCACAACTTCTTATGAACACTACAGCTGTCATTTTTCACATCCTGGCTAAAATATGTTTTTGCACTCCTGATGAACAATAGCACGGTTGCTCTGGGAAATCAGTGTTTGGGACAGATTAAGATCGACCGAGTGAGAGGGGGGAGTGACCAAGCTCAATTGAGCACTGTTGAGACTGCTGCAGATTTGTTTATGGGCAGACAAAGGCCCCAACAGAAGAGCCCACTACAAAAGGGCAGCCTGCAGCACTGGGAGAAACAGAACAAGAGAGCGAGTGAGGGAAGAGGAGTGAGCGAACTCACCGAAGCGCTGTCTGGACTGCTGTGGATTTCTTTGTGGGCAGAAAAAAGGCATCAATACAGGCAGGGGCCCAGTACAAAAGGCCAGCCTGCTGCGCTGGGAGAAACAGTATGAGTGAGTGAGACAATTGGACTTAGTGAGCTCAATGGAGCTCTATCAGGACTGCTGGGATTTCTTTGTGGGCAGAAAAAGGCGCCAATGCAAGCAGGAGCCCCGTACAAAAGGGCAGTTTGCAGCGCCAGGACAAACAGAATGAGCAATGAGAGAGGGAGACTGAGCAACCACAACGGAGCTCTGTTGTGACAGCTACAGATTTCTTTGTGGACAGACAAAGGTGCCAATGCAGCCAGAAGCCCCATACAAAAGCGCAGTCTGCGGCACCAAGAGAAACAGAATGCGTGAGTGACAGAGCGGTACTGAGCGAGCTCAACAGAGCTCTAGTGTTACTGCTGCAGATTTCTTTGTGGGCAAAAAATGCGGCAATGCAGGCAGGAGCCCAGTACAAAAGGCCAGCTTGGAGCGCTGGCAGAAACGGAATGCGAGATTGACAGAGGGAGATTGAGCAAGCTCAGTGGAACTGTATCGGGATTGCTTCAGATTTATTTCTGGCCAGGAAAAGTCGCCAATGCAGGCAGAAGCCCAGTACAAAAAGGCAGCCTGCAGTGCCAGGAGACACAGAACGAATGAGTGAGGGAGGGGAAGTCATTGAGCTCAACAGGGCTCTGTTGGAACTGCTGCAGATTTGTTTGTGGGCAAAAAAAGGGAGCAATGCATGCAGGGGACCAGTACAAAAGGGCAGCCAGCAGTGGCAGGAAAATCAGAATGAGCGAGTGAGTGAGCTCAACAGAGCTGTATTGTAACTGCTGCAAATTTCTTTATGGGCATAAGAAGACAGCAATGCAGGCAGGATCCCAGTAGAAAGGGGCAGCCTGCAGCGTGGCAGAACAGAATGAGTGAGTGAGAGAAGGGGAGTGAGCGAGCTCAATGCTGCTTTGTCAGGACTGCTGCAGATTTCTCTGTGGGTTGAAAAAGGCACCAACAGAGGCAGGCGCCCAGTACAAAAGGGCAGCCTGCAGCACCAGGAGAACCAGACTGGCTGAGTGAGACAGGGGGAGTGAGCGACCTCATTGGAGCTCTGTCGGGACCGCTGTGAACTTCTTTGTGGGTACAAAAAGCCAGCAACACAGGCAGGCGCCCAGTACAAAAGGGCAGCCTGCAGCACCAGGAGAAGCAGACTGAGCGAGTGGCAGAGAGAGAGTGAGCCATCTCAGTGGAGCTCTGTCAGGACAGCTGCAGATTTCTTCCTCAGCAGGACAAGCTGCCAATATAGGCAGTAGCCCAGTACAAAAGAGAAGCCTGCAGTACTGGGACAAACAGACTGACCCACTGACAGGGCCACTGAGCGGGCCCCACAGACCAACACAATCAACATTCGGCATTGACAAATGCTTCTTTCTAAATACTATTGATAATAAGCATTGTAGTATTAAACTTTTTTTAATAAATGCAATAAAATGGAATAAATTAAATAAAACATAGTTTAAATTATACTATCGAAATGTGTATGTCTTATTTAATGTATCGTGTATGATGGTTGTGGCTCCTTGGCAAAGGATACAAACTCATGTGGCTCCCGAGTCAGTCAGGACTGAGTATCACTTGTATAGAGCAAAACATACTACAAATGTAGGACCTTGAAGCTTACAATGAGTATTAGTTATTATAATTTATTTGTGGCAGGTGGTGCTTGCATGCCACTGTTGGGGACTGGTGAGTTTGTGACAGTGTGACACTGTCTGCAACAAGTATGATTGCTGCATCCCATTTCTGAGCTACACTAATAGTTAGTATTGATTGCTGAGCACAAGAATAATCCATCTATAATCTCTGTTCTACCGCCATATCAATTACTACCTTGTCACTGGCCCTATATATTTTTTTTATTAATACCCCTCCAAAGGAAATGTTTTGCATGAAAGAATGTACACAAAAAGTAAAACACAATACATTTAAGGTACTGCATTTACCTTCTGTATGTTTCAGCATGCATGGACGTGAAAGTTTCCTGTTTGTTTTTTTTTTCATTTTTTTGAGCATTTTACATTTTTATATTGATTGAACTGAAGTAACAATTAAGACAGTTGTATCAATGAAATAGAAGAGGGAGCAAGACAAAACCTCAGAATTACTTATTTTGTTAAAGTTTTGCCTGCGTGGCCCACCCCTTGCAAATAAGAATTTTACCTTATACTGACATCTGCTTGCCTGACTTTTTTGGGGAGGAGAGCAGCAATCCACCTACTAACTAAGAAAGAAGAACAGATACAGACACATTTATAAGACAAAAAATAATTATTCAGCATTTTGGACTAGAAGATAAGCATAGTACTTAATGGCACAGTGACACTGGAAGAGTTCTGTGGATGCTGTGACTAGATTATAACAAACTCTGGCCAGAGTCAATAGGGCTGTGATGAACCACCAAGTGAGCAAAGTTACACATGTGCGTAGAAATTATTAAATGCCCTGGTGTAACTTGGCCATTTTTTGGAGGTGTTGCACCAAATTTTCAATATGGTCTTTTTGGGAGCCCTTCTCATGAAGAGTGCCAGTGTTATGTTGTTCACTTGTCCTGAAAGATGATTTTACAGTGCAGCTGTGCCATTCTGTGCCACAGGTGCGAAAACATGTTTTGGGAAGTAGGTGATAAATGAAAATTGCACTGTTTAAAAGGAGGTGTGCAAAAATGGCAATGTTGAAAATGTGGAGGGAAAATATAAAAAATTGGCAAAGTTAGAAGTGTGTTTAGAAACTGCACCATGCATGCTCATAACGGAGTCATTTTTTGGAATTTTTTTAACCAAATTTGCAACATAGGCTTTTTGGGACCCCACCTTATGAACAGTGCCACTGTTATTTTGAGAACTGGTCCCAAAAGGTGATTCTGCACAGCGACTGCAAAATCAACTTTTGGGATTGAGTAACAAAATGACAATGGAAGTTTTCACGAGGCAGGGTCCCAAGAACCCCATGTTGAAAATCTGGAGTCAAAATTAAAAAAATGCTTATTTATCACAATGAGTTGAAAACTCCATTTAATGGCATTATAGCACACTTACCTTTGATTCTTCAGCCTGTGGTTCACCTTTGAAGAGTGCAGACATGTCCCAGTCCAGAGAAGATGACAGTGCCAATCTCCAGAGGTAAGTATGGGGTAAGGAGAGGTGCGGGGAGATGGGTGCTTAGTGGGAGGGTGGGGGGACTGGGGCGATGACGAGGGACCACTTCTCTTTGTTACAGAAAAAAAACAGAAAAATCGTCAGGGGACTGTTTTCTTTATTTACAGGTAAAAAAAAAAGAAAGCAGGCATTTGGGCACACTGAGGGGAGCTCCCAGTGTGCCACATGAGTGGGGGGGGGGTGACATACTGCCGGCACTGGGACTGGGGACCCCAATGTCGGCAGCAGAAAAAAAAAAAACATTTGGCACGTTGGGGTGGGCTCTCAGTGTGCCACATGAGTGGGGGGGCGCCGGTTTCTACCGCATCAGTGATGATCACGCCCAGAGGAAGGGGACAGTTTTTGACTGCATTGGCAGCAGAAAGGAAGGATCCCCGCCAGTTCTGTGGGAGGGCAGCAGGTCAAGGAGGCCACATTCAGTGGCGATCGCAAAGAGGAGGGACTGTTCTCGGCCAAATCAGTGGCTAAAGGCAGCAAATGGCATTTTGCCATTCACATGAAATGGAAGGTTCCACGACTGACCATTTTCAAACCTACAGAGCGATCCCAATAGGGCTGTAGGCTAGGATCCTGGGCCCTTAGTAGGTCTAATTAAGAGTTCGAATTAGTTGAGTTCAACTCATGGCTATGGAAATGGTGCCAAGACAAAGGATACCACTGCATAGGGAATTAGCATATCTTCTGGGAAAGAGCGTTTTTTAAATATGATGGATTGCACCTAAATAGGCAAGGTGTGCGGGTGCTTGGACAAAAATTGGATGTCTATATAGGTTGTTTAAACTAAAGTTAGGGGAGTGGGACACAGCTCACACCCCCACCACCAGCGGGCTTGACATCAGTCCCCTAAACCCCAAAGGTGCATGTACTGCCACAGAAAACATGAATAGGGCAAGACCCATCAATTGCAGAATCATCATCAAGCTGTCCCCCAAAAATACACAGAAACTCCAATAATTTCATGGACAGAAACAGCAACCTAGAGCAGTTCAGGAAGAGGATGCAACCTCACTCCATAAGTGAGTTGCATTCTTGGAAAGCAATGGTTGCAAATGCTAGAAGTCAAACCAACAAGCTTCCTTACCTTGCGGCCATCATGGAAAGGAAAGATTGGACTGGGTAGCTTTGACAGAAACAAGGTTCACAGAAAACTACGGATGGGATACAGCCATACCTGGCTACAATCTGTTTAGGAGGGATAGGCGAAAGAATAAAAAAGGAGTGGGAGTAGCCATTTACATCCAGGAAGAAATAAAAGCCACAGGGATGAAAGGGCACCCTAGGGACAATGAGTCCCTGTGGCTAACAGTAGATTCGGGTAAGGAAAAAAAACATCAAAACTGGTGTCTCATATAGGCCCACAAATCAGGAGGGAAAATGAGACAAAGACCTAATAGAATAAATCCACAGAATGACAGACAAGAGTGAGATAATACTGGTGGGGGAATTCAACCTGCCAGATATTAACTGGAGCACTCTAACAGCAGCAACAAAAAGAAGTAGGGACTTCTTATTGTCGTTACAAGGTGCAGGTCTGTGCCAACTTGTTAAAACCCCAACAAGGGGAGACACCATTCTTGATCTGGTCCTCCCAAACTCTGAAAGGATCAATGAAATCAACGTGGGGTGCCATATCTGCAGCGGTGACCACCATGCAGTGAACTTCAAGGATGACATATCGCAGGACACCAGCCATTCAAAAATTAAGGTGTTAGATTTTAAAAAGGCCAATTCCCCAAAAATGAGAAACATCATAAGAAGCCATTTAGGGAAAACAGAAGGTGGAGGTCATGTGGGAAAGGCTCCAAAGAGCAATCAAGACTGCCACAGATCAATGTGCCAGATGGGTCAGCAAAGCAAAGAGAAAAAGAAATCCTCTATAATTTACCAGGGAAGCGGCCAATGCAATCAAGGAAAATAGAAGGTGTACAACTTATACCAAAAATCCAAAGCTGAGAAAGACTGGGAGTCATAAAGAGAAAAGATGAGAGAGTCCAACAAAATAATAAGAAAGGCGAAAGCCCAGACAGAAGAAAAGATAGCAGAAGGGGCAAGGAGGGGGGAACATTCTTTTTTAGGTACATTAGGGAACACTGGAAGACAAAAGGGGGTATAGCAAAGATTGCTACTGCAGAAGAGAAGTGCACCAAAAATGACCCAGAGAAAGCCGAAATCCTCAGCAAATACTTCTGCTCAGTGTTCACTAAGGAGGACCCGGGGATGGCCCAGCCCTGGGAAAAAAAACATCTCC
Organism: Neoceratodus forsteri; assembly: GCA_016271365.2. NCBI lineage: Eukaryota > Metazoa > Chordata > Ceratodontiformes > Ceratodontidae > Neoceratodus > Neoceratodus forsteri. The sequence goes on along the minus strand of CM028135.1, from coordinate 1,023,997,539 downwards.
ACAAGATCTGAGGTAGATACTAGCCCTTTTACAGAGACTGAGGTATGAGTGGTACTAAATAAACTGAGAGCAGACAAAACAATGGAACCGGACGAGATACATCCCAGAATCCTAAAAGAACTGGGGGAAGAATTAGCAGCCCCATTGGCAACTCTATTCACCAAATCCTTAACAAATGGAGTGGTGTCCAAAGACTGGAAAAAGACAATAGTGGTTCCACTTCACAAATCAGGCAATAGGGAAGAAGACGGTAATTACAGACCAGTGAGCCTCATGTCTGAGGTGGGTAAGCTAATGGAGTTACTAATCAAACAGAAGATCTTAGCATTTCTAGAAGAAAGCAGCCAACAGGACTCAAAGCAGCATGGTTTCATAGCAGGGAGATCATGCCAGACAAATCTAATAGGGTATTTTGACTACACCACAAGAATAGTGGATGAAGGGGAGGCAGTGGATGTGGTCTACCTAGACTTCAGTAAGGCCTTCAACTTGGTTCCACACAAGAGGTTGGCAAAGAAACTTGACCACACAGGAGTTGGTTCAGAGGTGATCAGATGGAAACAAAACTGGTTACGTGGCAGACCCAGAGGGTACAGGTAAACAGAACATTATCAGATTAAAGCAGGGTGACCAGTGGTGTATCCCAGAGCTAAGTCCTGGGACCTCTGCTCTTCAATGTTTTTATAGCAGACATCACTAAAGGGATGGAGAGGAAGGTGTGTCTGTTCGCAGATGACACCAAGTTATGTAATAGGGTTGACTCCTCAGAGGGAGTGGGCAAAATAGAAGAGGACTTTAAAAAACTTGAAGAATGGTCTGGAGCATGGCAACTGAGATTTAATACCAAAAAGTGCAAGGTCATGCACATAGGAAACAGAAATCCAAAGAAGGAGTATTACCTAGGAGGTGAACATCTGGCTGCCTCAAAGCAGGAGTGGGACTTGGGAGTCACAATCTCAGATGACTTGAAAGTTGGAAAGCAGTGTGAGAAGGCAGCAATAAAAGCCAACGGAATGCTGTTTTGCATTGGGAGGGGTATTATGAGCAGAAAAAGAGAGGTTCTGCCTCTGTACAGATCACTGGTCAGGCCTCACCTGGAGTACGAATTCCAGTTCTGGAGGCCTCACCTCAGAAGGGATATAGACCTGGTAGAAACAGTGCAGAGAAGGTTGACAAAAATGATTCAGAGGCTGCAGAACATGTCCTATGGGGAGAGACTAAGGGAACTGAATATGTACTCCCTGGAACAGAGAAGAGAGAGAGAGAGAGTGGATATGAGCAAGACTTTCAAGTACATTGAAGGCATAAACACGGTACAGACTCAGGAACTATTTCACCTCAGAAGGGACAGCAAGACAAGAGGGCATGATCTCAGGCTGCAATGAGGTAGGTTCTCTATAAACTCCAGAAAGTTTTTCTTTACAGAAAGAGTGGTGGACACCTGGAGTAGCCTGCCAGCAGAGGTTGTGGTGGCGAGTACCATGGTAAGATTCAAGAATGCATGGGCTAGACACAAGGGAGCCCTTACACCAAAGGGCAACTAAGGCACTCTTATAGGAGAACTAAAATAGGCCACAGAATGGACAGACTAGATGGACCTGGCAGTTTCCTTCTGCCGTCAACTTCTATGTTTCTAAGTTTATTGATGTAATTCTCAGAGGCATTCTGAGGGAATTCCAACAGATCCAAGACAATAAAAGAAGCCTGCATGACTACCTTCAGGGACCACAAAACTGGCAGGGAATAAGTAAAAAAAAAAACATTGCCACAGAAACAGGGAATACAATGCCAGGAACAATCAGAGAAACAAAAAATCCCAATGCACAACATTTGTTTTTATGTTTTGGCCTGTGGACCTCTGCTTCTAACCATTTATGTAGGTGAGTGGGTTGACTAGAGCACTAGGGGGTTACTTGAGTAGCTCAGGGTCACACATTGAGTATGTGAGTGTAGAAGGGCTTAAATTTGTGATCTCTCATTTCTCAACAATAAAACTATACTGCCTCCTCTGTTGGTGGGAGTGCAACTGGAAAGAGTCTTGTATTGCTGGCAATACATTTTGTACAACTCATTTACCCAGGATTGCCCAACTGAGTCACAGCATCTTGTTTCCAATGATGTTCTTTGTTTACCAATTTGTACAATGTATTTACTGGTCCATGCAATCCACCCTTAGGGTACATCCAAAGCAAGCTATCATAGCTTAGTGTGTCTCACAATGAAAAAAATTACAAATAAATAAAACTTACCTAGAATAATTTGAGATGCAATATTCAAATTTCATTGGGATCTTCCTTTTACCCATTGTTACAATATATTTACTAGTATATCTCAGCTGAGAAGACAAATTTAATTACCACTGGGATTTTGTTTTCACACATTTCCATAATTGGCTGGAATGGAGCATTCTGAGTGCATGTGAGTTGCTCAGTGTCAATCAGTGAGTATTTAGTAATAGTAGTCTTTACAATGACATCCAACAGCTGCTGTATAATTCATGCAAATATTCTAAAGTTGAGGGACATTGTAAGGCAGTCTGAGTTGAGTTTCACTACTATGCAGATGATGCTCAGCTGTACATGTCCTTTGCACCTGATCAGGAGTTAGCTGTTCTGGTATTTAACAACTGCCTCTCTGAGATCCACAACTGGATGAGTGCCAGCTGGTTGAAGATGAATTCAGACAAGACTGAACTGTTGGTTGGGGACCCAGGTTGTCGAGCTGAGAGGTCTTCGGTAGGACAGGCGACTGGTCTTGTACTACGAGGCAGCCAGCTGAGGACCTCTGATTGGGCATGGAGTCTGGGCATCATTATTGAAGAGGGGCTGACCCTGAAAGGTGTCGTCCATTGTCAAGACCTCATTTTACCACCTGAGGAATATCACCAGGATTAAGCACCTGATCCCGCCTGGCGACCTGCTTACACTCGTCCATGCCTTTGTGACCTCCTGCCTGGATTACTGTAACTCCCAGTTCCTATGGTTGTCAGGGTAGAAATCCACCGGCTGCAGCTGGTGCAGAATGTGGCGGCCAGCCAGGTTACTAACTGTGCTTTCTCAATCTAGCCATATTACACCTGTGCTGTGCAAGCTGCACTGGCTTCCAGTTTGGTGTAGGATTACTTTCAAGGTCGGTATGCTGACCTATAAGGCCCTACATGGTCTGGGACCACACTACCTGCCAGATCTTCTGCTCCCCTACTGCCCCTTCTGACTACTTCGCTCCACTTATGAGGGATTGCTAGAGATTCCCAGGGTTTGATAGAAGTCATTTGGTGTGCGTGCTTTTGCTTATGTAGCCCTGACCCTGTGGAATTCTCTACCTTGACAGGTTTGGGAGTGCCTGAATGGTGGAGAGCTTCAAGGTTGCTCTGAAAACCTATTTAATCTTACGTTTCTGTAGAGTTGCACTGGGTTTTAATTGTTATCTGAATTTTAACTATTTATGGTTTGTATATTGTCTGCATTGTATTTTCTTCTTGTAAAGTGCTTTGATATTAAACATTGCGCTATATAAAGTATATTATTATTCTATGTGTGGTTCATAGCTCAGCGCTTGTACTACGTATAGTAGAGCTGAATGAAATAGTTCATGATCGGATACATTGGAGCTAAACCACCAGGTACAGCAGTGCCTGCAGTATGTATGAGTTGAACAATATGGTTAGTGCTTAGATACGTCAGCATGGATGTAAACATAGGCCAGTGGTTGTAGTACATAAGAACTGGATTGGATATTATTGGTGCTTAGGTGCTTGAACAGATGATACAGTAACTTGTTATAACTTGATGTTTTGGCCCTTCTCTGTATCCCACTTTTGGCTGGATGCTTAGTTGAGTAGGATTGAAGACCCCCAGCAGGTGGGATAAGAGTGCCTTAGAAGGAGAAGGAGGCAGAGGAGGATGGAGGGTGAGTGCAACTCACTGTAAGCAGAGTTCGCCTAGCCTGAGGGTTTATGAAAGAGATGGGGAGGAGCTATTCTCCCCCTATAGAACCTCAGGCTACAGTCTTCCAATTCTATGTGTGGTTCATAGATCAGTGCTTGTGCTATGTATAGTAGAGCTGAATGAAATAGGTCATGCTTGGATACATTGGAACTAGACCAGTAGGTATGACAGTGGCTGCAGTATGTATGAGCTGAACAATATGGTTAGTGCTTAGATATGTCAGCATGGATATGAACATAGACCAGTGGCTGTAGTACATAAGAACTGGATTGGAAATGACTGTTGCTTAGGTGCTAGAATAGATGATATGGCAACTTGTTAAAACTTGATGTTTTGGTCTTTCTCTGTATCCCACTTTTGGCAGGATGCTTAGTTGAGTAGGATTCTTTTCTATTACAAGAGACATTTTAAATGTGATATAGTATTATATAAAATACCAGTCAAAACACAAGTAGAGTACATGCAAATGGAAGTCTCATGGGAAAAAAGAAACATAAATATGTATACTCTAATCATTTTTAGGTACTAAGGGGTTCTATGTCAGGTGTTTTTCCTTTTTCCATAGATCTGTTTGCCTGCCCGCCACCACCAACACCTTGCATTCAGACCCTGACTTGGGATAGCTCAGTTCCGTTTGTGCTCCCTTTTTGTTGCACTGGCAGGGATCACCACAGTGCAGAACCCAGGAGTCCTCTGAGGGTTGTCACTTACGGTGATGGGGGAACAAGATTTTTAAGTTTTCTCTTTCATTAACTCTCCAGGGCCTCGGCAGCACAGTCACATATGTGTGTGGCAGTACACATGTGTGATGTAGCCAGCGACACTGTTCCATCCACCTATGGCCTATCGTCAGCCTCCCATCTGCTCAGCACTGCCACTGAGCCTCCACTCAATGGCAGCCAATAACAGGGAAGAATTGTCTACCCAATCCATGAGTGGAGAGTTGCCAAGTCCCAATCTGAGAGATGAGAGCTGCCAAGGTTTCCAAACCCTAGTCACCAGCATGGGAGAGGTAAGGCACTGAAGGCGCCTCAGCCCTCTGTGCCACTGAGCCGGCTTCTATGTCAGATTTGATGTACATGAAAGTCCATATTTTTCTGATACACACAAAGTTAACCTGCTTCAATATTGTATACTGTTAATGGAAGTACAAGCGGAATTATAAAGGTTTGTCAATTATAATTGCAGTTGCTTATAAAGAAGATTATGTTTTTAAACATACCATAATTATTGCACAAATAATTTCAGCAAGCAAATAATTTTTGTTCTTAGAATGCAAAATTAGAAAATATTACAAAATGTACAAAAGGGAACGTTCTGCAGTAATGTGGAGCTGGCTGTAAGTACACATATTTGTGGTGTACATAAAAATGCAAACTAAGCTGGACAGCAAATACCAAGCATTAATTGTGTCAAGTGAAACAAGACAGATTACATCAGAGACAGCCCCAGTGCACTGAATATGAACTGATTCTTTAGTAGAAACACAGTATGCAAGCACTAGGTAGCTGTCATTCAGATGGCAGATGGGCAAATCGGTGAGAGGAAAGTCTGTGGCAGTCATCATCCATTATTCTTCCTGCCACATCTGCAGGGTTTCTGTAGGTGAGTCAAGAACTAGACAGTCAGTGGAGTGTGGTAAGTGCTGAGTGTCTGAACAAGGCTAGGGAGAAGGATATATATTTCACAACAGGGACAACTCTGATCCCTGGGGTAACAGATTGATTTATTTTAACAATGGGATCCAGATGAGAAAGGGGTGCATCTGAACTACCAGTGTAATTTCTTTTCACATGGAGGATCAGGGTGTGAAGGGGTTCCACTGGACTACAAGGGTAATTTGATTTCATAACCCTGATTAAGCAAGTGGGAGTAGAGAGCTCGGGATTTATTCAGTAATGTACCAGGATCAAGTGAGGGTGGGGGAAAGTTCTGCACAATGCCTGCATGCATACATATGCATGGAGGTATTGTAAAGTGCTGATAATAGCCACATAGTGGTATGCAAATGGTCCTGTAGCACACTGAATGTTTATAGTATGTGGTTATTACCATACAGGCTTTGATGAGATTCCTCTCACAATACATCTCAGCATCTTGATGCTTACCACTTTTCTGATCACTCCTTCAGTTTGATCAGGTCCTCCTGTAGCACCTGCCACCACTCTGTGTCGTCACTACCGCCCCTACCTTGGTATTATCTGTGAACAGACTAATCTTGCTCCTAACACCATGTGAGATATCCAGTATGAATAACCCAAACAACACTGGACCCAGGGCTGAGCCCTTCGGCACCCCATTTGTCACCATCCTTGGGGAAGATGGTACCCCCCCCACCACCACCACCACCTGTTGCTGCCTCCCCTTCAGCCAGTTCACAATCCAGTTTACCATCTTTGCCCCGACCCAACATATTACAACTTACCCCCTCATCCTCCCAGGAGGCACTGAATCAAATTTTATTTATGTAATGTAAAACAAATCACTTCATATGGGACCTGTCAGTACCATTTGTGCTTTACGCTAATTTAAAGTAGTCAAGATTAATGTTACCCTGCATCAGCTGGGTGGTTGGTTTAGTAGCACAGTCAGTGCAAAGCAGCAAGCTTCTGGGACCAGGGGTTTGCCTAGAGCAAGCTGGGATGAGAGGGACTGTAGAGTGTGCTTAGGCAGTGGGCAGATAAAGTATGAAGTGGCAGTCCAGCCCGTAAACAATTGCCTAATCAGCACATTTTTTAGGTTTTATATGCATCTTTTTTTAGGAGGAAAAGGCAGGGAAAAAATATAAGATAAACCTCAACTTCAGCAGTGCTTTGCAAAACAGCAGGCCTCTGGGTCCAGGGGATTACACAAAGGGAACTGGAAAGGGAGCGGCTGGATGAAGTGTGCTTGGGCAGTCAATCGATGGGGCATGAGGTGTCAGTCTGCCAGTGCTCAACTGCCTAATCAGCACCTAGTTTTTTTATGTCCGACTGGATAGACATTTTTTCAGTGCTTACATTGTTGAACTAGTATACCAGGACATACAAAGAGTGACTGAGGTTATTGAAGCCTGTGATTAGGGAGATACTAGGCAGGGCTATTTCAGTGTGATTTGGGCAGTGGGCAGCAAGTGTGTATAAGTTGGCAGCCTGTTTGTGTGTGGTCACTGGCAGTTTTGCACCTTTGAGGCATCCCATTAAAATCAAATTAAAAAATACATTGTTTTCTTCTGTCAGTCCTCACATTCCCCCAAGTTGCTGAATTTCCTCCTTCTGAGTCCTGAAGCAGTATGTGTACAATTGACAGAAATGTAAAAAAAAAATAAAAGAACAAGTAGTTTGTAGGTACAAAGCTTTAGGAAATGGATCAACAGAGTGAGAAAGGAAATGGTGGCATGTGGTCATCTAGTTGCAAAAATAAAAAACTAAAATGAAGTGGGTTTGGTCAGAGAGCCTCTGCCTCAATGGGATCTAGAAGTGTAGTACACAGTAATCGAACAGTCGGTAAAGAATCACACATTGTAGAAACCAGTCTTATTGGCACTGCAAGGGCTGCAACAGAAGCAATCATTATAGAAACAAGTTCTGGGCAGAGCCAATAGGGCTGTAGCCAAGGTCATGGAAGAGGGGCTGGAGGAATAGGGATATGGAACTTCTTGCAACCATACCAAGAATGTATGAGCTGGTAATCCACACATGTGCATTGGTGTGCATCCTTTTACTTGCCACAACAGTGATGCATCAGGAGCTCCCCCAGCACTCCCAGACCCTGAGTTCACTTAGTTGGGGTCCGGAGTCACAAGAGGTGCATTGCTAAAGCTGCAAAACTATTGGTTTAAAGAGTGCCAATGACCACTCTGGGACTGAATAGACACATAATAATGAGGATTCCATGTCAAAATAGCGAGGGCTAAACGGTGACCACCACAAACAGCAACAGCAAAACAGTGTGAGCACATAGGGTGAGGGCTCTTTTTAAAATGGGCTTTGCCCCTGCCTTGCTCCCTACACTACCCTTACCATAGCTATCAACTCAGGAGACTCACCTCGGGCAGGGGGGATCTTTCAGTTGCCGTATGTGCTTGTACTGTTTTTCCGTCGCTGTTTTTGCTGCGCCATTTTGCCTCACTATCTTGATGAGATACCATAATGAGCTGCTCATGCATAAGGTTCATTACTATGCATGAGCAGCTCATTATTATGAATATATTCAGTCCCAGAGTGATCATTAATGCTCTTTAAACAAATAATTTCACAGCTCCTGCACTGCGGCATTCATGTCTCCGGACCCCAACTAAGTGATCTCTGGGTCTGGGAGCACCAGGAGAGCTCGTGATGCACCACTGTCATGACTCATGGCAAGAAAATGGATGATTACTGACATGCATGCACAGACAGCCAGCTTGCACATTCTCGGTGCGGCTGCAAGTGGTTCCTTGTCTCTTCTCCTCCAGTACATAAAATAATGCTTATGATAAGACTGCATTGACACAGCTGAGTGCTTCACAGACCATGTAGGTGACTGTGATGCAACTCCAAAATTGTTGTTTGGTCAGAGTGAGTCTTTTTTGCTAGCAAGAGGTCTGTAGGGCTCTGCCCACTGCAGCCCTAAAAAGGAAAAAAGGTGTACAACAGGTAGCAACACAGGAGTGCAGATGAAAGAGCACATGATTTGGCAGAGTTTGGGGAGAGAGAGAGACAAGGATGGGGATTAGATACCCAATAAAACTGATAGCGGCAGTAGTTTTGGGGAGAAGGAGATGGAACTGGTGAGAGTCTGACTGCTTCCTCCTCATCCTCCTCTGTGTCATGAAAGGGGATGTTGAGGGTGCTCACAATCTGTTTGATGAATGAGGAGTAGGAGGTATGATTCTCTGTAGGACAAGAAGAAGAGCCAAACTCTTGTTCACGTTCTGTAGGTTCACCTTCCTCCTTCTACTCATACTATATGTCCTTCTCCTCCTCCACAGATAAATGGTCTGGGAATTGAGCTGAGAGGGCATGCTCATTGAGGAAGTTTCCCATAACCTGGAAGGCTTGGAAAAACTGCCATGCATTGGCCATGTCCTCTGTTGAGGCCATTTGTCTTTGGTCTGTTACCTGCTCCTTTTGCTTTGCTGGAGGTGTGGCATGGACATGGTTTTCTTTTTGTTTTTTCCTGTCAGGCACTGGTCCCAGTATCTACTTATATTTTTGTAATCACTGGAATTAGGGTTCCTGTTTTGGACACCCTGGTATCTGTATTCTCTTTACTATGTTTGTCTGATGACTGAGCAGTTTTATCTTTTTTATCAGTCTTCTTTGACAGGGACTGCTTCTGTTTACAAAGAGGCAAACTCTGTGATGAGTGCAATCCACCATCATTAGGATCTCCATCAGAACCGCTATTATGATTTGGCAACATGGAGCCAGATTGAAAAGCCATAAAATCTTATTTTTTTTTGCCATTTTCTTTTGGCTTTTGGGGCAAAACTTTTTGCAGAGTTTACAACTGACAAAATCAGGTATCCATTGATAAGAGCACCGGGGAATGGTTGTCTATAATGATGGTGACCCACTCCCCAGCACATTTCAGGGATGGCTACGGGAGAGTAGGGTGGCTAGATTGGGCAGTGGGCAACTATATCGACAGGATGTCACTATGCGTATGCGCATGGTGGCAGGATTGGGCACACACAGTGAGGGATGTGAGGGGTGGTGCCACAGTGGGTTGCCAAGGTGTCTCTGTGACATGGTGGGTGGGTTGCTCACATCGATCGGCAGAGTACTGGGTTCGGGTCCGAGCACTGGTGCATTTTTGTTGCGCCCCAGCCCAAACCTTTTTCTTTTATGTTTTTACCCCCCCGACATGCACCACCTGGAGTTGAGAATCCTTTAGTAGGGGGTTCGAGGGGCAAAGCCCCCCATGGGGGGTGCAGGGGGCAGAGCCCCCCCTCAGAAAACATAAAAAAATGAAGTCCCCGGAGTCCTTTTGTTGTGCGCCGGGGTGTCACAGTGCTGAAATAAATTTTTGGCATGCTTGACTTCTGCATAATTGTGATCGCCTTTAGGCTTTTGTCATTATGACATAGAATCCAAAATCAAGATCTGGATCCAGGCACTTTAAACAGAGTATGAGGCAGTCTTCTTTTGCAGGAGCCGAAAACAATTTGTACAACTTTTAAAGCCTGTCAGTTTTTTAATTTTTAGGTCTGTCAATCATGCCAAATGCAGTAGACTTTCTGAAAATAATTATTCAGTTCCCCATAGTCAGCATTAATTAAAAATGGGTATTAAAAGTATGTTTTAAAGTTTTTCTCCCCCTCACAATTAGTGAGGAAGTGCTGTGTACACCGTTCGTTTGAAATAAAATCAAAGAATGGTTCATGTCCCTATAAATGCAAACAGAGTAGTAAATTGTTCATGAAACTGTCTAATAGAAACATAGAAGCATAGATGTTGACAGCAGATAATGGCCACAAGGCCCATCCAGTCTGCCCATTTTTGTACCTTATGAATGTGCCATAGGCCTTTACTCTGTCAATGGCCTATTTATTCATACACACCTGTATTGCTCCCTTATGCTTATCCCATGCCTGTTTGAAGCACTGCACTGTATTCATATCCACCACTTCCTAAAGTAGGCTGTTCCATGCATCCACCACCCTTTCTGTGAAAAAGAACTTCCTCACATTACCCCTTAATCGGCCTCCCTCTAATCTCATGCTGTGTCCTCTTGTCCTGCAATTTTTCTTATATTGAAACATGTTAGACTCTTTCACCTTGTTAACACCCTTAAGATGTTTGAATGTTTCGATCATATCACCTCTCTCTCCCCCTCCTTTGCTCTAGGGTATACATATTGAGCTCCGTTAATCTGCCCTCATATGTTTTCTGATGCAGTCCCTGCACCATTTTGTTTGCCCTTCTCTGAACTGCCTTCATTTTGTTAATGTCCTTGTGTGGGTGCAGCCTCCGGTACTGCATGTAGTACTCCAGATGGGGCCTACCCAGTGTCTTGTAAAGAGGGATTATTACCTTCTTCTTATGACTTGTGATAACCCTACTAATACACCCCAACATCCCACTAGCCTTTCCTACTGCTTTAGTGGTCTGCTTAGATGATTTCAGGTCATCTGTGATGATGATGCCCAAGTCTCTTTTTTCCCTTGTGATTGCCAGCAACTCCCCTCTCAACTATAGGTAGCTTCAACCCTATGTGCATGATCTTGTACTTCTTTGCGTTAAACCCCAGTTGCCACTCTTCAGACCATTTTGCCAGTTTTTCCAGATCTCTTCTCATTCTGCCCACCCCATCTGGATCATCTACTGTGTTGCAGATCTAGGTGTCATCTGCAAACTGGCAAACCTTACCCTCCAGTCCATCTGCAGTGTCACTGATGAAGATATTGATGAAGATTAGCCCCAGAACTGATCCCTGAGGTACCCCACTTGTGACTTACATCGCTTCTGACTGTATACCATTTACCACCACCACTCTCTGTTTTCTGCCCGACAACCAGTTTGCCACCTAGTTGACCAACGTCTGACCCAATCTGAGCCTACTGTACCCAGCTTATTAATCAACCTTCTATGTGGAACAGTATCGAAAGCTTTCTTGAAGTCAAAGCAGGTGACAACAACTGCAACCCCATGGTCCACCACTCTGGTTACCCAGTCAAAGAAAATCTATGATATTAGTTTGACAGGACCTTCCTGTTGTAAACCCATGCTGTCTTGGATCCTGTGCTTCTATGGATTTCAGGTGCTGCACTATCCATTCCGTAAGGAGTGCCTCCATAATCTTGCTCACTACTGAGGTAAGACTGACTGGTCTGTAGTCCCCTTCCTCCTCCCTGCTGCCACTCTAGTGGAGCGGGATCACATGAACCCTTCTCCAGTTTTCTGGGAGCTCTCCTGTGCTCAGAGACTGACTAAACATTTTTGCTAATGGCTCTGCTAGTTCCACCCTTAGCTCCTTTAGTACCCTGGGATGAATGCCATCAGGTCCTATTGCCTTGTCCACGCTGAGCTCAGTGAGCTGTTGTATGACCCTATCTTTTGTGAAGGGACTTGTCTACACCTCCCTCCCCCCTTGTGTCCATGGTGCTGAGCTGTGGACCCTGCCCTACTTTCTCCTCAGTAAATACTGAGCAGAAGTACCTATTTAGGATAGATGCTTTTCCTTGGTCCTCCTCCACACATTCCCACTTATCCCCTTTGTTCTTTGCAATACCCAGTCTGGACTTTCTCCTTTCGATAATGTATCTATAGAAAGTCATGTGCCCTTCTTTTACTGTTCATGCTAGTGTTTCTTTGGTTTGGGCCTTTGCCTGTCTTACTGCCTTCCCTGCTTCCCTTAGGGAAGTTTGGTATGCCTCCCTATCTTCGTCCTGCTGCGTTCCCTTATATTTCCTGAAGGCCAGCCTTTAGGCTCTGATCTTTTCTGCTACTGTTTTTGAGAACCAAAGTGATTTCCTCCTTCTTTTGCTCTTGCTTTTCTCCATAACACAATGGGATGTTGCGTCAAGCATTGCATCCTTAATGCCTGCCCACTTTGCCTATACCCCCTCACCTGTGTTTCTTTTTGCCAGAGCTAGCTTAACTCTGTAGGCCATCTTATCAAAATCAGCTCCTCTGAAGTCCCATATTTTTGCCTTGGAATGGGATGATTTGGTCCTAGTGGCCAAACTGAACCATACCATGTGATGGTCACTGGCCTCCGGATGACCTTCTACCTGGAGATCTGTGATCCTTTCCCCGTTATTCAGTACTAGATCCAGGATAGCCCTGTCTCTTGTGGGTTGTTGTACCAATTGTTTGAGGTCCTCCCCCTGAAGGGAATCCATTATGTGTCTAGTTCTGGCAGATGTTCCTGCTGGTACTGACCAATCTGTATCTGGCATGTTGAAGTCTCTCATTATCAGAACCTCCCCTTTAGCTGTCATGTTTTGTATATCTTCTAACAGTAATGTGTCTATGTCCTCCTCCTGGTCTGGAGGCCTATAGACAACCCCGGTTTGTATGGCTGTCCTATTTCCTGTTTCTAGGGTGACCCACACTTCTTCTGGCTCCTTATGTGTACTCTGAATTTCTGTAGCTTTCATATTTTCATTGACATGAAGGGCCACTCACTCCCCCCCACCCCTTTTGCACCTCAGTCTCTTCTGAACAGTACATAGCCGGGTACTGAAGTCTCCCAAGTGTGGTTACTGGTGAACCATGTCTCGCTAATGGCTGCTATGTCCAGTTTAGCCTCTGTCATTGTTGCCTCCAGGTCTGGGATCTTGTTTCCCAGACTGCAGACAATTGTGTACATTGTTTTCCATTGGCCAGATTTCAGTGCGTTAGGTGTGGGGTGAGGTCCAGCTTTTCCCCTGCACCTCATATGGGGAGCCATAACTTTTTCCTTACCTGGTGATGCAAATGAACTACAAATAAGCTGAACTCCTGTTTGATCACTAGTTGAGGGGAAAGGGGTGTTCTTCCCGTTCAATGTATCAGGTGTTGCACCCTTCTCCCCATTTGCTAGTTTAAATATTCTGCAAAGACACAAACTTCTGCCCCAATGCACTGACTCCCTCCTTAGTCAGATGCAGTACATTGAATTTAAAGAACTTTAACTCCCTAAACTGTTGCCAGTTACCTGCAAATGTGTGTCTTTTTTCCTGGCACCAGCCCTTGAGCCACATGTTTTGCTCCTCTAGCTCCCCTTCACTGACCTTCCATCCATCTGCCCCCCCTCCCAGACCTGCAGGATCTGAGAGAAGGAGATGCCAAATGAAATGCATGACAGTTTGTCTGCCAGCCTGATCAGGTATTCCTAGGTCTCCACAACTGACCAGCTGGCAAGCTCATTAGTCCCTATGTGTACCAGGACATCAATGTTTTCTCCTTCTTCCTGCACGGTTTTAGCAATGTGGTCAGTGTCTCTCCATGCCGATGTACTTGGGAGACATCTGATCATTACCCCCAGCAGGAGGTAGACATCAATTCCCAGATTCATGGAGTCTCCTATGATCAGAAGTGTTTTGGATTTCCTTTTTGCCTTTTTTGTTTTGGTCCCTGTTTTAGGTGAGTTTTTGTAGCACTAGCTCCTGTGCTGCAGTGTCCTGTTCTGTAGTGTCCTCTTCCCTTTTATTTGATTTTGGAGATCGAAGCAGATACCTATTGGTAGTTTTTATATGATTTGTGGAGGTGATACGTTGGTGAGCATTGAGTGATGGGGCACACAAATTGCCCCTTCTAACCACCTGCCAACCTCCCAGACCAACTACCCTCTGCGGTCAAGGTGCTTCAGTTGGATGTTGGGGAAATGGTGGGCAGTTTTTGTAATATATTTCCACCTGAATATGCCCATGTTATGCACAGCTGAGCCCTTAGATCTCTGATGGTCCAACATGTAGGACAGCGTCCTAAATCTTGTGTAACTGCCCTTTTGAAAAGTGTCCAACAGTACCTGCAGTTAATAATATCCATTCCAGTTGAGTTATCGAGTTTATTACCTGGTCTGAGTAATTAGAAGGAAAATGAAAGTAAAAGTTTGATTTTCTTTTGTTGTTTTGTTTGTTTGTTTTTGTATAAACTTTTATAACAAGTTAAATTAATTGTGCCCCTGTAAGTGAGGTCACTGTGTGGATACATGCAGTGGGGGTGGGGGCCCTTTTGAAATAACACCAAAAAGACTTCTAGTTCATTCCAATATCTAGTTAGCTCCAATATCTTATTTATTCTTTTCTCCTACATTTCACCCCTATCAGGGGCTTATTCATGGGGTATAGCTTCTTAATTCTCTTCAATATTCTTGTTTATACTGTATCTGTTAAAATACAACATCAGTTTTAATTGTCATTTCATTGCTTTAAAAGCTAAACATACAAAACGTTTTTTGGGAATAGTTGTCCTACCTCACTAGGCTGCACAATATTTATAATAGCTCATAAGAGTTCTTTCAACTATTGTGCCAGCATTTGTGATATAAATTTCATTCTCTGATAGATAAAAATTGATTATTATATTTTCATCATAATTATAAGTTAAAGTATGCATTGAGGATACAATGTCAGTTTTCTATACTACACTTTTCAATTATCGTTCTAAAAACTATTCCCAACAGTTCAGAACTTCAGGTGGCAGAATCTGGTGGGACAGAGTGGCACTAAAGAAGACCTCATCATATCATTCATAGATGTAGATCTTTTTGACCTTTCATGTATGAATATATCTATACATATATTTCTTTTGGTCGCTTTTTGTGACCTTGTGACCTCCCATTGAGGCATACCTAACAAACTCAGTGGTGTTAACATGTACACAAATATCAAGAATTGCTCAGTTCTTAGTGAAAATAGGCAATTTTTAATAAGCACACTCAGTCACCTTGTATGTGACCTTTTGACCTCCCACTGTAATTAGAGAATATGAGGCAGTGCTAAATAGACCTATTGGTAGGAATATATACATAAGTAGTAGGAATTACTTGGTTCTTTCTAAAAAAAAACAGCTAATAACTATAAAAAAATAGTCACTTTGTGTGACCTTTTGACCTCCCACTGAGAAACAAGGAGGATAAGAAGTTTATATATTTTCATATATCACATCACAAAAATGTGCTTTTTAGAAGATATAAGCAAATTATAATCCAGCACATAGTGTGTTATGGGTGACTTTTTGACCTCCCCATTTACCAATGGAAAATATATTCATGCACACTATTAAATGTATGGGGAGTAGCTCATATGTACTTCCTCCTGTATAAATATAATGTTTAAACCTGTCAAAACTATTTGCCATCTATTAGAAATGGCAAACACTTATTGTCTTTAGTGACCTTATGACCTCCCTTTGAGGGACCATAATCACACTTATCAGCATCATTAAACATTTAGTTACATTGGTTTTTAAAAATCCTTGAACGTACAGACACTTAGCTCTCCTTTTAGTAACATAAGAATTTTTATATTTTGAAGAGAAGTAAATAAGATATATTGGTCTTCTTTTGTGTCCACACTTTGACCTCCTGACCTCTCACCATACAAAATAGAAATAGCACTAGCTGTCAATGTTGGGATATATTTAAACTTTTATTTTTTGTCTTTCTTTAAGATAAATTAATAAATTGTCATGGTCTTGTACTCTATATGTAGTCTACAGCTTATTTTTAATGGTCTGTGACATGTTAAGGACTTATTCAAGCACCACTACTTTGTTTCTTCTTTTTCCCATTATAGATTTAGTTTTGAGTGGTAATTAGTTTTCTTTATTGTAAATCTAATTTCTGTATCTTGTATGTGCTCTTGTAATTAGCCCTGAAAGCTTAGCCTAATGATAGATAAAACTGTAAAACCTGTAAGCACCACCTGTAACAATTTCACAGAAGATATACCTTGCAAAAAACAATTTGAATCAGAGAAGATTACAGCAGTAATCTATAAGCACAAAACATTAACAAACCTGTAGGCACACCCTGTAACAATGCAGCAGAAAGTATACCCTGCAACAGCAATTTGAATCAGAGAACAATATAGCAGTAAAATGTAAGCAAAAAACATTAACAAAACCTGTAAGCACAAAAGAAAATAGTAACACACAGTAAATCTGCCTAGCCAAAAGCAGCCTTATTTTTTTTCCTTGCTCTGATAATGTTGTTCCTTGCTCTGTCCTGACAAGCAAACCTAGAAGAAAAGAGCTCAGCTGAAGCAATGTGCCTTTGCCAGCAACCTAACCTTCCATCCCAAAAACACCAACTCATATTAGGTTTGTGGAATCAATACGTAGAGCAAAAGAGGGAAAGATGTGATACGATCAAAACATTCAAACATCTTAAGGGCATTAACAAGCTGAAAGAGTCTAACATGTTTCAATATAAGAAGAATAGCAGGACAAGAGAACACAGCATAAGATTAGAGGGAGGTAGATTAAAGGTTAATGTGAGGAAGTTATTTTTCACAGAAAGGGTGGTGGATGCATGGAACGCCCTACCTCAGGAAGTGGTGGATATGAATACAGTGCAGGGCTTCAAGAAGTTATGGGATAGGCATGAGGGAGCAATACAGGTGTGTATGAATAAATAGGCCATTGACAGAGTAAAGGCCAAAGGCATATTCATAAGGTAGAAAAAAATGGACAGACCACAGTAGGCTCAGGGAGGGTGAGGGTGATGGAACAGAGGCGCATCCCTCCAGTTGTACCTCTCCACAATTCATATGCCATTCTGGCAAACTGTGGTTCCTCTATGGAGGCACCCACCATGGAGACCATGGAGGATGCTGGGAACCTCCACAAAGAAGACCCACAAGAGGGTGTCATGGGACCCCACAGGGGAAGGAAAACACTCCTGGTGGGGGACTCCATTGTTAGGAGGGTAGAATTGGGGTTGGAAGGGGAGAGGGAGGTAAGGTGCCTGCCTAGTGCCATGTAGAGATGCAGCGAATTTAAAATCTGCATGCGAAGTGGCCACTTCGTGTTAGTGCAATGCTATGTGAAGTGGCCATTGAGGAGTGCTCACTTCGCCTTGTGATTATGACTTGACTTTGCATTGTTATTCCACCTTACGCGGGAAGTAAGGCGGAATGGACAACATAGGGCACTTTGTGACAGCCCCCCCCTCTACACCACACGCATGGCTTACAGTACTGTAAGTCACATGTTTTAGCCAGGCAGGAAGGAAGTGTGTCATACCAGCAGATACTTTCACTTTCTCCTTTGCAGAGGTAGAAGGAGGAAGGGTAGTGTAGGAGAGGAGTGTGTATTTGTTGCTTAACTTGCTTTTTTCAAAATCATAAAAACCAACAGCTTTTTTAAAAGCTAATTCTTTAGTTTTTGTTGTACTGTTTCATGAGTTCTTTTTTTGTGACTGATTTATTTGTTTTGTAAGTTTTGTTTTGTGTAAGTGTGTGTGTCTGTGTGTGATGTGTGTGTGTGTGCGTGTGAGTCAGTCGTCATAGCGTGACGCATCGGAGTGAAAGGGAAGGAGAGTTATGGACCAGGAACAGTCTATGGCCTGTGTTGGCCAGACGGGAGTGTGGACACATGGGGGTCAGTGTGGGTGGGTGTCACTGGACAGCTCCAGATTATTTGGTCCAGCCCCCCCCCAGAAACAGCAGCACCACCAGTGCCACCGCCACATCCAGCAAGTCCGCCGCCACCACCACCACCATCTGTGCCAGCTGCAGGAGCTCCAGCAGCACCACCTCTCACTCCACAGCAGCAGGTGGAGCCCCCCAGGTGCGTGACAGTGCTGCCAGCAATACATCTGCCCCTGTTGTGCCTGGTCCCTCCTGCAGCTTGATAGTCTGGCAGTTTTTCAACTGTGTCGGGAGGGACAGGAGCATTGTGGTGTGCCTGCTTTGTGGTGTGCAGGTGTGCTGTGGCCACCGGGGAACACATCTGGGGGCTGGGGGCCAGAGGACACACATGCTTAGCCACCACAAGGTGGAGTGGTAGGCTGCCACAGAATGGGCCAGGCCTCCACCTGCTGGCCCTTCTGTGGAAGTGGCAGTGAGTGCTGCTCCTGTGCATCACCAGAGCAGGAGGAGGGCCACAGCAGCAGCTGCTGCTCCACCACTACCCCCACCACTGCCACCAGCACCACCCTCACCACCACCACTACCTGTCTTTTCTCCCACAGCAGAGGACCCGCCACGATGCCTGCAATGCAGTCAGAAATAGCACTGCTGTGGGCTGCAGTGGAGGAAAGTAATCAGAGGATGGGTGCTGTCCAGCAGCAGATGGAGCGAATTGAGCAAGAGCTGCTGCAAATAGTGTCGATGCTTCATCTGCTGCTGGAACATTGGAACTTCATGGGATCGAGCATTAGGTTTTGTTTTCTGCACACCTCCCCCCCCCACTGCTATACTGTTTTGTGTTTTGTTTGTTTAATACCAGACAGAGGGAAGGTCACAGTATTAGTTTAAAGGGAAGCAGTCAGCAACGGGAGCATCTGCATCCTGCCCCCTGCAAGGCTAACCTTCCAATTAAGCCTTTTAAGTGTGTTGCGGCATTTTTCTCACGCTGCAACATACTTTATTATACTAAAGAAACATCAGTGACCTGGAAGTATGGCAGATGATATGGGGGCTCCATTATGTGTAAAGGTGCAACGTTGATGCACCATGAATTTAAATAAAAAAGTATTTGAAGCGCATGGTGCATCTCCGCTGCCCCTTTCCTTTACACATAATGGGGCCCCTGTAGCATCCACCATCCTTCTGGGTCGCTGACCTTTCTTTATTAAAATAAAGTATGTTGCGGCATGAGAAAAATGCTGTAATATACTTAAAAGGCTTAACCAGAGAATAAGCCTTACACTGGGCAGGACACAGAAAGCTCCTGTTGCGCTACTTCCCTTTAAATATATACATGCACATAGTCATACATGCTCCTTATATGGGTGCCTTACCTCCAGGGTAATCTTTCTTGCTCCACATGTCCTTACATTCCATAGTGCAATACTTTTCTGGCAAAAACGCTCATAATTTCAGTAAACCGGGGCCTGGAGGACTTCCCGTTCTGAAGATCCACCCAAGTTCCGCCACCTTGCTCAGCAATGTTATGACGTGATGCCAGGCAGAGCACAGGGGAGTGCTTTATTATAGTAAATGGCCGGCAGCTTTCCAAATGTTTCTTTATGTTATGATGGTCAGTTTGTGGTGAAATGCAGTCATGTTTCCACTAACGAGGCTCTTGTTAATTGAAACGTGCCTACGTTTCACCACAACATTGCTGCACACAGGGGCGGGACTTGGGTGGCTCTTCAGAACGGGAAGTCCTCCGGGACCTGGTTTACCAAAATTATGAACATTTTTTCCAGAAAAGTATTGCACTATTTAAGGACATGTGGAGCAACAAAGATTCCTCTGGAGGTTAGGGACCAATATATTGGGTGCAATACCATCCATAACGATGTAACTTGGTGAATCTCTTTAAAGCAGCAGTGCAGCAATCTGTTGAAAATTTTGACCTATACTTTTTTATGCTATTTAACATTGCCATTTTACTTACATCCTGACTTGTATGATACCATTCTTTCCAGTATTTGAGTCTGCTTTAGTACTTTTTTCATGTGTGAGATAATAAAAAGAGCACTCCTTTTAATATGGTGCAGACCAGGTCTTCGTCAGTATTTTGTGCTGTTTTTCTCTATCAGTTGTTAAATATTACTTCAGTTGTCAAATTAACAATTATGCAGCAGGCAGTGTTTTATGACATCACAGAACAAAAATTGTTCAAAATCTGCTACAAATAGTGATAGGAACCTGGTCAGAACAATATTAAATAGTGTGCTCCTTTTTTATTTTCAGATGTGAGAAAAAGTAGTAACGCAGACACAAATTGTGAAAAGAAGGGTATCATACAAGTCATGAGGTAACTAGTGGCCGGCAATGGCATCAATGTAAAATAGCATAAAAAAATATAGGTCAAAATTGTCAGCAGATTGTTGCAATGCTACTTTAATTTATAATTTAAGTATGACATTATGTGCTCACAATCACAACACACAAAATGCATCTGTCTTCTGTCCAGAAAATTGACAAGTGCTTAGGAAGTGAAATGGGATCGTCACACCACATGCAAAGTCCCCAAGAATTTATTCCGCAGTCAGTCGTGCGTGCAGTGGTCACACAGAGTCCTCAGATTTTTCTGCATGCCCAAAATGCATCCGCCATGTGTCCAGAAAATTGACAAGTGGTAACAAAGTGAAATGGGTTTGTTTCAGCACATACAAAGTCCCCCAAAATTTATTGCGCAGTCACTCATGCGCGCAGTGCCCCAGAATAAAATGATGACCGTGAGTGAATTGTTGCTGGCCCAATGTGTGTTGTGATTTGAGCAAATGCTATGTGATCATCTCAGCTGGATGGAAGGGTGCCCTTTGTCTGTACAGTAATAGTAGCCTTGGTGAGTTGATATATATAGATACATATTTCTGTATTTTGAAGGTGAGAGGGGTTGACATGGACATGTACTCATAGTATTGTTCTGTATCACATGTCACAGATACTGTTGGTGTGCACATTCCACTGCTCAATGAGAACTTTTTGCGTAGAAATTTGCAATGGATAACTCTCGAGCACATGAAGGTATGTATTTTTTTTGGGGCATGGGGGAAGCATATTTGCAGGTTTGTCTGTAATGGTTTCTTATTTTGTTACTTCTTCACAGATTTCATCTGCATCCTTCATGAGCCTGGTTGTTACTGATGGTCATGGTCATCTAATGAAACAACTTCTGCATGTTGCATGTGCGCCCCAGCTGGGGGCTGATTTTGAAGAACTTGTTTGGATAAGGCTACATTTGTCAGAACAACAAAGCATCTGGAAGTTTCCTAAAAAAAGAAATGAATGACTTCTTACAACTTGTTATGGGTCCCTTCCTGGTTCTCAAATCTCAATCCCTAAAGTCAAGTTACATTTCAAACCCACATCTTGCCAACTAACACAACCTGTGTGCAATGTTTGTTGCAGTCTTTACAAAACAATGAAACAGATGAAATAAAATCTTCATACTTATCAGAATGGATTTCACATGGATATTACATTGCTTCCTCTCTGTACGGTACAGCTACAGTACCTATCCCAACAAGTTTTAGCGATGGAGCCTTTTTTTTGTTACCCTGTAAAAGAAACAAAAGAAGTGTACTGTATGTGTTTTACCATTGCGGCTCTGAAAAGCTACAGAAAACAAAACATACAACTAAAGGAAGTGAAGCAGCAAAACAAACGTGAGTACACATACTCACTTTATGGTTTAAATATTAAGAAGCTTTGTGTCTCTGGCTGATGGATGTGGTGGTCCGGACAGACTCATGGTGGCAGTGGTGGCAGTGGCTAACATCAGTCCTGGTGGTGGTGGTCCAAGGGGCAGACAGACTCATGGTGGCAGTGGTTAACATCAGTCCAGTAGTGGTGGTGGTCCGGGGGGCAGACAGACTCATGGTGGCAATGGATAACATCAGTCCCAGTGGTGGTGGCGGTGGTCCGGGGGCAGACAGATTCATGGTGGCAGTGGATAACATCAGTCCCGACAGTGGTGGGGGTTCGGGGGGCAGACAGACTCATGGTGGCAGTCGATAACATCAGTCCCAGTGGTGGTGGTCCGGGGGAGCACACCGCCTTTTAAAAACTTCAGTTAAAACCTACCAACATTAACCACATCATCATCATCCTCGTAAAGAAAGCTGCCCTCACAGTCATCATTGTCTGAAGTTTGACCTCTGGGAAATTCTTTCTCCATTGTGTCATCATCTATGTCAGTGGTGAGCCATTTCAGGCAGCCACTGCCAGTGCCACCAGAATGCTTCATTTCCGCATCAGCAAGACCACCATGACTAGGCCGGGGTAGGAATACCGAAGTTGCAGTCTCTGCTGGTATGTGTCTCTCATTCATTTTAATGAATGTTAGCAAACTAACATTTGCAGGAGACAGGTTTGTCTGATGATCCCTGACTATTGCACCTACTGAACTGAATATCCTTTCATCACTTACACTGGAGGGTGGGCATGTGAGGTACTTCAGTGCCACAGCAGTCAGCTCTGGCCATTTACTAACCTTTCCACTCCAGCACAAAAGAGGACCTTCAGTTATTGTCAGATGCCTGTTTTCAGACAAATATGACTCAACCATTCTCTGTGCCACATTAAGTCCATTTGTTGATGCATCATCCTGTTCTCCCGAATCATTTATTTCACAAATACCCACTTGGGACAAAGCCTCCCAAAGCAGGTTGATGCCTGCCACTTTGGATGACAGACCACCTGAAACTGCAGTCCCCTTCCCCTTGCAGGATATGCTTGATGGTCCTCCAGGTACACCTTCAGCTGGATTATGCTGCTGAGGTTTGCTGACCTTGGCACGTGACTTCTGTGCCCCATGAACCAACGCACCAGTTGACCACTGATATTTTTTACCTGTTCAGGCCCTCCCTCCAGTACTGATGCAATTCCATGTTTGTAGTGTGGGTCAAGCATTGTTGCTATGGCAACGTTGTCACTACACTGAATGCTCACAACGTGATGATTCTGGTCAAATACTGTCAGCATGTGTTGCAGCAACATACTGCTACCACCGTCTCCAGCAACATCAAGGCTATGCTGTACATTCACCAATGTCTGCCTCAGCACCCGCAGCAGTGGAATTGATTGGCTAATGGAGGCAGACTCGCTACTCACTGCCTGTGTGTCATGTTCAAAAGGCCGCAAAATTGTTATTGCAGAGTCCATGAGGTGCCACTGTTCAATTGTCATAGATATGGAGGCCCTGGAACTGTCACGGCTATTGTGCATAAAAAGATATTCTGAGATGGCTTTGCATTGTTCATACAACCTCTCTGCCATGTATAAAGTGGAGTTTCATCAGGTGACAACTTCCAGCTTCAAGCGGTGCTGAGGCAGGCTGTTTTGTATCTGCAACTGCCGCAATTGGCCACGGGCCTTTCCAGATCTTGAAAAGTAAGAGCAGATATGTTGTGCAATGGTCAGAATTTCCTTTACATAAGGGTGCTGCAGAAACTCTTGAACCACAAGATTTAAACAGTGGGCCATGCATGGAACATGAAAAAAAAACACCATTTGTGATGCATTTCACCACATTTGACCCATTCCATTGTCACTTGCTATGAACCCAGCTTTCAGGGACAGAGAGTTTAGCCATCTGTCAATTTCAGTCAGTACCATGTCCAGCATGTTCTCACCAGTGTGTGAACAGGTCACACTGTGCATAGCAATTGTTGCATGCTGTCGAATTCCTGGAAGATTGTTACTGCGACAATCCACCTTACTGCACTGATCATTCACACTACCAACTTCACAAACAACCCCCGGCACCTGCGCCTAGTGTGCAGTTATACACAAATATGACCACCCCGCTGTTTTGCCACTTGTCCACATATCCATACTTAAATGGCTGAATGGAGAGGAGGAATGTTGAAGGGCATGTCTTACTGAGTGGGACACAGTGCGGAACAACTCAGGGACAGCACAGGTTGAAAAGTATGTCCTGGATAGGACTTTCCATTTAGGACAGGTACATGCAGCAAACTGCCGGAACCCAGAATTCCCCACAAAGGAGAAGGGCAAAAGATCAATTGCCAGTATTTCCACTACAGCAGCATTGAGTTTACGACACTGTATGATTCGGGGGTACTTCAGTTTAGGCGCAAAACAATCTGTAACTTGGGCTGACTTAAACATTTTACACAGGGTGTGTTGATCACAAATGGTTGTGCTCTGTGATGAATTACATCGGCAGGGCATGGAGAGTGGACATTTGATGAAGGTGGTTGCACAGGTGATCATAAGAAACCCAGAAATGCTGTTATTTTGCCAGATTTGCCAACCGGGGTTGATGTACCACTTGCACTAGACATACTGCATTCACCACCACCACCACCACCATAAAAACTGCTACTCTCACCAGCACTGGACATTTCAAAGTCATTATGGTCCTCCACCTCATCATGCCTGTAGTAATCCTCTGCTCTTATTACCACACTACTGCACATGTTTAATTTCCTACTGGGCTTAACAGTCATGGAAGGGGATAACATGCTGGCTATGGTTGCCGGTGACATGGGTGAATGCCTCACTGTGGTATCAGCTGCCAGCTTGTGTTGGGTCCACAGTGCAAAGTGCCTATTCTTAAGATGTGTATGCTGTCCTCCTGTCCCCAGATGGCTCCCCTTTTTACCTCAACTCACACTCACATGGCAAACCTGGCAGATCGCAACTGAATCATCATTTGCATCTTGAACAAAAAAATCCCAAACAAGGGAGTGTGGTGCTCTGCTTTTAACATGTCCATGATGTGGCTTATTTAAGTCTGTTATTTTAAGCACTAAAGTGGGGGGTGGGCACGTGATGTTTCGGGCACTGCACATGTGGACTGCAACTGACCACCGAGACTACCTATCATATTGATTACTGGGTCATCATCATCATCAACTAAAACCAGTAGATCACAAGTTTTTACGGGGGGGGGATTCCTGCAAATAGACTCAGACACACCCACTTTTAATTTATTTTTCTCCGGTTCCCAAATGGGGTCAATTACATCATCATCATATTCATCAACGTCACACACATCCACATTTTCTGCTTGGATGCTAGCATGTGGACTGCATGTTGCAACAACAGCAACATCATCATCATCATCATCACATTCATCATCAGCATCTACACCACCATCACCTGATATTTTTTCACCACACTGTGAATCACTGCATGTAAAATGCTTGATGTGAAGTGCCACGGTGGACGGAATATCACATTGTATGCTATTGTTGACATGATCATCAGAATCCTCAGGTTCAGTTACTGGGATGTTGCTGGGAAGTATGACCTCATCTACGCTGCCTCTCACTTGTACTGCTTCACACTCAATATTTTTGAATATGGTACACTGGTCGGAATTAGAACTTGACGTAACAATACTAATACTACCTCCACCACCACTAACACCAGTAACACTAACACCACCGGTTGGGAAAACATTATCTCCTCCAACTATGAGTGAAGCTACTGATTGGACTGTAAAAAACATTGCAGGAGAAATACCTTTCCTCACATCAGCAATGCACTTCTGCGTCTGCATACTACTACCACGCCCACAGACCATCTTACTGCCAACATTGCCATGGTGAGAAACAGCTTTGCTTGCACATCTCTTTGCAGGCGTTTTGGGGGATCAACCACAAATATTATAACCAAATTCAGATTTTGATACATTCACTCTCTGATTTGAAGGATGCTGGATGTGAAGCCAAATAAACAACTGTGGCTTCAGCAGCAGATAAGAGACTACTCTGAGAATGTCACGAAATTAAAACAACTTCAGTAACCAGTAGTGCTGATGAGGTCACAAAAACAATCCAATCTGGTAAAAAATACCTTTTGAACGTGGGGGTTGGGGGCACTGAATACAGACAGTGCTGATTTTTACAGCACTACAAGCAGCAAAACTAAGAACAGATACCACAATCACAATACAAAACCAGGCAACTGCAGTGGATAGCAGGTTCACACTGCTGCGCTTTCAATTACACTAGTCTGTGGCACAATAAAAGGTGTATTATTTGATGCACGCAACACTGCATACACACTCACACACAGAACAGTTTGTGTACAATGCTGAATGAGAAATGTGCTGCAAATGCAAAAGTTCAGTACTATGCCAAGTTACGTATTGTAAATTTGTAATGTAAACAACCTGAACTTATGAACTGCAGCACCACATCCACACAGCAAACAGCAAGAAAATGTCTACTATTACTGACAATATTACTTTGTGTACATTAACACAGTCAGTTATATAACAAAAATATAACCAAAAAACAAAGAAATCACTATTTCTCCAACTTAAATCTACCTACATCACTGATTCACCCCTCCCCTAAACCACACTTTCACTGTCTTTCACCCCACACACTCAATGTTGTAAATTAACCTTCAAAATCCACACAAAAACAAAAACGTCTGATGATATGAGCATAGAAGGGTTTCCTACAATAGATGAACTAAAGTTGGTTCCCCCTTAAAAAGCAAAAATGCTTTTTGAACAGCTTTTACAAGATTCCTATCACAGACAGCTATCAGAGCACACTGTCTCCTACTCCTTCCTACTCATACTACCCTGAACTGAGACTGTGCAGATCAATATAGAGCCCATGTGACCTGAAATCCTATGAATCACTGCAAAATTTGCCTTTGGAGTTCAAAAACAAGGCAGAGTGAGGCGAAGTGCACTGCCCGCAATGCATTTCGCCTTAAAATTGGCAGAGTAGTGGCCTGGGGAGGTGGAGTAATGCGAAGTCATTGCTTCTAACGGATTTCGCATTCCTCATTATAACGCGAAGTACTCTGCTTTGTGTTGCAGAGCACTCCACAAATCCACCTTTGCTCCATGAATTGCTTCATAGAGTGGATTGAGCCCACTTCGCCCACCACTACTGCCATGGCTTGGAGGGACAGGGAGTGAATACTTAGAATCATGGGAGCAGCTGCACAGGGGAGGGAACTGGATGTCATTGTCCACCTAGGAACAAATTACCTGGCTGGGAAAGGGATCAGAGCAGTGCAGAAGAGTTTGTGGAGTTGGGGAAGGTCCTTAGACAAGTAGCATGCACGGTAACCTTCTCGGAGGTGCTGCCTGTCTATGGCATTGATGAGGCTAGGTTGCTCCACACCATGGGATACAATCAGTGGTTGAAAAACTGGTGCAGAGCTCAGGGGTTTGGTTGCATTGGGGACTGGGGGTCCACCTGGAGTGAAGCAGACCTATACTTGCAAGATGTTCAGCATCTGTCCAGGAGGGGAACCAGGATCCTACGTGATAGGTTTAAACGTTTCATTGGCAAGCATTTAAACCAGTCAAAGGGGGAGGCACTGGAAAGTAGTAGGGAATCCTTGCCCCCCCACAAAAAAATCAATGTAGTTAGTGAGGTAAACACAAAGATAGAGATGTTGGTAGGGAGAAAGGCAGGGGTAAATGGAGAAAATGACAAAGGCAATAAGAACAGGGATGGGGCAAAAAGGGGTAAGGCCATCAAGAAATGGAAGGTTATGAGACCAGTGCCCATAGTCTGGGCAACAAGCTTCCTGAACTGGTGGCCTTGATGGAAGAGGGATGCCAGGATATCATGGTAGTGACAGAAACATGGTACACAAAGAACCATGACTAGGATGTTAACATACCAGGGTACACAACATACAGGAGGGAAAGAGAGAGTAGAAGAGGGGGAGGAGTAGCTTTCTATGTAAAGGAAGGTGATAAAAGCAACAGAACAAAAGAGTAAACAGGGAGGGGAGGAGTCGCTGTGGGTCACCTTAGAGACTGGAAATGGCACCACAATCTGCACAGGGGTTGTATACAGACCCCCATCTCAGGGGGAAGGAATGGACAAGGATATTATAGAAGGCATCTTCAGGATGGCAGAGAAAGGGGAGATACTGTTGATGGGGGAACTGAATATGCCAGATGTTAACTGGAGAACCTTTGCTGCAGCCACATCAAAGAGCAGGGCCATTCTTGTTTCCCTACAGGGGGCATGCCTCAGACAGCTAACCCACTCAGAAAGGAGCAATCTTAGACCTCGTATTGTCAAATGGAGACAGTGAGAGGATCTCAGATCTAGAGGTGGATAGCCATCTGGGAATAAGTGACCACCAAACAGTGTGGTTCACGATAAACTCAGCTGCAGAATCAAGCCATACAAAAGTGAGGGTACTGGACTTCAGTAGGGCTGACTTTGGAAAAATGGGAGAGTGCCTTAGAAAAGCACTAGCAAACAGGCAAGAAAGAGGGGTGGAGCAATAATGGGGAAACATCAAAACTGCCATCACAGAGGCAACAAGCCTTTGTGTGAAGCAAATAAACAAACCAAAATGAAAAAAAAGCCACTATGGTTCTCAAAAGATGTGGCAGGGAAGGATAGGGAGAAAAAGGTAGTATTTCGGAAGTATAAGGAAACACAGAAGAAGCAGGACAGAGAACTGTACCAGTTAAGGCAGAACAGAGGGAAGCAGGAAAGGCAGTCAGAATAGCAAAGGCCCAAATTGAGGAAACGATAGCCAACTCAGTTAAGAAGGGGGATAAAATCTTTTATAGGTACAGTATATCAGGGAGTGTAGAAAGACAAAGGAAAGGATAGTGAGGCTGAATAGAATGGACAGTGGGTGGGCAGAGAGGAACAGTTAAAAAACAGGGATACTGAATGAATATATCTGCTCTGTATTCACAAAAGAGGAGGAGTGGGAGGTATCTAATGCAATTAACAGAAGCACTCTGGAGTGGGGGTCAATCCCAGTCCTTTCACAGAAGAAAGGGTTCTGAAATAACTCCTAAAACTAAAGGTGGACAAAGCAATGGGGCCTGATGAGATTCAGTCCAGAATTCTAAAAGAATGAAGGGGAGAACTAGTGACACCACTGACTACTCTTTTTAACAAATCATGGGAGGATGGTATGTTACCTGAGGACTGGAGGAAGGTGGATGTGATTCCCTTTCACAAAAGTGGGAGCAAGACACAGGCAGGAAACAACAGACCTGTCAGTTTGACCTCTGTGGTAGGGAAAATGATGGAATCACTTCTGAAGGAAATATTTGTTGAGTACCTAGAGGCCAGTGGGGCATAGGACCCAAGGAAGCATGGATTCACAGTGAGAAGGTCATGTCAGATGAATCTAATCGATTTCTTTGACTGGTTGACCAAAGTAGTAGACCATGGATGGTCTGTGGACGTGTCCTACCCAGAGTTTAGCAATTCATCTGACACACTCCCACACAAAAGATTAATAAACAGATTAGCCAGCCTGGGAGTGAGTCCCAGGGTGGTAGCCTGGATAAAACATTGGCTGGACAACAGGACACAGAAAGTAATAGTAAACTGTGTCCACTCTGAAGAAAGGGGGGTTACTACTGGGGTACAGCAGGGTTCAGTATTGAGTCCAGTCCTTTTTAATGTCTTTATAAGCGACATTGCAGAGGGACTGGAAGGAAAAGTATGCCTCTTTGCAGATGACACAAAGATCTGCAACAGGGCTGATACACGAGGAGGCGTGGAAAGGATAAGAAGAGACTTGTCAAGTTTGGGGGAATGGTCAGAAGTATGGCAGCTTGGATTAAATACAAAGAAGTGCAACATAATGCACCCGGGAAACAAAAACCCAGGGGAAGAGTACACAATGGGGGGTAGTAACAACAACAAAAATGGAAAGGGACCTGGGGGTAATCATATGAGATGACCTTAAGGTTGGTAAGCAATGTGACAAGGCAGTAGAGAGGGCTGGTGGGGTCCTCGGATGTATTTGGAGAGGCATCACCAGCAGAAAACAAGAAGTTGGTATCCCTCTGTACAGACAGTTGGTGAGACACCATCTGGAGTACTGCATCCAGTTCTGGAGACTCCATCTTCACAATGACATAGGCAGGATGGATGCAGTCCAGAGGAGAACTAAAATGGTGCATGGTCTGCAAGAGAAACCATATGAGGAGAAACTAAAGGAGCTTAATATGTATACCCTTGTGGAAAGGAGGGAGAGGGGGGATATGATAGAAACGTTTAAGTACCTCAGTGGAATCATCGAAGTCCAAGAGGGTAGCATCTTTCAGAAAAAGAGATGTGTAAGAACAAGGGGACACAATTTGTAGACAGAGCAGGGACAGCTCAGGGGCAATGTGAGGAAGTATTTTTTCACAGAGAGCGTGGTGGATGCATGAAACCATCTTCCTGAGGAGGCTGTGGGATCTAAAACTGTGGGAGAATTCAAGAATGCATGGGACAGACATAAGGCAATTCTTGTGGTGGGTAGGAAGAAATAGGCTCTTGGTTAACTAGAATCTACAGCATTTCCAGTAGGTAGGAAAATGGGCAGACTAGGTGGGCCAAGCAGTCCTTATCTGCCGTCAAAGTCTATGTTTCTATGACTGGATGGGCCTTGCGGTCCTTATCTGCTGTCAACTTCTATGTTTCTATGTAAACAGATGGCAACAAGATACAAGAGCAAACAGTCCTATAAAATGTGTAACCTAAAGACAGATATGAGATCAGGCTGCATTGGGACAAAATACCCAAACGCTTGGGGGTCTGATTCAAAAATGCCACAGTGTATTGATTAAAATAGTGCTACAACACCACAGAATGCCAAATATTTTTGAGCACCTCCCCTGTACTCTTTCTCAAGGCTATTTTAATCGATAAACTGGCATTTTTGAATCAGACACTGAAGCATTTGGGTCTTTTGTCCCAGCGCAGTCTGAGCTCATCTCTAATATTAGGTTTGGCAGCTTACAGTATATGTATTTTTGCACTATTTACTATTGGTTTCTGCCTTGAGAAATCACTTTTTAATTGTGGCCTGTTCTGGTTCCCAGAACCAATCTGGAACTGGAGAAGCTGCAAAAATGTTCTGAAATACAAATAAACACCTTAACTAATGCAGGGTATTTAGAAACTGGTAGTATAATCTAGAGGTTAGAGTAACAAGCTGCGAATGAGCTTGGTACATCCAACAGACCTGGATTTGATTCCCACAGCCTTCACTTGCATACTGTGTGACCTCGAACAAGTCATGTAACCTTCCCAGTGCTCCCAGGTTGAAAATAGGCATTGTCTCTAGTGGGCCTTACCTGGTTACCAAAAGAATAGAACAGAAACTAACTAAACTTCACAAAATAACATGCTAATAATAAAAAAACTCAATTATTGAACAGAAAGCTGGGGCTGTACTTGAGGGTGACTGCTCTCTTCAGGTGGGCAGACAAACCTGATGTTAGAACACCAGTGGGAGTGGGACCTCAGTGCAGAGTTTGGATTTAGCATTCTAATTCTAAAATGAGCATACATTCTGTCTCTGGGGCATCACACTTTGCCAGGAAGATGGTGCATATTATAATGCATCATTGATTGATTCCTGTCATTTGAAATAAAAAGCCAACAGACCCAAGGCAAAAACTATAACAAGAGCAATTGTAGAAATGCTAGCCACTGACTTGCTGCTATACTCCTTTGTGAACAATGCAGTTTTTTTTTTTTTATTGCCAATGCAAGTAGCAGTGGTGATGCAGCAAGTGCCAGCCATACTTCCTTTTCCACAGTGGCTCTTTGATTTGTATCAGAGTGTCTGCAAGGCTGGGTCACTGTGTGCACTGAAAGCATGATTTGTGCCAGCAGTTCATATAACCACTGACATGTGAGCCAGTGGTCAGACTACTGATTACATGGCAGTGACTTCCCATTAGATAAGTTTCACCTCATCCATCTCCTTCTGTTCCTTCTCCTACTCCAGATATTCTGGGTTAAGTGCCAGCAGCAGCAGTAGCCTCAACTCATATGAGCTCTCCATCCTCCCCAAGAAGCCAGCTATATGAATTGATTGCTTTGACAAACACCATTGAGCAGAAAACCTGTTGTATCTCCTTCAACAAAAGTTTAATGATTGGATGACACCAAAGTCTTTAACAACAGGTTTTATAGTATTGAATAACGCAAAAAACATTACAAAGGCAGTTTATAATGGGGATTACATAGATGTTCCATGTCTTGCTCACTAAATAAATCTGTTAGGGACTTCTAGATGAGGGAGGTACCACTGTGGATACCTCTGTAGATCTGGCCAGAAATAGCTGTGGTCATTTTAACCATCCTGTGAAGGCATGAACGCTTTCACAAAATATTCAGCAGTGGATGTACCTCCCTCTCCACCACCTGAATCAAAATGTGACAAGAAGGTGGAATTCCAGATGATGCAACTGCTACTAAAACAACTGAAGGCCATTAAACAGTATGTCATTGAACATGTTATTGGTAAGGAAGAGGTAAACATCAGATGAAAACAGTGGTGCATAACTGAGATCCTGTACACAGTGCTAAAGCCCTTTAGGAGGCCATATGGGAAGTATCTGCTGATGTAGCCTGTCTAAGCAAGGTACTCCCCCCTCATTGCCCTGATTAACTTGTACCTTGTTTGCACGAAAACTCTGTATGAGTACAAGGAGAATCCCCTATTGTTAATCTAGTAGAAGGACACATTTCTGGAATGACGTAAGCATTTCAGACATTTGTACAGACAACCACTACACCCTGCTCAATTTCTTTGAGCCTCACTTCAAAGACACATTTGACACATTGTTTGATATACAAAAATGTGGAAAGGATCAGCAATCCTACAAAGTCAGGCTACTCTATCTTGTGTATGAATTCAACAAAATAAGGCCAGGAGCACAAACACAGCACAAGAAAAATGCTCATCATCACTTTCAATTCCACTGCAGGCAAGATGGGGAGAGGGAAGAAAGAATCCCATGGCGTTGTCGCTGCCACTACTGAACATCACAGAAGATGCTCATTCTTGTCACTAAGTCAAATGATACCTAGTGTTGCTGCTTCACCCCCAACCCCCAAGAAAGAAATCCATTGATAAAAAAAAAACTCTGGGAACAACTGGCTGAGTATGTCATGATGAGAAAGCATGGCAAGTCACTGTCCTACATAGTGATGCCTGAGATGTCTGCAAACCAAACTGTGCAGAGCTATCTGAATGAGAACATGCCTCTAGCGGAAGGAGATGAACTTCTATTGTACTGGCATCAAAACAGACCATTTGGCTCTCTTTGACACAGGTAGCTGATGAACACCTTACTGTAGTTACCCATCTGCAGGTACATACTCAAAGATATTTTCTAGTGCTACAAACAATATTGCCACCAAGAGGAGAATGTGCCAATAGGCTCAACATGTCTTATAGGTCTCATAGGCAAACACAGAGCAAAGAAATCAATTTATCCATAATGCTCACCTTAATTAATTATTATATCCAGTTATTCCATGACCTACATAGTATTTATCCAAATGGTTCATAAATTCATTCATATCCCTGCTAAACAATACATGAAGTGGCAGTGAATTCCAAAGTTTTACTACTCTTTTGTTAAACCAGTGTGCTCTCCTATTAGAGTAACAATGTTCCCCCCTTAGCTGTAATACATGTGAAGAGATACTGACTTTGAAAAAAAAAATGTCTCTTTTCCAAATCCATTTGCAATGGTTTATGGATTAATAATCTCCTACACTTTCAGCTGGGATAAAGACAGAGAATGGTGTTAATGATGTTGAAGGCTTTTGTGTCTTTATTGGAACCAGTAGCCTATACAAACATTGTGGGATACTGCACTGTTGTGGTTGCTCAGTCTTCTTCAGCTTACAACGTTTTGTGAAACTGCAGTCCTACATTTGCTGAACAAATAATTTTGGACAACGTTGCCAATTTAACCAGTGTGCGAGTGTACATCACTTACCACCATGGCATAATGGGATGCCTTCTACACGTGAGGCACTGTCCTAACTAAAAACAATTTTTGGAACCAGTAGCCTAGATTGTGGGATGCTGCAATGCTATCTTGACTCAGTCAGTCTTCATCAGATAACAATATTTTGTGGATTTGTGGGCCATCATATAATGACTAAATTATTTTTGGGGCAATGTTGCATCCAAAATGAATGTTTGCAACACTTATCCATGGCATAAAGGGAAGCACCGTCCACTTGTGGTACTGCTCAAATGGACACAATTTTTGGAACCAGTAGCTTGTACTGTGGGTTGCTGCATTGATGTTCTGTGGGCATACATCATTTTGAGCATTGCTGGTCACAATCTCTTATGTAATACCCTTTTCCGGGAAGGAGCAAAAATCCCAAAGGCTGATAACGATGAGCTCTTAGACTTGAAAAGATGGTGTGGGAGACAGGGGTTGGCTTGCCCTCTTTCCACTACAAAACTCCACCAATTAATCTCAGCACTAATGGAATGTTTGGTATACAACATTCACAGTCACAGGTCATGAATCTTAGATTCTGAGAATCTTTTATTTTCAGGACAGCAAAACAGTGAGCTTTTCCCATTAGGGCTTTTCCAATCTTCATTAATTTTACATCTTTTTCCACCAAAAAAACATGGAGACTTCCAATGACTTCACTGGCTGAATGTCTGCTTAGCACCGAAGCTCTGCTATAAGCCTGCTATCAAACTGATCCAGCAAGTATATTTGTCGTTTTCAATTGACATTTAAGGCTTCAAGAAACAACAGAGGAAACAGAGTGACTAGATCTTGAGCTCAAAACCCTGTTAGTAAGATAGATAACAAAGGATCCAGCCTGACCAGCGGTCTGCACAGCAGGAGCTCCTCGCCTGCCAGCATGGCCAGCTTGGAAGTTGATACAGACGTAGAAGCAGAGCCATTGTCTAGATACAGATTTGAAACTCTACTACATGAAATAAAAAACTTCAGGAGCAAGAGCTCTGAAAATTAAATAATAAACTTCAGGCCTTGGAGAAATATATCCAGGCTGCTGAAGATCATACAACAGCAGTGAAAGATGGAACCCTGCAACTCTTCACATCAACCAACTTTTTGTTGGCTCAGAATGCCAATTTACAAGATAAATTGCAGGATTTGGAAGCCCACTCTTGATTTGACAACCTAAGGGTGTATGGTCTACTGGAGGATGCAAAGACAGGCAAGATGCCTCATTTTATGGAGGATCTCCTAAGGGACATATTGGAGCTCCCAGCAACATTTGAATTTTGTTTAGAGAGGGCTCACAGAGCACTAACTCCAAAGCCTATGGGCTTCAAGGCAAGACTGCGATCTGTAGTTATGAAATTCTCCAGCTTCAAAGATTAGGAAATAATTTTGTGCAATGCCTGGGGTAGGAAAACTGCTAAATAAAATTATGCTTGTCTATTTTTTATCAAGACTCTCTCTGGAGATTTTACAATGTAGACTAGTGTACACTGGTGTCCTATGCACCCTTAAGACTCACCATATATGCTTCCAGGCTCCCTACCCCATGAAATTGCAGGTCTCGTGGAAATCCTGTACAGCTCTTTATACCACACCTGAAGAGGTGAGACAAGCCCTAAAGGAATGGGGGTGGTCAGTCCAGATAGCAGCATTTTCCTCTCAGCCCTCCCACCCCCATCCACAACATTCAGCTTGGAACTCAGGCTGCCTGCACCACCACAAGACTACAGGAAAAAGGTCTGCACCAGCTACCTTGCAAGACATATGGAACATTTTAAAGTCATTCTGAAAAGCCAGAGATTCATGTGCTAGCAAGCAGGATGTGGATACTTGAATGTGTTGGGTGAGACTGTTTCTTTGTATTTTTTTCCCGCTTCTCCCCAGTGCATGGTTTGGAGTGACTGTAGACTCTCTCCCACTCAGAGTGTTGCTGTCCTCTCCCCAGTGATGATACATATGCCCCTTCCTCCTGAACTGTTTGATCTACATGTCTCTGTTATTTTGACTTCCTCACCTACATACTAATTGTTTCAATCGTGACAGGGCTATAGCTCCATGCTCTTGCTTTCCAGATCAGCCTATGATCTCAGGTGAGGAGCCATGTGGACTTCTTACCAGTAAGTGCCACCATAGACTATGTTTTTTAATTTGGTAACAAGCTGTCAGCCTTCAACTTAGACCAAGGTCTATACTAGTAACTTTTACCTCCTCTCATGTCTGATGGTTGAACTTAATACTACCTTAATTATGGGCTGTTGCCCTAAAGATTATTTTTTCATGTTTGAGGGAGTGGGAATATTAGGTTACATGTACAGGTGGAGGTATGCAGTGACAGATGAATCTTCCCTAACACAGCTGTAACTGTCATTTTTTATATGCGAGATTTTTGTGGACACAGAGGCCATTTCCCATTCGGCAGCGCTTTGTTAGATGACTGCTTTGAGCTTACTTGTTTTTTATTTCCTTCGTTGTCAGTTTTTTTTTATCCCCTATAACATAACTGGTCTTGTTACATCTCCCCTTTCCTACTAATGCCTGCACAGAAATGGTTACAGCTTGACATAATAATAGACCCTAAGTCAGATTTGCATAAAGACGTCAGATCTTTCCTTAAACCAGAGCTCATTTTACCTGCCATAAGCAGACTGTATATAGCCTAAGCCACCTCATGGGAGCAGACCTTCGGCAGCTGCAGGAATATCCCTAATCACCCAATCCCACCTCTATCCCCCCTGCTTTGAATCACCCTCCTTTCTACCTGCACACTATATCCCCCCACATAGCCGGGCCATACCTGCTAAAAGCCTTTGGTAGCAACAACGTCAGCTGTGACCCCCTAGACTCCAGGATCCTCCACCTGGTCTTGGTTGTCATCCTAGTCCCACTTACAGGCCTACTAAACTGGTCTCTATGCCTCAGTCAGTTTCCCAGTGCTTGGAAATCAGATGAAATCACTCATATACATAAGAGTGGAGATCGGTCTGCACCTAACTACTGGCCGATCTCTATCCTCCCCCTGCTCTCTAAAGCCCTAGAAAAAAATAGTGTCTATTCAACTCTCCGAGTATCTGGCCAAATATGACATAATGTGCCCAGAACATCATGGTTTTCATTCAGGACACAGTACCACTATTGCTCTCCTGGAGGTCTCCCAATATCTGCACTCTGCTTTTGACTCCGCCAACCTTGCTGGTGCAGTGTTCATAGACCTCTCCAAGGCTTTTGACACTGTTTGTTACCCCCTCCTGCTTGATTCCCTCCACCAACTCGGCTTTTCTGCTGGTCCCCTTGCCTGGTTCTTCAGCTACCTCTCTGCTAGATCCCAGCATGTGAAGATAAACGGCTGCTTGTCCAATACCTGGCCTGTTCATTCCGGAGTACCCTAGGGCTCCATTCTGGACCCTGTACTTTTCAGTCTCTACCTCAACACTCTCCCCAGTGCTTGCACAGGAAAAATGCTCCTCTATGCCAACAATGTGATTCTCTTTGCTTCCCACCCTGATCCCTCTTCTCTCCAGGTATCCCTCCAGAATACCTACAACCAAGCTGAAAAGTGGTTCCTTGACCACCGACTTGTCATTAGCCTAAAGAAGACTAAGTCAATGCTCTTCTCCCATCACCAAAACAAGGTCAAGAATGCCCCCTCTTCATTCTTCCCAGGACTCTGCACCCACTGGAGCAAGTGACCTCTTACAAATATCTAGGCATCACTTTCGACTTGGATCTCACCTTCCACACCCACATCAATGCCCTATCCTCTGCCATAAATACTTGGATAGGCCTACTATACCATCATAGAGATTGCCTCCCCCAAGTTGCCATATGGCTGGCCATCACCTCTTCCGTCCTGTCACTAGTGGACTATAGCTTGCTCATTTACGCTGAGACAGACAATACCACCTTGACTAAAATCCAGCTCTCAATCAATAAGGCCTGCAGGCTCCTGACTGGAGCCCCTAGCCACACTCACACCTGCCTGCTCTCCTCCACTGCCAAACTGCTCACCTTTGAGGAGCATCTGCACTACCAGACCTGCCTACTTGGCAAAAAATCTCTTCTAAGGCTCTCCCCCGGGGGTCTCTGCTTTCCTACAGTGTGTGTCCTCACCTGTTGCCACCCATAGCTCTGGCAAGACCACCTTTCTGGTGAACCAAGACCCCGCTAGCCCAGAGGTCCTTCCATTACTGAGCCCCTGCTTGGTTCAACTCCCTCCCACTCTGCATCACAGACATTGCCAAAATTGGTCCTTCAGAATTACTCTCCAGAACCATCTCTTCGATGGTCATTGCTGTAGATGTACCTAATTAATCCCACTGTGGGATCCTCCTGTCAAGCCTCCCCGACTTGACAATGTCCTCCAGACAGCCTGTCCTCCCCTCCCTCCCACCCCCTCCCCATCCCTACCTCACCCCTTTCCAGGTATTATCTAAGTATGTCTGGGGCTGTACCCCCAATATAACTGTTGGGTACCTTGTATATGACTATAGTGTATGGTGGAACGTCTTTCTCCACCGAAATCCATCACTGTCGAAATGTTGTTCTCCTACACTAGTGACGTTTGCAGTGCAGCAGAATGATTAATCTACCGCACTGCAAATGTCACACACTGTGTCCTCGAGCAGCATTTGACAGTTAGGGCTCACTCCATAGACAGGACACAGCGAAAGTGGCAATGTCGGTGCAGTACTAATGTTTAGCATTAAAAGGTTCAAAATGTAAAGTTCTTAAACAGTTAAAATGTCAAGCATGAAAACATTCAAAATGTAAAGTTCTTTTTTCCTTCTAGTAACCCAGTAAAAATGTTTGAAGCAGAAACATGCTGTAGCGATTTTTTTTCCCCCAAAAATGACGTTCCACCATACACTATAAAAAAAAGTGCATGGGGAACAGTTGACAACAGGGCATCTTTATCCTCGTCGGCACTATAATGATGGATTACCTCTTGAGCTGTGTTCGAGGTAATCCGTCGTCATAGTGCCAACTCGGTGAAAGAATAGCCCTGTTGTCAACTGTTCCCCATGCACTATCCTATATGTAACCTAGTATAAGTAACAATATTATGTAACCTATATGTACTCTATGTTTAATGTTCTGCACCTGCACTGTTCTCACTGTTGTAACCACACTATGTAACTCTGTCAACCCCACTGCGACGAGATGCCTTTGTAAATGAGTCCATGACTCGAAGGTTGCAAATCTGACTTTTCTATTAAATAAATAAATATCAATATTTATCATTCATCATGGGGGACTATGATGCTCATGATGTGTTTTCCTATGGAGTATTATTTTGTGGCATTTCAAAGTGGCCGCTTTTCTGCCTTCCTCACTAAGTATCATTAATGCCTGGTGTTGGGGTGTGAGGAGGGGGACGGACATGTGAAACTGTGAGGCATTCTTCACTTGTTCCTGATTTTAAACTCAAGTGGATTGGTTTAGCTATTGACCCTGGACTAGATTTTAGCAATGTCTTTTAGCAGCAATCTCTCCCACTTCTCTTTTGTTTCCTTCTTCTTCTTCTTCTAACTAGGTTCATCCTATTTGCAGTGCTCAGGACCAGTATAACATTTCACAGTTTCATGGTACAGGCATTTAGCAGCAGAGGGGGACAGTCAGACTTTTCCTTGTTCAGGAACAGCCATGTTCACTGCACTCCCTTTTTGCTTACATTTCATTTCATTTTTATTTTATTCTGTAAAGGCACATGGGCAAAATGTTCATTTTCACAAGCATCCAGTTCTGACAAAAACAACATCGGGTGGATATGTACACATATACAGAAAATACAATTTTGCAGAGAAAGACTTATTACACAGGTGGGTATATGCACAATTTGCAGACAATGCAAAATATAACAGAAGTACACTAATAACAAAGATGCAAGGCATTGTCAGTTAACCGTACAGAGAGCATGTTGAAACAAACATTAGGATTCTGAATAACTAAGAACAGCAATGAAAGGCTAGGGCATTGCTGAACAAATGTCCAAAATACAGAACCTGGAGGGTAGGGAATGGGGGTGAAAGAAAGGGGAATAAGAGAGATTACAGTAAGGGAAGTAAGTTAAACAGAAAGGGGAGTGGTGGAGAGTGGCAGTCTCCATATCCTGGAAAGGAGTAGCTAGAAACAGTTGCAAGGGGGTTTATTGAGCAAGTGCTTTTTCAGGTTAACCTTAAAAGAATTGATGGAGGAGCAAACTGCAATTTTGGACAGTAGCATGTTGAATACTTTGGAGCCCTTGTAATGAGTGATTTCTGTCCCAGAGAGGTGTCAAAGAACGGGACTTTAAAGCAGAGGAGGAGGAGGCACTCCTAGTAATATGAGAAGAATCCATTCTTATGAAGAGAGAGGAGACACTGGGAGGAAGGAGGTTGCTGAGGCTTTTATACATGAACATATGTGTCTTCCAGACAAGCATGTCTTCTAGCAAGAGCCATATGATACTGTTGAATCAAAAAGAATACAGCTATGGGTATGGCAGGGGAGCCAAGTAATGAATCTCTTGATGTTATTGTATGCTGCTTTTAGCTTAAAGAAATTGGTGGAGTTTGTCAAGGGAGAGAAAACATGGGGCCCGTAGTCAAGAGGATGGAGAAGTAAGCTGGAGGCATGATACATTTTTGGTTTTAGGATGAAAAATTGATAGATCCTGTAAAGGAACCCAAGTCCTAAGTGTATTTGTGTTAATCAGCTGGGTTACGTGCGGTCCAAAAGAGAAGTGCTCATGCAGTATTAACCAGAGGTATTTAAATTCTCAGACCCGCTCAATGGCAATGCCATCATTGTCCAGGAGAGTGAAGTTGAAGGTTGTGGGTTTCCAGGTGCTTGTGAAAATCACACATTTTGTGTTTTTTGGAGTTTAGGACCAGTCCTTGGGAGGTAAACCAGGAGTGGAGACTGTAGAAATCTTTCTGGAGTTTAGAGAGGAGTGTAGTTGGGTCCCTGTCATTACAGTATAATGTGGCGTCATCTGCATAAAGGATAATGTTAGTATGTAAACATACTGAAAGGATATTATTAATAAAAGAAGAAAATAGGAGAGGCCCCAGGATTGACCCCAATGGGATCCCTTATTTAATAAGATAATTAGGTGAGGATTGGCATTCAATAACCATTTTATGGTACCTAGGATGGAGGAAGTTCCCAATCCAATTAAGTGTTCTTGAAGAGAAGTTCATTTGGGTGAGCATAGCTAGGAGCAGGTTGTGGTCCAACAAATTGAAAGCATTAGTTAAATCCACAAAAAAGGAGCCCATATATTGTCCATCATCCATAGCCTTAAAAATGTCATTGGTTAACCTCATGAGGGCAGTTTCGGTATTGTGTTTTGCCCTGAAACCATATTGAGCCCCCTGATGATGTAATATTTTTTAAGTGCTCTGTGATTTTTGCATGAACTATTTTCTTCATAATTTTGGAGAGGGGAATAGTAGGGGGAAGGGTTCGATTGTTACTGATTTCCTGTTTGGAACCTCCTTTATGCAGAGGCATGATGGAGGTGATCTTTTATGCTGCCAGGAAAGTATCTGAGCAGAATGCAAAATTAAGGATACTGGTGATGGGGGATAGCAATGTCCTTAACAACTAGATAAAGGATTCAGTACTAGAGGTCATCAGAGCGAATACTGGGTTTAGGGTTATTCTTCTTAATGAGTTTGACAGATTCGGTGGGGGAGAATGCTTTGAAATAGAAGGTGGGGGCATCTGTTAAAGCTTAATCTGGTTCAAGGTCATTTGGCATTCATCTGTATCCCCCTCCCCCCTGGTTGTGCCTGAAAATAGGTAGGATTTGTCTAGTGCACTTACCCGGTCAACAAAAACTAAATAAATAAATAAAGTATTGGGGTTGGGGTTGGGCTGGCCTGGGTGGTCTGGAGGGAGAAGAGTCTCGTACTTGTCAAGATCCCCAGAAAATGAATTAAATATAGAGGCCATGCATGTAGGATCATTTGATGATTTCCCATCTAAAAAAACAGTGATCTGCTTGGATTTCCTAACTTTGCCCAGAAGGGAGTTTAGCGCACCCAAAAGCTGTTTCGAATTAGCTTTGGTATAAAGTTGGCTGTTCTTGATGTGATTTACCTCCTCTGCTCAGATGGTGGACTTGGATCTATTGTGGAGGTTTTTGTTCTCCTGGAGGAAAATGAGTGAGTTAGACTTCTTGTACTTAGACCAGGCCTTGTCCCTACTATGCATAAGTCTAAGTAGATCCAGAGTGACCCATTTGTTAGGGTGCCCATGCCCGCTAATCTTTTTTTGAGGGATAAGGGAGTAAAAGACAGAGCTGAAAGTGTTATAGAAAGCTTCAGTGATGGAGTCTATGTTAGTAATGATGGTAGTGAAAGACCCATCCATGGATTTGATAGCATGTGAGAGTTCTTCCAAGTAAGCCTCTTTTATTTTACTTTGTTTTTATCCCTGCCTGACTGCCCTCTTCTTCCACTTCTTCAGACCTGATCAACCCCTTAGATCACCCCCACGAAGTCTGCCTGTACAGCTCCAGGCTTCTCCATTATCCCTTTCCTCATCCATCTCTTAGGAGTGCCTGCACAACAGGTCTGCCCATGGGTAGGTGATCAGGAGCCTTAGATCAGTTATCATCTAGGATCTAGAGTTTTTTTATTCATTTTCTCCTATTCCCTTCCTGATCCCTCCTCTCCTGAGGGCATC
Organism: Neoceratodus forsteri; assembly: GCA_016271365.2. Taxonomy (NCBI): domain Eukaryota; kingdom Metazoa; phylum Chordata; order Ceratodontiformes; family Ceratodontidae; genus Neoceratodus; species Neoceratodus forsteri. The sequence continues at coordinate 1,023,955,169 of CM028135.1, read as the reverse complement.
GACATGCAGAACAAATGTCCAGACAGATGGCGTGCTGATGCATTCCATTGTCAAGTGCCCACAACATCCTCCCAGACTCTGGAGAGCTGCCTGTGCCCTGATGCCCATGCTTCCACAGGTATTGGTGCATCAAGTGCTTGAAGGCACCCCAGGAACCCACCACAGGAGGAGGAGGAGCGCATCCATTGGGATGCTCTATCCTTCTCCCCCCCAGGAGGAGGAGAGCATCCGTTGGGATGCTCTATCCTCCCCCCGACCCCTGGCGGCCTGAGTCCATTCCCGAACCCGGGTTCTTCTGCATAATGCAAGGTGTGGTGTCCTGTGCCTCAACCCTCAGCACCACTGGGCCAGCAGTTAGCCTTGTTTAATTACCTTGTGAAGATAAAATTGGGTAAGGCTTTGAGAGCTTTGACCGACCAGTGACAAATTACCCTGAGACATTTTAGGTTGAATACTTTTTTGCCTTCATGTTCATACTTAAGTTCCATGTGGGGAAAGGGGAAGCAATGTAAAATGATGGGTTATGAGAGTGACTAACTGCACTATAAATCTATACTGAAGCTACCATTCACATTTTTTTCCTTTCTATGAGAAACCGGACTCAATTTGATTAGCTGCCTATGTGTTTCCTTTAATGTTTCAAGCTTATGACTGTTAGCTGATAGCTGATTATGGGTGTTAATTTTTTTTTCAATTTAATGTTTATTAGAAGTTTTACAAATTTTACACATTTACAAGAGACAGAGCAATAAAAATTATCATGTTGTGCAGACCATACCAAACAATGAGTCTCTCAACCCCTCCCACCTCCCACACCCCATCCCTAATCCCCCACCTCCCCAATCATACCACAATGCACATGACACAATCATTAAATATATGTCAAAATTATCTATATTTTAAACTGATTAAATGGAGGACAGCGTGTGAAAGGGATCTCAGATCTTATTATATTTAGGCAGTTTATGACAGAGGATTGAGCTCATTTCTTCAGTCCTGAGATTCCCCAGTAGCTCATTAAGCCACTTATTGTAGGACAACACTTCCGAGTCTTTCCAGTGTCTGAGTAATTTTTTTTTATTTAGTTTTTGTTGACCAGGTAAGTGCACTAGACAAATCCTGCCTATTTTCAGGCATGACCCGGGGGAGGGGGATACAGATGAATGCCAACTGACCTTGAACCAGATGAAGCTGTTCATGGTATTTTTAATGAATGAAGGAAATTTGGCCAGGGCACCGGGGAAATTCCTCTACTCTTTTCAATAAGTGCCATGGGATCTTTAACATCCACCTGAACTACCAGCAATCCAGGCAGATGGGACCTCGGTTTAACGTGTCATCCGAAATTTTATGTTTTGACAGACATTGCAATGGTGGATATATAGTATTTACACTGCATAACTCTTAATGTAGAATAATCCCCTAAGACACAAATTTCAGGTGTGAAACATTCAGAAATGTCCAGCAAGGGATCAGCCTAAGCTTGAATTGTTTCCCAAAGGGGTACAACTTTCGGACAACTCCAAAAAATATGGAGGAGTGAACCTTCTTCCAGGGAATACCGGGTACATAAATTGGATTCAATAAGGCCCCAGTTGGCCAATTTCTGGGGTGGAGTAGTATAAATTGTGTAGGATATGGAATTGTGTGAGACGGAGTCTGTCCTGTGTAATAAAATGGTGGCAGTTGTGACATAAAGAGGACCAGTCTAAATTCAAAGAAGGAAACAGAGAAATCCAATATTTCATGGGGCCTTGATATTGGGGAAAACGCTATTCAAAAAGCGCAGCATATATTTTAGATATGGCCTTGGGAGGATGACTCAAAACCTGAAGATCTTGATGTAAAGACAAAGTATTAGACGCAGGTGAGAAATGGCCCAACATTTTGATGAGGAGATGCTTAAGTTGACAGATTTTGAAATAACCAAAGGGAGAATTTTATGTTTGGACATAATGTCCGAGATAGAAAGCCAGGAGTTCTCATCTTTCTGGAGTAGGGATGGAGATCCATTCCCCAGCTGTGGTAACCAAGTGGAAGGAATGGGTTTGCCATGAAGTAAAAATAAAGGAGAATTTCACATTGATTGGGAAAGGTTGTGGTGAAGTTTATATTGCAAGGATGTACAGAGTTGTGCATGTACTCGAATAGACACCTCAACTATTGTGGATTTTAATTTGGAAGGAAGGAGGTTTGGTTTTACATTGAGCAGGTTGGAGGGTTCATTCCCCGTGGAATGAATCAATGCTCATTCTATATCAAGCCACAGTGGAAGGGAGGATGAAGAAACAGGGTCAAGCCATCTGATATATTTAGAGGCATGACAAGCCTAGTAATTAAGATGTAAATGGGGGAGCCTTAATCCACCTTTCTGTTTCGGGGCTGCTAGTTTGTTGTAAGTCAATCTCGGTTAATTGTTAGCCCAGATAAATTTCGTACAGATGTGGTGTGTCTTCCTGAACCATGTACCGGGTAACCAGACATTGAGAAGATTGAGGGGGTATAGAAATCAAGGGAAAATATTCATTTTGACTAGGCTGATCCACCCCAAAGTGATAGTGGGAGTTTCCCCCATCTGTCCAGCTCTTGAGAAATTGCCAGAACAAGAGGGTCGAGATTTTTCTTAATAATTGAGAGAGGATTTCGAGTGACCAAAATGCCAAGGTATTTGAGATAATCAGGGGCCCATTTGAGGACTAGGGTGGTGACTGATTGTTTGAACACCTTGTGATTCAAGGGAAAAACAGGATTTACTGAGATTTAAGTTATAATTGGAAAGGCGACTGTAACTCTCAAAGACCTCGAGCATTGCAGGAATAAAAATGTTTGGATGGGAAATCTGAAGGAGAATATCATCTGCATATGCTAAGATCCTAACCTCCTTCCCGTGCACAATGATACCCTACATCTTGGTACTGGCCATTAAGTTTTGGAGAAGTGGCTCCAGATAGATATTAAATAAGAGGGGGGAGAGGGGGCAACTCTGTCTGGTTCCCAAGTAGAGGGGGGAAGGATTTGGATATAACTCCATTTCCCATGATTCTAGCTGAGGGGGCCTGATAGAGAGCTTTTATCCAGTCCTGGAATTGAGATGGGAAGCAAAAGACTTTTAAGGCCTGGAACAAGAAGTTCCAATCGATCCGGTCGAATACCTTCTGAGTGTCCAGGGACACCAAGACAGCAGGGAATGGGGCATCCCTGGTGGCTGAGAGGACATGAGAAAGCATACAGAGATGATCCATGGAGGATCGCCCCCTCATGAAACCCACCAGATGCATTCCAATGAGATCAGGTAATACTAAGGTCAACCTATCAGCTGAGATTTTTGTTATGATCTTTATATCTTGATTCAAGAAGGAAATAGGTCGATAGCTCTGGACTAATTCCGAGTCTTTGTCGGATTTGGGAATCAGAACAATTAAGGCCTCAAAAAGAGTGGGATCAGTATGTGCCCTGGATAAGATATACTGATATAATGAAAAGAGAACAGGGATGAGTAAATCTTTAAACTTCTTAAAGAAGGAGGCTGAAAAGCCATTCGGGCCTGGGGCCTTATTAATTGGGAGCTTTTGTATTACATCTTCTATTTCCACCCTAGAGATAGGAGTCATCAATAATAGTTTGTGAGGTTCTGACAGAGTGGGTTGGGAGGCTTGTTTGAAATAATCTTCCAGTGTGGCTTCTGAGGGAGGATTACTCATTTTGTCATATAGTAGTTTGTAATATTGCGTAAATTCGCTCAATATGCCATCAAGAGAGGATTTTAATGAACCATCATTTGAGGATCTGATAGGGGGAATAAACCTCGCTGACTCCTGTTCTTTGATTCTAAGGGCAAGTAACTTCCCAGCCTTTTCCCCTTGATCCGCTTAGTATGCCTGGTACGAATAATGGGAAATTCTGCCTGCTCCCTGAGAATCTCCAGATATTGATCTCTAATGAGTGTTAACTTATGCTTGGTATCCTCAGGGGTATCTGGGGTTAGAGAAATTTCAAGTGCCCTCATTTGGGACAATAGTGTTTTTAGTTTCGCATCCTGGGATTTCTTCCGAGCAGATGCCAGACAAATTAGTGTGCCTCTAAGTTGGGTCTTGAAGGCACACCAAAGAATGTCCAGTGTAATGGCCAGGGTTGCATTCATGCTAAAGAAGAACTCAATATGTTCTTTAACTGTTTGGACAGTTTTGGGGTCCTTAATCAATTGGTCATTAATCTCCCATCATTTGTCACACTTTGGAATAGATAGTAAGGATATACTGGATATCACCAAGGAGTGATCTGAGGGAGGCCCCGGCTGGATAGTGGTGGACAAAGCCCCGGGGATAAACAAGTGGGAAATTAGAAGATAGTCAATACGTGAGGATGTGTGATGAACCGGGGATACAAAAGTGTATTCCTTCTCTTTAGGGTTTAAAACTGTCCAGACATTGCATAGGCCAAGCTGGTCCATAAGGTCATGCAAGGCTTGTTGTGTGGGAGAAATCCCTCTGGAGGAAGAAGGCAATCTGTCCATCTCTGAGTCATATACCAGGTTTAGGTCCCCAACCAAAACAATCAGTGTAGGTAAAAAAGGAAGAAGTGTCACCATCAGATTCATAAAAAAGTTTGGATCATCTAGATTAGGACCATAGACGCTGCAGAGGAGGATGGGCACTGACAAAATAGTCCTCTTTACAATAATCTATCTACTTAGCGGGGCTTTAATGACCTGGACCAGATCAAAGGTGATATTCCTATTGACTAGGATCATGACCCCTCTGCTATTAGTGGAACCTTGTGCTGCGAAAACTTGCCCCACTTGCTACCTTCTCATCTGCAATGCCTCTGAATCCAGCAAATGAGATTCTTGAATGAAAACTGTTTGTGATTGCAATGGGTTTAAATGCTTTAACACTTTAAACTGCTTAACTTCGTTCCTGACCCCTTCACGTTCCTCGTGGAAAAACCCAGATAATTAGCCATAATTGAAAATGTAAAAAAATGATGAGAATGTGGATTTTAACCAGTGGACAAAGTTACACAATATGACAGATATTTTTAACCATAATTTGTGGTATTCCCCCCCCCTTACCCCATTTAACCAACATACTTACCCCTACTAATAACAAGAAACCCCCCAACCCTAGCAATTGAAAATAAATGTGGAAAAACATGTACTGCATTAAGAAACCCTTCCACCCTTCCCTTAACTGTTATATACACCATTCTACAGCAGCCACACAAAGCGTTCCCCCCCTCCAACCCCCTTATAACGATAGGTGACCATCAAGAACAATTGTAATTTTATACCCCCTAAATATCAAGCAGGAATTGTAAATTCAATTTAAGGTAAAACCAAATAAAGGCCAAAATCAAGGCCACTGAAAACTTAAAGAACACTCCCCTCTTGTGGATACAGGGGCAAATTACAGTTACCGTTTCCATAATCAGAGGGAAGATGTGAATAATGTGGGAGCCAGAAGAAACCCCTCTTGTCTAAGCTAATCAGAACAAACAATTAAATGTATAGATCCTAATGAAATAACCACATCAGGTTTAACATCCGCAGGTCTGGTGAGAATCTTGTAAGGGATGTCAAGGAGAGCGTGAACTAGTTCAGAAAAACACACTGTGAGCACTGGAATCCACTCTCCTGATGAATGGACTGAATACAGAGATGTCGGGTCAATCGCTCACTCTGGGAGGAATCCTCTCATTACAACTAGTCAGAAAGAACTCTCAAAGAATTCGCTGGAAGTCCAATATGCTGGTTGCCTACGGGTAGAACCGGCTCGCTAAAATGCAGGGCATACACAGTCTGTTCCCAGCCAAGCACACTCGGGTACACTGATTATGATCCATGCCATCAACCCGAAGCTAAAATCTAGGTAAATAACTCGACTTCAGATTTAGCCAGTTAACAGGATTCCTTCCTCATGTCGGGTCCCGATACAGATTTGGCACGGCTTGCTTGAGACCTAAGTGCGCTGCTTCCACATCCTCTTAGAAGCGTCACTCACCGGTGATGAGTACCTGGAGTTTCACAGGATAGCCCATTTTAAACTTGAGGCCAGCCGCGATGATCTTATTGACTAGGGGGTGGAAGCTGGCCCTACGTTGTCATATCGATAATGGTAAATCTTGGGCTATACAGATCTTGCTCCCTTCCCACTGCAGCTTGTGGATTTCTTTAACTTTAGCCAGAAAGTGCTGTCTCTCCAAGTAATTGAGGAAGCAGAATATCATCAGGCAGGGGGCTGCCCCCTGTGGAGGGATCAGTCTAAGCGCCCTATGTGCCCTCTCGATAACATACTGGAAGCCATATGGTGAGAGACCTGTTATCTTTTCAAGAAACTTTTGTATAAAAAGGACAGGATCCTTCCCTTCTTCCAATTCAGGCAGACCAATGATCACTGTATTGTTCCTGAGGCTATGACCCTCCAGATCCTCAAGTTTTTGATCAATTTTGGCCAGTTTCTGTTTGACTGAGATGATTTCTGGGTTCTGTTTATCGACCCGCTTCTCTAACAAAATTATCCAGGCTTCATTATCCGAGCTCTTGAGCACTAAATCTTCCATCGCTTGAGTTAGGGACTTTATTTCTGTAGCCATCGACCTGAACTCCTCTTGGAAGGGTTGAAATTCATCCAGGAAGCCTGCCAGAGTGAGTGGTTCTCGGTCCCCCAGGGAAGTAGATTGAGTTTGGGATGTAGTAGCACTTGAGGTCCGTGATTTCTTTGGGGCCTTTTGCGGCATTGCCGGAGGTGTATGTTTCGGCAATTGCGACTTCATTTCTGCTTCCATGTCCAGTAGATCTACACTGGTAAGTGCTGTGTGGTCTTATCTAATCAGAAAAGGTGCTATGTGCATGGGAGATCCCCTAGTTCCATGAAAAAATGAAGTTATAAAGAGCGGGTGGTCAGAGCGGGTGGAAGAGACATCCTTTAGGTGTGCTGCATCACGTGATCCCCATGGGTGTTAATTTGCCAACTAAATTTATGATAACTTATCCTTGTGAAACTGTTTTTTATCCAGTATCCTAGTTCTATACATTAACTACTTGTTGTTGTAGCTGGCCTGGTGGTACTGAGGGTTGAGGCACTGGATGCCACACCTTGCGCCATGCTGACAACCTGGGTTCGGGAGCAGACACGGGTTCCAGGGTTTGGCAGTGGGAGGAGAGGACTGAGCATCCAGATGACTGCTTTCCTCTCCTGGGGTGGGCTCTGGGGTATTCCCTGCCAGGTAGCAGCTCCTAATGGAGGCTGGGATATGCATGGAGGGGGTGGGAGCACTCCCTCCACTTGCTGATGGCATTGCATGTCCACGCCAGGGAGCAGAACAAGGAATGTGGCCCTGTCACCCAGAATGTGAAGGTGGGTTCAGGGGAGCAGTACCCACGCCCAATACTGGGTCCTCCAAGTCATTCTCCCATTTGCCTGGCTGCTCTACCAGATTATAGATAGAACACCAGAAGGAGTCGCTGGTCCCACCTTGGGGGACTCAGAGCCAGGGAGGTCAAGCAATCGGGTTGCAGTGGAGGTGGGCTGACCGGGGTGATTCTGAGGGACTTCAGGCAGGTGGGAGAAAACCACTTCAAGAATCCCAGTGGAGAGAGTCCGGGGGGGGGGTAGAGAGTAAGGAGTATAAAGAGAATTTGAAAAAAAAAATGCTTTTTCTACAGCAGGTGCTTAAGCACTGCTATATAGTGAAACGCCTTATTGTGCTGTGGTACACATAGCTTTTTTTGCTATTTAGGCTGTTCATCCATCCTGACTTCCCCTTCCCTATTGGTCTGGATATTTCTGTGACCAAGGAGGCCTGACACCGAGCGTTGTCAATTATCCTCCCAGCTGGAACAGCTGCATCTTTGTGCCTACTCCAGCTATCTTGAGGGTGCATTTTCTGGCCCTCCTACCTTGAAAGGCCAGTCAACTTTGCTCAATGTATTACTCTGTTCTTGTTTAATGATGCAATAATGTTCTTGTGTTTTATTTGTTATGTTATGGTTAGTACACTTATCTGTTTTTGATTGTTATTCGGCATGGCCTTACTGATCCCTTAAAACATCCCACTACACCACACTACAACTTATAAGAATCTGGAAGACAGATTTGCCTTTGTTACCAGGACCTACATGGGAGTTGCAAAGACCTTAGTCAGTATTTACATACTACTTGATTTTGATGTGGGTATGATCCACTCCCAGTTTGGGGAAATCAATGAATTTCAGACTGGAGTGCTACTTATGGGAGGGGACTACAATACGACATTTGATTCCAACAAGATCACTACTCCAAATCTCTCAATAAAAACAGAAAAAAAAACCTACCCAATCTTATCTTAATGAGGTAAGCTGGATCAACACCTTGAGATTAATTTACCCTCATACCCAGGGATGCTTACATTTCTCAGACCCGCATAATTTGTGCACTCACATAGATTTTTGTTGCATATGTAGAGGGCATCAATATCTTTTGCAGGACTGTCAGATGTTTCTGATTCTCCGTTCTGACCGTGCACCTTTCTTAATTGTGCTAGACTTGGGCCCTCGACAAGGGGAGACCCTCTAGCACCGAAATAACTTCTTACTCATTCTGTCTTCTTTTAAGGACATAATTAAGGAGAAAATGCTGCAGATTAATGCTGAGAACACTTCAACAGAGGTAACACCATGCATACTATGGGACATGATTAAAACTGCATTACATGGTAAAAAAACTATTAAGTTTGCTTCACATCATAAAAAAATGCAGGAGGAACAATTGGATCTGTTGCAGATACAGTTGAAGACACTTCAGGACCAACATGCCAGTGAAACCCATCTGGTGGCCCTTCTCATAAAAGCCACTCCTCAGAGAATACAGGACATCTTAAACATTAGGATGGAGTTAGCACTCCAGTTTTTTAAAACAAAAATATTATGAAGGCGGCACTTAGGCTGTCCGAACCTTAGCTTGCCATTTTCTACAGCGAAAAGATCAGAAGACCATTACCCAAATTCAATGTCCCTCTCCTGGCACCCTCCTTTGACAACTGAAGGAGATTTTAAATGTTTTTTAAATAATATTAACAAACCCTTTACTCATCTGATGCCTCTTCTAGTCCCCAAGAACTTTATGCATTTCTGGGTACCCTGCACTTTCTTAAATTGCATCCTAATCAAGTAGCTTCCTTAGATGCTCCTATTATTTTTGCAGAACTGAAAGCGGCTATTTAACATTTGAAATCAGGAAAGAGTCCTGGCCCAGATGGGTACATGGGGGGAATTTTACAAAGCCATTCATGATTTGTTGGACCCATCTTAGATGGATGTGTGCAAAGAAGTGATGACAGGTAAAGCCACTCTGCCTACATGGAAATTTGCCTCTATTTCCCCTAGTCCAATACTGAGAAAAGATATCAGTCATTGAACTTCATTCTGTGCTATATCAGTGTTAAATAAAGATTTTAAACTGTTTACGACATTGATGGCTAAACAACTGGAAACCATACTAACAACTATCATTAACCCTTAGGCTGCTGACAGAATTAGAAAGTATAGGAATTCTGGACTGATACATCAGTCCGCGGCACGGCAAGGGTGGAGACAAAACTGGTTTTAAAGCAGCTAGGCAAACACAGTATGCCATTAAGTGTACCCTTCACATTCTCCACCATGCCCCACATTTGAAAATGCCACTCCTTTTACTTAGTGCAGGTGCAGAGAAAGCTTTCAACCAGGTGGCATTGTCATTCTTTGCTGCCACTTTGGAGATGATGGGCTTCTCTAAACAATTTGGGTGGGTTCCTAAAGAATTTGTATGATATTCTGCAAGCATTTCTAAAAGTGAACAGATGTATATCAGCACCATTTCTTTTGTTCTGGGGCACCCGTCAGGTTTGCTCACTCTCCCCTCTGTTATTTGCAGTTTATTGAGAACCTTTAGCCAAAGCCATTAGTACGGTGGCCTTGAAGTGCAAAACACAAACACCAAAAAATGAAATGCAACTTAATAAGTAGATGAAAACAAACAAAAAAAAAACACAACATAACAAAAAAGTGAATGCAAACAAAAAAAACAACATAACTAAAAAGTGAATGCAAATAAAAAAGCACAACAACAAAAAAGTGAAGGCGAACAAAAAACACAACACAACAAAAAAGGTGAAGGCATACAAAAAATGCAACACAAGAAACCACAATACAACAAAAACTTAAATGCAAAGAAAGAAACACAAGAAACACAACAGAAAAGTGAATGCAAAAAGAACCCACAACACAACAAAAAAACACAACAGAACTAAAATGTTAATGCAAACAATAAGCAGATGGCAACTACAAAGTGATTGCAAACAAAGAAACCCAATACAAGTAAACATGTGAGAGACCAATAAAAAGATAAGTTTAGCAGCAAAAAAGGAAAACAGGAATCAACCAAATATGTATACTGTAACTTAAAACACAAAGGGGATTCAAAAACAGTAGACATATCCAAAAAAAGGCAGCCAAAAAAAAAATAGTAACAGAAGATGTTTTTGACAATGGAAACGCCCTCACTGGATTGGGGAGGAGTCTGCACCATATTGATTAAGTGGGGAGACACCCTCAACTCTGCAATGTGCTTCTTACATGCTTTTAATCCACTGTCACCTGATGGATTTCTATTTTCAATATCCCATTCTATATAAGTGCAATAAAGCACTCAGCTTGTAACAGGTGGCCTGAGTGAGAGAGAGAGAGAGAGAGAGAGAGAGGGAGCAGGCCAAGTTAACTGTACTGACCACGGTCTCTATCTGTGTGTCACCAATTTAAACACAGTAGGGCAAATGCAGTCTCTTTTGCCATTGCTGTGTGTCTCTCTGTGTCGGACTAAAAGTGCATGCCAAAGTGTACAGTGGGTTTTCAAAGACAGGCTGAAAGAGAGACAGAGCGAGACATGGCACAGAGAGTAGGTCATCCCCCCCCTCCATTCAGCCATGCAGTATTGAGAGCAGATCATTGTACCTTACACCCTACAGACATACCAGTAACCTTAGCAATGCCAAACACCTGGCCATGCAATTTTCTGGCCATCCACTCTCTGTCCTCCACAGAGAAAGAGAGAGAGAGAGAGAGAGAGAGAGAGACAGACTGACAGCGAGATTTGTCCAGCCCCCAGATTCCCAGTCCCAACTCTTGGTCTGCAGCATGTAAAATAGATAGCAAGATCTAGCAAGAGCAACCATGCTGATGAGCCCCAGTGCACATACAGAGACAGTGTGACAGCGAGAGTGCCACACCTTCAAGTCCTGCACAGTTGAACTGTCATCAGTTGGGAGCGCAGGTGGGTGTCCTCATGGTGTGTCAGACCTTTGTTGAGTCACTTAGCACACAGCTTCAGTGAGTGGCATTAGCATGGAGAAGCTAGTGACAAAGGGTTGCAGCTATGCAACTGACTGCACAGAGAGCAAAGAAAGAGGGTGCAGGATAACTGGCATGACAGAAAGAGGGCAGACAGAGTGGGACCACTAAGTAATAGCCACATGGGAGGAGGGGAGTGGGAGAGAAAAAACTGCTTGGTCAGTTGCAATCTGCATCACTTTTACATTGTACTCGGCATCTGGCACTAAGTATTATACATAGCCTGCAAGGAATCCCCCTTCGGACCCCCTCCTCCAGGACCAAGAACCAGCCACCGGATGCAAAAGAAACCTCTGGGGTCCCCGCTTGCCCAGCGGCACCCAGAAAAGACAAGCTGCGCTCCTCCAGTTCAACTGTTGCCAGGGGCTGCACCATCCGCATGCTAGCCAAGGACAGGAACCAGGAGCTCGGCCGCTCCCTGGTACCTTGTACCGCTGAAGGCGCATAGCCTGCAAGGAATCCCCCGAGCCCACCGGGGCTTCGGACCCCCTCCTCCAGGACCAGGAACCAGCCACCGGACACAAAAGAAACCTCTGGGGTCCCCGCTTGCTCAGCGGCACCCAGAAAAGACAAGCCGTGCTCCTCCAGTTCAACTGTTGCCAGGGGCCGCACCATCCGCACGCTAGCTGAGGATGGGAACCAGGAGCTCGGCTGCTCCCTGGTACCTTGTACCGCTGAAGGCGCATAGCCTGCAAGGTACATTTTATCGACCTCTCTGCCGCCGGCTCTCTCCTGCTGGGTTGGGACTATAGCTAGTACCATCCTGCACAGAAAGCGGCTGTTCTCACTTTTTATTTTTGAATCTGCTTGCCATTTAGAACTCCCAGGGACTGTGAGTGCCGCCACCGAGGCTAAGTGATACAGCTCCCTTAAAGCTTGATTTAAGATCTGTTTCACTGTAAAACTTAATTTTAGAGTTTCTCAACCTGTTAAATTCCTTGGCAATGATAATGTAACCTGCATAGTCACTTTAAACTGCTCTTTGCTGCCTTTTACTGTCTTCCTGCCTTTTTTGTTTGAATCCCTGTCCTCTATTTTGTTTAAAAGCGAACTTATCTAATCACTGTCTTCTTCACCTGCCTAACTTCTGAGTCTGCCTCCTGCTAGCTAAATCTCCACCTTTTCCTCACCTCCGCCCCTTCCCTTTGTTCTGCTCTCCTACTTAACTGCCTCTCCTTGCTACCTCCCTAGGAATCTCCCGAGCCCACCGGGGCTTCAGACCCCCTCTTCCAGGACCAGGAAAAAGCCACCGGATGCAAAAGAAACCTCTGGGATCCCCACTTGCCCAGCGGCACCCAGAAAAGACAAGCCACGCTCCTCCAGTTCAGCTGTCGCCAGGGGCCGCACCATCCGCACGCTAGCTGAGGACGGGAACCAGGAGCTCGGCCGCTCCCTGGTACCTTGTACCACCGAAGGTGCATAGCCTGCAAGGTATGTTTTATCGACCTCTCTGCCACCAGCTCTCTCCTGCTGGGTTGAGACTATAGCTAGTACCATCCTGCACAGAAAGCGGCTGTTCTCACTTTTTATTTTTGAATCTGCTTGCCTTTAGAACTCCCGGGGACTGTGAGCTCCGCCACCGCCACTAAGTGATACAGCTCCTGGTGCACTCGTCCCGCCGGTGCTTCACACCGGCTCCCCACCCTCCCCCACCTCACCCACCCTGGTAGTCCTTCTAGCTATATAGGCTGCTGAGGGTCATATGACTAAGTGTCCACTTTTCCATTGGCTCCTTATACTCCTCTCCCACTAGAGGCAGCATCCTATCTCTACAAGGTAATGACTTAGTCAACTCTCTAACCAAGCCCGCCTCCCTGTGCTATGCTATAACGTAGCATCCCTCTATATGCGTGAACCCAGGCCTTCGAGTATCTTCAACCCTGATGCTTGATATAATCCCTCTTGGCATTTCTCCTTCTTCTCGGTGCCTATGCACCCCTGCTCCTGCTCTATTAAAATGACCCTGTATTTGTACACCTGTCACACTAGCCTAACTCCCCTTATCTGCCTGTTTCTCCTGCTTGGTCTTAACAGTATCACCCTGTCTCTGCCTATTGCTGAAGAACATTGTACACCGTCAGCCAATGACTTTAGCTTTTCTAATCTCCTTCTCTCTCTTGCCATACCCATCTACCTATTACTCACTACACACTCTTGAAGAAAGGATGTACCTACCTGTCACTCCTGTTCTACTTGCAGCACAGTGAAAAGCAGAAAAAACATAATATATTCCCCAGAGCCATGCTTGAATTCCTTGCCCAAAGTCTACTCATGCTGGCTGGTGACATTGAATCTAACCCAGGTCCACAACCTAATACCCCATTGTCAACCACAACTAAAACTAAAAAAGGCCTAGTACTAGCCCATATGAATATTAGAAGCCTCCTGGGTCACTTGGCTGAGCTTGAAGTCTGGGCAAGGTTGGTTAATCCTGACATCCTATGCCTCACTGAAACATGGCTAAAACCTAATGTCTCGGATGCACATTGCTCCCTACCTGGGTATACTATCGTTTGACAAGACCGATTTGGTTCTTAAAGGGGTGGGGGTGTTGCCATTTACTACAAAAAATCACCTTTCTCTTAATGTTGTTCCTAACCCTGGTCCCCATATGCGTTGTGAATCGCTGCATGCGACACTGACCCTTGGGGCGAAATACCTGCACATCTTACGTGTATACAACCCTCCCACTGGTGGGCTGGACAGTCTCCAGAACTTACTTCAGCATGTGTCTCTAACCGTGAACATGAATGAGACCATCCTACTAGGGGACGTTAATTTGAACTGGCTGGGACCACATCACAGTCTCCTTGCATCACTGATCCAAAAGCACAACTATCATCAAATAATAACTGAGTGCACTAGAATGTCTAATTCACAATCAGGTACGCTATTGGACTGGATCTTCACCAACAGACCGGACCATATATCTAAAACAGCCATCCTAGCTGACTCCCTGATGGATCACTCGCCCACGGTCTGTCACTGGCATTCCTGCCCGCCGCCTGCTCCTCGATCCCGCCTGATCACCTTACTAACTTTGCTACTCTGGATGTACAAGCCTTTCTTTCTGACATTTCTAACATCGACTGGTCTGAAATCTTTTATGCAACCAATGCTGAAGCTGCCCTGGATACGTTCCTCACCAGGTTTGGAGAAGTACAAAGGAGGCATGTAGCAAAGACAATGAGAAGGGTCAGAGGACAACAAACAAGGTGGTTGGACAAAGAACTTCTACGCAAACTCAAAACCAGGGACAAACTCTGGAAACAATACAAAATCACTGGACTACCCAGGGATCATATTATATATAAGCGGCATAGAAGTGACTGCAAAAAACTTATCAGACTTGCCAAAAGCAAATATTGCCAGAACCTATTGACTAGCTCCTCTAACGATCCACGGAAATTCTGGAGTCACATTAAAACCTTCCTTGGAACCACCCAATCCGTCACCCCCTCGGAAATGATACTCTAAAGGGGTCCACTGCAATGACTCCCTCACCATAGCCAATGCCTTCAATCAGCAATTCTCTGACCTATCTGCCTTTACATCCTCCCATAAATCTACGCCCACTGCTTCTCAGCAATACCTTACTGCAATGAGCACTGATTCTCAACCAGCTTCAGTAAAATCATTTTATTTTAAGGCGGTTACTGGGACTCAAGTTTTCAAACTCCTGAATGTCATATCGGATAACACTAGTCCTGGCTCTGATACATTGGAACCACGATTACTAAAAGCGGCTGCTCATTTCATATCCCGTCCGATTGCCAGGATCTTCACACTATCCCTCTCCACAGGCACTGTCCCTGAAATTTGGAAGGCTGCTAGAATCACTCCCGTGTTCAAAAAAGGGAGCAAAAATGATACATCGAACTATAGACCAATTGTCATCCTATCGGTCCTTAGCAAAGTTCTTTAAAAAATAGTATCCGCCCAGGTTATTGAATTCATCGAATCCTCTAATGCGCTTTGTGAAGCACAACATGGCTTCAGGAAGCACCACAGTACTACAACAGCACTGGCGAAATTCAGCTCTGATGTACTCACAGATATGGACAAAGGGCAGCTAACCGGGGCTGTGTTCATTGACCTTACAAAGGCTTTTGACCTCATTGATTACCCATTGCTGCTTGCCACCCTCAGAAACTAGGCTTCTCATCCCCTGTAACAACGTGGTTCAGTAGTTACCTTACCAATAGGTCACAAGCAGTCAAATTTAACTCGGCTATCTCTGACAGTACCATGATCAACATTGGGGTTCCGTAGGGCTCTATACTTGGACCTCTCCTCTTTTCACTATTTATAAACAACCTCCCCAATGTAATAACATCTGGTAACTCACTCCTTTATGTGGATGACCTAGTTATCTATGCCCACTCTGACAATGCTACTAACCTCAATGCCACTCTGACGTCAGCCTTCCACTTGGTGCAACACTGGCTAAATGCTCATCGCTTCGGACTCAATGTGAATAAAACTAAAGCTATGCTCTTTGGGTCACTCCATAAACTTAAAACCTGTTCATCTTCACTAAATATTCTTGATTTAAATGGTACCCCTCTTGAGACTGTAAGTTCGTTCCGATATCTGGGAATACAGCTTGACCAAAATCTTGACCTGAATCAGCACGTCTAGGAAACTTGCAAAGCTGTCAACTGCAAACTAGGGGCCGCCTACAGGACAAACTACTTGCTCACTCCCATCGCCAAGCTTGCCATTGCCAGGGGAATCCTATTACCAACCCTGTCCTATTGCACTCCCATCCTCACAATGGCTAACAAAACTGTACTACAAAAATGGGACACTACCTTTAACAATGTCTGTAGATATGCATCTAAGGTGCCGCGCCTGAAACACCACTGTCAACTCTATAAAGATCTAGGCTGGCTGTCCCCCTCCTCCACTAGGCAATATTATCTCTGCTGCCTCTCAGACTCCATAATTAGAGTGGCGAAACCAGCTACTCTATCTGAATTGCTCAACCTGTGATCCTCACGGGAACTGAGTTCGTCCGACAAATCTTTGCTAACTGTTCCCCTCTGCTGGACTACCAAGGGCGCTGGGGCATTCAGGCATGCTGCCCCCCCCACTCATGGAACTTGCTGCCAATGGACCTAAGAAGTGCCCCCTCACATCCTGCTTTCAAACGAAGATTACAATCTCACCTTGCCTCTGTGGACCATTGCACTTGTTTTGATCCTACTTAAAATCCTGACACTTTGTTCTCCCCCTATCTAGTCTACCTCTGTGTTCCCTTGCTTATGTCTACTTGCTCTCCTTCAACTAAGTTTTAGGCCCTATATAATTACCAGTTCTTGTCTGCCTGCACTTTAAGTTACACGTTTACAAAAGCATTCTGTATGGATACTCTGTCCTATGATGTCATGATTAATGTCTCAATAATGCCTAGTCACTGTGACTCTTATAATATGTGTGGTACTCCACTTAAATGGTTCTACCGATTGTTATTTTTGTTATGATATGTTTGCCTACAACTTGCTCTACTTTCTCTGCTATTGTATACGAAGTATGTATTAGTCAATTGCTACTATTGTTGGACCCTCTTATGTTGCACTAAAACCAATGATGTTACTGGATGTAAGTGGTTACTGGTCTTCCCTTCCCCCCCTTCCCACTCCCGCATGCTCCCCTACCTCTCTGTGCCTTGCCTATTTCAGTTCCATAGCTTCAGGTTTTACTCGCGCTTTTTCCCACTAAAGCCATAAAACGCTTTCTGGCTCCCCCTCTCCCACTCTCGCATGCTCCCCTACCTCTTCTATGCCTTGCCGATTACAACTCCATAGCTTCGGGTTTTACTCACGCCTTTTCCTGCTAAAGCTGCTATAACGATCTCTGGCTCCCCCCTCCCACTCCCGCACGCTCCTCTACCTCTCTGTGCCTTGCCGATTTCAGTTCCATAGCTTCGGGTTTTACTCGCGCCTTTTCCCGCTAAAGCCATAAATTGCTTTCTGCCGGCGCAGTTTATCCAATGGATTAAAGTGATCTATAGCTCTCCTTCGGTGAGAGTCTACTGCAATGGGGTACTCTCTCCCAGATTTCCGTTACATTCTGGTACTCGCCAAGGTTGTCCGCTATCACCATACCTTTTTAACCTTTACTTAGAACCCTTACTGGTGCGTATCAAGTCCTCATCTGATATTAAGGGCTGTACTATCGGACAGCAATCACTATCTATCTCTGTGTTCGCAGATGATATTTTGTTGCATCTTGTGAACCCAGTCCAGTCTATCCAAGGGGTACTTAAAATCATTACTCAATTTGGGGCGGTTTCCAATTACCGGCTGAATCTATCTAAATCTGAAGTTTTTCCGCTTAATTGGCGGGTCTTCCAAGCGGAGGTAGCTCAATTTGGCATGAAATGGTCGGCCAATCACCTTAAATATTTAGGTATATATCTAACGCGAGACCTTTGTACAACTAAGAAACTTAATCTGGAAGATCTAATGGATCGGGTCAGGAGCGACCTTAATAGATGGTCAACCCTGCCCCTAACTATAGGTGGGAGGATTAGTGTGATTAAGATGAATATACTTCCATGTCTTTTTTACCCTTTAAGTTTGCTAAATATATGGTTACCGAAATCTTTTTTCCAAAAGATTCATTCCACTATAGTTAAGTTTATTTGGAAAGATAAGCAACCCAGAAGGTCTTTTTCCAAATTGTGTGCACCTAAGGTTAATGGAGAACTTCGTTTACCCAATTTTGAGCTTTACTATAGGGCCAGCCATTTGGCGAAAATGAGTAAATGGATCTGTCCATCTCAGGGTCCCTATATGCTTAAGTGGTTGCAGATTGAAAATGAGCTCCTCAAGAGCCTTAATATAGATTCCCAATCTTTGTTCTACTGCAACCTCTCAGTGCTTCCAAACCAGGGTAAGCAGCTCTGTGATCGGAACCTCAGTAAAAAGGTCTTTAACCAGCACTGTAACTCAGTTGATATTAATAATTCCAAAGACCCGTCCCAACCTTTAGTTTCTAATCCTAATATTAAGTTGGGCTCATGTTGGCTGACCCCTTCCTGGCTGCCACAAATTAAGGATTGTGTGGTGGAAGACTTTTACTATCAGGACTTCCTATGTCCCTCAGGTGAGTTGATGACCAAATTCACTATTCCTTCGCAATACATCTTTAAATTATACCAGTTAAGGCACCTCATAGTTAAAGGTTTTGGTTCGGTGAAAGCGCTGTCCGGTCTTCGGCCTTTGCTGGACCTGCTCAAGTCCCTGGCAAATGAACCCCACAGTATAGCTAAATTTTATGCACAGCTTCTTCTTTGCAAAATGCCCGATGCCTTGCCAGGTTCTAAGGTGTGGGAACCACTGATTGCCAATTATCCCCTCACCCTGGAAACAAGTGTGGACAGATTTGAATAGGTTCCTTTCCTTGGACAGGTATTGGCTTACACAATATTACATAGTTAACAACATGTACTATACTCCGGCAAAACTTTTTAAATTTGGGAAAATTAACTCCGCCACTTGTACCAGGTGTGGAGAAAACCAGGGGGATATACTGCACATTTTTTGGACCTGTAAAAAGGTTGCTCCTTTGTGGAAATGCATTCAAAGCAACTTAGATCCCTTGTTGAGCAAGGACCTATTTACACCTGAAATCTGTATACTGGGGTCTATGTGGATATTAAAGTGAAGGAAAAGAAATACCACATAGCCCTAATTTCAATGGTGGTCAAAAGATTAATTCTTCGCCACTGGCTAGACCAATCTGAGATCGTCTATCAGGATTGGATAGCAGAAATGTCCCAATGTTTTAAAGTTGAAAAACTGGTTGCTAGTTTCAGGCATGCTCTGCCTGCATTCCACAAGAAATGGGGCAAATTATATGCCCTATATCTTCACTAGGATTACACCTGGGGTCTCTTAGAATTCCCTCCCTTTTAGTATAGGTCATAGGCCATCTGACCTGGCCAGTGTCCCTTGTTAGGTCCCTTAGCCCCTGTCTACACTTAGGTTGGTCTGTTCTACTGGGGTCCCTGGGTTATTGGTGGCGACATCCTCCGAGGAAGGGGTGGAGGGTGGGGAGGGGGTTTGTTTTGTTTTTGTTCTTTTCTTCGTTGTACTATTTTATTTCTTGGTTGTGTTGTTTCCTTATCATTTTTGTGCTACCGAGCTATTGGTTATGGAGTATGTTAATGTATACTCATGTTTTGGTCTGTTAAAACTAATAAAGTGTGAATTTAAAAAAAAAAAATTGCTTTCTGACTCCCCCCTCCCACTCTCGTACGCGCCCCTACCTCTCTGTGCCTTGCTGATTTCAGTTCCATAGCTTCAGATTTTACCCGCGCCTTTTCCTGCTAAAGCCGTAAACGCTCTCTGGTTCTCCCTCTCCCACTCCCTCACGCTCCCCTTCCTCTCTGTGCCTTGCCGATTTCAGTTCCATAGCTCCGGGTTTTACTCGTGCCTTTTTCCGCTAAAGCGTCAGCAGCTCTCTGGCTCCCCTCCCATTCCCACTCCCTACCTCTCTGTTGCCTTGCCGCTTTCAGTTCCATAGCTCGGGTCTTACTCGCGCCTTCTCGGTAAAAGCCGTGGCAGCGTTCTGGCTGGCCAAAATTCCCTCCTTGCCCTAACTAGTTCTCGGCTCCGCTAACCCAGGGCGGTCCCCTGAAAAGCCATTTCCCTCCTCACGGAGACCGCGCTCCTCTTCCTCCCCCTGCTGGTCCATGCTCCTGTAGGCCAGCTCTCCCCTGATCATCAATCCTCTTACTTTCTGTCCCCTAGTCATGCACTCACTCTACCCTACTCATGCCATTCTTCCCTCTTCTTGTCCTACCTGTCCCTCCTCCATTACCCTCTGTTCCCCTCAGATTGTATTTCTACTTGTGGGTATTGCCCTCCCCCTTCTCCTTCCCCTGCCTGTCGCTTAACCCTCTTTGTGTTTTCCATTCTTTTGTCCCTTTCGCGCAAGCGTAATACTCCCCTACTTACCGGACCTTTCCCTTCTCACCCTGCTGTCCCTCGGTTCCACCAGCCTGAAAGCAGGTCTTAATATACCCTGCCCAAAAGCCGTGATTCGCCATCACCTTTCCGCATTAGATTTTCCTTCCCTGTCTCACCCATTCCACCCTTCAGAGAACTGGTCTTACACCTCTCCCTTCCTGCTCCACTTCCTCCTCACCTTCCCTTCCTTTCCTATCTTGCCCCTTCCAAATCTATGCTCCCTCCAGTCCCCATTGCCTCCCCCATCTTTGGATTGTATGTATACCTGTACTTGTATCAATGAATCTCACTTGTACTATGTAAATCTGAACTGTCTTATTTTGTACTGTAACCGTACCTCCCGGGTCGTGCCTGAAAATAGTCACTGCTGGCTAGTGCACTTACCCGGTTAACAAAAACTAAATAAAAATAAAATCAAATAAAAAAAATAATTGCAGCTGCTGAGTACTGTGAAGTTGCCATAGGGATCACAAGGACAACGTGCATGTGTTTAGGACACAGGGAATCTTCAGCTCAGCACATTGGGAGGGTGGTCAATGTTCTACTTCAGGGTCACCATTATGGGGGGACAACCAGGACTGTCCCCAGACCCTGAGCTCTGGGGAGCCTGCCTGTACCGATCTGCTTGTTCATTTTTAAAAACATTTTTCTTTTGCTGACTGACTGACAATTTCCTTGTGCTGCTGGGCCCGGTGGGGGGTATACGTAATGTAAGAATGTCACAGTCACATGATGCGGTGTTTGTGAAGAAGCTCTATAGAGCTTAGTTTGTGCTGCTGTTGGTGGGCTGTAGGCTGTATTACACTGTTGCTCTCAGTAGTCACCCACTCACCAGAACAACATTTGGGAAAAATCTATTTAGCCACATAGTGTACTAGATATCATCTAGACATAGTCACTGGCCACCAAGACCGGAGTAGACAGTGTCAGTCTGGTCGCCTCGTCAGACATGTCTTCTGGACACATGCGTGGCCTGGTGATGTGAGGTAGTTGCAGATGCAGTGCAGTTGTTGGTCGACTGTTGGCTCATCATCATGACTCCTGATAGCCAGCACCATGCATCTGTGTTTGCGAGCGTCTTTTTGTTTTGGGGGACAACACTAACAATCCCTGTTGGTATCTCTGTTATTGGCAAGAAAATGTCACAAGGGTATTTTTTTTCTTCCCTCCTTTGGCAGGGTCTGCACCCCCAGTACACACCTCAAAAGAACTGAACTTATGTTAAGTAACTTTTCAGGATTTGCTACCCTTGTCAACTGCAATGAGGGTAGCAAATCCTGAGGATCTTTTTCCCCCAGTGAAGGGCTTTGAACTCAACAGCAGTCTCCAGTTCTCCATCTCTCTGATCTTCTCTGTGTGAATTTATTATGGAAAAAGCGACTATCAGACAGCTGAAAAGGAGAAAACAATTTGGTTTGTGGGCTTCAGTGGACAGGTAGTCTCTTTTCCATTAATTAATTCATAAAGGCAGCAGTCACGATCTCCAGAAAATAAACACCCATGTTCCTTCATCTGTATCTTGACATTGTGAAACTGGGGGCTGTAACTGTTTATCTCTCTACTTCTTTATGTGAGAGTGTGTGTAGTTAATTTACGAGCTGAACTTTTTACACAAAAAAAATGTTGCTGACTCTGTGTCTGATCATGCCTGTATGAATTTATTACTGGCAAAGCGACTATCTGACAGCCGAAAAGGATAAATAAGGATTAAGCCACGAGAAAGCATGAGTCTACTGAGGTATTAATCCATGGTTGGGGGAGTTGGACCACGAGGCCGAAGGCCGAGTGGGTCCAACCAACCAACCATGGATTAATTCCACTGTAGACCCATCCTTTTGAGTGGCTTAATTCGCTTGTAACATGGCAATGAGTGTATGGCTAATAGTTTTTGAATAAATGAGTATAATCACACTGATTTACTTTCAGAATACTGTAAATTGAGCTATTAAACATGATGTACATATACTTGAAAACAATTGGAACACACCTATTGGAAATATTGTGGCTACTATTTCACTTTTGTTAAAATAACTTTCATTACAAGCTTTAAGCTTTCTAACATCAAAACATATTTTACAACTTTTCAAAAACTTGCAATTCACTTTCTATTCTAGGTGCTTTGATTTTCCTCTCTATGTATTAGAAGATATGGGCTGCACTGCATGATGGGAGTGTGCTATGGTACATTTAGTTTTCTTTCTCCAGTTCCTTTGCAGACCAATAGGTGGCTGTCACACAATCCTAGTAGGACAAGCACCTTTTCTCCAAATGTACTGAACTAAGCCAATCTGAAAAACACTTTATTGAACAACTACTATTTTGTGGAATATTATTTTCACTTTGTTTCCCTCTAAACTACCTAACTCAGCAGGACATAGAACAACATAACGTTTACTGCTTTCATCTTTCAAATACTTGTTTTTAGTACTATTGTTAGTCTGTTTCTTTGATTTCTTTTTGTTTCTCTCAATTTATTTTTCTTTTCACCCACAGAAGTATCCTCTCTCTTTAATTTTGCTTTGTTTATCTCAGTGTCTGTTATTTTTGCTTTTGGTTATAGAAGCTGCATGCTCATCTTTACCACTGTGTATTCACCAAGACAAGGCTAGACCAGATAATGTTATTCAGTCATCCACAATGCATTGCACCCACAGTTGCTTAGAAAGCAGTAGATCAGAAGGGATGGTAACAGTATGTAACTGTTCACTTCTACAGAAATATTGCTGCAGCATAATTAACAGTATATGTGGAGTTTAAATGTACAATCTTTAGTAACTTATGAATTTCTGTTGTAGTTACAACATAGAACAATCTTGAAAAAGTCAAAATCCCTGTGCCAGGAAAATTCTTAGTAAATACAACTTGGGACAACTACACACTGCAAGCTATTTGCATATTGCTTTCACTTGTATACTGCTTCTTACCTGTAGTGGATTGCCAAGGTATTACAATACAAACCATGATCTACTATGGTATTAGACCATGGTTTCTACTGTACCACATGGTGTGTTTGCACCTATCTGACTGCTTCATTTTGTTTTTCTTTTTTATGCCATGTTACAAAACACTTTGTTTCATCAGCTTCAACAGTCAGCTAGTTTCTCTTCCAGTAATTAAATTACACAGGCAGCAGTCATGATTTGCTGATAGTAAAAAAAACTGCAGGTTCTTTCACCAGCACCCTGACACTGTCTTCAGCTGGGATTATAACTGTTTATCTCCCTATTATCTCTGTGTGAGTGAGTGTAGTTAATGTATAGGCTGAACTTCTTACTTACAAAGAAAATCTTGCTAACTGGATTTACTTCCTGACCATCAAAAAGACCTAGAAAGGCTGAATGTACCTTTTTGGGCTTCAGACCTTGTATTTGTGTCTAGTTTTGTTTGAATGGCTTACACTCCTCATCTGTGAATATGTATTACAGGCAAGAAAGCAACTATCTGACAGCTGTTTCTGAAAAAACATACTTTTGTTACTTTTAGCTGTCAGCTAGTTTGTCTACCTGTAGTTAAAGGCCAAGTAAAAAAGGCTTTTAGAAGAATAAGCAAACATAAAACCAAAAATATAGATGCGTAGGTTACAAGCTTTCCTACAGAATGATGTACTAAATGTGTTTTAAAAATGTGATTAAATACATTTTCTTCAGCTTTACAATTTTGTCCCAAAGGTAAACAACCCCAGACTTTCTCTTCGAATGCCACATTCCTGTACATGCTTAAAATAGCCACAACATCATGACGCTGTGATGCTAATGGAGTAACAGTGCCCTTGAGAGCTCATACAGTCTATCTAGGGGGTTTACAAACATTTCCTCATCAAAATCCATTAACACGCATGTGTAAAAAGGTTGACATGCATGCACAGTAATTGGAGTTGATAAAAAACAAATTTGCCACACACTCTGTATTATCTCTCTAGGGCAATGCTGCTCCATTGATGTCATCACATAAGGACATCACAGCCATTTCAAGCATGTATAGGAGTGTGGCATTTGGAGACAGGGTAGAGATTTGTTTACATTTTGGGTAGTACTGTAACGCTGAAGAAAATGGATTAAATCATGTTTTTGAGACATACAGAGAAGACTGTAACCTACAGTGCCATGTTTTTGGTTTTGCGTTTTCCCAATTTACATAAATCCTTGTTTACTTGTCATTTAGACACTTGTCTCTTCTAATCCCTATCACCCTCCCCCACATTCCAATATTTGTTGTAGGTCTCTTTACTGAGGTTTTGCTGTCTATATTACTGGATTACTGGTGGCTTCCAGTGGTACTGATCACTAAAGGTGGCCAGGATATTCTTACATCAAGCATATCCTTGCTGTGGCATTGCCCCCTCATGCCTATCTGCACCAGATGGCATCTTTAGTCATTGGTCTTTGGGGTCCGCTACTGCAGAGCCATGTGGAGAGGCAGGGGTGTGTGGAGTAGTCCAGACAATAGGCATCCAATCAGATGCCTATGTCAGTCCATTACTGAATCCTCTACTGGTGTAGGGGGCAGGGCATGCTGGATATGACAGTCCTCCAGGACTGTTGTATTCACACCAAAAATGTAATGTATATTGTAATTATCTGAGTTCTCAACTATGCACATGTGACAGAAATATGTATGCACAGTTGATGAAGTCAGGATAGTCAGAGGAGTAGGTGATTTTGACATTACACTGGTATGGTGAAAGCGCTAGTAAGGCAGACATTTTGGCATGATACTTACAGAAGGTAAGAGGGAGGGGCAGGTAAGGAAGGTGTGTGTGTGTGTGTGTGTGTGTGTGTGTGTACAGGTGGAGCAGGACTAAGTTGCCAGATAATGTATAGTGAGAGGGAAGTAAGAAGCTAGAGTAAAGGGAACACTGGCCATTCTTCTGTTGAGGGCTTATTAGTTTACTGTGATAATGAACGTGTATATAGAGGCAAAGACGTGCTTAGTTGGCAGGGTTTTCTTGTGCTTTTATGAGCACATTTTATTACAAATGAGTCAAAAGTGTCATTAATTAACAGTAAAAAGCACTTACAAAGGTAGTCAACCTATATCAGGATCAAACACATTCAGAGTAGCTCTAACAACCAAAGAACAGGTCACAGACTGTTTTCTTGTACTTGCATATGAATATTTTATTGCAAACAAGTCAAAAGTGCCAGTTATGTTCTCCTTTGTTGTGTTGTTTTTTGTTTGCATTCACTTTTTTGTTGTGTTGTGGTTTTCTGTTTGCATTTACTTTTTATATGTGTTATGCTTTTTTGTTTGCATTCTCTTTTTTGTTGTGTTTTTTTGTTGTGTTGTGGCTTTTTCTTTGCATGCACTTTTTTGTTGTCTTTTTTTGGTGATGTGTTTTTTTGTTTACATTCACTTTTTTGTTGTGTTTTTTGTTTGAATTCACATTTTAATTCTGTTGTTTTTTTTGTTTGCACTCACTTTTTAGTTGTGCTGTACGTTTTGTTTGCATTCATTCTTAAATTCTTTACACTTCTTTTTGTTTTGTTGCTTTATTTTTTGTGGCCTGACACTTCACTGTTGGCTTCATTGCTTTATTTTTTGTTTCCATTTCACTTTTTTGGTGTGTGTGTTTCGCACTTCAGGGCCACTGTACATTAAACAAAATGATGCCATCTCTGGTATCAACTTGAAGGTCAGGTCACAAACCTTAGCCCTTTTTACTGAAGACTTGTTTTTCTATCTAACCTTCCCTGATCTACCCTTACCACACTTGTGGTACACCCTTACATCCTTTGGACAATTTGCAAGTTATAAGTTAAATAAGACAAAGACAGAGGTCCTGTGAGTGCATTACGCAGCATCTCTCTAGATAAGGAAGACTTTCCCATTCCAGTGGACCTTCTGTCACTAAAATACCTAGGAGTGCAACTCATGCGATACTCCACTCTCTTAGCATCATATAACTATGATCCATTGCTAAGACAAATCACCAGGGACCTAGAAAAACATTCCCTCCTCTTTATCCAATGAATAGATGCAGATCGTATGAACTTGCTCCCCTGATTTTGATACCTGGCCCAAACCAACCTGATTACCCCTTCTGCAACTTTCTTTAGGGATCTTAACAAACAATTATCTAGATATACATGGGAAACACAACAACCTCATTTGAGCTTTCCTGTTCCACAGCTGCCTAAGTGGATGTGAGGCTTAGCCCTACCTCATTTAGTTCAGTATCATAGAGCAGTTCAGCTTCATACCATATTTTATTGACTTAATAATAAATATCAGGCCCATTGGAAAGATCTGGAAATGCAGGAAGAGGACCTTCATCACCTAACTCAAATCTTATTATCGCACCCTTCTCTCCCTGTAACTGAAGCAATGAAAAACTCATATACCTGCTTGAATCCCCTCCCTTTAAGATACATAGAGAATAATGGATGGGGAAGGGTTTGATATGATAATTTAATGCACACCCTAGTTGTGGGATGCTACATAAACCCCAAGGGCGAAGCCCAAGGGGTTTATCAAAGCATCCCACAACGAGAGTGTACATTAAATTCTCATATGAAAAACCCTCCCCATCTTTTATTTTTATAATAACAGACCAGCAATTTTTCTCCAGCAGTTTGTGAGACTGTTTGGCCCTGCCCACATACAGAATGTTGGCCAATGAGGAAGCAGCATAGTTTGAGTGGCATGGCTTATGAATGTCATAACAACCAGCTGGTTGTTATGGAAAATATCAACCTGGTCAGTACATTGAGAGAAATTGCTGGACTAGTTATTTTATATATATATATATATATATATATATGTTAAATTCATGTCTACATTTGGCTATGTTCCTTCCAGCTCATTTGGATCATGGTTTCATGGATGGGAAAGAGGGAAAGACTGGGTCTACATCTGATACTACATTTCCTCAGAGATGGCCTGATAATACTATATTTAAAGCTGCAACAAAAATATTCCTTATGCTGTCAGGACAGATTCTGTTACTTTCAAGTGGTAGATTGTATTAAAAAATACTTTCTTCCACCACAAATGATACACGTGTCCCTTCAGTGATTACTGTTTTTCAAACCACATTGGAGGGCACTGCTCTACTCCCTCATATGATTTCTTATATCTATGATGTCTTCATCAACTACAGGTAGATTATGCTGATACTATTGGAAAAGTATGGGAAATTGATATACATGATCCCATTGAAGATCAGGAAAGGGAAAGACACATTAAGTCACTACATTCCAGGGTTTTAAATAATTGACTAGCACTTTTTTCTTGGGACAATACTAACTGTACAGAAAGCATTTATATAGGTTTTCTAGAAGTGTTATGTTTGCTAAGCACAGTGAGGCAAGTGCTATGCATTTTCACAATGTTTTAGAACTTTCATGAGCAAAACGCTAATCAATTTTTAGAGTTAAATAAAACCCTGCATTCAGTCACAGCATCCCATGGCTGGAAAGAATTCTCTTGGAAAGTGACAATTAGGTATTTCAGAATACCAGCCATACAATATAAATATACCCCAGGGAATTTTGTTATCTACTGTAGAGGCTGTGGTCACTCATCAGCCACACATGGCCACATCTTTTGGGACTAACCCTTGTTGCAACCATTTTTTTCTACCATGAATTTAGCACTTTTAGACATTTTTGGAATACCAATTCAGCAGGCAGTAGATTTCTTTTCTATTTTCACACTGTGTGGCCCCTTATGGCCCCCCACTAGAAAATGATTAGACATCTGTCTGCTAGCAGCCAAAAAGACCATCACAACAAATTGGCTTGCTCTCAATATTCCCACGTTTTCCCTTTGGCAAAACTTATGAATAGGGATTTATAAAATGGAAAAACTTACAGCTCAACTGAACCACCTGCTTGAGCAGTTTGAAATTTTCAGGAGGAGGTGGTTGCTGTATATTATGAGCCATATGAGGGATTTTATTCCCTGATAGATTGGGGGGGGGGGTTGGCTGCTTGTGGCATGTGACATGCTCTGCAGACCTTCTTCATTCTTTAAGTACATAAATTAGACTTCTAGCAATTCTTTTCAGATTTCAATATATCACAGAATATTCAACATTTGTATGTAGCTGCATGCTAGTTTCATTTTATTTAGTAGTTCTTTCATAGTGATGTTGACCACATTGTAAGTGTATTTTGCTGACAGCAGCCAATTTTTTTCTGTTGTATGTTACACTTGTTTGTACTTCATATGAACATTTTTTTTACTACATAAAAGTTACAAAAAAAAATGGAGCTCCGCTTCCCCACCTTATGCTATGCATAAATCCCAAATTTCAAATACAAGGTGCATAAGTACAAAAGTGCTTCCATTCAAAAGAGATATTGCAAAGATACAGATTTCCACTTTACAGCAGCCCCTTATTGCCCCAGTGTTCCATTCATCTTGCACTTCATCAGGGGCATAACCACAGCCTCCACAACACATTTAAATATTGCCACATTTTTGGTGAAAAAAAGTAATAAGACTTAAAATTAATAAAGATTGGAAAAGCCCTAATGAGAAAAGCCTGCTGTTTTGCTATTCTGAAAATAAAAGATTTGCACAGTCCAGGATACATGACCCATGACTGTGAATAGGTCTAACATCCCAGCTTGTGCACAGATTAATTGACTGAGTTTTCCATGAAGGGACATAATGTTTAGAACTAGCAAACTTCAATGTGGGCCACTGTATCATCCTGCTGTTTTAGATGCTTCAGTGTCTCAGTGCACTGATATTTGATTTATCCTGATTTCCTGATGTTTTTTTAATGGTCAAACCAATGCAAGCTAGTTCACCAGTAAGAGCATTTTACCTGGTTTGACATTCAACATTTGATTTGTCAGCCTTTGGGAGGTTTGCACAGTCCTAATCCAGTGATCTTAGAACTGCCTCTGGAGTCACTTTTGTGGACAAAAACCTTCTGTACTCTGCTGCTCAGCCTCATCCTGCCTCCTGGCAGTGGTCTAGTGAGCTGAGCACCACCCCTGCAGCAGCATTAAAGTATGCATCTTTAGAGGCCTCAGTGCTTGCAAGAAGGCATCATTCTGACAGGGAGAACTACTGAGGGATTAATGGAAATGGGCCCCACCAGGTTGGACAGAGGGAGATTGTTATTTTGATGTTGTCTATTCTCATACAAACTATGCCACTTCATAGCACAACAGACACATTTTCTCCACAGCACAAGGCATGTTTCTTAATTGTTTTTTCCCCCACAGCCAGAGGTATCAACAGACATCCAGTCTGGTAAATCACCAGTCTACCTTTTTGGTTCTTTTCACTTCAGCATTACATGAACTCTCCTGTCCAGCAGAGTTTAGCCTATGCCTTCATGAAATGACCCCTTATTTGGCTGCAGACATTGGATTGACAACAAAGGCTTCCAGTAGCGCAGCATGTTCTGCCATGACATTTGTCACTCAAGTTCTGGTTTCCCCATGCACCACTGGCTATTTTTCTTACATATTCTGGCATGCTTATTTACCAGAATATTTGGGGCCTCATCAGCCAAACTCTCTCAGCACTGCGGTTGCTGCAGATGGTACTGTTTGAGGCCACATCAGCCAATCTCTCATACCACTGTGGTTGCTGCAGATTGTGTTACATACAGCATCTAGCTCTCTCTTCAGAAGGTTCTTTTTTGTGTGGAAACAGAGCTTAGAAAATGCAACTGAGCCATTTGATCAGAAGCTTTTTGAATGGGAGCTACACAAGGGAGACACCAAAGGGCTTCATTCTCCAGAAGACAGTAATGGACTCTTCAGACATGGAGGGGCTGGACCATCATACCTCCATCCAAAATGAACTGGAAAGTGTGAGAGGAGAAATGCTCTGGTGACCCAGTTAGTACATTTTGCATTTTGATCACCTCTTATTTGGGGCAGACAAAGGGGTCTCTAGGTGTCTGGGATCCAGGGGTCCTATGTCTAGGAGTTCTCAGGCATATTACTGGACTGACCAGCTGCTTCCATTCTCATATTCAGCAGTAACTTCATTAGCCTTTCGAACACAAAGATCCGAGAGCACCCAATAACCAGGTGATGTCAAACACTGCCCATCCTCCGTGCCCAAGAATGTGGACCAAACAATGGTTGTGCTGGAGAATGTCATCCCAGCTAAGTCCTGTACTCCTCAAGTAGCCACTAAGGGAACAACAGATACACCACATTCCCCAGCCAACAGCACAGTGAAACATAGAAATTGATGGTACATAAGTACCACTTGGCCCACCCTGTAACAGCAGGCATGTATTCATCTGGGGCACCTCTGCTCATTAAGGCAAAGAGTTTACTCATGGCTAGTTCTGTCCTCTTTCAGCACATCTTGTCTTGCAAAAGACAGTGATTTATGCCTCTAGATATCAGTCAAATCTCTTTTCCATGGCTGTGACTCCATATTCACTACCCCATCCCTCTTCACAAGGCCACAGACATGTAAATTGTAAAGTAGAGCACATGTGTCTTACTGTCTCCCCCTTTCAGCTGGTGAAGGGAGATTATAGAAGATGACTGTGACTAGGAGTTCTCTGGGCAGATGGGCCATTCTAGATCCTTGGTCAGACAGGTAGGCTAAAGAACCTGGTTGTGGCATGTTTGGCCAATGCCAGTTACAATGCAACTAAGATAGTGTGTGTTAATATGTCCCATGGAGCCACTCTTTGCTGTGTAAGAGTGTTTTCACACACATTCGGCTTGAGTGAGAACAATGAAGTGAAGCTGAGCTGTTGTGGCTCAAGCTGTAGACAAGTGAAACCACTCTGATACAGCAAAAAGTGACAACGAGGGACATATTATCATACTATTGATTGCACGCGATCAATATATATATTTTTTTAAAGTTCTCTGAACATGCCTGATTTGTTCACAGAATAACAGTGTCACACGCATGGAGGAAAGGAGCACTCTGATTGGTCAGGAGCACTCCTTTAATCTATAATGATCTTTGCAGTGGTGGAACAGGCAACACCTATGGGTTTACACAGCACTGAACCAACACACAATCAAAGAATCTTTGATTACAGGTCTCATATGTTGGCACCTCCTGTTCAGTTACACCCCCCCCAAAAAAAAGTGATACAAGAGTCAGTGGAGATCAGATCAATCAAGATTTGCTACACTTAATGGAGTTGGAATTCCACCACCAGTATTGGTCCTTCCCATGACACTGGGAGCTTTGGATAGAAACATAACCATCCTCCAGTGCAGCAGCAAGGCATCCTCCTGTGGTGGTGAGATCCTGAGTTCAGGAATGGCCTTGGGGTCAGATGGTTGGCGGGGGGAGTAGGGTTGAGCATCCTTGAGATGGCTCTCCTACTTGGGGAGGGCATGTCTCTGGAAAACTGCATACCCCTGGCAGAGTCTGGGGGTTCCATTGTGACTGGTGCCTACACAAGTGAGAAGCAGGGCAGACATTAGGTTTGTGATGTCATTGCATGCCCTGCCTCCCAGGAGTCAGCATGGAAAATCACTGATGGTCCTGCCATGATGCCTGCCTCCCAGTTTTCTATTGCTCCCATCATAACTCTAGGCTCTTTCCATGACCATGTTTCATTGAGTGGCCCACCCCATGGCCCCACCCAGGGGGCAAGCCTAGTGAGCCCTGCTAGCAGCGGTGATGCTGCTGGAAATCTGGTCATATGCCTCTGGAGGGGGTCATCTTGGTGGGCCTACCCTGAGGGGGAAAACCAGGGCAATTTGGCAGCTGTGGAGGTCCCGATGGGTGGGTGGTTTTGGGGAGGATAGAGTGCCATGGATGTCAGCAAAAAAACTAAAAACAACATAGAATTTGCTAGCAGATAAGGTCCAATTGGTCCACCTAGTCTGCCCATTTTCCCTGTCTATTATATCACTACAAATTCTACCTGATCTCCAGTCCATTCACCCACACCCTTCCCTTTCCCTAAGATTCATTTATGCCTATCCAGTGCATTCTTGTTCTACCACTATTATGCCCCCACCACCTCTGCTAAAAGACTGTTCCAGAAATCCACCATTCTTTCTGTGAAGTACTTCCTCACATCTCCCCTAAATCTAACCCCCTCCAGCTTTTTATCATACTTCCTTGTCCTTGAACACCCTTTTTCTGAAACATATTTCCCTGCTGTACCTTATTTACTCCTGTGAGGTATTTAAAGGTCTCTATCATATCCCTTCCTTCTTCCTTCTCCCTTCCAGGGTGTACAAATTTAGGTTCTTAAGTATCTCTGTGTAGGGCTTCTGATGCAAATCCTGTGCCATTTTAGTTGCCCTTCTCTGGACCACCCCCATGCTGTCTATGTCTCCATGAGATATGGTCTTCAGAGCTTGGCACAGTACTCTAAGTGGTGTGTTACTAGTGATCTATGGAGAGGCAATACCACTTCCCTCTTTCTCTGGTGATACAAACTGCCTTGTCTCATTGCTTGGCCACTTTTAGGTCATCTGATATGAATAACCCCAGCTCTCTTTCTCGCTTGGTGGTCATCAGTACCGCTCCTCCCATTTTGTACTCTGACCCAGGGTTGTTGTTTCCTAAATGTAATACTTTGCACTCTTTCACATTGAATCCCAGCTGTCATACCATTGACTACTCCTTGAGTTTTCTCAGGTCTCTACTTATCCTTGTAACTCCCCCCACCCTGGAGTGTCCACCCTATTTCAGATGTTGGCATTATCCGCAAATAGATAGATCTTCTCTTCCAGCTTCTCTGCAAAGTCACTTATAAAGGCATTAAAAAGGACCAGTCCCATCACAGATCCTGAGGCACCCAACTGGTTGCGCTCCCTTCCTCACCACTCAGACACAAGCCACTGTTTGTTGACCAGAATACATGGGTGCAAAGCCTTCCTTCAGAAGATCCAAGTAGAAGGGTTGGAGAGACAGGAGCAGATTCAGAAACATCTGTGAAGGTTTGCAAAATTATTTTTTCAACTGTGGCAAGTGGCCCATGTAGCAAGTTGGTGGACCACTCAATCTTTTGCACAGGCATGAGTCATAATATACTGATACATGCAGTTCAAGGAGAGAATTCACTCAGCTCCCCTCTCTCACATTCAGAACTGCCAATGCTGTCAGAATTTCCACTGCAAATGTTTCCCCTGACCTCAGCAAGTGAGTGATCTTGGGGTGGTAACGGGGAAGCAGCATATTGACATAACAGCCATCTACAAAGTAACAGCATGGGAGTATTGTCTTTGGTACTAGTCCAACTTCTTCATAGCTCCCAAAAAGTAAGGAGGCCTTTACCCAGCATGGGACTTCACATGTCATATATCTTCAATTAGAAGCTGTCCTCAATTAGTAGCCTCCCTCTAATGCAAGCGGCATGTCAAAATCAAAGTGCTAAATACAAGCTGCAGCAACTAATCATGGCTCCTAATCAAAGAAACAGGGTACAAAAACAGCCAGCTCTCCCTTCATCACCTCACCCCACAACAAACACTGACATAGGAGCTGGCATTCATACCTATACTGTCCCAGAGAGTTGCTGCCCATGTTCATTCATGTCTGGCATTCAGTGGTTACTGTAGGAGCCATGTAGTCTAAGCATGTTTCATGATAGCAATACCTATCTGCCTATCTACCTATTAACTATCACAATAACTGCCTTACTGTTTAGTAAGTAGCCAGGTGGTTATTTATTGCTGGGTTTAGTCTGTTTAGTCTGAAGCTGCTGACAGACACCAATGTGTGGGGATGCCACGTCATATCAACACACTGACCTCACTCAGATAGGAGACACCACGCTGATGGACAGCAGTACATTCCCATTATCAGCAGTGATGATCACGTGAGACCAATTTTCAATGAGCTAACAAATATAAAAGTGGAGGTCAAGAAACAAAACTGCCTATTAGAAAAAATATTAAGTAGTTGAGCCAACTAATAAAAAGGTACAGCAGGAAGAAGTAACACAGAAACAACAGGCAGGTAGGAGTGAACATGTGTATTTCAAGAACAAAGATGAATTCAAGCACGCTACTGAACAGATTACCAACCATAAGGAACTGACTACTGCTCAGCTGATTAGAGAACTGAGAAGCAGGGATATTAAGGCGGAGGCTAATATTCAAGCTGGGTCCATTAAAGAAAAAGACAGTTGGGACAGAAATGACATTTGATTTCAAAAGCAAGAAGCTAGAGAAAAGCTTAGGGCCAGGCATTCAAAATGCATCTCAATTAATTAAGAATAAAGTTATGGCCAATTGACAAAAAAAGGAGAGCTTGGGTTCAAGGGTACTGGTAGCAGTATACAGAGTGCAAGACATAACTGGAGGAAAGAGTTACATAATGTCACAACCCAAGATACAGAACAAGAAACTGAACTAGGGATAAGACTCCAAACAGTATTTTTGGAAGGGGTGCCTAGTAGTATGAATGAAAACCCAATGATATTAAAAATACCGGTGTACAATTTATGCAAGGGTGTCCTGGAAATAGGATCAGCTCGAGCAATATTACCTCTCTCTACACATATAGGGCAGGAATAATGAAAGAGATTATTTGCCTTGTTCTGAAGTCTATTAAAATAAGGAAGATGATTTTGAAAAAAAGAATATGTTTCTATTCATGGGCACAAGTCTTGATACAATACAAAATTTGAGACAAGTAGCACAAAATACTGTAGAAGGGAAGAGTTACAAGACAAGAACAGAGGGACAAAGAAAATTGAAGAGCTAGTTGCAAGGGAGGAGGAATTAAAAAAGAATTAAAAAATCACTATAATTACAGACTAGAATAACAGACTACATCAAACCATCGGAGTTTACACATACTCTCGAAGGACATACCAATAGTTTTTAGGAAATGATAAAGGGGTTTTCAGACGTAGAACAGTTAAGAGTAAAAAGATCAATTCCAAGGTGATGTTAGAGGTATCCTCAGCTAGTGTGGAAAGTGATATCAAATCAAAAGATCCCTTCAATGGAGTTGGACATTAACAGTTCTACAGTTTCAATGAATTCTGATTGACATCCAAATTCATTTTCCATTATTTGTCGTATCATCACTGGTCCAACAAAGAAAATCCAAGATTATGGCTGGGAACAAAAAATTGAGAAATTAGATGTCATTCTACTCCAGGAAACTTGGTTACTAAAGAAAGACTTCTTTCCAGATTATACATACTGGGATATAAGGGCAGTTAGAACTTCCAAATATGGTAGCCCAAAGGGCAGTTTAATTACTTTACTAACAACAAACACATTTTATAACTGTACTAAAATGATATTTGACACTCCCTTTCTTCTTGGTGTGACGGTCACTACCAAAGAAAATTCCTCTGTCATAATAATCAATGTTTACATTCCCTCATATCACTACCCCAAACTAAGAATGTATTACAAATGTTGCATGCTATGCAGACACATCTTCAAAATAAGTTTCTTAAGATTTCAATTACAGTATACAGTAGTTATGGGAGATTGTAATGCCCATATTGGGACAAAAATTGAAGTTCAAGAACAATGGTGGCATTTAGATGATCTATATAAGATCACTCTCAGAAATTCAAGAGATAGAGTTAGCAACAAAAAAGGAGCTGAGGAGTTAAAAACCACTGCAGCAAATAATATGAGAACTGTTAATGGTAGGACAAAGGAGGATTACATGGGTGAGCACACCTTTCCAACAAAGGTTGGAGGTAGTGTTCTAGACCTAGTTTGGCTAGACATTTTTTCATTTCATAAAATTATAAAATGTATGGTGTTACCGATGTGGGAAAACAATAATTTACCCATAGACTTAGAGAATAAAGGGGGACAGTGTAGTTTTAATCATATCTACCTAGATACAGAGAAAGCTGATGATAATTTGACCACTAGAATTTAGAAATGCGTTAGATAAACACTGTACATAGAACAACAGATTAGAGCTATTCCCCTTAGTATTGATGACAGCAGTGCAAAAGGGTTAGGACTTGCATATAGTGATCAGAATCCTATTAAGAGGTATGAAGAAATAATTGGGGTTGGGGAAAAGGTGTTGGGGGTAGCAGCCTACATTAAGACGGGAATAATATGCAATCAGGAGGAAGGGGAGCAGGGGAGGGCAGAGATCTTGTGGGTAAACATCCACAATGGAAGTGGGGGAAACATTAGACTAGGAGTTGTATGCCAGCCTCCTTCCCAGGCAGAGGACATAGAC
The DNA here is from genome assembly GCA_016271365.2 of Neoceratodus forsteri. Taxonomy (NCBI): domain Eukaryota; kingdom Metazoa; phylum Chordata; order Ceratodontiformes; family Ceratodontidae; genus Neoceratodus; species Neoceratodus forsteri. The sequence continues at coordinate 1,023,918,740 of CM028135.1, read as the reverse complement.
AACAAACTGGTGACAAACATCATAAAGCATTGCCGAATGGGCAGGGTGGTGGTGATTGGTGACTTTTATCTCCTGGGGGAGAACTGGAGCACAACAACCCACACTAGCTCTACAGAACAGGTCCTATTGGATGGGTCCCATGATGCATTTCTCATGCAGAGGGTAAATGAAGTAACCAGGGAGGGATGCACCTATACTTGATCTTCACTGATAGGGGCCAGATACAAGACATAACAATTGAGGACCCCCTGGCAGGGAGTGATCATAATACAGTCTGGTTCACCCTGTACATGGGAAAGGAGGTGATTAGAAGCATTAACAGGGTAGCTGATTTTCCAGAAGGCTGATTTTGGCAGGTGGGCAGACACAGTGAAGGAGCACGTAGCTACAATAAGATGGAATATGAACACCTACCAAAAGTGGGAAATCGTTAAGCTAGGCCTGTTGGAGGCAATGAATGACCAAAAAGCCCAGTTGGTGGACTATGGTAGTGCAGCAGAGAGAAGCCTTCAGAACATACAAAAGGATTGGAAAGGAAACTGATAGGGAGGAACTTTTGACAAGCTCTAAGGAGGTGACCAGGACTGTGAGGGCAGCCAAGGCATCAGAAGAACTGAGGCTCACACAGGGGATAAGAAAAAGTGAGAAAGAATTGTTTTAGGTATATCAGGAAGAAAAGAAATGTAAGGCAGCAGATAAATAGAATCAGGAATGGAGGAGGGTGGACAGAAAATGTCTTCCTTCGTTCTCCTGCCCTACAGCCCAACGCTTCTCAGCCTGCTGCCCAAGTGGGTTGCTGCACCACCTAGGACCACAGCGGCCACATTTCTCTGCACCCAGCCTGCTTCAAGAGTGGGGTAGCAATGCTGCCACCCAGGATTTTACCGGCAGCCTCCCTTCAGTCTCCTGCCCTACAGCCTAACACTACTCGGGTATGCCAAACCTCCGAGGAACTGTGGATTGTATGCTGCTATTGTGATTGGCTCCACCAGCCCGAAGAAGGTCCCTAATTGGATGCTTGCCAGCCCAGCCAGCCTGCCATTGGTGAGGACTGGTTTGGCACCTTTTATGGAATACTCAGGGCTTGTTTTAAACCTAGACTACAGTCTTTTAGCTCTGTATATTTTTTATATTTTGTCCCACCCAGCCTATATTAAATAACCCTCCTCCCCAGCCTCTCCCTAGCTGTTGGCTTGAGTCTACCTCTGGCTTCTCCTTAACTGCCTGCTACAACCCCCTTAAGGGACCAGTGACAATATTCCACAACCTGTGGCACTACACTACTGGCAGTCTTCCTCATCCCCCTGTTTAAATATCCTGATTCCTCTCACCTGACAACCATTCCAACCCCCCTTTACCCCACACCATGACTCCTCTAGTGGCATTGCCAACATCCACACTAGACTAAAGCTCTGCCCTCCCCCCAAATGGGTTACTACCTCCACCCCCTTCAACTCAACTGAACACCCCTGAAGTACTTCTCCTTACTCCCCCCAGGACTCTGCTTAACACCATGCCACCTTGAGGGCTTTGCAGCCGCATCCTACTAGTCCTCTTAAATTCGACTAAAGACCACCTCCCTGGGGCTGCAGCTGAGGTTTCAACCAGCCCAGCCAATCCTCCCCAAAATATCTGCGGTCCCTCTGAATTGTTCGAAGTATGTCTGCATTCACGGAAGCAGGGAGATCACTACTGCCTCCCTGTTTCCTCTGCCATTTCACCACAGGCTTTCAGGATCAGGATCTACTTCCTGCTTACCCCCAATTATGATGTCAGTCATAAACACAGGAATAATAATCCTGCTAATCCCCTGCCACATGTGTGAAGCAGGTCACCTCCCAGACATGTAACATACCCTGACTCCAGTCCTAGCCTCTCCCCTCTTATCAGACCACAGCCTAGAGGTACCATTTCTGAAGTATGTCTTAAGCAGCTCTTCAAAATTACACCTAAAATTTATACACCCCCAGCACCTCACAAAATCCTGTTAGCAGCCTCGTCAGCTGCCGTACCACCGAGGTAGCCCCGAACACCCATGACCCACATCGGATGAAATCAAAAAAGCTATACTGGATACACTGGGTACTCATTCTCAGAAAACTGTTTCTTCTGCTATTACTAATCTCAGGAGAGGTCCACCCAAACCCCGGGCCATCACGTACCAGCCCACACACAAAGCTAGGCTACCTCAAGATAGTGTCACTAAACATACAGAACCTCATAAACAAACTACCTCAGTTCCAGGCCTGGGTTGAGCTACTTCAACCCGATATTATTGCTCTCACTGAAATCTGGCTATGACCTAAGACCTGTATGCCTCAATAGCACTTGACGGCTTCACAATGTTCCGACAGGACAGATTGTCCAAGCAGGGTGGAGGTTGCTTAGATTATCTAAAAAATGGGATTAAGGATCAGCTTCTGCCTAGCTGTTTCCAAACCAAAGAGACACAAACCCTCAGCCTCAAACTCACCCTAGGTAAGTAGCACAAGGTGTTACTACTATCCATTTTGTATATACTACCTGGGTCTCTTAAATCTGGCTTCCAACAGGTTATACGCAACCTGGAGTAGCTCAAAACCAACTGGGAGCATATTAGTGTTGGTGATTGTAGCACCAACTGGCTGGCCAATGACTCCCAAACAGTTCAAGACCAGGTATCCAGGCTTTACCTCACACAACTAGTCTCTACAGCCACCAGATTTAATTACAAAACTGGCACAAGCACGCTAATCGACTGGCTACTGGCAAGCTGCCCAAAACACATCTCTGAGGTCACTGTCCTTCCTGACACCCTCAGTGATCATTCTGTAGTCATTTGCACATTGTCGAATAAGGCCAAAAGTAGTCCTTCATAGGTCTCATGAAACTGCTCCCTGAGAACTGTGCTGCTGAACTCCTTTAGGCAATACCTGAGGTTAATATATTGGATGCCTCTAGACAGAGCTAAGGCTGTGGATCAAGCCCTAGACTACTTCTTCACAATCTTTACTAAAGCCTGCAACATCTTTGCACCTTATAGATCCAAAATAACATGAGGGAGTACTAACCCCTGGCTCACAGGCTCCATTATTGAGCTTATGAGGGAAAGGGATAACCTCTGACAAAGCATCTTGTAGTGTAGTAGATCTCATTAAGTATAAAACTGCAAGGAACAACTACACCAGGCTCATCTGTCAAGCTAAGGCAACCTACTACAATAACCTACTAAAAAGGAACTGGGGGCATGGAAAGGAGTTCCGGGACTCAATCAAATCACTCACCAGCAAACCTCCTAGTCCACATCCTGGTCCAATAGTCACTGCAGCTGACACACTACAGGAGCCAGTTGACATTGCAAATGCATTCAATCAAGTTTTCACTGACCTAAGCTCTGTACTTCCCAGTGACTACCTGACTCTCTCATCCCCAATTAATGATAACAACCCCAACCCCCAAACATTGGGACTCTCCTCCCCCCCCTTTCTACTTTAAGCAGCTGGCTAGAAATGACACCATCAAGTATTTGAAGCATGTCCTAGGTAAGACAAGAATGGGGAGAGACCTTGTTGACATGAAAATGGTGGCACTTACTGTTAATGAACTGACTGAACCGATAACCAAAGTTTTTAATGCCTCACTTCGGTCAGGTGTGTTCCCTGGCAAATGGAAGGAGGTTCTTATCATCCCAGTCCCCAAAAGCAGGTGATGCTACACATCTTCCTACCTACATGCCTATCTCCATTCTCCCTCTGCTGTCTAAAGCATTGAAATGAATTGTCTCTGACCAGCTCTCAGAGTACCATCTGAAGCACAACCTACTCTGTGTTCAGCAGCATGGATTCCAGAAAAAACTCTCCACCATTACCGCCTTGGTTGACTTCATCACACAAATCAATGATGCCTTTGATGATGGTCTTGCTGTGGGATCTATATTTATTGACCTCACAAAGGCATTTGACACTGTCAACCATTCAAATCATCCTGCATTGTCTCAGCTGTTTAGGCCTGTTCATCAACATGGTCACCTGGTTCAAAAGCTACCTCTCCAGTAGGACACATTGCATCAAAATCAATGGCACACTATCTGAACCCTTGGAGGTGACTCTTGGAGTCTCCCAAGGCTCTATTCTGGGTCCACTACTTTTTAGCCTCTTCATAAACCCCCTGCCTTCAGTCTGCCAGGACAATATCATTCTATATGCGGATGATGTGGTCATCTCTGTAAGTGGAAAAAACCTACCGTCCATCACCAGTAAACTTGAAATGAATCTCCACAAGCTGGAGGCTTGGTTCTCAGCCAATAAACTGCTGCTCAACTATGAAAAAAACAAAGAGCATGCTTTTCTCACTTCCGCAGAACAGTAAAAAACTCAGGAAACTGCTGATACAGACTCACAGCAGGCACACCTTGGAACAGGTTGACACTTTTAAATACCTTGGGATTCACCTCGATAACACCCTCTCCTACACTACTCATGTGGACCATCTAATCAAAATGGCCAATGCAAAATTAGGTGTTCTGTACAGGCACCGCCACTACATGCCACCAGAGGCCCTAAAACTTGTCACCTCCTGCTTGGTACTGTCTACCATAGACTATAGCCTTATAATCTACAGTGCAGGCACCAATACAGCCCTAAAAAGGGTAAAAACTCTTCTAAATAAAGTGTGCAGGCTGGTCGTGGATGCAGATCACTGGACACAAACAAGTGACTTATACGAAGAAAAGGGATGGCTACCCCTTCACCTCAGGCTCCAATTCAAGACCTGCCTACTGTCTAAGAAAGCCTTACTCAAGCTAACTCCTGAATCTACCTCACATCTCTTGAAAATTGACCAATGTACTGTCAATACTCAGAGGGCTTCCAGGTGTGGACTCGTGGTACCATTCAAGCTTACCTCAATTGCCCAAAGATCCCTACCATTCAGAGGACCCAAATGGACAGATGACCTCCCACCAGACCTCCTTGAGTGCAATTGGATCAGCAACTTCAAAGCAGGATTTCGGATGCACCTAGCTCTCGCTAGGATATGCGCGTGATCTTGCTTAACCTGACCACACCACTTAAATTAGAATTACACTGATCAACCAAGAAATCTACTTATGAAGGACTTACCTAAGACAATTCCTCCAACCCAACCTACTCCACCCACTCATGCTCCAGTCCCTCCTTTACTACCCCTTACTACTCCCCCCTCACTCTACCTCCACCCTCCCATCCCCCACAACTTCCTTCCCCTTCTCATCTCCCTTGGCAAATACACCCCACCTCTCCCTATCCCTCATTCACCCCTCCCTTACTCCTATCTTTCCCTTGCCCTTCTCCCCCAGGACTAAGCCTAATTATGTTGCCTCTTTTGCTTACCCTGAACAAAGCCTCTCTTGGGCTACTTACACTACTTAACCCCTCGTTCCTACCATTCTCTGGCTATCCATCTGCAGTGTGCCTAGCCCTAATCTGCCTGCTCCTTTCTCTCTGTTTTTGTTTGCCCCTTACTAAATGATGATGAAATCTCCTAGTGAATCTCTAGATTATGATGATAAATGAGCAACTAACTAATGCAGAGGTTTTATCCTCCAGCTAATTTACCAGATTCAGCCTCATTCCTATGAAATTCTGCTGTTTGTAATTGTTAGTTCTGTACACCTCAATGTTTATATTCTGTGTACCTTTGTACTCTAATAATGTTTAGTTTTGTTTATACTGTACTCTAACTGACGTGGAACCTTTTTAAATGAGCCTTGGTTCAAAGGTCTTTAATCCTAAACTTAAATGAATAAAATAAATACATAAATAAATAAATAAAAGTCTGCTCAACAGGTTTAGGTACTAAATGAGTACTTCTGTTCAGTTTTTACAAGGGAAAGTGATGGACCAACCCCACAAACAAAGGGAAGGATAGGGGGAAGGGATAGCTGTGACATCCCAGTAGACAGAGTACTCAAGGCCTGAAATACATGCAAACAGATAAGGTACCTGGGCCAGATGGATTACAACCTAGGGTGCTGTGGAAGCTTGCAGAGGTACTGGCAATGCCCCTGACTGAAGTTTTCAACACTTCCCTTAGGACAGAATGTGTTTTGTTGGATTGAAGGATGGCTCATGTGGTAGCAATTCATAATAGTGGGCCTAGGGATGAACTAAGAAATTACAGACCAGTCAGCCTCACATCCATTGTGTCTAAACTGATAGAGACAATCATAAAGGAGAGGTTAGTAACATTTGTGAAGGAGAACGGTCTACAGGATTACTGGCAGCATGGGTTCATCCAAGGGAGATCCTGCCAGAGAAACCTGATATGTTTCTTCAATTGAGTCACTAGAACACTAGATAGAGGCCAGGTAGTTGATGTCCTGTACCTGGACTTCAGTAAGGCCTTTGACTTGGTACCACATGGAAGATTGGTGGGAAAGTTAGGGTCCCTGGGGGCTTGGAAAAGGTTGACTGGATGGATAGCAAGCTGGCAAAGAACAGGCAACAGAGAGTGGTAGTCAAAGGAGAACTCTCGACACCACGTGCTGTCAAATGTGGAGTACCACAAGGCTTGGTTTTGGGGCAGGTACTCTTTAACATTTTCATCACTGATATAGCAGAATTGACAGTTTGGAGCCTTTTCATAGACAATACCAAATTTGGTGCAGTAGTGAATGAGGGGAGGAGGTGAATGTGCTTCAAAAAGATTTGGACACACTGGAAAAGTGGTCAAAAACAGGCCAGCTGAGATTCTATGTGGCAAAGTGCCAAGTCATGCACTTAGGGTTGAAGAACCCCAGGTACAGCTACCATTTACGAGGAGAAAGGCTGAAGGTCACTGAGGCAGAAAAGGATCTTGGGATAATGGTAACAGGGAACATGAATCACACAGTTTAGTGCAGAAGGGTGGCTGCTAGGACAAACAAGTTGCTGGGTTGTATAGCAAGAGGAATCACCTCAAGGAGTGAGGAAGTAATCCTGTCACTATACAGATCACTGGTGAGACCGCATTTTGAGTACTGCATGCAGTTTTGGCATCCCTATTTGAAGAGGGACATCTAACTCCTTGAGGGGGGTCCAGAGAAGGGCAACTAAAATGATTAATGGGATGAAGTAGAAGATCTACAAGAATAGGCTGAGTGAGCTTAACATGTACTCCTTGGAGGACAATAAATCAATGAACCAATCATCTTTATTTTACCAGGTGAAACACCATTGAGACAAATTCATTTGCAAGGTGGACCTGGGTAGGACAAAACAAAAACAAGTAAGCTAAATGTTGCTATAATACAATGAGACAATAGTCCATGTAGAGTAAATACAAGCTAGGCATAAATAACAGTGCATACGATGTGGCTAACAGTACAGTAGACCTAAAAAACTCAAATACAACATTGCTAGGGTAAGAACAAAAAATATTTACAGAATAACACATCAGTATTTACAATATAAACAATACCTGCCCAGTTACAGCAAAACTTATTGGATGGATGGGGGGGCTGTATGTCAGGTAAGGGGAAGTCAAGGGGGGGAAGTGTGAAGGATAGGACAAGGTGAGGGACAACATGTCAGAGATGAGGAGAAGTCAGTGGGGGAGGTAGTAAAGGGAGGACAATAGGGCGTTTAAGAAGAGGAGGGTACTAGTTTGGCAATGAAGTGGAGAAAGGAAGGAAGACTAGCAGGATGTGACGTGTTGAAGATGTACAAGGTGAGGACGATGTACAAGTAGTATACAGGGTTTGAGGACAGTCAGGATAGACAGAACAGGGGGAATATGACTGAGACCTTTAAATACCTAAGAGGCATAAATACTACTGGTACAGTGGGCTTGTTCTGGCTACAAAGGGAGCGCATCACAAGGGGGCATGGAATGAAACTGGAGGGGGGTAGGATCAGATCAGAGATGAGGAGGCACTACTTCACTAAGCCAGTGGTGGCGGCATGGAATGTACTCCCCGAGGAGCTGGTCTCTCAGAAGACAGTGGATGGCTTCAGAAGGAGTTGGGACAGAGTCAAGGGTAAAATAACTTCATGTAGTGGCTTGACTCAATGGGAGAGCTCAACCCAGATGAGGAAAATGAGTAGGGGTGGGGGGTGGCAACAGTGGAATAAACCATGCTGCAATTTTGAGCAGACAAGATAAGCCATTTTGGCTTGTATCTGCTGGCTTCTTTCATATGTTCGTAACTTAAATTAAAAAGACAGCATTGGAGCCACATAAAAACATTAATATTAACAAAAAGGTAGTTAGTAATAATGCATGGTTTGATAAAGAATGTTTCCATCTAAGAAAAATACTCAATAAAGTGGGACGTTATAGTAGGAAATTGGTAGGTCTTGCTCCAAAATAACTCTCAAGTGGCTTAGGATTGAATATACAGTAGAACTTTGCTGGAAGGCAAGAAAAAAACAATATAAACAGCAGCTTTGGTTAGCCATACAGGAAGCTATAAATGCTAAAGATAATAAGCACTTCTGGGAATTGGTGGCCTTTGGCACTAAAATAAACGAATTCTACACTCTTTCAGTGATACCACCAGCAGTATGGGTGGATTACTTCCAACAAAAATATGGACCGAGCATTAGACCTCATGGCAGATATTACAATCTGAGGTATATAGGTATAGACAGCTAGAAAATATAATACCTCATGGTGAAGTGGTATGCTATTCTAGCACATAAAAAGAATAAAAAGCAGCAAGAGCTGATGAGATAAATGTAGAGATTTTCCAGGCCATGCCAGACTGGTGGGCAAGTAAGCTATGTACACTTTTTTATTATGCTTGTTATAAATTAGTTTTGACAAAGATTTGGGAATATTGCTTAATAGTACCTCTGCTTAAGAGAGGTTCCCCATATGAACCAGGAAATTATAGGCCTAATAGTTTACTGTGTATTGCCCTGAAAATATTCTGCAGAATTATCCAAGGAAAATTGGATAACTTTGTGATAGGTTTACTATCTGTGGAACAGGCATTCTTTAGAAAAAACAGGAGTACATTGGATAATATACAGTATTTATATTAAACTATTTGGTGAAAAAATATTGCATTTCAAACCAAGGAGTGTTATATGTAGCATGCTTGGATTTAAAAGCTGCATTTGATAATGTGAATAGAGCCATACTATGGTTACTTTTCAAGCCAGCCCGGTGACACTGAGAGCTGATGCGCTGGACGCCACACCTCGTGCTGCACCAGTGACACGGATTCGGGAATGGACTTGGGTGTTGGGCATCAGCAGGGGAAGGGTTGAGAATTGAATGCCCGAGTGGTGCTCGCCTCCCCAGACTCAGGGGATGGGTTGGCCCGGCGAGTCAGGGACCCCCAGTGGAGACTGGAGGCACTGCAGCAAGCCAGGCATGCATGCATTAGTGTGGCCGATGCTGGCAGGGGTTGCTGTGTGCCAAATGCATTGGGATGTGCCCATGCATGGGGAAGGGATTCCACGGAACACAGAAAAACCTAGTCCTGGGAGTAGGTGAAGGCAACACCCTCCATGCCCATAGCCGGGTCCGACCTGGCCGGCCTTCAAGGTTCCTCCACCGAGGGGAAACGTCTTCAACTGGAGGCTAAGTTTGTAAGTGCGCCCAAGGTAAGAGGGGTGGCCCCACTCCGGAAGGGTCAAGCCAGGGGTGCCAGTTGCAGGTGGAGTGGAGGAGATAGGGAGGTGCGGTCAGGGGGACTTCAGGTAGGGTAGGATTGAGGTGGATGCCCGAGAGAGGCCCCCAGGATCGTGACCAGGAGCGAAATAGAATTGAAAAAAAAACAAACTTTGGTTACCTTTAGCTTAAGCTCAAGGCATTGATGGTCACTTGTTGGCCATATTACAGTATCCATATGGTAATAATAAAGTGTATGTAAGAACTTCTAGATGTGGCATGATTTCAGAAGGAATTAAGATAGAAAAGGGCATGAAACAAGGCTGTCTGTTAGCGCCAATTCTGTTTAACTTATGTATTGAATATTTCATTAAAGAACATAATAAGACTGATGTTTCAGTGACCAGCATACTAGACAGAAAAATTAACACCTTATTATATGTGGACATCATAGTATTTTGCTCATTAACTCCATTAGGTTTATTATTGGCAACTGATTGCTGTTTAAGAACATTGGGGCCACCGGAGTTACATGTAAACCCAAATAAGTCTGGCATATTAATTTTTGGTAAACATAATCAACATGGTTCTAAGATTTGGTCCTTTGGCTACATGAAATTTGAAATTAAATTCGAATTTAAATATTTGGGAGTAGTTTTTGAAACCTAATTGTCCTGGATAAAGCAGATAGCCTACTCGATGAAGCAAGCTTTATTAGCAGTGAAGACTATTAACAGATTTTGTAACCTCTTTTTGAACAATTCATACACCACAATAAAGCAGTTATTTGATGCCAAAGTGGTAAGCATTCTCTTGTAGGGATTCAAAATCTGGGCATTTAGTAAGGCTGCTAAAGATCTGGAAATGGTTCAGAGTGTTTTTTTACAAACAGGTTTTCAATTTGTGCAGAGTTACCCCCACAGCTCTTTTAAGAAGCAAATTTAATTTAGAATCTATAATATTTTACACACCTGAAGAATTTGCAGCTATGGAAGAAAATTGTTACATTGCCATCTGATAGAATTCTCACCAAGTGTAGAGTTGCAGCGAATTTAAATTCCACTGGCAAAGTGAATGTGAAGTGGGCAATGCAAAGTGCTCACTCCGCTTTATCATTACCACTTCGCATTACAAGGGAGTCATAATAGTAAGTAAGGCGAAGTCATTGTTTTTAATGGACTTCGCGTTTCTCATTATGATTCTAAGTGATCCACTTTGTGTTTCAGATTTGGCAGGCCCCCCCAGACATCACATGGCCTGTAGCACTGTAAGTCACATGCTCTTTAACTAGGCAGGAAGAAAGTGAGTCATACAAGCAGACACTTTTACTTTCTCCTGTGCAGACGGAGAGAGAGAGAGAGTAGTGTGTTTTCTGACTGCTGATACTTTGAGATCAGAGCAAGAAGGAGATTTAAACTTTGATTTAGACCCAACAACTTTTTTAAAAGCTACATTGTTTTGTCTTTTCTGTACTCTTTTTCACTTAATTTGTGCTTTATGTAAATTTCATTTGTCTTACCTTTATAAGTAGTTAGTTGTTTGTGTGACTGAGTGTGTGTGTGTGTGTGTGTGTGTGTGTGTGTGTGTGTGTGTGTTGTGTGACAGTGTGAGTAGTGATTGCTCAGAATGAGGGAACTCAGTAGGAGAGATGGACCAGGGTGAGGGAATGTCTGGGGTGGGGGCAGCTCTGGGAGAACGTGGTAGTGGTTAGCATCATACCGTGTGCATGTGTGGAGGGCATGGGCGCCCATTCCTTTTGGACCGCTCGGTACTTGTGAGTGTCCCCCCCCTCGAAGCAGGACTAGCACCGCCTCCTGTCTTGACTCTGAGGCAGTTGAACCACCACCACCACCAAGTCCATGTTCTCTGGAGCAGGGTCGGTCTATTTCCCCGGGCCCAGGTGTGGATCCCATCCCTGTTCAGCACTGTGGCTAGCCGTCTGCCAGTTCATCTGGCCATCCCCTGCCTGTGCCTGGTCCTCCCCGCACCTCCATTGTTTGGCAGTTTATTTACTGTGTGGTGGGACAGCAGTGTGGTCAAGTGCCACCTACGTGAGGTGGAGGTGAGCCATGGCCCTGGGGGGGACTCACCTGGGGACTTGGGGCCAGCACACCCATATGCTCAATCACCAGCAGTTGGAGTGGCAGGCTGCCACAGAACAGACCATGCCTGCACCTGCTGGCCATTCTGTGGCAGAGGGTGCAGCTGTGCATTGCTGCATCCCTAAGAAGAGGAGGGCCACAGCAGCACCTGCTGCTCCACCAGCACACCCCCTACCACCACCACCAGCAGGTCAGCCAGTATAATGTGTGGACCCCAGAGAACTGCATGTTACACAGGCTGACTTGGCAGTTCTCTGGAGTGCTGTTGAGGATAACAACGAGAGGGTGAGTGCTGTGGAGCAGTGGGTGGATCACATAGAGGAACATCAGTTGCAAATTATGTCCATGCTGGAACTGCTGCTGGATCACTATGGGATCCCACATTATTTTTTTCCCTCACACCACGTGCCCCCCCACACCTTCCTTACTGTGCTATAAAATGCATTCCTCCACCATCCCTGACCCTTGTATGTAATTATGCCATTTCTTTGTTGTCTTCTGTATGTGTGACACTTTGTATTCTGAGCAGTGCAAGTATACTGTACTAAACTGCATGTGTGCATTCAGTCTTCTTTCCAGTCTGTGTATATACTGCAGACACTATCCAACTCCCTGACTTAAAAACAAACATTAATGAGTACAATGGTGGGGTGGTGAAGCATGGAGAGATACTACAAAACAGGCTTACAATACATCCAAGTAACTATTAAAAAAATTAATGTTGTGATTCATGACGTCGTCATGAATTGTGATTTGTGACTGCATTTATGACCGTGATGTTGAAGAAACATGAATGCCTACTGCCTATGGCTATACTTCCCCAATGAGCTGTAGCATAAAACTCCCAGACTTAAAAACATGTATCAATGAGTACAACGGTGGGGTGGTGAAGCCTGGAGAGATACTACAAAACAGGCTTACAATACATCCAAGTACCTAGAAAAAAAACTGATATTGTGATTCATAATGTGAATGATCGTGAATCGTGATTTGTGACTGCATTTGTGACCTTGATGATAAAGAACGTGATTTGTATCACAAGTGACTCATGATGATGGTCCTGACTTAAAAACGCATATTGATGAGTATAATGTTCATGCAGAATTAAGCACCACACCTGTCCAGTACTCTGAAGGGAAGTCAAAGAAACAACTGTGACTTAAGTTACAGATGGAGATTAGGCCCTAAAGAGATGCAAATGCACAGACAGATTAAGATTGCACTATGCACTGAAGAGATGCAGACACAAAGGCACAACACCTAACCAGTGCTCACCATCAGAAATTCAAATATGGAAAAGAATACCTTTGCCAGTTGGGGCGGACCGTGTGGGGGGGCAGTGTAATGCACTTCGGCAGTAACAGTCACTAGCACTAGTAACAGTAAAGATACCACAAAGAAGTACAAAAATCATACAGCTGCAGTGGATAGCAGCTTCACATTGCTGACATTATTATGTGGCACTATAAAAAGTGTCTGATTTGATGACACGCATCACACACATACTCACACACACACACTAAGTAATGCATAGCAAATTGAAAACTTCAGTAATATAACCACATATTTTAAACAAACAAAAATTATGCACTGTGCACCACAACAGTCAGCAAAAAAATGGCAAGAAATATTGAAAATATTACTGTGTGTGCATTAACACAGTTATACAAGAAAAATATCACCAAAACAGAAAGCGCTGTTTTTTTTCTCTAAGTTAATCTACCTACACGACAGATACACCCCTCCCCCAAAGCACACTTCCACTGTCTCTCAGTACACAGACTGAATGTTGTACATTAACATTCAAAATCCATACACAAACAATAAACACTCAATGATATGAGCACAGGAGGGTTTTCTAGAATCGATGAACTAAAGTATCAGCAAAAAAAAAAAAAGACTCAAAAAGACTTTTTTAACAGCTTTTTGAAGGTTTGAATTGCAGAGAGCTCTCAGAGCGGATTGTCTCCTACAGCTTCCTACACACACTACACCAAACTGAGGCTGTGCAGAACAATCTAGAGCCCATGTGACCTGAAATCCCATGAAACACTGCAAAATTCACCTTTGGAGCTTAAAAACAAGGCAAAGTACATTGTTTTCAATGTACTTCACCTTAAGGATTGGTGGAGTAGTAGTTTGGGAAGGCGGAGTTACGTGAAGTCATTGTTTTCAATGGACTTCGCATTACTAATTAAATGCAAAGAACTCCGCTTCACGTTGTGGAGCACTTTGTGAATTACTCTGTGGAGAGAATTGGGGCCACTTCACCCATCACTAGCCAAGTGCTGGCAGGAAGATATTATAAAAGGAAAATCTAAAGGATGGTTTTATCAATTAAATAAGACAATTAAAGAAATGGGTCTCATTGAGATTTGGGACAAAGATGCATTGGAAAACATTGATATGTAAGTAAGCAGAGCTGCCCAACGATTTAAAGATGTTTTTTTCCAAATTTGATAAATTATGAGGCATTGGCTTCTGTACGTTTTATTATATGGAGAGGGTTCAAAGGAGATACAGGTATACGAAAATGGCAGGATCACTTAGAAACAAATGTTATGAGGTTAGACTACAAAAACAGGCTTGTTTTCCTTCAAACAAAGAAGAATAAGAGGAGATATGCTGACATTTTATACATTTGTGAAAGATCCAGGTTTAATGAGAGAGGTGGGCATAGTGGTTCAAGATAGACCAACATGTCTGAGAGGGCATATGTTGCAGGTCAGAATAGACACAGCAAGAAATAATAATAGGCATTTTTCATTCTTAAATAGAACTGTAAGATTATGGAATATACTTCCTGAAAGTGTAGTGAATGCTGAATCTGACAATAGCTTTTAAAACCTATAAGACAACTGGATTTTGGCTACCAAAACCAAATTAGTCCACGATTGTGGGGAACGGTTTATAGGGGCTATAAGCCTTTTTCCGTTCTATCACCTAGAATGAGAACCTAGTATGAATAAGGAAACGAGGAAATTGTTTAACCAGAAAAGGCACACTAAGCCTAAGCTTATTTATAGGTGTGACCTGGGAACACAAGGAAGTTAAGTAACTTGATCAAGGTCACACATTAAGCAAGTGGTGCTGTGGGATTCAAACCAGGTTTCCAGGTTTGCAGCTCAGGGCCCTAAACCACAGCACTATACTAATTCCCTAAATCTCCAAATATAAATTTATTATAATATTATCTAAGAATAAATGTTCAAAGAAAAAAGAAAAATATTTCACGTTTTGTGAAAATGCTACACAAAGAATTTCACTTTGTAAATTTTGGATAGGAATGACTGCCAGACATAATTGGAATAATCGAGGGGGCATCTTTGGATTGATGGACCTCTGTTGCAGATGTGACCAAAATAAGAAATTAACCATCTATTAACCAAGCAAAGAGAGAAATGGTTAATCCCAATCTGGGGGAATAAAATACTGGGAGCTAATAAAAAGGACAAGTTAAAGTAGCAGTACTACCAAATCAGGAAGTGAGCTATCAAAATTCTGCTTTTCAGCTGTAAGCATGTGGCCAAAGTTCCAGTTTCCATACCTGTAAATGTTATTTTTCAGTCATCTTTAGTTTTTTAGATATTTGCAATTTATTTGAATTGTTGTAGCTCTACAACAAATAAGGCGGCTGACTAATTTTCAGCTGTGCTTTTTCTACAGGTCACATCACATCTTTTAACAACAGCAGAGGGACCCTCTGCTGACTATTCCTGATGTCCCTGCAAGTCATACACATGTGCAGTTGGCAGCAGAGGGGGTTCCAGTGCAACATGCTTAGCAGCAGAAATGTAAACAAAAGCAAAGAATAACTGAGCAAATTACTCAGTGATAGTACAATGCCATCGAGAAAGAGTACCAGTTATATGATTAGCAGGACACAGGGAATAAACTGTGAAAAAAGCTCATTTGTTTTTTTTTTGTAGTACTGCTGCTTTAAGATGTATGTTATTTTGTGAAATACGCAGCCATATGTGTGTGATTGCTATGTTTGCATCAGCAACTCTGTGTATAATGAATGGTATGTGATGGTAGGACCCAACACATGAACTGGGAATTATTTTTTAATCATTTGGCATGTATTTAATTTCTTTGTATATTTTTACATTTGAATTCTAAGTGATTTTATATCATTTATACTGTGTATGTGACTGCCGATGTTTTATGCACACTTAATATATCTGAAACTTGACAGTAGCACAGCACTTCCTATCAACACCGCTGAGCACTACCATATTTTCTCTGCTGCTTCCACTACAGCAGCACATTTAGTACAGACACACACACACGCACCCCGTACAACAAAAAAAAGCAGCTGTAGCTGGAGTGAGGGAAGCTAGATAGGGGAAAAGCTTGTTCTGAAGCCACAGCTTTTAATCAAAGATATACGGTACATGGACCAATGTGTTCAGTTCCAGACATTCAAGATGGAATTACTTTCTTTCTTAAGAGAAAAACCCAAATGACTCCCTTCAGCTCCATAGCCTTCTGAGACCCCCATCTCCATGACTACCTTGTTTAGTAGTCCTCCCTTCTCCACATCCTGGAGGATAACTCCCTTGCTTATTCCTCCAATTGTTATGGATGAAGAACACTACCAACATACCAATCTCCCCTTCTGATTGTCATCCACTCTCAAGGTCTTCTCCCAGGGTCTTTTTCCCATTCCTTAAATACCTAGGCCCTTCCCTTGGAACAAGATATCAACCTCTTCCATTATTTGGACATTTTCATCAGACCAATATCCTATTCAGAAGTTGAGGTGGCAGTGACTCTCACTTTCCAGGTTCTAAAACCCTTCAGCTGTGAGCTCCATTACCAGAGAAATTCTCTTTCACATCCTAAACATTATGTTATTTGGAGGCCTACCTCAATATTGTTTGGCTATAGTTACCATCTCACATGACTGTGTCCTCAGACTCACAGTCCAGGTGAAGAAGTCCTTTTAGCACTGGAAGATTTTGACTCAGAGTGTCTTTTTTTTTTTAAACTTTATTTATGCACCCTCCATTTCCAGCCAATACACCTCTCTCCAATGAGGACACACACTGGATCGGCTTTCTCCTGCTCCATCCGCAGTCCTCCAACTGGACCCCTGTCCTGAGAAGCTCTCCTCCTATATTCACTGAAATGAACAACCCCCTGGCTCTGAGTCCCCCTTCGTGGGACCTCCACTCCTCCGGTGCTCTGTCTACAATTCACTAGGTGGCCAGGGTAAGGGTGAGAGCCAGGAGCCAGCCAGAAGGATCTGGCATTAAGTGTGGGTGCAATCTGTGTCTCCCACCTTTGCCTGTCTTGGTGCCAGGGTTTTCCACTTTTTCAGTCCCTGAGGCATGGACGTGTAATGATGTCAGCACGCGTAGGGTATGTTCCCATCCCCTTCTGCATATGTCCTTCATCACCTCTCCCCATTCATGTTCCCTCTGGTGTAGTGCACCTGGCCTCCACCGGGGGCTGCTACTAAGCTGGGAAACCCCAACAACCCTCCCTGGGAGAGGAGAGCAGCCCTCCGGATGCTCAATTCTTCTCCTCCCCAGCCGACCCCCAGCAATCCGAGTCCACTCCCGAAACTGGGTCAAAAGTGTGGCACAAGGTGTGACATCCAGCACCTCAACCCTCAGTGCCAACGGGCCGTCCCTGACTCAGAGCATCTTGAACTTGCTGGGGATCAATGTCCATTATCTAGTTTGTATACCCTTGGATGCCTCTTTTTCATTCAGCAGAGTTCTATTGTATTCCACTGGAGCTAGATGTGGTGGGGGATCTCTAGCAGTCTTGTTTTCTCTTGTATTTGTCAAATCCTTGCAGTTGTGGTGACTCAAAAAAAAGAACCTCTTGAAGGAGTCCCAGTTGCAACAGGCCCCTGCAATCTTGGGCAGCTGTTCAGCTGTGCACAACCTCTGAAATTGACCTCATACATAACTGGTTTTAATGGAAGCCTGGCTAATTCAAATTGCAGCCATTTGTGGGGGAACAAGCACTTCATTCAGAGGTCTTCTACTGGATAGTGGGCAGCGAATATCCTGAGATATCGCTATCTGCAGCAGTCACCATGTCACCAGAACTATGCACAACAGATAGGGAATGAAAGAACACAGCACCCAGTGCTTTCAGTCCAGTTTTGACCAGGTTCATAGAATAAACTTTCCCATAGCTGGAAATTTGCATAGGGCCATGCAGACAGTAATTATGTAGCAAGTTGGATTCCTTCTCATACAGTAGCACCAGATTGTAGTAGGCATCCTCAGTTTTCCATTATCTTCTGAATCTCCCAGTGCACTTGCATCTCAGACTTCCACTACATCTGGATCTGTTTTTTCTTAGTGTCCAGCCATACATTCAAGTCTGAACAGTAGAAACAACTGCTTTGAGCTTGAACGGGGACCTCTGGCATTGCACGGATCTCTAATGAGGTAACTGGTACGTGACTCAAATCATTCAAAGATTTTGCTATTAGATCATATAAAGCTTCTATCAAGGCCCCTAGAATTCTGCGGCCGCAGAATTTTGCGCAGAACTTTCAGTCTACCACAGAACTTCATGTGCCACAGAATTCACTCTTTTGGTGATTTTTATTAATATTTCTGTTTATCCATAGAATCTGGTTCCCTTCCCCTCTTTTTATATCCAAACCCCACCATATGCTCAGAATGTGATGTTATCATTGCTATAACATCATACATTAGCTAACAAAATGGCTGCATTCTGCAACAGAAATGAACAGTCACTTATCTACCACAGCTCCCACTGCCAGAGATTGTGGCACAGGACATCATGCATGGTGATATTTGCTCAACCTGCACTACAGCCTAATACAATTTTCAGTCTTCCATTATTGCGCTAGGGCAAACTTAAACAAAATCTTGTCAATAGCACAGACTTGTTAAGTCCATACCTCACTTTGTACAAACCTATTTGTGCCTTTAAGGTATAGGGATGCCATCTGAAATGAATAACTGGTAAAATGAATTTAACTGTCATTTTTAAGAAAAATAAAGTAATTATGCCCAGAAAAGTGGAATGTAATAATGTGTAGACCTGTTGAAAGAATAGACCTGTTAAATAAATAATTGCGCTGTACACATTTTTGCCAGGGTTAATGGTTACATATTGTCATTGGTTGAAAGAATCACCTAAAAGTTATGGAGAAATGTTGTGTGCAGGGACAGCTGTTGGGCCAGAGGGTAGCATGCTGTGTTTCTGTGCCGGCAACTCAGGTTCAGAGATGAACTCTGGGAGCTGGCTGGGCAGCACAAGGACTGGTGGAACACATCACTGCTCAGAGCCTGGGAAGGTATGGTGCAGTGTTCTGTCACATGGTGGACACAATGTGATGGGCTGGAGAGCTCTATCTCACAATCAGTTCACATGCATGTCATGGCCTGATGGTGTTACACAGTGTGTCAGAGTAAGCAGGTTGACATGAAAAATGAGTTTTGCAATAACTCCTCTATTCCATTTTCAATGGGACCTGTATGAATGGGATGCAAGTTTATGAAATTAAAAAAAAATATATATATATATATATATATATATATATATATACACACACACACACACACACACACACACACACACACACACACACACACACACAGAGAGTATCTCTGTCTCTCTCACCACACACATATACAAGCGCACACATGCACACACACATTGGTATGTATGTTACAGATTGCATATAAATATATAAGGGATACACAGTGGGAACCTCATGAGTTGTGTAGAAAGCACATAAAAATATATAAGTGATAGACAGTGGAAACCTCATTAATGGGACAGATAGCATGCATATAGAAATACCTTATTTATCACATAAGATCCCCTGTGCATATATAAGTGATAGACAGTGGAAACCTCATTAATGGGACAGATAGCATGCATATAGAAATACTTTATTTATCACATAAGATCCCCTGTGCATATGTCATTTATGCAACAGGCTAGGACCTTAAGGGAGAGACATTTGTTTTGCTTTTTTAGGCATAAAATTATTTTTATAAGTCTGTTATTTTTTGAACTAGTGTTACTGTGCTTTCCACCATCCTGATTGCTATAACCACTGCCATGAAAGTGAAGTCAGGATGACAAACTGACACTGTGATGTGGTAGTTTGTTAGTGCCACAGAACTTCCGCAGAAATTACAAAAAAAACGCCGGAGAAGTTCTGCGGCAAATGGTAGTCTTGCCGCAGAACTTGGTCCCACTGTGCCTAAAGTGGAAACAGCAGTTGAATAAAGATTATTTTTTTCTGGGAACTGAGATCCTAGTTCATTCCAACATAGTGCATTTCTTCTTGGGAGTCAACCAGTGCCATTCAGTGCCCTAGCAGTGACAGTAGCAGCTCCTCATCCATCTTCATCAGTTCCTCAGCTAGCAGATTATCCTCACACAGTGTTTCTTCAAGACCTTTGCTTTCTGCAACCTTTCAGTGTAATCTCATGTTACTTCCTAGAACCTGAGTAGTGTTCACAGGTCTCAGCAGACTCCCTTTCAAGCCTTTGCCTCAAATATCGCACAGAAAATGCTCACCAATGTTGTCCTTCTAGCTGTTGTTTCACAGGTTGGGAGAACTAGGCACATTTCCCCTGCAGGAGAACATTCTCATTTTCCGCCAGGATCCAATGAAGATTTTTTCTTATTGTTGAACAATAAAATCATGAATCTGAATTGGATGGTACTCAGTCCATTACCAGAGTTTTCCCCCCAAGGAGTACTCCAACTTCTGTCTCCATCAGGAATTTCCATTTTTTTATGTTTGCTTGCACGCATGTGCAAGAAACATAGTGCCATCATCCAAGTTTTCGGAGGTGTGTCACCCCTTCTTCCAGTTCAGTCAGTGTATTGGCAGGCACGGCCCCAGTCTGCCAATGCATGCTGGAGCTGTCTATGACAGCTCCAAAATGCAGAGGCGTACAGTTGAAAGGGGGAGCTATGCTTCAGTGAGCAGCGATAAGATATCGCCTGCTCATGCACAGCTCCCCACACACACACACACACACACACACACACACACACACACACACACACAAACACATGCACGCATACATCATGCTGCACCCCTCACGCACACACTGTATAGACGACGGGGGTGCCCAATCCCCCATCGGCTGTGCTGCGCTCCCTCCCCAAAGCCTTCCACATGCCACACTGGGTACCCACCCCAGCATGGCAACTCATGGTATAGCCGACGGGGGTGCCCAATCCCCATCGGCTCCACTGTCCTCACCCCCCGAGAACAGGGTGCCACGCTGGGAGCCCACCCCAGCGTGGCAAAAGTTGATATGGCCGACAGGGGTGCCCAATCCCCCGTCGGCTCCACACCCCCCCAAACATCCTTGTGCCAAGCTGGGAGCCCACCCCAGTGTGGCAAATGTCCCGCCTTGTCATTTTAAAAAAAAAAAAAAACTGTAAAGAAAAAACGGTCCCACGCAGTGTCCCTGCCCCCCAAAACCTGCACCCATCCACTGCGCACCCTGCCTCCTCACACCCCCCTCACCCCATACTTACCTCCGGAGTCTGGCGCGATGATCTTCGGTGGACCAGGAACACGTCTGCACTCTTCAAAGCCAACCGCGAACTGAGGAAATGCCGGTAAGCTGTATAATGGGATAGAAAGGGTTTTTTCAACTTTGTTGCATATCTCAGGCATTTTTTAGAATTTTTGCACCAAATTTTCAACATGGGGTTTTTGGGACCCCTTCTCATGAATGCCGTCACTGTCATGGCATTATTCGGGCCCAAAGGGTGATTTCGCAGTCACGGCGCAAAATCACCTTTCAGAACTGATTAATGAAATGACACTGCCAGTGTTCCTAAGGTGGGCTCTCACAAAGCCTATTTTGAAAATTTGGTGGAAAAATTCCAAAAAATGACTGTTTTACGAGCGTGTGTTGCGCAGTTCCTACGCAAGCTCATAAGTTCATGAATTTTCAATATTTTCACTCCAGATTTTCAACATTGCCATTTTACCACATCTTCTTATGAGTAGTATAGCTGTCATTTTTCACATCTTGCCCAAAATGTGTTTCTGCCCATGTAGCGCACAATGGCGCAGTCGATGTGCGAAATCAATGTATGGGACACATTAAGAAAATCACAGTGACACTGTTCATGAGCAGAGATCTTAAAATGGCTATGTTGAAAATTTGGTGAAAAAATTCCTAAAAATGACTGTTTTACGAGTGTGCCTTGTGCAGTTCCTATGCATGCTCGTAAGGTTGCGAATTTAATATTTTCACTCCAGATTTTCAGCATTGCCATTTTATTACACTTCCTTATGAACAGTACAGCTGCCATTTTTCATATGTCGCCCAAAATGTGTTTTCGCACATGTAGCGCACAATGGTGCTGTTGGTGTGCGAAAGCAATGTTTGGGACAGATTAAGAAAATCACATTTACACGGTTCATGAGCAGAGGTCTAAAATGGCTATGTTGAAAATGGTGACAAAAGTCGTAAAATGACTGTGTTACAGTGAGCATTGTGCAGTTTCCACACCCTCGTAAGTTCATGACTTTGTAATATTTTCAGTCAGATTTTCACCAGTGGCATTTTTCCACACTTCCTTATGAACAGTATAGCTGTCATTTTTCACAACATGGCGAAGTGTGTTTCACACTTTCAGCGCAGAGATCGTGGTCGCTCTGGGAAATCATTGTTCGGGACAGATAAAGAAAATCACAGTGACACTGTTCATGAGCGGAGGCACCAAAATGCCTGAGTTGACAATCTGCTGTAAAAATCCCCAACCTAATTATATTACGGTGTGTGTTGCACAGTTTCTATGTCTCGTGACTTCCCAGTTTTTAATATTTTTACTGCAGATTTGCAACATTGCCATTTTTTAAACCTCCCCATGAACAGTACAGCTGTCATTTTTTACATCCTGTTCAGAATGTTTTTGCACCTGTGGTGCTAAATGCCGTAGTCGCTGTGCATAAGCAGCTTTCGGCTACCAAACTGATACTCCCCCTGTTCATGAGGTGGGGTCACAAAAAAATCATGTTGAAAATTTGGAGTGAAAATACCAACGAATGCCTGAGGTATTAGGGTTTCCAACCATAACACCCAACCCTGTAGAGAATGACAGGCATCAGGGGTGTGACTTGGGATTTTTTGCTGTAATACTCATACCATTCCACACCCTGCAGCCAGTGAGAGGCATCGAGGTATGCCTTGGACTCTTTGGCCCCAAAGTTCACCTCATACTCCTATATCGCACCCATCTCACTGTATTTCTTAATGGAATGGGGTGTGCATAAGGGCCAAAGACCCCAAGGAACACCGTGACACTTGTCAGTGTCTGCAGGGTGGGTGTGGTGAAATGGCATGGCCGTTATGCCTGACGAACCAAAGGCACCCCAATGTCTGTCACTCTCTGCAGGGCGGTGGTGGGGTTGGCTTCAGTTCAATACTTCACTGCCATTCCTATTACGCAGCTCTGTAACTTCTACACTACCACTGCCAATGCCAGCAAGCAAACATTCAGCATTGACAAATGCTTGTTTCTTCCTGTCATCCTCCACATTAAGATTGGGAACATTGCTTCCATACCTTAGATGTCAGGAGATCCATCTAACTTTCTTCACAGTTATTGCTTTAATTCATAAAGCCATATAGGGTTGGTGGCTGGCACCTACAGTACTATAGACTGAATAGCTATTCACTCAGATAACACACATTTCAAATAAAGCCAAATTGTGATTGGTTGGCATCTCATGGCACTCCAGACATTACCTCATGGGTTACAGCCCACCTGATAGGCTAATGATGCACATGACCCAGATCAGATTTCCAGTATATCCAGGTCCCAGGAACCCCTGCTCTCCAGTTGTAATTTGTGCATCTGAAAAGGCAAGAAGCATCCAGTGAACCCCTATCTGCGCTTCATTTTAAGGTAGGAAATGTGTTTTCTTAGCACACCTTGTGCTTTTGTTACTTAAGCAAAGAGCCCATGGCTCCCAGTGATTCTCTTGACGAAATTCAGTTTCTGTAAGGGTAATTTTGTAACTGTAAATCTGCCTCCTGTGTTGTGAACGGTTTTATGCATTAAGGCATTGTTTAGCTCTGTTAATTGCCTGGTATTCGGTCCTATGCCTCCTTCATGCACTGTTTCCCTCGTTCCTGTGGGTCTCTCTGGCATCTACCTTGGTGGTAACCAGTGTGCTGCCTGCTGGCTCGACCACACGGCGGCCTGCATTTCCCTAACAGGCCCTTACCCGCCAGAGCATGTGGTCGCCTCTGCCCCCCGACTCCATGGTCTCACAGGCCTCTTTCCCCCTTACTCCACCGCTGTTAGTCGCCTCTCTTCGCGACTCCTTGGCACCCTGGCTGCTGCGAGTCGCCTCTGCCCCCGCGACTCCGCGGTTCCCTGACCCTCCACCTTAACCTCGCAGGGGGGGAAAGAGCCCGCTGGCCCGCCAGCGAGTCGCCTCTGCTCCCCGCGACTCCGCGGCCTCTTCCAGTCCGCCGACAGGCCATGCGGCCTATAGGTAGGCCCGCGAGTCGCCTCTGCACCCTGCGACCCGCGGGTCGTCTACTCCCTCCCGCCACCCCTATGCAGCGTCCTCCCCCCAGGACCGGCCTACTCACGTGGCACCGGCTGTCTACAGCCTAACTCCTCCCGCGGCTTCGGCCTACCACCCCCGAGTCGCCTCTGCTTCCCCCGCGACTACGGAGCACTCTACCCTCCCACACCTACCCTAGTACCTAGAGACCTCCAATGTTGCAGTCGCCTCTGCTTCTGACTCCATGACCTCACCTAGGCCTACCATGCACTCCTGAGATGAGGAGGCCCGCCCCTCACAATGGCTCTCCGAAGACTCAGGGTGGGGGTTGAGGTCTTGCGATTCCTCAGGGCCACCACAAGCCTGCCTGCCTGCCTATAGAGCCTCAGGCCTCCAGCACACCAAGGCCCAGTAGCGACAGAAGATTGAGTCTTGAAGGGGGTCACTCTCCTCCTGGGAGCTAAACCACACCCGCACAGACCGGGGGGGGAAGGGACGCTGAACAAGCCAAATTTGATGGTGCAGTGGTAGGGTGGCTGACTTCAGCATGGAGTGTCAAGTGATCAAATCCCAGGACAGGAAAATGGGACAGGGAGTATCGAGAGGCAGATGAGATTAGTAGAAGCGACCACCCCTCGGGGCCATCCTCACCCCAGCAACCAGCGGCTATCTGGCCAGTGATTTGGGCCCTGGAGCGTCCCCCCGGCCCTATCCCAAGCTAGGGGCCTCGGACTCTGAATTTAAAAAAAAAAAAAAAATGGAGACTGCACAATTCCCTCGGGTCCCTCCCACAGCGACCCCAGGAGAACACGCAGAGCCACTGCCCGGGTACCTCACACAGAGACCCAGGCAGATACTGCGATCTCCATCCCCAGCTCTGGGGGGCTCGTGGCCCCCTCCCACAGCGGGCACGCTCCCCACAGCAGGATGACCATTCTGGGGATGGACGGAAGAAGCTTTTGGAAGAAGTCTCCACCTTGAGGCTGGGGCTAAGGGCCCTCACATAGCTCCCTTACCATAGCAGCCCTCCTACTGGCTCTGGGGGGGGGAACGCCGAAGTCCTTTCCTCCGCTCAGATCTCTCTCTCTTGTGTTGCAGATGGTTAAAGTGAAGAAATGCACCGCGTGCAGCACCACCCTCCTCCCTCAAACTCCAGGCCCCCTATGCGCAGCCTGCCTCATGGACCAAGAGCTGGCTTCAATGGAGAGAACGCCACCTCTAGCCCCTTCGCTTCCCGGCCCCAGCAACCTCGACATGGGTGGACCCGGCTCCCTACTGCTTCAAAACCAGCAAGCGGCGGTGGCCATGATGGAGAGCCAGCAAAACTTCATGCTGAAGGTCATGGAGAAGCTGGAAGCGCTCACACAGAACAGACCTAGACCGGCCAACACGGAACCTTTCCGTCAAGGAGACCCTCAGGAAGAGACACCGGCACCAGAGGACCCGCGTGTTCCCCAGAATGACAACCCTGAGGACAGAGAGAAAGAGGATGAGTTTGAAGAGGAGGAAGAGGAGGAGGAGCATGGCCCGGACTCCGACATAGAGGACCTCGATCAACAACCCCCCTCTCTGACCTCTAAACTATGCTCATTCGAGGCAATCCCAGTCTCATGAGGTCATCAAGGCCACAATGGGCCTGGCCACAGAGGAACAAGAAGGGAAGAGGATGGAATCCAAGCTAGACCCTATGATCCAGCTAAGGACCACCACTCCAGAGACCTTTCCAGTCTGCCCGGCCATCGAGGAGCTGATTCATACCGAGTGGCAATCCCCTGATCCAGGTAGAATGCCTAACAGAAGAAACCTACTCAAAATGTATCCAGTTCAGGGCGACAAGTCCGACACATGGTGCAAGGCCCCCTCCATCGATCCCCAAGTGGCAGCCTTGAGTAAGAAAACCGTACTGCCGTGCGGCACCATAGCACTCAAGGACCCTACCGACAAGAAAATTGAGGATATGTTGAAAAAGACATTCGAGATCGAGGGTACCATGGCCAAGGCAATGACAGCGGCAGTCTATTCCTCGAGGGCCCAGATCCGCTGGTTGGAGGAACTGCAGGAGCAGGCAATACCGAAGTCGAGGGAGGCTGAATTATTACTCTACACCCTCGATGCAGCCAAGTACCTCGCCGACATGGCAGTGGACTCTCTACATCTCCAGGCCAGGGCGGCCGCCATCACAAACTGAGCCCGGAGAGCACTATGGCTAAAACTCTGGGACGCCGACACAGAATCTAAGACTTTGCTTCAAAATTTACCGCTCAAGGGGGATCATGTATTTGGGGAAGGCCTACAGGCTTATCTGAAACAGAAAGAAGAGGGTAGGGACCTCTTAAGGAATAGGTCAAGATCCTCACACCTACCAGCCTCCAGACACAGATTTCGGCCTGGAGCCAAGAGCCAAGGGCGCAGGGAACCCTACTCGCAAATCCATTCCTTTCGGAGTAGGGTCCCCACATCCTTCCCACGCACTTCCGCCTTCAACAACTACAAATCCCCCTCCTCCTTCAGACCTCGAGGTCAGAGGTCCGGAGGCCGCGGAAGAGGATTCAGGGGGAAACAGTGACTCCACTCACCGACACCCCCTCAGTACCCCCCGGTCGGCCAACGGTTGGCTCTCTTCACCCACCGCTGGGAGGCCACCACGTCGGACAGGTGGGTCCGAGACGTGGTCTCCAGGGGATACACCATAGAGCTGACTCACCAGTCCATACCCCAATGGTTCGTCTCGTCCCCCATCACCAGAAGAAGGGCCTCCCCACACCAGGTACAGGGCATCCTGGCAGATCTGATCCAGAACAGGGCCATTCAACCAGTCCCAGTTCAGGAGCAGGGGGAAGGCATGTACTCCATATTTTTTCTTGTGCCAAAGAAGTCGGGGGAACTCAGGCCCATCCTGGACCTAAAACACCTGAACAAGTACATGATCCCACGTCGGTACAAGATGGAGACGGTCCGATCCATCCTAAGGGGGATCAGGATAGGCGACTTCCTAACCTCAATCGACCTAAAGGACGCCTACCTACATATTCCCATAATCAAGAACCACAGAAGGTTTCTTCGCTTCCACATCTTGGGCCATCACTATCAGTACCGGGCACTCCCATTCGGCCTGTCTTCAGCCCCCAGGGTCTTCACCAAGGTCTCCATCACCTTGGTAGCCAGGCTCAGGGAACAGGGGCTGGACATAGTGCCATACCTGGATGACTGGCTCATACGGGCACGGTCCAGGGACCAGTCGCAAGCCCACACAGACTTCGCCGTACGGGCACTCAGGGACCACGGATGGGTGGTGAACGAGGAAAAGAACCACCTCTGTCCAACTCAGCAGATCGAGCATTTTGGGGCCACCATCGACTCAGCAGATGGCTGGGCAAAACCGGCCCCAGCGCGGATCCGCAGCCTCCGGCACATGGCCGGACTTCTAAGGTCACAACCGCACGACCGTAGCAGAAGTCGCGAAACTCCTGGGGTTCATGGCTTCCTGCATCGACCTCGTCCCGTGGGCCAGATGGCACATGCGCCCTCTGCAAAACTTCATTCTGGCAAGCGGAGCGCCAAATGAGTTCAATTTGCACCGCCCCGTACAGCTGCCTGCAGGAGTGCGGTCATCCCTGACGTGGTGGACCACTCCAGGAAATCTGACAAGAGGGGTCCCGCTGGAAGCCCCCCCTCTGATTCCCATCGAGACGGACGCGAGTCTCACCGGCTGGGGAGCCTGCCTGGGGGACGAGTCGGCGCAGGGCACCTGGTCTCCGGCAGAGTCCCTACTATCCATAAGCGTTCTGGAGATGAGGCGGTGTTCCACAGCGCTCCAGTCCTTCCGCCACCCTCATACAGAAGCAATCGGTTCTGATCAATCCGGACAACCAGTGACGGTGGCATACATAGCGAAACAGGGGGCACCAGAAGCAGGGCCATGTCACGGGAAACCACGAAGGTAATGAACTGGGCCCAAATTCACCTAACACACCTAGGGCGGTCCATTTAGCGGGAAGCTGAACATAGGCGGATTGGCTCAGCCGCCAACAGATTCACCCGGAGAATGGCGTCTGCACCCAGACCTGTTACGCCTAATCCAGACTACGTGGGGCCCCGTGTCCATAGACCTAATGGCCTCAAGGTACAACACCCAAGTGGACAAGTACCTGTGCAGGTTCAGGGACACGCACTCCCAGGGCACCGATGCACTGTCGCAGGAGTGGCCTCGAAACGGCGCGTACGTGTTCCCCCCTCTACCTCTCATTCCCCAAGTCATGGAGAAGATCCGGAGATCCCAAATCACTGTCATCCTAGTGGCCCCGTACTGGCCCCGAAGATCATGGTTCGCAGCACTCACAGAGATTGCCCTAGCCAGCTTCCGAATCCCGAACCGACCAGACATGCTATCGCAGGGCCCGGTGCTACACCCGGCCCCTCGAACTCTGAAGCTCACGGCCTGGCTCCTGAGAGGCAGCGGCTGTCAGATCAGGGGTATCACGAATCAGTCATAGGCACGCTGCTCCGGTCTCGTCGGCGCCTCCACCACCCTCCACATCACGAGAGGCAATGGGCCGTCACTTGGCACAGTGGTGCCACCACCGAGGATCGGCACGGAACAGGCGGATCTCCCACTATCCTGCTGTTCCTGCAGCAAGGTGGGATAAAGGGTTGGCACCCTCCTCTCTGAGAGTGCAGCTGGCAGCCATAGGTGCAGCCAGAGGCCTGGTCGAGGCACCCTCCAGGAGCCCACCGGGCCGATCCAGTTCCTAAGGGCCGTGGACCTCATGAGCCCAGAACCAGACCTGGGGTCATTCCATGGGACTTACCCCTGGTTTTGGACTCCTTAAGGGCACCACCGTACGAACCCCTCGCCGAAGCAGACCTCTTTTGGGTAGGCCTGAAGACCGCCTTTCTCGTGGCCATCGGCTCGGCCAGAAGAATCGGGGAGCTGGGTGCACTGTCCTGCGCTCCACCCTATACTACCTTCACTCCTCAAGGAGTATGACTTCGGACAGTTCCGGCATTCCAACCGAAGATCGCCACGAAGTTCCATAGGGAACAACCAATAGACCTACCCACCCTGAACTGCCCCATCTCTCATGATGGACACAGCTCCCCGGACCCTCTAGACGTCGGATCGGCCCTCTCGGTCTACTTAGCCAAGTCGCAACCCATTCGCAAGACGGAGAGACCTTTCATCATCTCCAAGGGCCAACATCAGGGGCTAGCAGCGTTCAAGACCACCATCGCAGGGTGGACCAAATGGAGTCGTTCTCCCGCGCCTATAGGGAGACGACGTCAGCCCACTACAGGGGCTCAGAGCACACTCCACTAGGGCGATTTCCACCTCTTGGGACGAAGGCACTGGTATCCTCTGAAGACATCTGTGAGGGCAGCCACCTGGAGCTCCCTACACACCTTCTCGAGGCACTACAGGCTGGAGCAACTGCAGGACTTCAGACCGGCCTTCGCCTCACACGTCCTGCAAGTGGCCACACACCTCGAACACTCCGACACATCTGAATCCCACCCGGGGACTGGAACTGCTTCTTAGCTCCCATGAGGTAATGTCTGGAGTGCCATGAGATGCCAACCAATCACAATGAGTGTTTACTCACCTAGTAAAGTGATTGTGTTGGTTGGCATCCATGGCACTCCAAGGCCCTCCCTCGGGTATGTTCGGAGCGTTCCACAACAGAAGAAAGTGATAGACGCTGGAGGTCCCTACTCCTTCAACCTAATTCCTCTACAAGTAAACCTAAGTCGAACCTTGGTTCGAGGTAGTGTGTACACAATAGGCAATAAATTCAGGCCACGGCCCCATTACTATAACTTGTCGTTGCATGTCTCATCCTTAGTAGTCTCTATTGTGGGTCTTGCTTGCTTGTGTTCTGCTTTCTTCCTTTCAGCTATGGAAAATTCAAACTGGAGAGCAGGGGTTCCTGGGACCTGGATATACTGGAAATCTGATCTGGGTCATGTGCATCATTAGCCTATCAGGTGGGCTGTAACCCATGAGGTAATGTCTGGAGTGCCATGGATGCCAACCAACACAATCACCTTTACCAGGTGAGTAAACACCCAGTACCTTGCATTCAAAAATGTGCTCCTCTTTATTGGTGCGAAAAGATTTGCTCAAGCTGACAATCCATTCTGGCATTCAGAGTCTGTTACATTTACAGCCATATACCACCTGATGCATTTCACACATGGGTGCTTTTGTATATATTTCAGAGGTGGGAGATTTGAAAATACTGTTGCAAGGTTATGCTACTACAGATATCCGAACAAATGCTAACTGTGTTGTATAGTACTTGATTTGAGATTGCTCCCTAGCAGTTGAGTAGTGACTGTGACTTAACTAACCAAGTTTGTGCCGTACAATCAGTGTATTATGTGTGACAGTCCATACTGGTGCCAGGCCAGTGCACACAATGTGGACTGCATGAGAAATGTCAAACTATATAAAACAAGAATTTGTCAATGCCGAATGTGCCTTGCTGTCATAGGCATTGGTAGTGCAGGAGTTAGAGAGATGCATTATAGGAATGGCAGTGAAATATTGAATTGACTGAATCCCACACCCACCCTGTAGAGACTGACAGTCATTGGGGTGTGCCTTTGGGTCATCGACCATAACACTCACGACATTTACCTCACCCTACCCTGCAGACACCGACAAGTGTTGCGGTGTGCCTTGGGGTTTTCGGGTCTTACGCTCACCCTATTCCATAAGAAAATACACTGAGGTGGCTGCAGTATAGGAGAATGGGGTGAACTTTGGGGCTGAAGATTCCAACATGCAACTCAATGCCTGTCACTGGCTGCAGGGTGGGGGTGGGAGTGGAATGGCGTGAGCATTACAGCTGACAATCCCAAGTCACATCCTGATGCCTGTCAGTCTCTACAGAGTGGGGCGATATGGTTGGAAACCCTAATGCCCAGGGCATTTGTTTGTATTTTTACTCCAAATTTTCATCCCGGGCTTTTTGTGACTCCACCTCATGAACAGTGGCACTATCAGTTTGTTAGCTGAAAGGTGATTTTGCACCGCAACTGTGCCATTTGGCTCAACAGGTGTGAAAATACATTTTGGGCAGGAAGTGAAAAATGATGGCTGCACTGTTCATGAGGAGGTGTAAAAAAATGGCAGTGTTAAAAATCTAGAGTGAAAATATGAAAAACTGAAGTCACGAGCATGAGTAGAAACTGCACAATGCACACCCATAAAGCAATTATTTGGGGGCTTTTCTTAAACACATTTTCAACATAGTCATTTTGGGACCTCTGCTCATGAACATAGAAACATAGAATTTGACAGCAGATAAGGACCGCTTGGCCCACCCAGTCTGCCCATTTCCCTACCTGATGGATAAGCTGTAGATCCTAGTTAACCAGCAGCCTACTTCTTCCTACCCCCACCCCCTAGAATTGCCTTATGACTGTCCCATGCATGCTTGATTCCACCACTGTTTTTGACTCCACAACCTCCTCCGGAAGGCCGTTCCATACATCCACAACCCTCTCTGTGAAAAATACTTCCTTAAATTACCTCTGAGCTGCCCCTCTATCTTCAAATTAGCCCCTTGTTCTTGCACACCTCTTTTAAGAAAGATGCTATCCTCTTGACTTTGTTGATTCCCTTGAGGTACTTGAAGTTTCTATCATGTCCCCCTCTCCTCCTTTCCTTGAGGCTACATATTAAGCTCCTTAAGTCTCTCTTCATATGTCTTCAGGTGCAGACCCTGCACCATTAGCAGCTGTCCTCTGACAGCTTCCATCCTTTCTATGTCTTTGCAGAGATTGGGTCTCCAGAACTGCACGCAGTACTCCAGATGGGGTCTCACCAGCTGTCTGTACAGAGGGTAATAACTTCCTGTTTTCTACTGGTGATGCCTCTCCCTATGCATCCCAGTATCCCCCCAGCCCTCCTTGCTGCCCTCTCACATTGCTTGTCCACCTTTAGGTCATCTTATATGACTACCTCCAGGTCCCTTTCCATTTTTGTTGTTGTTAGTATCTCATCCCCCATTGTGAACTCTTCAACTGGGTTTTTGTTTCCCAGGTGCATTACCTTGCACTTCTTAGCATTGAATCTAAGCTGCCATACATTTGACCATTCCTCTAACCTTGCCAAGTCCCTTCTCATCCTTTGCACCCCACCTTGTGCATCAACTCTGTTGCAGATCTTTGTGCCATCTGCAAAGAGACATACTTTTCCTTCCAGTCCCTCTGCAATGTTGCTTATAAAAACATTGAAGAGGACCGGTCCTAATACTGAACCCTGCAGTACCCCACTAGTAACCCCCCTTTTTTCAGAGTGGACTCCATTTACTATTACTCTCTGTGTCCTATTCTCCAGCCAATTCTTTACCCAGGCTGTCATCTTGGGACCCACTCCCAGGCTAGTTAACTTGTATATTAATATTTTGTGTGGGACTGTGTCAAATGCCTTGCTAAAGTCTAGGTAGACCATGTCCACAGCCCCTC
Source organism: Neoceratodus forsteri (assembly GCA_016271365.2). Lineage (NCBI taxonomy): Eukaryota > Metazoa > Chordata > Ceratodontiformes > Ceratodontidae > Neoceratodus > Neoceratodus forsteri. Next base: position 1,023,886,097 of record CM028135.1, on the reverse strand, counting down.
CCTGATCTACTACTTTGGTCACCCAGTCAAAGAAATCTATCAGATTTGTCTGGCATGACTTCCCGCTGTGAATCCATGCTGCCTTGGGTCCTGTGCCCCTCTGGCCTCTAGATATCAACAATTCTTTTCTTCAGAAGTGATTCCATCATTTTCCCTACCACTGAGGTTAAACTAAAAGGTCTGTAGTTTCCTGCTTCTGCCTTGATCCCACTTTTGTGAAGGGGAATCACATCTGCCCTCCTCCAGTCCTCGGGTACCACCCCATCCTCCCATGATTTGTTACAGAGGGTAGTCAGTGGTGTCACTAGTTCTACCCTTAGTTCTTTTAGAATTCTGGGATGAATCTCATCAGGCCCCATTGCTTTGTCCACCTTCAGTTTTAAGAGTTCTTTCAGAACCCGTTCTTCTGTAAATGGGCTGGTATCAACTTCAGTATCCATAGTGTTTCTACTGTTTGTTTAGGTACCTCCCTCTTCCTTTGTAAATACTGAGCAAAATATTTGTTTAGTATCTCTGCTTTCTCAGCCACCCTCTGCCCACCCTCCTCCCCTTTATTAAGCCTCACTATTCCTCCCTTGGTCTTTTCTTCGCTCCTGATGTACCTATAAAAGGTTTTATCCCCCTTCTTAACTGAGTTGGCTATCTTTTCCTCAGGTTTGGGCCTTTGCTGTTCTGACTGCCTTCCTAGCTTCCTTTGCTTTAACTGATACAGTTCTCTGTCCTGCTCCTTCTGTGATTCCTTGAACTTCCTGAATGCTTTCTTTTTCTCTTGAACCTTCACTGCCACTTCCTTTGAGAACCATAGTGGTTTCTTACCTCGTTTCATTTTGTTTATTTGCTTCACTCAAAGGCTTGGTACCTCTGTGATGGCAGCTTTTATTATTCCCCATTGTTCTTCCACCCCTCCTTCCTGACCATTTGCTAGTGCATTCCTTAGGCACTCACCCATTTTGGCAAAGTCAGCCCTCCTAAAGTCCAGTACTTTTGCCTTTGTATGGCTTGACTCTCTTGCTGTGTTTATTGTGAACCATACTGTTCAATGGTCACTTGTTCCCAGATAGCTACCAACTTCTACATCTGTGATCCTCTCTTCATCTCCATTTGAGAGAACCAGGTCTAAGATTGCTCCCTCTTGAGTGGGCTCCAATACTAGTTGTCTAAGGCATGCCCCCTGTAGGGCATCTAGAAAAACCCCACTATTTGAAGTGGCTGCTGCAACTGCACTCCAGTTAACATCTGGCATATTCAGATCACCCATCAGCAACATCTCCCCTTTTTCTGCCATTTTAAGTATACTTTCTATCATTTCCTTGTCCATTTCCTCCCCCTTAGAAGGGGGTCTGTATATAACCCCTGTGCGGATTGTGGTGCCATTGCTGGTCTCCAAATTTACCCACAGTGCTTCTTCTCCTCCCTGTTCACCCTTTTGTTTTGTTGTTTTGATTCCTTCTCTTATGTAAAGAGCTACTCCTCCTCCTCATTTACTTTCCCTGTCCCTCCTGTAGATAGTGTATCCTGATATGTTTATGTCCCAGTCATGGTTTTGTGTGCCACAATATCCAGATGTTCCTCCTCCATCAAGGCCACTAATTCAGGAAGCTTGTTACTCAGACTACGGGCATTGGCACTCATTGCTCTCCATTTTTTGATGGCTTTACCTTCTGTTGCAGCATCCCCCACTGACCTTTCTACCTAGGTCTTTTTCTCATTTAGTACCCTGTTTTGTAGGGAGAGGCTGGGATTTTCCTGCTGTTTATCAGTGCCTCCCCCCTTGACTAGTTTAAAAGCTTGCCAATGAAGCATTTAAACAAATTGCTCAAAAGACTTGTTCTCTTCCTGGACAGATGCAGACCATCCTGCCAGTATAGGGTGGTGTCCCTCCAGGTGGAACCCCAGTCCCCAATGAAGCCAAACCCCTGTGCTCAACACCATTTTTTCAACCATTCATTAAACTGCATGGTGCAAAGTACCCTCGCCTCACTGATGCCATTGACAGGCAGCACCTCTGAGAAGGATACTGTATGTGCTAATTGTCTTAGGCCCCTCTCCAATTCTACAAAGTCCTTCTGCACTGCTCTAATCTCATGATGAGCCAAGTCATTTGTCCCTAGGTGGACAATGATGTCCAGCTCAGACTCCCGTGCAGCTGTTCTCGTGATCCTGAGGATGAGCTTCCTGTCCCTCCAAGCCATGGCACCAGGCAAGCACATTACTTCAGTTTTCCCTGCTCCCCCCCAGTTCTAGCCCCCTAATAATTGAGTCCCCCACCAGGAACTGCTTCCTTTCCTTGTGGTGTACTCTGCCTCCTTCCTGTGGACCTCCCTTGTGACAGTTTTCTTCAGCCTCCTTAGTCTCCTCTGTGGGTGCATCCTTAGGGGAGCTATGCTCCCTCAGAATGGTGTATGGATTGTGGAGTGGAACAACTGACTGGGTGTGCCTCTGTTCCACCATCCTCACCCTCCCTGAGCCCACTGTGGTCCAACTACTGTGCTTTCTTCGTAACCTCTGAGGTAGTGGTGGTGGCTGTGGTGCTCCCTGGATGGGGGAGGTTCCCTTCCTACCATCCAGTGTGGCCTGAGGGAAGGTTCCCTTACTACTGTCCATCATGGCCTGAAGATGGGCAACTTCCTCCCCTAGGGCAGAGAGTTGTCTGCAAATAGGGCAGCATCTCAGCCTCCAGAAAGACGCCTGGAAGACTGCTGCCCTACAGCCATTACATTGTACTACTCCCCACATGTTTATCTATTTGTGTGTGTGTGTGTGTGTGTGTGTGTGTGTGTGTGTGTGTGATTGGTTTGTTATATAGAAATATATATATTATACAGTGTGTATGCTTATATTGTCAGTGCAGTGTGCTAGAGAGGATATGACAGTGTTATGCACCGTGCACTCTTGAGGAAATGATGTCAGAACCCCAGGTATAAAGGAACTATTTCCAGGGGTGGGTAGGGTGAGGGGTGGAAAGGGGTTGGTTCTAAACTGTGCCCTCACAAAACAATCAGCTAAAAGCTCTGACCCACCACTGCGATGAGTGCCTTCCTGTCAGCAAGATGCCCTACACAACAATTTGACAGAGAAAGTACCCTGCTAATCAAACAGAGAAAAATCCAGACATCCAAGTCAGACACAGGTAAACCTCCCCAGCCCCAAAACAGCCTGGTGGTTTGTGCTGTGAAAGCAGTCAGCCCCAAAATAAGTCAGCTGTGCTTTAAACACTTCCTGCACTGAAAATCTTAAGAATTGGAACAAATGTAAAGCTAGATCCACCTCCCTCTGTCACTTGAAAGACTGTCTTTTCCTGATAATTCTAAGTTCCTTATTTCACCTTTCAGTTAGAAGTAGCCTCCACCTGCAGAATATCTGCTACAAACCAAAGACAATTGTAAGGTTCACCTCCCTCTGTTGTGAGCAGAACTCACTTTCTTGCAAATCCTGTGTTCAGTATTGCAGCTTCCAGCCAGAGGTAGTTTCACTTGAAGAAAATTAGCAATTTCCTGCACCTGAGGCTGTCTGTGTTTCAATTCACAATGCAGGTTTTGCTATGACAACTCCTTAACCACATTAACTTATTTAAAAATAGTTTAACTATCACAAACTCCTACGCACCAGTAAATTATTTAAAAATAGTTTCTGTCCCAAAATCCTAGTAGTCAATCCAGCTACCCCCAAGGGACAACCAAAATGCAGTATTCAAACACTTGTGAAGTTACTTCCAAGATAAGCAGAGTTTGCAAGCTCCTTTTTCAACTCCTCAGCCACCTGTAATTTATTTAAAAATAGTTTAACTGTCAGAAAATCCTAGTAGACAATCTATCTACCTCCAAAGGTCTACCTAAATGCAGTATTTAAATCCTTCTGAAGTTACTCACAAGATAAACAGAGTTTGCAAGCCCCTTCTTGGTTAAACACTAAATAAATATGTGAATAAAAAGCAATTACCAAGGGTAGTTAGTTTCTATGTTTCTATGTTTCTATGTACTGACATTTCTACATTTTGCAGTTTGGCTTTGAAGAGTCCAGGCGTGTTCCGCTCCATTGAAGAGCACAGTGCTGGACCTCTGAAAGTAAGTATGAATTGAGGGCTATGAGGAGGCGGGGTGCGCAGATGGTGGAAGCAGGTTGGGGGAGGGGCGCTGTGCACAATGAGGGACCGTTTTCTTTTTTTCAGGTTAAAAAAATGGACATTGAGAGGTTTGTTAGGCACACTGAGGTGGAACATGCTGACACGGTCAGCTTTGTGTGAGTGGTGACACACTGGGGTGGGTTCCCAGTGTGCCACACAATGTGAAGGGTGAGAGACATGCTGACACAGGGATTGCACCCCCGATGTCAACTTTGTTTTGGGATTGTGTCTGCCACCATGTTTATCGAAATGTTTCACCTGGAAAGGCATGTATGGGAGGCATACCATGTCTGCCACTACATGACAAACTTGTCTGTGGTTGCAGCAGAACATTTCTTTCAAGTTGATGGCATGTTACATAATTCTTGCATACTGTTAGCATGCTGGCTAACTGGGGAATGAGGGACACACCTACTAAAGCGTGCCCTGCATTCACCAACAGTGACACAGCTCTCACTGTGCTATTACTATCCAATATGTTGCTTGCATGTGTGCTAGACAACATAAGGGGTGGAGGAGCAATGGGGAAAAATTAAAACAGCCATCACAGAGGCAACAAGCCTTTGTGTGAAGCAAATCAACAAAACAAAATGAAGGAAAAAAACACTATGGTTTTCCAAAGAGATCATTGGGAAGGTTAGGGAGAAAAAGATAGCATTCAGGAAGTATAAGGAAAGATACTAGAGGCAGGACAGAGAACTGTACCAGTTAAAGCAGAAGGAAGCGGTGAAGGCAGTCAGAATAGCAAAGGCCCAAACTGAGGAAAAGATAGCCAACTTAGTTAAGAAGGGGGAAACAAACTTTTATAGGAACATTAGGGAGCAAAGGAAGACCAAGGGAGGGATAGTGAGGTTTAATAAAGGGAAGGGGTGGGGGTGGGCAGATGGTGACAGTGAAAAGCAGGGGTACTGAATGAATACTTCTGCTCAGTATTCACAAAAGAAAAAGGAGGTACCTAAATCAAAGAATAGAAGCACTCTGGATAGGAGGGTCGATACCAGTCCATTCACAGAAGAAAGGGTCCTGAAAGAACTCCTAAATCTGAAGGTGGACATAGCAATTGGGCCTGACAGGATTCACACCAGAACTCTACAAGAACTAAGGGGAGAACTAGTGACACTACTGACTACCCTTTTTAACAAATCATGGGAGGATGGTGTGGTACTTGAGGACTGGAGGAGGGCAGATGTGATTCCCCTTCACAAAAGTGGGAGCAAGACAGAGGCAGGAAACTACAGACCTGTTAGTTTGACCTCAGTGTAAGGGAAAATGATGGAATCAGTTCTGAGGAAAATAATTTTTGAGTACCTAGAGGCCAGTGGGGCCCAGGACCCAAGGCAACATGGATTCACAGTGGGATGGTCATATCAGATGAATCTAATTAATTTCTGTGACTGGGTGACCAAAGTAGTGGACCAGGGAGGTGCTGTGGACATGGCCTACCTAGACTTTAGCAAGGCATTTGACACAGTCCCACATAAAAGATTAATAAACAAGTTAGCTGGCCTGGGAGTGGGTTCCAGGGTTGTAGCCTGGGTAAAACATTGACTGGACAACAGGATACAGAGGTTAATAATAAGTTGAGTCCACTCTGAAGAAAGAGGGGTTATTAGTGGGGTACAGCAGGGTTCATTACTGTGACAGGTCCACTTTAATGTCTTTATAGGTGACACAGCAGATTGACTGGAAGGAAAAGTAGGCCTAACTGCAGATGACACAAAGACCTGCAACAGGGTTGATACACAAGAGGGGGTGGAAAGGATGAAAAGGGACTTGGCAAGGTTGGAGGAATGGTCAAAAGTATGGCAGCTTAGATTCAGTACAAACAAGTGCAAAGTAATGCATCTGTGCAAAGTAATGCATCTGGGAAACAAGGGCATCACAACATAATAGCCACCCAAAATGAGTGGCTAGAAATATAGCAACTCATTTTGGGTGCTATTATTGTGGGCTATCCTGCAGAATAGTGAGGGTATGGGATAGTGACCTGGAGGAAGAGCGAATGGAAAGAAAGAATAGCGAAGGAAAGGGGAGGGACAGGGTAGAGGTTTTCAGGCACTGGTGTACCTGCTGCTGTTGAGCTAGCCATGTGGCATGGTGGTGTGGGTGGCTACCTCTGGCACAGCAGGTACTGGGTTCGGGATCGGAAGCATGTACATTTTGCTGCAACTGCAAGTTGTGGCACTTAAACTTTTCCAAAATCCAGATTTTTACCCCCTCCTCAATATGCACCCCCCTGGAGTTGAGAATCCTAATTAAGTGGGGTGTAACAGGGCAAAACACAGAACCGGATGTTGGGTCACCTTGAAGTTATAAGGCAGTATAGCGTAGTGGTTTATGGCTCTGATCTGCAAATCTGGAGACCTGGGTTTGAATCCCACAGCCCCCACTTGCATACTGTGTGATCCTGAGCAAGTCACTTAACTTCCCTTTGCTCCCAGGTTGCACCTGTAAACATGCTTTCAGCTTAGTGTATCTCACCTGGTTAAACAACTGGGAAAAAAAAAGTGTATATCGCCACTTTGCTTTTTGGAGATATACACTCGCCATAATAGCGATCGCTGTTTTGCGTTCGCTATTATGACATGTATCCAAAACAAAAACCCAGGGGAAGAGTACACAATGTGGGGGGAGGTACTAACAGTAACAAAATGGAAAGGGACCTGGGGTAGTCATATCAGATGACTTATAGGTAGGCAAGCAATGTGAGAAGGTAGTAAGGAGGTTTGGGAGAATACTGGGATGCATAGGGAGAGGCATCACCAGTAGAAAACAGGGAGCTGTTCTCTCTCTGTTGGTGAGACCCCATTTGGAATATTGTGTGCAGTTCTGGAGACCCCATCTCTGCAAGGAAGTAGACAGGATGGAGGCAGTCCAGAAGAGGGCAACTAAAATGGTGCAGGGTTGGAACCAGAAGCCACAGAAAGAGAGACTAAAGGAGCTCAATATGTATACCCTCAAGGAAAGGAGGGACATAATAGAAACATTTAAGTACCTCAAGGGAATCAACAAAGTCCAAGAGGGTAGCATATTTCAGAAAAAGAGATGTGCAAGAACAAGGGGGCACAATTTGAAGACAGAGGGGGGACGGCTCAGGGACAATGTGAGGAAGTTTTTTTCATGGAAAGGGTAGTGGATGCATGGAACAGCCTTCCTGAGGAACTCATGGGGTCAAAAACAGTGGAGGAATTCAAGAATGCATGGGATAGACATAAAGCAATTCCAGTGGTGGGTAGGAGGAAGTAGGCTGTTGGTTAACTAGGGTCTGCAACTTATCCAATAGGTAAGGAAGTGGGCAGACTGGGTAGGCCAAGTAGTCCTTATCTGCTGTCAAAGTCTATTTTTCTATGTTTCCTTACTTTATGAGGATTTGTACTTGAGATAATTGATTCAATTACGGAGGGAATCTTATGATGTTGCAAACACTGCCCAGAGTTCATATTAAGTTCCATATCTTCTGATTCCATTACACTAAATACATTTGTTATCAGTATTTAATATGGAAATTGGTGAACTCAGCTCATATTCGTAAGAGTGCCTTGTGCTGCAGACTTTTTGTGCACTGACAATGTTTAGTATACAGCCACTAAAATTACGACTTTATCTGTAGGGTCTTAAGTAATATTATTTCTTGCAAGCTTAAGCCAGTACTGTGCATAATGTTTCTTAGCCCTTAGCTTTTCTAAACTGTTGTTATCTCGTTTTTAATTACGTTGGCTCGCGCGCTTGTGCACCAGCCAATATCTTGTGGTAGTAGAAGATTTGGAGGCGTGGTCACTGTTGGGCAAATGCAGGGCATGCATCAGTAGGTGTGTTCCTCATTCCCCAATCAGCCAGCAGCAGGTGCTGACCTCATGCATCCCTAAAGTGGCTACCAGAACAAAGAAAAGGTCTGCTGCAATAAGAGCAAAGCTCTCATGCAGTGGGACCAGAACACACCTCCTGACATGCAGGGAACATGGTGGCAGTGACTGCCACTGCACCTGTCAAAATAACCCCCCTCCCATTTAAAATGTTTGCTGAGGGGGTGCCCAATCCTCCTCAGCATTATGCACCCCACAACAGTTTTTAGTAGATGAGGCGGGCCCAATCCCCGTTGTCGTTTATCCCCATGTCATTTATTTTGCCTATGGTGGAGCCCACTCCCCATCGGCATGTGTCCTCCTCCCCCACCTTACTTGTATGCCGAAAGGGGTGCCCAATCCCCCTCAGCTCATGCCCCTACCCCATTTGGTATGTGCTGATGGGGGTGCCCAATCCCCATTGGCTACAGCATCTTCCCCCCAAAAAAACACTTCGATGGCACACTGGGAGCCCACCCCAACATGCCAAATCCCCTTGAAAAGGAAAAACCATCCTGCAATGTGTTTTATTTTTCACCTGTAAAAATGAACAAAGTCCCTCGCGATCTCCTCGCCCCCTCCCACAACCCGTCCACCCACTGCGCAGCCCACCTCCCCACACCCCCCTCACCCCATACTTACCTCCAGACTCCAGCACGATGACCTTCAGTGGACCGGGAACACGTCTGCACTCTTCAAAACCAACCACAAACTGAGGAAATGCCGGTAAGCTGTATAGTGGCATAAATAGGGTTTTTTCAACTTTGCTGCATATCGCAGCCATTTTTTGGGATTGTGACACCAAATTTTCAACATGGGGTTATTGGGACCCCCCCCCTTATGAATTCAGGCACTGTCATGGCATTACTGGGTCCCAAAAGGTGATTTTGCAGTCACTGCACGGAATCACCTTTCTGGACAGATTAATGAAATGACAGTGCCACTGTTCTTGAGGGGGGCTCTCAAAAAGCCTATGTTGCAAATTTGGTGGAAACAATCCAAAAAATGGCTATTTTACGAGCGTGCATTGCGCAGTTTCCAGGCACGGTTGTAACTTTGTGAATTTGTAATATTTTCACTCCATATTTTCAAAATTAGCAAATTTTCCACTCCTCCTTATGAACAGTACAGCTGTCATGTTACATATCCTGGCTGAAATGTGTTTTTGCACATGCAGTGCAGAATAGCATTGTCGCTATGAGAAATCAGTTTCCGGGACAGTTTGAGGAAATGATGGTGACACTGATCATGAGCAGAAGTCCTAAAATGCCTATGTTGAAAATTTGGTGATGAAATTCCATGAAATATCTGTTACAAGTGTGCGTTGTGCAGTTTCCACGCACCCTTGTAACTTTGCAAATATGCAAAATTTTCATGCAAGGTTTTCAACACTGGCATTTTTTCACACCTCCTTATGAACAGTACAGCTGCCATTTTTCACATCCTGCCCAAAATATGTTTTTACACCTGTGGCGCACTATAGCATGGCCACTGTGCAAAATCAACATTTTGGATAAATTAACAAAATCACAGTGGCACTGTTCATGAGGGGAGGTCCCAAAATGCCTATGTTAAATATATGATTAAAAAAAATCCCCAAATAATTGGGTTACAGATGTGTGTTGCACAGTTTCTATGCATGCTCATAACTTCACCAATTTTTTCATATTTTCACTCCACATTTTTAATGTTGCCAATTTTTTACATTGCCCCATGAACAATACAGTTATCATTTTCCACATACTGCCCAAAATGTGTTTTCGTCCCTGTGTCACCAAATGGCACATCCACTGTGAAAAACCACCTTTCAGCTAACAAACTGATAGTGCCACTTTTCATGAGGTGGGCTCCCAGAAAGCCATGTTGAAAATTTGGAATGAAAATACCAACACAGGCCTACACTGTTACAGTTTCCAACTGTAGCACCCCACCCTGAACATACTGAGAGGCATCAGGGGTGTGACTTGGGATGATTGGCAGTAATGTTCACACCATTCCACCCCACTCCCACCCTGCAGCCAGTGACAGGCATCATGGCATGCCTTGCACTGTTCGGCCACAAAGTTCACCCCATTCTCCTATACTGCACCCATATCAGCATATTTCCCTATGGAATGGGGTACGTATAATGCCCACAGACCCTAAAGCACACCATGACACTTGTCAGTGTCTACAGGTTAGGGTGAGGTACAATGGCATGAGCGTTATAGCTGACAACCCAAAGGCACACCCCAGTGTACCTCGGAGGAGGTTATTTTAGAAATAGGTGGGGTTTGTGGGGCATAGCCCTCCTGCAATAGCAAGTAGAATGTTTGCCTACCAGAGTGAAAGAAGAGCAGAGGTTTTGTTCAATGTATTTTTAAATGTCAGGTGGAGCGAGTAGGACTGGGAGTGAATGCCAGCAGACAGATGTGAGTACAGTGAGCAGTAGGTTAAAGTGCTGTAAGAGACAATCTGAAGTGAGATGTACTTAAATGAAGAGCAAGATATTTTGTAGATCTGACTGTCTGCGCCGAATAGGGACCTGCTGATTTTACCAGTTGCCGAAATTGGAGTCGCTATAAAATACTTGCTATAAATTGCAATTGCTGATATTACTTCGCTGTACTGACATGGAACCTATTTGAAATGTGGTTTGTCTGACTGTATAGCTAATAACTCTATAGTAGGTGCCAGCCAAGCCACAAACCACATATGGCTTTGTCCTATTACTTTATTTGGCCAGACACTACTAGCACCTGGGTGTAATTGCCCCTTGTCTAGACTTGCTTGAATTTAGCAAGACTTCTTGGGTTTCAGGGGGCCTGACAGCAGAGCCACAACACCTCATGATCTTACACCTCTGGATGGGGTTTGGCCTGCATCACAGAAGCATTCAAGTCTCAAGTGAACAGCCTCCAGAGGGACTTATGCAGTTTTTTCTGCAACCTCACACAGGTCCTAGACAGCATGAAAAGGTGCTAACCACATGTACAGTACATTAACAAAATAATTCTGTCAGTTTATTGCCATAGGCTGGACTTGGAATCATCTGCTGATGTGGCCCTCGTCCACACGTTTCTATCAGCTGAGGTTGATTAACCACATCCACATCTTTTTCTCGGGTAAATTCTGGGCAACCTTTCTGTCTTTCTTCCCACCATTTTATGGGGAATTACTGTTGCTGGCATCCTACTAGTTATGAGTGACAGTTGAATGCTTTGTTGCAGAAAGGAAAATTTCTTACTTTCCAGTAAAATTTTTTCCAGCTGTGCATCTGTCACTCTGTTCCCTCTCTTGACTATATACTCTTGGCTCGAATCACAAAGAGGGCTTAGATTGGTGCAAGCTGCAGCAAGCAGCAGCTTGCACTGAAGCTCGGTGCACCAGGGACCCTGCACCACACTCTGATACAGGACGGGTCTCAGCACCTAAATCCCTACACTTGAGTCAACCTCTCCCATGCGACAAACACAAGGCGTATGGAAGGAATTTGCTGCATGCTGTTTGTGGCCATGGCGAAGGGTCTGTCATCCCTGACCGCCTGATAAAATAAATTAATTCCTGTCCCTGGTGGTCTACTGGCTCCCCATCTTGCTGATAATAATAATTAATAATAAAAGAAAACCTTCCCTGGTGGTTTAGTGGCCCCCTCTACCCAACTCCCAATGTCACAGGTAATAGGTATTAATACACCCCCTTCCCTGGTGGCCTAATGGCCCCCCTTCCTGATCCCCCAATGCTGCTGGTAATAATAATTAATAAACCCCTCTTCTTTGGTGGTCTAGTGGATCCTCAGCCCCCTACTAGCAGGTAGTGCCCACCACCCCACTCCCCCAATCCCGAAACAGAGCCAGCAACCAGCACAGCCCTCCTCTCATCTCTGCGATTAGCTGCCGACTGAATTGTCACTGAGCATACAGTGTAGTATCCGATATAGCCCAATAATGCCCACCTTGTTGGTAATATTGGTTATTTATTACTGGTGACATTGGGGATCAGGGAGGGGGGGCCACTAGACCACCAGGGAAGGGGGTTTAATAACTCCTATTACCCGCAACATCGTGAATCTGGGAGGGGACCACTAGACCACCAGGGAAGGGTTTTTTAAATTAATTCTTATTATCGGGGATCAGAAAAGTTTTTTTTTTTAATAATTATTATTACCAGCAGCATCAGAGATTGGGGGGGCACTAGACCACCAGGAAGGGGGTAGTTTAATTCTTATTAACCATGACATCAAGGATCTGGAAGGGGGGCCACTGGACAACCAGGAAAGAGGAAGTTTCACTTCCAAATAGTCTTAAAATCATCCACCTAAACATTAGAAGTCTTGTTCCCAAAATCTCCCTATTGCAACCCATGGCACATGCCTATGCCCCTGGCATCATTGTGATCACTGAAACCTGGCTGTCCAAAACCATTTCAGACCATGCTATCACTGTCCCTGGCTTTACTATATCTAGACAGGACAGGACCGGGCGAGGTGGCTGTGTGGCTATCTATACCTCCTCTAACCTCCAGATCACTCCCTCCTTCACAACTTCTGTTCAGTCATCCCATGAGGCTCTCCTTTTAAAAATCTCTTATCCTCACACAGTCCCCATCTTCATCACTGGTGTTTACTGTTGCCCGGGACAGCCACATTCCAACATCACTGCCTTGGTCTCAAAGCTCTCCTTGTTTGCTAGTGATGGTGAACTATTCATCCTGGTGACCTAAATCTAAACTGGCTGGCCCCATTGCTGGCTAATATCTGCTCCACTATCGAAGCCTTAAACCTCCATCAGCTGATTCTGGAACCCACTCGTCTAAACCTTAAAACACTAAACCACTCCCTGCTGGACCTGGTCCTCACCTCCCATCCCTACCACGTAGTGGCCTCAGGGCTACAACCAGACTCCATCAGCGACCACCACATGACCTTTGTAGTATGGAAAATACATAGGCCTAAACTCCCAGCTAAAACTATTTTCACTAGACCCTTCGCATCACTTGACCTGAAATCATTGCTCCATGACCTTGCACAAGCTGACTGGTCCCCCCTTATCACAGCAGCATTAGCTGACAAGGTGCTTTTCTACTTCACCTCTAAGTTTCTTCAAGTTTGGAACTCCCGAGCCCTGACCCGTAAACCAGGGTCTGCGGGGGGGTTCTTCCTCTGGGTCATTCCTGAGCTTCTGGCTTGCCAACATGCTCGCAACCTTGCGTGGTGCAAAGCCAAAGTCTCCAACTGTCCTGGTGATCATCAACGTTACCATGAACTTCGGAATGGCTGTACTGAAGCAATCTGCCTTGCCAAAGCAGAGCATTTCAAGTCTAATTTCCAAACTAATACAAACAACCCTTCTAACTTCTGGAAGGTCATTCACTCCCTCTTCTCAACATCCTCTACCCGTCCGACAACCATCCTCTGGCACAGCCCCTCTGTATTCTCTGAACCTATTGCCATTGCCAAATGCTTCAACTCCCTCTTCACCACCTGTTCCCCTTCTCTGCTAAGCACCCTCCCAAGTCCATCCCCTGCCCCGATGGCCCCCTCTTACACCCCACACACTGACTCACCATCCACTGCTCTTCCTCCTACCTCATGTCACCCCCACATCCTGTCCCCTCCCGCTCTGCTCCTCTGCATCATATCCCTCCTCCAAACATCTCAAACCCCCCTCCCTGTTCTCCTTCTCACCTGACACTACCCTTCAAGCTCTCCTGGCACTAAACCCTACTAAAGGCTCCTCATCTGATGGCCTTGATCCTAGGTTCCTCTACCTCTCTGCTCCTGCCATAGCCTTCCCACTCTCCTCATTACTAAACCTCTCCTTTGAGACTGTCACTGTTCCCTCTGTCTGGAAACATGCTGTTGTCCTCCCCTTCCAGAAGGGGGGTGACTCCTCCTCTCCTTGGAACTATCATCCTATCTCTCTACTGCCAACCTTAGCTAAATTACAAGAACACATAGCCCTCAACCAACTCTCCTTGTTTCTCTCTGACTCCGCTTTCTTCACCCCCTTCCAGTCTTGCTTCTGCAAATTCCATTCTACCACCACCTCTCTGCTAAGGTTAACTGAGACCATCTCCTCAGGCTTTGACAAAGGACACATTACCCCAGCTATCTTTGTAGACCTAGCCAAAGCCTTTGAGACTGTCTCTCAACCCCTCCTCCTGCACAGCCTTTCAGCTGCTGGACTATCCCCTTCTGCCACAGGATGGTTCAGTGCCTACCTGTCTGGCGGGTCACAATTAGTAAGAATAGCTGATGCTATCTCTACCCCCCACCTATAACCACTGGAGTCCCCCAAGGCTCAGTGCTAGGCCCCACTCTGTTCTTCATCTTTTCGAATGACCTCACCCTGGTTTGCACTGCATCCAGCATCCACAATTATGCTGATGATACAGTATTGCTTACCTCTGGCAATACTGTCACTGATGTCACTACCAGGCTGCATTCCAACTTCATTAAAGTCCAACTCTGGCTTAGTTCTCATCAGTTTTTTCTAAATGCCAAGAAGACAGTCTCCATGTCATTTGGCACAAGGCAGAGACTCGCTAGGCTGTCACCTCCCCACCTTTCACACCCTTGACGGGACTGCTCTTGAGGAATCCTCCTCTTTCAGGTATCTCAGCATCTGGCTGGACAAACACCTTGACTTCTCTGTACACATTGATGCCATTCTAAAAAAAAACTAAGGCCCAAGCTTGGGGCCCTTTACAGAAACCGCAGCTGCATCCCACTCACCGCCAGGAGTGAGTAGGTACAGTAGATGATCATGCCAATTTTCAACTACTGCAACATAGTCTATGATGCTGCCCCACAGTCCCACCTATCCAGACTGGACCCTGTCTTTAATTCCTTCCGTCAATTTGCTCTTGATGCCCCTCCCCGCACCCATCATTGTGACCTCTACCGCTCTCTCAACCTCCTTCCCCTACACTCCCGGCATGCGCTAAATGGTGCTAAGTTCATCTCTAAATTCTGGCTTGGATAGTTCCCCTCATATATCTCCTCTCTTGGCACCACTACCCACTCCTCTATTTCCTGAGATCCCAGGCTGACACTCATGTCCTCTCAGTCCCCTGCAGAACTACTTCCTCTGGCCAAAATGCCTTCTCTTACCACTTGCCTAAAATATGGAATGCACTTCCTCCACAAATCCATCACTCCTCCTCCCTATATTCCCTTACCTCTGCTCTGCACAATTACCTTACACCTACCTGCACCTGCTCCTGACCTCTTCCTTGCATTACTGTCTCCCTCTCACTTTTTTCTCTCTCCCTCTTTCTCTCCTCTTTCTCATCCCTCCCACCCCACCTGCACTTATATTACCCCTTATAGACTAGCTCTTAAAAGGTGACTGGATCCTATCCTACAGTATGTGTTCACCCTTGCTACATCTGCATCAGCAGTGAACTGCCTGTAATGTATACATTGTCAACCTTGCATCCTATGCTTTTGCCCCTGCACTGATTTTTTTATGTATGCTGCTCTTGTGAACTGCCAGTACAGTAACTGTTGCATCAGCCTATTATGCACTCAATTGCCATGAACCCATTTTGAAACTGAATGCGTGTATTCACCATCTGTAATGTATGTATCTAATGAACTCTTAGTCTGTACATCCCTCTCCCCCTTTCCCCCAGGACAAACCATGAGACGAGCATTAAGTTGTTCAATATATCTTTCCTGGTGAAACAATTCAATAAATAAAAATAAATAAATAAATAAGTTATTAATTCTAATTACCGGTGATATCAGAGATTGTGGGAACAGTGGCACATTGCTGCAAACTGCTCAACTGTCCTAGAGGGACATATTCTAAGTACCCTTAGATCAGCCTTGGCTGGTCTAAGGGTACTTAGAAATTTGCCCTCTGTGGCAGTTTGAGAATCACAATATAGGGGATGTGGCAGCTTGCATGTGCCGCATGCCCCCTAGCACCATGCTGCTGCCAGCCCCATTTGGTGTTTAACATAGGTTGCCTTTCTGAATAGCTCCTGGGCATCTTTTGGTATAAGGTGCCACTTGGCATCATTTATATTTGATGCAGGCACCTTATGTCCTTCTAGGAGCTTTGTAAATCTGGCCCTTTGATTTTTTCCTACCATTTCTTAAAGTGGTGGATTAGTGCGGTACATGTTAGAATTGTTTGCTGGGAACAGATTTAAAATTTTCTTTGGTAAGATGTTTATTTGCTTTTGCCAGTCTTTAGGTAAGGGAAGTATTTACAGGGGGGAAGCAGCTATGGGGTGCAGTCCCAGTAGAACAATATGGATGGTGTCTCTGCTTTTAGCAGACTGATGCCTGCAATGAGGGACCATCTACGCACCTGTTACTGTATGAGTGAGAAGCACAGCATACAGAAAATAAATTACAAGACAGTAAGAAATATTTCTTTGGCACTCTCAATGTCTCCCTGTTACTGGGTCAACAATCACAAATACATTAATGAAACAAATCAATAAATTGTGTGTGTGTTGTATATATATATATATATATATATATTTTATCTCTATCTGTCTGTCTACCTATCTACTGTATCTAGCCATCTCTATATAGAAAGCCCTAAGCAGTTAATCCTTTTTGTAACTGGCCATCCAGTTGTAGGTCACTGCCATCAAATCTCCAACTATTGTAATTATTTGTGGCTAATTATGGTTCCACTAAATTAGTGATGTACGTGACTGACTGTAGCAGCCACAGACCACTGTTGTCAATCACAGAACTTAGAAACAGATAGAGAACATTGGCCTGTGGCTGCTGCCATCAATCTGTTCATTACTGTAATTGATGGCGATGGTCGCAGGCTGCTCTCATGAATCTGTAAATGATTTTTGTGATGGATGACAATTGCTGCAGGGCCACTGATTTAAAATTTGTGTTATTCATGGCATTGGCTGCAGGTTGCTGCTGTCAGTCTAGAATTGGTTTCTCAAGCAGACAAACTACTATTAAAGAAAGTAATGCAATCATGTTAGACAAAACCTTCAGTTTATCAAAATGGAAACAGAGGGTTAAACAAACAGAGGTACTGTACCCAACTGACTGTGCAAAAATGTTTCTTAATTTAAAATCTTAGTATTAAGCAGGAAGTTATGTGTTAAGTTCAGCAAAATGTCTTAGTGCATGTAACATTAATGAAGTGTGAGAAACACACGTACAGTACTTTGAGAGAACATAACTAAATTATTGTTCTACTTCCAACTTAATAATGTGACTTCAATCCACAAAACGCTGCAACACACTCATCCGGGCATTTGTCTTTTAACCCTATCATTTAATATTTTATTGCTCGGCGGTGTTTGTATAGCAATTCCCTAATGATATTATCTTAACATGGTTGTCAGAGCATGTAATATTATAGAAAGTAAAGAGAAAAAGGTCAGAAGACCATATAATGGAAAAATGAATAATTTAGATTGAAGGCACAGCAGCATACAGTGTTTCAAAATTCCATACCTGACTAAAGACAAGCTTGGCAAATGTTTACTTACTGTAAGCTCAGTCTGTCTCCTCTGCCATATAGTCTGGAAGTGACATCTAGTCCTGCCGCTACTAATGTGATATAACAATAATTATGTACTAATCCTCAAGAGACACCAACCTGTCACCAACAGTCATTGACATATTTGTTAGTTAATGGCCTGATGCAAAGCCTTTGGCCATTAGCACTCTAAATAGGCCAGCCATTTACTATGGCAATGGAACAGTCTCTTGGGCTTTGGTTTTCATTTGTATATTTTTGAGTGCCTGAAGCACTGGAATGCTAAAATGCTACTGTGGTTTTCTGTTTGATCTAGATAAAATGCATAAAATTACTCATGCCCTATTAGAAATATAGAATTTGATGGCAGATAAGGACTGCTTGGCCTACTCAGTCAGCCCATTTTCCCTACCTACATTATCACTACAGATCCTCACTGATCTACAGCTCTTTCTCACTCCCCCATTCCTTTCCACTGTGATTTCCTTGTGTCTATCCCATGCATTCTTGAACCCTACCACTGTTTTCACCCCTACCACCCCCGCTGAAAGACTGTTCCAGAAATCCTTCAGTCTTTCTGTGAAGAAGTACTTCCTCAGATCACCCCTGATTCTATCCCCTGCCAGATTCGTAGCACGTCCCCTTGTTTTTCAGCATCTTTTTTCTAAAACATATGTCCCTTCTGTACCTTGTTTTCTCCCAAGGTCTCCATCATGGGAGTTGTGGTGGTTGGCAGGAGATGTCGGACACCCAGTTTGTGTGGTTTGACTTCAGCCTTCCCACAGTCAGTGACACTGTGATGATCATCCAGGCATTGCATCCGACCAATTGTAGTTTGGACCCAGGCCCCACACATCTCCTAGTGGACTATGTAGATAAAATCAGACCGGTCCTTGCTGAAATAGTCTGGAGGTCTTTGGAGAGGGGGATCTTTCCTGATTCTCTGAAGGAGGCTGTGGTTCGGCCCCTTCTTAAGAAGCCCTCCTTGGACCTGGATTGTCTGGCTAACTACAGGCCTGTCTCTAACCTGCCCTTTGTGGGTAAGGTTATTGAGAAGGTGGTCGCATCACAGCTGGATGATCATTTGACCAGCCACAATGTCTTTGACTCTCTCCAGTCCAGATTTAGGAAGAGACATAGTACTGAGATAGCTCTTGTCCGGGTACTAAATGACCTCCTAATAGTGAGAGATCGAAGGACCCATTCCGTCTTGGTCCTTCTTGATCTCTGCAGCATTTGACACCGTGGACCATGGTGTGCTATTGGAGGGCCTGTGGTTTATTTGTGGGCTGTCTGGTACAGTCTTCAGTTGGTTTCGATTTTTTCTCAAGGGTAGGACTCAGAGAGTGGTATCTGGGTTTTTTTCCTTGGCATCACTCACCCTATCCTGTAGGGTGCCGCAGGGCTCCATTTTGGCCCCCATGTTGTTTGCGATGTATATGCTGCCATTGGGAGTGATTATTAGGTGGTACAGCTTGAGTCTTCACTGCTATGCAGATGATACTCATCTGTACATGTCCTTTGTCCCTGGCCAAGATGGTGCCGTTTTGGTCTTTAACAACTGTCTCACCAAAATCCAGGATTGGATAATTGTGAGTTGGCTGTGGTTGAACCCAGAAAAAACTGAGGTGTTGGTTGTGGACCCAGGTCACCGAGAGGTGGGTTTGTTGGCCGGATTACCTTCAGGTTTATGGCTTGCGGGTGTTCAGCTAACTACCTCAGACCAGGTGCAGAACCTGGGCATTGTGTTTGATGACTGTTTGACACTGTAATCTCAGGTGTTGGCAGTTGTCAAAGCCTCTTTTTGCCACCTGAGGAATATCACCTGGGTGAAGCACCTGGTTCCTTCTGACAATCTTCCAACTTTGGTCCATGCCTTTGTTACCTCCCACCTTGACTACTGCAACGTCCTTTACCTGGGGTTACTGGGGGTTGACATCCGCTGCATGCAGCTAGTGCAGAATGTGGCAGCCAGGCTATTGACTGGTTCATCTAGGACCGGTCATATAATGCCTGTGCTCCGTGGACTGCACTGGCTGCCAATATGCTGGCGGATCACCTTCAGGGTCAGTTTGCTGACCTATAAGGCCCTACATGATCAGGGACCTGGTTACCTGAAAGATCTCCTTCATCCCTACTGTGCCTCCCGGCCTCTCCAATCCACTGATGAGGGATTGCTAGAGATTCCCAGGGTTCGTTTAAAGACATCTGGGACCAGATCCTTTAGTTTTATGGCCCCAACCTGTGGAATTCTCTACCTCGTCAGGTGCGAGATTGCCCGACCGTCCAAAGCTTTAAAGTAGCATTAAAAACATTTCTTTTTAGCCTATCATATAATGATTTTTAAATGTCACTGTTGTGAATTTTAATTGATACATGGTTTTTAATTATTTATTTATTGATTTATTTTATTATGTTATGTACAGGCATCTTGGCTTTAGAAAGGTGATTTTTATAAATAAAGTTTGATTTGATTTTATTTGATTTGATGATAGGCATCCTCTTGCTCCTCTCCTTCAGGGTGCACAGATTGAGGTCCTTTAGTCTCTCCTTATAAGGCATTTAATGGAGACACTGCACCATCTTAGTACCCTCCTCTGGATCGCCTCCACTCTGTCTGTGCCCTTCTGGAGATGCTGTCTCCAGAACTGGACATAGTAATCTATATGGAATTTTACCAGGGATCTATACAGAGACAATGCAACCGCCCTCTTTTTGTTGGTGATAGTTCTCCATATGCATTCCAGTATCCCACTATCATCCTGGCTGCCTTGTTGCACTGCCTGGCCAACTGTACGTCATTAGATATTATTACCCACAGATCTCTTTCCTGCTTGGTAGTCATCAATACCACTCCACCCATTTGCACTACATTCATGGGTTTCTGTGCCCTCAGTGCATTTTGCATTTTTTTTTAAACTGAAACCCAATTTCCATACCCTTGACACTCATCTTATTTTCCCAGGTCTATGCTCATCCTCTGTCCACCCTATTGCAGATTTTGGTGTCATTCGCAAAGAGGCAAACTTTCCTTCCAGCTTTTCTGCAATGTCACATATAAAACATTAAAGAGTACCAGTCCAATCCCTGATCCCTGAGGCACCCTGATGGTCACCCTCCTTTCCTCGGAATGAACACCATTTACCACCACCCTCTGATGCCTATTCCTTTACCATTGTCGTCGTCATCATCAATCATCAATCATCATCATCATCATCATCATCATCATCATCATCATCATCATCACCATCATCATCAAATCTTTATTTATTCAGGCAAACATCATTGAGCAAGGCTCATTTACAAGATGGTCCTACCCATTTTACCACTTTTTGACCCACTCCTAAGCTACCCAGCTTGCTTATTATTCTCCTACTGTATGTAGAACAATGTCTAAAGCCTTACTGAAATCTAGGTAGGCCATGTCCATCTCTTCACCTTATCTAAATCCTTTGTCACCCAGTCAAAGAAATCTATCAGATTTGTTTGCCATGATCTCCCTCTCATGAACTTGTGCTGTCTTGCATCTTGTATACTATTGGATTCAAGATAGTCCCCAATCCTTTCCTTTTAGCAGTAATTCTATTGATTTTCCCACCATCAAATTCTGGCCGACTGGCCTATAATAGCCAACCTCCTCATTGCTACCACTTTTGTGAAGTGGGACTGCACCTGTTCTCTTCTAGTCCACTGAAAGCACTACCATTTCCAGTGAGCTGTTATATAGGACTGTCAGAGGTGCACAAAGTACCTCACTGAGCTCCCTCAGTACCCTTGTATGCATCTCATCTTGCCCCACTGCTTTGTCCACCTTCAGATTAGCGAGTCCCTTCAGGACTCTCCTCCAAAAAAGAACTAGTGTCTACCTCCATCCCTCCAAAGCTTCTGTTACTTTTCTATGGCCCCTCCCCATCTCCTTCCTCTGTGAACACTAAGTATTTGTTCGATATCCAGCACTGAGAGAGCCACACCAGGGTATGGGGTGCTCTGTGACAAGGAAGTACTATATGTAAACACAGTCACGTCACACACCTACACACCATCAATAATGACACCAAAGGCATACGCTTCTACAAAAAAATATTGCCTTTACTGAAGCAGCAGCAGTTTAGTGAATAGCATGAACACAAAAAAAATCTTCTTACGTTTCACCTAGTCATGGGCTTTTTCAAAGATGCTACCGTCTAACATTAAGACCCTTTAATAGCACACACAGGTGATCGCATGATATGATTTAAAGAGTTAGTGCCTAACAACATACATATAGTAATGCAGTAGATAACATGTGAATCACCTAGGGTGAATATAAATATAATTTGACTAAAAGTATAATCATAAACAGGGTAAATGATCAAACAAACACCAAAGATCTTTAAAAACACTGACTCCTGTTGCTATATAGGACACATTTCCATTATATCCTATGACTGCAGATATGGACTACAGCTATTTTACTTCAAAGCTGAGACATACCAATATCACAGTAACTATTCTTTAATACACTTCAGAGAATACACTGGGACAGCCTAGTCTCAAAAATGCCTGCAATTGAGGCTCGAACAACATTTATAATTTAATATTTAGTGAACACAATTCATAAAAGGAGTAAATGAGGCTCAAAAGTATGGGAAGAGGGAGGAAGGAAGGGAAGAAGGAAAGGGAAGGGAAAAAGGACCCCGATTTTTTTTCCTGATCTATATAGTAATGATATTATTAACAAAGTACAATGTCATAGAATGACAATACTATGTCACCTGAGAAGGTGAGTATAGAGCAGCACAGGCCTTATATCGAAAATCTCTGTAATCTTGCACTTGCAGTATGTGGTAGCTTCTACGTCTAGACAGAGTGGGGTGGGAAAAAAGGGGGGAGAGAACACTGAATAAAGGTTTTTTAGAAATGTGCATAGTAATCAAATATCTTTATTTCAGGGTCTAACAAGACCAAGCCACACAAAGCAAGGCAAAGCATAAGGGGAATTGCCATGTGATGTGGAATCCCTCCAAAGTAGATTCTGCAGAGGCATCCCATAAATGTTCAGTTTACATGAATGAGACTGGAAATGGCACTTACTAGTGTCCAGGCATAAACATGCATGGTTTATGTGCTATACTCATCTACGTGTTCCCATTAATCTGGTCCATGTGGAATCCTGCTGAGGAGTTACAGTACAGTCCTGGCATATTAGTGTGCGTCCACAGGCTGGTATTGCTTCTAAGACCTGTAGGTACATGGACAGAGAACATAAGTAGAAGTCCAGCTCCTATGTGTATCAACTTTATCTACTTTCCAAAAAGGGTTTCAACTCTATGTGGTCGTTTAACCCTTTGCCCATGTAGGCCCCCGGTGTATAGATCCAGATGTTTTCTCTTCTTAGTAGCCCTTCCCTGTCTACTCCCCATTGATCTGAAAATGACATTCTCAATACCAACAAACTTGAGAACATGATCGTTTATGTCCCTGGCTTCTTGCAGACTGAACAATTTTAAGTTTAGTAGGCAATGGTTAATTCTTCTTAATTCTTCAGCACCCAGTTAGGCTTGAAAATCATGAAAAACATGCGAGTAATGTTGGGGACACATTTGAAGTAAACACTCTTCAATTCAGTATTTTTCATCAACTTTTCTTTTCTTTTCTTCCCCTACGTTTCGCTCTGAAAAGAACTTGTTCACAGGGTTTTATTTTTTTATTCTTTTTCAGACCATCTGTGAATACATTTATTTCATATTAATATTCCATTCCTTCTACTGTTTACTGTTTTTCATTTGCACAGTATGTTTAGGTTTTTTTAGCTTATGTACATACCATTTAACAAAGATTATTGTATATGAACCCTTTCTTTTCTTAATTATATGCAAGGTTCTTTATTACACTCATTTTAGGAATTAGTGTTGACCCTGTAATGGCACATTTAGGTTTATTTTAACACAGTGCTGCTCACAAATGAAACTTAATGTGACTACTGCCAAAAGGCTTCACTACTATTTTTCTGGTTTGCAGCATACCTTAAAAATGACTTTGAGCTACTAGGTGTGGGGTTAGCATTTCTTGCTCAGTGGAGACACAACCATTGGTTTCCTTGTTAGTCCCTTGTTTCTTTAATTTCACTCATTTTACTGTTTTCAAACCTTATAGTTAGAATTGAAATAGGTTATACAGCGTACCCGCACTCGTTGCTCCAGTGTTTTCTCACTTATTTAATTCCTCTGTGTGTTGGCAATGGAGCTGAGCGTCTCTTACTCGGAGCTACTTCCTGGTTACCTCTTGCCCATTTTTGTGAGTTCCCATGGTGAGACGAACCATTACATCACCCTGAGTTAAACGCGCATGCACAATTTCAGTTGCTAAGCAACTGTACACTACTGCATGGCTAGTGCAGTGAGGTTTTCAAAAAAGTGCCATTTGCTTCATTTGCTGCAGCTCTGTGTTATGTTTTGTTTCTTTTACTTATTTCTATGTCTATGAGGATATACAGAAGGTTATATCTTGACCATGTTACATTCTTTAGGGTAACTCCAGATGATCGAAACAGATTAGGCCAATCAAAATGATCTTCGTTTAAACAGAGTTGGCAGTCATTTATAACTTGACCTTCCTGTTGTTGCAACAATACTCTTTTTTAAATATAATTTTAATGCTGGTTGATGCTTAATGGCCTTCGAAATTCCTCAAGATTGCACCATTTACAATTATTTTCATCACTCCACTCTATTTATTTCCAGGTTATGTGTTTCATATGTATTAAATTTTAATTCAATGAACTCAGGTACAATCATCCTTACTTTATGATCCAAATGTTTTAGGGTGGGATATTCAAAGTTGCACCTGCGCAAGTGAGGAATTGCACCAAAAAGCGATACTCGGTGGGAGCCAATGTGCGGTGCAAATCACAGTGCACCAAAGTGCAATCCTAATGAATGCATGCACAAGTGCAGGGGGCGAGCTTACGAATAAGCGGAGCAGTGCGATATTCAACAGCAGCTGACACGCAAGCGCAGAGCAACAGGGACATGTGCGGAGCAAATTTGAGCCTATAAAATGAGCGAGCAAGCAAGGGATGGAGGCTTGCACCACAGTGGAGCAGGGGAGAGAGAGAGAGGGGGAGAGAGAGAGAGAGAGAGAGACATTGGCCAGGCAGGACAGCAGGAGAGGTGCAAGACAGAAGCAGGAAGTGCTACAGAGTGTGGGACAGGGTGTGTGACCCTAAATGAGCCAGCGTGTTTGAGCATGTGTGTGATTGTGTGTGTGTGTGTGTGTGTGTGTGTGTGTGTGTGTGAGTGAGACAGCAGTGGGAGCAGCAACTGCAGCACGAGCCTGCAAGCCCAGTCACAGAAGTGGCAGTGAAAGTACCCAGATACCCAGATGGGTGGGAGGCAGAGGCCACAGCCAACAGGCTGCCAGCAGGGACCCCCAACACTGGTGTACGGCCAGTGCAGGGGCACATGCAGAAGCACACAGTCAGGGGTGTCTGGGAAGACAGCCACTCGGGGGGGGCAGGACATCCCAGGCCATGGCCAGTGCCACCTTCCAGATGGAGGCAGTAATGAGGGGTGTGAGGAGACAGGTGGCAGAGCAGCGCGGCCATGGAAGGGCCCATCGGTAGTATGCCCAGAACAGGTGGTACTGTGCCTGCACCACCTTTGAGCAGTACAGTGACACCGAGATTTTGGGCCAGTACTGCATGAGCTGGGCAATTCTGAGGCAGCTCTGTGCGCTGTGCAGTGATGAGATGCAGGCACCCACAAGACGGAGCCATGTCCTGTCTATGGAGACCAAGATCACGGCCGGCATGTGCCTGCTCACCACGGGTACCTTCCAGAGACCAATAGGGGACACCACAGCCATAACCCAGTCGGCTGCATCATGGCTCCTCACACAGTTCCTCAACACACTGCTGCCACATGCTGCAGAATGCATCCAATTCCCTAGCACACAGGCAGAGTGTACAGTGAACATGCAGGAGTTCCACATGGTGGCATGTATGCCTAGAGTGCTAGGAGCCATTGACTGCACCCACGTAGGCATCTGCACTCCACCTGGGCCAGAGGGGATAGCCTACATCAACAAGAAGGGCTACCCCAGTGTCACCTGCCAGGTAGTATTGCGATGCCAGGGGGCGCATAATCAATGTCTGTGCCACACACCCTAGTGGAGCACATGATGCCTTCATCTGACACCAGTCAGCACTGTGTCACAGGTTCAAGAGTGGGGACATCCCCACCGGCCACCTTGTAGGTCAGTATGCAGCTGGAATGGCAGCCTGGCACAACAAGGCAGGACGTGGAGGGATGTTAGGTCAGGGGAAGGTGTGGCTGGGAAGGCAGGGGGGCAGCTATACGGACCATCATGCTAACCACACATGTCAACACACAAGTGACAGCAGATACCCACTCCGGCCCTGGCTGCTCACCCCATACCAGTGCCCATCAGCCCCAGTTCAGGAGTAATACAATGAGACACACGCCAGCACAAGGAACATCATCGAGCGTGTGGTTGAGCTGCTGAAGGCCCAGTTCTGTTGTCTGGACAGGTCTGGTGGTGCCCTACAGTATAGCCCCTCAAAGGCCTGCAGCCTATTCCTGGCCTGCTGTATGCTACACAAAATGGCCACAGACTGTAGGATAGCTGTCAAGGTCAAAGAGGGGAACCACAGTGGGGACGATGCAGCCTCTGGACCAGGTGGTGGTGGGCAGCCCCCCCGGGGCAACGGGAGCCCCAGCTGAACATGATGGCCCAGCAGCACTGGGACACAATTGCAGAGGAGCACTACAGTGCACGCAGGTAGGTGAACATTACCAGATGCATGTTCCAGGGTACATGGCACAGTACACAGGCATGCAAGGCTGGGCCCCATGACAGACACTGCTGGAGGGTAGCGTGGAAGGGCATGGGACTGGACACCATGGAAGCACCCTGTACAGCACTGTAGACCCCACCACACACACCCACACACACATGCACATGGGCACCCACATGCGCACACCTAGAAACTGCCAATGGGCATGTGTCAGATGCTGCAACACCAGTGCACAGTAGTGGCTGGTGTTGTGTTGGCATCATCATGCACGTGCCACAATGGCCAGTGGCTGGGTGGGTGTGCACAAGGCAGGTGTGTAGTGTGGACCATGGATGACATGTCCCTAGAATGCACACGCACACACCACACCAATGTGCCCAGAGGGCAGTGGCAGATAGTGGATGGGGAGGGTGGAGGATCAGGACCACCGTGGACATGTGGATGGCTCCACTGAGTCTGCCCAGAAGATGCAGGCTGTGCGATGGCCACAGGGGGTGTCTTTCATGGTCCCCCCCGGTGTGTCACTGTGGGAATGTGAATGGCCCCCGCAGGGGTCTGCAGGCACCCATACATGCCCGCTCCAGGTGTGCCTGGAACGCCCAAAGCAGATCTCAATGTTGACACTGAGGGGGTAGCATGATGCCATGATCAAGGGGTTGAGAAAGCACTCTGCAGGGTCTGCAGCAGACGGCCATGCACCGGGGTGGCCAGTGATGCTAGGTTGGCCATGACCGTGGCAGTAAGCCAATCCAGAGCTGCGGTCATGTCCTCCCACATGCATGTGGTCTCAGCCAGAAGCTGCACATAGTCTTGGACATGCCTCCCTGTGGATGGCACAGCTCTGTGCAGAGTGCACGCACCCCTACCATGACCAGCACTTGTTGCACTATGGAGGTCCGTAGCAGATGGGTGTGCTCAGACAAGGAGTCAGTATCCAGGGGGGCATGGGCATTGTGCCAACCCACAGGTGTCTCATGACCCTGCAGCACAGCCCCCCATGCTGGTGAGGGCTGCACAGCGGGGCCCCCTTAGGATTGATTAGTCTGCTGTGCAACGTCAGTGGCCACTGCACCTGGCCCCCCATCAACCCCATCCTGCTGCCCCTCCAACCACTGTGTGCAGAACGGTGCCAGGGCATCTGCACCACCACCACCACCACCACCACCCCCTTCAGACTGCGCCGCACCATTGGCATCCACAGCCTCGCTAGGTGTGGTGGCCAGTGGGCGGACAACCACCACCAGGGCACCATCTGCACTTCCGTGGCAGTTGTGTGGTATGGGTACCTTCCTCTGAATGGCAACACCACTATCCAGGATAACAGTCATGTTGTCTCATCAGTTCTGGACCTCGCCCTGATCTGTGTCTCTGTATACTGGATGCCATGGCTGGCATCCTGCTGAAAAACAGCCAGGGCCTCATCCGCAACCACGCCACAGGCATCCAGTTGGACAGTGGAGTTGGGCTGACTGCGGTCCAGACCCTGGACACTGGTGGAGGTGGATGGATGGTCCTCAAGGTCCAGGACCACCCCATAGTGGTCATCCCCACCCCTGCTGCTGCATGCAGGTGCTCCAGAACTGAAAAGGAACACATTCATGTTAGTGCTGCTGGCTCATACCCCTGTCCCCTTCTCCAGGTGCTGCTGTACACACCATGCTGTGATGGGCTGCCCCCCATCTGGAATCTTCCACCAGGCACACCCACGACGGCACTGCACCACATGGTTGCTGCCACCAACTCCTTCTGCAGCGTCAGCTGTGGCTCATCAGGCTGTCCATGGCCTGTGGCATCACGTACAGCCCGGATGGCAGCCACCTTCTCTTTAATCCTCCTCTGGTCTGTGCCTACCTTCTTTTTGCACTCCTGTGCTGTCCTCTGATGGCTGCCCTGCTGGTTGACAGCCCTGGCCACACCCTCCCATGCTGTCACCTGGGCCTGTGGAGTGCCTGTTGAGCCACTCAGGAGAGGCTTCTGGTCCAAATAGGCATTGAATAGGGCATCGCTCTCTGCCCTCATGAAGTTGGGCCTGTGCTTCCGTGCAGGCCCACGCTCCTCAACTTCCTCCTGATCCATCATGCTTATTCCTGTGGGTATGAACATGTGGTTAGTGATGGCTGCAACACACAATGCCCTACCAGTTCACTGTCTCAAAAGGCTCACAGCCAGGTGGCTTACCTCTGAAGGATGCAATACCAGACTGGTGTCTGTGTAGTCATGTGGTGCATTTATAGCACATCACATGCAAATGAGGAGATGCTTAACTGAAATGAGATGCAAATGCCTCCAATGCACCGTGGATATGCTGATCTGCATATTCTGGCTGAATATCATGAAGTTGCACATTGCACACTTGTGTTGTGCATGCACAAGACATGGCACAACTGTATGATGTGAGCAGTAGGCCTGGCAGTGTGCATGAGTACACTGCTGTCATGTACATCGGTGGTGCATCCTATGCACACTGCGCTATGTGTGGTACAGCACTCTGCCACTATTGGGATTGTGGCACTCATGCGCTATATGCTGTATGGGGCCCGTGTGCAATTTGCCCATGGACCATGGGGCCCACATGCCCCTATTGCGCACCATGCATGGCATGCCCTAGCTTGCTATCGCGTACAGTGCATATGCTGACCTATGACCCCACAAGTGCTTTTTGACCCTCCGGGTGCCCTGCAGCACATGCCAGTGCTGTCCCAGCTGTATCATGCAACACCATGGATGTTCGATTGGAAATGGCAGCGCATCACCGAGTGAGTCGTGTACCCACAGCATGTGTGGCTCGTGCACTACTTGGCATCATTTTGGATGTGCTATTGCAGGATCAAGCATGCCGTGTCTTAGCACTGCAAGGGCACCCAACTGGTCCCAGGTAGAACTGGTGAACCTTGTGGCCCTGGTGGAGCCACATGTGGGATGTCTGTATGGCCAGGTGCCCCTGGATTGGCCATGAACAGAGGTGTGGCAGGAGGTAGCTAAGGGGCTGGAGGAGGCCACTTGGGCACAGCCCAGTGGTGAGCAGTGCTGCCACTGCTACAGAAACCTGTGGAGGAGAGACCCTGACAGACTATGGGCACTGCTGGCACACGTCCAGAGGGGCACCATGCCACATCCAGGTGAGTGCACTACGCCCACATCTGTGCCATTCCAGTGTTCTGAGGGGGCCAGCAGGGTGTCACACCCTGCTGCGTGGGGGCTATGGCTGTGTACTCTGTTGGCCATGGCAGCGCACCATGGATGTGCTGTGCCACTGCACCGCCACTGCGCAGGGCCAAGGGGCATGTTGTGCTGGAGAGGGGTGCATGGGATGTTGCCGGGTACTGATGAGTCCTTCTTAATGTCTCCCTACTATGCCTTGAGGATAGGTGCCAAGCACGGCTGGCTGGCACTGCAGGTGGACCAGGGCAGGCCAATGCAGGGGCACAGGCACAGGTTGTAGGCCACATGTGTGGTGCCTCCTGACAGGTGGAGGTTGCATCGCAGCAAGCAGGAAGGCACTCATTCAGGGTTTGATGTTGGGCAGGGAGGAGGAGGTGGGCCACAGCCCCCTGTGCACATGGCCATTCCAGCTGTGCATTGCTGGTGGGGTCCAGTGCACCATGCCGTGGCTATCGCACATATGTGTGGCTGCTGCAGGTGGGCTGTGGGTGCACCCAGGCTCCAGCTGTGCCACTGCCATCCCACCGCTTGGCCCTATTGTCTGGCTGCCATGGTTGTGGCATGTGGCACATGGGTGGTGTTGGTGTGCAGTGCTCTGCATGGCTGTGGATAGTTGAGATGGTGGCTCATGTGGGAACACACACTGCGAGAGGCTGTGTGTCATCTCAGGGGCACATGTCACCATTGTCCACTGTGCACGGTGAGTAGGCTACAGTCGTATAGACATGCACTCATACTATGTCCCCTCCTTTTTTCCTAGGTGTCCAATGGGATGATGTTAACACCTGGCTCCTGCAGTGGATCCTGCATGTCACTACGGCCATGCTACAGGTGGCATAACTGATATGGCAGGCCCTGTGCAGGTTGCAGAGAAGATGGCGCACCATGCGCTGGTAGGGTGTGGATGCCCATAGGGTCCATTGGCCTGCACCCCCTTCCCTTCCCTTCCCTGTCCCCCTTCCCTTTCCCTCCCTTGTACCCTTACCAAGCTATGTTCCCTATCTCCCTGCCTCCCTTTCCCTGGCCTACCATTTTGTTTGTGGCATCCCCATTCCCTGCTCCCTGTACCTGTTGTTTGTTATTCTGTACATAGTTTTTTCTTACTTGGTTTTAATACACTTTTCTATTGATAGCCATCTGTGTCTATGTCTGCTTTGCATCTGGAGTGTGGAGCCATGCTGCAGTGGTGTGCATGGTGGCCGAGTGGTACATCTGGGGTTGACTGGGGATTATGCTTGGTGGTCTGTGACCAGTGGCTGGTGGGTGTGCCCTGAGGCATACATGTGCACTCTGTTCATGTTGTGTGGCGTGTGTGTTGTGTGCTGTTGGCATGTGTGTTGCCAGTTGTGGTCCAGGTGGTGTGTCCCATGTCTTCCTGTGGGTGTTGCCAGTGGCTGTTTGCCAGTGGACATTGGTGCCACACTGCTTCTGTGCACAACTGTGGTGTGCATGGTCGGGGGCTTGCAGCTGTGTGCCTGCCATGCCTCCCTCCTGGCATTCTCTGCACCCTGGTGGTGGTCTGTCCCACTCTGGTGGCATGCTTCCTGCTGTGACTGTTGTCCTGTGTGCTGACCCATGCACCACTACTCCTTGCGCAGCCCTGGTTGCACTATGGCGCTTGCTGGTTTGCTCCCTGACGTAGCCCTGTTTGCACTATGGCGCATCTCTGCAATATTCAGCCATGTTACACTGGCACTTACCATCATGCGCAACCTTTGAATATTGCATTCAGTGTGCACTGGTGCAGTGTACTTGCGCTGTGCCACTACTGAACCTGCCTCTAGTGCATTTCTGAATATCCCACCCTATGTCTACTGTACCTTCGCTATTTTCTTACATTCTGTTTCTGTTTATATACAGTTGTGCCCCCCCAACCCAAAACAGCTGCTTTAAGTGCACACATGCCAGTTTGTCTCTATGTTCATCCCTATTCTCTGGTCTAATTTGTTTATGCAGAATATCCACCACATTTCTACATTTATAAGTAGATCCTGACAATGTCCTCCTCTTTCAATTATTTGTACTTTTTCAAGTCCCCAAAATCTTAGTGAAGCACCATTATGGCCTGCTTCTGTGAAATGTGTAGCTACTGGGCAGGTCACTTCTTTCCTCCTTATGTCCCCTTTGAGCTCCTGATTTCTTGTTTTAAGCATTCTACATGTTTTCCCAATATACAGCATGTCACAGGGGGTATTGTATTAACATGCAGTCAATGTGTTGTTTAATCTGGTGACTATATCCTGTATGTGGATGAATAAATGTTTGGTTTTTTGAAGTATGGCTGCGAACTATGCACTTGCCACATGGCAAGGCAAGGCAAAGGCAAGGCAAACTTTATTTAAAAGACGCCCAATCCCAGAGGCTCTGGGTGCCGTACAGGCATTTAAACAGACATATTTGACATAAAAATTATAAATTCACATATAAATACGAATCAATACAAAAATTTAAAACCTAACAATAAATCCATCTCGAAACATTAAATGCCTTAGAGAAGAAGAAAGTCTTTAGCTGGGCCTTAAAAACATCCACCGATGAAGCCTCTCTGACCATAGTTGGTAAGGAATTCCACAGAACCGGGGGCTGCGGCACTGAATGCTCTATCGCATACCTGGTGCCAGTGACCCTAGTAGTAGTAGTTGTGTTTCTTTATTTTCTGATAGTTTAAACTGTGATTTTACTAGTTGGTCTTTTAGGTTTTTTACTTTCTTTGCAGCTAAGATGGGCCTATTTTGTAATTCCGGTATATGTTGATTATCCATTTCTACCAGTGGACAACATTTATTTATTATTTTCTTGATATCTGTTTACTTATGATTGTATTTAGTAGCAAACACAATTCTTTGTGGTTTTTCTTTTGTTCCTTTAGCTTTTAATATATCTTCCTGGGTCTTATTCTTTATTTTCTCTTCTGCTTGTTTCAACGTCCCTTGTTTATATGGTCTGTTTCTAAACCTTTCCAACATAATTTCTGTTTCTTTTTCTGCATCCTTAGTTGCAGTGCAGTTTCTTTTAGCTTGGGTTAACTGGGAGTATGGGATACTATTTTTAAATTTAGTTTCATGGAAACCATTGCCGAGTAAAATTGTGTTTCTGTCAGTTTCCTTCCTGCGCAGTGATGTCTCAATTTTCTTATTTACCTTTTGTATTATTAGATCAAATAGGGTACTTCTTTTTTGTCAAAATTCATTACAGACCTTAAATTTGAATCTCTACTATTTAATTACTCATGGAATCTTAAAAGTTCTTCCTGTGTTCCCTTCCATATCATAAAAAATGTCATCTATAAAATGAAGCCATGTGTGTATTTTATTGTTGTTTTCTGTAAATATATATGTTTTTTCAAACTTGTCCATATACGCATTTGCATACACTAGTGCCATTGTGGAACCCATTGCTGTTACCCTATTCTTCTGATAAAAAATCCCATCAAACTCAAAATATAAAAATATATCCTTGTTAATATCATGTCTGCCATTTCTTGCAATATTCTTGTTTTACGTGAACTGTTCCTAGTCTACCCCTTATATCTAGTATGTTCCCTAGACACTGTATCCCTTCTTGGTGTGGGATATGTGTATATAAATCAGCTACATCTAGTGTAACTAGAATAGTTTCCTCATTCAAATCTTTTTCTGTGATTTTTTGTAATTTTAAAATCATATCTGTGGTATTTTTAACATAAGATTTTGTTTTTTTCTATTAATGGTTGTAAGTGGAAATTTATTTGGAAATAAGTTCAAAAACATTCAATTCCTAAGACTATTGGTCTGCCTGATGGATTAGTTGCATGTTTGTGTAAATTTGGTATTGAATACAAAGTTGGACTTCTCGGCAAATCTTTTGTTAGAAATTCAACTTCTCATGGTTCTATCCAATTCATTACTGCATATTCATTAAGCATGATGTCAGTTTTTTGTTTTATCTTTTTAGTTGGATCCTCTTTGAGAATCTCATAGTTCTCTCTTTTCTGAAGTAAATTCATACACATCTCCTAATATTTTGTCTTGTCTAGAACAACCAGACCTCCTCCTCCTTTGTCCGCATTTTTTATTGTAATGGCCTGATCTTTTTTTAAGTTTTCTAATGCTGTTCTTTCTTTTCTAGTTAAGTTGTTCCATTCTGGATTCTTACTGTCTTTTGTTTTGAATAATCCCATTTACCTGTGGAAGGTGCACTTTGATTTAATTTGCATGTTCTCTTTTAGTTTTTGCTTGTATGTATCAATGGATGTGTCCTTACCTCCAAATTGACTCTTCAAATGGAATTTCCTATAGAATTTTTGTAAGTCCACCTCTAGATCAAACACACTAATAGGCTAGGTGGGGTCAAAAGACAGTCCCAAACTCAGAACTTTTATTTCTTCAGTTGTTAATGTTTTTTTTACTCAAATTGAAAATCAGTATTATATCTGCATTTGTGTCTGTCTGCCTCTGCCTGTTGTATGTTTTATTTGCCTTCCACCTGCTCCTCCTCCTCCCCTGTTTTCCCTCTACCCTATTATCCTTCTCCCTGTCTGTATATTTCTCTTTGATGTCTGAGTGCATATCTATTTTCTCCACTGTTAATATTAGATGATCCTGGTTCTTGTGACACTGTCTGCTGTTAATCTGTGTACCTTTGTGGGTCTTGTGTGTAGCTGCTGTCACTGTCTGTACTCTCATATGTATTATACTGACTCTATGGCTGTTGCCTCCTATTGAATTTTTTGTAAGTATATACCTTGTTGTCCCTATAGTTATTAGTGCCCCTTATCACTTTTTTATTTTTTTGCTGTTTTAGTCTTTCTTCATATTCTGCTAGTTTTTGTTTGAAGTCTTCAAGATTTTTTCTAAATTCTTCTTCTTACATCTTTAATCTTAGTGACTATTCTGCTAACTTGATGTCATTTTCTAGTATTTGCCTCTCATCTATGATAGCTTCAATGAGGGCATACATGAAAAGAGATGGAGTGAATTTAAATTCTGCCAGCGAAGTGAATGCAACACTGAGTGGGCAATGCATAGTGCTCACTCCGCCTTGTCATTACCACTTCATGTTAAGGCTGAATGACAATGCAAAGTATGGCGAAGTCATTGTTTTTAATGGATTTCACGGTCCTCATTATGATTCTAGGTGATCCACTTGGTGTTTCAGATTTGGCAGCCCCCCCCCCACATCACATGGCTTGCAGTACTGTAAGTCACATGCTCTTTAGCTAGGCAGGAAGAAAGTGAGTCATACAAGCATACACTTTTACTTTCTCCTGTGCAGGCGGAGAGAGAGTAGTGTGTTTTGCGACTGCTGATACTTTGAGATCAGATCAAGGAGAAGATTTAAACTTTGATTTAGACCCAACAGCTTTTTTAAAAGCTACATTTTTTTGTCTTTTCTGTAATCTTTTTCACTTAATTTGTTCTATCAGCAAATTTTATTTTTCTTACCTTTATAAGTAGTTAGTTGTTGTCTGTGTGACTGTGTGTGTGTGTGTGTGTTGTGTGACAGTGTGAATAGTGATTGCTCGGACTGAGGGAGCTCAGTAGGAGAGATGGACTAGGGCGAGGGAATGTCTGGTGCTGGGGCAGCTCTGGGAGAGCGTGGTAGTGGTAAGCATTGTACCGTGTACAAGTGTAGAGAGCATGGATACCCATTCCTGTTGGACCACTCAAAACTTGTGAGTGTCCTCCCCCCAGGAAGCAGGACCAGCACCACCTCCTGTCCTGACTCTGAGGCAGTTGAACTACCACCACCACCAACACCAAGTCCAGCACCAGGTCCTTTGGAGCAGGATGTGCCTGTTCCCCTGGGCCCATGTGTGGATCCCATCCCTGTTCAGCACCATGACCAGCCAGCTGCCAGTTCATCTGGCAATCCCCTGCCTGTGCCTGGTCCTCTCTGCACCTCCATTGTTTGGCAGTTTTTTGACTGTGTCGGGGGGACAGCAGTTGGTCAAATGCCAACCTATGTGAGGTGGAGGTGTGCCATGGCCCTGGGGGGACTCACCTGGGGACTGAGGGCCAGTGCACCCATATGCTCAATCACCAGCAGTTGGAGTGGCAGGCTGCCACAGAATGGACCATGCCTGTACCTGCTAGCCATTCTGTGGCAGAGGGTGCAGCTGTGCATTATGGCATCCCTTAGAAGAGGAGGGCCACAGTAGCACCTGCTGCTCTACTAGTACCCCCACTGCCACCATCACCACCACCACCACCAGCAGGTCAGCCTGTGGAATGTGTGGAAGCCAGAGAACTGCGTGTAACACAGGCTGACTTGACAGTTCTCTGCGGTGCTGTCAAGGAGAATAAAGAGAGGGTGAGTGCTGTGGAACAGTGGCTTGATCGCATAGAGGGACAACAATTGCAAATTATACCCATGCTGGAACTGCTGCTGGATCACCAGGGGATCCCACATTAGTTTTTTTTTTTCTCACACCATGTGGCTCACCACACCTTCCTTGCTGTGTTATAAAATGTATTCCTCCACCATCCCTGACCCTTGTATGTAATTATACCCTTTTTTTGTTGTCTTATGTATGCGTGACACATTGTATTCTGACCAGTGCAAGTATACTGTGCTTCACTAAATGTGTGCAGTCAGTCTTCTTTCCAGTCTGTGTATGTACTGCAGATACTGTCCAACTCACTGACTTAACAACATTTATTAATGAGTGCAATAGTGGGATGGCAAAGCCTGGAGAGATACTACAAAACAGGCTTACAATACATGCAAGCAACTATTAAAAAAATTAATGTTGTGATTCATGACATGATCGTAAATCATGATTTGTGACTGCATTTTTGACTGTGATGATGAAGAAACACAATTGCCTATGGCTGTACTTCCCTGGGCTCTGATGAGGTGTGGCACAAAACTCCCTGACTTGATAACAAACATTAATGAGTATGGAGAGATACTACAAAACAGGCTTACAATACATCCAAGTAACTATTAAAAAAAATAATGTTGTGATTCGTGACATGATCGTAAATCATGATTTGTATCATGCGTGACTCGTGATGATGGCCCTGACTTAAAAACGCATATTAATGATACAATGTTCATGCAGAATTATGCACCACACCAGTCCAGTACTCTGAAGGGAAGCCAAAGAAACAACTGGGGTTTAAGTTAGAGATAGAGATTGGGCTCTAAAGAGATGCAAATGCACAGACAGATTAAGATTGCACTGTGCACTGAAGAGATGCAGATGCAAAGGCACAACACCTAACTAGTGCTCACCATCAGAAATTCAAATTTGGAAAAGAATACCTTTGCCGGTTGGGACGGGCCCGGGGGGGTGGGGCAGTGTACTGCACTGCTGAAGTAACAGTCACTAGTTATAGTACCAATAAAGATGCCACAAAGAAGTATAAAAATTACGCAGCTTCACATTGTTGAAATTATGTGGCACAATAAAAGATGTCTGATTTGATGACAAGCGTCACACATATACTCACACACGCACACTAAGTAATGCGTAGCAAATTGAAAACTTCAGTAATATAACCACATATTTTAAACAAACTAAAATTATGCACTGCTGCACCACAACAATCAGCAAAAACATGGCAAGAATTATTGAAAATATTACTGTGTGTACATTAGCACAATTATACAAGAAAAATATCACCAAAACAGAACTTTTTCTCCAAGTTAATCTATCTACACCACAGATACACGCCTCCCCCAAAGCACACTTCCACTGTCTCACAGTACACAGACAGAATGTTGTACATTAACATTCAAAATCTAAACACAAACAATAAACCCTCAAAGATATGAGCACAGGAGGGTTTCCTATAATCGATGAACTAAAGTTCCAGCAAAGAAAATGACTCAAAAAGATTTTTTTAACAGCTTTTAGAAGGTTTGAATCACAGAGAGCTCTCAGAACAGATTGTCTCCTACAGCTTCATACATACACCACCCCAAACTGAGGCTGTGCAGAACAATCTAGAGCCCATGTGACCTGAAATCCCATGAATCACTGCAAAATTCACCTTTGGAGCTTAAAAACAAGGCTAAGTGAGGCTAAGTACATTGTTTTCAATGTACTTCACCTTAAGATTTGGTTGGAGTAGTGGTTTGGGAAGGCGGAGTAACATGGAGTCATTATTTTCAATAGACTTAGTTACCATTTGTATGTGGCCAATGCGCCGCTTTCAGCGTTGCAGATCACTCTGCGAATTCGCCTTCACTCTGTGGAGTGCTCCGCAGAGCGAATTGGGGCCACTTAGACCATCTCTGTATGTGAAGTCACAGCTTGCCTTTTTCTTATTCCATCCCACTTAGTCTCTAATTTGACTAAATTTATGCCTATGTTTGATTCAACATTAATTCGTAACCCTATAGGTA
The DNA here is from genome assembly GCA_016271365.2 of Neoceratodus forsteri. NCBI lineage: Eukaryota > Metazoa > Chordata > Ceratodontiformes > Ceratodontidae > Neoceratodus > Neoceratodus forsteri. Next base: position 1,023,848,381 of record CM028135.1, on the reverse strand, counting down.
TTCTGTTATACTGTAAATACTGGGTCAATGTCAGACCGTGCCATTCTAAATGGTAATTTTTATATTTAAAGTTTTCTGTTTTTTGGGCCAATTGTTTTGGACCTTCCCCCATCTGTACAGACAGGTCCCTGTCTCCTCTCATGGCTGTGAATAGTCTTTATTTCTCCTCATCTGTAAAGGTTGTAGAATGTATATTTCTCTGTATACTGCCTCTTATGTCTGAAAAAACATTCATGTTGGGTCTGTTCATTGTTGTGGTCTTTTTTGTGCACCCAATAAGCTTGTTGTCAGCTAATGTATTACATTTGTTGTGTGGCTATAAAGACTACTTGTAAATGTGTTTTATTATCCAATTTAATCACTACCAGCTTCCATTACATGTTCATATCAGCCTAAAAAATTAACCCAGAAAAACAATTTTAAGTCTAGTAGGCAATGGTTGATCCTTCTTAATTCTTCAGCCCCCAGTTAAGCTTGAGTATTATGAAAAATGTGAGTAATGTTGGAGGCCCTTTTGAAGTAAACACTCTTCAATTCAATATTTTTCTTCAACTTTTCTTTTATTTTCTTCCCCCTACATTTCACTCTGAAAAGAACTTGTTCATGGGGTTTTATTTTCTTATTCTTTTTTATATAATCTGTGAATACATTTATTTCATATTAATATTCCATTCATTCTACAGTTTACTGTTTTTCATTTTCACAGTGCATTAACTTTTTAGTGTATATACATACCATTCAACACAGATTATTGTACATGAACCCTTGCTTTTCTTAATTATATGCAAGGTTCTTTTTTGCACTCATTTTAGGAATTAATGTTGACTCAGTAATGACACATTTAGGATTATTTTAACACATTGCTGCTCACAAGTGAAACTTAATGTGACTACTGCCAAAAGGCTTTACTACTATTTTTCTGGTTTGCAGCATACCTTAAAAAAGACTTTGAGCAACTAAGTGTGGGGTTAGCGTTTCTTGCTCTGTGGAGACACAGCCATTGGTTTCCTTGTTAGTCCCCTGTTTCTTTAATTTCATTTGTTTTACTGTTTTCGAACCTTATAGTTAGAATTGAAACAGGTTGTACAGCATACCCCCACTCATTGCTCCTGTGTTTTCTCAAAATAGCATCAATTGGTCTAACAAATGACTTGGGCAGGATTCACAAAAGAGATGCACTGGGCATAAATGAGATTCACTGGTGCATCTCCAAAATGTGCCATGTAATAATTCACAGACAGGGCAGATGCACCGGCACATCACAGATACGTTGCACTGAACAGGATGCACTGCAGACACATAATAATGTTCTGTTGCGCAAATAAAGGGGGTGCATACATGCATTTATGGCGCAAAGTGATTCACAGTACAAAATGAAGGTGCAAACACAGAGTAGATCTGGCACAAGTACCAAATGCACCATGAAAAGATGAGTAGAAAAGAACTAGATTTAAGTGCAAGCCACCAGTATGACACTGGCAGTACAGCAGCACCCACACCACAATACAAAGTGGAAGAGCACAGAGAGCAGCAGCAGCAGCAGCATGGAAGCAGCACCTCTCATCATGGCCAGAATGCTAATGAGGATGAGGAGATGGGGAGGCGGAAGGCACCGTAGGTGGTCGGCCCCACGGCGGTACCATGCCAGGCTGTCATTTGAGCAACTCATTGATGTGGAGACAGTAGGCTGGTGCCACCTGAACAGGACCATTCTGAGTCAGCTCTGTGAGATGTACCATGATGAAATGCGGACACCCACTGGATGTGGTCATGCCCTATCTGTGGAGACCAAGGTGACAACAGTAATGTGCTTGCTTGCCACGGGAACCTTCCAGAGGCCTAGTGGGGATGCCAATGGCATTTTGCAGACCTCCACTGCCTGTCTCCTCACACAATTCCTCACTGCACTGCTACCACATGCTTTGGAATTCATCCAATTCCACAGAACATAGGCATAGCTGACAGAAGCCATGCAGAAGTTCTACAGGGTGGAAAGCATGCCAGAAGTCATAGGAGCCATTGACTGCACCCATGTGGTTATCAGCGCACCACCTGGTGATGACGCCATCGTGTGCATCAACAGAAAGGGATACCACTTCATGAACTGCCATGTAGTGTGCAATGCCACAGGGTGCATCAGCAATGTCTGCACTACACACCCTGGGAGCACACATGATGTCTTCATTTGGCACCAAACGGTCCTTTGCCACAGGTTCGATGCAGAGGACATACCAAGTGGCCATTTACTAGGTGTGTGGACTATAGCAACCACCCGCACAACAAGGCAAAATGACACAGGGTAGGAGGGTGGGTCAGGAGGGCAGGTAGCACAATGCAGAAACTGCAGAGGGTGCAGCAGATGTAGGAGAGTGGATGGATGCATGGAGACACAGTCAGGCACCATCTGTAACAAAGCAACACACAGGAACAGACTGGATGGTGGGGAACAGTGCCATGGGGGGATGGGGGGCAGGGACAGGTGCAGCACATGCAGACAATGGGCAGTACAGCACTGCACACTGGGCAGGACAATGGTGTGTGTAGCATGTGTGACACCAGTAGCATGGGTGGCCTGGGGCCAATTACAGTAGCAGGCACAGTCAAAAAAGGTTGATGGTGGGGGCAGGATGACAGAGTAGGGCCAGACACAGGCAGTGATGGATGCACAGTACACACAGCAGCAGCACAGCATGGAGTGGGGAGTGCCACCCCCACTGTCTGCATTGTACCCCTCTATTTGGGTGGCATCATCATCTGCAGGGACATCGCTGTACGTCTCCTGCATGCCAGATGCCAGCACAATGAGGGCATCAGTGATGTCTACTGTATCTGCAGGGTCATTCTCATACAGACCCAGCAGACCATCCAGCCATGTGGCAGCATCACCAGCCACAGTGGATTATAGTGGCAGAAGGGCCTGATGGGCCTGCCAGCACTGGGGCTGGGGCAGGTGGTGCTGGTGCAGTGGATGTACCAGGGACTGTGTTGTCCACTGCAGTGCCTGCAGCACTATATGATGGGCCTGCATCTTTGCCCACAAGGGTATCCTGAGCAGCTGTGCCCATGGCTGTGCCTGTGAGGCATGAAGGAGCTGTGAAAGGAAGAGAAATAACAAGGTTAGTGCACAGGATGAGACATTGGCATACAGAATGACATACAGATGTGTACAGTGTCCCTCAGTGTTGTGCCATGGATACACATGACTGTCCCTTGGATGGCTGTGCAATGCCCATACTGCAATGCCATCCATGCGCATGCTGTGACTGGTACTGTGTGGTGACAGGCCATTGTCTCCTGGACCCCATGTGGCACTGGTACAGCAAGCCCATCTGACAGTGAGTGTGTCTCAGCAGCCTGACTGGCACTGGCCCACTACATGTGCACCCACGTGCATGGAATGTCAGACAATGCATGACGTGGGAGGCTCCACGCATGCGCAATCACCACTCATGGTACATCCCCTGTTACCACAGACCCAAGGCATAGCACACTGAGACAGTCATGGTGGCCAAGGCACACACATGGCCAGACATGCTTCCTGTGCATGTATACTCACAGTGCTGTGATGGGCTGCCACCTGTCTGGAATTTCTCATCAGGGACACCTTGCACAGTGGCTTGGGATATGGTGGCCACCAGCAGCTCTTCATTGGGCCTCAGGCAGACATCATCCTGTGGCCCACCCCCAGTCCCCTGCAGGGATGCCTCAATGTGAGCCACCTTCTCTTTTGCCCTGTGCTTCCCATCGTTCAAATGGCACTCCAGGGGAGTTCTCTTGAATTTTCCAACAGTGTTCACGTGCTGGCCTACCACCTCCCAGCCCTCCTCCCATGCCGTACGCTGCCACCCCTGCCCACCAGCATGTCCCACCTATTGTTGTAGGCCTCGATGAGGGCTTCCTCGTCCTTGGTGAAGTTTGGCTGCAGCCTACTGGTGACACTGTCTCCTTCAGACATTGTGGCATCTGTGGGAGGGTACAGACAGACACTAGTAATGCACACGTTGACCCCCATGTACCCATGATGACATATAATAGGTACAGGTGGGCACATCAGTACCTGCCTGACAGGCTGAACCTGTTAAATATTTAAAGGGACTTTCACAGGTGAAACATGATTGTTACATTAGAGTTTTTTAAGTACTTTTTTATGAATGCATTGTCTGTATAGCATATAAAATATTTAAAAGCTTTTATGCTATAGCTATAAGAACCTCTTTCATGATTCTGATTTGTTGTATGTTATTCTGAAATGAACTTTGAGTGTATTCACTAAGTATAGTTGTGGCCAATGATGCTTGCCATTAGAGTTACGTCATGATACATACCTGTATTAAAGTGTGTTTTCCCGTCTCTTGACCACACCCCGAGGAAAACTCACGAGGAGTTGAAGCGCTGGGTGGCAGGATGGCGTGTATTTTGTATTACTTGACTTTTGAATAAAAATAAATTAAAGGCTATTACTAGTGCACTCTACATTTGTGCCTATACATCTAGTTGGATCTACTGGTCAGAGTGCCACATTTTTGTTCTTGCCTGCCTGACAGGGCTTGCTGGCACTGTACCTGTGTGGAGGTGCATGGTGTGTCAAGGCTGTCTGTGCTGCATCCAGTGTGTATGGCAGTCACACCATGTCCAGCAGCATGACCATGGACCTGCCATCTGTGATGCATGACCATGTGCACATGCAGCCAACTGTACATCACTGCCACTATGCACACTGTGCTGTACATGCAGGCACTATTGCCGACAGTGCCTCCCCGTCAGCCTGTGGGACAGTGCGTGGCACAGCATGTTGTGCTGCAGTTGTCTCTGCACATGTGACAGCAGCAACAGACTGTCCACCAGCCATGTCAACATGGGCCTTGGCATCAGTAATCATGGACATTCATACCTACAGCTGGGTCTGTGTGACAGTCTAGTGGCTGTAATTTCCACAACCTCACCTAGGACGTGCCTGACTCCATGCAGTGTTTGCCCAGTGCACCTACACAGTCCATAAAACATGAAAACAGACATGTACAAAAGGATAGTACTCATCTTCAAAGCTGTTCTCCCTCTCAATCACCTGTTCCCAGTGTGTTCTGAGCTGGGAGCATTTATTGCTCTGAGAATGCAAATGAGGTCTGGAGCAATGATAATGAGAGGATAAGCAGCTGAGATGTCCCTGAATACATTAGTAGGCTGATTTGGCACATTGTCTGTGAATTGCATAATTGCCGTCAGCTCATCTCAATCAACATGGCGCATCAGCTGTGTTGGGTGCATCTCAACATGGTGCCTGACCCGTGCATGTGCGGTGTAGTCGACACGTCTCTGAGTTGGGCACAAGTTGTTCAGTGCATTCCTCATGCATGCGCCATGCATGGGACCCGTGCCACATCTATGCATTTGTGCTATTGGTCCTGCACTCACATTGGGGACATGCACATAGTGCACGCTGCATGGTGTAGTCTGTCCACGCATGCATGTCCTCCTGCCCAGTGCACAGGGATCATGCATTATGTGCCCTTGCCCTACAGTGTGCTATAGCACATCTCTGGCACCATGCATAATAGTGCCTGTCACACGCAACATGGACAGCACTGAATCGTGCATGTGTGATGAGGTCATGTCCCTTGTCCCTGCATTCATGCTATTGGATTGCACATCGTGCATGTGCCTGTGAGGCCTGACTGACCAATCACACAGCATGTGCGAGTGTGTGGGGGCATACACATGGTCCAAAAAATGCATGTGGTGCCATTTGCAATCCTACATGCGCAGGGACTGCAGCAGATTTTGTTTGCACTGCATGTACAATGCCCAGGACAGGAAGGCAGGGACTGAGGGTGCTCAACTGGAGCAAGATGAAGCTTCTCCACCTGGCTGTGCTTGTCCTCTGGGTGGAGGGACAGTTGTTTGGCCAGGAGGACCTACAGGTTCCTAGGGCCATGGTTTGGGCATCCATCACCAGCCACCTTGTGCACCACACCGGTGCGCCTTGCACTGGGTAACAGTGCCGCAACAGGTACAGGGACCTTAGGTGGAGGGACTGTGCCAGACTGGACAGGCTGCGGAGCATGCATGCAGGGGTGCACTGCCAATGCCAGGTAGGAACTCTCACAGATGTGTGCATCACAGGCACTTGGAGGGTGGGGATGGGGCATAGCACATCTGATCATGCACATGGGCAGTCCCACACATGGGTGTGACAGCTGCTGCCTTGTAGGGCTCCATCATGCCTGTCACATGGTCTTGCCCTCTATGCAGTGGGGTGTGTGTGTGTGTGTGTGACTGGGTACACTGTGTTGTGCATGGGTTGTTGCCACCATGTGCTGTGCATGGCCATGGCTGGCCACTTTGGGGGTCAGACACAGCCACGTTGCATGGCCGTACACTGCATGGACTGTCACCGGTGTTGCACTGGCTGGGTACACATGCACTTCATGCTCACACTGGTGTTGGGGTGTGGTTGGCACACCAATGTGTCCACTCATGGTTGTGTCTGTCTGTTGTGTATTGCAGAGCTGGAGGCCAGGCGGTGGGCTGCTTTGGCTGCTGAGGCCCGGGGACATGTGGCATCAGAGGCATCTGCACATGCTGGAGTTTCTGGCGCAGGTAGGTGGCATGCTTGTGTGTGCATTGTCCATGTTCTGAGGTGGGATATTGATCAGTGGAGGTTGTGTGTCTGCCATGGGACTTACACTGTGTTCTCATTGTTGTTGCTCTAGGTCACAGGGCTCATCATGCAGTGGCTGGAGGTGTGGCGGCAGTGCAGGAGAGGGTACAGAGGGTACAGAGGTCACTGAGACCTATCATCCAGCTTCAAGGATGACTGCTGTGACAGCTGGGGGCCCTGGTCTGCCTCCTTTGTGCACTTGGCTGCAGGGACACAAGGCACAGGGGTGTGGAGCCATGCCACTAGTGACGCACCCATGCATGTTTGTACATATTGTATAGAGACCTGTGCTACACCCTCCACCATGCTGTTGCAGACCTGCCTCCTACATCCCATATCCCTGTACATAGTCCCTCACTCCACATCCTTTTTATAATTTTTACTGTATACAGTTTTGTACTTTGTGAAAAGCTGCTGTTTTTGTTTGTTTTTGCATTTGTTACTGTGTGCACCTGTTTTCATTTTAATAAATCGTTTTCTACTCTAACATGGTATCTGTGGTCATTCACTGTTCCTTGGTCCTGGGAGTGTGTTCTGCCATGGGCTACTCAGTGTCCCCATGTTGCCCTGGCCTTGTGTGCCCCTGGCTTTGTGTGACCTGTTTCCCCCCTGCACCTCCCTCCTCTGTGTGACCCCACTGTTGTCTGTGGTGTGTGCATGGGCCACATGTCCTGCTGCACTTCTCCCTGCCCACCATCTGCATGTGCCACCTGTGGCCTGCATTCATTGCATGGCTGCACTATTGTTCTGTGGCCCTGTGTGATATGTCCTGTGGGTGGAGATCTGGCATGGCTGTGTGGCACTATGGTGGCATGGCGGGCTGCCCCCTGTTTGGCACGGTGTGTCTCATGCACACGGACACAGTCCTGGCTGTCAGTGGTGTTATCACTGTCCAGTGGCCACCACCTTCCTCCTTGCATCTGCACGCTGTTGTGTGGCACCATGCCGGCTACAGCATGCCTGTCCTGTGTGCCTGACATGTGCCTGTGTGGGCTGTGACCTGGGCCTCTGGGTGTTCTGGTTGCCCTGTGCCATTGTTATGCCTGTTTGTGCCAGTGTTGTGCCCCTGGCCACTCTGCATTTTCCCATCAGTCTTGTGTGCTTCCTTCCTCTGTCTACTGCATTTTCCCCTGCTGCTCCCTTTTGCCTTGCTGGGTTGTTTTCTATTCACTGTTTTGCTCCCCTGGGTGGTTGTGCACATATCGGATGCACTGACACATCTACACATGTACCATGTCTTTTTTGCACCATTCACAGTGGGGTTGTGCATGGTGCATCCCTTTGTGACTCACCCGGTGGTTGGCGGGCACATCCTGTTTGCACCAGCGCATCTCACTTGCTCCCAGCGCATCTCTTTTGTGAATCCTGACCTTGAAATAAATTTAGTCAAAATAGCAACTAAGGTGAAACAGTAAGCAATTCTACAGTTATATCAATTCATTAAAGAAAAATTAAAACAAATTGGTCACACTCATAGAAAATAATAATACTATTACAGACCCCATCAGTATAGCGAATATTTGTAATGATTATTTTTGTTCTGTATATTCTGAACCAAGACCAAGTAATATAAATAACACATGAATGCCCATGATCAGGTTCTGTGAAAGAGAAGAAATTATTGACAAGATTAAAGAAACAATCAGCATACCCCTAGCAATACTGTTTAATAAATTAATTAACACAGGTGAGGTCTCAGACAAGTGGAAAATCAGAAAGATTACCCCAATTTTTAAAAAGGGAAAAAAAAACATGATAAACACAATTAGAGGTCGATAAGTCTGACCTTGGTGTCAAGTAAAGTTTTGAGTCCATAATCAAGGTGAGCCTCATTGACCACATTAAAATTACCAAAATTATTGATTACCAACAGCATAGCTTCACTGCAGGCAAGCCTGCATGATTAATCTTGTATGTTTTCACGACACCATTAGTAAACTTTTAGATGAAGGGAAACCAGCCGGTGTTGTGTTGCTGGACTTTAGAAGAGCATTCGATAAGATGCCACACTGGGCTATCAAAAACAAGTTGAGTAACCTGCATATTGATGAACATATGTTGAGATGGATACATAATTGGTTGGTCGACAGGGGACAGATAGTGTCTATTAATGGATTTCTCTCATCAGAGGGAAGAGTGACTAGTGGGGTCCCACATGGCTCAGTTTTGGGTCCTGTCTTGTTCCACCTGTTTATAGCTGATCTAGGACATGGACTCCAGAATAAACCAACAAAATATGCAGAGGATGCAAAACTTGGAGGTTAATGTGAGACAAATGACAAAATAAAGTCAATCTAGCAAGATCTGGATAGTATTATGAGATGGGCCTTTAGATGGGGTGTGATATTCAATTCAGACAAATGTACAGTCCAGCATATGAGCAACAACAATAGCAAAGCCACATACTTCCTAAGCAACACAGCTATACAGGAAACAAATTGTGATTCAGATATTGGTGCCCTTATTGACAGAAAATTAGATTTTAGCACCCAATGTACCAATGTCATTAGTAAGGCTAAAGTCTCCTACACCATTAAATGAAACATCAAAAGCAGGAAGACAGAAGTACTACTCCCCCTCTATAGGTCCTATGTTAGACCACAACTAGATTACTGTAGCCCAATATGGAAACCTCATAAGAAATTAGATGTACATAGGATAGAAAGAGTACAGCGTAGTATAACCAAAATCATGGCTGAGGTTAAAAAACTAGCATACAATGAAAGGCTAAGTAACCTTATCCTGTTCTCACTTCAACAATGAAGAAAAAGAGGTGATCATTTATTATTCTTTGACATTATTAATGGTGCTAGTCTAGTAAATGAAATAAACATCACATTTAAGACCACAAAGATCAGGACAAGAGGACACCCATTACAGGTGAAAGGAGCAAAGTTTAGAGGTAACGGGAGGAAGCACTTCGTTATTGAGAGAGTGATTAATCTGCAGAATAACCTCCTGGAGGAAGTAATTCTCAATAAAAACAAAGACATCTTCAAGATGCGGTTGGATAAATATATAAAAAAATGGAGGAGTTTTAGAGTATTATTCCAACTAATAGGAGCCATCATGGGCTTCGGTCTTTTCTTGCTCATGCTTACAATAGTGACAATAGTAACAGTGACAATATAATTACAGACATTATCTAAACCTGCACACAATGTGCATGTAACAGAAAGCATTCTGCTGTCTATACACTATAATGTAATAAGACTCATTTTTTTCTTAAAATTATTAAAAAGAAAGACCTTCTGTCAAACACTGGTATCATGCCTGCCTTTTATTTTGGAATGAAAAAGGCTTGTGTCAGCAATGAGTTGTAGTTTGTCTTCAGCAGCCAGTTGGTTACAGTGTTGCTCGAGTGCAGTGTGGTTTTCAACAGCCTACCCCATCCCACTTACTGAAGCTTCACCATTAGGGCAGCAGTTAATTTGAATTACAGTGTACTGATAGAATAACATTTTCTGTTCATGCGATTGAAGTTTATATTTCATAATTGGTAAAAGCTAATCAGGAAACGTCCGGGTGCCCATGATCCACAAACCTGAATCCCCTTCCCGCACCACAGCCGAGCACACTTCGGCATTTATGCCCTTTTCTACAAGATACAGCTTGCAAGTATAGAAAATGAAGATATAAGAGGGGCAACAAATAAATGAGAAACCTTCTTTTAACAAACCCCAAAAGAACTGCCACCAGACATGCAGTTTGAAAGTGCACATAATTTTATTAAGGTGCACGGGTGTATTTGTTGCTACTTAAATTGGGCAATAACCGAACCAACGACTCGGATAGTCTGTTTGTTTCCCCTATGCTTGCTACCGCCTAGTAAATTCTATTTATTTTACTGCCTTATTGTTTTTTTTGTACATTTCACTTAGACTCTTGTGCACTGTTGCACCTCTGTAACATTATGGCCCGGATATTCAAACTGCGCCAGGCTGTGGTGCAAGCCTGGGCACAGCTCAACTTTATTGCACAGGGGTGTGGCCGGGGTGATATTCAATGGAGCTGTGCTATGGCACAGTAGCTTAGAATATTGCACCCTGGCCACCCCCACTGTGCATTGCGCAGTGGCACTGCACCAGCACAAGTGGCCAGAGTGGAGCACGGAGATGTGCTAGCGCAAGTGCCATTGTGCCATGCACAGCACCTGCGATATTCAAAATGGGACATGCAAATGTGGCCATAATTTATGCAAGGCGCACATGGGACCATTTACATGTCATTATGGCTCCATTTGCATGCCATTAGCATGCAGGTGCGCCGACCCCCGACGACTTGTGCCTGGCGCCCTGCCAGGCAGTAGCAGCCAGGGACTGACACCCCCTTTGGCCAGATCGCGGGCATTCATCTAAAAGAAACCCCCCCATCCAATACCCCAGGTGGTCCAGTGGTCACATATCTGGACTGTGTTGTACGGTATGGGCTGCATGCCCATTGGCTCACGCTGTGAACCAATGAGCGTGCTGCTAAGCAGCCATTCAGCGGGCAGCAGGCGGCAGGTGGATGGGATGCTGCTGGCTGATGGGGAGGCGGGTGGTGGGGACCAGTGGGTGGGTGGGGAGGGGTACACTAGACCACCAGGGTAATAGGAGTATTTTATGATTTACAGATGCCCGCGATCGGGCAGCAATCAGTCCACTGGACCACCAGGGATATTGGACAGGGGGGAATACTATACCGATGCCCACGATCAGGCACATAGCAGTCCACTGGACCACCAGGGATATTGGATGTGGGGGGGTTATAATACAGATGCCCACGATCGGGCAGAGTGCGGTCCACTGGATCACTAGGGATATAGGACGGAGGCTTATTCTTGCACACAGATGCCCGTGATCGGGCACATAGTGGTCCACTGGACCACCCGGGATATTGGAGGGGCATTTACCTACAGGGATGCCTGCGATGGGGCATGGAGGGGCCGCCAGGTGCGGCAGGAACTCGGGTGGCCACCACAGGTGGCAGCTGCCGTGTTGCGCCCTGCAATGCGGCAGCTCACCTGTGGGTGGCCATCACTTGTTCGTTTTTTTTTTGGCTTAACTTTGTGCAGGCACAGGTAGGGGTTGCACATACATGACTCTGCACATCCCGGGCTGAATATCGGGCTGTGCAGGTTATGCATGGGCACGCCTCCCCTACCTGTGCCTGCATACATTACTGATGAGCTCCGGCGCATTGGGATTTGTGCGGCACACTTTTCCCTTTTGAATATCGCACCAGGGCGCATCAGTGGGTTGTGCATAGTGCAACACTGTTACATCACGTGCAACCCTTTTGAATATCTGGGCCTCTGTGCATTGCAAATCCTTTTATCTGGTGCTGGTTCTTTTTGGCCTTGTGCTTATTTAAAAGACAAGTGTGTTTGAGGAAAGAAAAAATTGGTTTATTACAACAAATAAAGTTCATTATCATAATTGTTTTGGTGATTCCTGTCTGGTCATTATTTTTTTTATTCTACTGAGTGTAAATGATTTACTATCTTGCAGTCAGAGACTGAATAAATGATAGTTTGATCATTCATAGTCTGAACACATAAATTATACTCTGACCCCATCACTGCTATGAAACTGTTTACATGATATTTGTTAGTGAAATCTATGTAAGCATTAAACCATGACAAAGAATGGTTCTATTGGGGAATTAATGCATGGTTGTGGGGCTTCAGGCTGAGTGCCTCCAACCACCCAACCATGCATTAATTCTCCATTAGAACCATCCTTTGGAGTGGCTTAATGCGCTTGTAACATTGCAAGTGCAAGGGAAAAGAGGCAAAATATTGCTTAATTAAACTGTTTAGTGTTTAACTGTACACCTTTGAGATGCTACATACATTGGCAACTGTGCGCATGCATGTTGCAGACTCAGTATACCTTGATGTTATGAGTGCAGCTATAAAACACAATAAAGTCTTCTGTTTTATAGAATGAAACTGATAAAGGCAAAAAAAAAATAGTACCTCACTTGATAGAACCACACATTTGTAAGCTCATCATCTCCGTTGATACTTGCTACCCAGTAGGGCATTATGGGTAAACTACTAATATTTGCATAGCCCTGCAACTACAAAAACATTAACATCGGGAACATTTGAAAATTGTATCCAGTATTTAAAACATTGTCTAATACTACACTGAAATATGTACTGGTAACAGAGCCACAGTTATATACATGACCTCTAACGACTTCCACGTTCGATAATTCTGGAGCTTTGTACTATGGGTGATGCGACATTTGCATTTCCTATAAATGAAGTGCGAAACAAGTGAATGTCACAGTCCATAATGTGGTAATCCCTCAACATTTTAGAAGTGACCACTTCATAAATTAACTACCCTATGCAGTGAAAAGATATTTCCTGGGATTACATACTGCATAATACTTCTATGGTGTCAGATATGGAAATATGGGGAGTGAAAAACATTTAAAGCAGTAACATCTTCTGACAGTAATATGCTACGTGATTGAAACAACAGTTGGTATCATTAATACTTTTCCCATTTGAACATGGTAATGTGTTAAGAGCTATGGTTTCTGCTGCTCTGAATAATAATCGCTGATCGCAAAATAGATTTTTATATTTTGCATTGTAAATAGTGCTGCTCTGTTTCGCAGAGGCCCACAAGGCGGGTAGGTGGGAAGGCAAAGAAAATGTTTAACTCATTTGAAAATGAATGCTGTGAAGTCTGAAGTGCAATGGGTGGGTGGGTGAGCATCAAACAAGGTTGCTCTCACTACGATGCTGTGCAGAGGTAATGGCAGGCTCACTTTGCTGGGTGGCTACTTATGAGATGTTTGAGTTGTTAAGCATCTTCCCAATGGCAAGCAGGCATTACTGGAGAATTAATGCATGATAGCTCCTAGGTCACCTGTTGATATTCCTCCAATTAAAAGTTCCTATCTAATTCTAATACTGTATTTATTACCATGTTACAAGCTGTGTTAATAGTCACCTCAATCACTCTCAACTGGTATCAGGCATATGACATGGTAATAATATAACTGCAGCTTACAGAAATGGTTGTCTGTCTGTGTGAACCGAAGGGCATGTGTGTCTGGTTGTGGAAACGGGAATGGGAGTCAGCAGAAAAATTTACAACTGGATTAATGTATACTGCATACTTATTTAGTCTTCCATTTTAATTTGCATCCCCCATTAATTTCCACCCCCATCAACACTTCTCAAAATTTGTCTGAAACTGTTTTGAATGCTGTGTTTCTATATATTTACAAAACATCAAGTGGCAGCATAGCTTTGTGCATAGAAAGGGAGTATAAACTAAGCCCACATCCGACAAGCAGCAATGCATTACTAAATATCATGCAAATAGTTCCGGATCAGTTTTCAGAAGTGTTGATGGGGGATGGAAATCAAAGAGGGAAGCAGATCAAAATGAAGACACTCATCCTTGTTTTCTGCAACAGCCATCAAAATCGGACACTAAAAAGAAGAACAACCAAACAAGGGTTTGGGGGATGGGTGATTGCATAACAGAAAACAGATTAACTAGATCAACAACAAAAGAAAATTGAAACTCAGTATGAATTGCGAGTGACAATCTACTGTTTTTACACCTTCTGTTCAGCAGATTTTGAGAACTCCAGCATTTTGACAGCAATGTGGCTCTCATGAAATCACTGATTGACTGAAGTTAATCAGTAAGTCTGCTCTGTTGCTGCACTATACTCACGTACAGAGTGTGCTGCACATTCTGGCTACTGTCATCAGCTTACCATACCTCTCTGCTTCTCAGCATTAACAGTCATAGCACTTGCCTTCAAAAATCATTATAAATTACCAGAATGTGTAGCACTTTCTTATTTTAAACAATAATATGTCTACAAATAGTGTGCACCATATATTTAGTGATAAGGAATGTTTTTATCAACTTGGTGCAATGATGTAATACTTTGTGTGTCCAGAAATAGCTGTAACATTATTAAGAACATAGGTAAATCTATGCGGAGATAGGATCAATTTGAGAGTGAAAATCATAGCGCTATGCAAAACTCATTGCAGTTGAGAGGTATGTGGCTTACAAATGAGAAATCACTCCTTCATTAACATCAGAAGCTGTCCCAAACAGAGCTGACTCGGGGGGGGGGGGTCTGAACTGCCTTTTCATATCAGATACACTTACGGAGACGCAAATATGATATATTAAAAATGACCACAATGGAATATATTTCTAAATGTTAATTATTATTAAACAGCTGTTGAAGGAAGATGTGGAGGAAAGAATTTAATTATTATATTTGACATTGATCTTTAAAGTTGTATGCACCAAATAATTATCCTCCTAGTACTTGTCTGTTATATGCTTTTCATGTGTCCCATTTGTTTCTTGTTACTCAGTATGTGTTTTTTTTTGCCCACATCCTTGTGCTCTAAATCCTCATTTTCTGAGCATTATCTCATTCTTCTTGCTCATTATTTCTGTTTGGTCATATTTGCTATGCAGCTGTTAGCTGCCTCTTTTTCTCACTCAGCTTACAGCAGCAGCCTTATGGTCTCTGTCCCTAACTCTGCCTTTTGAGGTATCGAGTGAAGGTGGACTTGCCCTGTAGGCTGGGGATGGAGTCCTGTTTCCAGCCACCTCCAGCCTCTACCATCAGTCTGACAATCTCCATCAATAATTCTGCCTAGCGATGTATTGAGTAAAGGTGGACCTGCCCTGTCTACCGAGGATGGGAGTTCTGTTCATCATTTCCAGGTTCTACCATCAATCCATCCTACACCATTGTTCCAATTTTCTCCATCTCTAGCTCTGCCTAGAGGGGTATTGCACAAAGGTGGGACTGTCCTGTCTGTTGGGGATGGGAGCCTATTCCTCTTTTTAAGTTTCTACCATCATTTCATCCTATACCATCATTAACAATCTCTGTCCCTAGCTCTGCCTAGTTGGGTATTGAGTGAAGGTGGGCATGCCTGGTTTGCAGGGGATGGGAGCCTATTTCTCATTTCCAGTGTCTATCATCAATCCATCCTATACCATCATTCCTACAGTCTCAGTCCCTAACTCTGCCTTCTGAGCTTTTGGACAAAAGTAGACTTGCCTGTTCACAGGGCTGATAGTTTGAATCATCCATCTGCATTTTCTACCATGCACATTCTCTACCAGCTGAATCATCGCCTTCTGCTCCAGCTGAGTTCTGCAGATCCCTCGGACTCACTACCTTCATTCTACCCTGGATGGCCTCTCCCCATCAGCAATTCCATTTCCTGTACCTGGACCTCATCTCCGATTCCATGCCTTAACAGACAATCCTGTAAGGTCTCCCAGGCCTTTTTCCTTGGCTTATTCAGCCCATCCATGAGCTTCGGACTCAACTACTCCATTGCCATGTAGACAGTTCACACCTCTTAGCAACATTTCAATTGCTGTGTTGTCCATTAATCAGCTCCTACTTGTGCCCTGGACTGGTGATCTCCCCCTCAACCATATCCAGTCCTGGATCCTGCACCCTCCTGCTGGCTCATCCTCAAACTCTTCACTGGACTCAGGTTCTCAAGGACCCATAACAGATTTCATCTTGCAATACTCTATGTTGCTGTTTGTGGCTTGCTTTCCAGCTCCGCCTTTGCTAGCCTTTGGCCCTTTACTCCAGCTACCACCTCCGGCATCATCAGTGCTCCCAGCTAGTCTGCCTTTCCAAGTTTTCATCTGGGACTGGTCTATGTCTACATTCATCCTTGCTCTCACCTCTCATGCCTCAGGATCCATTCCACCTTCCTCCCTTCTTCACCATGTGGCACTGGCCTTCCATCTGTCGTGCAGCTTCTTTGCTGATTTGCATTAATAATAACAATATCTTTATTTGTCATGCATCTTTCGATTATCAAGGCGCATTACAAGAACTTAAAACAAGAGATAAGAACTACAATATACAAATATACAATAAAATCCAGAAATTGATTGTATTGTAATTGTCCTGGACCTGGTTCCTGGTAAGCCCTCTGGGTCCCTAAGGCTCCTTTTTCTGAGTTCTGCATTCTGCTTTCTTCTGCATGCTGACATTGAGTCTTCAACCATGGTGCTCCTGTTTACCTGGACGTTGTTGTTTCATTCCACTCTTTGGTTGCCTAGTCTCATTTCAATAGTCTTAGCTTCTTATTTGGGCAGTGTGAGTGATTCCATTCCATGATGGCACTTTCATACTACTTGAGATGCCCTGTTGCCATTTGGAATCCCTGGCATCTTGGTGCTCATCTCATGCCATCACCATCATCTTCTTCAGTCTGCTGTGATGGACTATGCCTTTGTTCCTCTGTTCCACTCTGTTATCTGAATGGACTTTCCTGGGATCTGTTCACTGTCTGCTGTTCTACCCTGTTGGATATGTCCTCTTGTTGTCACTCCTATGACATTATCTGGCCTGCTGAATTCTCCCTGTCAGCTTGTTATCTCCTAGACATCCTCTACCCCTGATGTTGCTTCCTGGATTTCATCTGTTGACTGTTCTGCTGCATCTCCTTGGTTTATCTTGGCAGGACCACTGTTATGTCATGGTGCTTTTCTGTTCCACTGCTGCTGTGACTCTGGGCATTGACATGTTTGCTGCCCTGTCTTTCCTTTTGGGCCATTGTCCACAGTTGCTACCATCCAGCAATCAGCTATCTGTTTGATTATTTCACCCAATTGTTCTGCCTTATTCTACTCCTGCAGACAGCATTACATCTCCGGACCAGTACTCCACTGACTATCAGTACCTCTCAAACTGTTCTACTTCACTGGACCCAGGTAGTCTGAAACACTATTATTTCTGATATTCTCCACAAGAGCATTCCTTGACATCTTATTGGATTTAGACCATCTAGAAGGTTTTACCTTCTGATCAAATCCACGGGGATCAGCCCACAGACATCTCACTGGATTCAGATCACATGGAAGCCATTATCTTCTGATATACCCCACAGGATTTAAGCTTTAGTGGTGTCCTCTGAACCAATCCTCCTTCACCAGCAAAGGTGAATTTACTTCCCTCCTAGGATACCTTATCTGTACAAAACCATAATTCTCAAAGAAGTTCCTTTATGTCCTACCCATTGACACTGACACTCTCATATTGGACTGATACCATCATATCCAGTTCTCTGCAGCGGCAACTCAGATTTGACCATGTCCTTTCATGCTTACTTTCATAAAGTAGCTGTTTGATGCTCTTCAAAGACCTATCTTCTGTCATGTCTCAGAATATGCACCATCGCATCTCCATCACATAGTAAGCCATACACTAGCATTCCTAATGTGCCATTAAACCTAGAATCTATCATGCAGAACAATTAAGCTATAACTAGGAGGTACATGTTACTGTGATGCACGATTGTGCAGAAGCAACTGTAAGGGGAGTGGAACCGACTATTGTGAGGTTGCAGTATTGTTGGGGCAGTTTTGTTTTTATTACAGTCCTGTGTTATTGGGATATCTTAGCTGAAAGCCCTGCCTCCTGTCATTTTACAGGAAGGAGGAAGAGAGCTGGTAGTTTTAGAGGGACAACAGTTAAAACTACAAAGCCAGCTAGTGTGTTTTTTATTTACTGTGGCTCTGAATTTCTGTGCCTTGGTCATGCATGAGTGGCAGATGCACTGAAAGAGCAAGTTTTATTACTAAATAAATGCAACAGTGTTGCAAGTCTCTGTGACCCCAAGCAACCATTTCCAGGTTGGGTGCCCCTATTTAGCAAGCCCCTGCTGTGGGCAGGTGAGGTACATTTTGCTGTGATACATGATTGCGCAGAAGCAACTGTAAGGTGAGTGGAACCCACTATTTTGAGGTTGCAGTATTGTTGGGGCAGTTTTGTTTTTATTACAGTCCTGTGTTATTGGAACATCTTAACTGAGAGCCCTGCCTCATGTCATTTTACAGCAAGCAGGAAGAGAGCTGGTAGTTTTAGAGGGACAACAGTTAAAACTACAAAGCCAGCTAGTGTGTTTTTTATTTACTGTGGCTCTGAATTTCTGTGCCTTAGTCATGCATGAATGGCAGATGCACTGAAAGAGCAAGTTTTATTACTAAATAAATGCAACAGTGTTGCTAGTCTCTGTGACCCCAAGCAACCATTTCCAGGTCAGGTGCCCCTATTTAACGAGTCCCTGCTGTGGAGCAGGGTGCGTGTAGGCACTAGCGGAGACACGCACATCTGTGCGTGTCAGATGTGTCTGATGAGGATGTCTGGGACTTGGGCCAGCTTACTAAATACAAGGAAAACCTCTCAATACCCAAAAAACTGACACCAATATGGAGAAGGAGGGGACATGTTGTTGCACAGTTTGTAAAATGTTCATAGCTGGCGATCAAATCATACTATTTGTATGTAATAACTGTGAACTAATAGATGTTCTGATGAAAGAAATAAACATTATTCATTATAGACTGGCAGTTAGAGAGTAAATCAGTACATAAGAACATTATATTGACAAAGCAGTAGATAGGGCTGTACAGGAGTGCCCCTTCCAACTTTAATAATTTACATACAAATGTTGGTAACACAGTAGGGGAGGATGAAGTGGAGAATTGGTGCTCCATACAAAAGGTACCAAAGAAAGGAAGAAGGAACATTGGAGGCTCAGCAAATATCCCCCTACATAACAGCTTCCAAATATTAACAGAACCTAGTAATACTGCTGAACTGAATCAAGTAAATGGGTTAAATGGATGGGATCTAACTAGCAAATCACCAGTAGTGGTCCCTAGACAGCAGGATTTGGTTATCTCGAGGGAAGTAATAAATCCAAGTCATGGTACACAGGACTTACTAGTAGTGGGGGATTCTATTTTGAGAGCCACGGATCAGATTCTGTGTAACAAACAAAATGATTTTACCACAGTGAGCGTCGTCCCTGGGGTTCATATAGGGGATATCAGGCAGCTCCTTCCAGACTTATTGGAAAATACCAACAAACCAGTTACTGTATTGCAAGTGGGAGTAAATGAAGTAGGGAAAAGAAATATGATAGATATTCATCGAGATTTTGAATATCTGGGGGCAGCACCACAGGACCAGGTTTATAAAGTCCTGATCTCTGAAATTCTCCCAGTCCCTAAGGCAAGCTTGGCTAGAATAAATGCTATAAACCAGCTACATGGATGGCTAAAATGGTGGCGTCATAAGGAAGGGCATACTTTTATTGGACATAAGGACCAATTTCAACAAAGTAGCTTATTTGCATCTGACAGTTTGCATCTTAGCAAGATGAAGAAATGTATTCTGGCATATAAACTTTGGGCATCAATAGACCTTAATTTAAACTAGTTAGGAGGAGGGATAAAGTGCATGTACTTACACATACCAGGAATAAAATATCCAAAGCCACAAATTCACATCTGAACTGCTTGTTATTAAATACCAGAAGTCTGATAAATAAATTTGACAAACTGAGATATGTACTGGCTAAGGATAGAATACACATTTGTGCTATCACAGAAACATGGTGGGACAAGGAAGATGTCTGGGATAAACAGATCCCTGGTTATATATTATATTCAAGAGACAGGATTAAGACTAGAGGAGGAGGAGGAGTAGCACTATATATATACGACCACTTGTTATCAGAACAAGTAGAAACTGCTGATTGGGACCCTCTAGAATTATTTTGTATTAAGCTTACCCCCACAAAAGGACCTAAGGTTGACATAGGAGTAGTGTATAGACCCCCTCTCATATCTTCTCCACAAGGATATGACACTCCTGGAAAAACTACACACTATAACAGATGGCGCAAATGGTTTACTCATGTGAGACCTGAACTTGCCAGGTATAGATTGGACCAATCTTATAGCTCAGTCTGCTGTAGAGCACTGCTACATGGAACTCTTTAGCTTAGCAGAACTTCAAAAATTTGTGACTACAGGTACCAGAGATGACTTCAGCTTGGACTTAGTTCTTTGTAATATGCATGAAGCTGTACAAAATTGTACAGTTTCCCCCCATTAGGCTCAAACGACCACAAAATGGTTAATTTCACCTTACTAAATGACTTGGGGAACATTAAGAGGTACACTATTATTTACAACTATAGCAAGGCTGATTGGAGTAGTATACAGAGAGAGAGCTGGGAACCTGGGACTGGGAAGAAGAGTTCAAGGATCAATCTTTGAATAAGATGTGGGATATTCTAGCAAGTAACATTACCTTATTAATTAATAAATATGTACCCCGAAACAAAAAAATACAGCAGCACTAAAATTATCCCTGTATGGATGACAGCCAAAGTTAAAAGGCATATTAAACAAAAAAGAAAGCTTACATAAAGGCAAAAAAGAACAACCCAGCATCATGCTGGAATACATATTGCAATTTACTTGAACACACCAAAAAAGAGATTGTACAGGCCAGACAGAGGTAACTACTGTTAGCCAACAAAGTTAAAACTAATCATAAAACCTTCTACACTTATAAAAATAATAAAAGAGGATGAGTTAAAACCATAGGCCCATTAAAGCAGGAAGATGGTATAACCATTACTGACAATGGTCAAATGGCCACCAGTTTTAACAAATTTTTACCACAGTATATAATAATAAATCATGTAACATAAAAAATCATTTAATTGGAAGGGGTGAACATGATGTAGTAATTGATTCTATCAAAGTCAGGGAAAGACTACTAAAATTGGATCCAAGAAAGGCTCAGGGACCAAATGGGTTGCACCCAAGACTTATTTGGGAGATAGTTAATGAATTAACTGGCTCTATTACAACTATATTCCAAAATTCCTTGGCCCAGGGTGAGGTGTTAGATACATGGAGACTGGCTGATGTTATTCCCATATATAAAAAGGGGTCTAAACATGTGGTAAGCAACTATCAGCCCATAAGTCTAACTGCTGTTATGGGGAAGGTCATGGAGGGGATTATAAAAGATTTTATGGTACAATATAAGCAGGAAAGGGGGGACACTGACCAAACCCAGCATGGCTTTGTCAAGGGACGTTCCTGCCAGACAAACCTCTGGAATTTTATGGAAAGGTTAGTCAGGCATTGGATGAGGGGGACTCTGTGGATATTATCTTTCTAGATCTGTCAAAGGTATTTGACAAGGTACCACATGAGCAGTTAATTGACTCCTTAATTGAACATGATATTAAAGGAAACATTACCAAATGGATTGAGCCTTGGCTAAATGACAGGAAGCAAAGAGTCTGCATAAGGGGTAGTTATTTGGACTGGTCCAGTGTCACTAGTGGGGTGCCACAGGGTTCTGTCCTGGGGCCAGCCCTGTTTAATGTTTATATATCATCTATGAAAACTAAGGGAGAAACTTGGATGTCCAAATTTGCTGATGACACAAGGTTAGGCCAACCAGTAAATAACAAGATGGATGCAGAAATACTATGAGAAGCACTGCAAGTACTGGAGGACTGGGCTAGGATGTACAAACTTACATTTAATGCTGATACGTGCACAGTGATGCACCTGGGCCACAAGAATCCTAAAAACAACTATAGTTTAAATGGTTCCTTATTAAGAGCAGTAAATGACGAAAGGGATCTGGGAGTTAGAATTTCAAATGACCTTGGTTGCAAGATACATTGCAACCAGGTAGTCAAAAAGGCTAGCGGAATCCTAAATTGTATTAAACGGCATATTAAGAGTAGACACCATGATGTTCTCATTCCACTCTATACTTCACTGGTCAGACCACACATGGAATACTGCACACAACTATGGGCACCAAGGGGAAAACCGAAATAAGAGCACTGGAAACAGTACAGAAAAGGGTGACAAAATGAATCAGAGGGGTACAACACCTGGAATATAGTGAAAGATTGCAGAACTTAGGTATGTTTAGTCTTGAGTATCGTAGACTCAGAGGGGGTATGTGCTTCATGTACAAAGCCTTTTCTAACCCAGACTTGTGGGATATGTTGATTCTAGATATCAGGGAACAAAGCCACTATACAAGAGCACACCCCTTGCAGATTAAATGTAATAGGTATCGTAACAACAGAAGGAAATACTGGTTCTATGTTAGACTACCAAAAATCTGGAATGGCCTCCCTATTGAGGTAGTGGCCAGCAAAACTACTGAGGAATTTAAGCACAGCTTGGATAGATACTTAATACAAAAATAATGGGATACTAAATGGCGAGCAATATGGACTACTAGTCTTCTCTGCTCTGAACCACCTATGAACTATTAGATATCCAGTTACTATTCTTGCAGTCTACTCCATCCACATCTTCACTGCTTTTCGGTCCTCCAGTTACTCCATTCATCTAGGTATTCAAAAGCTTCAGTTGCTTATCCTCCTTGTTGTCTCACTATAAGATGCTTCCATAATGAAACAGTGAATCTACTAAACTTGAATTAATTTGACAATACTTTGTACACCATGGTTTCTTCTGCCAATTGTTTAGCCTTCTTTGGGTTCCTGCATCCAGGATTCTTTGCCTCATCATCCTTAAGCAGTACTGAGAACCTTGATAACATTCATAAAATCACTGAGTTATTCAAGGGCCAATTAATCTATCCTGCCACTACCTTCCTCAAAGTCTGACAAATTATATGAAAGAGTTCACATAACCTAAGATCCATCCTGTGATAATTGGAATCTGGCATCACATCCGGACAAACTCATGCTCTTCCTCATTCTCAGATCCATCACTTCCTTTGTGTATCTCCAATAAACTATCAACCAATACCTCAAACAGTTCCTGGATCATATTCAAAGCCTTCCATCTACAGCTGGATTTATATATATACACCATCCTTTCCCAGCAGCTCACGCTTAGCATGTTTTGAAACACCCACTATCGTCCCCATTCTCCTCCTCCTCTGGCACTCTGCTCACCCTTGACTCTGGGACCTCTATTCCCTACAACTACCCAGCTTAATCTACCAAGCATGGGAATAGGGACAGGCCAAAAGTTTATACAGTAAGTATACACAAGCACTGTTTTATTCACCAATCATTGAAATATAAGCAATAAATGTTGTACTTGTTCTGTTAAGACAAGAAAGTAAAATGACTGACATTTATTTATTTATTGTAAAGGAAAATTCAGATTGATGGCTTCTGTATATGGTCAGCTGTTTGTCAAAGTTGTTTCAGTCACATCTTAGATGCAAATTAATGTAGATCAAGCCATTTTTTACTTAGCTGTATTATTGAATGCAGTCTGACTAGTTATGGGAAGGAGAACTATAGCAATTTCTTTTTAAATATCATATCTAATTGGCATTATTACTATTACTATTTAGTAGTTATGCACAGTGACAGAGATCATTACAGTTTCACTTCACATGTCCATTAACTCCCTTCTTTGACTACCAGCAGGGTGCATTACATTCAGGCAGTATCAGAATGGCAAGGTTGTAATCACTGAAAATACAGTACCTAGACATCAGTTCTTTTTTTGTTTAGTTTAGTTAGGGATTTTGACTTCTAATGCTTGTTTTATAAATTTGACTCTTTGAGATCACAATATTTTATGAAGCTGATTTTACTCCATTAGTCAAAAACACCACTTCTGGAGTTGGGGGAGAGGGGAGGCAGCACAGCCGCTCCCAAAACAAGTTATCTGCGCAGCATATCAGTGGGCAAGCTGCAAACTACATGTCAGTTCTCTTTGTTACTCAATTTATTAATCCATTCTTGCTGTCTCTGAGAGCACTAAAATATTGTGTCATTACTAGAGGAAAAAATAAACATAATCCAGCACAACAAATATATTAAACAAATTGACACCAAATGCTAATGTGTGTAGTGGGTCTGTGTGTGGGAGGGGTAACATTTGGAAGAACAAGCCAGTATCCAGTTCTTCCATATCTGCTGTTTTTGACTAATGCTGTTTTTTTCCATTTCCAGATATGCCATTTTTAATTAATGGAGTAAAACTGTCCAAGGCCTGGACCAACCTTTCTTCTAACCGTAATACTTATTAATTTTAACTCATAGAAAGTAGATCAAAGTTGAGCTTCAAGTCTCCCTGCCCAAGTGCTGCAGTGCTTGGCTTCAGATTTAGTTCATAACATATCACCGAGTGAGTGTGACGACTAGGTAGTTTATACCTGTTCAGCAGTATGGTTGTTATTTTAAATATATTTTTGCATCTATTTAGTTTCATAATCTCCTCTGGACCGACACCTACATGGTTTTTCATGATATGGCATCAAAGTTTCTACACTGTCCAGTAATTTGGACAGCATGTAAAGACAACAAATTTCTTATTACATTACAATGCTGCAAGACAAATTCTCACTTTTTTTTCAGTTTCAGCCCAACAGAGCCCTGCTGAATAATGACATGGTAATCCACCAAGCCTCCAGGAAATAGTAAGGAGTCCAAATGGGACAGTGGGTGTGGGTGAAGGAAAACTGAGAAGCTGGGTAAGGGTCAGTTTTACTCCATTAGTCAAAAACAGCAGATCTAGAGGTGTGGGGGGGGGGACAGCAGCTCACCAGCTCCCGAGAAATGTTATCTGTGCAGCATATTAGAGATCTACTTACAAACTATGTATTCTTTTTTTTTTTTTTTTTTTTTTACACAATGCATTCATTCATTCTGTCTGTGAAAACACTGCAATATTATGTTATTATCAGAGGAAAATAAACATAATCCAGAACAACAAATAGATGGGTTTGTGTGTGTATCGGGGGTTGGAAGACACAGGCCGGAAAATACAACCCATGTCTTTCACATTTTACAGACACACACACACACACACACCACTACTCACATTTGCATTCAGAGTCAATTTGTTTAACATATTTGTTGTTCTGGATTATGTTTATTTTTCCACTAACAATGGCATAATATTGCAGCATATTTTGCAAGGGCTCCTGTGGGCCATATTCATCTCTAGCATGTAGTTTTTCTGCAGTACTCATGATCAGATCATGGCAGACAGGAGGGCAGTGGAGAAATGTGCTTGTCACTTGTTGTTTGCAGCCAAACCAGTGACTGGTGACTTGGCTGATGGGAGGTAAGGGGAAGGGATCCTTAGCAAGTGGAAGGTGAAGGGGGTGGTGGCACACAGTCAGGGGAGGGAGTCCACTAGACTACAAAGGAAATTAAATATTATTTTCAAACTGAGTGATCTGGGGTGGGGACAGTGCAAGGCAACCAGGGAAATAAATATTATTTTCAAACATGGGCAATCAGAGGGGCATGTCCCCTCATCACCAGGGAGGTTAATCTTACAGTAAAACATGGGCAATCCTGGGTAGGCTTGTTCACTAGACAACAGGAAAGGGAATCATAGTTTAATTCATGGGTAATGGGGAGGAGAGGGGTTCACAATGCTACCACAGAATCCTATTGTAAGTTACAACATGGGCTCTGGAATGGGGTGCAGCCATTGTGGCTGGATAAGGCAAGGGTTTTGGTCGTGGTAAACAGCACTGCAATGGCAGCTATTTAGCACCACTAAAACATATTAATAGATCACTCCATCCATTCTGTAAGATGGATCCCTCATTTGCATGGATGTAGCTGTACAGTTAGTGCAGCGCAGTGGGGTCCTCTGAATATGGCCCACCCCAGGCACCATTGCCATTCATAGCTAAGTGGCACTAATACAGGTAGTGCCATGCTAAACATTTGAGTATGGGGGCCTGTACAATCTACTAAGCTTAATGTTGTCTACAGCAAGATGTGTTTAAGACAGTTTGCTGAAGAATTAATCTTTTAAAAATACTGTATGCAGAGGATAAACTTGTCTCCCTAATTTATATAGGCAGTCCGTCTAGGAATTCAGATAATCAGAAAGGTAACAATAAAAACAAATTGTATCAATCTCTCAACAGAAATGTTTTTCAACCTATTGAACAGGAATTAATGGTGGTCACAGAGGAAAGAGATAAAATAAAAAGGAATGCTTTCTCAGCACCAGGTACATCAAACACTGAAAATATCAAGGCAGATAAAACAAAAATGAAAAAGTCAGAATTAAAAATCAAAAATGATAAAAAGGAAAAGAAACAGAGGAGGCTAGCCCCAGTTTACAAATAGAAGGATTTATCTTATAAAAAAGAAAGGTTCAAGTTATTCAGTCTCATCAGGGTCTGGAGGTGGGTTTCATTAAAATACCTAAAAAGACAAAATAAATAAATGAATAAAAGACAAAACAAAAAAAACAAGTATTCACGCCAACAAAAATGGTGTGGTTAATGGGAAAATGCTGCAGACCTGGCATGGGTTACTATCAAAAACATGCAAAAGCTAATGAAGTACAGCAAAGGAGGTACCTAGAAAAATTGATTTGACAGTTGTGCTAATAGTTTCATTAAATGTAGCTGAAACTAGCAACTGGAAAAGCAACAATAATCTGATGGCAAGTTATAACGATTTGAAATTCCAGTTCTGAGCATGCTCAGTAGGGTATTTTGGATAGACGTGATAACCTACTGTGCATGCTCAGAACCAAATTTTAAAATAATTGTAACTTAGGAGCAGATTCATATTTTTTTTTCCCAAAACCAATAAAGGGCACCATTCTGTGGCATTCCCTTTCTAACCTGAAAATGTTGGACCTAAATTCCAAACCATCTGGGCTGTATGTGATGACAAAGAGAAGCAAAAAAAAAAAAAACATTTTCCCTTAAAACATATCATCCTGATCTTGGAATCCTCACATCTGATTGGAAAGCAACTTGACAAATCAGGACACCTTACCCCCAGACTGCATTCGAAATTTAGTGCAATTACCTTGAATGGGGGCAAAGCTAGTAATTATAGTGGTGTGGTAGTGCCACTATAGTTAGGGCTGAGCAGTGATTTCTATGTTAAATCTCAAATTTTGCACTTCAATATCTTTGCAACTATTTAATGGATTTGCATGAAAATGTGCATGTGCAGTCTCTTTGGGTAGACCTCTTGATTCATCAAGTTTCCTTCCATTTGGATATGTGAATTCTGAGATGCAGATAGAAATAAAATGTACTGTAAAATGCTGTTTTTGCTGTGTTTTTGTCATCACCTTGTGCACAGACAGTTTGGAATTTTGGTCTGAAATTTTCAGGGTAGAAAGGGCTTGGCCCACACAGATTTCTCTGGGTTTGGTAAAAAATATTAATCTGTTCTAAAGTCATTAAATGTTAAACATTTGGGTTCTCAGCATGCTCAGTCAGCACTTCAAAACAGCTGTATGGAGTCTTCATATGGGAACCTTTTTTCGTATGGTTTTTCGTTTGTTTTTTTTCTTATATGGTGTCATCTTGTTTTCTGTTTTCCCCTATAAATTCTAAAGTGTAAAGCCACAAAAATGACATTCTGTAGAGTGACCAACACATACTAACATACTATTTGCCAGCAGATTAGGCCTTATGGTCTATCAAGTCTGCTCGAACCTCGATCCTTAGTTGGGTGCCGAGACCCTCCCATCCCTTGTGCTCCAGAAACCCCTATCATCCATCCCCACCCCCCCGGGACAGGCCATCATCTGATACATCCACTTTCTGTGTCTGTCCCACCCTCTCTTAAAGCTCTCCACTGTGGATCTCTGAACCAGCTCACCAGGCAGAGCATTCCAAGGGTCCACCACCCTCTCAGTGAAAACCTCCTCCTCTTTTCCCCCCTCACCCTTCCACCTTCCAACTTCAAACCATGCCCTCTGGTGATGCCTCCCTGCTTTAGTCTAAAGATCCCCTCCATGTTTACCCTATTTATTCCCTTGAGGTACTTGAAGACCTCAATCATGTCCCCCCTGTCTCTCCTCTCCTCCAATGAAAACAGGCAGAGCTCCTCAAGTCTGTCCTCGTAAGTCAAATCCATAGCTTGCTTATCTGGATTCCCTAATCTGGATTCTACACTTAACAGTAAGAGAAATGCCCTTGACATGTTGTTATTTTAAAATTATAAATCTTTTTTCATGACTTGTGATACGAAAAACGATGATTTTTCATATCTGGAGTCAAGAAAAAGGTTCCTTTTTCAGTACAGAAACATTGTTTATCATTTGCTGGCATCTGTTCCCTGATGTCTATTAGCACCCCCACCCTCTGATCCACATACCCATAATACTATTATATTTCACTGGTGTCTAATGGCACTCCCACACCCTCTGATTACCCTCCTCCTATTTTTTCATTACTATTCCATGTATTTTGTGGCTCTTCTATCATCACCTCTGTATTTATTGGTTGTTTCATTGGTATCTGGTGGCACCCCCCACCCTCCAGTCACCACTCCATAATTATTTATTTCCCTGGTGTCTAATGATGTCCCTCTCACTTCCTTCTTCATCCCCATAATATGTTTCTTTATTGTACCTGCTGTCCCAAGGCACCCCCCACACTCTGATTACCATCCCTGTAATATTTGCTTTTCTCACTGGTGTCCAGTGGTACCCCCACACCTTCAAACCCTCTCTCTTGTTAGACCTAAAATAAAGCAAATGGTGCCTCAATGTCTCTTTTTTTTTAAATTAACCTGTAAAAAATAAAATTGTCCCCCATGATCCGATCCCCCCCAATATGACCTGTCACTGAGGAGCCACCACCCTACACCCCTTGTACACCTCCTGCACACCCTCACTAACCTGAACAGCTCACTGGCTGAAGAGCCACTTTTTGATTGAAGGCAAGTCTTGCTGCTGGAACCATCAACTGCAGTATGAGAAACTAAGGTAAATGCAATTTAATGTAATTCAATAGGGTTTTCAACTTTAATTCATAAGTTGGGCATTTTTGCATATTTTGGCACCAAATTTTCAACATGGCCTTTCTAGGACCCTGTCTCATGAACAAAGTCAGGGCATTTCTGCAAGTCCAACCAGAAAGGTGATTTCTAGGTCACTTGACAAAATCACCTTCAGGCAGGATTTTAAAATTCACTGCCCTTGTTCAGGAGGTGAGGTCTAAGAAAACTACATTGAAAATTGGGGTCAAAACATGTCAAGTAATTATGATTATGGTATGCATTCAATTGTGCTGCACTTGCTCATAACTCTTGTAATTTTCAATACTTGACACCAAATTTTCAACATATGCATATTTTTATACCACATCATGAACATGATAGTTGTCATTTTTTAAATCCTGGTAAACTGTATTTTTGCAGCTGTGGTGTGGAATGACACTGCAGTGGCACTGAATCACATTTTACTGGGGATCTAGGCATTTTTAATACCAGAGTTCTGAGGTGAGATAAAAAGTCTATGGTCATAATTTGGTTGCAGTTTTACTAAAATTGGAAGCACATGTCCCAGAGGGCCCTGCACTTCTACAGCAACATACA
Organism: Neoceratodus forsteri; assembly: GCA_016271365.2. Classification (NCBI taxonomy): domain Eukaryota; kingdom Metazoa; phylum Chordata; order Ceratodontiformes; family Ceratodontidae; genus Neoceratodus; species Neoceratodus forsteri. The sequence continues at coordinate 1,023,818,538 of CM028135.1, read as the reverse complement.
TATACGCATCTATGGAGAGATGGAAGTGCAGATCCTACATGGCCTGCACTTCCACAGGCAAATAAGGATATGATTGCACTACCTCAAAAAGTATCAATGGGTGCAAGTGCAGAGCCTGGAGGGCACTGCACTCCCACAGCCAAATGAGGATGAGATTATACTATCTCAAAAAGTAAGGAAATTCATTGCAAAAAACTCGTTAATGCACCAGTTAGGGTTAAAGTGGAAAAGTAGGGAAATGTGGCATCAGGGTTTCCAATGCTATACCCCACTTCTACCCTACAGGCAGCAACAGCAACAGGTGTGGGATGTGCCTTGTGGTTGTCAACTCTAATGATCACTCCATTCTCTTATACTGTACCCATCTCAGCATATTTACTTATGGAATGGGGTGAGTGTTATGACTGACAACCCCATGGCACACTACATGCCTGTTATTGCATGTAGGGTAGGGGTTGAGTGTTATTGCTGGAAGTGCTCATGCCACATGTCCCTATTTTTGTTGCTTGAAACCTAACTGTTGCATTAACAAAGTTTTTTGCAATGAATAAATTATATATAGCAGATATTTTCTTAACTTCCTCAATCTAATTCTGCCACAGTCCTTTGAGCTGAATTAGGATAATTACCAACTGATTTTCTTGCTGGAGAAAGAATAGCAATCTTTCTCTTGAAAATGATTCTTCAACCAGCCTGGTGGCACTGAGGGTTGAGGCACTGTATGCCACACCTCATGCCATGCTGGCAATCCAAGTTCAGGAGCGAGCTCAGGCCATCAGTGCCCAGCCGGGGAGAGGGAGGAGTTTGGATGAGTAGCCATCAGACATGTCTCCTCTTCTGGGAGGGAGACAACTTATCCTTGGCACTTGGCTGCTGCTAAGTGGAGTCTCAGTGGTAGCACCAAGCCACAGGGAGAAGTGGCATTATGTTGGGTGGGAGGGAGGAGGGACCATTACAAGGTTTTCAGCAAGCATGGTGCCTCCATGCCATGTGTACACATAGTTGCCAGGGGTCCTGGGTTAGGTTGGGAAGAAAATTAGGTGGAAAGGAGTTGGGGGAGCCACAGGCTACATGAAGCACCTGAGGCAGGATGGAAGATGGACTCCTCTAAGGAGACAGATGAAGATGCCTGTGAGCCCCTGGAAGGAGGATGAATAGAAGGTAAAAAAAGAAAGAAAGAAACAGAAAATGATTATTCAGTCAATAAAAATACATCCTAGAAACATAGAAAGATAAAAGCTGATGGCAGATAAGGACTACCTGCCCCACCTAGTCTGCCCATGTATTTTTGCTTATTCTGTTCTGTTACTGCAGACCCCACTAGATTTCTGGCTCCCTACACCATTTGCTTCCCAACTAAGATTCCCTTTTCCCTACCTCTTGCATTCCTGATGCCTGCCATGGTTTTTGCCCCACCACCTCCACTGGAAGACTTCTTGAGGCATCCACCACTTTTTGAGTGAAGAAGTTCTTTCTCACATCTCTCATTAAGTTTACCTCTTTTAGCTTCATTGTTTGTCCCCTTGTTTTAGTGCATCTTTTACTCAGAAAAAGAATCTCCTCTTCTACCATGTTTAACCCTGTGAGATATTTATAGTTCACTACCAGGTCCCTCTCCCTTCTCTTTTCCAGGGTGTACATATTCAGTTCCTTTGGTCACTCCCAATATGGCTTCTGATGTATCTCTGTACCATTTGAGTTGCTCACCTTTGGACAGCTTCCAACTTGTCTATATTCTTTCTGAGATGTGGTCTCCAGAACTGAAAAAAGTACTCCTGGTGGCATCACACACAGTGGCAACATCGCCTCCCTCTTTCAGCAACTTATACCCCTCCCTATACAGCCCAGCTACCCACTGACCCTACCCACTATCTTGTTGCACTACCTCACCACATTGAGATAATCAGATATGATTACCTTCAGGTCCCTTTCCTGCTTTGTGACTGTCAATACCTCTTTTCTCTTTTTGTATTCTGCCTCAGGCTTTCTGAGTCATAGGTGTATGATTTTACACTTTTTCCCATTGAAACCCAGCTGCCATGCCCATGACCACTGTTTGAGTTTTTTTCAGGTCTCTGCACATTCTTTTCACCCCCTCTGGAGTGTCTACCCTATTGTAGATGTTAGTGTAATCTCCAAAGAGGTATACCTTCCCTTCCCATTCATCTGCAATGTCACTTATAAAGATGTTAAAGAGGACTGGTCCCTGTACTGAGCTCCGAGGCACCCTGCTGGTCGCCCTCCCAATTATTGGAGAGGATGGTCAGCAATCAACTGGCATAGTATTTAGAGTCCAATTCTTAGTTGGCTGACTGGCTTTCTGGTTTTAGGGGTGGGAGTAAGATGACATCACACTCACAGAGGTTGTCAGCATTATAGCTGGTGCTTTGGATCAAAGGGATGCCATGGGCATTGTGTTTGTTGACCTCTCAAAAGCTTTTGACCTAGTAAAATCATACCATTTTTGCTCCATTGGATGGCTACCATAGGGGTGGCAAATGAGACACTGACATGGTTTCAAGATTATCTGTTGGTATAGGTGACAGTCTGTTGTCATAGCAAATATGAGCTCAGACAACATCTCATTAATAAGAGGTGTTCCCCAAGGGTCTATTTTGGAACCTTTGGTGTCCTTAATTGATATAACTGACTTGACAAAAGTAATAACAACAACTCAGAAATCAGACTGTATATGTACAACACAGTTCTTATTAAATCTGCACCACAAATAATTAAATAGAACTTAAACTACAAGGTGATTTCTTGAGTTAGTGAACTGGTTTAAAGATTCTAGACTGGTACTCAGTCAGAAAAATACCCAGTCAATTCTATTGATGATGTATTCTAATAAAAAGGAATGGGACACTGGGCTGAATTTTAAACTGCAAACCAGTGAAGAAATATCAATTATAATGGAATAAAAATATTCAGAGGTTTCAAACGACAGCTCATATAAATCTGATAAGAATATAAATAGTAGCTGGCCCAGTGTCGTGGAGGGCTAAGGCATCATGCCTTACCTCCTGCTACACCAGAAACCCATGTTCGAGGTGCGAGTGGGCCACTGGGGGTCTGCTGTGGAGGGAGAGGATCAAGTTCCCAAGGACAGCTCTCCTCTCCTGGGGAGGGGGTGGGATGGAGTCCACTGCATACCTGACCCTTAGTGGAAGCTGGGGGCTGACACTGGTGGCTCGCACGTAGGGGACAGATATGGGGCAGATGCCCAGAATGTTGTATAAGTAAGCATGCACAGCTCAGCCATTGGTGTCATTGTACGCTGCTGTGCTGCACTTGGGGGGGAGAAGAACAAAAAAAATGGCCCCTCGGCAAGATGAATGTCAGTGCCACAGACCCTGCTCCCACGATTGGCAGTAACCCCAGCACCGGATCTGTTCTGGCAGGTTGAGGGATCCCTGCCACCCCGCCACAGGAGGCAAGCCATGGAGGAAGCAGAGAGGTAAGCTGCGAGCAGGGGACAGGGCTGGGTGACCTGGTAGGAGGGAGCACTATAAGGGAAATAGGAGGAAAATTAGATTAACAGCAAAAAAAAAAAAAAGAATAACAATAGTCAAGAAATTAAATGTTGACCGGGGGTACTAAGGAGGAGTACATATGCACTAACTAGAAGGGCAAGGATAAATATTGCAACCCAGGTCATTCTGCCAGTCTTAGAAAATGGCAGTTCAGCATTCAGAAATACTTCAAAACATCTTGATAAGCCAGATGTGGAATATAATAAACTGGCCAGATTTGCCTATTCAGCCCAATGGGAACTCATCATTGCCATTATACAAATAATTGACTTGGGACCCTTTATACTTGAGAAGAGAAAAGTTAAAAACTTCCATGGTTTTACATAAGAGAATATTATCTCACAAAGGTACCAATAAAGGGATATAATAAATAGAGGGTTGGAAGGACCTAAATTATGAACTAAGTATGGTACACCTACTCATAATTACATGAATCCTAAAACTTTGGAAGCAAGTAACTCGTGAAGCCAGAAACCAGACTAAATTGAATGCTTTTAAAAAGATGATTAAGGAAATCTTTCATCATGACTGTAGCTGTTGAAATCAGTGCTCTGTATGTGAATTTGTTTTCTTTGTTCAATATGCTTTCCTCATCCTCTCCTAATTAAAAGCTCTATGAGGAGAGACTAAATGATCAAAATATGTACACCCTGGAGGAGATAAAGCAGAGTTGGATATGATAGAGAACTTGAAATACCTCATGGGGGTTAATAAGGTACAGGAGGGGATATTTTTCAGAGAAAGAGGTACTCTAGAACAAAGGGAGCATGCTATGAAGCTGGAGTCCACAAAAGTTTTACCTGCATCCAAGGAAAAGGTGGGTGTACTCAATTGAAGGTCTCCAACCCAACATAAAACAGAGGTCAAGAGAGTTTCAGCTCTACTCCAAACTCCACAGATAAGATAAATTTAGCCACAATTCTCAATCAGAAACCAGACTAAATTGAATGCTTTTAAACTTCTTAACTTCAAAAGCATTTATTTGTGAGCTGCACAGTAGCTGAAACTAATTGAATTCACCTGGTGTACCAACAAACCCAAGCATTTTGTCCTCCACCTTCCTCAGGGAGAACTCTGTGGAGTTTGGAGTAACGCTGAAACTCTCTGGACCTCTATGAAACTGGAGGATGGTAAATTCAGGAGGGATGTGAGGAAGTACTTCTTCGAAGAAAAAGGTGGTGGATTGCTGGAAAGGTCTGCCAGCAGAGGTAGTGTGGGGCAAAAAATGTGGTGGGGTTCAAAAATTCCTGGGATATGCCAAAGGGAATTGTAGGGGAAAGCAAAGGAGGGGGAAAAGATGGTGCCATAGATCAATCAAAGGTCTACAGCAAAAAATGAAGGTTAAAAAAAATATGTGCAGATAAGGTGGGCACGATGGCCCTCATCTGCTATCTCATTCTATGTGTCTATGTTTCTACATTTCTAATATGTATTGTTATTTTGCTATTTGCATTAATGTCCATTGTGACTGATTAAGTGACCCTACAGGACAAATTTGTAAATAGGGCCTTTGGGTCTTAAGCAAGTCATCCTGTTTAAAAATAATGTTGTTTACTGCTATTTATTACTACTACTCCTTTTCTCAGAATGAGCTCTGTTTACCACCAGTCTATCCATGAACTTGATTTGATTCCCAGTTTACTACATTAGGACTCAACCCTATACTGCCAGTTCCCTTATGACTTTCCACTGTGGTACAGTGTCAAATGCCTTACTAAAATCTAAGTAGACAATGTCCACAGCCCTAACCTGGTCTATTTCCCTGGTCACACAGTCAAAGATGTCTATCAGATTAGTCTGACAAGACCTCCCCCTTCCCCCATGAATATGTGTTGCCTCAGGTCCTGTAACCCACTGGATTCAAGATACTCCAAAGACTTTTCCTTATCAGTAGCTCTATTAACTTCCCCACCACTGATGTGAGACTGACCAACCTATAGTTGCCAGCCTTCTCCCTGCGATCATTTTTATGATACAGAACTGCATGTGCCTTCCTCCAGTTCTCATGGCACCACTCCTGTTTCCATTGAGTTGTTGAATAAGGCTGCCAGAGGTGGAGCCGATACCTCCCAGAGCTCCCTCAGTAACCTTGGGTGTATCCCTCCTGCTCTTCAAAGCTTTGTCCACTTTAAGATTTTTGAGTTTCTTTAGGACTCTCTCCTCTTTAAATGGACTTGTGTCTACCTCCCTTTCCCCAGTGCTCCTGTTGCTTTTAATGTGGCCTACCTCCTTTTTCTTCTTCCTCTGCGAAGACTGAACCTGGGAAAAGGGAAGGGCCTATTTTATAGCAGCAGTACTAAGAAAAAAAAAAAAAATAGTGTTTATAGATTTTATTCCTTTTTCACTCTTTCATTCAGATCTCAACACAAACCAGTGACTGAACAAGTTATCACCTACAGTACTTTAGAGCTGATTATTTCTGGCCACAGCAACCACACCCAATACACAGGAAATCTAAGTAAATCATACTACTGTGAACCAGTGTTTCATTCAGCACAGGAGGAAGAATCACTCTCTTTTGTCCAAAAAGGACGTGACCAGACTCTCCTCACACAGAAAATCTCCACCTTTTTTGTTCAGGTTTCATACAACAGCCTTACCCAAAAACTTCAGTAATGTACTAGTTGGCAAGGCTATCCATATAAAAATAATGGACATTGTCAGTTGTGGACATTGTGGGGTTCTCTTCACTTGGTCTTATTCCAAGCATCCTGTCCACTGTCCTATCTGCTGGGCCATCACTGACCTTAGAGTCCAGCTTCATGCACCCTGGGCCCAAACACATGAACTGCAGGGCAAAATGCATCATAACAAGCTATTACAATCTCCACCTCCAAACCACCAAGACCCAAGTGTCAACCACTACCCCAAAAAGGGCACAGGGTCAGAAGACTGGCAAGAGGTCAGGAGAGGGAAGCATGGCAAAGTAGCCAGGAAAAACAAACATACTCACAAAGGTAGTACTGTCATTCCTACAAAAAATAGGTACTCTCTACTGGAAGTAGTTCCACACCCAGTGACATAACAAACTAGAGTCACGCTACGACAAACAAAAGTGGCAAACCAAAAGCTAAAACTATTAAGCAGGAGCTACTCATAGTTGGGCATTCCACGGTCTGTTGCGTGGAACCCTAGCTAAATACAAACAATGAAATGGAGACTGTGAAAAAGTGTCTCCCAGGAGCTTCTGCAGAAAGGGACAGGGACCACATTGAAAGACTTTTGTGTAGAGAAGGAAAACACAAGCATGTGGTAATTTACCTAGGGACAAACGATTTGCCCAGTCAAATGGTGGAGGAGGCCAAAGTCACTTAGCAGAGCTAGCAAACAGTTTATCTTCTCTTTCACCAACCCTAGCCTTCTCTGAGGTTCTGCCAGTCTGGGAAAAAGGTGGTAGCACCAAACAAGTAAGGGAGGAAGAAATCAATGAACTCAACACATGGCTGCGTGAATGGTGACAGGAAAAGTGATACCATTTCATAGGGAACTGGTGAAATATTTGGGAAAGAGGATTTTTTAGGTATGATGTCCTGCACCCTACCAACAAAGGGGTGAGGGCACTTGGCCAAATATTTGATGTATAAGGGAGTAGTTTAAATGGAGAAAAGTGGATATGATGACAGCACACACCACAGTGCCAGTGTGCAGGACACCACTCCCCAAAGATAAAAAAAAAGACAAAAAATTGCAAATCGCTCCAGAAAGCATGTCTTTTAAAATGGGAAATGATAAGATGGTTGGTGACAGCACACACCACGTTGACTGCTGTGCAGGACACTGCTCCCCAAACATCCACAAAAAGCAAAAAATTGCAAAGAATGTAAGAAGGCAACATTAAACCAGAGCAACAAAAAAAACAGTAAAAAAACACCACACAAAGGGGGATTCTATCTGGAGGCAAATGGCTGCAAATGCTAGGAGTCTAACAAACAAACATCTAGACCTCATGGCCACAATGGCAGAGGAAGTCCTAGACTGGGTAGCAGTGACAGAAACGTGGTACAGTATACAGATAACCAAAGCTGGGACATGGTAATCCCGGGGTATAGCCTACAGTAGTGTCCCGCAGGATGAAACGCAATTCTGCAGCATTTTGTAGCACTCTGCAGAATGCTGCAGAAGACCTACTGAATAAAGCAATGCAATCTTAATGGTAATTAGTCCCCTTCGTCATTCAGGAAAATGTCACACTGCCAGGATGAAGTGAATGCCACAGTTTTCTGCATGAGAAAGGGGACTAATTGCCTTTGAAATTAAATTGCTTTATTCAGTAGGTCTGCTGAAGCATACTGCAGAGTACGTTAAAAGTGCATTTCATCCTGGGGGACACCACTGTATACAGGAAGGACAAGAAAGAGAAAAGAGGGTGAGGGGTGGCAATATATGTCAGGGAGGGAATAAAAACCATAGAGATACAAGGGGTCTCCTAGTGAAACTGAAGCACTGTGGTTAACAGCTAATACAGGTAATGGGGCAAACATAAGAATCGGAGTGCTATATAGGCCACCAACACAGGGAGAAAAGGAGGACAAGGAACTACTCAGAAACAAATATGCAAATTGACAGACAAAGGAGAGGTGATATTGGTAGGGAATTTTAACCTACCTGACATAAATTGGAAAACACATACAGCAGCAACAACAAGAAGCAGGAACTGTCTGATGGTCATGATGGGAGCAGGCCTGAGGCAGCTTGTAGATGCTCCAACAAGGAGAAAAGCCATCCTGGACTGGGTTCTGACCAACAGTGAAAGTGTAAGGGGGACTAAAGTTGGATGCCATCTGGAAAATAGTGACCATCATATGGTTGGATTTAAAGTGAACACAGCAGCAGACACAAGCCACTCCAAAATTAGGGTCCTAGATTTTGGAAAAAGCTGACTTACAGAAATGAGGCAAAGCATAGCAGGGATCTTAAGAATCACAGAAGGGAGAATGGTGGAAGAAATGTGGGAAAGCTTTAAGGGAGTTATTAAAACAGTCACAGTCCAATGCGTCAAAAGAGTAAGTAAGGCAAAAAAGAAAACTTCTCTGGTTCTCAAAAGAAGTAGTAGCTATAGTGAAAGGAAAAAAAGGTTGCCTATAGGAGATACAAAGCATTGTATAACGAAAAGGATAAGAAAGCATATAAAGAGAAACTGAGGGAGGCAAATAAGTTGATTAAGAAGGCTAAAGCCCAGACTGAGGTAAAAATTGCAGAAGGAGCACAGCTAGGTGGCAAAACCTTCTTTAGGTACATAAGAGGAAAAAAGAAAACTAAGGGGGTGAATAGTTAGACTCGAAGTGGAGGAAGAGAAACTAGTACAGGACAATAAAGAGAAGGCAGACTTCCTCAGCAGGTACATCTGCTCATTGTTTTCAAAGTAGGAGAAGGCCAATGGACCAAAGTCAACTAGTAACAGTACCACTGCACTAGCAGTTCATACAAGTCCTTCACAGCAGAACAAGTCTTGGAGGCGCTAAACAAATTGAAAGTGGATAAGGCCATGTGGCCGGATGATATACATTCCAGAATCCTGAAGGAACTGGGGAAGGGACTAGCAGCACCCCTGGCAGACCTATTTACTAAATCACGCATGAGCGGAGAGGTTTCAGAAGACTGGAAGAGGGCATCAGTGGTCCCACTTCATAAATCTGAGAGCAGGGTGAAGGCAGGGAAGTACCGCCCAGTGAGTCTCACTTCAGTCAGAGCAAAAGTGATGGAATCCTTACTCAAGCAGAGAATATTAACATTCCTGGAACCAGTGGTCAGCAGGATCATAAACAACATGGGTCCATGGTGGGGAGGTCTTGACATACAAACCTGATCAAATTCTTTGACTGCGTTACTAAGGTAGTTGATAAAGGGGGAGCAGTTGATGTAGTCTACCTGGACTTTAACAAGGCCTTGGTGAAAAATTGACTGCATGAGAGAACAAAAAGAGCGCAGGTAAATGGCACATTATCAAAAGAGGCGGGGTAACCAGCGAGGTACCACAGGGCTCGGTGCTGGGGCATCTACTATTCAATGTATTTATAGCCAACATTACAAATGGGCTTGAGGGGAAGGTATGTATGTTCATGGATGACACCAAGATATGCAACAGGGTGGACTCCCCAAGGGGAATAAAGAAAATGGAATCAGTCCTAAAGAAACTGAAGGAATGGTCCAGAGCATGGCAGCTGAAATTCAAAATCAGAAAGGGAAAAATCATGCACCTAGGAAGAAGCAGCTCAAAAAGGGAGAACTACTTGGGTGGAGAAAGATGAGCTGCAACCAACCAGGACTACAACCTGGGGATCATGATATCTGACAACTTGAAAGTGGGTAGACAGTTCAAGAAGACTGCACTACAGGCTAATGGTATGCTGGGATGCATTGGGAGGGGAATCACGAGCAGAAGGAGGGAGGTGATATTGCCACTGTACAGGGCACTTGTTCGCCCTCACCTGGAATACTGCATGCAGTTTTGGAGACCACATCTCAAAAAGGATGTTGATAGGATAGAGACGGTGCAAAGAAGGGCAACAAAAATGATACAAGCATTACACCAGATGACATATGAGAATAGGTTGATGGAATTAAATATGTACTGTCTAGATCAGAGGAGGGAGAAGGGAGACATGATTGAGACCCTCAAGTACATCAAGGGTATAAAAAAGGTACAGACACAGGAACTCTTTCATGTCAAGGAACGGAGTAGAACAAGGGAGCATGATCTGAGACCGAAAGGGGGAATATTCGGGACTGAGAATAGGAAGTTCTTCTTCACTGAGAGGGCAGTGGATGTCTGGAACAGCCTGCCTTCAGATATTGTGGGTGCAAAAATGGTCAGGGGTAACAAGAGAGCTTGGAACAGACACAAAGGTATCATTCTCCAGAGGGGCATATAGGGAGGTGGGGGTAGAAACTGATAAACCTTGGGCAGACTAGATGGACCTTGAGGTCCCCTTCTGTTGTCATCTTCTATGTTTCTGCAAACAAAGGTATCCATTAAGGATATCTGATTTTTCCTGAAAAACCCTCTGCACAGTCTCTTTACCCTTCATAACCTCACAATAACTCCCCTCATCTTCCTCTTTTCACTTATGTACCTTCCTTCCCACCCTGCCTTTCTGGAACTGACAACAGCATGCTATGGCCATGGTCATGGTTTCCTGTGCACCATGACTTGGTAAAGGCCCAAATAACCAGGTCTGCCTTCATCATGATGGTCTCTAGGTCCAGAATATTGTAAATAAAAAAGGAACTCCAGCAATGTATCTATATGTTACTTCCAGTATTATAACATGTATAAATGACTGTATTGCACTGAAAATGTGGTTTTCGATAATATACAAAAATACTTAATGTACAATATGTATATTTTATTTTAAAAAATGTAATAGCTAAAGCTGAACAACTATAACACTAGACTGTATAAAATTAACTGAGTCACCCTTAACTTGAGGCCACATAGTGTCTGCAATTTTAGTTTTTTTTCTGCAGTTTTCCTTTGGTTTTTAAGCAGCAAGATTTTGAAGGAGGGACCCAACTGCTTGCATTGCCTTGACGTGGCTCTGAGACAAATAATCTGATTCCATTTGATACCTGGCTTCTACAGCTACTATTGTTGCCAATATGTGGAGCTGAGTTTGATCAGTGGACCCATTTTGAAGACATGAAATCAAAGAATCCCAAAACGATCTAGTGATTTGCTTTTGTGGGTAATCACCATGATGCAATACAGTATGTTTCTTAATTTGGAGAATGCCTTGTTGAAAAAAAGCCTTGCTGAGGAACATGTGAACATGTGAAATCAAATGCTGATGGTTAGCCTTCAATTTTAAAATGTTTTTACCGACCAGGCTTTACCAAACATTTGCATAACATGCTGTTTAAAAGTAAGTTGACCATTTTAGCATTATTAGATACTGACTTTCATTCCCTCGGACTTCACATTTTTGCCACTGGATTCTTCAGCCTTTTTGCATGTAAATGTTTTATTAATTGTGAAAATACATAACATACTTCAACAGTAAAATAAAAAAAATAAAAAATAATCATACTCATATGAACACATGTATTTTGGGAGATATAACAGATGCACATTATAAATAGATAATAGACCTTAAAAATGTCCAATAAGTAATACATCTTCAAGTGCTCCACTGCTTTCTCAGTCTGTCATTAGAAAAAAAACATTAAGATATATAAGAGGGCACCATTAGAACAAAAGATGTAAGTAAAAAGTAAGAGGCCAATTTAACCCCTTACCCTCCTAATAACAGAACAATATTTAAAATATATCCATGCCAAATGTTATATTTGTAATTAGAACTAATTACTCCGGATTCTACAATAAGCCACGACCATATATAAAATTCAATAAGCAAAATTTAAGACTTTTTCTATACTTTCTTTACTGAGTGATACCAGGAAGCATTACAAGGGGTTACAAAACACAGTTACTTCAATACAGGCATCAAGTAATATTAACAGATCCATATGATTTTCCTTCACATAAAATATTTTTCTTTTTTGTATAATAAACAACTTAATACTATAAATTGTGTCTGTTATGTGTTTCGTGTGTCATGCAACATCTTGACCCATATGGAGAGAGTACATTTTGTTTTGGAATATTCTTTTTATCCCTCCTTACTGCATCAAACCGCCCACTCTTTTAGGCAGCAAGCCTTTGCCTGCCACCACTTCTTCCATTCTGCTGTCCTGCTGCTCCCTCGCCCGGCTGACCTGTATGTATCCCTTTGCTGGGGGGGCCCCTGCCCACCATGGGTCATCGGGAGAAGAGATCGGAGTGCACCTTGGCATTCCCTTGCTTCTTTGCTGGGCAAGGGTATGCAGCATGGGGGGCTTCCTGGCTTTGCAGTGTGGGGAGGTGGGGCTGCCATCATCTGGCCAGCATGGGTGCCATTTTTTAAACATTTTTCCTGCCTCATCTGCACCACCACTCTTGTAGTGATCCCAATCTCCACCGGGGCTTCTACAGAGTGAGGCAACCCCTACAACCCACCCCAGGAGAGGATAGGAGAGGACAGCAGTCCTCTGGTAGCTCAAGCCACTTCTTCCCCTGCCTACCCCTGGTATCCCAAACCCATTCCTGAACCCAGGTTGCTGGTGTGGTGCAATGTGTGGTGTCCAGCACCTCAGCTCTCAGCACTACCAGTGGGGAAGAGTACATTTTAGATGAATAGAGATCTCCAGAATGCCAGGAAGAGCATGAGTGATCAATTACATATGATCTTTCAGGTCTCATCCATTCCCAATATGGAGGAACAATTTCCTCACACACATCTTTCTGTGCATTCAGGTGTTCCTACTAAAAATGATGGTTTGTTCCCCCATGTCCACCCCATTTCCAACTCCCATGTCTCCACCATTCATCATCCAAGACCCTTTCCTCCCCTGTAGAAGTTCCCTTCTAGTCCATCACGCTATATATGCCTCCATTCTGTGTTATGTGTTAATAAGACCCCCGTCATCACTCATTGCTGAAAATGAGTGGTTTCACACACCTTCAGCTGAGTGAGAACAGTGAAGCGATGCTGAGCTGTTCTGGCTCAAGCTGAAGGCAAATGAAACCACACATTTTCAGCAACGAATGGTGGTAGGGGACATCGACATTGATCAATAATATAAATATATATATATATATATATATATATATATATATATATATATATATATATTTAAAACAACTCCCTCAAACCTGCCCATTTCCAGGGCATCTGCACATGAGTCACTCTTCACAGAATAAGAGCATCTCACGCGCGGAGGAAAGGAGCACTCTGATTGGTCAGGAGTGCTCTCTCGATCTATAATGCGCCAAAAAGGTAAGACTCCATTTCAGTGATCTTCCCTGCAACTACCTTACAGTCTTGCAGCTCTGGAGAATCAATTTTACCTAGCATCTCATGATTGCTTTTGCTGCTGCAGTCATGCAGATGCACCATATGTACATAGTTGTGGTCTCTTTGTGTGTTTGTAGTTTGAGCCCCAGCCCTGAGCCATTGGGTCGTGCTTGAAAATGGGCAGGATTTTTGCCTAATGCACTTACCCGATCAATACAAGCTAAATAAATAAATAAAATTAAGCGATCAATGTGCAGTGGTACAGGAACAGTAAAGACCTCCTGCATCTTCTTCCCTAATTCCTCCCAGTATGTGTTAATTTTTTCACAGGACCAAAAAACATGACTGTGTGTGGTTGTAAACTCCCATACCTTCTCAACCATTCAGGTGAATACTCTGTGTCCCATTTTCCATTTAGTAATCATGTGATAGAGAACCATGTCTTAACCTTCCAGGTAAATTCATGCCACCAAGGTGAGGGCAAAGTCTTAAACGAACCCTCCTAAATCAGATTCCATTGTTTGGGCATCAGTTCAAATTGTGCTTCAGACTGCCATTTTGAGATCAAACATGCAACTGTTGAAATCCTGTCCTGTCCTAGAAACTAATATAAAAACAAAGTGGTTCCATGTTGCTGAAATTACAAGACCAGAGTGGGGAATGCTTGTTCTTCTTTGTCATTATCAGGTGTTCAGATCTCCAGTCTAAGCGACTGAGACACATCCCTTACCTGAAAGTATCCCTAAACCTGCTGTGTACACCCCAGTTAAATTCCATGACACATTCCACAAAGGTTTTCACCACTATACGCTGTAGCAATTGTGCCATGAACTGCAATCCCCTACTGGCCTATCATTTAAACCAAAGAACTATTCTGCTTGGTTGGAATGTGTTATTCCATGTTAGCCACTTGAATTTCCATATATGTTTTCTGACTCTTAGTCAGTTAACAAATCTGTCCTAAGCTATGAGTGACTTTCATTGCTGAAAACTGTGTGTATGGTTTATGGTTTCTAAGAGCCTTGTTGCAGAACAGGGCTGATTCAGGGACCTGTTCCATGTTATCTACCTCTATACACTTCCAAAGTGAGGAATAGCTTTTGGTATCCCAATGTGCTCTGGGCCTAGTCTTTGCCAATATTAATTTATACATTTGTTTTTGTGCTGCATTAAACCATTTTTTCATGAGTGGGATTGGTGTGTATTGGAATAAATATAAGTACAGTACCTAGGCAATACATTTATTTTCACCTCTGATTTGGAAATATAATAGCAGATGGGGATAGAAACCACTTGTGCAAGTCCTCTTTCAGCATATGAAGTGGGAGAGGTAGTTATCCTGCTAGTGGAATGTATTATCTGTCTTTAAGTAAATGCCAAGATAGTTAAGCTTCTTTCATAGGAAACTCGTTTGGAGCACTATTTAGTGTGAAAAATTAAAGGTTAAGATCTCTGTTTTAGTGATATTTAACATATAACCTTAATAGAGGGTAAATTTATTTACAATTTACAACCCTAATTGTAGGGAGTGCTGCAGACAAGTTAAATAAATGAGCATGTTATCTGCATAAAGTTCAATCTTATGTTCTGTGGGGCCAATGTGAACTCCATGAATATATTGCTACATTCTATTCATTGTGCTAGGAGTTCGATATACAGACCCAATAAGATGGGGAACAGAGGGCAATTCTGATGTGTGCCTTGGTCAAGCCTAAATTCCCCTGTTAAATATCCATTGGCCCTTACGTACACTTGGGGTCCCCACATAAATTTTGAATGTACTGCACAAATTGTAGCGAGAATCCAAACCAGGCAAGGAACCCATACAAATAGTTTCAATCTACATGATCACATTTTTTTTCAGCATCTATACTCATCACCAAGGCTGTTTGCTTTCTAGAATTAGGGTGAGCTATCGCAGGAGGGTCCTACACACATTGCCTTGTACTGGTCACCCATCTACAAATCCCATCTGGTATATCCTTATCAACTTTGAAATAATATTTTTTCCATGTTAAGATAACTGTTAGATATTTATAGTCAACATTTAGTATGGAGATTTAGGTGGTAGAACAGTCATAGCATAGGGTTCTTGCCAGGTTTGGGGAGCCCTGAGATATCTGCACAATTCCAAAAAAGAGTTAGTGAACCTCTCTCCTCCAAAAATGCTCAGTATGCTTCCTTTAATAGTGGTATGACATCTTCACTAAATTGTTAATGAAACATATCAGGGAAGCTGTCCAAACAGGGAGATTTTCCAGTTTTACTTCTCATTACTTCTGAAAGGATTTCCTCTTCAGTAACCAAAGCCCACAGTACCTCATTCTGTTTCTCAGTTACCTGACAAGGATTCAGGTGAGCTAAATACTGTTTGCTGCTGCTTACCTGGTCTGAGAGCATAGAGGGTTTCATAATAATGTTGAAATGCAGCCACAACTTCTGTCTGTCTCGTAACTTTCCACAGGTGGCTGTCAGCAGAGTTGAGCCAAGTGAGAAAGTCTCCTTCATCTTCACTACCCCCCCTTCCCAGAGCATCCACAGGTGGCCATCGGCAGAGTTGAGCCAACCGAGAAAGGTACGGAAAAACCTGTGTATTCTCCAGTGGAGCTACTGCTGCACTTTAATTAATTTTCAATTGCTCAGCTCCACTGATAGATTTTGCTTTCAGTTTTACTAGCTGTTGCCTCTTAGCTATCTGGTTTTAGATATGCATTTGTTAGCTGTTTGTCTTTCAGTTCTAGCAAGCCAGTAACTACCCTGCCATATCTGTTTACAGCCTGTTTTTAGCTGAATCTGTTATAATGTGCTGCCATTTAGACTGACACAAATTCTTGACTGCTGAGTACTATTTGCATTACCTGTGTTTGAGTGCTATTCAGTTTCTCCATTTACTGCTCCAGCGTTGTCTCCGAATTAACCCCCTTCCTCTCCCAGCTTTCCCTGCCTCCATGCCGTGCATGTGCAGTACCCACTGCCTTTCTTTGAATTCTCCCCCCTCTGTTCATCCTTTGTGTGCCCCTAACTACTGCTTTCATTTGTTTTCAGGTACCTCCATCTTCGCTACCCTCCCTCGGAGCGTCCACAGTTGGCCATCGGCAGAGTTGAGCCAACCTAGAAAGGTACGGAAAAAACAGTGTCCTCTCCACCAGGGTTAATGTTGCACTTTAATTTTCATTGGCTCAGCTCCACTGATTGATTTTGCCTTTGATGTTGCTAGCTGTTGCCTGTTATCTAGTTAGTTTTAGATGTGCATTTGTTAACCGTTTGCTTCTGAGTTCTAGCAAGCCAGTAACTACCCTGCCGTATCTGTTTACAGCCTGTTTTTAGCTGAATTTGTTATGATGTGCTGCCATTTAGACTGACACAAATTCTTGACTGCTGAGTACTATTTGCATTACCTGTGTTTGAGTGCTGTTCAGTTTCTCCATTTACAGTTCCAGCATTAGCTCCAATTTAACCCCCTTCCTCTCCCAGTCTTACTTGTCTCTATGCCACTCATACGCAGTACCCACTGCCTTTGTTTGAATTCTCCTGCCCCTGTTAATCCTTTGTGTGCCCCTAACTACTTCTCTCATTTTTTCAGGCTCCTTCATCTTCACTACCCCCCTTGGAGAGTCCACAGGTGGCCATTGGCAGAGTTGAGCCAACCAAGAAAGGTACAGAAAAAACAGCTTCCTCTCCACCAGAGCTGCTGCTGCATTTTGATTAATTTTCGTCGGCTCAGCTCCACTGATTGATTTTTTTTGATTTTACTAATTGTTGCCTGTTATCTAGCTAGTTTTAGATGCACATTTGTTAGCTGTTTGCCTCCGAGTTCCAGTAAGCCAGTAACAGCCAACAAATGTACATCTAAAACTAGCTAGATAACAGGCAACAGCTAGTAAAATCAAAAGCAAATCAATTAGTGGAGCTGGAGCTGAAGTAATTAAATTAGCAATGTAGAATTTAGGACTGTTTTTTCAATACCTTTGTCAGTAGAGTCAACTGAGAAAGGTATGAAAAAAACAGTGTCATCTCCACCAGAGCTACTGCTGCACTGTGCTGGCCCATCACTAATTTACAGTGCCTTCCTGTCACATGACCCGAGTGTCAATCTCCCCACTTTTCCACTTGCAGCTTCTACTACCTATCCTCCTGGTGCCCCCGGTGTGCACCCCACCTGATTCTCATGTAGTCCTCCTTTGTCTCTTCTATTGCCACTAGGAGTCATTATTGGTCTCCTCCAAGTCTCTCTTTAGCTGCCCTGTACTTGTTCTATCTTTACCTCTCTAGCTCACCTCCTTCATCTGTCCCTGATTTAACCTATCTCCCCTTTATTAACTTGTACCTGTCTCCTTCTGTATTCAAACCTCTGACCCTTGCCACCAGAGTCCACTGCACTACCACTGCTCCATTGTGCCTGCCCTCTTCATGTCTACTCTTTTGTATCTCTCATTGCCATTACTTCACTACACAAGCCCGCACTGCCAGTCCTCCACTTCACGGTTAATCTCTGAAGCATCCTCTTTCCATTTTCCTATACACTTCAACTACCATTTCTCCCCCTTGAGTCTACCATGCACACCTTTCATGACCTCATCCTACCTTTCCTATCTCTTCCTTCCTCCCATAGCCTCCCCCAAATACACTCCCGAACCCTGACCCCCTGCCTCTTACTCTCCATCCCCCTTGCAATGTTTCCACTCCCACTGCCACTTATCCCCGCGCCCCTTCCCTTACGTATGTCTCCCCACCACATCCAAATCCACCCCAGGCTACTCCATTACTCCATTTTAAACCTTGCAACTATTTAACAACTTCTTCCCAACCCCCCCTTGCAAGCCCTCCGCAACATGTATCATGTCAAGCAAAAGAGTCATTCCCCTCAGCTTCACCTTTTAGTCTTCCTGCTTCTGCTGGCTGGAGATGTTAAGCCAAATCAAGGCTCTCCTAATCCCTCAACCTCCTCCTCCTCTTGGGCCCCCCTTTAAGGCTTACAGACATACCATATCAATGTTTGGAGTTTATAGCCCCAAAATGAATGAGCTGAAGGTATGGGTCTCTCAGCATACTCCAGACATATTATGTATTACAGAAACATGGTTGCCCTCCTGCATCCCTGACTACCAACTAGCCCTTCCGGACATCTTCATCCACCAACAGGACCATGGAAAGCATGGCAGTTGGGTGGCTATCTATACCCACAGCTCCCTAAAGTGCACCATTTCCTTCCTTGAAGCCACCCCCAGCTCTCATGAACTTCTCCCAGCATGCCAAGCATTTCCTGCATCCTCCCCGCTCTATGTGTTATATGCCTCCCCAAAACTCCTCTCCCCTTCCCTCATCTCTTGCATCATGGCTGCTTCCACCCATGTATGTGCGGGCAAACTTATTCTTCTAGGAGACTTCAATTTAGACTGGCTCTGCCCCATACCCAAAACTCCCTGCAACAAAACGAAGCACGAAACTTCACCCAACTTATCAAAGAGCCTACCTGCCCTAATACTAGTTCCATATCTAATTCCCCCCTAGACTGGGTGCTCTCCACCCCCTCACCACATCAGTTCTGCTGGTACCATACCCAATGCTCTCAGTAACCACTGCCCACCTTTTGTATCAGAAAGGCTAGCCCTCCCCTTCAAAATACATCCAGTATCATCCCCTCAGCTCACTAAACGTTAGCCAATTATTTCATGATCTGGCGCATGCAAACTGGTCCCCAGTGCTCTCTTCCATCTCCATTGACTCTGCCCTTGTCCACTTCACCTCCACCTTCCTAATAATCTGGGACACCCATGCCCCAATTAAAACCCTATGTGTAAGATGCAACCATCACCCCTGGATCACCCCGGATATTTTGACCTTGTGCAGAGCTTAGGATCTCATCTGGCACCAGCTTAAATCTACGGGTGATCAAGTCTCCCTGCATTCTTTCTGCTCCCTCTGTAATAGATGCACTCCCCAAATCTGCAGAACCAAATCTAATTTCTTTAAGGCATGCCTCAACCCCTCTAATAGTACTCCTTCTTCCTTCTGGCAGGACCTCCGCTCACTCCTGTGGCCCCCCCCTCTGAATCCTCTCCTCCATCCAAACAAGAGGTGGGCATACTTATCTCCAATCCCTACCTAGTTGCTGATGCCCTCAACAAATTTTTCACCTCTTGTGCCATTCCCCAACAGCCCCCCATTTCTCCTCCCAACCTCCCCCACAGCCATCCCTGTCCCTAGGGCTCCAGCTACCTCCTATCACACAGTCTGAAGCCCTAAAAGCCCTTCTTTCTCTTAACCCCTCAAAATCTTGCCCAGACAGTCTGCACCCTAGACTACTCAAGATCTCAGCCCCCTCCATAATCTCCCCTTTAACCTTCATCTTAAATCTCTCTCTCTCTCTCTCCCCTCTCTCTCTCTCTTTCTCTCTCTACTACTACTGCGTCCACAGCCTGGAAGTCTGCTACTGTCCTCCCACTTTTTAGTTTTCAAAGGTGGCGACCCAACTATCCCCTGGTAACAACCACCCCATCTCTCTCTTCTCCCCTCCCCCGCCAAAGTCTAAGAGTCCCTAATTCTTACTAGACTGAATGATTTACTTATATTTTCTAACACTCTCTCCTCATTTCAATTTGGCTTCAGAAAATGTCATTCCACCTCTTCCCCTCTTCTATGCTTTGCCAAGGTACAGTAGTCACTCTGCCATGGACCTTGGCCAGATCACCTCTGCTATCTCCGTTGATCTGGCTAAGACCTTTGACTCTGTCTCCCACCCTCTCCTACTTGATAAGCTCAGTTCCATTGGCCTATCCCCTGCTTCTGTATCCTAGATAAGGTCCTGCTTCTCTGGCCACTTTCAGGTAGTTTCCATGAACAATACCTCATCCTCCTCACTCCCTATCCTGGCTGGTGTCCCCCAGGGCTCAATCCTTGGGTCTGTCCTCTTTTCTCTTTTTATTAATGATCTCCCCCTGATATGCACCCAAGCTAGCATACACATGTATGCAGACGATACTGTCCTTTTCTTGTCTGGCCTCGCCATCCAATCCGTACAATTCCCCCTTCAAAGAGACTTCACAGCAGTTACAGCCTGGTTTAATGCAAATTGCCTAAAGCTCAACATACATACAATGGTTGCCGTGACCTTTAGATCCAAACAGAAACTTGCCAGACTACCCATCCTACCAGTTTTCTTCTCTGCAGCCAATTCCCCCCTTGAGAATATCCCCTCCCACAAGCATCTGGGAGTTTGGCTAGATTCCTCCCTTGACTTCTCCTACCATTTTAATGCCATGCACTCAAAACTGCTGCCTAAACTTGGGCGGCTGTATTGCCACAAGGCCAGCCTCTCCATCCTGGTTAGATGTGCTCTCCTTGTCAAATTAATCCTCCTATCCTTTGACTACACCAGCATCATCTACAGTGCAGCACCTGCCACTTCTCTAGCAAGACTTGATGTTCTGTTTAATGCCTTTTGCAGGTTAGCTACCAACTCTCCTTTTTCAACCCAGCACTGTGATCTATATTTTCTCTTTCCCTCCAGTCCCTGTCACAGAGAGACACTCCTCATACTGAGATGCTCTTCAAACAGATACACTCCTCACACTGTTCCTCCTTCATAGCCAAATTCTGCTTTGGGACCCTTCCAAACTACCTGGCTTCCCTCCTAAATCCGGCAACCCCTTCACCTTATAACTTGCGGTCAAACTGCACCTGGACATTCTCTCTCCCAGGTGTATGCGCCGCAGCTGGCAAACTTTCCTTTTCTTTTTGTCAGCCCTCCCTCTTGAATACTATCCCCCTTCAAATTCACCTCTCTCAGACCTTTCCTACCCTTAAATGCCTCCTATAACCTACCCCTCCACTTCCTGTTTCTGTTCTCTCCTCTGAATCCTCCCTGCCCCTCACTAATCCCTTCTGACCTGAGCCACTGTAATATCGCTGTACTAAGCCTTGTACATATTGTAATATATTGCTGTATTTTGACTGTATATAATGTTCTGTTTATAGCTGCCCTATATCTATATCCTGCTCCTTTTTTCTAGTAATTCACTGTAACTGCATATGCACAATCTCTTTATCATGTATGTTCCATGTTATTAAAATGCTGTATTTTTTATTCCTTTGTACCCCTCTCCCACGGGTCGCACCTAGAAATGAGCTTTTGCTCACAGTGCCTTTCCCAGTAATCAACTTTTAAATAAATAAATTTCTGCCCATGCCCCTGACGCAAGATCTTTTCTACATGAGCCTTGGCCCTAAATGTTCAGAGCCTAATTGCCATTAATTTTATGACTCATAGGCCTCCCTCATAATACCTCTGATGGAAGTACTTCAGGTTATGCTCCATTTAGTAATCCAATATCTGGTTTATCTTCACCATCAGAGCTTTCAATACCCCACCTTTTATCTAATTTTAATCGACTGGAGTGCCTACAGTTCCAAACTTTTTGTTTTTAGCTGTTTTTGTTTTCCCTGCCTCATTTTCTTCTTTCCTGCTGCTATCGCAATGAATCTCCACCTTATTATGGGCTTTACTGTGTCCCATAGTATCTCTGGAAATATATCAGGAGTGTTATTCTCTTGTACTACCTGTGTAATAATCTGTCGAATCTGATCTCTGACCTCCCTGTCCTAGAGCATGGACACATTATGTCTCCAAAAGGGGATTTCTTTTATAATTGCAGATTAATTTGTAGGGTAAGGGGGCATGGTTGGAAAGGCCCAATAGGCCCATAATACAATTTTTAACTCTGTCAGCAAACTCTAATGATGATAAGAAAAGATGTAAACTGGAGTACATTTAATATACTGCTGAATACACTGTACTGTATACCTATACATTGTTCCATACCGATGCCTCCAAACTGTATATCACTTATCCCCAAGTCTGTTACTTACAGTTTTACTTTCTTGGCAACTGTTATGTTTCCTTCTGGGTATTTTAAAATGTTATCAAGCTGCGGCATGAGAGTTAAGTTTAGGTCTCCACCAAAATGGACCAGCCCCTTCCCACGTTCTGTTATGATAGTAAATAATTTACAAAACAATGCAAAGTCTGCTGCTGGGAGGGGGGATAGATGGATACCAATGAGGATCTGGCCATTGTATGTGCCTTTTAGAATGACTTATAAAATGGCAAGAAGAAAATCTAGAAATGTCATTGGCCGAGAGATATCACCTGACTGTACATTAAATCTCTATAAACACACAGTCAGTTGCCAAAGCTCACTTTCTTTCCCCAAAAGAACTACTTAGAGACATTTTATAAGTGTAATAAGCCCTTTTAGGGACGGCATCATAGCGTTTTAATGCATTTCCTAGAGGTATTAAGACACTCAGCCTTCAGCCTTGTGCCTTACTACACCCCTGGGGCATGCATTTAAATCTAATAATGCACACCCTATCATGGCTTACTACTTACATATCTCTCTTCATCTGTATGGACTACTTGGGTCTCAGATATCACTCCATGTGGCACCAGAATAGCCACACCCCTCCTCTGCCCAGCTTGATATGAGGAGGATTGGTGCTGCTGGTAACCAGACTTTGCCAGCTTTGAATGTTCAGACTCTAAAAGGTGCATTTCTTGCAACGTTATGAAGTCAGCCTTAGCTTTTCTGAGATATAGATACATAGACACTGTCATAGAAATATAGAAGCTGACAGCAGATAAAGACTGCAAGGCCCATCCAGTCTGTCCATTTTTTCTACCTTATGAATGTGACATAGGCGTGTACTGTGTCAATGGCCTATCTATTCATAATCATCTTTATTGCTCCCATATGCTTGTCCTATGTCTGTTTGAAGCCCTGCACTATATTCATATCCACCACTTCCTGAGGTAGGCTGTTCCATGCATCTATCACCCTTTCTGTGAAAAAGAACTTCCTCACATTCCCCCTTAAGCAGCCTCCCTCTAA
Source organism: Neoceratodus forsteri (assembly GCA_016271365.2). NCBI lineage: Eukaryota > Metazoa > Chordata > Ceratodontiformes > Ceratodontidae > Neoceratodus > Neoceratodus forsteri. Next base: position 1,023,795,282 of record CM028135.1, on the reverse strand, counting down.
TGTCATGCTGTGTCCTCTTGTCCTGCTATTTTTCTTATACTGAAACATATCAGACTCTTTCACCTTGTTAATGCCCTTAAGATGTTTGAATGTTTTGATCACATCACCTCTATCTCTCCTTTGCTCTAGGGTATACATACTGAGCTCCGTTAATCTGTCCTCATATGTTTTCTGATGCAGTCCCTGCACCATTTTGGTTGCCCTTCTCTGGACTGCTTCCATTTTGATAATGTCCTTGTGCAGGTGTGGCCTCCAGTACTGCATGCAGTACTCCAGATGGGGCCTAACCAGTGTCTTGTAAGGACGGATTAATACCTACCTCTTATGACTTGTCATACCCCTACTAATACACCCCAACAACCCTCTAGCCTTACCTGCTGCTTTAGTGGTCTGCTTGGATGATTTCAGGTCATCTGTGATGATGATTCCTATGTCTCTTTCTTCCCTTGTGATTGCCAGCAACTCCCCTCCCAACCTAGAGGTGGCTTAAGGGTTTCTCTTCCCTATGTGCATGATCTTGCACTTCTTTGCATTAAACCCCAGTTGCCACACTTCGGACCATTTTGCCAGTTTATCCAAATCTCTTCTCATTCTGCCCACCCCATCTGAATCATCTACTCTGTTGTAGATTTTGGTGTCATCTCTAAACAGACAAACCTTTCCCTCCAGTAGATCTGCAATGTCACTGATGAAGATATTGAAGACAACGGGCCCCAGGACTAATTCCTGAGGTACCCCACTTGTGACTTGCATCTCTTCTAACTGTACACCATTTACCACCACTCTCTGTTTTCTGCCCACCAACCAGTTTGCCTCCCAGCTGACCAAATTCAGACCAGCCCGAACCTACGCAGCTTATTAATCAATCTTCTATGTAGAACAGTATCAAAAGCTTCCCCTTGGTCCACCATTCTGGTTACCCAGTCAAAGAAATCTAGTGAGATTAGTTTGATAGGACCTTCCTGTTGTAACCCCATACACATGCTCAATTTTGTGAACGCACCAATATAACATTGTGCGTCACTACTGGCTGCTATCATATACTGACATCTACAAATGCGGTACCTTTGCTGTCACATAGCTGACATATACTGGCTGTATCTGTTCTGTTCTGGCATCATGTCTCTGTTTAAGTAGTACTGTGTTTTTTGGCTGCCTATACATACTGTAATTTACCCCCTGTCCTCTATCCACAACAGATCAAGATCAAGACTCAGAAGCAGAAAATAAAGAGAGCGGGTGAAGTGAAAGGCAGAGGGAGAACACAGTATACACTTATCATATTACTGTATTCTGCTATCCTATTGTCTTTCACAAACTGATTTTCCCCCATTATAGTTTTAGAGACTCACTGACATTGAAGTAGATGCGAAGAGCAGGTGAGCCTGAGAGCCGGAGAGTTGCTGATTGATGACTACCTCATCGTCGAGAAAAAAAAAATGCTGTCAACGATGACTTATTTATTCCCCCTTTTGTTTATTTAATCCTTCACTGTGGCTTGTAAAAACAAACAAAAAATAAAACAAAATTGCACCTGAATGTTTAAAAGTGGCTTTATTATGGCACATAACTGAATGAATCCTTTCTTGGTGTGTGCAACGGATGCCGACTGAAGCACGCCCCATTGCCTCAAAACAGTACCACATGGTCAGCATAAAATGCCATGAATGACTGCTGTAAAACTGCTATCGTACTTAAAGGGATAGCGCAATGATAGCAATGTTAGTTTTACAGCGAACATTACTAGTTCTACAGTTCATTAGTGAAAGGAGAAAGTCCAGAGGGGGCATTGCTAAAATCAAAGTGGATAAGGGGGAGTGTGAGGAGGAGGACCAAGGAAAAGCATCTATCCTAAATAGATACTTCTGCTCAGTATTTACTGAGGAGAAGGTAGGGCAGGGCCTACAGCTTAGCACCATGGACACAGGGGGGAGGGAGGTGTGCACAAGTCCCTTCACAAAAAAAGGGTCCTACAACAGCTCACTAAGCTCAGGGTGGACAAGACAATAGGACCTGATGACAAACATCCCAAGTTACTAAAAGAGCTAAGGCTGGAATGAGCAGAGCCATTAGCAGAACTGTTTAGTGAGTCTCTGAGCACAGGAGAGGTCCCAGAAGACTGGAGAAGGGCTCATGAGATCCTGCTCCATAAAATTGACAGCAGGGAAGAGGCAGGGAACTAAAGACCAGTCAGTCTTACCTAAGTAGTGGGCAAGATTATGGAGGTACTCCATAAGGAAAGGATAGTGCAACATCTGGAATCCATAGGAGCACAGGATCCAAGACAGTATGGGTTTACAACAGGAAGGTCCTGTCAAACTAATCTCATAGATTTCTTTGACTGGGTAACTAGAGTGGTGGACCAAGGGGGAGCAGATGATGTCACTTACCTTGACTTCAGCAAAGCTTTCAATACTGTTCCACATAGAAGATTAATTAATAATGGGGCTGCTTCCCCCATACAAGCACTCTGCCTTGGCGCCGGAAAGTCTAACTCTCCTTTGCCGTGCTAAACTGCTCAATGTAAACCCATTATACCTATATGCTATTTAAGCCCTGCTCTTTTTTCTTCTCTCCAGCTGCCAGCCCTTGAACAGGGCTGCTTCAGCTCCCCCACTGTCGGCCGGCACCCAGCCAGCCACAGACCGAGACCAGGACACCCGCCTGCAGCTCCTTGGAAGGTACGGGACAGAGCAGCCAATCGTAACATGGGCACTTCCAGCAAACCCACTTTGATTGGCCGGGACATTTACCCTGCTTCTGCCACCTGGCACTTTTTACAAATTGATTTTAGATAGAACTAAGCACATTTCAAGTGTCTAATAGAAGTTTTTTTTTTTTTTTTTGTTCCATTAGCAGGTTATACAGACCTGCCACTAGAGGGATTCTTGGTCATTCGTTAAAAAAAAAAAAAGTATACCCTCTGAAAGACACAGTCCCTGGCTGCCTAGCCTTCCTGGCTGTATCCTCACTTACCACTGATCCAGCTACTGCTCTTCCGCCCCCTCCTCCTAGCCCTGCCAGCCTGTCTTAACCCCCTCCCTCCTCCTACCCCAAATCCTACCTTAATCATGCGCCTCCACCATTCTCTACCCCCTATTCTATTTCTTCTTGCCTGTCTTCCTCCCCTACTGCATGCCCCAAAAGTCTGCTTTATCTCCCTCCCCCACAGCTTCCACATTCCTACATCCTTCATCCACTTAGGCATGCTGCACACTGGTCACTGCCCCTTGCCCAGGGTCCATCCTACCACCATGAAACTGTCTTACACCCACACTGGTCCTAGCCCTGCACTCTGGTCCCCCCTGTCTACGCTTACCCTCACCCACTATCATCGATGCTTGGCAATTTCCCAAAATGCTAGCAGGCGAAAGCATTCCCTTAAAGAAATACACCACAGCTCCTTGAGGCTAGTCCTCCTACTCCTAATGTTGTCAGGCAGCGTGCACCCAAACCCTGGCCCATTCTACTCTAAAGCCATTAATCTGAGCAAGCCTTCGGGTGCCCTCTCATTCATATCAATCAACATCTGCAGCCTCTTTCCTAAAATGGATGCCCTACAGGCCTTCACCAGCCAGCACAGCCCTGACATCCTGGCAGTTGTCGAAACCTGGCTCATGCCTTCAGTAATGGAACATGCAATCAGCCTTCCTGGCTACAATGTCTTTAGGCTGGATCGCCTCTCCAAAAGAGGTTGGGGCTGTGCTCTTTACCTAAAAGACTCCATACAGGGGCACCACATCATTACCTCACTCCAATCTACAACTGCTCAGATACTGCCAGTGAGAATCCTCCTCAGAGCCCAAAACAAAACCCTCACTGTTGCCACCATCTACATCCTTCCCAAAGAACAGGGAACTGGTCTAACAGTTCTTCTTGACTTTGTAAGGTCACTTCCACTGGACACTGAATCCATCCTCCTGGGCAACTTCAACATCAACTGGCCTGCAGCCGATGCTGGTGCACACAGGGATACCATTGCTGTGGCAAACCTCACACAAATGGTTGACTCACCAACCAGGAAAAGTTACAGGACCAGCACCAGCACACTCTTGGACTGGATCCTTACCAGTCACCCATCGTGGATATCTAACACTAATGTCCTCCCTGACTCTCTCAACGACAACTCCCCTGTTAGCTGCACCTGGTCAAATAAATTCATCAAACAACCACCAAAAACTATCACCAGCAGGGTTCTACCCAGTGGTCACCTTCCTCGACTCAAATCCCACCTCCTCCATCAAGACTGGTCCTCTATGTTCAATGCAACCAATGTAAACACTGCCCTTGACCACTTCATAAACATCTTCACTGTGCCCTGTGACACGTATGCTCCTATTAAGAAACGCAACGTCAAATCACTCAGTAACCCTTGGCTCACAGGTGACCTCCTCAGGATGCTAAAAACAAGATACCACCTATGGGAGCTGGCCAGATACTCTGGAAGGCAAAACAACATCCAAAACTACAAATGTGCCCACAGTGACTGCACCAAAACCAACCTGGCAAATGAAGTCCCCGTACTATAAGCATGCCCTCACAAACTCCTGGGGCAATGGTCAGGAATTCTGGAAGAACATAAAGGAACTCACTGGGAATCCACCCAAAACCCCACCATCAGTACTCAGCATCAATGGAACCACAACCCTCAACCCAAAAACCATTGCGGACACCTTTAACAAAGCCTTTACTGACCTCAGCGCTGTCCTACCCCAGGACTACTTCAAAGATGGTGAAGCCCCACTGTCTGCATTGAACACTACTCCCACCAGCTCCCCCCGCTTCTACTTCAAAGCAGTCAAGGCTCACCAAGTACGCAAATATCTAACCAAAGCCCTTGGTAAATCAAGATTCAGTAATGACTTCCTCGATCTCAAAATCCTGTCTCTCTCACACTTGATAAAGTGCTTAGTCCTCTGACCAGAATTTTCAACCTCTCCCTCAGCCTTAGCCAGTTCCCGGACAGATAGAAATCTGCCACTGTCACCCCAATCCATAAAAGTGGTGACAAAACTGCCCACGATAACTACAGACCTATCTCTCTACTACCCCCACTCTCGAAGGCACTAGAACGCATCTTCTCGGACCAGCTCACAGAATACCTGGATACATACAACATCCTGTGTAAGCAACAACAAGGGTTCCACAAAGGTCACAGCACCTCCACAGTCCTACTTGAATTCACCGGCACAATCCACAATGCACTTGACTCCGGTTAACTACTAGGCTCAATCTACATTGACTTAACTAAAGCCTTCAACACCGTCAATCACCGCCTCCTGCTTGTCCAGCTTCAGAACACTGGGCTGTCAACTGACTCCATTGGCTGGTTTAAGAGCTACCTTGAAGAATGGTCCCAAACAGTAAGAATCGCTGATATACTCTCGGACCCTAGACTAGTCCGCTCAGGAGTCCCCCAGGGCTCCATTCTGGGACCCCTCCTCTTCAGCCTATTCTTAAACTCACTATCGGACAGCTGCCCAGAACAAATAATTCTCTACACCGACGATGCTGTGATCCTCACCTCAGACTCTGATCCAATCCAATTACAGAATACACTTCAGCAGACCTTCTCCTCCATTGAATCCTGGTTTCTAAATCATAAACTGCTTCTCAATCAGAAAAAAAACAAGTCTATGGTCTTCTGCAGCCCCCACAACAAAAACAAATAACTCCACCTCTCCATTGCAACTAAACAAGGAGCCATCCTAGAGCAACCACAATCATTCAAGTACCTCAGCATCACCCTTGATCCCCACCTCTCATACGCTGTCCATATCAGCAATGTTGCAAAGTCTGCCAGTGCGAGGTTAGGCATATTATTCCGGCACAGGAAACACCTAACCCCAGAAGCACTGGCAATTATAATGGGTCTGGCCCCACCTGGTGTCTGTGCCCTCCTTAAACCTAGACATAGGAACGTCATTACAAGGAGATCCAATACCCATCTACTACATATCCCACGATGTCGCACAACCCAAGGACAAAGATCATTCACCTATCGGGCATCCAACTGGCTCAACTCTCTTGGCAGCGACATAGCAACTGCTCCAACACTCAGCCTCTTTAAGTCCAAGCTGCGCCTCTCACTGCTTGTATCCTGCGATTGCCCATCTTAACATTTCCACTGTTCCAGCTGCAAATGCCCCAGCATTTAGCACTTAAAATCATTCTTTGCACCCCTAGCACCTTACCTGTCATATTCCCTCAACAAGGTCCCCTGGCTGCACTGTCTCCCACCCTCACCCACCTCCCCCCCATATCTTCACTCCTGCCCCCACCCCAACCACTCCCATACTCCCCTTACCCCTGCACCTCCTTCCCCTCGATCTCCTTCCTTCTCTTTCCCACCACCCACCCCCTTCCCTTGTCTTGCTCATAGCTCAAGTCTTTGTACTGGTTATTACATGTCTGTAAGTCAATGACTACGTGTTTGTAACTAAAAATGATGACTGTTGCACACGCTGACGTGGAAACTTTGTAAAAGAGCCTCGGCTCAAAGGTATTGTAATCCTAGATTGAAATAAATAAATAAATAATAAGCTGGGTAGGCTCAAGGTGGGTCAAAAGTTGCTCAACTGGGTGGCAAACTGGTTGGGAGGCAGAAAACAGAGAGTGGTGGTAAATGGTACACAGTTAGAAGAGATGCAAGTCACAAGTGGGGTATCTCAGTGATCAGTCCTGGGGCCAGTCCTCTTCAATATTTTCATCAGTGACATTGCAGATGGACTGGAGGGTAAGGTTTGTCTGTTTCCAGACGACACCAAGATCTGCAACAGAGTAGATGATCCAGATCGGGTGGGCAGAATGAGAAGAGAGCTAGAAAAACTGCCAAAATGGTCGGAAGAGTGGCAACTGGGATTTAATGCAAAGAAATGCAAGACTATACACATAGAGAAGAAAAATCTTGAAGCTACCTATAGGTTGGGAGGGGAGTTGCTGGTAATCATAAGGGAAGAAAGAGACGTGGGCATCATCATCACAAATGACTTGAAATCATCCAAGCAGACCACTAAAGCAGTAAGTAAGGCTAGAGGGATGTTGGGGTGTATTAGTAGGGGTATCACAAGTTGTAAGAGAGCGGTAATAATTCTTTTTTACAAGACACTGGTTAGGCCCTATCTGGAGTACTGCATGCGGTACTGGAGGCCGCACCTGCACAAGGACATTAACAAAATGGAAGCAGTCCAGAGAAGGGCAACCAAAATGGTGCAGGGACTGCATCAGAAAACATATGAGGACAGATTAACGGAGCTCAATATGTATACCCTAGAGCAAAGGAGGGGGAGAGAGGTGGTATGATCGAAACATTCAAACACATAAGGGCAATAGCAAGGTGAATGAGTCTAACATGTTACAATACAAGAAAAATAGCAGGACAAGAGGACACAGTATGAGATTAGAGGGAGGATGATTAAGGAGTAATGTGAGGAAGTTCTTTCTCACAGAAAGGGTGATGGATATATGCAACGTTCTACCTCAGGAAGTAGTGGATGTGAATACAGTACAGGGCTTCAAACAGGCATGGGATAGGCAAAAGGGAGCAATACAGATGCATATGAATAAATAGGCCTTTGACAGAGTAAAGGCCTATGGGACATTCATAAGGTAGAAAAATGGGCAGAATGGATGGGCCTTGTGGTCCTTATCTGCTGTCAACTTCTATGTTTCTGTGTTTCTACCTAGATAGATAATGACATCCAGCTCACCCTCCCATCTTGCCTTCCCGGCAATCCCCAGGATCTTCGTCCTATTCCTCCATGCTGTGGCACCTGGTAGGCATCTTACCTCCCTGTCCTCCACCTCCTGTGTTCCTAGCTGGATCCCTCTTACAATAGCGTCCCCCACCAGGATTCGCCTACTCATCCCCTCTGGGGTCCACTGCTCTCCCCACTGAGATTATCTCCTCTGTTGACCTCCACATCCTTCCCTTCCACTTCTCCTGGTACCTCTGTTTGGTTGCACCTATTTGTCAGTGCAGCATATTAGTTCTGGAGTGGAATAGGATTTGGTGCCTCTGCCTAACCACCCTAACCCTCCCCTTTGTCATGACTTTTTTCTTTTGATAGGATAAGTGAGGTCATTACTATTGTACGTATGGATTTTATTTATTTCTTTGAAAATAGGTATCTGGGAGATGCACACTGAGCCAAAGCTCATTACCAGGTACAACACGGGAAAAGGACATAGGATAAAGACAATGCATTACACAGTCACTTTTCAGTTACAATAATGTGCAATCAGAATAACATGATGAAAACAGATACCACTGCAGGCAAAATGGCAGTGCAAGAAAACAATAAATCGACCAGAAAAAACCTGCACAAGAGTAAGATGGCAATTTAGGAGGAGCATCAGGGAGAGGGATAAGAGGAGCAGAAGAGGGGGAAGGAGCTTTAGCTGAACCCTGAAGGAGATAGGGGAGGCAGAGAGGCAGATGTCAGTGGGGAGATTGTTCCAGAGTTTGGGAAGGTGATACGAGAAGGCTGATTGCCCAGCAGAGGAGTGGGGATGAAGAATGGATAAAGTGTGATGATCCATTGAACAGTAGAGCAGGAGGTGGGGGGGATAATGGAAAGGGGTGTGGTAAAGTAGGAGGGAAGGGACGTAAACCAGTATTTGGAAAACAAGGAGGCGCAGTGGATCTGGTGATGGGAGAGTAGAGTTAGAATGGAAAGGGAGGAGTAAAGTGAGCAAAGATGAATAAAGGGGGGAATTGGTAGCAAAGTGGCAGAAGGAGTTGGAGAGGGTGTTCAATCTGGCAAGAGAAGTGGAGGGACAGTGCCATAAACCATGTCCATGTAATCAAATACTGGGAACACCATTTTGGTAATAAACATCCGGCATACCCATGAAGACAGTCTCTATTGTGGCACAAGGTATGAAGTATGGGGCAGTACTTTGCATTTACGGTGCCAATGTGGGAAGAGAAGTTAAGCTTTCTGTCAAGCCATGCACCAAGGTACTGTACTTGAAGGACTGAACTACTTCTATAGGTTTGCCATCTAAGATGGAGAAGACAGGCAGAGTGGAAAGCCTGGACACTCTCTGACTGGTACCCAAGGTCATGGGCACAGTTTTCTTTGTGTTAACCTATAGTTGATTGGAGTGGAACCAGCACACATGACATTGTGGAAAGTCTTGGTCCACACCTTCCACAGCAGTAGTAGAGGGACTGGAGGTGTAGATGACTGTGTCATTTGCATACATGTGTCTATACGATTTGACACAGACAGAAGGGAGGTTGTTAAGAAAAATGAAGAAGAGAACAGGACCCTGTGATAGGGTGACCCCCTCACACTGAATTTTGTTTATTGAAAATAAAGAATGAGGTGCAAAGGGGCTAGAAAGCCTTACAGCCACAATAAGGTTGCCCTAAAGTGCCAGATAAAATAAAAACATGCTGTGACTTCAAACACTCAGTGCAGAAATGGGTTTACAACATTCCAGATTAACTATAATGTCTCTTTCCTATTATTTTGGATGCAGCCTTTCTTCTATGCATACCTTTCTAATATTCTAACTTGTTTTTGCTGGACTGATCGCCCAGCATTGAGTCTTTAATGCTCTTCCTAATTCTTCTTTTTCTGCCTAGCCCCCTGCACACAAACACATAGCTAGCATTAAGCATACAAGGGCTTCCCTAGTGCAGTTAGGGTGAAAGGAAAGCTTGTGTACTTTGGTGTTGTGTTTGACGATTTAAAGTTACCACTTGCAAAATACTGTACCTGTAGAAGAAAATATGTAAATGCTATGGGTCTGTTCTTTTGGCCCTAAATGAAATATAAAACAAAATGCTTAATTCGCTTTCATGGTTTATGTAGCATCTAACCCCTCTGGTGTGAGTAAACTTCTTGTTACACAAACCACCCCATACTTTATTCTGTATGTTGTACAAACTGCTACAAACAATGCATTAGCAATGCCTTTTGATTTACATTGCTGGTTTTATCTGTATTTCCCTAATACTAAATGAAATGTTTCTTTAAGCCCAAACTGCACACACTGCTATATGTTGAGAAAACGTACATGTTTAAGAAATGGCTGACTCAATATGCTTTTGGTTTACTGGCATCCATTTTGAGGATAACTGTGGATTTAGGATGGATAGCTTCAGTGGGCTTTATAGAACCCTAGCATGAGTGAGTCTGGGAACAAGAAACATAGGACTTCCTGCCTGGGAGGTCCCTTCTTTATTTTCTATTTGCTTTACTGTGCAATTGTGTACAGGCAGATATGTGTTAAAATGTCATTTTTCTTGTGTTGTTTATTTTTCTGTCTGAAACAGCCATATTTAAAATTATTGCAAACATTTAACTAAAAGTTAAGCTATGACTGACAGGTCAAATGATTTCCAGTCCTACAAAAGGAGTTGGCTGAGCAGTCTGGCAGACGAGACGAGACGAGACGAGACAGATCTCATCTGAACTGTGAATTGTGATGGAAGCAGGCCACTGCAGGAGTGAAAACTGGCTGATGCAAGAGGGGAAGTAGTCAGTGCTGGGGTCAGTCTCAGAACGACTGACCAGTGGCAGTGCTAGCCAAGGCTGGGATGTTTTGGACCAGAGCCAAGTTGAACAGCTGGAGGGGTAATTGGTCTACCTAAAGTACGGGCTTCATAGCTGCAGGTGCATGTAGGATAACCCTCAGGTACTGGTTTTGTCCCTGTGAGCCTACTGGCTGAGTGAGAACTGACGACCCTTTAAACCAAGTTTTTACAGTAGCCCAAGGTCATCCTGACAAGTCAACCAGTACGAGAAGCACAGAAGCTCCCAATTCACACTGTTTGACCTTTTGTTTTATTGCCAAGTGTATTGAAGTCATTATGCAATCAAGTGCACTACACTATGGGACATTTTAAAATAACTTTTCTTGCCTTCTGTGGGCCCGATTCTCTAAGCCCTGCATCTGATGCAAGGTGCTTGCACCAAACAGATATGGTGCATGGTGCACCATTTGTCCAGGGCTGCCTCCACACAATTCACAAAAGTGGCCTGCATGGACTGCAGGCCGCCTTCCCCAAACAGGTCCTGCATCAGCCCTGCGCTCTGCACAGTGCTGCGACACAGTGCTAGGTGGACTGCACTGATGCAAGCTGCAGATTGCTATTCTTGGACAGCACCCAGTGGGAGATATTCTAAGTGCCCTTAGACCAGCCAGGGCTAGTGTAGTGGGACTTAGAATGCGTCCCCTGTAGTTATCCTATGTGCCATTGTACGCTGCGGCTGCCCACTGGTTCACTGATGGTGCCCCATCCTGCCAGGTACAGTCACCCATCCCAAGTGCCACCACCCCATTCCCGATGCTGCCTAGCTCACCTGTATGTGGCATAAGCATGTGCCCCTGATCACTGCAGTGCCCAATACCTGGTGGTCTAGTGGAACCCACCCTTTGGTGCCCGGCCAGCTGCCCACTGTGGTCTGCATCTGCACCATAGTGTACAAATGCATTCAGTGTCTGAGACTGGTGGCAGTCACTGTGGACATATGTACAGTAGGTGCCGTTTCCCATACCACACTGGGCTTACAATGGACACCTCCCATGCACCAGGTGCTCGCTGCAAGGGACGGAATGCCGCAAGTATGGGGACTTAAATGCCAGGACCCCTCCTGTAGCTGAATCTGGTGCAGGGTCCATGGCATATGGGGCTTTGGCGCAGGCTGCCATTTGCCGCAGCTGTGCAGAACACAGCCCCATTTGAGAAGCGGGCTCTGTGTCTTTACTGCAGCCCGTCCTCCTTCAGACCCAAGAAGGAGCCCTTAGGGACCCCAGCCTGGATGAGAAGTGGTAGTAACAGCATGGTATTAACTTGTAGCAACATTAGGCAGCACATGAGATAAAAGAGGAACAAGTCAATAGCAGGAGCTGAGAGGCCAGCAGAAATCAGCTTCCCCAGGAGACATGTGAGACACCAAGTCAAAGGCTTTGGCCTGATCATTAAAAATGGTGACCATGATGTGCCCCTGATCCATCCCACAAAAGACAGAACCAGTGACATGCAGCAAGGAGGAGACCATGGAGTGATGCTTTGGAAAGTCAGAGTGAAAGGGGGACAGGAAATTGGAGGAAGAGAGGACATAGGAAAGTCTGGAGTAGACAAGTTTATCTTGCCACTTTGAAAGGGGGTGGGAATATGCCGGAAGTTACAAGGGGAGGAAGGATTACCCCCCTTCCTTTGTGAAGTGGAAGAACAATGGCAATCTTTCAAGACTGGAGGACTACACAGAGGAGAAGGAGATATTGAGTAGGTGAATAAGAGGAGCTGCAATGGCAGGAGCGGAGATGTGGAGGAGTTTAGGATCCAGCCTGTCACTGCTGGACTTGAACATGTTAAGGGAGGTAAATTCCATCAGAGTTTCCTGAGAAGTGCCATGGAGAAATGGAAATCCTGGGAAGAGTGGGGAGCACAGGGGATGGGAACAAGGGGGGGAGGGAAGGGGAGGAACCAGGAGGGACAGTGGAAGGGAAAGTAGGGTTAGTGTGAGGAACTCACTGAAGTAAGCAGCAACAGATGGAGGGTCAGACACAAATGAACAATTTACCAGGAGGACTGGGGGTCCGACTGGTAGGAGGGTCAACAAGGGGTGAATTGCCTTCCAGAATTAAGATGGGGCATTAAGGTTGATTAGGAGGGTGGCCTTGAAGTATTGCATTTGCGCAGTCCTGACAGACTTTATACAGGAGTTTCTGATAACCCTGTAATTGAGGAAGTCAAGAAAGGAGTGGGATAATTTATAACAGGCCTAAGCAAGATCACAGGACTTGCACTGGGCAAGTCCTGCATTGCACTGGGATTTTAGCTAATGGGTTAGCCATAATCAAGGTTGTTTTGTTTCTGGGCTAAACAATTAGTCACCTGTGAGGACCAATCCCCACCACTTCCGGTGATTCTCCACTAATGTCACAATCTGTTTGCCAGCACATATAGTAAATTCAAACATAGCCAACAGAGCTGTACAACTAAACTTATAAAAAACAATAACCCTTCCAATGTTGGAGAGAATTCTCTGAAACTCTGTGGGCCTCTCTGAAATTCCTGCATGCCACCTAACATCCTTCAGATGAATTTATGCTCTGTGTGTATCCCCTTTATACCCTGGCATACCTATTAACTGCTATGAATTTTGCGTAGCGCTATGATTTTTACATTGAAATGTACCCTTGCGCCACAAAGATTTTCTTATGGAAACATAGAAACATAGAAGTTGATGTCAGATAAGGATGGCAAGGCCCATCCAGTCTGCCCATTTTTTATGCCTTATGAACGTGCCATCGGCCTTTACTCTGTCAATCGCCTATTTATTCTTACTCATTTGTTGTACTCCCTTATGCCTATCCCATGCCCGTTTGAAGTTCTGCACTGTATTCCTATCTACCACTTCCTGAGGTAGGCCATTCCATGCATCCACCACCCTTTCTGTGAAAAAGAACTTCCTCACATTCCCCCTCAATTGGTCTACCTCTAATCTCATGCTGTGTCCTCTTGTCCTGCTGTTTTTCTTATAATTAAACATGTTAGATTCTTTCACCATGTTAATGCCCTTAAGGTATTTGAATGTTTCGATCATATCACCTCTCTCCCTCCTTTGCTCTAGGGTATACATATTGAGCTCCGTTAATCTGTCCTCATGTGTTTTCTGATGCAGTTGCTGCATGATTTTGGTTGTCCTTGTCTGGACTGCCTCCATTTTGTTAATGTCCTTGTGCAGGTGCAGCCTCCAGTACTGCAAGTAGTACTCCAGATGGGGCCTAACCAGTGTCTTGTAAAGAGGGATTATTACCTCCCGCTTACGACTTGTGATACCCCTACTTATATACCTCAACATCCCTCTAGCCTTACCTACTGCTTTAGTGATCTGCTTGGATGATTTCAGGTCATCTGTGATGATGATGCCCAAGTCTTCTTTCTTCCCTTGTGATTGCCAGAAACTCCCCTCCCAACCTATAGGTAGCTTCAGGGTTTTTCTTTCCTATGTGCATGATCTTGCACTTCTTTGCATTAAACCCCAGTTGCCAATCTTGAGATAATTTTGACAGTTTTTCCAGATCTCTTCTCATTCTGCCCACCCATTCTGGATCATCTACTCTGTTTCAGATCTTGGTGTCATTTGCAAACAGGCAAGCCTTACCCTCCAGTCCATCTGCAATGTTACTGATGAAGAGATTGAAGAGGACTGGCCCCTGAACTGATCCCTGAGGTAGCCCACTTGTGACTTGCATCTCTTCTGACTGAATACCATTTAGCACCACTCTCTGATTTCTGCCTGCCAACCAGTTTGCTACCCAGCTGACCAACTTCTGACCCACCCCGAGCTTACCTAGCTTATTAATCAATCTTCTATGTGGAACAGTATCAAAAGCTTTGCTGAAGTTATCTTCTTAATACTGTAATATTAGAAACTATTTCTGGACACAGAAACTATTAAATCATTTAACTAACTTAATAGAAACATTACTTAACATTAAATATATGGGCTCATTATTTATAGGCATAGTAATCTTTAAAATAAGAAAGTGCTACACATTCTGACCATTTGGTCTGAATTTTGAAGGCCAGTGCTATGAACTATAATGCTGACAGAGAGTCAGAGTTATGCAGGTAGGGGCAACAGTGGAGCAACCTTACAATCCTGAGAGATCAAAAGGTAGAAAAAAATATCGCAGTGAACCAACACAACTTGAATGGCATTTCCAACCTCCCTCCACCAGCCATATAATAAATAATCACTCTATACTGTTTCCAGGTCCCATCTTTAACCCACAGGACTTAGTATAGGTCGCTCTCTCAAGGAATATTAATCTCCCACGATGTGCTCAATGAGGGCTACCACAGAGAACAGAGTATGCAAGTTTTTTTCAAATGTTATGGATGTAAGATTTGTAAATGCAGTGTCCCGGGGAAAGTGTTCCAGCACCCCAGTGATAGGAAAACTAAAGTTGAGATTAAACAACTAATCACAGGCAACACTAGCTATGTAGTTTGCACACTATGGTTTAGTTGCAACTTAGTGTACACGGGAAAAACTGTACTTCCACAGAAACAGAGGATCCAAGAGCATATACAGCCCATTGTGAGTCAGAGACAGGATACACCCGTGGTGGTACGTTTTAACTTACATCACACTTCTAACCCAAAAGATTTGAAATTCATGGGCCTGGAATGGGTGCCCCCCCCTCCAAGTTCAAGGGGGTGACAGACCGAATCTGCTCTTGGAAAAGGAGAGCATGTGGATTTATAAGCTGAACTGTGTGAAACCTTGCAGGGTAAATGAAAGATGGAATCTAAATCTCTTTTTAAGACATAGATGAATGTTTTGTTAGATGAAAGATCTGCTTGAATACTGAACTATGGCATTGGTATTTGATATTAGTATTTAGAATACATGGTTATCCTCTGTACTTTGTTTAACTCTTTTTCTTCTCTTCTCTTTTTCTCTCTCTCAGGGTAGTTTGGAATCTCCAGTAGTGCAGGACAGCAGAAATTGTATTGCAAATCTATTACCCAAGCCCAGTAATTGACCTGAATTAGGTCTTTACCTACTAAACTCAGGAAGCCTTTATGTTCTGAGGTTAAGTCCAAGACTGGTTAACTCCATATGCCTTCCTATTAGACACCATACTATGACATTGATTATGACTGACTTCAAATTCTGGTTGAGCACCTAAGGCAGCCACAAATAAAATGAATGCACTAAATTTAATGTACTAAGCATAGTTCATGTCTGATAATCATAGAACAGAGCTTTAGGATGTTAAAATAATTTTTTTCACATTTGTATATTTTCATAATTTTCACACTACACGACACATTTGGAAAGAAATCACTGTGTGTAAAACTTAGAAACATCACTATCATATTTTGTGTGTTTCAATGTGATAACTCACTTGTTCAGATGCTTTAACATCATGTTTTCTTCCCATCATCTCCTGTTTCCTTCCCCCCCATTAGCATGGTGCTGTTGATCAATTGGTAAATATTCCTTTTGTGTCATGAATAATAATGAGCATATTTGTATATTTAAATTGTGGTGTTTCCATTCATGACTACACCCCTGAGGAAGACTCGTGAGGAGTCTAAGCACCGGGTGGTCAGGATGGAGTCTTCTTGTTTTTGGCCCTTTTGCAAAATAAATCTTTATCAAAGACTTATTTGCTACTTGCAGTCTTATTTCTTTGCTTGAAGAACACAAGTGACACTGCTCTGTGGATCTTGCTTTTGCGATTGAAAGAGCTGACAGCTCATTGCAGTGAGCAGGGATTCACATTTGCTAGTTGCAGCTTCTGTTTTTGGATCTGTCTTTGGAATGGGGGATGAAGGGGGAGCAGCCCATATCTGCCATTAGTACTTACTGTCTCAACCTGTTGTAGGGAACAGGAAACAGTTTGAAAAGGCTTCACCCCCCCCCCTTCCCTGGGTGTGTTAATTTTACGTACAGAAACAAAACAAGCAGTTTATCTTCCCATTTAGTGCAGAAGTGTTATCCCTGTGACCGATAATATTATTCATGCCACTGCAGAGTACTATAATTAAGTAATAAGGCATGACAGCGTGTGTGTTATTGTGGGATAATGGCACACCTCAGGAAGTGAAGCCTGATACAAAGCCAAGGGTTTCACGCATCAGAAAAGTACTGTTATCCATAAATTACACACACCCTGGAATCTCTTATTGTGATTATAAAATGGCTTCACTTTTTTTTTTATTTTAGGACCAAGTAATGAGGTTCAGAAAGTTAAGAATTTCTGACATGTGCTGTTGTGCTGTGATAACAGCACAGTCATGTGACTGGATAGAAACATCGAAACACAGAAGTTGTTGGCAGATGGGGACCATATGATCCATCAAGTCTGCCCTTGGTTTCCACCAATGTATTTCTCTTACCCATTTAATAATAACATATGAGAGTCCTGGATCTGTCCCAGTAAGACCTCCTTGAGGTCATTGTCGACTGTGGAGTAGTCCCTGTATCGAAAAAAGAAAGAATTCAGATTGTTCAATTTTCCGTAAGCTGGCGGATTTAGCATTGCAACCACATGCAGTCTCTGCTTTATACAAATGACTTAGGGATTTGGTCGGATGTAGGATGAATGTGAGATGAGGTTATTGAGAAAGGGAATTCCCTGGGGCTGCACTGGATTTTGGGACCACATCTCCTTGGGAATTTGTCCACAGATACATTTAAGTGGATAAATTATGAATAATTCAATATTAAATACTCCACAATGCTTATTACATACCTCAACACTTGTTTTCTTTTGGGAAGCTGGCTGATCTGAATTGTGTGAAATGCAAAACTCAAGAGGGTACACTAAGACACCTTCTTTGGGATTGTCCCCTGATCTTGGATTTTTGGAACCATATTAAATCCCGCTTAGATCCGCTTTTAGGCTTATAGGATAGTTTTACTCCTGACCTATGTTTCTTAGGGACTGGAATTCAGCAATTGACAGGTGCCCAGAGATACTATATTGCCTTAATCTCTGCATTAGCTAAATTAGTGATTTTGAGACACTGGCTGGAGGCCCAGATTCTTAGCTACAAAGAGTAGCATGCTGATATGGTCACCATTTTGAGACTA
Source organism: Neoceratodus forsteri (assembly GCA_016271365.2). NCBI lineage: Eukaryota > Metazoa > Chordata > Ceratodontiformes > Ceratodontidae > Neoceratodus > Neoceratodus forsteri. Next base: position 1,023,777,703 of record CM028135.1, on the reverse strand, counting down.
GAAAAGTTAGTGGCTAGTCTGCGGCACAACCTCTCTTATAATGAGAAGAAGTGGGAAAAGTTGGATGTTATTCTAAATTTACCTTTGTTTGAACATCTTACCTGTCATCACTCTTAGCAGGGTTTTAAATACTTGATTAGCAGTTTTTTTCTCGGGACAATGGTAACTGTACAGAAAGTATTTATATAGGTTTTCAAGAAGTGTAATACTTGTTAAACACAGTGAGGAAAGTGCTATGCATTTTCACAATGTTTTAGCATTTTTATGAGCAAAACGCTAATCAATTTTTGGAGTTAAATAAAACCTTGCTTAGTGTAGGATTGTTTTATGGGGCACACTTTTGAATGGGCTGCAACCTTCGGGAATGAATTTCAGGTTGGCTCATCTTTTGTGCTTTCTTTACGTTACAGTTCCTGTTGGGATGTTGTCTATTTAACTTTTCCCTTTTGTTTCTTTTGCTTATTTCTATTTTAATGTCATGCTTCAGTTGGAAGGTATACCAGCTTAGATTATTATATGGACATATTATATGGTAGATTTTCCCTGTTATAATGTTTACAACTGTTGCAGTACTTGAATGTCTTGCTTTACCCTGTGCCGTTTTTCTCTTTAAAAAAAAAAAAATTAATGAAATTTATTAAGTTAAAAAAGAAAGAAAAACAGTTCTCATGTTTAACACCAGAGTGAAGCATCTAGACACCTCAAGAGGCAATTCCAGTCCCACAGTAGAGAAATGTAATACTTTTTCTGAAAGTAATGGTTAAGTATGCAGTATAGCCCAGAGGTTAGAGTAATGAGCTGTGAACAAGCTTGGTACATCCAGTAGACCAGACCTGGATTTGATTCTCTCAACCTCCACTTGCATACTGTGTGACTCTCAGCAAGTCACTTAACCACCCAGTGCTCCCAGATCACCTTTGATAACAAGCACTTGTGCCTAGTTGGCCTTACCAGGTTACAAAAGACTAAAATAATAATAAAAAAGTTCATCTTCTGCTTCACTGTCTAGCGCTTCATCTGAGTTTAACTTAGATGCCAATTACACAGTTTTATCATAAAAGGAATGAGCTGTAGCAGCACCATTGAAAAGAAAAGTTTCCCCTTAAAGATTACATAAAGAATGGCTTCAAAGTGTACAGTGGTTGCCATTCCTGCATCTGTAATCTGAGTTAAATAGCCATAAGTCTTTTTCTTCTCTTTTGATAACAAGACCTACATCGGGATAGAGATGGATCCCGTTTTGAAGAAACATTTCCTTCTTTTCTCTAACAAGCTGTATGTAGTATGTAGATTTTGTCCTCCGAAGATGTGAAAGTCAGGATTATTACAGGTATATGTACATCTGAGGAAACAGCAGATACAGCAAGTACACCCTTCTGTGGCTTTTTACTACAGTGTCATACTTTATAGGCAGATTGTAAATATGTCTCTGTCAGTTCAAAAGTCTTCTAAGTCCTGGGACCCAGCTGGGACAAAAGCAAGCAAGCCCAATAATTCATACATTTCTCATGAGAGGTGTTCCCATGTCTTTCAATGTGAGAATTAATTGTACTTGATCATGCAGCAGCGCAGTTGTGGCAGCCTCTGAAGTCAGCAAATGCGGATGCACAGCATCTTCCACAGATTTTTCAACCATGAACCTTTCCTCCAAAAAGTCATGTTTCTGTTTTTGCAAAATACAGAACCAAGTTCTTTAACTCTGCAGCTGCAGTGTGAATACCCCTTTAGAATTCTAAAATAAATAAATAAAGGGAGGCTATTGTAATCCTCTGTTTTCACCCAAGATCCAGACCCAGACAGTAGACTGGGGGATGGGGGGCCTATTGATGCAGCAGATCCCAGCCAGGTTTAGCCTTCCCTGACCTTTTAACCAATAAGTAAATGGAAATAGAAACTTAAGAAGTTTTGTGCAAGACTTTTTTTGCCCTGAGGTTTCGAGCAGTGGCCATACAACAACAAATAGTTATATAGTGCTTTTTAATCACATGAAAGACTGGTTTAAAAAATATAACTGCAGGAGCTACTTGAAGAATACTGTAGCCATCATAAAGTTGGAAGCACCCCACTTGAATTTTTCTTCTACTTGTGGTGAGGTTTGGGAGAGTCCACACTCAGCAGGTTTAAGGGTATTAATATTCAGTTCCACTATTTCATACAACACCTTTCCAATTAACAGATCTTTGTACAGTATCTGCTGATGTGGAAACAGAAATATAAAAAATGACAGCAGAAAAAGACCACTGGTACATTCAGTCTGCTGGGGTGGGCGAAAGTGTGGATTTCTACTGTCAGGAAAAGTATGCCTCTTTGCAGATGACATAAAGACATGTAACAGGGTTGATACACAAGGAGGTGTGGAAAGGATGAGAAGGGACCTGGTAAGGTTGGAGGAATGGTCAGAAGTATGGCAGCTTGGATTCAATGCAAAGAAGTGCAAAGTTATGCACCTGGGAAACAAAAACCCAGGGGACGATTACACAATGGAGGTAGAGGTAGTAACAACAACAAAAATGGAGAGGGACCTGGGGGTGATCATATCAGATGACCTCAAGGTTAGCAAGCAATGTGAGAATGCAGTAGGGAGGGCTGGGGGATACTGGGATGTATAGGGAGAGGCACCACCATCAGAAAACAGGAAGTTGTTATCCCTTTGTACAGACAGTTGGTGAGACCTCATCTGGAGTACTGCACCCAGTTCTGGAGACCCCATCTCCACAAAGGCATAGACAGGACTGAGGCAGTCCAAAGGAAGGCAGCTAAAATGGTGCAAGGTCTGCAAGAGAAGCCATACTAGGCGAGACTAAAGGAGCTTAATATGTATACCCTTGAGGAAAGGAGGGAGAGGAGGGACTTGATAGAAACTTTTAAGTACCTCAGTGGAATCAACAAAGTCCTAGAGGGTAGCATCTTTCAGAAAAAGAGATGTGCAAGAACAAGGGGACACAATTTGAAGACAGAGGAGGGCAGTTCAGGGGCAATGTGAGGAAGCATTTTTTCACAGAGAGGGTGGTGGACACATGGAACAGCCTTCCTGAGGAGGTTGTGGGGTCTAAAACTGTGGTAGAATTCAAGAATACATGGGACAGACATAAGGCAAGTTTTGTGGGGGGTAGGAAGAAATAGGCTGTTGGTTAATTAGGATCTGCAGCTTAACCTGTAGGTAGGGAAATGGGCAGACTAGGTGGGTCAAGTGGTCCTTATCTGCTGTCTAAGTCTATGTTTCTATGTTTCATGGAAGTTCCGTGAAATTTCAAAAATTTCTCAGAATTGTTTGCTCTTTCGCCTGTGGTGTAATTCTGAACTTTTGCCAAATAACTGTGGATTTTCACCTTGTACTGCAGCACTGAATTACAAACTGCAGACTTTTTACATGGCATGTGGAAATAAAGTCTCTTGCTTAGTATTTTTCTGTGTTTTTTTTTCCTTGCAGTTTAATACATTAACCTGCATTTCTTACATTTATTCTACAGTTTTTCAGCGGAATTTCTGTGAAAGTTGGCAAAATTACTTTGGAACTTTCAGCAAAGTGAAAATCCAACTTTCGCTGAAATTCCGCTAGCAGAATTTTTTTTTCCACACACCCCTAGTCTTCTCTGTTTACTCTGCCCTATCAGGGACCAAATGACTTGTCAGGATTATTACCTTACCTGTCTTACCCTTTCCCACTGCCTTACCACCTTCCCCCATGCAACTATTAAGTATTTTACTTGGTCACAGCTATGTCTGAAGCTATTAATAGTTTGTCACACACCACCTGTGCTGGCAGGTTGTTCCACGGGTCAACCACTCTGCTCTGTAAAATTAAACAAACATTCTCACATCCCGTCTGAATCTTCCCCTGCCATCTTCCAATAATGCCCCTGTTATCTTGTTTATCCAGTGCTATTGAATATTTCCCCACAGTCTGTTTAGTTTATTACTTTCAGGAACTTGAAGATCTGTGTCATATCTTCCTCTTCCTTCTGGTCTCCAGCCACCAGTCCTGCTGAATATTTCCCCCAAAGCTACCTCATTTATTCCTTTCCAAAACTTTAAGGTCTATATAATATTTCCCTCTCCCTTCTGGTCTCCAATGAGTACATGTTCAGTGCCTTAAGTTGAACTCCATAGACTCTGCCCTGCTAGTGCTAAATTATTTTGTTAATACTCCTATCTCTAGCACATATTTATCTTTTCTTACAGGAGGCAGGGACCCCAGAACTGGGCAAAGTATTCCAGCTGTAGTCTCACCAGTGATCTTCAGAGAGGCAGGATTACTTTCTTCCTACTGCTGTCAATCCCCCAGTACACCTCAGCACCTTGGTTGCCTTGCTGTAGGGCTTGCTACATTGACTAGATTTCTTTAAGGAGTTGCTTATGATGACTTTAAAGTCACTTTCCTCAGTGGTAGTGAGCACATTAACCTCTCACATCCAATATTTCTTCCTGAGATTTTTGTTCCCTATGTGCATTACCTAGCACCTGTTGGTGCTGAATTTCTTCTGCAAAACTATGAAACACCTCTATAATCAATCCCAGTCTCTATACAGCTTCCTAAGCTGTTCGTTTCTGTCCTCTGTGCCACAGAGCCTAGTGTCATCTGTGAAGAGACACATCTTGCCTTGATCTTGAACTTGCCTCAAGCTTGATCTTGATGTCTTTGATGACAGTGGAGATGAAGGATGCCAGGGTAGCCTTAAATTGAGAATCTATGTATGTAAGGTTTATTCTTCAGCCCAAAGGGGACATGTCATTTTAAGATTTATTTTAAAACCCAATACCTAAGCAACATCTGTTTATTATAGGTCATAAATTCCTATCTTCATGGGATAGAGAAACACACTTTAGAGATATTATTTATTTATTTGTTTGTTTAATTATTTGATTTGAAAATTGATGACAAGGAAAGGCACACTGAGACAAGGCTTGTTTCCAGAGGATACCCAGAGGAAGGGAACAGGGGAGGCAAATACATTGCATGGACACAATACAAAGTTAAATGCAATTACATAGCATTGGCAAAGTTCACAATACAGTAAAGTGGAATACAGAACATGATTACAACAGGAGTAAGTGCAATAAGAGCAAGCAGCAAAAATCAGTCAATTCAGCCATCCATACACTGGAGTAGGAAACAAATGTAAGGGGGCATTAGGTAGGGGGAAAGCAGGAGCAGGGGAGTGGCAGAGTTTCAGCTGGTACCTATGGAAAATGGGAGGTAGTGAAATGGAGAGAGGATGACAGCAGGTTCCAGAGAAGGGAGTTAATAGCAGAGGAGCAGGATGACAAATGGTGAAAATGTGAGGATCCCTGGAGAGAATGGATCTGGAGGCAGAGGGTATGGAGAAGAGGAGTGAAGAGAGGAAAGAGAGAAGAGACCCAAACCAGTATTTGGTAATGCATGAGACACAGTGGTTATGCTGAAGAGAAGGTAGAGGAAGAATGGATAAGGAGGAGTAGAGTGAGCAATGGTTGGTATGAGGGGGGAAGTTGGTAGCAAACAGAAGGAGTTGCTTAGGGTGTCCAGTCTGGCCGAGGGAGTGGTGCCATAGACCACGTCCAATAATCAAAGACTGAAAGTACCATTTTGATAACAAGCTCATGGTATGCCTATCGATACAGACAAACTCTCCTGTGGCAGGCATGGGGTCATAATGTCGCAGGACAATATGCTGCATGGAAAAATAACACTATCAATACAGCGTGTTTCTTGCCATGTGGCATATCTCTTTTTTCTGTGCTCCGCCCCACACCCCCTGAACCCACCCCCCCAATATAGATTCTCAACTCCGGGGGGGGGGTCAAGTTGGAGAGCACACAAAGTTAAAGAAAAAATAAAAGTTTCTGGGACCAGGAATCAAACCCAGTGCCACAAGCACTGCCTGGGTTCCCTACTTCTGTGGCTCAGTCTGTTGAGCCACAGCAGCTGGTCAGCAGAACCCACTTCCAGCAGTATATGGGGTATTACACCATTCGCTCACTGGTGAAGTGCTGTACCAGGTTAGCCATAATGTTGCATGCTATTAAGCATGCAACATTATGATCCGGTATGGTTGTGGCACAAGGTACCAAGTTTAGGGTGTAGTATGGCATGGATGACATAAATTTGGGCAGAGAAAACTTGCTTTTTAGCTACATACTGAGCTATATTAATAAAAGCAAGAGGTGTGCCATCCAAGGTGGAGAAGAGAGGCAGAGTTAGGAGTCTGTCAAATTTATGGCTGGTGCCCATGGTCATGGGCACCAGTTTTTTTTGTGTTGCCCCTTAGCTGGTTAGAGTGAAACCAAGGCAGAACATTGTGAATGTTTTGTTGGAGCAGACCTTCCTTGGCTGTAGTGGAGGGGCCAGAGGTGTAAATGACTGTGTCATCTTCATACATGTGGATATGTGAGTTGGCACATGCTGTGAGGAAGTTGGTAAGGAAGACGGAGAACAGGATGGTCACCAGGATGGAGCATTATGAGACCTCAACCTGGAAGGAAAGTGGAGGTGACAGGGTACTACCAATCTTTACTTACTTGCCAGAGAGGTAATAATGGAACAAGTCTGCTGCAGCAGCTGAGAGGCCAGCAGCACTCAGCTTATCCCAGAGGAGAGGGTGGGACACCGAGTCAAAGGCCTTGGTCAGATTGATGAAAATGGCAGTTGTGATGTGCTCCTTATCCATTCCTGAGAAAATAGAATCAGTTACATGCAGAAGGGAGGAGATGGTGGAGTGATGCTTCCAGAACCCAGAATGGGAGAGGAAACTGGTGGAGGATAGAAAGTTGGAGAGTCTGGTGTAGACAATCATCTCTTGCAGTTTAGCAGTGGAAGGGAAGAGGAACATTGGCTGGATGTTGGTTCACAGATCTGCCTAGATAGAGAATTTGTTTTCCAGATTCATGGGGGTGGGTCTCCAAGGCATACTTTTTAATGAGAAAGAAATCAGCAAAAGAAGGCAGACAGTCTGCAATTACATTACATTAGATGAAAGGTTGGCAATATGGCTTAAAATAAGTTGGAGAATGGAGCTCCATTCAAAAAAATTCAGTATTCAGACCCAGAAGCTGTACATTAGAGATGAAGGAGAAAATATTTAAGACAATAACAGTGAAGATGACCTAAGAGCTCAAAGGGATGTTGCAGAAATTGTATTACAGATCCCATGATCTGCAGCCTAAGGCCAGTTTGTAAAGCAGAAGCATTCCATTCAACAAGCTTGTCATGATGCACTTTACCAGCACCTGTTCAGTATCAGTAATGCAGTGTGACCACAGTCTAACCAGCCAATCCTACCACATTTATTTAACCGCTTAAGTCAAACAACTTAAGAAGTGTATGTATTCACTGTTTCATGAGATGAAGGTGCAACAGAAACCCAACAAAAGACAACCATGACTGACAGAAAGTGTGACCCATGGCAGCAAAAAGCCTGACCGTAGTGCTGTCTTTCTGGACATAAGCGGTAACAGAGTGAACTAAAACATTGGGTGATGCTTTGAGGAGGAGGAGGAGGAGAAGAAGGAGAAGGAGAAGGAGAGAGAGAGAGAGAGAGAGAGAGAGAGAGAAGATTCTTCAAGGAGCTTTAAATCACATTTTCTTTATGACCTAATGACTCAACAGAACTGCACTGTGCTTCTGTGGTTGTGACCAAGGTTCTGGAGCAAGCCAGGGGAGCCTAGATTGCTGCAGCCAGGGCTGGGGAGTGGTTCCAAGGGGAGTGAGAGCCAGTCCAGAGGATGTGTCTGGTGCAGCAGACGCCCCTAGGAGCAAACTGGAAAGTCTGCTTCCTCATCAGGCTGCTGTGACTAAGGCACTTAGGGCACTGTGCAACATCAGGGGAGATCAGAGGGAATGGGAAATGGGTAGAAACGCATACAAAGTCAAGCCATCTGAATGGTTGGCACTGGAATACTGAGTTTTGCAGTACATAGATCCCCAATGGCATGATGGTCGGAGAGCAGGAGACTGGGCTGGGGTCTGTCAGGGTCCTGAAAAAAAAAGAGCAGTAATGGCTCGAGGGCCAAAAAGCTGCATAAAATAATCACATTTTCTTGCACCATCAAGATGTTCCTGCTCAATAGCTAGAAGCATGAAACCAGCTGAGAACTGAAAGCTAAAAAAACTAAACCTTACTGAAGTAATCTCCATCAGCTAGATGTCTCCTAGGGTTGTACAGGCTGCTACAGATGCTACATTGAGCACTCCCTTACCTGGGAATGGCTTGGTAAAGCCTGCTGAAATTTGAACGACTGTGCCCACTGCTCTATAGCATTTATGGTGGCTCTCTTCATCCTCAAACAATCAGACACCCTCTAGGGTCATGAGAGCTTCTCCAGATGCCACATCGAGCCCTCACTTACCCCAGCCATCTCATCAGAACAGTGTGGCACCTAGAGGAGGCCCTCTTATTGACTGCCCTCTTCATGGCCATGCCAGCCAATCAAGAGCCACTCTCAGGACACTGGGTGTGTTTTTACAAGACCTGCTAAAATTTGAACAGCACCTGCTGCTTTTAAGATTTCACTGTGGCTCTCTTCCTTCTCCACCAAATGGGATGCCTGGTAGGGTCATGAGAGTTGTTTCAAATACCACATTGAGCCCTCTTTTTCCCCAAACTATCTCATCAGACCAGCGTGGTACCTCCAGGGATCCTTCTGCTGGCTACCTTCTTCATGACCCAGCCAGCTAATTGGGAGCCTTTCTTGGTACACTGGGCATTGTTTTATCAACCTACCAAAATCTGAACAACAGCACCTACCACTGTTCAGCATTCCCAGCTGTACTCTTCTTCCTCCACCAAGTGGCTGCCTGCTAGGGTCTTGAGAGCTGCTCTACATACCATATTTAGCTCTTCCTTACCCCAACCACCTCATTGTACTAGCTCACCCCTTCAGGGGACCTTCATAATGTTTGTCTTCTCCACGGCCCCACCAACCAATTGAGAGCTGCTGTTGGGACGCTAAGCATGGCTTTCTCCAACTCTCAAAAGGTCTAGAATATTTAGCAGCCCTCAGTACTGCAGCCCTGAGCATGAATAACTGGAGAACAAAGAGAATCACACTAGGTGCATCAGCATGAGCAGCAGTTGGCATGAGACACTGCCCCCCAGAACTGAGCCCAGCATTACTTGGACCATACCAGACAGGACAAACTGCAATTGTGAATAGCCTCTTGGGTATTGCAATCTATTTTCCAATGTAGCCTTACTCACTGCTGTAATGTTAATTCAACTACTGTATGCCATACTGTATATTGCTGTGCAGACACTGCTCTGATTATACTAGATTATTCACAGTGGTCATTGCCCTACTGATTTACAGTGCTTGCCTTTCTGCTGAACTGCTGATAGTTTAGTAATACTGTTAACTAGCCACTCCATACCATTCTTTACTTTTGTGTCAGCACTCCCTTCACCTGATCCAATGCTTACCATTCCTGCACCCTATCCGGGTGGTACTGATGTTTTGATTTCTACTTAGCATTTTCCTAGACCCACTGCATACTCCTGTGACCCCTATGAGCGTGGTCCTGTTATTTTTATTTTCATTTAATATTTTACTAGGCCCATTGCATATCCCTGCAACACATTATCTGGGTAGTCCTGTTCTTTTAATTTTCACACTGCTTACCTTTGTGACACCCTATTTTGGTGGTCCTGTTATTTCTATTTCCACTGAATATTCTACTGAGACTTTACCTGCCCTAGTTGCTTCTTAGCTGGTGGGGGGGCTATTTAGTCCTGCTGCACTAAATGGGTGCTTTGCCCTTTCACAGTACACCTTATGGTGACAACATTGTTTACAAGCTCCCACTTAACATGGTCCTTCATACTGTCAGAATGTTTTTATGTGCTGCCACTTGACCAAGCTGCCCTATTTATTTTTACAAACAGTCAAAATGTACCCCATCTCCATAAACAAGTCATGAGTTGTACACTCCCTCACTCTAGCCAGCTCTCCTGGAGAAGACAGAGGGTCACTTTCTGTGTGCTTTTATATCCTCCCTGAATATACATGTTTGCCCCCTGTCCACAATAAGCATTCTAAGCTCCCTGATCCTCTTATCACTTCTACTACTGGGTGAAGATATTAAAAGAAACCCAGGCCCGATTACCTCTCCCCTCTGCCACAGTGACCCTCCTTTTGACAGACAGGCCCAGGCTAAAAATGATGCACATTAATGTTTTCATCCTCCTGTCCAAGATCTCAATTAGAAGCCTGGGTCTCCTTCTAGAACCCAGATATAATTTGGTATCACTGAAACATGGTTAAAACCCCCATCCCTGACTCCAGCTGCCACATCAGGGGCTTTACCATGATCAGGAAGGATAGATGGGCATCCAAAAAAGGAGTTTGTGTCCCACTATACTTTAAGGATATGCTAAGTGCAACCCTAATTTATAGCAATGCCACCAACAATACTAGCTGTGAATGGATCATCACCAGACTCTCACTTGTCTCTGCTAACAAAATTATATATTGGCTGCTCTTACAATCCACCCAAAAGTGATCTATCTGGCCTCACTCAATTGATGCAAGGCACTGGTCTGGTCACTGCTTCCCTATGAGAAAGCTCATTATATTAAGGAGTTTTAACATTAACTGGCTATGTGGTACCCAACTCAAACCTAAGGAACTGCTGAAAAAACTCAGTTTCTCCTAACTTATCACCCCTCCCACCAGCCTCAATCATACATCCTTGAACCGCTGCCTTCTGGACTGAATCATCACCAGCCACAAGGACCATGTCCTCCAGGCATGAGTTCTATCTGACTCCCTCAATGATAATTCCCCAACTCTATGCATCTGGTCCTGTAAGCACTGTCACACTCCCTCCGTGATTCTGTCCTTTAGAGACTTTTCTAAATGCCACATGCCTACTTGTTCTTGGACATTAGAGTAGTCATATGATCAGTTGTCCACACTCTGTCCAGTGTAAATGCAGCTCTGGGCTTCTGCACTGTACCCCTATCCTCCATTTATGACAAGTACTTTCCTGTCATCAGCCACAGAGTGTGGGATGGGAAGACTAGATGGCTATCCAAATAAAGTACTCCGAAAAATGATAGAAAAGGATGTTCTCTGAGTTGCACACCAATTCTCTCTCTCACCCTCTTCCTGGAGCAATAACCAAAGGCTGTACAGTTATGAACCAAGGCTGGGTCCCTAAATGACCACCTTCAAGTCACAGAGGCCTTCAACACTAAATTGTCTAACCTGTCTGATTGCCTGGCTGAGCTCTCACCCAAGGACCCTTTCTCTGCTCATAACAGCCAGGTCACTGATGAGCTCTGAATTCCATGCTTCCATTTTAAGTTTACATTTCCCATGAGATCTATTGCCTCCATATGACTCTATCCAGCTATGGTATCGCTGGCAGTGATGGTCTCTGCCACAGGTTTCTTAAGCTAATTGCCAAATACACTGTTAAACCTCTTGCTGCCATTTTCAACCTATCAATCTCCTTGTCTGTTTCAACATTTTCGAAACAGGCCAGGGTAGTTAATATATTTAAATCCAGTAATCCTACCCTTATTGACAATTACCGACCAGTTTCCTTTCTCTCCCACATAAGTAAGATCCTTGAAAAAAAAAAAATAATTTTCTAACAATTATCAGAACATGTGTCCAAATATAACCTGCTTTCTCCCCACCAACATGGTTTCAGGGAGGGCCACAGCACCACCACTGCCATGGCATGCTTCACTGATCACGTTTATTTATTCATTTGGTAACCGGGTTGTTGCACTGATCCAAAGATCTTTTTCAGGCATGGCCTGGGCCAGAAACTGGCACATACAACACAAAAATACAGTGAGAGAGCAGCGTGGATCATAAAGTGAACATAACAGTGGAGGTCAAGCTAACAGAGAAATTATAAGGTAAACAGTACCAGATACATCAGCAACTGAGCAGACACGGTATATAACATTTAGGTAAACAGGGTAAGGTTGCTCCATCATTCACAAAATAAATAACAATAGTATTCAGGACAGGAGAGGAGAGGAGAGCACTAGAGGGGCGGGGGTAAGGGTGAGCTGCAAGGGAGGTGAAGCCATGCTAGAGACCTGTGGGCAGATGCAGACGCAAGTCATGGTAGACAGAAAGTGCATTCTTTACATGGAATTTAGTTTTAGGGGTGGGTCAGGGCAATGTAGGGATGAGGGAAGGTCATTCCATAATGAGGGTCCAGCTGCAGAGAAGGCTCTTAGGCCCATCCTCATAGTTATGTTAGGGTGTTCAAGTTGAAGGTATGAAGACTGATGTAGATTGTGGCAGCAAGTTCTAGGCTGGATAAGAAGGGATAGTGGAGAGTAGGAGGGAGTGTGCAAAGTATCAGCAATGGTCCGGGACAGCAAGTAGGAGCATCGTGCTTGTGGAGGGAGCCAGTTATGGGACTAGTAAAGAGTGCAGTGGTGAGGGAGGAGAGGGGCATGGAGGGCAATGTGACATATACAATTTTAGGTAGCATCTAGGTGGTTAAGGTTGGTAATGGAGTTGAGGGAATACAGTGGGCAGCCATAGTCAAGGAGGGGAAGAAGGCTGCCATGGACAATAGCAAGGCGGGCTTCCAGCAAGAGGTGATCGATCATGCGATAGCAGAGCCCTATCTTCTGAATGATGCACCTGCTCAGTGAGTCAATGTGATCAGTGTAGGTTAGGGATGGGTCCAGGATTACCCCCAGATACTTGAAGGCTGGAAGTGTCAAGGGAAGATCCATCGGGGGATTTGACAGTGAGAAGGCCACCATTGTGGGCTAGGGCAGAGAGTTTTGCTTTGGAACCAAAAAGCATGGCTTTTGTTTTAGCAGCACTGACCAACAGTTTATTGGTGGAGAATGAACAATGTTCCTTGCAGAAATCATCAGAAAGAATGGCGGATAGAGAGGAGGGGCAGGAGTTACTTTTGTATACTGTAGTATTAAGTCATCAGCCTAGAGGAGTGATTTACAGGATTGGCCCTCCAACGAGAGAGAGTTAATGAAGAGGGAAAAGAGGAAGGGGACAATAACAGATCTCTGGGGGACACCCACAGAGACAGGCAAGAGGGGGACAGTGACATCACCAAGGCAGATCATCTGTGTTCTACCAGAGAGGAAGTTATAGAGCTAGGTGGTGGAGGCAGGGGAGAAACCAAGGGCATTGAGGTTTGCTATTAGGAGGTTGAGTTTTACAAGTTCAAATGCCTTGGACAGATCAACAAACATTGCACCAGCTAGCTTTCCTTCATCCATAGTCCTCAGCACATGGCCAGAGAAGAGGGCAAGGGCCATGGTAGTGCTATGCCCCTTCCGGAAACTATGTTGAGTTGACGAGGGCAAAGGAGATTATATTTGGAGATATGCTCTGTACTTTGGTAGTTTACTGCCTTCTTTTGGAACTTATCAAGATGGTGCAGAATGGAGATGAGATGGTAGTTGTACATAAGACTGGGGTCACCTGATTTATGAATGGGGACAATTTTGGCCTTCTTCCAGAGAGAGGGAACAGATGCTGTAGTAAGGGAGAGGTTAAAGATGAAGGTGAGTGGATAGGCAACATCCTGGGCCACTAGTTTTAAGAAGCTTGGGGATAGACCATCACTACCAACACTCCCTCAAGATGGTAGGCTGAGATGTTATCAAGGGTATGGATGAAGACAAATTAATTGTTGCCATGTTTGTGGATCTGTCAAAGGTCTTTGCTCTAGTGGACCACAATATAATACTAGACAGACTCACCTTTCTGGATTCTCCACCATGATCACATCCTTGTTCTGCAATTATTGTACCTCTTAGGGAGAACCCAAGTGGTGTGTACGAGGGGCTCAACTTCAGCTCAGTGGGCATCGAAAGTGGGGTCCCTAGAGGATCAATCTTTAGTCCAGTTCTGTTCTACCTATTTGCAAACTCCCTCCCTAAAGAGTGCAAGGGTTGCCACATTTTTTACACAGATAATTTGATTCTCTTTCACAGTGCCAAGACCCCAGCTGCAATATCCTATACCCTCATTGAGGACTTTCATACTACCCAGAGGTAGTTTTTCACAAACAGTCTCCTAATTAATGCCAAGAAAATGAAGACTATGCTGTTTGGATCCAAACTCAGGCTCATCAAATGGCCAGGGTCTCTATATCCTAGAATATCCAGTCACTGGATGGACCCCCTTTGAACAAGTAACAACCTTCAAATGCCTAGGGTTCATACTTGACCGTTCTGTAACTTTTCCAGACTACATGGGCTCACAGTTAGAGAAGTGAATGAGAAAGTGGGCATCCACTTCCAGCTAAAGGACTATATGACCCCTGAAGTGTGCTTTGTTATAGCTCAGGGTATGCTGCTCCTTCTTCTAGAGCAATGCTCCCCTATTTTTACTCAAATATTATCCATCAGTTTGTACAGACTCAAAACAACTTAGAACAGCATCTGTAGGTTTGTTTTGTTGGCTCCTTATTCCACTCACCATTGCTCCCTCTATCAGGCTCTTGGCTGGCTCTCCCCACAAGCCCACTCTGAGTACTTACAGGGCAGCCTTGCTGACAAATCTCTTCAGGAGAAGGGGTCATGTTAGAACTATTCTACTCTACTGGGGCTAAAGAACTAGGACTCTACTACTGGGACCTTCAATTTAGGGTAAAACCAAACAAACAAAAAAAAGTGTGTTTGTCTGAGTTGGGTGTAGTGAATTGTTATCGGTGCAGTTAGCAGTGGGCTGGGTGAACAAGGAAACTATGAATTAGGTGGAGTGGCTTAAGAAGAAGGAAGTCAGGTGTTTTGGATTTAAAAAACTGCCCTAGATAACTTCTGACAGAGAACCGCAAGAGGAAGGAGGTGCTGTTAGAACTATACTCTCTACTGGGGCTATATAGTCCCCCCACCCCCACCCCCATAGCTAGTTCTACTTTTATAGGCAGAGGATTTGACTGACAACAGGAACTTCCTGTTTGGGAGCAGGAAGGGAGTGGTCACAGAGGCAAAAAAGACTCACCATCCTAGAAGGAAAAGAGTAGCTCTCCACCACCCCCAAGCTGCTGGAGGTCTGACTCTGAGCAAGTGAGAAGGAGACTACTGAGTAAAATAGGAACTTCTTGTCACAGAATAGGAAGATTAGGATCTTTAAGGGTATGGAGGCAGTAGGAAAGTAGGGATACAAAATGTATATAAAAATAAAAAAAACTAAATAAATAATTAAATAGAGAGAGGAAAGAGTAAGTATACAAAATAACAGTTAAAGGGAAACTCCAATTGAGTCCCTCAGTGCAGCAGCAGCTGCAGAAATGCCCGATTAGGACTTTCAATATAAAATAATTTTTTTTTAGTACCTGGTGCCAGGTGCCCTGGAATTTTAATAGAAAACATCAGCTTGCTCCATCATGGCGACAGACCCGCAGGCGGACATCTCACGCACCTTGGATGACTTCCGCAGCAAAGGTTATGCTAATGAGGTCTACCAACATCTGCCATTTGTTGGTAGCCCTCATTAGCATAACCTTCATGACAGAAGTCACCCGAGGTGCGCGAAATGTCCACCTGCGGGTCTGTTACCATGATGGTGCGAGCGGATCTTTTCTATTAAAATTCCAGGGCACCAGGTACTAAAAAAAATGTATTTTATGTTGAAAGCTCAAACTTGGCATTTCTGCAGCCGCTGCTGCACTGAGGGACTCAATTGTGGAGTTTCTCTTTAAGGGGTCACAAATAAGATATGATAGAAGTGGTGCAGTACAGTGGCTGTGGAACAGCAGTCTTCTGGGAGATGTTCTGGAAGATGCAGTGTTGTCCCATTTGCAGGCACCTCTCTGGGCTGAGGGAGGAGGTTGCTCATCTCCAGGCTGAGTTGGCCAGGATTCAGGGGACCTCCTCTCCCACCCAGGGACCACCAGGGCCACTGCCACTACCTCAGAGTGTGCCAAGAAAGAGGACTGGCTGGACCAAGGTGGGCTCAGGGAGGGAGAGGGGGGTGGTGGAACAGAGGCACATTCCTCCAGTTGTACCTCTCTACAATTCATATGCTGTTCTGTTGGAGAGTGGTTCCTCTATGGAGGCACCTGCAGTGGAGACCAAGGAGGATGCTGGGAACCTCCACAAAGGAAATCCACAGGAGGGTGGCATGGACCCCACAGGGGAAGGAAATAACTCCTGGTGGGAGACTTAATCATTAGGGGGTAGAACTGGGGAAGGAAGAGGAGAGGGAAGTAAGGTGCCTGCCTAGTGCCATGACTTGGAGGGATAGGGAGCGAATCCTCAGGATCATGGGAGTAGCAGCCTGAGGGAGGTAGCCGGGTGTCATTGTCCACCTAGGGACAAATTACCTGGAAGAGAATGGAATCACAGAAGTGCAAAGAGTTTGAGAGAGGCCTTAGACAAGTAGCATATATGATAAATGTCTCAGAGGTGCTGCCTGTCTATGGCAAGGGTGCTGCTAGGGTACTCCACACCATGGGATTCAAAGAATGGTTGAAAAACTGATGCGGAGCTGAGGGTTTTAGCTTCATTGTGGACTGGGGGTCCACCTGGAGGGATACAGGCCTATACTGGCATGATGGTCTGCATCTGTCCTGGAGGGGAACCAGAATCCTAGGTGATAGGTTTAAATGCTTCATTGGCAAGCATTTAAACTAGCCAAGAGGGGAGGCACTGAAAAGGAGCAGGGAAAACCAAGTCTCCCCCCCACAAAACACAGTAGTCAGAGAGGTAAACACCAAGGTAGTGAAGTCAATAGGTAGCAGGACAGGGGTAAATTCAAAAAAAGGCAGTAAGGACAGAGATGGGGTTAAAATGGATAAGGGCATCAAAAAATGGAGGGTGATGAGTACCAATGCCCGTAGTCTGTATAACAAGTTTCCTGAACTAGTGGCCTTGATGGAAGAGGGACACCTGGATATCATGGCAGTCACAGAAACAAAGTACACTAAGACCATGACTGGGATGTCAACATACCAGGGTACACAAGCTACAGGAGGGACAGGGAGGGTAAAAGAGGAGGAGAAGTAGCTCTCTATGTAAGGGAAGGGATCAAACAATGGAACTAAAGGATAAACAGGGAATAGAGAAGGCACTGTGGGTCACTCTGGAGACAGGAAATGGTACTACAATCCACATGGGTGTTGAATACAGACCCCCATCTCAGGGGGAGGCAATGGACAAGGAAATGATAGAAGGCATCCTTAGACTGGAAGAAAAAGGGGAGGTATTGTTAATGGGGGACCTGTATATGCCAGATGTTAAGTGGAGCACCTTTGCTGCAGCCACATCCAAGAGCAGGGTTATTCTTGATGCCCTACAGGGGGCATGCCTCAGACAGCTAGTGGTGGAAGCCACTTGGGAGGGAGTATCTTAGACCTGGTTCTATCAAACGAGGATGGAGAAAGGATCTCAGATTTAGAAGTGGGTAGCCATCTGGGGACAAGCGACCACCAAACAGTGTGGCTCACGATAAACACAGCCATAGAGTCAAGCCATACAAAAGCAAGAGTATTGGGCTTTAGGAGGGCAGACTTTGGGGAAAATGAGAGAGTGCCTCAGAAAAGCACTAGCAAACAGACAAGAAGCAGGGGTGGAGGAACAATGGAGAAGAATCAAAACAGCCATCACAGAGACAACACACCTTTGTGTGATGTAAATCGACAAAAAGAAAAGAAGGAAAAGCCACTATGGTTCTCAAAAGACGTGGCAGGAAAGATTAAGGAGAAAAAGGTAGCATATAGGAAGTATAGGGAAACACAGAAGGAGCAGGACAGAGAACTGTACCAGTTAAAGCAGAAGGAAGCAGGAAAGGCAGTCAGAATAGCACAAGCCCAAACTTGGGAAAAGATAGCCAACTCAGTTAAGAAGGGGGATAAAACCTTTTGCAGGTACATTAAGGAGCGAAGAAAGACCAAGAGAGGGATAATGAGGCTTAATAAAGGGCAGGGAGGGTGGGCAGAGGGTGACAGTGAAAAAGCAGGGATACTGAATGAATACTTCTGCTCAGTATACACAAAAGAAGAGGAGGGGAGGTACCTAAATCAAAGAATAGAAGCACTCTGGATAGAGAGGCCGATACCAGTCCATTTACAGAAGAAAGGGTTCTGAAAGAACTCTTCAAAATGAAGGTAGACAGAGCAATGGGGCTTGGTGGGATTCACCCAATAATTCTAAAAGAACTAAGGGTAGAACTAGTAATGCCACTGACTACCCTTTTTAACAAATCATGGGAGGATGGTGTGGTACCTGAGGACTGGAGGAGGGCAGATGTGATTTTCCTTTACAAAAGTGGGATTAAGACAGAGGCAGGAAACTACAGACCTGTTAGTTTGACCTCACTGGTAGGGAAAATGATGGAATCACTTCTGAAGGAAAGAATTGTTGAGTTCCTAGAGGCCAGTGGGGCACAGGACCCAAGGCAGCATGGACTCACATCAGGAAGGTCATGTCAGACGAATCTAATAGATTTCTTTGACTGGGTGACCAAAGTAGTAGACCAGGGAGGGGCTGTGGATATGGCCTACCCAGACTTTAGCAAGGCATTTGACACAGTCCCACACAAAAGATTAATATACAAGTTAGGTAGCTTTGGAGTGGGTCCCAAGGCTGTAGCCAGGGTAAAAAATTGTCTGGACAACAGGACACAGAAGGTAATAGTAAACGGAGTCCACTCTGAAGAAACGGGGGTTAACAGCGGGGTATTACAATGTTCAGTACTGGAACCGGTCCTTTTTAATGTTTTTATAAGTGATATTGCAGATGAACTGGAGGGAAAAGTATGTCTCTTTGCAGACAACACAAAGATCTGCAACAGGGTTGATAAAGAAAGTGGGGTGGAAAGGATGTGAAGGGACTTGGCAAGGTTGGAGGAATGGTCAAATGTATGGCAGCTTAAATTCATCGCGAAGAAGTGCACAGTTATGCACCTGGGAAACAAAACCCAAGGGAAGAGTACACAATAGGGGGTGAGATACTAACAACAAAAATGGAAAGGGACCTGGGGGATGTCATACCAGATGACCTTAAGGTAGGCAAGCAATGTGAGAAGGCAGTAAGTAGGGCTGGGGGGATACTGGGAAGCATAGGGAGAGGCATCACCAGTAGAAAACAGGAAGTTGTTATCCCTCTGTACAGACAGTTGGTGAGACCCCATCTGGTGTACTGCATGCAGTTCTGGAGACACACATCTCCTCAAAGACATAGACAGGATGGAGGCTGTCTAGAGGAGGGCAACTAAAAAGATGCAGGGTCTACACCAGAAGACATATGAAGAGAGATTAAAGGAGCTTAATACGTATACCCTCGAGGAGAGGAGGCAGAGGGGGACATAATAGAAACTTTCAAGTACCTCAAGGGGAATCAACAAAGACCAAGAGGGTAGCATCTTTCAGAAAAAGGAATGTGCAAGAACAAGGGGGCACAATTTGAAGATAGAGGGGGGACGGCGCAGAGGTAATGTGAGGAAATATTTTTTCACAGAGAGGATTGTTGATACATGGAACAGCCTTCCTGAGGAAGTAGTGGAGTCAATAACAGTGGGGGAATTCAAGAATGCATGGGACAGACATAAGGCAATTCTAGTGGGGGGTAGGAGGAAGTAGGCTGTTGGTTAACTAGAATCTGTAGCTTATCCATTAGATAAGGAAATGGATGCACTAGATGGGCCAAGTGGTCCTTATCTGCCATCAAATTCTATGTTTCTATTTTTCCTCAAACCCACGCCTGATCCCTGTAGCCTCAGTTCCTCCTTACATCTTATATAAGAGTGTTCCCAGGCTGCCACCTGCATGGGACAAAAGGCCTTCTTCATTATCTCCCCTAGGTACTTGAGCAGCTTGTCTATTCCCTCCCTCTCTCTAGATTCAAACTCCCTTTTAAAATCTCCATATAGGAGTGTACTCAGTTTCATCTGTCTGCAAGTGCCCCCCCCCCATACCTAGATTTTTACAAATCCTGCTTGTCTCTTTTCCTTTCTCTTGTCATTATCTTTGTGTTTGCTGTTGAATATTCTGTATGTTTTATATATTGTCATTACTTATTGTTGGGATTGCTTTCATAATCTTGGTGTGTAATTTCAATGTATGTACTGGTACCTTGGTATGTATTGGTTGATTGACTTGTTTACCCATTGTCAACACTGGGCTAACTGACTATATCAGTCCATGCTTGTCATGTATGTGTTTTTGCTTTTACTGATTCACTGTTTTGTGTCACACTGATGTCCCATTTCATGTATGAAAACAGTCCCTGGGACTAGTACACCCACAGGGTTAACAAATAAATAAAAATAAAATAAAATAATTCTTACTCAATATAAGCTGGACTCTGTACTCTGAACAGATCTGATTAAGTTTGAGGGTTATCGTGCCAGCATGGTGTTGAAGACGTTTTGTGCTTAAATACAGTACCTACAGTACTTATCTAGAGGGAGGTTTATGTGCATAACTTAACTGATTTGAATTACATTATAGATTTCATTTATTTATAACATTTATCATAGTAACACTGAAAGTACAAGTTCCTGACAAAAACATTGACTGGTCACAAAGCTGTATATATGTTCATTCAGTCATTTCTGAATATCTCTGCTATGCTTTTATTACATTAGATATTTTTGTTTAATAAAACCAAAATTCTTGTTTGATTCTATCTTTGATGTAGACATTTTTTCCGTTTTGTTTTCCTCCAATGGTCCACAAACACATTTTGTAATTGATAAATAAATAACATTACCCCTTGTAGCACTGAACTAGAGAATAATTAAGTGACACCATTCAGTTAGCCGAATTATATGAAGGAATAACCAGCTGATGTACAGTAGGTGATTATTTAATGAGCCCATGGTGTTTAATCAACTTCGGATGCTGGTTATTCCTAATATATTCCAAATAACTGAATGTTATTGCTATTATATGAGTAGGGATTTTGAACCCATGATTTTAAAAGTTCTTTGGAAGTTTAAGTGGAACATGCTTGTTTTACCCTTTTTTCTTTGAACTAAATTGAAAAACTACATTGGGTGTGTCTGAAATGTGGATAAGCTACAGTGGGCATGTCCAAAATGTGGTTGTAGTACCATGTGGAGCATTAAATGACAGTTTTCGTTTGTTTTCATTGGCTGGCAAGAGATATCTTTAATATAATGAAAGACATCAAAGAAGTGTGAAGCTTGAATTACCCTGGCAAGACCCTGTTTTTTATGTTGGCTTGTGCGCATGTGCAAGCAACATCGTGCGACAGTGCGGGTGTTGGGGGTGCAGCTGCTGTTGGGTGAATGCAGGGCACGCATCAGTAGGTGTGTCCCTCATTCCCCAATCAGCCTGCATGCCACCGCCACACCATGCATTCATAATGGGGTGAGCTCATCAAAGCAAAGATCCGCTGCAATCCGAGCAAAGCTCGTCATATGCAGCGGTCCTTTGCTTGCCGTGCTCGCCGCCATTATGTCCATGGTCGGCGAGCGGGTGGCTGCCTCACCTTTCCTGACATCGGGTGCCCAATCCCCTGTCGGCAACCCCCGTGAGCCAGGTAAATGGTGGGAGCCCACCCCTATTGGGCATCCCCCATTCGCAAATGTGGAATGCCGAGGAGTGTGCTCAATCCCCCAGCTCACACTCTCCCCTTTCTTTGTTTGCCAGTGGGAGGGTGCCTAATCCCACCAGGAATTACTCCCCATGTTGTGTGCCAACTAGGGTGCCCAATCCCCTGTCGGCTACTGACACCCCCCCACAAAAACCCACTTAGGTGGCACGCTGGGAGCCCACCCCAGCGTGCCAAATACTCCCTGTAATGTGAAAACTGTCCCGCCATGGACTTTCCTTTTTAACCTGGAGAAAGCGAAAACCGTCCCTACGTAGTCTGGATGCCCTCCACCGCACCCACCCTCGCACCCTGCCTCCCTCACCCCAACCCCATACTACCTCCAGACTCTGGAGGACGATCTTCAGTGGACCGAGAACACGTCTGCACACTTCAAAGCCGACCGTGAACTGAGGAAATGCCGATAAGCTGTATAATGCAATGAATAGGGTTTTTTCAACTTTGCTGCATATCTCAGGCATTTCTTGGAATTTTGGCACCAAATTTTCAACATGGGGTTTTTGGGGCCCCTCCTCATGAATTCTGTCACTGTCATGGCATTAATCGGCCTCGAAAGGTGATTTCACAGTCACTGGGCAAAATCACCTTTTGGGACCCGTTAATGAAATAACAGTGCCAGTGTTCATGAGGTGGCCTCTCAAAAAGCCTATATTCCAAATTTGGTGGAAAAAATCCAACAAATGCCTGTTTTACGAGCATGTGTTGTGCAGTTGCTACGCAGGCTAGTAACTTTGTGCATTCGCATAATTTTAACGCCGTATTTTCAGCATTGGCATTTTTGTGCACCTCCTTGTACAGCTGTCATTTTCCACATCCTGCCCGAAATGTGTTTCCGCACTTCCAGCTCACAATTGCACAGTCGCTGTGGGAAATCAGTGTTTGGGCCAGATTATGAAAATGACAGTGACACAGTTCATGATCAGAGCTCCTAGAATACCTATGTTGAGAATTTGGAGCTGATACTCCATAAAATGACTGTGTTACGAGCGTGCATTGGAAGGTTGCATGCATGCTTGTACCATCTTGCATTTGTGATATTTTCACTCTGGATTTTCACCATTGGCATTTTTACACACCTCTTGATGAACAGTACAGCTGTCACTTCACATATCCTGCCCAAAATGTGTATCCACACTTCCTGCGCAGAATAGCGTGGTCGCTGTGTGAAATCACTTCTTGGAACACTTTGAGGAAATGACAGTGACACTGTACGTGAGCAGAGGTGCTAAAATGCCTATGTTGAAAATTTGGTGCCGAATGCCCACAAACAGGCAGTGCTGCAAGCGTGCCTTGCATATTTCCCACACACCCTTGCAACTCTGCAAATTCCATATATTTGTATGCCACATTTTCAGCACTGGCATTTAATTACACCTCCTTATGAACTGTGCAGCTGTCATTTTTCACATCCTGCCCAGCATGTTTTCCCGCACTGTACTAACAAACACCCATAGGGACACCCTAATGCCTCTCACTCTGTGCAGGGTGGCGGCGGGTTGGCATCAGTTCAATACTTGACTGCCACTCTTATGCTGCATCTCTCTAACTCCTGCACTGCCAATGGTAGCAAGACAACATTCGGCATTGACAAATGCTTGTTTAATAACAAAAGTATCCCAGTTGATGAGTAGTAGGAGTAATGATCATTTCTTAATTCATCTGGTGCTCTAGCAAATGTATTAATTGGTCACAGCCATGATATGACTGTTACAACATCATAGGCAGAATATAATGTTCTTATTTTAGCATCATTCATAAACATGTTCTTTTTCCAGTGATATAGTTAGTCAGTACAACAAAAGATACACCAGTACCTTTCTTAACAAGCATTTGTCAATGCCATACATTTGCTGCTTGTTAAATAATTTGTGGGGGGTTATTTTGACTACAACTTTTGAAGATACTTGTTTTATGATTTGCCTTATAGGCATAACGTACCATTTATAGTGTTTTGGCTGCAATGTCATTTTGCACCAGAGGTGTGAAAACACATCTAATCCAGGAATGTAAAAATGGCACATCACGTTTATGAGGTGGTGTTGAAAAATGGCTATGTTGAAAGTTTGGAATCAAAATATTGAAAATTAATGAAGTTATGAGTGAATGCTGAAACAGTGTAATGTTCAGTCATTACCTAGGCATTTTACCATATTTGTACACCAAATTTCAGCATATCCTTCTTATTATCCCACATAATAAACCTGGTAGGTGAAAATGTTCAAATCCCCACCAAAACATCATTCTATGTGACCAAAACATCATTCCATGCCACAGATATGAAAACACATTTAGTCCAGGATTTAAAAAATGACAGCTGCCACTATCCATGATGTGCTATGAAGAAATGGCTATGTTGAAAATTTGGTGTCAAAATATTGAAAATTACCAAAGTTACAAGCCTGTGTTCACAAATTTCAATGTAGGCTCATAACTTTTATTTATTTTATATATTTTTAAGCCAAATTTTCAACATTGTCTTCTTATGACCCCACCTTATGAACAAGGGTGGAGAAAATTTTCAACTCCTGCCAGAAAGGCGATTTAATGCAGGAACTGCAAAATCACCATTCAGGACAAATTTGCCTAATTTCTATGCCATTGTTCATGAGATGGGGTTCCCAAAAATGCATATTCAAAATTTGGGGCAAAAATATTCAAACATGGCCAAGTTATGCTGGTAAGTTCAAAATTCCATTGAAATACATTGAACCACATTTCTGATTTCCTCTGTTCAGGGTTTGACTTTGAAGAGTGAAGATGTAGCTGTAGTCCAGAGAGGACTGGGAGGGTGTGGGCTGTGGATGCTGAGTGGGAGGATCATTTGTGGGGACTAATGGCACCACAGACATTGATGGATGGTTTTCATTTTTACAGGGTTAAAGAAAACATTGAGAGACATTTTCTTTATTTCATATGCACTCCGAAACTGAAACATAGAAACCTAAACTTTGACGGCAGATAAGGACTGCTTGGCCCACCTAGTCTGCCATTTCCTTACCTACAGTATAAGCTGCAGATCCTAGTTAACCAACAGCCTATTTCTTTCTACCTAGCACAAAAATTACCTTATGTCTGTCCCATGCATTCTTGAATTCTCCCACAGTTTTAGACACCACAACCTCATCGGAAGAAGAAGAAGAAGAATCAGCATTTATATAGCACTTTTCATACACAGTATCCCAAAGCACTTTACAAGCAATGCTAGACTGGTAGTGAAGTGACTGAATGTGTTGTGGCGGCCATATCGCACATCATCACCCACACAGAGCCTGAATAATTGCATGAACTGGTTTATGGGAAGGGGAATGTTGGCCAGGACACCGGGAATGTTCACTGCTCTTTGCGAAGAGTGCCCTGGGTTCTTTTACTTCCACCTGGACACCCACAAGAACAACACCAGGATGGGCAGAAGGGACCTCGGTTTAACATCTCATCTGAAGGATAGCACACCCCAGCAGTACAGCACTCCCCAATACTGCACTCAGATGCCAGCGATTTTAGGTGCAAGTCCAATCCTGATGTGAGACGAGAACCTACAACCTTCTGGTCCAGAGGCAGATGTGCTACCAACTGAGCCACACTGATATCCAACATCAGGAAGGCTACTCCATATGTCCACCACCCTCTCTGTGAAAAAATGCTTCCTCACATTGCTCCTGAACTGCCCCCCCATCTTCAAATTGTGTCCCTTTGTTACTGGCATCAGACTCCCCAGTATTGGGCTTGTTGGGGAATGGGGCTAGGCAATCTGGAGGGAGGGGGTCAAGAGAAGCGGTACTAGGGGTGGGTACCCCTGACCACTTACATGAGTCCCTGACATTGTTTGTTATAGTTCAATTTTGTTTACTTTAGCCATGCTTGTACTTGGTAGAAGTCATTGACTTATCTATTTTTTTTGGTTTAAACTTTCTGATTCAGGCAGATTTTTGCCCATCCGTGAAAACTGTCAAATCTCTTGCCACGGTAACTGTAGGTCGTGTGAGTGCTGGACTGATATCATAAGTAGTCTAATCTGACATACACGGTTTAACTTCATTCCGTACTCTAGAAATGAAGATTGGACTCTGACAGAAAGGGCCATCTCTGACAGTGGAAATGCTGAGCATGAAGCAGAAGATTATGACAGAAATGAATAGGATAAATAGTGTTTTAGAAGATAATCTGAGATTAATTTTACCCTATCAATACGAACCGGCCCTCAGAGACTAAAGTGATGGAGCTGAGGCGGAGAGTGACCAGAAAAAATTGCTGAAGCAAATGCAGACAAAATTCTGAATATGGCTTTGCACAGTACTCATGTTTTGGTGAAGTTCCAAGTTCAGGTAGGCTTTTTTATTATAGCATTGCCAGTTTTCCACTCATTGTAATAATAAAGAGAAGTTGTCATGCTTATGAAATAACTGTCATCCCAGTAACTTTCAAAATGTACTTCAGTTTTGTTTGCCAGTGGCATAATTGTATGTGCCTGTCTTGTGATTTGATTTTATAAATTTGCCTGAAAGACAAGCAGAATTGGGGGAAGGCGGGGCTACTTGACTGAGAGTGATGAGTCTCTCATTAGCACTGAGTGAAATTGCCAGAAAAGAATAATACATCTATGTGTTCACTGTGTGGACAAAACCCAAATGTGACTTTTGTATTGAGCATCTAAAATATTAACAACTGAGTATTTTAAAGCTTTTAGTTTTGTCAAAAGGAATCTTTTCTGTGCTGTTGACAGAGTCGAGTGTCAATAGTCTATATGCACTGTGAATCTCAGCCATGATTATGTTGGTTAAAAATTGGAAAATGACACACGCCATTGTTTTGGCTACTAGAATCATACTGTTCTGTCAGTAGCATGAAAAAATGTATTTTGCCAAAACTAGAAGCTTTAAAATACTCAGTTGTTCATATTTTAGATGCTTAAGACACGACACATTTGTGTTTTGTCCACAAATACAGTAGCAGTACAACAGAGCACACACAAAAGTAAATGCAGCAGTATTTACATTGGGCAACAACAAACTGCTGTATTCGGTTCTGTCAGGCATGCTGAACGAGACTATCTGTGATGTCGCACTGTATTCTGCATAGCGGCAGTTTATAAATGGCAGGAACATGAGGGGTGCTAAAACTAAACTGATGCACGGATTTTACATTCAACACAGTGACGAGATCCATTCAAAGGAACCATAAATGCAATGTGAGGATCCAGAATGTGCAGTACGGGACAAATTTTGAAAGAGGCTAACAGAAACAAAAACAGGATCCAAGTGTTTAAAGTCAATCAACTGCTTGTTGACTGGCTTCATGCAAATCAAAGGACCAAAGCCCTCTCTGATTGGAGCGGCTCGAGCCTTTGAAGTAAAAGAAGTTTCCACTCATCAAGCAGTGAGTGCTGCCGCTACCACAGTGTGTGGTCATTAGTATAGACTGCTGAACCCCTTGCTGTTTTGAACAGCAATTGCTCAACAGTGACACACTCCCCAGATCCCCTTTCAGTGTAACAAAATATTTAGAGTACATGCAGCGACACACCCCTGAAATCCCCTTTTGCTGTAATAAAAGGTTTGCTGCACATGCACATCAAACATAAAAATGCTGTCTTCTGCTTCTCTAGGTTGTTCTTGAAAAGGTGTGGCAGAGAAATTAGTTGACTCAGACTGAAACTGTCTGCACTCATTTCATTAGTGGCTTCCTCATATATCTGAAGAATCTGGCACAACTATGCAGTCAGTATGACAGACAGGTGGGACAGTACCTAGGATAATAGCAATCTGTTTGCAAGGGATAGGCTGCACCTGAGTGGAGAGGGGAAGGAGGTATTAAAGCAAAGACTGGGGAGGTATATTGTGTCAAAGGTGGATTTAAACTAGATGGGGGTGTGGCAAGTGGACAGCAGGTAGGCAGGGATCCAATAGAGTGGAGTCACTGCCTATCCTCCAGGCTAGCTAAGAAGGACTTGAGGTGGCCAAAAAAGGAGGGAGTAGAAGGAAGAAGGTGGAGACCATTGAAGGGAAGGGGGCAGGATAGAGGGTGGTCTCATTGAATGCAAGAAGCTTAGGAAACAAATCAGCTGAGGTACAGGCACTCTTAGCAGTGTGGAGGGTGGATATTGCAGCTGTCACAGAAATGTAGGCAACTGAACACCGGTACTGGGATCTGGCAATCCCAGGATACAAATTATACAGGAAGGATCGTAAGGGGGTTGGGGGTGTTGTTGCAGTCGATGTGAGGGACATGATCAAATGCACAAGGGACGAGGGGGAAGAAAGGAGAACAGAGACAACCTGGCTGTAGCTCCTAGACTCAAGGGGTAGGAAACTGAGGTTTGGGGTAGTATAGAGGCCACCATCCCAGTCTGAGGATCTTGACAGAGAATTAGCAGGACAAATCAGAAAGGTATGTAGAAAAGGGAAAATGGTCATCGTAGGGGATTTCAACTTGCCGGGGGCTGAGTGGAGCATTCCGATCACCTCCAGTACTAGGGAGCAAGTGCTCCTGGATGCGATACAGGAGCGTCTCCTGACACAGTTGGTGAGTGTACCTACTAGGCTAAAGAACACTTGCGATCTGGTATTGTCGAATGGGGAAGCAGTAAGGCAAATAAAGGTGGAG
The DNA here is from genome assembly GCA_016271365.2 of Neoceratodus forsteri. Classification (NCBI taxonomy): domain Eukaryota; kingdom Metazoa; phylum Chordata; order Ceratodontiformes; family Ceratodontidae; genus Neoceratodus; species Neoceratodus forsteri. The sequence continues at coordinate 1,023,749,594 of CM028135.1, read as the reverse complement.
GACCCTGACTAGCTAACAATGATCACCAAATGGTGTGGTTTAATATCACGATGTGTGGGGAGCCAAAGAAATCAGTTACTCGGGTGGTAAACTTCAGGGGGGGCGGACTTTGAGGGGATGCAGGAAGTACTGAAAGGGAAACTGGAGGGCATAAGGCAGGGGATGGACGTGGAGCCAAAATGGGATATTATTAAATGGGTGATCACAGAGGGAAGAGAAGCCTACATCAAGACACAGAGTAAGAGGAGCAGAGCAAGAAAACCATGCTAGTTGAACAGCGAGGTAGTGGAGGTGGTGAGAACAAAACAAGAGGTGCAACAGAGGTATAGAAGGACGGGGAAGGAAGTGGACAGGGAAGAATATGCAAGATACTCCAGGGGAGGTGACCAGAAAAGTGAGAGAAGTCAAGGCCCAGAGGGAGCTGAGATTAGTGCTGGAATTAACGGGGGATTTTTCAGATGCTTCAGGGAAAAGGAAGTGCAAGGAGACAATAGTGAGGATAAAAAGGGTTGGGAGTGGATGGAAAAGGGGCTGAGCAGGCAGCAGCACTGAATGAATACTTTTGCTCAGTGTTCAAGGAAGAAAAGGGGGGATCGCTACCACCATGGACTGGGAGGGTGGGGACAGGGGGAGAGGATGCGACAGATGGAAGAATTGGGCAAGTAGAGTCCTAGAGGGACTGAGGGCACTGAAGGTAGACAAGGAACCAGGGTCGGATGGTATCCACCCCAGGGTGCTGAGGGAGATGACGGAGGTGTTGGCAGAGCCACTGGTGGATAGGTACAACACCTCACTGCAGTCAGGATGTGTGCCACTGGACTAGAGGATGGCACAAGTAGTACCATTACACAAGAGCAGGCCAATGGATGAATTGGGTAACTATCGTCCGGTAAGTCTCACCTCCATAGTGTGCAAACTTATGGAAATGATACTAAAGGAAAGACTGTATCATACTTGGAGGACAATGGCCTCCAGGATGTGAGGCAGCATGGGTTTGTTTCAGGGAAGTCTTGTCAAACCAACTTGACACAATATTATGACTGGGTGACAGGTGAGCTGGATAAGGGTCATGCGGTGGATGTTCTTTATTTGGACTTCAGCAAGGCCTTCGATTCAGTGCTTCATGGGCAGCATGGGGGGAAGCTAACTGGTGTAGGGGTAGGGGCAAAAATTGTGAACAGGATTACAAGCTGATTGAGTGGGAGGCTACAATATGTGGTGGTGAAAAGGGTGCTCTCAACTCAAAGGCCAGTGATGAATGGGGTGTCACAGGGCTCTGTGCTGGGGTCAGTATTGTTTGGGCTCTTCATATCAGACATTGCACACGGGGTGGTGAGCAAGGTAAGTCTGTTCGCTGATGACACCAAAATCAGGGCAGTGGTAGATGGAGGGGAGGGATGGAAGCAGCTGCAGGGGGACCAAAGCAAGCTAGAGGAGTAGTAAGAGAGGTGGCAGCAGGGGGTCAATGCAAAGAAGTGTAAGGTTATGCAATTTGGGATGAAGAACCCAAGGAGAGAATAATAGCTTGGGGGGGGGGGGTTAACCTGGGGATCACTGAGGAGGAGCAGGACCTAAGGGTAATGATAACAGGGATCATGAACAATAGTGCCCAGTGCAGAACAGTGCTGCAAAAGCAAAAAAATGCTGGGGTGCATAGTGACGGGGTTTTCATCCATGAGAAGAGAGGTGATCGTGCCCTTCTACAGGTCACTGGTAAGGCCGCACTTAGAGTATTGTGTGCAGTTTTGTAGGCCATACCTAAAGTGTGTTATCAGGCTGCTGGAAGGGGTGCAGAGGAGGGTAGCAAAGATGATACGTGGAATGGAGGGAAAAGACTATGAGAGCAGACTGGGAGACCTGCATATGTACACTCTGGAGGATAGAAGGGACAGGGGTGATATGACAGAGACGTTCAAGTACCTGAGGGGAATCAATAAGGATGGGGCAAATGGGGTCTTTTAGCTAATGAGGGGGAGAGACACCAGGGGACATGGGCTAAGAATAGAGGGGGGAAGATTTAGGAGGGAAATGTGGAGACACTATTTCACAGAGAGGGTGGTAGCAAAATGGAATGCACTACCGGAATGGGTGGTATCATGTAAATCTGTGAACAGCTTCAAAGGGCATGGGACAGGAACAGGGAGAGTGAGGGTGGGGAAGGCGGGTGACAGTGGGATGATAATGGGGAGGGGGGTGGCTGCAAACTAGGGGTGCTACAGTAGTTTCACACTCGTGCAGACTTAGATAGACTGCATGGTCTGTTTCTGCTGGCACATTCGTATGTTTGTATGTAGGTACTGTGCAAAGAAACAGTATGTACAAGAAGAAGAAACAATGTAACACTTATTGTTTTTTTCCTGCTCCTACATTTCAGACTTTTGGGATTTGCTGAGTGAGAAATGGCAGTCTCCAGAATCTGCCAACACAACTCACAAAAATTTGGTTTGCTGCGAGTCTTTTTTGTGTGTTGTTACGGCATGCATCGAATGCTGCATTTGGCACAATAGGTGCTTTTTTGTCTTAAAAAAAATTGTACCATTAACGATTTTATTGCACAAAATTCAGGAAGAGCTCTGGTCTATATGCTACAGAGACTACACTAAGCTGTCTAAAAAAATTCTCAGATCTCTGAAATAATGTTAGGTGGTTACAATGAATAGCTATAGGGGTCTTGACAGGTGTTGTACCCCAGGTAGTTTCATATCAAACTTTGTTATGGTATAATGAGTTTAGGTTAATGTTTCTTTTGTTTGGGGTAGCGGTCTTTGTTATCTGTTTTCTTTTTCTGTATACCTCATGTTTTGTTGGATTCTCCAGATTGAATATGTTCTGTTTTATTGTTGTACTATATTCTTTTATTCAGTAACATTCCTCCTGCTCTTCTTCAATAAATTCCATGGGATCATTCACCAGTACAGTGACCAGAGATGGTCAGAAGGGACCTCAGTTTAATGCCTTATCTGAAGGATGGCACCTCAACAGTGCAAGATCCATGTAATGCCAGTGGTAAAGAGTTGAGGCACTGGATGCTACATCTCCAGCCACACCTGCAGCCTGGGCTCAGAAGGGGATCAAGACTGCTGGCGGTCAGCCTGGAGGGGTGGGGAGAGGATTGAGTATCTGACAGACTATTCTTCTCTCTCAAGGAGGGGGGACTTGCTGTACAGCTACAATGCTGCCACCACAGGGAGGTGCGGCAGCAGGGCAGTAGGTGTGCCAGCACTGTGGTGTGGCTGGTGGCATGATGCGCAGCATGTCATTGCATGTCACCAGCTGAGGGGAGGAAAAACAGAAAAACAGAACCAGTGGATGATATCTGGCTTGCTTCTGACCCACTCCCCAACTCAGGGAGAATGGCCCTTCCCTTTCTGGCCCCATGGTAGGGGCAAGTCTTGAGAGGACATGGTCTGTGATTGCTAGGGCAGGATGGCTGCTGGTTGAGGGCAGCCTAGTCAGAGAGTGCTAAGCAGGCTCAGAAGGTAAGACAGACTGCTTTGGGAAAAAAAAAAACAGTGCATCACCCCCTCCTCATATAGCACAATTCACTTGTGACTTGTCATTGAACTTGTTCTTTACCCAGGTGGTTAATAAAGGAATAATGCACAACAGGGTGTGTGTCGTGCTGGGATAACGTCACGCCTGGGGGGGGTTGGGCATGATGTGCAGGCCGAGTGCAACCAATGCCCCAGGCGTGGCGTTATCCCAAACAACACACACCCTGGAGTGCATTATTCCTATTATACAATGGCTTGTTGTTATACAGAATAAAAAAAATAATTTTAAAGATGTTTTTGTGTGGAAAAATATTTTTGTTTTTTAAGAGAAGATGAAACAATCAATCAAAGGCTCAGTAAAAGAATCAATCAAAGGCTCAGCAGCAGGTTCACACTACTGAGACTAGACCTGTGGCGACGTGCTGGGATAACACCATGGGTCCAGCCCCAAACTAACCAATCACAGCCAAGATTCTTTCTTGCCATTGTATAATAAGCTGTTCAACCCATGCTTCTTTGATTTTGCTGTCAATAAATTGTGTTGTCCTTTATCAAATGCTTTAGCAAAGTCCAAGCAAATCACATTAACAGGGTTACTGAAATCCAATATTTGCTAACATTTTCTTAGACTTCAAATAGATTAGCGACCCATGATGTTCCCTAGATGAAGCTATGTTGTAAATGATTGTGAATACCTAGCTGTAATCGTTGCTTCTCTGTGTTATCCTTAATATGGGTTTTAAGTGTTTTACTAACTACAGTACAGAAGTTGAACTTATGATTCTGTATTTTTTTAGGTCAGATTTATGCCCTCCTTAAATAATGGGGCAACTAAATCATTTCGCCAGTCATGTGGAACCAGACCTAATTCCAGTGACAAATTAAAAATCATTGTCATAGGGCTAGCTACAGTAATTCCACAGCAAATTCTTTAAGCATGTGAGGTTGTATATTATCTGGACCAGGTGATTTTTTTTTTGTACCAAGCCTTTAATTTGATTTTGACAAAGGATCTACTGATTGTTACGCCAGCCAGAGTCCATTTCTCAAAAATTACAACAGTATGTGTTTCTCTGCCAGATCATGGATGTCTTGTATATTGGTCACTGAGTGCAAACACTTTACCGTAATCATTCTGCCATTTCATTACCTGATTGAATTTATTTTCTGTTAACAACAAGTGACATGTATGTCTCTCTGACCCTTTATCACAGGTATTATAGTGATACAATTTCTTCACATCACATTTACTTCTGTTGGCCAGCCTGTTTTCCAGTTCTAATTTGATTGTCAGTTTATCTTTCTTTAAAGATGTTATATGTCCCTTTGTTACTAATAATCAGTTTTGTGACTCTGGATATCAGCCATAGTGGGTTTTTTTTTGGCCTTTAGTATTATACTTTGTAGATGCTGGTACCTATTTGTCTTGTAAATGTAATTATTTCTTTTTAAAAATATCTCACTGTTTGTCAGTGTCATTTTCTGCTGATTTGGATTTCCAGTCTCAGTTGACTGGCAAACTCCTTAAATGGACACTCTTAATCCTTTTTGCATCACATTATTTCTTGATGAAACCCCACATATTATGATTGCCTTCCTTATCTATGATTAATCACTGTTACTAGTTGTTTTACCTGCTTCCTTTCTTAGTACTGTAAAACTAAAACACATGCTAATGGTGTAATTATAAACAACTTGATTTTGTGCCAAATCCTTGATCTACTTTAGTTGCATGCTTCCTGAATACTAGGGGCATTCCCAACAGTGCAGCCTTTCATGATAAAATAGTCTCCTCTTCTCTTCTCCCACTGCATCATGAGTGGCTAGACTGTGCTGTGGGTGTGCTGGGGGTGTTCTCAAGTCCAGGACATATGCAGTTGGAGTTAATCAAGGAATGTAAACAAACACATTGTTGTGTGGTGACACCAGTATGGTGGACAGTTTGATTTTTCCCTTTAAAACAACAAAAAAAAAAAACTACCAGCTACATCAGCAGTCTCTATAGCATGTGACCAGTCATGACACATGTTCTTAAACTAAAGACTCTTTGAGGACTAAGAGGCATTGACAGTGTCCATTTAGTGTCTTATGGTTTGGTTTGTTTAATCTATGGTATATGGATCATCAAAATCAGATTACTGATACTGATTGGGCACAAAACTGCTATCATTTCTGTTACTGCTCATACAGTAGTCTGATGTGATACTCTTTGGCATACAGGAGCAATGAAAACATATGTACCTATAGTCATCCTTTTGGGGTTTCAGCAATGAATGTACCCTACTACCTTGTTATTTTAATGAAAGTGGCTCTACTACTTTGTCCATTATGTCTCTTACAGGGCACATCATTTTGGCCATGAGAATGACACTACTACTGAGCAAGCATCCTAATAAAATTCAAAAATATTTTTTCTGCAGTTCTTCTTTGTTTGCAGGGGTGAGCCTCATGGAAAGGAACAGGAAGCAGGGCCAGGAGTCACCTTGAGGTCAGAGATCAGAAACACAATGTGACTACTAATGACCAATCAATGCAGACAAGGAAGCCCTAATTAACCATTGAAAACAGATAAACCTGTGGTTCACCATGCATTTCAGCAGTGAGAATGGCACCACACTGCTACTAAGGAAGTAGTTTAAGTTAAACACATATTATATTTTTTTCTGAAGTTTTCCATTGTTTGTATTGGTTGGGGAACAAGGAAAGGGGAAGGAAGCAGGATAAGGAGCCATCTTGGATCTGAGGTCAGGAACACCACATGACCACTGATGATCAATATGGGCAGACCACGAAGCCCTGCTTCCCTTAATGAATAGCCCCTCACCTTGCATGTCCAATTACACTCTTGTCATTTTGCTTGAATGGAAAAAAGTAGGAGTGGAGCATCTGCCCTAGGGGTATCTGCAGGGAAATGCAGCTTCTACCAATGGGATGTCTACAGGACTTTGGAGCATCTACTGTAGAGGCATTTGCATTGTATCTGCAGGAAGACAGCAGACTCAAGGAGATTCTGCAGGTGTGGCACCTGAGTATGGTAGGAGGTAACACATTACCACTTACTTCAAACTGTGTCAACCCAGCTAAATAACAAGTAGCTACAGCTTGTTGCCATAGTACAAGTGGGTAAGGGGAAGTAGATATCCAGGTAAAAGTAGGAACAGGTAGAAGGGCTTAAAAAGAGAATGCAGGAGACACCCTATGTGGGATAGGGTAACAAATTAGTTCCTGAGAAGCAAAGGGGTGAGGTAGGAGTACAATGGGAGTAGGAAAACAAAGTATAGCAAAGCTTGAGCTGACACTAAGCAAGGGAAAGAAAAATCATGGGAACGGTGCAGTGTAATGGTTGTAGGGCCGTGTTCTTTTGGGACAGCTTTTGGAGACTGAGGTGGTGCCACATATGAACTTACTTCTCTGTGTTGCAGCACAGATTGCTGGACTTTAGGCAGAACTGGCAAGGTACAGAGTTCCTTCTGCCCCACCCAGGAGCCACAAAGTCTGCCTCCACTCTGCTGAGGATTCTTATGCAATAGGAGAGCCAATAGATATTGATGAGCTCTGGGAGGGTTCAGGTAGTGGGAAGGATGTATGCTGCCCCACCTATACCACTGTAGAACTCCTTCACCATACTAGTGGAATGGGGCAGCCAAGAGGATGTACTCATCACAGTGGGAAGGGAATAGGTGGGGGCCTGAAACAGTGAGGCTCCAAAGTGGGAGGGATGGATTCCCAGCTCAGAAGGAAGCAGCTGCTGATGGGTGACTCTACTGTCAGGGGGATAGGTTTGGAGCAGGGGGAGGGAAGGATAGGGCAGTGGCATGCCTAAGAGGTGCTTCAGATTGGATGATGGAAAGTATATCCAGATGATTGCTAGGGCATCAGGAGCTTGGAGAGAGCTAGACATCATTGTCCATCTGTGGACAAATGACCAGACAAGGGATAAGATAGGGTAGTACCAGGAAACTTTATTTCTATGGCTCCTTTCAAAAACCAAGGCTCCGTATAAAATTTAAAAACAAGCCAAATATTTCAAATCTTAAAGTTAAAAACAGCTAACACAAATAAACAAATAAAATCAGACTCCAAATGCTTGAGTCCATAGATATGTTTTCAGGGCCTTTTTAAATCCCTCTATGGTTGCACACTCCCATAACAGACGAGGTAGAGAATTCCAGAGGGTCAGGGCCACATACATAAATGTACAGGCCCCAGAAGATTTCAAGCACACCCTCAGGATCTCTAGCAACCCCTCGCCAGCAGAGCAGATCAATCGCCCAGGGCAAGAAGGGACCAGGAGCTCTTTCAGGTAGTCTAGGCCAAGTCTATGTAGGGCTTTAAAAGTCAGAAGACCGACTTTAAAAGTGATCCACCACTACACTGGCAGCCAGTGCAGTCTGTGCAGCACTGGCAAAATATGGCTGGACTGGGAAGTACCAGTCATAAGCCGGGCCACTGCATTCTGCATCAGCTGCAGATGGCAGATTTCAACCCCAGGAAGCCCTAGATAAAGGTAATTGCAGTAATCCAGAAGTGAAGACACAAAGGCATGGACCAGTGTAGGAAGATCACCAAAAGGAACAAGGTGCCTAATCCTGGAGATATTACTCAGATGGTAAAATGGTTACATGGGAGTGAAACACCCCCAAGATAAAGTCCAGAGGGTGAACCAGCCCCCAGCTCCCCTACTCGGCACGCCAGATCCACTACCAACACCACTGTCTTTTCTGAGTTCAACATCAACCAACTTGAATATAGCCAATCCTGGATGTCTTTGAGGCAGTTATTAAAGACCGAGAGAGCTCTATCCTGGTTGGGTGCAAAAGAAAGGCAGAGCTGGGTATCATCAGCATAGCAGTGAAACCTCAGCCCATATCTTTTTACAATGTCTCTGAGGGGCAGCATATACACTGCAAACAACATGGGGGACAACACAGAGCCCCGAGGAACCCCACAAGACAGAGAAACTGGGTCCGTGGAATAAACCCCGGAAACCACTCTCTGTGTTCTTCCAGTGAGGTAAGATGTAAACCACCTGAGGACTACATCTGATAGTCCACTGATGAACCTCAGATGCTTAAGTAGAACCCCATGGTCCACAATGTCAAAAGCTGATGAGAGATCTAAAAGAGCCATAATGGAATGGTTCTTCCAGTCTCTAGCCATCAGGAGATTATTGAGCACCCGAACCAGTGCTTTCTCGGTACTGTGGCTCTTTCAAAAACCGGACTGGAGGGGTTCATAGATGTCATAGATGGTCAAATGGTTCTCCAGCTGTATGGCCACTACCTTTTCAATCACCTTTCCTAAAAAGGGAAGGTTAGAGATTTTATATAAATATTGTTTAGTGGGTAATGGTTCTCTTCTAGGTTCTTTGGCCCTCAATCTAGGCTTTCAAATTCAAGAAAAAAATATAGGAAATATTGGGGGGCCCTTTGAAGTAAACATTCTTTGCTCAAGTTATTGTTCTTCAATCTTTCTTTTAATTTCTCTTCCCCCTACATTTCGCTTGACTTGGAGCTTGTTCACTGGGTTTATTCTTTGTTACACATCTGCAAATACATTTCTTTTGTGTCATTGATCAGCATTTTTTTAATATGATATTGTTACATTTTTAATTCTTTTGTGTATACACATACCATTCAATAAAGATTATTGCCTGTGCACCCTTGTATATATTCTTAATTTTTCACAGGGTTAATTTATTTGTACTTGTTTAGATCCTAAGTTGCATCCTAAAAAGACATACACAATATGTTAGTGAACACTGCACTGCTAACAACTTGGAACAAGGTTTAACACTGCCTGTAAGGCATGTTCCCCATATTTCTTGGTTTGCAGCATACCTTATATATATTGGGCCGGATATTCAAACTGCGCTATTTTGCAGCGCAAGCCCTTGCGCTGCACAAAATAGTTGCGCATGGGTGTGGCCGGAGCGATATTCAAAGGAGTTGGGCTATTGAGCAACTCCTTTGAATATCACCCCCTTGCCACAGCCACTGTGCATGGTGTAGTGGAACTTGTGCCATCACAAGTGGTCAGAGTGGAGCATTCAACTTGCGGTGGCACTAGTACCATTGTGCCATGTGCAAATTTCCGATATTCAAAAGGTGACATGCAAATGGGGCATAATTCATACAAGCTTAGGGGCCATTGCATTTATTTATGGCATTTGCATCTCGTCTTAGCATGCAGGTGCACGATCCCGAGGACTTGTGCCTGGCGCCCTGCCAGCAGCAGCCATCGGGACCGGCGCCCTCAGCCCAATCACGAACAAGTGTATAAATCCCCACCCCCACGACTGGCCTGATCTCGGCAAGCGTCTAAAATCCCCGCCCCCAACTGGCCCGAACGCGGGCAACAGCCTAAATAACTCTCAGCCCAATCGCAGGCAGCAAAGTGTCCCTCCTCAGAACATATCCCTGGTAGTCCAGTGGACTGCTAAGCCTGATCATGGGCTGGAGGTGTAACCCCCAGACACATCCTGGTGGTCCAGTGGAAGCCCGATCATGGGTTGTCCAGTACAAAACCCCCCAAACATATCCTGGTGGTCCAGTGGAAGCGGTTGTGGGCTGGAGTAGATGTAACCCCGAACATGTCTAGGTGGTCCAGTGAAAAGCCTGATTGCGGGCTGGAGAAGTGTAACAACCCCAGGCGTATCGCGGTGGTCTGTGGACGCTAAGCCCGATCGCGGGCTGCATAATGTGGTGAAACCCTCCACCCCAAGACCATATCACTGGTGATCTGAGTGTCCCCCACTCCACCACCCACGATGGGCATGCAGCCCACCCGTACAAAACGGTCAGATATGTGAATAATTCATTCACATATCTGGACTGCCAATATGGGCTGCACACCCATTGGCTCTTGCTCTCACCAATGGGCATGCAGCCCTACTGGGCAGTCAGTCAGCAGGCGTCAGGCGGCAGGTGGGTGGATGCTGCCGCTCACCCGGCTGCGGGGGTGGGGTGGTGGGGCTTCATGGGTGGGTGGGGTGGGGTGGGGGACACTAGATCACCAGGGATATGGTCTCGGGGTGGGGGGGTTTGCACATTATGCAGCCAGCGATCGGGCTTAGTGGTCCACTGGACCACCAGGGATACATTCGGGGGTTGTTACACTTCTCCAGCCTGCGATCAGGCTTCACTGGACCACCAGGATACACATTCTGGGGGAGGTTACACTTCTTCAGCCTGCGTCGGGCTTGTGGGTCCACTGGACCAGCAGGGATATGTTCAGGGAAACTTTGCTGCCCGTGATGGGGCTGGTGGGGTGATTAAGCTTATGCCTGTGATTGGGCCCAGTCGGGGAGGGGAGACTTTTCTGCTTTTGCCCGTGATCGGGCCAGTGGGGGAATTTTTTTACACTTTTGCCCACGATTGGGCTGCGGGGGGGCACAGGGAGTAGGGTGAGGGCCAGCCACAGGTGGCAGCTGCTGTGTTGCACCTTGCAATGTGGCAGCTCACCTGTGGGTGGCCCTCAACTTACTCCTTTTTTTTGGGCTCAAAGTTGTGCAGGCACAGGTTGGGGGTTGCGCCTGCACAACTCTGTACAGCCCAGCTGAATATTGGGCTGTGCAGTTTATGCATGGTTCCTCCCCTCCAGTTCAGCATGCATTCATTTGCATTGCGCTGTTGCTCAGCATGTTTTCAGTGGCGCAACTGCCTCCTGCTGAATATCGCAGAATGGCGCAATTTCGGACTTGCGCAGGCGCAACCCTATTATGCATGGTGCAACCCTTTTGAATATCTGGGCCATTATTTAAAACTTTTTGTTTTTCTTGTAAAGAATAATTTTGGGCATGTAATGACATAAACATAATTTTTTGTAAAGCTTTGCTGTTATTATGTTGTTTAATATCGTAATGTGGCCACATTGTGGCTTCTATTTACTTATTTTGTTAACAGCATATCTTAAAGGAAACTGTGAGCTTCTTAGAGTGGAACTAGTGTTCTTTGTAGTCTGTGAAAACATAATCATAGAATTCCCCTATTGGTCTAATAGCTATCATTTTACTTTTAAAATGAAAGGTTCTAATACCAGCTTCTAAATATTCTTTAATATTTTAACTGCTTACCCTCACTCCTTCTGGCTCAAGTTTCTCCTTTTTGCTTAAGTTCCTCTGCATGAAAGCAATGAAGCCCAAAAAATTTTAATGGTAGCTACTCCCTGATAACCTCTCACCCATTTTTGTGAGATCCCGTGGTGTGACTAACCATGTCATTACGCTCAGTTGATCGCACCTGTGCGATCTCATTTGCTAGGCAACCGGACACTACTGCACTGATCAGTGCAGTTGGGTGCTCACAAAAATGGGCTATTTGTTCCTAGTTGCTGCAGCTCTGTGCTAGTTTGCTTTTTTATTTATTTTTTTTAATTTCTTGTGAGGTTATTAAAATGAAAACACATTGTTCTCATACCATGTTTTCTTTTCACAGGGTGACATAAGAGTAAAGAGAATTTGTTGCTAATATAATCAGTTCTCTTGCCTTGATTGAAAATGCTGCAAATAAATTCCAGGTTTCTCAGAAGTATTATTTCTTGTTATATCACCTTACATTACTGCTTTCTGCAACCCAAACTGCGAAATTCATAATGTAATACAAACAGTCATTATTGTTTACTTGCTGAGGGGACAACTGCAATTTGACCTTCCTATTCATTAAATACTTTCAATCACTCCGCCTGGTTAAATAAAGTAATTGATTGATTGATTGATTGACTGACTCAGTGGCTTAAAATTGTCTTCTCAGATCATTTCTCTAGCTCACATTATACCAAACTTGCTAAACACCATAGTATTGTTTAAACAATCATTATTCAGATAACACGGGGGTCAAATGCAACTTGACCTCCCTGTCATAAATACTGAAAGTTGATCTGGAGGTAAAACATCATCTTTACTGTTTTAGATAGTGATTGTACTATGTTATTTATAATATCCCTATATTTTAACTTCTCTTACTACATCTGCCATAACAGCATTATTTGTTATCTCTCTGGGATCGATCGCTGCTTATTTATTTTGCTGAGAGGACAGTTGCTATTTGGCCTCCTGTTCATTAAATACTTGGCACTCACTTCATGGTTTAAAATTTTCTTCACAGATCATTTCTCTAGCAAACATTTATTATTTTCTGAGGGGTCAGTTGCAATTTGACCTTCCTCTTCCTTAGGTGCTTGTCAATCATGCCATGACTTAAAATTATCTTCACAGATCAATTCTCTAGCTCACATTCTACCAAACTTGTAAATACCATAGTACTGTTTAAACAATAAGTATTTAGATATTACTGGGGTCAAATGTGACTTGACCTCCCTGTTAAAAATACTGAACTTGCTGCTTATTTATTATGTTGATGGGTCAGTTGCTATTTGACCTTCTCCTTCACAATCACTCCATGCTTTAAAATTATCTTCATAGATCAATTCTCCAGCTCATATCAAACCAAACTTTTAAACACCATAATACTGTTTAAAACACTCAAATAACACAGGGGTTAAATGCAGCTCGACCTCTCTGTTGTCAATACTGTAAGTTGTCCTGGAGGTAAAACATCATCTTTATCAATGCCTGAGACTACTGGTCAGCCAGGTGGATTAGTTGCATGTTTGTGAATTTTAGGTATAGAATAAAAAGTTCACCTACAACCATTGATAAAAAATCATGTTAAATAGGTTCATAGACAGAGGATATAAGCCTAAGACATTGAAACAAGCAGAAGAAAAAATTAAAAATAAGACACAAGAGGAACTATTAAAAAGTAAAGGACCCAAAACAAAGCCACAAAGAATTGTATTTGCTACTAAATACAATCATAAGTTAAAAGAAATCAGACAAATAATAAACATACATTGGCCTTTAGTTGGAATGGAGAGTGAACAAATATCAGAACTTTTAAATAAGCTCATAATAGCTGCAAAAAGAGTACAGAACCTTAAGGATCAGTTAGTAAAATTTCAATTTAAAAACAAGGAAGCACAACTACTATTGGAACCATTAACACCAGGCATGGTCCTTTGTGACAAGTGCTCAGTATGTAATCATACATCAAAAAAACAAACATTCATACATCCACATACAGGGCATGGTTGTCCAATTAGACAGCATATTAACTGTATGACAGAAGGGGTAATATATATAATACAATGCCCTTGTGATAAGCTGTATATTAGACAAACTAGCAGGATGCTGAAGACCCGCATACAAGAACATAAGGGAGATATAAGAAGAAAAGAAGAGACATCCCCAGTAGCAACACATTTTGAACAAGCAGGCCATAATGGAGCTTCTTTAAGGTTCTGGAGACTTGAAAAAGTACAGACACCAGAAAGAGGAGGTGATAACCAGGATTATCTTTTAAGAGCTGAAATGAGGTGGATATTTCACACGAACACATTAGACAACAGGATTGGGATGAATGTAGAAACAAACTGGCAGGCATGCATTTAGATTGTATAGAACTGAAAGGGTAGATGTAACATGAGAAAACAAATAAACATTATACAGAAATCAATTAGTAAACTAGTAAAGTAGAGATTTAACCAGTAGAAATAACTTCCGACATTCACAATAGGGAGGTCAGATAGCAATTGACCCCAGTATGATCACAATAATGTTACTGTATAAAGTAAACTATGAGAAGTTAACAGTACAGGGATATACTAAATGAAGTAGAGATTTAACTTATAGAACAATTAGTAACACTTACAACTGGGAGGTCAGGTAGCAATCGACCCAAAGGTGATAAAAATAACATTGTTGTAGTAAGTGTACTATGAGAAGTCAAAACACATGGATATGCTACATAACAGTATAATCACTATCTAAAAGGGTAAAGATGACCTCCAGGACAACTTACAGTATTGACAACAGAGAGGTCGAGCTGCATTTAACCCCTGTGTTATTTGATTGTTTTAAACAGTATTATGGTGTTTAAAAGTTTGGTTTGATGTGAGCTAGATAATTGATCTATGAAGATAATTTTAAAGCATGGAGTGATTGTGAAGGAGAAGGTCAAATAGCAACTGACCCCTCAGAATAATAAATAAGCAGCAAGTTCAGTATTTTTAACAGGGAGGTCAAGTCACATTTGACCCCAGTAGTATCTAAATACTTATTGTTTAAACAGTACTATGGTATTTACAAGTTTGGTAGAATGTGAGCTAGAGAATTGATCTGTGAAGATAATTTTAAGTCATTGCATGACTGACAAGCACCTAAGGAAGGGGAAGGTCAAATTGCAACTGACCCCTCAGAAAATAATAAATGTTTGCTAGAGAAATGATCTGTGAAGAAAATTTTAAACCATGAAGTGAGTGCCAAGTATTTAATGAATGGGAGGCCAAATAGGAACTGTCCTCTCAGCAAAATAAATAAGCAGCGATCGATCCCAGAGAGATAACAAATAATGCTGTTACAGCAGATGTACTAAGAGAATTTAAAATATAGGGATATTATAAATAACATAGTACAATCACTATCTCAAACAGTAAAGATGATGTTTTACCTCCAGATCAACTTTCAGTATTTATGACAGGGAGGTCAAGTTGCATTTGACCCCAGTGTTATCTGAATAATGATTGTTTAAATAATACTATGGTGTTTAACAAGCTTGGTATAATGTGAGCTAGAGAACTGATCTGAGAAGACACTTTTAAGCCACTGAGTGTTTGAAAGTATTTAATGAATAGGAAGGTCAAATTGCAGTTGACCCCTCAGCAAGTAAACAATAATGACTGTTTGTATTACATTATGAATTTCACAGTTTGGGTTGCAGAAAGCAGTAATGTAAAGTGATATAATAACAAATAATACTTCTGAGAAACCTGGAACTTATTTGCAGTATTTTTAATCAAGGCAAGAGAACTGTTGATATTAGCAAAACATCTTCTTTACTCTTATGTCACCCTGTGAAAAGAAAACATGGTATGAGAACAATGTGTTTTCATTTTAATAACCTCACAAGAAAGTTAAAAAATAAATAAAAAAGTAAACTAGAATAGAGCTGCAGCAACTAGGAACGAACAGCCCATTTTTGTGAGCACCCAACTGCACTGATCAGTGCAGTAGTGTTTGGTTGCCTAGCAACTGAGATCACACAGGTGCGGTCAACTGGGTGTGATGCCATGGTTAGTCACAGGATGAGATCTCACAAAAATGGGTAAGAGGTTATCAGGAAGTAGCTACCATTAAAATTTGTTGGGCTTCAGTGTTTACATGCAAAGGAACTTAACCAAAAAGGAGAAACTTGAGCCAGAAGGAGTGAGGGTAAACAGTTAAAATATTAAAGAATATTTAGAAGTTGGTATTAGAACCTTTAATTATAAAAGTAAAATGATGGCTATGAGACCCATAGGGGAATACTATGATTATGTTTTCACAGACTACAAAGAACACTAGTTCCACTCTAAGAAGCTCACAGTTTCCTTTAAGGTATGCTGTTAACAAAATAAGTAAATAGAAGCACAATGTGGCCACATTATATGATAATAAATAACATAATAACAGCAAAGCTTTACAAAAAATTATGTTTATGTCATTACATGCCCAAAATTATTATTTACAAGAAAGACAAGAAGTTTTAAGTAATATATATATATATAAGGTATGCTGCAAACCAAGAAATATGGGGAACTAGCCTTACAGGCAGTAGTTTAACATTGTTCCAAGTTGTTAGCAGCACTGTGTTAACTAACATACTGTATATGTCTTTTTAGGATGCAATTTAGGATCTAAACAGGTACAAATAAGTTAGCCCTGTGAAAAATTAAGAATATATACAAGGGTGCACAAGCAATAATCTTTATTGAATGATATGTGTATACACCAAAGAATTAAAAATGTAATAATATCATATTAAAAAAATGCTGATCAATGACATAAAACAAATGTATTTACAGATGTGTAACAAAGAATAAACCCCATGAACAAGCTCCAAGTCAAGCTAAATGTAGGGGGAAGAGAAATAAAAAGAAAGATTGAAGAACAATAACTTGAGCAAAGAGTGTTTACTTCAAAGGGCCCCCCAACATTTTCTAAATTTTTCTTAAGGTTAGAGATTGGTCTGTAGTTTGCATGGCAGTCGGGGTCCAAAGAAGCTTTCTTCAGGAAGAGTGTTACCACCACCTCCTTCAGGGAGCCCGGAAACTCACCTGTTTCCAAGGAGCATCAGACTATCTGTGCTAGGACCGGACAGATGGAATCAGTACAACCCAAAATCAGGGAGGTTGGTCCTGGATCCAAACTACAGCACGTAGGGCATGCTGCCTGGATAATCCACATGATATCCATTCATTATGGTCAGTCAAAGGCACTCCAGGAAAACCAAGGAGCAGCAGCCTCATGCTGATCCAAAGCAGCACCCTTAGAGTGTGCTGGTTGGAGCGCCGCTCTAATGTTGGCCACCTTAGTTGCAAAGAATTGAGTGAGTTCATTGCACTCTATTTGCTAAAAGGCTTTTTGGACTTGTAGACAGGCTGGGTTGCACAACCTGTCCACAGTGCAAAACAGCTGAGCTGGTCGATTCTGAGCAACCGCAATCTCTCCGGACAGGAACTCTGCCTTCTTATGGGTGATTGCAGATTGATAGGCTTGATAATGCTCCATCAATCTAAGGTGGTCTGCATCAAAGGAGGATCTCTGCAAGCAACGCTCTAATCTTCGACCAAATTGCCGCATCTCCCTCAAGGTCCCATCAAACCATGGGGACCAAGGGTGAAGGAAGAGGAGGCAAACACAGACATGAGCAATGACATCTAGGGCTGCTGAGATAGTTGCATTATAGGCTACCATGAGGGCATCTGGGTCATTGTTTGCCACTGAAAAGGACGATAGGTAAAGTACTGCTGCCAGGCCTTCAGAGCTAACATCTTGTAAAGGGCAATACCTGACCATCTCCACAGAGGTGGGCCTATGAAGGGGGGGGCTAAAACTAAACCCCACAGTGTAGTGACTGGACCAACCAACTGGTTCCACCCCAAATCAGAGGCCTCGATCCCCAGGAGAAAAACTAAGTCAAGGGATTGACCATGTTTATGGGTAGCACTGGTAACTCTCTGTCTAAGGCCCAGTGATGACATCAACTGGAGGAAGTGTTGTCCAAACTGCGAGAGTTCTTCATCGACCCAGGCATTGAAGTTGCCCAGAACCATCATTCTGGGTGACTCAAATGCCATGTCAATGATAAAGTCTGCCACTTCCTGAAGAAATCACTTCTCATCTCCTGGTGGACAGTAGCTGAGGGATACAGCCTACATCTGCTACCATGGTACACTCGTATGACTCAGTTTCCTCAACTGGTACACCTATGAAGTTAAGTTCAGTCTAGAAACAGACCGCAACACCCCCCTTTGCAATCCAATCTCGGGCGGTGAATCACCAAGTACCCAGCTGGAGTTAAAGCCTACAAAATGGGGCCACAGTTCTCATCCAGCCAGGTCTCGGTGATGCAAACCAGAGCCACCATTTCTACAAGATCTGCGATAATTTCAGTCTTGTTTTTAATGGACCTGGCATTGCATAGCACAGCCCGAGTTGGATGAACTTCCAGAGCTGCCCGGGCCACCTGCCCACCAGTGTTGGTGGTGCCCTTGGGCATGGAAACCAGGCATGGAGCACCATGTTCTGGGTTCCATTTCACCCCAGGATGTCTCCTGGATCTCACGACCCTGATGTGGTGGCCCCGCTCATTCATCCTCCACTGTTCACCCCCTGCCCTCCTCCTCCCCCCCTTTTGAACATTACCCAGGCCCTAGAGAGCTGGTAAGTTGAAAACTGCAATGGGGAGGAAAAAAGGAATGGAGGGCATGAAGAGCAGAGGGTGAATAGCGCCCAACCATGGGGGCAAGCCTCCAACACATTCTAACACTGGCAGCACACACTTAGCTAACCTGCAGACTAATATAACTAAAACAAAATAACATAAAATCAACCTAAATAAAACCCTCAATTAACCCTCCTTAATGCTAAATTCAAAATATAAATAATTCAGTGTCTTGGCAGAAATAAGATAGCAGTCATAAGTGAAAACTGAGAAAGTAAAGAATAGAATTCAAATACAAAGCAAGCCAAACACAGCTAACAAATGACTTCAAATGAAAATTGACAGCTCCCCGGGCCCCCTCACTGCCTTGAGGGCTAGACCACATACAGTCACTCTCACTGTCTGTAAGAAAAATATTGAAATATAAATGTTTCCAGTCCTCTGGCCCTCTCAAACCCTGAGGAACTAGTGAAAAATACAGGCATTCTCACTGCCTGTCAAATGATAAAACGTCCAGAAAAATAATAAAATCTTAAATAAACGTCTTCAGTTTACAATCCAAAATGGCAAAATAATGTAATCCCCCAGCCTTTCTCTCACGTAGGCAGGGCAAATTCATGCTAAAGGAAATAAAACACTCTCACTGCTGATGAATCTTCTGAGAATGAGAGGCAAACAAGGTAGCTTCAGCATCCAATGTTCTTTCTTGATTCAGGGCTTATTCTAGTTTCCAATAGCAAAAAAAAAAAAATTCCCGGACTGGGAACAATTACTCTCCCCAGCTGTCCCCCGAGGGGTTGATGAAAGCTTCTGGCTGCAGTCAGCTCAAAGCGAGCAGGCCCTCCAGCCTGCCCACCCAAGCCAGGAATCTCAGGCTCTTAGTGCACATCTTCTGAGAGCACCAGACCTGGTTCCTTCCCCAGCCAGCAACCCCAGAAAACACCCCCTGGGTTCAGGTCAGGTTTGAAACTCAGTCAACCCAACAAGATGAAAGACCCACAGTCCAGTGCCAAAATCAGGAGCCACCACAGTTCCCTCCAATCCAGACCAGGAGCAGGAGACAGAAGTCTCTCAAAGTAGAGGCCAGTGACACTCCTCAATCAAGACCCCAAACCGGTAACACTCCACCAGACCATGCACGCCTCAATTCCAGGTACTTAGCCACGTATCACCATAGTTCGCATCTCTCACTACCAGCAGTCATCTAGGTCCGATTCTCTCACTCCCAGGACCCAACACCAATGCCAACGTTGAAGTACAAGTAAAAAAAAAAATAGCTCTTCTCAATACAGTCAGAGAAATAATGAAAGTTCAGCTGCAGCAACAAACAGTTGAGTTAAATTATCTCTTTGTGTATTCACATGTCCCCCAGTTAACAGGGCTATGCTCACTGTCTTACTCGTTTACCCTAACTGCCTAAGCAATAAAAACTAACATTAAATTACAAAATAAATGCAGACCACAAAAAATAAAGTAGAACAAAATAAGATAAAATAAAACACTACTAAACACAACTAAGTCAGACATGCAGACAGCTAGCCCAGCATGGCCACTATCTTAACATATCTCTAGAAGAGTGCAGAACATTTTCACGGAGTCAGGAGGAGCCTTAAGTCCATAGCATGCATGGTGGCTTTTTCGGAGCTGTTATCTGAGTATGACTGGGCGGGTGGTGCAAAAGTACTCTGCACCAGGATATTTAATAACTGGCTGAAGGCATGGTGCATGCAGAAGGGATTTGGCTACATCAGGGACTCCAGGCAAGCCTGACAGAATATGGTTCTCTATAAGGGAAACAGTCTGCATCTTTTCCAGAATGGGTCTGCTGTTCTTGGTGGGAGGTGTATAAGCTACTTGGGTGAACACTGAAACAAGCCAGGAGGGAGGCAGTAAAATCAAAAAAGGCAACAATTGTGTTCTCTGGATGCTGGAGCATCAGAGAGGGAGTGCCACAGAGGAGAAAACTCCCACAGGGCACGAGTGGAAAAAAAGGCAGGGATGCAGGCAAGACAGAATAAAAAGGTGGTAAAATACAGGTGAAAGTAGAGAGTTGAAAGAAACAAGAAATGGAGAAGATGAAAGCAAAGAGGAGAGTCAGGGAGCTACAGAGAAACACACGGGCAGGGATGGGAAGGGGAAGCAGGACAGCAGGTGGGGGTGGAGAGAAAGATGTGTAGTCATGTGCAGCAATGCAAGGAGACTTAGACAAATATTTCAGACCTAGAAGCCATCATGGCAGAAGTTAACCTGGATTTAATGACTGCAACAAAGTTGTGGTGCACTGAACATAGCCATACCTGGCTATTCTCTTTTAGGGAGAGACATATCAGGGAGGTGGAGGGGAGGAGGGGTTGTTTTATATGTAAAGGAAAGAATCAAGGTGATACAGATGCAAGGGCACCCAGAGGAAAAATACTGTCTATTGGTTCTGTTGATCACACTTGATACAGGGTCTGGGGCTGCTAACCATACTGGGCTAGTGTAAAGAACCTGTGTAAAGAACTCCAGCACATGGAGAGGAGTTGGAGAAGGCAACTTGAGAAATATTAATCAGAATGGTGAGTAAAGGGGAGGTGCTGCTACTTGTTGACTTCAATCTGCCAGACATGGAGTGGAGCCTTTCAGCTTTGGAACTGGCAAGCAGCAGGATAATCCTTGACTCCCTGCCTGGGGCTTCTCTCAGGCAGCTAGTCAAAGGACCTACTGGGGATGGAGCAGAACTGGACCTGGATCTTACAAACAGGGACTTCATTGCAAATATCACAGTGGGCAGTTCCCTGGGTACCAGTGATCACTGTACAGTGTGGTGTAACATAAAGACAGGAACAGAAGCTATACACATAAGGATGAGGGTGCTGGACTTTAGGAGGGCAAATTTTAAAGAAATGGGGAACTGCCTCAGAAACTGCCTCAAAGGGGAGAAAATTGCCAGGGATGTATAGAAGCACAGTAGGGAAACATAAGAGCAGGCATAATTAAAGCAACCAACTTATCTGTGAAGGAAGTAAGTAAAAACAGAAGGAAAAAGAGACTATTATTGTTCTCTAAGGAAGTGGCAAAGGTAGTGAAGAAAAAAAGGGTTGTGTTCAGAAGGCATAAGGAAACACAGATGGAGGAGAACAGAGAAGCATATCATGTAAAACCAAGGAAATGCAAGCAAGATCGTCAGGTAAGCAAAGGCACAGACAGAGGAAAGGATCACCAAAGGGTTCACTAATGGAGATAAAATTTTCTGCAGATATATGCATGAGAAGGGGAAAGCAAGGGGAGGAACAGTGAGGATTAGAAGAGTAGCAGGAACAGAGGGATGGTGGACAAAAGTACATTTTCAGAGGACAGAGTCTAGAACAGACCTGCAGATCTCAATGTGGATGAAACTATTAGATAAGAAGGAATACCCTCAATGGTTCTTAAATGAACTCAAAGAGGTGCAAGCTGCCCCACTGACAGCCTTGTTCAACAGCTCACTGGAAATAGACATGGTTCCAAAGGACTGGAGAAGAGCTGACTTGGTCTGTCTACCTAAGTGTGGCAGCAGGGAGGATTCTAAAACTATTAGCTGGGCAGTCTTACTTCAGGGGTGGGAAAATTAATAGAAACCTTACTGAAGGACATCTTGAATCCAATGCACTGCAAGACTACCTGTAGCATGAGTTCACAGAACATGGAAACAAAGAATATGCAGCAGATAAGGACTGCGTGGCCCACCCAGTTTGCCAATTTTTCCCTGCCTATGGTATCACTGTAGATCTTACATGATATCTGGCCCATTCACCCACCCTCTTCTCTCTCCCCCCTAAGATTCCCTTATGCATATCCCATGCATTCTTGAACCCCACCACTGTTTTTTTTTCCCACCACCTCTGCTGGAAGGCTGTTCCAGGAATCTGCAACTCTTTCTGTGAAGAAGAACATCCTCACATCTCTCTTGAATCTACTACCCTCCAGCTTCTTATCATGCCCCTTTGACCTTGAGCACTGTTGATTCTGAAACATACTTCACTCTTATACCCTATTTACCCCATGAAGTATGTAACGGTCTCTATCATATTCCCCCTCCTCTCTTCCAGGGTGTGCATATTTATATCCTTAAGTCTCTCCTCATTTGGCTTCTGATGCAGACCCTGCACTATTTCAGTTGCCCTCCTCTAGATCACCTTCACTCTGTCTTTCCAGAGATGTGGTCACCAGAGCTAGGCACAATACTCTATGTGGGGTCTTACCACTGATCTATACAAAAGCAACACCTCCTCCCTCTTTCTGCTGGTGATACTTGTCCCTATGCACCCTAGCATCCCACTAGCCCTCCCAATTTTCTTGTCACACTGCCTGACCTTTAGGTCATCCGATATGATTATACAACAGGCCTCTTTTGTGCTTGGTGGTCTTCACTACCACTCCTCCCATTTTGTATTCTGCTCCTTGGTTTCTGTGCCACAAGTGAATTGCTTTGTACTTTTTCACATTGAAACCCAGTTGTCACACCCTTAACTACTCCTCGAGCTTTCTCAGGTCTCTGCTCATTCTTACAACTCCCCCCACCCCAGAGTATCAACGCTATTGCAGATTTTAGTGTCATTTGCAAAGAGGAAGAACACTGACTCAAACTCCTCTGTCATTTATAAAGATATTAAACAAGACTGGTCCTAGCACTGATCCCTGAGACACCTGGCTGGTAACCGTCCCTTCCTCAGAATAAACATCATTTACCACCAAGCTCTGCTGCCTATCCCCCAACCAATTTCTTACCCAGTTTATCACATTTGGACCTACTACTAAGCTACCCAGCTTGCTTACTAGCCTTGTATGTGGAACAATGTCAAAAGCCTTACTGAAATCTAGATAGACAACCTCCACCACTCAACCCTGATCTAGTTTGTTGCTTATCCAGTCAAAGAAATCTATCAGATGCATTTGACATGACCTCCCCAATGAATCCATGCTCCCTCGGGTGTTGTAACCCATTAGTTTCAAGAATTACCACAATCCATTCCTTCTGCATTGATTGCATTAACTGTCCCTTGATCGATGTTAGGCTGATTGGCCTATAATTGCCAGCCTCTTCCCTGCTATCACTTTTGTGAAGCGGGACTACATCTGCCACTCCCCAGTCCTCCTGAACCACTTGTGTTTCCAATAAGCTGTTAAATAGGACTGTCTGAGGTGCAGCCAGTACCTCCCTGAGCTACCTCAAAAACTTGGATGCACCATATCTGTCCCCATTGCTTTGTACAGTTTCAGATTAGCGAGTCACTTCAGGACACACTCTTCTGAGAATGGACTAGTGATCCCCAACCTCCCTCCAATTATTCTGTTACTTTTTGTGGCCCCTCCCTATCTTGTACCTCTGTGAACACTGAGCAAAAGTATTTGTTCTGGTTGTCTGCTTTTTCCTGGCCCCCTCTGCACAGTACCCCCTTCCCTTTTTAACCTTACAATCCCCCCAGTCATCCTCCTATCACTTACATGCTTAGAAATGTCTTGCCCCCTTCATTACCACCTGGGCTATTTTTCTTTGGTTTGTGTCTTCCCACTCCTCACTGCTCTACATGTTTCCCTTGATACACTTACCTCTCCTCCTTCCTCAGTATCTCCTTATACCTTCTGAATGCTACCACTTTAGCCTAATTACAGTACTTTTTTGTGCATATCATTCTAGAACAGGGGTTCTCAAATGGTGAGGCCAGCCTCCCTTGGGAGGCCCCAACCTGTTCCAAGGGAGGCTCAAGCAAGTCTGAAAAAGTACTGTATTTAAATTTTGAGTTTTATGCATTTTATGTGAAGAGATTAAGCAAACTGAAAGAGGATGATAACAGTAGGTGAATTTTATGTATTTATTTACTAATAGGTGACAAGGGAAGGTGAATGAGCCAAGGCTCATTTCAGGTGTACCCAGGGAAGGGCAGGGAGTGAATATATTTCAAAAGGTAACTGCAAAACAATCAAGAAATACACAATGAACAATAGTGCAAACAAATATGAACAATAAACTAATAATGAGAGGTGGTAATTGATCAATTTGTAGCCTGATGGCAGAACAGCCCAAACACAAGAATTGAGCATAGAATTGCTAAGAGCAATGGCAGCAAGGAGCAAAGTAATCCCAGAGAAGTTGCTTAGGAGCAGGGAAGGAGGGGAGAGGCAAAGTATGGAGGGAAGGTTAATTCAGTATGAGAGAGGAAACAGAGAAAGTTGTCTGACCCATGAATGTACTACAAAAAGGGGTGACAATGGTTCAAGAATGAAAATAGTGGAGCAAGTAGGCTGGCCTGTGGGGGGGGGTACAATAAGCTGAATAATAATATTTTATATTTTATTTATTTGCTATTCAGATAACACCTTTGAGCACAGGAGCTCTTTTTCAAATGTTCCATATCAGTATAAGACAAAGAATTTAATGTGAGTCCAGTACTCAAAGGGGTTTCAATTTATTTACGGTGTACTCGCAAAGTACAGTATGTTATTTTTTGGGGGGGGAGCCCAAGATTATTTCAGTTTTTGGGGGAGGCTCAAAATCTTTTCCATGGATTTGGGGAGGCTCACTGTGACAAAGTCTAAGAACTGTTGTTCTAGAACCATAGCAGTCTCTTTTTTTCTCTAGCTTTTACTTACTATGTAAATCACCCTGTCATTAAAGGCTGGTGGCAGCCATAGGCTTTGGGCTCCTAACAGGAAATGATGTCACTGAGAGTCCAGGTCCTCCTTTGACTATATTTAATCCAACAGGTTAAATAGGAAATCAACTGTTTGTTTAAGTGTGTATTAAGGTGTTTTTACAACACTTTTTACATCTATAATAATTGTTTTGTCTGTGCATTGAAACTAGTGAGTTATCACCCTTACATTTCAAATTAGTAAAAAATAATCCATCTTCAAGACTGCTTTAATCTCTATGCTATACTGCCAGCTGATCATCAAAAACTAAACATCTCACAGCTGGCTCTGTGGTGCCAACAGGTATTGGGGCCCCATATCAGGATTTCTAAACCCTGGCTGTGTTCATGTCAGTAGAGATTTCTGGGCCTGCCACAGCACCAATTTCTGTCTTTTTTCTTCTTCCTCTTGTACAGCTTTTTCTCTTGCAATTTCAGGTGTGAACTCAGGACTACACAATGCAAATGTGGCTACGTACCTACTGGCCTGGCATCATGAGGCCAACCTTTAAATGTGTTGCTTTTGATTATCAGCTGGCAGTACAGCTTTCATCCAGCAGAATGGGTTTTGAGCATGTGTTAAGAATCTGAAAATACTATACTTTCTGTTCAGATTTGACTTGAAAAGAAAAAAATAGGACACAATTACTTGTTTATTAATTGCAAAAACACATAGATGGACAACATTTTTAAAACATGCATAACCTGAATTGCATTATTAAAATATAGAATGATATTAAGGGTGGGTGTGTAACCAGAATGTTACAAACATCTGAGGTGTGGGATGCAACATAAACCCCAAGGGGTTTTTTAAAGCATCGCACACCGGTGTGTGTGTGTGTGTGTGTGTGTGTGTGTGTGTGTGTGTGTGTAAAATTCTGGTTTCTACACACACACTTTATTTAGTTAATGGTGATATTGTTTTCCCTTTTAGCACAGTTCAGTTAGTGCAGCACTTCTGACAGAGACACACACACACACACACACACACACTGCCTGTCTCTCCCTTTGGTTTTTTTCTTTTCTTTTTTTTTCTTCTTTTTTACATTACAGTTGAAACGACGTTCTGGAAAGTCGAAGTCCATCCACATTACTGCATAGTGTAAGACACGCTCAAAGGGAATGAGCATAAGGATTGATATTTTTCATTTTCAAGGCAGGATCAACAAGATAGATATTTAAAAATATTTAACATCTTACTTGTCTTAGTGTGTGGAAAAGCTGGAGTGCTGGTACCGTTGCTCAGTAATGGAGCCACCATGTTGGGCAAGATGTTTAGCCCACTCACAGTAAACACTACTCTCCAGTTAGCTTTCTGTGGTGACGCTTGATTGACAGATGTTGATTACAGCCTCCTGGTTGTAGCCACAAACATCAACTGGGAGGTTGTAATTGAAGATAAAAGTGTCTTTATCTGTATGTAAAAAATGATCACCATTAGTTAATGAGTATTTTACTTCTTTTGATGAAGTTAAAAGTATAACAGTTTCTTACTGAAATACTTTGGATGGAATGAGATTTTCTACCATAACAATGCCAGAATTCTATTGGATTATTAGGAGGCAGTATAGCGCAGTGGGTTAAGGCTCTGAACTGAAGATCTAGAGATCTGGGTTTGAATCCTCTAGGTGCATACTGTGTGATCACTTAATTTCCTTGTACTCCCAGGTCACATCTGGTAAAAGGCTATGGCTTATTGTGCTACTCCTGGTTAAACAATGTTCCTTTTCCCTAACAATGTTGTCCATCTATAGTAATTGTGTCCTATTTTTTTCCTTTTCAAGTCAAATCTGGATAGAAAGCATATTTTCAGAATCATAACACATGCTCAAATTGTTTTTACTGTCTTTGTTCAGGAAAGGCACACTCAGCAACAGCTTATTCCTGGGTGTATTGTGGGAGCACAGGGAGGCCATGATGCCAGGCCAGTAGGTATGTAACCACATTTGCATCTTGTAGACCCAGTTCACACACAAAATTGTAAGAAAAAATGCTGTAAGAGAGGGAACAGAAAAAGACAGAAGGTGGTAATATGGCAGCCCCAGACATCTGTACTGACATGTTCATCTGGCAGTACTGTATATCTTAGAGTTTAAAGCAATCCTAAGGATGAATTATTTTTACTAATAGTTTGAAACATAAAGGTGATAATTCACTAGTTTCAATGCACATACAAAACAATTATTATAGATGTAGAAAGTGTTATAATAACACCTTAAAACACACTTAATAAAACAGTCAATTTCCTGTTTAACCTGTTGGATTAAAAATAGTCAAAGGAGGACATAGACCCTCAGTGACATCATTTCCTGTCAGGAGCCCAAAATATATGGCTGCCACCAGCCCTTAAATATATGGTGATTTACACATGAATAAATCTGGACTGCAAATACTAACAGATAAACGCAATGGCTCAATCAAATTAGCATTTTATGGGCTTTCTGACATTAAGAAATCCTGTTGATGACAGTTCCCCTTTAAGACAAAGTTTTGTTGCCTGCACTATGGACCTTTTTAGTTTCAACCACTGTTCCTTCTCCCCACCCTGGTCATCCTTCTTGTCAGGTCATCCCTAAAGCATTCACTTCTCTTTTTAAATTTTTTCCTTTTGAAGTACAAGACCCTCACTCTTGTGTGGTTCAGTTCTGCAGCAGTTCTTATACTGAACCACACTATACAGTGATTGCTATTCCCAAGGTGGCCTCCCACCTTGATGTCTGAAACACTGTCCTCGTTAGTAAGTACCAAGTCAAGTATTGACACATCATGAGTGGGTTCATAGACTAGTTGTCAGATGAATGCCTCTTTCAGAAAGTCCAGGATGTCCCTGCTTCTAGCTAAAGCCATAGCTGGGAGATTTCAATCTACATCTGGTTCCCCACCAGC
This sequence comes from Neoceratodus forsteri, assembly GCA_016271365.2. Lineage (NCBI taxonomy): Eukaryota > Metazoa > Chordata > Ceratodontiformes > Ceratodontidae > Neoceratodus > Neoceratodus forsteri. The sequence goes on along the minus strand of CM028135.1, from coordinate 1,023,721,799 downwards.
AGCAACTCCCCTTTTTCTGTCATCTTACTAATAGCTTCCATCAGTACCTTATCTAACTCCTCCCTCTGTGTTGGAGGGCTGTAGATCACATCAGTGCAAATAGAGGCTCCATTTCCCCCATCTCTAGGGTGACCAAAAGTATCTATTTTACCCCATTTACTCCCTGTACCTCCTCTGCTTCTACGCCTTCTCTTACATAATGCACCCCACTCCCTCATTTCCTTCCCACCCTGTCCCTTTCTGAACAAAGTATAGCCTGGTACGGTCATGTCCCTGTTACAATTTTCAGTGAATCATGACTAGATAATGACCACAATACCCAGGCTGGCCTCTGCCATTATAGCCTCTAGGTCTGGAATCTTATTTCTTAGACTTTTAGCATTTGCACACATGGCTTTTCAGATTTTATTGACGCTCTGTTACCCTCTTTTTTCCTTGTTGTCCTCTCTCCTTCTGCCCTCTATTTTAATGCTTCTGTTCTCGTACCCTTTCATTTCTAACACCTTGTTTCCCTTATTATTTTCCACCCTTGCAGATTCCATTTCCCTCAGGTTGTCCATACATTTTACATCAGGCTGGGGGGGGTCAGTTACTGCCTCCATGATTTCTTCTGCTAGCCACCTCAGCTAGTTTAAATTATCTACAAAGTAACATTTAAACTGTCCACAGAGAAGTGCATTTCCCCCTCAAAGATGGATGTCCTCTCCTCTAAAACTGCACCATTTCTTCAAACATGATTTGAAGGATGTGGTGCAGAGATCCCTCTCACCCACTCTGTCATAAACAGGCAGCACCTCAGTGAAAGCCACTGCATACACTAATTGTGTAACATCCCTTCTAAACTCCTTAAATTCCCCTGCACTTTCCCAGCCCCATCCCCAGCCATGTCCTTAGTCCCCAGATGGACAATGATGTCCAGATCTCCCTCCCATCCTGCTGCCAAAGGGAACATCTGGATCTGTTTTCCATACCTCCAGGCTGTGGAGCCTAACCTCCCTCTCCCTTTCCTATTTCAAATCTATCCACCTCACAATCAAGTCACTCATCAGAAGTTGCTTTCTCCTCCTTCTACCTTCCTCCTTGGAATCTCTGCTCCTGAGAACCCCCGCATCCTCCCTGGCCACTACTACTGGTGTCTCATCCTGGCAGTTCTGCCTCTCCAGAGCAGTCTGCTTAGTGTTACATTATGAAGAATGTGCCTCTGGCCCACCACACCCACCCTGTCAAAGCCCACCATACTTCAGCCATTCTTCCTTCCTGGAATCCTCTGTGGTAAGTGTCAAATGTGGTGGCTCCTGGGTGGGGGAAGAGGTCCCCTGAGTTCCTGCCAACTTAGTCTGGAGTCTAGTGAACACCTCCCTCATCTCAGAGAGGTGCATATAGATGGTGCCTGATATAACACACCCCACTCGCTCCAGGCTCCAGAGGGTCTCTCTGAAAACTGCCAACCCATAGTTACTGCACTGCACCACTACTAGCATTCCCAGCTTCTATTTTCTGTGTGTTACCTAGATATATTTATGTTCTCTTACCCTTGATTGGTGTCTCTAGCATTCCCTTTTTTTGTGTGTTGCTACTTGTTTTTCCCACATACCTGGCATCAATCCCCTTATGCTGTTACTCTAAATAGGGTGTTGCTCCCATTCCCAGAATTAGGTCAACATTTTACCTTCCACTGCTCCGAGTAGTGAATGCATCAATGGGAGTGAACAGGTGCAACACCTTACTTGACTGGCAGAGGTCTCCGCATTCCTGTTTCCTCCTGCTGACTCCAGAAATGCCAGTCTCTATCTACACCTTTCTAATCCTTCGCTGTCCCACTCAGTTGATGGGACATGGACATGGTGAGACATGTTAGTGTCTGTATTTATACAGGCGGACTGGCTCCCCTACACAGCCCTGACAGGCTGGTGTGCTGTGCAGATCCCAGCACTGGTAGCTGGCTGTCCTCCATCTTGCTTTTCTTCTGTTGGAAAACATACCCAGTAACTGCTCTGTCCAATGAAATTGACCACAGGCAGAGATTGCAGCGAGTTACAGCTCTTCAAAGTTCAACAGTTGTATGCTGCTTCTTAAGTCAGTTCCCAGTAACTCCTCACCCTCTAAAAGGTACTGCAAGCAGCAGCTGATAGTAGGGACTTGGAAACTGCCACAAGTAAATAGGGATGTTGAGTCAGCTGCAAACAATGGCTGAATTGAGTTATACCTCATGGGGCGAAGGTCATGACAAATGATCCTGTCAAACAAATCCGATAGATTTCTTTGACTTGGTGACCTGGGAAATAGATTGGGGATGAAAGCAGTCAATGAGACCTATCTGGAGGCCTTCGGCATTGTGCCTCATGGGAGGCTGATAAAGATACTGAGCTACCTATGGGTGGTATCCAAAGTGGGGAATTCTGTTAGAAACCAGTTAGCAGATAGGAGACAGAGGATGATGGTAAATGGCACGCACCCTTATTACAAGAGAGTGATCAGTGGGGATACCACAAGGCCCAGTACAGGGACTAATCTTCTTCAGTATCTTCAAATGTGATATTGCAGATGAAATGGAAGTTAAAGTATGCTATTTTGCAGATGATACCAAAATCTGCAAAGTGCAAGAGAGGAGCAGTGGGAGGCAATTGGCTGCATCCGTGGTAACAGGAGGGTCTACAGCTAAGGAGCTGGTTGATATCGGCCTCATTCTGCAGTGGGAGCATATTGGCTACATCTGTTGCAAGAGGGAATAGGTGGTCTGTGCCGCAACCAGAAATCTTGAGGACCACGCAGCACAGGAGGGCTCCAGCCAAGGAGCCAATCAGGAAGAGAGGTGGAAAAGTTGAATGGCATGACTGGGCTTATAAGCTCAGAGCCCAGCCGCAAACACAGAGCTGCAAGTGAGGAGCTGTGGAAGGCAATCAGCTGCATCCATAGCAACAGGAGGGTCTGCAACAACGGAGCCCAGGGATTTCGGGCTCATTCTGCAGTGGAAGCATATCAGTAGCATCCGCAGCAAGATAGAGTAGGTGGCCTGCATCACAACCAGAACTCTTGGGGACCAGCATGGCAGAAGAGGGCTTCAGCCAAGGAGCTAATCAAGAAGAGAGGCATGAAAGTTGAAAGGTGTGACAGGGCTTAACCTCTCAGAGCCCAGCTGCAAACACAGAGCTAAAAGTGAAGAGATTGTAATTTCTGCCTCCCACCCTCCCCGCACCACCTCCAAAATTAAAAGATCTCACTGGGCCCCACCTAGTAGAGGCTACACCTATCATGAGGGAGCAGGAGGCAGAGCAGAACAAGAGGAGTGGCAGCAAGGCATCTGTAGGGCAGGATCTGTATTGCTGGAGGATAAGCAGAACACCACTGAAATAGGTACTGTGGAAAAGAAGACTCTAGTAAAGGTTAGTTGGGACATTTTCAGTGAAATTCCATCTGGGTTTTTGTAAATGTTGGTACTGTATATTGGTGAACTCTTAATAAAGTGCCTTGAAATTGGGGTACTTAGTGAACATTGCTAATACATTTGAGGGGGGCAATCAACTGCAAATGTGTGAATTTTAGGTATAATTGCATGTAAGATAATGAATGTGAAGGCACTGTGTGAGGAGGGCATATAAGAGGAACTTGCATTTAGATGGGTCTATGTCATAAATTCAGTGATTGCCATTTGGGCAAGTGTACATCGCCGAAAATAAATAACGATGATGTACACATGTGGCAACCTCAAGACCGGTGACCCCCCCTCCGCTTCACCTCTGCACCCCCTATTTAAAGATTCTGAACTCCAGAGGGATGCATGTTGGAGGGGTGTAAAACTTACTAAAAAATAAAAAAAATGGCCAGACACAGAAAGCAATTGTGCCCCAGAACTGAACACAGCACCCTCCCAAACCCAGCCTGCCACCCTACCCACCATGCCACATGGTCAACTCGGCAGCCAACTGCCGCACTATACCCCACATACCCTCCCTCCCCTTCTGCCCATCATGTGGCATGGTCCCTCCCCACCTCTGCACATGTATATACTGTATATGCACATTCTGTCACCATAGTTGCCCACCTTGGTATCCTATCTCTACCCTGCCAGATAGCTCAGAACACAGGCACTGTGACTGAGTCACTCTTTTTGCAGTTGCTCAATCACAGTTATCGTGTTCACTGGATACCCATTTAGACTACTAGATTTGTGGGAGGTAGCTGTATTTAAAGTCCAAATGTGCCTGTAACTTCTAGTCTGGTAGGAATTTGTAGGTACTCTTTAAGGATGGGCATATAGGGGGAGCTTGCATTTAAACTACAAAAATTGTGGAAGCATGCATTTACTGAAGACTACTAGATTTGTGGGATGGAACTGTATTGCAAGTACAAATCACATTTAAACTACTAGTCTGGTAGAAGTTTTTAGGTACTGTTCAGGGGTGGGCATAAGGGGGAGCCTGCAGTTATACTGTATGTTTTAGTTAGTAGTGTTTTCCTGTCTGGATAGGAAGATCATATGCATCGTGGCAAATATTGCTGGGATGGTTAGATTGGCTGGCATTATAGCTGTAGTGTGGAAGAGGATCTTTTCTCAGTTAGTATTGTTTTATCTTTAGTTGGTTATGTTTATGCATATTTGCACATATAATGGGTGAAGTATTTTAGGCAGACATTAGACAGGTTGAAAAAAAAAGAAAAAAGTACTGCATGTTTATTTTTGTTCTTCAGGGACTGGACTAGTTAAAAATTTATAGTTAGTACTAGTTGTAAAAAACTTATAGGTAGTACTATATTCTATTCTATTTCCCATTTCTGTTAGCTAATACTGGTTAAACATGGGTAGGATAGTGGGCTGTAATGGATGTGGGGTGGCGATTTGGATGAGCATTCTGTGGAAGCTTGGAGGATGTCCAACCTGTCACAGGCTGAGAAGGCTCGAGGAAGAAGTGTTGTGGCTTGGTAGAAAGTAGGGGAGGATGGGAGGAGGGAGGAGGGAGGAGGGAGGAGGGATGCTGTGGCAGGAAAGCCTCCCCAGGGGCTTGCATGAAGGTACCACATGGGAGGAACATTGGTTCGAGGGAGGGGATGGGAAGTGAGTGCGGCAGCAAACCAAGCAAGAGAACTATCACTGCAGAGAAGGCCAAAGTCAGGAGAGAGGAGCTGACACACAGCAATGCAGAGTGGGCAGGTAATAGGATTGGGTGCTAACAACATTGGTGGAGGGGGGGGGAAGGATCTCCAGGAGAGGGCAGGAGAGGAAAAGGGAGTGGAATGCACAAGGGACAGTAGTCGGTCGGAGGAGAGAGACAGTGGTAAATGGAGGAGGGGTACAGCTGGAAGAAGGGTTAAAGGGAGTGGGAAGGGGAGAGGAACAACACAGGTAAGGAGGATATGAAGGACAAAGGGGAGGTCCAGGGAGGTTGGGAGGGATGCGGGGAACAGCGAAGGAACAGCGAATGAGAGGAAGGATGGGTCAGAGTTTGGGGGGCATAGGAAGGAGGAGCAGGCTGCAAATGTGACAGACTCTAGAGATAGGTACCTTGGTAATAGGGCGGGAGTAGGGGACAAGGAATGAGGAGGGGGATACTAGTGCTGGGGGACTCCATACTAAAAGGGTAAGATGGGGCAGTAAGGGAGAAAGATATAGACAGATATGGGTAGAGTCCATACCTGGGTTAACAGCAGGCAGGGCAGGGTAGGGCAGGGCAGACAATTCTGAAGTGTGCAAGGAGAGGTAGCAAGAAACTGCAGCTTGTGGTGCACAAGGATATGAATGACCTAGTGGGGGAGCCAGTGGAAGTGGTGAGGGAGAGGTTCAAGGAACTGGGAAGGTTGTGTGAGGAGCTGGGGTAATTGGTGCCCTTCTTAGAGGTTATCCCAGCACCCTGTGCAAGCACAGTGAAGAAAGAGAGGATTAGAGAGTTCAACACATGGCTAGAAGAATAGTGACAATACAGGGGTTCAGGTTAGAGGGTGGCTGGGGCAGAACCCAGGACAATAACGATCTATACGCAGGGGACAAGATACAGTACACTTGAGAAGGGAGGGGAAGGGAGTATTAAAGCAGGGGATAGAGTGGTACATAACAACAAAAGTGGGTTTAATAAATAATAATAACTTTATTTTTATAGCACCTATCTGCAACCAAGGCGCTGTACAATTTTAAAAACAAATAAAATCCAGTTAAAACTTAACATTCACATACACCAGATTACATGAATAAATAACTGTCAGTAACAATTACTCCTGGTAGGCAAGATGACATAAATAGGTATTCAAGACCCACTTAAAACTCTTCACAGTCATGTACTCATGAATCTGACAAGATAGAGAATTCTACAGGGTCGGGGCTGCATGCATGAAAGCACAGACCCTTGATGATTTAAGGCGTAATCTGAGAATCTCTAACCCCTTTTCAGCAGATTGGAGCAGTCATCAGGGGCAATAAGGCAGCAGAAGCTCTTGCAGATAGCCAGGGCTCAGTCCATGCAGGGCCTTAAAAGTCAGAAGCCTGACCTTGAAGGTGATCCACCACTGAACCAGCAGCCAGTGCAGTTGACACAGCTTAGATGTGATGTGACTCGAATGAGGAGTCTCCATCAACAGCCATGCCACAGCATTCTGCATTAGCTGCAAGTGGTGGATATCGCCCCCCAGTAGGTTTAAACTAGGTTGGGGAGTGGCGAGTGGACAGCTGGTAAGCAGGGATCCCAGAGTGGGGAGCCAGATGAGCTTACCCTCCAAGTTAACAAAGAAGGAGTCAATGTAGTGGCACTGGGGGAGAAGGGGGGGAACCAGGGCAAGGTGAGGAGGGATACTGGGTGGAGAGTGGTCACACTGAATGTGAGGAGCCTAGGTAATACTAATAAGTCAGCAGAGTTGCATGCTCTCTTGGCACTGCTTTTTTCAGCATCTCTTTTTCTCTCAAACATATAAATTAGGGGAAGAGGAAGGGAAGGGGAAGGGAGGGGAGGAAGGAAACTGTTTAACCAGAAAAGGCACACTAAGCAGAAACTTATTTCCAGGTGTGATCTGGGATCACAGGGAAGTTAAGTGACTTGCTTAGGGTCACATAAATAACAATACTAAATATACTAAATAATAACACTAAACAATTTAAAATACTGCTCACTAAATTCATTAGGCTCCTTCCTTTCATGCTGACAAGGAGAGAGTGACTGATTCTGCTTCCCTCTTAAACCCAAGCGTGGCCTGATGTCTGACATCACAGATGTTGTGAAGTACACGCGTGAACATGCACGCTGAATTACTATACAATCCACTGCAAACATGGCAGTGCCTCCTGGTCTTCCTCCTAGGCTCATATTTCACAGGGTCATCTTGTTATTTTCCATAATATCATGGCTATGAGGTCCTAACAAATTCTGAAAGAGTTGAAGATGTGGAAGTCGGAGAACCACTGGCAAACAGTGACCTCACCTCCGTCTGGTTCAAATTGTCTATAGTAGTGGTGAGATCTCATTCACAGGCTGAGCCACTTAGCTTTAAAGGTGCCAACTTTAGTAAAATGAGAGTGATGGTCAAGGACTCAATGACTGAGATTCGCAAAAAAATGGGGGTACAAGACATCTGGGGGGTAGTCAGAAATGCCATACTGGGGGCCACTAAACTCTGCATTTAAACAGTACATAAAAGAAAGAAAGACCCATATGATTCACTAACCAGGTCAGCCATCAGAAACAGAAACGTAGCTTACCACAAAAGGAATCAGAATGACAGTGATTGGATGACTACATTCAGAAAAGTATGGAGCCTGATGGAACTAAATCTATTCTCACTGGAAACAAGTTTGGGCATCCCAGTAATTAAAAGAAAGTTTTAGGTGGTTTTCAAATTCCCCAGGGTTCCTTCTGGTTGAGCTCTAGCAAAACGTTAGGCCGGGCTTTTTAGTAAATATAAATAAATGTTTTAACCTCCCTGCTGCCTACCTGCTCCATTCCACCCCTCTCCCACAGCAGGCAGCAGGAGAATGGGCACCCACGCGCCAGGTTCTCTGCTTCTGGCCAGCGCGTGGTGCCTTTGCAAGTCCCTGGCATTTGTGTGGTGCAAGCTCGGAGTTCGAGAATCTGAACCCTGAATGCTTTTTGAAACAGGGTTTTGTCCGTTGTTTAGGGTTGTAATGCTGGGCTGTGGAGTAGTAGGACTTATGGAGAGCAATGGAGACTGGGCTTACCTTAGTTTGGTTAAAGCCATCACATAGGCTCTGTCTGGTGCCTCCTCCAGCCAGTGAAGATCCCTGCTGCTTCTTGGTCCTCCACTGTATGTGCGGTCGAGTCTGGCAGGCCACCCTGAATAAAGAAAAAAAAAGAAATTGACCATTTGCCACATGTTGGGCAGTGTAGACCCATTGTTTTACTATTTTAGCCCCCCCTCTGAGTGTTTTCTAAGTTTATTTCAGTTCCCCATTGGCAGATCTGCCAGCTGCATCGCACCTGATTTACTGTCGGCCCTCCGAGGCCCCCTAGGTTGTCCCCTAGCTGCGTCCTAAACTCTCTCCCACTGCCAGCATACCTCCCACCTCCCAGAGACCGTAGCAACCTCATTCCAGCTCATCGGAGCGATGAGTCGGCGGCAACACCTGCATTGTGTTGTCCACCCATAGAAAACAAAGTCTGTTTTTTTTATTTAATGTAAAAGCACATTGAAGGAGTGAAGAAAGGCAGCCGAGCACTGTAGGGGCAAAGGGTCACTAGTACAGTAGATTTAAATATTTAAGAGGGAGGCAGGGTAGCGACACTCACAGAGAGGGGCCAATAAATTTAAGGCCACGGGAAGGCCTATGAAAATTCATAAAGGGGTGGGATTAAGGGCGGCAACCCAACAGTACTAAGTGGCAGCAGCTCTCAGAGAGCTGCAGATTTAAAAGGGGCCCGATTATTTAAAGGGGCAATTCAGGCCCAAAAGTAAAGTAGGGCATTTGGACTACAGTTTAAGTGGGCTACCAGGCCCATTTGTAAAAGGTCTATCAGGCCCATAGTTAAAGAGGGCACAAAGTCCGTGGTGTTGGGAGGGTTTCCAGACCCACAGTAAAGAGGCCACCAGGCCTTGTATTTTGAAGGGCACCAAGCCCACTGTATTTAGGGCATCAGGCCCCAGAAAATTTTAGGGCATCAGGCCTAAGGTAATTGTAGGTCATTAGGCCCGAGGTAAAGCAAGGTTCCAGGGCAGTGCCCAGTCTAGTGGATTAGGACAAGCCAGCCTAGTGATAGTGAGGGCAGCCCCGGCCTAGTGGATTAGGACAAGCCAGCCTAGTGGTAGTGAGTGCAGCCCCGGCCTAGTGGATTAGGGCAAACCAGCCTAGTGGTCGTGAGGGCAGCCCTGGCCTAGTGGATTAGGGCAACCCAGTTTAGTAGTACTAAGGGTAGCCCCGGTCTAGTGGATTAGGGCAATCCAGCCTTGTGGTACTAAGGGTAGCCACAGCCTAATGGGTTAGGGCATCCTTAGCAAAACATTCAGGGGTAGCCAGATCCTATTCAGGAAGACCCTACATTTGAAAAGGGGTCCATCGAAGGGTGCTCAGTTCACAAAAACTGTAAAGCTCTGTAATGACTGCACTGTTTATACAACTGTGATTGCTGAAGTACTCAAAATGTTGTGAACTTGCTAAGAAGCACCAAGACTGTATTGTATATGGATTGTGGTTATTTACCCCTGGTTATCTGAACTATTGCCCCCTGGTTATCTGAACTATTGCCCCCGGTTATCTGAACTATTGTCCTAAGTATACGAACTATTGCCCCAAGCATCCAAACTATTGCTCTAAGTATCCGAACTATTGTTCAAAGCATTTGAACTATTGCTCCAAGCACCTGAACAATTGCCCCACCTGTAACAGTTACCCCTAAATTTGTAATTTGCCTTTCCTCTGCAAATCAACGGATCATTCTGTAGTCCCCTTGGCATTGCAGGAAGGTGCGTCTTTCAGCTATATTGTTACTAGTGTATGGGGACAGTCTCGATCTTCTACCACACTTCAGTCCCATAGTGTGGCCTGTAATACTCCATACTCAGAATCAGTCTCTACCCAGAAGAGGACACCTTCTCAGCATTCTTCACTCAAGTGGGATCGTCTATCAGCTAATCTCCTCAGACTGTGTCGTCCGCTGAAGTTGAGTCTGTCGCCAGTCGTGCAAGTTGTACCCACCATTTCTTGTTTTCACAGCTCAAAGGTACATCCACCGAAGCACATCACGATGGCTGTGCCAGTGTCATTTCATATGGTTCCTGTTCCAGATGTCCCAATGTTGGTCGCCCTCCTCAGAAGAGTGTGCTCATCCTGGAAGAACCTGATCTGCACCCCTGGTTGTTCACTGAAAGTTAAGTCTGTCGAAGCCCAGTATGGGATGCGTCTGCAGTTTCTTTGTTTTTGTTCTAGTTTCTGATGCCAAGATTGCATAATCAACCATCATCTCTTCAGCTTCTTCTGGTTCCTGGTCCTGTCGGAGATCCTTCAGAATTTAGCTGGCCCTTGGAGTGCTGCAGCATCAGTCAGGTCGTGGAAATCCTCCATTGGATTCGTCTTCATGCAGGTCCTGATTTCTCTTCTTCCTTGACGACCCTGGAAGTGGGTTTTGACTGAGGAACCCTTTGTTTTCAGTTGGAAATCTGACAACCCATCAGTGAGTTATTTCAGGAACCAGTTGCTCTGGTTCTTTATTCCGGCAGCCTCAGAGAGAGTGGGCTTTGCCGAAGAATCATGTGGTCTATTTAACAAACCTCTCACCACCCAGTGACCTTGACAAGGTCCCTGCTGAGAACGGCGTTAGCATCTATTGTTCCATTTGTTTCCCCTCCGTAGCTACCATCGCAGACCAACGGTGTACACGAAGTCGCTAGACCTCTGGACTCATGTAACATCTGGACTTTGGTAGAAGTGTGTAGTGATAGTTGACCCAAATACTGTTCTGAGTAGTGTATGTCATCTGATCCTCACCTAAGCTGATTGAATTGTAGAGTAATTATAGAATAAGAGTGGCAGTAGTCCTCTAGTCTATTCTTGTAATAATTTTAGCAGTCATAGATAAAGTATCTGTCTTGTTTACCGCCCTATTACTTTGGATGACTTCTCTTCCTCTTGTGACTGTGTCTCCCTACCCTCTGGTGCAAAATAAACGCCCTTCAGCTACTGAATCTCTAGGTCGACTCCTGCCTCTCCTTGTCTGGGTAACAGTTATCTTATCCACAATAATTTGGACCTTGGTACCTCACTCATCTCTTTTCACCACCTTTAGAGTAGAGTACCACAGAGCACCACTTTAGACCATCACACAAGGAGGGAGAAGGGGAATATGATAGAGACTTGCAAGTTCTTAACAGACATAAATAATGTGCCACAGACAGATATGTTCCTGATGATCTCTGGCTCTACCACCAGAGGGCATGAATGGAAACTAAGGATGGGGGAAGGGCCTTCAAGAAAGATCTAAGGAAACATTTCCTCATGGAAAGAGTAGTGGAAACTGGGAACAGCCTACTGGCAGAGATGGTGTATGAAAACTCCATAGCAGCATTCAGACATAGGTGGTTCAGTGCAAGGGCTCAAGGGTGCATGGCAGGACCTGGGAAGGACAGGTCACAGAAGGGGGGGTTAGGCCTCAGGACCTACAAGAGGTCGTGGGACTCTCGGGCAGACAAGACAGACCCACAGTCTCCTGTCATCACTTTTCTATGTTTCTACTGTATGTTCTGTCATGATATTACAATTTATCTATGTCTGGAAAATATATCTGTACTTAATCATTATTTGCCAGTATTCATTCTAAATAAGTTGTACTCAGATTCAAATGAATAAGTTCTGACCTGCTGCAACAACTTTGCACCACATTTTGCATGTATGCACATACTGCATCTCATCATATTCTCTACTAATAGATATTTAAGCATTCTGCTTTATTTTGCATTACATTCATTTTAATGATTAAATAGTTCTAACAGGATTGCTCCTTTTCTCCATTATGTACACCAGTATCCATACAATGCAAGTATACATACACTTGTGCAAACCCATCCTTTCAATATTAATTTGTGTGTGTGTGTTTGTGTGTGTGTGTGTGTGTGTGTGTGTGTGTGTGTGTGTATATATATATATATACATATATACTGTATATACTATTTCTTCCTCTTGTAGTATTATCTCATTTACCAAACAATGGCAATGTGATTGACTCATTCTCCACCACTTCAGATAGCAATGTTACAATGATGTACATATTTTATCTGCTCAAATTCCAGTTAAAATGAACTCTTCGTTTACATGTTAAATAATCCTAGTACAACATTCTTAGCAGACACCCAAGTTCAACAGTGGACTCTTCCTGAAGGGTACAAAAAGCACACCATCCATCTTACAGTCATGTGGTAGTATATATTCCTCTATCTGGTTTCCCTATCTTTTCAAGTCCCCAAAATTTTAGGGATGTCACACTGTGCCCTTGTGTATTAAAATGCTCTGCCACCAGAAAGTCCTGATCCTGTAGTCGTATGGTACATTTGTGTTTTTGAATCCATGTTTTTAATGACCTTTAAGGTTTTCCTACATATATCTGGTCACATGAACACTGCCAGATATAAATGACACCTGTTTTTTCCCGCTTAATGTGTTGCTTTATTTATATTTCTGATTAGAGTGTGGGTGTTTGTATCATTCTTTTCTTTGGTGTGGCCACAAATGCTGCACCTGCAAGAAGGCACCATACCTGGCTGTAGGGTACCTAACCGTAACTTTCTTTGCCCCGGCCCTTCCCTGGGTTAAGGATGTACTGTATGGGCTAGTTTGTCCTTCAGCATTTGCAGCTCTTTTGTAACCAATATAGCCTTGCATGAAAAAAAATCTATTGCCTCATTGCTAATCTTCTATCACCTTCCAATTCTCATTTTCCATTTTTCTGATCTCCCTCAGTTTCTTATTAGTGATTGCTAACACTATTCTGATCTCCTTATCTGTGTTCCTTCTGCTTCCAGTATTTGCCCCATTTAAATTACTTACCCTCTGTTTAGCCTTACAAAGCACTCTTCTGGGGGTATCCCCTGTTTTGGAATCTTGCTTATATGTTTTTCCAATAGCTTTTCATACTCTTGTTCTTCACTGCAATTTTGCTTTATTCTAAAACTGAGAGTAAGGGATGCTGTTTTTTAGCATTTCTTCATGGAAACTCCTATGATGTAAAAAGGTATTCCTATCACTTGACTTTTTTTTTTTATTTGCAATTTCTCTTCTTGTCTCCCTGGCTGGCCCGCCTTCCCAACAATCCTCCCAGCTCTGCCACCCTGGCTTCTCTATGACTTACCTCTCCCTAAGTCCCCCATAGCTTGCCCTCTGTGGCAGGGTGGTGTGGAGTCCCTAAACCTGCCGAGGTCCAGGATTCAGGAGGAGCCTGAGTCACTGGGAGCAGAGCCTGCAAAAGTTGGTGATCATCTTGCTACCCAGGGTATTTTCTGGTCTTCTCTTCTCATGAATTGCCGCTCCACCCCTTCCCCACAGGGATGCTGGCATTTGGGACTACATCACCAATGTGAGGGGCAGTGGAATGCTCATGCAATATGCAGTGCAGAACATTTCTCCCTCCCCATGTCCTGTGAGCCCTGCCACCCACACTTCAGTTGGTGGCAGTGCTGCAGTGGGATGAGACCCCCCCCAGGAGAAGTAGAGTGTCCTATGTGACACTTGATCCTCCTCCACCCTGGCTGGCCCCCAGTGATCCAGGCTTGTTTCCCAACCCAGGTTGCCAGCGTTGTGACTGGTAGCGCTACTGTTGCACTGACAGGCCTGCACTCTGTCACTTGGCTTTCTATACAAGACCATGTGAAGTTGTCCACCCTTAAAAAATATATGGAATGTCCTTACTGCTACACTCTAGAGTAAATTTTAAATCCCTGGAACAAGTGTTTACATATTCATGGCATTTTTTGAGATCCTCACTGCTTCCTTTCTATAGTAGAAAAAGAAATCAGTGAATCTTTTATATACTTTGTTTGCAAAGTAAGGGTTTTTGTTGTGTTTAAAATATACTCCTTTTCAAATGCATAAACAAATACATCAGCATGAGCTGGGGCAATATTTGACACCATTGCTGTTACCCAGCATTATTCGTAATATTCTAATTCATATCTAAAGTACTGTAGTTTGTCTGTAAAACAGAGGTAGGCAGTAGAGCTGGCAAAAGTTGAGATTTCTGCTTCGGTGGAACTTTTATAAAAGTTTGCCAACTTCTGTGGAATTTTCCAACTTTCCTCCTTTGGCGAAATCAGAAATCGTCTGAATGCGTTTGGTGAATTTTACCGTTCCATGGAATTTTCTTGCTGTACTGTGGAATAATATACTTCAACAGTGTATCTAATACATGGATCCACAATTCATCTAATTATTCCACAATTCAGTTCTGTGCTGCCCTGGTAAATAGAAACATTTTTTTACCTGGCATAAAGTGGTACCTCCCCCCACCCTCCAATTGCCGGCTCCCTAATAATTTCATGTTTCCCTGTTGTTTAATGGCCTCCCCATCCACTGCTCACTGGCTCCATAATCATTTAATGTTTCCCTGGTATCTAGAGGCACTCCCCACCCTCTGATCACTGGTCCAGTAAAATTAAATGTTTCCTTGCTGTCTAGAGTCACCCCCACTCTCCACTCATTGGCCTTATAAATTTTAATATTTCCCTTTATTCTTGTGGCCCTAGCCCTCTGATCGCTGTCCCCATAATAATTTAATGCTTGATAATTAAATGTTTAATGACTTTCATGCAAATTCCACAAGCCAGTCTTTTTTTTTGTTTTGCAAAGATGTAGTAGCCAGCTCCTGAAGCTCCACCATTCAAGGGTTTGAGCCTTCCTGTCTCCCTTTCTATATTCCCCCATTTCTCTAAATCTCTCTTCAAATGGATATGTATAAATCTATGTTGTCCATCATACCTAGCAGGTACCCTTCCAAGTGCTCAGTCAGGTTAAAATGTATTTTTTTGTAATTTCTATCATATGTGAGGAGGAATCCCTCTTATATGACTCAATTTCCTCAACCAATGGCTGTAAATACATGTTAATATAAGATGTGATGGGTGCAAAAACTGATACTGTGGGTATACTGTGGAGGGGCTGTTATTCTTAAACATCTTTGGAACTGAGTAAAAAAATGCACTCTGGGTATTTTTTTTAACCAATAAATGTCCTTCCCATTCTTTTAACCAACTCTTGTTCGTTTTTTCTTCAGTTAACAATCTGATTTCTCTACAGAGGTCAATTGTCGGGTCTCCTGTAGCAGTACATGGTTCCTGGTGTCTTGAACCAGTTTTGTACACATATTTTTGTAAAAATATTATTCAATTACAAATACCCCCCCCCCCCATCTGCCTGCTTTATTGTTAAATTTTTATTCCCTGGTAGTTCCTTTAAAACTTTTCTTTCTGCTTGACTCATGTTTTGTTTTTCAGGGCTATTGCTCCCATTCCTTTAAGCAGGTCTTTAATTTCACTGTTTACTATTGTAATGGTAAGTTTCCATTGCAGGATATTTTCCTATTGGTGGGTTATACTGTGATGTTGCTTTTAGTGTCTTTACACCTCTCTTTTAAATGTGCCCTTTTACTGTTGTTCCCTAAATTGTGCTTTAAATCACAGCATCTTGTAACACATTTGTAATCAACACTCCAATTAAATTGTCTCTATTTGGGCTGCTGGGAGAAAGAAAGCCCTTTACTGAGTACCATCAACTCTATTTCACTCAAATTTCTTCTTGAAAGATTAAATATAGGGATCACTTTGGACTCTTCTGTGTTTTTGGCTTTCCCTCCTGTTTCACCTCTGCCTCCCCCTGTTTTGCCCCTCTTGGTCCTAGTCTTCCTATTTCCTTCTCTGTAGATTCTTTGGACCTGTTCTGATATCTGGCTTTCCCTCACTTGTTCTTCCTGTCCCCCTTTGTTCTGTCTCCTCTGTTCAAAAAGAGTTTTTCTGTCTGTATGGTTGTTTCCTACACTGAGTTCTAGCGTAACTATCCTCACTACTACCCAAGTGACTTCTATTTTGCGAGTATGTTGGCTTACACTTCTTGAATGTATAGACTTGATTTTCCTTATAATATGTTGTATCATACTGAAATTTAGATTTTTTATGTGCTGTTTTAAAGTCTCCTCATACTCATTTACCATTTGCCTTGATTTTTTTCTAAAATGTTATTAAATTCTGCCAATCCAATCAGCTTTTTTTAGCTCCTCCTGTTCAGTATTTATTTCATTAGCTATGTTGCTTCTTTGTCAATATGGCCTCAGTCAACATGCATATAAAATCATTGCTGCCTTTGTTTCTTATTTCATCCCACTTACGATGAAATATGTCAGAAGTTATACCTATACTGTGTTCAACAAGGACCCTCAGCCCTCTAAATATTTCACTATGCTGTAAATATTGTGCTAATGTTATACCATGTCATTCTAGCCTGGTAGCCTCAATTTTACATTTTTGAATTTCTGGAGTAAGGCTTTAGTAGAATTAGAGATCGGGGTTCTCAAATCCCTGTTACCTTTAATTTAGTTTATGAAATTGTTTTGCTCACTTTCTGTGAAAAGGGCAAAATGTAGAGTGCCTTCTACTCTGGCACCTATGCTGGAACTTGTATACTTTCCCTAGTGCAGAACTGTGTCAACATCTTTTGTTATGGTAGGCACAGTGAAGCCCATCAGGATGAAGCCCAATTCTGCAGAATTATGCGGTAGAGTTACTGCAGCAAACAATGCAATTTCAATGGGAGATAATCTCTTGTCATGCAGAAAACCTGTGACACTGTGCTTCATCCTGGTGGGCTTCACTATATCTATGCTCATTTACCCTCTATGGATATTTTTGTTAGAACTGTATTTCTGGAAACATCATCCCTTACAATCTTTTTCTTTCATTTCAGCTGCTTTAGTCAGTGTGCCATGCATCCTCCAAAACACCTATTTATATAAAGAAACAGACTAGGTTGCTACAGGCAATGAAAATACTGTTCATCATGAGTCAATTGTGCTGGAGCTACTCTGAATGCTTCACATGCTCTACAATGAAATGGGCAGGGGGGATTTCTATAAGATAAATTTACTGAGTTTTTCTGTTTCTTCAATGGTTATCTTTTGTTGGCATTCACCCCAATGTTTTGTCATTCATTAACTGGCTTCATCAGGGGACTGCTTTAAGTAAATTTGTAGACTTCAAGTAAAAATGTCATTATGGGCTTGTTTGTGAACTTTCATAAACAGCAGTTCCTTGTAAAATTGTATATACAACCATAAGAACTTGTCTAACATTACTCCTAATATTCAGTTGAGCTTGTTACTTGTTGTTTCTTTTTAAATTTTGCCTAAAACAAAAAATAAGCATTTTTATATTGCAATAGCCTTTCACTTTTCTTATACAGTAATTTTGGTCTGTTATGACCCAGCACCATCACCATGTGATTTGTGTGGCACAGCAAACTCATGCCTTTTCTCCTTCTGACCCAGATTCTGTTCTCACTATACCTGTCAGTGCCAGTGCCTTGCCTCTTTAGGGCTCTGTGCTTATGTCTATATTCTGATTTTAATTTCAGCTTTATTTTCCTCTTCATAACAGAGTTCAATAACTGAAAATACTGCTCACCAAATTTGTTACACTCCTTCATCTCACACTAACAAGGAACAAGTGACTGCCTCTGCTTCCTCTTGAACCTAAAAGAGGCCTGATGTTTGATGTCACTGACATTGTGACATGTGTAAGTGAAGATGGCTGGCTGACAGTATAGCCTAGAGGTTAGAGTAACGAGCTGTGAACAAACTTGGTACATCCAGCAGACCAGACCTTGGTTTGATTCTCACAGCCTCCACTTGCATACTGTGTGACTCTGAACAAATCACTTAACTGCCCAGTGCCCAGGTTGCCCATGAAAATAGGTACTTGTGCCTAGTGGGCCTTAACCAGTTACCAAAGACTCACATAAAAAAAAATAAAGATGCACACTGAATTGCTATGTAACTCACTGTAGGCATGGAAACACCTGCTGTGTCATACATACAAACATACAAAATTCCAAGCAGATACAGGCCATTCGGTCTATCTAGTTTGCTCAAATGTGCAGCACTTCAGTCCATTAGACTGCAGCTGCCCCACCTCCCTCATATGCCCTCTCCCCAACACCCACCCCCTTCCAATTTTTACCATCTCCTTGAATCTGTCCCACCCCATCTTGAAGCCCCCAACACTCTGCAGCAATACGACTTCCTTTGACAAAGCATTCCTCCCTCCCACCACCCTTTCAGTGAAATAGTGCCTCCTCAGTTCCATCTTGAACTTGTCCCTTCCAGCTTCATACAGTGTCCCCTGGTTTCCCTTTCACCCTTCAGATTGAACATACACCTAGTATCTACTTTGTTCAACCCTTCAGGTACTTGAAGGTCTCAATCATATCCCCTCTCTCCCTTCTTTCCTCCAGGATATACATATTGAGATCTCTGTCTCTCCTCATATGGTCTGTCTCCCAACCCCAGGATCATTTTTGTTGCCCTGTGCTGTACCCCCTTCAATAGTTTGATGTCCTTTTCCAAGTAGGGGCACCAGAATTGCATGCAGTACTCTAGATGTGGTCTCACCAGGGACCTGTACAAGGGTAAGATGACCTCCCCACTCCTAGAAGTAATCTTCCTTGCTATATACCCTAGCATCTTGTTTGCCTTTGCTGCTGCCTTCCTATACTGAGCAGAATGGTTCCTCTCCCCATGTACCAGCACTCCCAGATCTTAGGCCTCCTTGGATTTTGTTAATGGGATACCCTCCAGCCAGTAATTGTGTCCTGGGTTCTTGCTTCCTAAATGCATCAATTGCACATCTTGGCATTGAAAAAAAGCTGCCAAGTGTGAGATCATTCCTTCAATTTTGTCAAATCCTCCTGAAGGACTTTTGCTCCTCCCCCCATCTACCGCAGCACAAATCTTTGTGTCATCTGCAAAGAGATTGATCTTGCTCTTAATCTTTACTGCAATGTCGGCTATGAAAATGTTAAACATAACCAGTCCTAGCACCAAGCCCTGTGGTACACCACTTGTTACTGCCCTGGGCTCAGACCCCCCCCAAACTACTACCTTTTGCTGTCAACCCTGCAGTCAGTTCTCAAATTATCTGACCAGTTTCCTCCCTGCTGCCAGACTCTTCAACTTGCAGGTCAGCCTACCGTGTGGCACTGAGTCAAAGGGCTTGCTGAAATCCAGGTAGAGGACATCCACAGCATGTCCCCTATCCAGTGCCCTCGTAACCCAGTCATAAAAATCAACCAAGTTCTTCTGACAGGATCTGCCCGAGACAAACCCATGCTGTCTTTTGTTCAGGAGAGTGTTATCCTCACAAAATTGCACCATTCTTTCCTTGAGGATTGTCTCCATCAGTTTTCTTACAACTGTAGTAAGGCTTACCGGTCTGTAATTCCCAGGTTCAACCTTGAGCCCACTCTTATAGAGATGTACCATATGTTCTTCCCTCCAGTCCCTGGGCATGCACCCTGAGTTCAGAGAGATATTGAACAGGTCTGCCAATAGTCCTGCCAGGACCTCTGCCAACTCTCTGAGTATGCTGGAGTAGACTCCATTTGGGCCAGGTGCCTTGTCCACCTTCAGCGACTTAAGTCTTTCCCTCACCCTTTCCACTGTGATTTCCCCATCAGTGGTTGCTTCTCTCCCACCCTCGCTCACCTTACCCTTCTTCACAGGTATGGGCCCATCACTCTCCTTGGTGAAGACTGAACAGAAGTATTCATTAACTACTTCTGCCTGCTCAGCCCCCTTTTCTACCCAACCACTTCCCCTCCTGATCCTAACAATTTGATCCTTGCTCTTTCTCTTCACTCTGATATATCTGAAGAAATTATTTTCTCCTTCTTTGATCTCCTGCACTAACCTCCGTTCTCTGGCCAACCCTTTGCTGCCCTTTCCATTCTGCTCATTTCTCTGGATTTCTTCACAAATTCTTCTCTGTCATCTGCCTTGTGGGATCTCTTGTAGACCCAAAATGCATTCCTCTTTTCCCTCACCTTCTCTACAACCTCTCTACTTATTCAACTTGATTTCTTGTTCCTGACTTTCTTGCTCTGGCTCTTGACACAAGTTTTAGTGGCTTCAGCTAGTCCTGCCTTGATGACTGCCCATTTTTGTTCCGTGTCCATTTCTGGGTGGATGCTTGCTATATGTCTTTCCAGGATGTGTCCCATCCTGCATGAGTCTGCCCTTTTGAAGTCCAGGACCCTAGTTTTTTTAGTGGCTACTTCCCTATCCAGATTACTTGAGAACCACACTGTGCAGTGGTCATTGCTTTCTAGAGGTTCCTCCACCCTTATATTCCTGGCCTGTTTACTATCTTCCAGTACCAGGTCTAGTATATTCCCATCCCTCATTGGCTGTATTACCCTCTGAGTAGGAAGCCATCCTGAAATGCTTCCAGGAGGATCTGCTCCCTGGTACAAGTGGTTGCTGGAATGCTCCAATCCACCCCCAGTAGATTAAAATCCCCCACCACCACTGTGCTCCCTTTGCCACTATGCCTCCTTATCTGCTTCCCCAGTTCCCTGTCAATGTCCTCCTTCTGGGCCGGAGGTCTATAAACAACCCCCAGATAGATCTTGGTCCCTTTCTGGTTGTGCAATTACAGCCAGATTATGTCCAACCTGCCCTCCATCCCTTTCTCCGTATTACATCTGACCCCTTCCCTTACGTAAATGGCAACCCCCCTCCAGCCTTCCTTTTATCTCTATCCCTCTGAAATAGTTTGTAAACTGGGATGGTTAGGTCCCAGTCAAGGTGACTGGTTGCCCACATCTCAGGAATGGCAGCAATGTCCACCTCCCCCTCTGCCATCAATGCCTGCAACTCTGCCAACTTGTTCCCCAGGATCCTAGCATTTAGTGAAACCATTCTCCACACTGTTCCTAGTCCTCCTGCTTTTTTACCCTTCACTTCAACCCCTATTCCACCTAATCTTGTATCTATCCCTGTGGTGGGGGAGGTCCATGGGACACCCCCTCCTGGTGATTCACAGCTCCAATGCCTCCCCCTTACCTAGTTTAAATGATACCTCTCATTGATGAAATCCTCCAGTTTCTGAATCAACACCTGTGACCCTGCCCTGCTGAGGTGTAACCTATCCCCTACATAAAGATCTGTGTTATCCCATGTGCTACCCCAGTCCCCCAGAAATCCATACCCCTTGGTCCCACACCATTCACTCAGCCACTTGTTGAAGTCACTGATTCTTCTCTTCCTGTCTGTACTAGCCCTTGGCACTGGCAGAACTTCTGAGAAGGCTACCATTGTTCCCTCTTTGCTGCATAGTTTTTCCACTTCCTTGAAGCTGTCTTGTACCTCCTCTATCCTTCTCACTTCCAGATCATTTGTTTCCAGGTGCACCACAATGTGCAGCTTCCCCTCCACCTTCCCCACATATCTATCCATATGCTGTCCCACTCTTCTTACTGTCATGCCTGGCATGCATTCTACCCAGATGTTACTTTTTCTGGCATCCCTTCCCCCCATCTTATGCCCTTAAGTATAGAATCCCCTAGAATTATGACTCTTATCCTGGTCTCCCTCTTGTTAACCTTTGCTCCCCTGACCCCAACTTGCAAGGCCCTCTCATCCCCCATCCCACCTCCCCTTTGCCTCCCCTAATCTTTGCCTTGTCCTCTCCCACCTCATAAATATGACTGGGGTACTGACCTCTACCTCTGAACTGTTTTCTGTCTGTGGAACCTCCCCTTTGCACTCATTTGTTGCTCCGTCCACCATGCAACCACCTCTTCTGCTATTACTTCCCCATGTCTTCCCTGAAATGTGGCCCTCCCCCAATTTGACTCCCCTGCTCTCTCTATTCTTAGCCTTCCTTGGCTGCCTGTCACTTCTCCCATCCTCCTGTCTCCTTGTTCTTTTCTTCCTTCCGGGGAGACTGCATCACCATCACCTAGCTGACCCCCCCCGACACTGTGTCTTCTTGGTGTACTGCCTATTGCCTCCCTACTGTGTAACTTTTCCCCTGTAGCATCCTCTCCCTGCTACTTCACTGTAACTTAACTCTTCTCTGCTACCTGGTCTTCTGCAGTAGCCAATGCTGAGCATCTGCTTGCAGTACTAATCTCCTTTCCTTAAATGAGTCCGGTCCCCCTTCCCATAGGCTGATATCTTTGCGCCAACCCAGTCTTAGTCCCTTCCCCCACCTTGGACTCCCCATATCTGTAGAGGAAATATACGGCCCTCCAGTTAGGCTCTTCCCTGTCTACCAGCCGCTGCCTGCTGAGCTCCCTGCTGATGCCCTGCAAATGCTACTCAGGATGTTACACTCCTGTTTTGTGGCACTTAAGCTTTGGGGTCGCTTGGTCCCCTTTGAAATATAATTGGATCCTAGCCCCGCTATTGGCTGGTCCAAGTCATGCGACAGCCCATCCTCCTCCTGTGTATTTCCCAACTTCTCCATCCCTTAGTTAAATGCCCCCCTCCCAGCCAAAACAAAATCATTTGTTTTAAAGTTTTACTGTTTAAATCACAGAGCACACATTGCCATCTCATGAAATGCTACCTTAATCCTAAAAGAAAACAAACAGCAAAGAGAAAGTACTTATCTTCTAGCTCCAGCTGCCTGCCTCCTTCTGCTGAGTTTCAGCTCCAACTGCCATAATACACCAAAGACATAAGAAGAGTGAAAGTCTGTTAAAATATTAAAATGCTTATGTTTTAATTTTAGGCAAAATTTAAGAAGAAATACTAAGTAAAGTAAAACAAACTCAACAGGGTGCCAGGTACAATGTTAAACAAGCTCTTATTGTTGTATATACACTCTTACAAGAAACGTTTGTTTACGGAAGTTCATAAACAAGCTTAAAATGTAATTTCGAATAGCAGGCTATAAATCTACTTAATGCAGTCCCCTGAAGAAGCCAGTTAATGAATGGTGAAATATTGGGGTGAATGACAATAAAAGCTATCCATTTAAAAAAAAAAAACAGAAGATCCCAGTAATTCTTTTTCAGAGAACAACCCCTCATTTCTTTGTAGGTATTAACAGTCACCAAATGGGAAAGGCACCTTGGGGGGGATGACTGGGATGCTAGGGTGCATAGGGAGTGGTATCTTCAGCAAGAGAAGGCAAGTGCTGTTGCCACTGTATCGCTCAGTGGTGAGATCACACCTGTGGTACTGTGTCATGGTTTGGAGGCCACACCCCAGAAAGCACATAGACATAGTACAGGCTGACTAGAGAACAACTAAAATGGTGCAGGGGTTGCATAAGAAGAGCTACAAGTAGAGAGACCAAAGGATGTCAATATGTATGCCCTGGGCGAGAAGAGAGGTGACATTATAGATAATTACAAGTACCTCATGGGGTGAACAGGGTACAGGTGAATCTCTTTCAAATGAGACAGAGCATGAGTGAAGTTTAAGACAAAAGTGAGGAAAAATGTCTTCATTGAAACAGTGATTGACACCTGGTTCCGACTGTCAGTGGAAGTGACAGAGGCTAAAACATTGGGGGAGGGGGCTTCAGGCATGTGTGGGATAGTCATAGGGGTGTATTAAAAAGAGGCAGGGAGGCAGGAGAGTCAGTGGAGACAAGATAGTGTCTGAAGAGACAAATTAGGCAGGGAACATCTGGGCAAACAGGATGGGCTCAGTAATCCTTTCCTGGCAACAAATAATATTTCTGTCACCTGAGCATTTCATTTTCATTCAAATTTAAGTTCAAGTTTTATTTTATTGCAGGGATTAAAAGTCATAACAAAAGAAGGATTAGGCATTCACATTTAAATGTTATTAATACACACATACAGCATTAGTTTAATGTGCATAAAAATTGTAAATACACAGTAGCATATTATTCTGATCTGCAGCATTATATATTAAAGCCCCCACTTGCTTAACAGTCATCTCTCTTTTTTGACACTCAGGGCATATGAAGCAAGGCAAAATGCACATAGAATATTAATAGATTTTAAAATAAGTTTCATTTTGGTAATTACAGGGCTTCCATTGACTTTATCTAAGAGTGAAGAAAGACATTTATTTGCTAGCTAATTTGTCAGATGGTCAGTCAAATGTGCAATGGGGTCAGTCCCTTCAAACTGACAAACATAGAAAATACAAAATCACACATGCCCCCACAATGCAAAGCATCATGGGCTGCATATGCAGATCATCACAGAATGTTATGCTGGGCCAACTTTAAACAGACCTTCATGTCTAATTAGCCATCCTGTCAAATTATCAGCTCTATGTCAAATGGGTGAGTCAAAAAGCATGAGTGTAAAAAGGGTGAGTGCACTTCGGCAAAATCAAATATGGTGAGTGCTCTAATGGCAACAATAGTTTTTATGTAGGGGTCAAAGCCCCCCACACCCCCTTTACTAATATAACCAACTCCTTGGTCAAAGTGCCTAGATGGGGGGGGGGAGCAATTATCACCGTTATAGTGCTCACTGAAATTACCATCTTCGTATTTGATTTCAATGAAGTGCCCTCATTCTTATTTCACTTGCATATTTTGAATAGCCCATATGATGTGACACCCTTATTATCATCAATAAAGGTCAGCAACTGAACTCTTGAATTGCATAACAGCTTTCCTTTGTTCAACATTTTCAATCAACCTGAAATATTCCTTTTTCCTGAAAGTGCATCAGTTTCTACAGTACATACACAATCACTCTATCATTCAGAAGATGTATGGCTGAGGTAGTGAGCAGGTGGTCTGAGCCAGTCACCATCTATGGATCTGCTGGTGGACCAAGTCTGACCAAGAATTGATGAGTTAAGAGTGAACAGGGGTTGAGGGGTGGTGGACACTGAGTGCATGGACTGTTACAAATGTTTTTACAGAGATTGGGTGGTAGTGGGCACCACTAGACTACAATGGAACAACTTCTTATTTTTCCCATGTGATCAGGCAGGGGTGCCAGAGGACCTTCATGGGAAAACATCTTCTCATATTACTCAGGGAGTGGGTGTGGGGGGTACCACAAGACAACCAGAGACACACTTTTTATGCTATTCAGGGATCAAATAGGGGTTAACACTGGACTACTCGGGAAGAACTTCTTTTTATGTTGCTTGAAGAGCAGGCAGAAAAGAGGGGGTTACCAGTAGACAACCAGGGATGAAATTCTTACTTTACTGGAACATTAAGTAGGAGGAGGTACAGTACATTGCATTAATTCATATGAGCAGGGTTTTCAGAAGTCTTTAAGCATGTCAGAAACCTCTGTATATACCTTTGCATCCTGTATGCAAGAGAGTTCCTTTACTTGCCTGGGCTCCTTAGTGTATTTAGTGCAATTATACTATCCACTTTGTGGGGTACAGGGAGACCCTTTGAAAATAGCTCCCACCCCATTTGGTCATGCTAAGTCCAGTTAGTTCAGTGCTACACCTGTTAGTGCCACCATAACTTTTTGAATATAGGGCACTACAGTATGTCACTTTATAAGTTGAAACAATGCTTTTGTAAAAGTAACAGTGTAGCCAGATTCACTTAAAGTGTGCTGTGTTGCAGAGTAACTGAGAAAAATAAATTTTCTTTAAACAGCAAGACACATAAAAATGTTCATGATTTTAGAAACAAGACTTTTCAAATGAAAACTGATAACTTTTTTTTAAAGTGATAGACTAGCCAAACAAGCTTAATGCATGCTAGCCGAAGGAATTGCTGCTTTTTATGTTGGATGAAAAATCAACAGAATTTTTAAAACAGGCTTACTGTACATCATTTAAAGGCCTTCCTGCACTATAGGTTTACAAATACAAAGACTTTTTTAACTCAGTTTTGCCCATTCAGCCATTCTGAACCAAGGTTAAGCAATGGAAAGCGCCGACTTCAAAAAGTGCACAGGTTGTCAGAAGTTAAAACAGCAGGTTTAAAGCACATTACCCACTAGGCTTTCTAATTTGTAAAATGGTTAAAAAATACATTTTCTTTTAAACAGGTTTATGTCATGCTATCTAAAGAGTATTCTTCTTTGCAAATTGGCTAAAACAGAGACTTTAAATAAACAAATTCTGATCAGAACCGATAGGGCTGCAGGTAAGGAATTTGAAGTAAAAATATTGAAAACCTGCTTTTTAATATGTTTACACTAAATTTGCAATATAGCCTTCTTAAAACCCTGAGTCATGAAGACAGGAAAATAAAATGTGCAGCTCCTTTGATAAAGGTGAGTTTGTGCAGGGACTGCAAAAATCAACTTTTAGGATGCAGAAACACATTTTGGGTAGGAGTTGAAAAGTGACGGTCATCATATTATGAGGTGTTGTAAAGAAATGGCTATGCTGAAAAGTTAGGTTAAAAATATTGAATATTAGCAAAGTTATGAGCCGGGGTTTGCAAAATTTAACATAGTTTCATTATTTTTTCTTAGATTTTTACATCAAATTTATAACATAGCCTTCTTATGACCTCAAATCATGAATAAGATCTGAGAAAATGTTCAACTGCTCTCCAAGAAGTGATATTGTGCAAAGACCACAAAATCACCTTTCAGGGTGTAAAAAAAATTGGGGTAGGATTTGAAAAATGACAGCTGTGACATTCATGTGGCACTGTAAAGCTGTGCTATGTTGTACACAGACATATATATATATATATATATATATATATATATATATATATATATATATATATATATATTTAAAACACATGAGTTGGGGAGTCAGGAAAACATCTGGGGCATCCTGATCATGGCACTGGGGGAATGGGCACCCCCCCCAGTGTCACTCTTGTGTTTGTGGAAGGGGGTATGGAGTGGTGGGTGCCAGGGGAGTAACCAGCCTTTAAGGAAGTGTATGTAGAAGTCAATGCAACTCTGCTATATAGTTGTCAGTTTTCAATTTTAACCCTCCAAAGTAACAGATGTAGGTGTTCTGTTAAAAGATAATCCTATACAGTAGATTTCTTACCTTATCTGGAGAGATCATTAGCAGGTGCCCTGAACCAGTTGGGTGCCTAGAATTGGCAAAATTATACATGACAGTAAGAATCCAAAGCAACAAAAATAAAACAGGTTTAAAGGATACCTAAACCCTTATTAAATGTTGCCTGAAATTGCAAAATTCAGCTTCATAGATTTGTTAAGAAGACTCCCCCAGTTCTGATGTTTACCTTTAAATATTATGTTTAAAATTTTTTGTAGCTTTTTAATTTTGTAAACAACACCCCCGTCTGTGCAGAAGCCAGTGCTGAGAATAGCTCTCAAAATATCTGAGACATCATGTGGTGTGATGTAACTGAAGCAAGATTGTGTTGAGAATATATTGAATTCCTAAGGGAACTCAACAAATATCCTTGTATTTCTGCTCTGTAATGCCCCTTGGTATGTTAATTGGTATCAAATACATGTATTACAAGCCATTTTTTATTTATTTAGTATTTGTTGACCTGGTAAGTGCACTAGACAAATTCTGCCTATTTTCAGGCAGGAGGGGTATACAGATGAAAGCCAACTGATCTTGAACCAGATTAAGCTACTGGAGGTATTTTTAGTGAATGGAGAGAAATTTGGCCAGGGCACTGGGGAAATTCCCCTACTCATCAGTAGGGGGACAGGCTGTCTGTTGGTAGGATGGCCACTCAGAGTGGGACACTGGAGCAGTCAGACGCTTGTATGGTGGGGGAGTCAGCCTCCTCTCCCACCGCATTATGGACAGAGGCTGATCACAAAATGACTGCTGAGTTTGATTCAGAGGTGGAACTTCAAGAAGTTTATATTTCTATGAAAGACTTACGTAATTTCAATGAAACCGAGAGATGGACAAGGTTGCTACAACAAGCAATAACAGTGTATTAAAGGAGGAAGCTGTTACAACTTCTATCAAAGCGGAGCAGGAAATCAAATGGAATTTACAAATGACGCAGATTGCAGTAGAGCTGACTGTCAAAGGGAAAATCTGGCCTGTCAGTGTCCTCGATGACGCAGTAACATCAAAGGCCCTGACAGGGTGCGGTGAGTCAGCTTCAGTTTTACTTGACGTAAAGAAACCTTTAAACAAGGATAAGACGCTATGTAAGGCTGGCAGTAACATCGAGGTAGATGATTGCCCAAAGCCTGCATTTATCCGGGAAGGGGGAAATATTTTGGCTGAAAATGCTCACTTTATGTTACGAGAAGAGAAGCATATTGTAGCTCCATCAGCTGATACACTGGGCTTCTCCGTCGGAGCTAGCACACCGCTGACCAAAATGGCTGGATTTACTTTTAAGACCCTAGCTAGTATCTTGAATGAAAAGCCTCCTTTAACTACTTTCCAGACTTCTGCAGACTTACAAAAAGGAGTTTCAGAGTTCTCATTTCCAAAATCAGAACACTCCATACAAGTTCTAAGATAGACATCGAACATTTTAAAACAGCAAATCATTAACACGGGGTCTGAGACAGCACCTTCAGGAAATAAACAAATTCAAACTCCAGTCCCTGCTCTACCTTTAGGGCCAAGGTCTCCACAGCAAGCACTGGAAGGATCAGGATGGATGCAAGCTCCAACAGGAATATGGGTGCCTCATCTTGCTTGGGACCATACTTGGTTTTTTTGCAAGCTACTCCTGCAACTCAGGGCAGCTCACAGCTACATATTAGAAGGGTGTAAATTGGATAGCAGGTCTGGAGAATCAGGGCCTACTCAAAATCCTCAACAATACCCTCTGAAGAGAAACTTTTAATTGAAGATGCTCCCAAATCTAAAACTCTCTCAAGAAATCAGGAGGTGACCTTGGACTCAAACGATACATCTCCTATAAAGCAAAAACTGTTTATGTCAGACTTATTTTCGAAGGCCAAAGGGGAAGCTGCCCCCAGACAAAATGTGGTGCACATTCGTCATAAGGGAGGCCTAGAAAATAGGCCAGATAGAAACCATATTGGTAAATGCTTATTGAAAGAGTCTCTGCATTTTTCACCTAAGGATGTGTTTGCTTTCATAAATATATCAGGAGAAGATCATTTTGATGTCAATTTTAGATCAGCCCATGCCTTAGACCTTTTTTGGGAATGATATGGTCAGGTGAAGTTCTCTCTTACATAGACTCCCTTTCTTGTTATTCTTCTTACTAAACCTTTGATTAAATATGTAACTATCATGTTCAGGAATGAGGGAGTCCATGTAGAAAAGATCACCTACTGGCTGTCACAGAAATGTGATGTTTTGAGTGCCCCTGACCCAATTTTAGATTCTGAACAATTCTGTAAATGGGGGTGGAAGTACAAAATAAAATTAAGGCAAACTGATTCAGGAGTAGAACGTGTTCCTACCTCATTTCTGTTGGGAAGAGACCGAGGGGTTTGTTTCTATGGGGGTCAGCTAAGAGCCTGTTGTAAGTGTGGGTCTAGGACTCACCTTTGAAGTGTTTATGATCAGCCCCAGTGTGACAACTGTGGGGAAACAGGGCATGCCACAATGCAATGTGCAAACCATACATAATGTGACCTGTGCAAAGAATGTGGTCATGTGTTTAGTGAGTGTCCTTGAGCTGCAAAAAATAAGGCCTGCTATGTAATTCTGGACCTATTGATTCAGCAGGCTCAAGATGCAGATCAACCCCCACCCCCACCCCCGAGTCAGTGGAGCTTCACAGCCTGTTTTTTCCAAACCACAACTCCCTACACCTTTGAAAGCTGAAGTCATGAACCTTGCATCTGAACTTATAGAGGAGAATCTGCCTCAGAGAGTTTCCTCTGTTCCTCTGGCTGAATACTAACCCTGTGATTTCAGATAAGGAATTGGAAGTCCCAGCACCCTCCTCTCCTTTGCCCTGTAGAAGATCTTCAAGGAACTTTCATCCAAAATCCCACCCATCCTGTGTTTCATTCAAATCTAATAATTCCTATGCAGCTTTATTCACTACATGGAGGGATTCTGAAATGGAGTTGGGGACTCCGACTCTCAGAAATCCATTCAGATCTTGTCCTTGCTGGTCATAGAGGATTGCATAGGAAAAAAAAGAAGAAAAGACGGAAATAATGGTTAGATGAGGTTAAGAAGAACCAGAGCTGATGACAGACAAGAAATGGGGCTCACTCAATACACATAGTTTGTTGAATTCACTTAAGAGACAGGCATTGTTTCAGTACTTGCATGAGGAGAAGATTTCTGTAAGTTTCTTACAGGAAACATGGATGTTCTCTGTAGAACAAATTTCAACATTCAAAAGGGACTGGCCCTGGGGTCCTTCATATTGATCATTTGGAAATGAGAGTGCAGATGGG
This sequence comes from Neoceratodus forsteri, assembly GCA_016271365.2. Lineage (NCBI taxonomy): Eukaryota > Metazoa > Chordata > Ceratodontiformes > Ceratodontidae > Neoceratodus > Neoceratodus forsteri. The sequence continues at coordinate 1,023,691,603 of CM028135.1, read as the reverse complement.
ATGGGGATTTTATTTAATACTTTTGATTTTTTTTCTTTACAAATTAATAGATCTTATACCAGGTAGGCTTTTGATATTAGATGGGAAATGGAACAACATGCATTGTAGATTCACTAACATATACAATCTGCAAACTAAGTCTGATAGGGTTTCTTGTCTGAGAGCAGTACAGCTAAATTTGGTTACTTAAGCTATGGTTTTGTGTGTGGGGGGTGATTTTAATTGTGTTTTTTAATAAATCACATTATAACAAAAAAATATATCGTGATTCAAATATATTAGAATACATTATCAAAACAGCCAGACTGAATAATTGCACCACATATATTAAACAAGGGCCTGAGTTTACTTTCATTAGCGGTAGATTTCAAACCACAATCGATCATATGCTGGTCTCTCCTGAAGTACCAATTGCTTTATTACAGCTAAAACCTGTGGAATTTTCTGATCACCTTTTGTTGTTGTGCATACTAAAAACTACAGGGGCAAAACCTTTCAAACAAAACAGATGGAAGCTGAATTCTTCTGTTCTTAAGAATCCTCAAGTTAGATCAATAATTTTAAATATTCTGCAGGCCAGACTTTCAGTAGCTTTCTTGTACATAAATTTAGGGGAATGTCGGATGGATACAAAATCTGATTTAAGCACTTGGTTTAAACAATATGGAAGATCCTTAAGGAATTCTAAATGTTTTAAATATGTATCACTAGGGCAGCAGTTACAATGTCTAATCACTGTTTCTTACACCTCCAAAAGGGATTATACCAATCAGATTAGTGGTGTTAAATTAGAGATGAAAAAATATCAATATGATAGGAAAAGGACCATCCATGCTATGCTCTCTAACAACACCAAAAAATCTCATTTAGGTGATCATTTTGCTGCATGCAAAGAAATAAAAGATTCAATTACTATTGACTTTTTGTGGGATTCAGATGGGAATAAAGCTGACTCAGTTGAAAGTATCAGAAATCTAACTATTAATCATTACTGTTCTCTAGAGCCTAGTGCCCCAATTTTACAAATGGAAATTGATAATTATTTAACAATTTTAAATTTGCCCTCTTTTCCACAGGAGGCACTGAAACTACAAACCCCATTGTTAGTCTCAGAAATAGAAGGGATTATTCAAAACCTAAAGAAAATGTATCACCAGGTTTAGATGGACTTTCGAACCAGTTCTATAAATGTTTTAGAACAGAGTTGGCAGTTTGTCTGCAGCTGGGTTTTCAGTTCTTCTTAGACACAAACTTGATGATAAATGCTTTCACAGAGGGTCTTCTTATTCATTTATTTAAATCTGGAGATCGGCATAACGTAAAAAATTTGAGGTCCATAACTCTGTTAAACTCTGATTATAAAATATTTTCCATACTGTTAAACAATCACTTAAAAATTTACGCTAAAAATGTCATCTCACCCTTTCAATTTTGTGGTCTTCCAGACAGAAGGATACAATCAGCTGTGATGATTATAAGATATATCATGTATAGTAAGTGCCTATTAACCACCATAATCAGCAGTCACACAGCTTTGTTATGCACTGTTTAGAATTTTGAAATTTGTTAACCACACTTCGGAACTTCCAAACAGTGGCATAACAAAAAAAAATGCACCAGAGTTCAATAATTCTCACATATAGAAAGCAAACAGTGTTTTTTTGACCATACACTATAAAAGATGATGGCTGGGGATCGGGTGACAACCATGCTGAAATCACCTTTCGTGGTTGCTAGGGCTACAGTAAACCTCTCGAGCTGCACTGTCGAGGTTTACCATGTTGCTCTAGCAACCACTCGAGGTGGTTGCAGCATGGTTATCACCCGATCCCCAGCCATTATCCTCTATGTTATAGAACACCTATCTTTGTTAGGCAATGAAGGGTGTCTGGTAGCTGCAGATTTCAAAAAGGCCTTCAACGGGGTGCATCTTTCTTATCTCTTCACAGTACTGGACAAGTTTGGTATTTCACCACAAATACTTCAGGTAATAAAACTTCCATATAGTTCAAACATGGTTTACCCCTTTTTAAAAGGAGAAACAGCAAGGAGCTTCAGCTACACATAGGGGTTAGACAAGGATGCCCCCTTTTATATATTTTTTCTTTAGATCCCCTTTTACAATCCCTTACTTCATCCCCCAAGTGGACTGGTATTAAGGAAGAGGATCTCCACCAACAGTGACATTTACAAGCATATGCAGATGATGTATGTCTGTTTTTTTTCAGATTATGCACAATTACAGGAGTTCCTTGTAGAATTTAAATATTTTTCGTCAGTTTCAAATGTTCAATTAAAGATTCATAAGACTAGGGGTCTGTTCATAGGGGAGGGGTTACTGTAGCATCTACCCAGAATGAGATTCTTATCACAAGATAACCCCTTAAAATTTTGGGACTGCTCTTTGGATCACAAAACCTTCCCATAGTGAATTGTGAGGCAGCAATTTTGAAAGTAGAAAACAAGGTAAATAGATGGAAACAGTGGAAATTTTCAAAACACAAATGTATTCACATTATCAAACAATTTCTATTACCATGCTTGCAATATGTTGCCATGAGTTTTACACTTCCATCTAACTTAGAGACAAGGATTTTTCAAATACTATGGGGTAATAGGTTGAATCCGGTCAAGAGATGTTACACATATCTGGAAAGGAAAAATGGGGGTCTGGGAATGATAGACACCATAATTTTCCTTTATACCTTGTTTTTCTCTCAGACAGTTAAAAGAGGCTTACTGGATTCAGTAAGTGGAGGAGAGTATGGATGGTTTTGGGAAAATATTTTACTGCATGGCATAGCATGGCCCCTAAACTGAATCCTCATATACACATCCCCACATATTTCCATCCAGCTGTGCAGAAGTTATACCGATGGCAAATAACCAAGGTTATGATAATTAAAAATAATGTGCATGGTTTATATAGAATTTTACTGTAAACTGTACATCCAAGGGTTCCTTGTTTCAAAAATTGCCCTAGTGCACAGAATGCATTTATTTTAACACAATTAAATGATCCTAGATTGCCTCCTTATATGTGGAAAACACAATGGTTGATTACGTATGAGCATCTAAATGTTAGGGGGAATGCAAAATATAAAGTTATGGAAGAAAGAACCTGTCCTTACCCGGACTGTATCAAAGTAGAAGAAACTATAGAACATTTTTTTCTGCATTGCTCATACGCTAGAAATTTATGGATTTTTTTAGCAGGGAAATGGAAGTTGAAATGGTTTTCCTCTCTAACCTATAACATTTGGATTCTAGGCATTTACCCCCCCCCCCCCCAGTTTGGCTTTATATCATAAAAGCACTTTAGCTTTATTTTTTAGTTGTATTAGGTTCTATGTTTGGCAGGCAAGATGTTAATGGGTAATTTATCAAAAGAAAATGACATTTAAATGTTATGGCCAACTGGTATCTTGAGAATTGGAAACAATCTATCTGAATGAAGAATTGCTATTTGATTCTGAAAAAGTAAAAAAAAATGGTGGAAAGGTTTTTCTAGTTTTATTAAGTATAAATGAGTGTTGGGGATTATTATGATTACTAAAGGATCAATTCTGTGTATAGCAATTTCTACATATGATTTATCCCTTATGTACTGAACTGGGGTTTTGTTAATGTAATTATGAGTTGTAATATTTGCTGTTGTGTTGATTTCAATGGTTATTATTTCAATAAAAACTCTCATGGTCTTTTCAAGAAGTGCCATGGGATCTTTAAAATCCACCTGAGCTACCACCAGAACAGGCAGATGGGACCTTGGTTTAATGTCTCATCCGAAAGACATATACAGGCCCACTGCTTTTCCTCCTTTTTGTTCTTCCTGCCCCAGAAATCCCAGCATGGACTTTGATAACAGAACACCTAACATTTTCAAAACAAGCAAATAAGGCCATAGGAAGAATAAATAGTATCATATGGAGCATAAAAATGAATATTGCCTCTAGAGATGCAAGGGTCCTTCTTTCCTTGTACTGTTCATATGTTAGGCCACACATTGATTACTGTTCACAATTTTGGACACCTAATAAAAAGAAATGGATATTCTGAACATTGAAAAACTCAGAGAAGGTTTACAAAACAAATCCTGGGACTCAGGGATAAAGAATATCAAGATTGTCTCTAAACATTACAATTAATGTCTCTAGAGGAAAGAAGGTACAGAGGGGACCTGTTGCTCTTATTTATTTTATTTCAAATTTGGATTAATACCTTTGAGCCGGGGGCTCGTTTACAAAGGCTCCAAGTTAACAAAGAATACAAGACATTTACAGGTGATGAAACATTGCAGAACAAAAAGACATCAACTAACAAGTGGTATTAGTGTGCAGTTACAACATTGAGAAGGGTACAAGAAGTAAGGAGAAACAGGGCCACACTTCCGGAGAAACATATTAATGCAGCACTAATTAAGTGCAGTACAGTGTTTAACAATCATGTTACAGTTCAGACGGGATGCTCCCAGCCTGCAGAAATGCATGATTTAGCAGCCAAGGTGAGGCTTTGTCAAGGGGAGGTAGTAGGTGGTGGAAGGTGGGAGGGGGAAGTGGGCAGTTGTGGAACAGGAGGGTGGGAGTGAGAGAGGGTAGCGTTTGACGGGTGTGAGAACCGCTGTCAGAGGCCATGGGTTAACAGAAACACTGGCAGTCAGATTTTCTGGCAAGAAGAGATCGAAGCCCATTTTTAAAGTAGCCAAGTCTGGGGGAGTTGGCAAGGTCTGCAGGCAGATCATTGAACCATTTAGGCCCACAGTAGGAGAGGGATCTTTGGTGAAGGGTGGTTTGTTTGAAAGGAATAGTTAGAACAGTCCTGGAGGCACTCCTTGTGCATTTAGATGGTTGTGCAGGCTCAAAGAGGACTGAAGTAGCCCTAGGCATGGATCCCATCAGGGACTTTTTCGCAAGGAGGCAGGCCTGGTATTGGAGTCTGTGGTGGAGTGGGAGCCAGCCAGTTTCCTTGTATAGGTCACAAGATTGAGTCATTTTGTGTACTCCCAGGACCAGGCGGCAGGCCTTGTTGAAGATGGTTTTGACCCTTTTAAGTGCTGTGTCTGTGCCTGCCCCATATATGACAAGACCATAATCCACAGATGAGAGAACTGAACTGCACGTAACAAGTTTCAGGGCAGCCGGTGTCATTGAGGTGCGGTGTCTGTGCGGGATGCCAAGCTTCATGATGGTGGACTTTACCAGTTGCTCAGCATGGGCAATGAAGGTGAGGGTGTCATTAAGGTGAATCCCTAAGTACCTGAATGTATTGACTTGGTCTAGTACTTCTCCTTTGCTACTAAGTATATGCAGCTAGGACCCTTGAATCTTGCTTTGTGGGGTGCTGAAGAGCATGCTCTTTGTCTTTTTGTAGTTGAGTAGCAGTTTATTTCAGGTGAACCAGGATTCCAATACATGAAAGTTGTGCTGAAGTTCAGAGCTAATTGATCCCAGGTCTTTCCCTTGGACGGAGATAACAGCATCATCTGTATAGAGTACGGAGTGTGCAGGACAGGTAGAAGGCATGTCATTTATGAAGAGGCTGAATAAGACAGAACTGAGGATAGAACCTTGCAGGACACCTACGTTTACTTCCCTGGGATCAGAGATCATATTGACAATCCTGACCCATTGAGATCTATGGGTTAGGTAACTATAGAACCAGGCCACAGATTCCATTGACAATACTATAAAGAGGAAACATTTCAGTAGCAGTTGGTGACTGACTGTGTCAAAGGCCTTGGTGAGGTCTATGAAGATAGACCCCACCACCATCCCTTTATCCAGGGCCCCATAAAGCTGAGTGGTGTACTCTACTAGCACGGTGACAGTGGAGTGGTTTTGTCAGAATCCATGTTGTTGCAAGCAGAGAAGGCTATGCTTTTCTAGGTACTCAGTTAGTTGTTCTGAGACCACCCTTTCAAGTGCTTTGGAGAGGGGGGGTAAAATCGAGATGGGCTGGAAGATTACTAAATTAGCTCTGTCTCCTGATTTAAAAACAGGTGTGAGTAGAGCCTCTTTCCACCTGTCAGGGAAGATGCCAGATACTAGAGAGGTATTAAATACCTTGAAGAGTGGTGCCACAAGTTCGTTTAATGCGAGTGCTACCATCTTCATATCGATCATGTCACTTCCCATCCTGGTCTTACCAAGGACCCCATTTGATATATTTGACAGTCTCACCTGTGGAGATGTGCCTGAAGTAGAATGGTGGGGTAACATTATCCTATGGTGATGTAGTGTTGAGGTTGTGCTGCTGGCCTGCAAGGGTGTGATTCAGGTATTCAGGTGGCAACACATTGCTGAGGTCCATGAATGCAACATTAAAAAGCATCAGCGATTTCCTTCAGGTCTTGCAATGTACCAGAGGTGGTAACTATAAGGTCCAGTGGGGATCTTGAGGCTCTACCTATGAGAGATTTTACGGAGTCTCAGAACTCCCTCCCTCCCTCTATCCCAGGTCTTTTCTAGGAGGTCATTGTAGTAAGCTGCTTTCACCAGATGTATGAGTTTTGTGCAGGTATTTCTAGCTGCCTTATATGCTTGGGAGTCAGCTAGATTCCAGGTAGCTTTGGCCCTATGCCACAGGCGCTCTCTAAGTTGCATGTGTTCCGTTAGAGGGCTGGACAGCCAGGGGTTTGGGATTCCTCTGGCTTTCTTTGTTTTGTAAGGAGCAAAGATGTCACAGGCTTTAGTAAAAATACTGCAGAAGTAATCCAGTGCTTGGTTTCCATCCTTGACTCTATCCAGTGGGGACCAGTCAATCCCTTTTAGGTAGTGCCTGAAGGTGTCTAGTTGACCAGGCCTTAGTGATCTGTTCCTGGTGGTCTTAGGCTTACTCTTGGTGAACTTGTTTGTCCAGGTAAGTAGTAGAGGGGAGTGGCCACTGATGGTGTCAGGTAGGACTGTTACCTCTGCAATATGTTCAGGACAGGAGGAGAGTAGCCAGTTGATGAGGGTGCTGGTTACTGTACGGTAGTTTTGTCTGGTGGGTTGTGTGACCAGTTGGGTCAGGTATAGTCCAGCTATTTGGTCTCTAGCTGTCACTGCATCCTGTGCTTGCCAATTAATGTTGAAGTACCCTAGGATTATATGTTCCCAGTTTAGTTCATTCTTTTCGAGGTGGCTTATGAGCTGTGGAAAGCCAGTGAGTAGTGTCCCAGGAGGCAGGTATACGGTGGTTAATAGCAGCACTTTGTTTTGTTGGCCAATATTACGTTTTAGTGTTAGAACCTGTGCTTCCTTGGTGTGAAAGCTAATTGGTAGTATTTGCCCTTTGATGTCACTCTTGAGGTAAACCAGACAGTATCCCCTCTTTTTGAGGTGCGATCCTGTCAGAACAGGTGAACAGGTCTTATGGGAGTCTGCTATGTCTGCTGGGGACACTGGGGCTGGAAGGATTGAGTAAATCTTATTAGGTAACTGAGGAACGTTGCTACAGTTTATTTACTAAATGCTGTACCTTTCGTTTTACACTATGTCACAAAATAAGGTAAAAAGGGACAAAACTACTAAAACAAGAGTGTACTCTTTGTAATATGTTTTCTAATGAGACTCCCTGCCCTGAGTTTATATATGAGAAATGCAACCTCATTGGTGTGCTACAAAAAGAACTTGAATCACTGAAAGAAAGATTTGAAACACACAAGGAAATTAGCTCACTTGAAAACTTTATTGATGAAGCACTTGTAAGTACTAGTTTCCTTCAGGTATCTACATCAGGAGATCATGGACCTAATAAAAAGGTCATAGACCTTAATAAAGATTCTGCAGAAGTTGTACCCTTTAATGATACCTTGTCTTAAAAGTTTATTACAGCTTTACCATTGCATAATAGCTTCAATGTTTTGGCTAATGAATACGAAGATCAACAGTTCTCTATATCAACAGAATTGCCAAACAGTGTTAAGCAACCCCAAACAACTATATTACCAGATACTTTGACCCCAATTTCAGTCACTTTAAGCACACACACAAATAACAGAGATAGTGGTAATTGGAGACTCTTTACTCAGGAGTGTAGGCACAGTAGTCTGTGAAGGGAGTAAAGCTCAAACAACAGTTAGCATGCTCCCAGATGCTTGGGTTAAAGATGTATGAAGACTTCTTGATGGGCTTTTAGAAAATACTCATGAGCCTTTGGTACTTCTGCATATAGGCACACATGATTTACCTTCCAATAATCTGCATATGTAAAATCTGGGTTTATTGATATCATTAACAGAGTTTTAGATAAAAAGGGTGAGCTAATAATCTCTGGAGTGTTGCCCACTGGAGGGAGGAATACTTACAAAAATAAATCAGTTCAGAGCATTAACATGTGGTTACGCCATATATGTTATGAAAGAGGACTGGGGTTTATGGATAATCATATCACTTTTTTCTAATAAAGATTGTTTTCAAAATGATGGACTGCATTTAAACAAATTTGGCACTAGATTACTGGTAAAAAAGATAAATAAAGTCTTAGCATTTCATTTAAACTGGAAAATGGGGAGGGTCAGAACACAATAGGTTTTGATATCACCTGCCAGCCTAATATCATAGAAGGGATAAATCAACTAAATCACAGAGTTTCCCATTCAGGTAAAAAAGTTCCATCATACTCAGTATGGAATGGCTTATTGACCAATGCCAGAAGTCTGGCCAATAAACTAGGTGAATTTAAACTCAGGCTTTATGACCAGGACATTCATCTGGCTCTAGTCACAGAAACATGGGGGGCTGATAGTGATAACTAGGATAAAGATATACTAGGCTATAAAACTTTCATTAAAAATAGGAAGTTTAGAAAAGGTGGGGGTGTGGCCATCTATATACATGATACCATAGAATGCGAGGAGATGACTGAAGATGTGGAAGGCATTGAAGTAATATAGATTAAAATATATCCCCAGAACAGTGCCACAATAAAATTGGGCTTAGTATATAGACCTCCCTCTACATTATTAGAAAGTGATAATAAGTTAATGGAGCACATTAGTAATTTTAACCCATCTGACAACATAGTTATTATGGGGGACTTTAATTTGCCCTGCATAAACTGGATTACACAAAACTGGATTAGTAAAATCGAACAAACATACCTGGATATGTTTGCACAAATAGGGCTTGAACAAATGGCATTATGTGCAACCAGAAACGATAAGATATTAGAAATCATATTAACTAACACGGGCAATGGTATCACTGATGTTAATACTTCAATGCCCTTGGGAAATAGTGACCACCTTTGTGTAAATTTTAGGATGTTACGACAATCAGGGATGGGAGCTACAGAAAAACTTAATTTTAAAAAGGCTAACTTTACTTCCCTAAAAGAACAAACAGCAAAATGGGATTGGGAAGATTTCACTTATCGATCTGTTGAGTGGAAATGGGATTTATTGACCGCAAAGATTAAAAAGTGATTCAGTACTATATACCTACCTCAAAAAAGTATGCTCCAAAAAGAATACTACCGAGTTGGATGAAACTATCTATAAAGAAACTCATAAACAAAAAGAGTAGAATGTTTAAAAACATTTAAAAAGGCAACCAGCATTTATTACCAGCATATCGAGCACTGACAAAAAAAAAATCAAATTTAAAATAAAACAAGCTAAATCTGACCAGGAAATATTCATAGCAACAAAAGTTAAAGACAATAAAGCACTTTTTTTCTCCCATATCAATAGTATAAGGGGAAATTGAAATGTAGTGGGACCATTTGCTAGAAATATGGGATAACCTACCAATAATAAGGAAACAGCTGATATTCAGAATACATATTTTTCCTCAGTGTTCAATAAATCCAGTCTTACTATGCTGAAGGATGTGCAGCTATCCATACCTGGGACAGTAAAGATTAATCAACTAGAAGTCTTTAAAAGGCTAAAATTAATGGATATTAATAAATCTCCAGGCCTCGATGATCTCCACCCTAGAGTTTTGAAAGAACTTGCAGACTACATTTATAAACCATTAACGGACATATTCCAACACTACCTAGATTCTGGTGATATCCCACTTAGCTGGAAGGTGGCAGTAGTTGTCCCACTTCATAAACAGGGACCCACATCAAAACCTGAAAACTTTAGACTAATGTCTGACATCCCTATTGGGTAAAATATTGGAAGGGGTAATTAAGGACTGCATCCAAGAACATTTATCAACTATGGGGGCAATAGACACATACTAGCATGGGTTCACCAAGAATAGATTGTGTTTGACTAATCTATTAGGCTTTTATAGGTTCATAGGTGAGTTACACGATCAAGAGACCAGCCCATTAGGATCATGCCACCTAAGCTAGGTGGGATACAAATTTTAAATCATTCATATGTATATCAAGTTTAGTTTTAAATTGAGCCAAATTTTCACAGTTTACAGCCTCATATGGGAGTGAGTTCTATATTGGAACTATTCTCTGAGTATAGAATTGATTTCTCTTCATAGTTCTGTTAGTAGACGAAAGTAATTTTAAATTATGTGAACAAGTATGGACAGAAGCAGGATTCCATGTCAAATGTAATGTATTAAATAAGTATTTATCTTTAGTTGCTTTATAAAGCAAACAAAGATCCCCTTGCATAGATCTATATTCCATACTATACAAGTTCAATTTCTTCAGTCTTTCCTCATATGTCAGGGGGCCCATTCCAGTTATATTTTTAACAAATCTTTTTTGAACTTTCTCTCTGGATAATCTATCTCTCCTCTGAGTTGGGGCACAAAATGATGAACAATAATCAAAGTTTGATCTTATGATGCTGGTATATAGTGGGATCATTATTGATGGTTCTCTACTTTTTATTTTCTTAAATAAGCAGTTACTAAACCTGGAACATGTTTTGACTATAGAATTTAAGTGATCTGTGAATTTTTAATTATTATTAATAATAACTCCTAGATCTCTCTCAGATGTGATTACACTTAGTGTGTTATTGCCTATATAATAGCACATCTAAATAAAGAGATTGACAACAAAAACCCAGTTGATATAATATTCTTGGACTTTGCAAAAGCTTTCGATAAGCTACCTCATTTAGAATTAGCTAACTCACTAAGGAATCTTAAATTATGTTCCAGTATTACAAACTGGATTGTAAATTGTTTGATGGGGAGACGGCTGAGAGTGGTGGTTAATGGAGTTTTTTCCGATTGGGCTGGAGTTACAAGCAGCATTCCTCAGGGGTCGGTGTTGGGGCTGGTCTTGTTTAACTTGTACATTTCTTCACTGAAAATAGATTTACCAAACATGTGGTTATCCAAATTTGCAGATGATTGTAGACTGGGAACATTGGTTAATACTCTTGAAAGCAGTAGGACTTTACAGGAAGCCCTGTACCATGTCTTTTCTTGGACGACACAGTGGATTGGAACCTAACATTAATAAATGTAAAGTTACGCATTTGGGACCCAAAAATAAGCAATATGACTACACCCTTAACAACAAAATACTCACTGTAACCACAAGTGAAAGGGATTTGAGGATGACTATAAGTAATGATCTCAAATTTAATATGCATTGTTGAAATCGGATAAGAAAGGCAAATCAGATGCTAAATTGTATTACCAAACACATTTCTAGTAGGACTAAGGAGGTATTACTTCCACTCTATATAGCGCTGGTTAGGCCACAGTTGGAATACCATGTGCAAAAATAGTTTCCTTTTAGAAAGGAAGACATAAATAAGGTCGAAGCAGTCCAACACCACTTTACTAGACTCATAACAGGCTTAAAACAGATACCACATGCTCAAAGATTGAAAATACTCAATTTATACTCTCTGCAAAACAGGAGAATACGAGGGGACATGTGTATGTTGTACAGGGTAGTAGGACAAGATAACTACATGTCAGAACTTGGTATAAAGTTTAACCGAGATAGAGCTAGTGGTAGGAGGCACCTCTTGCAGTTACATTCCAACAAATGGAATACGCTATCTAGGAATCATTGGTTCAAGCAAAGGGTTATTACTTTATGGAACTACCTCCCTGAGGATGTAATAGCCAGTAAAAATATTGATGTCTTTAAAATTAGACTGGACAATGCAATGAGTGATGAAATCAAATTTGGGTAATATATACAGTATAAATCAAGCTAGCAAGCATAAAGGACGTAAGTCTACAAAACTTGATTTCACCTATGATACCTATGGTACCTATGATCGATTTACAGAGAAGGGATTTGCCTACAAACAGGATGTGATAGAAACTAGGGGGCACCTGCTTCAATTGCATAGGTTCAAGTATAATACCAATGACCAAAGTTATTTCTTTTCACAAAGACTAATAGGAGTGTGGAATGCCCTACCTCTTAATATAATTATCAGCAAGAACAAGCTGGCCTTCAAAAATAGAATGGATAAGTTGGTTGCTCAATAGGAGCTTTGCAAGTAGATAAGGGGCGATGGATTGAAACTAAAATGTGCATACTTGCCTTCAGTTTCCTACAAGACCACACTATGAACCACAGTATGAGTGATACATGCATGTACGCAAGTGTGGCGTGCATCATACACTGGTGTCTCCACTCCCATCAAACTGCACTCAAGTGCACTGCCACCTGTGGTCACCAAGGTGGCAGTTATGCACTGGAGCTGGCTGCCATCCCTTCCTGGAGGACAGCATCCTCTGAGATTCTTGATCATCTTCCTCATCGCTGGTCCCTGAAGACATGGGCTCACTCCTGAAAGGGAGTCACTAGTGTTGCAAGCTACCACTGCACTGACAGACCCACATTAATGTAGGCTTTTGTAATTAGCACTGACAGACCCACATTAATGTAAGTTTTTGCAATTAATCTGCCTTTTTTTGGCAGTGGAATTGTATCCACATTTGCACAGGTATAACCAACAAACTAACAAGTGAAAGACAGCAGTGTCTTAGTACCTGTAGTTGCTCAGTTACACCTTACCATCCTAGCTTAGATACAGTACTAATAATAAAGATTTCTTATCTGGGTCCTGGGGACAGTGAGGTGGGGTTTGGTCAGTCTGAGGGGAATATTCAGTCATACATGTTAAAGAAGAATAGCAATGAGGTCACAGAGGATCTGCAGCTTTTTAGTAACAAACTGGGACAGACAAGGTACTCTACACATAAAAAATACTTATCTGATACATGTGGTCACTATTGAGAGTGGCATCTTTATTGTTCCACTGAACCTGTAGACAAAGTGGAAAATCAGTTTGAGTGAGTAACAACAATACCAATCAGATGTGTTGTATAGAAAGAGACAATTTCTTTGGGGGGGGGGGTTAAAGCCGGATTTGTTAGGAAGGTAGATGCCAGTACTATGGCAGCAACCAGTGTCTAGGAATTGACTTGGATCACTTGTGAATGTCAGCATAATGTGACCTGACCATCATCCTGCTAAGCATACTCATCCAAATTTTTCTTCCCACCTCACATGTCCCAGTGCAGTGCATGGGTTCATCAAGCTGTAACATACATATCAACCCCTTGTGAGAGAAGGCTCTCTGGCCCGCCACAAGGTGTTGTATGTATGCCAGCACACTGTCGCTTCTCAAACTGATGCCAGTGCTGCATGCCACAGCATCTTCCCTACAGCTTCAGTCCATTCTGCCAGCTCACTAAGCTTGCACCTAAATGCAGGTCACTGGCATAGGAAGGCAATGTGTTCTCCACTGGGCCAATAACCATCCCCGCAAACAGCGTTACTTTATAATTTAACTGGTGACATTTTGACACCACATTTTGAACACAATCTTGTTATGACACTGCCTCATGAATCTGTTAAGTGAAAATGTTCAAATTCAAGCCAAAAAGTAATTTTACACCTCAAGGGTGAAAACCCATTTTGCTTGGCTTTAAAAAAAAATTATACCTGTTACAAACATAAGGTGGTGTGAAAAAATGGCTATGTTGAAAAGGACCTTCTTCCTCTCCCTCTAGCATCAGCCCCACTCCCTCAGGCATTAACTCCCTCACATCAGCCCACCCAGCATCAGCCTACTTATCATCCAGCATTAGTCGCCATGAGCATCAGTCCTTCTCCCACCAACATCAGTTGCCCACTTCCCCAAAATAAGTAGGAGGCCCAGCTAAGACTAACAGTGAGGAACTGATCTAGGCAGTCTGAGGGAGACTGATGCTACCTGTGGATGAGCAAGGTGCTGACACTGGTTATGAGGGAGCAGGGAAGCTCTGGTCATGGAGATCATGCAAACCTAAGGGGAAGGGTTGATCCTGTAAAATCGAGGATCACAAAATATTTATAGGGAGACAGCCTACAAAATAAGGGAACAGAAGGCTGATTTTGTCACTGATCCCTGCTTTGAGGTGTGTGTGTGTGTGTGGGGTGGTGGTGGTATATTTTTATTCATCTTTTTTAAATTCTTTTCTTTGGTAACTAGGTAATGACATGGGCAAAGGCCCATTTACAGTGGCAATGCAGTTTCACTGGAGAGTTTAAGTGACTTATTAAGGGTGACCCCGTATGCAAGTGGAGATTTGGGGGGTTAAACCCAGGTTTGCAGGACACAAGATGCTTGCTCACGGCTCAATGTGCTGCTGAGATTGGAGAAAAATGATTATACTGAAGAACGCTGCAGCATACCGTGTTAAAGCTAAATGTTTGACTGCAAGGTGTTTGATTGCTACCTTGAAATAAAATTCCATGTATGATTGCTGCCAAAATGTAGCGCTGCATATTGAGAATGGTGATCTCTGCTGCAAAACAGTTCCCCCATCGTGTAATTAAAAGTAATAGTAGCAATCCCAAAATAGCTTTCAAGCTTCCCACGTTGCAGCAGGGTGACAAGGTTTAAGCAATAAATAAATTGTAATTCAGATTACAGTTACAACACTTGCTGCAAATGTTCTAAATCTGATGCAGCAGGGCTGAGCTTGGGAAATGCAAAAAACAGAGCTCAAATGTTCACATACTGCCACAATTAGCACAAAAAAAATGAAAACAACTTAGAAGAGTGCTGTAACATCCTGATTTTAAACTAAATGCTTGACTGTAAGCTGTTGAAATGTAACAAAGAGATAAAATGTGATGTATGACTGCTGCCCAAATGTGATACTAAACACTTGAAGCTGCAGTTAAAAAGCAGGGTGCTGCAGCACTCTTCAAATGTTTTTATTTTGCACGAAGTTCTGCTGTTTGCATTTCCCAAGTTCAGTCTTACCACATCATATTTAGGATGCTTGCAAGTTAATGTTGTGACCGTAATTTAAATTACAATTTATTTATTGCCTTATTCCTTGTCACCCTGTTACAATGTGGGAAGTATACTATGTTGGGAATACTACAATTGGGGAAAGAGCCCTTAGTGCCAGAGTGAACTGTAGGGCAGCAACAATAAGGAACTTGGGGCAGGGGCAGCAGGCCAGGGCATCCACAGCAGCACCTCCTCTGTTCTTGTCCTGCAGTGACCAGCTCCTCCTTGACACCACAATTATGATTGGCTCACATATGTGTGGGGGGGGGGTGACAGTTGCTCTCTATTCTGTTGTGGTTTAGGTGACTCACTGTGGCTCTGGGTTGGGGGAATAAAGCAAAAAAAATGTCATTAGAATTAGAAAGATCCACACATGAACAAAATAAAAAATTAAGTAAGAAAGAACTAAGCATGCGCAGTACTGGGGGGATGAGAGGAAAAGGTTTTGCACACTGGGAGATTGGGCATCCCCCAGTGCCACTGTTATGCTTCTTGGGGTGTGGGAGTGGGGTGATGGGTGCTGAGGGTGGGTCGGGTTAGGGGTTATGTATTTCAGTGAAGTGCGAGCCAAAGTAAAAAAAAAAAAAAAAAGTATAGTACAAGTGCAGAGTGATTAGCGGAGGTGACATTTTTGACACCCTATCGTGTTGTTGGTTCACAATTGCTTTTTCTCAAAGCAAAACGTCTGCATGGCTCCACCTACTGCAACCTTACACAGTAGAGAGAGTGTGTGCTGGCAGTGATAGTAATGG
This sequence comes from Neoceratodus forsteri, assembly GCA_016271365.2. Taxonomy (NCBI): domain Eukaryota; kingdom Metazoa; phylum Chordata; order Ceratodontiformes; family Ceratodontidae; genus Neoceratodus; species Neoceratodus forsteri. The sequence continues at coordinate 1,023,675,679 of CM028135.1, read as the reverse complement.
TGGCATGAAAGAAGAGCTACTGTGAAGCCCACATTACATTTATTCAAAATAAAGCTGTCATCTTACACTAGGAGTTCAAAATCAGTTTATTTGGTAGCCAATCATAACCCAAAATGAATTGTTTATCATGGGGTTGCCTTATTCATCTATTTAATTATTTTCAAGCTTCAAAATTAGTTGGACATTTGCAATGGTGCCAGTGACTTCAAAGCTTAGTGACAGCAGCAAGAACGCACAAAGCAGACTCACAGCTCCAAATGAAAGTAACATTAAGTTGCACATTGCCTTCATCAAGAACATGTTAGCTGAAACTAAATTGGATATTGGGGGTCTCAAAACATCTATGGAAAAGATTCATAAAGAGTTTAATGATACAGTTGTAAGAGTAGATACAGCTGAAAGTAAAATAGTGCTCATAAAGGACAATATATGCCTCCTAGAGTAAAAAAGTGATTATCATGAAAAACAAATACAGTACCTACTAGGGAAATTAGAAGATGTGGAGAACAGTGGTAGGCAAAAGAACATATGCTTTATGGGGTGCCAGAGGGATTAGAAAGGGATAATGTAACTAAATTATTGCAGCAGTTTTTGCTAGAAATGTTGGATTGTCAATGGACATTTATTTATTTATTTAAGCGTTTTACCAGGAAGACATACTGAGCAGAATACTGCTCAATTGCAGATGCATCCTGGGGGAAGGGAGAACATAGGTAGACAGTTGAAAACAGTATAGACAAGTGAATACATAGTGGGAGAAACACTAACATTTGGTTCTGATTATAAGTCAGTAATAGCTTGAGAGAATCAATTGGTAACCACAATACGTACGGTATGAGGTAGACAGTTGAAGACAGAATAGACAAGTGAATACATTGTGAAAGATCACCAACATTTGGTTCTGAATCCACGTTAATAGACGATTGAGAGAGTCAGTTGGTAAACACAGTTACATACAGCAAGTGTACAATAAAATTAACTTTGAGCAGTATGAGAGACAATATAAGGCGAGAGAAAAATAGTTAGGCACTGATTAATTGCAATTTGCTAAGTGCAGACATACCCAGAGATTTGTCTAGTAATTGGGAATCTCCTAGACACAAGCACAGGTAGGGACGAAATTATCTTGGAGCATGGATTTTAGGTGCAAAGGGGAAGTGAAGTGATGAATGTTAGCTGGGAGGGAGTTGCACAGCATGGGAATGTGGTAGCTGAACCCTGACTACCCTGTGGAAGTAGACCGGTATGGGACAGCTAGGGACCTGGATTCTGAGTTTCTGAGTGTGCATGCTTGTGCACTAGGGTTTATTAAGACGTCTGAGAGGTAAGAAGGGAGAAGCTATGACCAATTCTTGGCCGGAATTTTTGCTCAGTGGGTTAGCCTGCGATTGTCAAGTGAGGTGAGGTTCATTGCTTGATATAGGGCACAGTGGTGTGTGGAGTAGGGGCTGTTCAGGGTGAAGTGGCAAAAAGAGTGGAAAAGAGGGTCCAGCCTGGCTGATGTGGTCTTTGGGCCGGCGCCGTAGACTACGTCCCCATAATCAAGGACAGGGAGGATCATTTTTTTCACAATGTCCTTCCTGGCTGGAAGAGGGATGCTGTCACGATTCCGGTAAAGTGCACCAAACCTAGGGAGCAGCTTCTTGAGTAAGGAGTCAGTATGTGCGGAAAAGTTGAGGTGCTGTTCAAGCCAGACACCGAGGTATCTGAAGGTGGTGCAGGACTCCAGAGGGGACCCTTCTAGGGTGTGGAATACTAATGGTGAAGGGAGCCTAGAAATTTTTTGCCTCATGTCAAAGGTTAAGGAGACTTTTGTTGACATTTAGGAGGAGGTTATTTGAGCAGAGCCAGTGCTGGACTGAGATGAAGTCTTGCTGAAGTCCGGTCGCAACTTCCGAGGCTGAGGGGCCAGATGCGAATAGCACCATGTCGTCTGCGTACATGTATATGGCGGAATGTACACAAGCAGATAGCAGGTCATTCAGGAAGACTGAGAACAGGAGGGGGCCTAGAACAGATCCTTGTGGCATTCCTGATGTGATTGGGAGGGGATCCGACATGGATGAACTGATATGGACAGCTTGGGATCTGCCAGTGAGGTAGAAGTGGAACCAAGATGTGGCTCAGTTGAATAGACCAGCATTGGCTAGTTTGGTCAGGAGAAGAGAGTGAGTCACAGTATTGAAAGCCTTTGCCAGGTTGATAAAGATGGCAGCAGTAATGTGGCCAGCATCCATCCCTGTGAGGATGGAATTGGTAATCCTGAGAAGGGAGGAGGTTGTGGAGTTGGATTTCCTAAAGCCAGACTGGTAGGGGGAGAAAAAGGAAGAGGAGTCCAGATAGGTGGATAGGTGAGAGAGAACCAGGTTTTCTTGTATCTTGGCAAGGGTTGGTAGGAGGGAGATGGGCCGGTAGTTGCTTGGATTAGAGGCATCACCACCCTTGGGAAGTGGGATTACAGTAACATGTTTCCACTCAGTGGGGACTTCTGCTAGGATGAATGTTAAGTTAAAAAGGGAGGCAAGGGTTGAGCTATGGCAGGGGCTGACAGGTGGAGCATTTTGGAGTCTAACCCAGTGAGACATTAGCCCTTTTCTGGTTTAAGGGCAACCAGAGCATTGTATACCTCATTAGAGTTGACTTGCAGGATGGTGAAGGGGTGGGCTGCAGTGCCACAACATGGGGTGACGGTAGGGGCATGCTGAGCAGGGTGAGGGGTGGACCTGGGAGTAGCATGGCTGGTAGTGAAGACAGTGTTAAACAAGGTGGCAACTGCTGAGGGGTCAGTGATAGAGAGACCCCCAACCTGCAGGGAAGGGGTGGGTGGTTGTGATGGTGGGCAGAGAAGTGATTTGATGACCTTCCAGAATCGAGACCTGAGATGGGAGGAGGAATTGAATCTACCCATTGAAACTGAAAAGGTCCACAGACCACTGCCCCCCCCCCAAAAAAAAAGTGCTTGACCAAGACCTATTATAACCAGTTTTCTCAGATTTCTCATTAAGGAGAAAATTATGCAGTTATCAAGAAACAAGGGGAAGCTGATGTGGTGACAAGAGAGAATGTATATATTCTAGGACTTCTATGATCTAACATAAAGAAAAAATGCTCATGGGGAGGTATAAATGGTCCTACAAGAACATAAAATAATACATTATTTAAAGTACACCACAGTGGTTGTGATCCAACAAACTTGAAGAAAACCTATTCATTGTGACTGCCTTGTAAAGGTGTGGGAATTTACTGAAAGACAGCTGGACAAAAATGATTTTCAGAATCCTAACCCTCATTCAAGCCAGGATCACTTCAGAAGTTCAGCGCAAACTTCCTTCACAGCTCATGACACCCCCACTACACATTCCACCCAGAGAGCTGTAGCTTCTCTTCACCAGACCCAAACAAAAGTTAAATCTCCAGTGCAGAATGAAGCTCCTTCTCCCCCACTTTCATACATGACCTGCTCAAAAAAAAAGCAGGTCTTAAGACCAGTTCCACTCCGCACCCATCATGAGGAAAAGTAAGTCCCTAACCAGACCATTTTCCTCATTCAATGGGCCATCAGTTAACAACCTGAACAAGTTGTATCCAGAGATGATAGGGCAGTAAAGAGCTACCAAGTGACGAAAGTTACATATGTGCGTTCTGCCCATGTGTAACTTGGCCATTTTTTGGAGGTGTTGCACCAAATTTTCAACATGGCCTTTTTGGACCCCTCTTCACTAACAATGCCAGTGTCATTTTGTTCAATTGTCCCAAAAGGTGATTGCGCAGAGCAAACACGCTATTCTGTGCCACAAGTGCAAAAACACATTTTGGGCAAGTTGTGGAAAATGGCAGCTGTTCTGTTTTGAAGGAGATGTAAAAAAATGGCACTGTTAAAAATGTGGAGTGAAAATATTAAAAATTGGAAATTTTAGGCACGTGCATAGAAACTGCGCAATGCCCACTCAAAATGCAGTCATTTTTTGGAATTTTTCACCAAATTTGCAACAAGGGCTTTCTGAGACCCCACCTCATGAACATTGGCACTGTAATTTCATGAATCGGTCCCGAAAGGTGATTCCGAACAGTGACCCTGAAATCACCTTTTGGGACAGGGTAAAAAAATTACAGTGACAGTTTCCACGAGGTAGTGGTCAAAGAAGCCCATGTTGAAAATCTGGGACAAAAATTCCGAAAAAGGGCTGAGATATCAGCATAAGTTGAAAACCCCATTGAATGGCTGTATAGCATACTTACCTTTAATCTTCATTTGGCGGTTGGGCTTTGAAGAGCACAGATGTGTCCTGGTCCAGAGAAGATGACAGTGCTGAACTATGGAGGTAAGTATGGTGTAAGAGGGGATGGGGAGGTGTATTCTCAGTGTAAGGGTGGGGAAGGTGATGGGAACTGCAGTGATGATGAGGGACTGTTTTTTTAGTTTCACTGGGAAACAAAACTGAGAAAATGGAGATTGGCATGAATTACACAGTATTAAGTGGGAAATGGAAACTATCAGCATTCTCTTCGCATGCTGTGCTTGGCTCCTGTGAGGTACTTGAAGCTTCAATTCAACAAAAAATTCAGGAGCCCAATAAATTCACTGAGTTTAACTTCAGAAGTTCACATTAAAAGGTCTTTTTTTATTATTCCCCCTACATTTCACTCCAGAATAGCTTGTTCACAGGGTTGTCTCTCTGCTTTTAAAGCAAAAAATATGTGTCAGCAGTCTAAACATTTGTAATTTCATTATTTAGCCACATTCTTAAATAGTAAGAAGTGCTGTTATGTTGCGTAATGCCGCTACTTACAAAAGATGCCTTTCAAATAATGTTTTGTTGCTTTTCAAAAATGCTTATTTTATATTGACTTCTATCCATAAACACCTTTGGGAACAAACAGTTCATGAGTATTTCCTTGTTCTCAGTGGATATTCACATATTTGACATATTAAAAATAATAGACACATGTTTGCATTTTCATGCCAAATTGAACATAGTTCAATTAAATCCTGCTATAAAGTAGCCTGGATCCACATACTTGCTAGGCGCTTTGGTTGACAAAATGCTTGGTTTAGCCTCTATTTTTGTTTTTACAATATCTTTATCTTGTGTAGCAATGATGCCATGCAAAAAGGAGGCCTCAGGCCTATTCGCTTGTTTACGGGTCTTCTGTAGAGAAATAACCCCTAAGCATCAACCATATAGAATTTCTAATCAGATTCACTAGCTGTGTGCTATTAAGGTTTCTATCATATCCCCCTGTTTCTGCTTTGCTAGAGGGAGTACATTTGCAGTTGCTGTAGTATAGATTCATATTGCGCCTGAACCATTTAAGTAGCTCTCCTCTTTACAGCCTTCATGTGGTCTATGTCCTTTTTATGTTGATTGCGCTCATGCACAAGAAACATATTGCGGCAGCTTGCTACAGAAGCAGGTTGTGGAGGTGCGGCACTGTTGTGGCCAATGCCCCCATAGCCTTTGGAGGCTTGGCCTGCCTTTCCTAATGGGGTGGCACACTGCTGCTGACACTAGTTCAACCAGCACACCATAATCTTGTAAGGTTTCAGCCGCTGTAATCAGGATCCACCTCATCATTGCAGCGTAAGCAGTTCTGCTGCAATGAGGGAGCAACTCGTCATTGCTGGGTGGAACCTTGCTACTGTGACATTGTTTGTGAACATAGCAGTGGCTTTCCGCCCTGTTCATAAACAATATTAGTGAGTCCCCAGTGCCGAGGGGGTGTCCAATCCCCCATTGGCAGCATGTGCCCCCCCTAACAACAGTGGTTGTTTGTCGATGGACACCCCAATCCCTGTCGGCCTCAGTCCTCTGCACATGTTCAGGTTGCCGATGGGGAAGCCCACTCCCATCAGTATAATCCCCCTCTCCCAGTTTTATTTGCCGACAGGGGAGCCCACTGCCCATCAGTATCATGTTCCCCTCAAGATGAAACATAGGAGTGTGCCAAGGGGTGTGCCCAATCCCCGTTGGCTATTGCGCCCCCCCTGTATATGCCGACAGTGCCCAAGCCCCCATTGGCTACAGTCACCCCCCCCCACACAACAGTAGGTTGGCACACTGGGAGCCCACCCCAGCATGCCAAATGTCCACAAATGTCCCTGTTAAAAAGTCCTGCAATGTTTTTGTTTTTTTTACCTGTAAAGCAAAAAACGGTCCCTCAACAAGTCCAGAGGACCCTCCCCAACCTGCGCACATCCTCTGTGCACCCTGTCTCCCCACACCACCCCCCACTCCATAGGTACCTCTGGAGCCCAGCATGGCGATCTTTGGTGGACCGGGAACATGCCTGCACTCTTCAAACCTGACCGTGAACTGAGGAAATGCCAGTAAGCTGTATAATGGCATAAACAGTTTTTTTTCAACATTGATACATATCTCAGGCATTTTTTGGAATTTTGGCACAAATTTTCAAAATGGGTTTTTTGGGACCCCTTCTCATGAATTCAGCCACTATCATGGCGTTATTCGGCCCTGAAAGATGATTTCATGGTCACAGCACAGAATCACCTTTCAGGACCAATTAATGAAATGACAGTGCCAGTGTTCATGAGGTGGGCTCTCAAAAAGTCTATGTTGCACATTTGGTGGAAAAAAAATCCAAGAAATGACTGTTTTATGAGTGTGTATTGTGCAGTTGCTATGTACGCTCATAACTTCACAAATCTGCAATATTTTCACTCCAGATTTTCAACACTGCCATTTTCCCACACCTCCTTTGAACAGTACAGCTGTCATTTTTCACATCCTGGCCAAAATGTGTTTTCGCACTTCCAGCACAGAATAGCGCAGTCGCTGTGGGAAATCAGTGTTTGGGACACATTACAAAAATCACAGTGACACTGTTCATTAACAGAGGTCCTAAAATACCTATGTTGAAAATTTGAGGACGAAAGTCCATAAAATGAGTGTGTTATTTATTTATTTATTTATTTAAGAGATTTACCAGGAAGGCATGCTGAGCAGAGTACTGCTCGAGTCCAGATGCGCCCTGGGGGTAGGGAGTTACAAAGGTAAAGTAACAAAATGCAGCAGAAAAAGAACATACATAATGTTTCAAATCAAGCAGTGGTTGAAACAGTTATTTTTTCAGTTGCGTAGGTGCAAAACCATATTATATGTCAAGCATAGGTACATACTGACAGAGTAGAACCAGGCTGGTGCTATCAGCTGGAGGGTTTAGGAGTATAGAGGGTGCTAAGTGAGGGGGGGGTTACAGGTGCAGTTGGTAGAGAAGTGCGTTTTAAGAAGGGCACTGCATTGAGGAGTACTTGAGGAATGTCTGATATCGGCTGCCAGGGAATTCCAAAGTTTGGGCATCCTGAAGCTGAAAGCAGCCTGGCCGGACTGGGTGGATCTGTGAGGAATGTGCAGGAGCCTAGCGTCGATATTTCGTAGAGCATAGGTGGGTGGGGAGAGGGAAGTTAAGGAGGATGACAGGTAGGAAGGGAGAGTTTATGCATCAGAACTTGCAGAGGTTTTGGCGCAGTACAATCTTGTATTGTGTAGAGACGGGAGGTCCAGGGATTGGTAAAGGACACAGTAGTGGGTGTTGGTCGGATGGTTCAGCGAGAAACGGCAGAAGGAGTTAAAAAGGGGATCAAGCCTAGCTAGGGGGGTTTGGGGGGCTGCACAGTAGACAACATTGCCATAGTCAATAATAGGTAGGATCATTTTTTGCACTATTTCTTGTCTGGTTGGTAGGGGAATGCAATTTTTGTTCCGGTAGAGGGCTCCCAACATGGGGTGCAATGTTTTGTATAGAGCATCAATATGCACTTAAAAGTCCAGATGTTGGTCTAGCCAGACCCCAAGGTAGCGATAAGTGGTGCAGCCTCTAATGGGGATTTATCCAGAGTATAGAACGTTGGTGGTGCAGTGAGCCGAGTTAATTTGGGCCGAGAGCCGAAGGTGAGAGAGAGAGACTGTTTTTTTTGGGTTTAGGAAAAGTTGGTTTGAGGTGAACCAACGTTGGATGGAGTCGAAGTCCTTCTGTAGGCAGGCTGTCACGGCACTAGTGGATAGGCCAGAGGCAAACAGCACCGTATTGTCTGCATACTTGTGGATATCCGTTTGAGGGCAGGCTGCAGGCAGGTCATTTAGAAAAACAGAGAACAGCAGCGGGCTGAGTACAGACCCTTGGGGGACTCCACAGGTGACTGGGACTGAGGTGGATCGAGCTGAGCCAATGCGGACTGATTGGGACCTACCTGACAGGTAAGAGTGGAACCAGTTATTAGCATTTTCCGACAGTCCTGTTTGAGCGAGTTTAGCCAGCAACAGGGGATGGGAGACTGTGTCGAAGGCTTTTGCCAGGTCGATAAATATGGCAGCTGTTATTTCCCCTTTGTCCATACCCGTGAGGATAGCATTGGTGAGGCGAAGGAGGGAGGAGGTGGTGGTGGAGTGTTTTTTTCTGAAACCGGCCTGGTAGGGGGTGAAGAAAGATATGGTTTCAAGATAGTGGTGAAACTGGGAGAGAACAAGGCGCTCTTGAATCTTGGCTAAGACAGGGAGCAGGGATATAGGACGGTAGTTGGATGGTGAGGAGAGGTCCCCGCCTTTAGGTAGTGGAATAACTGTGGCTTATTTCCATGAGTTGGGGACCGCCCCGAGTTTAAAAGACAGGTTAAAGAGCAAGGTTAGCGGGTGGGCTATGGCAGATGCTGAGAGCAGGAGCATTTTGGAATCAAGGCCTGATGGACATTTACCTTTGGATGGGTTAAGCCCTGCAGTATTTTTAGCACCTGGCCAGGTGAGACAGGGCAGAGAGAGAAGGAGGCCGGGGTGGGTACATTAGGGGGAGCAATGGACAAGGGATAGGGATGAGAGGAGAGAAGGGAAGAAGCAGTAGAGGAGAAATAGGAATTAAACTCAATGGCTACCAGGCTAGGATCCATAATGATATTCCCAGCTATGTTAAGAGTAGGAGTGGGGGGTTGGGCAGGTGGGGAAAGAAGGGATTTTATTGATTTCCAGAACTGAGTGGGGTGCGTGAAGTTATTGTTGAAAGCGTTTTTAAAGTAATTTGATTTGGCCTGTTGTATGAGTCTTGTACAGGCACTTCTTAGCGACCGGTATTTCTGCTGAGCTGTTTGAACACCTGTGGCCTTGAAAGATTTCCAGGCATGGTCTCTGGCACGTAGGTGTTCCATGAGGGTAGTTGTTAACCATGGTAAGTGTGAACCTCTTACCTGTGATCTCCTGAGGGGGGCATGTAGGTCCCAGATGGCGAGGAAGTTTGTGGAAAAGAAAGTTAGGGCCTCGTCCATGGAGGTGGCCCTTGGGATGAAAGACCAGTCAATACTGGTAAGGTCATTTAGGAGAGCTGTCTGGTCAAGTAATTTATAAGCTCTGTGGTGCAGCATGCGGGGTGGGGGGCCAAGGGTCGGAATATTTTCCGCACCATATAAATCATATGGTGGTCACTAAGAGGGTCAGGTCGTAGGCCAGCTTTAATGATCCGATGAGGGTGGGTAGTTAAGGCCCAATCCAGGAGCATGTGTTTGTTGAATTTATGGTTTAGGCGAGTGGGTTCCACTATTTGCTGGGACAGGTTAAGGGCATTTATTTGTTGTCACGATTTGGAAGCTGCACTGCCTAGCCAGTTCTGGTTGAAATCACCGAGGATATGAAGTTTGCAGCCATCCGTATGTGACCTCAGGTTGCCGAGATGGTCAAGAATGCAATCCAGAGGTGTGCCTGGTGGGCAGTATGACCCTTCTATGAAAACTGGGATGAAATGGGGCAGGTGGATTTTGATTAGTAGGGAATCAATTGATTGGATGGGGGCCGTCAGGGGGATTGTGAGCATGTTACGAGCATGCGTTGCGCAGTTTCCATGCACTCTGGTAACTTAGCAACTTTGCAATATTTTCACTCCAGATTTTCAACATTGCCATTTTCCCACACCTCCTTATGAAGAGTGCAGCTGTCATTTTTCACATCCTGGCTAAAATGTGTTTTCGCACTTCCCCGCAGAATAGCACGGGCGCTGTAGGAAATCAGTGTTCGGGGATACATTACGAAAATCACAGTCACACTGTTCAGGAGCAGAGGTCCTAAAATGCCTATGTTGAAAATTTTGTGATGAAACTCCATAAAGTGACTGTGTTATGAGCATGCATTGTGTAGTTTCCACGCACCCTTGTAACTTCGCAAATTAGTAATATTTTCATGCCAGATTTTCAACACTGGCATTTTTTCACACCTCCTTATGAACAGTGCAGCTGTCATTTTTCACATCCTGGCCAAAATGTGTTTTCGCGTTTCCGGTGCAGAATACCCTAGTCACTTTCGGAAATCGGTGTTAGGGACAGATTAGGATCAAGCAAGTGAGAGAGGGCGCATGACCAAGCTCAATTGAGCTCTGTTGGGACTGCTACAGATTTCTTTGTGGGAAGGAAAAAGGCAGTAAAGCAGGCAGGGGCCCAGTACAAAAGGGCAGCCTGCAGCGACGGGAGAAAGAGAACAAGCGAGTGAGAGGGGGGAGTGAGAGAGCTTAACAGAGCTCTATTGGGACTGCTGCAGATTTCTTTGTGGGCAGAAACAGGTGCCAACAGAGGCAGGAGCCCAGTACAAAAGTGCAGCCTGCAGTGCCAGAAAAAACAGAATGAATGTGTGAGAGAGGGGGCGTGAGCAACCTCGACGGAGCTCTGTGGGGACAGCTGCAGATTTCTTTGTGGGCAGATATCCTGATGGAGGTTCAGCTCAGCACTTCTTAAAAATGAAAGTTTTAAACAGATGCTGCACAAAGAGACAGCAGAATACTTCTCAATAAATGACTCTGTGTGCTAGGTTGGAGGTTATCTCTTGATGCATTTGCCTTCTTTAAAGGAAAGAGCAGAGAAATTAAAATCGAAGGTAGGTGAGAAGTGCTCTAATACTCTGAAATGGTCAGCAGTGTAGGAATAATCTGAATAAGAAGGTGTATTCTGCAAAGACACTTCAGATACTTGCCTCTGGGAGGCCTATAAGGCCTTCAGTAGCGGAGAAATTAAAGTTCTTTTCATCCAATAAGAAAAAAGATGCAGTCAAACAACAAGCAACAATGGAAAACAAATTGAAAGACCTAGAGTAAGAATATAAATCAAACCCTAAGTTAAAAGCATCCGTACTATATAAAATCATTCATTTAAAATACAAAGTAAACATGATATACTCTGCCCAGGCGGAATATGCCAAATTTAGAAGTAAACATCATTACTGGGAATCAGGAAAAAATGCAAACAAGCTTTTAGCCAATAGGCTCAAAAACGAGCAAAAACAAAATCTAATCCATGCCATCAAAAATCCAGATGGTGATACCATTTTTGACAGTGAAAGAATCAGCATCCTTCTGTCAAAGTTTTTGAAAAGTACATATGAAAGACAACAGGAACCAATTGCCTCAGAAATAGATGACTTCTTATTCAGGGCAAATATACCCAAACTATCTAAAACAGAACAATCTCTCCTTGATACTAAAATCACATTGCAAGGGATTTATAATACCATTGACAAGCTACCACATGGAAAAGTCCCTGACCATGATGGCTTATCTAGTGATTGTCTTAAATTCCTATGCATAGCAATAGCCATATACCTACACAGAGCTGTATTAGAAATGCAAAAATCTGGGAAACTCCACCCCCACTATGTACAAGGCCTACATACAAACACAGAAGTTGTAGGCAGATAAGGGCCTCTTGGCCCACCTGGTCTACTCTGTATTCCCTACATACTGTGCAATCACAGACTCTACTCGATCTCCAGTCTTCTCCCCCCTTGCCTTACTTCTACAGTTCCCTTGTGTCTATCCCATGTAAGCTTGAATCCTGTTACCATTTTATTACCCACCACCTCTGCTGGGAGGTTCTTCCAGTCATCCACCACTGTCTCTGTGCAGAAGTATTGCCTCACATCTCCTCTGAGCCTCACCACCTCCAGCTTCAAAGCTTGACTCCTTGTCCTGGAACATCTTTTTCTATGGAAAATGCTATCTTCCTGTACCTTATTAATACTGTACCTGTTAGGCATTTGAACATTTCTATCATATCCCCCCCTTTCCATCTTTTCCTCTAGCGAGCACGTATTTAGTTCCTTGAGTCTTTCCTTATAGGGTTTTTGATGCAGGCCTTGCACCATTTTGGTAGCTCTCCTTTGTACTTCCTCCCCCCTATCTATGTGCTTTTGGAGGTGGGGCCTCCAGAACTGGACACAGTACTCAAAGAGGGATCATATCACTGATTTCTACAGGGGTGATACTACCTCCCTCCTTCTGCCAGTGATGCCCTTCCCTATGCATCTAAGCATCCTTCTAGTCTTCCCACTGCCTTATCACACTACTTGACTACTTTGGGGTAATCAGAAATGATTATCCCTAGGTCCTTTTCCTGTTTTATGGTTGCTAATACCTACCCACTCAATTGGTAAGTTGCCCCTGGGTTTCTGTGCTCTAAGTGCACGATTGTTTACTTTTTTGCTTTGAATCCCAGCTGCCATTCACTTGACCAATCTTCCGCCTTTTTCAGATCATTCTTCATTCTTTCCACTCCTCAGGTGTGCCCAGACAGTTCCAGATTTTTGCATCATCCATGAACAGGCATATTTTTCACTGCTACCCTTCCACATTGTGGCTAATGAAAAATTTGAAGGGGGACTGGACCTAGTACTGACCCATATGGCACTCTGCTTGTCACTTAGCTTTCTCCAAAGTGAAATCAATTTACCATCACCCTCTGACTCCTATTGCTTAAACAGCTTCTTGACTCATTTTACTATTATTGGATTTACTCCTAGGTTGCCCAGCTTGCTCAACAGTCTTCTATGTGGAACGGTGTTGAAGGCCCTACTGAAATCCAGGTAGGCTACATCTATTACTCCTCCCTGATCCACTTTCTTGGTCACCTAGTCAAAGAACTCGATCAGGTTTTTCTGGCAAGACCTCCCCCCAGTGATCCCATGTTGCTTCAGATCCTGTAATCCACTGGATGCAAGGTACTCACTAATCCTTTCCTTCGGTAGTGATTCCATTACTTTACCTACTGCTGGAGTCAAGCTGACAGGTCTGTAATTTCCTGCCTCTTCCCAATTTTCACTTTTGTGTTGTGGGACCACATCTACTCTCCTCCAGTCCCTGGGAACCTCCCCTGTTTCTAGTGATAGGTGGAACAGAGCTATCAGAGGTGCAGCCAGCACCTTCTTGAACTCCCTCGGTATCCTAGTGTGCATTCCATGTGGTCCCATTGCGCTGTCTACTTTTTTCTTTCTATTTATGTCCCCCATTTCTGTCACCAGCTGCCAGGACCTTCCTCCACCTACCCAAGCCCTAATACCTGCTACAGGATTCCTTTGGTGGTCCTACCCACCACCAGCATTTACTTGACAACCATCCCTGAATACTATGCCAGTAACCCACAGCTTATCCTCTACAGGTGGAACCCCTCTAGTTTCCCCAAGCCAGGAGGAGATACTTCACTTGACAGTCAGGCCATTGAGAAGGAGCCAGTGAGGCTTAAGAGGAGTCAAAGTGATCCTGCTGTGGCAGGGGGTGTAGTGCCTTCTTTTAATTGCACTAGTTCCTTGATAACTCTCTCCTAAGTAAAATGACTGGTGTCCAGCTCCCTACCATTTATGCCCTTGCCCCTTATTTTTTGGCCCATTACCTACCCCTTCCTCCACAGACACTTAAACAAAAGTAATTGTTCAATATATCTACTTTTTTTTTGTCATCTTCCTTCCAACCCTCCCTTCCCCTTTTATCCTTACTATCCCTCCTGTGGTCTTTCTCTTCTTGCTTATATATCTACAGAATGCTTTATCCCCATTTCATACTGATTGAGCAATATTTTCCTCCATTTATACCTTTGTGCTCCTAACTGGTCTCCCTAACACTCTTTGTTTTTCCCTGATAGTTCTCCCTATCCTCTTCCTCCTTCTGTATCCTCTTGTACCTTCTTAATGCTAGTTTTTGTCCTTATTTTCTCTGCTACTTCTTTAGACAGCCATAGTTATATGTTTTTTTTCTTGTCCTTGTTAACCTGCCCGACACAAATACTTGTTGCCTTTTCAATGTCCCACTTTTTTTTGACCACTGTTCCTTGACCACCCCCAGTTTCCCTATTCCTGCTAGGGTGTCGCTGAGGCCTTCTCTCATTTTCCTAAAATCTGCCTTCCAGATGTCCAGGACCCTTGTGTTAGTGTGACTCAATTCTGACCCAGTTCTTATATTAAGCCACACTGTACGGTGATCACAAATCTCCAGGTGGCCACCCACTGTGATGTCAGTAACACTGTGCCCATTTGTCAGTACCAGGTCCAGTATTACCTCCCCCATGAGTGAGTTCCTTAACTAGTTGCCAGCAGTCTAACCATTAAGCTATAGGCTCACTGGCTAAAGTGTCTGAGGAATTTCCTTTTTTACAACCACACATTACTTTCTCTAGTGTTGCTTAATTTAATGCTTGATTAAAAAAAAAATCCTCTGACACTTTAGCCAGTGAGTCTGTAGCTTAATGGTTAGAGAGCTGGAACGGCATACCGGAGATCTGAGATTTGATTCCAAGAGTGCCACACTTTTCCTTTCTCATTTTCATTCTTGATTTGAAACACAAACATTCTGGCCATTTACTGCAATCACTAATTAATACTCTTATAGGTAAAGAATAATTGGGATTAATACAGGAGAGAATAGGATCCGATAATGTTAGACATTTTTTAAATGCATTATGGAAAATGAACAAGTTCAAAGAGCCTGTAATTGCCATGGCTCTAGACCTAAGGAAAGCTTTTGACTCTCTAAATTGGAAATTGTTATTAAGAAATTTGTTCCACTTTAATTTTGGGGAATCCTTTCTTAACTGGGTAACCACTCCAAGACCTATGACAGAATTAATAACAAAATTCCTTATATCTAAACCCTTTAAACTGCTCTGCAGTACTAGGCAAGGATGCCACTGTCATCACATTTGTTCATCCTTCCCACAGAGCCACTTATTAGATCTATCCAGTCCTCATGCAAAATACACTGCATTAGCATCAATTGCATTAGTAATAAAACTTTTGCTTTTGCTGATGATATACTTGAAATGCTCTCGAAGTGAACAGATTCTGTATTAGGAATCAAAAGACTATTCCAAACCTTTAGCAGAATTTCAGGTTAATTTTGAATTGGGGAACAAAAAATACACAGCCTTTGCCCCTATATTGTCCAAAAATCACAGAGGTAGAACTCAAAGCATCCTTGCAAATTAACTCCCCTGTGAAAGAACTAACTTATGTAGGTCTTTCCTTCTCAATATTCATTGGGAAAACTCTAGAAAACAATTTCTGACCATTAATTGAAGATGTGAAAGTTATTGCTGTATGGAATTTTCAAATTCAGGCAGAATGAAATTTCACAGAATTTTTGAAATTCTGCCACATTTTGCTGAAAATGGAATGGTAGAATTCTGTGACAAAAATGTGAATTTAGTTTTTCCACAACATTTTCATGAAATTTTATTCCCTAGATCTCAACATTTTCCACAGAAGTGCTTGTGGAGTGATTTTCTAAGAAAAAAATCCTGATCCATGGAATATTGTTGCACCAATCGTATCAGGCAGAATCTTGTCAAAGAACCAGTGAAATTCCTGAAGAAAATCTGCTGGTGGAATGGTCATTTTGTGCTAATTTCACCAGTGTAATTCCACATTCTACACAAGACTAATGACGTAGATTTTACAAAATAAAAAAACATCTAAAAAAAAAATCTCAACCTGTCATTATGAGGGAAAATACTTGCAATCAAAATTATCAATACACCTAAAATATTTTACATTTTCCATACAATTCCAATCATCCCTAACTAGTAAACCTTTCAAACCATTGAAAAAGTGGGAAGAGATTTTATTTAGGAAGATAAACCCCCAAGAATGTCCCTCAAGAAACTCAAGACCCCTAATAGTCAAGCAGGACTTGTGCTCCTTTGTTGGGAAAAATATAACCTAGCATTCATATTAAAGCAATCATTTATTCACCTCTTTTCTCCACATGGGCGATAAACTCCATTGTGGTACAACATGTAAAAAAAGATCCTCCATAAAAATAATCTGTTAGATTTCTTATTCGTCTTACCCGGTAAACCAATTAATTCCAGTGTTTGCATTATTAACTCAATAAAAGCTTTAAAACCTTTTTTTTTAAAGGGGTGACATAACATAAGTGTCCCCTGGGAAGTTGCACCATTATGGGAAAACCCCAGAATTTTGAATAGCTTCAAAGGACTATCAGACATAGGGTGGAGAAGGATATGAATTAATAGAGTTCTGACATTAATCTCTGACAAAACAGGGGTGTTGAAATCCTTTCAGGATCTGCAGAGAGAATTCAAAATCCCAAGATGCTACTTTGCTTTCTGCCTCCAACTCAGGATTATATACTAGGAAATCAAATTTTGCATGCAGATTTCTCACTTTCACTAAATATGCAATGGTATCAGCTAAAACAAAAATTGTCTGCACAAGGAAGGGCGTACTTCTAATATACAAAGTTTTAACAAGTGAGGACACTCCTTAGCCTACACAAACTAAAACTAAATGCAAAAATGAACTAGACTCCACTATCAATGACTAGAGCTGGAATAAATTATGGCCAAATGCCATAGGTAGTAGTAGAAAGGTACAGGAGAGACTGATTCAATTTAAAATCATACATCATTTTTATAACACAACTAGCAGTGTACGAAGTATGAAAAATTCATTCCATGAAAAATTTATGCCGATGCAAAGCTCAGCTTCGCCTTTGATGGCAATTTTGCAGAATCTGTGAAAACTTCACGAAATGCTGTTCTAAGGTACAACTTTATCACTGATGAAAATTTCACGGGCAGGCAAAAACTTTGGGGACTATGTATTGCTGAACTTCAAACGCAATGTTTTTTTCAGAGGGTGAATTTTAAAGTGTATTATGGTTAAATAGGTCACATATCACTTGCGGTCAGTTTTGTTTTTCAAATTGAATATGCTTTATTGAGTGAACAGAAACACAACCTGCATGAAGGTACAGCAAAACAAAACCAACTCCAGCCTAGCATTATACAGAGTATGGATTCTGAGAATAACAAAGTAGACGTAACTGTATTAAGCTGTACATAGTAATATAAGCCTGGGAAAAACAAACTAAAAAAAACAAACAAACCAAACACAGAGATGCCACCCTCCCCCCAGCCCCAACCACCCACCCCACCACTGGAGGATATTGGAATACTTACTGTATGAGTTAAAAAGAAATGTGGGGGCAGTTTCTAGCACAGTTTGTCATTTGGGGAATTGGAGAGCAGTCTTGTGTTGTGCATCACAGCCAAAAACTCTTTAAAATCTCTTTAAAGTATCTTTTGAGAGCTGATTGCTCCCAAAATGGTCAGGTTGTTCTAGTGCTGCTTGCTGCTAGGGAGCATTTGTTTTGTTTGGAACTTTGCATACTATTTAGCCTAAGTAGCATTTTCAATTTTGTCTGTGAAGTAGTTGAGTGGGGAAGGGTAAGTGGAAAAGCAAAGCAGGCAAGTTCTTAATCTTTTAAAATAGATTTGTTACAAATTATCAGCAAGTTACTGTTATTTCTTTTAAGTCTTTGTGATTTTTCATTTTTATGTTGCTTGCATGCATGTGCAAGAAACATAGTGCCATCATCCGAGTTTTCGGAGGTGTGTCAGCCCATCTTCCAATGCAGTCAGTGTGTCTGCAGGCATGGCCCCAGTTCCCCAATCACTGCTGCAACTATCTATGACAAGCTGAAAATGCAGTGGCATACAGTTGAAAGGGAGAGCTCCGCTTGAGTGAGCAGATATTTCCCCCCCACACACACACACATGCACGCACACACACACACTGCATGCTCATGCGCCTTGCCCCTCCCCCACACTGTATGGCTAACGGGGGTGCCCAATCCCCCATCAGCTCCATGCCCCCCCAAAGCATACAGGTGCCATGCTGGGAGCCCACCCTAGCTTGGCAAAATGATGTTACAGCCGACAGGGGTTCCCAATCCCCCATTAGCTCCAGTATCTCTCCATGCTGTCACTGACGGGGGTGCCCAATCCCCCGTCGGCTCCACTGTCTCTCCCCCCCAAGCATCCAGGTGCCACGCTGGGAGCCCATCCCAGCTTGGCAAAATGTGTTATAGCCAACAGGGGTGCCATATCCCCCATCGGCTCCACACTCCCCCCACCAGCCATCCTTGTGCCACACTGGGAGCCCAGCCCAGCATGGCAAATGTCCCGCATCGTCATTAAAAACCAAAAACCTGGAAATAAAAAAAACTGTCCCTCAATGCTTCTGCCTTCCCCCCCAAAACACGCACCCACCCACTGTGCACCCTGCCTCCCCACACCCCACCATCCCATACGTACCTCTGGAGTCCAGCTTGACGATCTTCGGTGGACCTGGAACATGTCTGCACTCTTCAAAGCCGACCGCAAACTGAGGAAATGCTGGTAAGCTGAATAATGGAATAGATAGGGTTTTTTCAACTTTATTGCATATCTCAAGCATTTTTTTGAATTTTTGCACTAAATTTTCAATATTGGGTTTTGGGACCCCTACTCATGAATGATGTCACTGTCATGGCGTTACTCGGGCCAAAGGGTGATTTCACAGCCACTGCACGAAATCATCTTTCTGGAAGGATTAATGAAACGACACTGCCAGCGTTCATAAGGTGGACTCTCAAAAAGCCTATTTTGAAAATTTGGTGGAAAAATTCCAAAAAATGACCGTTTTACAAGCGTGCATTGCGCAGTTCCTACGCATGCTCATAAGTTTGCGAATTTTCAATATTTTCACTCCAGATTTTCAACATTGACATTTTACCACACCTCCTTATGAGTAGGGCAGCTGTCATTTTTCATATCTTGCCCAAAATGTGTTTCCGCCTATGTAGAGCACAATGGCGCAGTCAGTGTGCAAACTCAATGTATGAGACACATTAAGAAAATCACAGTGACACTGTTCATGAGCAGAGGTCTTAAAATGGCTATGTTGAAAATTTGGTGAAACAATTCCTAAAATGACTGTTTTACGAGCATGCATTGCACAGTTCCTACGCATGCTTGTAAGTTCGCGACTTTTCAATATTTGCACTCCAATGACATCCAAATTCCTAAACAGCACATAGAAGCAAGCAACATTCGGCATTGACAAATGCTTGTTATTTCAGTGGTTTTAGTGTGTGAGTTGTGTCAGTTCAAACTTCTTACAATGGGCCATACTGTGTTACCCCAGTTGTACATTTTTTTTTATGAAAATAAATTATATATATATTTTTTGTATTGTAACTTCTACTTGAGTAGTTATGCAGAGGCACTGCCATGCTGATCTCTGAGCTTTTCTTTGCATTGCAGCATTCCTGTTATTTAGTTTAATGTGGTTAACCTTGCCCTGTTATCCAATTTTTGACTACCTGTCCTACAGTATATAAAAAAAGTACATTTTAATACAGTAGTTGCCTGGAGAGTGTACTGGTCCAGTCCTGTTTGTGTGAGGTGTCTGGGATTGCTCAGTTTAAATTTTGTTACCTCTGCCCTGTTATATGCATCCAGCACCTCAACCGTCTGTGCTACCGGGCTGACTGCCCTGTCATATTTTATAAAGCAAAAACTTGTATTTCCTGAGTATTACTACATACAGTAGTTGACTTGTCCAGACACTGCTGATACTTATTGGGGAATGTTTTGTATGTCATTGTTTTCTTTAAAATTGCTTACACCTGCCCTGTTACCCTATGTTAGTTAATTCCTGTTTGGGGAAAGGGAAAAAAAACAATGTATTGTTTTAATAGAATAGGCTACTGCAGTAGTTTTTCAGAGTGCTAATACCTGTCCTGACTCATAATTGTGGTAGGCATCTGGGACTGGGTTTTTTTGCTTTAAATTTTGTTACCCCTGCCCTGTTATATGCATCTAGCACCTCAACCTTCATTGCCACTGGGCCGACTGCCCTGTCATATTATATAAAGCAAAAAATTGTATTTCCTGAGTACTAATTACATACAGTAGTTGACTTGTCCAGACACTGCTGATCCCTATTGGGGAAAGTTTTGCATGTCGTTGTTTTCTTTAAAATTGCTTACGCTTGCCCTGTTACCCCATGTTAGTTAATTCCTGTTTGGGAAAAGAAAAAAAAAGCAATGTGTTGTTTTAATAGAATAGGCTACTGCAGTAGTTTTTCAGAGTGCTAATACCTGTCCTGACTTCTAATTGTGGTAGGCATCTGGGACTGGGTTTGTTGCTTTAAATGTTGCCACCACTGCCATGTCATATAATTTATTTATTTATTTTTGTACATTCTTTTTCACTCTGGTCACTGGTGGTGGGGCATCCCTCTGGTGGGGCCAGCTCGGCTGCTACTCTACCACCTTGTCAAAAGTCCTTCCCCTGACCGAGGAATCGGGTGATGGGTTCCCCCCACAGATCCCATATGGGGAGGCAGGGACCACAGAGAGTCACATCAGGGGTTGGAGCCTACACTGGAGTGTGTGTGGGAGTGGCTGTGGAGTGTCTGCCATTGCTTCTCCATCAACAGGGGGTTTTCCATCTTGTGTGTGTGCTGCCCCCAAGACACAGGATGTGCAATGACATCTACATGAGGGACATGCCCTAAGTGATGTCCCTTGGCACCTCCCACAAAACAGTACACTCCTTGCGGTACCTCCCGGTCTCCATCTGGCGTCACCAGAGACCCACCCGAGGAGAGGAAAGCAGTCCTCTGGATGCTCAGTCCTCTCTCCCCTGCCAACCTGCAGCTACCAGATTCCATCCCCAAACCTCAGTTTCTGGCTTGATGCGAGGTGTGGCATCCAGCACCTCTACCCTCAGTGCCACCAGACTGTCTGCATTGTCATATTATACAGTATATACAGCAAAAAATTGTATTACCTAAATACAACTACACACAGCAGTTGACTTGTCCAGACACTGCTGATCCCTGCTGGGGGAGGTTTTGTCTGTCATAATTTTCTTTAAATTTGTGTACCCCTGCCCTGTTACCCAATGTCATTTAATTCCTGTTTGGGGAAATAAAAAAAAAAGTGGTGTTTTAATAGAATAGGCCACTGTAGTAGTTTTTCAGAGTGTTGACACTTGTCCTGATTTGTAGTTGGCAGTACTGCAGGCTTTATTTACAGTTAGTAACAGATCCTCCAAGAGCAAGGCAAACATTGGAGTAAGCATATAAAAATGCCTATGAAGAAGCAATCCAGTAAAGTGAGAGGTGCCACTGACAGTGGGGACAAGGAGGCAGCAAAGAAGTCTGTGGAGGAAAGTAGTGCAGTTCCACTTCCCTAAAGCCAAAGTATGTCTGCATCAATGTCTTCTGTGAGCTCCATTCCCATGGCAGGCACCAGCAGCAAAGGAGTAGTTAGCAGCAATAGCATAAGTGTGGTGACATTTTTTTCCAGCCAAATATGATGCATCCACGCTGGTGGGGGATAATGAAAGTGAGAATAAGGGAGACGCAGGTACAGGAACAGTGTTTCCAGAGGATGAGAAGGCCGTTGGTGTGACTGTCCCTGTTTCTGGTGGTGGTGGTGGTGGTGGTGATAGTGTTGCGTGGAGTTGGTGCATCTGGAATATATGAAAAGTCAGCTCCCTTAGGAGAGTCATAGTAACAGAACAAGAAAAGGTGCTGTTGAAGAAGAGAGTGGAACAAAAATTTGCTCTCTCTCGCTCTCTCTCTAGCAGTGGGCATAGTAGCAGTGGTGGTGCCCACTCCCTTGAGACAGAAAAGTATATCACCACAGACAGAAAACTCCAAAATAACTGGTTTCATGTGTGCTGTACATCCCCAGGCATCAACTGGTACCCCAACATGAACAACAGTGCTGCAATGATTTGGTCTACCAGCCCCAAAAATGCAGCCCACACTAAAGAGCATCTTAGAGCATCACTCAAAGTCCCCCACATAACATGCTGCTGTGTGTGAGTTAAATGCAGCCACTGCTGAAATGCTGGCCATCAATCTATTGCCATTCTCTTTCATGGAGAATGCTGGATTCCATAAGTTGATGGCTCATGCCTGTCCCAAATGGCAGGTTCCATCTCAAACCTGTGTTTCTAAATGTGCCATGCCAGAACTTACAGGAAACTTTCACAATCTATAATACATGCCCTGAAGCATTCTGTATCAAAATATATCCATCTTAGCATGGATATGTGGACCAGTAGACAAACAGCTTCATGCTAATATTTATGCATCATAGCACACTGGGCACAGGTACCTAGGGTAATAGTTAATTTGGGGCCTGGCAAAATGTGCAAGAAGCAAAACTGTGACAGTAGCAACACAACAGGGATTTGGCAGGATGCCATCCACAGTATGAAAAGTGTAACTGGTTCTCACATGGGTGAAAAAATGCTTCATGTGCTGCTCAACAAGATTGATGAGTGGCTACACTCAAACTCACTTTCAACAGGGTTTATTGTGAGTGATAATGGCTGCAATGTTGTTAAGTGCATTAGCGATGGTGTTTTTTCAGGGTGCCCTGCCTGGCACACTGCCTTAATCTTTTTGTGCAGCACTTTCTCAACCATGCAGAAGTTAAGGAAATGTTGACGGCTGGCCGTCACATCTGTGTGCACTTTGCTCATTCTGCAAAGGCCTGTGACCAGCTATAGGAGCTCCAGCTCAAAAACCATCTGCCTCAGCAATGTATGAAGCTGGATTTTGTGACAAGGTGGAACTCCATGCTGTATATGACAGACAGCCTTTATGAACAGTATAAGGCGGTCTCAGACTACCTGCTGCTGCACACCACCTGGGATACTGTTGGAGTGTCCATGGTTCTAATGACAGAACAGTGACACCAAATGGATGTCCTAATATGCATTATCTGTCCATTGGAGTATGCAACACAGGCAGTGAGAGGGGGCACTGCCACTGTATAAGTCAATCAATACCCCTTGTACATGAGCTGTGGCAGACACAAGTTAATGTCCATCAAGAGAATGGAGGCAAGTGGGGATGGTAGAAGTTGTGAACTAATGGAACACATGCTCAATGTGGTGGACAGCAATTACCCATATTTCTGGCATTCTACAGTCACATGAATTTGACATTGCTATTATGCTGGACCCATGTTGTAAATGTGGCCTGCCATCAATAATTGAAGGTGGTTGTGAGTGGCTGCAAAAGTTGACCAAGTACCTAATTACACAGGTATATGATACACAGAGGCAAAAGGCACAGAAGATGCAAACTGCACAGAGATAAGGAGTTGCTACCACCACCGCCACTAGCAGCTCACAGGGAAAACCATATGAAAAACTCTTCAAGTTACTGACGAAAATGGCAAGTAATCCCATTTGGGATGTTCTGTATCAGGTGGTAGCGGAAGCCATGGAAGAAAAGGAGGAGGAGACTGATGAGGCAGTTGGACTCAGGGCAGTGCAACAAAGGGTAGAGGCCTATATGTGGGACACAAGTCACCTTGGCATTACTGATGAGCCATTGCTGTACTGGAGCAGCAAAGTGATGGATTTGCCACCACTGGCATCAGTTGCTGTTAATTACTTGAGCAGCCCACCATCCAATGTCACTGTGAAAGGAGTGTTCTATTTTGTCTGGGGCTATTGTGCATTAGAGGAGGACTAATTTGTCTCCAAGAAATAGAGATGTTGCACAATTAAATTTCTCCATGAAAACTGCCATGAAATCAGCAATTTCTCAACATGAAACATTTCGCGAAATTCCACTGTTTTGCAAAATTTTGTTCTGGGTGCAAAGTTGCAAAATTTTGCCAGTAGAACACGGATTGTCACCAGGAAACTTCCCCAGAAAAGGAAAAATTTCACCTGAATTTTGCCATTCTGCAGGCAAAATTTCTCAGTTTGTGGGTGAAATTTCACATGACTTCTCACCCGGAAAACATTTTGTGAAATGCACGAAGTTTGCAAAATTTATAGTGTAACAAAATTTTGTTATTTCACACATCTCTACCAAGGAATGTGTCCATGCTAACATGCATAAAAATGAATGAGGGGCACGTTTCACATAACATAGTGATGTCGATGGTGTTGCCACATGAACTTTGTCTCAGTGACGATAATGATAACAAAGATGTCTGCAGACTTGGCACTCTCAAAGATTCTACCAGCATTGAGGTGGATGAAGCAGAAATGCAGAGCGAATTCCCACCAAGTGACAACTCATGCCTGGAAGATTGTGAGGGCTCCTTCCTGGATGATATGGAAGTGAAAGAAGGCTGTAGTAGGATGCCACCCCCCCATTTTCCACTTAGTATAGTCTTTTAAGTTATTGTTATACAAAGTTTGCTGATTCATCAGTTTGTTTTATTGTGCGTGTGGCAGGGGGAGGGGGTTATCTTCTGTTATTCAGTTAAATTTGATTACCCTTGCCCTAGCTGTTACCCCATTGTTTACTCCCCATCCTGTAATAGCAAACTACATTTTATTAACCACTACTAAACTAGTTGTCAAAAAACACACTGCTGATCCCTAGGGGGAGGTGCTCTCTACTGTTGTTGCTCAGTTTATTTTGCTTAATCCTACCCAGTTTTATCCATTGTTTAATCCACATTCCATTAAAAAGGGACATTTTAGTAACTACCACTACAGTAGTTGTACAGAGACACTGCTGATCTCTACTGAGAGAGGTGTGCACTGACATTGTTATTCAATGTAATCTTGTTTAACCCTACTGTCTTACCGAGTTGTTTAATCCCTGTTCCAGATAAAAAGGGACATTTTATTAACTACTATTACAGTAGTTGTACAGAGACACTGCTGATCCCTACTCGGGGGGGGGGGGGCATTGCCAGCCATTGATCATTCAAATTTTCCTTAGTTTTGTTCTGCTACCTCAGATGTCTACACACAATGCCAGGAATACATTTCAACACCACCTTCTCTTCCTCCTTGTCTTCCATCTTGTCTATGACAGAGAATGTAACAGCATGGCCCTTCACTGCCATACATCTGAAAAATCACACTGAAAACTAACTAGGCAAATGATATATTGCTTTCTCCTCAATAAACAACAATTACATTACATCAATGCTGCCTCCACCTCCTCCTCCTCTTCCACTAGTGTACCTATAACCACTCAGCCATGATGAAAGCAAATCTTTGGCCAGTATCTCCAGAAGAGTGATGCAGCAGTTTGCTACCAACCAGCACACTTGTTTTTTAGCCCTCAAGATGACCATACAGCCAGACAGCTCATCAAAGCATAAAGATCTCTGCTCCACGTCCGTGGCCTGTATTTGTCTTTAGTGATGTATGGTAAGACACTTTCAGTTGTGTTCACAGTACTTATCCCTCCATTCCAGTCCTTGGTCTGAGCAGGCAGAGGATGAAAGGTTGCCACCTTATGCAGAAATGACTGTAAAATGAGTTCATGTCTTTTCGTTTGTCTCCCTGCAGGTTTTGCCATCAGCACACCATGTGAGACCAGGAATCCTGATACATGGTGCCGCTGGCACCAACATAGCAATCAACAATACTGTTCAGGTAAGTATCATCACAATTTACTTTTCTAAATTGTTATAATTTTTTTCTTCTCTGTTTTCACCAGCATATGTGTCCAGCAGCTCCAGTAGACACATTTGGAGACAGCATAGTTGAATCATTTTTAATTCAATGTGTAGATATGTACACTGGCTGTACATGATGGTACAGAGATTTCCTCATGGAACAGATGACAGTGGCAAAATGTAGGTATATTAATTGTTGTTTTTTTAGCTCAGGATAGAGGATGCAAGGAGCAGAAAAAAGGACAGTTTCTCTGTATTCTTTTTCATCACTGGTGATGCAGCTGAGAAAAGGACGGTTTGTCTATATTTGTTTTCATCAGAGTTGACTCAGCTGAGAAAAGCACAGTTTCTCTTTATTCTTTTTTTTTTTTTTTACAGGTCTCCTGTGTTGCTGTATCATTCCAGAAACCGGTGGCTCTTGGCCTAAATGCAGCTCAAGCAACCATCCATCACCATGGTGATCCATCATCCACACACTTGCTCCTTCCTGATCTGGATGTAGTCACAGACAGCAAAGTCAAAGTCACATGAAGAAAATGTATTTATTTATTTAGCTTTTGTTGACCAGGTAAGTACACTAGATAAGACATTTGCCTGTTTTCAGGTACAACCTGGGAGAGTACAATGAAAAACAGTTACCTAAATTACCTATAATTCTTATTATTTTTATTTTATTATTTTATTAGAATTTCAGATAAATACCTTTGAGCCAATGGCTCTTTTACAAAGGTTCCACATCAGTATACAAAGAATAGAAGTATAGTTTGTGTAAGACTAGCAGGCAAGCAGTTTGAGTACAAAATTCATTACAGGGTATACATGGTCTAAAGCTACAGGTGATATAAATAATAGTTAGAACAACATAATCAGGCATACATTCAAGAATGATGAGTCACAACAAATAATAGTTACATGAATTAAAGCTGCCAGAAGGGCATTGTCAAAGGGAAAGGTACAGTAGAAAAAACTGAGTTGCTACCAATTGTGCCAGGTAGCTTAGAAAAGTGGAAGAGAGAGTCGGTGTAGATGGGTAACTGGGAAGGAGGTAGAAGGAGAGGTGGGTGGGTGGGAGGCAAAGATCGGGGAACAAGTGCAACATTGGGTGGGGTGAGCAGATTAGAAAAGGGGAGAGAGGAAGGGAGTTGAAGGAGGGTAAGAGAGGAAGGTGGTGGACCTGGGCTAGGGAGAAGAGAAGGGGTAGATTTGGGGAGGGTGGTGGCAGGCAAAGGTGGTGATAGTAGAGAGGTGTGAAGAACAGAAGTGGCTACCTGGGAGGTTAAGAGAAACAGTCACAGCTGGCTCTGGATACAAGTGTTTGATGTAGCTTGTGTTTGAATGAGCAGAGGGTGCCTAAGTTGATGAGTTCACTGCCCAGGGAGTTAAACATCTTAGGGGCTCTACCTGCAAAAGACCACTGGCCTTGGGTGGTGCAACAGCAGGGAACAGCCAGAGAATAGTTGTCAGAGCTTCTTGTATAACGGGGGTGATTGGATGGGCTTACGTGAGTCTGAACCCCAGGGGGCATGAGTCCCATCAATGACTTTTTTGCTAGTAGGCAGGTTTGGAAAGTAATTCTTCCCTGAAGTTGTAGCCAGTTTGACTGTTCGTAGAGGATGCAGGTATATGTGCGGTGGGCAGCACCAGTAAGCAGTCTGCAGGCCTTATTCAGCGCTGTAAGAATTCACAGTAGTGCTGTAGCTGTGACTGCTCAGTAGATAACAAGCCCATAATCAATGATGGAGACAATAGAGCTGTGTATTGCTAGCTTAAGGGCGTCAGGTGTCAGGCAGTGTTTGTGTTTGTGTTTATAGAGAGGGCCTATATGGATATTTACAGATTTTGCAACTGAATCGATATGGCTGGAGAAGGACAGAGTAGGGTCCAGGGTAATACCAAGGTATTTGAAAGTCTATATCTGGTCCAGGATCACATCTGCATAATTACAGGAACAATGACAGAGAGAACATGTACAATACTCAGACATCTGCAAAACTTGTAGCAGTGAATTACAGGACAAACAAAGAGAAAAAGAAAAGTAATACTTACCATCCATGGTTACTTTAAACTTCTAAAAGTGGCCAAAAAAGGCACAGGGTAGACCCATGAAGCACCGCAGCAGGGGACATCATTGGCAGAAAGAGGTGCATACCTAAAAATCAGAGAAAAATAAGGAAGGAATGGTGAGAATCATTACAAGTGCCCCCCCAATAAAAAGGAAAAAATACTTACCTCATGAACTCTCTCTGAAATGTGAACAGTTCTACCCCAAGATAAAGGTTACACATGTTTGTGTTCACAGCAGCAGCAGCAGCAGACAGACATATGTGGAGAAAAGTACCTGAAAGTGGACCAACACAGACAGAAAACAATTACTGTCACAGCCACACATCTTTACTAACAACATCACCCTTAAAAAGAAATACTTAACCTCTGCGGTTGGAAAATGTGTTCCATTCCAACATCCACATTATACCTTTCCAGCATTATGATGTCACCATCATTAACCACCAAAAATGAAAATAAATTGAACAGCAGTACAAACCTAGTAGACTTCAGGTGGTAACAGTAGGGGCCTGGGGCAGGTAGCAAACTCTGTGACCTTCTCGGTAGTGCTGCTGGTCCACAGCAAGGGGGAGGCTTGGGAGCTCTGCACCAGCAAGTTCAATGCTTGACCGAGGAACTGGTGCAGACAGAAAGGTTTTGGCTACATTGGGGAATGGAGGCCCACATGGGGAGAGGCAGGAATGTATGGGGGAGAGGTCTTGCATCTTTCTGATGGGGCACTGGAGTCTTCAGTGGCTGGTTTAAATACTTCATTGGCAAACATATAAACTAGCTGGGGGGTGGAGAAAAAGAGCAGGGTAAATTATACTGACCATCCCCACAGGTTAATGTTACAAGCAAGGAGGACACAAACTGGGTAGGCTGGGAGAGACTGAGGCACTGTGGGTCTCCCTTGAGCTTGGCAATGGCACAGCAATCTACACAGAGGTGATCTACAGACCTCTAGTGCAGCATGAAGAGATGGCTAGGGAACTAGTGAACCAGATTCAGGAGACAGCAACAAAGGGGGAGGTACTACTGTTGGGGATTTTGATATCCCAGATGTTGATTGGTCTATTCCAGTGGCTGCTTCATCCAGGAGCCAGGACATTCTAGATTCCTTGGGTGAACCTTAGACAGCTGGTGAGTGATCATACCAGAGACAAGTTGATTCTGGACCTGGTACTGACCTATAGGGATGCACTCACAGATGTCCAGGTGGAGGATCATTTGGGGTCCAGTGACCACCACATAGTGTGGTTTAGTGTGGGGACAGAGACTCAGTCTAGCCACACTAAGGCAATGGTCTTAGATTTTAGGGGGGTGGATTTTGCTAAAATGGGGAGGTGCATCAAAGATGCCCTGGAAAGGAGGGTGATAGGAGGGGGAGTTGAGGAGAGGTGGGAACACCTAAAAGGAGCCATAGAGGAGGTGACCAACCAATGCATTAGAGTAGAAAATAATGGAAGGAAAAGGAGGAAATCACTGTGGTTCTCAAGAGAGGTGGTAGACAGGGTAAAGGCCAAAAGGGTGAATTTTAGAAAATATAAAACTCTAAAAGGGAAGAAGACAGGGAGATGTATCTAAAGAATCTAAAGGAAGCAGGGAAGGTTGTTAGGAGAACCACAGCATAGACCAAGGAAAGATTAGTGCGACAGCGAAAAAAGGGGACAATTCATTCTTTAGGTACATAAGGGAAAGAAAGAAAAAACAGAGGGGGATTGTAAGACTCAGAGGCGATACTGGGGAGTGTAAGGAGGGAGACCGGAAAAAGGCAGAAATACTGAACAAATACTTCTGTTCAGTATTCACTGAGCAGGGGAGGGTCAGGGACTACAACTTGGTAATAGACACGAAGGGAGAGGGGAGGTAAACACAAGTCCTTTCATGGAGGAGAGAGTTCTGGAAGAACTCACAAAGCTAAAGGTGGGCAAGACAATGGGACCAGATGGCATACACCCAAGAATATTAAAGGATTTGTGAAGGGAGCTAGCAGTACCTCTGGCAGCCATGTTTACTGAGTCACTCAGCACATGGGTGGTACCAGAGGACTGGAAGAGGGCACATGCAGTCCTTCTACACAACAGTGGAAGTAGGGAAGAGGCTGGGAAATACAGACCAGTCAACCTCACCTTAGTGGTAGGCAAGATCATGGAGGCACTGTTTAAGGAAAGAATTGTGGCACACTTAGAATTGATCAATTCCCAGGATCCAAGACACCATGGATTTATAGTAGGAAGGTTATGTCAGATGAATCTGATAGATTTTTTTGACTGGGTGATGAAAGAGGAAAATGGGGGGTGGACGTTGCTTACCTTGATTTCAGCAAGGCATTCAACACTGTCCCACATAAAAGAATGGTGCACAAGTTGGGTAGTTTGGGCATGGGGCAAAAGGTGGTAAACTGGGTGAGAAATTGGCTCATGGACAGGAGACAGAGGGTGGTGGTAAATGGGATCCAATCTGGGGAGAGGGGAGTGACCAGTGGGATACCTCAGGGATCAGTCCTGTTTAATGTCTTCATTAGTGACATTGCAGAAGGGCTATAGGGAAAGGTCTGCCTGTTTGCAGATGACACCAAGATCTGCAATTGGGTGGATACACAGAACGGGGTGGAGAAAATGAGGAGGGACCTGGAGAAGCTTTAAAAATGGTCAGATGTGTGGCAACTGAAGTTCAATTCAAAGAAGTGCAAAATAATGCACCTGGGAAGAGGGAATCCAGGGGTGAGCTACAGTATGGGGGTAGTTGTTGACTATCACCAATGAAGAAAGGGACCTGGGGGTTATAATTTCAGATGAGCTAAAGGTGTCAAAGCAGAGTACAAATGTGGCAGAGAGGGCCAGTGGCATGCTGGGGTGCATAGGCAGAGGCATCGCAAGTAGAAGGCAGGAGGCGGTGATGCCTTTGTACAGAACACTGGTGAGGCCTCACCTGGAGTACTGCGTGCAGTTCTGGAGGCTGCACCTTCGTAAAGACACTGACATGGTGGAGGTGGTTCAGAAAAGGGTGACAAAGATGGTGCTGAGCTTACACCAAAAAACAAATGCGGAGAGATTAAAAGACCTCAATATGTACTCACTGGAGGAGAGGAGGGATTGGGGTGACCTGATAAAAACTTTCAAGTACCTCAGAGGCATAAACAAGGTGCAGGGGGGGTGACATTTTCCATTGTAGGCAGAGTACAAGAACAAGAGGGCATGATATGAAATTAGAAGGGGGCAAGTTGAAAGGAAACACGAGGAAGTTTATCTTCACTGAGAGGGTTGTGGACATGAGGAATAGCCTGCCACAGGAGGTGGCGGGAGTGATGACAGTGAAGGGATTTAAACATGCCTGGGACAAGCATAAGGGAACATTGGAGGTGTTTAGGAGAGGTAATATGCCACTGGCCAGGTAGGGTCAGAGGCTGCATACAAGTGTAGGGCTTTGGGGCAGACAAGATGGGCCTAGCGGTCCCTATCTTCTGACAAGTTCTGTGTTCTATGTAATCCCCCTTACAATGCAAAGGAGGAAAAAAACAAAAATACTTACTTGTGCAGTAGGTGTGATACATCCATTCCCCAGACACCAGGCAAGAGTACTTCTCTAAACAATCACAGCAGCACATAGCAGCAGCACAGCAACATCTCCTTCAGCTATTCCCTCCACTCTGTAGAACAAGGCAGGACTTCATCACAACTTCTGTGTCTCTTTATTCCTCAACCACTTGTCATCTCACCACAATGTTTTCAGCCAACATCAACAAGAGCAGATCCAGCAGCAATGTAGCAACCAGCACCCCTCTCAACTGCAGCAACAGGGCAGGAGGACAACTTGTCAAGTTTTCTCATATAAAGGCCAAAGGCCTACAGGACAGCAGACAGCATGGCTTCATCAGCAGCAGATCCTGCCAAACCAACCTGATGGATTGCTATGACTGGGTAACTAGGCAACTAGATGGGGGCCATGTAGTGGATGTCCTCTACCTGGACTTCAGTAAGGCATTTGACTCGGTGCCGCATGGGAGGCTGGGAAGTAAGTTTGAAGGCACAGGGGTGGGTACAAGCTGGTGATATGGGTAGTGAACTGGCTTTGGGGAAGGCAACAGAGGGTGGTGGTGGGTTGGGAGCTCTCAGCCCCAAGGGCAGTGACCTGTGCTGTTCCGTAGGGCTTGGTGATGGGACCAGTGTTGTTCGGATATTCATTGCAGACATATCATTGAGCATCAAGACAAGATCAGTCAGTTTGCTGATGACACCAAGATGGGGGCAGTTTTGAATGACCTAGGGGGATGGCAGAGGTTATAGGATGATCTGACAAAGCTGGAAACCTGGTAGGACACCTGGCAACTGGGGTTGAATGCAAAAAAGTGCAAGGTGTTGCATTTTGGGGAAAAAAACCCAAAGAAGAGTTACCAGCTGGGGGAAGTTCAGCTAGCCATGACAGAGGAGGAGCAGGATCTGGGGGTGCTCATTACATGATCAATGAACAACTCAGCACAATGTAGGAAGGCAGTTACAAAGGCCAACAAAATTCTAGGTTGCATTGCAAAGTGTATATCCTCAAGGAGGGGGGAGGTGATTTTGCTACTGTATAGATCACTGGTTAAACCACACCTGGAGTACTGCATGCAGTACTGGTGCCCATATCTTAAGAGAGACATGAAGTTGCTGGAGAGGGTGCAGTACAGGGCAACAAAGATGATCCAGGGGCTGGGGAACTTATCGTATGAGAATAGGCTGAGGGAGTTGAACATGTACTTGCTGGAGGAGAGGAGGGATGGGGGATATGATTGAAACCTTCAAGTATATGAAAGGAATAATGAAGTCAGGTTTGGAGGGGCTGTTCAAAGTAAGGGAGGGGAGGGACACCCAGGGCCATGATATGAGACTGGAGGGAGGAAGGTTCAAGAGAGAAAGAGATGAGGAGACACTTTTTTACAGAGAGGGTGGTAGCTGGGTGGAATGCATTACCGACGGAAGTGGTACCCAGTAGAACAGTGGGCTGCTTCAAAAGAGGCTGGGACAGGGCAAGAGGGAGGGTCAGGGAGGGGAAGGGTGGAAATGAGGGAAGGGGAGCTGCAAAATTAGGGGTGCTAGCTGCACAATTGAGCAGACTTGATAGACCATTAGGCCTCTATCTGCTGGCAAATTTCATTTGTTCATATGCTCGTAACATATAACAATAACACAAAACTTTGAGAAATAAATATTTTATAAAACTAAAAAAGAGGTTAGAGGACAACAAAATATAACAGCTTTCTTTTACTTTTTATCACTTTTTGTAAGTTTTTGTGTTTTTTTCAGGATGGAACTATTACTAACACAGAGTGGAAATAAACAAAAAAAGAACATAAATTGCACAGTTAATTTGTCCCATAACCACTATCAGTAGCCCTGCCAGGTTCACCACTGCCACAGAACTGACAGGAGGTTCAAAACATTTTCCTGGTTGGCCATCATTTTGTCCATACCATCTCTATATTCCTGCCAGAACTGATCAAAATCCTGGTGCAGATGTTATATCTCACCCCAAAGGACAGTCAGGTCTGCCTGGGTGACAGGTGCTCTGGGGTCACTGGGTGGTAGGGAGGGAGGGTGCACATGCTGCTTCTCACTGTCCTGGCAGTGATGGTCGAGTACTGCTTTGAGCCCTTCTACCACGCTGGCACACAGCAGCATGAAGGCCTACCTTCCGCTGCCCAACTTCAGCTTTAATATTATCCTCATCGACACCACTACTGTGTGCTGCTGCCACTTCCCACTTTTTCACCTTCCACTCTGCAATGTGGTGGATCTTAAGAAGGGTCCTTTGATCACTGGTCCCCAGGTGGCTGCCTTTCTTCCCATGCCTTACACTATGGCCACAGATCTTGCAGATGACCCCACTATCATCTGCAGGATTTATGGAGAAAAACTCTTTTAATACTGATATTTGTGGCCGGGAAAGAGTGGGACCCAGAAGATGTTGTGGCGGGGTGCCCCCCATCGCCAATGCCGGTGGTGGATCTGTTGGTGGTGGCACTGGTAACATCAGTGGGTGGGGTAGAGACCACAGGCTCCTGCTGGGGGGCAGGAACTACAGGGTCCTTCTGCTGCTGGTGCTGCAAGGGAACAGTACAGCTCCCATGCTCAGCTGAGGGGTTCTCAGTGCCTCTTTGGAATGAATGCCAGTTGAGGCAAATAACTGCCCCACCCTCCTTGCGACATTCCTCCTCTCTACCCATTTCCTCCATCCTCTTTATAATAATTAAAAATGTTTTCTTTACAGAAAACAAAATAAAAAAATAAGAGAAAAAGAGAAACATACACACACAAACACGCAGACACACACACACACACACACACACTATCTAAACTTACAAAAAAATAAAGATTAGAAACAAACAAAAGATCTCAGTACAGAAAAATAAAGAAAGGAATTAGTGGGAAATGGGAAACTATCGAACTAAATACTACTTTTTGACCAAAACAAAGTAAACCGCAGACCTCTCCTGCTCTGATGTGTCTCAATCAGCTACAACTGCTGAAATGAAACTGAATAATTCACTTCCTGTCTGGCTGGGGTCTCACATGTGACCTCCAGAAAGTGAATCATGTGACAAAGTCTTTTTATCAATATCTTCAATGTTAGTAACACAAGTCAAAATTAATGGTAAATTTAACTTCAAAGTTAAATGGTGAAGTTTTATCATTAGCAGGCAATTTTGCAAAATTTTTTGTGGTGGGAAATTGGTGAATTTGCTGGAATTTCACCAGTGGAATTAAACTTTGCAACATCTCTAAACACACCTAAGAAATTAGAAGACATGTGGCTTAACCCAGATGAACAATGCTGGAGATGCAGTCAGGCTCATGAGAACTTGTTGCATACCTTTTGGGACAGCCCTCTTATTTAAGCTTTCTGGTCCAACATTGTAGAATCTTTCAAAAATAGTTCATATTCCAGTTCCTTCAAAACACAAATCTTTTTATTCTGTGCATGACCCCAGATAACTTCAATACAAGCTATCACCAGAAACTGTGGATGCTCGCTGCTTTTTTAGGAAGCAAAAGACTACTGTTGAGATGCTGGAAAACCAACTCAATTTCCACTTTATCAGACTAGCTCAACTATATAAGCATGACTGCAAACAATGAGAGAATCAGCCATGATACTTAAAGAGCAGCTGATGCCATTAGAAGAACTTTAACAATATATAATATTTAGAAGCAGTCCTGCTTGTATATCAAATTAGTCTTGTATTTCCCCTTCCCATGATTTATTATTGAGGTCATTTACATGAAAACAGGGTCTTTGCTCCTGAAGAGTTCATCCAATTCTGTTACTTTCTCCCTGCCTGAGGTTATAATGCTCTGCTTGTGACATCACAGTTACTCCCATGGCAACAGATTGTGATGTCACAACAGAGGATTATGACATGAAGTAGGGAGTAAGCTAAAGAGGCAGATGAACTCTTACGGATTCAGAGCATGTTTTCATGCAAATTTCCTCAGTTAGAAATAATGGGGAGGGCAAATCTACATGACACATATAGAATGCAAGTTAAACCATACCTAAATATTATGTTCTTTTAAAGTTTTTTTTGAGGTGTCAGCAGCTCTTCAATAAAGAAGATGACTTCATAGATATTTGGTCACCATTTCTACAAACAATTACAAATGTCTTAAAGCAGCAGTGCAATGAAAGCAGTTATTTAATAAATCTAAATGTCTGCTATGGTTAGGAAAAATATAGGAAGAACTGTTAATTTGGATGCTTTCTATGCTGTATTTATTTATTTATTTAGTTTTTGTTGACCGGGTAAGTGCACTAGACAAATCCTGCCTATTTTCAGGCACGACCCGGGGCAGGAGGAGGGGTATACAGATGAATGCCAACTGACCTTGAACCAAATTAAGCTGTTGGTGGTATTTTTAGTGAATAAGAGAAATTTGACCAGGACACCGGGGAAATTCCCCTACACTGCTGGTGCTCTGTGGCCAGTAGGGGACTCGCTGACTCTCAGGATGGAAGGCTCAGTTGCTGAGCCGCATTCGTTGCAGCAGGATGTGCTGCAGGCCATGGGGCCACTTACCTCTACATCGATGGAACCCATAGATTCAGACATTTTTTTTGAAGCACCGATGGAACCTGCATTGCTTACCACACTGAATACTCCTTTGGAAGTTCTGGCTACAACGGAACAATTATGTGAGCCTTCTCTATCTATGACTCCGTTTTCGGAGATTTTACCTTCAGCTTTCCAGTTTTCCACTTTGACTCTCCCTGTTCAATCTCCTTGACCGAGTACTACGGAACCTCAGTTTATGACTCCAATGACAGTCGACCCTATGCCGTGTGACAGCGAGGCTGCTGCGCATTCTGTAGATGATACCAGCTCTCAGGCGACTGCTGCTCCTGTGGAATTGTGGAATACAGCTTCCTCTGGTCTCTTTCCGACAGGTACTGTTTATGTTACTATGCCCACTGACCAGAGCGCTGCATCAGTCTTTTCCTTTGCTGCACATTGTCCGCGAGTTTGTAAACCTGCTGTTAAATGCTCTCTAGCTGACAAACCCCACTCCTGGGCAGATCACTGACGCCTCTTGGTCGGTTTCTGAGGCCCTGAAGTCTGCAGGTTGGGCACAGCATCCAGACTCAGGTAACTGGATCTCTTCCTTTTCGCCGATCACCATTTCAGGAGTTTCAGGGACACAGTCCAATGCTTCCCCTGCACAGATGCAAGAACCTTCTGCTTCTCCAGTGGCTCCCCTTGCTGTCTCTGACATTCACCTTGAAACAGTTTCTGCTTCCCCTTTGGCTTTACCCCCTGAACTTTCCTTTACCCAGTCTCCTGACCTCAGGTTTCTTCCACGACAAAAGGCACCTCCTACGGACCTGATACCACATCCGGATTTAGAACCTTCAGTTGCAGGTGTTTTGCCTGACCCAAGGGAGTCTTGCAATACTGAGGGCCCTTCACTGGACTCTTTGCCTGGCCCGGAATGTCCTGCACCCCGTTGCTATGCCTCCCTGTTTCGTTCCTCCTCTTATACTGCCAAAAGACATAATGCAGTTTGACTGATTTATAAAGGAGGATTGAAGGTTTTTCCTGATCAGAAATATGTGGCGAAAACATTGTTAAAAGATAGTCTGCAATTTTCTACTGCTGAATTGTATGCATTAATACATGTATCTGGTGAGAAGACCTTCGATGTTAGTTTTAAGCTGCATAGTGGTTTAGAGAAATTTTGGGCTAAATTACATTTAGTGAAACGAACTCCACTTTGGTCCCCCTTTGAAGTTTTTCCCCTTATGAAACCAGCTCATAAAACTGTCACTGTCCTTTTTAGGAATGAAAGTGTTAGTATTACAGACCTTGTTTTTTGATTGAAACAGAGATGTACTTTACTAAGCCAACCTGAGGCAATTTTTGACTCAGAAGATATCTGGACAGGGGGATGGAGGATTTGGGTATTATTGCATTCTACGGCTGATGGTTTGCAACATCTCCCAAATTGTGTTTTTTTAGGACAAGACGGGGGGGGTGCTGTTTTATGCCGGCCAGCCTAAATTCTGCTACAGGTGTGGCAAACCTGGTCATATTAGTAGTGCCTGTGATCTCTTGCATCGTAACCTTTGTAATTCCTTAGGGCATGTAAGTGAACATTGTCGTAATACGGCTCTTTGTTCTCTGTGTGCTGCTCGCGGTCCGCACTTATGCCACCTGCCCAGTGGCAGCTCACCACCACTCAGACACTCAGGATTCTGAAGATCAACGTCTGTTGATCGCTACTGCTCAACGCTCCAGAACCACCCTTTCTTCATCCCGTGCTACGCCTTTTCTTGCTAAGATACCCTCCTCTACGGACATCCCTCCTGTCTCTCAGGAATCTCCTCCCCCCCTCCTGCCTCCCCGCCTTTATTGGCCCTTGAACCAGATGTGCCACTACCTGACCCTCCCCCTCAGACCTCTCTTCCTATAGAAAACCTTTCTATGCCCCCCCCGCCTCCCCAGGTATTCTCTTTTTCGACTAGAGCAACCTGGAGTAAGTCCTACCATGCTCAACCTGCTTCAAAAGTTCCTAAATTGGCTAATACCCCCACTACTAACTGATTTCATGCCCTCCTATTAGCACAGGATGTGTCTGATGCTGATTCCGAATCCTCACATTCTGGAGTTGACCCCATAGAACAATCGGTGGAAATAACTTCCGAGGGTTTTTGCTCCTGCCCCTCCCTCAAAAAAACAATACTGCAGTCTCAAAAAAAGGGAAAAAGAATAAACGCAAACCACCTTGATGGAGTAAATTATTTCTTCTTTGACGTTTTGTTCACTTAATGTGAACAGCATTAAAAATCAGCTTAGACAGGCTGCCTTTTTTTCCCTCTTACAATCCTTGCATTGTAATATTTTTTTTTTTACAAGATACACGTCTCCATACGATGGCTGAACTTACAGGTGCCTCACGGCGTTGGTCTGCGGGGGTTTCATACTGGTCACTGGGCCTTGACAAGTGTACAGGAGTTGCCATTCTTTTTCCTCCGGGTAAAACTTTTAAAGTTAATAGATTTAGTTCGGTCAGTATTACTTTTAGATGTTGTACTCCTTGGGACATGTTACCAATTACTGAATGTCTATGCACCCCAAACTAAAGCAACCAGGGTGGATTTGTTTAAACTTTTACAACCTTTCCTGCATACCTCCCATAATGTTATTCTGGGTGGAGATTTTAATTGTGGCCTATCTAATAAAGATAGAGGTAAAGCAGTAAAAACTACGAAAATTTTTTGTGACATGACATGTCTGGCGGGAGTGGTTCACACTGCTAGCTTGATTGATGCTTATGCTTCTCTTCATGTGGCCCCTGTTCCTACCTTTCACAGAGGAGCATTGGCCACAAGGATTGATTTTTTCTTTATTAATCAGACACTACCATTACATTCTGCATGGGTTACCCCGGTGGAATTTTCTGATCACAGTGCTCTGTGCATACAGGTTGGGTCTCCAAATGGCTGTTCCTTTGGCAGAGGTCTCTGGAAGCTTAATTCTCAATTGCTTCTCTGTCAGGATATTTTGGAACATTTACAAGCTTTCATGATGGCAAGGAAATCACTATATGACATATACGATGACCCACTGCTTTGGTGGCTGGATACTAAATCAGATGTTGTTTCCCTGTTGAAATCCTTTGGGAGATCTCAATGTTCGGCTGCTTATGTTTCTTATTTACAACTTCGGAATCAATTACAGAAATTGATGTCCTTGGCCCAGACTACGAAGCATGATTTTTCATCCCAAATACATATTGTTAAGGACAAAATGGCACCCTTTCATAGACACCAGTCCCAAGTTTTAAAATTTCAACAACAATTCGGTACAAAGGATGGTTTTGCCACTATTTGCCCTTTTTGGGTAACAAGGCGAGGCTTGGTAAAAAGGTTTTTTCCAGCCTCATGGGGCAGGACGGTCAGGTTAAACAGTCACTAGCTGATATCATGACTGAGGTGTCTTCATATGCGTCGATGCTCTTTTCAGAGAGCCTAGTTGACCTGGATTCAGCCCAGGCTTACCTTCGTAATGTTGCAGTTCCGGATTGTCCAAAATCTCTTTTGGATGCATTACTTACCCCCATTACGCCACAGGAGGTTCTTACAGTTCTTTAAACTCTCTCCTGCAAAAAAGCACCAGGTCTAGATGGTCTCACCACTGAATTTTATAAATTGTTAGGACTCATCTGTTCCCAAAAACTTGCAGATGTTTATAATGCTTTATTGCTGCATTCTAACTGCCCCTTGGAAATGAGGGGGGGTTGATTTTTTTGTTCAAAACAGGTGACAAGAACCTCCTTTCCAACTGGAGGCCTATTAGCCTATTGAATGTTGATTTGAAACTCTTGATGAAAATTTTAAATACAAGACTGTTGACGGTATCCTCTTATTTGATTTCTCCAGCACAGTCTTGTGCACTTCCTAATCAATCTCTTATTGACCAGTTGCTTTTTTTACTAGGGATTTTTGATAGTTCTACTTCATTGGGCTTACCCGGCTTCATTTTGTCCTTAGATCAACAAAGGGCCTTTGATTCCGTGAATCATAACTTTCTGTGGCTCACTTTACTTCATTATGATATTCCATCTACCTTTGTTTCTTGGTTACAGAAATTGTACAAAACAGCTACAGTATCCCCTTTGGTTAATGGGCATCTTGGGCCTATGCTTCCAGTAAAGCAAGGTGTTCGACAGGGTTGCCCACTTAGTCCATTATTATACATATATAGTATAGATCCTTTGTTGTGCACTTTGAACAATTTCATACCCCTATTCCAGTACCTGGGGTTTCTATCCCCTTTTCGGCCCTTGCTTATGCGGATGATATCTGCGTTTGCACCTCCTCTGCTTCTTCTGTCCCTTTGGTAGTGGATTTATGCCACTACTTTGGTTCTCTCTCTGGTATGTCCTTAAATGTGCCTAAATGCTTGGGTTTTGATTTAAGTGAGGCTGTCCCCGACCAATCTCTTATGTGTAATATCAGTTTTACTTTGACACCTATCAAGATTTTGGGCATTTTTTTGGTTCTTCTGTGCCGGCAGTCTATAACTGGGATATTCAATTGCAGAAAGGTAAATTGATGGTACAGAATTGGAATAAATGGCAGTTTTCCAAACTAAAGCGTATCCACTTGATACGTGCCTATTTAATTCAATATTTTATTTCTAAGTAATATTTTCTCCCACCTAGACAAAGGGAAGCTACTTTATTTAATATTTTTTTTCCAGCAGTTTGGGGTAATCATCTCAATCCCATTAAACGCAATATTTTATACTTACCAGTGTCTCAGGGCGGCCTAAACATGATTAATCCCTTGCTCATTTTTTATTGTCAATTTTTGTTTACTAATTTTTTGCCATTATTGAAACTATTTCCTAAATTATCGACTAGTCTTACCTTACAGGCAATGGGAATTTGGTATACCGACTGGGTATCTGGTAAACTGGGCCGTCTTGCTAATTCCTCTTCAGTTCCACCTTATCTCTGCGGAGTTTTCCTCAAACTATGACAGTGGAAAATTTCCCGTGATTGGCTGCTTTCCAAAAGTAAAAAATCTTTATATCACTCAGTACTAGAGTCTTTTTTTTCAGAGGCCTCGTTATTTTCAAAGTGTCCTGCAGAATTGCTTTTGTCGGTACAGAACTTAATTGCTCATACCAGGATTCCTCCTAAATTTTGGGACGTTACCTGATTATGTGGTCATGGAAGACTGAATGTCAAAGGCAATCAGTTTCATAAACAACTGCAAGATCGTTATTGTTCCCGCCCTGGTTGCTTTCAAGTTCTTGAATCAATGCATCATTTATTTTTCTCCTGCCCATGTATTTCCAACTTTTGGAGTTATGTTGCCACTAGTTGGAATGAACCAGTTTTTGCTTTTGTTACTTATGATATTCTCATCTATGGTTCTTATCCTGTTCATTGGGATAAATGGGATACTGGCACCTTGCATGTTATATTTGCAGCCTTTAAATGGTTTATCTGGCAAAACAGGTGTCTTTTTTCTTTACAACAGACAGATTTTACATATACTGAACTTTTGTATAAAATCAGATCTGAATTATTGAATGTTTACAAATATGAAAGGAGTAGATATCATCAGGCCCAGTTGATATCATATTGGAGAAATCTACCTTGGGTGACGGATAATGACATTCCTGTTACGTAAGTTTTTTTTTTTCCCTGTATCACTTAGACCAGATGTTTCATGATTTTGTTTTGTTTTTTTCTTTACTTCCCTTTTCTTTTTGGGTTTTGATTTTCATTTCCTGTACTATTGTGTATTAACAATGTATGTGTTTTACTTTTCTTGAAGTTTTGTTAATAAAAAAATCCCCTACTCTTTTCAATAAGTTTCATGGTATCTTTAACATCCACCTGAACAACCAGATGGGACCTTGGTTTAACGTCTCATCTGAAAGATGGCATTTCAGAAATGCAGCACCCCTCTCATGCTGCACTACAATGTCAGTACTGGGATATTAACCCAAGTGCCAGATGTGGGAACTGAACCCACAGCCCTCTGTAGGCCTCAGAGGCGAGTGTGCTACCTACTGAGCCACTGACACTGACTACATGATGCTGTACATTTGCATTTTTGTCTGGATTCTTAGCAGCTTCGTGTCCTCAATATTATTTCTATACAAAAATGAGGTGGCCATCTTTTTTTCTTGTGAAATAATTATTTTAGAACTTTCATAAAATTCTTAAATGATAATGAAAACTGAAAATTTTACCACCAAAGTTAACTGGAAGACATCTGGTATTAATTAGGAAGAAAAAATGTGGGGTCAAATTTTAGCCCATTTTCATTGCACTGCTGCCTTAATGTCAGAATTAGGAACACACCGATAGAATATAAAGTATATAATGCTGTGTCATTGTGTAAATCTTATGGTCTGCAGACCATCTATTTAATGTTAGCATGAGGTGCAGACTTGTGGTGTACCTAATACCTGACTGCATTTACATCATGCTATAAGTATGTACATTTTCCAATACTGGAACTATGTTATATCATTTTATTTGGGTTTCTATGAAAATATTAATAAAAATGTAAATGAAAAAGAAACTCAGGTCAATAACAACATGCTAGCCAAAGGGATATCTTCTTAGCAGGTTGGTCAAAATATTTTTTTTTAAAGAAGACTAGTTACAGTATGCTAGCCATGCTGACAGTGCACCAGACAAGGACTCTCTGTTTCACAGGTTTGCCAAAATGTGCACTTGACTAGCAATCACCAGTGCATGAACTATAGTACCCAGCTTGCCTTCACACTGGGCTCAATTTTCAAAGCCTCAAGAATGCTGCAAACTCCTGGTGCATCGATAATTTGGCACACTGGATTTGTGGCATTCTCCCAGCTGGTGACTGGGATTTTCAGTCCCAACTGTAAAATACCACAAGTGAGATCAGCTGTTCCCTGATCTAACCTGTGCTATTTGAGGACCTCTTTTATGGTGTGTGTGCCAAATCATTAGCACAAGCTGCTGTAAACTGAGGAAGCTGTTGCAGCTGTGCCCAAGAGTAGAAAATCAGGTGCCGTTGCAGCAGAGGAGTTTGGCACAGGTGCACCAAACCATAACTTTGACACAGGGCTTGATGCATGTCCTGCATCAGCCTCTGAACACTGTGCCCACTGTATTCTATCAGCAGTAGTTCAGTAGCTTTCTACTTCCACTTCCCCAAACATTGGAGCACCTTCCCTGTTATTATTTGCAATGCTCCCTCTTCCCTGTCACTGAAATCCCTCCTCCATGACTTCACTACTCACATCTGCGGTTGCTGCTGGCCCTAGGCTAATCCCAGTGCTTCTCCCGTGACAGTACTCTCCCTTACTGTCCTGGCTTATTGGTCCACCTTTGGTCCCCCACTGTCCTCACATTCTCCCTTCTTTCCCTCATTTTGTCACCAGTTGCACTTTGCTGAACTGTTACTATTGATATGCTACTCACATCCAATGTTTTGCAATACTTTATACTTCCTCTCAGTTGTCTACTGCATACTTTTTACTTTTTATTATGATTGTGCTATAATTGTAACATTACTGATGTGACTTATTAATGCACTGTCCACATCCCCTCACCCACAAGACACATGTAGAAACGAGCTGTTAGCTCAGTATGTTTGTCCTGGTGAATCTCCTGAAATAAACACATCAATAAATATAAAAAAATAAATACATACATGCATACAGTATATATGCAAAGTTTAACATTGATTATTTTGATTTTCTCTTTTGTTTTTCTTAGATTTTCTGATTTCTAGCCTGCTTGCTTGTGCTCAGTTAGTCCATACATCTAGTGCACACCAGTGCCTTTTCTGTCTTCTATTAGGCAGGCTTTTTTATATTTTTAAAATTGAATTATTCCTCTTTAAATTATTTGTTGTTTGTTTTCTTGCCTGCTTGATAGTGCACAAACTACTCTGTTGTTATGGACAAGTGCCTAGTCTGCAGCATGGACCCAGCCCCTCCCACACACTGTCTTCCCCCAGGTATGTTTTCACATTTTCACATTGTACTTTATTATTGTCTTTATTTTCAGTTCTCTTTCATTTTTCCCCATCTTACTCTTTTATGTCGCAGTGCTGAAGTGTTCATGCCAACCTATCCTATGTTACTCCAACTAAGCTGTTCAACACCACCATCATTTGTCACCCACCTGTCAGTCCCTCCTACTAGCACCTTGGAGTTCCCTCACTGTCTGTGTACATATAAACATAGAAACATAGACTTTAATAGCAGATAAGGACCACTTGGCCCACCTAGTCTGCCCATTGCCCTACCTAGAGGACAAGCTGCAGATCCTATTTAACCAACAGCCTATTTCTTCCTACCCCCTACAAAATTGCCTTATGTCTGTCCCATGCATTCTTGAATTCTCCCACAGTTTTAAACCCCACAACCTCCTCAAGAAGGCTGTTCCATGTGTCCAACACCCTCTCTGTGAAAAAATAATTCCTCACATTGCCCCT
This sequence comes from Neoceratodus forsteri, assembly GCA_016271365.2. Classification (NCBI taxonomy): domain Eukaryota; kingdom Metazoa; phylum Chordata; order Ceratodontiformes; family Ceratodontidae; genus Neoceratodus; species Neoceratodus forsteri. Next base: position 1,023,631,642 of record CM028135.1, on the reverse strand, counting down.
GAGCCATCCCCCCCTCTATCTTCAAATTGTGTTCCTTGTTCTTGCACATCTCTTTTGTGAAAGATGCTACCTCTTGGATTTTGTTGATTCCACTGAGGTACTTAAACATTTCTATCATGTCCTCCCTCTCCCTCCTTTCCTCAAGGGTATACATATTAAGCTCCTTTAGCCTATCCTCATATGGCTTCTCTTGCAGACCCTGCACCATTTTAGTTGCCCACCTCTGAACTGCTTCCATCCTGTCTATGTCCTTGTGGAGATGGGGTCTCCAGAACTGGATGCAGTACTCCAGATGGGGTCTCACCAACTGTCTGTACAGGGGGATAACAACTTCCTGTTTTCTGCTGGTGATGCCTCTCCCTATACATCCCAGTATCCTCAGCCCTCCTACTGCCTTCTCACATTGCTTGCCAACCTTAAAGTCATCTGATAAGATTACTCAGGTCCCTTTCCATTGTTGTTGTTGTTACTACCTCCTCCCCCCATTGTGTAATCTTCCCCTGGGTTTTTGTTTCCCAGGTGCATTACTTTGCACTTCTTTGCACTGAATCCAAGCTGCCATACTTCTAACCATTCCTCCAACCATGCCAAGTCCCTTCTCATCCTTTCCACGCCTGCTTGTGTATCAACCCTGTTGCAGATCTTTGTGTCATCTGCAAAGAGGCATACTTTTCCTTCCAGTCCTTCTGCAATGTTAATTTGACTACTAATCTTCAAGCCTCTCCCCACAAAACATGGCAGGTAGTAGGGTAAACACTGAGGTACACAGCTTGACAGAGGGCAGGACGGGGTAAGTGGAAAAATGGATAATGGCAATAAGAGCAGGGATGGGATAAAAAAGGATAAAGCCAACATTAAATGGAGGGCAATGAGTACCAATGCCTGTAGTCTTTGAAACAAGCTTCCAGAGCTAGTAGCCCTGATGGAAGAGGAACACTTGGATATTATAGCAGTCACCGAAACATGGTACACAGAGAACCATGACTGGGATGTCAACATACCAGGGTACACAATCTACAGAAGGGACAGGGAGAGTAACCTCATGGAATGTTGCCAACCAGTGGGATGGGAGCATTCCATACTCTCATTAGCACATATGCAACACATGGACAGGAGTACACAACTAAGTAGTGCTCATGCACTATTCTGAAGCACCCTGATCTCCCTGAGCTTGTCATTTAACGCACGAGCAGGACAACACATGTCAGGCAAGTGGAAGTTAAAGCTGGATAGAGAAGTTGCAAAGTTTAACATCACCAGGAAGTTTTGGCAAAATTGAGAACATTCACCTTTGCAAATTACTTCACAATGTGCCCACTTTGCCAACCTGTCACTCTTCATTGAGCTTTCCTGGCAAAATTACACTTTTTCAGGCAAATGTATGTGATGTTATTGTGATGTGGCAATGTCACTAGTGAATCTGGGTCAATTTGTATTGAAAAAAAGGTCACTTCATCCAGTGAAAACATCACAGAGTTGGCACTTCACATTTACCAAGTTTCACCAACTTTACAAATGAATTTGCAAAGTGAAATTTTGGTCACTTTGACCATCTCTACTGCTGGGGTCTCTGGAGAGGAATGGAAAGTGTTTTAAAATCTGAGTTGAACATGCTGAGTTTGGCATGGGATTTGGGAAAACTAAGCTGCTTGAATTTGAAGTAGCTTACCTTCCCTATTTTAAAGTGATATGTGCTTCATGGGGATTTTCCACACTGCTGGTGAGCCTACAGCCTGCCTGTAACATCATATGTCCCTATGTTACTTAAAACAGTAGTATTTGCTACTCAGTTGTTTAGCAGTCATGTGGTCCTGACATCTTTGGATTCATCATCAGTAGAGTTTTAATTCCTGTTGTCATTGTTAACACTGATGTTATTACCAGTGCTGAAACTGATGACTCTTCCCCTGAGTTTATTATTCTACTGTGCACACTGAATTCATGATCCTAGCACACATTTCTGATAGAAAAGAGCAAGCATAGAGCAAGACTGTTGGTTTTCTCATGATGAATGTGAAACAGGAGAAGAAGCTTTTAAGAAGATCAAATCCGCACAGAGTTATTTAGTAATGTTATAAACTGGAATGAAAATGAGCATGTTGTTTTCATTTGTGCTAGCAGCTGACAGTGTTATATAAAATTCATTTTGATATAGTGCTGTTTTAATACACATTCTGAACTATGACTGCAACTGTTCACAACATTTGTAAAACTATATGATTCTGTACTGTATGTTGCTATCAAAGTCTAGCACAGTACAGTACAACAAGCATTCTCTGGCAGTGCCAGCTGGCCATACCACAATGCTTAGCTAGCCAATCTATATATAAATGTGTTCTTATCACCAAAAGGAAAATATACTGCACAAATAAGGACCCATGAGGTACAGTAACACAGTCCACAGTACATATGACCACACACCACTGAGGAACTAAACAGGAGCATACTGTACTATATACCTGAAGGCAACACATCATGGTGGCTCTAACAAATGTAAACTGCTGCTTTCCATTCAGTAAAAGAGCATCTAGGATCCCTTTCTTAATCAGGCTACAGTAACAGAAATAATGTTGGTAAACTATTTTTTCTTTACCATCACATTTTTGTTTTCTTTTTGAGGATTCATAACACAAGGAGCCTGGGAAACACCATTCTAGACCTGAAAGCAATAATAGTGGATGCTAACACAGATTTAATGGCCATAACAGAGACATGATACACAGAACACAATATGGGATACAGTCATTAGGGGCCACTCTCTGTTCATGACAAGCAGGGTGGGAAGAAGGGGTTTCATTATATGTGAAAGAGGCAATTAAGGCAACAGCGGTACAGGGCAACAATATGAAAACATGCATTTTGTCAATGCCGAATGTTGTCGCACTGGTATTGGCTTTGGTAGTGCAATGCAGAAACACATCTTTGGCAGGATGTGAAAAATGACAGCTGTACTGTTCATAAGGAGGTGTAAAAAATGGCAGTGGTGAAAGTGTATCATGTAAATATTGCAAATTTGTGAAGTTAGTGAAGTTACAAGGGTGCATAGGAAATGTGCAATGCACACTTGAAACACAGTCATTTTATGGAGTTGTTGCACCAAATTTTCAACATAGGCATTTTGGCACCTCTGCTCACGTACAGTGTCACTGTCATTTCCTCAAACTGTCCCAAAAAGTGATTTAGCACAGCGACCACGCTATTCTGCACCAGACGTGCGAAAACACATTTCAGGCAGGAGATGTAAAATGACAGCTGTACTGTTCATCAAGAAGAATGGAAAAATACCAATGGTGAAAATCCAGAGTGAAAATATTGCAAATGCACAACGTTATGAGCGTGCGTGACAACTGCTCAACGCACGTTCGTAACACAGTCATTTCATGGAGTATCGTCACAAAATTTTCAACATAGGCATTTTAGGACCTCTGCTCATGAACAGTGTCACTGTCATTTTCATAATCTGCCCTGAACACTGATTTTCCACAGCGACTGCGGTATTGTGCACCGGAAGTGCAGAAACACATTTCGGCCAGGCTGTGAAAATGACAGCTGTACTGTTCACAAGTAGATGTAGAAAAATGACAATGTCAAAAATCTGGCATAAAAATATTGCAAATTCGTGAAGTTACGAGCGTGCATAGCTACTATGTAACGCACGCTCATAAAACAGACATTTTTTGTTTTTTTTCCACCAAATTTGAAACATAGGCTTTTTGAAATCCCACCTCATGAACACTGCCAATGACCTTGAGTTAATCAGTCCCGAAAGGTGATTCCATGCAGTGACTGTAAAATCACCTTTCTGGACCAATTAACATCATCACAGTGACAGAATTCATGAGGCGGGGTCCCAAAAACCCTATGTTGAAAATTTGGTGCACAAATTCAAAAAAATGCCTGAGATATGCATCAAAGTTGAAAAAACCCTGTTTATTCCATTATACAGCTTAGTGGCATTTCCTCAGTTCTCGGTCGGCTTTGAAGAGTAAAGATGTGTCACCGGTCCACCGAAGATGATTGTGCCGAGCTCTGGAGGCAAGTATAGGGTGAGGGGGGTGTGGAGAGGCAGGGTGCACAGTGGGTGGGTGCGAGTGGTGGGTAGGGTGACTACATGGGACCGTTTTCTGTTTACAGGTAGTAAAAAAAAAAATTGCAGACAGTTTTCTTTTTTACAGGTGGTTTCTTTTTTTGGGGGGACACAGTAGCTGATGGGGGATTGGGCACCCCCATTGGCACAGAAGAAAGGGGGGACATCATGCCAATGATGAGTGGGATCCCCCTTTGGCACATTAAAGTGGGGAAGGGGGAACGGATGCCGACTGGGATTGGGCACCCCTATCAGCAAACAAAAGCAGGGGGGCTCATGAGCCGAGGGGGATTGGGCACCCCCTTTGGTAAGCAAAAAAGGATGGGGGACACATTTTGCTGATGGGGAGTGGGCTCCCCCATTGGCAAATACTTGAGGGGCAGGGTAAGCCAACAGGGGGATTGAGCACCCCAGAAGTCGGCAGTTTAGTGGTCACTGTGCCACCATGTTTGTAGCTGGCAAAGCATGTAGGAAGGGTCCGTTGCGTGTGACAAGCTTTGCTCACATTGCAGCTGATCTTTCGTTAGATGTGCTCACCTCATTAGTATGCATGTTGTGGTTCAGGAATGCAGGCTGATTGGGGAATGAGGGACTCACCTACTGGTGTGAGCCCTGCATTCACCCTTCAGTGGCCGCGCCTTCAAATCTGCATTACTGCAAGATGTTGGCTGCGCAAGCATGCCAACATAAAAAGGGTCTGGAAGTGCTGTGGGTTATCCTGGAGACAGGCTCTGGGACCATTATCCATATAGAGGTAGTGTATATACCTGCAGCACATGGTGACGAGATGGATAAGACACAGGGGGAAGCCATCATCAGAATGACAAGTAAGGGGAGGTGCTGCTAGTTAGCAATTTCAATTTGCCAGATGTAGAGTAGAGCCTTCCAACTGTGGCTGCAAAAAGCAGCATGGACATACTTGACTCCTTACAAGGGGATTTTCTAAGGCAGTTAGTACTTCATCCCAGGAAGTAAGAAGGGATGAAGAGGTGCCAGGGGAGTCTGACGAAAGGCTAAAGAGAAAGGGTGAAGAGGGACAGATGCTGGGTGTGGGTAAAAATCAGGATAGGTTAGGTGATGGGGAACAAAAGATGAGCAGGGGCAGAAACCAAGTCAGGATGGAACATGAGGTGGAGTCGAAAGGGAGCCAAACCCCACAACACAAAGCTAGAGGCCAAAAGGACACCCAGGAAGCAGGGGGCAGTAGGGTGGCACTCTTGGGGGACTCAATCATTAAGGGGCTAAAATGGGGGAGGAAGGGAGTAAAAAACAATGGGTACAGTGCATGCCAGGGATGATGGTGCTGGAGATGAGGCATCATATTCCTTCCTGGGGTAAGCAGCAGGATGAAAGGAGACATCTGGTGTTCCACCTGGGCAGAAATGACTTGGAGGGGAACAGTCTGATGGAGGTACAGACAAGATTTGAGGAACTCACTAGGTTCTGTAGGAGCAACACTGTTTTTCCTTCCATTTCCTTCTCTGAGGTGTTGCCAGTAATAAGAGCGAGCACACCCAGAAAGGAAAAGATAAGGGCATTCAACAATTGGCTATAAGGTTGGTGCAGTCAGATGAGGTTTGTCTGGATAGGTGACTGGGGCTCTACTTGGGAGGAGGAGGAGCTGTATGCCCAAGACAGGCTGCACCTGAACTCTTTAGGGGAAGCTGCACTAAAAAGTAAACTGGGGGACTTCATGGGAAGTTAAACTCAATAAGGGGGGGGCGAAGGTCAGAGCCAACCTTACATGAGGCAGAGCAGAGAGACTAGCAGCCTCCCCCCCAAGTCACAACACTTATCAAGGGAACAGTTAGCAGCAGGGAAGGATGGGATGGGGCTACATGTTGGAGGGCTTTGGTTGCAAATGCCAGGAGCCTGGGAGACAAAATGGGAGTACTGGAGACCACCATGATGGAGGAGAACCTAGATATTGTAGCAGTGAGTGAGACTTGGTGGAATGAGCACCACGCCTGGGAGACAGTGATCCCAGGGTATCATTTGTTTAGGAAGGATTGGGATGGGGAAGGGGGAGGAGGGGTGGCATTATATGTTAGGAAAGGGACTGGGGCCATGGAAGGGTAGGATGAGATGGGGGGGGGAATAGAGATAATGTGGGCCACCCTAGACAAGTGACAGGGGGAAAACCTGCCAATTGGGGTAGTCTGTAGGCCTCCTAAGCGGGGGGAGATAGGGGATAGACACTTTGTGGAATCTGTAGCGAGGATGGCACAGAAAGGGGAAATTGTGCTAGTTGGGGACTTAAACCTTCCGGACATCAACTGGGAGGCCCAGACAGCAATCTCCACAAGGAGCAGGGGCATTTTAGAGGCTCTTCAGGGCGTATTCCTGCAGCAAAGGGCTAGTGAGCCCACTAGGGGTGTAAAACTGTTGGATGTGGTCCTCACAAATGGGGACAGTGTGGAGGAGGGACAGCCATCAAGAGAGGGGTATTTAAAGCCATGGACTCATGTATAAGAAGGGTAAGAAAGAATAGAAGATAGAACAAACCTCTATGGTTCACTAGAGAGGTGGTGTTAGGGGTCAAGAAGACGACTAGAGCATTCCAGAGGTACAGGAAGACACAAGAGGATGAGGACAGGGAAACCTACAGGGAAAAAAGAAAGGATGCAGGGAAAAAGATGAGGAGGGCTAAGGAGGCCACTGAGAAGAGGATAGTGAAGCAGGTAAGGAGGGGAGACAAAACCTTCTTTAGGTACATTAGAGAAAGGAGGAGGACACAGCATGTGATTGGGAGGATAAGGGGGGAAGTGAAACATTACTGGAAGGGGATTTTGAAAAAGCAAAGGCATTAAATAGCTATTTTATCTTAATCGTCACAGAAGAAAGTGAGGGCTGGGGATGGTGACAGCCACAGGCAGGTGGGTGTGGCAGAATTCACAGCTGAACGAGTAAGGGAAGAGCTGGGTAGACTTAGGGTGGACAAGAAAATGGGGCCTGATGGAATACACCCAAGGGTTCTCAAGGAGGTGAAGGATGAACTGGCACCACATCTGGTGAGGCTGTTTAACTTGTCCTTGGTCACAGGGGTGGTGCCAATGGCCTGGAAGAGGACAGAGGTGGTCACACTACATAAGGGGGGTGGAAGGATGAGACAAAAACTATCGTCCCATCAGTCTTTCCTCAGTGGTGGGAAAGGTAATGGAAACACTACTTATGATCAGGTTGAGAGAATACTTGGAGATGAATGGCATGCAGGATGACAGGCAGTATAGCTACACCAAGGGAAGGTCTAGTCAGACTAACCTGATAGAGTTTTTCGATGGGGTGACACAGATAGTGGACCAGGGAGGAGCTGTGGATGTGGTCTATCTGGATTTCAATAAGGCCTTCAACACCATTCCGCATGGCGGAATGGTGCATAAGCTGGACAGACTAGGGGTGGACCTCAGGATCACAAGGTGGGTGGAAAACTGGTTGAAGGGAAGGAGTCAGAAAGTGATGGGAAATGGGACACATTCCAGGGAATGGGTGGTGATCAGTGGGGTGCCACAGGGGTCAGTGCTAGAACCAATACTTTTTAACATCTATGTTGGTGACCTAGCGGAGGGTCTGGAGGGATGGGTGTGCCTGTTCGCAGATGATACAAAGGTCTGCAATAGGGTGGATTCACCTAGTGGGGTGCAAGCCATGAGGTGGGACCTGGAGAGGCTGGAGAGGTGGTCTGACACCTGGAAATTGAAGTTTAATGAACAAAAGTGTCCGTTGATGCACCTGAGGAGGAGGAATAGGAGGGAAAAGTACTCCTGGGGGGGTGATTAAGGAGAAGGAAATGGAAAGGAACCTGGGACCTGGGGATTATGGTATTGCATGACCTCAAGGTGAGCAATCCAGTGTAGCAGGGCAGTGGGAAAGGCAAATGGAATGTTGGTCTGTATTGCAAGGGGTTTTAATAGCAGGAAGAGGGAGGTGCTAATGCCATTATACAGAACCATGGTCAGGCCGCATCTGGAATATGGGGTGCAGTTCTAGAGGCCTCACCTATGAAGAGATGTTGAGTTGATGGAAAGGGTACAGAGAAGGGCAACCAAAATGGTATGAGGGATGCAGGATGTACCTATGAGATAAGATTGAGAGGGCTGAATTTGTACCGTCTGGAGACTAGGAAGGAGAGGGGGACATGATTGAGACCTTTAAGTATCTGAAGGGAATAAATAAGGTGGAGGGTGATAGCTTACTCAAATTGAAGAAGGGAGGGAACACAAGGGGACATAGCCTCAAACTGGAAGGTGGGCAATACAAAGGTAGTGTCAGGGGGCAGTTTTTCATGGAGAGGTTGGTGGAGGCCTGGAACAAGCTGCCAGAGGAGGCAGTGGCAGCTGAAATGGTGGAAGGGTTAAAGAAGGCTTGGGATAGATTTAAGGGTTTGGGTATATGGTGGAAGCATAGTAGAAGGGAGGAAGTTGGAATTTGAGCAGACTATAGGGGCCGTGGGGCCTTTCTCTGCCATCACATTTCTGTTTATCTGTGTAGTCAAAGAACTGACTAAGGAATTGCAGTGCTGGACCAGGTGCTTGCAAATATGGACATCACTGTAGACATCAGTGAAGAATCGCCGAAGTATCCGTGAACATTGTGCAGTGTGGCTCAACATAAAGACAGAAGCAGCGGTAAATCACATGAGGACGAGGGCCTTGGACTTTAGGAGTGCTGATTTAAAACAAATGGGATACTGCCTTAGATACTGCCTCAAAGGGAGTGATTACCTGGGAGGAGTAGAGGCACAGTGTAAAACATAAGAGAGGGTATAATTAAAGCAACCAACCTCTTTATGATGGATTTGAGCAAAAGCAGAAGGAAAAAGTTACCATTGGATTCTCCAAGGATGTGGCAAGGTGGTGATATAAAAAGGGTGGCATTCAGAAGGCATAAGGAGATGTAGAAGGAGGAGGAGGACAGGGAGGTATACCATGCACAGAAGAAGGAAGCAGACTAGGTGGTTGGGAGAATAAAGGCACAGACAGAAGAAAGGATTTCCAAAAGGGTGGCTAAGGGGATAAGAATGAATTTACTTACATATTCATGTTAGGAGAGATGTTATGGTACTACAGCATTGTAAGTGCATTAGACTGTAAAACGTTGTTACATTATATGTCATGTTTCCCATATCATTTGTTAGTTGATAATGTTGAATCAACAGTTTTACACTTAAAGTCATACATACTGTATATACATTATTAACACTCAATACCAGTGATTTCATAGTTTGGTAGAAAATGTCCCATTCTCAACAGCTTTAACAAAGGGTAGCCAGATGGCATTGAATGTGCCTTCCTGATCGTACACACCATATTGGGCCCTTTCGATTTTAGGACACTCTGTCATGTTTGTTGCCCAGTGTGCCATTGTGAGACATAGAAACATAGAATTTGATGGCAGATAAGGACTGCTTGACCCATCTAGTCTGCCCATTTCCCTACCTAACGGATAAGCTGCAGATCCTAGTTAACCATCAGCCTACTTCCTCCTACCCCCCCACTAGAATTGCCTTATGTCTGTCCCATGTATTCTTGAATTCCCCCACTGTTTGTGACTCTACGACCTCCTCAGAAAGGCTGTTCCATGCATCTACAACCCTTCCTGTGAAGAAATACTTCCTCACATTACCTCTGAGCCACCACCCCTCTATCTTCAAATTGTACCCCCTTGCTCTTGCACATCTTTTTTCTGAAAGATGCCACCCTCTTGGACTTTGCTGATTCCCATGAAGTATTTGAAAGTTTCTATCATGTCCCCCCTGTCCCTTCTTTCCTCGAGCCTATGCATCTTGAGCTCCTTTAGTCTTTCTTCATATGTCTTCTGGGGCAGACCCTGCACCATTTTGGTTGCCTTCCTCTGGACAGCCTCCACTCTGTCTGTCTTTGTGGAGATGGGGTCTCCAGAACTGTACACAGTACTCCAAATGTGGTCTTACCAACTGTCTGTACAGAGGGCCAACAACTTCCTGTTTTCTACTGGTATGCCTCTCCCTATGCATCCCAGTATCCCCCAGACCTCCTTACTGCCTTCTCACATTTCTGGCCCACCTTTATGTCTTCTAATATGACTACCCCCAGGTCCCTTTCCACTTTTGTTGTTGTCAGTATCTCACCCCCCATTGTGAACTCTTCCCCTGGGTTTTTGTTTCCCAGGTGCATTACTTTGCACTTCTTTGCGTTGAATCTAAGCTGCCATACATTTGACCATTCCTCCAATCTTGCCAAGTCCTTTTTCATTCTTTCCACCCCACCTTGCATATCAACCCTGTTGCAGATCTTTGTGTCATCTGCAAAGAGACATACTTTCCCTTCCAGTTCCTTCTGCAATGTCACTTATAAAGATGTTAAAAAGGACAGGCCCCAGTACTGAACTCTGTGGTACCACACTAGTAACCCCCCTTTCTTCACTGTGGACTCCATTTACTATTACCCACTGTGTCCTGTTGTCCAGCCAGTGTTTTACCCAGGCTACCACCCTGGGACCCACTTCCAGGCTGGCTAATTTGTTTATTAATCTTTTGTGTGGGACTGTGTAAAATGCCTTGCTAAAGTCTAGGTAGTCCATGTCCACAGCCCCTCCCTGGTCTACTACTTTGGTCACCCAGTAAAAGAAATCAGTTAGGTTTGTCTGACATGACCTTCCTGCTGTGAATCCATGCTGCCTTGGGTCATGTGCTCCACTGGCCTCTAGGTACTCAACAATTCTTTCCTTCAGAAGTGATTCCATAATTTTCCCCATCACTGAGGTCAAACTGACAGGTCTGTAGTTTCCTGCCTCTGACTTGCTCCTACTTTTGTGAAGCGAAATCACATCCGTCCTCCTCCAGTCCTCAGATACCACACCACCCTCCCATGATTTGTTAAAAAGGGTAGTCAGTGGTGTTACTAGTTCTTCCCTTAGTTCTTATAGAATTCTGGGGTGAATCCCATCAGGCCCCATTGCTTTATCCACCTTCATTTTTAAGAATTCTTTCAGAACCCTTTCTTCTGTGAAAGGACTAATATCAGCCCCCTATCCAGAGTGCTTTTATTGACTGGATTAGGTATCTTCCCCTGCTTTTCTATTGTGAATACTGAGCAGAAGTATTCATTCAGTATCCCTACTTTTCCACTGTCACTCTCTGCCCAACCGCCTTCCTCTTTATTCAGCCTCTGTATCCCTGCCTTAGTCTTTCTTTGCTCCCTAATGTACCTATAAAAGGTTTTATCCCCCTTCTTAACCAAGTTAGCTATTTTTTCCTCGGTTTGGGCCTTTGCTATTCTGACTGCCTTCCCCCCTTCTTTCTGCTTTAACTGGTGCATTTCTCTGCCCTGCTCCTTCTGTGTTTCCTTATACTTCTTGAATCCTATCTTTTTCTCCCTTACCTTCCCCACCACTTCTTTTGAGAACCATAGTGTTTTTTTCTTTCATTTTGATTTGTTTTTTTGCCTCACACAAAGGCTTGTTAACTCTGTGATGGCAGTTTTGATGTTTTCCCATTGTTGCTCCACCCCACCATTTTTCCTGTTTGCTAGTGCTTTTCTGAGGCATGCTCCCACTTTAACAAAATCAGCCCTCCTGAAGTCCAGTACCTTCACTTTTGTGTGGCTTGACTCTACACCTAAGTTTATCGTGAACCACACTGTTTGGTGGTCGCTTGTACCCAGATGGCTACCCACTTCAAGATCAGAGATCCTATCTCCATCCCCATTTGAGAGTAGCAGGTCTAAGATTGCTCCCTCATGAGTGGGTTTCAAAACTAACTGTCTGAGGCATGCCCCCTGTAGGGCATCGAGAATGGCTCTGCTCTTGGATGTGGCTGCAGCAAAGGTGCTCCAGTTTACACCTGGAATATTCAGGTCCCCCCATCAGCAATATCTTCCATTTCTCTGCCATCCCAAGGATGCTTTGATCCCTTACCTTACATGAAGAGCTACTCCTCCTCCTCCTCCTCCTCTTCTTCCATCCCTGCCCCCCCCCCGTAGATTGTGTACCCTGGTATGTTGACATACCAGTCATGGTTCTCTGTGTACCATGTTTCAGTGACTGCCATGATATCCAGGCATCCCTCTTCCATCAAGGCCACCTATTTGCCCTATTCTCCACCCACCACTGTACCCTCTATAATACCCTTGGATGGCTACCAATACAAGGTCACTTTGTCCTAGCCCTCTGCTGCATGGTAGTCAGAGTCATCCGCACGGCTCCAGAATCCCCACTAACTGTCTTTCTGAAAACCAGAATGCTCCTCTGAAACCTCTGCTCTAATGGTACTCCCCCTCTAGCTGTTCTTAGGGTATCCACCAACATTGGTAGCAGAGCTTGGTCTGCAGCTGCCGCTTTGCAATGGAACAAACTACTGGCTGAACTCTGTTCCATTGGCACACACTCCAGTTTCAAGTCCTTCCTTAAAGTCTGGTTCCTGGCAAACTCATCCTGCCACTGCTCCCTGGGGTCTGTCACCAACCCACACTAGTCAACTCCCCAGTTCAGGGGTTACCCACCTACCCACACTAGTCAACTCCCCTGCCTACAACTGTTATATCATATTTTTCACAGTAATATTTGACTTCCTTGCCTGTACATATTGTATATAATTTTTTTTTGCTGAGTATTCTGTCTATTACTTGCCCACTGGATGATGCAGTCACACATTGTATACTGTGCCTACAATTTGTTTGTTTTGTACCAAATCTCCTCATGTCCGATATTGAAACCTTGTATTCACTGTTCTCAAATGGACCTATGCATTAAACCTGTATATTGTGCTTACTATTGTTGCTTATATCAAATCTGTTTCATGTGTATTACCGTTAACTTGTACTCCACTGTCACCCTGCACCATGTGTTATGGCCCGGGTCGTGCCTGAAAACAGTCCATGGGATCAGTGCACTCACCCGTTTATCAAAGTCATAAATAAATAAATACATTTTGGGGAGCTTTTCTCCTAGACTATGGGCATTGACACTCATTACCATCCATTTTTTATGGCTTTATTTCTTTTTGCCCCATCCCTGTCCTTACTGCCTTTGTTTTTTTCTCCATTTACCCCTGCCCTTCTCCCTATCGACTGCTCTATCTTTGTGTTTTCCTCACTAACAACCCTGATTTTTTTGGGGAGGGGGGCTGGGATTTCCCTTCTCCTTTTCAGTGTCTCCCCCCCTCAGCTAGTTTAAATGCTTGCCAATGAAGTATTTAAACTTATCACCTAGGATCCTGGTTCCCCTCCTGGATAGATGCAGACCATTGCAACTGTATAGGCCTTCATCCCTCTTGGTGGAGCCCTAGTCCACAATGAAGCCAATCCCTGAGCTCTGCACCAGTTTTCAAATCAGTCATTGAATCCCATGGTGTGGAGTATCCTAGCCTCATCCATGCCATAGACAGGTAGCACTTCCAAGAAAATTACTGTGTGTGCTACTTGTCTAAAGCCCCTTCCCAACTCCAAAAACTCCTGTTGCACTGTTCTGATCCCATTCTCAGCTAGGTCATTTGTCCCTAGGTGGATAATGACATCCAGCTCACTCCCCCTTGCAGCTGCTTCCACAATCCTGAGGATTCATTTCCTGTCCCTTCAAGCCGTGGCACTGGGCAGGTACCTTACCTCCCTTTCCCCTCCCTCCCCCAGTTCTACCCCCTAACCACTGAGTCCCCCACCAGGAGTTGTTTCCTTCCCATGTGGGGTCCTGTGCCACCATCCTATGGGTCTCCATTGTGGAAGTTCCTAGCATCCTCCTTGGTCTCCACTGTGGGTGCCTCCATTGAGGAACCATGCTCTGCCAGAGTGTGAATGAATTGTGGAGAGGCACAACTGGAGGGATGCACCTCTTTTCCACCACCCTTACCCTCCCTGAGCCCACCGTGGTCCAACCACTCCTCTTTCTTGGCAACCTCTGAGGTAGTGGCTGTGGCCTGGGTGGTCCCTGTGTGGGGAAGCAGGTTTCCCGAATCCTTGCCAGGTCAGCATGGAGATGAACATCCTCCTCTCTCAGACCAGAGAGGTACCTGCAAATAGGGCAGCAAGGCAGTCTCCAAAATGTCTCGTGGAAGACTGCTGCTCCACAGCCAGTGCATTGCACCACTTCCCACATGTCTGTGTCCCTTCCTGTTACAGATGCTTTTGTTTTGTTTTGCTTTTTTGTTCTTGTTTTAGTGTGTGCAAGCTTGTGAATGTCTCTACCCCCTATTCAGTGTGCTGTGCCTTTAAGGATATGAACAGGTCTGTATTGTTAGCAGTTTTGGGAAAGTGATGTCAGAACCCCTGCTATAAAGGAGGTTATTTGCTTGGGGTGGTGGGGTGAGGGGAAGGGTGGGAGGGAATAAACCATGCCATCCAGAAACAATCAACGACAACTCTGACCCTCCACCCTGGGAGTGCCTTCCTTCCTTTCAGACACCTATTTCACAGAGGTTAAGTAACAGGTAGAACTTCTCCAGTACTGAGCTGTGTTATTTAGTTATTTATTTATTGGCATTAATAAGTGATGAGCCCCATATTGGGTGTTTCTTTGAAAATGAAATACAGGACTCTACCCCTGGTAATAGCTCCAGTGGGGAAAACAGCAAGGATTTATATAGGACCATCTCCATTATTTAATGCAGTGATCACCAGAATCCCTTGATTTTCGTGGATGTTAGGGCAGTATGCCGAAATGTTGCCTGTTCTACCTAGTATTTAGGGCAGGTGGCGAAATGACATACTTTCATTCTGGAAGTCTGCTGGCCATGTTGCACACCCTGTACATAACATGGCTTTGTTTTTTTTATCTGCCTAAGTTTGCTACTTTTTGCACACTGTTGTGCATGATAGTCTGTCCTATGCCATGCGTTACTGCATCGAGCCCTTTGTACCAGTAAAAATTAAATATAACAATGGCAGGATTCCCATATGGTTTAATCCACATATTAAGAAGATGGTTAGATAAAAGAAAAATGTATATGCAGCGTATAAAAGAAACCCAACCTCAACAGCAAGGTCAGCCTGCAATGATAGCAGCAAAAAAATGTAAAAAAAAAACAATGAGAAAATCGAAATGGATTATGAACTTAATCTAGCTGCATGCACAAAGGAGAATAAAAAAATCCTTCTATAGCTATGTTAATAGTTATAGGAAAATACAACCCAGGATAAGACCTCTAACTAAACATGGCATAGTTGTTGATAGAGAACCAGCAATGGCAGAATTATTTAACAAATATTTTGCCAGCATCTACCAAACCAAGGATTCAAACTTTAACATTTAACCAGTATGAAGAGACAAATATATAGTGATAACTAAGTCTGAAGCTAGAAAGATGCTATATAGCCTAAACCCAGATAAATCACCAGATCAAGAGGAGTTGCATCTAGCATTACTTAGGGAAGTGGCTGACGAAATTTCAGCTCCATTGGCAGACAGTTTCTCTAGTTCATTATCTGAAAGAAAGGTATTACAGGACTGAAAGGTGGCCACAGTAATACCTGTACAAAAAAAACAAGAGCCCCAAAAAGGACGGTAGGAACTATAGGCCCAATAGCCTCACCTCTGTGGTGAGTAAAGTAATAAAGGAATTTGTAAAAGAGAAACTAAATGAACATATTAGTAGAAATGAATTATGTGATATTACCCAGCATAAGTTTACAACTAGTAGGTCTAGTAGGTCTTGTCTAACAAATTTACTTCATTTTTTGACCTGGTTAGTAGTGCTCCTGATGCAGGCCTCCCAGTTAATAGTCTGTTTCTGGACTTCTCAAAAACATTTGATAAAATACCACATATTCCACAAATCAGGCAACTTTCATAGCATGAATATTGACTTGAGCATCATAAACTGGGTGGTTTCATGGCTGGAGGGTAGAAAACAGAGGGTCAGTGTGGCAGATGACAGCTCTCCATGGGAGGAAGTGACTAGTGGTGTCCCTAAGGGGATCAATCCTGGAACCAACTCTTTTCAGTATCTACATATCTGGTATCAAAACATCTACAGAAATATGAAGTGCAAATTTGCAGAAGATTTGAAAATAGGTGATATATCTAGAGAGCGGTTTCAGATGGAAACAAATAACTTAGAGCTCTGGGTAAAGGAACACAAATTGCCACTAAACCTGGACAAATGTAAAGTTATGCATACTGGTAATAGAAACATGAGGGCATCATACTTCTCATTTGTGAAAAAATTATTAGAAACTGATACAGAACAGGACCTAGGTGTTATAACAAATAAGTTTACACCTGATGAGTAATGTAGGGAAGTGGTCGGTAACTGCAACAGAGTTTTAGAATGTATCTATAGACACATTAGGAGCAGAGACAGTAGAGTTCTTATAAAACTATACAGTTCACTGGCATGCCTTCATAATACAGTGTACAGTTTTGGACCCTCTATAACAAAAATAATATTAAAATGCTTGAAAGAACCCAGAGAAGAGTTACCAAAAAAATGCAGCTTATTACCCATAAGACCTATTGTGAAGATTCAATCAATCAATATTTTATTTATCAAGCACCCAGTTCCTGGTACTGTGAGTGTTTTGCAATAAAACCACAACACAAGATACAATGTTTTATAAACAGCAAAAACACACATATAATAAAATCATTTTAAATACAGATAGATAAAACTCCTCTGTATCTATTTAAAGCAGCATCATTCAATAAAAGCTAGTTGAAACAGATATGTTTTTAGTCCCTTTTTAAAGACTTTTGCTGAGGGAGACCCCCTCAAATAATCAGGTAAGGAGTTCCACAGGGTTGGCATGGTCACCACAAATGCTCTATCTCCCAAGTTCTGCAACCTAACCATGGGAACCTCAAGGAGGCATCCCTCAGCAGAACAGAATATCCATGTTGGACAGTAAGGTACCAGGAGATCTTGCAGATAGGCAGGACCCCCATCATGCAGGGTTTATAGGTAAGGACCCTATATTGAAGACAATCCTCCACGTGAATGAAAGACAGTGTGGCTTGCGGAAGACCGGAGTAATATGCTTACATCTCCTTTCCCCAGTAAGTAGTCTCGTTGCCATGTTCTGCACCAACTGCAGCCTGCAGAGGTTGCCTCCAGATAACCAAAGGCACAGGGCATCACAATAGTCCACCCTGAAAGTTACAAAAGCATGTACCAGTGTGAGCAGGTTCTCGGGAGGAATCAAGGCTCGGATTCAGGTGATATTCCTCGGATGATAGAAACCACTCTTGACCACGGCTGACACCTGGGCATCCATTGTCAGGCCATCATTAAGAATCACACCCAAATACTTCACCTGTCTAGAGGGGATAAGGGGAACACTCCCCAAAAATAGATTAGGGAACAACCCCCACCCCCCTCCTCCATGACAACCCAGCTCCACCACCAATACCTCAGTCTTGTCTGGGTTGAGCCTAAGTCAGTTGTGAGTCATCAACAACTGGATTTCCTTGAGGTAGCTGTTAAATATGGTGTCTGGCTCCTGGACATTAGGTGTACAGGACAGGTACAGCTGGTTATCATCTGCATAGCAGTGAAAACCCAGCCCATACTGCCTGATAATGTCCGCCAATGGCAGCATGGGCACCGTGAACAGTAAGGGTGACAAGACTGACCCCTGTGGCACCCCACAGCTCAGAGGCTTTGGGCTAGATGAGAAAAGTCCCATTTTTATCCTCTGCACTGTCTGTCAGGT
Source organism: Neoceratodus forsteri (assembly GCA_016271365.2). Classification (NCBI taxonomy): domain Eukaryota; kingdom Metazoa; phylum Chordata; order Ceratodontiformes; family Ceratodontidae; genus Neoceratodus; species Neoceratodus forsteri. The sequence continues at coordinate 1,023,613,939 of CM028135.1, read as the reverse complement.
ATGACCTGAACCAGTTAATGACGTTACTGGACAGGCCACACCAGAACCGTAGGCGATCAAGTAGCACCTCATGGCCCACGGTGTCAAATGCTGCAGAGAGGTCCAGGAGAACCAATATGGTATGGGATCTCCTGTCCCTCACTATCAGGAGATCATTAAGAATCATTACCAGGGCAGTCTCTGTAGTATGCCCCACCGTAACGCAGACTGAAAACGCTCATAAGTAGAAGATGTGAGGTGTCTCTCAAGATGAATAGCCACCACTTTCACTATAACCTTCTTTAAAAATGGGAGGTTTGAGACCGGCCTGTAGTTGCCGAGGCAGTCTGGGTCCAAAAAGGGCTTATTTAAAAGGGGTCTAACCACAGCCTCTTATAAGGACAATGGGAAGACCCCACTCCTCAATGAACTCTAGACCACCTCAGCAACCATAGATCCTATCAGATCCAAACATGCAACCAACAGGCGGGTTGGACCTGGCTCCGGATCACACTGTGTAGGATGCAGCTTTGAGATTATCCCAATCACCATATCTACCCCAACCAACACAAACTCATCCCAGACAGGAAGAGCGTTTTGACACGTCAGGTCGGACACCGCATCCCTTTCGAGAGATACTAGAGAAGACCTCAGCCTTGATAGAGGACACCTTGTTGGTTAAGAACAGAACCAACTCCTCGCACTTAGTGCTAGAACCTACACCTTCAGCATGGAGACAGACAGCATGCAAAATTCTGCCTACCGTACAGAAGAGTTGAGCTGGTCTTCCCCTCGCTGCAGCAATCTCTCTAGACAGAAACTCCACCTTCTTTCAGGAGATTGCTCTCTGATAGTCAGCATAATGTGACCTCAGGGCCATTTTGTTCTCCATCCAGCTAGATATCCTCCAGCACCTCTCTAACCTCCACCCCTTAGTCTTTAAACTCTGGAGATCCTCATCATTCCAAGGAGGCCTCTGGCGAGTAGGCATGGGGCAGACATGAATGAGTGTGACTGAGTCAAAGGCCGCAATCACAGCCCCATTATAGGCTGCCACTGCTTCCTCCAGCCCAATTGCACAAGCTGCCCTAACACTTGATAGGTCGGGCAGTGTTGACAGTCCCATAGAGGAAACTCCTCTTAACAGGTGGTACCGGACCATCTCCACAGGGGCAGGACATCTGGGGGGGGCCCTAATCATGAACCCCGCGGTGCTATGATTTGACCAAACCACCAGATCAGCACAGAGGTCAGTAATATTCACACCTACTGAAAAAACTAAGTCCAATATGTGGCTACCTGAGTGCATTACTGATGTTAAATTTTGTGTCAGGCCCAAGGCCTCCATGCTCATAAGGAGATTGCTTCCAAATTTTGAGAGCTCACCACCAACCCAAGCATTGAAATCCCCCAGAAATAACCACCTGGGGGGCTCCAACATCAGGCTGGTGATGAGCTCCTCGATCTACTCATATGGCTCTTTACCACCTGTCTGCAAGTTCAAGCCACCTATGTTGATGGAGTGGGACCTGTACTCTATAGAATATAGGAGAATCAGGGGAGACCTTTGCTTGGTGTGCAGGGCTTTTAATGATAAGAACTTTTGGGAGTGTGTTAGCCTAGAAAATAAAGATCCAGAAAGGGAAAGGGAAAGTAGAATCCATTGCCGACAATTGAAGGGAGAGTTTTATAAGACATCAAGAAGAGGTGCATGGTTTAGCCAGAGAGTGGTTAGTACCTAGAACTGATTACCTGCAGAGGTAGTATTGAGCAGTAGCCTGACAGCCTGTAAGACTGTATTAGATACAAAGATATGTATTAGGAAATTTGAATTTTCATATTAACATTTGCTCAAGTCACAAAGATCAATGGCTTTTGACTTGTATTATCTATAAACCTATGAACCAATGAAATATCCAGTCCAAGATCTGTTCATCATTTTGTTTCGATTGTTTGCAATGGGTCTGGTATACTCCACCACAATAATCTGTAGAAGGCCAACAAGATCCTAGTCTGGGGGTTCGTTAAACTACTAGGTTCCGGGTCATAGTCTCTTTTTAGTTGCAAGAAAGACTGGAGCACTCTTCCTTAGTATAACATCACTACTTGTGGTAGTCCTTTCTAATTCTAGGACAGTAGGCCCTGGTGTGTAAACATATAATTTTCTGGGATTCCTTAAAATGCCTGCATTAACAAGTGTTTTCTGTAGGGGGGGGCTGCACTCCCCACACCTCCCATGAGGGGGGCTCTGCCTCTGCACCCACTGGACATTAGGATTCTCAACTCCAGGCTGGAGTTGGTCTGGGGAGAGGGTAGGACACTGAGGGAAAGTGAAACACGGAAATGGACCATTACAGTGACTGTAGCTGTAGTGGTCTTTTTCCGTGATTCACCATTGGGGTGTCGGGCAAAAGGGGGCCACCCAATTCTGAGAGGGGGTACCTATGGGGTGACCCAAGAGAGAAACTCTGAGGCATGTTGCACAGCCCTCACCTCTTTTAGTCCTCCAATGCAGCCTAAAAATGTAGCTTGGCAGGCAATTGCCATGTCAGGGACTTTAGGTGTTAACCAGGTTTCAACAACCGTGAGGATATCCGGATTATATTGGTTTGCAAAAATTTGCAGGGCATAAAGCTTTGGGAGTAGGCTGCAAATGTTAAGAGTCACAAGGGAAAGTCCACCCGAACAATCGACTTGGTTGGTTGAGCTAGATTTTTTCGGGCTGGGATTGGGGTGAATATTGCCAGACAACAGCAAAAGGAGGAGCAGGAGCTTTCATATTCAGGGTTATATGATCCTGACCAGTAGGAGGTACCGCTGCTGAAGATAGACAAGGCTTAGTAGTCAGAAAGTAGTACTTTCCAGTGGTCGCTTTGACCTCTCCTAATACACAAAAGTTCACCACAAAATAACAAGGCCTTAATACAGAATAATGCAAGACTTAAGTTTATGAATACTACATAACCATATTATACTAAGGTGTCCTACTGACAATTATATACAGTCTGCTTAATACAATAACTAAATAGTTGAATATGTTTCCTGCATTCAAATTTTATACTTTATAAGAGGCATCCATAAACACTGCTAGTTCAACAAAAGAGTAAGTAAAAGGGTATTCTTGTAGGGCCTCAGTCTATACCAGCTCAGAGATCCAAATATGCCATGTATGGAGCCCAACACAGCTGTAGTTTGCCAGTTTGCCCTAGGGATACATGCGAGAACCTATCAAGTTCATACAAAGATGTCATGGAAGATAAAATGTCTGCCAGAGAGGGCATGGTTGGGCTTCTCCAGTTGCATAAAATAGTGCGCTTAACCTGCATACATAATAGCATCAGCCATCGGAAATGAGACTGAGTGAGAAGTGAGTTGGTGGGTTGTATGCTGAGCAACATCAAGGGGGAGCTGAGGGTGTGTTAGCCTGGTGAAGTATCTTACTGGCTTCTTGAGCTACACCTAACCAAAGAGGCACAATCATAGTGCAGTTTCACAGTATATGAACCAAGTCCCCTCCAGGCTGAAGACATCTCCAGCATTTGTCATGGGGTACAACTTTGGCTGGGCAGAGGACCGATGAGGTCCTGTACTAGAAGTGTAGGATTTTATTTTGAATCAGTCTGCTTCGGGTATCTCTAAAGACAGTGTGGGCAGTGTTCCAGCATTTTTCCACTGGGAGTAAGAGAGTGGGACATGCAAAGTCTCCTCCCATTTGGCCATGAGAAGAGGTGCAGGGTTAACTAGGGAGTTCCTTAAAGGGGTATAAATAGCCCCAGCAACTCTTCTTTTTAATAGCAGCCATTTTGCAATGGGTGAAATGTCATCCTGTCAAGTGTTGGAATTGGTTAATACTGGTTAATTGCATCCCGGATCTGCAGGTATTGCCAAAACTCTGATTTGTGTAAGGACCAGTGGGTTAGCAGCTCTTGAAAAGTGGCAATTATATTAGTGTTGGGGAGCAACAGGTCTGTTAAAAAATACATACCTTTGTTAATCCAAGATGGTCAGTGTACTGAACAACCACCTATCTGAATGGCAGAATTAAGCCATAAGGGGGTATGAGAGAGAGGAAGTGGATGCTTATTAAGCTTTCTGTGAGTGGCTTTCCAGAAATAGATAGAAGGAGTCATAGCGGGGTGATTTGAGAGCGAAGGGGTTCTATGGGACCATAGCAGAGAAGCTAGGAGAGGTGTTTGGCCTAATGTTTGCTCTATTTCTTGCCATTGGGGAGAGTTAGCAGGATGGGGCTGAAACCATTATAGTATCTGAAAACATTGATATGCCATTTTATATCCTTCCATCCATGGAAGTCCCCACCCCCTATGACTCCATTGTGCCCGAGGCATTCCTACTAAAACAGGAGTGACAGGAGCCCCATAAGAAAGAGCCCACCATCCTATCCACTTTTTGAAACCAGTGCTGAGGTAGGAAGAGGGGGATGAGAGAAAGGACATAAAAGAATGTGGGTGCCATCGACGTTTTAAAGGCTGCAATCTTTCCAGCCATGGTGAGGTTCAATCGTGCCCAGCGCTCCAACTCCCACTTACAGTCAGAGATCAGGGGTCTTAGGTAATTATTCTATCACTTATCAGTGTTAGCACTGATCTTCACTCCCAAGTAAGTAATGGTGTTCTGGGATCATTTAAGACCCACTTGTGGGATACTTTTGGGATGACAGGCTGAGTTGAGAGGGAGAATCTCAGTTTTGGTTTGATTGACTTTCAAGCCTGAAATGTGTGTAAACTGGTCTAGTAGAGATAGCAGTGGGGGGATAGAGGTACTGACATTTGCCAGAGTCACCAGCAGATCATCAGCATACATTAACATAGTGAAGGAGGAGTCTCCCAGTTGAATCCCTTTAATAACGCCATTCTAACAGATGGCAGAAGCCAGAGGTTCAAATGCAAGGACAAATAAGGGGGAGAGGTGGCATCCCTGCCTGGTGCCTCTGTGGAGCGGAAAGGGATCTGATAATAGGGATTTGGTCAATACTCGGGCTTGTGGAGGCGATGTATGAAGAGCCTGAATATCAGCCAAAAACTGTGGTCCAAATCCAAAGTGGTCCAGGACAATATGCAAATAATCAGAAAAATGGATGAGATTTAGGAGGGTGTGAGTATGATCACTGCTGTATCAGCCCTAGATAAAACCAACTAAGGAAGGGTGGATCAAGGTTGGGAGGATGGGGTTAACACTGTTAACTAGAACCCTTGCATAAACCTTACTGTCGGAATTTATTAAGGAACTAGGATGGTAACAGGAGGCCTCTGTGCGGTCTTTCTCTTTCTTAGGCAAGACAGTTATTGTGGCTTCCCTGAGGGAGGAAGGTAAGACACCTTTATCTTTGGACTCATCTGACACTTGGCCTAGGATGGGGGTAATCATGGGGGCCATAGCTTGCAAAACATCCATTGGAAATCCGTCTCCTCACGGTGCCTTCCCAGATTTTAATGATAACAGAGCAGTTGTTATCTCCTGGGTAGTGATGGGGGCGTCCAGGGTTTCCTTTTAGGCCTGAGACAATTTAGGAAGGGATCATTTGTTCAAAAAAGCTTGGGTGTCAGAGTGAGACTCGGGATGGGAGGAGGTGTATAGATGGGCATAAAAATTAGGCACGATCCTATTAACCTCAGATGGTTTTGAGCTTGTCAGTCCAGATACGGGGTCCTTCAGGCTAGCAATAAATCTAGATTCCTGCTGTATCCGAATTTGGTAGGCCAGAATTTTCCCGATTTTATCTCCCCCTTCCCAGTATGTGTGCCAAACTTTCAACATGGCCAGGTCTGCCTTATGAGACAGAAGCTCATTGATCCTGATTCTGATGGTTAGTACCTGGCGGCTCAAGGTAGAGTGAAAGGAGGAGAGTGAGCCAGCCTTTTGGGCTGATTCAGCAGCTGTAAGTTCCTCTTCTAGTACAATCAGTTCTTTATCTTGTAATCTTGCCACCTATGTGTGGCATGCCCAATGATCTTCCCCTTCATAGTGGTTTTATATGTTTCCCAAGTATTCTGGGCTGAGGTATCAGAGATAGGATTATCTCCTAAAAAAAGCATAGTTTTGGATTTAATCCATTGCAGAAAATGGGGGCCATGCATAAGGAGGGGGTCAAGCCTCCAGGAGGAAGATCAGGGGCAGGGTCCCCCCAGGCTATAAGCAGTTGCACTGGGGCATGGTCAGAAATTATCACAGGGAGAATATTGGAACTGGTACCTGCTCGGGTGAGGTCCTGCAAAACCAGCCAGAAATCTAGTCTGCTAAACATCCCATGGACTCCTGATTGGTATGTATAATCTCTATCCTTGGGGTGAGTGAGGCACCAAATATCGACCAGTTGGTATTCCAGAAACACATTATGTACAGCTTGGGCATTACGAGTATGAGTTTCTTTACTGGAAGCACTTCTATCGAGAATAGAGAGATCAGGGTAAGATTAAAATCACCATCCACTATGATGTGGGGAATCATGAGCATTCATGGCTTCTATCCTAGCCGCAAGGTCCACAAAAAAGAGGAGGTCATCCTCATTTGGGGCATATATGTTCACCAGAAGGATACTGCCATTCGGGGTGTTAACCTTAGCTAGGACCCAACGGACCTGTAGGTCTGAAATACTCTGTGTTATAGTCCATGGTAGTGCCTTATGAAACAAGATGGCTAAACAGCATTTTTTCATGGGGGTTCCTGCATGCAGTTCCTTCCCAACCCAATCCCATACCATTTGGGCATGGTCCTTAGTCAGCTTCATCTCTTGTAAAAAGGCAACCTGAGCTTTTAATCTCTTCAATTGAGTCAATACCTTTTTCTGCTTTTACGGAATATTAAGGCCCCTGACATTCCAAGTTATAAAGGATACTTCAGCCATAATCTAGGAAACTGTGGAAAATCAAGCAATACATAATGGGCACTACTGTGGTGGTCAGGGTGTATTGAGGACCATGTGGGGCCAAAGTAAAATCTGTACTTGCTGAGAGCCTAAACATTTTAAGTAAAACTCACCATCAATACAAGATAGTACTAGCTTGAAGGACAATAAAAGCTGCAGTAAAGCACATACTGAATAAAAGCAGTAACATTGCTAAGAAGACATTAACACAGTAACTATTTACAACCAGTGTGTCGACATGCTCATTGATGAAAGTCAGTTCACTGAGCCAAGGTGGACCACCTTTCACCGGCTTAACGTGGCTTCCCATTGGGTGGGGTAGATGGAAATAAAAAGAAACGTTCCAAAAGTCTAAGTTGGCAAACACAGAAAATTGAAAAAGGGACATGCGGCCAATCACATTGGCTATGATTCTAAAAAGAAGGAGAAAGTAACCATCTGCACCTTTTGCTGGGCGTCATGGCCAGAGTATAAATCTACCGAGTAGATCCCAAGAGGAAATCCTTGGGGGGGGTATTACAATTAACTTGTTATTAAGCTGAAGACACCTTGTTTTTACAAAGGGGATAAATTACATTGCATATCAAGAAACTATGTCCTATATCTTGGGAAGGTGCGGAATAGCTGAGGACCTACAGAGGGAGCCAAACTTGTGGCTGCCTCTGGCCTAGTTATGCTTTCCTGAAAAAGGAGGAGGAGGGGAAACAATGCACACAGATTGGCTTAAGACCATAAGTATGAAGAAGGGAGAGTACTCTCCAGGCAGAGTTTCAAAATGACCACAGTGCTTGAAGCTGCAGTCCTAAATAACAGTAGGGGCAAAGAGCAGTAAATATTAGTGTTACATATGCCGCAGTTCTGGTGCAATAACTGCTGCAGTGCCCCATATATCATTTTTCAGGTGTCAGGGCAAGGGTAATAGGGTGACATTTCCACTACGTTGGAATCATACTGAGTTACCCTAAGCAAACTTCCCATTTAATTATCAGGGACATATCCTAAAGCCCAAGCCCCTGCCCCTGCCCTGACCTCAGAAAAAGAGCAGAAAGGAACACTTATCTGAGTCAGTTCTCTGGAGCTCCATCCTGAGTGAGCAAAGATTTTGATATACGAGAAGGTGCCATCTTGTCTGGGCCAAAATCCACATTCTGTGGGGTGGGATTACTGTGAGGCTTCTCCACAGCTGTTGGGTAATGCACAGTCTCAGATATTGAAGCCTCATGTGCCATTTCCTCCTTGGGGTAGTCAGGAAAATCCACAGAAGATTGGTCCTCATGTGAGCCCACTCCACAAGAGTAGTAGCAGGGAGGAGGCAGGGAACTGTAGACCAGTCAGTCTTACCTCAGGAGAGGACAAAATTATGGAGGCACTCCTTAAGGAAATGATAGTGCAACACCTGGAATCCATAGGAGCACAGGATCCAAGACAGCATGGGTTTACAAAAGGAAGGTCCTGTCAAACTAATCTCATAGATGTCTTTGACTGGATAACCAGAGTGGTGGACCAAGGGGGAGCAATTGATGTCGCCTACTTTGACTTCAGCAAAGCATTCGATACTGTTCCACATACTGTAGAAGATTGATTAATAAGCTGGGTCGGCTCAGGGTGGGTCAGAAGTTGGTCAACTGGGTGACAAACTGGTTAATGAGCAGAAAACAGAGAGTGGTGGTAAATGGTATGCATTCAGAAGAGATGTAAGTCACAAGTGGGGTACCTCAGGGATCAGTCTTGGGGCCAATCCTCTTCAATATCTTCATCAGTGACATTGTAGAGGGACTGGAGGGTAAAGTTAGTCTGTTTGCAGATGACACCAAGATCTGCAACAGACTGGATGATCCAGATAGGGTGGGCAGAATGAGAAGAGATCTGGATAAACTAGCAAAATGGTTGGAAGAGTGCCAACTGGAGTTTAACACAAAGAAGTGCAAGATCATGCACATAGGGAAGAGAAACCTAGAAACCACCTATAGGCTGGAGGGGAGTTGCTGGCAGTCACAAGGGAAGAAAGAGACTTGGGCGTCTGTCAAAGGGTCTGGTGGTACAATGCCAGGCCAGCCCTACTTTGTATCTAGCAGGTTTCGACTATTGTATCAAGACTTGCCCCCCCCCCCATGTGTCTAACCCTTTTCATATGTCTTTGTTGTTCTAATGTCTTATTGTGCATAGACTGGCCACCTATGTGAATTTTTATTTTCATTATATTGTCTGTTTATTATGTTGTCTCAGGTTTCCCTCATTTGGCAAGCCTAGAAATAATATACAACATGTAGAACCTGCTAGAAGGCAAATAGGAACATATTATATTTATGAATCAAGTCCAAATGTAATCGTGGCCCCTTTAAGATGGCTAGAGTATTAAGAACTGTTAAAAAGGCTCCTATTGCCCCTAAAGGGCTTCAAAAGTAAAATCTCTTGTCCAGAACTGCGTTGGACACGCTGTATGTAACTGTAGATCCAGCGTTTTATTAAAGCGCTCCTTCGCGACGTTTTAAACAAGCTGCATGACCGTGTGCACTATTGTGCAGCTTGTAAAAGCCACAAATCCTTGCAGTGACATTCCTCCTCGCTAAAACCATCTTTGAGATGCAACACTATTCTTTTAGTGCTAAAGTGCTTCTTTGACAGGCACTTTGTAAAACTGGCCCTTTTCTGACTGTGGCTGAGCTGTGTCCCTAACAGCCACAGCCCTGCAAACTACACACTGCTTTTGTTTTCTCCTTTGTTTAATATTCAGTCAGCCCTGTAATGGTAAACCTTAACATATTATTTAAGGGAGTGAGAAAAAGACAAGGAATCAAAAGAAATGCTTAATTACCTGGCATAAGAAGAGATATAGGGATATTTTAAGAGTCCTCCCTGGTAAATCCTCTCCCTAGGAGCTGGCCGGCCATACTGTTGTTAATTTTATACAAAAGAGATACAGAGGGGAAGGGCTTGTCCTACAAACACTAAGTTTAGAAGCTTAAAATTAATATTAATAACTTTATAACTGTTATATGATCATAAGATTACCAAAGTGATTGGTTTATAAGCTTTGAATAACACAAATGGTTAGTTTGTACAAAAGTTTATTTGTTTAATTGAGTGATAGAAATTTCAACCAATCAGAAGCTGTTCTAGCCTATATATAGCTAGCATCTCCAGAGAGAGAGATCAGGTGTAGCTGAGAGTGTTGGAGTGTATACACCCTTAACTAGTGCTCTAGTTATTCTTTAACAGAAGACTTACTTGACCTGTTCTGCTTGCTGTAGAAAGGAACCTGTGACGTTGTGAGCTTTTCCTGTTAAACATGTTTTATGTTTAATTTTTAACGAAACAGTCCACCTTTTTATTTTGTTATATATTACTTTTATTTTTGGAATTCTTCAATAAAGCAGCTGCTGAGATTCAGCTGAAGAACATCACTTGTGTCTGAGTCCATCTGTATCCCACAGCCTCTTACAATGGTGTTAGAAGTTGGATACTGGTTACACATAACTGGGATAGTCTGTTCGAGACTGTGGTGGACTCTATATGCAGGAAGAAAAGGTGGACCCTGGTACCTTTCCTGAAATAGCTACTCGCTCTATCACAGCAGCATATCAACTTCCTCTTCTGCCTGGTCTGGAGTCTGTTGTCAGACAAAATGAAGGAAACCTGTTTCTAAGATGGAAGAGGAACCAGGAGCACAAGCAAGTGGAGGAGGTCCATGAGAGGAAGTACCCTCTTGAAGCCCATGAGCTGGTGAGATAGTTATGTATGTACCAGGTAGAAATGGAGAAGCAGAGGAAAGAGACAAGAGGGAGTATGAGGCCAGATGGACTGATACCTCAAGGGCCATACAAGCTCTGGGTGTCAATTGACCGCCAGATCAACCATCTGGAGATCATAAAGATATTAAATTGGTGAAGCTAACAGACAGTGACGAAATAGAAGCTTATATTATGACTTTTGAAAGAGTTGCTGCAGCATGTGCATGGCCCAGAGACCAGTGAGTAATTCGTCTGGCACCATATTTAACTAAAAAAAGCCCAGCTTGTATATAGTCATGTGGAGGTTGCACATGCAAACAACTATGACCAGGTTTAAGCTGCAATTCTGAAATGTTACAACATAAATACTGAGACCTATCATCAGCAGTTTCGGATTTATAAGTATCAGACTGCAGACAACCCCCAGGATGCCTATATTTGTTTGAAAGACTTATGCCTCAAGTGCCTACAACCCACCACCCTGACACTCGACCAGATATTAGAAATCATAGTCTTGGAGCAGTTTATTAAAATTTTACCCAAAGATGTCCAACTCTGGGTGAAGGAGCACCGACCAGAGACCTCAGATACGGCAATTCGTCTTGCAGAGGACTATATAGAAGCTCGACTTACACAACCTAAGGGAACATTGCTACACATTCATCAACCTCCTGTTCCCAGACAAATTGTTTCATCTCCTACTCCGATGAATCCACCAACAGGAACAAAATTGTTTCCAAGGACACATAAGGGATATAACCCAGACATTATCTGCTGTGAATGTGGAGGAAAGGGTAATGTGGCAAGGTTTTGCCCCAAAAGAAAGACTGAGCCCACACATTTAGTCTTAGTTAACTGGGGACATTATATGCTGCCGGTCCAAATTGGAAACAATACAGAATATGGCCTCCTCGACTCCAGGAGCAGACAGACCTTAATACAAACTGCTTTATTGAATCCAACATCCAAACACAAGCTGCAGACAACTAGGGTAACCTGTATACATGGAGACACTTATCATTATCCCCTCTATGACTTGGAAATAACTATACAAGGAAATACACACAGTATATGGGTAGGTGCTGTTCCTAATCTACCAGTACCAATACTTATTGGGCATGACCATCCTGATTTTCAGACCCTAATAAATAATAATGTTGCTGCAATAGTTAATAGATCCCAGACCAAGGAAAATCTGGAACAAGTATTTCCCTTTTCTAATGATATTTTTCGGGGATCAAAAAGAATAAGAAGTCAAGGGCACAGAAAAGAAAAGACAAATTGCAGTGGATTCAAAACAACAAAGAGGAATTTGAGGCAAATATAGACTCTGTTGTTCCAACAAGAGACTTTAAGACTGCACAACAACAGGACACTAGTCTAAAATACTATTTTACCCAGGTGTTTAATGGTAAAGAAGGCCAGATAAATATAAAGTGATTAATGGTTTGTTGTACAGGAAATGTGTAAATCCAAAAAGTGGAGAAGTGGTAGAACAGTTAGCAGTACCTCAAAAGTATAAACATCAGCTACTAGAACTAGCCCACAATATATTCCTAGCGGGACACCTGGGTAGAGATTGCACATTAAGCTGCCTGCTGTACCAGTTCTTCTGGCCTGTTATCCATGAGCAGGTAGCGGAATTCTGTACAAGTTGTGCAGAATGTCAAAAGGTGGCTAGACTGGGAAAGAAGGATAAGGTACCCCTGTTACACTTACCTATAATAACAACTCCTTTTGAGCAAATAGCCATGGATGTGGTAGGCTCCCTCCCTAAAAGCACAAAAGGGAATCAATATATATTAGTAGTGTGTGACTATGTACTAAATATCCAGAGGCTATTCCCTCACGCAATGTCACTGCCCCAAAAATAGCAGAGGAACTTGGCAAACTTTTCAGCAGGATAGGCATACCAAAGGAAATCCTGACTGACAGGGGCAGTAATTTCTTTTCCACTTTTTTAAAAAGGCTATATAATATCTTGGGTATTACTGCCATCCATACCACCCCTTACCACCCACAAACTGATGGTCTGGTGGAACGATTCAACCAGATGCACAAAAAAAGCTACAAAAATTTTGTCAAGGGGAAGGCCGTAAATGGGATATTTTACTACCCTACCTAATGTTTGCGTACAGGGAGGTATCCCAAGCTTCTACAGGGTTTTCTCCATTTGAACTACTATATGGTTGTAACTCTCAGGGCCCATTAGATCTTATGAAAGAAAAGTGGGAAGATGGGCAAGTATCTCAAGGCCAAGATCCTAATGATTACAACTGTCACCTTAGGGATAAGATAGCAAAACACATAGGAATTGCTCACCAGATTAACGCTAAACAACCGGGAGTACAGAAAGTACATTATGACAAAGGGACAGGAACCAAAGAGTTTCAGGTAGGAGATAAAGTATTATTATTGTTACCATCATCAGAAAATAAACTGTATATGAAATGGCAGGGCCCATATACAGTAACTAAACGAACAGGACCTGTGACTTACCAAATCGAATTATCAGATAAAAAAAAATACAACATATTCCATGTTAATCTACTGAAGAAATGAGTGAAGAGAAAAGATGCTTTTGTGGGCTATACACACCCTGAAACCCCTACTAGTGAGATGGACCTAGTATACCAGCGGTTAGAAGCAAAAGGTGGCATCAGTGATCTAAACATAAATCCCCAACTAACTAGTCAACAAGTAGCTGAACTTTGCACAATGTTACAACCTTTTGCTAGTTTTTTTACAGGGATGCCTGGGAGGGTAGCAGATGTAGTACATAAAATAAACACTACTAAGAAGAACCTGTAAGGCAAAGGCCTTACAGAATACCTGAGCGATTAAGTGTGAAGTAGAAAAGGAACTACACAAGATGCAACCATTAGGTATCATTGAACCCTCACACAGTGAGTGGAATTTCCTATTGTTGTTGTAAGGAAGAAAGAAGGTGGGGTCTGAATCTGCTTAGATTTTAGAAAATTGAATGACATCTCTAAATTTGATAGCTATCCAATGCCATGCATTGACGATATCCTTGACCACCTGGGAAAAGCTCAGTACATCACCATCCTTGACCTTTCAAAGATACTGACAAGTTCCATTGAGTCCCAATGACAAAAAGGAAACAGCCTTTAGTACAGCAATTGGCTTATTTCAATTTACTGTCATGCCATTTGGGCTCCATGGGGCTCCAGCAACCTTTCAACGGCTTATGGACAAACTTCTTTTACCACACTCTACATTTAGTGCGGCCTATATGGATGCTGTGGTAATTTTTAGTAACACGTGGGCTGAACATCTATGCCACCTAGCCACAGTGTTGAAGACCATAACCACTGCAGGCCTAACTATTAATCCAGCCAAATGCTCCTTGGCCATGCAAGAAACAGAATATTTAGGATTTCAGATAGGTGGAGGTGTAGTGAAACCTATTAAGTCCAAGATTGAAGCTGTAGCTTGCAGCCCACGGCCAGTAACTAAAAAGGATGTAAGATCCTTTCTAGGACTTGCCAGCTACTATAGGCGGTTCATACCAAATATTTCTATAATAGCTAATCCTCTCACTGAACTGACAAAAAAACATCAGTCCGAGAAGGTGGCATGGACTCCAGCCTGTGAAGAAGCATTTTCCACAATCAAAGCTATACTATGTTCTTCCCCAGTCTTGCGTACACCAGACTTCACACTACCCTTTATTTTACAAACAGATGCCTCAACTTGTGGCATAGGAGCTGTGTTGTCACAAATTATTGATGGTGAAGAACATCCTATAATATACATTAGTAGGAAACTGCATGAGAAAGAAACCAGATATTCCACTATCGAGAAAGAATGCTTGGCAATACGCTGGGCCATTGAGGCATTGCGATTCTATCTGTGGGGAGCTGAATTTGAGCTATGGACAGACCACAATCCTCTATGTTGGCTCAATGTCATGAAGGACCGGGAACCCTCGCATAATGGGATGGTACCTAACATTACAGCCGTATTGCTTCAAAATAAAACATCGAAAAGGTACTGAGCATAAAAATGCAGACTTTTTATCAAGGTATGGCTATGACCATACCGTATCTCATATGACAGACCTTGGGGTATATTGAACAATAAATGGTTAAGCAAAAAAAAAAAGAAGGAGATTCTTCTTTTATATAACAGTAAACCAAGAATAATGTTTACTGTTGTATAAAAAGGGAAATTGTGTATAGGGACCCTGAGATGGAGCCTAAGGAGTGGGTGGGTCTTGGCTCCATCTGTTACATATAAGAGATCTGTACTGGTATGGGATACTGTATAAAAGAGAACACCAATATTCTGTGTCTTCTTTTGTCCTGAGTGAGGAGGAAACCATCAAAGGGTCTGGTGGTACAATGCCAGGCCAGCCCTATTTTGTATCTAGCAGGTTTCGACTATTGTATCAAGATGTGCCCCCCCCATGTGTCTAACCCTTTTCATATGTCTTTGTTGTTCTAATGTCTTATTGTGCATAGACTGGCCACCTATGTGAATTTTTATTTTCATGATATTGTCTGTTAATTATGTTGTCTCTGTTTTCCCTCATTTGGCAAGCCTAGAAATAATATACAACATGTAGAACCTGCTAGAATGCAAATAGGAACTTTTATATTTATGAATCAAGTCCAAATGTAATCGTGGCCCCTTTAAAATGGCTAGAATATTAAGAACTGTTAAAAGGCTCCTTTGCCCTAAAGGGCTTCAAAAGTAAAATCTCTTGTACAGAACAGCGTTGGACACACTGTATGTAACTGTAGATCCAGCGTTTTATTAAAGCGCTCCTTCGCGACGTTTTAAACGAGCTGCACGAACGTGCGCACTATTTTGCAGCTTGTAAAAGCCACAAATCCTTGCAGCGACATTCCTCCTCGCTAAAACCATCTTTTGAGATGCAACACTATTCTTTTTAGTGCTAAAGTGCTTCTTTGCCAGGCACTTTGTAAAACGTGCCCCTTTTCTGACTGTGGCTGAGCTGTGTCCCTAACAGCCACAGCCCTGCAAACTACACATCGTTTTGTTTTCTCCTTTTGTTTAATATTCAGTCAGCCCTGTAATGGTAAACCTTAGCATATTATTTAAGAGAGTGAGAAAAAGACAAGGAATCAAAAGAAATGCTTAATTACCTGGCATAATAAGAGATGTAGGGATATTTTAAGAGTCGTCCCTGGTAAATCCTTTCCTAGGAGCCGCGCCATACTGTTGTTAATTTCATACAGAAGAGATACAGAGGGAGGGCTTGTCCTACAAACACTAAGTTTAGAAGCTTAAAATTAATATTAATAACGTTATAACTGTTACATGATCATAAGATTATCAAAGTGATTGATTTATGTTTTAAATAACAAAAATGGTTAGTTTGTACAAAAGTTTATTTGTTTAATTGAGTGATAGAAATTTCAACCAACCAGAAGCTGTTCTAGCCTATATATAGCTAGCATCTCCAGAGAGAGAGAGATCAGATGTAGCTGAGGGTGTTGGAGTGTATACACCCTTAGCTAGTGCTCTAGTTATTCTTCAACGGAAGACCTGTTTGACCTGTTCTGTTTGCTGTAGAAAGGAACTGTGACGTTGTGAGCTTTTCCTGTTAAACGTTTTATGTTTAATTTTTGTTGAAACAGTCCACCTTTTTATTTTGTTATATATTACTTTTATTTTTGGAATTCTTCAATAAAGCAGCTGCTGAGATTCAGCTGAAGAACATCACTTGTGTCTGGAGTCCATCTGTATCCCACAGCCTCTTACAATGGTGTTAGAAGTTGGATACTGGTTACACATAACTGGGATAGTCTGTTCGAGACTGTGGTGGACTCTATATGCAGGAAGAAAAGGTGGACCCTGGTACCTTTCCTGGAATAGCTACTCGCTTATCACAGCAGCATATCAACTTCCTTCTGCCTGGTCTGGAGTCTGTTGTCAGACAAAATGAAGGGAAACCTGTTTCTAAGATGGAAGAGGAACCAGGAGCACAAGCAAGTGGAGGAGGTCCATGAGAGGAAGTACCCCTCTTGAAGCCCATGGAGCTGGTGAGATAGTTATTTATGTACCAGGTAGAAATGGAGAAGCAGAGGGAAAGAGACAAGAGGGAGTATGAGGCCAGATGGACTGATACCCTAAGGGCCATACAAGCTCTGGGTGTCAATTGACCGCCAGATCAACCATCTGGAGATCATAAAGATATTAAATTGGTGAAGCTAACAGACAGTGACGAAATAGAAGCTTATATTATGACTTTTGAAAGAGTTGCTGCAGCATGTGCATGGCCCAGAGACCAGTGAGTAATTCGTCTGGCACCATATTTAACTAAAAAAGCCCAGCTTGTGTATAGTCATGTGGAGGTTGCACATGCAAACAACTATGACCAGGTTTAAGCTGCAATTCTGAAATGTTACAACATAAATACTGAGACCTATCATTAGCAGTTTCGGATTTATAAGTATCAGACTGCAGACAACCCCCAGGATGCCTATATTTGTTTGAAAGACTTATGCCTCAAGTGCCTACAACCCACCACCCTGACACTCGACCAGATATTAGAAACCATAGTCTTGGAGCAGTTTATTAAAATTTTACCCAAAGATGTCCAACTCTGGGTGAAGGAGCACCGACCAGAGACCTCAGATATGGCAATTCGTCTTGCGGAGGACTATATAGAAGCTCGACTTACACAACCTAAGGGAACATTGCTACACATTCATCAACCTCCTGTTCCCAGACAAATTGTTTCATCTCCTACTCCGATGAATCCACCAACAGGAACAAAATTGTTTCCAAGGACACATAAGGGATATAACCCAGACATTATCTGCTGTGAATGTGGAGGAAAGGGTAATGTGACAAGGTTTTGTCCCAAAAGAAAGACTGAGCCCACACATTTAGTCTTAGTTAACTGGGGACATTATATGCTGCCGGTCCAAATTGGAAACAATACAGAATATGGCCTCCTCGACTCCAGGAGCAGACAGACCTTAATACAAACTGCTTTATTGAATCCAACATCCAAACACAAGCTGCAGACAACTAGGGTAACCTGTATACATGGAGACACTTATCATTATCCCCTCTATGACTTGGAAATAACTATACAAGGAAATACACACAGTATATGGGTAGGTGCTGTTCCTAATCTACCAGTACCAATACTTATTGGGCATGACCATCCTGATTTTCAGACCCTAATAAATAATAATGTTGCTGCAATAGTTAATAGATCCCAGACCAAGGAAAATCTGGAACAAGTATTTCCCTTTTCTAATGATATTTTTCGGGGATCAAAAAGAATAAGAAGTCAAGGGCACAGAAAAAGAAAAGACAAATTGCAGTGGATTCAAACAACAAAGAGGAATTTGAGGCAAATATAGACTCTGTTGTTCCAACAAGAGACTTTAAGACTGCACAACAACAGGACACTAGTCTAAAATACTATTTTACCCAGGTGTTTAATGGTAAAGAAGGCCAGATAAATATAAAGTGATTAATGGTTTGTTGTACAGGAAATGTGTAAATCCAAAAAGTGGAGAAGTGGTAGAACAGTTAGCAGTACCTCAAAAGTATAAACATCAGCTACTAGAACTAGCCCACAATATATCCCTAGCGGGACACCTGGGTGGAGATTGCACATTAAGCTGCCTGCTGTACCAGTTCTTCTGGCCTGTTATCCATGAGCAGGTAGCGGAATTCTGTACAAGTTGTGCAGAATGTCAAAAGGTGGCTAGACTGGGAAAGAAGGATAAGGTACCCCTGTTACACTTACCTATAATAACAACTCCTTTTGAGCAAATAGCCATGGATGTGGTAGGCTCCCTCCCTAAAAGCACAAAAGGGAATCAATATATATTAGTAGTGTGTGACTATATACTAAATATCCAGAGGCTATTCCCCTACGCAATGTCACTGCCCCAAAAATAGCAGAGGAACTTGGCAAACTTTTCAGCAGGATAGGCATACCAAAGGAAACCTGACTGACAGGGGCAGTAATTTCTTTTCCACTTTTTAAAAGGCTATATAATATCTTGGGTATTACTGCCATCCATACCACCCTACCACCCACAAACTGATGGTCTGGTGGAGCGATTCAACCAGATGCACAAAAAAGCTACAAAATTTTGTCAAGGGAAGGCCGTAAATGGGATATTTTACTACCCTACCTAATGTTTGCGTACAGGGAGGTATCCCAAGCTTCTACAGGGTTTTCTCCATTTGAACTACTATATGGTTGTAACTCTCAGGGCCCATTAGATCTTATGAAAGAAAAGTGGGAAGATGGGCAAGTATCTCAAGGCCAAGATCCTAATGATTACAACTGTCACCTTAGGGATAAGATAGCAAAACACATAGGAATTGCTCACCAGATTAACGCTAAACAACCGGGAGTACAGAAAGTACATTATGACAAAGGGACAGGAACCAAAGAGTTTCAGGTAGGAGATAAAGTATTATTATTGTTACCATCATCAGAAAATAAACTGTATATGAAATGGCAGGGCCCATATACAGTAACTAAACTAACAGGACCTGTGACTTACCAAATCGAATTATCAGATAAAAAAAAATACAACATATTCCATGTTAATCTACTGAAGAAATGAGTGAAGAGAAAAGATGCTTTTGTGGGCTATACACACCCTGAAACCCCTACTAGTGAGATGGACCTAGTATACCAGCGGTTAGAAGCAAAAGGTGGCATCAGTGATCTAAACATAAATCCCCAACTAACTAGTCAACAAGTAGCTGAACTTTGCACAATGTTACAACCTTTTGCTAGTTTTTTTTTACAGGGATGCCTGGGAGGGTAGCAGATGTAGTACATAAAATAAACACTACCCAAGAAGAACCTGTAAGGCAAAGGCCTTACAGAATACCTGAGCGATTAAGGTGTGAAGTAGAAAAGGAACTACACAAGATGCAACCATTAGTATCATTGAACCTCACACAGTGAGTGGAATTTCTATTGTTGTTGTAAGGAAGAAAGAAGGTGGGTCTGAATCTGCTTAGATTTTAGAAAATTGAATGACATCTCTAAATTTGATAGCTATCCAATGCCATGCATTGACGATATCCTTGACCACCTGGGAAAAGCTCAGTACATCACCATCCTTGACCTTCCAAAAGATACTGACAAGTTCCATTGAGTCCCAATGACAAAAGAAAACAGCCTTTAGTACAGCAATTGGCTTATTTCAATTTACTGTCATGCCATTTGGGCTCCATGGGGCTCCAGCAACCTTTCAACGGCTTATGGACAAACTTCTTTTACCACACTCTACATTTAGTGCGGCCTATATGGATGCTGTGGAAATTTTTAGTAACACGTGGGCTGAACATCTATGCCACCTAGCCACAGTGTTGAAGACCATAACCACTGCAGGCCTAACTATTAATCCAGCCAAATGCTCCTTGGCCATGCAAGAAACAGAATATTTAGGATTTCAGATAGGTGGAGGTGTAGTGAAACCTATTAAGTCCAAGATTGAAGCCGTAGCTAGCAGGCCACGGCCAGTAACTAAAAAGGACAAGATCCTTTCTAGGTCTTGCCAGCTACTATAGGCGGTTCATACCAAATATTTCTATAATCGCTAATCCTCTCACTGAACTGACAAAAACATCAGTCCTGAGAAGGTGGCATGGACTCCAGCCTGTGAAGAAGCATTTTCCACAATCAAAGCTATACTATGTTCTTCCCAGTCTTGCATACACAGACTTCACACTACCCTTTATTTTACAAACAGATGCCTCAATTTGTGGCATAGGAGCTGCCTCAATTTGTGGCATAGGAGCTGTGTTGTCAAATTATTGATGGTGAAGAACATCCTATAATATACATTAGTAGGAAACTGCATGAGAAAGAAACCAGATATTCCACTATCGAGAAAGAATGCTTGTGTCACAGCTGGGCCATTGAGGCATTGCGATTCTATCTGTGGGAGCTGAATTTGAGCTATGGACAGACCACAATCCTCTATGTTGGCTCAATGTCATGAAGGACCGGAACCCTCGCATAATGGGATGGTACCTAACATTACAGCCGTATTGCTTCAAAATAAAACATCGAAAAGGTACTGAGCATAAAATGCAGACTTTTTATCAAGGTATAGCTATGACCATACCGTATCTCATATGACAGACCTTGGGGTATATTGAACAATAAATGGTTAAGCAAAAAAAAAAAAAGAAGGAGATTCTTCTTTTATATAACATTAAACCAAGAATAATGTTTACTGTTGTATAAAAAGGGAAATTGTGTATAGGGACCCTGAGATGGAGCCTAAGGAGTGGGTGGGTCTTGGCTCCATCTGTTACATATAAGAGATCTGTACTTGTATGGGATACTGTATAAAAGAAAACACCAATATTCTGTGTCTTCTTTAGTCCTGAGTGAGGAGGAAACCATCAAAGGGTCTGGTGGTACAATGCCAGGCCAGCCCTATTTTGTATCTAGCAGGTTTCACTATTGTATCAAGATGTGCCCCCATGTCTAACCCTTTCATATGTCTTTGTTGTTCTAATGTCTTATTGTGCATAGACTGGCCACCTATGTGAATTTTATTTTCATGATATTGTCTGTTAATTATGTTGTCTCTGTTTTCCTCATTTGGCAAGCCTAGAAATAATATACAACATGTAGAACCTGCTAGAATGCAAATAGGAACTTTTATATTTATGAATCAAGTCCAAATGTAATCGTGGCCCTTTAAAATGGCTAGAATATTAAGAACTGTTAAAAGGCTCCTTTTGCCCTAAAGGGCTTCAAAAGTAAAATCTCTTGTACAGAACAGCGTTGGACACACTGTATGTAACTGTAGATCCAGCGTTTTATTAAAGCGCTCCTTCGCGACGTTTTAAACGAGCTGCACGAACGTGCGCACTATTTTGCAGCTTGTAAAAGCCACAAATCCTTGCAGTGACATTCCTCCTCGCTAAAACCATCTTTTGAGATGCAACACTATTCTTTTTAGTGCTAAAGTGCTTCTTTGCCAGGCACTTTGTAAAACGCTCCTTCTGACTGTGGCTGAGCTGTGTCTAACAGCCACAGCCCTGCAAACTACACAGCGTTTTGTTTTCTCCTTTGTTTAATATTCAGTCAGCCCTGTAATGGTAAACCTTAGCATATTATTTAAGAGAGTGAGAAAAAGACAAGGAATCAAAAGAAATGCTTAATTACCTGGCATAATAAGAGATGTAGGGATATTTTAAGAGTCGTCCCTAGTAAATCCTCTCCTAGGAAGCACCAGCCATACTGTTGTTAATTTCATACAGAAGAGATACAGAGGAGAGGCTTGTCCTACAAACACTAAGTTTAGAAGCTTAAAATTAATATTAATAACGTTATAACTGTTACATGATCATAAGATTATCAAAGTGATTGATTTATAAGCTTTAAATAACAAAATGGTTGGTTTGTACAAAAGTTTATTTGTTTAATTGAGTGATAGAAATTTCAACCAACCAGAAGCTGTTCTAGCCTATATATACTAGCATCTCCAGAGAGAGATCAGATGTAGCTGAGGGTGTTGGGTGTATACCCTTAGCTAGTGCTCTAGTTATTCTTCAACGGAAGACCTGCTTGACCTGTTCTGCTTGCTGTAGAAAGGAACCTGTGACGTTGTGAGCTTTTCCTGTTAAACGTTTTATGTTTAATTTTGATGAAACAGTCCACCTTTTATTTTGTTATATATTACTTTTATTTTGAATTCTTCAATAAAGCAGCTGCTGAGATTCAGCTGAAGAACATCACTTGTGTCTGAGGTCCATCTGTATCCCACAGCCTCTTACAATGGTGTTAGAAGTGGGATACTGGTTACACATAACTGGGATAGTCTGTTCGAGACTGTGGTGGACTCTATATGCAGGAAGAAAGGTGGACCCTGGTACCTTTCCTGGAATAGCTACTCGCTCTATCACAGCAGCATATCAACTTCCTCTTCTGCCTGGTCTGGAGTCTGTTGTCAGACAAAATGAAGGGAAACCTGTTTCTAAGATGGAAGAGGAACCAGGAGCACAAGCAAGTGGAGGAGGTCCATGAGAGGAAGTACCCCCTCTTGAAGCCCATGAGCTGGTGAGATAGTTATGTATGTACCAGGTAGAAATGGAGAAGCAGAGGGAAAGAGACAAGAGGGAGTATGAGGCCAGATGGACTGATACCCTAAGGGCCATACAAGCTCTGGGTGTCAATTGACCGCCAGATCAACCATCTGGAGATCATAAAGATATTAAATTGGTGAAGCTAACAGACAGTGATGAAATAGAAGCTTATATTATGACTTTTGAAAGAGTTGCTGCAGCATGTGCATGGCCCAGAGACCAGTGAGTAATTCGTCTGGCACCATATTTAACTAAAAAAGCCCAGCTTGTGTATAGTCATGTGGAGGTTGCACATGCAAACAACTATGACCAGGTTTAAGCTGCAATTCTGAAATGTTACAACATAAATACTGAGACCTATCATCAGCAGTTTCGATTTATAAGTATCAGACTGCAGACAACCCCAGGATGCCTATATTTGTTTGAAGACTTATGCCTCAAGTGCCTACAACCCACCACCCTGACACTCGACCAGATATTAGAAACCATAGTCTTGGAGCAGTTTATTAAAATTTTACCAAAGATGTCCAACTCTGGGTGAAGGAGCACCGACCAGAGACCTCAGATATGGCAATTCGTCTTGCAGAGGACTATATAGAAGCTCGACTTACACAACCTAAGGGAACATTACACATTCATCAACCTCCTGTTCCCAGACAAATTGTTTCATCTCCTACTCCGATGAATCCACCAACAGGAACAAAATTGTTTCCAAGGACACATAAGGATATAGCAGACATTATCTGCTGTGAATGTGGAGAAGAGTAATGTAGCAAGGTTTGTCCCAAAAGAAAGACTGAGCCCACATTTAGTCTTAGTTAACTGGGGACATTATATGCTGCGGTCCAAATTGGAAACAATACAGAATATGGCCTCCTCGACTCCAGGAGCAGACAGACCTTAATACAAACTGCTTTATTGAATCCAACATCCAAACACAAGCTGCAGACAACTAGGGTAACCTGTATACATGGAGACACTTATCATTATCCCTCTATGACTGGAAATAACTATACAAGGAAATACACACAGTATATGGGTAGGTGCTGTTCCTAATCTACCAGTACCAATACTTATTGGGCATGACCATCCTGATTTTCAGACCTAATAAATAATAATGTTGCTGCAATAGTTAATAGATCCCAGACCAAGGAAAATCTGGAACAAGTATTTCCTTTTCTAATGATATTTTCGAGGGATCAAAAAGAATAAGAGTCAAGGGCACAGAAAAGAAAAGACAAATTGCAGTGGATTCAAAACAACAAAGGAATTTAAGGCAAATATAGACTCTGTTGTTCCAACAAGAGACTTTAAGACTGCACAACAACAGGACACTAGTCTAAATACTATTTTACCCAGGTGTTTAATGGTAAAGAAGGCCAGATAAATATAAAGTGATTAATGGTTTGTTGTACAGGAAATGTGTAAATCCAAAAAGTGGAGAAGTGGTAGAACAGTTAGCAGTACCTCAAAAGTATAAACATCAGCTACTAGAACTAGCCCACAATATATCCCTAGCGGGACACCTGGGTGGAGATTGCACATTAAGCTGCCTGCTGTACCAGTTCTTCTGGCCTGTTATCCATGAGCAGGTAGCGGAATTCTGTACAAGTTGTGCAGAATGTCAAAAGTTGCTAGACTGGGAAAGAAGGATAAGGTACCCCTGTTACACTTACCTATAATAACAACTCCTTTTGAGCAAATAGCCATGGATGTGGTAGGCTCCCTTCCTAAAAGCACAAAAGGGAATCAATATATATTAGTAGTGTGTGACTATGTACTAAATATCCAGAGGCTATTCCCCACGCAATGTCACTGCCCCAAAAATAGCAGAGGAACTTGGCAAACTTTTCAGCAGGATAGGCATACCAAAGGAAATCCTGACTGACAGGGGCAGTAATTTCTTTTCCACTTTTTTAAAAAGGCTATATAATATCTTGGGTATTACTGCCATCCATACCACCCCTTACCACCCACAAACTGATGGTCTGGTGGAACGATTCAACCAGATGCACAAAAAAAGCTACAAAAATTTTGTCAAGGGGAAGGCCGTAAATGGGATATTTTACTACCCTACCTAATGTTTGCGTACAGGGAGGTATCCCAAGCTTCTACAGGGTTTTCTCCATTTGAACTACTATATGGTTGTAACTCTCAGGGCCCATTAGATCTTATGAAAGAAAAGTGGGAAGATGGGCAAGTATCTCAAGGCCAAGATCCTAATGATTACAACTGTCACCTTAGGGATAAAGATAGCAAAACACATAGAATTGCTCACCAGATTAACGCTAAACAACCGGGAGTACAGAAAGTACATTATGACAAGGGACAGGAACCAAAGAGTTTCAGGTAGGAGATAAAGTATTATTATTGTTACCATCATCAGAAAATAAACTGTATATGAAATGGCAGGGCCCATATACAGTAACTAAACGAACAGGACCTGTGACTTACCAAATCGAATTATCAGATAAAAAAAATACAACATATTCCATGTTAATCTACTGAAGAAATGAGTGAAGAGAAAGATGCTTTTGTGGGCTATACACACCCTGAAACCCCCTACTAGTGAGATGGACCTAGTATACCAGCGGTTAGAAGCAAAAGGTGGCATCAGTGACCTAAACATAAATCCCCAACTAACTAGTCAACAAGTAGCTGAACTTTGCACAATGTTACAACCTTTTGCTAGTTTTTTTTTACAGGGATGCCTGGGAGGGTAGCAGATGTAGTACATAAAATAAACACTACCCAAGAAGAACCTGTAAGGCAAAGGCCTTACAGAATACCTGAGCGATTAAGGTGTGAAGTAGAAAAGGAACTACACAAGATGCAACCATTAGGTATCATTGAACCCTCACACAGTGAGTGGAATTTCCCTATTGTTGTTGTAAGGAAGAAAGAAGGTGGGGTCTGAATCTGCTTAGATTTTAGAAAATTGAATGACATCTCTAAATTTGATAGCTATCCAATGCCATGCATTGACGATATCCTTGACCACCTGGGAAAAGCTCAGTACATCACCATCCTTGACCTTTCCAAAAGATACTGACAAGTTCCATTGAGTCCCAATGACAAAAAGAAAACAGCCTTTAGTACAGCAATTGGCTTATTTCAATTTACTGTCATGCCATTTGGGCTCCATGGGGCTCCAGCAACCTTTCAACGGCTTATGGACAAACTTCTTTTACCACACTCTACATTTAGTGCGGCCTATATGGATGCTGTGGAAATTTTTTAGTAACACGTGGGCTGAACATCTATGCCACCTAGCCACAGTGTTGAAGACCATAACCACTGCAGGCCTAACTATTAATCCAGCCAAATGCTCCTTGGCCATGCAAGAAACAGAATATTTAGGATTTCAGATAGGTGGAGGTGTAGTGAAACCTATTAAGTCCAAGATTGAAGCCGTAGCTAGCAGCCCACGGCCAGTAACTAAAAAGGATGTAAGATCCTTTCTAGGTCTTGCCAGCTACTATAGGCGGTTCATACCAAATATTTCTATAATCGCTAATCCTCTCACTGAACTGACAAAAAAACATCAGTCCGAGAAGGTGGCATGGACTCCAGCCTGTGAAGAAGCATTTTCCACAATCAAAGCTATACTATGTTCTTCCCCAGTCTTGCGTACACCAGACTTCACACTACCCTTTATTTTACAAACAGATGCCTCAATTTGTGGCATAGGAGCTTGCCTCAATTTGTGGCATAGGAGCTGTGTTGTCACAAATTATTGATGGTGAAGAACATCCTATAATATACATTAGTAGGAAACTGCATGAGAAAGAAACCAGATATTCCACTATCGAGAAAGAATGCTTGGCAATACGCTGGGCCATTGAGGCATTGCGATTCTATCTGTGGGGAGCTGAATTTGAGCTATGGACAGACCACAATCCTCTATGTTGGCTCAATGTCATGAAGGACCGGAACCCTCGCATAATGGGATGGTACCTAACATTACAGCCGTATTGCTTCAAAATAAAACATCGAAAAGGTACTGAGCATAAAAATGCAGACTTTTTATCAAGGTATGGCTATGACCATACCGTATCTCATATGACAGACCTTGGGGTATATTGAACAATAAATGGTTAAGCAAAAAAAAAAAAAGAAGGTGATTCTTCTTTTATATAACATTAAACCAAGAATAATGTTTACTGTTGTATAAAAAGGGAAATTGTGTATAGGGACCCTGAGATGGAGCCTAAGGAGTGGGTAGGTCTTGGCTCCATCTGTTACATATAAGAGATCTGTACTTGTATGGGATACTGTATAAAAGAAAACACCAATATTCTGTGTCTTCTTTAGTCCTGAGTGAGGAGGAAACCATCAAAGGGTCTGGTGGTACAATGCCAGGCCAGCCCTATTTTGTATCTAGCAGGTTTCGACTATTGTATCAAGATGTGCCCCCCATGTGTCTAACCCTTTTCATATGTCTTTGTTGTTCTAATGTCTTATTGTGCATAGACTGGCCACCTATGTGAATTTTTATTTTCATGATATTGTCTGTTAATTATGTTGTCTCTGTTTTCCCTCATTTGGCAAGCCTAGAAATAATATACAACATGTAGAACCTGCTAGAATGCAAATAGAACTTTTATATTTATGAATCAAGTCCAAATGTAATCGTGGCCCTTTAAAATGGCTAGAATAATAAGAACTGTTAAAAGGCTCCTTTTGCCCTAAAGGGCTTCAAAGTAAAATCTCTTGTACAGAACAGCGTTGGACACACTGTATGTAACTGTAGATCCAGCGTTTTATTAAAAGCGCTCCTTGCATGCGTTTTAAACGAGCTGCACGAACGTGCGCACTATTTTGCAGCTTGTAAAAGCCACAAATCCTTGCAGTGACATTCCTCCTCGCTAAAACCATCTTTTGAGATGCAACACTATTCTTTTTAGTGCTAAAGTGCTTCTTTGCCAGGCACTTTGTAAAACGTGCCCCTTTTCTGACTGTGGCTGAGCTGTGTCCCTAACAGCCACAGCCCTGCAAACTACACAGCGTTTTGTTTTCTCCTTTTGTTTAATATTCAGTCAGCCCTGTAATGGTAAACCTTAGCATATTATTTAAGAGAGTGAGAAAAAGACAAGGAATCAAAAGAAATGCTTAATTACCTGGCATAATAAGAGATGTAGGGATATTTTAAGAGTCGTCCCTGGTAAATCCTCTCCCTAGGAGCCGGCCAGCCATACTGTTGTTAATTTCATACAGAAGAGATACAGAGGGGAAGGGCTTGTCCTACAAACACTAAGTTTAGAAGCTTAAAATTAATATTAATAACGTTATAACTGTTACATGATCATAAGATTATCAAAGTGATTGATTTATAAGCTTTAAATAACAAAAATGGTTAGTTTGTACAAAAGTTTATTTGTTTAATTGAGTGATAGAAATTTCAACCAACCAGAAGCTGTTCTAGCCTATATATAGCTAGCATCTCCAGAGAGAGAGAGATCAGATGTAGCTGAGGGTGTTGGGGTGTATACCCCCTTAGCTAGTGCTCTAGTTATTCTTCAACGGAAGACCTGCTTGACCTGTTCTGCTTGCTGTAGAAAGGAACCTGTGACGTTGTGAGCTTTTCCTGTTAAACGTTTTATGTTTAATTTTTGATGAAACAGTCCACCTTTTTATTTTGTTATATATTACTTTTATTTTTGGAATTCTTCAATAAAGCAGCTGCTGAGATTCAGCTGAAGAACATCACTTGTGTCTGAGTCCATCTGTATCCCACAGCCTCTTACAATGGTGTTAGAAGTGGGATACTGGTTACACATAACTGGGATAGTCTGTTCGAGACTGTGGTGGACTCTATATGCAGGAAGAAAAGGTGGACCCTGGTACCTTTCCTGGAATAGCTACTCGCTCTATCACAGCAGCATATCAACTTCCTCTTCTGCCTGGTCTGGAGTCTGTTGTCAGACAAAATGAAGGGAAACCTGTTTCTAAGATGGAAGAGGAACCAGGAGCACAAGCAAGTGGAGGAGGTCCATGAGAGGAAGTACCCCCTCTTGAAGCCCATGAGCTGGTGAGATAGTTATGTATGTACCAGGTAGAAATGGAGAAGCAGAGGGAAAGAGACAAGAGGAGTATGAGGCCAGATGGACTGATACCCTAAGGCCATACAAGCTCTGGGTGTCAATTGACCGCCAGATCAACCATCTGGAGATCATAAAGATATTAAATTGGTGAAGCTAACAGACAGTGATGAAATAGAAGCTTATATTATGACTTTTGAAAGAGTTGCTGCAGCATGTGCATGGCCCAGAGACCAGTGAGTAATTCGTCTGGCACCATATTTAACTAAAAAAGCCCAGCTTGTGTATAGTCATGTGGAGGTTGCACATGCAAACAACTATGACCAGGTTTAAGCTGCAATTCTGAAATGTTACAACATAAATACTGAGACCTATCATCAGCAGTTTCGGATTTATAAGTATCAGACTGCAGACAACCCCCAGGATGCCTATATTTGTTTGAAAGACTTATGCCTCAAGTGCCTACAACCCACCACCCTGACACTCGACCAGATATTAGAAACCATAGTCTTGGAGCAGTTTATTAAAATTTTACCCAAAGATGTCCAACTCTGGGTGAAGGAGCACCGACCAGAGACCTCAGATATGGCAATTCGTCTTGCAGAGGACTATATAGAAGCTCGACTTACACAACCTAAGGGAACATTCACACATTCATCAACCTCCTGTTCCCAGACAAATTGTTTCATCTCCTACTCCGATGAATCCACCAACAGGAACAAAATTGTTTCCAAGGACACATAAGGATATAACAGACATTATCTGCTGTGAATGTGGAGGAAAGAGTAATGTGCAAGGTTTTGTCCCAAAAGAAAGACTGAGCCCACATTTAGTCTTAGTTAACTGGGGACATTATATGCTGCGGTCCAAATTGGAAACAATACAGAATATGGCCTCCTCGACTCCAGGAGCAGACAGACCTTAATACAAACTGCTTTATTGAATCCAACATCCAAACACAAGCTGCAGACAACTAGGGTAACCTGTATACATGGAGACACTTATCATTATCCCTCTATGACTTGAAATAACTATACAAGGAAATACACACAGTATATGGGTAGGTGCTGTTCCTAATCTACCAGTACCAATACTTATTGGGCATGACCATCCTGATTTTCAGACCCTAATAAATAATAATGTTGCTGCAATAGTTAATAGATCCCAGACCAAGGAAAATCTGGAACAAGTATTTCCCTTTTCTAATGATATTTTTCGGGGATCAAAAAGAATAAGAAGTCAAGGGCACAGAAAAGAAAAGACAAATTGCAGTGGATTCAAAACAACAAAGAGGAATTTGAGGCAAATATAGACTCTGTTGTTCCAACAAGAGACTTTAAGACTGCACAACAACAGGACACTAGTCTAAAATACTATTTTACCCAGGTGTTTAATGGTAAAGAAGGCCAGATAAATATAAAGTGATTAATGGTTTGTTGTACAGGAAATGTGTAAATACAAAAAGTGGAGAAGTGGTAGAACAGTTAGCAGTACCTCAAAAGTATAAACATCAGCTACTAGAACTAGCCCACAAGGTATATCCCTAGCGGGACACCTGGGTGGAATTGCACATTAAGCTGCCTGCTGTACCAGTTCTTCTGGCCTGTTATCCATGAGCAGGTAGCGGAATTCTGTACAAGTTGTGCAGAATGTCAAAAGGTGGCTAGACTGGGAAAGAAGGATAAGGTACCCCTGTTACACTTACCTATAATAACAACTCCTTTTGAGCGAATAGCCATGGATGTGGTAGGCTCCCTCCCTAAAAGCACAAAAGGGAATCAATATATATTAGTAGTGTGTGACTATGTACTAAATATCCAGAGGCTATTCCTCTACGCAATGTCACTGCCCCAAAAATAGCAGAGGAACTTGGCAAACTTTTCAGCAGGATAGGCATACCAAAGGAAATCCTGACTGACAGGGGCAGTAATTTCTTTTCCACTTTTTTAAAAGGCTATATAATATCTTGGGTATTACTGCCATCCATACCACCCTTACCACCCACAAACTGATGGTCTGGTGGAACGATTCAACCAGATGCACAAAAAAGCTACAAAAATGTTGTCAAGGGAAGGCCGTAAATGGGATATTTTACTACCTACCTAATGTTTTGCGTGCAGGAGGTATCCCAAGCTTCTACAGGGTTTTCTCCATTTGAACTACTATATGGTTGTAACTCTCAGGGCCCATTAGATCTTATGAAAGAAAAGTGGGAAGATGGGCAAGTATCTCAAGGCCAAGATCCTAATGATTACAACTGTCACCTTAGGGATAAGATAGCAAAACACATAGGAATTGCTCACCAGATTAACGCTAAACAACCAGGAGTACAGAAAGTACATTATGACAAAGGGACAGGAACCAAAGAGTTTCAGGTAGGAGATAAAGTATTATTATTGTTACCATCATCAGAAAATAAACTGTATATGAAATGGCAGGGCCCATATACAGTAACTAAATGAACAGGACCTGTGACTTACCAAATCGAATTATCAGATAAAAAAAATACAACATATTCCATGTTAATCTACTGAAGAAATGAGTGAAGAGAAAAGATGCTTTTGTGGGCTATACACACAAACCCCTACTAGTGAGATGGACCTAGTATACCAGCGGTTAGAAGCAAAGGTGGCATCAGTGATCTAAACATAAATCCCCAACTAACTAGTCAACAAGTAGCTGAACTTTGCACAATGTTACAACTTTTGCTAGTTTTTTTTACAGGGATGCCTGGGAGGGTAGCAGATGTAGTACATAAAATAAACACTACAGAAGAACCTGTAGGCAAAGGCCTTACAGAATACCTGAGCGATTAAGGTGTGAAGTAGAAAAGGAACTACATAAGATGCAACCATTAGGTATCATTGAACCCTCACACAGTGAGTGGAATTTCCCTATTGTTGTTGTAAGGAAGAAAGAAGGTGGGGTCTGAATCTGCTTAGATTTTAGAAAATTGAATGACATCTCTAAATTTGATAGCTATCCAATGCCATGCATTGACGATATCCTTGACCACCTGGGAAAAGCTCAGTACATCACCACCCTTGACCTTACCAAAAGATACTGACAAGTTCCATTGAGTCCCAATGACAAAAGAAAACAGCCTTTAGTACAGCAATTGGCTTATTTCAATTTACTGTCATGCCATTTGGGCTCCATGGGGCTCCAGCAACCTTTCAACGACATGGACAAACTTCTTTTACCACCTCTACATTTAGTGCGGCCTATATGGATGCTGTGGTAATTTTAGTAACACGTGGGCTGAACATCTATGCCACCTAGCCACAGTGTTGAAGACCATAACCACTGCAGGCCTAACTATTAATCCACCAATGCTTCTTGGCCATGCAAGAAACAGAATATTTAGGATTTCAGATAGGTGGAGGTGTAGTGAAACCTATTAAGTCCAAGATTGAAGCCGTAGCTAGCAGCCCACGGCCAGTAACTAAAAAGGATGTAAGATCCTTTCTAGGACTTGCCAGCTACTATAGGCGGTTCATACCAAATATTTCTATAATAGCTAGTCCTCTCACTGAACTGACAAAAAAACATCAGTCCGAGAAGGTGGCATGGACTCCAGCCTGTGAAGAAGCATTTTCCACAATCAAAGCTGTACTATGTTCTTCCCCAGTCTTGCGTACACCAGACTTCACACTATCCTTTATTTTACAAACAGATGCCTCAACTTGTGGCATAGGAGCTGTGTTGTCACAAATTATTGATGGTGAAGAACATCCTATAATATACATTAGTAGGAAACTGCATGAGAAAGAAACCAGATATTCCACTATCGAGAAAGAATGCTTGGCAATACGCTGGGCCATTGAGGCATTGCGATTCTATCTGTGGGGAGCTGAATTTGAGCTATGGACAGACCACAATCCTCTATGTTGGCTCAATGTCATGAAGGACCGGAACCCTCGCATAATGGGATGGTACCTAACATTACAGCCGTATTGCTTCAAAATAAAACATCGAAAAGGTACTGAGCATAAAAATGCAGACTTTTTATCAAGGTATGGCTATGACCATACCGTATCTCATATGACAGACCTTGGGGTATATTGAACAATAAATGGTTAAGCAAAAAAAAAAAAGAAGGAGATTCTTCTTTTATATAACAGTAAACCAAGAATAATGTTTACTGTTGTATAAAAAATTGTGTATAGGGACCCTGAGATGGAGCCTAAGGAGTGGGTGGGTCTTGGCTCCATCTGTTACATATAAGAGATCTGTACTGGTATGGGATACTGTATAAAAGAGAACACCAATATTCTGTGTCTTCTTTTGTCCTGAGTGAGGAGGAAACCATCAAAGGGTCTGGTGGTACAATGCCAGGCCAGCCCTATTTTGTATCTAGCAGGTTTCGACTATTGTATCAAGATGTGCCCCCCAGTGTCTAACCCTTTTCATATGTCTTTGTTGTTCTAATGTCTTATTGTGCATAGACTGGCCACCTATGTGAATTTTTATTTTCATGATATTGTCTGTTAATTATGTTGTCTCTGTTTTCCCTCATTTGGCAAGCCTAGAAATAATATACAACATGTAGAACCTGCTAGAATGCAAATAGGAACTTTTATATTTATGAATCAAGTCCAAATGTAATCGTGGCCCCTTTAAAATGGCTAGAATATTAAGAACTGTTAAAAAGGCTCCTTTTGCCCCTAAAGGGCTTCAAAAGTAAAATCTCTTGTACAGAACAGCGTTGGACACACTGTATGTAACTGTAGATCCAGCGTTTTATTAAAGCGCTCCTTCGCGACGTTTTAAACGAGCTGCACGAACGTGCGCACTATTTTGCAGCTTGTAAAAGCCACAAATCCTTGCAGTGACATTCCTCCTCGCTAAAACCATCTTTTGAGATGCAACACTATTCTTTTTAGTGCTAAAGTGCTTCTTTGCCTGGCACTTTGTAAAACGTGCCTTTTCTGACTGTGGCTGAGCTGTGTCCCTAACAGCCACAGCCCTGCAAACTACACACATCGTTTTGTTTTCTCCTTTGTTTAATATTCAGTCAGCCCTGTAATGGTAAACCTTAGCATATTATTTAAGAGAGGAGAAAAGACAAGGAATCAAAAGAAATGCTTAATTACCTGGCATAATAAGAGATGTAGGGATATTTTAAGAGTCGTCCCTGGTAAATCCTCTCCCTAGGAGCCGGCCGGCCATACTGTTGTTAATTTCATACAGAAGAGATACAGAGGGGAGGGACTTGTCCTACAAACACTAAGTTTAGAAGCTTAAAATTAATATTAATAACGTTATAACTGTTACATGATCATAAGATTATCAAAGTGATTGATTTATAAGCTTTAAATAACACAAATGGTTAGTTTGTACAAAAGTTTGTTTAATTGAGTGATAGAAATTTCAACCAACCAGAAGCTGTTCTAGCCTATATATAGCTAGCATCTCCAGAGAGAGAGAGATCAGATGTAGCTGAGGGTGTTGGAGTGTATACACCCTTAGCTAGTGCTCTAGTTATTCTTCAATGGAAGACCTGTTTGACCTGTTCTGTTTGCTGTAGAAAGGAACTTGTGACGTTGTGAGCTTTTCCTGTTAAACGTTTTATGTTTAATTTTTGTTGAAACAGTCCACCTTTTTATTTTGTTATATATTACTTTTATATTTGGAATTCTTCAATAAAGCAGCTGCTGAGATTCAACTGAAGAACATCACCTGTGTCTGGGTCCATCTGTATCCCACAGCCTCTTACAGCGTCATAATCACCAATGACCTGAAATCATCCAAGCAGACCACTAAAGCAGTAGGTAATACTGGAGGGATGTTGGAGTGTATTAGTAGGGGTATTACAAGTCGGAAGAGGAAGGTAATAATCCCTCTTTACAAGACATTGGTTAGGCCCCATCTGGAGTATTGCATGCAGTACTGGAGGCCACACCTTCACAAGGACATTAACCAAATTGAGGCAGTCCAGAGAAGGGCAACAAAAATGTTGCAGGGACTGCATCAGAAAACATATGAGGACAGATTAACGGAGTTCAATATGTATACCCTAGTGCAAAGGAGGGAGAGAGGTGATATGATCGAAACATTCTAACACCTTAAGGGCATTAACAAGGTAAAAGAGTCTAACATGCTTCAATATAAGAAAAAATAGCAGTATAAGAAGGCACAGCTTGAGATTAGAAGGAGGCCAATTAAGGGGTAATGTGAGGAAGTCCTTTTTCACAGAAAGGGTAGTGGATGTATGGAACAGCCTACCTCAGGAAGTGGTGGATATGAATACAGTGCAGGGCTTCAAACAGGCATGGGATAGGCATAAGGGAGCAATACAGATGAGTATGAATAGATAGGCCATTGACAGAGTAAAGGCCGGTGGCACATTCAAAAGCAGAAAAAGAAATGATCAGACTGGATGGGCCTTGCAGTCCTTATCTGTTGTCATCTTCTATGTTTCTATGTTTCTGTGTCCTCTGGTGTAAGAGCTGCAAATCAATTCAGCTATGCAAATTTTCCCAGGTCTGGGTTACTAAGATGAGCTTCTTCAATCAAATAGCGTTCCAAAACTGCTTTGCGGTCATGGGAATGTTCCATTCTGGTGTTTCCCAGGCTGTTGATGTTTGTGAGACCTGGCTGGAAGGCCTGGAGGGGAATCCTGAAAGTAATAGCTACTGCCTGGGGCCATCCCCAGAGCAGATGAATCTGGAGTCCATTCTCTTTGCAGACCCAGATGCCCATTACTGTTATGACATGGAGCATTTTTTCTATCAGCTGCATAAGTGTTATTCAGATAAGCCTTGAAAGCTTCAGGTGTAGAGAAGGATAAGGGTACCCCGTTCACCTCCAGTCTCATGACTGTGAGGTACCATAATGAAAAACTAATCAGTTTTGGGTGCATCATGTGGCGGCACTCAGTGTACTTGTTACGCTTCAGGGCCGGCTGCCTGGAGTAATCCTAAAAGATGAGGATTTTATGGCCTTGCCAGGATAGAGCTCTGAGCTCTCAGGCCCGGGAGGAGATCTAGTCTTTAGCCACAAAATATAGTATCCAGGATGTAAGGGGGTCTAGGCCTGTCTCCAAATTTCATCTTACGATTTAAGTGTCTTGTGGGCCCTCTTGATCGTGAAGCCCAGTGTTAGGTTACGATGAAGAACTTCTGGTAGGACCTCATATAAGAAGTCAGCAGGCTGTCCCCATTCAGCCCCTTTGGGAAAGCCCAAAACCGGAAGTTATTATGACAATTTCTATTTTCAGTGTCATTCATTTTGGTCTGCAGGTTCTGAATGGTGCATTCCTGCTCATGCACTCGGGCAGTAAGGGATTCCAGCTGATTATTTATTCTGATTCACCTGTGCTTCTATTTTTGTAATTTTGGCATCCATTTTCTGTATAGCAGAGGTAGTATTGTTAGATGCTAAGGTAACCTCTGCCATACTCTGCATCAGTGTCCTTCAGGATCAACATGCCTCCAGAGATTATCAGGCCCTTTAGACTGCAACATACTGCAGTGGAGTATCGTTAAGCAGGCAACGCAGCGATTTGAAGATAGAAAGTGCTGTGAAAAATAATTCATCTTGAGCCTGGGTAGTAGCAGAATCAGAATCCATGTAGCACCATTGGAACAGTTTGCAAGATGTGGCACAAATGACTATATTGAATCTCCAGGTTGGCAGAGCTCCGTGTTACGGTGGTCATCATGTTTGCAGCAAAGCCATGCCCCTGATGCTATTGACTTTTTTAAAAAAAGGTAAGACCACCTACCCAGATGGCAATAATGCCAACTTTTATAATCATTGTAAGGTTCAACTGGCCCCAGTTCACTGTGTCAAACCCCCCTTCCTGGAATGATGTGACTACTTCGTGCTTCCCAAATCCAGGAAAGATGTTTAACTATGTGAATTCAATTGGCCTTTTTCTTTGTTGAATCAAGATTTTAAATTATTTACTAAAATATTGGCCACCAGGTTGCAGAGAGTAATACCCTTTTTGATTCACCTGGATCAAAATGGGCTTATTCCAAGAAGGCACCTACTCGATAATATCAAATGCATGTTTAATGTTTTGTCCGAAGGAGCTAAGATGGTTGTACTGCAGATAGCCCTCCTAAATGACATTGAAAAAACCTTTGATAGGCTTAATTGGGAGTTCTTGCAAGAAGCTCTTTGTAAAATGGGTTTTGGAGATAATTTTTTAAAATTGGTGAAAATGCAATATGAGTCTCCTAGGGCAGTGATTTGAGTAAATAGTATCCATTCTGCTATCTTTCCCATTGTGAAAGGTACTAGACAGGGTTACCCCCCTCTCGCTGCTTCTCTTTGCTGTAACTATTGAACCATTTGTGGAGGCAGTGCAATTTTTTCCAGTTGACTGGGGGTAAAGGTGGGAGGTGTAGATAATCGAGCGATGTTATATGCAGATGATGCAGCGATATTTCTCTGAGACCCTATGACCAGTATGTTCGAACTTGAGGCCTTGTTGCTTCGATATGGCTCTGTATCTGGTTTTTAAGGGAATACCTCCAAATCTGAGATTCTACGAATTTGTGGTATTATTCCACTGGACTTTAAATTGCATTCTGGCTATAGCGGGTATAGGACTACAATTTGATATTTAGGAGTTATTTTTCTTAAGTGTATGGCTTCCATTTATCAGGTTAATTATGATAGATTACACCAGGCAAGCCTTACAGATATTCAACTATGGGCCCTGCTTCCCCTCTAGTTGACAAACAGAACTAAAGGTATTAAAATGAATACTTTGCTGTTTGCTTTTCTTGTATCAAACGTTAACTCTTTCAATGCCCAAGCATGATTCACGTGCTCTTGATCAGGCTATTAAAAACATTTTGTTTTGCAGAATAAATGACCACGGGTTTGCTAGGAGGTTATGCAACAGCATAAACTGGTAGGGAGCATGGAGCTACAAAACCTTAAATATTATTATCAACCTGTTCAGCTTACCTATATTGTAGATATTTTGCAAAGCCCTCCCAATCTCTCTAGGTTACACATAATGACTGCCTTGTTTTGGCAGGTTCACAGTTTATCCAACCTTGGCTGCTTCATAGATCTTCTGATCTCGCACAATTTTCCAATAGTTAGACCCGCCATACTTTTTGTCAATGGCTTCTGTTAAAGAGAACTTTCCCTACCTTTCCTCAGCAGCTGTTCTGGATTCTCATTCAGTGGCACCCCCAGTTTCCTCCAGTGAAATGTGGTTCCATGTGATATGAGCGTAAGCATAATAGCAATAGCCATATCAGCGAGTGCACATCGCAAAAAATGCAAACAACAATCTGCACTACTATGACAACAATAACAGCACCCATCAGCACCATACTGGCAACCAACAACAGTTACCGTGTTTTTTATCTGGGGGACTATGCCCTACACCTCACATAAATAAGATTCTCAACTCTGAGGGGGGCCTGACACTGGGATATAGAGGAATCTTCTGGAGGGGCAATTCAGATCCATGGGACAAAAATACTTAGCTACATAGTGGCATAAAAAGATTTATTGCATGCAGCTTAATCC
Source organism: Neoceratodus forsteri (assembly GCA_016271365.2). Classification (NCBI taxonomy): domain Eukaryota; kingdom Metazoa; phylum Chordata; order Ceratodontiformes; family Ceratodontidae; genus Neoceratodus; species Neoceratodus forsteri. The sequence continues at coordinate 1,023,575,711 of CM028135.1, read as the reverse complement.
AAGCCCACAGCCTCTCACGCCAGAGGCACACACCCTTACCACTATGCCAAATGGCCAGCTGGGAACTGCTCATCCACACTTCCTCCCATATGCTTTTCCCCAATACTTCCCTCCTATAGTCACCGTATCTCCCTTTTGCAATTCTTGTCCATAACAGTTGCTGTTCCCCTCCTTGCTATCCTTTCCTACTAGTTCTTATTCCAGGAGATCAAACTGAGTTACTTATATTGAGTCGCTCGATTTGATTCACCCATATCACTGGATACCGTGAAATTTGATGTGGGTTTTTGACTATGGGCGCAAAAGGGGATTTCATTTTTTTCTAAGATTGTTGAGGATGAGAATAGTCTTTCTTTTCAACAGTTCTAAATAAAATTTTATTTACCTTCCTCTGATTTTTTTTCCATAGTTACAAGTAAGACATGTTATAACCACACAAGGTTTTTTGGTGGTTCTGTCTCAAACTCCTCTCCCTCTTTTCCTTTTGGTGAAGAAAGCAGCTGAGCACCCTGATTGCTCCTATCTTATATCTAAATGTTATGAAATTTTAAATGGAGATCACGGATATGCTCAAGTGGCTTGGGTCCAAGACTTTTGGGAATAGAGATATGCAAAGCTGCCAAATTTCACTACACAAAATATTTTGCAAAATGTGGACATTTCGCAAAATTATTTGTGGAAGCAAAATGTGGAATTTTGCTCTCGGAATGGTGACATTTTGCATGTGGATGGTGAAATTTTGCCCATGAAATGGTGAAATTCACCACCCGTAGGTGAAATTTCACTGTTTTCGAGCAACATTTTGCATTTAGTAGGCAAAATTTTGCACTTTGGCAACCCATTAAATATTTTGTGGAATGGCTGAATTTTTCCAAAATGTTTCACACTGTGAAATTGCTGGCTTCACAGAAATTTTGTCAGAGAAATTTAATTTTATAACATCTCTATCTGGGAAACAAAGGCTAATATTTCCCTGTTGGGAGACTAGTGGGGGACAATTTGGCAACTGACCCATAAAACCTCTGGGTTTGCCATTTGGCAAGAGTTTAAATGGAAAGTGATAATCTGATATTTTTTTACCCCAGACTCAGCTTTCCATATGGGCTCCATTGCAACTAATTGTTGGTGGAATTGTGACCAGAAGGGCACCCCCTTCTATGTGTTTTGGGATTGCCCCCCGCTATCTTCCTTTTGCAGGGAAATCTGTTGTCTGATTAATACAGCTCTACAATTTGATCCCACATTAGGGTTCAGCCAAGTTGTTCCTGGGCTCCCCAGGAAGAAGCTCAGTCAGGTGATAAACTATATCTTTTTCTTATACTCACTGTGGCAGCTCTAAAATTTATTATACTATTTTGGTTGCAGCCCCCCCCCCCACCTATCTCTATCTGGTTGTCAAATTGTAGGCAGATTAGCTCTATGGAAGCCCTCACAGCTCGTTTACATTCTCAAAATTGAGAATTCTAGTTTCAGATGGTACCCCTTCACATCCATTGTTGAAGAACTGGAAGGTATTTGATATTAGATCAGTTAACGATGTGGGATGATGGGTGATGGCCCAAGGAGGACACTGGGTCCACATTGCTATTGATTGTGCTATTAAATGTATTCCAAGACCGTAGTTCAGAGACATTAAGCATTTCTTCTCTCATTTTCTTAGGAAGGAACACCATTGTTTACGGTAATATTTTGTTCTCTCTTTTCTACTTTTTTATTCATTTATTGTACTATTTAAATAGTTACTGGTTTTCTCTTTTGCTGACATGATTCATAAGAGACTCTGTGTGTTTGATGTTGTGCTTTTTTGCTTTGTATTGCACAATTAGGACTGCCATCCAATTTTGAGTTTTCCTTTCCTACTGGTATCACTTTTATGATTATTTGTAATAGGAGAGATTTTTGGTTGTGCATGGTTTTGCACCAGTTTATGTTTTTTTTTTTTGTTTTTTTTTAGTTGTTTAACCAGGAGTAGCACACTAAGCTGAAAGCTTTTTTACAGGAGAGACCTGGGAGCACAGGGAAGTTAAGCAACTTGCTCAGGGTCACACAGTATGCAAGTGGAAGCTGTGGGATTCAAACCCAGGTCTGGTCTGTTGGATGTCACCAGATTTGAAGCTCAGAGTCTTAAACCACTGCTCTATACTGCCTCTTTTACATTGTCAGATGGGTGCCTGTGGTATTTTGTGTTTTTGTGTAAAATGTTTCAATAAAAAAAGAGACTGTAGGGAAGGGCCATAGTATATTTCACAGAGTGGCAGCTCTTTTATGTGGCTGCTGCCTACCCACTGGTAACATCACCTGCTCTGCCTCCAGTCTCAGTAGCCCCACTGCTTACTGAGAACCAGGATTGTTGTGGAAAATGCAGAACAAGGCATCAGATGAAGATGGGATGGAGGTTGAGATAAAGAATGTTAGTCTCACAAAAGGTAGGATACAAGCAGCAGAAAAATGTCAGTCTCAAACAGAGTTGCAACAGCAATTCTTGTATGAGATTGTGAGGAAGCATGCAAGAAGGTGGCATGAACTTTCATGTTGGTGTCAAAGGTCTATAATCTATTTCTTAGGGCAGCTGCTCTTTTATGCAGCCACTGCCTGTCCCCTACGATATCACTGGCCCTGCCTCCAGTCCCGGTAGCCCCATGCTTACTGGGAGCTGGGATTGCTGAAAATGCATGACTGGGTGTCAAATACAAATAACAGGGAGGTCAGGATAAAGAACAGCAGTCTCATACAAGGCAGGATACCAGCAGCAGAAAAAAGGCAGTCTCAAACAGAGTTGCATTAGCAGTTCAGTTATAAGACTGTGGGGCAGTGTGCAAGTAGATGGTTTGAACTTGCAGGCAGGTGGTAAAGGGCTATCTAAGGTGTATGCAGGCAATCTTACCTTGACAGAGGTCACTTCCCTCAAGTATCTAGTTATTACAATACCAAATAAAGTAGCTCGTCTGCTTTCTCACAATTAATTAAAAAATCAAAACTGATTTAGATTAGAGGACTACACTACCATTGCCCACATTGGGTAGAATAGACAGAATAAAGATGTTCATACTGCTCAGAGTCCTGTATCTGTTCCAAGCACTCACAATTAAAATACTGGCAAAATTCTTCTCACAAATCAATGGCTGCATTAGTGCCTATAACTGGAGAAACAAAGTGACCCATATTTGAGCCACAATTCTACAAGCAGCTGGGAATGTGAAGGAATGTCCATGCCTACTATACATATATACAGTATTACAAAGCATCAAAACTGGAACATCTTGAAACCTCACATGGAGGTAAGCCCAACCCTGGAAACAAATTGAAGAATCTGATTTGGGAACTCCGTTATTAGGTTGCACACTGAATACCAGGTTGACTAACCTAGTCCTGCGGAAGATTAAAAAATCCATTCATCAGATCAACAGCTCAGGCATGGTTAACAACCACGGACTTGGGCGGCACAATACCTGCATTGGTATTGTGCCATCGCTGTGCGGGTGGTCGACAGCTTGACTGTCAACCAAACTTTGTGCTTCCCTCAGAATCACCTGTGCAGATTCTTCCTATTAGAATCCTACTAGGGGCCCACAACAAAGCCCTCACAGTTGTTTCAGTGTACATCCCCCCAAAAGAGCAAGGGGAAAGGTCTCAGTGCTGTCCTGGACTTCATCCAAACCCAACCTCCAGGCTCCGAGTCAATCCTGCTAGGTGACTTTAACATTAATTGGCTTGCACCTGAATTAGGGGGCCTCAAGGATGCCATCTCATCAGCTAACCATGCTCAGCTGGTTGACTCCTCAACCAGGCACAACTACAAAACAGGCTCTAGCACCCTTCTGGATCAGGTTCTTGCCATCCATCCAACTCATATCTCTAACATCTCTGTCCTCCTGGATTCACTCAGAGACCATTCCAAGTCATCAGCAAATGGTCAAACAAATTCTGCAAGCCCCCTCCAATAGTCATCTCTAGCAGAGTCCTTCCCCGTGGGCAGCTGAATCACCTCAAATCCCAACTCAGTCAGCATGATTTGACTCCTGTTTACAAAGCGTTGGATGCCAACTTGGCCCTGGACTATTTCATCTACACCTTTAATGAGGCTTGTGACTCCCATGCCTCCTTCAAAAAGTGCAAAATCAAAGGCGTTTGCAATCCATGGCTCTCCGCGGAGTTTATAGCACAGTTAAAAGCAAGAGACTACCTCTGGCTGCAGGCATGGACCATCGGTATGCAAACTGACATACAGAACTATAAACATGCTCGAAATGATTGTACAAAATCAATCCACCCAAAGAAAATTATCTACTATAGGGAAGCTCTCACTAATACCTGGGGAAATGGGAGGGTCTTCTCGAATAATATCAAAGAAGTTACTAGAAAGCAGCCTAAAACTTCTCCTACTATGCTGGACATTGACGGCACTACAACACTGGACCCTACAACTATTGCTAATATGTTCAATACTGCTTTCACAGACCTCAGTAGTGTTCTCCCCCCTGACATTTTCAACGTAGATGACTCTCCAACTCACCCTTTCAGGTTCCCCCTTTCCAAATACCTGCTGTTCCACTTTAAAGCAGTCAAGATGCAAGAAGCCTACAAATACATTAGTAAACCAATTGCCAAGTCCAGAAAAAGTGGGGACACACTGGACTTCAAACTGCCCTCCCTCACCCTTGACGAAGTACTAGGAACATTAACCTCAGCCTTAGCCAGTTCCCTGACAGATGGAAACCTGCTACTGTTACTCCAGTCCACAAAAATGGAAAATGGGCCCTCCATGAGAATTATTGACTGATCTCCGTATTGTCTCCCCTCTCCAAGGCCATCAAATGCGTAGTAGCAGACCAACTCACTGATTACCTGGACAAACACAATATCTTGTACTCTCAACAACATGGCTTCAGACAAGGGCAAATCACCACTTCTGCCCTTCTGGAATTCACTGGAGCCATCCACAGCTCTCTAAATAATGGTCACCTAGTCAGGTCGGTCTTTATCGATTTAACTAAGGCTTTCAACACCATCCATCATTGTCTACTACTTGAGCAGCTTCTGAATGCTGGGCTCTCTCCTGACTCCGCAGCCTAGTTTAAAAGCTATCTGGAAAACCGATCTCAGAGAGTTAAAATTGCAGATGTCCTCTCTGACACTAGACCTGTCCACTCAGGAGTTCCCCAGGGATCCATACTGGGCCCTCTTCTATTCAGACTCTTCCTGAACAGCCTTCCATAATCTTGCCCAAAACCTATCATCCTCTATGCTGATGATGCCATAATTCACATGACCCATAAGGATGCCCAATCCCTACAAAACATTCTACAGCTAAGCTTCGCCTCAGTTGAGAACTGGTTTAGTAAGCACAAATTGGTCCTAAATTATAAAAAAATTAAGTCAATGCTTTTCAGCAGCTCCCACAGCAAGTACATGCTACACCCCCGACCATTACAAACTGCCTTGGAGCTGCCCTCAAACAGGTGCAATCTTTTAAAATTCTTGGGATCTCTCTTGACTGTAACCTATCCTATGGCACCCACATTGATAGCATTGCCAAAACTGCAAATACTCACATTGGACTACTCTACAGGCACAGGTAGCACCTTACTGTAGAAGCCTTAAGGGTCACTGTTTAGAGCTCTGTTGGGTCCATAATTGACTATGGCCTGATGATATATGGCTCTGCTACTGTAACTTCCCTGAAACGCATATCCACATCTCTCAACAAAACTTATTGGCTCATCACTGGATCTTACTGTCTCATTCATAAGTGTGACCTCTATGCATAAATTGGCTGGCTACAATTGTCAGACCACATAAAGTACCAAACCTGCATTATGGCAAAGAAAATAACCATAGGCCAAGCACTCCCTGGAGTCCAAGTTGTCCTTTGCCCCAGTAGTAACCATCACCACACTAGGAGATCCGAATCTCAACTCCTGCAGGTTCTCTCACTGCCATACCACCCAGGGACACAGATCCTTTACTCATAGGGCCCCTAGCTGGTTGAATGATCTCATCAGTGACATCATCTCCTTACCTACGCTTGGCCCATTCAAATCCAGGCTCCACCTACTCCTCTCTGCTTCTAGCACCTGCAGCTGTCTCCTTTAATCAGCCCTCCTTACCATTATCCAATCCTTGTCTCAGCTCTTTCTGCATAGCACTTCTATTATATATACCTAATCTCTTACAACCCCCTTCCTGACCCTCTCTCCCTCCTCCCCCTGCAACCCCTCCACCACCTGTCGTTCCCTCTGTGATGTGACAATACCTCTGGGTGCTCTTAATGCCATGTCTTGTAAAACTGTTTACCCCATCAATGCCTCTGGCTTTAGTTAAACCCAAATGTATGCATTCATATTCATGTAATTGATTGTTAACCTGTTATCCTGTCTTTGTTACTTAATTGTCTTTTTTTTTGTTGTTATTGTAGTGCAACTGACGTAGAACCTTTATAAAAGAGCCTTGGCTCAAAGGAACTTGTAATCCTAGATTCAAATAGATAAATAAATAAAATGAAAATAAAATAAATAAATAAAAAATATTTTTAAAACAGATGTTTAAGTTACTGTTTGCATCAGCTATTATAGCTATTGCACTTCCTTCTTTTGACTGGGACATGAGCATTTTTGGTACTACTCCAGCAACCTATTCTGAATAGTAGTACTGGCAATGATTTTGCCTTCTCTTATTTATCATTGCATCAAACTAGAGCTATGTGTAATATAAAAATTCACCCCAGAATGTCCTCAGAATTACCATTTCAATTCTGCAGAAGTTCACATATTAGGGGAAAATTCAGCAGCATTTTGCCAAATTTTTAATTTCAGTTATTTCACAATACTTTTAAAAGAATGCATCCATAAGCAGCAAATTTGGAACATAAACAGTACCTACTGGCTTAGAAACATGTTCTAAATATCAGAGTCTTAGGTTGAAAGGGAGCAGAGGTAAATTTCAGTTATTTTGAGATCATTTTAAAATTTCTTATCTAAATTTCTTCATGATGTCAACATTTAGAGAAGCACGCAGCATGGGTATATGCACCATGTTTCAAGTCTCAAGCTCAATGGGAGCTGAGTTATAGGTAACCAATAATTTTGCCAAAATTTAGATTTCTATAATTTTAGTATAATTTTGATGGTATTCATTGAAATGTTATAAAATTTGACAGGTATACAGATTATCACTACATTTGTATATGTACATAGTTTCCGATATCTAGTTTCAAATGGGACTGAGTTATAGCCTGCCAAACATGCTGCTACAATTTAAATTTCAGTTATTTCCCTCTGATTTTAAAATAAATATAACCAGCGTTGAACCATTTAAACTACTATTCCACATGGTCGTTTCTGAAAATGTTCATATTTGCAGCTTTAAATGGGACTGAATTAAACATAGTTTAACAGATTTAAGCATTACATTTTGCAAAAATATAAGCTACAAATTAATAAAGCCCTGAACTAGAGAATGCAATACCATTAAATTTGGCAGATTCTTGGACCTCACAAGAGGACTGTATGATCCAAAGTTATTAATTGCTTGCTGCTAGAAATTGCAAAATAACATCTGTACTTAAAGTCAAATCCAATGAGTCTGTGAAAATTGTAGAATTTCATGAAAAATTCCATAAAACCGGAATTTGTTAATTTACTCAGCCTTATTTAGGGGATTCTAATTAAAGGATAGGAGTATGAGAGACAGGTAGTACAGGGGATCAGCAGGTTCAGGAGTTAGATGCATAGTTTCACCAAGAAATGGACAACTGTACTTGTAGCACAACAGTGATAGACCCCCAGGTTGAACAAGGAATCACAGAGTGTCAATTCCAGTCTGAAAGCAGCATATTTAAGGATCACATCCAGTAAACTTTTGATCCAGGGAGACTAATGTAGATGCAAGTCTGGGATGTAGACCTACTCAAAAAGATATAGTGGAGGAAGACATTGTCTAGGGCAGCAAGAAGGAAGAATTCAGGCTATTCCAACATGGTAGGTCTCTAGGAAAAGGAATAGATAACTAGCATTTCAGATGGTTTGTCACTGTAAAGAACAAAGAGGTTTTCAGTGGGATCAGTAGTTCTATTGAGTCCATCTGGCTATGCCAAAAGAGAAGGGGGGGAATAGTCACCCAAAGAGGAACAATAGGACTGCAAAAGGTTCAGCCCAGCTTATTAAATGAAGTAGTGATATGTGCATTGTTAATGTTAAATTCCATAAAAATAATTATGGATGCTTCATCTATATGCTACCATAACTTTTTACCAAAATGATTTGTTTCTTCTGCAGATTTAAAACTGTTAAACCAATGTATCCAGCTGTGTTAGACACCAGGATACACTGACTATGGATATGCATGCAAAATGTTAAATATATGCCTGCAAGAGTATAAATGTTACAAGCATCTGCTTTTTGAGAGTGTTCACAAAATTTTGCAAATATTTATATAGTAAAGTTTTGAACCCCTGTAACTTACAAAACTGTAATCCCATTCTCTCCATATTTAGAGCATTCTATAAGCATTACAAAGAGGTTATGTCTGCTAATTTACTAGCTGTAAAGGTGCTTGAGTTATATGCAGATTATTTTTTTAATGACATTTCCCCCAAAAAATAAAATGACAGATTTTGAGCACATATCATTTTGAGACAATGCAATATATTGTCATGAAATCTGGCATATTGTTAGAACACCTCTTCTCAAGGAATCATGCTAAATGTAAGATCTCTGAGCCAATAGATGGTTGAGGTATATGCAGATAACAATGTTCATGAAGTTTTGCACAAAAAATAAAATGACAGATGTTGAGCACCTATAACTTTACAACTAACCATCTGAATTTCATGTTATTTGTCAATTTATTGGCCCTCCATGCCACAAATGAATGTGCCAAATAGCTGAGCTCTAGCATAAATGATGTTTGAGCTATGATCACATTACAGAATTTTAAAAATTCTGCAAAATCTGACAACATTCATGAAATTTCACAGACTTTCATTAAATGTTGTCAAATGTCCATAAATTCTGAATTTTCATATTCCTCACAGCTCTACATCAAACAATATTATTATTTTTTTTATCTAATTTGTTTAGGATGCCTTCATAAACAAGTGATTTGGGATGTTGGATTTTATATCAAACCTGTTCTCAACATTTGAAATGCAAATAGTTTCACTAATGTTTTTATTTTATTAATCCCTCTTAATTCACTTTCTCTAATGTTATCTGGAGACATTGAGACAAACCCTGCCTCAAGTAGCCAAGAAAAACTAGGTTTAAATTTGCCCCAGACATCTGGTAGTGTGAGATTCACTCACTTAAATACACAAAGGTTATTGCCTAAAAAATCAGACCCAAAAGCCTAGATTTCTCTCTATCAATCAGACATTCAGAGTCTTACAGAATCGTAGCTCAAGCCACAAAATCCAGATATCAGCCCCTAATAAATGGCAATAAATTATTTTGTAGTGATAAGAGTGACTGTAAAAAATGAGGTGCCATTATCGTTGTTTATAAAGATGGCACCCATCTCATCAAATTAACAGCCAGCTTTGTATCTAAAATGGCTAGCAAGTGATTCCTATTTGAATTTGAACTGGGGGTGCTTACAAAATACATTTCTGTACAGATTATAACCCACCAAACATGTTCATAGTGGGTTTAAAGGTTATGGTTGATTTTCTGGGAACTAGCACATCTAGTACCAGATATTCAAAAAGTATGCCTGGGTGCTAATCTTGTTTTGTGTGTGCAGACCAGGCTTTGAGTGGATTTCCTATATTCAAAAGCCTGGTTTGCATGTGCAAACAGGGTTTGCACACTGGCAAACTGCAGAGGAGGGGTGCAATGCAAATGAAGAGGTAGGGACCCTATTATTATTCAATATGCAGAGTATTTGCACCATGCAAGGTGGTTTTGCATTATCCACTTGTACGGCACAAATAGCACCAATGGAGACCACAACTTACTCCGTCAAAAATCTAGTAGTTGGTGGAGAAGTGTGTTGACTCCCTAGTGCCAGTCCTGAGCCACTAAACCAGTGTCCCTGGTGTCCAGTGGTCCCTCCCCCTACCTGCACCCATGTCCGATGTCCACACACAATGTCCTTGTTGTCTAGTGGTCCCTCCCCCACCTTCACCAAAATACATGTAACAGAAAATTTACCCTGGTGTCTAATGGTCCCCCCCACACACAATGCTCTGCCCAATAAAAAAAAGAAGATACTCTCTGATGTCCTGTGGTCCCTCCCCCTGTCCTATCCCCATCCCCATGCCAGTGAAAGACCAACCTGGTTTGACAATCCCACCACTGGTGATTGCTGGCCCACCACTAACATATGGGATGTCTGTGGCAAGTAATGCCTCCTCCACTGTCACAGTTCCATCCCCATTCCTGAATCATGATATTTCAAACCTCCCCAGTCTGTGTCTCATTGGTGACTGGTGGCCCCCTCCCTCCCACAGCACTGATAACCCACCAACCCAGTCACACTTGTGACACTTGGACAGCTGGTTCTGATCACTGTATCATTTTTTGTAATATAAAAATAGGTTATGGACTGTCTCTCTTGAGAAATGCTGAAACAGCATGTGGGTCACACACACACACACACACACACACACACACACACACAGACACACACAGGTTTTAGATACAAGGTGTTACCTGGAAGGTAAGAAGCTAATTACAGGCTAGAAGATACCTAACTGCCAAGATAGATCATAAACTTGTATAACGCTTAGAGGAGGAAGAGCAGGGGTATGACATTTTAGTGCAAAGTCATAAAAGATGCTTTGAAGTCCTGGAAAGGGGAAACTGATCATAGATCAAAGAGAGTCATTTGAAGAACATGAGTTATGCTGAAGTTGCAGGATTTAATACTTGTAAAAGACATTGGCCCAGACATTCAAACTGCGCCCTAAAAGTGCACAATAGCAGGAGCAAGCACAAGTCTATTGAGCCCATGCACAAGAGATGCGATATTCAAAAATGTAGCAGACCAAATTGCGCCTACAGCCGACGACGAATATCGCACCACCAGTGCCATAGCGCAACTAGGGAGGGCAAGCTGAGCAGAACTGATGCTCCTTAGCACGACAAGGGATGTTCAGCTGAGTAGTCCAGAGGTGCCATAGTGCAACCAGGGAGCCCCCCCAGCTGCAGAGCAATGTAACTGTACAATCAGGGAGATAGGGGCCCACCACCCATGCCACAGATGGGCACAGGAACACACAGCAGAACAGACATTGTCCCCCCACACCCCAAGCACAGCACAACTGGGGGAAGGCTGGAATAACCACTGGTCCACGGAGACAAGCAACCAACCCACAGCCTAGCCATGGTGCCCCATCACATCTACTGGCAAGCTGTGACTGGCACACAAGGAGGACAGACCACCCCATGCCACACCATCCCCCACAGTGCAGAGCATACCCTGCACCGTGACCCCCAGACACCCCCCTATGAGCAGTGACCACCACTGCAGGAAACCCCATCCATGCCACCAGCCCCACTGTGTCAATGCAACCCTGTGCACCACTGAACCATGCAAGCCAGCCCCACCATGAGCACCTATCAGTGGGTTGCAGCACATGGCAATGGAACAACAGCAGACACAGTGCCACCACACACAGTCCCCTGAGGTACTGCTGAGAGACCGACTATGTGTCGGCACAAGAGGTACCCCACAAGGGACAGGGCATGCCCTTGACACCACCACCAGTGGTACAGTGCCCTGCACAGCATTCCAGTGACACACCCTGACCCACCACTGGCCACAACAGCCAGCACAGACACCCACAGTGATGTGTGGAAGCATGCACCACACTGAATGCCACACAGGGTATGGACAGACACCCACCCATACCCAAGGGCACACCAACACAGGGATGCAGTGGTGGGGCAACCAAGCCCCCATTGTGGGCCCATGTAGGCTGTGTACACACAACCTGCAGTCCACCATGGCACTGGAGTGCCAGCCACCCTGTGCAGGCACTGTGGACCCATATACCACCAGTAGTCACCTGGAGAAAAAGCCACAGACAGAGGGGCACATCCCCTGCAACACACACAAGGCACAGCATGGAGGTGAGACAATGACTGTGGTGCCCACAGTGCCACCTGAGCCAGGTATGCACCACACCAGTAACAGGGGCAACTCAACAAAGTGACAGATACAGTGTCCGCCCTGCAGGGACTGCCACCACTGACATGCCAGCAGACTGTGCAGGTCACAGACAGGCATGTGTGTCAGCTGCACAGGCCATGGATGGGCCGATGGGTGCACCATGGACCACTGCACACAGTCATCCAGTGCACAGGGAACAACACACACAACACAGACACTGACTGATATCTACCCCCACACCATAGTCACCTGCACACGGACACACACACATACCCATGACAGCATCACATCTGATGCCATGCACACCACTGCAGCTGAGCACCTATAGTCCACTGCAAATCAGAGACCACCACAGTATTCATATCAAAATCAAATGTATTGAAAATATAAAAGTGAACTATGTACAAGAATAAAAACTATATACAAGCTTGGGGGGACACAAACAAGGTGGGGGTGGGAAAGGGAAGGAGTGGACAAATGGGATGGGATAGGAAGGGTGTGAGGGTGGGTCTGGGGTGTAGGGGACGTAATGGACTGAAGGACATCAATCGGGACCTCTTTTCCTGACTCTGGGACCTCCATCCTCTGTGCCTCCACAGCACCCCTGTCGTGTCCAACCTCCTTAAGATGTTGAGGGACTCACGGGCCAGCTGTAAAGCTCCTGTAAGGCATCCTGAATGTCCCTGAGATGGCGTGTACCTAAGACAAGGGAAAACAGTCAATAGGTGTGAATGCACAACCCCATACAGCCAGCCCACTGTGCATGGCATACAGCCATGGGACATACCACTGTGATGGTGTGTGACCACCTGCAGTGATCATGTCCACAGGACCTGCCCACCCTGCCACATACAGCCATGCGGAACGCTGCACACTCCCACCGGCCAAGTCAAGCACAGCATCACCGTGGCCATTTAGTGACATGGCTATGTGGTGCAAAGGCAGTGGCACAGCCATGCACCTGGTGCATGCATGGACCACCATGACGCACACCCAGACATGCATTGCCACTGGACAGTGTTGACTGTAACAAGTTGTGTGCATGGCAGTGGTGTCGATGAATGTTGGCCATGCCCCGCTGCCCACCCTGTCAAACAGAATGCAGTACTAATCATGGATGTATGGCACTCACCCTCATTGGGCTGTTCAGGTGGGCGGTGATGGCCCTCGCCCCACCTGGCTGCATTGTCCTCCCCCCTCTGCCGCTCTGCCCACAATCTGCAGATTTCATCTGGGCATGTGGGGCAAAAAAGGAGAGAAGAACATCATTACATTCCCGAAGCAAAGTCTCCCTGCCCCAAGGTGTGTGCCCTCCCACCCAGCCAGACCCACCCACCCCACACCCTGTGAACACCACCACGGCCAACCCCATATGGTCCCTCCCCTATGTGCTGGACACATACAACACTGTGACCCATGTGGATGATAAAAGTGTGTTGAGGGAACCCCTACCTGGACGTGGCTCTGTGCCCCTCCTGGCATGTGCCTGCAGTCGGGCCAGTAGCTCTGGCTCCCTCCTCTGCAGGTCACTATAGCAGTGCCTGCACTGCTCTGCACTACACCCCCATCCTGTGGCCTCTTCCAGGGCAGTGGCCACCTCCTGCCACACCTGGGTCCTGGCCCTGTCCAGGGGAGCCTCCCCGAAGAGAGGCCCATGGTGTGGCTCAACAATGGCCACTAGATTGGCCAGCTCAATTGCTGTCTACTGTGCTGCCCATCTGTGCGCCATTCTAGCAGCTATAGTAGGAAATATGGCACTCTGCAGTGCAGTTCCCCACGTGCAGATGCTGCATGATACAGCACTGCAATTCCCTATCGCACTGTTACCAAACAGCACTATAAAGGTGCACCTATGCCTGACGCATGGTGCCAAGGGGGCAAAAGGTCAGGCACAGGGTCAAGGCTCTCTGGCGTAAGGCCACACACAATGCCATCAGATGACAATGGCTGCCTGTGTGCCAGTGCCATAGCGGACTACTGAGCAGTTGGGCCATTGCACCTATGATGGCCCAGTGCCACAGTGCCATGTAGTGACCATTGCTATAGCACCACAGGCACAATGGTAGCCGTGCCCTGCATTGCATACCATGCACAGCACATCATCAGCATGGCAGATGCCTGCATCAGCAACCCAGGCATGCGCAGTGAGGTGTACTACGCATGTCACAGCACTGTGCCATTGGCTCAGCACATTCAACACAATTGCGCAAAGCGCAACAGCGCGATATTCAGTCGTCATATGCAATTCATCTAATCAGCCATTCTATGGTGCAGTACTGCAGTTTGCATCTACTTAAAGTTGCTCCTCGCCTCATTTGCATGGATTGCACTATAACGGTGTGACAATGTGCTGCAGTGGCCATAGTCGGTTACTGCAGTTTATTGGTGACTTGCATGCTGTTTGGGAGTGTGGACTGTGGATTCAGCGACAAGCATGGGACTGTGCAGTCACAGGTAACAACTGCCATTCTTACAGGCTACATAATGACCAAGCAGGTTGTTGGAGAGGAGGAAAACAGTGGAGGGAGGAGGAAGAGGCTGAACTTTACAAAGGCTGAAACCGAGGCCCTGTTCGAGACCTACCTGGATCAGAAGCTACTGCTCAGTGGACGTCGGGGAACCCCTGAGGCCCGTGCTGCTGCATGGGAGGAGGTGGAATGTGCCATGAACCTGCATGGCAGCCACCAGCACTCCATGCAGGAGTGTAAGAAGAAGATGGGCACAGACAGAAGGAGGGTAAAGGAGAAGGTGGCTGCCATCAGGACAGCATGTGCTGCAACAGGTGGGGGACAGCTGGAGGTGGTACAGCTGGCCCCAGCGGAGGACAGGCTTGCTGGAAGCATGCAGAGCAGTGCCATTGAGGGTGTTCCAGGTGGTGGCTGCCAGATGGGTGGTGGCCCATCACTGCATGGTAAGTCATGGTCTGTCTATGGGGGGGCAGGGTAGGTCCACGCAGTAATGCGACTTTGCTTTCCCTTACAGATTCTGAGCATCTGCATGGGTCAGTGGTGGTGGGCCTGTCCACTGCAGACAGTCAGATGGAGTCGGAAGTGGGACCATCCACCTCCACAGGTATATGTGGATCACTGCGACAGTGGGGCCGCCTGGCTGTCCACACTGATGTCATTGTGACAGGTGTGGAGGAAGCCCTGCCTGTGTCCCAGTATGCTGGTGTCCATGGATGCCAGCATGCTGTGGCTGTGGCCGGGCAGAGTCCAGCACCAGAGATGATGACACGACCGTCATGGGCAGTGACATGTGTGTGCCACAGGATGGCCACACAGCAGGGCAATTCGCACCCATGGCTGTGGGTGGTGCCACCGTGGAGGCCTGCATGTCAGCACAGTCCCAGACTGTGCCTGTCAGCACTAGTGGGGCAGCACTGGTGTCTGTTCAGGACAGTAGGACTGTTGCGGCCACTGCAGTGGCACCACTGAGCCCTGGGGTGCAGCAGCCAGAGGGGCAGCATCAACAGTCACCCACTGGGCTTGAGGATACAGGGTTCAGCGTCGTCATCTGTGCACTGCCTGTGGACATGCCCAGACCTGGTCCTGGTGCACAGAACCCACCCTCAAGGGGTGCTGAACATCAGGGCCTTGCACACCCTGAGGGACGGAATGCTTAGGAGGCTGATGACCTCTTGGATGAGCACACCCACCTACTGTGAGCATCGGTCCAGCAGCAGATGCAGCTTGCAATGTCCGTGGATGCACTGCGTGTGGCTCTGGAATGAGCAGAGGATTGTCGCAGCAGGGACACTGCACTGATCCTGGCAGGGATGGACCGTTTGCAGGAGGATGTGACTGCTGCCATTGACAGGCATGCACAGGCATTCATTGCTGTCATATCCACAATGGGCACACAGTCAGGTGCCCATGCATCGTGGACACCACGCAGTGCACTATCCACCCCCTTCCCGGTGTTGTGCGACTCCCACCCTGTCAACGCCGGGTTCAGCTGTGGGCATCCCGAGCACTCCTGGTGCAGGCATGTTCGGTGTGATGCAGACCCCTGTGTGAGCATGGTCTTGTTCACACAGTGGAACCCTTTGGGGGCCATCGGTGCCACCCCAGGAGTCCAGTGGTCAGCCTGCCAGTGCTGGTGGGTCTCAGTGGGGCCACTCACGCTTCCGTGGTGGCTGTGGCACTGTGTCATGTGACTGACCTGTCTCCCAGTGCAGCTACTGTCTGATGCTGCCCTGTGTGCATTGTGTGTCAGTAGGCATTGCACTGGTGGGTACCTGGCCCTGCACGTGGACACACAGTCCACCTGCACACCCTCCCGGCTGCTGTCTGCAGTTGCATGTGCATGATGATGCCTGCATTGTGCTGTACACCAATGTGCAATGGTGCTCAGCATCTGACACATGCACATGGACAGACAGTGGGCGTGGTGGCCTGTGGACATGTGTGTTGCTAGGGTGTGCATTCTGGGTCGGTGTGCCTTCTGCCTCTGTGCACTTTTGTTGCACTGTGTGTGTGCGTGCGTGTGTGTTCTTCAGCGTGAAATGTTAATCCTCACCCATCCCTGGTTGTGTGTCTGCCTCTGTGCCCTGCCACTTCCCTTGACGGCATGCACCCCCAGTGTGTGTCCATGCATGTTTGTGGGTTGTGCCTTGGCCACTGGTGGTTGCGCATGGCCCCATGACTTACCTGGGTTGACTGAAGTGCTCCTCCATGATAGTGTCCCAGAGCAGCTGTGCCAGCCGGAGCAGTCGGGAGTCCCATCAGCCAAGGGGGGCTGCCCATCACCATCATCATCGGCGTCCCCATCGTCCCTATCACTGTCCCCCTCTTTGACCTGTACGGCTATCCCACATTCGTTGGCCATGTTGTGCAGGATGCAACGGGCCAGGAATATCCCGCAGGCCTTTGAGGGGCTGTACTGTAGGGCACCACCAGAGGTGTCCAGGCAACAGAAACGTGCCTTCAGCATCCCGAACACCCACTCGATGACATTACGTGTGGTGGCATGTACCTCATTGTAGCGTTGCTGCAATGGGGTCGTGGGCCGCCGGTAGGGTGTGAGCAGCCAGGGACGGAGTGGGTATCCACTGTCACCTGTGTGTAGAGGGCGGAGGTTAGTTTGGTGATCAGCATCATTCTGCCCCAGCCCATGTAGGCCACTACCCATGCCACCTCTGGCCATGCCCCCCAGGCTCTATGATTGTCCATGTGGTTTGCATACTCACCCACTAGGTGTCCAGTGGGGATGTCCCCACTCTTGAATCTGTGGCACAGTGCTGACTGGTGTCAGATGAAAGAATCATGTGGTCCCCCAGGGTGCGTGGCACAGACATTGATGAGGCACCCCCTGGCATCGCACACCACCTGGCAGTTGATGCTGGCATAGCCCCTGCGATTCATGTATGCGGCCCCCTCAGGGCCAGGTGTTGTGTGTATGGCCACATGGGTGCAGTCTATTGCCCCAGCATGCCAGGCATACATGCTACCATCTGGAACTCCTGTATGTTTGCTGTGCGCTCCACTGCTGTGCTGGGGAAATGGATGTACTCCTCAGCATGTGGCAGCAGTGTGCTGAGGAATTGGGTGAGGTGGCCTGATGTGGCTGACTGGATTATGCCTGTGGTGTCACCAGTTGGTCTCTGGAAGGTACCCGTGGTGAGCAAGGACATGCAGGCTGTTACCTTGGTCTCCACAGACAGGGCATGGCTCCGTCATGTGGGTGCCTGCATCACATCACTGCACAGCTCACAGAGCCACCTCAGAATTGCCCTGTTCAGGTGGTACCGGCCCACAATCTCAGTATCAGTGTACAGCTCAAAGCTGGTGCAGGCTCGGTACTGCCTGTTGGGGGCATACCACTGACTGGCCCTTCCATGGCCACGCCCCCCTGCTACCCACCTTCTCACCCCCATCATTACAGCCTCCATGTAGAAGGTGGCACTGGCCTTGTCTCTGGCTTGTGTTGACCCCCCGGCAGCTGTTGCTGTATTCCTCCCACTGTCCTGGCTGCTACATCCCCTGCACCGGGTACACCTGCCTGTGCTGGCCTCTGTGCTGTGTGGCTCCCCACACCTTCTCTGTGCCTGGCTGTTCAGAGGGACTTTCCCTGGCCTGCCCTGTTTGTGCCTTCTGCCCTGTCTGTCTGGCTCTGCCTCTGACACATGTGGCTCCCCTGTAGCGTTCTTGCACCTCTTCCTTGCTTCTTTTTATTTTGACCCATTTCCGCTATGGCACAACTTCCGCTTGCTCCACTATTGCACATGGCGCAAGTCTTTGAATATCACACTGCACTATTTATGCATGGCTCCTCCCCCTTCGGTTGCGCATGCCTTCATTATCATTGCGCTGTTGGTCAGCATGATTTCGGGGGTGCAACTTCCTCCTGCTGAATATCGCAGAATGGCACAATTTTGGACTTGCGCAGGTGCAACCCTATTGCGCATGGCTCAACTCTTTTGAATATCTGGGCCATCCTGTTTTTATATAGATATATTTTTTTATATATTCTGACAGGGAGGAGCTAGGTGACCTCATGCAAAGAGGTGGGCAAAGCCAGCTTTTAAACATTATTCTGTTTTATTTCAGAGACACTTGTATCTAGACTCTGACAAAGAAATATCTGTGAGCACTTTAAGCAGGTATTTGGAGAGAAAAAAAAAGTCTAAGTACTGTAGTAGGGATTGTACTGTTAAAACCTTGTTCTTTTATTAGATTTGTATCTCTTGTGATATAATAGTTCTATATTTTGTGTTACATATTTTTTATCTATTTTAGTAAAACTCTATTTTTAGAACCTACTTGATCTGCCTTTGATTTATTTCCTTTTACAAGTGGAGTGTATATAGTTAAAGCAGACACTGTACATAAGCTTGAATGGTGATGCCAAACTGGAAAAAGGTAAGCGTTTTAAATCTGAGGTCTTTTATTACAGTTTTTAAGGGTTCATTTCTGTACACCTGGTTAGGCGCCCGTAGGCAAAGATATCTGGCCCCCTGAAGACAGAATTATGTGAGCCTGTACATTTGGCATGCTAAAAAGAGGTTCACAGTTTGAATCCCTCCAAGACTTGAGACCAAAGGTTGATTCAAATCCACAAAAACAGACAAGAGGGTTACCTTGTTATTTTAACTGTTCACAAGACTGAACTCAGAGGTTGGCACTTTGGGAGTAGAGGGCTGATCTGCTGAGTGGGTTTGTGACAGATTTGGTTGGCAGTGGTAGCATAATTTTGGTATTACAAGCTTTTATTGCACAGCATGTCAGCTTGAAACCATAAGCTCACTTGCAAAGAAAGACAAGGGCAGTGATTTATTTTTAAAAAGGAAACAGAACTATATCATTTGACGTACAGTCAAGTTCTTACCCATTTTATTGTTTTTCTAAAGTACAAGTCAGAGTAGCAGTAGTGAGAGAAGAAGATGGCTTCTGACTACAGGAGGCACACTGTAGACTTCTTAAAGCAGTTGTGCAGGAACAGAGGAATCCCATTTGTGGTGAAAGCCAGCAAACAGAACCTCATTGATGCCCTGATGGTAGCAGATACCCAGAGCAGTGAGACACTGACTGTGATTGAAAAGGACCAAACCTCAAGTGTGGCAGAGCTAGCAGCCAGTTCAGTGTCCAGATCCAATGAGGAGTGCAACAGGGACACTGTCAGTGAAGGGCCACAGAAGCAGGGAAAGGTCACCAGTAACCTGGATCCAGAAGTACTCAGGCTGCAAATTGAGTTGCGCAGGATGGAGCTGGATTTCCAGGAGAAGAGGGAGAGCGAGAAAAGTGAGATGCAGACTGTGAGGCAGACTGAGAATGCTGAAAGGCAGAGCATGAGGAGTGTGAGCACCAGCAAGCCACAGAGGAGAGGAGAGAGAGAGAACACCAAGAGGCAGAGCGAGAACAGAGAAACGCTGACCGTGCGGAGCAGCAGCACCAGAGGCAACACAAACTGGAAAAGATACGACTCTGACCAGCGGCACCAGAGCAGGTAAGGGGCTTGGGTTTAACTGGGACTGCAGGATTGGGTTACAAATTGAACTCCAAATTAATAGCCAAATTTAAAGAGGGGGAGGATATGGATGCCTTTTTAAATTATTTTGAAAAAGTTTGTATTCAGGCTAAAAAATCCTAGAGAGTCCTGGAGCTTCCAGCTATCCCCACTAATTACCGGGAAAGCTTGGGATGCATTGGGTCAAATGGACAATGAGGACAGTGATGATTATAGCAAACTTAAAGCTGCACTGTTAAAAAAATTTGAATTAACTGCTGAATCATACAGAGCAAATTATGTAAGCTAGGGAGAAGCCCTGACATGAGCTACGAGGAGCTAGCCATGAAACAACATCAGTTTTTAAAACCTTGGTGGGAAGCAATTAAGGCAAACTCTGTTGATAAAATTGAAAATGTGATTTTATTAGAACAGTTTTATTGGGCATGCCCAGCATAGCTAAAAACCTGGCTAGAGGACTGAGATATCAAAACAGTGCAAGAGGCTGCTGAACTCTTGGACCGCTATACCAAGAGCAAACCTGCTCGGAGAGTGAATGGGGTGGGCATGGCAGTGCAGAAAGGGAAAAGCATGCCTTCAGGGCAGCTAAAACCTTCACTGCCTCCACCAAAACCAGTTAGACCCTAGTTTCAAAGAAAATATTTCTCTGAGAGAAGAAATGAATGCAGGTTGTGTAAAGAAACTGGGCATTTTGCCAAACAGTGTCCCAAAAAGGCAAGCAATAATACCCAACCGGGTGCCAGAAAAGAAGTAGGTTGTTTGTGTGTCCCTGAAAGCATGCCAGTGAACACGAGGGAACACATGTACCCAGTCATGGTGAATAGTGTACAGACGCAGGAATTAAGGGACACAAGGGCATCCCTGACCTTGGTAAAGGGGAATCTGATACAGCCTGGTCAGCATATACCCAATAAATACTTCACTGTACAGGACTTTGTGGGTGGGGAGAAAACATTGCCCCTCGCTAGTGTTCTCTTAGACTGGGGTGAAACAGGTGGAACTGTGCAACAGATGGCTATAGCTAAAATGTTAGCAGTGGATGTGATCCTGGGCAACAATCTCAAACAAGGGATGGAATGTGCAGTATCCTGTAGCCAAGTGGCAAGGGAAAATTGTAGTTCCATGAACCTGACAGAAGCCATTGTGAAAACCACTGAGAGGCTGGTTCCCTAGCCTGTGTCTCCAGATGGAGAAACTAATGAAAAGGGGGTAGAAATTACCCCAGTAGCAGGTAACCACACAGCTACAGAGGGTTACTCCAAAGAGGGAGGGGTGACTCATTGTCAGAGGGTTGGGACTGACAGTGATCCTAGGTGCCCTGATGCTAGTGCTAAGGACCTTAGTTTAGCAACTGAAGGGGACCTGCCCCATGCCTTTTGAATGTGTGAGGGGTTTGCAGCTGCTCAGAGAGGTGACCCTACTTTAGGGAAGCTGAAGGTTTGGGCAGACTCTGATGGAGCACAAGGAGAAGACAGCAGACGTAAGGTTTATTTTGAAAATAGACTTGTGTATACTCAAGCAGTACAGATAGAGGGAGGGAGGGATGCTAAGCAGGCAGCTTGTCATTCCCCACTGGTATCGTGAGCAGTTGCTCAAAATTGCACATGATATTCCCTTGTTTTGCCTTCTGGGAATCATGCACACTATTCAACGGTTGGCTCAGAATTTCTATTGGCCTAACTTCACCCAGCAGGTGAAGGAGTATTGCAGGTCTTGTCACCAGTGCCAAAAAATAAGGAAGGCGGGCAAGAAAACCCAAGCCACTCTGATTCCATTGCCCATAGTGAAGGAGCCATTCCAGAGGGTGGGAATGGATATTGTGGGTCCTGTAAAAACTCCCAGCTCCTCAGGGAAGAGATTCATCCTGACTGTGGTGGATTATGCCACCCGGTACCCAGATGCAGTCGCCCTATCCTCACTGAGGACGGACAAAGTGGCAGATGCCTTACTTGGGATTTTCTCCCATGTTGAGTTTCCACAGGAGGTAATCACTGATCGAGGGGGTTCCTTCATGTCGGACCTGATGAAATGTTTATAGGAGAAATGTGGGGTGGGGCAGAGATGCACGGCACCATATCACCCACAAGCCAATGGGCTTGTGGAAAAATTCAATGGTACCCTAAAGTCAGTGCTCCAGCCATTTGCTGAACAGCATGGGAGGGGCTGGGAGAAATACCTTTCCCACCTGTTATTTGCATACAAGGAGGTGCCCCAAGAGTAGACAGAATTTTCCCCCTTCAAACTCTTATATGGATGCTGGGTACGTGGGCCCCTAAATTTCATCCAGGAGGACTGGGAAGGCAAGCACGCCACCCAGGGAATTCCCATTGTGGATTACGTCCTTAGGTTTAGGGAAAGGCTGAAATAGCTTGTGGGGACAGCCCAGAGCAACCTGGCAGCTGCCCAACAGAAACAGAAAGTGTGGTACGACCGCAGAGCCAGAGCTCGCTCATACATGGTGGGTCAAGAAGTCATCGTCCTTATTCCGGTCAGGAAAGACAAGCAGCAGGTTGAGTGGGCAGGACCGTACAAAGTGGTTAGGAAAGTAAATGATGAACTACATTGTGGAGTTACTTGACAGAAGACAGACAGAAAGGATGTACCATGTCAACATGAAGAAGCCATATGCAATTAGGGCTGACATGGTGTTTGTAGTGTGTAGTCATGGAGAGGGGATGGCCGAAGGAGACCCGCTTCTAGACTTGCTGGAGGAAAGTAAGTGGGAGTCCTCTGTGGAAGCAGTAAAATTGCTCTCTAGCTGACCTCAGACCAGATCCAGGAAGTAAGGGAGGTTTTAGCAGACTTTGCCCCATTGTTTAGCTCCAAGCCTGGACTAAATCCCTTAGCAATGCACAATGTGGAGACAGAGACACAGATGCCCATACGGCAGACAGCATATCGGGTGTCAGAGGCTGTCCAAAGGGACATTAGGAGGGAAGTGTAGGAAATGTTGGATTTAGGGTTATTCCAGAGATCCCACAGCCCCTAGGCCTCACCTGTAGACCTTGTGCCTAAGCCAGATAGTTCTACTCATTTCTGTGTGGACTATCATGGACTGAATGCAGTCATGAAGTCAGACACCCACCCGATGTCCCGGACGGATGATCTCCTGGACAAGTTGGTACGTGCAACCTACCTTCCTACTATTGACCTGACAAAGGGGTATTGGCAGATACAGTTGACAGACAGCTAGGGAGAGGTTGGCCTTCATCACTCTGATAGGCTTATTTGAGTTTAAAGTAATGTCTTTCCGAATGAAGAACGCCCCAGCTACTTTCCAAAGGTTGGTGAACCAGGTGTTAAATGGTGCTGAGGAGTATGCCATGGTGTACCTGGATGACACTGACATCTTTAGTACCATCTGGGAGTAACACCTATCCCACCTTAAGGAAGTGCTGGGCAGGATACAGAGGGCTGGGCTCACTGTCAAAGCCGAGAAGAGCCAGGTGGCCATGGAAAAAGTGGCATACCTAAGGCATGTGGTAGGCAGGGGCAGCTCCCTCCTAACCAAATAAAGATAGAGGTAATCCAGGCGTGGCCCAGACCAGAAACACAGGTACATGACAACTCGCTCCCGTCAATTTGCTCCCACTAAATATGCTCCCGACAATTCGTCCCCTTGCAAACTCGCTCCCTTGCAAACCCTCTCCCGTCTATACACTGCCACATTGCTTCTTGAGAGAAAATAGCATGACACATCGTGAACACTCTCTCTCTCTCAAACAGCACATAAAATAGATTCAGTTTTCTTAGATACACAGCTGCATCCCTCCCCCCCGCAGCTTCCAATTAAGCCTATAGTGAAACCACTATAACATGCAAAAGTTCTATAAGGTTCTTGTTTTGGGACCTTCTGCAAATATAATTTGAAGTTGATAGTGATCGCTTGCGATGGAGATGATTAACCAGCTTTCCAAACGAGATTAACGAAGGATTAAATATGCTCCACCTCAACCTCACTGTAACATAACTAGTCTAGGAAGGGTGTATAAGGGTAGGGAGCAGATGTTCTAGCCCGGTAGCCAGTGCCTTTGCCAGGACCATACAGAGGCATTAATATATTAATTCAAAGCAATTATGAGACAAAGACTTCTGAAATGACTTTAAGAATTGCCAGTGTAGGTACTTGAATTCCACAGAACCAATAAAATCAGTCAAAACATTTCCTAACAGACGTGCCCCAAGACCTGAGCCCTTGATCGGGTGCACTTCGACTGCAGTGCAGCATTCTTCAATTGCTGCCGCCCGCCTCATTCTCCCATGGCTGAAGTCCCTCCCGGCTTTTCAAATTCGGCACCAGGCTGCTGCTTACTGATTGGTTGCCCACCGCTGGCCGATCTGTTTTGTAAACTAAAGAAAAAAGAAATAAAAAGAGCAGCTTTTCTCTGCTAACTTTCTTTACCTGCTCTAAATGTATGCTCCTGTTCTCGTTAACTGCTGCTGTTTTTTCCATTCACACAAGGAGCGTATTGTCGGGAGTGGGTAATTAAAGGAACAAAATGACTAGGGATGTATTGTCGGGAGCGAGATATCAGGGAGCATATTGTCGGGAGCGTATTGTCGTGCTCCTCAGAAACACAGAAGCAGGTAAGGAGTTTTCTAGGGACAGCAGGGTACTACAGAAAATTTGTACCCAATTACAGCGCCCTGTCTGCTCCCCAATCTGACCTGACAAAGAAAAGGATGCCCAAGAAAATTACCTGGGGCCTGGCCTGTGAGGAAGCCTTTTCCAAACTAAAGGAGGCACTGTGCAGTGCTCCTGTTTTGACAAGTCCTGACTATAGCAAAACCTTTATAGTTCAGACTGATGCCTCAGATATGGGTATTGGAGCAGTCCTGAGTCAGACATCCAGCCAAGGGACAGATCACCCAGTAGTGCACCTAAGTAGGAAGTTAATTCCCAGGAAGCAAGCATACTCCATGGTGAAAAAGGAGTGTCTTGCCATAGTGTGGGCCCTAAAGAAATTTGGCTGATGCAGATGGGAAAGAACAATGGTAGATTACTAACATGGAGTCTTGCTTTGCAAGGGTATGATATGACAATTGTACATAGGGCTGAAGCAAAAAATCAGAACCCAGATGGGCTATCTAGGGTCTATGAGGAGTGAACTGATTTGGGAAGCTCATCCCATGCAGGAGATAGAGCCCCCAAATTCAGTCAAGGTGGGGAAGAATTGTGACACTTGGACAACTGGTTCTGATCACAGTATCATTTTTTGTTATAAAAAATGGGTTATGGACTGTCTCTCTTGAAAAATGCTGAAACAGGATGTGAGATCTCTCTCTCACACACACACACACACACACACACACACACACACACAGGTTTTAGATACAAGGTGTTACCTGGAAGGCAAGAA
This sequence comes from Neoceratodus forsteri, assembly GCA_016271365.2. NCBI lineage: Eukaryota > Metazoa > Chordata > Ceratodontiformes > Ceratodontidae > Neoceratodus > Neoceratodus forsteri. Next base: position 1,023,550,272 of record CM028135.1, on the reverse strand, counting down.
GCTAATTATAGGCTAGAAGATACCTAACTGCCAAGATAGATCATAAACTTGTATAACGCTTAGAGGAAGAAGAGCAGGGGTATGACATTTTAGTGCAAAGTCGTAAAAGAGGCTTTGAAGTCCTGGAAAGGGCAAACTAATCATAGATCAAAGAGAGTCATTTGAAGAACATGAGTTATGCTGAGGTTGCAGAATTTAATACTTGGAAAAGACATCCTGTTTTTATATAGATTTTTTTTATATATTCTGATAGGGAGGAGCTAGGTGACCTCATGCAAAGAGGTGGGCAAAGCCAGCTTTCAAACATTATTCTGTTTTACTTCAGAGACCCTTTTATCTAGACTCTGACAAAGAAACATCTGTGAGCACTTTAAGCAGGTATTTAGAGAGAGAGAGAGAGAGAGACAAAACCTAAGTACTGTAGTAGGAATTATACTGTTAAAACCTTGTTCTTTTAATAGATTTGTATGTCTTGTGATGTAATAATTCTGTATTTTATGTGTTACATATTTTTTATCTATTTTAGTAAAACTCTATTTTTAAAGCCTACTTGATCTGTCTTTCATTTCTTTCCTTTTACAAGTGGAGTATATATGGTTAAAGCAGACTCTGTACATAAGCTTGAATGGTGATACCAAACTGGATAAAGGTAAGCATTTTAAATCTGAGGTCTTTTATTACAGTTTTTAAGGGTTAATTTCTGTACACCTGGTTAGGTGCCCATAGGCAAAGATACCTGGCCCCCTGAAAACAGAATTATCTGAGCCTGTGCATTGGGTACTCTAACAAGAGGTTCACAGTTTGAATTCCTCCAAGACTTGAGACCAAAGGTTGATTCAAATCCACAAAAACAGACAAGAGGGTTTCCTGTTAACTGTTCACAAGACTGCACTTGGAGGTTGGCACTTTGGGAGCAGAGGGCTGACCTGCTGAGTGGGTTTGTGACAACCCTTACCTGAAACTTGGTGCTGTGGTGAAGCAACGGTGAGTGACACAGCCCTCCACACTCCAACTCAGCTGCTCACTGTTTAGCAGAAGCAGGGAGCTCACTGTTTCTGTCAAATGTCAGGTGATGAGTTGGTGTGTGTAGGGCTGTGTCACACGCCATTGCTTCACTGCAGTACTGAGATTCAGGTAAGGGTGATATGGAGGGTGGATTCTTGGTGCCGCAGGAGAAATGGTGGGCCATTAGACTCCAGCAAGATATGGGTGGGGGGCAGAATATAACTATTCAGAAACTGGGCCAGATCTGTGTTGTTGGGTGGCCCAGGCATCCCACATGTGAGTGGTGGGCTAGTGATCACCTAGGAGATTGTCAAACTAGGGTAGGCTTTCACTGGTACAAGGACAGGGATTGGATGGAGCAGGGACCACTGGACACCAGGGAAATTGTGTGTAGACATGGGGCATGGGTGTGGGTGGGGAGAGAGACAGCTAGACACCAGGGAAATTGTGTGTGTACTTCAAGCATGGGTGTGGGTGGGGGGAAGGGAACACTGAACACTGGGGAAATTGTGTGTGGACATCAGGCATAGGTGAGGATGGAGGGAGGGGCTGCTAGATGCCAGGAACATTATGTGTGTAAATCAGGCATAGGTGCAGGTGGGGGAGGGACCACTAGACACTATAGAAATTGTGTGCATGTACCGGCCAAGGAATCAGGTTGCGGGACCACTAGCACCAGAGAAATTTTGTATTATTTGCAGGTAAAAAATATATGGTTGCCCATTATGGATAAATGCACCCTGTCTGAACTATAGCGCCGGTATCTTCTCCACCACCTCGTCATGCCGTATACTCTGTCCCTCATTAAATGATACGCACCTTCCCACTCTACTGTTCATTCACCTTCTAACCTTTTCTATATCCTTATGCTGTCTGGTTTGCCTCCACACCTGCTGTGGTACAATCTCTGATCACATTATCGTGATCTTTGGCCACCATACCTTAAAAATCTTGATGTCCCTTTCAATGTTATTAAAAATATCCAGGCAGGGGCCATGCTCTACATAATTTCCCCCAGATGTATTGTAAGGAGGTCTGGGTCCTTATTGTTGCTCCTCATCTCTGTTAGTAATGGAAGAAGCTGCCCCATCTCATCCCTCATATTCCTTTCCATGTGATCCATATTGCGCTGTGGTCCAAGCCCAGTTGTTTTCTGCCTAGTTTCTGTGCCACCTCCCTTTCCACTCAATAAATGTATGGGTGCCTCACAATCCTAATGTCCTTTCTGCGTCTTGCATCTATAACACATGAAAGAGAGAATCTTTTAGAGGTCTGTTTTTCATCCTCTCCAGCCTCACCCTTTCCCTCCCCCTAACCCCCTTTCTTTTCCACAGTTCCTGTTGGGGAAGAAGCAAAATGACAGGGTTAGTGCATTGTATTTCTGATATATTTCTTTTAGCAATCAGATGTCCATCATCCTGTAGCTTTTATGCCATCTCCCTGTATCCCCCGTGTTGCCGCTTCTGAAGCTGTCCAATCTGAAAGGAGTGGGATGAGAATCTATCCGGGTTCACCCCCAATTTCTTGAAGCTCTGTTTTAGCACTCCTGACACTTGACTTCCTTTTACCTCCTTCCCATTCTCATGTATGAAAAACAAACCCTTTTGCTTTGGCCTTAGCCTCTGATATTCCCTTGTCCACTTGCATGGGCAGATGCCACCATTCGGAATGGGTTCTATGTTGACCCACAGCCCCTTTCCAGTCTGGTCCATCTTTGATCTTGCTATCCACAGCAAAAGGGTCTCCCCTTCCCAGTGAAAGTCTTCATCTTAAATTCCCTGTCCTGCAGTGGGTTTTGATGGCCCTACCAACTTTGATACTCAGAATGCTCCCTTATGCAGCACTGCAAACAAGGACTTGAACAGCACCCCTTCATGTGGGATGTAACACATTTGTGTTAATGCTGCCATTACCTTTTCTAGTAGCTACTCTGATATTGGTTCTCTCTTATCCTCCCCCTTTTAGCATCTGCCACCCCATCATCATTCTCTTTACTAAGGTGCTCTTGCATGGCTCACCCCAGCCCTTCATCAGGCTCACCCATCCTATTGCTGCCAGATGTACCCCCATGGTGGCATGGGCCAAGCCCTCCTGCCAGCTTACCACAACAAGCCCACCCACCTGTTCCTTTGCAACTGCCCCACTTACCTCCATTGCATGGCATGCTCTGAATACCTGAAATGCCTTCCACAAACTCTCATAAGCTTTTAAAGTGTTGTCCACCCATCAGTTGCAAAAGAGGTATTCAACTCCATCCAACCAATCTCCCACGATTCCTCTGGGATCTTCTATCCTGCCAGGGCTGCTCTGGGTGCTTGTGCCCGGAACCTCTCCATCTATATACAGGAGAGGCTGTCAGCTATGGCATCCCTCTCTCCCACAATGTGCCTAGCCCGAAAACTCATATTGAGCTTCAACCCTTGCAAAACCAACTGCCACAAGATGTGCAGCACTAGCCTTGATTTTGACCCTCTGTTGCTCAGCACATCGACCACCACCTTGTTGTTACACCGGAATGTAATCTGCTGGTTCTCCAGCCATTTTCCCCACATTTTCGTCACAGCCCAAATCAGGAATATTTCCAAAAATGTAATAACTTTGGCAGCCACCTCTGAACCCATTCCTGTGGCCATGGTTCTGACACCCACTTCCCCCGGAAGTAGGCTCCCACTCCATAACCTCCAGACACATCCGTATAAAGTTCTAAATCCATGTTCAAAAGCCATTGCTCCTGCCAAATGGCTATCCCATTGTATGTGTTTAGAAATTGCTCCCATATCTTTAAATCGTCCTTGATCTCCACCTCAAGGTTGACCCAAATCTGTGGCTTTGAACCCTGACATAGCCCTCATCAGCCGTTGTGTAAATGCACGTCCTGGTCCTATAGCCCTGCATGCAAAATTCAAGTGACCCAACAATTGCTGAACTAAGAGTAAGGGCACTCTTTTCCTTTTCCCAACCTCTGTCAGCAACCTCCTCAGCTTAATCACTTTCTGACTCGGCAGGCAGAACACCCCCCGCCCTGCATCTGCTTCTATCCCTAAGAATTCTAAACATCTGCTAGGGCTTTCTGTTTTCTCTTCCACCAATAGCACCCCTAGTTCCCCACACAATTCCTGAAAATCCTTTAACATTGCCTGCACCTCCTCTTTTCACTTGCCTATGAATAGGAAATCATCCAGGTAATGGACTACTGTACTGTGTCCATACCTGACATTAAATACCCACTGTAACCAGGATCTAAACCTCTCAAAAGTTGTACATGCCACTGAACACCCCATTGACATGGCTTTGTCAAAATAATACTCTCCATTGACCTGAAAACCCAACAGCTCCCGGTCCTCTCTCCAGACTGGTAATAGTCGAAAGGTGGACTTCATGTCTGGCTTTGTCAACCATGCTATTTTCCTTGCCCTAATGATATCCACCACATCCTCCAAGGTCCCATAGGAAACCCTGCTCTCTTCCTCTGCTGTAAAATCATTGACAATCCATTTTCTGGGTAGGATATGTGACGTATCACCCGGTACTCCTCTTCTTGTTTTTTAGGCACTAAACCCAAGGGAGACACCCATAGGTGAGGGAAAAGGTCCTTCTACCCTCTCCACCTCTTTTTCCTTTCCAGTCTTTTCTTTCCTTGTATTAATTTGAAATTCTTTGCCCATGTCAGAATTCTCTCCCCTTTGTGATATAAATTAAAACCCCTCTGAAAACCTTCTATCAAGTCTAACCTGGCCTCTGTATCTGGGTACCCCTTCATCTATTGCTCTAAGATTTCTCCCTTAATTGGGGTTTTGGCCAAAGGGAAAAATCTTATGTCCCTTTCATTTTCCTCCCAGGTGGTAACCCCTCCCCCCAGTGTACCCCCACCCCCACCCAATACTGTCCCAGTGTGCCTCTCTCTGCCCCCCAAAAGGAATAATTTCCTTTTCACCCCCGAGGTACTGTCACTGTACAACCTGCACTGAGAGGCCGAGTGTGCATCCCCATATTTTGAACCTGCATGTCTAAATCTGCAATGGGGGAAGGAACAGTGCGCCCTATTGTACCCTCAACAACACTTTTCGTATTGTACTCCCCCCTTTTGCCATTCCCCTTCTGCTCCCCCGCTACTGTCATTTTTTTCCACCACAAATCATTGTGCCTGGAATCCCACCGGCAGTCAGGTCCTGAACTTTTCATCATACTGTAGCCAATTCATGCCCCCCACAATCTTATACACATTTATATGCATTTCTGATAACTAAGGAGTATGCCAAAAATGGAATCCCTAACTCTGTCTTTTTCTCCTGAGCCTTGGCGCTGTAATATATGAAACCTAAAGTCCACACCTCCCACGTTTTCCCTTTGTATGTGGGCCCCTTCTGCTCCTCACCTTTCTTCACCAGCACCACTTCCGCAGCTAGCTCCCTTTTGCTAAAACTCTCCTTTTCTTCATACAGTTCTGCTGTCTTTTTATCCACCAGGGCAAAAATGTCCACAAACTCTCCCTTGAAAATGTTTTCCTTCATTGCCACTGGCACATGATCCCCTATTCATACCGCCCTTCCTCTTTTTTCTGATCCCCCGGTTCCTTTTCTTTCTCTCCCATCCATTCCACCTCTTTCTTACCTTTTTCTAACTCTCCCAGCACATTATGCAACTTTGTAATACCATCACCGCCCATACCCAACAATAATTGCTCTACATATTCTTTCCTACTGCTCTCCAATGTCACCGCCGTACCTGGTTCTTTTTGTGGTTCCTTTGTTGGTCCTGGGGTCAGCCTGTCTACTGATTCTATCCCATTCTGTGGTCCAGGTATCAGGGCCTGTGGGCTAGGCCTGGGTTCTGGTCCAGCTGGGCCCCGCCTGGTTGTGGTGCCAAGGGTGGGGAAGGGTCTGCTGGTGGGAAGCTAGGCACCGATCCTGGGTGTGGCCTAGTCCCCTGTCCTGAATTGGGTTCTGGACCAGGAGTCAGCCCCCTTGGATCCAGTGAAGGTACTGGGTCAGGGATCAAATCAGGTACAGGTTGTTGCCCCAGAGAACTTGTTCTGGGACATTTAGGAGCTGGAGCCCCTAGTCCCTTCCCCTTCTCATCTGCACCTCTCCGCACTTTCCCTATTGCTCTCTCTTTCTGGGGTGTCCCATCCCCCCTCTGCATCATCTACAGTGTCCAGGACTTTGTGGGCCCTGTCCACCAAATCCAGAATCATTTTCAAGGTGTCTGCCTTCATCTCCCTGGATTCTCTTGTGTCCATTCAGCACCTGCTAGTAAAAGAGAGTCATATTGTTACTTTCCTTGTCCACATTTTTAATTTATTCTCTATATTTGGATTTTGAACCCCTATTCCCCTTTTTTCTTTCCCTCCGCTTTCATCCCTTTTGCCCAAAAATGCTTCTTTTTCACAACCCGCTTGTGTGCCTGCGGCCTGCTACCTTTATCAACAGGCAATGCCTCAAAAAAAATTTTTTTCATCCCCTCTGACCAACCTTTGCCTTCAGACCTGGCAGCTCTGTACTGGCAGCCGACATAAGCAACCCATTGCGTTCCAAAATACTGGTTCCTATGCGTACTTATCCAATCCCCAAAATGGCGTCCGACGCTTGGGCTCCTAAGTAAAATGGTGGCCAACATGCATAGCCCTTTGTGAGCCTATCCTCATCCCAAAATGGTGGCCACCACATGGCTACTAGAGTGAAGGCGGCCTTCATGCACATCCCCACGTGTGTTAAAATGGCGGCCGTCCTGCGTGAGTATTCTCCTCCTCAAAATGGCGGCCACCGCATGTGCCATTAATGGCGTCTATTCATGTCAGTAAGCAGCAACACACTGTCTCCTAGTTTCCCTTGGCAGCTTCACACTGCCTATCCATCCAGGTCTTCTGCCTTTTCTATCCATGGTATGCCTCCCCACTCACTCTCTTTTTTTTGTCATGGAGCACACCCGCCCTGTGATCTGCTATAACTATTCTGCTGCCAGCTTGGTCAAAACAACCATCCTGCTCTCTCGTTCTCTGCTGCCTCACTCGTTTTTCTAATTTTTTAATTTTTTCTCACTGCTGCTCGTTTTCTCTTCACTCACCCTTTGCCCAAGTCGCGGACTCATCCCCCCCAACCCTTCTAACTCCACTTCATTTCCTATGCATTAAGCCTTGATCTGGTCTTTTCTTCGGTCTCCCCATCCGAGCAAAACCCATTTCCTTCTCGGATCCAAATTGCGTTTCCCTTCTGGTGCTATTCACAACCCGCGGAGTCCTGCCAGCCCAATAATTGGTTCCCATGTGGTCTACTTTCAATCCGACCAAGATGTTCTGCATGCTCTATTTCAAACTGCAAAACCATTGACTGCTGAAAACCACTCCACCAATGCTTACTTGCTGTGTTGCTCACCTCTTTCTGGACACCTCGCCTTGTTCCGACTTCAGCTGCCATGCAGCCTTAGGTCATTGCAGGCCATTACCATCTTGCTGAGGGACTCCTCCTTATCGGTCTAGTCCTGCACACCCCCACTGTGCAACTCTTCCCTGCCCATACCAGATCATTGCTATATCATGCACCTTAGCCACGCTTGCTACTCAGATTTAAACAACCCCATCAGTAATTCTTTCTTTTTCAACACTATTTCTTGTCTACTACCTCATTTTTCCACGCCGCAGATCCGACTTCACAAACAATCTTATCTGCCAACAATTGCATAGCTCTTACCATAATAAATAACAAAATCAACCAATGTCTCATTGGTACCATACAAATCAATCAAAAACTTCCTCATTACCTAATGTTTTTCTTCAAGGAACTCTCTGACTGGCAAGCTAGATGAGAAAAATTCTTCCCAGCCTAGCAAAAAGTGGAACTCCTTCTTGCCCCTCCCCTGGCCTTGCCTCCTTGCCCCCTATTCGCCCCAGGATCCTCCCTCTCCTGCTGCCATTCCCCTTTCCCATTTGACACTTCTCCCCCTTTCTGACCTCACTATGCCCTGGTCCCTGACTCTCTTCTTTCTCCATCTGGGTCATTGGCCTGGAACAAAGGGGGTTGCCCTTTATGACAACCCTGCTTATTTGCTGGTCTCTGTTGTTTGATAGCTGCCTGGGTGGTGGATGCTCACAGCCATTCAGGAACTAAGATTTATCCAACCCATTTTCTAAATTTTATTACTTTATTTGCATCACTGAAATTTGGCAGTTTACTCTTTCCTGGTTGCAGCTGCCTTTCATATATTGTGCTGTAACCTTTGTAATATGCTTGACATTTGTACCTCATTGACTGTTTTTTTCTCTTTAATGTCTTCACCTTATTTATAAACTGTTTTCATTTATTTATTTGTTAATTTATTTCTTTGTTTCATTTTGTGTGACCACTAAATTTACTTGGCAAGAATCTGTCTACTTTCAGGTATGCACATCCAAAACTAGCACGCTCTAACCTTTGCATTGGTCACAAAATATAATTCACATTTCTACTGAGGAGTGCTATGTGGCATGTAACAGACAAACCAACAGGATCCAGTGCAACCCCCCCAAAAACAATGGCATATCTTAGAAATTAAACATTTTAACTGTCTGAATTGGCTTTTCTTACTTTAAACTCCATGAAAAAGAGGGGTCCTTTTAATCATAAGATTGAAATTCCATAACTCCCACAACTCTAAACACCTCAAAAACTATCATGCTGTAACCTAAGTTTTGGTTCTCCTTGTAGCATGCTCCCTTTGATAACCAGTGAAATTTCCTGGGTGAAAACACGTTATTAAAAGGAGCCAATTAGGCAATGCACTTTATATTTAAGAGTAGCCACTGAAGGCATTTCAGAGCTCTATGTAAGATAATCATGTCATACCCTTGCAAGGCAAGACTCCATCTTAATAGTGTACCATTAGATTTTCCCATTTGGGTCAGCCAATCCAGGGGGTTGTGGTCTGTTTGTACCTCAAAATGCTGCTCATATAAGTATGGCTCTAACTTCTTTAACGCCCACACTATGGCAAGACACTCTTTTTCCACAGTAGAGTAAGCCTGCTCCCTGGGAAGTAACTTTTTACTCAGGTACATTACAGGGTGATCTTTCCCTTGGTTGGATGTCTGACTCAGTACTGCCCCAATACCCATATCTGAGGCATCATTCTGGACTATAAAGGGTCAGCTATTGTAAGGACTTGTCAATACAGAAGCACTGCACAGTGCCTCCTTCAGTCTAGTAAAGGCTTTTTCACAGGCTGGTTCCCAAGTAGTATTCTTAGGAATCTTTTTCTTTACCAGGTCAAACAAGCTAGCATCCAGGGCACTGTAATTGGGTACAAATGTCCTATACTACCCTGCTGTCCCTAGAAAACTCCTGACCTGCTTCTGCATTTCTGGTCTGGGCCATGCCTTGATCACCTCTATTTTCACTTGGTTAGGATGGAGCAGTCCCCGGCCTCCAACATGCCCGAGCTATGCCAGTGAGCTTTGACAGTGAGCCCTGCCCTTTGTATCTTGTCCAGCACTTCCCTAAGGTGGGACAGGTGTTCCTCCCAGATGGCACTAAAGATGGTAATGTCATCCAAGTATGCCACAGTGTACTCCTCAGCACCGTTTAATACCTGGTTCACCAACCTTTGGAAAGTGGCCAGGATGTTCTTCATTCCAAAAGGCATTACTTTAAATTCAAATAAGCCTATTGAAGTGATGAAGGCAGACCTCTCCCTAGCTCTGTCAGTTAACTCTACCTGCCAATACCCCTTTGTCAGGTCAATAGTTGTAGGGTATGTCGCCCCTCCCAACTTGTCCAGGAGTTTATCCATCAGGGGCATCGGGCGGGCATCTGACTTCGTGTCTGCATTCAGTCCATGATAATCCACACAAAAATGAGTAGAGCCATCTGGCTTAGACACAGGGACTATGGGTGAGGCCCAGGGGCTGTGGGATCTTGTATTACCCTTTAATCCAGTATTTCCTCCACCTCCATCTTTATATCCTTTTGGACAGCCTCTGACACCTGAAATGCTGTCCACCTTATAGGTGTCTGTGTCCCTGTCTCCACATCATGCGTTACTAAGAGGGTTAGTCCAGGCTTGGCCCTAAACAGGGGGGTGAAGTCTGCTAAAACCTCCCTTACTTCCTGGATCTTGTCTGGGGCCAGCTGGGGTGACAATTTAACTGCCTCCACAAAGGACTCCCGCTTGCCTTCTTCCAGCAAGTCCAGAAGGGGGGTCTCCTTCATCTGTCCCCTCCCCAGGAGTACATACTGCAAACACCATGTCAGCCCTATTAGCATATGGCTTCATCATGTTGACATGATACTATATTTCTGTATGCCTTCTGTCAGGTAACTCTATGATATAGTTCACATCATCTACGTTCCTAACTACTTTGTACGGTTCTGCCCACTCAGCCTGCAGCTTGTCTTTTCAGACCGGAATAAGGAACATGACTTTCCTACCCACCATGTACGAGTGAGCTCTGGCTCTGCAGTGGTACCACACTTTTTGTTTCTGTTGGGCAGCTGCCAGGTTGCTCTGGGCTGACCGCATAAGCTCCGTCAGCTTTTCTCTAAACCTATGGACATAATCCACTATGGGAGTGCCCTGGGTGGCGTGCTTGCTTTCCCAGTCCTCACAGATCAAGTCTAAGGTCCCACATACCTGGTGTCCGTATAAGAGCTCTAAGGGGGAAAATCCTGTCAACTCTTGGGGCACCTTCCTGTATGCAAACAACAGGTGGGGAAGGTATTTCTCCCAGTCCCTTCCATGCTGTTTAGCAAATGCTTTGAGGATTGACTTTAGGGTACTGTTAAATCTTTCCACAAGCCCATTGACTTGCGGGTGATATGGTGTCGTGCACCTCTGCACCACCCCACACTTCTCCCACAAACATTTCATCAGGTCCAACATGAAGGAACCCCCTCAACTGGTGATAACCTCCTGTGGAAAAAGAACACGGGAGAAAATCCCAAGTAAGGCATCTGCCACTTTGTCTACCCTCAGTGAGGATAGGGCGACTGCCTCTGGATACTGGGCAGCATAATCCACCACACTCAGGATGAACCTCTTCCAGGATGAGCTGGGGGTATTTGAAGGCCCCACAATATCCATTCCCACCCTCTGGAATTGCTCCTTCACTATGGGCATTGGAATTAGGGTGGCTTGGGTTTTGTTACCTGCCTTCCCTATTTCTTGGCACCGGTGACAAGACCTGAAATACTCCTTCACCAGCTGGGTGAAGTTGGGCCAAGAGATATTCTGGACAAACTTCTGCATAGTGTGCATGATTCCCAGATGACCAGACAAGGGAATATCATGTGAAATCCTGAGCAACTGCTCATGGTACCCCTGGTGAATGACAAACTGCCTGCCTATCACCCCTCCCTCGGCCTTATCATCCTGAGTATACATCAGTCCATTTTCCCAATAAACCTTATGTTTACTGTCACCTCCCTGTGCTCCATCAGAGTCTGCCCAAGTCCTCAGCTTCTCTAGAATAGGGTCACTTTTTTGAACTGCTGCAAACTCCTTACACATTCGCAAAGCATGGGACAAGTCCCCTTCAGTCTTTAAACTAGGGTCCCTAGCACTAGTGTTAGGGCACTCAGGATCACTGTCATCCCTAACACTCTGACAAATGGGTCACCCCTCCTTCTTCAGAGTAACCGTCCATATTTGTGTGGTTAACTGCTACTGGCGAAGTTTCTGCCCACTTTTGATTAGTCTCCATATCAGCAGACACAGGCTGGAGAACCAGCCTCCCAATCATTTCCACAATGGCTTCTTTGGGGTCCAGGGAACTACAATTTCCCCTTGCCCCTTGGCTATGGGTAACTGCACACAACATCCCCTGTTTGAGATTGTTGCCAAGGATGATGTTAACTGCTAAACTTTTGGCTACAGCCACCTGTTACACAGTTCCCCTATTTCACTCCAGTCTAGGAGAACAGTAGCGAGTGGCAATGTGGTCTCCTCACCAGTGAACCCTTGTACAGTTACAAAGTTATTGGGTATAAGCTGACCAGGTTCTACCAGATCCCCTTTTACCAGTGTCAGGGATGCCCCTGTGTTCCTTAACCCTTGTGTCTGTACACTATTCAATGTGACTGGGTGCATGAGTTCCCTCATGTTCACAGGCATGCTTCCAGGGACACATAAACAACCCAGTTCTTTCCTAGCCCCATTTTGTGTATTGCTTACCCTTTTGGAACACTGTCTGGCAATATGCCCAGTTTCTTCACAAACCCAACATTCATTTCTTTTTCCAGAGAAATATTTTCTCTGAAACCTGAGGCAAACTGGTTTTGGTGGAGGCAGAGAGGGTTTTAGCTGCCCCAAAGGTGTGCTTTTCCCTTTCTGCACTGCCATGCCCAACCCATTCACACTCAGAGCAGGTTTCTCTTGGCATAGCTGTCCGAGAGTTCTGCAGCCTCTTTCACTGTTTTGGGATCACAGTCTTCCAAACAGGTTTTCAGCTCTGCTGGGCATGCCCCCAAAAACTGCTCTAACAATACAGCATTTTCAATTTTATCTACAGAGTTTGCTTCAATTCCTTCCCACCTACATTTTAAACATTGACGTTGTTTTGGCTAGCTCCTCATAACTCATGTCAGTTTTCCTGAACTTACAGAATTTAGCTCTGCATGTTTCTGCAGTTAAATCAAATTTTTTTTAAAGTGCAGCTTTAAGTTTGCTGTAATCATTACTGTCCTCATTGTCTATTTGAGCCAATGCATCCCAAGCTTTCCCAATAAGTAGCGGGGATAGCTGGAAGCTCCAGGACCCTCAAGGAATTTTTGACTGAATAGAAACGTTTTCAAAGGAATTTAAAAAGGCATCCATATCCTCCCTCTCTTTAACTTCTGCTATCAATCTGGAATTCAGTTTGTAACCGAGTTCTGTAGTTCCAGTTAAACCCAGGCCACTTACCTGCTGTGGTGCTGGTGGTTGGAGTCGTAGCTTCTCCAGTTCATGTTGCCTTTGGTGCTCATGCTCTTCATGGTCTGCCTCTCACTGTTCACGTTCCCTCTTTTCCTCTGCTGCTCGTTTCTCTCATTCTGTTTCTCGACATTCCTGCTCACTCTTCTCCTCTGTGGCTCACTGTTCTTACTTCCTCTTCTCCTCTGCAGCTTGCTGCTCTAACTTCTCTTCTCTTCTCTTCTCTTTCTCTTCTCTTCTCTTCTCTTCTCTTCTCTCTCTCTCCTCTCCTCTCCTCTCCTCTCCTCTCCTCTCCTCTCCTCTTCTCTTCTCTCTCTCTGGAACTCCAGCTCCATTCTGCACAGCTCAATCTGTAGCCTCATTGCTTCTGGCTCCAGAATGCTGGTGACCATCCCATGCTGCTGTGGTTCTTCGCTTGCACTGGCCCTGCTGTCCTTCCCAAAGGATTTGGACACTGCACTGGCCGCTAGTCCCTTCACACCCAGGATTTGGTCTTTTACAGTCACTGATGGTGACTCAACACTCTGGACATCAGCGGTCATCAGAGCATCCACGAGGTTTTGCTTGATGACTCTCCCCTCATGCAGGACTCCTCTCTCCTTGCACAACTGCTTCAGGTATTCTGCAATGTGCTCACTGTAATTGGAAGCCATCTTCTTCCCTAACTATGGCTACTCTAACTTGCACTTTGGAAAAAAAAATAAAACAGGTAGGAACTTGACTGTAAGCAAAATGATATAGTGCTGTTTCCTTTTTAAAAATAAATCACTACCTTATTTTGCAAGTGAGCTGTACAGTATTAAGCTGACACACTGAACAGTTAAAGCTTGTATTACTAATACTATCACACCACTGATAACCAAATCTGTCACAAACACACTCAGCAGGTCATACCCTCTGCTCCCACTGTGCCAAACTCTGAGAGCAATAGTGTGAACAGGTAACAGACAGGGTAACCCTCCTGTCTGATTTTGGGTCTAAATCACTGTTAGTCTCAAATTCTGGGGGGATTCAAACTGTGAATCTTATGCTACTGTACTCAATGTACAGGCACAGATATGTACCCTCTTCAAGGAATGCGGTACAATCTTATGACAGGGGTACCCAGCCAGGCTTCCAAAATGAACTCTTAAATCTCTATAAGAGACTTTAGGTATATTCTTACCTTTTTCCAGTTTAGTAACACCATCAAGCTCTTGAACAACTTTGTCGGACTAAACCATCTATACATCACATGCAAAAAAGAACTGGCAGACACCCAGGCAGTCTCTTGATAAAAATATTTTACTAAAAGATGATAAAAATATGTAAAATGTAAACACAGAACAATATATCAAATAGCATACAATCACTTAAAAGAAAAGAAAAGAAAAGAAAACTACCGAACAAACTCCTACCAACATACAGTTAGATATTTTCTATCTAATGTATTACATCTAAGTGTCTGTAAAGTTAGATCAGAGCTGTCTCTCTAGAGTTCCAAGATGGTATATGATAAACAGAACATACACAAGTCTTAGTTTAAACTGTGTCTCTCCACACCCCTTCTGTGAGTATTCTAGCTCCTTCTTTAAGAATATAAAAAAAATACAAAATAGGATGGTATATTAAATAAGGTGACATCAGCAAAAACCCATTTCCAAAATTATGAATCTTTAATCCACCAGCTCTCTTGAAGTTTACAACCCTGCAATTATGCCACCCAGGTGTGAGATAGCCTGACAGGAATCAGCTAAATGATGTCCTGTCCTGCAAAAGCTGTATATTTAGCTCCCCAACTTCAAAGCAGCAACAGGTCATAAAAAGGCCATAAAATGCAATATCTCAAGGAAGTTAATTACATTACAGAGATCTCCTGGTCAATTATATATCCTGCAGTTTCACTGAAACCTGGGGGGGGCACTCATGGAGCACAGGCTGTCTTACGTGAGACAATCAAATACTATATTTTCATATTACAAATAGTATGCAATAATCATAACCAGCCAGCCAAGTGTCACAAGCAGTATGTAGCAGGGGAGCATGGATGCTTTGTAGGCCATCCAAGCCTAGTCTCTTGTTCCGATAAGGGACGTGATGTCAGCAGAGATCCAGGGCAAGTGAGAGCCCCTGACAGGAGTCTGCCTAAGGGAGACATAGTAGTCCCACATAGTTAAGAACTTGTGCTTAAAATACTCCAGTGCAGAGTCAATAGATACTGTGTGGGGGATAAAGAATCAGTCTGTGGCTGCTAGGTCATTTAAGAGTGAGGTAAGGTCCAGGGATTTATATGACCTTGTTAGGATGGATCTGGGGGAGAGGCTTTAGGCCTGAATATTTTCCAAATCATGTAAATCATATGGTGGTTGCATAGTGAGTCAGATATTAGGCCAGCGGCAATTATACGATGCTGGTAAGAGGTAAGGGATCAGTCTAGGAGAGAGTGATTGTTCGATTTTGAATTCAGATGAGTTGGTTCAGAGATCAGCTGTGTCTGGTTGAGAGCAGCTACCTGGTTACAGACCTTATGGGTAGTACTGGAAAGCCAGTTTAAGTTGAAATCCCCCAAAATATGTAGCTTGCCTCCAATGGCACAGGATTTCAAGGAGCCGAGGTGGGCCAAGATTGTCATAGAAGGGGAGTCAGGGGTGCAGTATGAACCAGCTATGAAAACTGGGGCAATGTGGGGGATGGAGGATTTGATCAGCAAGGCATCGATGGTCTGAGGGTGAGCTGGAATGAAGACAGGGTGAACTAGATGGAGGTGGAGATATACATAGCAATGCCACCTCCCCTTTAGTTACTGGGCAGTCATGGGAGTTAACAGTGTATCATGGGATATGGGATTTTGGAGTCCTTATCATGGTGCTTTAGCCATGTTTTGGAAATGAAAAGGATGTCTGGCTTTAGAGAGATAACAGTTGGCTGCACCACGGTTATTTTGCGCAGAAGGCTGCAGATGTTTAGGTGCATCAACTTTAGGCAATGAGGTGGCAAAAGTGGGGTGGTGGTTGGCCCTGGATTAGGCTCGATGTCTCCTGAAAGTAGAAGTAGAAGTGTCACTATCATTTTTGTAAATAACAAGGACTGCTGAGGCTTTTGGTTTGGGGTAGATGCTGAAAGTCATTTGCTGGGGTTTGCAGGATGGGAGACTTTAAGGCTATGAGGCCAACATGAAAAAAGGGTGAGAGGAGTGATGGTCTGCAGAGACCTTGAAGTAGATTGGAAGCTTGGTGTGACATGGTTGAGAGGGTAACAGAGCTAAACAGGTGGACTGGCATGAGGAAAAGTGACAACCATCCATCCTGCTGAATTGGGTAGGTGAATGGAGGGAGTGATGCTAAAGGTAGCTGGGAAGCAAGTAGAGCCAGGTAGAGAGGAAGCATGGTGAGTCATTGCTGGGGTGGTCTGCTAGTTAATAGCTATGCACACAGCAGCCTTTGGTGGGGGAAGAATATAAGCTACTAATGGGAAAGTTGACTGGTTATTTCATGATGTGGTTACCGGTATGTAATGACATGATCAACAAGGGTGGTGTTGGGGGTGGTGGGGTAGCCAACAACAAGTGTCGGTGGGGCAGTTAAGGTACTGAGGCAGTGTTGAGATTTTTTCCCCCTTTTTAAGTAAAGTGGCAGAATTTTTTTGTACAGTGCAGGATTTAAATTGAAAATGGCACCAAACATCTGTCTGCAGCTCAGCATGCCTTCCCAGGACCACTGGAAAAATTACCTTACTTGGTTGCTTCAGGGAAGGCTGCTTTCGGGGAGCCCTCATGACCACCTGATGGGCCAGGGAACTGTGGAGAGAGGAAAATTGGCAGTGAGGTAGATAAGCGAGGTAAGGGGGGGCAGGATTAAATCAGGGGGCATTTCTGCATAGTGAAGTTGAATCAAATTATCTGAGGACTGGAATTAACTTAGCCTATGCCAGCATTGACTGCATAAAAAAGTTTAAAGTGAAATAATCCAACAGTTTGATTTAATTCAGCTAGATTTTACCTACATTTAACATCCCATCCATTTTAACTACTAATTCACAAGCAGAGAAGCAATAACATAGATTCTTACATACACTTAAGGTTCCAGTGAGTATCAGTGACTTTTTGGCAACATCATGAAGTCCTTGAATGTCTCCTAAGCTACTGGGTGAATCAGGGTCATAGTAATTTTGTTCAATGATTTCTTAACCATAATCCCTGTTAAGCAGCACAATAGGGCAGTCTTTTTTTTTTCAGATGTGAAAATTTTATTATGAAAGAGCACATATTGTATGCACACAGGCCTAAATATTCAAAAGGGATGCACCATGCGCAATAGAGATGTGCAAGCTCAAGTTCAAAAATGCACCATTCTGTGATATCCAGCAGAAAGCAACTGCGCCGCACAAGTTGCATTGCGCAAGAGCGCAATGGTAATGAATGCATGTACAACCATAGGGGGAGGAACCATGAATAAATGTTGCATTGCGAAATTCAACAGCATGTGTCATGCACAATAGGGGAGCAAGCGGAAGTTGCACAATAGCGGAAATGATCCAAAATAAAAAGGAGCAAGAGAGAGGCACAAGAATGCTACAGGGAAGCCAGAGGTGGGAACAAGGTGACAGCAACAGGAAAGAGGGTAGCAGTGAGTGGGACTGGACAGAAACAGGACAGGGCACTCCTAGGAACAAACAGGAACAGGACAGGAGTGGGGAGTCTGTGCCACTGTACCGGAGAGACAGGGAAGTGCCATAGTGGACTGAGGGCAGTGGCAGTAGATAGGACAGCCAAAGGCTGGAGGTGTGCCCAGTGCAGGGAGAGCATCACAAAAGACAACGGGAGTAACTGGATAACAGCTGCCGGAGGGGGGACACCAGCCAGAGACATGGCCAGTGCCACCTTCCAGATGGAGGCGGTAATGAGGGGTGTGAGAAGGCATGCAGGCAGCAGAGGGGTGCGGCCATGGAAGGGCCCATCCGTGGTATACCCCCAACAGGTGGTATCGAGCCTGCACCACCTTCAAGCACTACAGTGACACAGAAATTGTGGACTGGTACCACCTAAACCAGGCGATCCTGAAGTGGCTCTGTGAGCAGTGCAGTGATAAGATGCAGGCACCCACACGACAGAGCCATGCTCTGTCAGTGGAGACAAACGTGATAGCTTTCACATGCCTGCTCACCACAGGCACCTTCCAGAGACCAACAGGGGACACAACAGGCATAACCCAGTTGGCCGCGTCATGCCTACTCACACAATTCCTCAGCGCACTGCTGCCACATGCTGTGGAGTACATCCATTTACCTAGCACACAGGCGGAGTGCACAGCACACATACAAAAGTTCCACAGGGTAGCACATATGCCTGGCATGCTCGGGGCCATTGACTGTATCCATGTGGCCATCCGCATGCCACCTGGCCCAGATGGTGTAGCATACATCAACTGAAAGGGTTATACCAGCATCAACTGCAGGGTGGTGTGTGATGCCAGGGAGTGCATAACCAATGTCTGTGCCATGCACCCTGGGGGAGCACATGATGCCTTCATCTGGCACCAGTCTGCACTTTGCCACAGGTTCAAGAGTGGGGACATCCCCACTGGCCACCTAGAGGGTGAGTATGCACATCACTCAGGATGACATAGGCATCTGGGGGGGTGCATAATCAGAGGTGCCATGGGTACCGGCCTTGACGGCCCATGGCAGAGTGATGCTGACCACCATACTAATGTCCACCCTCTACACACAGGCGACAGTGGCTGCTCACTCTGTCCCTGGCTGCTCACACCACACCGGCACCCCTGACCCCATCTCAGCAACGATACAATGAGGCACATGCCACCACACATAATGTCATAGAGCGGGTGTTTGGGATGCTGAAGGCATGTTTCCATTGCCTGGACACATCTGGCGGTGCCCTACAGTACAGCCCCTAGAAGGCCTGTGGGCTATTCCTAGCCTGTTGCATCCTGCATAACATGGCCAACCACTGTGGGAAAGCAGTAGAGGTCAAAGAGGGGGACAGCGATGAGGATGATGAGGACGTCTGTCGAGACGGTGATGGGCAGCCACCCCTTGGGTGAAGGGACTCTCACCTGACCCAGATGTCGCAGCTACACCGGGACACCATCACAGAGGAGCACTTCGACCAACACAGGTAGGCCATGGGCCATGTGTAACCACCAATGGCAAGGCACAACCCATAAACACGCATAGACGAACCCCAGGGGTGCATGGCAGGAAGGGAACTGGCTAAGCATGGAACCGCACATGCAGTCAGGGATGGGCATGGCCTAACATGACATGCGGTCACACACACACACACACACACACACACACCACCCACACCCCCACAAGACATGCACAAGGGGTAGAAGGCATGCCAACCCCGACTGCTACCCCTAGCCACACACAGGTCCACAGATGACCATGCCCAGTGCCCATCATTGTGCATGTCTCAGACGCTGGGCACCATTGCACATTGGCTAACAGCGCAATGCAGGCATCATCATGCACATGCCACAGCGTCCAGCAGCCAGAAGGGTGTGCACATGGACCGTGTGTGTGTGTGTGTGTGTGTGTGTGTGTGTGTGTGTGTGTGTGCAGAGCTGGGTACCCCACCCATGCATCGCACATTGCACAACACACTACACACAGGGCAGCGTCAGACAGTAGCCATGGTGGGAGACAGGCCAGTCACGTGGCACAGTGTCACTGCCACAGCTGCCATGGATGTGTGGGCGGCCCCACCGAGACCTGCCAGCAGTGACAGGCTGACCATTGGCCTCATGGGGTGGCACTGACAGTCCCCCAGGAGTGACGCAGTGGGAACCCGACTGAGTTCAAGCAGAGGTCGGCAGCTCATCGAACATGCCAGCACCGGGCGTGATCAGGATGCCTACAGCTGAACTCGGTGTTGACATGGAGGGTGTCACATGACGCTGGGAATGAGGGGGTGGACATGACACTGCACAGTGTTTGCAAAGCATGGGCAACAAACTTTGTGCCCAGTGTGGCCATGACAGCTGTGAATGCACAGGTCTGCCTGTCAATGGCAGTGGTCACATCCTCCTGCTGCTGGGCCATCTGTGCCAGGAGCAGAGCATGGTCTCTGCTGCGCTGCTCCTTTGCCTAGCGCAGAACCAAACTGAGTGCATTCACTGCCCTAACAAGCTGTGACTGCTGATCCATGGAAGCCTGGAGTAGTTGGCTGTGCTCATCAAAGAGATCATCTGCCGGATCGGCATGATGTCCCTCACAGTATTCCTGGCAAATGGGCATCACCCCTTGATGATGGGCACTGCACACCAGAGCCATGCCAGGGCACGTACACACGTGGTGCACTGACGCCACCCCCCGACACTGTCCCCCCGTCACCATTGGCCGACTGCTGACACTGCCCCTCCGGCCGCCGCTCGCCAGGGCTCACTGGTGCTGCTGCAGCGGCCACACCAGCCCCACTGACCTGGATGCACACCAGTGCTGCCCCACTGGTGCATACAGGCACAGACTGGGACTGTGATGTCATGCAGGCCTCCACGGTGGCACCACCCATGGCTCTGCCCATGCTGTTATCTGATGTGGAGCAAACCTGTGGCCCACATACATCACTGTCCATGATGTGTGTTCCATCATCATCGGTGCCGGATCCTGCACCAGTCTGTGTCACAGCATGATGGCATCCATGGATGCTGTCACACTGGGACACAGGCAGGGCCTCCTCCGCACCAGCACCACCAACTTCAGTCCAGACAGACAGGTGGGTATACTGTTGTCCTGACCCCCGGATACATGTGGAGGTGGATGGGTGGTCCTCCATGTCCAGGGTATCAACCTCCGTGGACACACCCACCACTACTGACCCATGCAGATGCTCAGGAGCTGTAAGGGAACAAAGTAGAATTAATGTCTCTTCCCTACCCTGTGGCATTCCCCCTAACCCCCACACAGTGACAGAACAGGACCTACTATGCAGTGACGGGCTGCCACCCATCTGGAAGCCACCACCTGGAACGCTCTCTAGGGCACAAACCTGCATGCTGTCAGCCACCCACTCATCCTGTGGCATCAGCCATGGCACATCTGTCTGTCCACCACCAGTTGCAGCACATGCTGCCTTGATGGCAGCCACCTTATCTTTTATCCTTCTCTTGTCCATGCCCACCTTCTTCTTCTTGCACTCCTTCACGGACCACTGGTGGCTGCCATGCTGGTTGATGGCACGCAATACCTCATCCCATGCTGCAGCATGGGCCTGTGGTGTTCCCCACTGTCCACTGAGCAGCTGTTCCCTGTCAAGGTAGGCCTCAAACAGGGCATCTGATTCTGCCCAGGAGAAGTTGGGCCTCCTCTGATCTCCCACATCTCTGTTCCTCCTCCTCCCCCTCCTCACGTTCAGTCATTATTGAGCCTGTGGGCATGACAGGTGTTACCTCTGAATGTGCAGTCCCATGCACCTCCCACACACCACAGTCTACACTTCCAAACAGCATGCAACCCACCACAATAGGCTGCAATAACAAACAATTACCTCTGAAGCCCCATGTCGCATTTATATAGCGCACAGCATGCAAATGAGGTGAGGCGCAACTTTAAGTGGATGTTAATGCAGTGGCTGCGCCATGGAATTGCTGATGAGCTGATTTGCATATGCAGGCTGAATATCGCACTGTTGAGCCTTGCGCAGTTGTGTTGAGCTTGCTCACGCAAAGGTGCAGCTCTGTGACGTGCACAGTAGCACTGCTCAGCGCATGCCCAGGGATGCTGACACCAATGCCTGACACGCTGATGATGTGCTGAGTGAGGGAGGGAGGCAGTTCAGGGCACAGCCACCATTGTGCCAGCAGCACTAGTGCGCTGTTCACACATATAGCGCTCATGCCCTGGAGTGCTGTAGGCGCAATGGTGCCACAGCACAGTAGGCCACTGCAGGGCTTCACACAGAGGCACCCGACTGTGCTACATGCAGGGAGTCCCAATAGTGCTGTGGCAGTCCATGTGCGACAGACCCTTGGCCCTTCAGTTGACCTTTGCCCCTAGGAGCCATGCATCCACATGGGTGCACCCCTATTGCGCTGTTCAGTGACAGCGTGATGGGGAATGGCAGTGCTGTACTGTGCAGCATCTGCACGTGGCAGACGTGCACTACAGAGTGCCATTTTGTGATCCTAGATGCTGTAGTCATGACACACAGGAGAACAGCCCTGCGGAGCCCTCTTGAGCAGGTCAATTTGGTGGCCATTGTAGAGCCCCATCCTATGGTCCTGTTTGGGGATGTGCCCTTAAATAGGGCTAGGAGTGCAGTGGGGGAGGAGGTGGCAGTGTCACTGGAGGAGGCCACCAGTATCTCCAGAAGTCCAGAGCAGTGTCACCACTGCTATGGGGACCTCTGGTGGAGGGACCCAGACAGGCTTGCCCATCTACAGGCATGTGCCAGGCGAGGCACAGTGCCACGTCCAGGTAGGTGCTCCATCCATACACTGGTAGCATCCATCTGCGTTTTGCGGTGGGCATGTGTCTACCCTGGGGGGGTGTCCAGTGTGGGCAGTTTTGTGCATGCTGTGTTGTGGGGTAGGTGGTGGGGCATGGCCACCATCCATTGACACCACTGACATGCACACCGCATGGTACACTCAGCACTGTCCTGTGGCACTGCATGTGTGGGTGTGCATCACTGGTGGTTCATGCATGCACCAGGTACATGGCTGTGCCACTGCCTTCTCACTGCATAGCCATGTCCCTGTACAACCATGGTGGTGCTGTGCGGGACTTGGGCAGTGGGTGTGTGCAGTGGTCCACATGGCTGTGTGCACCTGGGTGGGCAGGTCTTTTGGACACAATCACTGTGGGTGGTTGCACACCATCACAGGAGCATTTCCTATGGCTGTATGCCATACACAATGGGTGGGCTGCAGGGGGGATGGACATTCACACCTATTGACTCTGCTCCCTTGTCCTAGGTGGTCAGTGTTGGATGGCTCTTGAGAGGGCCTTGCAGGAGTTACTGCAGCTTTCAAGGGCATCCCTTGAAATCCTCCAGCAGCTAGAGAGGCATGGCGGGCAGAGACAACAGTCACACAGGCACCACAGGACTGATGAGTGGGGCAAACGTTAGGCCCTCAATGCCTCCAGAAGATAATTATCTCACTGGACCCACCCTCACACCCCTTCTTCCCTCTCCCAGTTGTTCACCCTGCCCCTTACCCGCCCCCACCTGGTTTGTGGCCCTTTCTCACCCTATGGTATATATCCATGTATATAATTGTGTTTCTTGAGTATGTGTTTTATTATGACAACTGTGGTGGTCTATGATTTGCAGTGGGCTACAGGTGCTCAGCTGCAGTGGTGTGCATGGCATCAGGGTTGGTGCAGGTATGGGCGTGTGTGTGTCCAGAAGGGAACTGCCTATGGTGTGGGTCTGGGAATCAGTCACTGTCTGTGGTTTGTGTGTTGTTCTCCGTGCACTGGCTGCTTGTGTGCAGTGGTCCATGGTGCATGCTCTGTATCCATGGTTCCCCTGTCAGACCATCCATGGGCTTTGGAGCTGACACCCTTGCATGTCTGTGATATGCACTGTCTGCTGGCATGTCAGTTGTGGCTGTCCAT
Organism: Neoceratodus forsteri; assembly: GCA_016271365.2. Lineage (NCBI taxonomy): Eukaryota > Metazoa > Chordata > Ceratodontiformes > Ceratodontidae > Neoceratodus > Neoceratodus forsteri. Next base: position 1,023,526,827 of record CM028135.1, on the reverse strand, counting down.
GCTGGACAACCACTGTACCCGGCAGAATGCCATGTTGACTCCTGTCACCGGTGGGGTGCATATCTGCCTCGGGTGGCACTGTGGCCTCCCCTGTTTTTGTTCCCCTCCATGCTGTTGCTTGTGTCTGTTGTAGGGGATGTGCTCCATTGTCTGTCACTTGTGGTCCAGCTACGTGCTGGTGGCATATGACTTCATGGTGCATGTGCAGGGTGGCTGGTACACCTGTGCCATGGAGGGGTGCTAGCCATGGGTACTCAGCTACTATGGCCACATGCAGTGGGTTTGTCAACCCACTACTGTGTCACTGTGTTGGTGTGCACTTGGGTATGGGTTGGTGTTTGTCCATGCACTGGGTTACATCCTGTGTGGTGCATGCTTCCATGCACCACTGTGGGCTTCTTTGCTGGCTGTTGAGGCCAGTGCTGGGACAGGGTGTGTCCTTGGGAGGGTGTGCAGGGTGCTGTACCACTGGTGGTGTTGTCCGGGGCATACCCTGTCGCATGTGTGGTACCTCATGTGCCGACGTATGGTCAGTCTCTCAGCTGTACATTGGGGGGCCATGCATGGTGGCACTGTGTCTGCAGTTGTTGCATCGGTGCCTGCTGCCACACATTTCAGGGTGCTCACAGTGGGGCTGCCGTGCATGTCTCAATGGTGAACAGGGTTGCATTGTCACAGTGGGGGTGGTGGCATGCATGGGGTGTCCTGCAGTGTTCGGTGCTGCTCCTGGGCAGGGTGTCTGTGGAACGCTGCACAGGGTGTGCTCTGCATTGGTGGGATGGTGCAGCACAGGGTGGACGGACTGCCTTGTTTGTCAGTCACAGCTTGTCAGGGGGTGTGCTGGGGCACCATGCCCCAGCTGTGGGATTGTGGCTGGTTTCCCTGGGCCGGTGGTTCTTCCAGCTCTCCTCAGGTTGGGCAGTTCATGGGGTGTGGGGGGGTGTTGTCTGTTCTGCTGTGTGCTCCTCAGCCCATATCTTCCATGTGTGGGGGACCCCTGCATCCTGTCCCTGAGCATCCCTGGTTGTGCTGATGCACTGCTACCCTGCTCCACTGCACATCCCTGTTGTGCTATTGCACACCAGACCTGTGCCACTGCGCATCCCTGGTTGAGCCATGGCACAGTTGCCATGATATTCAGTTGTGTGGCGCAAGCGCATCTAGTCCTCCGCAATGTTTGAATATTGCGCACGTTGCACATAGGTGCACTGTACTTGCTCTTGCTCCTGCTATTGTGCTACTTTGTGGTGCAGTTTGCATATCTGAGCCACATTATATAACACCACAAAACATACTTTAGTTGTGCAAAACTGGCACTATATCATAGTATAAAATATTACAAGAAAAGACAGACCTTGTTTTGCTGTGTAACAAAAATGTCTGATGTAAATTCAGTCATATCACTAACATCTTGCTCTCTGTGCCATTTTAAACTGTAACAACATATGTCAGTGATGTAGGTTATATCTACCAATACACAACCCTAAGAAACAACACTCAATTTTTCAAATATCAGTAGTAGCACATTTTGAACAGTTTCTAACATATCATTGTTTATATACTCAGTTATGTTCATTATTTCATACCAACATGAGTCTTTTTTTAATGTTGTGCATCAACATCAGCAAAAATTGTAGTTTTCCACCATTTATGGGATTGCAGTGGTGCTGAGCAGTGTAGCCTGGAATTTGCATTATTGTTAAAGTCTGTAAAAGAGTTTCCATTTAGTGCAGTCAAGATTCTTTGGTGTTTTCCTCACGGGTTACTCATCTTTATATATATATATATATATAAATATATACTGTTTTATTAAGTATTTCAAGAAAAAGCACCCCAGACAATTTAGCAAACAGCCAACACATCTGGTATACAAAATGAAACCAAGATGCAAATGCAATAGCATATCAAATTAGCACTTGTTATATTATAAAAGTGCAACGAATAAGAATAACATAAGGGTCAGTACAAAAAAAGAGAAAACTCAATAGTTACAGCAGCTTGGAGGAAAATATGAAAGTGATGAAAATACAATAAACTGTGGGGCAAGGCTTGGGCAAAATCATGATTTAGCACTACTGTATAGAGGCATATGACCATAAGGCTGATTAATCACTAAGAGCTTATGGAACAGATGTGGGATCCAACTGCAATTTATAAAGCACCCACCATCTCCAGATTTCTTCACAGCCTGGCATAGAATTGAGGAATTAATACGTACATTTTGTGAGTTGATAGATAGTATCTACTATAGCTGTCCAGTGAGATAACTGAGGGAGCCATGTTTGAAGCCATAATTTGGTAACAGCTTTTTTTGCACATACCAAAAGTATCAACACAAGTTTAAGTTCTTGATCTCTTACCTTCAGCTTATCAGGGGGTATATGTAAAAGAACCAATGTGAGATGGAGCAGTACTGGGATAGGAAAGGGAAAGGGGACATTGTTTAACCAGGAAAGGCACACTAAGCTGAAGCTTGTTTCCAGGTGTGATCTGGGAGCACAAGGAAGTTAAGTGACTTTCCCAGGGTCACAGTATACAAGTGGGGGCTGTGGGATTCAAACCCAGCTCTCCAGGTTTGCATCTCAGAGCCCTAAAACTCTGCATTATACAATATATCTAATATCAGGGCTGTAACACTGGAAGTACACTAGCTGTCCAGTAGGCTCACAAGTAGGGTCAGTCCCAAAACATGTGGGCAATGTCAGCTCTGGACTCACTACATGCCCATCAACAAGTGCCTATCTACGGTCCTAAGAATTTTACTGAAAGGGCTGGTGTCTTAATGAATTTCACCCGACACTACCAAGCAAATTCCTTTAAGTAAGGTGTCATGGAAAGTTTTTAGGTTGGAAAGGAGTATTTCTTCCACAGGGCATGGTCACACAAGATCTGTAACTCTTTAGTCCATTGATTTAAAATAGAAAGTGCAGACTCTTTTGATTGCTCCTGAAAAACAGAACATATATGACCAATCAAATGTTCCTGTATGCCACCCTATTGGTGAAATGTGATTAAAGCAATCAACGCTGGTAGTGGGTCTAAGAAACATCAACAGTGGGGGGGAGAGAGATTGTATAAATGCACAGATTTGCAAGTACTGATAGTGGTCAGGGGTCAGTAAAGAATACATAGCACAGAGATCAGAGAAATAGCAGACTCCATGTGAATCTAGAATCTGGTGAAGATATGATAAATTGCTAAAGAGCAAGGTAGTCCCCTAGGTAGCCTCCCAGTATTTGTAGAAGCTGTTCAATATACAATAATGATAAGGCTGGGGGCTGGTGTGGACTCAAACTTGTGAGGAAGTATGCAGAAAACCAGCCAACTCCTTTGATTTTTTTTCATTTCATTGACTGTTGTACACAGATCACCATGTCATGGACTAGGACTCCCTTTTTAGTTTTACCCTCTATAGGGGTGTCTTCAGGATGCATGGTGTGCCTATTAACATAGTTAGAGACAAAAATAAGCATATATGAAAAGATCTGTATTTTAGGATACTACTGCCCTCCGTACCCTAGCCCAAAAATATAAAGTTTAGAAACATAGAAACAAAAGTTTACAAAACATTATAAATAAAACATTCATTTGGTATTTCATTATGGTGGCTTGGCCCCTCTAGCTATGTACAATAACCCATATAAGCATTACCGAAAAAAAAAGTATATTGCCTTACATCAATATGTCATAGTTAAGCACATAAATTCTGGACTAAATGTAGAAATATATACTGCAACATGATCTAAGCCTGTATTGCATCAGTATATTGCCCCCCAAACATACAGCCCACAAGGAGCCACGGATGCCTTGCAAGATTCTATTAACTCCTTTCGGCTTTGTATATTGACATGAACACTTTTTAATTTCCATAGAAGTTTATATTCCAGTGCTGAACTTAACGTATATTAATGATAACAAAATGTTTTACTTGCAAAATAGTTGCCATTTATCAACAAGCATTTGTCAATGCCGAATGTTGTCGCGCTGGCATTGACTTTGGCAGTGCAGTGTGGAAACACATTTTTGGCAGGATGTGAAAAATGACAGCTGTACTGTTCATAAGGAGGCGTAAAAAAATGGCAGTGTTAAAAATGTGGCATGTAAGTATTGCAAATATGCAAAGTTACAGGGGTGCGTGGGAAATGTGCAACGCACACTTGTAGCACAGGCATTTTATGGAGTTTCAGCACCACATTTTCAACATAGGCATTTTAGCACCTTTACTCATGTACACTGTCACTGTCATGTCCTCAAGCTGTCTCAAAAAGTGATTTTGCACAGCGACCGCGTTATTCTTCACCGGACGTGCCAAAACACATTTCGGGCAAGATATGTAAAATGACAGCTTTACTGTTCACCAAGAGGTGTGTAAAAATGCCAATGGTGAAAGTCCAGAGTAAAAATATTACAAATGCATGTTACGAGCGTGCATGCAAACTGCGCAAGGTACGTTTGTAACACAATCATTTTATGGAGAGTCATCACCAAATTTTCAACATAGGCATTGTAGGACTTCTGCTCATGAACAGTGTCATTGTCATTTTTGTAATCTGGCCCAAACACTGATTTCCCACAGTGACTGCGGTATTGTGCGCCAGAAGTGCAGAAACACATTTTGGCCAGGATGTTAAAAATGACAGCTGTACTGTTCACAAGGAGGTGTAGAAAAATAACAATGTTGAAAATGTGGCATGAAAATATTGCAAATTCGCGAAGTTATGAGATTGCGTAGTAACTGTGCAATGCACGCTCATAAAACAGCCATTTTTTGGATTTTTTCCACCAAATTTGCAACATAGGCTTTTTGAGAGCCCACCTCATGAACACTGCCACTGTCCTTGTGTTAATCAGTCCTAAAAGATAATTCTGTGCAGTGACTGCGAAATCACCTTTCCGGACCAATTAACATCAAAACTGTGACAGAATTCATGAGGAGGGGTCCCCAAAACTCCATGTTGAAAATTTAGTGCAAAAATTACAAAAAATGCCCAAGATATGGAGCAAAGTTGAAAAAACCCTATTTATTCCATTATACAGCTTGCCGGCATTTCCTCAATTCGCAGTCAGCTTTGAAGAGTGCAGACGTGTTCCTGGTACACCGAAGATCGTCGCGCTGGACTCTGGAGGTAAGTATGGGGTGGGGTGTGTGGGGAGGCAGGGTGCGCAGTGGGTGGGTGCAGGCAGTGAGTAGGGAGACTATGAGGGACCGTTTTCAGTTTACAGGTAAGGAGAAAAAAAATACATCATGGATGGTTTTCTTTTTTACAGGTCGTTTGTTTTGTTTGGGGGGTACAGTATCTGATGGGAGACTGGGCACCCCCATCAGCACAGAAGAAGGGGGGTACATCATCCCGATGGAGAGTGGACTCCCCCATCGGCACAGTACAGTGGGAAAGTGGGGTGGATACTGACAAGGATTGGGCACACCAATCTGCAACCAACGAGGTGGGGGGCACATTCTGTCGAAGGGGAGTGGGCTCCCCCACTGGCACAAACTTCAAGGGTCAGGGCAAGCAAACCAGGGGATTGGTCACTCTGAATTTGGCACTGTCAGCAGTGTAGCTGCCACTGTGCCACCATGCTACTAGCTGGTGAGCACGTAGGAAGGATCCGCTATGTGTGACAAGCTTTGCTCAGATTGCAGCAGACCTTTCCTTAGATGTGCTCTACAGCTTAGTATGCATGGTGTGGCATCAGCATGCAGGCTGATTGGGGAATGAGGGACGCACCTACTGGAGCGTGCCCTGCATTCGCCCAACAGCGACCACACCTCCAAATCCCCACTGCTGCAAGATGTTGGCTGCGTAAGCACGCCAACATAAAAATTTGATTCTGATGTATTTCTTATATCAGCAGTCTATCTTGTTTTACTGTTTGTTCAACGGAAATGCACGGTTTATTCACCATTCACAATACCCTCTATTTCTTCTTTTAATCTTGTTTAAATAGTTCTTGTTTTAAAATAGAAATACCACTCTGGTAACATGCTGTTTCATAACCCATTTTGTTCTCCTTATGACTTACTAAAAAGTATCTCAAGTCATCATGAATCATTACCTATCTACAGCTACAATGGGATGGAACAGGCAATTGCACTGTGATATGTGGTCCCTATCTAGTAAAGTGTGGAATATTATTTCAATAATTAGAAACCTCTACAGTTACATTTTGTATAGAAAATCTCATTGTATTTCAAAGGAGTCACATAACATTCTACAAAAATGTCATCCTGATTTCCGTATACCACTGGAGTTATTATTCCTGTGTTTTACCCAGCCCATATACTTTATATGTATACATATTCATTCTTAACCCTCAGATACAAAGAGACATACAGGGAACTTGCTTTAGCTTTTTTATAACTCCTGCCCTCTCACATACTTCTCGTGGTAGCAGTTGCTACTCTCTAAACTTGGAGAAAGTAAACAGTGTTGTCTGCTTTACTGTGTTATTAAAAAGTATTTTTTTTTCTTTTTTTGTATTTCTCTAATATTCTCCTTATTGAATTTTATTCATACATCTATTTGCCAAAAGGACAGAGAAGAAAGAGAAGCAAGGCATTCTCTGGACTGTGCAGTCAGTGCCTATACTTACAGTCAACATGTCTGCTCTGTGTTCTTTCTTTAGGTCTACTGATCCCTTTTGTTGTCTGCTGTTAAAGTTCACTGAACATGCACATTATTGGTCATGTGAAACAAGTATCACCAGCTGGGAGGGATTTCTTAGTCCACAGTACTTAATTGAACAATGGTATAAGCAGTGATAGCTTGACTGCAAGAGAAAAGTGTATGGGAGGAGTAAATGCCATACACAAGTGCCATCAACTGGGAGGGATTTCTTAGTCCATAATAGAAAAATAGGGAAATTCTTTTAGAAACCATCTGATTTCTCATACCAATAAAGCATGGGTTCTGAAAATACAGTCTTCTGATTCATCCAAATAGATCACCTGACCATTGATTAATCCATGATATACCCATAGCTGCATGTTCACAGTGCTTTATTTTACTATTTCTTTAGGTGAAGCTTGAATATAACATTACCCATGTTATAAGAGGATTAACCCACTCTAGGGTATGGGTTTACTGAGTATTAATCCTGGCTTGGGTGGTTGAAGTCATTCATCTTTGCCTTGTGGCTCCAGCACTCCCCTCCCCCACCAGGCATTGGTTAATGCTCAGTAAACTGATACCCTGGAGTGGGTTAATCCCTCCATACATGCAGTTCCTCATTCTCACCATTGTTTATCCAGGTAGTGGTGGTGCGGGATGCATACAATGTTAAGTAGATCATAACTAAAAGTCGGTACAGTAGTTCAGATTATACTTTATGTAATACCAGATTAGGACCACAACATTATTTTGTCTAATGTCTAAGATGTTTGAAAATGAGTGTACTTCTTTTGGCAAAACACCAATATTAAGAATAAGTTTTGTTTAGGGAGGTCATGGGGTCAGTCAGATGTTCTCATTAGTTATTTACCAGCAAGCCTGACATTTCTCTTCTTTGTTCATGCCTATGTCCTGTTCTAATGTGCCCAGTGTAAAAATCCAGAACATTTCCCTCTTGCTTAAACATTTTTTCCTAGTCACCCCCCACCCCCATTTGGTTTGGGCACTTTTTCTATGACCCAAAACATGAGTGATACAGCAATATGTCATGCCCCCTTTAATTTATATTTTTATGTTGCTTTTGTGTTTTGAATAGTGGTATGATAATTGAATCTTTCCATGAATCAGGTATTATTCCTGATGTTACTATTGTGTCAAATAATTTCTTTAAAATTGGGACCTAATAGTTAAATAGATTCAAAATTATATCAATAGGGTTACCATCAGGGTCAGGTGCTTTCTGTCTCTTAAAGGCTAAGATTGAATGATCTCTTCTTGGTTGATTTTGTTCTTCCAAGGTATCCATGTATCCCAGTCTAAAGCTATCTCCTCTTCACATGTATTACCCTGAAAAAAATCCTTTATGATATCTTACCCAAGTATCTGGTTCAATATCTGGTTCAATACCTCGGTGGGGGGGAAATTAATGGAGAGTATACTAAAGGAACGATTGGGGGTATACTTGGAGGAGGTGGGAGGTCTGGATTGTCAGCAACATAGGTTTGTGCCAGGTAGATCATGTCAAACCAATCTTGTGGAGTTCTACGAATAGGTAATGTCAGAACTGGACAGGGGAAAGCCTGTGGATGTATTATTCTTGGACTTCAGCAAGGCGTTTGACTCTGTCCCCCACAATGGTCTGGTGGAGAAACTGATGGGGTTGGGAGTAGGTCCTTTGATGGTCAGATGGATTGAAAACTGGCTAGCTGGATTCACCCAGAGAGTAGTGGTCTGTGGAGAGCTCTCAAACCCTAGAGAGGTTGGTAGTGGGGTACCGCTGGGCTCGGTCCTGGGTCCGATCCTGTTTAATGCATACATATCGGACATCAGGAAGGGTATAGGGTGTGAAATGAGTCTCTTCGCTGATGACTCCAAGATGGGAGCAGTAGTTGAGGGAGAAGAGGGGAGGTTGGCCCTGCAAGTGGATCTGGACACCCTGGAAAGCTGGGCTCACACATGGAAATTAAATTTCAATATCACCAAGTGCAAGGTGTTACATCTTGGGCGGGGAAACCCTAAACACAGGTACACCCTGGGAGGGGAGGCGCTGGAGGCCTCAATAGGGGAAAAAGACCTAGGGGTCATGGTGGATGCATGTATGAATAACTCTGAGCAGTGCAGGAGAGCAGCTAGCAAGGCAAACAGGATGTTGGGATGCATCATAAGGGGGATCACCTCTAGGAACAAGGAAGTGATTCTGCCACTGTAAAATGGACTGGTTAGACCACACCTTGAGTACTGTGTACAGTACTGGAGACCACACTTAAAGAGGGACATACAGCTCCTGGAAAACGTACAGAGGAGGGCAACTAAGATGATACAAGGGCTAGGGGATTTGACGATGAGGGCAGACTTGAGGAGCTCTGCCTGTTTTCATTGGAGGAGGAGAGAGAGGGGGACATGATTGAGGTCTTCAAGTACCTCAAGGGAATAAATAGGGTAAACATGGGGGATCTTAGACTAAAGCAGGAGGTATCACCAGAGGGCATGGTTTGAAGTTGGAAGGTGGAAGGGTGAGGGGGGAAGAGGAGGATTTTTTTCACTGAGAGGGTGGTGGACCCTTGGAATGCACTGCCTGGCAAGCTGGTTCAGAGATCCACAGTGGAGGTCTTCAAGAGAGGGTTGGACAGACACAGAACGTGGATGTATCAGATGATGGCCTGTCCCAGTGGGGTGGGGATGGATGATAGGGGTTTCTGGAACACAAGGGGGGGAAGGCCTCGGCACCCAACTAGGGATCTGAGGTTCCAGCAGACTCGATAGACCGTAAGGCCTAATCTGCTGGCAAATAGTATGTTAGTATGTAATATATAATTCCACATCATCATTAAAGTCCTCACACCCTTTAGCCACGATATTCCAGAATTTTGTGTTGTCCTTATAAATATAAATAGCTTCCTCTAGTTTTTTCCAATCTTCCATTCTATATTTCTCATTTTGCAACATGATTAATTTATTTCATTCTTTCCTGAAATCATTTAATAATTTCCTATTTTCCTTACTCTAGTCTTGTTTTACTCAATGAAACTGTTGATTTAATTTCAATTTTATTTCTTTACATTTCCCATAATACCATTTTGCATTTGTTCTTTTATATATGATTGACTCTTTCTGAACTATTGTTGCAGTCTCATTTATGACATTATTATATACCTTTATTTTCAATGTATCTTCTGAGGATATTACGGAACTCATCTTTTAGATTACCCCTGTTGTTAACCTCTTCATAAAATATCCAACTGTTTATTAATGTCCATTCTATTTCCTTTCTTGTTCTTCCAATATAATCTTCACTTTTTGTATTGACATTATAGAAGGATGATCCCCAATTAATATCCAGTTCCAGTGGCAGGTGCTCAATTTCTACTCTGTCCCCAACTACTAGTTTTAAACAATCTACAAGTACAGTAGGCTAAGACTTATCCATACAAAATCTATGACAGAGGCACCCCTTGCATTAAGAAATGTATACTTTCTCATTTCATCACCTTGTATATGTCCTTTCAATAAAATAAGATCCTTATCAATTAGTTGTTTGTACACTTCTCTTGCTCTTTGTTATACATATATCCATTGTTTTTATTTCTCCTGTTATATGACATTTTGACATAGCTGACACCAGTTTTTCAGCATCCCTTGACATGGTTGTTAAATTACCTAATCAAGCATTAAAATCCCCAATAATTATATATTTATTAGAAGGGTTTTCCAGCATATTAACATCTAAAAATTTACTCAAGCATTCCAGTAGAGTGTTTCTCTCTTCTGCTCCCATTATAGGTGTAATGCACACATTTACAAATACAATCATCTCTTTATTGGCACTGACATTTGCTCCCAGCAAATATGCATTGTCTAACTTTATTTCTTCAGTTGAATAAACATTTTTAATTCTATGTAATCTTAGCAAACCTCCAGATTTTCTCCCAAACATATTTTTGAACAGCAGGTTTAAAATAGCTAGTATATCCATTCACATTAATTTCTTTATTTAACCATGTCTCTTGAAAAATAACAATCTAAAATTTCACAATATAATTATGAAATTCATCATCACCCAATTTATTTTTAAAACCTGATATATTCCATGTTAATATCCTGAGATGATGGTCAGTGCCATTACTAACAGATTCTACACCAATGTGTTAGTCATATTCCTTACTGTCATTCCCCATTTTCCTCTCCGTCATTTTAACCAGGTCTTTGCAATTACCACAATGTATTATATTTGCAGAATTCCCATCAGTTTCATTCTCAACATATATATATATGACAAAGAACCTCTGTGCACAAACACTGAGGCAAGGGTTACCCCAAAGGGCATTTGGCTGGGAAGCCAAGTTTCAAGAAAATACAAAATCACACATGCCCACACAATGCAAAGCATCATGGGCTACATATGCAAATCACTACAGAATGTTATGCTGGCTCAACTTTAAGCAGAATTACATGGTGCCAAAAGGCCTCTCGCTCAGTTTGCAAAGGGTGCTAACAGGTAACATAGACACGTGTTTCATCCTACCAGGACTCATCTGTATGCCTCGTCTGTTTGACACCCCAGTGGAATGGACCAGCTACCCTAAGACAGTGTGTCTTGGATATGATGTGATGAACCCATTAAAATAAAAAACTATTTAAAAGACAAAGAACCTCTGTGCACAAACACTATATATATATTATATATACATGCTTAAAAGATTTAGCTCTTCTTTCTTGTTCAGAATTGTATTACAAACATCATTCCCTTTCAGCAATGTACTGATTTATCTTCCTTGTTCCCATCTTTTCATCTTATAAATATCTCTGCCATTATTTCTTCTTTTTATAATAACTTCTAGAAATTCTCCCAGCTTTTATTTCAAGTTCTTATTAGAGTCATTCTGGAATTGGTCAATGACAACAACGTAAACTGTACTATTGTACTGTTGAAACAGTACTTCATGTATAGTCTAGTATTAAGGAAACAATGTGCCTGAGGATGTAATTTCATCACATTGGATTCCTAGCTGCAGTAGTTTTTCTTTAATGTTTTGTATTGCTTTTAATATAAAGAATTGATTTGATACCACCATTATCCATTCTTCATTGGCTACAGGTCTTATTATACTCAGCTAGAACACATTACAAATAACTCCATTAGCAGAAACCAATAGAGACCTCACATTCTCTGTCAGAATTACTTACGTTTCTCTTGGGAAGATTTATATCCCATGCATTATTAAGACATAATCTGTACATTTTGTCATTTTTATGAATAAGTCAAAATCCTTGTATTTTAATACCTTTTCTAGAGGCTTTGTATTTATCCAAGTCACTTTAGCTTCCTCTTTAACTCCCTTACTGTTCACTAGTGGCTGCACCTCTCTTCTTTCCCTCCTCCATATTATTCATCGAGGTCCCTTCCTCAAACTATTTACCCTTTAGTTCTCTTCCTGACTGTCCAATACCTCTGATACTCTTGGTCTTCTGTTTAGTATTTGTCTTGTTTAATCATTGTTCCCCTCTTTCTTTGTTATTGTTATATTTTTTTATGTTTTATTTCCTTCTTGCAGTCTTTTATTTGTACCTCAACTTGACCATTTATTTCCTTTTTGTCCATATTGGATGAACTTTTTTTTCCTTTTAGTTATATTACTCTGTGAGTGGGATATTCAGAGCAGTTGTGCCACGTGCAATAGGGATGCGCCGGCCAAGAGCAGAGATGTGCTAAAGCGCGATATTCAGTGGGAGTGGCTGCACAGCACAAAATCCAATGCACTGCAGTGCAACAGAAATGAATGCATGTGCATGTGCAAGGGGCGTAACCATGAATAATGTGTGCAGTGTGATATTCAACAGTAGCCGATGTGCACAACAGTGGAACAAGTGGAAGTTACACGAAAGTGGAAATGAGCCAATATAAAAGAGAGCCAGAGAAAGGAGGATGATTGCACTACAGAGGAGCCATAGTGGGGGAGCATGGAGACAGAGTGGCAGGGAGGCAAGCCAAAAAGCAGGGGGCATGTGTGGCCAGGAGGTTGACGGGGGGCCACTGGAGGTGTGTGCGAGTGAGTGACGGTGTGTGTGTGTGTGTGTGCATGTGAGAGGGCCTGAGCATGCCTCAGAGGAAGGAGGGCAGTGGGTCAGAGGCAGGGCACACAGTGGTGAAGAGCCAGGGGTGCACCTGGTGCAGGGGCAGTACCAGCAGCACACAGCTGGGGGGAGACCAGGTAGACAGCTGCCTGGAGGGGGAACACCAACCAGAGATATGGCCAGTGCCACCTTCCAGATGGAGGTGGTAATGATGGGTGTGAGAAGGCAGGCAGCAAGGAGGCATGGCTGTGGAAGTGCCCAGTGGCGGTATGCCCAGAACTGGCTGTACCATGCCCGCATCAGCTTTGAGCTGTACAGTGCCATCAAGATCATGGGCTGGTACCACCTGAACCGGGCAATTCTGAGGTGGCTCTGTAAGCTGTGCAGTGAGGAGATGCAGGCACCCACATGACAGAGCCTGCGCTGTCCATGGAGACCAAGATCACAGCTGTCATGTGCCTGCTCACCATGGGCACCTTCCAGAGACCAACAGGGGACATGATAGGCATAACCCAGTTGACAGCATCATGCTTACTCACACAATTCATCAGCGCACTGCTGCCACATGCTGTGGAGTACATTCATTCTCCCAGCACACAGGTGGAGCGCACAGCAAACATGCAAGAGTTCCACAGGGTAGCACAGTTTCCTGACATGCTTGGGGCCATAGACTGCACCCATGTTGGCATCCGCATGCCACCTGGCCAGGAGGGGGCATCATACATCAACCACAAGGGTTACCCGAGTGTCAACTGCCAGGTGGTGTGCGATGCCAGGGGGCGCATAATCAATGTCTGTGCCATGCACTCTGGGGGAGCACACAATTACTTCATCTGGCACCAGTCCACACTGTGCCATAGATTCAAGAGTGGGGACATCCCCACTGGCCACTGGTAGGTGAGTATGCATTGCACGCTGGATGATGGGTGCAGATGGGGTGGTGTGGGGTCTGGGCAGGGGTGCCATGGGGAATGGCCAAGAAGGCCAGTGGCACAGTGTCACAGAACACCATGCTAACGACAACTATCTACACACAGGTAACAGTGGGTATCCACTAGTCCCTGGCTGCTCACACCATACTGGCGCCCCTTGACCCCAGCGCAGCAACAGTGCAATGAGACACATGCCTCAACATGAATTGCCTTTGAATGGGTGTTCGGGCTGCTGAAGGCATGGTTCCATTGTCTGCACACATCAGGTGGTGCCCTACAGTACAGCCCCTCAAAGGTCTGTTGGCTATTCCTGGCCTGCTGTATCCTGCACAACATGGCCACTGACTGTGGGATAGCCATTGAGGTCTAGGAGGGGGACAGCAGAGGGATGATGAGGACGCTGGTATAGCTGGTATTGGGCAGCCCCCCCCGGGCGATGGGATCCCCGGCTGGCAAAGATGGCCCAGCAGCACTGGGACACCATTGCTGAGGAGTACATCAGACCACACAGGTAAGTCAACAGGGCCGTGTGCATGCACCAAGGACAAGGGCATAGCCCACAGACAGGGCAGGGGTGGACACCAGGGAAGGTCGGTGTCAGGGGCATGGGATTAGGCAGATGACTGCACACAAAGGTAGGGAACAGCAGGGCTGCCCATGCCACCCACACACAGTCACATACACCTCTACCCATGCCCACAGGGCCACAGGCACGCCCACCCCTACAGGCCCCCACCACACCCACACAGGACCCAACATGACCACAACCAGTGGCTGGCACTGTGCGTGCCTCAGACACTGAGCACTATTGCACAGTGTCAGATAGCGCTACATTGGCATCATCATGCACACATCACAGTGACCAGTGGCTGGGAGAGTGTGCACAAGGACCATGTAAGTGCAGGACAGGGCAACACACTCATGCAACACACACAGAGCACCACAGTGCACACTGGGCAGCAGCAGACAGTGTCTGTGGAGGGGGACAGGTCAGTCATGCAGCACAGTAGCACGGCTGCCACGGATGCATGGGAGGCCCTGCCAAGACCTGCCAGCCATACCAGGCTGACCAGTGTTCTCATGGGGTGGCACCAAAGGGCCCCCGGGGTGATGCTGCGTGAATGTGACCGTATCCTCGCAGGTGTCTGCAGGCCACTGAACATGCCCACCCCAGGCGTGCTTGGTATGCCCACAGCTGAACCTGGCGTTGACATGGCAGGGGTTGCCCTACACCAGGAACAGGGTTGGAAAATGCACCCTGTGGGGTGTGCGGTGGATGGACACACAGCCAGTCAGTCAGTGTAGCTATGGCAGCCACCAACACTGCTGTTGGGCCAACTCTGCCAGGAGCAGGGCATGGTCCTTGCTGCACTGCACCTCTGCCTGGTGCAGCTCTGCACAGAGTGTATCCATCGCATCCATGAGCTGCACCTGCTGATCCACTGAGGCCTGCAGTAGATGGCTGTGGTCATCCAAAGGGGTCGTCTGCATGGCCAGCATGCCAGACCCTATGTTGTTCCTGGCCCTGCAGCTCAGTGCCCCTTGAGGATGGGTGCAGCACGGCAGTGCCTTCCTGGGATACATCCCCACACGGTGCACTACTGCTGCCCCCTGCCCCTGTCCCCACATCGATACTGTCCAACTGCTGCCACTGCCCTCCAGCTGCCAATCACCAGGCACTGCCAATGTGGCCCACAGCAGCGACAACAGCCCCACTACCATGGCTGCACACCAGTGCTACCCCACTGGATCCTGCAGCCACAGCCTGGGCAAGAGCTGGTGGGCAGGCAACCACACCAGCGCTGCCCGCACTGCTGCCTGGTTGGATGCCATCTGTGGGATTCACCTCTGTCGCACTAACATCACTGTCTGGGACATGCATCACATCAATATCAGTGCGGGAGTCGGCCCTGATCTGTGTCCCAGCACACAAAACACCGTGAGAGACATCACGCTAGAACACTGCCAGGGCCACATCTGCACCCGTACCACAGGCAACAGTCCAGACAACTGTGCAGGGCTGCAGGTGGTCGGTCCCTCAGACACTTGTGGGTGTGGATGGGTGCTCCACCGGTTCCAGCACCACCCTCTCAGTTGACACACCCACCACCACTGCCCCATACAGATGCTCAGGAGCTGTAAAGGAACACAGTACCGTTAGTGGTTCTGCCTGACTCTGGACCCCACCCCTCCTGCCACCCACACACTGACAGAACCAGTCCTACCATGTAGCGATGGGCTGCCACCTATCTGGAAGCCTCCACCGGGAACACCCTCAATGGCACTATGCCACATGATGCCAGCCACCTGCTTCTCCAATGGCATCAGGTGGGGCATGTCCTGCTGGCCCCCACCAGTGGCAGCATGAGCTGCCCTGATGGCAGCCACCTTATCCTTGATCCACCTCCTGTCCATGCCAACCTTCTTTTTGCACTCCTGCATGGACTACTGGTGGCTGCCCTGCTGGTTGACAGCACGTGCCACCTCGCCCTACGCCACCGCATGGGCCTGTGGTGTGCCCCTCTGTCCACTGAGCAGTGGCTTCCTCTCAAGGTAGGCCTCAAATAGGGCATCTGATTTAGCCCTGGTGAAGTTGGGCCTTCTCTTCTGCACCCTCCCCTGCTCCTCATCATCCTCGTGTTTGGTCATGCTTGTGCCTGGGGAGATGGACAGGCGTTACCATGGACTATGCAGTCCTATACAGCCCTCCCAGACCACTGTCCCCATGTCTTCACAGCATGGTACTTACCTCCAAAGGCTGCAATACTAATCCATGGCCTGTGCATTTCCTGGTTGCATTTATAGTACGTCGCATGCAAATGAGGGCATGCACAACTGTAATGGGATGTTAATGCAGTGGATGAGCTGTGGAATGGCTTATGAGCTGATTAGCATAATCTGGCTGAATATCACGCTGTTGCACCTTGCACAATGGTGTTGTGCATGCTAAGGCTGTAGTGCACCACTGTGACGTGCACATTCGGCACCACACTACGCATGCCCACTTTGCTTCTGCCTATGCTAGTGGTGCAGCAGCCGTACTGTGCGTGGAAGGCTGTACAGAGCACTGCCACTACTGTGCCTGTGGTGCTTGTGTGTGATATGTCTGATGGAGCACATGTGCCATGGGGTGCTGTGGGTGCCATGACACCTCTCTGCGGTAGGCCACTGCATGGCATCGCACACATGCACCCTACCGCATTCCCTGCAGGGGACTCTCAATCGCACTTTGGCGCTCCGTGCATGGACAGACCCTTGACCCTGAGGCTGCCCTTTGCCCTCTAGTCACCATGTAGCTGCATGGCTGCCCCCCTATTGTGCAGTCTGGTGCCAGGATGATTGCGACTGGCATGGCAGTACCATGCTGCCTCCGCACATGGGGCATGTGTGCTACTGGGTGCTATTTTGAGCTCAGCAGTTATTGCATGATGCCACACACCAGAGCACCAGTATGGACAGTGGTAGAGCTGGCAAACCTGGTGGCTCTTGTGGAGCCCCATGCAGGTGCCCTGTTTGGGCTGGTTCCCCTACTGAGGCCATGCACAGAGGTGTGGCAGGAGGTGGCAGATGGACTTGAGGAGGCTACAGGGAGCAGTAGGACCACACATCAGTGTCATCCCTGCTATGGGGATCTCCAGTAGGCTAGGTAGGTGCTCCTTCACCATCACTAGTCAAATCCATATGTCCTGGTGGCACAGTGTTTGGCAGGCCATGCCACCAGGGGGGACAGGGCCTTTGTTTCAGGCTGTTGGGGTGCATCGAGTACACCCTGTGCCACCACAGCACAGACGGGCTGTGCAGCCATGCACACTGTTGAGTGGGGGTATGGGTCAGATGTGTACTGATGAGACTCTCTCCATGTTTCTCCACTGGGCCTGGAGGACCTCTGTAGGGCCTGGATGGCCCAGGATCGAAGACAGCAGGTCGACACTGGAGGTGTGGCCATGCAGGCAGGCACAGTGGTGGTGCTGGGGGTCAGCAGTGCCCTGCTGACTGGGATGCAGGTGAGTGCTTGATTTTCTTTACACCTGTGCATGGTGGGTTGCTGGGATGGTGGTGAGGCATGGCCCCCTGCACATGACCCCTACAGCCATGCACATCCCACGGTGCAATCCACACCATCCTGTGGCACTGGACATGTGGGTGGGGGTCGCAGGTGTGCTGTGGGTGCACTCAGCACCTGGCTGTGCCACTGCCATCCCACTGCATTGCAGTGATGCCGGACGGCCATGATGGTGCTGTGCAAAGCATGGGCAGTGGTGGCGTGCAGTGGTTTGCATGGCTGCGGGTGACTGGGTAGGCAAATCATTTTGATGCACCCACTGTGTGTGGTCTCTTGCCATCCCAGGGGTGCAGGCCACTGATACACGCCATGCACATTGGGTGGGCTGCGTTGGTCTGGCCAGTCACTCATACTGTTTCTGCTCCCTTGTCCTAGGCGGACCATGCTGCTCGGCCATGGAGAGGTCGCTACAGGAGATCCTGCAGGTCACCTGGGCCACACTGGAGCTGCTGCAGAGCATGGACCAGGATGACCATCAGTGGCACAGAAGGCACCACAGGTCAAACAGAGGAGACTAGGGCCACCAGTAGGGATGGCTACAAATGCCCATGATCATTCCCTCCCTGCACTGTACCCCACTACCCTGTGTCCCCCACCTTTGCCTTTCCCAATGTCCCCTGCCCTCCCCCCATGTTATGGCCTTGCCCCTCCCCTTCCCCATTGTGTATATATCTGTATATAGTTTCTGTTACTGTTGTGTTCATTCTGAATATATGCTTTTACAACTATGTCCATGTTGATCTCTGATTTGCAGCGGGTGCATGGAGCCTTGTTGCCGTGGTGTGCATGGCTACTGTGAGGTGGTGCTGATCTGACCATGGGTGTGTCTGGTTGGGGATCCTCCACAGGTGTGGGTGGTGGCCATGGGCTCTGTCCAGGGAATGTGTGGTGTGCCCTGTGCACTGTTTGCCTGTGTGCAGCAGGCTGTGGTATGTGTGCTATATCTCAGCCACCCCTGGCGGTGTGTGCCATGCCTATTCAGCTGTGCCCCTTGCGTGTCTGTGGTATGCACGGTCGTGCCAACCCCACCATATACATGGATGCTGACGTGACATTGGGGGCAGTCCATACCAGCCACCTTCCAGGCACATCACCCTGGCAGCTGGCATCCCGACCCTTGATCTATTGCACATCTGCCCCCTGTTGCCACTGTGAACTGTGCTTTTGTAGGCCCCCTCCATGCAGTCTGTGGTGAATGGGGCAGTGCCTGTGGTCTTTTGTTTGTCACATGGGGTCCTGCTGCATGCGGGAAGTGGCTTGGTTCATGGTGCAAATACCACATGCCAGGCTCATGGGCACCATGGTGGTGTGCAGGCCACAAGTACATGGCACCATGGGCCTCATGACAGCAGCATCTGTTGCACCACTATGTGAGGCTGTTTGATGAGGTGCCCTTGGGACTGTGTTGGGGGGTCATTGTGTGTGCCCTGTGTTACCTCCCGTGTGGTGCATGACTCCATGCAATACAGTAGGGTGCTGTGCTGTGTGGTGGGGCCAGTGCTGGGTCAGGGTGTGTGCATGGGTGGCGAGCCATGCACAGGTCCTGTGTACAGAGTGCTTTCCTGCTGGTAGCGGCATCTGGGGTAGACCTTGCCAAGTGCAGTGTCCCTCAGGTACTGCTCCCAGGTCTACCACCTTGCTGTGCCTCTGTGGGGGCCATGCAGGTGGGCCTTGTGTGGGTTGTGGTGGCAGCAGTGGTTGGTGTCATCACATGAGGGGGGTTGTCATGGTAGGGTGTGGTGCTTGTGCATGGTGCCATGGGACATTAGGGTGCATTGTCATGGTGGTGGAAGATTGCCTTTGGTGCCATGCACTGTTTGGTCATGCTTTTGTGCAGGGTGTCTCAGGCTCACTGTACTGGGAGGTGGTTGGCAATAGTGTGGTACCATGGCATGGGTGGGTCCTGGCCATCCTTGTGTTCCGGTCTCTGTTGGCCGGGGGTCGGTGCAGGGGAGCCTTGCCAAGTGGGTGGGGACTGCTGGCCCACGTCTGCTGTTGGATCAGTGCTGGGGTTCATGGGCTGGTGGTTCATCCTTCTCACATCTGGTTGTGCAGTTCATGGAGGCCTTGCCCTGGTGGGGAGCAGGGGGGTTGGTCTGTCCTGATGCATGCCGCTCGGTGCATGGTGCATCCATGGCTGCTGCAGAGCTGCTTCCTGTCTTTGTCCCTACACATCCCTAGGGATGCTGTTGCGCATCACCCCTGCTCCATTGCACAACCCTCGTTGTGCTATGGTGCATTGGGTGTGATATTCAGCCATGTTGCGCAGGTGCACCTTGGCCTGCACATAGTTTGAATATCACACCCATTGCGCCATGGTGCACTTGACTTGTACCTGTTCCCTCTGTTGCGCATCTTTTTGGCACAGTCTGAATATCTCACCCTGTAAGTTTAACTTCCCTATATTTGATTTTTGCTTCTCTCCCTTCTCCCATAAAATTAAGTTAGTTCTTTTTATTTCTTTGCTAATACTGTAATTTCTATATAATGTATGGTAGAACACTGTTAACCTTAGGAAATCATCATTTCCTAAGGTTGTTAACCTAGTGATGTGACGTAGATATGTTGTTAACCTATCGATGCTACGTCACATCACTAGGTTAACAACAGTGATTGGTCTGCTCATGTGAGCGCTTTTTTTTTCGATGGGGAACTGACACATGAACAACAGTGGTTAGGGAAGGACTGAACGGCCGTGGCAGTGACTAGTAATGAAAAAGTAAGCAGCCTTTTGAGGTGGGACCATACACTATAAAAAATAATGTATGGTCCCTATATCGGCAACCGGTCAATTTTAACTGTCTCGAGGTTGCCATGGCGACGTAAACCTCTCGAGCTTCGCTCTTGAGGTTTACACGGTCACCCTGGCAACCTCTCGACTGTTAACTGACTGGTTAACAATAGAGGACCATACATTATCCTCTATATTCCTCACCTGGTAACATACAGTAATCAATTCGGAAAGATTCTTCAGCACCATCATCACCCTTCTGTAATTCTTTATGACTCTCATTTACTTCAATTATATTTTCAGAGATTATCCTTTCACACTCAATTTCTTCCTTTTTTGCTCTTCCATTACACATTGTTCTCTTTAGATGTTTTTATCATATTGTCAGTTGCCTTTCTGTTTTCTTTTGCTATCCCATTATGGAAGCTTAGATCTTGTTTAATACTAACCAATTGTTCAATAATCAGTAAATTTGCATTAAATTGATCTTTTAAAGCTGTAATCAAGTCCTCTTTGATTATTTCTTGATTCCAGTACTTAGAATTAGTTTCTGTCACTTCATGAGGTTCCCAGTATACTGGCATCTCTTTACAATTAGTTTCTAATATCTTTGATGGAATTGTATTTTGGGATTTCTGTTCCAAATCTCGTTCTTTTAGACCTGTTGTTTAAAAAATCCTGCACTCACCATCCAATAATCCATGAGCTGCTCACATATAGCCAAAATGCAAATTGTATTAAATAAGTAGCTGTACAAAGTGTTAAAATACACAGTGCCCTAACACATTTTGGAAAATCAATTCCTTTTTTTGAAAAAGGAATTGATTTTCCAAAATGAGTTAGGGCACTGTGTATTGTACCACTTTGTACTGGCACTTATTTAATAAAATTTGCATTTTGGCTATATGTGAGCAGTGCTTGGATTATTGGATGGTGAGAGCAGGACTTTTTAAACAATTGCTCCATTTGATTTTGTCCATTGCACCCCACCTCAGTGAGGCATCTTTTTGGCTTTTGTTCTTTTCAAACTTCTATGGTATTTTGTAATTGTGTTAATGCATAATTTATCTCTTCTTCTTTTCTTTTCTGAGTTTTCTCTCTTATTGATTCTTATTTTTTATTCCTTCTGTTTAACTTTTTCTTTATGTCCCTTTTTTGTTCTTTTTTTCCCTTTTCCTGTATCAGCATAGTCCTCTAATACATAAAAGTTGTTTACTGAATGTAAAGTCTGATCTGATAACATCTCATCCATAGAATACCCTTTTGTCTTCTCACCAGCTTCCTGGGCTGAATTTCCTGCCTCCCCCACATATTAACCTCACACATGGGGGTTGATGGCTCTGATTGTTCTCTAGTTATATCCTTCATCACCCTTGCCTTCTCTTCTTTTCTTGTAAAGACTGTTATTAGTAATTGGTTAGATTCCTTTTTCTTGTTTTTTCCATTGCTTCCTTTGTGACTTCTGTGACTGCTTCTCCTATTATCATTTTATTTCTTATCCTGATCTCCCTCTAGAAGATTTTGTTTACTTTTAACTGTTTTTACCTTTGATAGACACTCATTGGACTTCTCTATATCATTATTGCTTCCAATCTGAGTAATCTCAGTATCCAAAGCCCTTCTACTTCTTGTCTGAACTGAGATTTTTACTATTAGAAATTATACGCTTACACTCAATATGAAACACACACCTATAATAAACTGGATTACGAAGAGCTTAATAAGCGTAAATGCTCTTAATTGCACTAAATTATATATATTAGCCTTTTCAATATTAAACTTCACTAATCAATAAATAATTAGTTATTGGCTACATACATTTTAAACCCCTTATATGAATAAAACGCAAAGTTGATTATTGTTAAGTGTTAAACACAAATTTCGTATAAGACTGCAAATAAATACAGTACAACTAAATACAAATAATAAAGTTCAGCTTTCACACAATAATATGTCTAAGCCAATCACAATCCGTTCTTTAAAGCTTCTAGTTAAATAATTATCATTAACAAAAAAAAAAATCTGAAAAATCACAAGTAAAAAGTCTGTGCCAGCTTAATAAATAGGACTTCAGATGATTGTGTCCTCCAATATGGCTAAAGATTTTGACCGTCAAATTCTTTTCCTGAATTCAGTGAAATTGTTAAAATACATCTCTTACACTTTCCTTTTATATATGCAGGATTTCTCATGGAACTTCTTCAGTAAGACAAAAATTCCAACACATTGAGTCGTGAAAATTCTTCTTTTGGACTGGCACTACCACTCAATCTGCTTCTTTTGGTCCGTGAGATGTGAAAAACTGAAGATTTATTAAGTGTTGTTACGCCTTTAACACTGGCCACTGAAATTAATCCAAAAAAGACTAACTGTTAAAGACTAACTGTTATAATAATAAATATCAGCCTTTTAAAAGGCTAAAAAATGATTAGGTTTCTCTTCAATTAAAGCAGCTATACAGATAGCTCATTGATAATTAACTTAACTAACACAGATGCAACTGCCTTCTTATGTTTAAGCAAGTACTAAAAATATGCTTACATTTATGAAGATAAGAGAAATAAGTTAGGTAGCCTAAAACTCAAATGATGCAGGTGCTACTAAATACAATGATTTTTAATACAGGCCTATATCTTACTTTTACTATTTCCATTGCCCTTCTCAGCTGTATTCAACCTTATTTTCTCTCCCATGAACCAAACTCAGCTTCTTCTCTCTCTGCCACTCCATGATACAAAAATAGAGCAATTCTGCTCAGGACCCCAGGTCCATGGGTCATGAGATATTATCACATGGTAGAAAAACTTTGGAATTATGAATAAGGTGACCAGAACCTTTACATGCTGAACAGCTTACATGAGCACACTTCTGATTAGAAAACAAGTTACATTTTTTGCTTTATGGGCTAGAGCATGAAAATGTTATGGCACTGTAGCAATAAAATGCAGAAAAAGCACCTTAATAAAGGTGAGAAGGCAAGAAAAACTGAGAGGGTAAAATGTCAGTAATGCTATCTCTAACGCTACCTCTCATGCTTGGCATCTTCCAGTAAGATGAATTAAGGCCTCATCCAACTGCTAATTTATATTGCTTGGTCCTGAAGACCACATGATCTCAGTGGTGCAAAAATTAAAATGTCTTTTACATAAACTTTTAATTAAATCTTAGTAGCTTTAGACAATTTTTTAGCCTTTCAGAAAGCTAAGAAAATGCCTATTACAATGCTCACTATCGGAGCTGTGTTAAAATATCACCATTTAAAAAACTAATGCATAGTTATTAATATAAAACAATAGATAAACTAGACAAGACATACAAAACACAAAGACACAGTAAAGTAATACACTTCCTGTGCTTTACAAACTAATGTCTGCTTTTTTAGTCTGCTTTATTCCATTAGACTCTTCAATCCAGGTGGTCATTAAGCTGTTTGTTTAGGGTGCTGTCAACTATTTCCAGCTGCTTACAGCCTTTCTGAAAGGCTCCTTTGCTCAACTCCAGCTCCTGTCCCACCTCAGATCTCTCATCCAGACTCCACTGACAGCGAGCCTTCCTCCTAGAAGGGACAAAGACAAGAGTAAAGACAGCAGTACTAGACGTGGGCCACAATAAGTTTTACTGATAAGGGGATAAAAGTTTTTAGGCAATGCTGTTATACCTTACTTTACTTGTATTGGGCATTTATTCCCCTGCTTCACAGAATTCTTCCTCAATTCTTAGTGAGCATGTAGTGGCACAACAACCTTTCAATTTCTGGTCTGTATCGAAGAACTTGATCAGCTTTATCTGGCAAGACTTTTGTTCCAGTGAATCCATGTTGAATTTGATCCTGCAATCCATGGTTTCAAGGTATTTCAGTATCCTTTCCTTCAGCAGGGATTCCATAACCTTGCCCACTACCGATATCAGGCTGACAGGTCGATAATTTCCAGCCCACTCTCTATTCCCACTTTTGTGATGTGAGACCACATCTTCCCTTCTCCAGTCCCTCAGAACTACCCCTGTTTTCAGAAATAAGTTGAACAAAGCTGTCAGAGGAGCAGCCAGCACCTCTCTGTGCTCCTTCAGCATCCTAGGGTGCTACCCATCTGGTCCTATTGCCTTATCATTTTTTGATTTTGCTAAGACCCTGAAGACTTCCTCCTCTGTGAAATGGC
This sequence comes from Neoceratodus forsteri, assembly GCA_016271365.2. NCBI lineage: Eukaryota > Metazoa > Chordata > Ceratodontiformes > Ceratodontidae > Neoceratodus > Neoceratodus forsteri. Next base: position 1,023,502,261 of record CM028135.1, on the reverse strand, counting down.
TCATGTCCACCTCCCTACAAATTCTGCTCCTGATCCTTATCTTTGACCCATCCACTACCCCATCCATTGTAAATATTGAACAAAAGTATCTATTCAGCATGCCTGCCGTTTCTTGGTTCCCCCTACTCACATATCCCCCTTTTGCCTTTTATCCTTGTTATCCACCCATTGGTCTTTCTCTTCTTGCTAATTTATCGAAAGAAGGTTTTATTCCTGTTTTTATTGACTGGGCAATATTCTCCTCCATTTGCACCTTAGCTCTTCTCACCACCTTCCCTGCCTCCCCCTGTTTCTCCTGGTAATGTATCCTAGCGCCCTTCTTCTGTGCCATATTATATTCTCTAAATGCCTTTTTTTTTGCCTGTATTGTTTCTGCTAGTCCCCTGGAGAATCATAGTGATCTCCTTTTCCTCTTGACTTTGCTGACCTGCCTGATACAGAGATTTGTAGTTCTTTCAGTACACTCCTTTATTGTTACCCCTGGGTCCTGGACTCCATCTAGTATCCCTATCCCTACCAGAGCTTTCCTGAGGCATACCACCATTGTTCTGAAATCAGCCCTCCAGAAGTCCATGACCCTTGTCCTAGTGTTCCAGTTGGCTTGATAACTGTCTGATGTCCAAAGGCATAGTAAACAAAGCTTGCAGGCTAACGCATAAAGATGAAAATTAGGCATGTTAATTCCTCCATGAGCAGGAGATAGATGCAACAATGAAAGTCTAAGTCTAGGCTTATGCCCCCTCAATATAAAATGAGATACCAGCTTATGACAGTCTCAAAAATAACAATTAGCTGGATTTAATGGAAGTGTTTGTAAATAGAATAAAATTCTTGGTAACATACTTCAGTGGATGACTTCCACCTCCTGCAAGAAAGATAGATTTAGCAACGTCCAACAGCTTAAATCCTCAGCTATTTCTATAGTTAGGGGCTCATAATTAAGTAGTTCTAGATGATCTGGGTGTCTAGTAAGGTACACACCATGGTATTTCAGGGAGTTTTGATTCCAGCGGATATTAAATAAGTCTGCTTTGTTGAGGTGGGGTACAGTTAATAGCCAAAATGTCTGTTTTATGTCTATTTAAACAAAGTGGCTATTAATTAGAACCTAGTTCATGGATCAGAAACTGCACAAGGGATATAGTTCAATCAGTATGCGATAGTAGAATATCATCAGCGAACAAGGTGTTTTTGTAGTCCCGTCCACCTAATGGAATATCTTGTATCTTCAGGGATTGCCATATTTGAGAAGCTAATGGCTTTGTGTATAAAGCAAATAGCACCCAGGAAGAGGACATCCTTGTCAGATGCCTCTCCCGAGTGTAAAAGATTGAGAAATAGATACATTAATTTTAACCAATGTAAAGGAAGAGTGGTAAAGGAGTTATAACATACTAATAAAACCTGAAGGAAAACCAGATACCTTTAATGTGGCCCATAGAAAAGAGCAAAAGACCCTGTCGAAGGACTTCTCTGTGTCTAAGCTGGTGGGGACCAGGGGGACCGAGTGTTGATGGATGTAGTTTGGGAGAAGCAACATTCAGAGAACATTGTCATGAGCTTATCATTTTTGAACAAACCCTGCCTAGTTCCAGTCCAGAAAGGAGGGGGTAGGCCCTCCAACTGATGTGCTGAAATAGACATAAATAACTTACAATCGAAATTCAGAATAGAGATAGGATGATATGAAGCTGGATAAGTGAGATCACCACCCGGCTTTGGCAGGTCAGTCATAACGGCATACTGCCAATAGGGCAGTAGATCATCTGCTTCTTGTAAACAGTGAAAGGTGTGAGGAAGAAGGGGGGCCAAGAGTTTTTCTAGAGAGGTAATTTTAATAAATTCTGACAGAAGGCAATCAAGGCCTGGGCACTTCCCAGTTTTAGCTGATTTAATGCCATGGAGAATATCTGCCAATAGGTTACTCATCTTATCGGCTCTCCTTAATCAGCACTGTGTTCCTCATCAGAATTTCTGGTAATAGACAAATACATGTAATAGAGCACAGGGCTTCCTTTTTTGTAGTGGGCCTTTAAAATAGTGTTTTATGATTTCCTGATGAAATGGCTTCTTCAATAGCATGCTGTAGTATTATGCTCAACTGTCCATACAGTTTGTCAAGCTCTTTAGCAATATATGGCAACTCTTTAAATTCTGACAAAGTAGATTAATAGTTTTTGCCAGCCTGCCAGCAAAGCAGCAAGGCATCCACTTGTAATGCTAACATCCCAAGTTTGAGCTAGGACCCGGGAGTTGGAGGGATGGCCAGGCAGGAAGGACTGAACACCTGAGTGGCACTCTCCTTTTCTGGGGGTGGGAGGGGGTGAGTGCCCAGTACATCAGCAGCTCCTGGTGAAGGCTGGGGGATCCATGGGGACTGGTGCCACACAAGATGGGAGGCGGGACAGATGTTGGACATGCCCATTGATATCACTGCATATCCCGCCACCAGGGGAAAAACAGCATGTGAATAATTTGGCTCCACTCATGACGGCCCCACCTCCACCGCTGCTCCTGCAGTGACCTATGTCCACTCAGGGGTCCTGCTCCCATGGCCCTGCCTGGGGGGTAATCCAGGGCAAAAGACAGTGTACTTTGAGGGGGGCCTGCCCGGTGGCCCCACTCAGGGGGATAAGCCTGGGCAGTAGATTAATAGCTTGTATTTTATCAAAATAGTATGCTATGCACTCAGAATCCATGATGTTAATTCTACTAGTACATGATCAATCAAGGGTGCAACCTCTCACAGAGTTAAGGAAAAACATACTCCCAGTACCCCTCTTTCAGGCTGTTTATACAGTTATGTCTTATCTGCAAGGGGTGGTCTATTGTGCAATCCTCACAGTTTATCTTCGAGTCCTGAGTCATCAAGTCTTGCAGTAGCTCTATTGGAATACCATTTATCAGGTCCAACTTGACAGTATTTTCTGATGGCATATTGATTGCTGTCATAATCACATCACACCTTCATCAGGGTATATTTCAGTGTCTGATATATCTGGTTCTTCACACTGTTCATGTGCATTATAAGACTCATGATTATCACATAAATGGAGACTCATGACTAGTTTGACCAAATCAGACATACCAGAATCCATCAGTTTGCTCCCCTCCAGTATGACACAAGCAGATGGTGTAGTATAAAATTGGCTTGGTTAATACATCTTATAATCACAGCAGTTGACTGAACCATTGTCATCATCTTTGTTGCTTTCCTTAGGTACTCTACATACTCATGAGGAAATATGAATCATGTAGACTACAGAACTCAATGGTGTGTTGTTTTATTAGTAACAAGTCTAGTTTGTCCCCCTGTGACATACTGTGACAAGTTCAAATGAGACAAGATCTGCCTAACCCATAGCTGCATCATAACCCAAAACCAGAAGTGATAAGGAGGACTGCATCATTTCTTGATGAGGGTGAGGGGTGGCCATGTCATATCAGGCACAGTCAGAACCAGAACAGATGGAGGCACTACATTCCATCTGGTGGGGTCTTTAAAACTATTCATTTTGTCACTTAATATGTAGGTATACTAATAGGGTGGTTATCCTGCCTCCCATGTTAAGGGGCAGGAGGTCATATCACTTTGATTGCCCTTTCCAGTTTCTTGTATTTCAGCTTAAGTAAGGAGCTGAGTCTGGGCGACACCTGGATCCTCAGATACAGTCTCTAACTACATTCTGGGATATCAATTGAAAAGAGAAACCATCACGATGGTATTGGGGGGGCAGACTTCACTTATCTTATGTGCCACAGATTTTTCATAGTTTTTCTTACAGCCTGAGATGATCTTGAATTCCTTTAGTTATGTAAGCAGAGCAGGTAGCGATGACTGGTTTGGTTAGGAAAAACAATGAATCATCTACATGCATGAGATTTTATGTCCTCTATCCCTCCCTTGTATCCCACCAGAATGGACATATGTTGGACCTGGTCTTCTCACTGGGGCTTGAGATAAATAATCTCAGAACTTTGCGGGTCACTTGGTCCAATCATTACACGGTGGAGTTCTTGTTTGGGGCCCTCCCTGAGAGCCCTCACTCTGTTGAGACGGTTAACTACCACCCTTTGAGGGGCTTGACCCCTGAGGGTTTTCTAGCGGTGGCTGGTCTATCTAGTGTGGACAGTGCAAGTGTTGGGAGTGTGTGCAGAAATTCCTGCTTGTGATAAGGAGATGTCTGGTGCACTCAACTCCCTCACACCAGTCCTTGTATGACCCATATCCTCTCATTTGAGGTCCTTTTGGTATGACGGGAAACTCAAGACAATGAAGATTATGGGTCAGAGATTAGAGCACTGCTGGTGGAAGATCAGGCTGGAGGCAGACAAACTGGCCCTGCGTACACACTGTGGTGTGTACCAGTGGGCAATCAACCATAAGAAGGCAGAATTCCTGTTGAGGGAGATTGCTGCCAGGAAGAATCGATTAACTGTGCTCTTTCAGACTGTGGACGGACTTCTCCATCCTTTTTGTCTACAGCCAAAGAAAGCCTTTTCAAATGCTTTATGCAAAGAGTTTGCTCAGTTCTTCTTGGACAGGGTGTCCACAATTTGGCATGGAATGCTACCAGTGAGCCATATTCTGGCCGAAAGGTGCCGCCATGGGTGTCAAGAGAGCACTCTCCCTAGTTGGGTGAGTTTAGCCTGGTGGAGGTGGCTGAGGTCATTGAAGTTGCTTCCACGCTGCAGCACACCTTTTGTGAACTGGACCCAGTGCTGATACATTTCTTACTGGGAAGTGTTGACTCCATTTGCCTGGTGTTTGCCTTGATTGCCCAGTGTTCCTCATCAGAGGGGCTCTTTCCTGATGTCTTAAAGGAGACATTGGTGAGACCCCTTCTGAAGAAACCATCTTTGGACCCTGACATCAAGGCAAATTACTGTCCCATCTCCAATCTTTCATTCTTGGGTAAGATTGTGGAGAAGGTGGTGGCATTTCAGCTTGAGGAGCACCTCATGGCCCATGATCTATACAAGTCTCCTCCAGGCTGGATTTCATGTGAGGCATACCACAGAAACTGAATTATTTCAGGTACATAATGACCTCCTTAGGGCAAGAGGAGGGGACAGTTCTTGTTCTCCTTGATCTCGCCTCAGTATTTTACAGAGTGGACAATCTTGTGTTACTTGACCACCTGAGGGAATTTTGTGGACTTGATGGCACTGTCATCTGCTGCTTTGAGTCTCTTCTCACCAACAGGAGACAAAGGGTAGTGATGGAGAATTTCTCCTCCTCCCCCTAGCCTCCTGTCATGCAGAGTACCCCAGGGTTTGGTCTTGATGTTATTTGCCACATATATGCTGCCCCTGAGGAGGCTCATTAGGAAGTACAGCTTAGGTTTTTAATGCTATGCTGATGATACCCAGCTGTATCTTTCTTTTGCCCCAGGGACATCCAATGCAGTGGATGTGCTAAACACCAGCCTTGCTGAGATCAATGACTAGATGACTTCCAGCTGGTTGTGACTGAACCCCAATAAGATGCAGGTACAGGAGATGGAGTCAAATAGAGAGCATGATAGGATTGCCTGTGGTGCAGAAATGGGGCTTTTTCTTGGGCCTGTACCATTGAAGGCTTCCTCTAGGGTGGTGATCTGGGCATTATTCTCAACAGCCAACTGATGCTTGAGTCTCAGGTGTCATCCATTGTTCATACCAGTTTTTATCATCTGAAGAATATCACCAGGATAAAGCCCTTAGTTCTTCCCCCGGACCTCCCCACCCTGGGTCACACCTTTGTGACATCTAGCGTGACTACTGTTCTCTGGAGGTACCCTCCACTGGCTGCAACTGGTGCTGAACACAGCTGCTAGGTTGCAGATATGGCAGTCTAAGTCATATCACATCACTCTGGTGTTGTGTGAAATGCACTAGCTGTTAGTTAGGTGGAGGGTCCTCTTTAAGGTGGGCTTCCTCACCTTTGAGGCCCTATATGACCTGTGCCCTGGTTATCTGAAGGACCTTCTTACCACTGCTGTCTCAGTCCACCCCCTTCGCTCCTCCTCCTCCTCCAGGGGCCTCCTTGTGATTCCCAGGACAAGGTTAAAAATGTTTAGTATCACCAGCCCCATCCTGTGGAATTCTCCACCGCCAGCTGTAAGAAAGGCCCCTTCAGTTGAGGTTTTCAAAGCCTACCTCAAGGCCTTCCTATATAATCAGGCCTTCCCAGACTTTGATTTATAATCCTATCTTATACCTGACTTCTGTGCCTTAATTTCCATTGTTGGTTATATATTCAGCTTTTGGTATTTAATTTTGAGTAAATTATTTATAAATTTTATAATAATGAGTTATAATGTGGTATATTTATTATCAGGTTTATTATATTGTTGGTATTTCTTGTATGTGATTGGAATTTGCTTGGTGCCCAGAGCCACAGGGATGTGCATCTCTTAAATAACATTTGCCTTACCTTGCCTTGTATCCCTGTGATTGCAGGGTTCCTGTGGACTGCTTGAGTGGTGATTCAATGCATAGAGCAAAAAGTAATGGGGAAAGGGGGCATCCCTGCCTGCTGTCTTTGGTAAGAAAAAAAATCCATCAGAAGAAGCCCCACTCACCCAACTGTAGCCTGAGATGATATGTACAGTTCCCTGATGTGTGTCAGAAAGGTGTCTTCCACTCCCATCTCTGTCAGCATCATGTAAAGGAATCTCTAGTTTATCTGGTCAAATGCCATCTCAAAATCCATGAAAACTGCCATGGCCAACTCCCGTTCTTGTTGTGCTAATACCATTATATTGTGGGGACTTCTTATGGTGTCATGTATTAATCTTCAATTGATAAAACCTGTTTGATCTGGGTGAACTAGAGGCCCAACACAGCCCTGCTGTCAGGAGGCCAAAATGATGGTAAAAACCTTTATATCCATGTTTAGCAAGGAGATGGGGTGGCATGAACTGCACAATGTTCCATTCTTGTTTAGCTTTGGTAATAGTGTTAACTGGGAATAATGCCAAGAGAGTGGAGACCTGTCCGTTCTTGAAACCCTTTCAAATGTCTAGCAATACCAGGCTCAGTTTTTCCCGAAATGTCTTAAAATGTTCCTTGTTGACCCCTTCTGGGCCAGGGGCTGTGCCATCTTTCAGGTGAGAGGTTATGCTAGAGATCTACACCAAGGTGATGGGGGAGGACAATGTTTCTTTCACCTCATCTGTTAGTGTGCTTACAGGGACCCATCAAAAGTATGCATCAATTTTTGTTCTTATAGTCTTGGATCTCCTCCTGCCTCTACAGGTCTTTGCGGAATTTAGCAAAGTGCTGCAGAATCTAAATCTGGTCTGCTTGACTTCAACAGTGGGGAAGTTGATGGAGATCATTCTGAAGGAGAGATTGATAACCTCTCTTGATAGCAATGGTCTGTAGAACAAGGGACTGCAAGGGTTTGTTATGGGAAGATCTTGCCAAACTAACCTGATCAACTTCTTTGACTGGGTCACTAGGGTGGTTGATGAAGGCCATGCTGTGAATGTCCTGTATCTAGACTTCAGCAAGGCTTTCAACTCGGTGCTGCACAGGAGGTCAATGAGCAAGCTGATGGACATGGGAGTGGGGAAAAAACTGGTGGGATGGGTGAAGAACTGGCTGCAGGGCAGACAACAGAGGGTAGTTGTAAGGGGGAGACATCCAAGCTAAGTTCAGTAATGAGTGAGGTTCCGCAGGGTTCAGTGCTGGGCCCTATTTTGTTTAATGTCTGTAATGGAGACATTGCAGAGAGGATCCAGAGTAAGATCAGCCTGTTTGTGGATGACAGTAAGATTTGTGCAAAAGTGGATGATGAGGAAGGGAGACAGGCACTCTAAGAGGATTTAGCTAAACTTGAACACTGGTCTAAAGAGTGGCATTTGGGGTTTAATGCTAAGAAGTGCAAGGTCATGCACCTCAGAGCCAGAAATCCCAGGAACAGCTACTGGCTGGGGGGAGTGCAGGTAACAGCTTCAGAGGAGGAAAAGAACCTGAGGGTAATAGTTTACAGGGGACATGAAGGTATCTGCACAGTGTAGGAGAATGGCAGCAAGGGCAAATAGGATGCTGGGGTGCATTGCCAGAAGGATCACCTCTCAAAAGGGGGAGGTCATCCTACCATTGTATAGATCACTGGTGAGGCCACACTTGGAGTACTGTTTACAGTACTGGTGTCCATACCTCAAAAAGGATAGGAGATTACTGGAGGGGGTGCAGGGTAGGGTTACAGAAATGATCATGGGACAAGGGGAGTTGCCATATGAGAAAAGGTTGAAGAAGATCAACATGTACTCTCTGGAAGAGAGAAGAGAAAGAGAGGACATGATAGAGACCTTTATGTACTTGAAAGGCATAAACAAAGTCAGGGAGGGATGAATTTTCCGCTTAAAGGGGGAAGGGTCACTGGGGACACAGCCTCAAGTTGGAAGGGGGAAGGTTTAGGAGGGAGATGAGAAGGCACTACTTCACAGAAAGAGTGGTGGTGGATTGGAACGCACTGCTAGAAGATTTAATCGCTCAAAGTACAATGGATAGCTTTAAGCAGGGTTGGGATTGAGTCAAAGGCAGGGTTAGTACAGACAAAAACACAAAGGGGGGGAAGGACTGGGAAAGAGGAGGAGGAATGGAGGGGCTTGGGTGGGGGTGGGGCACCTGTTATGATATGAAATTAAGAGCTGCACAATCAGGTAGACTTAATAAACCTGTGAGCCTTTTTCTGCTGGAAATTTCATACGTTTGTATGTTTTGTGTCACACCGCTGCGAGTCCACAGATCTGATGTGTAGCACCGTTCTACTTTCTGCTTCCCTGAGGAGCTGCCATAACTGCAGCCTACCTGGTCGGTTGCTGCTTCAAAATATCTCTGCCTTGAATATCTGAGGTTACCTTCAGTCTTGGCTTCCAGTAGTCTGTTCAGCTTGGCCCAACAACAGTTGAGTCTGACTGTGACCCCCTCGTCAAGCATAATCTTGTGCTCCACTTGCAGGTCAATTGCTCTTTCTGGGCTTCTTTTTATTTTTGCCTTGAGGTGTACTTAATAATGCTCCCCATAAGCACAGACTTAAGACCATCCTACCACACTGCATGGGAAGGTTCCCTTTTGGCACTGGTTACTTCAAAGTCCATGTCAGAGGTATGCCACTGTAGATCCTGCAGGCTTCCATATGTCTCTGTGAGTGTTGTCTTGAACCTGTGTATTGAAGACCCCAGCTGCCTAAATTCCTGAACAAGTATTTTAAAGTTATTGTGAAATGCTCATCTGTTTTGACCTCTTTCATGACACACAACAATTCTGACTGCTTGAATTGGGATCTGCAGAGGCTGTGACTCCACTTTTCATTTCTTCCCTTCTTGTTCTGCCTAAGTACTTCCCCATCACCTGCCTTGCCCATTCAAATCTCATATTAGCCAAGCTGTACACATCTCGGTCTGCTGAGTGTGGAGGTTGAGTTTGATATCAGCACCTCTACACTTTCACACAAGTGGTCTCTTTTGCCTACCATTATCAGAAAATGCCAGCACAGCTGAGGGGTTACCATGCAGCTGGCTCCTCTCCCCACAAACCACCAAGGAACAATCATTCTGTGAGGAGTTCAGGACTCCTTCACACCCAGAGGAGAGAACACATTATTGGGATTAAATCTCTTCCTCTTGCCTTGGTTGGCTAGAAGCATGGGTCAAGGACACAAACACACTAGGCCACAAGAGTGGCCCAACCCTATTGTTAGTTCACTGGTTCAGCAGGCAACCAAATGTGTAGAATGCTTGTGAAACATGATAATGCTTTTGCTACAGTGTAATAGGTTAAGGTTGGATAAGTGTGACTTCCTAACTGGTCAGAATAGCACAGACAAAACCGAACACAGCAAGACCACATAGTGAAGAACGCTAATGGCTTAATAGCGACAGGGGAATTTCAGCGCTAAGAAAGTATCACTACCCCATGTCGCTAACCTGGAAGAGGATGTGTACGTGACCACTGCAGGTCAGGTTCTCAGTTGAGCTGCTCCCATGGTGGAGTGGCTAGAGCACCTGACACTGCAGTGAATGGGTTTTGGGAGAAAGCGGTTTGATTCCCTGTAAGGCAATCTTTTTTTGTTTACTATTATTCTCATGCCCCTGTGTCCATACACCCTTGGAGTTGGTTATTATAGTTCTGAGGGGTGTGGAGACTGCAACCTCCCACATGGGGATTACAGGGGGTGAAGCCCTTTGCAAAACATATAAAGTAGTTATGGATCTTGCCGTGTGCTGTTTGTAACAGCACGGTTGTACTGTGCACGGTTTTGTCCTGCGCTGTTATGACCCCGTGCCATGTGACTTTTCACGCTCTATGTTCCAGTGGAAGAAGCAACATTTTTGGTATGATGGCACTGAACCTTCTGGGTTTTACCCCAAGAGTGAGTCCCTTGGCTGAAGGTACTTATGGGAAGATGCCCAGATGAAGATAGGTGAGCTACCAGAGGGGAAGGGGGTTGTGGTGGGAGCAATGAAATGAATGTTCAGGGGATACTTAGACATGTGCACTTTATATAGTGCTTGGTGTACGTGGCAATGTCACCTTTTGCCCAACCGAACCCCAAACAAGCCTGCCATTTCACTGGTTCAGTGGATAATTAAGTGTGTAGGATGCTTGTGCTACAATGGAGAAGGTTATCATTTGATATGTGTTGCTGTTACAATTTCTGTTCAGGATTAACTATCACCCCATTGGGGTATGCAGAAGAGAACCCTCTTTAGAAGGGTATCATACCTGGAGGTGCCATACAAGCAATGTTACTTGGCTAAATGTACCTTAGGGATGATACCCAAAATCTCAGAGCTGAAATCTTGAAAACCATTGAGACATCGTTCTTAGTGAAGGCAGGCCACAGCCATACTGAATGAGGAACCACAAAGTGAACAACAACACGACCAGTGGATGTCTAACAATACAATCTACCTAATGTTTATGACCTTCAGCATGGAAGAGGGAAAAATAAAACAGTGGAGGAAACCTCTGGGGATCCAAAGCTTTAGGTTTCATCTCTCTAGTTACATACTTAGTTTTTACATCAGGGCATACAAGGAGATGATGAAAGCTAGGAGCAGAGAAAATGATGGAAAACCTGGGAAACTCCAGTGGCTTGAGCTTTTTTATAAATGAGGAAGGAATAGGGGATTGGCATTCTTCGTGAGGAAGTAGGAACTTGATCCATTATTCTAATGGGATAATCATCCTTACAGGTGTCACATAGCTAATATCATATGGCAAAAGGGACCCAGAGAAGACTGCACCTTTGGAGGAAGGAGGCTCAGCTCCCATGATAAAGAAGATTAGCCTTGGCTGAGGATCTCCACCTGTAGGGAGTCAAGTTTGTCCCTGCGTATAGCTGAAGCTGCTGCCAGAAGGCACCAATAGTCATCCAGCACACTGAAGTCCCCCACCAGCAACACCTCATCCTTTTCAGCAATTTTACCAATTACCTCTAGCATTTCCTTGTCTGAGTCCTCCCCCTGTGCCGGAGGCTGTAGATCACACCTGTCTGAATATTGTCTCCATTACCCAATTCAAGGGTGACCCACAGTACCTCTGTCTTCCCCTGAATTCCCTGTATTTCTTTTGCTTTTATGCTTTTCCTTACATAAAGCACCACTCCCCCTCAATCCCTTCCTCTCCTGTCCCTCCTAAACATCATGTAGCCAGGTTTGGCCATAACCCAGTCATGACTGATGTTGCACCATGACTCAGTAGTGGCCAGAATATCTAGGTAGGCTTCCATCATGATGACTTCTAGGTCTGGGATCTTGTTTCCCAGACTCATTGTCCGAAAGAGAAACCCTAGGCTCCTCAGAACAACAGACAGAACCCTCCTCACAGTGCCAAGGGTTAGAACCAAGGGAGGGGGTAAGTCATTCGCCATCACAGCGCCCACCCTATGGAACTCCCTGCCCCCTGGTGTTCAGGATGCTACCTCTACCCACACCTTCTGCACAAGGCTGAAGGCTCATATGGTGGTCACCTCCATATGCAACTGCTAAAGTGAGAGGCTCCTAAGTGGAAGCCCACCCCTCTCCCTCATATGGAAATTGTGACTATCACTGCACCCCATCAGTAGAGCTTACCCAGAAAATGTTAACTGCTAAAAAGCTACTATGTCTTACCTCTTAAATGTAAGTGCTGAAAAACTACTATGTATTATGTTCCTCGCTGTCTAGTGTAATGTACCTGTGCTGCATGCTACCCCGTGTATTATTCCATGTAATTCCCCGGGTTGCCCCTGAAAAAGGGACCTTCGGGGCCCAGCAGGCTTACCCGGTTATCAAAATTTAATAAATAAATAAATAAATAAATACATCTAACATTTGCACACATGGCCTTCCAGATTTTAACTCTCTGCTTGTTGCTTCCCCTCTTTTTTGTGCCACCCTTCCTCCCTCTTTTTTTCTTGACTGCTTTTTCCCTCTTTCCTCCTTTGCTAACCCCCTACTACCTTGATCTACTTGCTCCATAGTGGGACTCTCACCCTCGGGATTCCTCTACATATTATCTAAGCCTGTGGGGTTGTGTGTTTCTGCCTCCCCTTCTTCCACCACACCCCTCAGCTAGTTTAAACGCTCATTGAAGTAATGTTTAACCCATACACTGAAAACTGAGGTTCCACTCCTGGATGAATGCCGGCTATCACCACTGTAGAGATTCTTATCCTCCCAGATAGGCCCCCAGTCCCCAATGCAACCATACCCCTCCGCCCTGCACCATTACTTCAAACATGAGTTGAAGACATCGGTGTGGAGCTCCCTTACCTTCCTTTTGTTGTAGACAGGCAGCACTTCTACAAAAGCTACAGAGTATGCTACCTACTTCTTCCCAGTTCCCTAAACTCCCCCTGCACTGTACCTGCCCCATCCCTAGGCAGGTAATTTGTCACCAGGTGGATAATGACATCCAGCTTCCCTTTCCTTCTCTTCCTATTGCCCTGACAATCTGTAGAATATGTTATGTATTTATTTATTGAAAACTTTGGAGATTACCTTTGAGCACAGGTGCTCATTTAGAAAGGTTCCACATCAAATACAAGTCACAAAAACACATTACAAGTACAATACGCATTTCCATAGGAATGCAGTCAAGTTAGGATCAAAGCACTGAAGGCAGAACAGTTACAGTACATTCAGTTTTGAGAAAATCCACACAGATCATTGCATAGGAAGGCATAGGATATGTACAGAGAAAAACCGAATAAAACAGGGTGTGTTAAGGCCAGAAGCACCTTTTTGGTTAGCAATAAGTCTGGATCTTTATTCTGCAGGGTGAAGGTAGATAATTAGTGAGTGCAGAAGGAGTACAACTACAGTATGAGTGCGATTATCTACACCAAGTGCAAAACAACATGCTTTATTTTCTATGCAGCAAGAGAAGTGAGTCAGCTAATTACTACGCAGCTCTCTTTATTCATTTCAGTTTGTCATAATAGCATGAGACTAAGCTTTATATTCATCCACAGCTCCCTCATATTCTAAGGGCACCATGGATGAAACAATGCTTACTGTATACTCTGTATCAACATAGTGCATGGTTGACCCTTATTGTGTACAAAAATGAGTGGCTTCAAAATCCTTGCTGACCAAATTCTCTCGGTACATTCTAAAATTGTTGTGCATGTTCTCTAATTAATGCAGTTGTGACTCTCATCTGCTTTCTTCTGCTGCACTGTAGCACTTCACTTGAAATAGAAATTTAAAGTCAATGCATCCATAATATGTTTAAAAATGTACACATTTCACTCATTCGAAACCATATAATACAAAAAATAAACTATGGGTGGCCATACATAACTCACCCTGTGTTCCTTTCTTGAGGTTGATATCACAGTATGGACTGCCCAAGCTTTGCTCTCGAGGTCCATATGCTGTTATCTCAAACACTTGATAGAAACACAGGCTTGTTGTACAGTATATGGTCACCCATACATTATTCCTTATATAGTATATGGTTAGATTTCAATCTGAACAAAAATCAACCAGCTCAAAATCCTTTTTCCCATTCTAAACTGTTGTGCGCATTCCAAAGGATTCACCCATGTTGGGATGACAAGAAAAAATGTGACTGTCATTTGGGCGACAGCACAATGCTGATGGTGAACATCACACCTGGCACTTTAGCCACCCGACCCCCATTGAGCCTAGTGCCCCAAGGCACATTCTGACTGTTTTCAATGGGCTGTACCCCCACACCCCTGTACTTCAATATAATCCCCTGTATGTATGGGGCAAGGGGCACAACACCCAGACCATGACCTCCCTGCCAAGCGCGGCAAAATATAGTTTGCTAGCATGACAGGTGAACTGATTGCAGTGCTGTAATTGAGGAACCCTAATTGCATTGCCCTCATAATGGTGTACCATTCCAAAGTGTTGTGTACATTCTGAACAGTTATTCTGCATAGTTCAAAGGTCATACAATTTTAAATTACCCTTTCACACCACATTCTACTGCTTACTAAAAACCTAGGGCTCAATTTTCAAAGGGCCAAGAATGATGCAGAAAAGAATGGCACAAGGAGCAAGCCACATCATCAAAACTTGCCTCAATTCTAAATTTTCTAATGTTCATGCATCAAAATCAGAACTGCCTGGGCCAAAGTGGCTTGTGTCAGGCTTGCATCAAAAAAAATGGTTGTGCTATGTCACAACAGGGCTTGCTTCAAAAAAATGATGTACCATCCTCATTTTATTTTTCATTTTCAAAGGTGGAAGCTGTTTACAGTGTGCCAAAGAGCTGGTCTAACTGACAGTGGAGCATATAAAGGTGAGGGTACTTTACGAAGGGGTTGTTATAGAGTCAATATTCCCTTGCAGGACTAGTTGACAGTGTGTTTGTGGGGTATACCATCGTTACAGTGATGACAACTTTATAGCGATATAGTGAATGCCAACAACATCACCATGCCACTGTAAAGTCTGCCTGGTACCTCGGCACCCATTCCTAAGGTCCTGAACCCCATCCCCTAATCAGCTCCATCTCAGAGTTGATAATCCTAAGTGTGGGGATGCAGGGGGCACAACAACTTTTAACACGGCTACACCATGCCAACCGCAATTGCGGTTGAAGTAGTGGTGTCGGGGAAATCCTGCATGGTATTTCAAAGCCCCACTGAGGCCAACACAAGGGGCTTCGCTAGATCTGCTTTGAGGTGGTCTAATCCCCTTGTGTCAGAGTATGACACTGTTGTGGGAAGGCTGCATTTGGGGTCGGTGTGCAGGAGAGGCACAGAGGGGCATAGGACTGGTTGGTGTGTCAGTGGGGAAGTACTGGACTGCTTTGGTACCCATCAGGGTGCATATGCCACCGTATGACTGGCCACTCGGGGTGCTAAATAGGATGGCAGCTTAAAGATCAGCTCCACAACCCACAGGGAAATATCCTTTAAAATCCTTCTGGTATTACATCCTCATTCTACTGTAACTTGTGGGGTAATACACAAGCTACACTAATTTAGCTTCATTGATACAAAAAGCCTTCATTTGCTGTGTGGAAATTGCAATTTTACTGAAGAGCCTCCTGGATGAGGTAGGCCTAAAAATATGGTTGAAGGTCGTTTGCCACAAACCTGGGAGCAACCGTCAGTTGAGGCGATGTTCGGCCAACTTATGGCCTAGATGGCACAAGTCACTGTGGCAACTAATTGAAAAACCCAAGTGGTTCAAAATTTAGATGCCAGGATGCTGCATACCGAACAGTGGGTCTCAGCGATGGAGGGGCATGTTCAGGACTTAAGGGCAGAATTCAGAGATCAACAACGGACCATACAGGTGCTGCGCAGTAAGATGGATGACCTCAAGAATCGAGGTGGCCATAATAATCTTCACTTCCTGGGCTTCCCTGAGCATGTAGAAGGCAAAGATACTGAGGGATTTCTACAATTAGCCATCGATGAAATGCTGCAGTTGGACCCATTGATACCACTCCAGGTGGAACGCGCACACCATACGTTAACCCCCATGTCTCAGGCCCAAGAAAGACCACGACCTATCATAGCCTGATTTATTGATTTTAGGGACAAAGAGAAGGTCCTAACTAGAGGTTGTAAGTTACAGCATGTAGTGTGGAGATCGAATAGGATCCACATCTTTCAGGACTTCTCTAAGGATCTGTCAGACAAACGCTGAGCATACTCTGAGGCAAGGCATAAAATGCACAGTATTGGACTGTCCTTTTCTTTGCGTTACCCAGCCACGATGCAGGTTTTGCATAATGGGATCCCGGACAGTTTTGAATTTCCTGATGCACTCATGGAAATTTTACAGCACAACTAGCCACAAGAATTTACCACCACTACCCCGGGAGCCCTTTTGGCAAAAACTGCTACCGACAGGTTGGATTGCCGCTCCTCTCCATCAGTGAGTAGGCCTGCAGTTTGGCAAGACCTCAGGGAGCAACACTGGGAACTCCCCCAAAAGCACACTGAAAGAGGTAGTCCTCAAAGAAACACACCGGCAGGAAGCATTCTTCAGAGAGAGGGCAAGACGACACAGAGGAGGCCACGAGCATGGACACTGTTGCCCCAGATCTGTTACAGGCCTACCACACCACTAATAGATATGAAGGTTTATGCCCCAGCTCTCCAGATCATCACCCGGGCATTGTGGATTCAACTGTGGAAGGCAGGCCTACTCCTATGTTGCAGCCCAGCTACCTGTCCCCGTCAGCAACTCCTCACCAGCCGCAGAACAGAGCTACAGATAGCAGAGGGCAGCGTCCACCAAAAGCTACCAAGGAGACCTCCACTACCAGCAGAGATCTCATCTTCAGTGTGGAACGTCCTGAGCGCTCTACATCTCCAGGGCAATCAATCAAAGAAAACCCACTGGCGTGGTCAGATAAGTAGTCATCCTTCTATTTTCTTTCTATTCCTGTTCTTCTAATCCCCTGGGGAGTTGTAGGTATGGGGAGAGTATGGGGTGTCTAAATTGATTGTCAGTGGACAATCTCCTTGGCTGACCCTTCTGCTACCCTTTCTCCATGTTATCCATATAAGGGAATTTCTGAGCCCCTTTTCACCCCAACCTTGACCCCCGACTTGCACTGCCACATGGCAGAGAAGATGCCTCACTCCTATACTGGGAGGGATTCAACGAGGTCTACCAACAAGCTCTCAGTGAACATCCTGATCAAAGGTCCAGACTCATCTAGATGGCAAAGAAGGCCTTTTTTGTACCATCTGATTAAACAGCAGAACTTTTGTGGATTCTACCTCGCTTACTTGTGTGGGGGGGGTGAGATCCGCTGGGAAGCTGTGACATATAATATGAAAGTATTTGTTGGCACACTTAAACTGTAGTGCTGAATGGGTATCCAGGATATGTTTTACGTGAGGCCCCAAGTAGTGAATGGCACAGGCCTGTACCCCTCTGGTAAGAGTTTTTTTTATTATTATTATTTTCTATCAAGTGGAGATCTTCCAGCCCCTGCATTGGGTGGCTTACAGTACACTCTTCACAGGTGTGATGAGCCTGACCTCACCTAGATTTTTGTTGTGAGAACACGTTGGCACCCATCAGCAATCACCCTAGGCTTGCCGAAATAGTGGGCAGTGGTCCCCCACTTTCTTTCCTGCAAACCCCCACCTCATTAGAAGTGTTGTGTAGTTCCACTTTAACTACCCCAGCTTCTGAGCTGCACTACTGGAGCAGGTCTCTCAACCCTCTGGGGTTGCAATGAGCCATGTGGTTCAACCTTCTTATTGGGTTGCTCATTTCTCTCAGGGGGCGGAACCTCCCCCCCTCCACTCACTGTAGTGCTAAGGAAGGATGGATACCACTTGATAATGCCCTGGGAGTAGGGGCTGGCCTACAGCAGGGCTCTGCGGCCAAAGAGATGCCTCTATATCCCCAAATTATATGGTACACTGTGCACAATGTATATAGTTTGTTAGTGTGTTTATGTATGTTTGTTTCACAAGAGACACACACAGATGTTTCATTATTTGTTAGTATAAGGTCATCTGGTAGGGGCAGGGTATATGGGCTTTACCCACTCTCTCCATATCTGGTGGTGCTCTATAGAAATGTGCCTCTTCTGGTTGTGCTGCCCTCGCCCCCTATCTGCTGGTTGTTCTAGATATATCTCTTAATTAAATATTTTCTCCATATTACTAACAGGTGATATCATTTGTCTGACATGAAATGTCAGAGGACTTAACACCCCAAACAAGAGGAAGCACATTTTGGGACACCTTAAAAGACTAGGAGCAAGGGTCACCTTCCTGCAGGAGACCAGACTTACCAGGGGGGGATCTTGAGAGACTGAAGAGGGAGTGAGTAGGTCAGGTCATTCATGCCTTGGCCTCCTCTAGAAAGAGAGGGGTGAGCCAGCCCGGTGGCACTTAGGGTTGAGGCGCTGGATGCCACACCTCACGCTACGCTGGTGACCCGGGTTCGGGAATGGACCCGGGTGGTCGGGGGTCGGCAGGGGAGAAGGAGGATTGAGCGCCCCAGCGGATGCCTCCTCCTCAGGGGTGGGAACCAAGAACGACATCACAGTTTCTGCATCCCTTCGAGCCGTGGAAGCACCAACAATTGAAGGGGATGGAGGCGGCTCCGCTCATCGGAGTCAGGAAGGGGGGATGTCGACAGTGCATGAGAGGTCTGGCGTGCATCAACAAGCCACCTCTTGGGACGTGCGTTCTAGCGCTCCATGTCCCAGAGGGTAGGGGGGGTAAAACCAGGGAGAAAAGCGGAAAATACCTCCCAGCGGCCTAGATGATAGCCTCTCAGTACCATCCAGACCACCAAAGAGGGACAGACCCCAATGTGCAGGAGGAGGAAAAAAGGAGGCACTCTAGGGGCAGATCCCACCGTAGGTGGAATGGGGGTTGAGAGGAAGGAAGGAGAGGACGCCGGGAGCAGGCAAGGAGAGATAAAGAAATAAAGTAAAAAAAAAAAAGAAAGAAAGAGGGGGTGGTGATTCTGCTTCACAAGTAACTACAGTGGAAATTGCAGAGACAAGTGAGAGACCCTGAGGGTAAATGGGTGGTGGTACTCATGGATACTGGTGCAGGCCCTCTGATCCTGGGTAATGTATACGTTCTGAATGAGGACTCGCCCTTCTTCTTCTTTCACAAGCTGGCCCTGGTGCTGGGATCCATGGCTCAGGAAGACACCCCCATTTTATTAGGGGGCAATTTTAATCTTACTCTGGACCCTTTCGTGGATAGATAACCCTTCCAATACTGAGCCCCACTCCAGGGCTGTAATGGCAGTGGCTCAATTATAAAAAGATTTGGTCCTTACGGACATCTGGAGACTATTTCACCCCTCCCAGCAGGACTACACCTTTCATTCCCCAGTACATAGTTCTGTTAGTTGCATAGACTTCTGGCTCCTCTCTCCTACTATTACTAGTAACGCTGTTAATACCCTTATTCATCCCTTAGTTATCTCAGATCATGCCCCTGTGCATCTTGCCTTCTCATGGGGCTCCCCTCTCCCTAAGTCTCTGGCAAGGAGGCTGGACCCATTGCTACTTCATGACCCAGACTTTCCCCCTTGGCTTCAAAAGGAAGCAATGGAATTTTTTTGGCATAACCTTGTAGCAGATACCTCTGTGGGAACCACATGGGAGGCATTCAAAGCTACTTTAAGAGGGGTAATAATAGGGTATACGAGCCGGTGACAAAAGAGGAGGGAACAACATTTGAGGGGGCTTGAATGACAACTCCAAGAAGTGGAGCTTGCTTTTAAGGCCCTTCGTGTCCCTTCACTTAGGTCAGAGGCAGGTCACAAGGTCACCTCTCTGAAGATGCAAGTGAACAAGCTAATCTTTAGAAAGGCAGAGATTTCAATCATTAGATTCAAGCATAAATACTGGGAAGGGGGAGAAAAGTGGGATAAGTTGCTGGCATACTGTCTGAAAAAGTAACAAGCCGAAAGGCATATAGCAGCTTTAGAGGATACAAGGAGGTAGGATCCAGACCTTGGCACAAGGTGTTAATCAAATAATGATGGATTTTTACTCCCCGTTATACAAGTCCTCCAGAGCCCCAGACCCCTGGAGTCCTTACATCTCCTCAAAATCTCAGAAGTCCAAGCTAATGCCCTAGATGCCCCGATCTCAACCCAGGAGGTGGCAGACACCATCCTGTCCCTTAAAAAGGGAAAGGCCCCAGGAGGGGATGGTCTCCCTATTGAAGTGTGGCAGCTGTTGCATCCCATAATCTCTCCAATATTGTAACAAGTATTTACTGAGTCATTGCAAACAGGGTCTCTCCCTTCATCCTTTAGGGAGGCACTATTACTAGCCTACCAAAAAAAGGTAAAGACCCTCTTAAAGTGTCCAGCTACTGCCCTATTTCATTATTGAATGCTGATAGCAAGGTGCTAGCTAAGATACTAGCTAATAGACTTAATCCTTTCCTTCCCAGTTTGATACACCCATCCCAAGTAGGCTTTGTTAAGGGCCACTTTAGCGTGGACCATATTAGATCATTGATAAATTTAATCCATAAGGCCCAAACATTATCTTCCCCCCTGCTGCCATCGCAATGGATTTCAAAAAGGCCTTTGATTCCCTGAAGTGGGACTTTGTCCAAGTTCTTTGCACTAGGCGCTTGGGGGTGGGGTTTCAGGCCTGGATTGGGGCAATATATTCATCCCCAGATGCACAGATACTCACCAATATGATGCTGTCTCCCTCATTCATACTGGGTAGGGGTACCCATCAGGGCTGCCCACTTTCCCCACTACTTTTTGTATTGGCAGTAGAACCCCTGGCAGCCACAATTAGGCAAAATCCTCTAATTTCCGGTGTCCAGGTGGGAACAAGGGCATACCCTACTCTTATGTATGTGGATGACCTGTTGCTCCCAATAGCCAATATTGTCACCTCCCTCCCTCTCCTACTGTCCACCTTGTCAGACTTCTCTAGATTTTCAGGGCTCAAGATTAACCAGGCTAAGACGGAGGTCCTAACTTTAAATTCTAAGTGTACTTCTCAAATGGTTACTCAGCATGGGCTCCAATGGGATTACCTTCTTGGGCATTACTATCTCTCCTAATCTGCTTAAAATCTGGGACCTGAATATGAAACCAATTTTTGCGTCCATTCGTACAGAACTGGACAGATGGAAATCTCTTTGACTGTTGCTTGTAGGTAAAATATCCGCAATTAAAATGGCCACAGCTCCAAAAATTATGTATCTTCTTTCCCACATTCCTTTGAAAATACCTCATTATTGGTTTACTAAGTTAGAGTCCCTGCTGGGATCCTTTTTGTGAGAGGATAAGAAACCTAGGTACAGTAAAAATAAGCTCAGAGCTCATTGGTAGGAAGGGGGCTGGGGTCTGCCATGGTTAGAGGGGTATAAATGGGCCTTTAAGCTGGCTCAGACATTAAAATGGTTCCTTTTCCCTGAACACAACACTCCCCAGTGGCTGTATATGGAGAGAGAGGTAAGTCAGTGTACTCACTTGGTACTATTGTTATTTAACCATCCCCCTAAGGGCACTCGCTCTTATCCTACTATAGGTCCCCCTCTGGAATATTGGGCCAAGGTGCATAAGAAATTGGGCACCTCCCCATCTCCCCTAAGACTTACCCCACTATGGGGCAATAATGAGATTACCATCAATAAACAACCAATTGCATGGCCCTCATAGGAACATGGTGGTACCTCATTGCTTCAAGATATGTTCATTCCCAGTACAGATACCCCTAATTCCTTTGAGGGCCTGCAGAGCTCATGGGATCTCTCCCAAAGACTTCTGGCATTTCCTTCAAATAAGAAGCGCCATCCTTACGTACAGGCATAAGCAGCACCAAGAGCAACAAATCTCCCAGGTAAAGTCATGGCTGGCCCTAGAAAGAGGACAGTCAAGCCGGATATATGTGGCCATTCGGAGCACCATCCCGTCCCAAGCAGAGGAATCCAAGCATAAATGGGAGAAGATACTGCATGCCCCTATTATGAACCTGGAGTGGAAGTCTTGTCTAAAACTAGGTCAAGGGGCATATCCTGACACCAGTAGTCAATTAATACAGAACAAGATAATTCACTCCTGGTATAGGACTCCTGTAGTCCTCACCAAGGCAAAGCTGGCTCAGTCTGACCTGTGTTGGAGGTGTCAGGAACTCTCAGGTGACCTGTTCCATATACTTTGGTCCTGCAGGCTGATCCAGCCCCTATGGAAGGCTACCTGTGAGATGGGGTCCAAAATACTTAGGAAGCCTGTGCCTCAGTCCCCTGAGTTGCTGTTATTAGGAGTCTGGCCTCCAGCCCTTCACCTTTGTCTCTCTGAGTTGAAACTTCTTCTGACACTCAGTATGCAGGTTAAAAGACTCCTACTGTGTAAATGATGGTCCCAGATAATCCCCTCCCTGGGAGAGGTACTTACCTCCATAGCTCAAGTTGCCAACTGGGCCAGAATATCACATACTGTGAACAATACCCTCTTTAAATATACTGCCCGCTGGACTCCCTTCCTTCTGTTTTTGAAACCTAGGGAGGGAATCAGCTGAATAGTCACAACCATGCTACTATAATGGTCTCCTCTCATGGTGCATTTAGGGGCAAGTGCTAGAGAGATTGTTACTGAGTTATAGGGGGCCCTGCTCTATGGATGACATGGTATAATATCAGTAAAGGATAGTATCTTCTCTGACAATGAAGACCTGTTTGGTTTGTGTGTGTGATCTCTTGTATTTTGTAGGTGTAAAGTAGAGGACAGCAGCCCTGGACCTCTCATAATTTCTGATGCTTTGGCAAATACTGCAGAAACTAGCAGGATGGGGCCAGGTAAGATATGTATGTATGAGTTAGCCATAATGCAATGCACCAACTGCTAATACTTTCAAAGTTAATCTCCAGCTGGATAGGTGTTGTACATCCAGGCACAGAATATTATCCTACTGCTTACCTGGCTAGTATACTTAGTTCATTATTATTTGGCCAGCATGTTCCGTTCTCTGCTTCTACAGACATATGTAACAGTCTGTAAGATCTTTGCAATGTATCCAACTGTTTTAATGTCTGTATCATCTTAATAAGTCAAATCAATAAAACTTATTAACTGCATATGCCTCCGTATATGCTATACATAGGCATATGCATCCTGCCTTGTGCTGACACAATCCTGTACTTCCCCACTCACTGTCATTACTACTCACTCCATGCCCCTCATGCCCCACCTGCCCCATGACCCCCTCCTAGCATGGATTAGCCTCCTCTCTACCACCACCATTGCTGGCCCATCCTGTGTTGCACTAGCAAGGGGGTCAGATCCCTGCAGCATGTGCCACAGCTGTTCTGCTGGTTGAGTGCTGTTCTGCACTTGTGGCAATCCCAGTGAGTTTGGTGCTGGGATACTGCTTTTTTTGCTGAATCCAGTGCAGGGTCCCTGGTACACCCAGGTATTGCCACTGCCCTGGAGTGACGCAACTTGTGTTGCTCCAAGGGATCCTTTCAGAATCGGGCCCAGGTGGATGTTTTATGCTCCTTGCATCATTCTAAGGTCCCTCTGAAGATCTAGCATCTCTTGTTGAAAGTTGTACACTTTAACTTGCAAAAGTTTCTAAATTAAATTTTGATCATAGAAAAGAACAAAGAAATTGTAAGATCTTACACAACTCTTCAGGTATTTCCATCTCATGGTTGAGATGACAGCATGGACCTCTTGAGCTTTTCATTTGAGGTTCATATGCTGTCATCTCAACCTCTTGATGGAAACACAGCCTTCTTGTGTATGATTGCCCATTCATTATTCTCTATGTGGTTTTCTATCTCCATGCAATAAAGGGAGTAGAGTTGCTAGTATAATGCATTAACCACACAATCTGCCCAGTCACTTAGCTATCTAACAAGTAACCTTATCCAGGTTCAATCCACTCTAGGGAACATTTTCTAGATACTGTTTACAATATCCAGAATAAATTATCCATATCCATTGTCTTTATCTGTCATAGCATGCTCAGATAACCTGCTAATTAAAATGGTAAATTAAACTGAATCGAATATGACCATGTAATGTAACCATGTATTATGTATTCATAATGTCTTTTATGGATCTGTATTTCATTGAGCTGCTGTTATCAAATGTTTTATATATTTATACATTTTGTCCTGTCTGTACTGCATTCCAGTTGTACTGTTGTGTTGCAGTCTTTATTGCTTGGGTCATGCTTGAAAATGGTCCCTGGGACCAGCGCACCAACCAAGTGAACAAATAGGTTCATAGGTTCATAGGTGGTTTACACGATCGAGGGACAAGCCCATTATGATCATGCCACTTAGGCTAAGTGGGTTACAAACTTGGAGTCCTTCATATATATATTGAGTTGAACTTTGAATTGGATTAAATTTACACAATTCACTATATCATAAGGCAGAGAATTCCAAATTGGAACTATTCGTTGAGTAAAGAAGTTAGTTCTTTTAGTGGTTCGATTAATAGATAAGAATAGCTTTAGGTTGTGCGAACGGGTTTGGACAGTTGTATTGATCCATTTTAAGTGTAATGTTTCAAACAAATATTCATCTCTGGTTGCTTTATAAAGCAAATAGAGATCCCCATGTATAGATCTATATTCCATACTATACAAATTAAGCTGTTTGAGTCTTTCTTCATAAGACAGACCTCCCATACCCTTTACATTCTTAACAAACCTTTTTTGAACCTTCTCCCTGGATATTTTGTCACCCATCTGTGTAGGAGCACAAAATGAGGAACAATAATCAAAATTAGCTCTTATAATGCTAGAGTATAAGGGAATCATTATTGATGGTTCTCTACTTTTAATATTTCTAAATATACAGTTACTCAATCTTGAACTTTTTTAATGGTAAAATTCAGGTGTTCAGTAAACTTTAAGTTATTATTAATAATGACACCCAGATCTCTCTCAGTTATAATATCCTTCAGGGTATGGTTTTCAATGTAATAATTTGCACATATATTATTACTTCCAAAATGCATAACCTTACATTTGCTGATATTAAATTTCAATTTGTGAAGGTTAACCCAATCAGATATATAATTTAAGTTATCTTGTAAAATAGATATAGACTTGGGATTGTTAACAATCCCACCCAGTTTGGCATCATCAGCATATTTACTAACCCAATTGCTACAATTAGTATCCATACCAGCAATCAGAATATTAAATAGCACAGCCCCCAAAACAGAACCCTATGGGACTCCACTAGTAACAGTGGTCCATGGAGAATAAAAACCTCTTAGAACAACACGCTGTTGTCTATTTGATAACCAATTCATTATCCATTGAATCAAATATTTATTAAGATCTAATTTGACCAAGCAGTTGAAAAGTATGTCATAAGACACAGAATCGAAGGCCTTTTCAAAGTCCAGATAGATGACATCCACTGGCAGACCATGGTCCAATGCTTCACCACGGGTCAAAAAATCTATCAAATTGGTCTGACAAGATCTACCGGGTTGAAAATCATGTTGGAATATGTCAGTCAAACCTTTATCCATAATATGAGTGTTGATTTTGCCTAAAATAAACCTCTCCATAATTTTACATATGGTAGAGGTAAGGCTAATAGGTCTATAATTATTTATTTCCTTTTTGGATCCAGATTTATGAATAGGAATGACTATTGCATCATACCAATCTTTAACCACAATACCCTTATGTAATGATTCATTAAATAGATAGGTTAATACACCCGCCAGTTCATATGAAAGATTTTTCATAAAAATGGCTGGAATTCCATCAGAACCAACGGATGTGAAAGTTTTTAAAGAATCTATAATATAAAAAGTTTCAGCAACATTAAATTGAACTACAGAATCAGAGTTAAATGGTTTTATACATAGGAATTTACCCTTTTTTTTAAATATGCTAGAAAAATAACTATTAAATTCATCAGCCATGATTTGTTCATCACTGATGTCAACATTATCAATTTTTAATGGTCCAACTAAGGTAGGAGAAGTTTTGAAAGGACCAATATAATTGAAAAACCTTTTCCTATTGTCATGATGTAAATTGATTAGACTACTTTCTACTTCCTGCTTAGCCCTTCTAATAGAGTTTTTTACCTTTTTTGCTTTATTCATAAATTTAGACCAGTTCTGTTCTGTGGTATGTTTCTTATATTTATTGTAGGCTTTTTTTGTGCTAAAACTAATCTTTTAATTTTACATGTGAACCAATACATCAATAAAAAGAATAAAATCTTGAACAACAGTAACTACAATCTTCTTCATTTAAAAAAATAAAATGTCTAGACTTAATGGTTCCATATTTAACCCTTTCTAAAGAAAATTTCCTTTAAGAGGCCTAACAATTGAACCATGAGGGGTAGAAACCTTATTGTTTAATGAAAGTTTGGAGTCAGGAGAACATGAGTGCATAATATTGATACAATTTCAATGTTTTAATGTACTGGAAATGCACCTTTACTATACTGAAATGCTAATGTGCATTTCCACTGTACTGGCAAAAACATAGTTTCAGTATATCGATGTAGTGTAAATATACTTATACTATATTGATAAACTAATAATGGGATGTATGCAAAAACCCTTTGTGTCCTTACAATGTTCATAGGCCAGAATATGCATATTATTTATTTTAAAATTGGTAACTTGGAAAGGAACACTGAGCCAAGGCTTGTTTCCAGATTTGACCCAGGGGAAGTGTTACAGAAGTAAACAGTGAAACATTACAGTACATTATATGATACAGGTAAAGAAGAGAAGACACATTGTAGCAAGAATACTTAACTGATGCAACATGGAACAGGATAAAGTGCAAAACATGTGCAAGCACAAGTTCAAGTTGATAACCAAGAATGGCATCAAAGCAGCACAAAGTCAGTCAAAACAGTATATAAGGTAACAGTTGTGTAGAGGGGAATTAAAAACCTAGAAATACCAAGATTAGTAAGGGGTATAGATGTGTAAAGTAGGCAAAATTCACTCCATGAATTAATCTGTGAATTTACTAAAATTCATAGAGTGAAAATCAATCCACAAAGTGTGAAATTTTGTCACAAAGTGTGGAATTTCACCAGTGAAGTGCCAAATTTTGCAGATGAAATTCTGCATATTGTGATGAAAACTCAACACGTCAGGGTGAAAACTCAGCAGTTCACATTGAAAGCTTTGTGATTCTGGCATAGCTGAAGTTGCTGTGGTCTGGGAAACTTTTGCTAAGCTCCACAGCAACTTCACTTGTGATTTAAAACTTCGGCACATCTCTAGTGAGGGGAACTCCTATGGGAGACAGGTGCAGGTGGGAGCATTGAGAAGTTTTAGCTGACACCTGATGGACCCAAAGGAGGTAGAATGATGAATGGAATGATGGAACTGGTTCCAGAGTAATGGAAAATGATAGGAGAATGCAGCTTTCCCAGCAGAGGAATGGGGTGAGGAATGGAGAAGGTTCTCTGATCCCATGAGTGGAGGGAGCATGGACCAGGGGTGACTGGAGAGAATAATGTGGTGAGATAGGATGGTAGGGAGCCAAACCAGTACTTGGAGTTGAAGAAAGTGCTATGTACAGTAACTGGCAACATGAAGGTAGGGGAATGATGGACAGGGAGGAGTCGAGGGAGCATTTGTGCGTACATGCAAGGGAGTTATTTGCAATATGAGAAAAGGCATTACAGAGGTTGTCCAGTCTTGTTAGGCAAGCTGAGTGGGCTGTACCATAATTCATGTCAGCATAGTCAGAGACCAGGAGCACCTTTTTGGTGACCAATTCGTGGCATATCAGCAGGGATAGGCAGTCTTTATTATTGTACAAAGCACCAAGCTTAAGGAGTAGTTTTGAATGAATAGCATTGCTGTGGACAGAGAAGTCAAGCTGGTCAATTTTTGGCTGATATCAAAGGTCATAGGCTTGAATTTAATTTAGTATTGACCTCTTGTTTTAATAATTTATATTTTATTGAGGTTTTTCTTAATACATACAGTACAGGTACATCATAACCAGTAACATCCAATTATAAATCTCTGGCCCTGGCAGGAATGTAATGCTCCTTGGATTACAGGCTAGTTCCTAAATGCAGAGGTATACACACAAGTAAATAAAGGGTCTGTAACATCCAATAAAGTGACCAGTAGAAGACCCAGACTCCTTTCCCTAAAAGCTGGAACAATACTGCAGCCTTTAAACAATTCCTATATATCTCAGTCCTGAGCAGTAATAAAAACAGTTTTTATTAACATGAACGAAACAAGTCCCACCAACTTTAACAAATAACTTCTGCAACAAGATAAAATAAATATTAAAATGGATGACAGTGTACTAGTTTGACAGAAAGGACTGTCCAAATATTGGGATCTGCAAATGGGTATAGATATAGGTATAGCGATAATGGGTGAGGATTGCAGGGGAAAGAGCCAT
Source organism: Neoceratodus forsteri (assembly GCA_016271365.2). Classification (NCBI taxonomy): domain Eukaryota; kingdom Metazoa; phylum Chordata; order Ceratodontiformes; family Ceratodontidae; genus Neoceratodus; species Neoceratodus forsteri. The sequence goes on along the minus strand of CM028135.1, from coordinate 1,023,473,932 downwards.
TCTTCATCGGCTGACTACTGACTGTCTTCTGAGAAACAAGGGCAAGCTTGGAATGTACCCCCAGAGATAGAAAACAATTTTATTCAAGCAAGGAAAGATAAGGATCCCACACTTTCTCAAATGGTGCCAATTTAACTGTAGCTATAAAAGATAAATGCACAAAATCAGATACTTTGTGCATACTGTCTTCCCATTCAGGCATAGCTGGGACGTCTTCCAACCTCCATTTCCTTTATACTAGCTTTTTAGCATCTGTAATAGCTGCCATGAACCAAAACTGAAATTGTTTGTGATGGACTGGGAGTCTATTAGTATTGCTTATGACCATGAGGGATATGTGTACTTGACATTGTTGAACCTCCTAAATCCTTGCCAACAGCTGCCTCCACCACTTTCAAATTAAAGCAAGACATAGAAACATAGACTTTGACAGCAGATAAGGACTGCTTGGCCCACCTAGTCTACCTATTTCTCTACCTACAGGATAGGCCAGCAGATCCTAGTTAACCAACAACCTATTTCTTTCTAACCCCCCCACAAGAATTGCCTTATGTCTGTCCTATGCATTCCTGAATTCTCCCACAGTTTTAGACCCCACAACCTTCTCAGGAAGGTTGTTCCATGCATCCACTACCCTCTCTGTGAAAAAATACTTCCTCACATTGCCCTGGAACTGCCCCCCTATCTTTAAATTGTCCCCTTGTTCTTGCACGTCTCTTTTTCTGAAAGATGCTACCCTCCTGGACTTTGTTGATTCCACTAAGGTACTTAAAAGTTTCTATCATGTCCCCTTTTCCCTCCTTTTATCAAGGGTATACATATTAAGCTCCTTTAGTCTCTCGTCATACGGCTTCTCTTGCAGACACTGCACCATTTTAGTTGCCTCCTATGGACTGCCTCTATCCTGTCTATGTCCTTGATGGAGTCTCCAGAACTGCACACAGTACTCCAGAAGGGGGTCTCACCAATTGTCTGTACAGAGGAATAACAACTTCCTGTTTTCTGCTGGTGATGCCTCTCCCTATGCATCCCAGTATACCCCCAGCCCTCCCTACTGCCTTCTCACATTGCTTGCTAACCTTGAGGTCATCTGATATAATTACCCCAGGTTCCTTTCCTTTTTTGTTGTTGTTACTACCTCCCCCCCATTGTGTAATCTTCCCCTGGGTTCTTGTTTCCCAGGTGCATTGTTTTGCACTTCTTTGCATTGAATCCTACCTGCCATACTTCTGACCATTCCTCCAACCTTGCCAAGTCCCTTCTCATCCTTTCCATGCCTCCTTGTGTATCAACCCTGTTGCAGATCTTTATGTCATCTGCAAAGAGGCATACTTTTCCTTCCAGTCCCTCTGCAATGGCACTCATAAAGACATTAAAAAGGACTGGACCCAGTACTGAAACCTGCAATACTCCACAAGTAACCCCTCTTTCTCAGAGTGGAGTCCATTTTACAATTACCTTCCGTGTCCTGTTGTCCAGCCAATGTTTTACCCATGCTACCACCCTGGGACCCACTCCCAGGCTGCTTAATTTGACTATTAATCTTTTGTGTGAGACTGTGACAAATGCCTTGCTAAAGTCTATGTAGGCCATGTCCACAGCCCCTCCCTGGTCTACTACTTTGGTCACCCAGTCAAAGAAATCTATTAGATTCGTCTGACATGACCATCCCACTGTGAATCCATGCTGCCTTGGGTCCTGTTTCCCACTGGCCTCTAGGTACTCAGCAATTCTTTCCTTCAGAAGTGACTTCATCACTTTCCCTACCACAGAGGTCAAACTGACAGGTCTGTAGTTACCTGCCTCTGTCTTGGTCCTACTTTTGTGAAGGAGAATCACATCCATCTTCCTCCAGTCCTCGCGTACCACACCATCCTCCCATGATTTGTTTAAAAGAGTAGTCAGTGGTTTCACTAGTTCCCCCCTTAATTTTTTTAGAATTCTGGGGTGAATTTTATCAGGCTCCATTGCTTTGTCCACCTTCCGTTTTATTAGTTCTTGTAGAACCCTTTCTTCTGTGAAAGGACTGGGATTGACCCCCCTATTAAGAGTGCTTCTGTTAATTGGATGAGGCACTTCCCCCTCCTCTTTTGTGACTACTGAGCAGAAATATTCTTTCAGTATCCCTGCTTTTTCACTGTCCCCCTCTGCCCACACACCATTCAGTCTATTTAACCTCACTGTGCCTCCCTTTGTCTTTCTACACTCTCTGATGTACCTATAAATGGTTTTATCCCCCTTCTTAACCAAGTTGGCTCTCGTTTCCTCAGTTTGGGCCTTTGCTATTCTGACTTCCCTCCCTGCTTTCTTCTGCCTTAACTGGTACAGCTCTCTGACCTGCTCCTTCAGTGTTTCCTTATACTTCCTGAATGCTATCTTTTTCTCCCTGACTTTCCCAGCCACCTCTTTTGAGAACCATATTGGCTTTTTCTTTCATTTTGATTTGTTTATTTGCTTCACACAAAAGCTTGTTGCCTCTGTGATGGCAGTTTTGATGATTCCCCATTGTTGCTTCACCCTTCCTTCCTTCTAGCCTGCTTGCTAGTGCTTTCCTAAGGCACTCTCCCATCTTGACAAAGTCAGCCCTCCTGAAGTCCAGTATCCTCACTTTTGTATGGCTTGACTCTGTAGCTGAGTTTAACGTGAACCACACTGTTTGATTGACACTTGTTCCCAGTTGGCAACCCACTTCTAGATCTGAGATCCTCTAACTGCCCCCATTTGAGAGTACGAGGTCTAAGATTGCTTCCTCATGAGTGGGTTCCAAAACTAGCTGTCTGAGGCCTGCCACCTGTAGGGCATCGAGAATGACCTGCACTTGGATGTGGCTGCAGTAAATGTGCTCCAGTTGATATCTGGCATATTCAGGTCTCACATCAATAGTATCTCCCATTTCTCTGCCATCCTAAGAATGCCTTCTATCATATCCTTGACATTCCCTCCCCCCTAACATGGGGGTCTGTACACAACCCCTGTGTGGATTGTGGTGTCATTTCTAGTCTCCAAGGTGACCCACAGTGCCTCCTCTCCTCCCTGTTTACTCGTTTGTTCAGTTGCTTTTATCCCTTCCTTTACATAGAGAGTTACTCATCCCCCTTCTCCCCTGCCTGTCTCTCCTGTAAGTTATGTACCCTGCTATGTTAACATCCCAGTCATGGTTCTCTGTGTACCATGTTTCTGTGACTGCTATGATATCCAGGCATCCTTCTTCCATCAAGGTCACCGGTTCAGGGAGATTTTTGCCCAGACTACGGGCATTGGCACTCATTACCCTCCATTTTATGATGACCTTACTCATTTTTTGCCCCATCCCTGTCCTTCTTGCCTTTGTCACTTACCCCATTTACCCCTGCCCTTCTCCCTATCGACACCTCTATGTTGGTGTTTACCACACATACTACCATGATTTTTTTGGGGGTGCTAGGATTTTCCTTCTCCTTTTCAGTGCCTCCCCCCTTGGCTAGTTTAAATGCTTGCTAATGAAGCATTTAAACCTATCATCTAGGATCCTGGTTCCCCTCCTGGACAGATGCAGCTCATCATGCCAGTATAGGCTTGCATCACTTCAGATGGACCCTCAGTCCCCAATGAAGCCAAATCCCTGAGCCCTGCACCAGTTTTTCAACCACTGATTGAATCCCATAGTGTGGAACACCCTATCCTCTCCTACACCATAGATGGGCAGCACCTCTGAGAAGGTTACTGTGTATGCTACTTGTCTAAGGCCCCTCCCCAATTCCAAAAAAACTCCCTGCACTACACTAATCCCTTTCTTAGCCAGGTCATTTGTTCCTAGGTGGACAATGACATCCAGCTCCCTCCCCTGTGCAGCTGCTCCAGCAATCCTGAGAATTCGCTCCCTGTCCCTCCAAGCCATGGCACCAGGCAGGCACCTTACCTCCCTCTCCTCTTCCTCCCCCAGTTCTACCTTACTAACAATGGAGTCCCCCACCAGGAGTTGTTTCCTTCCCCTGTGGGGTCCCATGCCACCCTCTTGTGGGTCTGCTTTGTGGAGGTTCCCAGCATCCTCCTTGATCTCCACTTACAGTACCTCCATAGAGGAACTACACTTTGTCAGAATGGCATAGGAATTGTGGAGAGATACAACTGGAGGGATGCACCTCTGTTACACCACCCTCACTCTCCCTGAGCTCACTGTGGTCCAACCGCTCCTCTTTCTTGGCAACCTCTGAGGCAACAGCAGTGGTAGTGGTAGTCCCTGGATGGAAGAGGAGGTCCCACAAATCCTGGCCAACACAGTCTTGAGATAAGCAACCTCCTCCCTCAGCCCAAAGAGGTGCCTGCAGATGGGACAACACCACATCCTCCAGAATGTCTCCTGGAAGACTGCTGCTCCACAGCCACTCCACTGCACTACTCCCATCATGTCTTATTTCTGGCCCCTTAACTGTTGTTTGGAATCCTTACTCTTTAGTCTGTTTTTTTTTCCCTTCTCTCTCTACTTACATTCTGCCTCTGTGCCTTTTAAGCTCCTGATTGTCCTGTTCTGAACAAGAAGATCCTATATTTCTCAGTAGACCCCTTACTTGCTCAGAGGCAGACCTCCAGCAGCTAGAGGGGGCCAGAGAGCTGCTCTTGCCCTTCTAGGATGGTGGGTCTTTGGAGGAAGTTCCTGTTGTCAGTCAAATCATGTGCCAATAAAGGTAGAACTAGCTTTGGGTGGAAAGGAGAGCAATATAGTCCCAGTAGAGAAGTCCAGTCACACAGCACTCCTTCCTCCTGGTGTCTTCTGCCAAGCTTCAAGCAGAATGTTTCTAAGGCAGTCTTTAAATTTAGCTTCCTTCTAGATAAGCCACTCCCCCTACTTACTAGATCTTTCTACAAGCAATTTAAACTGCACAGCTATCAAGCCTTTTCAGTCACCTGAGATTTACACCTAAATAACTGTTCAGGTAACCATTCAGTTCAGTTAATTCAGACAAACACACTGATTTTTTTTGTTTTGTTTGTTAGTTTTTTTATGTAACAACATACCCTGTTGCTAGTGACATCTCAAGCATTTTGACATGCTAAGTTCATCTTTTTCAACTGATCAGGTGCTCTGTACCACAATTGCAATGTTTTCACTTGAATAAGTCTTCCCCCTGTGTCTCTACAGGCACCAGAAGCATTAGTCTAACAATGATCCCAGTCTTCATCATCTATGGGGTGGCCATGTAATTTTTCCTCACCTTGCTTCATTTGTGGGAGTATATTCCTGTAACAGTCCTCTATATATTGTACATGGCCTATTTTAGGGGTCATCTTCAAGAATCTTCCCCTTCTTGCCAAACTAAAATATCATCCCCAATTCCACTCACAGGTAATTTAAGCTGAGTATAGGTATAAGAAGAAAGTAGGCAGTGAATCTGTAAATATCTCCACAAATGAGATTGTGGTAGTGAGACCTGAGACTTAATTGTTGCAAAATCCTTGAAAAGACCAGAGTCTGGATAGAACTGGCCTGTAACACAAGAGTAATCCCCTATCCCCACTCACTCCCATATATGGATGAACTCCCACTGACAACTTGGGATTATTCCATAATAGCCAAAGGCACAAGGGTACCTGTCATGGCAATTTAATAATTTTTTTCTAAATCCTTCCAAATGCTAACTATATATTCATGAATAGGATAATCTCATTTGACCCTAGCTGAATCCCATAGGATCTACTCCCTGTGCCAAGAATTCCTCAACAGAAACCCATCTAGCGATCTCCCTGCACTTATCTTCATGGAGCCACATCCATATCTGTCTGAGTCATTCTGCTAGGTAGTAACCCTTAAATTAAAGGGGTCTAAATCTGCCATTCAACCATGGGGTCACCATTCTCAGCATCAAGAATTTGGGCCTATCTCTCTCTCTGTCTCACAAAAAATGTCTCATACATAATCTGCCAAGGATTTTCAAATGGGTTCTGAGACACACAAGGACAAAAATGGATCAGATATAAGATTCTAAGGAGTGCAGCATTTGTAGGAACTGAGTTTTTTTCCCAAAAGGAAATATGTAAATGTTTCTATCTCTCTGGGTTCTTCTTTTAGGTTTCAGAAAGGGTGAGAAATTTAGGTGGACCCAATCTTTCCACTGGGGGAAATGAGAATACCCAAATAGTTTACTGGTTGGGTCTCCCAGACCTAACTTGTATCTTGCAGGGTAACCGAGGTACACTTGGAGATCAGGGCTACAACCTCTGTCTTTCCCCAATTATTGAGTAGACTGAACAATCCTACAAACTGATATGACAAATTGATTAGGGTGGGTATAGATAAATTGGGATTATTTTAAGTGATCAAGATGTTGTCTGCAAAGAGCATTGGCTTATACACTTCAAACCCCAGGTTAATCATTTAGATTTCTGAAGACGTCTGGTGCTTCTGAACCAAAAGCTCACTTGCCAGTACAAACAGTGCAGGGGACAGGGAACATCCCTGTTAAGTGCCTCTCCCCAGAGGGAATGTAGCTGAAATACATGCATTAGAAAGAACTGAAGCTTGCAGTGATGAATATATTTTAGGAATATATTTGATTGAGGTATCTCCAAGGCCATAGATTCTAAGTGCATTAAACAGGTAAGGCCATTCAACAGAGTTTAATGCTTTCTTCAAATCTAGTACCATAGCAGCCACAGGATCCTTTAAGGATTTTGTGGCCCACATCAGATTGACCAGCCTCCTGATACTCCATCTTTCCCTGCTACAGACCCATCCTGGTCTGGGTGGACTAGCAGTGGTAGAACTTTATTCAGTCATAAGGCTAAAACCTTGGCCAGGATCTTGTAATCCACATTTAAAAGGGAGATGAGGCGATAACTGGAGTACTGATGGGGATCTTTCCCTTTTTTGCCAAGATGGAGACGGTAGCTTCCATCATTGATTCTGGTAATAAGTTGGTCATCCAAGCTTCTTGGAAGGTGGAAGCAAATAATGAGCTTAGTAAGTCCCCTATAGTTGTGTGTATCTCAATAGGACAGCCATCTAGGCCAGGAGCCTTTCTACATGAGATCTGTCATATAGCTGCCTGTATTTCCTGTTGGGTAATCAGACTTCCAAGCCTCTGCGATATTCCTTAGTGAGACAATAGAGTTTAAGGACTCCAAAAATGTTGAAATGTTGAATGTTTGTATCAGCTGCTCCTCCCTTGTCTAAGTTAGAGGCATACAACTCTGCTTAGTAATCCCGAAAGGCAATATTAATTTCTGCTGGAGCAGTTACAAATCAGGTCTTTTCCAGATTCCATAATTTTTTTAGGTGATAAGCTAATAATCATCCTGCTTTTTCCCCTCCCTCCCAATATGCTTGTTTTGTATGGTATCAGGCAAATTCAGCCTGTTGGGAATTTAAAGCATTAATTTTGTACTGAAGGGCCCACATGTCTTGAACTAAGGTGGGCTAATAATCCCTCTACTTGTGCTTCTTTTGTAAATCAGAAAATGTTTTCTCTAAAATCTACAACTACTGAGCCCTGTCCTTTTTCTTAACTCAAGGGTAGGCTATTAAACAACCCCAGAGAGAGGCTTTTAGCCTTTCCCAGACCCATTCATCTGCTTCCTCCCCAGTCAAGTTATGTTCGATGTAAGTCTTGTCTTGAGTTCCTCGTGAAGCCATAATTGAAACTTCTCATCTTTTCAGAGACTAACATTGGATCACCAGCATTTATTCTCAGCTGCAGGGATCCTGGGTTGAAAGATAAAATTTCCCAGGGAGTGGGCCAAAATTAATATGAGTGCTATGGCCGAATGAATTGCCCCTTGCACCACAAAGTCAGATACGAGTATCATAGCAGTATAGCAGTACTGCAGTACATTATAGAAGTATCAAAGCATGGAGTTCCAAAGCAGCTGCACCAGCCAAGAGGCAAGTTACAGACCTCCACCTCCAGAGCACAGTTGGCAGACAGCTTTTGATTGTTTTTTGTTAAACATGTTTTCTGTGTTTGCACTATAATATTGCCGTAATCCTGCTGGTACCTTAATTTGTTCCCACCAGTCTCTACTGACGTTACTCTGATTTTGCAGTTACCTTAAATCTCCTAATGCTAGCTCTCTAACTGTGCCTCTCTTACTACAGATCATGTTTTGAGTGTTTTTTTCTAATTTTAGTTACCCGTTTTTTCTTCATGTGCTGCTGTTGCATTTCTTCACCTCCTGGCCACTTCTGCGCATTTGCAGTACCCACAGCACTTTCCACCCCACCCCTGCTCACTAGTTCCAGAATTGAGTCTCTGCCTTTGTGTGCATGCTACTTCAGATCAGAGACAGTATACTCTTTCTCCACTAGGCTGCCTCACTCCATTACAGCCCCCACCCTCCCTATGTGAAGCAAGGAGTTCCAAAGGAGCTGCAGCAGCCAAGAAGCAAGGTACAGACATCCACCTCCAGAGCACAGTCAGCAGACTGTGCTAGCCTATTGCAGCGACTGCCCCACCCACCCCAACCCTCTCACCCTGGTGGTTCTTCATTTTATTGGGGAAAATTGGTCATGTGTCTGCATGGCCTTACTATAAATACCTCATTAGCAGCTTATAATTTCTGACCACTAGAAGTCACTATTGATTCTCCCAGTCACCTCCAACTACTTGTTCAACATCAGATGAGACAGCAAAGGCCTGTTTTTACCTCTGCCCCTAGTGAAAACCTCCTGCACCAGATAATTTCCCACTAGTTCTAATTCAGGCAGGTTGGCGAATCTGAACCTTAGACCCTCTGTACCACAGACAGCGTCCCTAACCACTGTGCTACCTAGCGGTTACATTACACCATGGATATTACTTATTCTTAAATCAGCAACAACTTCCCACCCGCTACTATTGGAACACATGCCCCCACCCTCTGTGTTAAAGCATTAAGTAATTTAATTAACTGTTCACCCATCTCCCATTTTAACATTCTGATAGTGTATCTTTCGTGTACATTCAGCCCACAGTGTTTACCCCTTCCCCAAAATAGGAAGGCTGTTACTGGCAGCAATTCTGGTAGGCCGATCTGACTGGGCCTCTAGGGGTGCAATTACAGAACTATGCTGACTTATCATATAATTTTTACTTAACCATCCAACTATTACTGCCTACCCTAATAGGGATTAGGATCTTCCAGCACATTGACACCAACCAAAACACTGTGCGAACAAATGAGCACTGTTCAAAGAGTACATCCAGTCTGGTATGTGATGAATTCAATAGGGGATTACACATGCTTGTGCAGTCACTCCAACCTGTTAATACCACCTCTCCACCCCATCACCATTTTAACCCTAGTCACTCACAGGATAGAAATTGGCAAAGTCTGCATGCACAGACAATCAGCAGACTTAAACTCCTCAAAAACCATGTACTAAGACTCACATTGCTACTACTGCTCATGTCAGCCAACATCCACCCCAACCTTGGTCCTACACTAATCACAAATGCGCCCATGAAGAAGCAAGGAACTCTGACTATTGCCTCCATCAACACATGCAGTCTGACCTCTGAATTTGATGCACTCCAGGTCTGGGTTACTCAGCACAGGCCTGACATGCTGTATGTAGCGGAAACCCAACTCACACAAAAAATACCACATTCGGCAGTCTCTATAGAAGGCTGCATACTATTCAAATGGGCTAGAACTAGTAAGCGAGGTAGGGGTTGTATAATCTATATCAAGGAAACCCTTCAGGGACTCATCCTCCCTAACATAACACTGGTATCAATGTCCAAGTACTGGCAGTAAAACTACTGCTAGGGTCCCACAGCAAAGGGCTTACTGTAATCTCGGTATACATCCTTCCTAAAGAGCAGAACAGTGGATTTAATGTGGTCATAGACTCCATAAACAACTTACACTGCAACTCTGAAGTTAGAATAGTTGGGGATTTAAACAGCAACTGGCTACCCACTGAGTTGACCCTTACAAGGATGCTATCTCTTCTATTAACTTTGTACAAGTGGTGGACTCCCCTACCAGAACAAATTATCATACTGGGTCTAGTATGCTTCTGGACTTGCTGATAATCAGCCATCCAGACAGAATCTCAAACACCACTGTCCTCCCTGATGCAATAAGTGACCACTCCCCTATCCTGTATGCCTGAACAAACAAAGTAACTAACCCACCACTAAAACAATCACTACTCAAGTACTAAAGAAAGGGCAACTGGATCACTTAAAAGCACACCTCAGAAAACAAGACTGGTCCACTATAGACTTCCCAGAAGATGTAGATAAAGCTCCTGACCCTTTTATAACCATCTTTAATGTGGTATGTGACATTTATGCCCCACATAGAAAACAGAAAGTCGAGGAGAAGAATAATTCATGGATCTCGCCACCCCTAATTAAACTTTATGAAAATTAGAGAGGCAGTACAGCGCAGTGGTTTAAGGCTCAGAGCTGCAAATCTGGTGACATCCAGCAGACCAAACCTGGGTTTGAATCCCACAGCTTCCACTTGCATACTGTGTGACCCTGAGCAAGTCACTTAACTTCCCTGTCCTCCCAGGTCGCACCTGTAAAAAAGCTTTCAGCTTAGTATGCTACTCCTGGTTAAACAACTAAATAAAATTAAAAAAAAGAGGTAATCTTTGGCATTGAGTTAGAAGTACAGGAAATCATGTTGACATGCAAAACTATAAAAAGGCCTGGAATAAATGTACTTGGGCTATATACACCGCCAAAATCCAAACACTTTAAAGATGAACCTTCCAACCCATTGGGTAAAGGCTGTAAGTTCTGGGACAACATGAAGGCCTTAACCAGGACACCTAACAAATCTATACAATCTATACTAAACATGGAAGGGGCAATCACTCAAGACCTGAAAATCATTGCAGACACTTTTAACACTGCTTTCACTGACCTAAGCAGTGTGTTCCCCCTCAACTTCTTTGATACCACAGATAACAAAAACAATATCACTTCTGCAAGTCCACCTCAGGCCCCGCCCCACCATTCTACCTTAAAATCCTCTCAAAAAAAGAGGCTAAAACGTACCTACAATAAGTGCTAAGTAAATCTAGAATCAGTGGTGAGACACCATCTCAAATTTGTAGCACTCACCCTCGAGGAGATACTCTCACTGCTAACAAGTATTTTGAATCTTTCATTAATACCTGACAAATTCCCACAGCTATGGAAAGCAGCTGTAATTACTCCCATACATAAAGGTGGTGATACAGCAACTCACACTATCTTCCCATATCTATTCTCCCCCTTCTAAGGCACTAAAGCACATTGTACCTGATCAGTTAGTTGATTACCTCAATAAATACCAGATGCAATGCCTCCAACAGCATGGATTCAGAAAATGACATAGTACCACCACTGCACTAGTAAAGTTTACTAGTTACATCCAAGATGCATTAGACCAGGGCTATTGGTGGGGATAGCCTTCACTGATGTCACCAAAGTGTTCTATATGGTCAATCATGCACTACTATTAGAACAATTATCATATACTGGGCTCTTCCCGACTAAGTGGGGTGATTTAGAAGATACCTCACCGATAGAACTCAACAGGTAAAGATAAACAGAGTCCTCTCTGAAAGCTGGAATGTTTGCACAGGGGTCCCACAGGGATCCATCCTAGGCACCCTGCTATTTAGCTTATTCCTAAACCGCCTCCCCCTTGTATGCCATGAAAGAGTTTTCCTCTATGCAGATGATGCTGTTCTCTTCACAAGCAATCCTGATCCCACGCTGCTAGAAAAGCAACTGCAGCGGACTTTTACTGACATAGAATCCTGGTTCCTTAAGTCTAAACTACTCCTAAGCTATAAAAATCTAAAACCATGATGTTTGCTTCAGCCCACAGCAAGCACAGGTCACACCAGCTTTATATCTGAAACAACCAGAATACAGCTCTAGAAATAGTCCGAGTTTTGAAATACCAAGGAGTTACACCCAATAGTACCTTATCTTTCACAGTCAAACTGATCAAGTAGTCAAGGCTGCCAATACCAAAAATAGGCCTACTCTACAGACACAAACATTGCTTGACAAATAATACATTAAGGCTTGCAGTAAATAGCTCAGTATTATCAATAATAGACCACAGCCTAATAGTCTATGGAGCAGCATCAGAATCTGCCATTAAACGGTTCTGAATAGCCTTAAATAAAGCCTGTAGGCTTGTCACAGGTGCCCATCGACTCACACACACCTGTTACTGATATGCTTAATCTGGGTCACTCAATCAGAAAGGCAGACTGCAATGTCAGGCATCCTGCTTGCCAAAAAGACAACTTGGGAGATAACTCGTACAGGTGTCCAGAACCTACTGTGCCCAATGAATAACTTCCAACAAACTAGGGGTTCAAACAGCAAACCTTTCAAGATCCCCTTCTGTCAAACCTCTCATGGACAGAGGTCCTTCATATGCTGTGCCCCTACCTGGCTCAATTCCCTCCATAGGGACATCTTGACTGAAATGAAGCTTACCCCTTTCAAAAGAAAGCTGCATTCCCACCTTGCAGCATACAGTGGTTATGACTGCCCTTCCTAAGTAAGATCTAGTGTGTAATGTATTTGGTACAGCTAGAGCACTTGCTGCCTGACTGTCAGCCCCAGGGCACTCCTCCCTCCCCACCTACTTCCCCTCTCTCCCCTTCAGAACCCCCCTTTCTCCTTCCCCCCGACCCAATCTACCACACCCATGTCCTGGACAAAGACTCCTTGGCCGTAATGCTCTAACAATATTTATTTATTTACCTTCCTTCACTCTCTGTCCCTCTCCTATGGCTCTATTCCATGTTCTTTACTTCTTCTCCCATTGTTTCTTCAAAATGTATACTGTAACCAACAAATACTACCTTGTACAACTGGTACTTGATTATTCATTTAGAAATGTTCTATTCATCATGTATTTATGCATTGTTATTGCTCACTTACAATCTATTAATCCCTGTATGTACTGATATTCTGACTAACTGAAGTGAGACCTTTTCATTCCTATGCAATATTGCTTTATTTTTAAATCCTTATATGTCTGTTAAGTTATGTTATATTATTGTACCCAAATGACATGGAACTTTTGTAAATGAGCTGTAAGCTCAAAGGTATTTTTAATCCAATATATAAAAATACCAATTCTACCATAGGAGTCATGCCAAGTGGAGTAATACGTGTTATCCTGGACTGAAGGATGTTCTAGTCTTCAAACATCCCGGAGGTCATGATCCTTCATTAGCATGTTGAGGGCTCTAGGTCCAGCAGAGTGCAACCTAGGAGAAGAGCCACTTCTATCACACAGTGGGTCAATAACCTGGTTCAAGTCTTCTCCCAACAGGACAGCATTTCCCCTATTTCTAGCATTGCCTGTGACAGATTATGAAAGAAAAGGGGGTAATCAGTATTGGGGTCATAAACCACTCCCAACACCAATGGCGAGCCATCCAGTCTGCCTTTTACTAACAACCATTTCCCCTCCTTATCACTTTTAATTTGCACAGCCACCTAATTAACAGTACAGTGACGCAAAATTGCAATGCTTCTCTTTTTTGACAAGTAGGATGCCTTGAACAGCTGACCTTAGAAAAAACTTGCCCAGTTTCTCCACCTCTTTTTTGACTAAATGAGTTTCTTTCAAGATGATTATATTCCCCCCTCCTCCCAGATGTTTTAAATGCTTGAGGACTGTTCCATTTTACTGAGCTATTCAGCCCATGGACATTCCAGGATATAGTTTTGCAAACCACGGTCAGAAATTAGAGGAGCCTTCCCCCTTCCCTTGGCATGGTCTTTAGTAATAAACAAACCCGCACTCTTTCTAAAACACTTATAACCTGAGCTCTAAACTTGATAAATGATCCAAAGACAATTATAACAAACACTGTACAAATTAAAGTATATACACAGCTATAAATCTGAACTTCCTCAGAACACATGTAGTGAAAGGCTTGATGGACATGGGGCATTACTGCCTATTCAGATGCCTGTGAGGTCCATGTCAAAATCTCCAAGTGGGTACAGATGGACGCATAAGCCAAGTTGTAGTTTTGCAGAATAAACTTCTTTTATTACACAGGAACAAAATTAAGCAGACTTGGTTAGTCAAAATAATAAAAATAAAATAAACAAATCACATAAGAACTGAAATAGCTTAGTTTCAGCATCAACACACTCCAGGAAAACAAAACAACTAGTAAGCACTAGTACCTCTGGATGCTGCTGCTTCAGCACTTCAACTGCATCTGACTACACAGAGTTAAACATCCACAGATATACCCTGAGAAATGTTCTGGATTGGTTCAAGTCATCTGTCAATCAACTGAGGTTGCACAACATGATTAAAACTTTGTTTAACAACTTTATTATTTGTTTAGCTTCATTGTAATAGTTCAGTCTTATTCAAATTCTGCTTTGGAGTGCAGCAAATCTCATTTTAATTCATTATTGTAGATAATTTCTGGGTAAACACTCTAAGTGTCCCTCCCACCAACAGGCTGAGCATAAATATGGCTCTTCTATGGCCAGCCAGCTCTATAAGAGCTCTAGTTGTAGAGGGTATCACACAAAGGCACTTGTAGCCTGTTTAAGGTGAGCTTAATTCTTTTTTGCCAAAAGAAATCCTTCAGTGTACTTACTCTAACAGTGTACATAGTGGCTGTTTGGGTTTGTGACTAAAGAAATGTGCTTAATAAGTATGTTTAACGTTTTAACAAGCTCTGTTTTAAATCGGGAGCTCAGAGAAGAAAAGCTGGCATTTTGCAAGCCGTCACAAATGTGCGCACTATCACACAGCTCCTGCTATTGTGCTATTGCACTATTGCGCTATTGTACTATTGTGCTATTGCACTATGGTGCACATTTGTGAAGAAAATGCCACAGTTAAATGGGAGCATATTAAAACAGCCAGCTTTCAATCAAAAGCACAATAATTCATTTTTCAGAGATATTGAGGGTGTTTTAACTACCACATACTGTATTTGAAGCTCTTAAGCCCCCAGTTTTATAAAAGGATTTGCCTAATACCGTCTAACCTGTCAAGTATACCAGGATGAGGGGGAGGGGGGCAAAGACACAACAACATACAAATAATACATGGGTGGCCAATCCATGTAGGACAGACAACAGTGCACATACAAGAATAACATACAGAAAAAGGGGAATCGACACATAAGGGAACCCCCTTATTGGCATGCATATACAGTCCTAGTGGCCTCATTCACAGTCCACAACTCCCAAATGCTCCAAAGCCTCTCAGCTAGTGAAGATGGCGTACTTGCCATCGAGCGGCATGAGTGATCAGTGCCATAACAATGATTGCCTAGAGGATGGCATCTGTATTAGTGCCCCTATCATGCTCCATAGCAGTCCCTGAGGAGTCCAACCAACACAATTTAATGAATAGGGAGAGGAGATCTAGTTATGAACAGCTGTGCTCAGCACAGAGAAAACAGAGGCTACCAGGGCAAGACACAAGATGCAGCAGCAATAGTGGAGGTTTTTGTTATTTTCTGTTTTATTATTTTGTGAAATTTTTATTTTTGCGTCTGAATTTTGTTGTGTTTATTTTATTTATTTTTTTTTATTTAGTTTTTGTTGGCTGGGTTAGTGCACACATGATTGAAACCTTTAAGTACATGAAAGGAATAGACAAGACAGGTACAGAGGGGCCGTTCAAAGTAAGGGAGGGGAGGGACACCAGAGATCATGGTATGAGACTGGAGGGAGGAAGGTTCAGGAGGGAGATGAGGAGACACTTTTTTACAGAGAGGGTGGTGACTGGGTGGAATGCATTACTTGCAGAAGTGATATCCAGTAGAACAGTGGACTGCTTAAAAAGGGGATGGGACAGGACAAGGGGGAGGGTCAATAAAGGGGAAGGGTGGAAGGGAGGGGCAGCTGCAGAATAAGGGGTGCTAGCTGCACATTCGAGCAGACTTGATAGACCTCTAGGCCTTTATCTGCTGGCAAAGTTTGTATGTTCATAGATAAATACTGCCTATTTTCAGGCACGACCCGTGGGAAGGGGATACAGATGAATGCCAACTGACCTTGAAACCAGATTAAGCTGTTGGTGGTATTTTTAGTGAATGAGGGAAATTTGGCCAGGACACCGGGGAAATTCCCCAATTCTGTAGGCAGGTGGTGCTGTCCATCTGTCTATAGGGATGGAGAACTTCAGTTTGAAGGAGGTTGTGGAGGAGAACGGATGTTCATTTGGTGCTCCTGAGCTCTTAGTGGAACCTTCTTTGTCTGAAAAAGAAGGTCAATCAGGAATGGACTGTGACCAAGTATTGGCTTTGGAACTGACTGTTATTACATCAATGGAAGAAGTAGAGATGTCTACTGAACAACAGTTACAGTGTGAGTTGGATAAGAAAAAATCTCAACTATTAGACTTAATAAATATGGCTGAACAGGATTTTCAAACCTGTACACAAAAATTAGAAGCTGAACGAAATAAAAGAAAATGTTCTATGGCTAGTCATCCTCAAGATGCAAGTAAGAGATTACCTTTGGTTCAGTCTACATCTCAAAGTGATGAAATTCAGCCTTTCATTACAGAACAAACTCCTATGCTTGTAAACGACTCAGGAGAAGACTGTTTTCTACCTGATTGTTCTCCTGGAGAAGCTTTACAGCAAGCAGGTTGGCTATAGGAGGCTGGATGTTGGATTCCAGATCCATAAATCCTTTTGCCTGGCTCTCCTACCTCAAAGAGTTTGTTTGGTGTTGACACTGAAGTCGTTGATTTGATTTCTCCTGCTGTTGAGTCTCTTGTTGGTGATTCACCTTTGCAAACCTCCACTGTGACTGCACATTTTCATGGGCAAGCGAGTGTTTCGGGATTACATCTTGGCGTCCCTGACCAAAATCTACAGCTAAATGAGCATGTCCTTTCATGTTCAGATTTGGATGTACAACCAATTGTTTGTCCTTTGGAAAATCTACTCAGTGAATATGAGCTGGAAGGTGTTCACCGGCTACTGTTCCTACTGAACATAATACTGGTGAGAAACAGATGGGGATCTCCCTGCTAACTCAAACTCTAGGCCTAAATCTTATGCAAGATTGTTTCGGAAACCAGCAGAGGCAGCTAAACACCATTTTTTAGTAAGATTACACTACAGACGGAAGGCCCCAGTAGTCCCCAACAGGATTTGGGTGGGGAAAACTCTTTTGATGGATTCCTTAGGCTTTATACCTTCTGAAGTATATGCCTTTATTCACCCCCTGAGAGAACATTCTTATGACATTAGCTTCATTACCATGAAGTCTCTGGATAAATTTTGGAGGAAATATTATGAGGTTAAGGAGTCTGAAGTTTGGAAGGACTTTTTGGCAATCCCTATTACCAAGCCAACCATTAAGACAGTAACTATTTTATTTTGTAATGAGGGAGTAAATGTGGCAAACATTATATTCTGGCTAGAAAAGAGGTGTTCTGTGTATGATCATCCTAATCCCATTATTGAAGAAAATGGCTTTTGGACTGGGGGGGTGGACTGTGAGAGTGCAATTAAATCAAACAGAAGAAGGTATTCAACACCTCCTGAGTTCCTTTTTTCTAGGTCAGGATAGGGGTATAGTTTTTTAAGCAGGACAGCCAAAAAGCTGTTATAGGTGTGGATCATTAAAACATTTGAATACTTCCTGTGACCAAGTTAAGTGTTTTCAATGTGGGATGTCAGGACACACTGCGGCCCAATGTGTCACCCCCCCTCGTTTGCCGTTTATGTGGAGACAAAGGTCATTCTTATGCTGAAGTCCATGGGCCAGCCATGATTCAGATGCCTCTTCTGACCAAGAGTATTTTTTATACCAAGCTAGAAAACCTTTTAATTCCTCTGGATTTGAACCTGAAAATACAAACAGAGGTAGACGCTGAGGTAGCGGTAGGGGAGGAGGTATAGGAGGAGAGAGAACATTTACAAAACCCCAGGTGTTTGCCCCCCTACCTGAATCTAGTAACTCTCTCTCCCTGTGAATATGGATATTTCTCCTCAGGATATGGTTGAGGTTATTGAAAGAGAAACCCCTTTTGTGACCCCACTCTGTTCCCTATTATGGGATTCTAGAGGGTTACTCTCCCCTTCTGCAACAGAGCTATGTTGCAATGAACAAGTTTCTGTATCTCACACCAACAAACTGATGCAGTTGTCAGCTGTGCAGAAGCAAAGTGAGAATCATTTACCTCCTGATTGGGAAGGAACAGGAGATACTGAGGTGCAAAATTTACCCTTATCCCCTTTGCCATTAACAAACTGCTTTACTTTACTTTCTACGTGGGGAGATCAACTGGAAAATGAAAATCTTTTACCTGACATCGAGGTGAGTCAGGAGAGAAGTGAGGTCTAAATTTCTGGTGTGCAAACACCTGCAAGGAAGGTTTAGGGTTTAGAAAAAATAAACATGTCACCAGATCAAGTGAAAAAATTATAAATCCCCCTCCCTGCACCAAATTATTGTGTATTACAAGTCTAAATATTAATAGCATAAAATCTTCAATTAAGTGACTTGCAACTTTTCATGCCTTGTCTCATTTAAACTTTGGTGTTTATCTGTTACAGGACACTAGGTTGCATACATTGGATGAAGTAGCCCAAGCAACTAAAGATTGGCCGTGGGATTGTTCTTATTGGTCTATGGGTAAGGATGTTTGCAGTGGGATTGGAGTTTGTTTTTTAACAGCTGATGTTCAGGTTTTATGATTGGTAGATGTGGAATCTGGGAGACTTTTCTTGTTGGATGCAGTACTCCATGGTTTACAATGTAGACTTATTTCTATTTATGGCCCACAGACAAAGACATTAAGAATTGCACTACTAACAAAAATACAACCGTATTTGTATACAAGTCATCAAATATTTTTCTGTGGGGATTTTAATATTAACTTACATCAGAGAACAGAAATGGGTAAACAATATTGTGCCAAAGTATTCTTAATGTCAGTTATCAACCAAGCAAATTTGAAGGATGCTCATGTTAAAAATTGTTTAAAAACAAAACTGGCATTCTCAAAAGGAATTTTAAATTCACAAATAGATTTTATTTTTATACATAAATCTTTATGGATTCATAAGGGATTTAATATTCCAATAGAAACATCTGATTACTCCCTGATAGGAATTAATATCGAAAACTCCCTAGATGGAAAAAAGGACCTGAATATGTTACCTTAATTCCCCACTATTGACATTACAAGGTACTAAATCTCACTTGGAAAGTATAATACAGGATAATTTAGCAACCATGGTCTTATATGATAACATGGCTGAATGGTGGGGAAATTTTAAATCCTGTTTAACAGGATATTTTCAAGCTTTGGGTCAAAAATGTGCTAAAACCAAAAGGGAGGAATATAATGAATATAGATCCTTATTATTTTCATTATTATCCAGACAAGAAGAAGGGATAGGAGGTCTGAGAGAGGAGATTGCAAGGGTTAAGCAGCTAATGAGTGAATATCAATATAATAGATTTTCATCTTTACACAAAGAGCAGTTTTTTGGAACACAAGGCAAAACTACATTTGCTAACACCTTTATTGCATGTAAAAATTGTATGGAAAAACGCATCTTTGAATATTTAGATACTTCTTCTAATGAACAAGTTTATGATAATAGTAATATAATGAAAGTTCTTGATGAATGTGTTGAACAAACATTTGGGAAACAAGCTGAAGATTCAAAATCTGTATCACATTTGTTATGAGCTGCAACACTCCCACAGCTGTCACTGAGCTGGCAAAAAGTTCTGATTGAGAAATTTAACATTGGCAGAATTAGAGAAAGTAATATTTATCTTTAAAAACGAATGTATCACCCGGGTCAGATGGGCTGCCCAGTAAATTATATAAACTTTTGTGGCATTTAATGCCAACCACCTTATTAACATTATATAATTTTTTTTAGAAGTTTTTTTTTGCCTTCTCAGATGTATGAAGGTTTATTAGTTTTTCTTTATAAATTTGGAGATCGAGCTGATGTTAATAATTGGTGACCTCTCACACTACTAAATGTGGACTTTATGATATTTTCCAATCTGTTGGGGAACAGGTTATCTTTAGTTGTGCCAGATTTAATTAGAAAGGATCAATATTGTTCCTTTCTAGGAAGATGTATTTCAGATGCATTATTTATAATTAGGGAATTATTAGAAACCCAAGATGAAAATAAGGAAGAAGACCATAATTTGAGATACATAGTTTAGATCAAGCCAAATATTTTGATGAGGTCTCCCATATATATTTATGGCCATGTTTATTAGCTTCTGGGATTTCAGGAAATTTTGTTCAGTGGATTAGATTGTGTTACAAATTGGCTAATGTGAAAATATGCAATAATGGGTGGCTAGGGGTTTGTCATCAGATTTTGAAAGGTGTTCACCAAAGATGTCCTCTTAGCCCCCTCTTATATGTGTTTGCATTGGATTCTTTATTAAGAATACTGATTAGCTCTCCCAGAATTAGGGAGATAAAGAGGGATTTTCGTACCTTTTCTAAATTATTGGCATTTGTGGACAGTCTTTGTCTAATTTTAAAAGATGGTGAGTCTATTATTGCAGCTTGTGATTTAATACAGGAGGTGGCTAAGGTAACAGGTGCTCAAATTAATTTAAATAAAACTCACTATTTACAGTTAGCTGGTTTTCCTATCAAAAGAGAAATATCTGGGGCATTGACAGTAGACATGGTTCCTTGTCAGATATTAGGAATTTATTTTGGGGGGTGGAACATGGCAGAATATAATTGGCAACATGCTTTAGATAAAGGTCAAAAACTAGTGGTGTGTTGGAATAGATGGAAGTTATCAAAATTGAAATGGATATATTTGATCAAAACTTTTTTGATTCCTGTTTTTTTTATTTTTAAGCTCCGTTTATTTAGTACCACGTACCTTGGAAACACAGTTAATGGGTTGTTTTTTTAGTAGCTTTTGGGGGAGCAGATTAAATCCACTTACACTGAATGTTTTATATTTATCAAAATAAGCTGGAGGAGTTGATATTGTTCATCCAGTTTTTTTGTTTTTTTTTACAATTTATTTATACAGCAATATAGTACCAATAATTAAGGGAAGCACTAGTAAATGGTGTGGTTTGGTACATCAAAAATATCTGGAATCTTGGTTGAATGGAGTTCTGGTTCCTTCTTACATAAAAATAAAAGACATCTGAGATTGACAATCAGATGGGAAGCAGTCTTCAATAAAATTACGATTTGGCAAATAAGTAGGAATTTAGCAGCGACAGTAGTGTGGAAAACTCTTTACACTGAAATTCTCAATAGGTGTTTTTTGAATCTCCTTTTCTGAATTTTCATTGTTTCATCAATAAGAAATTTCTGATTATATTACTGATCCAAAAACATCTCTACATATTTGGGATACAGTGTGGTTGGGTATCCATAACAAGGTAAATGTCTGTAGTAACCAAAAAAATAAAAGTCTTCAAGAGCGATACTGCCGAAGGGAAGGTGGAGTAGAAAATATTAGAAACCATGTCACATCTCTATTTTAATTGCCATTATGCATTACAATTTTGGGATGTGATAAAAAATCATTGTAAGAATAAGTTTCCAGTCCCTCCTATAATGGAATTACTATTTTATGGTATTTCAAATATGTCAGTGACTTAAGAAAAGTTAAGTAGTTTAAGAATAATACATGGTCATTTTTTATACTGGTTATGGATCTATAGATGTAGATTGTTGTTACAACAACAAATGGTTTCTCCTGAAGAATTTTTTTATGATAAAAACAGATTTACAATGTTTACAACAGACAGCAACTTTGCATTTAAATACTAGTTATAGGATTAAATTATGGACAGGATATGATTTTCTTTCCAGATAATGCCTTTCTGTTCAAAAAAAAAAAAAAAGGAGGAGGTTTGAAGTTCAATCACAATGTTCTAAAGTCTATCATTATACTATGTGGTGATACTTATTTTCATTTACAAAAATCAAAAGAAATTGTTCTTTTTATTAATAATTTCCCTACTTTTATAGTGGGGAAGGGATGAGTTATGATGTTTTTTCTTATATTATAAGATAATCATTTGAATTACTATGTAAATTTATTTTTGTATCCTTTTCTTGTGCGACTTGCTTGATGGAATATTGAATTATTTATATGTTATTTTGATATTTGTTTTAACTTCAATAAAATTTCCCCAACTCTTATAGTAGAGAGGGGGAAAGGGTGGATTACAATGTTTTTCTTAGGTATAAAAATTATTTTATGAATGAATGCTTACTCTTGCTTTGGTAAATTTTCTTTTGTATGATTTTGAACGTTGAATTATTTATTTGTATAATTTTTTCATTTACGATTCTGTTTTGATTTGAATAAACAATCCCCCTACTCTTTTAGATAAGTTCTATGGGATCTTTAACATCCACCTGAACTACCACCTAGCCAGGTAGATGGGACCTTGGTTTAACCTCTCATCCAAAAGACAGCACCTCAGAAGTGCAACACCCCTCTCATGCTGCACTTCAGTGTCAGTACTGGGATATTAGCCAAGTGACAGATGTGGGAACTGAAACCACAGCCCTCTGATCTTCTGGCCTAAGAGGCGAGTGTGCTACCTACTGAGCCACTGACATTTTGTTGAGTTAGTGGCAGTTAGACAGAGGTGAAGAAGTGATTTAGCTAGTTGAGGAGCATGCCGAGGTTGAGGTTGTTAAGTCGCAATAGTAGCAATACCTTATAAGTAAGTCATAATCTTATAAGCATTCATTCTGTTTTCCCAGCAGTTTGTGGCTTATCGCTGGAATATTATATTTTCATCTTGACTATTATTGCAGCTGTGAATTCTCGTACCTGGCTGGTTGTTTCTGATTAGGTTAGGAAAGAGGAAGGAGAGCTGTTAAGATCATCCTTGAGAGCTGGAAGGAGTGCAGTGCTGTTGTTCTTTTCCTGGAGTCATTGAAGTTCCTGAGGATCTTTGCTGGAATGGTGGAGTGGAGGCTTTGTTTGTGGTGGTTGCACTAGATTGGTGGACTAGGATTGAAATTGCCTTACCAGTAATTTTCAG
This sequence comes from Neoceratodus forsteri, assembly GCA_016271365.2. Lineage (NCBI taxonomy): Eukaryota > Metazoa > Chordata > Ceratodontiformes > Ceratodontidae > Neoceratodus > Neoceratodus forsteri. The sequence continues at coordinate 1,023,450,968 of CM028135.1, read as the reverse complement.
CTGAAGGAAAAGGGAATTTGTGGGTTTCTAGATTTGAGACCCACTCTTTTCTTAATCTCCCAATGGGACCGGGGTCTAATTTGGCCTGAACCCAGGGGAGCCATCACTGGGGTTAATGGCTATTTGGGAGCCCATTGGGGCCCTGAGCTCTTTGGATTCTTCGTGGGCAGGCTGGAGTGCCTGTTCCTTGCTGAGACCAACAGCAGCCTGTGGCCTTAGGGTAGTGATCTCTCAGGGAATTGTTGATTCACCTGAGTCACTTTCATGGTGGAAAGTTTTCCTCAAATTGACTAAAGAGTGATTGTTTCTACTGGAAGTCCTTCTCAGTGGAGGATTTATTTCTGGATCCTGTTCTCCTACTTTGTGGATGGTCAGACTCTTTCTTTCTCTTTACACCATCTGGATTTGGTGGCAGTGAGAATGCCCTTTTCAAATTCTTTGCATGATAAATTGTTGACTGCGTCCTGGTCCATGTGGAAGATAGTGCCAGGGGACAGTTTTTTCCTACCAGAGAGGTGGGAGCTCTCTGGAGATAACTAATAATCATTTCTGAGAGTTATGTGCTACTTCTCTCTGCAATAGTAACCACCCTTATATTCTGCCATAAGAAGTTTTATTGTTTATTACACTGGTTGGGGTTAGGAGTGTGTTTGGTTTGTTATTTGTTGCATGGATGGACTGTCAGTTGTGAGTGGTTGGTTTGAATGTGGTTGCTTGAGTAAGTGGATATTATGTTTTGGTTTATTAGGACTGATAGCAGATGCATGTATTGGGAGAGTAAAAAGATGGTCAGGTGATATTCCCCCTAAAGGCTTCAGGACCTCCTTCCTTTTAACTGTACCCCTCTGCCATCTGTGACATACTATAGATGCCATGCTTTTGGGATAGCCAGGAAGTGTAGGATTAAGGGGGGTCACAAACCTGGTGAGGGAATGGAAAGGTGCTGCCGGATTCAGGTGGTGGGGACAAGGAGACACACTGGGGTAAAATGGGACCAGGATAGGGGTTTTCCCTGTTTGGTTCCTATACCCAAGGGCTCTGTTTTATGCAGGCAGGTGGCATGGTCTTCCTCATCAGTTCATCCAACTTGGGTGATGTTGTACAATGTCAGGTCTGTTAAAAACAAGACTGCTATAATTGCAGATCTTGTTGGTTTGTCTGACCTGGCATGCATCACTGAGACCTGGTTGGATGAGAACGCAGGCCCAATATTGGCTTCAGCAGTTCCAGCCAGGTACTCAATGATACACTGCCCAAGAACAGATCATAGAGGCGGGGGGTGTAGCCATTTGTTTTAAAATGGAACTGATCCTTGTGGATGTGTCAGTGGGGTCCACCAGCTCCTATGAGTGTATCTTGGGTGCGGGTGTGGGGTGCAGGATTTTGCTTATCTACCATCCACCTGGTGATGGGAAAGAATTGCTGCAGGAGAATGCAGACTTCATTGTTGAAACGGTATTGGGATCCCCCAGATGGTTAGTTCTGGGTAATTTCAGTGCCTGGATCAATGATGAACTCTTGCGTTTTGGTCAAGATCTCCTCCAGCATATGTTGTTGCTGGGTCTCACAAAGGTAATTTCCTTTATGACTCACATTGGTGGTCAGTTATTGGATCTGATGTTCCTCCTGGGGATGGAAATCATTGATTTGGTGGTGGAGCCTGTCAGTTGGTCTGACCAATGCACCATAGGGTTCAGTTTCATAGCTTTCCCAATTGGCCTGCCCCTCCAGAGATGGTCTGGTACCACCCTTTGAGGGGCATGACCCCAAAGGACCTAATGGCTGAGTTAGACCTAGTGAGTCTGGCAAGTGAAAGCATGGGTTCAGGTGATCTTGTACTTGCCTATAACAAGGCAGTGTCGGATGCCCTTGATTCCATTGCTCCTGTTTGTGTTCAACCACTTACTCTTTGGTTTGATGGGACCTTGAAGGAGTTGAAGAGAGTGGGTCGAAGGTTAGAGAGGGCCTGGAGGAAGTCCAGCCTGGATGTTGACAGACTTAGATTGATGGATTATTATACTGTCTCTCAATTGACAATCACCAATAAGAAGGCAAAATTCCTGTCCAGGGAGATTGCCACAGAGCAAAAGTGACCAGCTCAGCTCTTCTGGACTGTCAACAGATTGTGCAATCCAACATGTCTGCAGTCTGGCAGATCCTTGTCACAAGAAATATGTGATGAGTTTGCTCAATTCTTCAAAGATAAGGTTGTTACCATCAGGACTGGTATCTGCCCAGCTTCCTCTACGGGGGATTGCGAAGGTCGGTGGGAGATTGCAAGCACCCAGCTTTTCTGGTCCAGATTTAGCCAGCCAGACATCATGGACATCGTGATTATCATCAAGATATTGCAGCCAACCAGCTGTAGTTTGGACCCTGGCCCAACACATCTCCTTGTGGGGTGCATTAAGGAAATTGGCCTGGTCCTGGCTGAGATAGTCTGGAGGTCATTGGAGAGGGGGTGTCTTTCCTGATCCCCTGATGGAGGTGGTTGCATGACCGTTACTGAAAAAAGTCTCCCTTATCCAGGACTGCCACGCCAACTACAGACCTGTCTCTAACCTTTCCCTTTGTTGGGAAAGTTATTGAGAAGGTGGTTTCACTGCTGCTGGATTATTATTTGTCCACCCATGATGTCTATGACACTCTCCAGTCCAGATTTAGGAAGAGGCACAGCACCGAGACAACCTTCGTTTGGGTGCTTAATGATCTCCTAACAGCGAGAGACAAGAGAACACATTCTGTCTTGGTCCTCCTTGATCTATCAACTGCATTTGACATGGTGAACCATGGTGTGCTATTGGAGCACCTGCGGTTCGTCTGTGGACTGCCTGGTACTATCCTCAGATGGTTTCAATAATTCTTCAAGGGTAGGACACAGAGACTGGTCTCAGGAATTTATTTTCTGACTCTTTCCCACTATCCTGCGGAGTACCATAGGGCTCCATTTTGTCACCCATGTTGTTTGCCATGTACGTGCTGCCATTGGGAGACATTATTAGCCTGTACAGTTTGAGTTTTCACTACTATGCAGATGATACTCAACTGTACTTGGTTTACTTGGTGAATAGGGACAAAAGTAGGCCAAGGCCCATCGGAATTATCCCCCACAACCTGTAAGTTACTGAACCTGGTGAAAGTTGAAAGATTGCCAATTATATAAACCCTTTTTGAATGAGTCAAAGGTGTTACAGTCGACTAGTTCTTGTGGGAGTTAATTCCATAGTCTAGGAGCTTTTATGGAATAAAAGCTGAGTCTTTTGTTTGTTTTGGCTTTGCTAACTAGTAATCATTTATTGTGGAGTTGTGGTGCTATTTTCCTTTGTGACATGGTAATGTCACATTGTTTCATTAGTGTTGGTGACTGTAGCATTCTAAACAGAAATAAAAGGTCACCTCTACTTTGCCTAAATTCTAGGTAATAAAGACCTGTTTTTGGAGTCTTTCATGATAGGTCATATGTGCTAGATATGGGACCATTTTGGTTGCCTTTTGCTAAATCTGTTTGATTCTATTAATGTCCTTTACTGGGTACAGGCTCCAAGCAGGTGACCCGTAATCTGAATATGGTCTAATATGAGTCCTGAACAGAGGAATTATACATTCTTGCATTTTTGAAATGAAAGTATGATCAATCCTTCTAAGAAGTGAGTTGAAAATGTTGGCTACATGATTATAGAGATCCGTTGAGGAAAGTTTATTATTAATGAAATTTCCTAGGTCTTTCTCACAATTGGTTAGTTTTAATATAGCATTGTTTAGTGTATATACTAGTTTGGGGTTATTTTTTCCAAAATGTAATACATCACACTTTTTCATATTGAAATGCATCCCATTTACATATGCTCAATGTTCAATGGTTGCAAGAATTTTTGTGAGTGTGTATCTATTAATGTCAGATTCTACATTCTCCACTAGTTTTGTGTCATCTGCAAATGTTGACAGTCAGTTGTTTGAACAGATTGGCATGTCAGAAATAAATATATTGAATAGTGTGGGACCAAGGACAGATCCCTGGAGCAACCCACTGGTTACCCCATCCTCATCAGACAATACTCCATTAATTTTTACATGGTGGGTTCTTTCTGTTAACCAGCTGTCTATCCATCTGACTGCATTTGTGGAGAATCCTAAGTGAATTAGTTTAGCTATTAAAATGCTATGAGTCACCTTATCAAAGGCGTTACTGTAGTCCAAAAGAATAACATCCATGGGTGTACTGGAGTAAAGGCCTTGATTTATTATATTGCAAAAGGAGATGAGATTAGAGGTGCATGAATGTCCTTGTTTGAAACCATGTTGGGAAGAGTCTATAATATTTTGTGTTAGCATTACTGCCTCTAATGTGGATTTAATAATTTTCTCCATTAATTTACATGGAATGGATGTGAGACTAGTGGTGGGCGAAGTGGCCCCAATTTGCTCCATGAAGTGATCCACGGAGTAAAGGCGAATTCGCGGAGTGCTCTGCAACACGAAGTGGAGTACTTTGCTTTGCAAATGGGTAATGCGAAGTCCATTGAAAACAATGACTTCGCATTACACTGCCTTCCCAAACCAGTACTCCACCAATTCTTAAGGAGAAGTACATTGAAAACAATGTACTTCACCTTACTTTGCCTTGTTTTTAAGCTCCAAAGGTGAATTTTGCAGTGTTTCATGGGATTTCAGGTCACATGGGCTCTGGACTGTTCTGCACAGCCTCTGTTTGGGGTAGTGTTTTTAGAAAGCTGTAGGAGACAATCTGCTCTGAGAACTCTCTGCAATTCAAACCTTCAAAAAGCTGTTAAAAAAGCCTTTTTTGAGTAATTTTATTTGCTGAAACTTTAGTTCATCAATTATAGGAAACCCTCCTGTACTCATATCATTGAGGTTTTATTGTTTGTGTATGGATTTTGAATGTTAATGTACAACATTCAGTCTGTGTACTGAGAGACAGTGGAAGTGTGCTTTAGGAGAGGGGTGTATCTGTGGTGTAGGTAGATTAACTTCGAGAAAAAGACAGTGCTTTCTGTTTTGGTGATATTTTTCTTGTTTAACTGAGTTAATGTACACACAGTAATATTTTCAATATTTCTTGCCATTTTTTTGCTGATTGTTGTGGTGCAGCAGTGCAAAATTTTAGTTTGTTTAAAATATGTGGTTATATTACTGAAGTTTTCAATTTGCTATGCATTACTTAGTATGTGTGTGAGTATGTGTGTGACGCGTGTCATCAAATAGTCACCTTTTATTGTGCCACATAATAATTTCAGCAATGTGAAGCTGCTATCTACTGCAGCTGTGTGATTTTTGTACTTCTTTGTGGTATCTTTACTGGTACTGGTACTAGTACTAGTGCCTGTTACTGCAGCAGTACAGTACACTGCCCCCCCCGCACAGCCCGCCCCAACCAGTAAAGGTATTTTTTTCCAGATTTGAATTTCTGATGGTGAGCACTGGTTAGGTGTTGTGCCTTTGTGTCTGCATCTCTTCAATGCACAGCACAATCTTAATCTGTCTGTGCATTTGCATCTCTTTAGGGCCCAATCTCCATCAGTAACTTAAGTCACAGTTGTTTCTTTGACTTCCCTTCAGAGTACTGGACAGGTCAGGTGCATAATTCTGCATGAACATTGTACTCATTAATATGCATTTTTAAGTCAGGACCATCATCACGAGTCACTTGTGATACAAATCACGTTCTTCATCATCACAATCACAAATGCAGTCACAAATCATGATTCACGATCATTCACATTATGAATCACATACATTTTTTTTCTAGTTACTTGGGTGTATTATAAGTCTGTTTTGTAGTATCTCTCCAGGCTTTACCACCCCACCATTGTACTCATTGATATGTGTTTTTAAGTCTGGGAGTTTTAAGCTATAGCTCATAAGGGAAGTACAGCCATAGGTGGTAAGCATTCATGTTTCTTCATCATCACGGTCACAAAGGCAGTCACAAATTATGATTCACGATCATTCATGTTACGAATCACATTCATTTTTTTTCTAGTTACTTGGATGTATTGTAAGCCTATTTTGTAGTATCTCTCCATGCTTCACCACCCCACCATTGTACTCATTGATATGTGTTTTTAAGTCTGGGAGTTTTAAGCTACAACTCATCAGGGCCCGGGGAATTATAGCCATAGGCATTCACATTTCTTCATCATCATGGTCACAAATGCAGTCACAAATCATGATTCACGATCATTCATGTTACAAATCACATTAATTTTTTTTCTAGTTACTTGTCTGTATTGTAAACCTGTTTTGTAGTATCTCTCCAGGCTTCACCACTCCACCATTGTACTCATTGATATGTGTTTTTAAGTCTGCGAGTTTTAAGCTACAGCTCATCAGGGCCCGGGGAAGCACAGCCATAGGCATTCACGTTTCTTCATCATCCTGGTCACAAATGCAGTCACAAATCATGATTTACGATCACGTCATGAATCACAACATAAATTTTTTTTAGTAGTTACTTGGATGTATTGTAAGCCTGTTGGTCATGGTGCTGAACAGGGATGGGATCCACACCTGGGCCCAGGGGAACAGGCACATCCTGCTCCAGAGGACCTGGTGCTGGACTTGGTGGTGGTGGTTCAACTGACTCAGAATCAGGACAGGAGGCAGTGCTGGTTCTGCTTCGGGGGAGCACTCACAAGTTTTGAGTGGTCCAACAGGAATGGGCAACCATGCCCTCCACACATGCACATGGTACGATGCTTACCACTACCATGGTCTCCCAAAGCAGCCCCATCCCAGACATTCCCTCACCCTGGTCCATCTCTCCTACTGAGCTCCCTCAGTTTGAGCAATCACTAGTTGCACTGTCACAGAACACACACACACACACACACTGACAAACAACTAGCTACTTATAAAGGTAAAAAAAATAAAATTTACAGAAAGAACAAATTAAGTAAAAAGAGTACAGAAAAGACAAAAAAAATGTAGCTTTTAAAAAAGCTGTTGGGTCTAAATCAAAGTTTAAATCTTCTCCTTGCTCTGATCTCAAAGTATCAGCAGTCACAAAACACACTCCTCTCTCTCTCCGTCTGCACAGGAGAAAGTAAAAGTGTCTGCTTGTATGACTCACTTCCTTCCTGCCTAGCTAAAGAGCATGTGACTTACAGTACTGTAAGCCATGTAATGTGGGGCTGCCAAATCTGAAACACCAAGTGGGTCACTTAGAATCCTAATGAGGAACGCAAAGTCCATTAAAAACAATGACTTCACCTAACTTCGCGTTGTCATTCCACCTTAACGCGAAGTGGTAATGACAAGGCGAAGTGAGCACTTTGCATTGCCCACTCTGCGTAATGGAGTAGCAATGTGAAGTGCCCACTTTGCATTCACTTCACCGGCAAATTTTAAATTCACTGCATCTCTATGTGATACTAATGGAGCGGTAGTTTTTAACTTTTGAATGGTTTCCCTTTTTAAAAACTGGTATAACAGTGGCAGTTAACCAGTCTGTGGGGACTGATGTTTTGAATAGTGATTTATTAAACATAACAGTTAGGGGAATGGCTATTGCCTCTGCTGTTTCAATTAAAAATCTGGAGGTTATTTGATCAGGTCCACAACTGGTATTTTATTTTCAAAGATATTAATACAGTTCTACTGTCGGTAATAGTGATTATGTAGTTGTTTTTATTTGTTCCAATAATGGGCTTTCTTGTGTGGTGTAACACATCTGTTTTGGAAAATATGGAGGGAAAAATAGCTATTAAATGTGTTAGCGGATTCTTCATCTGATGTAATTGTGGAGTTGTTTATTATTAGTGAACTGATTTATCTATTATTCTCTTTCTAATTATTGAGATATGAAAATAATGACTTGTGACTATCTTTTGAGTAAGCAATTCTAAGTTATGTTTTGAGAGTTAGATTGATTTCTTTCATTCTTTCACAACTTCTTATATTGTTCTAAAACATATTCTTTTTTATTGATAAATCATTTTTATGGTTGCTTGCATGCATATGCAAGAAACATATTGCAGCAGCTTGCTTCAGTAGTGAGTTGTGGAAGTGCGGCAGTGTTGTTGCCAATACCAGCAGCCCATTTTGGGGCTGGTCTGTGTGGCATCAATAGAAAATCACGCTGCCCTTGACAGCAGTAGTGTAGCTTGCCACCAACTTTAAACAAACTGGCTGCTGCAATCAGGGAGTGCCCCGTCATCAGCAATCATCTGTTTCTGCGGGACAGTCTCTGACTGCAGCAGCCAGTTACAGCTGCATTGTCTGGTGTCTCCTTTCAGTAAACATGGTGACGGCTTCCCTGTCAGCCTCTCACAGTCCCCACGGAAGCTGATGGACAGCTCCCACCTGCCACAGCTCCTGTTAAAGCTGATGGAGGTGCTCAATCCCCCTGTCAGCATGTCTTCTCCCCGGTTCATTTGCCAATGGGGTAGCCCAATCCCCATTGGCATGATGTACCCCACCATTTGTTGTGTGCTGAGGGGGTGCCCAGTCCCCCTTGGCTTATGCGCAGACCCTCCAGCACATTGTATGGCCAACAGGGGTACCCAGTCCCTGTCAGCTGCAGTCCCCCCAAAACAAACACCAGGTAGCACACTGGGAGCCCACCCTGGGTGCCCATGTGCTCCCCCCAGCACACTGTATGGATGGGGGTGCCCAATCCATGTTGGCTCCACTTCTCCCCACAGCAAACATCCAGGTGACATGCTGGGAGCCCACCCCAGCATACCAAAAGCTCCTGCAGCATCTTTATTTTCAAAAAGCCTGTAAAAAAAGAAAACTGTCCCTAGCTGTTACTTGTGCCCCCTTCCCCAACCTGCACCAACCCTCTGCATGTCCCACCTCCCTACACACCCACATCACCCCATACTTACCTCCAGAGTCTGGTGCAATAAACTTCAGTGGACTGGTATACGTCTGCACTCTTCATAGTCAACCACAAACTCGAGAAATGCCAGTAAGCTGTATAATGGCATACACTGATTTTTTTCAACTTAAGTGGATATCTCGGCTATTTATTTTGACTTTTGTCACCAAATTTTCAACATGTGGTTCCTGGGATCCCTCCTCATGAATTCAGTCACTGTCATGGTGTTATTTGGTCCTGAAAGGTGATTTTGTAGTTACTGCACAGAATCACCTTTAGGGGACTGATTAACACAATTACAGTGTCTCTGTTCATAAGGTGGGCTCTCAAAAAGCCTATGTTGCAAATTTAGTAAACTAATTCCAAAAAATGACTGTGTTACGAGCGTGCATTGCGCAGTTTCCATGCACCCTTATAACATCACACATTTGTAATATTTTCACTCCAGATTTTCAACATTGGCATTTTTCCACACCTCCTTATGAACAGTACAGCTGTCATTTTTTCACATCCTGGCCAAAATGTGTTTTCGCACTTCTGGCACAGAATAACAGGGTTGTGTGGGAAATCAGTGATTGGGACAGATTAAAAAAATCATAGTGGCACTGTTCGTGAGAAAAGGTCCTAAAATGCCTATGTTGAAAATTTGGTGACAAAAGTCCATAAAATGACGATGTTATGAGCTTGCATTGCTCAGTTTCCATGTACACTCGTAACTTTAAAATTTGTGATATTTCCACTCAAAATTGTTAACATTGCCCATTTTGAACACCTCCTTATGAACAGTACAGCTGTCATTTTTTCCATCTTGCCCCACCTCCCCAAAAAAATGTCATCCTGCCTGTCCAACTTTAGCCTATATTAAAACCAGGCAAGTGCGACCACCCACACAGTCCACACTAAATCGGTAACATTCGCATCCGAGCTGGTACAGATTTGATAGAACCCCATCACTAAATAGTGAGCATGCAGTTAGCTTGTGGCTGGTGTTCTGTTTTAATAGAAAAAAACTGAAGTGCAACACTGGCCTTGTGTGTGGGGGGACTGATCAGTGAAGCTGCAGTGCAAGGTATCCAGTGCCAGACACAAAATACCCATGTAGTGTTATTGCAGAGTTTACCACCTGGAATAACTTCAGGAATAGAGAGAAGCCAAAAGTAATCATTCCAACAAAATGTATCTTTTTTGTAGTGCTGCATTTGAACACACATTTTGTTTAGTTTTTCTGTTCCATGGGCTCACCAGAACTCAGAAATGTTGGAAGAAGTTACACATACCCTTGTCCTTATACTGGATGTTATTTTTTCCATTCTAAAATGGTATTTTTCATGTACAGTTGTAATTTTATCTACTTATTGATAAGAATATGTCCTGTTGTACCAGGCATGGGTAATGGGTAAACCTCTTCTGGTTCTAAAATCTTTTCACCTGTATGTAACTATTCCTGCTGCAATATGTCATCCTGGTGACAGCTACTGCTCTCCCAGGGTCCCCAATGAACATGAGATTATACATCTTTATGGGGTTATCCTAGTTTAAGTAATTTCAAATTAAATAAATAACAGTAAACAGAACCCTATAATTCTTATCAAGCCTCTTTTCAAGCACACTAGTGTGTGTGTGTGTGTGTGTGTGTGTGTGTGTGTGTGTGTGTTGTGTGAATGTGTATGCCTGCGACCTTGTGTCTCACAATGCACCTGGGATGTGGATTAATCCCAAATAAACCCATACCTTGCTGTGGGTTATTGCTTACTTATTATTAGCATTTTGCTATGTGATTTGCATTTTGAATTACTTTAGTAGTTTTTAAAGGGAGGTTTTGCATACTAAATGTTGAGGTTTTATTTTCAGATCTGGCTTTTTTCCCAATCTCTAGCATCCACTAGAGAAATAATATTGAATTTCCTCCTGCCCATCTCTAACTTTAACTACAGAATATATATATATATATATATATATATATATACAGTATATATATTGTTTTTATACAATATATGTTTTGGGATAAATAAGAGTATAAAAATTATCTAGGCTGCCCAGTGAAGATAACATTGTTATCTTCATGTTCCTATATGTCATACATTTATCTCCACATTCCTGTTTGTCATCATGATAAAAGTGAACGTTTTTCACTTTCCATCATACACCTGTCTCTCGTTCCTCTGTCCCTGTACAAGCAAGATCCCCCCCCAACACTCACATCCCTTGTATCTGGTTGATCCTGCCTACATCTTTACACAAATAATTAATTTTAAAAATATCTGGTTGTGACTTTTTTTTATCCAGGTCCAACTGTAATGCAGCATGAGCGATCGATATGCAGTCAAATGTAGCGTGACCGAGCGCTAGATGATTCAGATGTGAGATACTGTAAGAAATTGTTAATTATGGAGCCTGTGCTGTAAAGTGTAGAAAAATTTCCCCCTTTGTTAATAGTGCCTCTATTTTAAGAAAAGAAATTGCTGAAAGTACTGAGAGAAGAGCAAGTGAGTCGGCGGCTTCAGAACACCAGACAAAAGTGCCAACGTCAGTTGCCATACACATGCTCGCGCTTTCATCTGGTGTTCTGAAGATGCCAACTCACTCGTTCTTCTCTCAGTACTGTTGGCAGCTTCTTTTCTTAAAATAGAGGCAATATTAACAAAGGAGCAAACTTTTCTACACTTTACAGCACAGGCTCCATAATTAACAATTTCTTACAGTACCTCACATCTGAATCTTCCAGCGCTCGGTCTCACTACATTTGACCGCATATCGATCGCTCATGCTGCATTACAGTTGGACCTGGATAAAACAAAGTTGCAGGATCAACCAGATAATGTATGTTTTTTAAACATATATGTGTTTAAAGATGCAGGCAAGATCAACCAGATATGTGTTATTCAATGAGTTTAGAGTGGCAACATGAAACTTTTTTTTTTTAAGAATACATGTAATCTGCTGTGTTGAGGGACAGGCTATGGAGAGTTGTGTTGAGGTGGTCAGGGCTAGGTCAGCCAGAATCCAGACCCATTTTTCTATAATAGTTTTAAAGCACCAGGAACAACTACATACAGTATTTCTTTTTAAACAACATATGGCATCTGTTGTGCTGGTAGACGTACTGCAGATTTGTGTTGAAACAGCCAACATCTCTATGTAGTGGAGTGTATTAAGTGCACATTTGGAGCTTTTGTTGAATGCAGCCCAAAACATACATAGTATAAACAGAACATGACATGGCCTGACTGAAGATATCATATTTATCTTCACTCCAGGCCAATTACATCATGATATCATTGGCCTCTCGTGAAGATAAATATGATATCTTCAGTCAGGCCATGTCATATCCCCTATATATGTGTGTGTACACAGAGATTGTAGATAACAGAAAAAGGCTACAAACCCATGTTCTTCATAATTGCTGGTGTAGTCTGTCAGACTGATACGCAGTTTAATTCTGTCAGACATCATTGAAATGACAATCCCACAGTGTGGGTCACTGTGGCTCAGAGTTGCACTCACCTCTGGGCCAGAAGATTGTGTATGACAATGCACTGCAGTAGGGTGGGGTGGGGTGGGTGGGGTAGGGTGGGTAGAGGTCTACAAGTACTGCCCTGAGTGATAGAGATAAGTCTTTAAACTAAGCTTTGCTCTGCTTTCTGCTTCACCCCTAAATTAAATGGAAGTCAATGTAAAGTGTAGATGTGAGCTACATTTACCTGGACTGTAAAGATCCCATTCAGCATTTTGGGTTGCTCAGGTATAGGTACAGACAGTTGGATTGAGAGGAGACTGGTCTTTTAGGTTCATTTCTAGGTGCTTGGGTGGAATGTAATGATCTATTGGGATCTGCTAAAAACACAAGAGGATTACACCTACTCAGCATTTCCATTCTCCATAAACAAAATGCTCTAATGCAGTTATTAATGACTGTGTGTTATATAGCTGAGCACTTGAAGGCTGCTCCATTTGCTTTCATACAGTCACTGCACTACTAGTATAACTCAAAAAGAGTACAACAGTTACATAATGAGTAGAGTGGGCACTAGGCAGTGGAAAGAAACAAAACTTGATGACTAGGACCCAAAATGTTGCACCCCTCTAAAATCAGCTATAAGCCTCCATGACTTACTTGGCATATATATTCCTGCATCCATGATCTGACTCATTGCATTATAAAGCTCTCAGAGTTTTATTGTGTGTGTGAATAAGTGCTATTTTAAAACCAAATTCTCCTCCCTTGAACTATCCAAATGCTTTATCAACTGATTAGCTCATGAAGCTTCATTTATTAGATGCTGCATGCCTTGGCTTATACTTCTTAGCTGCCACACACTTTTGCACGCCCATGGATGTTGTTGTGTGAAGTAAAAATACATTGGCATGTCAGGCCGAACAGAAAAGTGGACTGATGAAGTGAATAGAGCTCACTGGTCTGCTGCTGTAGACCCTATGTTTGTAGTAGGTCTGTAACCAGTACAGAAATTGCAAGGTGGTGATTGGGGATGCTGGGCCTAATTAGCTAGATGGAATAAGGCTCTGCCTTGGCCTGACACTTTCTGAATCTGCTTGCCTGCCTGCAGTAATGTAGCTAGGAATGTACCCACCTGCCTGCAGTGGTGTAGCTAGAAAAATAACATATGTAAGCCAGGCCCTTTAGAGTTTTTCGTTCCCTCCGGCTAGGCTATATACCCATATTTATACTCCAGACACCTTGTACACACCATGTTACTTAGTTGTTGTTTTTTTGCAGTTAGCATAATGTGATGTCTGATTTAAAGACAGCACAGTCATATTATAACACCAGTAGTACTAAATATCATACTGTAGGAGTAACCAAAATAGGTGATCATGTCCTATAATGCCACCTCCCCTCCAATAAATTTGTAAGTTTGGGTTGGTAGTATAGCCTATAGGTTAGAGTAATGAGCTGTGACTGAGCTTGGTACATCTAGCAGACCTGAGTTTAATTTCCACAATCTCCACTTGTGTAGTGTGTAACTCAGAGCAAGTCACTTAACCTCTGCAGTGCTCCCGGGTCACCCCTGAAAACAGGCACTTATGCCTAGTGGGCCATACCTGATTACAAAGTCATGGCTTACTTGGAGTGTGTGTGTGTTTGTGTGATAGAGGGAGAGAGAGACGGGGAGAGAGAGAGAGACGGAGGAGAGAGAGAGAGACAGGGGAGAGAGAGAGAGAGAGAGAGAGAGATAGACGGGAAGGGGAGAGAGAGGTGGGAAGAGACAGGGGAGAGAGCATGGTTTTCTTTAGGCGGGAAGGGGTGATGTATTTTCACATCGTGAACCTTTTGGATTGTACCCTGTGAGCAGACATTTAGGTTGTACCTTGTGAGCAGACATTTGGATTACAGAATGTCTGACTCCAAGAGCACCAAGAGAAGGGATGTTTCCTTGCAGATCTGTTGCACTTTGGGAAGATGGGGGAAAAACAGAAGGGCATGCAATTACGAGTGTCTGAAGTACCATTAAAGAAGTAGTGTAACAGCTTACAAGGCCTTTCTTTGGCCTATGGCATGTCATATTTCTGGTTCTAAAAGGAGCCTTTGACATTTATGTTCCTGCCCTGATAATATGGGGATCACTATTTCTAAATAAATATTTAATTTTATTTTAATTATTGGCATTTTTAGATGCCCCCAATAACCTTGTATGGTCAGTGTGCTATTAAAGTCAATATACAACACACACAGCTTCAGGGGAGCCACTTGGTACAATACAGTTTGAAGCAAATTCTGGCCTAGACCCAGAGGTTATAATTGTCAGCTTCAACAGCATGTGGGCCTGTGGAGTTTTATGTGAGACATCTAATCAACTACCAACAAATAAAAGAGAAGTATATACTATGCTATACTATACTATACAAGTACAGGAACTGTAAGCACCTGTTTAGGGTATTGTAAGAACTCCCTAAATTTGTAAACCCTATCTAGGGTAACAGTTATGAGTGGATGACAAAGGTGACAAAGGAAAACTTATAAAACACTGTCTAGGGTCAGGTGATAAGAGGGTAAGATAACCGTGGATGGTTGGAGAGGACAAAAAGAACACTTCCTATCTAGGGTAGGGGTAAGAAGGGTGACAGAGTGAAAACCTGAGAAACTCTATCTAGGTTCAGCTAATAAGGATTAAATGAAACTTAAAGGGGAAAGCTAGTAAAGTCTTATAACTTGAAAGTTAAATAGAACCAACATATCAAGGGTATAGCTACAACCAATCAGAAAAGGGAAACACTATCTTGTGTAAAGACATAAATTCTTAAGGGCATAGGGAGAGTAGTATTGAGAATGACTAGAGAGGTGCAGAGTAGTGGCTGTGGAGTGGCAATCTTCAGGGAGACCTTCTGGAGACTGAGGTGCTACCCCGTCTGTGTGCACCTCTGGGTTGAAGGCGGAGGTCACTAGACTACAGGTTGAGTTGGCTGGGATTTGGGAGACCTCCTCCCCCACCCAGGGGCTACTCAGTCCACTACTGTTGTCTCAGAGAGTGCCAATAAGGATGGCTGACTGGATTGTGGTGGGCTCTGGGAGAGTGAGTTGGAGGGTTTGGTACATATTCCTCAGCTGGTGCCACTACACAACTCTTTCGCAGTTCTGATGGGATGGGACTGCCAACAGGAGGCACCCATATTAGTGGCAAGGGAGGATGTGAGGGTCCTCCAGAGGGGACGTCCCAAGGTGAGAGGAAGATGGCTTTCACTGACATACTACCTGTATATGGCTGGAGGGAGGAGAGGGAGCAGCACATCAGTGTCTTCAGTGACTGGTTGAAGGCATGGTGCAGGGTGGATGGTTTGGCTACATTGGGGACTTGGTCCTACCTGGGAAGGTTGAGGCCTGTACAGAGGAAATAATCTCCATACATCCAGGAGGGGAGTGGCAGTCCTGGGTTGAAGGCTTAAATGCTACTTCTTTGGGCATTTAGGCTAACTAAGAGGGGAAGCAGAAATGATGAGGATGGCAATGGATGGCCCCCCCCCAAATTGGATCATCAGAGATAAGCCATGAGGAAATAAATTACGGTGCGGTTGAGGAGTATGGGGACAAGCAGGGGGGATAGTCAGGAGGTAGGTCTAGGGGTGTGAGAGGAATTAGGTAGGGTGGACAGAAGATGGTTAAAAAATGGGAAGACAGTACCAGGGACATAGGAAGGGTGAAAAATGGACTAGGAAATGGAGAGCAGAGTAGAGCCACATATGCCATCAAAAGGGGCTTAAAAAACAGAATTTGTGACCTTGAGACAACCATTACAGAGGTGGACATGGATCTAGTGGTAATAACAGAATCATGGTGCACCGACAACCACAGCTGGGATATGCCATTCTGTTTTTTTTGTTTAGTTTTTTTTTTTTTAACCAGGAGAGACACACTAAGCTGAAGCTTGTTTTACAGGTGCGAGCTGGGAGCACAAGGAGTTAAGTGACTTGCTCAGGGTCACACAGTATGCAAGTGGGGACTGTGGGACTCAAACCAAGATCTCCAGGTTAGCAGCTCAGAGCCTTAAACTACTGCACTATACTGCCTCCTAACACTCCTTACGGGTTATACAATGTTTTGACAGAATAGGGCAGGGAGGAAGAGGGGGTTGATTTCTAGGTAAGGGAGGGTACAAAGGCCCACGGATGCTACATGGATGATTAAGGGCTAGAGGTTTCCTTGGATTGGATTGGAGGCTGGGTCCATGGCCTTGATCCACGTTGGGGTGGTGTACAGACCACCAGCAGAGGAGGAGTTGATCTGGGTTTTGGGAGAGGCCACTGGCAGAATGACATGGGGGGCACTGATTATGGGGAACTTTAATCTACTGGATGTAGAGTGGAGCAGTGTAATCACAGCAATAACTAGAAGCAGGGCCATCTTAGACTCCCTAAAAGGGGCATTTTTCTTAGGAAGCTGGTTGCAGAAGCCACTATAAAAGGGCAATGCTGCTGGATCTGATACTTTTGAACAGGGACTGCATTGCAGACATCACAGTGGGTAGCCCTCTGGGTACATTGTACAGTGTGGTTTGGCATACTGATCGACCATGAAAAATACACACTGGGATGAGGGTCCTGGACTACAAGAGAGCAGAGTTTAAAGAAACAGGAGACTGCCTGAGTAGATACTTGAAGAGGGTCATGGTCAGGTGGGAGTGCAGGCAAAATGGAAAAGGATAAGGGAGGATATAACCAAGACAACAGCAATCTGTTTGAAGTAAATAAGCAATAAGAGGATGCCATTATGGTTCTCAGAGGAGGTGGTTAAAGCAGTAAGGGGGAACAACAGCTTTTAAGAAATACAACAAGACCCAAACAGAGAGGAACAGGTTGGTATATCTAGATAAAGGGAGGTGGGGAGAAGGGTTAGGGCAGAAAAGGCTTAAACAGATGAGAGGATTGCCTAGGAGATCAAAACAGGGGATAAGATTTTGTTCGGGTACATAAGCGAAAAGAGGAGATCAATGCCAGGGGAGGGATAGTGTGGATCAGGAGAGCAGGGGGGACTGCAGAGGGACAGCAAGGAAAAGCTAACATTTTTTAAACTACTTCTTGGTCCTCACAGTAGAAGGAGGAGGGAATGGCTTGACCTCCATCAGCAGACACTGGGGGTGGGTCGGTGGGGGGCGATGGACACAAGTCTTTTTTTTTTTGAAGAGAGAATCCGCTGGAGATTGGAAGCCCTAAAAGGTAAATGAGGCAATGGGGCAGAATGCAATCCACCCAATGATGCTAAAGGAACTGAGAACAGTGCTAGCTGCCCCTCTGGCAAACCTATTCAGCAACTCACTGGAGATGGGGTAGTTCCAGAGGACTGGAAGAGAGCCGATGTCGTCCCTCTGCACAGCAGTGGCAAAAGGGAGGAGGCTAGCAGTTACAGACCAGTTAATGGTGAGGACATTAATGGAAAACCTTCTGAAGGATTGACTGATGGAGTACCTGGAGGCAGATGGGCTGCTGGACCACTGGTAGCACAG
Source organism: Neoceratodus forsteri (assembly GCA_016271365.2). Lineage (NCBI taxonomy): Eukaryota > Metazoa > Chordata > Ceratodontiformes > Ceratodontidae > Neoceratodus > Neoceratodus forsteri. The sequence goes on along the minus strand of CM028135.1, from coordinate 1,023,433,172 downwards.
CTTCACAGCGGAAGGTCAGGTCAAACAAATCTAATAGATATCTTTGAACGAGTAACTAGTGAAGTGAATTGAGGGAGGGGAGGGCACTGAATATGGCTTATCTGGATTTCATTAAGGCCTTTGACACTGTACCACACAGGAGGCAGATTAAGAAACTTGGCAAACTGAGAGTGGGGGAGAAGGTGGTAAACTGGGTATCTAACTGGTTGAAAGATAGGAGGCAGAGGGTGGTGGTAAATGGCAGTCACTTGGGGGATGGAAGCATGACCAGTGGAGTACCATAAGGATCAAAGAGTAACCGCACATTAATGAACTTGAACATATTACACTAAATGACAAACTCCAGATAAGTAAAGTGCTTTAATGCATAAAAGAATATAGTGTGATGCAGAAACACTCAGACCGCACCACCAAACTGCCCTGGTGCTTCAGGAAGAACCCTTTGTCAGGGGGCATGGCAGTGGGAGAAACACCCTATAAATAATGACAACTTATAAATATTCAGAATATGTGAAACAGAATACAACGCCATGCAGTCACTATGTAATCAAAATGAACTCCAATCAGGTGTGACTGGAAACAAAACAGAAACTTCAGTTTTTTTAGCTAAATGCTATTGTACTGTTATTCAGTACTAAGTTACACAGAAATTCACTTACATCATGCAGATTGATTAATTCTCAGTTTAGAAAAAAAAAGTTACTGAGTATCAAACCACAAAAGAGAGAAATAGTGAAACTAATCCAGAAGCTGCTGCAGTCAGAATGCTGCCACGAGTAGCGATTTGCAGGAGCCTCTGAATTCCTTTCAGTATTTCTATATAATCAAGTCATGCAATCGGAGTGGGAAACCCAGTGACTGTGTACAAGGTGGGGGGGAGGGATACTTACAGTCATCAAGCAAGAGAGTGACCTTGGGGTAGTTATATCTGAGACAGAGAGAGAGAGAGAGAGAGAGAGAGAAAAAACCTTTATTTTTGTACAAGATAAAAAGTTTTAGGACCAAAGGTCCTGTTTAATGAGGTTGTGAGCTTGGAAAGGTTACCTACATGACACAAATCACAGTCATTGTACAAGACAATATAAATATACCAGATGATCTCAAGGTTGGCAGGACAGTGTGACAAGGAAGAAGGCAAGGCTAGCTGAATGGTGGATTGCATAGGGAGGGGCAGTTCTAGCAGGAGAAGGGAAATGGTGTTGCCACTGTATCGCTCAAGACCCACCCCGGAGTACTACTTCTAGATCATCCAGGACCAATCTTCACCATGGATTCACACTGATGGGTACTGAGCTGGAGGTGCTAGGACCCTGCAGGAGCCAGACATTTTCAGGAGCACTGGCACCAAGGTAGGCTGCACACATGCACAGCACTGTGAGACTAGCTTGCGCTGCATGGCTTACCTCAACACTGGCCCACAGTCACCTCAGTTCCCTTTTTCCCCAATGTTGAGTGCGCTTCAATTTCAACATTGCTTGCCTGTCAGGAGTCAGAACTTCACATATATATGATAGCAGCATTCAGTTTGTTTGAGTTCAGTGTTTAAAGCTAGTGTTGTAGTGTTGGTTATTTTTGTGTCAGTTTAGTATTTAAAAAAAATGTACATATGTTTGTTTGTTTGTCAGTTTCTCTCAGCCCTGCTGAACAGGATGGTGATGCTGATGGTAAAAAGCCTCTTCAGGCATGCTGCTTGGGCATCGGGGTCATGTCCAGTCCACTTCTCTCACTGATGGATGGTTCTGACAATGGACAGTCATGTGTTCAGGAGTGAGAACAGACCTCCTGTAAACACACAAAGAAGTGGGTCTGTTTTCAATCCTGATTGGGGACCCTGAGCTGCTTGACCTCAAGTTCTTCCCTTTGGAAGGGGAAGAAGTAGTACTGCTCAAAGTTTCCTCTGGTACATCTGCATTGAGGTCTTTGAGGTCTGAGAGTAGGAGGCCCTCTCCAGCACCATCAGTTTCCCTGATGACTCCTCTCACGGCAGTTAAAGGTCCTGGGCCCAAAGCCCTTCCCTATCCTCCTGTAGGGACTCTAGTGGGCAGTTTCACCACTGGGCAACTCTTATGGAGCAGTGGGTACAGCGTCTGTCTCATTTGCCCGTTCCTTCAATTCCGGGTCCCATGGGGCCAGGGACACTGGAAATGCTGTTGGGACATTCTAGCCAAATAGAGCATTTGGCTCCAGCAGCGGCATCTGAATCCTTGCTGGTGACCACACTGCTGATGCCTGTCACACTGGTCATACCCCCTTGCAGTGTCACTGTCTTGGAACTGGCCCAGGTACTTTCTCAGGTTATGTCTGTGCTGGCTGGACCTTCGCTGTGGGTGGTGCTGGGCCTGGCACTGGGATCAGGCCCTTTGTAGCCTGTCCCAGTGCCACCTCTAGCATCGAAGGATTCCTCGGCACAGGGCTCAGTCTCTTTGGCAATTTCTTCTACAGTGCTGGCTTCTTTGGTACTGGTGCCAACTTCTTTACTTTTCAGCGCTGGACTAGGTGCTGAGTCCTCCTCTGCTGCCGGTGCCAGTGCCACCTGTCTTTCTGACTCCAAGAGCTGAGCTGGGCACGTCTAGATCCACTCTTCTTCCAGCTCTTCTTTCAGGAAAGGAGTTGGAGGGGGATGAGTCTGACTTTGAGGGCACAGGTTCATAATGACTAATACAAAAAACAGTGCAGCAATTAATACCACATGCAAAATGTCATGCTCCAATACAACATCGGGCAAAACAGCGACCACACAACAAATGCGCACACCCCATTGAAATCAATGGAATGTTTTCTTTTTTGCGGTATGCATTGCCCCTGTACCACCCTGGACTTTAAATAATCGCCTCCAAGGGGTGTGTGGACTTTCGGGATAGGGAGAAACTCTGGAAGGGGAAATGTATGTATTATTTTTTTTTTATTATTATTATTTAAAAAACAAATTGCAACAGCAGGAGACCTGGGGGAACCGAACCATGATCCAAGGTTTCCAACACTGCTGTGTGCTGGTGCCTTAGCGCCTCAATCAGGCACAGCAGCACAGGCTTCTTCACCTCTTCCTCCACATTGCAGTCAGTGACAAGGGTAGTGGTAATTCCCTATCACTCTTTTTTATTTTCTTTGCTCACTGGCAATTTTGCCACCCTGCTGGAGGTTCTGATCCCCTGTTCCACTCGTCACTCACCCGCTCCAGGCAGAGTTGATGGGTGGGTGACCCCTCCTATGAAACACAGTCGCAAAGCTCTGGCTTGTCCCCCAGGGTGGGATCATGGGAGCAGGACCTCCCTGGTGGGCTTTGGTCTGCAGTGGGGAGCGGTGGCAGAGGGGGAGGCCATCACTAGCAGCTGGCGATACATTTTTTGTGGATTTTTTTCCCTGGGGATGGGGACATGCAATGATGCCAGCATCCACCCTGCTCCCTGTTACGTGTGGCACCAGCCGTGGCTGTACCCCCAGTCTCCACTACAGGTCTGCATTGCACCGGACACTCTCCTCCCCCTCTCCTCCTGGAGAAGGAGAGCAGTTCATGGGATGCTCAATCCTTCTCCACTCTGCCAGCCGTCTGATTCCTGAGTCTGTCCCCGAACCTGGGATGTCAGCTCTACAGACGGACACCTTGCCACTGAGCCAACGGGCTGTCTGTAATTCCGTACGACTCTTATACCCATGTCACTCTAAATGCTTTCATGCTTCACACAGCACAGTTCTTGAGCTGTTTTTGAAGTGACATATTGACCCGGTGACAACCCCGACCTCATCTCTGAGGGTGGAGATAACTTTTTATTTATTTATTTTTATACATTTTTTTTTTACAGCCTGGATAACTCAAATCCAGGCTCCCCTCCTGGTCCACAAGAGGGACTTTCTTTCCAGGCTCTGCTTCACAATATGCATGCAACTCTTGTTTTTGAGCCCTCTGCCACTGACCCAGGCTAACGACTCCAGCTGGAATGGCTCAAAATTCCCACCATGACGATTAATCTTATACCTCCTATTCCCCCTGCTTTTGAGACACCCTTAGAGGCAGTGTGGGCCAGGCCAGGGTCAATTCCCTCTTTCGGCAGATATATTTTAAGTATACTGCTCCTAAACACAGACCTATTTTGGCTTCCCAGCCAATTGCCGATAAGAGTCATTCTGGCTGACATTCTCCCTCCAGAGGTTATGGCACAGCCCATCAGTAAGGAGTCTCACAAGACAGACACATTGGAAATGAAAGCTTTCACTGCAGCTACCCTTAGTATACAAATAGCTAGCTACCATGGGCATCTCACCAAGTGTGAGTATGCCCAGTGGACATCTCTTAAGTCTCTCGTGGAGACCATGCCAATTCTGACACTAAGCAGAAAATTCTTCAGACCATTACCTGTGGTATTAGTCCAACAATCATCAGTTAATGGTGGCTATGGAAGCATATGACACTGCTTTCTGCTTAGCTATTGCAGGAATCTGCATTGGGAGACACTCTTGGCTTCGAACGTTGGGCTTCTCCAATGTCCCATTCAGTGGCTTCTACCTGTTCAGCCAACAAGTAGAACAGTCCCTAGAGGCCGATCAGAAGACTAGAAAAGCTGTTAAACTTCTCAGCCTGTGCAAGAGTCTCACCACAATAAATGGTCCTTTTGTGGCAAAGGCAAGGGATCCAAGTCATGTCCCAGCCTCCACAGCAGCAGAAAAAAGGACAACCAAAGGCACAGGCCCCAAAGGCTCCTAGTGCCACCCTCTGAAGCTCCTGCTCTGGTTCTGCCTCATGCCCGAGGCAAACCTCTCCTCTGAAGTGTTGGGAGGGGGGGGTCCTCAGACTCCATTTTACTGTCAGTGGAAGTCCATCACAACAGACAAGTGGGTTTTAAGGATCATACAAGGGGGTTTTAAGGATCATATGAGAGGAGTACTCACTGAATTTCTCAGAGATTGCTCCAGATTAGTCATCCAGGAGGCAGTACCTCGTTCATTTGTCATGTCAGATCTTCTTGTCATGGAGATTGCAGGCTTGTTGAGCAACAGAGCAATGGAGGAAGTGCTAGAAAGAGAGCACAATACACAGTTCTACTCCTATTTCTTCCTCGTTCTGATGAAGTCGGGGACATGCGCCCCATTCTTGACCTCAAAAAACTGAATGGTTTCCTACACCAGGAGAAGTTAAAGATGGTCTCCCTAGGGACCCTGCTGCTGCTCCTTAAGCTGCAGTACTGGTTGACTTCTCTGGACAGGCAGGACTTCTGCCAGCATATTCCAGTGCACCCCAGCCACCACAAGTTTCTCTGCTTCATGGTTCTGGGCCAGTATTACCAGTTCTGGATCCTGCCCTTTGGGCTATCCTCTGCACCTCAAATCTTTACAGCGTACTTTGCGGTTCTCACTGCGCACCTTAGAGAACTTGAACTCCCAAGTTTGTCCCTGTATGAACAATTGGCTACTAGCCAGCCAATCCAAGTCAGGCATGGAAAATCCAGTGACCACTGCAATTCTGTTCCTGATCTCCATAGGAGTTCTGTTGAATTTAGACAGGTCGCAGCTTCAACCTTCTCAGCAGCTCTTCTTCATTGGAGCCCTCTTGAACACCACCAAGGCGAGGGTCTGTCTCCCAGAAGACAGAAGGAAAGCCATACTTCAGATGGCTCATTTCATCATGGAAAACAAGTCCATTTGCGCTCACTCTATTCAGTGGCTGTTGGGTATCATAGCCTCCACTGTCTTCACAGTACCTCTAGCACACCTGCACAGGAGGATGATTCAATGGATGCTCAGCACGCTGTGGTTTCCAACAGTGCATCCTTAGTCTTACTCCATTAAAGGGTCAAAGCCTCTGCTGCTTTGATTGCTTGCATGGTGGATGCAGGAGGACAGTCTCTTCCAAGATCTCCCTTTCTCCCCTTAGATCCTCAGGTTACCCTCACCACTGATGTGTCTCTTAGGGTGGAGAGCTTGCTGTTGGGGCCACCACACTCGGGGGGGGGGTCTGGAGCCCCACATAGTCCCATCTCCATGTCAATATCTTGGAGATGAGAGCTGTGCTATGTGCCCTTCGGGCCCTGGTGGACTTTGTCTGCCAAAAGTTCATCCTCCTTCAGATGGACAACAAGTATGTCATGTACTACATCAACATGTAAAGGGGGGGGGTCACATTCTTATCCTCTCTGCAGGGAGGCAATGAGAATGTGGGAATGGTGCATGGAGAAGGGTGCTCTGATCCAAGCAGTTTATCTACCAGGGGCTCAGAACAGTCTGGCAAAAGAGCTCTGCTGGACAGAGGCAGATCCTGATGAGTGGTCATTGGCATCAGATGTCATGCAGTTTCTCTGCAATTAGTGGGGAACCCCAGAGGTGGAACTTTTTGCATCCCCACTCAACACCAAACTGCCTCTATTCTGCTCCAGAAATTCACAATGTGATGTTTTCCATCAGGATGCATTCAGGCTGTGGTGGACAAATTGCTTTCAGTATGCATTTCCTCCTGTCCCTCTAGTTCAAAAGCTAATGCTCAAGCTGGAGGCCCATGGGGGCAAACTGATTCTGATCATCCCATGCTGGCCTTGGAAGATATGATTTCCCCTGCTTAATAATTTGTTAGTAGCCCCTTGAGACCCCTTCCCCTCTGGACAGATCTTCTAATGCAGGGGTCCCTGGTTAATCCCAAACTGTTCTTCCTTCATCTTCATACCTGGCTCCTAAAGAAATAGAAATGAGCAGGTACAAGGCATCCCAGAGGGTCCCTGAGATTCTCCTGGCTGCTTGTAAGCCCTCTAGTAGAAAGACTTGCACAGTGTTTCTGAATGACACTCCAGATCCTGCGTAGATCATTCCAATGTCGACTGGACAAGGTTTTGGAGTATCTATTGGACCTTTCCGATGGAGGATTGCAATACTCTTCAGTTAAGGTCCATTTGCACGCTGTGTCAGCATACCATGAGCCAGTTCAGAACCTTGCTCTAGCTCAACTGCCACTTTTTAAGAGGTTCTTGAAGGAGACCTGGCCCAGTGGCACTGAGTGTTGAGGCACTAGATGTCACACCTCGTGCCATGCTGGTGACCCATGTTCAGGAACGAGCATGGGCCATTGGGGTTGGCAGGAGAGAAGAAGGCTCAAGCATCTGATGACAGCTCACCTTCTCTGGGTTAGGGAGGATTGCAGGACTCAGCACTGTGGTGCCTCCTGGTGGCTAAGGGGGGGTACAGTGCTGCAGTTTGCACACAAGAGGGAAGGTGGTGCATGGCAGACGTCGGCAGGAATGTGCTCTGGGGCGAGCATGTCTCCTCCACGGGGCATCATTGCATGATCATGCACTCCTAAGGTGGTGGGCAGAATCACCAGAACAAAGGAAATGCCCTGGAGTACTGGTAGGTGATGGCATGCCCTGGCCCCATGCCCACCACTGGAACCCGCCCACCTTGGTCCCGATCCTTGGCATGCCATCAGTGCCTGGATGATGCTATATGTCTAGGGTGTTTGTAGAAGTGGTGGCCCTGCCCCAGGGGTAAGCCAGAGGGGTCTCTGGCCAGCAAAAGGTAAGGCACTAGCAGAACTCCAGGGGGGACCCAGGAATGTTTTTTTTTTCAGGTTGGGCGGGGAGACAACCAGCATATTGCCCGAGAAAGGCCACCACTCGGGTGACTGGAAGGGAAAAGAAGTAAAAAAAAAGATAAAAGAGGTTCTTGAAGGGCATTTTGCACACAAGGCCACTGGTCAGGAACCCTGTCACTGCCTGGGACCTCAGTCTTGTGTTGGATATGATCACTCGTAAGCTGTTTGAACCCCTGGCTACATGTGACCTCAAATTCCTAATCTGGAAAACTGTGTTTTTGGTGGCCATCATCTTTGACCGTAGGGTCTCTGAGATATATGCTTTGGCCACAGATCCTCAGTATGCTGTCTTTCATAGGGATAAGGTAGTTTTCTGTACACACCCCAAGTTTTCACCTAAGGTGGTGTCAGAGTTCCACTTGAACCAGCCTTTGGTACTGCCTGCATATTTTCCTTAACTTCTAGAATGACATGGAGTGCACCCTTTACTATCTGGATGTTAAGAGCCCTCATGTTCTACCTCAATAGAACTAAGGACTTCTAGCAGTCAAAACAGCTCTTCTTTTCCATCAACCCCAACCGACTGGGTCAGTCGGCTACGATCAAATGAATTTCCGTGTAGATAGTTGCTTGCATCCACAAGTGTTGTTCCATGCTGCAAGTCAAGTTGGAAGGCTAGATTAGTACCCACTCCACTAGAGCAGTTGCAACATCCCTGGCAGAGATTCGTTCCATGCATATCACTGATATTTGTGGAACTGCCACATAGAGCACAGTGGGCACACCTTCATCAATCAATATGCCCTGAATATCCATGTTACACAAGTTCCCTGCACCCTTATTGGTACCCTCAGAGGTACACCGTAGAAAGCTAGTGCTTAAGCATATGTTATACTAACAAAAAGGGCTAAGGGCATCTACTGTATAACAGTAGAAGTCAGGATATGTATGCATATTGTTGTAATACACTATACTTGCTAATACATATATATTCTTCTATGTATTTTCTGTGTATTTCTTGGTTATACGATGTTAGGACACCTGTGTCCTTGGAATAATTATGATATATAAGTCGGCATTGCCATCTTTTGGTGATTTGTACTATTACACTGAGTTATGTAAGACTGTATAAGAACTCTTTTGTTTCACAAACTGATGAGTACTACAAAATTGTATAACGTTATCTTGGACCGTAGGGCCTTCTCCAATTTAGCCAATAGGGATCATCTCTGTAACTAGACATGTTTCTATCTTACAGTAACCATAGTAAGTATCATAGGTATATAATGTGATACACTAGTCTTGTACCTCGGAGATCCCAAGAGACACAAAGAAACCTCAAGGTATAGGGAACGCTAAGCATGGACTCCCGGTTCATATTGGTAAGAACTGCTTAGGGCAACTGTGATTTTATCCTTTTTGGTAGTAATAAACAAGTTCATTACTCTTATGCAACGTGTCTGTGATTATCTGCATTCCCCATATTGCCAAGAACCTGAAAGTGAGGATTAGACCTCCTGACAATTGACGACTGCGTGCAGGTGATATTTGGTGTTTGTAAGTTTTCACTAGTTGCTGTAACTTTTCCCTTTCCCGTGGGGACAGTTGGTGTACATTTCTGTATCACCTCTCCCATTTTAAAACCAATTTGTAGTCCTTTACAAAGTCTGGCTGTTTTCTTTTTGGGTGTGGTCGATGCCAACTCGACTCACTCCATAACAGCTTTGAATTGTAAGCCTACAAATTCTACAGTAGCCCGACTGTGTATGAAGTGCTCCTGCTGTGGATCGATACATAGCATGGTGCCTTTTTCACAGTTTGATTTCTTGTTCCCTCTCACACAATGGCCACTGTATCAAATATCTGTGCAGAACTGAGACTCGATGTCTTGAACTTCCTTGCCTCCCATGGAGGATGGGCTGACTTCGCACAGGATGCAAGTCAATCCGACAACCCTATACTGGGGATTTCAACCCAGTACACAGAGACGAGACAATCAACCAATAAGTGTCAAGCTAAAGGGCTGATGGTCACGACTCTCTACGCTGCTCTGGAAGCCTCTGAAGCGAGATTTTGAACCTTAAGCAACAGATGGGTTTGCAGGAAACTGAATGTGTTAGATTGCAGCAGAACTTGGAGTCTAAACTTCAAACTCTGCAGAATGAAAAGGATTCACTTTTGCATCATTCAGCCCAAGCTGGAGAACAAGAACTTTGTATGTTGAAGCAGGAGTGTGAAAGTTTGAGACAGGATAAGGGACAGGCATTGCATGTGAATGACTTGTTAAGTATTGCGAATGCACAGTTGAGTGAGGAGATGGGAGAGCTACAGGACAAGATAAACCAGGTACGTAATGACTTAGAAGTGGCTACTAGGGACTATCGCAAATTGAGTGCCAAGTATAGAGTGTTGCAGAAGCAAATGCAGGATGAGGTTGATATGGATGTTGCAACTGTGAGTCATGCTGAATGTAAAAGTAAGAAGACAAAACTGCACCATCAGCGGGAGGTTCTGGAGGGACATGTTAAGGCAATGGGAGGTGTAGCCCCTACCTTACACACGTCATCCGAAGGGGAGGTATCAGATGATGACATCTCTCAGTAGAATGCACCGTCACACCCCTACTATGGCCCAGAAACCCCACCCAGCCATCCACAACGTGGCGGGTCCCCACTCCACCCACACCATGTCATACGTCGTCGACGTTGAGATGCCCATTGTGGAAGATGCCAACATTGAGCCCCCATGATAGGGGGGAGCAGGCCCAGGCCTTGTCACGACGGCACCACTAATAGCCATTATTAATGTGGAAGACAAGCAAGAGACAGAAACAATGATTGAAACTGCAATAGGTAATGTACCTCTTCCTGAGAGGAGTAAACGGGCCATTAAAACCCAAATTATGCAGCGTCTACAAGAGGCTGGCACTAAGGATGGTATTGTTCATACTGTAGCTGAGGCTGCAGCTTGGGCCACCCTAGAAAGTGCCTGAGACAATCTACCTCTGCCTGATAAACCCAATAATCCCCTACAAATGGCCTACTCTGTTCAGCAGATAGCTGACAGTATCGGTCGGATGAACCCGTCCAACAATCTCAGCTGTCACTTAGAAAAGGTGCGTTCTAAATGTGAGATGCTGAGCCTCGCTGCAGAATATCAGGTCCAGATACTCCGCCAAACCATCGATCCTAGTTTGTGGGCCAAACTCCCCGATGCCATCGGCCAGGATGGGAACACCACCTTTGATGAGGTTGCAGCTGAGCTCATTTCTGCTCACAGCCCAGGTGTAGTAGGAGTGATGCTTGCATACCCTGTAAAACAGAATGCAAAGGAAAGTCCAGCGACTTACCACCAGAGACTTTGGATGGCCTACCAAGCAGGAAAGCATCTGGCATAAGAAGCTGCAGATGTAGAGCTTATTGAGTATAAGACCCTGTTCCTTAGGAACATGATTCCTGCAGTACGAGAAAAGTCAGAGCCAACCACCTACCCCAACATGGACAGGTTTGACGACATCCTTCGGAAAGCTGAGAGTTTTCCAACTCTACATCTGTGATCTGGGATCCGGTTCCAAGAAAGTAGCCACCGTGGAGCCTATTTCAGAGGCTGTGATGCACTACACTGTGGAAGGGCAGGCCCAAGACCAACAGGTCCCAAACCAACAGGACCTTCCAGCTGATAACCAACACCCCCAACAGACCCAACACCAACAACAACAACCACAATAGCAGCAGTGGGGTGGGAACCGGAATTGGCATAAGAATAAAAAGCAGAAGAACAAGGGTAAACAACAACAACAAAGAACGGGCCCTTCATATAGGGAGATAGCCGAGGAAAATCAGAAATTCAGAGACCTCCTGGGGCAAGTGTGCTCTGTGGTGGATGCTGTTCCTGTTGAGGCCCTCGCAGCTGTTCAACCAGTGACCCAGACTCCAATGGGCCATGGTGATATTGAAAGTATGGGCCTTCAGGCCCACACAGGCCTGAACCTGGAAGCTCCTCCCTATATAGCATCGGTGCAGCATGGTGAAGTGATTCAAAGAAGCCAGGCCCAACCTTTCCATGCTCCCAGCAGTACAGATTGACAATTACAGGCCCTAGTCTGGATTGTAAACAAGCTGGTCTTGGATACAAACGGAAGGCCCTGCACCGAGGCTGAGGTGGGGGGCCACCTACTTGTAGTTTTGATAGATACAGGTGCAGCTGTGTCTGTATTACATGATGAACACCCAGACACATCTCCTTGGTCCACCGGATGGAGGACCAACGTGTCAGGAGTAGATGGTACTAGGTAACCCGCATACTGGTCTCTACCCTTGCACGTAGAGCTAGGTCATTTAAAAGCCTCACATACCTTCCAACTGATGGTAATGCAGGATCACCCTAGTATCATAGGAATTGACTTCCTTGCACCACACGGCTGTGTGGTAGATTTAGCAAACATGTTATTGATACAAATTCAGGGCCAGTACCACACTATATTGATCCCTAATTCACACGTTGAGGCAACAAAATCTGCTAACAACAGAGTATGACGTCATGGATTTGTTCAAAATCCATGAGCTTTTTCCAAAGCTTCTCCATATTTTGCAGTGACATTTGGAAGCATTTGCAATTAACAAACATGACTGTGGCAGAATGCACACTGTCATCGAAGTGCCAGGCCCAGCACATGAGAGGCAAAGGCAGTACCCTTTTCCAACTGAGGCCTTGCCTTCTCTTAGAGAAGCAATCAAGTCATTTCTCAAGCAAGGAGTAATCAGAACATGCGTTTCTACTGCTAACTCACCAGTGTGGCCCGTGAAAAAACCCACAGGCACCTGGAGACTTACTATTGATTACAGGAAACTGAATCAGGTCACCCCCAGTTGTTCCCCAACTGTGGCATCAGCACCCAATGTACTATGACCTTTGACCCCTGACATGAAATGGTTCAGTGCCCTGGATATCTTAAATGGTTTTTGGCCATTATCATTGGCCCTCAAGAGTCAATATAAGTTTGCCTTCACCTTTGAAGGAAGACAGTATAGAAACATAGAAACAGAATTTGACGGCAGATAAGGACCGCTTGGCCCACCCAGTCTGCCCATTTCCCTACCTACTGAAAAAGCTGCAGATCCTAGTTAACCAGCAGCCTACTTCTTCCTACCTCCACCCCCTAGAACTGCCTTATGACTGTCCCATGCATGATTGAATTCAACCACTGTTTTTGACTCCACAACCTCCTCCGGAAGGCCGTTCCACGCATCAACAACCCTCTCTGTGAAAAAATACTTCCTTAAATTACCTCTGAGCCGCCCCTTTTCTATCGTCAAATTGTGCCCCCTTGTTCTAGCACACATTTTTTTTTGAAAGATGCTACCCTCTTGGACTTTGTTGATTCCCTTGAGGTACTTGAAAGTTTCTATCATGTCCTCCCTCTCCCTCCTTTTCTCGAGGTTATACATATTAAGCGCCTTAAGTCTGTCTTCATATGTCTTCCGGTGCAGACCCTGCACCATTTTAGTTGCCCTCCTCTGGAAAGCTTCCATCCTGTCCATGTCTTTGCGGAGATTGGGACTCCAGAACTGCACGCAGTACTCCAGATGGGGTCTCACCAGCTGTGTGTACAGAGGAATAACAACTTCCTGTTTTCTACTGGTGATGCCTCTCCCTATGCATCCCAGTATCCCCCAGCCCTCCTTGCTGCCCTCTCACATTGCTTGCCCACCTTTAGGTCATCTGATATGACTACCCCCAGGTCCCTTTCCATTTTTGTTGTTGTTAGTATCTCACCCCACATTGTGTACTCTTCCCCTGGGTTTTTGTTTCCCAGGTGCATTACCTTGCACTTCTTAGCATTGAATCTAATCTGCCATACATTTGACCATTCCTCTAACCTTGCCAAGTCCCTTCTCATCCTTTCCACCCCACCTTGTGCATCAACACTTTTGCAGAACTTTGTGTCATCTGCAAAGAGACATACTTTTCCTTCCAGTCCCTCTGCAATGTCAATTACAAATACATTAGAAGAGGACCGGTCTTAATACTGAACCATGCGGTACCCCACTAGTAACCTCCATTTCTTCAGAGTGGACTCCATTTACTATTACTCTTTGTGTCCTATTCTCTAGCCAATTCTTTATCCAGGCTGTCATCTTGGGACCCACTCCCAGGCTGGCTAACTTGTATATTAATCTTTTGTGTGGGGCTGTGTCAAATGCCTTGCTAAAGACTAGGTAGGCCATGTCCACAGCCCCTCCCTGATCTACTACTTTGGTCACCCAGTCAAAGAAATCTATCAGATTCATCTGGCATGACCTTCCCACTGTGAATCCATGCTGCCTTGGGTCCTGTGCCCCTCTGGCCTCTAGATACTCAACAATTCTTTCCTTCAGAAGTGATTCCATCATTTTCCCTATCACTGAAGTTAAACTTACAGGTCTGTAGTTTCCTGCTTCTGCCTTGCTCCCACTTTTGGGAAGGGAAATCACATCTGCCCTCCTCCAGTCCTCGGGTACCACCCCATCCTCCCATGATTTGTTGAAGAGAGTAGTCAGTGGTATCATTAGTTCTACCCTTAGTTCTTTTAGAATTCTGGGATGAATCCCATCAGGCCCCATTGCTTTGTCCACCTTCAGTTTTAAGAGTTCTTTCATAACCCTTTCTTCTGTAAATGAGCTGGTATCAACTTCTGTGTCCAGAGTGTTTCTACTGTTTGTTTTAGGTACCTCCTCCTCTTCATTTGTAAATACTGAACAAAAATATTTGTTTAGTATCTCTGTCTTTTCACAGCCATCCTCTGCCCACCCCCTCCCTTTATTAAGCCTCACTATCCCTTCCTTTGTCTTCCTTCACTCCTTGATGTACCTATAAAAGGTTTTATCCCCCTTCTTAAAAGAGTTGGCTATCTTTTCCTCGGTTTGGGCCTTTGCTGTTCTGACTGCCTTCCCAGCTTCCATTTGCTTTAACTGATACAGTTCTCTGTCCTGCTCCTTCTGTGATTCCTTGTACTTCCTGAATGCTTTCTTTTTCTCCTTAACCTTCACTGCCACTTCCTTTGAGAACCATAGTGGTTTCTTACATCATTTTGTTTTGTTTATTTGCTTCACACAAAGGCTTGTTACCTCTGTGATGGCAGTTTTTATTATTCACCATTGTTCTTCCATCCCTCCTTCTTTCTCATTTGCTAGTGCATTCTTTAGGCACTCACCCATTTTGGCAAAGTCAGCCCTCCTAAAGTCCAGTACTTTTGCCTTTGTATGGCTTGACTCTATTGCTGTGTTTATTGAGAACCGTACTGTTCAATGGTCACTAGTTCCCAGATGGCTACCCACTTTGACATCTGTGATCCTCTCTCCATCTCCATTTGAGAGAACCAGGTCTAAGATTGCTCCCTCTCGAGTGGGCTCCAATACTAGTTGTCTAAGGCATGCCCCCTGTAGGGCATCTAGAATAAACCCACTCTTCGAAGTGGCTGCTGCAACTGCACTCCAGTTAACATCTGGCATATTCAGATCACCCATCAGCAATATATCCTTTTTCTGCCATTCTAAGTATACTTTCTATCATTTTGTCCATTTCCTCCCCCTGAGAAGGGGTCTGTATACAACCCCTGTGCAGATTGTGGTTTCATTGCCTGTCTCCAAATTTACCCACAGTGCTTGTTCTCCTCCCTGTTTACCATTTTGTTCTGTTGCTTTGATTCCTTCCCTTATGTAAAGAGCTACTCCTCCTACTCTTTTACCCTCCCTGTCCTTCCTGTAGATAGTGTATCCAGATATGTTTATGTCCCAGTCCTTTATACATGGACTTACTTACTACAGGGATTTCATAACAGCCCCCTCCTGTTCCATCTGCATATGAAGGATGCCCTTGAGGGTTTCTCTACTCCCCAAGGTCTCTTGTAGTATGTGGATGACCTGTTGCTGGCAACAGCCACACAGGAACAACATCTGGATCTCTTTGATGAACTACTGACTCTCATCCAGAGAGCAGGCCTGAAATGCAATCCAGCAAAAGCACAATTATGTCAGAAAGAAGTAATCTTTCTGGGTCTAAAAATAACTGACCAAGGTCGAAGCTCTACCTTAAAAAAGATACAGGGATAGCAAGACTTGCCATTGCCCCCCCCCAGCATGGCAACTCTTAGAAGATTTCTAGGTATGGTAAATTATTCGAGAGATTTTATCTGTGATTTTGCTAAGAAAGCTGCTCCTCTGTATGAGCTACTGAAAAAGGACATCCCATGGACTTGTGGCCCTATACTTACCCAGGCTGTGACATCACTGAAGCAGACCTTGGCCTCTGCCCCAGCTGTGGTCAACCTCAATCCATCACTACCATTCCATTTGGAATGTGCCGCCTCTGACATTGCCATGACAGCAGTACTGGCCCAGAGGGTTCATGACACTCTGAGACCTACTGCATATGCATCACAGCTCTTGACCCCAGTGAAACAGAAGTACAACCTTTGTGAAAGGAACCTTCTGGCCACCTACTGGTCTGTCAAGCACTTTCTGTATATCATTGGGTACTCTACACTGATCATCAATACCAACCACACACCAACTAACTCTCTGCTCTCAGATAGCATGAAGGATGGGTCAGTCTCCAATACTAGGCTGACCCACTGGTCACTTCTTCTCCAGAATAGAGACGTATAGGTGCACCCAACAAAAATTCCATCTTTGCTGGCTCATGGACTCCTTTTCCAAGGAGAACCCCATGACTGTACACTGCAGTCACCTGATCTTCCAGATCCAGGTCCTTTCCTCCCTGCCACACCACAAATACTTGACAACACCTCTATGTGTCATATCTTTACTGATGGTTCAGCATCTTACTATCAGGGAGAGCAAATTATAGGGATGGGTATTGTAGTGATTTACCTTTATGGGAACACTGTTAAAATATCTAAGCATTGCAGTGTAGCATCATCACAGTTTGCAGAGATGGCAGCGGTGGCCTGTGCCCTCGAGTTCATCCAGCATGGGACCGAGAATACCATCATTTTTACAGACTCTAATTGGGTTTGTTGCTCTCTTACAGAATTCCTTCCTTTCTGGCAGATGAACTCCTTCCTCTCCTTTCCTCTGATGGCAGCGCAGTGAAGTACAAGGAATTGATAATATACATACATTCACTGGCACAAAAATTTGCATACAAACTCTATGTACACAAAGTCAAAGCTCATTCCCTTCATGATCCCTATCATGCCTTCAATGACACAGCAGACACCCTTGCCAAGGAAGGGGCCAGAGGGGGACACACATGGATGATGGACCATCCAGAGGCCAATGCAGCCATACATATTGCAGCAATCAGGAAAAAAACTGAACCCTTTTCCCCCCTGGACCTCTCAGCAGCCCAACATGTTGATACTGAACTCAGAGTAGTGTTCAGATTCCTTGACAAGAGTCCTGAAGAGAAACTTCCCATACATAACCCCTACCGGAGGCATGACGGTAAGTTACACTTGTCACCAGATGACAAGCTCATCTGGTATCAGCCAGATGACTGCACCACTAAGTTGTGGGTGGTCCCCAGACACCTCAGGTCTGAATTTTTGCACCAAGTGTATGATACACCCACTGGTGGACACCAGGGAGTGGAAAACACCATCTAAAGGCTTAAGACTACCGCCTGGTGGCCTGGTGTCACCAAAGATGTTAAACAGTACATAGACAACTGCCTTGTTTGTGCACAAAACAACCCCATCCCTACCAAGCAAAATGCCAAGCTCTTATCACAACAACACTCTGGCCCTTGGCATGCATTACAGATTGATTTTATTGGCCCTTTGACTAATACCAGCAGAAATAACACATATGCTCTTGTGGTAACTGACCTCTTCTCTAAGTGAGTTGAAGCTCTCCCCACTAAGACATGTACTGCTAAAACCACTGCCAACATCCTGGTGGAACAGATTTTCTCCAGGTGGGACCTACCCCTTAAGGTAGACTCTGACAACAGAACCAGTTTTACAGGTGAGTTAATGAAAGACTCTCTTGAACTCCTTGGAGTTCAACAAAAGTTCCACATACCCTACCACCCCCAATCTTCAGGTCAAGTAGAGAAAGCCAACAGATGGATTAAGCAAATGCTTTCCAAATTCATTGAGGACAATCCCAAAACCTGGGATTCCCTACTGTCATTACTCCTTATGGCAATTAGGGGCACACCCTCAGCCACCACCCAGCTCACACCCTTTGAAGTGATGACTGGAAGACAGATGAGATTACCTGAACACCTGCTGTTTGACCTGTACACTCCCACTGCACACCATGTGCCTGTAGATCAATATGTGGAAAAAACTCAGGAAAGACCTCATACACACACACTTGTATGCTGCCAATTGCATGGGCAATGCCCAGCAACAATCCAAAATACAGTTTGACAAACACGCACAAGATGTGGATTGGCAGGTTGGAGATCATGTAATGGTACTCCAATTTGCACATCCCACCCATTCCTTCTCCAATAAATGGGAAGGCCCATGTTACATTGTCAACAAGCTCAGTCCAGCAGTCTATCAAGTTAGACTCCTCCATAACAATAAACTGACTTACACATGGTTACATGCAAACCAATTGAAACTGTATAAAGGAGCTGAATTACTTTTTCCTCACCCCATTGGGTGGAAAAGTACTGACTTACTAATGTTTGATTTTGCTTTGCAGATACACTGACAAGATGGCTATCTTGTTCCATTATCTCCTCATCTCAGGAGTTATCCCCTGCATCCAAGGCATGGTACTGAACCTCCTACCACACCTTGATCATCCAGCATCTCCTTCAGAGGGAATATCCATCAATATACCTGATAGTTTGATTACTGTCCAGAAAGGTTCCGATGCTTAACTCACTGCCTCGGTTGTTGCTCCTGACAAATCTACCCTACAAATTGAGTGGCAAACCACATCGTAAGAACAAATTCTCTGTGTGGCCAAACTCTCCAAAGGAACTTTCCAGGGTTGGCCCAATGCTAAATTATCCCCAAATGGTTCTCTGTCCTTGCTACAAACTGCTTGCAGACATTCTAGTTTATACAACATTACTGCCTTAATTGATCCTTCGTACTGTAATTCTTTGTCTAAGGATTCTGCTAGAAAATGTTGTGCCATACATCACATGGCTTCTGCTGCCATGTATCTCTCTGTGTTACCACCCACTGATAAACAGTTTTTGTAATGTCCAAAGCATACCCATGGTCCCCGTAGTGGTCTAACAGCCACTGCCCTCCCTGGTTCATTGATTAATAACTTACAATTTATGCATATACCTGTTGTGTTTAGTCTTACTTACTGGAATATGAAAGAATTTGGTATGTGCCACAATACTAACACATCAGCATTTTATAGTACATTATTGCTTGATAGTTTAGCTACATTTCAGATTCGTACTCAAGACCCTATTGCTGAGGTCCATACTATTGAACATAGAGGCAACTTCCAGAGAAAAAACAATCCTGATGATCAATGTCATAAACGTAATACAAGTGAAGTTGACACTTCTGATGTCACAGGTGCAACAGGAACTATCACAGGCCTTTTTGGTATGGCTATGTCTATTTGGAATAAAGCAGACATTGCTGCTATCAAACCTCATACTGCCAAATTTTCGACTGGTTTCATCTGGGTCTGTTCACAAAAAGGGGTTACCAAGGCACCCATCACTTTGATTGAAATGTGTTACAAAATTAAAAAAAGATTTCCCTAATACAAGTGATGCTTTTTAAGGGTAGTTCCTAGTAGAGATAGGTAACATAATGTTTTTTTGCAATTATATCCTTAACATATATATTTTTTTCAATTTATATTAATTTACTGCTGATTTTCTTGCCTCAAAATGTGACATAAAAACCAACATGTTTGTTGCTTGCTACTGTGAACTCATTTTACTTCACAGCATTCAAACTAAAGTACTGTGTTACTCAAAACATCTTATTTTAAGATATCCATACTGTCCTGACCCTTTACTTTTATTCCCTTTGGCTGCAGAGATGCTCAGTAGTGTCCGTGATGGGCGTAACGTGTAGTGTCCTACTTTGTTACACCCATCACAATGAACCTCACACTGACTTCCAGTCAGTTATTTAAAATTCTTGCACTTTTCCTTGCTCCCTGGATCTCTCAGCTTCTTAGAGAAAATATTGATTTGTCCACGGCCCCTAGCACAATGACGCTATGTGACCGTTTGATCCCCCACCTGACATGGTGTCCTAGATTTGCTTATGTTTGCACATCACAGGTGAGGAGTCATTCTGGTAGCCCAGTGTGATACTTGTCTTGTGTCTGTGCCAGAAAAGCAGTTTGAGTTGGTGGCAGTATAAAAGTTACATTTGTGACTGGATCTTCCTCTTTTCCTTCACATCCAGTGAAAGTTAAAGAGCAGTGTCTTTGCCACTCCTCAGTGTTACACCCATCACGAGTTGAGTGACTAGTTACAACCATCATGAGAGACAAGTAACAATTAGCGAACTTGGCAACCAAGATCAATCCTATAGGATCGATTGTTTTCTGGTGGCATTAGTATGCAAGTTCTCCGATTTTGGAGATGGGGGGCTTTTCATTTCACTGACTGAACTTGCTGGAGTTAGTGAAACACACCAAAACCTGTGGTGTGTCTGATCGCCCATCACATTCTCTCATAAGTGTCTTTAGTGAGGTTAGAAATGGAGCCAGTTAGTATACATTTTAAAAGGACCATGTCCCTGTATTGTCAAGTATGTAAGCTCTGTGGTTTGATCCCAGCCCATTTACCTGCATTTTTGTTTGCACATGTTCCCCTTTTGAGAGAGTTTAGCAGTGGAGATCTTCTCCGGACAGTTTTAACTTGGAGGTATATGTTGCATGGCAGCAACAATATTAAATGCTTGTTCAAGCATCCTGGTGTTTTGTTCTGAATGTCAGAGTTCTAGTGCAATAAATTTCATTGTGATGCTAACTGTGTGAGCTCCAATGCAGCAACAATGCACAGCCTAGAAGGTAGAAGCTGTGAATGAGCTTGGTACATCTAACAGACAGACCTGGGTTTGATTCCTTCAACCTCCACTTGCATACTGTATGACTCTGAACAAATCCCTAAATCCCTAAACTTCCCCTGTGCTCCCTGGCCATTCCTGAACACAGGCACCTGTACCTAGTGGGCCTTACCCAGTTACCATAGAATAAAATAAATTTTAAATGTGCTATTAATTTAGTTGATGTTCTATTTTACCAGGGTATGCTTTTGTTTCTGTTTTTTTGCTGCCAAATATTTTGATTTACCTTCTGTGTCCTGTTGTATTATTTTTATTTTGGTATTGTTTACAATCTCCTTCCCAGGACCTCCTTGAAACTGAGCTGTGTAGGTAGTGGAGTCATTTTACTCATGGTCTGGTGCAAGGGTTCATCAGATGAAGGGCTGGGTCTCATTGTTTTGTCAATACAAATAAGTGTGAGAGGGACAGTGACTGAAACAAAATGTTGGGCATTCTTTGTAATTGCTGTCCACGCATTTTGTACGGGGGTTGGGTTGAGTTCTTAATGTACTGTGAATTGTGAATGCTTTGTTTTTTATTTTTAATGTTGTAATAAATGTTATATAGTAATAATGTATACAGAAAAAGTGAAAACGTGTTTTGACTCTGCCTGTGTGAGCATTCATATTTCAGTTTGCTGAGCACCATGTGGCTTCCTGCTGGCAGGTGGTGGTGGTGTGGGGTACTTTGTGCCTTTGACGCTTGTCTCATTATGGCCAAATATGAATACTCACGCAACCTTGATGCTTCCGATTGTCTGAATCATTGTGTCTGGGTAAAATAAAAAATGTGGTGTAGTTATGCTCTGGTTATTATACTGGCCTGGGAGCTTGTCCCAGCCAGTCTTTTTCTTGGCCTGTGTGAGCATTCAAATTTAGCCTTCATGAGCACCATGCAGCTTCCCTGCTAGTGGGTTGTGGTTGTGGGGGTACTCTTGGTGTCTTTGATGCTGGTGGGGTACTTAACAGACTGTTAATCTAACTCTTGGGAGTGCCCTATTGCAATTATAAAAAATTATGCAATTTTGATCAGGCTGTACATGAAAGTGTAACAGGGATTATTATAAGGCTTTTGGACTCCTAACAGCTAATCAGATTGCAGCCTTTGTGAAAGCCTTTTTATAATATCCCATATTTTGTTCCATCAAATTATCTTGAGTGTTCCATGCCTCTCCCTTGATTGAAGGATCATGTGGAGTGTGCATGCTGACTCTTTTGTACCATCAGATGGCCTTGAGTACACTGTTCCTCTCCTGTCAAATGGCCTTGAGTATTCCGTGCCATGTAGAATAGTTTAAAGTAATGTAATTATAATAAACTTGCTGTTTTTTAATGTATTGTCATGTTTAAAAAGTCTCCAGTCTACATAAGTAAACCTTTTTACTCATTAACAGTTGTGTGGTGCCCTTTATTACACTCAAAGTGATGTGTGGTGTGTCTTGTTACACTCATCATGGTGTGTGGTGTGTCTTGTTACACTCATCATGGTGTGTTGTTACAATCATCACACTAGACCCCAATTTTCTTGGGAACCTTAACATTTTTAACATTAAAACATTGTGATTTTTTCACATGTGGGTCATAGTATCTTAACCTATATTACACAATTCATCTATGGTCACCCATTATTACACTTGCAGTGATGTGTGGTGTGTCTTGTTACACTCACCACGGTGTGTGATGTGTATTGTTACACTCTTCATGGTGTGTGTTGTTACAATCATCACACTAGACCCCATTTTTCTGAGGAACCATAACATTTTTTATCTTAAAACATTGTGATTTTTCATATATGGGACATAGTATCTTAACCTGTATTACACAATACTTCTATGGTCGATTTGAAAATTTCACTCCCATGTCACACTTTGGTAACCCTTTTTCATGAACAGACCCATTAATAATATACTACCCCCATTATTGCATGATGTTGATGGCCTTAGTCAGGAAGAAAGATACACTGTATACAACATGCAAAACATTGTTAAGGCATTTACAGACTCTAAAGACAAGATTAACGCACTCATTGCACAGAACAACAAAGAAGCAGGTAAACAATACATTGCTAGAGAAATCCTCTGCTCTGCCTATGGCTCATACATTATCACTACCATCAACAATCTCTTCCGTGATCTAGAATCTGGAAGAATCCCTGATATCATACATGATAGATGCACTTCCAAATGGTATTGTCCACGATGTAAAACCCCTAGCTGTAGTGCTATGTGTATGCAGCAATCTCTAACCATTCCTCTTTCTACAGCTAGGAACCTGAGGTTTGTGACCAGACACCCTAACACTGGTCCTTGTTTCACTGCTAAGAAATGTTCCATAAGAGATACAATGTCTGTTTCTTTTACAGTCCCTTTACCACGCTTTGATCCCACTACAGCCTTGTTCGACAGCCTTGCACTGGTACATTCTATCGGGCACCTGGATGAAGAGATCTACAGAGAATGCCTGGATCTACCATCTCTATTGGTTTTCCATCCTTTCCTGCATGCCTGGGTGGCTCCGCACATGGACTGTTGTGCGAAGAAGGATTACATTTACTTGTGCCTATGTGATGTATTTGATGTTGTTCAACCTGTTTGTGATTATTCTCCAGATAGCATTGATTGGACTTTTACCATGGATGATGACATCACCACTAATGGCATGGATTTCTAGGATTCTACTTTGGTTCTGGATAAGCTCTATTAACCATATTGTGAGGATGTTTATCACCTGTCAACACAGATTTCGAAGATGACCTACACCTGCCCAGTACAGTTGTAAAAGTGGAGACTCCCTACTGTTCGCTCTCAGTACAATTCTGAAGGGGAGTACTGTGTGGTAACTAACTTTAAAAGCTGTACTTATGGATCTGTGACACGTGTTATTGTGAACCTGAATTTCTGTTTTGTCCCACACCAGAAGACTGTTATTGGACATACTGTTATAACCCCAGTTCCCCTTATGGATGCAGACATCATTGATGGTAGCTCCAATTATCTGCTCACACATTCACAATATTTACCATATTTTAATGTACACATAGACCCATTTACACTTACATTAAAATCACTTTTAGACAGGAAAGACACACACCTCATCCACATCAGCAATAATATAACCAAGGCCAATGAAGCTATCCTTTCCTTGATTAATGATGGTAATACGAATAATGCATTGACTAACACCCAGTTAGAAATTGCTTTTAAAGGTTTTATGATTATACAGGCATTTCTGATATTTTTCTTGGTTATTATGCTATGCTGCCTATGGCACACACTGCGCCAATGTGAGCAGCTCGAGTTCCTTTACAAAGCTTGCGCGTCGGGTTTGTAAATGACCACTACTCCCTGACCTTTCCCTAGATTTGCCTGTGTTGCCCTGGAAGGCAACAAGGGGTGGAATGTTACACAAGGTCCCTGCACCCTTATTGGTACCCTCAGAGGTACACCATAGACAGCTAGTGCTTAGGCATATGATATACTAACATATATGACTAAGGGCATCTACCATATAAGAGTAGATGTCAGGATATATACACATATTGTTGCAATACAATTTTCTTGCTAATACATATATATTCTTCTATATATTTTCTGTTTACTTCTTGCTTATAAGAATTAAGGATACCTGTGTCCATGGAATAATTATGTTATATAAGTCAGCATTGCCACCTTTTGGTGATTTGTACTACTACAATGAGTTATGTAAGACTCTGTATAAGAACTCTTGTTTCACAAACTGATGACTACTACAAAATTGTATAATGTTATCTTGGACCATGAAGCCTCCTCTGATTTAGCCAATAGGGCTCATCTCTGTAACTAGAAATGTTTCTATCTTACAGTAACCATAGTAATTATCATAGGTATATAATGTGATACACTAGTCTTGTTCCTTGGAGCTCCCAAAAGACACAAAGATACCTCGACGTATAGGGGATGCTTAGCACTGGCTCCCGGTTTGTGTTGCTAAGAACTGCTTAGGGCAACTGTGATTTTATCCTTTTTTGGTAGTAATAAACAAGTTTATTACTCTTATGCAACACATCTGTGATTACCTGCATTCTCAATATTGCCAAGAACCTGAAAGTGAGGTTTAGACCTCCTGACATCCAGGCCAGACTACATGCCTCTTTTATCAGGATAATCCTTAATGGTCTTTTGCCCTGAGTGAGCTCTGGCTCATACCACCCTACCTGGGGGACTTTCTTCTGAACTTGGTACTCTAACCCATCCATGTGAATCAATTATGAAAACTGGTCCTGAAAGATATAAAAATGATGTACTCACCATGATTCTTGGTCTTCTTGTACCATCTTTACCATTGATTCACACATCTACTCTCTATTCCCTGGGCTCATTTATTCTGTTCATTGATCTTCACCCCCCCACCACCACCATTTTTGGTTTGAGCTGTGAAGACACTGTTTTCTTTGTTGTTGACCCTTCTTATATAGGTCCTGAAGGGCTATCTTATGCTCTTTGAGGTTATGGTTATAGTTGGAGTACGCTGTACCTCCTTGGCAAAAAAGGTGCTGAGTTTGTTGAGGGCCAATGCCGAAGTAAGCCATGCAGCATGAGTTAGTCTCATGATGCCACACATGTGCCCAGCCTACCTCTTCGCCAGCCTCCTGAAAAGTTCTGGCTCCCTCAGGGTGCTAGTGTCTCCATCTCAGAACCCATCAGTGTAATTCAATGGTGAAGACGGTTGAAGAAGATCAAAAATTAGGATGAATACGTAATTTTCATTTCTAGAAGTTGCACCTCTGCAAAGACATTAACAGTGTGGATGCAGTCCAGAGGAGGGCCACCAAAATTGTGTGGGGGTTGCACAAGAAACTGTATGATGTGAGGTTGTAGGAGCTCAGCCTGTGCTCCCTGGAGGAGAAGAGAGTGAGAGGGGATATGATTGAGACCCCATCACTGGGGTAAACAAGGTGCAAGGGGAAGGGTCTCTTTTTCAAAGGAGGAGCACCAGAACATGGGGCATGCTATGAAGCTGGAGGAGAGCGGGAAGTAAGAAAAACCTCTTCACAGAAAGGGTGGTGGACACCTGTAACAGCCTACCAAAGGAGGTGGTGACAGCGAAGACAGTGGGGAGCTTCAAGCATATGTATGATAGACATGTGTGCACAGTAAGTACAGGAAAGGCAGGAGAGAGAGTCACATATGACCGAATAGGGTCCAGGATGCAGTAAAAGGCAGCTGGGGGAAAAAGGCAGACTACATGGCTCACCTGTCCTTTTCTGTTGACACATTCTATGTTTCTATCACTATACTATGGAATGTAAATGTATGTTTTCTGGTTTGCCTTGCTACTAATATAATATTGATATATACTTGTAACTGTGAGTGTGAGTGGCCTGGACCCCAATGTAAATGAGCACTGGCTCAATTGGGCCATTCTTTTCTTGATTTTTATGAGCACCAGTACTTCTATAAATATTTGTTATAGAAGATAAGTGTCTGACATTTCACTTGCAATTCTCTTTTCTCTGGGCCAGAAGGTTGTGGGTTCAGGGCTTACATTGGGGAGCATGGTTATATTCAACACTGAGACTGGGGAGGGGGTCCCTGTAGTGTCATTCTTCAAATGATGAGGACCTTTCTGCAGTGTTCATGTCAGATGGTTGTCTTGGTGGACCATCTTTGATGAGTTAAGTATACCATATGTATCGTGTCTTGGCAAACCGACCGTGCATAACAATATTGTTTCTTAGAATCTTGCATCATGGGTAACTGGATGGCTGAGTGGATTGGTATTGATTTATGGAGCCTTTCATCTCAAGGTCACTAGTTCAAGTCTAGCACTGGTCAGCAGTAGATGAGACATTATAACCTGAGTTCTGTTTAGTGGCCAGTGTGAAATGAGTTGTGATGGTCTCAGTCTAGTTCTCAGTGTGCATGTGTCCACATCACAAAATCACCCATAAAATTGGCACTAATTAGTACCCTTGTCAGCCTCATGTGAGAGGCCAAGGATTGAATGGTAAAGGAGTCTAAAAGGAGTCTGAACTACCCTCTTACCTACATAGTGGTAACAGTGACAGTTTGAGGCACATTGATGGTGCAGTGTGGGGAAACTTGCACTGTGATCGCCCAAGCTGTGCCTGCCATGTGGATAAGCAGAGGAATTCTGGTTCCATTGCTTGCAATCCAGCACTTTCATAAGCACTAAATCCACAAGCAGGAAAAAAAGCTTAATAAATAACTACAGTATCTTAGCTTGGTTTTAATTTCATTTACCCAGGATAACTCGGTTGAGATGCAACATCTCATTTTCAGTGGAGTCCAAGATTTATTTATTTTTTTAATTTAATTTTATTTATTTTTTGTTTTACAGCTTGGTGGACAGAAGTACTGGAATGTTAAGTGGTTATTTAGAGTCATGTATTGAGAAACATGAGGCAGCATTGCTCTCTGTTCTGCATGGCTGTGTGGTTATCACTGCACATTCGGTGGCTGCTGTATATATGTGTACAGTCACTTGTATCTAATCATTGTTATGTAAAACGCATGAAGGCAGATGTTTGCATGGAAGGTACTTTGAATTTTTTTTGTTATGTGTAAGCAGTAAGCAATGCCAGAGTGGACATGGGTCACTGCTCATCCTGGGTGTGTTGAGAGATGCACAACACCGTTGAGTACTTTCAGTCTTATGACAGTACATCAGCTCCCCACAGTTCCCATTTTGAAGGGGCTCATAATGTATGATTGAACAGGGTTAAGAATGGAATTCAAGCCTTAGAAAAAGCTTGTTATGCTGTATTAGCAATGCCATGACGTTGATGTTGCAGTACAACAAGATAACAGAACAACACAAAATGTTTTCACGTGGTCACCTTATTCAGACTATAGCACCTGATGAAGTGAGGTTTCCAGAGCTGCGATATTGAGGTCTCTTGTTACTATGACAACCTCTCAATTGAAACACAGCCTTGTTGTGTATGGTTGCTAATACACAATTTCTATACTGTGTTTATATAATGGAAAATTTTGCAGTATAAGGAAAACAGCTTTATTTAAAAAAATATTTTAAAAAGTGAAACACATTGCCTTGGACTGTTATTATTTATTTTTTTTTTTTTGCTTAGTTTTTGAGAGAGGATGTCAGTGCAGTGTCACAACACAGTTCTGTAGAACTCTACCTGTTTGCTTTGCTAAGATAGAGAATACTGGATGGGCAACTATGTACAACCAGTGTGTTGTGCCACAGCAAGGCTCTGATTCGCTCTGACAATGAGAGTGAAGCTGGAGAGGTCCATGGGGAATTGGAACCCCAGGATGGCAGAACACACTTTTTGTGCATAAAGATACTCATCCTGTATTTTTTATAGTGTATAGTACTGTGTGAAATGTGTGTGCATCACTTTTCTCACTTTCAAAATGGAAATGACTCATGCAGTCTCTAAAGTTTCCAGAATCCTGTTGTAACACAGAAGGGTACACTCACATTCTATGACTTTTGAACTGCAGTACAACAGCATTTTGAAAGGGATGGAATTCTATATGGAACAATGCTCTACTATACACTATACAGACATTTTACACAGCTGGTAGTGTTGGGGAGGGCTTGATGCTGTATCATATGATGTATAAGCCACTTATGGGCAATGGTTTCATATAACTTCTTTTTATTTCTTTTCAGTATTCTGATAAATTACTCAAAATATAATACGCAGCTTATATTTCATTAATTTTCTTTATTCATCTCCTCATTTTTATGTTTGCTTGCGTGCACAGTGCACAAAAAACATTGAGGTAGTAGAGCATTGCAGAGGTGTGCAGTATTGTGGCCAATGCAGAGGACACTTTAATCAGGGCATCCCTCAGCTACCAATCAACTGGGAAGCTGCCAATGATGGCAGTTTCAGAGCGAGTGCCACACTTGAAAGAAATCTGCCACTGCAATCAGAGGCAGTTTTGTCATTGCAGTGCAGATCTCTCTCCCCCCGGCAATGAGGCATCTTCCAGCCATGTGCATTTCAGTGCATAGTAATGTGCAAGGCTGGAGTTATGTGCAACTTGTTTGTTCAGTGTACCTTTCCTGGTGAAACCTATTAATAAATAAATAAATAATCCAGGTCATACCTTTGATAATTGGCAGCTCCTACTGCCCACCACACTGGCCCCAATGCCAACATCAGAGTCCCCAATCCCCATGTCTGCATGTATCCCCCTCATTAATGTGGCAGACTGGGAGCCCACCCCAGTGTGCCAAACTAATTAAATTTCCAGCACCAGGATGCTCACTCCCAGACATATCTTTTGCTGACAATGGGGTGCCCACACCTCATGTCAGCATGCCCCCAACCCAACTTTATCTTTTTTCAACACTGGGATGCTCACTACCAATGTTGGATGCACCCCATGCCCCATTTTTTTCAGTGGACCTCGGGGTGCCCAATCCCAGGGTCAGCATTGTCCCCTCCCCCCTACCCCAGTGTGCCAAAATTTATTTTTCATATTGATTCACCTGTAAAAAAGGAAAACCATCCCCAAAGGTCTTTTTTTTTGGTGTGTTGAACCTAAAGAAAAAGAAAATGGTCCCTCATCAAACTCACCACCCCCCCTGCACACCCCCTCTCCCCGCACCATGCCTCCCACCCCATACTTACTTCTGGAAGTCCGGCACTGCAAACTTCTGTGGACTGGGAACATGTCTGCATCTTCAAAAGCTGACCACAGACTGAAATAAATCACTGTAAGCCCTATAATGGCAGTCAATGGGTGGTTTCAACTTAGGTTGATATCTTACCCATTTTTGGGAGTTGTGGTCCCAAATTTTCAATATGGGGTTCTTCAGATCCCACTTCATGAACACTAGTGCTGTCATTTCAGTTTTCAGTCCTGAAATGTGATTTTTGTGGTTGCTGCGTGGAATCACCTTACAGGACTGAATAACGAAACAACAGTGCCACTGTTCATGAGGTGGGGTGCCTAAAATGCCCATGTTGCAAGTTTGGTTAAAAAAAATTAAAAAAATGACTGTATTACGAGCGTGCATTGTGAAGTTTGCATGCACGTGCGTAACTTGGTCAATTTTTTATGTTTTCACTTCAAATTTTCAGCATTGCCATTTTTTCACACCTCCTTATGAACAGTAAGCTATCATTTTTTTGCATCCTGCCCAAAAAGTGTTTTCACACCTGTAGTGCAGAATGGTGCAGTTGCTATGCAAATTCAAGCTTGATTAATGAAGTCTCAGTGCCACTGTTCAAGAGGGGAGGTCCCAAAAAGCCTATGTTGAAAATTTTGAGTGAAAATACCAACAAATGCCCTGGGCGTTAGGGTTTCAAACTGTTAACTCCCCATTCTGTACAGACTGACAGGCATCAAGGGTGCAGTTTGGGATTCTCAGCTGTAATGCTCACGCCATTCTACACCCACCCTGCAGCCACTGACTGGAATTGAGGTGTGCCTTGGAGTCCTTGGCCCTAATGTTTACCCCATTCTCCTATGCTGCACCCATCTTATCTCATTTCTTTATGAAGTGGGGTGAGCGTAAGAGCTGTAGATCCCGTAGTGCCTGCAGGGTGGGGTGATGTAGAATGGCATGAGCATTATGGCCGACCCAATGGCACACCCCAATGCCTGTCAGTCTCTGCAGAGTAGTGGTGCGGGTTGGCATTCATTCAGTACATCACTGCCATTCCCATCATGCATCTCTCTAACTCCTGCACTACCAATGCCAATACCAGCATGCAAACAGTCGGCATTGACAAATGCTTGTTTTATCAGGGAATATAATTTTTCCTTGCACTTGACTTTTTTTTTTATTGTATTATTAAACCATAGTGAAATTTTCCTCTTGTTGTTATATTTTTGTTTGGTTGGAACAAATACATTTTCTAGGTCAGAAATCATGTTTTTTAAGGTGTTCCAAGCTTCCTCAAGAGGAAGGGGGTTAGTAATTTATCTCATGGGGTATCTTTGAGATAGTTGTTTATTTGTCTGAAGTTGACTTTATCATAGTTTTTAAGCAGTAGATTGTTAATATTGGTTTGAAGTTGATAATTCATGTTAAATGAGACAGACCTGTGGTTACTATTTCTGAAAGGGTCCGAAATACACAGATGAGAAATTTTGTTGTCAGTGTTTGTTATTAATAAATCACATGTATTATTCCCTCTGGTTGGTTCCTTGATTATTTGTTCAAGGCCTAAATCTATAACAGTAGATATGAAGTTTTTTTTGCACTGTGAAGCACTATGTTGGAGTTCCAGTCAATTGAAGGCATATTAAAGTAGCCTAAAATCAGTACATAGCCTTTTTTAGCTAGGTAAGCTATATCACATATTAGAGTATTTGTGTACTCAGTTGTCTGCTGAGGGTGGTCAATGGCATGAACCTCTAAGGATTTGAGGCTGTCCTCTGAACTGAATGGTAACCCATATGCTTTCTGCTGATGTGTTGGGTGGGTATTTGAAGGAATATATGGTATCTTTAACATAGAGGCAGACCCCCCCCACCCTTCTATTTGCTCTGTCCTTGTGGTAGAGTTTAAAGCCTGGTATCTCTTTCATACAAGAAGAAGCAGAATTCCACCATGTTTCCATTATTGATATAATAACTAAATTTAGTATGTGAGTTGACTTCTAATTCAACTATTTTAGTTGAGTTTAATGATATACCGTTCAGGGAGAGTATTTTACAGGTTTTATAGTGGGCTAACATATTTGCTAGAGACTTGAGTGTTAACCCATTCTCCCCCTTATGTGCTAGTTTAAATGGTCATTGATGTATGAAGCATTTTTTTTTACTAAGGTGGTGCTCCTCCTCCTGCTGAGATGCAAACCATCCCAGCATAAGAGGGAGAGTTTATCCTGGAAATCTTCCCAATGTGTACATGTCCTTTGTGCTCAAACAGGGGGATATTCCCTCAGTGTTTAACAACTGCATATCCTAGATTCAGGCTTGGATGAGTGCTAGTTGGCTAAAGCTGAATCTAGACAAAACTGAGGTGTTGGTGGTGGACCTAGATCCGTGGGGGTGGGATGTGTTAGTTGGACAACCCTAGGGTCTTTTGCTCGGGAGTGTCCAGCTTTCCACCTCAGATTGGGTGCAGAACCTGGGTGTTATTTTTGACAGCA
Source organism: Neoceratodus forsteri (assembly GCA_016271365.2). Classification (NCBI taxonomy): domain Eukaryota; kingdom Metazoa; phylum Chordata; order Ceratodontiformes; family Ceratodontidae; genus Neoceratodus; species Neoceratodus forsteri. The sequence goes on along the minus strand of CM028135.1, from coordinate 1,023,401,571 downwards.
GTTTGACCCTGAAAGCACAAGTGTCTGCCATAGTCAAGACGATTTTTTTCCATCTGAGAAATATCACCCAGGTGAAACACCTGGTCCCTCCCAAGGATCTTCCAACGGTGGTCCATGCTTTCATGATCGCTCACCTTCACTACTGAAATGCCCCATATCTAGGGTTACTGATGGTTGATATCCACTGCCAGCAGCTGGTGCAGAATGTGGCTACCAGGCTTTTGACTGGTACTTCTAGGACCAGTCATATTATGCCTGTGCTCAGTGGACTGCACTGGCTGCCAGTGCTGTGGTGTATCACCTTTAAGGTCAGTTTTCTGACCTATAAAGCCCTACATGACCAGGGACCATGCTACCTGCAAGATTTACTTTCTCCCCACCTTCCCTCCTGGTCTCTCCAATCCCCCGATGAGGGATTGCTAGAGATTCCCAGGGTGCATTTACAAACATCCAGGGCCTGTTCTTTTGCATTTATGGCCCCTACCCTGTGGAATTCTCTACCTCATCGGATAAGAGAATGTCTGACCATTCAAAGATTTAGAGTTAAACTTAAGACGTACCTCTTTGGTTTAGTTTTCTGTGATGATATATATGGAGTAATTTTAGTATTGTTGATTTTATTGCTGACTTTATAGTTTATATATGTTTTAATTTTATTTTATGAATTTGATTGTGTGAAGAGATTGTATTTTTAGGTACTGGTGCCTTGAGCTATGGAAAGACACCTTTTATAAATACAATTTTGATTGATTGATTTAGGATGGGCAGCATGCATTCACTTAACCACTGTGAGGGATTCTTAACCAGACATTCATGCTGCACCATTGGGTACTAGAGCAATGAATATAACTACCAGGTGAATCCAGAGATCACACCAGCCTGGACTAGTCCACATCTGAACTGTCAGGGCAGTTAGTCTCGCTACGTGCTGCCTCGTTCACCCTAGTACCAACAACAAAAACAAAGACTGCTGGTGGCTGGCCTGAAAATGACTTCAGTTAATGAGTCACATATCTCAGCCTGCCATTCATGCAGTGGAATGGGGGACAATCTGCTAGATATAAGCAACTGAGGAGCAGGCCAAAAAAGTTTGCCTAGTACAAACTAGTGACTGGGGAATATACACAGTATGTGTTATTCCCCATGCAATAGTTTGCTCTACGGGTGCCATCTGTTAAGGTATCAAACGTCTAGGTTATAAAACAACAGAGGGGCTTCCCACAGAGTAATACAAGCTGGATTGCTATGCAAAGCCAAACAAACTAGGAGCCCTATGAATATATTTTGATTCAATTAATAGAGAAACGGAGATGCCATTGAGGTGGAAATATGTGTTTAGTAGGCAGAGCCAACTAAAGAATAAGAAACTCGCCTTTCCCCAACCATCTTAACATTTGCAACATGGTACTAAAGAGAACAAACACTCTTAACTATTTAAGCAAAAACAAGGCCAGACCATCAGAAGATATAACCGGAGTTGGGGCTGTGAGGAAAGAACACTGGCTGCTAACAGGCAAAACTGACAGTTTACTCCTAACAGTTACTCAATCTCCGAATAAGGTCCACCTGGTAGAAAATATTAGGCTTGTATGGAAGAGTCCAGAATTAAGGGTAGGTTACAGTCTTAAGTCCCTTGTAGCCCACCTCAGCAGGTAGATTTCTGGCTCAGCTCCATTTGTTCATTTTCTTCCTCTGCGGGATTGCAGGCCACTGAGTCTCAGCTGCCATTAGTCACACTGGGCCTCCAGGTTCATGCTGGTATAGGTGCTCTTTTCGGCTTTGGATCCATGGTTGGTTCCACTCAGCTAGTTTTCTCTTGAGTTGGTGGGGCTCCAAGCTGCAGGATAAAGTACCTTGCTTCAGTAGGGCAATTAAACAACTCTGTAGTCTTTCCTACTGTAAGCCAAAGGCAGGGGACCCAGTACACATTTCAGTCCTCTCTTCCATGTTAAGTCCCGGACCTGGATGAAGCATTTCCTGCAATCGATCACTCTTTTGGGATAGTTCAATTGAAGTGAAAACTTAATCCTTTGCCAGATATGCTGTTTCTTCTGTCTTGCTTTAGTGAGAATCTTCTCTCTGTCTTGATCCTTTAACAGGCGTAAAAGTACCGGTCTCAGGTGAGCATTTTGGCTGGCGCGTGTGGGGCCAATGGAACCTGGTAGCCTCATTCAATTTAGAGCCTTCCAACTTCTCTGGCAGGCCAAAATGTTTAACATTGATTCTCTGATTTTTTTTATCTCCTGGCCATCCAATTTGTCCCATAGCTGTTTGATCTCCTTCTCAACTGTTGTGACGCAGTGCTCAGTCAGGTAGGCCCAATACTCGAGCTTGCTTACCCAATCCTCCACCTCAGTAAAACAGGATCCAAGACTTTCAACAGCCTCTTTTACAGCATCTGGGGCAATTGTAACCTTCACTAACTCTCTGGTGATACTGCTCATGAAGTACTTTATCTAACAGAGCTCCTCATTATTCCAGCTCAGCTTGGCCTTGTGCTGTGGCTCCACCATCTTGTGTGTAGGGGTTTCAGAATTCTCAGATAAATTCACAATTTTTGACTTCTGTGGAAGGTTTCCCTTGCTCATAATGTCAGTAACAGTTTTCCTCATTTCAGGGGCAGCTGGCTGGTAGCTCATTTAAGGACAAAAAGGTAGTTTGGGGGCACAGATTTCTTCAGATTAGTTTTCTAAAGGCAGAGCCCCTTAAGTCAAGCTGTTCTCAGCTGAGCAACATCATGTGACCCCTTTAGTATAGACCTTGAGGTGCTTGGAGTGGAACCAGTACAGGTCATTGTTGAATTCCTGTTGGAATAGGCTTTGCACTGATGCTGTAGAAGGATTGGAGAAGACAACTGCATTAGTTGCATACATGTGTATATGTGAGTTAACACAGGCAGAGGGGAGATAACTCAAGAAAATGGAGAACAAGATGGGGCCTAAGATAGGACCCTGCAGGACACCAGCCTGGATGGGGCAGGGAGGTGATAACACACCTCCAACCTGAACTGACTGCTGGCAGCCCATTAGGTAGGCATGGAACCAATCAGTAGCATGAGCTGAGAGGCCATCCAAGCTCAACTTATCCAGGAGGAGCAAATGAAAAACTGAGTCAAATGCTTTAGCTAGAAATGGTAGCAGTGATAGCGAAGCTAGGACCTTTCAATAGTAAGTTACGAGAACACCTCTCAGCACTCTGTAGATGTAACTGCCCCACCTCAGCAGGAACAGATAGAACTTTCTCCTCTGTCCCATTGCTGCACTTAGCATTTCTGCCCAATCGCAGCACTTAGCAGCCAGCCAGCCTGCCTTTGATTTCTTAACCTCAGTACCTCTAATATCCCCATCCCACCCCTTCAAATCCCCTCACACCTTTTTCTCCCTGACTTCCTCTCCCCTCTTCCCCACACAAATTCTAGACAAGGCTTTCTTGGCTGATTCTAAAAGTCGAATTTTCTGGACTGAACTATCTAGGTCATTATGCTTTTGTTTAATTCGCTTAATTGCATACCTGTATTGTCTATAAGCATTCCTGCATTGTATGAATTTGCCATGTACACTTTGTTCTCTCATCCTTATTTTACAATGTACCTGTTAAAATGTTCCTACCCCTGTGTCTTCTTCAACTCAAGATGTATTGTATGTATACTGTTCACTACCCGACATGGAACCTTTGTAAAAGAGCCCACAGCTCATAGGTAATTGTGATCCAAAATAAGTAAAAAAAGATGCCCCTGCTCCATCACAGAAAGGATGGAGTCAGTGACATATAGCAGGGAAGATATGGCAGAGTGATACTTTCAGAACCCAGACTGAAATATTGACAGGAAACTAGAAAAAGTAGTCAGGAAGTCTGGAATATATAAGCTTCTCTTTTAGTTTAACAAAAGATGGGTGGAGGGAAATAGGATGGAAGAACTTTGGCAACCTTCCAGGACTGAGAAACAGAGCTGAGGGAGAATGAGAGCTTAAGCAGCTGAGTCAGTGAAAGAGCAATTGCAAGAAAGGAAATGTGGAAGGGTTTAGGATCTAACCCAACAAAGACTTAAACAATTAGGACTGTACTCACTACAATATACACAAATTAGGGGAGATCTTTGTTTTACTTACAAAGCTATAAATGATGACTACTTAATGGAAACTCTAGGTCTAGTAAGATATGCTAGTACCTTTGCCACTAGATCCCATAATCTAAAATTAAAGGGAAACACTAATAGGACCAACAGACATAGTAACTGGTACAGCCAGAGAAATATTCCAATCTGGTATGCACTTCCATCTGATGTAGTTAATAGTGAAAGCATGTTCATTTTTAAGAGCAAACTTGATTATTTTATGGGGCCAAAAAAAATAGATTACAATAAATAATTATATATTCCTTCCACCTGTACAAGTGGCGAATTTCTTTATGGACCTATTTATTTTATTTTATTCTTTGGTAACCGATAAGGCCCACTAGGCATGAGTGCCTGTTTTCAGGAGTGACCTGGGAGCACTGGGTGGCTAAGTGACTTGCTCAGAGTCACACAGTATGCAAGTAAAGTTTTTGAGAATCAAACCAAGGTCTGGTCTGCTGGATGTACCAAGCTCGTTCACAGCTCATTACTCTAACCTCTAGGCTATACTACCAGCCCTATGGTCCCCTAAACTCATAACATCCTATAATCCTACGATCCTTTGAACTGGATTTAGACTAATTAATGGAGGAGAGTGCAAGGAGTTTTAAATGAGTGGTGGTGGGAGGAAAGCAAAGCCCAATGTGACCTGGAGAGGAAATTAGCAGGGTGTAAGAGGTGAAGTGGTAGAGCCAGTGGTGAGGGGAGAGGGAAGGGCATTAGTGGTGAAAAACTCTTTGAAGTGAACACCAACGAAGGAAGGGTTAGATAATAGTGAGTCATTAACTATGAAGGCGTGGGGAGCAGACATGGTCAAGGGGTCAGAAAGTGTGTGGATTACCTTTCAGAGTTTGGCTGCAGAGTTGGGGTTACTCTGGAGGTTAGATTTGAAACAATTGGATTTTGCAGTAAGGGCAACCTTTGTGCATTTGTTTCTCAGGGCCCTGTAGTGGAGAAGATCAGGAAGGGAGAGGGATAATTTGTACCAGGCCCATGCAAGGTCATGGGAGTTGCACTGAACGATTATTTCAGAGGAGATACAGGGGAAAAAGGGATGATTTAACCCTCAATTTCCTGAGAAGGGAATGTAGATCCCAGACTGGAGAATTTGGAAATAAAAAGGGAGAGGGTCACATCAATGTTGGAGGCATGGGAAATGGCTGGCGAGTCTGTTGTAGCAAAATCACACAGGAAGCTGTCCAGAGGAGGGCAACTAAAATGGTGCAGAGTCTGCACCAGAAGACATATGAAGAGAGACTAAAGGAGCTTAATATGTATAGCCTTGAGGAAAGGAGGTCATGATAGAAACTTTCAAGTACATCAAGGGAAACAACAAAGTCCAAGAGGGTAGCATTTTTCAAAAAAACAGGTGTGCAAGAACAAGAGAGCACAATTTGAAGATGGGGGGGTGGCTCAGAAGTAATGTAGGGAAGTATTTTTTCATAGAGAGGGTTGAAGATGCATGGAACAACCTTCTGGAGGAGGTTGTGGAGTCAAAAACAGTGGTTGAATTCAGGCATGCATGGGACAGTCGTAAGGCAATTCTAGGGGGTTGGGGTAGAAAGAAGTAGGCTGCTGGTTAACTAGGATCTGCAGCTTATCCATTAGGTAGGGAAATGGGCAGACTGGGTGGGCCAAGCGGTCCTTATCTGCCATCAAATTCTATGTTTCTATGTTAGGAGAGAGTTATTGTTACGTGAATTGAGGCTTCTGGACCAGATGTATTTAGGGGCAAAGGGGACAATGGATTTTCCCAACACAGATCATCTTTCAGTGGTCACTGAAAGCTAGAGGTGGGCAAATTTCTCAAACGTCACTATGTAGAACACTCTGCGTATTAGCACTGAATTTCATAGTGCCTACAATTGGCTTATTACCTCGCTTTCTAAATTTAAGTGAAGTGCATTGACTGCAATGGACTTCACATTGCTTTGCCTTGTTTTACTGCCTTCCCCTTAATTTTAATGCGAAGTGCCATAGATTTGAATGGACTTTGCTTTACTTCACCTTTTAGTTGCTCTTTGAGGCAAACTTTGCAGTGATTCATGAGATGGCAGGTCACATGGGCTGTAGATTGTCTTGCACAGCCTCAGTTCTGCGAAGTGTGTAGAAACATAGAAACATAAAATTTGACAGCAAATAAGGACCGCTTGGCCCACCTAGTCTGCCCATTTTCCTACCTAACAGATAAGCTGCAGATCCTAGTTAACCAACAGCTTACTTCCTCTTACCCGCCCCTAGGACTGCCTTATGCCTGTCCCATGCATTCTTGAAGTCCCCCACTGTTCTTGACTCCATGACCTCCTCAGGGAGGCTGTTCCATGCATCCACAACCCTCTCTGTGAAAAAATACTTCCTCACATTGCCCCTGAGCCATCCCCCCTCTATCTTCAAATTGTGCCCCCTTGTTCTTGCACATCTCTTTTTCTGGAAGATGCTACCCTCTTGGACTTTGTTAATTTCCTTGAGGTAGTTGAAAGTTTCTATCATGTCCCCTCTCTCCCTTCTTTCCTCAAGAGTATACATATTAAGTTCCTTTAATCTTTCTTCGTATGTCTTCTGGTGCAGAACCTGCACTATTTTGGTTGCCCTCCTCTGGACAGCCTCCACTCTGTCTATGTCTTTGCGGAGATGAGGTCTCCAGAACTGCTCACAGTATTCCAGATGGGGTCTCACCAACTGTCTGTACAGAGGGATAACAACTTCCTGTTTTCTACTATTGATGCCTCTTCCTATGCATCCCAGTATCCCCCCAGCCTTCCTTACTGCCTTCTCACATTGCTTGCCCACCTTTAGGTGTGTAGTGAAAATCTAGAAACAGTTTGCTCTCAGAGCTCTGAGAATCAAACCGTCAAAAAAGCTTTAAATAATCACTTTTGATCTAATTATTTTGGACAAAATTTAGTACATAGATTGTAGGAAACCCTCCTCTGCTTATATCATCGAGTGTTGATTGTTTTTGTGTGCATTTTGAATGTTAATTTGTAACATCTAGTCTATGTACTGACAGACACTGTTGAAGTGTGTTTCGGGGGACAGGCGTATCTGTGGTGGAGGTAGATTCACAATGAGAAAGGCAGTCTTTCTAACCATTAGGTAGCAGTGTGTGTTAGGATTTGTGTGTTCACATACACACGGTAATACCTGAAGTAATTTTTGATAATGTTTTTCTCTTTGTTGTGGTGCAGTGCATATTTTCATTCTGTTTAAAATATTTGGTTGTATAGAGTACTGAAATGTTAAATTTTTTGCGCATTACCTGTATTGTGTGAGGGTGTGCATGCCATCAGGTCAGACACATTTTCTTGTGTCACACAGTAATCACAGCACTTTGATTCTGTTATTCATCTGCAGTATTTTTTACTTCTTCGTTCTATCTTGGTAGTGGACTGGGGGGATAGATAGAAACTTTAAAGTACATCAAGGGAATCAACAACATCCAAGAGGGTAGCATCTTTCAGAAAAAGAGATGTGCAAAAACAAGGGAGCAAAATATGAAGAAGGTGGGAGCTGATCAGGGGTGATGTCAGTAAGTATTTTTTCATAGAGAGGGTGGTGGATGCATAGACAAACAATAACTAATATTCCACATTATGGTGTGAGAGCAGCAGTTGGAACATGGCCATAATCTGGAGTTAGTGACCCTTCATGGCTCCAACCACTGCTCCATGTCTGCCACCCTGTTTTCAGGTGGTCCACCTCATTCCACATCAGGTTCAATTCAGCCTGTGTGGCAGGCATTCTTGCAGTGTTGCTGGCATTCCCTGCAGGTTCTGGAGCAGCCACTTGCTCCATGGCCCATCCATGCTTGACACACTGTGCAGGTGGAGGCTGTGCTGCCACCTGTTGCCCAGCAGGGCCAGCCGGCACATTCCTTCCATGTTGGGCAACCATGGCCTCCCACTGTGCATGGTGGTGGTTTGCAAGGTGGGTGCAGTGCTCACCTGTCCCCAGATGACTTCTCTTTGACACACAATGTGCAACCACATCACAGAGATTACTCTTGACAACACTGGGGTCATCAACACCAGGCAGTGGACTGAAGAACTCCCACACAACAGAGGTGCAGGAAGGACCGGGCACAGGCAGGGGGACCCCAGGTGTTGTTGGCTGCTGGTGCACAATTGGGGGGAACAACCTGCTGCTGAGACTGCTGTGGCTCCTCGATCATGTCCTGCTGCTAAGCTGCTGGTGCAGGGGTCATGGCAGGAGGTGGGGGTGGGGGTAGTGGTAGGTAGTGCCACCAGCAGGGTTGCTTCCATGGCACCACTACCTCCTGCTTCAGGTAGGGGACCACTAGCATTAAATAAGGTGCTCCTGTTGAGATTATCACTCACTTCACGTTCAACAGTAAACAAAGTGAAGCGAACGCGAAGTCGTCATGAAGTGAAGTTGTTCATTTCTACGGGGACTTCACATAGCATGTGGTGATGCGGAGTGGGCGACTTCACCCCTACTTCATGGGTGGAGTAAAACTTCACTGCATCTCTGCTTAAAGCATTAGGTAAGATACCTGCTGCAACAATGTGGTGGAGCTGGGAAAACAGAACCCAGTTCAACAGGATATTATTAGAGGAGTGAGAACTGAGCTAGGTGGTCTCAAAAATAACCTGGAAAGGCCAACCCAGTGGTGCCGAGGGTTGAGGTGCTGGATGCCACACCTCATTCCATGCTGGTGACCCAGGTTCGGTAGTGAGCCTGGGTCATCAGGGGTCAGCAGGGGAGGACTAGGATCGAGCATCCATCAACAGCTCTCCTAGTCCTGGGGAGGGTTGGGGAATCACACCGTACTCTGTCGGTCCCTGGAGATGCCCGGAGGCACTGCAGGTGCAATGGTGTGTACAAAAGGGGGAACACGGCTGAAGACTGCACATTGTGCATGGATGTCATTGTACATCTGCATTCCCATTGGGGAGAAAATGGGGAAAAAAAGGCTGGGTGCAACCATAGAGCTTGATGGCCACACCCTGCCTCACTGGGAGGACTGTCGTGGAATTGCGCTGGGGGGGATCTGGAGCCGGTTCGGCTTGGAAGGGTATAGGTTGCCCCTTTAGTGGGTTGGCAACAGCCATTCTGGACCCCCATCATCCCCATCATGCACGTGAGCCTGCTACTCTCTGGGTGGGCAGGGATGGTTGCTGGATGCCCTCGCTGATAAGGCACCGCTGCAGGTGCAGAAACAACAGCCTTGATGAAAAAAAAAAGATAACCTGGAAATATTTAGGGACTCAATCTTCTGGTTGGTAATTCTGCCTGTGGGTGACAGCCAGTTAACACTAAAATCTCCAAGGAGAATGAGCTCAATATAGGAAAAATGTGAGGTTATGAAGGAAAGAGACTCAAACGTAGAATCAGTTGTGTTCTTGGGTGAGGCATTATAGACCCCTATGTAGATGGGTAGAGACAAGGAGAATGTGACTCTGAAGATAAGGAATTTTTGTGAGGAGGGTACACCTTCTCTGAAATCCAGGGTTCAGGAGAGGCCCTGCCTTACATAGATGGCAACATGTCCACCATGTTTTCCCCTTTTCTACCTGAAAAGATGGAAATCAGGAAGGGACAAGCTGGTGTCTGGAGTTCCTGAGGAGAATCAGGACCCCAAGATGCAGAAAATGCCAGGAGAGTGTTGTAGGATCCAAACAGGGAGGAGCTTGAGTGTATGGAGCAGGCTTGCAGCATTCAGATGAAAAATACAATGACCTTTTGTGGAAGCAGAGGAGAGAGGTAAGATGGGACTAAGGTTTGACTCCAAGACATCAGACAAAAAGAGGAGCAAGAGAATGAAGAACGTGAATGAGTGAGATCTCCTCCCCTTTGGGCAGGCAGGAGAACAGGAGAGGGGGATGTGAGTGGATCAGAGGGCACGTTACAGGAACTGTGGGTTGGGGGAGGAGAATGGAAGAAGTCCAGGATGGATAGAGTTGAAACAAGGTATGGAGTCTCAGCCCAGATCATAGCTGTCCTATGGGCACACATGGATTCATGGACCAAGACCCACAGCAAAATAATGCATTCAGCCCCAGGCTATGTGAGAACCTGCAGACAAGCAGGGTGGGGCTAGAATGGAGACTAGAGATGTGGGGAAAATTAAATTTCACCGGCGAAATTCCTGCAAAATCGGCAGTTTCACAGTACAAAATATTTTGTGAAATTTTACCGTTCCGCGAAATATTTGGTGGCTGCCAAGCTGCAAAATTTTCACCCGTGAAATACAAATCTTTGCCCGAAAATGGCAAAATTTCACCTGTGAGTGGCAAAACCATGTTGCAGGTGAAATTTTGCCTTTTTTGAGTGAAATTTTGCATTATGTAGGTAAAATTTAGTATTCTGTACCGACGAAAAAATTAGCAAAAATGCACGAATTTCATGAAATATTTCATGGAACGACATTTTGCAATTTTGCTGATCTCTAATGGGGACATGGCCAAGGTGAGCACCATGGTACGCCTATGCACCAAGCAGAATACATGCTGCTTGGGTCACACTCTGAGGTGCCCCACTGCACTGAATAAAAGCAGCTCTAACAATTACACATTCCCAATGTAAGGGTAAGCCAGTGTTGAATTGGTTTTCAATGAGTGTACCAAAATCTGACACCCTTGCCATTGATTCCGACCAGTTGAATTTCTGAGCCACTTCAATCACTTAGACCTTGGGTCAAATAATTAAAGAAATAAGATTGTAGTCTTTCCCAGGTGGAAAGCTAGTCATGTGGCCACCCCTTCCCCAACCCAGTGATTTTCAATCATTTCTCCCATATGAAACACTGTTTTATTTAAAAAAAAAAAAACACAAATCCAGCTAGTGGCATTGTGCTAGTAATTGACTGATTTTTAAGACAAAAATGTTTTATATGAATGGAGGGAAGGTGGAAAAAGTTGGGATTGACTGGTTTGGGTAAGGAATAGTAAATCAATGTCTCTTAACCCAATTTTTTGCCAGCAAGACCTCCCTTAACAAGGTTCCAAAGTGCATTTGGCTGAATTGTCAAAGCCAAACTGAAGCTGCCAGTTTTCACATTCTTTTACCCTCAGCCTGGTGTGCTGTAATATTGCTTGCTGGCCTATGTGACTCCAAAACTGCAGTTCCAGCCATGCCCACCCCCTTCTTTGCATGGGAGTTTGAAACCAATTTACAGGCCTTATTTTAGTGCATATGATTTTTGTAAAATAATGCCATGATACATAAGGTATATTGCAGTCCTACTGATGGACTGTGATATTTCATGATCATGTACTCCCATTTAGTCTGTTATCAAATTTGGAGCTAAGTCAGATTTCTATTGGATGTCTAGTGTCCTGGTCATCTCCACCTCATACTGATATATGCCTAGGAGGTGCAGCTGCTAGAAGATAGTGCACGCTAGCCCCATGTGTTTTTCTATTACTGGGTGAAAGGTACACAGGTGCCCATCCAGGCACACACCTTTTCTGGTGTGTACCTGGTCTGTTCATGCATTGGCTCTAAACAATTCACACTCTATCACCAGAAAGATATTTAAAAACAGTGTAAGACAATTTTCAAAAAATGTTAAACTTTGTTGTACTAATTACTGATATCAAATACGTTGTCATATTATGTATGCATATTCAAATATGAATAGTAGTAACTGAATAACATACTGAGAAAATGTTATTTATATTACACATAGGACGATACTAGTGGTACAGTAATCTACCAAGGAGAACTGCAGTCTTTTTCAGTTATTTATCTGGACCAGAGTGCTAAAAGGGTGAGTGAAAATGGGGTATTTATGGTTACAGGGACTGTGTGGGGGGAGATCAGCACTCTGATGGTGAAAGGATAGGTTTTGCTGTTTTAATTTGCTTCTTACAGGTAATTGCCTGTAGTTCCCAATGCATTCGCCAGTGGGCTCAGTGGGTGAAATAAAGTAAAACACTGTCAAAGAAGGGGACTTTACCACATTTTGTAAAGGTTTTAGATGGCAATTTATTAAATTTGCTGCCACTTCACCCTACTTTCATAGTCATTGAGGACTGCCAATCTGCCGCATCTTCACTGGAGAAGATGTACTTCACAACATCTCTACTGGATGGCCCAGATAAAAGGCAGTTTGTATTCACTCCAGAAGAAAGTATCCTTACCCTAGTACAGAGTTCCCATTATTTGTATTACATACTTCTGCAAAAAAATGTGAAATCCATGTACTGTAGATCTAAGAATATCAGTGGCTTATCCAAGGAACTCTTAAAGGGAAATTACTATATACTAACCATGTCACAGATTTCTGCCACCAATACAGAGAGTCATTTTCAGCTATGCTATTAAAGCGACTGCAATAATAGCAATCGCTGCATTATAGTACAGAACACTTTTAGCGACTCTGGGTTAACAGCCTACCTCTGAGATACAGGTGCACCTCGGAAGAGGTTATTTTAGAAATGGGGGAGTTTGGGAGGCACAGACCCCCGGGGATACAGGGAGGCATAGCCCCCCTGCAATAACATGTAGAATGATTGCCTACCACTGTGGAAGAAGAGCAGAGGTTTTGTTCTGTAAGTATTTTTAAATGTCAGGTGGAATGAGTAGGACTGGGGATGAATGCCAGTGGACAGATGTGGGTACAGACAGCTGGAGGTTAAAGTACTGTAAGAGATGACCTTAAGGGAGATGTATTAAAATGAAGAGCAAGGTATGTTGCAGATCTGACTGTACGTGCCGAATAGGGACTCGCTGATTTTACCGGTCGCCGTAATTGAAGTCAATATAAAAAACACGCTGTAATTGCAATCGCTGATTTTACTTCGCTGTAATGACATGGAACCATAAGGTGGCAGTCTGACTGAGATTCACAGTGCAAGAGAGAAAGAAACAGAGATATTAAGGGACGGGAGAAAGAGGACAAGCATGTAGCACCAGCACCACTTACTGGGCAATGCAATAATTGGGGACTTTTTTACTTGACATACCTACTCATAAAAAAAAAAATCAAATGAAATTGTGTTTTAAATTTAGTTCTCACATTTTTCTTTTCTTTTTTCTTAGCAAATAAGTTATTGTATAATAGAAATAATTCACTCCAGATGCCTGTGTCATGGAGATGGTGTCACTTTTCAGGTTTTGGACACACTCAGCCTGCAGCTTTGTGCCCAGCCACCTGAGGTGTGACATTAACCCAGCACAACATGCACCCTGTTGTGCATTATTACTTCAATGCCATTTGCACAGACAGGGCTATAATAATATATATGCATATATAAGGGCATATACATGAATTTGTAAACACTGCAGGTAAAAAGAACCCACTGCATTCACGCAGCAATGTTTGAGGTACAATGTGGAAAACATGTGGGTATGGATAAACAGTGAGTGTGCTCATGTGGGAAGCATGAGAGTGGTACATAGCTGTGTGAAACAGAGTGTATAGGCTGCATGGGATGGACCCAGACGTGGTGTTCCTACCCCTGAATGCTCCATATATGGGTGTGCATGGCATAGTGTACACTAGGACATGCATGGTGATAGTGAATGCCATAGTGCACTCTTGGTAGCATCTGTCAAACATGAAATGCAGATGCAGCAGTTCCCATCTCCTGGGTGTTCTGGGAACACAGGTGAGGGAGGATGGAAAAGGTGAATGTGGCCCAGTCATGTCTAGGGGGCTTGTCAGCATCCATGCAGGAACACCCATGTTGGGTGTACCCAAAAGCAAACATACTGCCTGAGTCAGGACAGTCATTAATAATTAGCCACAAGAAAGTTCACAGACCCAGGGGAGGAACATGCATCCCTGGCAATGGGATCTGGATGGAATAGGGCACAGAACTTCACAGCAAAGCAGGATGTGTGATTGTGACAGAGTTTCATGCTGATTACCCAACCCTGTATGGGTGGACTTACTGTAGCTATTAGTGCCACTGAAAATGAAGTCCAAAATATGTCTGGACATACAGTATGCTGTTTATGCCTTTGGACTGAAGCTAAAGGAGATAGGGACCATAAAACCCAAATGGAAGGACCTCCAGATAGTGGTTAAGTGGAAGCTGGCATGGTCACAAAGGGCACAGAATGCCACTGGTGGAACATCCATGCAAACTCAGCTAACTCCAGTGGAGGACACGGTGGCAGACACCTTCTCACAGGTTAAGTTGGGCATTTCTGTAGACAGTATAGACACAAGTTCAGGTAATACTACCATAACATGCTCCACTTACAGCACCACTGTAGCACAGCAAAAACAATGGAATGCAACACAATACTAGCCACCTTTCCACAGTGCATACATCCTGCTGGGTACATGGGATGGTGATGATGCAGATGAGGAGAAAGATGACTATGGTGGTTATAAAGGCTAAGTGGACTGTTCAGCTGGAGATCCGAACCCCCAGATTGAACCTGTGATCCATGGACCTGGATAAATATGGACTTTACTGCAGAAGTCTGGTTCTGGATCCATGGAGTGCCATACAGTGTACTGTTGCCCTGCGGGTACCACCGGCACACTCACTCCATGTACAGGCAGACAGTGACATCCAATCAGGCAATGGAGCATGATAGTCAATCAGCTGACACACTCACGGTATATAACTGTGGTGAGTGCACAATGAGAGCTCAGATGTTTTGAAGGATGGTCAGAGGAGCTTGCAGCCACAGAGCACAGTCAGACACTACAGTTGCACACCATAGAGAGGGAGAGAAACTAAATATAAATTTTTTAAAAAATATATCTATTTTTATGCAGAGATGGTGGGGAAGAAAGAAAGAGAGGTGAGAGAAGGGAAGAGACTTACTGGGGAGAATATGGGGGGGAGTCATTGTCAGGGGATGGAGAGGAATCCAATGAGGGAAATAGATACTGCATGGCTACCAGGGGGAGGCAAGGCAAATAAAAGGCAGTGTGGCAGTGTATTATAAGGCAAAGGCAGGCTGGCTAAAGAAATATCTGACTTGTGCCATCCAGAAATTGAATCCAGAACATCCTCCAGATAAGAGAGAGAGGGTGAGAGACTACTGGGGGCCCAAGAGCAATTTTACAGTTACTGAACATCCCAAATGAAAGTGTTGTTCTTTTCTTGGCCTCAGACAGTGTGGCTGTGTGTAGACTGAGAAAGTGCAGGATGGAAAAATCTTTGACTTGTACCATTTCAGATCTAAAGGAGAGAGGGAGAGACTACTGGGGGCCCATTAAATATTTTACAACTCTTGAAATCCATAAAATATTTGTTTTCTTTTCTTGGTCTCAATGTGACTGTGTAGTACAGGGAAAGGGCAGGCTGGCAAAAAAAAAATCTTTAACTTGTGCTATCCAGATCCAGAGGAGAGAGAAAGAGAGAGGGAGAGAGAGACTACTGGGGGCCCCAGAGACATTTTACAGTCCCAGAAATCCCAAATAAAATTAATGTTTTTTTTTCCAAGCTTAAATGTGGCTATAGGTAATGGGCAAGGGCAGGCTGGCAAAATTAATCTTTGACTTGTGCCATTCAGATCCAGAGGAGGAAAAGAGAGAGAGAGAGACTACCGGCAGGGAGGGGGCAGCACAAGAGTGTATAGGGTAAGGGCAGGCTAATAAAATAAATCTTTGACATGTGCTGATCTGGAGGGAGGGAGAGAGAGAGATGATGACTGGGGAGGGCATGAGACATTTTAGTCGCAGAAATCACAAATTAATTTTTTTTCATTTCCTAGCCTCAATGTGGCCGTGTGAACAGGCTGGCAAAATACATCTTTGACTTGTGCTATCCAGATCCAGAGGAGAGAGAGATAGAGAGAGAGAGAGAGAGAGAGAGAGAGAGAGATGGAGTATTGGGGGCCCAAGAGAAATTGTGCAGTTCCAGAAATCCCAAATAATATTTTTTTTTCTTTTCTTTGTCTCTCAAATGTGGCTGTGTGAGTGAGTGTAGGGCACAGGCAGGCGGATAAAATAAATATTTGACTTGTGCCATCCTGATCCAGATGAGAGAGAGAGACTATGGGGAGGGGGGCACAAGAAATGTTAAAGTCCCAGAAATCACAAATAATCTTTTTTGTCTTTTTCTGGTCTCAAATGTGGCTGTGTGAGTGTGTATAGGGCAAAGGCTGGCTGACAAAATAAATATTTTGCTTGTGCCTTCCAGATTAATTTTTTATTTTATTTTAGTCTTTGGTAACCAGGTAAGGCTCACTAGGCACAAGTGCCTGCCTTGGAGGTAGTATAGTGCAGTGGTTTAAGGATCTGAGTTGGAAACCTGGGTTTAGCCCCCCACTTGTATACTGTGTGACCCTGAGCACGTTGCTTAACTTCCTTGTGCTCCCAGGTGACCCCTGGAAACAAGCTTCAGATTAGTGTGCTTTTCCTGATTAAACAATTTCCCCTTTCTCCTTTCCCTTTTTCAAAGGTGACCTGGGAGCACTGGGGAGGTTAAGTGACTTGCTCAGAGTCACACAGTATGCAAGTTGAGGTTGTGGGAATTGAACCCCTGTCTGCCAGATGTATCAAGCTCACTTGCAGTTTGTTACTCTAACTTCTAGGCTACACTGCCAGCCCCCTAGATCCAGAGGAGAGAGAGAGAAACTACTGGGGGGGGGGCAATGAGAAATTTTACAGTCCCAGAAATCCCAAATAAAATATTTTTTTTTCTTTTCCTGACCTCAATGTGGCTGTGTGAGCAAGTGTAGGGAAAGGGCAGCCTGACAAAATACATTTTTGACTTGTTCCATCCAGATCTAGAGGGAGAGAGAGAGAGAGAGAGAGAGACAGATGATGTGGGGGGCATGACAAATGTTACAGTCCCAGAAATCCCAAATAAAACTTTTTTTCTCATCCCAGCCTCCCAGTGTGGCTGTGAGTGTGTAGGGCAAGGGCAGGCTAACAAAATATATTTTGACCTTTGCCATCCATTCTAGAGCCAGAGGGGGAGAGAGAGAGAGAGAGAGAGAGAGAGAGAGTCTATGCCGAGTGGGGGGGGGGCATGAGAAATTTTACAGTCCCAGAAATCCCAAATAAAAGTTTATTTTTTTCCTGGCCTTAATGTGGCTGTGTATACAGGGCTAGGGTAGGCTTGCAAAATAAATATTTGACTTGTGCCACCCAATCATGATCATTCATTAATGTTCATTCACAATTTCATGTATTGCAAATTAAAAAAATATATACTTTTCTGATGAACAGACAAGTTACTGCTCCTGTGCGGCAGGCTGTGGGGGACCCAGGGAATATTCTGAATTTGTGACCCATACCAATCTTTCTACACTACAACACCAGTAAAGAAAGTACACACAAAAGTGCCTTCATCATCATCAGTCATCATCACTCATTTCATTCATTATTCCTCCTCATCCTTCTTAGTTTATCATTATGTATAAGCACTAACCAAGCCACGTCAGACTGTGTGCGTGGTCAGGTCATGCCAAAAGTCTTCATTACCAATTTAAATTCTGAGGCACACTGTTAAGTAGGTCACTGAATAGTTACTGTAGTAAAAGTCAGTCAGCTAAGCTTGGAAGGAAGTGGTGGTGGGCTGTGGTGTGCTGTGTACTGTCACGATTCACGACTCAAGACTGTAAATCCGTCCCTGGCCTGTGGGTGTGAGTGGGAGTCATCAGAGGTCATTAGCTAGAGGAATCTTTTTTTACACTTAGAATAAGAAATAAAAAAAACGGATCAAAGTGCTGATGAGGCACATTCTTCTCAGGTTGGCAGTGCAGCCAGTGCCACTGCAAAACACAGCAGTCAGCCTATAAATAAAAAACAAAATAAAGCCCCCAAAAGTGATTTGTTCATGTCTAAAGCTTCATCTTCCAAGCAAATGCTTGAACCCAAAAAAGGTGCATCTGTCGAATGAGTCCCAAGTAAACAAAAAGTTACATAGGTAAAATCAAAGGGTTGGTGGATACTACCCACAGAGGCACCCAAAGGTATGGAACAATTGCATATTATGCTACTGCCAGTCCCTCACAGATGTCTTCTGATTCTTCTGAGGTTGAACCCGACAAGGGTAATAATAATAATAAAGATGAAGAGAATGATCAGGCAGCACAAGGTTTACAACAGGAGGGGATGGAATTTGCAGGTGAGGAAGAAACAAACAGAAGTGTTTTGGTTGAAGAGTATGGCAGTGGGAATAAACCTCAAGAAGAACAGGCCCAAGAAAAATCAGTGGGAGGGGGGGACCCTGAAAAGGGGACCAAGGTGCAGTACCTTGCAGGGAAAAAATGAAAACAAATATCATCTTTTGTTTGGTATACTTCTCCTTTAGTGCTTCTAATGAGCCAGTAGCAAAATCCGCTGTTGTAATCAGCCAATCAGCAGAGGTAAAAAGAAAGGAGCATTGGAAATGTCAGCACTGAAATGGCACCTAGACAGATGTCGTAACATTGCTGACAACTCCAGTTGTGAGTCTCCAAGAGAAAGTGACAGTGATAGCTCACTACACTCAGGGGTAACTCCAATAGATGAAAGCAGTGGTAGCCCTGGCAGCACTACGGGAACACCTCCACCACCACTTCCTCCCATTCAAAGGATTCCTACTGTTACTGAAAGTGATCATGTGTTCAAAAGCCCCCTTCCTTCAAGGAGACAGCTTTCCATTTTAGAAACATATGGGTGTAAAGCCAAATATGCCTCAACTCTCACTGTTGCTGTTAAAATACCCAAAACATTTCAGAAATGACAGCTGTTGATTTGTTACCATACAACAAGGATAAACATGTAGGATTCAGGTGGCTGCTTGAGTATCTCAAACCTTGATATAGTATACCATCACAGAAATACTTCTCTACAACAGGGATTCCAGATCTTTATGATGTACTGTATGTAAAAAATTAAGATGTGTCTTTTTCAGTGCTGTTGGGAGGATGGTGCATCTCACAACTGATATCTGGACAAACTGTCAGCCTGAAATCTTCTTGTCTGTCATGGCTCATTGGACATGTTTTGATAATTCATGTGGGGACAGTGATCAGTTGCAGTTTGCTAATCTAAGAATGTTTTATTTTCCATTTGAACATACCTCATACAACATCAATGAAGAGCTCAAAAAATACAGTAATGGCTCATTTCACAGGGACTGTCATTTGGCTTTATAGCAGCAGATAATGGGTCCAACATAAGGAAGACCTTGGAGGAGGGGGGCTCTGTCAACATCCACTGCTTTGCGCTTTGCTTAGATTTAATAGTTCACAGTTTTCTCAATGATGACACAGTCCCACACAAAAGATTAATAGTCAAATCAACCAGCCTGGGAGTGGGTCCCAGGGTGGTAGCCTGGGTAAAACATTGGCTGCACAACAGGACACAGAAGGTAATTGTAAATGGAGTCCACTCTGAAGAAAGAGGGGTTACTAGTGGGGTACCGCAGGGTTCAGTATTGGGCCCAGTCTTTTTTAATGTCTTCATCAGTGACATTGCAGAGGGACTGGAAGGAAAAGTATGCCTTTTGCAGATGACACAAAGACCTGCAATAGGGTTGATACACAAGGAGGCGTGGAAAGGATGAAAAGGACTTGGCAAGGTTGGAGGAATGGTCAGAAGTATGGCAGCTAGGATTCAATGCAAAGAAGTGCAAATAATGCACCTGGGAAACAAGAACCCAGGGAAGAATACACAATGGGTGGGGAGGTAGTAACAACAACAAAAAGGAAAGGGACCTGGGGTAATCATATCAGATGACCTTAAGGTTAGCAATCAATGTGAGAAGGTAGTAGGGAGGGCTGGGGTATACTGGGATGTATAGGAGAGGCATCAGCAGCAGAAAACAGGAAGTTGTTATCCCTCTGTACAGACAGTTGGTGAGACCCCATCTGGAGTACTGTGTCCAGTTCTGGAGACCTCATCTCCACAAGGACATAGACAGGATAAAGGTAGTCCAGAGGAGCGCAACTAAAATGGTGCAGGGTCTGCAAGAGAAGCCGTATGAGGAGAGACTAAAGGAGCTTAATATGTATACCCTTGAGGAAAGAAGGGAGAGGGGGGACATGATAGAAACTTTTAAGTACCTCAGTGGAATCAACAAAGTCCAAGAGGGTAACATCTTTCAGAAAAAGAGACTTACAAGAACAAGGGGACACAATTTAAAGATAGAAGGAGGGTGGTTCAGGGGCAATGTGAGGAAGTATTATTTCACAGAGAGGGTAGTGGATGCATGGAACAGCCTTCCTGAGGAGGTTGTGGGTCTAAAACTGTGGGAGATTTCCAGAATGCATGGGACAGACATAAGGCAATTCTTGTGGGGGGTAGGCAGAAATAGGCTGTTGGTTAACTAGGATCTGCAGCCTGTCCTGTAGGTAGGGAAATGGGCAGACTAGATGGGCCTAGCGGTCCTTATCTGCCGTCAAAGTCTATGTTTCTATGTTTCTATGACAGGAACCTTAAAGCTATTGTTAGCACTGCTAAAAGAATATACACTCATTTCAGTCACTCAAACAAAGGCTGTCACTTGTTTGAAAAAAGACCGCAGGAGCACTGTTTACCTTTGCACAGACTTATCCAAGACATTTCTACCCAATGGAATTTAGACTTTTATATGTTCCAGAGGCTGCTGGATCAAAAGAAAACTATTAGACAATACACCTTGGAAAATAAAACTGTTGATGCAGACATCTATATTACTCCACCACAGTGGACCATGCTGGATCTTCTAATTTTTCTGCTCCATCCATTTGAGGAAATCACCAGAGAGGTTAGTACAAACACAACAACTCTGAGCCAGGTGATACCCCTAATAAAAATGTTAAAATTCAGGTTGAATATGATTAGGGAAAAGTTATAGAATCAATATAGTTTCATGATCACACAGGCTGCCAGTGGTGCTGTTGACATACAGATTGTCCACCAGAATACAACAAGTTCTAAAGAGAAATACTATCAAAAAAGTTGCAAAAGATGACAAACTATTTAAAAGGCTTTATTTTGAGTACTACATTAAAGCAGCAATCTTGGACCCATGATACAAATAGAAGCAACCATTGAGTGATGATGATAACACTTCTTTTGAGATAAACAAACAAGAAATAATTGATGAGGTGAATGCTGTCATGGAACAGAGTACGACAGCAGTACCACAATCAGAATCTTCTTCATGACACTGCACAGCATCATGTGGCCCATACTCTACTGTTGCAGCATTCTCTCGCTCTTCCTCTTTGGCCACTGCAGCTGAATCTTCTTCTTCGCCACCATCCAAACATACAGTAGCACTGTCCCACAGTCACTTGGTTCAGCTTCATGTCTCTGGAGTCACTTACAAGATGCAATTGATATATCTTTTTCATCTGCCTCTTCTAACATAGCCTCAGCACAGACCATTGTTGAAATGAACCTTGCAGAACTCACTATCAGCTGTAACTGATACTTTGATATACTGGAAATCCAAACAAAGTATATAGCCTTCTTTAGTAAACATGGCAATGAAGTACATGAATTGCTCTTCAATTAGCGTGTGTTCAGAATGATTGTTTAGCTCAGCTAGAAACTTCATTACTGACACACGATCCTGGTTGACACCAGAAAATGCTGAGCGCCTGACATTTTTAAAAGTCAACATTTTCTCACTTTAATTTCAACTATGATACCTAAATGAAACATGTAGTCTGAGTGAGTATGCCCTATCCACAGAACACTTTCAAAAATGTATTTTGTGCCTGTGGTGAAAATCTTTTGTGAATAGGGTCTTCAACATGAGGCAGCAATTAATTGCAACAAGTTAGGTTAGGACTTAGGAGGATGGACTACTAGGCCAAGCCAGAATTATTTTAATAACAATGAGCACAGAAACATGAAAAATAATACCATCAGTGGGTCAGAGTCCAAATACAGCAAGCAACTACATTTTGTGTCACACTTATTTGGTGCTACTAGGTATCACTCTGATCTGAAAGGTAGGGTACTGCTGTTTAATACTACTACTACTACTACTACTACTACTACTTGTACTTTTTGTCCTCACATCACATGTACTACTTGTCACTTTTTATCCTCACTACTACTATTATGTCACTTTTTTGTCCTCAACAACTGATTAAAAATTATGTTACCACCAACCTGACTGTACTGTACTATTACTGTTTTAATTTTGTACAATGGATGGTTTAGCAGAAGTCAGAACACTGAAACTGAATGCTATTTGTATAATACATTTTTCACACCCCCGATATTTGACTGCAATTACAGAGAGAAATGTAAATTAATTTCTTTATTGAGTGAGTGTGTGTGTGTGTGTGTGTGTGTGTGTGTGTGTGTGCGTGTGTGTGGTATGCCAGCCTGGCTGTAACAACACTGCATCTCACTAACAGCAACTGTGCTGAGAGTATTATATTTTAGTTTTTAATTTTTACGTACTTAAATTATTTGCC
Source organism: Neoceratodus forsteri (assembly GCA_016271365.2). Taxonomy (NCBI): domain Eukaryota; kingdom Metazoa; phylum Chordata; order Ceratodontiformes; family Ceratodontidae; genus Neoceratodus; species Neoceratodus forsteri. Next base: position 1,023,379,169 of record CM028135.1, on the reverse strand, counting down.
ACTGGTTGGCAGCAATTGTGGAACTAGGAAGGATGTAACTGTGTGTCGTCAGGTCTTCAGGTGGCAGTAGCAAATTTTATTTTATGGCTACACCGTACTTGACTGATGTAATGTTATTAACTGGCTGCCTGGGTGGTGATCAGTTTATGTCTTTTATTTCATGTTTAATAAATGTATTGTGTTTTGACAGTAGTAGAAGTTGTCAGACAACATTACCACCTGTTAGATCAGGTAGTGTACCATACCACTGGGACATGCAATGCAGTTGCATCATTCATATGGGTAGGGAGGATGGGCTCTAGGTTACTGCTGCTCATTTTGATAATTAATTTATTTCTCCTGGTTTGCTCTGATTGGAGAATCCATCAAAATAATACACATATAGCAGCAGCAGCATTAATAAAAATAATCTTTGCTGCCTGCAGTGCTTGGTATTTCTTTGTGGTACAATAGCACTTGCAGCTCTCTCTCTTTCTCCCTCTCTCTTTCTCTCTCTCTCTCTCTCACCAGTACAGGCAAACCATGAAGCAACTTGTAGTAATTAATTATTGCTTTTATTTAGCAGTTTTACTGTCATTGTTATACAAATAATGCATTCAATTATTTCCTTTTTGACTCTGTGTTGAATATGACTGACTTTGGCCACTTTTATGCATTGTATCATATTTTTTTCATATATTTATAAATAATCAGAACCAATCAAAACAAATTAGAACTCCACCGTGTTCCAGTTCTTGTCTAACAAGGGTCAGAACTTCACCAAGTTCTCCCAGCCCAAGTGAAGACGTTGATGTCCAGGGCATGGACCCACAGTGTGTCAATGACAACAAACAGATGGTGGCACTACACACTACCCCACAGATAGGAACAGATATGTGTAAATTTCACATTTGCACATGTGACACTCACTGTTGTACACCGCACCGTAACATGCCATACCCAACCACCCTTTCCTATCCCAAAGATATATAATTCCATTGAAAAATGGCAGAGCAGAACGACAGTCAGAATACAACATCCTGATTACCAGGTGCAAACTTCCTGCCACAAAGCAGAAACACAGGCAGCATGGAGATACCACAGAAACACAGCAACAGAAGAGAGACATGTACACAACAGTAGTAACAGACATTCAGCCACGTATACATACACCACAAACTGTATACACTTGTGTCACACAGCAACACAGCCGGACATCTCATGCATGCTTCAGAGAGCACACATGTTGTTATGTGGGAACAACAGACACATGCCTTTGTGAACACCAGACACAGAATGCCCTGATATGCAACATACTATAGCAGAAAAAGTGCCTGCTACTCCCTTGATGACTGGCCAAAGCACACCCCTGCCACTCAGTATTGCATATGGCACCATCACAAGAGCATGAGCATAAGAGTGCTGAGGAAGGAACATCACACAGACCAGGTCAGTATATAAGACAAATTGCATCTGCAGGCCTCCTGAGAAGGTACAATCTAGAGGTCAGGCAGCTGGAACAGGAGTGCATGAAATGAAGCATGGACAACAACCAACAGCTGAGGGTGCTCACAACAAAAGTCTATGGTGTACTCAAGGAACTCAGCTGTGTGGCCAGTCTCATGGAGCAGTTGTTACAGCCCAGCACATTGCAGAATCTGAGTGACAGAAACATTGCAGAATCTGAATGACAGTTTACATAACAAACACACAGGCACACTGCTGACACAAAGCACACAGACCACAGACACCACACAAGGAACACCACAACACACTGCAGATACAATGTGCTGCATTCTGAACCACATGTTGTAGCAGGTATTACTGCTAGGAGGGAAAGACCAGCACAATGTGTTGGGAAGGCAAAAGCAAAGACCAGTACTCTGTCACAGCCCATAGCTTAAACTGACACACACCTGCCCACAGAGTGCACAATGTCAAGCACACACAAACCCTCATGATTTGTCTGGGCCTATGCTGCCACAGACACACGTGTCCCATGCCTCCTGTATTTAACTGTGCTTAGTGTTCTCATTATTGAGCATTATATTGGCACCTTTTAGCCCACATACACAGCACACATCTATCCAGTAGTACACCAGTCATACATCATGGACATCAGCCCATATGCACAGTCTGTAGCCGAATTTTGCTGGGCAGCGCTTCCACCCAATGCATCCTTTAGAAGGATGTCCCCAACAGTCTGCTCTTATGCATCCTGGTCCTAGGCATAGGTATACCATTCTTGACTACATGACTGTGCAACACACAACATGCCTTGAATGTCAAGCACACTCAGCTCAAGTGATCAGCTGTTCTACTATATAAGCACAAGCAAGTGAATGAAATTATTCACAAGAAGGCAGCCGGCTGAGGAGGAGGGCAGGCTGTGCTGGCTGCCTTTCTTTTTTTACTTCTCTTTAGCTGCAGGGCGCAGGGTGCATGCTGCTACTGGCTACTGGGGTGGGGATAGGTGGGTGAGTGTGTGTGTGTGGGGGGGGCACAGTATTTAAGAAACTTGGCGGCTGGCCGTGGAGGCGGGTGGGGTTGTGCCGGTCATCCATTGAATTTTGATGATCTTTTCTTTTTTGTAATTACGACTTGGTTGGGGTGGAAGGAGGGGGTTTGGGTGCTATTTGAGGGCGGGGGAAGGGGGGTTCTTTCTTATCTTCCCAGATCTGAGTAAGGGAGGAGGGCGGAGAGCAATTTTAGCTTTTTTATGCAAAAGTGCCCGAACAGAATGTTCAACCGAATATTCGGACGTATGGGCTCCGAATACTGAATATTTGGCTGAATATTCAAAAAAAGGTATTCACACAGCCCTAGCAGGTGCTCTCTGGGTTCTTAATCCAGATCTTGGATGGTGTGTGGATCAAGCCTGAACCTTTCAAAGCAATACGTGATCCATAAGGAACTCAGTGGCAGTGGTGGCAAAGCAGAAGAGATCTTGGACCTCTATGTTCCTCTTTATCCCATAGCATCTCTCATTTTCCATGTAGGAAGTGCATCAGGAGTGAGAGGCTATGGTGTTGTATGGCCATGCTGTGCAGGGGTGCATATTTATGATGTCACATGTCATATGAGTGGACATGTGGTGCAACGTGTACATATGTAAGAGTAGAGATCCGTAGAGATAAGATGATTGTCAAGAGCCAGGGTCTGTTAAGTCCCGTGGAGCTGGACTGGACAGGGGAGTTCACAGTTTTATTTATTTATTTATTTATTGAATTTTGTTGACACTGGGACTAGAAGTCCCTTTTTCAGGGTGACCGGGAGGAAAGGGATACAGATGGTAAGCAACTGAAATTGAACCAGATTAAGCTGTTAGTGGTATTTTTTAGTGAATGGGAAAAATTTGGCCAGGACACCAGGGAATTTCCCCTACTCTGCTTCCTGTAAGCAGGGGGGTCCCATTTTCATGTGGGACCAAGATGGCTGCCACTGGACATGCTGTGGAGGACATGGAGGTGTTGGAGGCAGTGGAGCTGGTCTCTTCCCCTGTCTCTGTTCTGAGAGAGACCCCGTCTTCTATGCCTATTGTGCTGCAATCTACTGAATATGGTTCTTCTGTGCCTTTGGATACTTCTCCTGCTGCTGTTGTGGATACTTGTGTGCAGTGTTTGCCTGTAGGTCCTTCATTTATTCCTCAAACTGTGCTTACAACGTCTTCTAGCCCTGCTACTATGGATATACGTGAGTCTTCTCCTCCTGTTTCTATGGATGTAGATGTGTTACTTAAAATCGAGGAACAGCGTTATTTCACTGCTAGACAGCGTTTGTTAGCCCTTAATCCTCAATCTGGTTTTGTACCTCCTGCTACTGACTCACCATCTGGGAAAGATTGTTTTACTGTCTCTTCACTGATTCTGACACTTCTGCATTCTTTGCCTGTTGCTACAGACCCTCCTCACTCCCTACCGCCTGTACTGACTGCACCTCTTGCTCAGCTTTCTCCAGATATTTCTTCTGTACAGGTGCCTGCTTCTGATCTCCCTGATGCCTTGCACACGATGGACTGGTCTGTTGAGTCGGCCCTGGAAGCGGCTGGGTGGGAGAAGGATCCTACTGTTGGGACTTGGCGTTCTGGTTCTTCCCTGATCTGTACTAGGCCACCTAACACTGACAAACTGCTGGCCTCTCCTGTTTTGAAAGACTCTGCTGCTTCTCTTGATCTTTCTTTGCCAACTGAACTTCCGACTCAGAACCCAACTTTGCAATTTGGTCCTGCTTCCTCGACGCCTCAAGAACAACGGACTCTTTGGGACCCTGTGTCTCGTCCAGTTCCTGCTACTTCTACTGCTTTGTCCCCTAAAACTTAAGCTGCATGCTTTCAACCCCCTGTACATCAATCTAAAAGACACAACACTGTTCGGCTGCATTATTTGGGGGGCTTACCTGACTTTCCTGACCAATTTTTTGTTGGTGGCACTCTTTTGAAGGATTCTATGCAATTTGCTGCTTTTGAGATTCATGCTTTAATTCATGTTTCTTCAGAGTCTCATTTTTATATTAGTTTTAAAACTATCACTGTTTTAGAAAAGTTTTGGAGACAATATCAGGAGCTTAAAACTTCTCCTTTATGGTCACCATTTAATGCCATTCCCTTAACTAAACCTACTCAGAAAACTGTTACTATATTGTTTCGTAATGAAGGTGTCAGTCTTAATGATATTACTGTCTGGTTAAAGCAAAGATGTACTGTCCTTTCTGACCCAGAGGCTATCTTTGATTCTGAGAATATCTGGACAGGTGGGTGGAGAGCGAAGGTTATGCTTCGCACTTCCGAGGTTGGAATACAGCATCTCCTGAACAGCTTTATGCTTGGGAAAGACAGGGGAGTTCTTTTTTAACCCGGCCAGCCTAAAGCTTGCTACAGATGTGGCTCTCAGAATCATATCAGTAGTGTCTGTGACAAGATTAAATGTTCTGCTTGTGGTAACATTGGCCATGCAGGTTCCCAATGTGTGGATGAACCTCTTTGCGTCCTTTGTGATGAATTGGGGCACAGTGTCCAGACTTGTACTTGGGCAGCTCACAACTCCCCGACTCTTGCTGATGGGGAAGAACAACGTTTGATTATTACTGTCGCACAACGTTCTCGTTTATCTGACACTCTTTCTAGACCTCAGTGCGTACCCCTCCCTCACCCTGTTGTACCTGCTGTTGACCCCTCTTCTACCTTTACACGAACGGTCTGCTCCTGTTTTGGAACCACAGACCTTTACTACAGCTCTCCCTCCCCCTTCCTCTGATCTTGCTATTTCTGCCTCGGAAGAGGTCCCTATTCCTGTCTTGCCTAGTATTTCTGGGTCTTCCATGGACCCCCCCGAACCTTTTGTTAGAGTTAACATGAGGATCTAAGAAGGGGACTTCTCCCTCTTCTAAGGCCCTGAAATCCTCTACTGTGACTTATATGAATAAATTTGAGGTTTTACGCCACCCTCAGGACAATACGGACTCTGATATGTCCTCTGTTCTTTCCTCCCACCCTGATGTGACTACGGACACTGAAGTACCCATTGATAATATTGGTTCTCAAAAAAGGAAAGCTAAGGCAAAACTGAAACATAGGGAAGGTACCCCTAGGAAAGGTAGGCTAAGGTGACTTTTGTGTTTTTGTTTTCACTTTCCCGTTTCATGTCTTCTCCTTTCTCAGTGCATACTGTTAATGTTAACAGTATAAAGAAGCAGGCTAAGAGAGATGCAGTTTTTTCCTTTTTATCTGGCTTGACAGCTGGTCTCATCTTTTTGCAAGATGTACATTTCCATGCTCTACCAGACATTTCCAGGGCCACTCGTGCCTGGACCTCTGGGCTCTCTTTTTGGTCCTTTGGACAGGACTCTTGTTCTGGTTTGGGTATTTTGTTTAGTATACCTGATGTTACTGTTAAACTGTTGGATGTCTACCTGGGTCGGCTTCTGTTGTTGGATATTTTGATTTCTTCTGTCCCTTTCCGGATTATTAATATTTATGCCCCTCAGTTGAAATCCCACAGAATTGAACTACTGAAACTGATTCAACCCTATTTATACACATCAATGCATGTGATTTTTGGGTGTGATTTCAATTGGGGGTTATCCACTAAAGATAAGTCTTCTACTTCAAAGACTACTAAGTTGTTTTGTGAGATGAATTTTCTGAAACAATTGCTCCATTCCACAGGTTTACAGGATGCATATTTATCTTTTAGGGGTCAGCATACTCCTACTTTTCACAAAGGACCCCTTGCAACCCATATTGATTTTTTTTTTCTTTCTTCCCACCTCCAACTTTCTGATGCTGTAATTCAAGTTGCGGAATTTTTGGATCATAATTTATTATCTATTTCTTTAGGCCCTTCCTTGACATCTCGTTTTGGCCCTGGCATTTGGAAACTGAATGCTTCCCTGTTATCTGATGCACGTTTGTTAAGTCATTTAACTGAGTATATTCATAATCGAAAGACTGTATTTTTTTTATATGATGCCCCCGGGATTGGTGGCGGGATACGAAATCTGGACTCTGAACTTTAAAAATTTTAGTAAACATCATCATGATTCATTGTATTTCCTTTATCACACTAACAGACGACGACTTCAAAAATTACTTACTTTATCTCATGAAACTGGCCATGATTTTTACACCCAAATAAGTGCTCTTAACGAGTGCATGATGGATTATCACCTTCTGAAGGCTACTTCTGTTCAGCATCAACAGCGTTTTGGGACCTCTGGTACCCGTGACACAGTATGTCCATATGCTTCTATTCGGTGAACAGTAGAGAGTAAAACCTTTACTATGCTGTTTGATGACAGTTTCACCGAGCTCACTGATATTTTGGATATAAGGCACCGTGTTACCTGTTATACACAAAAACTGTTTGGTCCCATGCCCCCCCCATCTGCATCCACAATGGACTACTTTTCCTTTTTACAACTTCCTGATGTACCTTCTTCTGTTGTATATATGTTAGATACTGAGATACAAGCACATGAAATTGAAGCAGTAATCAAGTCTTTACATCCAAGAGTGACACCGGGCCTGGATGGTCTCTCCAGTGAGCTGTATAGATTGTTTTCTGCTGACCTGAGTTCTGAATTGGCTACAGTTTATAATTCTATTCTACAGTGCAAACATCTTCGTTTAGACTTTAACATGGGTTGTTTATTTTACTTACATAAAAAGGGGGATAGAAGATTGCTTTCCAATTGGAGACCTTTATGCCTCTTAAATACTGATTTTAAAATATTGACCAAAATTTTGGCCCTCAGACTTTCTAAATTGGCCATATATGTGATTTCTACTGCACAATCTTGCAGTGTCCCTGGAAGATGTATTCAGGACCATCTAATTTTACTTAGAGAAATGACTGAACGTGGAAATTCTAATGTTTTACATGGTTTCATATTCTCACTGGACCAACGGCAGGCTTTTGATTCTGTACATCATGATTTTTTATGGCCTACTCTTCGATATTATAAAGTACCTGATTATACCCTGACTAGACTCCGGTTGCTATATCGGTCTGCAACTGCTGTCCCACTGGTCAATGGATGGAAGGGCCCTATGCTTCCTCTACACAGAGGGGTTAGACAGGGCTGTCCCCTTAGTCCACTTTTATATGTTTTTTTTTGGATCCCTTATTTCATTCTATTAATTCAGCCCCAACAATTATGCCACTTCCCTCAGACCCATATTCCGTGTTGGTCTATGCAGGACGATATATGAGTCTCATGGTGGCTAATGTTGCTCTGATGCATTCTGCATTATGGCATTGTTCCAAGTTTGGGGCTGTTTCGCGGCCCTTAATCTTGATAAATGTGTAGGCCATAGATTAGGTTCCCCTTTTATAGATGAGTCTTCTGTTGGCATTAGACTTTGTGATGACTCTATTAGGATTTTGGGCATTTTATACGGTACTGGTCCTTTAGATGTCCTTAACTGGACTCCCAAATTAGATTATGCTCAGACTATGGTTGCATGTTGGAATTCATGGCAGATGAGTAAGAAAAAGAGGATTTACATGATTAAAACCTTTCTGCTTCCTTTTTTCTCTTTCTGGCTTATATTTTCCCCCCTCCCTGGCAATTTGAAACCAGATTGCTTAGTCTCTTTTTTCAAACCCTATGGGGTAGCCGCCTGAACCCCATTAAACGTCAGATCACCTATCTCCCTATTCAGGATGGAGGCCTAGCTATGGTCCAACCTGTTTTTTTATATACTAGTTTTTTCTTGTTTCATAATATTAGACCCCTGCTGGTTAACCAAGATCGAGGTTGGGAACCTTGGTTTCTTGAATCCTGTGGTCCTTGGTTTCATAAATGGGAACTTAACAAATTGACGGTTTTAACACATTCCCCCCAGATTTCTGCTTATGTTAGGGATAGCTTTTTTCATTTGAAACACTGCCAGATTACTAGCCATATGCTAATAACTGTCTCCAGAAAATCATTGTATAAGTATTTAGTGGACCGTGTATGTTTGGAGATTGTTGTTTTTCCCAAATGTCCTATGCAACATCTCCCTGCTTTGCTCACTTTACTTCATAATTCTAGGGTTCCCCAAAAGATGTGGGGCTTGCATTGGCTTAGCTGCCATGAACGTATCAATGTCAAATGTAACCATAAACACAAATCACTACAGGACAGATTTTGTTCCGGACCTGAATGTCAACAACAAGAAGAAACTATTTCACACCTTTTTTTCCTGTACATTTATTGTTTCTTTTGGACTCTATTAGCTGCCAGATGGCGTGAACCCTTGTTTGCTCTCATTACTTATGACAATTTAATGTATGTTTTTTCCCCCTCACTTGGGCTCATTGGAATATTAATACGTTAAATTTGATTTTTGTAATAATCAAATGGCATGTGTGGAATGCTCATTGTCTATTTAATTTACAGAATCAGGATGTGCCTCTTCTTACCATTATTCAAAGGATCGAAGATGATTTGAAGGCCATATATTTTTCACAGGCAGAGCATTTGACGTCTGACTCTTTGTTGGAATTATGGACACTATTACCTTGGATAACTGATTCTGATTTTCCTGTCACTTAATTATTTTGTGTTTTATATTTTTCTGTGTATCATTTTCGTTTTTCTTTTCTGTTCAGTTGATGTTCAATAAAAACTTCCCCTACTCTCCTGTAGGGGTCCCCTTGTTGGTCAGACCATGGATTCTGGCATTGACTGCAGGAGGTGCAAGGAGAAGGAGATGATAGTGCTCTGAGTGATGGCTGGAGTTTGGATCTCTTACCTGCTGTGGAGAATTCTGACACTTTTGGTCCAGTTATAGAAGCTGTTGAGATGGCTACTGCTGTTTGTGGTGTTCCGGGGAACCCTCCAGAGATTGTAATATCTTCACCTGTTCTGAACTTGCCCAGTGGTCCTCTTAACCCTGCTCTCAGTCTTTCTGAGGATGAGAAGAAAAGGAAACAACATGATTTAAGTCCTAAGGTAATTTTTTAAAGAAAAGTATACTGAGAGCTGTTGACCTTTGTTCTGCTTTATCCGATTGTTCACTACGGTCTGATTCTCTTCCCTTTCCCCTTTCGGCTACTCCTGATGCTTGGACGCCTGAAGTGGCACTTGAGAAAACTAGTTGGATCTTGCGTGAGGATACTTGGATTCCCTATCCTGCTATCCCTTTTCCTGGATTGCTGGTACCTGACTCCCGGTCTTTGCCTTCTTGATCCCCGGATCATACTGGACTTGTTGTCTTGGTGGACTTATGTCATGTGCCACCATTTTCTCGGGTTGGACCTCAGGGTGTGGTTCTGAGTTGTGCTACACCGATGTCAGATGCCAAGTTGGAGGCCTCACAACAGTTGGGTGCTACACTGTGGGACTGGTCGTCTGCTCCATCTGGGGGTGATTCTAGTTCTTCTGTACAGCGCAACTGGTCTGCACCTCCTGAAGGTACATCCTTTAGTTTTGACACTGACAGTGGGGATGGGGGACGGTCTGTACCTCGGCCTCAGCAGGTCAGTTATGCCAGTCTTTTTCGTAGACCTGAGGAGGCTGCCAGATGGAGGTTTGTGGCTTGTATTTATTATAAAGGGGGACTGGACTTCCTTCCCAACTGCCATTATGTCGGTAAAGTGTTGCTTATCGATTTCTTGAAATTTTCCCCTTCAGAAGTGTATGCCTTGATTCATGCAGCTGGCGACCATAATTTTGATGTAAGCTTCAGGAATGAGAGGTTGCTTGATAAATTCTGGGCTGCTTATTATGAGGTTAAGGCTGCTTTTGAATGGGCACCCTTCAAGGCTATTCTTATTACTCGGCCTACGGCTAAATGGGTCACAGAATTATTCAGAATGGAGGGGGTGAATGTGCTTGACATTGTTTATTGGCTGGAAAGGAGATGTAATGTGAATGAGGTTCCACTGGCTATTATCGATGACAATGGTTTTTGGACTGGTGGCTGGAAATTTGCTGTTCAGCTCAGGCTCACTGAGGATGGTATTCAGCACTTGCCCAATTGTTTATATATTGGCTGTGATTGTGGCATTTTGTTTTACCAGGGACAGCCCCGAGCTTGCTATCACTGTGGTTCAACTTCTCACCTTAATTCCGACTGTGACCAGATGAAGTGATCATTTTGTGAGGTACTTGGACACTCGGCCACTACCTGTACAGTCCCCCCCCATAATTTATGTGAGTCTCTGGATCATGTCTTTTCTTCATGCCCTTGGGTTGCTCACAACTCTGCTGATTTTGTAGAGCATGATTTCTACTTAAATAAGTCCTTTCATGGCCACTGCTCTGGTCCAGTACATCTGGATGCTCTTTCCCCCACCTGCTAGTGATTCTGTTGGTCCTAAGCAGCGACCTCCTGGCCCAGAGGCACGGCTGTTTGCTGCAGATCAGCAATCTGGTGGTCCTACATCCTCACGCATCTTATTGCCCTTCTCTGTGCCTATAGGTCCACCAACCTTCTTTACTCAGTGCTGATATGGCCTTTCCTCCACCCTTGGTTATGGCTCCCAAGGTGTTCCAGTTAGTTCAAAGGAAGACAGCGGCTATGAAAAGTGGTACTTCTGATACACCTCCAGTGGTGGTTCAGGTTTCTAACCAATATGATCCATTGCAGAGTTGGGGAGACATGATGAACACTGTGGATTCTGATGTGTCTACACAGTCCGCCCCTAGTGAGGTGGTGGCAGGTCCTTCTACACTTGACCCTGTCCCAGATAATGTGGTGGTTAAGAGGGTGACTATCTCTCAAAAGAAAAAATTTTCTTGATTTCTTTTTTGTTTTCTTTTTTGCATGGGTTTATCCATGCTTAATATTGCCAGCCTGAATGTGAACAGTATTAGTTCGGATTTCAAGAGGAAAGCTACTTATGCAATTCTGCACTTGCTTCCTTATTCCATTTTTCTTTTGCAGGACACAAGACTTTATTCTCCTCAAGATGTGACTGTGGCTTCTTCTGATTGGCATTTTGGGGACTCTTTGTGGTCACTGGGTTTAGATCTGTGTTCTGGGTGGGAATTTTGTTTTAGTACTTCTAATTTTACTTTACAGAAAGTAGTAGAAATTGAGATGGGTCGTGCTATGTTTATTGATATTCCTTTGGGTGTTGTTTATTACCAAATCATCAATATGTATGCTCCCCAACAGAAAGCTGCCTTTGTAGATTTGTTTAGGAAAATTTTGTCTCTTATTTTTACCAGCCGGGTGGTGTTATGGGGGGGTGGAAGGGATTTCAATACATCTCTGGATGCCAAATCGAAGGGTAAGATGTAGTGTGACTCGGCTGAAGTGAGACATGTGATTCCACCTCGGGGCTGATTGATGTTTTCGGTCTCAATCTGTTTTTACCTTTTTTAGAGGAGCTTTACATACTAGGATTGGTCATTGGTTGGTATCTAAAACTTTGCATGTTCAGCCTGTTATACAATTCCTGTGGAATCCTCTGGTCATGCTGTGGTTGTATCCATGTTTCAAGCTCCCTTATTAATCCACGGAAAGGTCTGTGGAAACTTAATATTGGTTTATTGCACAATTATCTCTTTCTTCCATGTCTTAAGGAGGTGGTGGAAGATAGGGAATTGGTGCTTTTTCATTATGACTTTCAGATTGATTGGTGGACAGACACAAAATTGTGTCTTATTGATTTTTGTACTGTAAATGCTTTTCACAGTTTTTGGCTGATTCTAACCATCGAGAATATTTTTGTTAAGGGAGAAATTTTATACTTTGGTCTCCTGTCCTTCGGGGGCTGGATCGGAGGAATAGGCTTCTCTTAAACAGAAATTAATGCAGCTCCAGTATGATTATTTGAATTCCTTGGAAATGGAACAGAAATTTGGGATCCAGGGAAAATGCACTGTGGTTAACCCGTTTGAAGATTGTAAATTGCAGTTGCTTACAAAACACATAGGGGAGATTCAGGATTCTGGTGGTGAATTGGTGACTGGGTCTATGGCTCTCCTTACTGTACTTGAAGATTTTATATGAGATCAGTTTGGTATTCTTTTTGGGCTCAGGATGATATGCTCCCTATACTTCAGGTGGATGCCCTTCCTAAGCTTACTGACCCAGATAAAGCTACTCTGTGTGTAGATTTTTCTCTTCAGGAGCTGGAAGTGGTGATTCATGCTTTGAAAGATATGACGGCTCCCTGTGTGGATGGCTTGCCCCCTGAATTTTACAAAACGCTTTTGCTTCTTATGCCCGATAGTTTGCTTTCCATGTTCAATGCTTTTTTGAAGGAAGATAGGATCACAGAGTCCATGTATGAGGTCATTATGATATTTTTGTTTAAAAAGGGGGATAGGGCAGACTTGAGTAACTGAAGACCTATCACATTGCTAAATACTGATTTTAAGATTTTTTCGAAGTTGTTGGGCAACAGACTGCGTAAGGTGTTGGATAGTTTATTGCATCTTTCACAATTCTATTCTCTTCTAGGTCATTCTATTCAGGATGCTTTGTTATTGCTTTGGGAATTGTTCACTCCGGGACGTCACCGGATTTTGTCTGGCTACTTGTTTAGTTTTGACTTGGCTAAAGCTTTTGACCAATTGGCACAGGAATTTATTTGGCTTACTCTTCAGGAATTTGATTTCCCTTGTCAATTTGTCAGTTGCCTTCGGATTTGTTATTTTCTTTCTTATGTGAAGCCTTCTGTTAATGGATGGGTTGGGAACCAGTGTTACATCCATAGAGGGGTCTGTCAAGGCTGTCCCCTCAGCCTGCTTTTATTTGTATTGGCTTTGGATCCGATCATTCGATTTATTTGTCGGTCTCCGCTTCTTCCAGGACTTTTTTGTCCTGATTGGGTTTTGTTGCAGACTGTGGTATATAAGGATGATTTTTGCATTGTGGTCCCTGATGTTGATTGTGGGGCTTTGCTCTGTGCGGTCTTACCCTCTTTATTTAGTTGTCTGGGTTCCCAGATTAATTTCAGAAATAGTGTGTCTTTTAATCTGGGTGGAAGTTTGCCTGAGGGTGGATATTGGGGACGCGTTCAGGTCTCTACTTCTCTGTTGAAGAGTTTGGGGATTTATTTTGGGCTGAGCTCCCACAGTTTATAATTGGGAATTCTGTATTGCTAGTGGGAAAGCCCAGGTTAGTAGATGGATGGCCTGGAGGATGGGTAAAAAAAGGGTTTATTTAATCAAGTCTTTTTATTGCTTTTATTTTTGAATGTTAGTCATATTTTTCCTTACCCAAGTCCTTGGTCACAATGGTTTTAGTACATTTTATTCATGTTTTGGGGTAGTAGACTTAACCCAATTCCCCAGAATGTTTTATACTTACCTCTATCGGTTGGTGTGGTCTGTATAAGTTAATCCTTTACTGTTTTTTTCATGATTTTTATTTCTAAGAATTTAAACTGCTGCTAAATAGCACAAAAAGACCTTCAGCTGCTTGGGTATTTATTGGCATTCATGAGGTTTGGCTGGAATGGGAACAGGGGGTATTTCTCCATAAAAACAAGAGACGGTATAAATTATTGCCTGATTGGGATGGTACTTTTGATTTGATTCGCCGTTGGTCTGTTTCCATTACTGATTTTCATAGTATGTCTTGTAAGACTTTATATCTTGCTATTTTAGACAGAAATTGTTCTGCTGCCCCTTTTCATAATTTTACTTCACTTGAGCAGACATGTATCAAAGATAGGTTGTTAAATCCCAGAATTCCAGCTTCTATGTGGGATATAATGCGGTTGGGAGTTCATGGCCATATTAATACTGGAGGTAACCATAAGCACAAACAGCTTTCGGATAGATTCTGCTTCCGTCCTACTTGTTCAGCTCAAGTTGAGTCGGTGGAACATTTATATTTTGAATGTCTTTTTATACTGGAATTCTGGGATATTTGGGATGCTTTCTGGAAGGGCAATCCCTGGTCTAGTTGGTCTGCTAAACAACTGTTTTTTGAGTGTTTTCCCTCTTCTTGGGCTAGTACGAGTACATTGAATGTTATTTCCATATTTATTCTTTTTTGGGTTTGGAAGGTCAGGTGTGGATTTCTTTTTCAGCAAAAACAGGATACCCCATTACAACTGTTTTTTCTTATTAAAGACAGGATTTTTGTTTAAGGGAGCATAAATTTAAGACACTGAGCGGGGATTTGGGGAACGTTAATGGAAATTTCATGAGTGTGTTTACTATGTATTTTTCTCTTTGTGATTCCTGTATATTGTCCAGTTTTCTTTCTCTCTGGTTTTGTTTTCTTTTTGTTTGTTTGATGTAATATTGTATTGTTTATGTTTTAATTTTTGATTTTAATAAAAATTCCCCTACTCCTTTTCAATAAGTGCCATGGGATCTTTAGCATCCACCTGAACTACCACCAATCCAGGCAGATGGGACTTTGGTTTAACGTCTCTTCTGAAAGACTGCACCTCAGAAGTAGAGCACCCCCTCATGCTGCACTACTGTGTCAGTATTGGGATATTAACCCAAGCACCTGATGTGGGAACTGAACTCACAGCCCTCTGATCTCCCAGTCTCAGAGGTGAGTGTGCTACCTATTGAGCAAGTGACACTGCATTCTTTGGGTCACTAGGACCATCAGTGTGCTGTTGGAATGGAGACATACATGTTTGGACTGTCTATATTCAAATATTCACTTGTGATCTCTATACCATGGCTGGCTGGCTACAGCTCAGAGGAAGAATCATGTACCAAACCTACCTCCTTGCCAAAAAAGCCTCCTTAAACCTTCTACCACCAGATGTATGGAACCTACTGACCCCTTCCTGGAGCACAAAGCAAACCAGAGGCACTGCTTCTCAGGTATTCCATGTGCCAAGGTGCAGCCCTACCTTGGCTCAGTGGAGTTTCTCATACTAGGCCACCTCTGGACAAATGTATTACATCAGGACATCTGTGATGGAGCAATGATTGGCTCTTTTAAACACACACTGCATCAACACCTTCTTATCATTGATACCTGGGCCTGCCCCCACTAAATCCCACCTCAAATCAGTAATCATATTGCTGTAGTCTGCACTTACCCTCTAGCACGTCTTAACCTTGCCACTATTATACTGGGTAGCCCCAACCTTGCACTTCACTGACCCATTGTCCTCTCCCATGGTACTGCCATGCCACCCCACCTCTCTCCCTACCCCTACCTCTCCACCTCCTACACCATCCACCCCTTCCTCTTACCATTACCTTTCCATCTTTTGCCCCTTCTCCTCCCTCTGTCTACTCTACTGATTTTTGTCTCTTCTTGACATGGGCATACATTGCACAATGCCTCAGTATAGTGTAACCATGAACTTTATCTGTATTGTATTGTAACATGTGTTTGTATATTTGCTACTAAACCACTCTCTATTTGAATGCTTTTGGGAGGCACTGAAAAGAAGAAAGGAAATCCTAGCCCACCCCAAGAAAATCAGGGTAATTAGTGAGGTAAACACCAAGACAGAGCAGTTGATAGGGAGAAGGGAAGGGAAAATGGAGAAAAAGACAAAGGCAGTAAGGACAGGGATGGGGCACAAAGAATTAAAGCCATAAAAATATGGAGGGTAATGAGTACCAATGACTGTAGTCTAGGTAAAAAGCTCCCTGAAATGGTGGCCTTGATGAAAGAGGGATGCCTGGATATTGTAGCATTCACAGACACATGGTACACAGAGAACCATGACTGGGATGTCAACATATCACGGTAAATAATCTACAGGAGGGACAGGGATGGAAGAAGAGAAGGAGGAGTAGCTCTCTATGTAAGGGAAGGTATCAAACCAACAGAACTAAAGGGTAAACAGGGAGGAGAGGAGGAGGCACTGTGGGTCACCCTGGAGAATGGAAATGTCACCACAATCTGCACAGAGGTTGTATACAGACCCCTCCATCTCAGGTGGAGGAAATGGAAAAGGAAATGATAGAAGGCATCCTTGGGAGGGCAGAGAAAGTGGAGATATTGCTGATGGGGGACCTGAATGTGCCAGATGTTAACTGGAGCACCTTTGCTGCAGCCACATCCAAGAGTAGGGCAATTCTCGATGCCCTACAGGGGGCATGCCTCAGACAGCTAGTTTTGAAACCCACTTGGGAGGGAGCAATCTTAGACCTGGTACTCTCAAATGGGGATGGAGAGACGATCTCCGATCTTGAAGTGGGTAGCCATCCGGGAACAAGTGACCACCAAACAGTGTGGTTCATGATAAACTTAGCTGTAGAGTCAAGCCATACAAAAGTGAAGGTACTGGATTTCAGGAGGGCTGATTTTGTCAAAATGGGAGAGTGCCTCAGAAAAGCACTAGCAAACAGGAAAGAAGCTGGGGTGAAGCAACAATGGGGAAACATCAAAGCCGCCATCACAGAGGCAACAAGCCTTTGTGTGAAGCAAATAAACAAATCAAAATGAAAGAAAAAAACATAATGGTTCTCAAAAGAAGTGGCAGGGAAGGTAAGGGAGGAAAGATAGCATTCAAGAAGTATAAGGAACAGAAGGAGGCGGGGTAGAGAACTGCATCAGTTAAAGCAGAAGGAAGGGGAAGGCAGTCAAAATAACAAAGGCCCAAACTGGAAAAAAAGATAGCCAACTTGTTAAGAAGGGGGATAAAACCTTCATAGGTACTATAAGGAGCAAAAAGACTAAGGCAGAGATACTGAGGCTGAATAAAGAGGAAGGTGGTTGGTCAGAGAGTGACAGTGATAAAGCAGGGATACTGAGTGAATATTTCTGCTCAGTATTCACAATGGAAAAGTAGGGGGAGATACCTAATCCAGTCAAAAGAAGCACTCTGAATAGGGGGGTTGAAATTAGTCCTTTCACAGAAGAAAGGGTTCTGAAAGAACTCTTAAAACTGAAGATGGATAAAGCAATGGGGCCTGATGGGATTCACCCTAGAATTCTAAAAGAACTAAGGGAAGAACTAGTAATACCACTGACTACCCTTTTAATAAATCATGGTAGGATGGTGTGGTACATGAGGACTGGAGGAGGGCGGATGACTCCCCTTCACAAAAGTGAGAGTAAGACAGAGGCAAGAAACTACAGACCTGTCAGTTTGACCTCAATGGTAGGAAAAATTATGAAATAACTTGAAGGAAAGAACTGTTGAGTACCTAGAGGCCAGTGGGCATGGACCCAAGACAGCATGGATTCACAGCAGGAAGGTCAAGTCAGACGAATCTAATTGATTTCTTTCACTGGGTGACTAAAGTGATAGACCAGGGACGGGCTGTGGACATGGTCTGCCTAGACATTAGCACGGCATTTGACACAGTCTCACACAAAAGATTAATAAACAAATTAGCCAGCCTGGGAGTGGGTCCCAGGGTGGTAGCCTGGGTAAAACACTGACTGGACAACAGGACACAGTGGGTAATAGTAAATGGAGTCCACAGTGAAGAAAGGGGGATTACTAGTGGGGTACCACGGGGTTCAGTACAGGGACCGGTCCTTTTTAATGTCTTTATCAGAGACATTGCAGAGGAACTGGAAGGGAAAGCACGTCTCTTTTCAGGTGACACAAACATCTGCAACAGGGTTGATATGAAAGGTGGGGTGCAAAGGATGAAAAGGGCTTTGGAAGATTGGAGGAATGGCCAAATTTATGGCAGATTAGATTCAATGCAAAGAAGTGTAAAGTAATGCACCTGGGAAACAAAACACAGGGAAAAGTACACAATGGGGGTGAGATACTGACAACAACAAAATGGAAAGGGACCTGGGGAGTCATATCACATGACCTAAAGGTGGGCCAGCATTGTGAGAAGGCAGTAAGAAGGGTTGGGCGGATACTGGGATTCATAGGGAGAGGCATGACCAGTAGAAAACAGGAAGTTGTTGGCCCTCTGTACAGACAGTTCTGAGACCCCTTCTCCACAAAGACATAGACAGGGTAGAGGCTGTCCAGAGGAGGGCAATCACAATGGTACAGGGTCTGCACCAGAAGACATATGAAGAAAGACTAAAGGAGCTTAAGATGTATAGCCTCGAGGAAAGGAGGGAGAGGGGAGACATGATAGAAACTTTCAAATACCTCAAGGGAATCAACAAAGTCCAAGAGGGTAGTATCTTTCAGAAAAAGAGATATGCAAGAACAGGGGAGACAATTTGAAGATGGGGACAGCTCAGAGGTAATGTAAGGAAGTATTTTTCACAGAGAGGGTTGTAGATGCATGGAACGGTCTTCCTGAGGAGGTCATAGTGTCAAAACAGTGAGGGAATTCAAGAATGAATGGGACAGGCATTAGGCAATTCTAGTGGGGGGTAGCAGGAAATAGGCTGCTGGTTAACTAGGATCTGCAGCTTATTCATTAGGTAGAGAAATGGGCAGACTAGGTGGGCCAAATGGTCCTTATCTGCCATCAAATTCTATGTTTCTATGTTTCTGTGTTAATCTCTACTTGTTAATTGACGTGGAACCAATTAATGAGCACCCTCTCACTGGTGCTATCCAAGATTTCAAAATAAATAAGTAAATAAACCTTATTAGGACTTATCTAAAGCCACCAGCCTATGCATTAAGGAAGTTAGTAGAATCAGAAGAAAAAATAGATCATTATTTTTCTCAAAGGAAGTGGCAAGGGTGGCAAAAGAAAGGCTGCATTCAAGCAGTATAAGGAAACATAGAGGCAGAAAAGACAGAGAAGTATGCCTAGCAATCAGAATGAAACAGACAAGTGAGAGGAGAAAAAGTACAGACAGATGGAAGGATTGTCAAAGTGGTCAACACAGGGAATATGACTTTCTTCAAGTACATAAGTGAGAAGAGGAAAACAAGGCTAGGGATAGTACAAATTTTAATGGTGGAAGAGGGAGACTGTGCAGAAGGAGACCAAGAAAAAGATGGCATCTTAAATAAATACTTCTGCTCAATTTTCACAGTGAAGGGTGGAGTGGATGGTTCACCAGTGAGAAATAGGATTAGTGTGATCACAAGTCCATTTTCAAAGGAATTAGAGCTGAAAGGACTGGCAACTCTTGGACAAGGCTGTAAAACCTAATGGAATTCATACCAAGGTAGTAAAAGAGCTTAGGGAGGTTCAGTCTGCCCCACTGACAACTTTGTTCAACAACTCATTAGAAACAGGAGTGATTTCAGAGGACTGGAGCAGGGTGAATGCTGTCCTTTTACATAAGAATGACAGCAGAGAGGAGGTTTGCAACTATAGACCAGTCAGTCTTACTTCAGTGGTGGGGAAAATCATGGAAGCATTACTGAAAGAAAGGATGATAAAGTATCTTGAATCTACTGTCCTGCAGGAAGACAGACATCATGGATTCACAGTGGGGGTCATACTAAACAAATCTAAAATATTTCTTAGACTAGGTGACAAGGCAATTGACCAGGGAGAGCAGTGGGTATGGCATATCTGGACTTTTTCCAAGGTCTTTCATACAGTGATACACAGAAAGCTGATAAGTGAGTTGACCAACCTAGAAGTGGGATACATGGTGATACACTGGTGAGAAACTGATCAAGAAATAGGACTCAGATGGTGGTGGTTAATGACACTCATTGTAAACAGGAGAGTGTAACATGTAGGCTAGTATAGGGTTTGGTACTAGGATGAGTCCTCTTCAATATCTTTATAGGTGACATTGCAGGAGAGCTGGAAGGGAAGGTATGTTTTTTTTTGCAGATGTTACAAAAATCCGCAATGGGGTGGATACTCAGGAAGAGTTGGAAAAGATGGGCAGGAACCTTGCTGAACTCAAGCAATAGTCAAAACATGGCAGTTGGGGTTCAATGCCAAAACGAGCAAAATACTACATCTAAAGCATAGAAACCCCAGAGCTGAGTATAAGATGGGGAGGGTGAGTAATAGCAGTAACTAGTCATGAAAGGGACCTTGGGGTTATCATGTCTGAGAGAACATCAAGGTGGCAGGGCAGTGTTTCAATGCAGTGAGTAGGGCTAGTGGCCTGTTATGTTGTATAGGGAGGGGTATCTCTGGCAGGAGGAGGGAGGTGATGCTGTCATTACTGTATATCACTGGCTGGTGCGACCATACCTAGAGTACTGAGTTCAGTTTAGGAGACCACACCTCAGAAAAGGCATAGACAGAGTAGACATGGTTCAAAGTAGAGCAATAAAAATGGTGCATGGTTTACATGAGAAAGCATATAATGATAGATTGAGGGATCTCAACATGTACACTCTGGAATAAAGGAGAGAGAGCGGGGATATAATAGAGACCTGCAAGTACCTCAAAAGGGTGATTATGGTACAGGTGGGGTGTCTATTTCAAATGAGAACAAAGCTCCGGACCAGGTAGCATGCAGTGAAGCTGTGGGGGTCAAGACTGATGTGAGGAAATATTTCCTCACTGAAAGGGTAGTGAATGCCTGCATAGATTTCCAGTGGAAGTGGTAAAGCTAGAACAGTGTGGGGGGTGGGTAAGTATGCATAGAATTAACATGGGGTATATTACATAGGATGCAGGGAGATGAGAGAATCAACGGAGGCTAGATAGAGTTGACGGAGACAAAATAGATAGGGAACATCTGTGCAGACTAAGTTAAGCAGTCCTTTTCTGCCAAGAAAAATGATATTTCTCTTTCTGTTGACCAGTGACACATTGTAGTTAGAGAGTCCATATCCCTGAAATAAACCTGATTTTGAATGTGCAACAATAGTTAGATATACCCTTTGTCAAGAATTTTGTCAGTTATTATACGCTAGGAACTAGTGGTTGTAGAGGAGTGGAGAATGGAAGACAGTTAGGGGCAAATGAAACTAGAGGGTCAGGGGAGGGGACTGGTGCAACTGTTCACTAAGGGCAGAAGACAGACACTAGGGTCCTTGAGGGAAAGTCACTAGTGTTTTTCCTTGCACTATCTACCTTGTAATGCACTGCCTTGTTAAAGAATTTACCCTGTAAGTGTGATTCTTTACTAAAATAAAGTATTACTTTGTTGTACAGCCTGCTGCTTGGTGTCAGTTTTTTTCTGTGAATGAAATGAGAAGACATGGTGGCAATAATAATATGTGGCATGCATACATGGAGCAGGGGGTTCACAATCCAATGAGAGTAAAGCTTTGTACAATATTGGTACCTTTTAGCATTATTAATATTTGGAATTCAGACTGAAATCAAGTGGATTAATATTCCTCTATCCAGCAATCCTATCTAAAAAATGTAAGACCCAATTTGAAAGACATTCAGGCAGTCAGTATCTCAAGTAAGTAGACATGATCTCTTTGCTCTTTTTAATGAATTTATAGAAACTTCAAGAAGGACTTTCTTCATCGTTTTGTTGCAGGTTGTATTACTAAGCTTAAGCAAACATCTGCTGCTATGGAAACTGGTCAGTGGCAAGTCAACTATATTTCCTCCTAATCCTCTCTGGATTACTGTTCTTGCTCACTAGTGAAATGGAAGACTAGAGTCTCAATGTATAAAAATAGAACATGTATTTTTTCTGTGTGTTAAAGCTGTGCTATAAAATGTTTCTCTTGTAGATAATGATGTAACTACAGCATTATACAGTACATATAATGCTGTTTGTCTCCTTCTTAGAAATTTTTTAACATCTAGAGTAATGAGCTGCAGGACCCCATTAAGGTAGCTGATCCCACACTGCTCCTCTAACGCACAAACAGCCCAAGTTCTACAAATCTGAGTGAAAAAATACAAATTAAGAACATGAATTAGTAGTATGCAATGATATCTGTCTATGCAAATAACCTTGTTTTACTAGTGTATTAATTCTTGAAGTGTCACCTAGACAGAACTAGGTATTAATATTATATGTGAATGGTTTTCTCAGAAGCAATGTTTAAATGAAACTGGAAAAATACTTGTTTCCCTAATACATATGGGCTGGGATATTCAGACTGTGCCAGGCTGTGGCGCAAGCCTGGACGCAGCGCAACTGGGATGCGCCAGGGTGGTGACAGGGTGATATTCATTGGTGCTGCACCATGGCTCAGAACCATTGAATATGGCACTGTGGCCACCTGCATTGTGCATGGTGCAGTGGCACTGTGCCAGCGCAAGTGGCCAGAGAGGAGCAGGGGATGCGCTAGCACAAATGCCATTGTGCTAGGTGCAGCAACCGCGATATTCAGCGGTGGACATGCAAATCGGGCTGTAAGCAGCATGGTGCAAATGGGGCCATTATCATGTAATTATGGCCCCATTTGCATGCAGTGCGCCTATCCCTGGTGACTTGCACCTGGCGCCTGCCAGGCAGCAGCCATCAGGGACTGACACCCCTGCCCCAACTGGCAATGCACTTTAACACCTGATTGCAGGCATATGTAGTATATAAAGATGTCCAATATCCCTGGTAGTCCAGTGGATGGCTTCCAGCCAACTGTGGGCATAAGTTTTAAATATAAATGTCCAACCATCCTGGTGGTCCAGCAGTAACCCCTCCCACCCACCCACTGAACCCCACCACCTGATGCCCCCAGTCAGCGGCGGGTGGCAGCTCCTCCGCATAGCTGCTCGGCCACCTGATGACTGACTGCATACAGTGCGATTGAATGCTTATTGGTCCACAGCATGGGCTATCGGGCTCAGACCATACCGTGATTGCCACAGTCTGGATATGTGAATGAATTCATTTAGATATCTGGACTGTGTAGTAAGGTACGTGTCTGCATGCCCATTGGTCCATGCCAGGTCCAATAGTCATACAGCTGTACTGTACACAGTCAGTCAGAGGGTGGCCGGGTGGCTTGATGGGTGAGGAACTGCCTCCCACCGCTGACTGGGGTGAGGGTGGTGGGGCCCAGTGGGCGGGTGGGGAGAGGGGGTACCGCTGGACTACCAGGGATGGTTGGACACTTACATTTTAAAACTTATGCCTGTGATTGGGACGGAAGTGGTCCACTGGACCACCAGGGATATTGGACATCTTTATTTAAGATTTATGCCCACGATCAGGCTGGAAGTGATCCACTGCACTACCAGGGATATTGGACATCTTTATTTAATACTTATGCCCACGATCGAGTTGGAAGCAGTCCACTAGACCACCAGGGATATTGGACATCTTTATTTAATACTTCTGCCCATGATCGTGCATGGGGAAGCGCTACCATGATGGACGGTGCTGCCGGAGCTCGGGTGGCCACCCACAGCTGGCAGCTTCCATGCTGCACCCTGCAATACTGAAGCTCACCTGTGGGTGGCCAGCAGTTGCTCTTGTTTTCTTTTGCTCAACTTTGTGCAGTGCTGGTAGGGTTGCACCTGAATCTGCTCAGCACATCCTGGGCTGAATATCGAGATGTGCTGGAGTATGGCAAGGCACCCCCCACTTGCTCACATACATTACTGCTGCACTCTGGTGCATCAGTATTTGTGCCATGCACTTTCCCCTTTTGAATATCATGCCTGAGTGCATCAGTGAGTTGCACATGGTGCAACTGTGCTGTGCCATGCTCAACCCTTCTGAATATCCCACTCATGGACTAGTGAACCTACTAAATCAAAACTGAAATACAAATATTTTTTCTCAGCAACATAAGTTTGGCCTGGCAGACGCATCTGATCAAATATATCATTATCATGATGTGCATTAGGGTTAATGTTTATATCAAAACCTCTGTTTTTACAGCTCATGCTATAACTTTGAAATCTTAGCTCAAGAACTGGAAAACTGGTATGCACCATCTCAGTCCTAGGGATGATTTTCTGTGACATTAAAAGACTACTCAGTTTGGTATTTTTTGATTACATAGAAACATAGAAACATAGAAATTGACGGCAGATAAGGACTGCTTGGCCCACCAGTCTGCCCATTTCCTACCTACTGGATAAGCTGCAGATCCTAGTTAACCAGCAGCCTACTTCTTCCTACCCCACTCCCTAGAATGGCCTTATGACTGTCCCATGCATGCTTGAATTCCACCACTGTTTTTGACTCCACAACCTCCTCCGGAAGGTCAGTTCCATGCATCCACAACCCTCTCTGTGAAAAAATACTTCCTTAAATTACCTCTGAGCTGCCCCCATCTTAAATTGTGCCCTCTTGTTCTTGCACACTCTTTTTAAAAGATGCTACCTCTTAAACTTTGTTGATTCCTTGAGGTACTTGAATGTTTCTATATGTCCCCCTCTCCTCCTTTCCTCGAGGCTATACATATTAAGCTCATTTAGTTTCTCTTCATATGTCTTCGGTGCAGACCCTGCACCATTTTAGTTGCCCTCCTCTGGACAGCTTCCATCCTGTCTATGTCTTTGCGGAGATTGGGTCTCCAGAACTGCATGCAGTACTCAGATGGGGTCTCACCAGCTGTCTGTACAGAGGGATAATAACTTCCTGTTTTCTGCTGGTGATGCCTGTCCCTATACATCCCAGTATCCCCCAGCCCTCCTTGCTGCCCTCTCACATTGCTTGCCCATCTTTAGGTCATCTGATATGACTACCTCCAGGTCCTTTCCATTTTGTTGTTGTTAGTATCTCACCCCCCACTGTTTACTCTTCCCCTGGGTTTTTGTTTCCCAGGTGCAGTACCCTTGCACTTCTTAGCATTGCATCTAAGCTGCCATACATTTGACCATTCCTCTAACCTTGCCAAGTCCCTTCTCATCCTTTCCACCCCACGCTGTGCATCAACTCTGTTGCAGATCTTTGTGTCATCTGCAGATGGCAAATTTATACTGTGCAAACTATCCTGTTTTAAGATGCTTGTTTGGTGGCCAGATAACCAAAAAGCACCATTTTAAAACCAAAAAGCACACTAAAAATATGCTGGTCACAGAGAAATGTTCCCACTTAATGTCCGATACATTCAAATCTCAGATGACTATAACATCACTCTTGCCACATGCTGTAGAGAATTTCTTTATAAAGGTTTTTATATTCCTATCCTGTCCCTGGGTGCCGACAACTAGCAATATACCTCATCCGCCTCCTCCTATCCTCTGTTCTGGTGGTCTAGCAGGGTGGGTCTTAGCACTCTGGGCAGGGCTTCACTAATGCCCTAGTTCCACCATTTTTCCACTGGTCTTTCTTAAGTTACACTCCATGGCCATGGTGACATAGTACAGCATGCCTGTGGAGGCATGCATGCATGTGGTCTGGAACCAACAACCCCATTCTACCCTCCCCTGGCCTAGTGTGAGGCCTCTTTCTTCATGGCACAACCACAAAGCTTTCACTTAGTGGCAGCCAAGTGCCAGGAAGGCTTCACCTCCTACTCTGGGAGAGGAGAGCAGTTAAGTGGCTGCATCATCCTCTCAATGCCACCCCTGGCCCACCCCCAGTGACCCAAGCTCATTTCCAAACTCAGGTTGCAGACATGTGAAGGGGTAAGACACATAGCACCTCAGCCCTCTGTGACACTGGGACATGCAGAGAATTGTTTGTACAGTAGTTCTATAGGTCCTTGTGTAAAAAGATTAACAAAGTCGGTGATTTGATACCTTTTACTGGTGATAGGTAACAATTTCTAATATGTATGGGTTTAGGCCTAGTATTCTTTATAGCAATCCAGACAGACAGTCTCAAGGGAATCATTATGTATTCATTCCATGTAGTGAGGGGCGTCTTTTCTATAGAGTGCTATTCCTCCTTCCTAATCATTCTTTTCTACCCCTATTTACCTGTGAATAGCCCTCAAGAGCTTGGTAACTTGGTAAACTGTAGACGGAAGAATGCATTAGCCCATCAGGACTGTCTCCTCACACAGCGTGAAACATTTGTGTGCTAGTATCCCATGTATTTGTCTAATTTATCTTTATTCTAAATGTCACTATGGTTACTCCCTGTTTCCTTGATAGTTACTGTACATATCTGGTCATGTCTCATGACTGAGATTGAGGTTATTCATTTTATTTACCAAACTGTGTGCACTGTGACATCATTGCCATGTCAGATGTAGTAAAGCTATTGCTTGTGTTTACCTTGTTAACATTGTTTACTTTATTATTTGCGTCATGTCCTAAACCCTTAAACCCAGAGCTTAGTTTAAAGTAATTTTAATAATGCCAAACTCTCCCTGACAAGTGATTGGCTCCATGCTTGTTAAGGTGCAGTCCATCCTTTGTGCAAAGGTAATTTTTACCCCAGAAAACATTCCAGTGCATTTACAACAACATTGTTCTGAGAAGTGCAATCATTTAACATTCAATCATTGATTAATATTTATAATGGATTGCTGTTTCCTATGTATTGCTCTATGGGACAAGAAATATTTCTAGAAGGTGTCCAAACAACTCCAGGATTTCAGTTATTTTCCTGTGTTATGTAGTCTTGTTTTATTTCAGTAATGAGTTGACCTAACACAGTAGATGCATTAACATTACTATTGCAAACAAAACAAAATGGTAATTCTAAATGCATGTTGAAAGTAGAAAATACAGTTAGAGTCAACATTTCAACCATAGGTCTTCTTCAAGAATTATCTAAGAGAAAAGCAAAAATTGTGGAGAGGTAAGGAGAGTAATGTATATATGTGTACATAATCTAGGTTTACGATGCTGTGGCAATCAATGCAGCGATGTAAAACAGAGCACAAGCAATCTGCAGACATCACCTGCAGCACCCTGACATTCTGTCATGTGACACTAGCAGCAACCTTCTTTAGGAGCAATTATTTGAGAAAACAAGAGTATTATAAGAAAATTCATTGCAGAGCAAGTAAACATACGCAGAGTGATATGAACACATAACAATGTAATAATGATGTGGGCTCCAAACCCCATACCCCTGACAAGTAGGGCTTTGACCCCAGCACCCCCTAGGAATTAATATAAAAAACTCCAGGTCATGGCATTTTAGACATTGGGCATAGGTCATGAAAGGGAAAGAAGACACCTGCCAACACTAGACCACTCAGAAACACCCTAGAAACACCACGCTGTAAAAGTTGTAATGCTCAAAGCACAGAACACCCAAAAATAAGTCGCCCAAAAAGCCTGCAGCAACATTCCTTCGCAAACCTCACCACGCCAATAATGAGTCACTATATTAACAGGATACCCATCATATCTATCTATCTATCTATCTATCTATCTATCTATCTATCTATCTATCTATCTATCTATCTATCTATCTATTTTATAGGGGCATGGGTGTGCCCCTACAGTTAGGGCTGTGAAGGCAGTTTAACGTTAAATCCCAATTTTGCACTTTAATAACTTTTGAACTGTTCAACAGATTTTCATGAAAGTGCGCATGAGTAGTCTTGTGGGGTAGATCGCTGGATGTCCTAAGTTTTGTTCTGGTTGGATGTGCAGATTCTGAGTTCTGAATAGTGGAAAAGTGATTTTTTTGGAAATTTGTTCCCATTGGTTTTGCCAGGTTTTGGTTCTGACACCTGTAGTGCCCAGACAGTTTGGAATATTGGTCTGAAATTTGCTGGGTGGAAAAGGGCTGGCCCACAGATGTGCCTTTTTCTTGTTTGGTGAAAAAACTATGGATCCGTTCCAAAGCTATTTAATTTTGATATTTTGAAAAATTATTTATTTTTATTTTATTTATTTAAGAATCAGTTTACAACCTTTGAGCCAGAGGCTCGTTTACAAGGGTACTTCGTCACATAAAGACATACATTGCGTTTCGGTTACATAGCAAAGATTTGCCAAAAATCAATAGGCATTCACCAGAGGTGCCACGTCACATTGTAGTCAGACAGATACAATTGGGTACAGACAGATACAATTGGGTACAGGTACAGGGTACATGTAATCGATAACAGGTATTAAACAAGTCGGTATCAAGTGAGCATTCTGGTAGATAAACATTGAAACAGCTGGCACTGGCCAGGTTAAACCTAGGCATGGTGTACAGGGAAGTGGTGGATGGGATGGTTGGGTGGAGAGCTGCCCGTGGGGGCATTGTCAAAAGAAAAGGAGTTAGTTAAAATTAGTTCTGAGCATGCTCAGTAGGCACTTGAAAATAACTACAGTATATGAAATGGAAAAAATAATCATTTTTCATGTTGATATCATCAGTTTTTGTGAGTGGGAATTCCACTACCTCATTCTAGTTTTTTTTCTAACGTCTGGCACAGCAAACAAGCAAAAGACACATTTATTGTTTTATTTTTATTGGAATATTTGTGACCGAGAGAGGCACACACAGCTGAGGCTCATTTCCAGGAGTGACCAGGAGAAGGGAAGGGGAATATGTGTACATGTGTAAAGTGACTTACAGAACCAGATTAAGCGGTTGGTGGTATTTTCACTTTTTTTTGGGGGGGTGGCAGTCCATTCCTACCCTAAAAATTTCAGAATAAAATTCTAAATTGTCTGTGTGATATAGGTGTCAGAAGACAGCAAAAAATGGAGAACAAGATGTCAGCAAATGAAAAATAATTTTTCGCAGTTCATAAAAGAAAAGAAGCAAGTGATGAAAAAGGAGGTAAATCCTACAAAAAAAGACATTTCATAGGCATTACTACAACAGGTAACTGCAGGATCCACCTACTGGAATCTCGATTACCAGACCTATTGATCTCTCTAAAGTATGTAATTTTTCTGGATATTAAAAGCCTAAATGTTTAGCTGAAAAAAGGAGAAAAAGTGAGACATGAAAAATGATTTAAAAACTAATTTTGGGGTCATTACTCCAACAGTTAACTGCAAATTCTTGTAACTGAGTCCTCATGAACAAGATACATGTGTTGGTGTTTCTGCAGAATATAATTTTTGTGGGCTTTGATTTTTCTTTTTTTGCACAGAAATGGAAAACAAGGTGGAGGAAAACAAACAATGATTTTTCCCCTCATGAAAAAAGACTGGCCCTAAACAAAAAAGTATTCTTTTTTTGTTTCATACAGCTATTTTGAAATGCTAACTGGGCATACTCAGAACCCAAAATTTTCAAAAGTTACTAACTTTGGAACAGATTAATATTTTTCTCACCAAGATTGCAAAAGGCACATTTGTAGGCCAGCCCCATTCTATCCTGAAAATGTCAGACCAAAATTCCAAATTGTCTGGGTGCTACAGGTGTCAGAAAAAGACAGAAGAAAGCCCTGAAAAATTTGCTTTTTCACTATCCAGATCACAGAATCTGCACATCTGACTGAAACAAATCTTGGCAGATCCAGAGATCTACCCCTTGAGAACTGCAAAATTTCATGCAGATCTGTTGAATGGTTGTGAAGTTATTACAATGCAAAAATTGGGGTTTAATATTAAAGTGCCTACTCAACCTAACTATAGTGGTACTACCACACCACAATAATATAAATATCTTCATTGCAAAAAACTTTGTTAATGCACTAGTTATGGTTAAAGTGACAAAAGTAGGGAAATGTGGCATTAGAGTTTCCAATCCTAATGCCCCACCTCCACCCTACTGGGATCAAGAGGAAAACCAATTATGATTTCACCTTCCTTTCCTCTTTACAAATCAGGCATGGAGTATGCCTTGGGGTTGTCAGCCCTAACGCTCATCCCATTCCATCAGTAAATTAGCTGAGATGGGAACAGAATACGAGAATGGAGTGAGCGTTAGGGCTGAAAATCCCAAGGCACACTTCACGCCTAATTTGGGAAGAGGCAAGCGAGGTGAAACCGTAATGAATTTTCCTGTTGGTGCTTGCAGGGTGGGGGTGAGGCATTAGGGTTAAAAACTCTAACGTTCCATTTCCCAAGGTCTGTCGCTTTAGCCCTAACTAGTGCATTAACTTTGTTTACTGCAAAGAATTTCCTTACTTTTTGAGATAGAGTAATTGTATCCTCATTTGTCTGTGGGGGCATAAGGCCCTCTGGCTCTAGCACTTCCATTTGTAGTAAAACAGGAATAAAATTGTCAACATAGCCTTCTCCATAGCTACCAGCATCCTTCTACCCAACCTGACCTTTGCAACCCCTATTATACAGGACATGGCTAAACAAGAGATTGCCAGGATGCAAACCCTATACAATAAAATAGCTTGTTTCGCAACCTTAGACCACCCGAGATGTCACCACTGTGACACTTTGGCCAATCTTCATTGGCCCACATTGTTCGCCTGCCTCCAACACCCCTTGCTTGTCCAGGCCTACAAGCTTCTCAAACCTCACACTCCACCAAGCATTGCCAGGACCATAACCCTCAAACACAACCCAAAGAACCTAAGGACTGCAGATAGAATGCTATTAGAAGTCCCTAGGGTAAGGAAAAATGCTGGTGGAAGATCCTTTTCCTCCCAAGCAGCCTGCCAATGGAACAAGCTCCCTCCCTAGGTCCAGGCCTCCTCCTCACTCATGAACTTCCGCACCAGGCTTAAGTCCCATCTGCTGACCTCAAGCACATGCCACTGTCATGGCACTTAAAGCTCTAAGGTACTCCTCCTCTCCAACTCCTGTCTCCTAGCTTAACCTTCCTACTACCTGCCTTATACAGACTGCTCACCAGAGGTCATGTAACCCCTGAATAAACTATATGCAAGTACTACCAATTGCTTACATATCATGATGATAACCATGCCTGTACTCATGCCTGCATCCACTGCTTTTCTTTTACCGTGCTTGTAAGCCATGCCTGTATCCACTGCTTTTCTTTTACCGTGCCTATAACTATGCCTGTATCCACTATTTTTCTTTACTGTACCCACCTCATGATGTAACTCACAATGCCTCAAATGTTCCTTATGTCCTTGTTCATTCTTATAACTTGTTTTGTTATCCCGGGTCGCCCCTGAAAAAGGGACCTTCGGGGCTCAGTGGGCTTACCCAGTCACCAAAATTTAATAAATGAATTATTATCCCATCTCATGAACCCATCATGATAAATCTGAAATTCCTGCGAAAACATGATTCTGCACCACCACAATGTCTTTGCACGCCACAGGTATGAAAACACAGTTTTGCCAGGGTTTGAAAAATGACAGCTGTCATGTTCATGAGGAGTTGTAAAAGATGGTTTTGTTGAAAATTTTGGGTCAAAATATTTAAAATTGCCAAAGTCAGTAACCAGGATAGCAACATTTCAACATATGAGCATAACATCTGTCCTGGATCTGCACTTTAAATCTGACTGTCAATACTGTCTACCCTCCTTCTACTGCTATTTTGATGCCTTGATACCTTGTGTAGTCATACAAAATTACTTGCATAGTATACCCAAGTGTCTGGACCTGTTGTTACTTGTGCTGTGTGTTAAAGGTAACTAATAAGTGATGAATCACTCTGCATGATATGCCTATAATTGCTCACAGTGCTCAACCTGTCTATCACTGTTCTCAACACTATATTGTATACTGCTGTGCCTCATGTGCCTCATGTGTTTCACCCATTTCCCTATGCCCAGATGAACCACTCCCAGAAAGCATCCACTCCTGGTTATGCTCCTTCTCACATTTTAACACCACTCAGATGTATGCCTTCTCCAACCTATCTCCATACCATGCCATTTCTCACCCTAGTTTATAACATCTCCAAAATCACGCCTTTTCAAGTGTGTCACAAATCTACTTCATATGCTATAGCCGTTAGTCTAAAGGACGTGCCCTTATACAGAATCTATCTGGGTGGTAAGAGTCTAAATAAGTACCCCATCCCCCCACCTATAATCAACTTAGTCTTAACATGTACAAAAGTAAAAGTGCACAAATCCACCTCAAAAAATAGGGATAAAAGTTTTCGCCTTTTAAATTGGCAGATAATAAGACTGGCCTACCTACTATTATTCCTGTCAGTTAATGCCCACCCTAATCCCGGACGCATGTCGTACTCTCAGGTCCCTCTAAAACATCAATCGGGTCTAAGAATAGCCTCCATCAATATTTGTAGTCTACAGGCAAAATTTGACACACTTCATGTGTAGGTGACCCAACACAAACCAGATATCCTGTCAGTAGTGGAGACATGGCTGATTCCTAGGATCCTGGACACTTCCATACAACTCCCAGGGTACAACTCTTTCAGATTTGATAGGCTTGGCAAGTGCGGGGGTAGCTGTGTATTATATGTGAAGGAACACCTCAAAGGGCAAATGCTGCCACACATTATTGCCAAGTGCTACAATACATGTAGCTGTTGCTGGTAAGGATTTTAATTGGTAAAAATGGAAAATCATTTATGACAGTATCCATCTGCATTCTGCCCAAGGCGCAATATAGTGGATTCAAAAGTCATAACAGACTACCTTGCGGTGAGCAGTCCCAAAAAGGAAATTATCTTGGTGGGTGATTTCAACATCGATTGGAACTCCCATGACATAGGTCCCTATAAAGATGCTTTATCCTTAGTACATGCCTCCCAATTAGTGAGCACCTCCACTTGGATTAACTACAAAACTGGAACAGGTACTCTTTTCGACTGGCTGATCACCAATCACCTGATAGAATAAATCACATCTCAGTACTCCCCGATTCCCTTAGTGACCATTCCCCAGTCCTCTTCTTCTGGTCTAATAAGGCCCCTAAAGTCCCAACCAAAACCATCAATACAAGACTTCTAAAAAAAGGTAAACTGGATGCACTTAAAATGCATATAAGTGGATATACTATGGTATCCCTAAACTCAGAAACCTGAGTCTCAGAATACTGACCCCACTAGCCAAAAATCCAGTCTGCCAAATCAATCAGATGCCTGAAATACGATTGCAGGCATCTGATTGAAAAATCATTGGCATATCTGGGGCTTTGCCCTAAACCCCTGATGTAACTAAAATATCCAACTCTGAGGAAGCTGACCTCAGAGTTAGAAATAAGATGTTATGGGGCCAGGACCACTAAAATACATGCCACCTGCAGTGCTTTGATAGAACCCAGCCTACATAGCATACTGGTCAAGCCACCGTGAACACTTTTGCAACACCAGTGGGGCAGCCCGGCAGCCTTCTGATCTTTTCCTCCCTTTAAATGCTACAGACAGGGGTAATGTAGCAAGCTGTTACATCCGCTACCTTACCCTGTCAACATCCCTCAGGATCTATCATGTCGGGATGCTCACTGTCTGGATACTGAACCTCTCAGGCAACACTGCCCAGGCAGGTCAGTGTTGGGACAATGAGCCTCAGTACTTCATAAGGGTACCATCTAAGCAACCATGATTGGAGTTTCCTGAGCACCACTGCTGATGTTGATGATGCTCTAAAACTCTTTACCCAAAACTTTAATTAATCTTGTAATATTTATGTTCCACTCATCAAGCAAAAGACCGAGGGCCATCAAAATTCATGGATCTCTCTGTAACTTCTTGACCTCATGAAACATCGAGACAACCTTTGGTATATGTCCAGAAGTATGGGCTTAGCATCTGATATCCAGAAATATAAGGAGGCACGTGACAAATGTACATGAGCAATCCATAAGGCCCAAAATCTCCACTTTCATAGGGAGCTTGAAAACTCCTGGGGGGACAGCCAACATTTTTGGGAAAATATCAAATCCCCATCTTGAAAACCAAACAAGTCTCCCCTACCATAATAAATATTGATGGGTCTCCACCCACCCACCCACCAGGCCCCTGTGACCATTGTTGAGGCCTTCAACAAAGCATTTCCTGACCTGAGTGGTGTTCTACCCCCTGACTTCTTTCTATCTCCAAATACACAAACTCTCCCTAATACACCCTCTCGACAAGGCCCAGTATCCCACTTCTACCTTAAAATAATAACCCCAGCTCAGGCCAAGAGATATATCACCTCAGTACTTGGCAAAGCAAGGACCCAAATGATGGACTCTATCTAAAGATCCTAGAACTCACACTTGATGTTGTCCTTACCCCCCTCACCAAAATTATGAACTTATCCCTGGTTACTGGGAAGTTCCCACAATTATGGAAGGAGGCGGTAGTCACACCGGTTTTCAAAAGTGGAGATAAGGCTAACCATACTATCACCCCATTTCCATCCTCCCCTCTGTTGAAAGTATGGAACACATTGTTTCTGACCAGCTAGTTGAATTCATCAACAAATATCAGCTGCTATGCCATCAG
This sequence comes from Neoceratodus forsteri, assembly GCA_016271365.2. Lineage (NCBI taxonomy): Eukaryota > Metazoa > Chordata > Ceratodontiformes > Ceratodontidae > Neoceratodus > Neoceratodus forsteri. The sequence continues at coordinate 1,023,344,942 of CM028135.1, read as the reverse complement.
CAGCATGGCTTTCAGAAACAACATATACACAACCACTGCTCTAGTAAATTCACTAGTTATATTCATAGTGCTCTGGATCAGGGGCTCTTGGTGGGGCTACATTTAATTGACCTCATCAAGGCCTTCGACACTGTAAACTATGAGCTCCTTCTCGGCCAGTTATTAGCTACAGGTCTATCCCCCCTAATCTGTTTCCTGGTTTAGAAGCTACCCCCATGGTAGACTACAGAAAGTCAAAATAAATTATGTCTGCTTGAACTAGCGGTGTATCATAACTGGCATGCCACAAGGCTCCATCCTTGGACCCCTGATTTTTAACCTCTTTCTAAACTGGCTCCCTCTAGCAGTCAGTGATCAAATATTACTTTATACTAAAGATGTTGTGCTTTACTCAAACCAGTCAAACCCTGTCGACCTGGAATTACAGATGTAGGCCAATTTCTCCCAGGCAGAGAAGTTGTTTTTGGACTCAAAACTGCTCCTAAACTATAAAAACATGAAGACCATGATTTTTGCAACCAATTGCAATATACACAGTAATTTCCAGCTACAAGTTGTCAATAACCAAAATTCTCCCCTTGAGATGGTTAACCATTTTAAAAATCTCAGCATAATGCTAGGTAGTGCACTTACCTACTCTCTACACATTGACCAAGTTGCCAAAGCTGCAAACGCTAAACTGGGATTACTTCATAAAAACAAATCTGGCTTTACTGACATGGCCTTGAAGATAGCAGTATCTAGCTCAGTGCTCTCATTTATTGACTACAGCCTGGTTGTGTGTGGTGCAGCAACTCCCATGGCTCTCAGAAGAATTAAAATGACCCTGTAGACTAGTGCTGGAGGTCCACACATGTGAACTATACACCCAAAGTAGCTGGCTTATCTTAGATTGACGTATCCAATACCAGATGTGCCTGCTCTCCAAAACATCAACACTTGGAATCACACCTTCCAGAGTTAGGTATCTTCTAACCCCACAAAAGTCAACCAGATGCACTAGGGGTCAAAATGACAAAACCTTGAAAGTCCCATTCTGGAGGACCTCACAAGGTCAAAGATCCTTTGACTACTGAGCACCTACCTTGCTAAACTCCCTCAGCAAAGAATTTATTGGAAAAGACAAACTAGGTCCATTTAAAATAAAACTTTGATCTCTACTTGCTCTCACTAATGTCTGCAACTGTGAACCCTAACCCTCCCCCCTCCACCAGCTTCATCTTTCCACAGTATCATTATATACCATCCTTGCCCAGTCACTCCTCGCCTTATCATCCTTCTCATCATTTCCACTATTTCCTCCCTCTTCCTATACCTGCCTCCCCCCATGGGCACTCACCACCAACACCCCACTTATCTCTTGTTTAGAGCCTCTTTTAAATGGAAATTTCTGCTGATTATAGTTGGTACTCTCTCACTCTCTCTCTCTGACCCTCACTCCCTATCCCCTCTCTCTCCCTCCTCCTGCTCTTTCACCTGTTTGTGCCCTCTCTCCCTGCTCTTTCACTCACCGCATCCTCTCATTCTCAGTCCTCGCTTAATCACCCCTGCGCCTCCCTCCTTACTCTCCCTTGATGGCCTCATTCTTCACTATCTATCTGCCTCTGCCTGCTTCTCTCTTTCTTTACCACTTGCTTCTACTGCTTCTATTCCCTCTTACACCATCCTCCCCTCTTTCACCCTTCTATTTCTGTCTCCACTTCCCAGCTCTCTCTGTCACCCTACCTTAACCGGCCTACTTTCCATCTTCTCCATGCTCCCATTAGCTACCTCTAGCTGTCTACTTCTAAAGCACTTTTTCAGACCTGAAGTGTCATACGTATCATCTTGCTTACCTGGCACCTTGACAACAGAACTGTCATGTTCTCATATATATTTTCTGGCTGATTCAAACTTTTTGCACATAGTCTTGTAGATGATAGCTTACTGGTCTACTATGCTGTTCCCTGTGATGTACAGTTAGTCCCGTTTTCTATATTTCAACAAATTTGTCTTACTGTTTTTCTAATTTGACATGGAACCTCTGTAAATGAGTCCCTGACTCAAAGGTATTTTCCTAGATTGTAATAAATAAATGTTCTCTTTAATTAACCCTGGGTCACCCCTGAAAAAGGGACCCCTGGTCTCAGTGGGCCTACTTAGTTACCAAAATTAAATAAATAAATGACATTGCCATTTTTATGACTGCAGGGCAGAGCTCTGCAGATGTTTTACTATCACATAGAAAAATCGACCTCAGCAGATTACTAATGGACTTCTTTAAATTGAGGTTTTATAGCAATCCCTCTCCTCAGCAGTCTGTTTACTGCACCATATTTTTCTCTGTTAGACAATGTTTCACAATGAGGCATGAGGCTTACATTTCATTCAGCTAGTGTACCTGAAAGCTAGTGTCTTGGTGTAGTCACAAAGGCAGGTTTAAGCAGACAACCCTGGGACAATGGTGTCAAATGTCACAGAATGGAATGTCTATATATTTTTTTTGCAATTAAATAAACACTATTAAAATGTGCATCAACATACAAAAACAATTGTTATGAAATGTACAGTCCATAATATAAGACAAAACAAGTGGACCATTATAAACAAGGCAAAACAAAAAACAAAATGCCCCCTTCCACTCCCAACTACAAGTAAGATATCAGACAGTCATAGTGCTGAATAAAAGATGACAACTGTTCCTTCCCTATTAATCCATCCTCCCACATCCCCACCATAAAACCTATACATTCCCCCACACCTCCCTGTCAGAAAAGAAACCAGCCATCATATACTTGTACAAGAACGGTATTAGATAGTAATCCATTAATTATAAGACAGAAAACCAGAGTCATTCCACAAGGTAGCTCAAATCGGCATTAAAGGGAGTGAGAGTAATGCTTTCATCCATCCACCTTCTTTCACCTCCCTGCCAAGAATTGTAAGAGGGGCTCCCAAATGGTATGAAACTTTCATAAATTATGATACTGAATCACCATAGCTCTCTCAGTGTTCAATGCAGTTAGCATTTCTTGAAGCCATTCCCGCTGGGATAGAAAATAAGCACTAATCCAATGTCTAAGTAAAAAGAGTTTGACTACCACCAAGATAAGAGCCATATAGCTCGGTATTGCTGAGACTTAATAACAGTATAGTTACCAATTACACAGACTTCTAATGAGAAGTAATCAGTGCAACCAATAGAAGTAGAACATGGTTGTTTAATAGTATTCCAGAAGGAGGCCACACCTGGCTGGATCCAAACCATATGGATCAAGGAACCTTCCTCCTGTGAACATTTATGGCATGGAGCTGTCGACCATCTGCCCATGTGGTACAGCTTGAGTAGAATGTAGTATAAATTATGCAGTATATTAAATTGAATCAGGCACACTCTATCCTGTTTAATAAGTTTATATAAATCAGAACATATTGACTTCCACTTGGCAGCATCACAGGGCGGACTAGCCACCAACTGCCAATAGAATGCAATAAGGGTACAAGATTTCCAAAGCCTGGTTCCCAACACCTTATATAAATTTGAGATTGGCCTGTCCATAACTACCAGAAAAGCCAAAGAAGCAAACCATCTGGAAGCCACATCTGACCATAGTGGCACCCCCATAATGGAGGAAAGGCAATGTTTAAGTTGAAGATAATGAAAAACCGGAAAGGCAGGGAGGTGGAAAAAGTCTCTGAACTGTATTAGAGTTAAAAATGTCTCCCCTCTAACAAAATCTGACAAGGGTGGTGAGTTTAGAACTTTCCAGTCCAATGGCTGAATCACTTTATTGCCGATGAGAACATTTAAGTTGTTGAAGAGTGGTTGACCAGAATCCTTCTGACTTTTGGTTTTAAAAAGCACACACAATTGTTGATGAGCTGTTATGGACCAACCAATCAGTATGAGCTTCAAAGGAGCAGAAATTTTACTAAAGGGGACATAACGGCGTGAGAGTAGTACAATATAAAAGGATTGGGTGCAAAACCTTTCAATGTTCCACCATGCCAGGAAGGAGGACAGAGCACTTGGATCACCCACCCATTTCAAATATTTACTTCCATGAAAGGCAAAATAATAGAGGAGTAGTTGCGGCACCCATAGTCCCCTTATCTCTTTAGGATGGCATAATTTCTCTATTGAACATCAAGGGCACCCCCTCCACACAAAAAAGCAGACCAAACTGTGTTGATTTTGCTGAACCATGCCCTAGAGAGGGAAAGATTTAACACAGAAAGTGGGTACATGAATTGAAGGAATATAGACATCTTCAAAATATTAACCATGCCCCTAAATGAGAGGCAATGCTGTCAGCAGGCAAGGTCCTGCTGTACCTGTTTCACTACTGGATCCAAATTCAAAGCCTTAAGGCTTGCAAATCTGGAGTGAGTTCTATTCCTAAATGTGATAGAACGGAAGCCCCTTTGAGACCCAGTCCTTCAAGATCTGTCCTTGAACAGAATTTGAGAGGGCCAAAACAACAGTTTTGTGTTGATTCAGTTTGCAGCCTTCCAGCATGCTATAGCTGGCTATTATATCTAAAACTGTGGAAGAGACTTATCCCAGTTTTGGTGCAATAGTACATCCTCCACAAGCACAGAAAATTTGCACTCATATGGTACAACTATAATACCCTTTACCCCTTCAGAGTTGTTAATTTTCCTAGCTAAGGGCTCAATGTATAAATTGAATAGCATGGGTGAAAGAGACACCCTTGACGTGTTCCCCAAGTTAAAGAGAAAGTGGGAATAATACCTCATTACTCATGATTTTCACTGTGGGCAAATACATAATATTTTAATCCATTGAATGAACTCTGGCGTATACCATATCAAACAAAAATCCGATGCTACCTATGAAAAGCTTTCTCTGCTTCTAGGGAGACAAGCACTCCATCAACATTCCCCTTCCCAGATGCAGAGAGAAGATGGAAAAACTTATGAAAATGGTTACTAGAGTGTCTTCCTGTGACAAACCCCACCTGCTCAGGACTTATTAATGTTGTCCACACCTGCTTAAGTCAGAATGCCAAAATACTAGTTAGAAGCTTAATGCTGGTATTTAATAGTGAGATGGGTCTATAGTTATCAGGGACTGAAGGATCCCTTCCTGGTTTGGTAGCACCACAATACGTGCTTCAAAAAGTGCAGTTTCTTAAATATTGTGGGAAAATAGACAATTAAATAGGTCAGCTAGAATAGAGGTGAGTTTGGACTTAAACATATATAAAGGAAGATGTAAAACCATCTGGGCTTGGGTCTCTGTCCTCTGGGAGATGACCAATGGTCTCCAAGACCTCCTGCTCTGATATATGTCCCTTCAAAAGCCCTTGCTGATTGTCCATCAGTTGTGGGAAATTTATTCCTTGCAAGAAAAAATTGAGGGATTCAGAAAAGTTGTCTATCAGTGAAGGGGCAGTATGAAAATCCCCACTATCATAGATGGGTCTGAGGTTGCCAAACCCAATTCAGGTTCCACTAACTCTATAACCCAGCAGGTGGATTTTTGCTGCTTTAGTGTACTAGCAAGAAGCTTCCCTGCTGTCTCCCCTTGGCCAGTACAAGTTACCTTTATTCTCAATGTGGAGTGATTAACTTTGTCCAACAGATAGACAGAATACTTAGCCCCCATGGACTGGAGCTCATTCCACTGCTGCTCTGTTGATTTCTTAGACAAACTTGACTCAATTCCTGAATTCTGGACAACCACTGTTCCACTTGCAAATTTAGCTTTATCTTCTTTTCAGTTGCTAATCTTATTTCCCCTCACCACATAGCCTTTAATGAACCCCATATGACAACCCTAGCAGTTATTGGGTAAGCATTTTCATGCCAAGAAGTCAAAATAAATTTTTTCCATGTTCCCTAAAGTGGTCATCAGTTAAAAGAGAAATATTAGGAGACCAAGTGCCAGCTCTATGAGTACATGGAGACACCATCCAAATAAGCCAGATAGTTGAATGATGTGACAACACCCTTGGATAAATATGCATGCCTTCCACCCTCTTCATACAGAAATTGATAAGCAGAAAAAATTGATGCTTGACTAAACACAGTGTGGCAGGGTGTAAATGTATAGACATTTTTGTTATTGTGTAATACTCTCCAAGGGTCCTCTGACCCAGATCTGATATAAATTCTTGTAACCCTCATTGGGCAGGAGAAAGACCAGCTCTTTTATGAAATGACCAGTCCAAATCACTGGAAAAAAACAAAGTTCCAGTCTCCTCCCAAAAGGCAAGGGATGTCCAGTAGTGTAGCTAGTATAACAGCTAGCAGAGGAAAAAAAGAGGGGATATCCACATTTGGTTCATAAATTGAGTCAAGAACAACCTCCACATTTGCTAATCAACTATGAACAATAACATAATGACCATATGTATCATACCATTCTTTAATCATTGTAAAAGGGGGTTAATTTATTAATTAAAATTGCCACACCTCCAAATCTGCCACTTGATCCCACACCAGATACCTAACCCATCTAAAGCTTCTTCAGATTGCTTAACTGGTCCCTCAGGATATGCATTTCCTGTAGCATAACCACATGGGGATTATATCTATTTAAATGCCTAAGAAGGCAATATTTTTTAATGTTATCTCCCCCCTTAATATTCCATGATAGTATATTGAAGTTAACTATTTAAACTAGAAGGTGTAACTTGCTCAAACACACCCTTCCAGATTAACTGGCAAATGTATCCTCCAGCCCTCCCAACCCACACCTTCCTCCCCCTGTCCCCAAACCATATTGATACTCCCCTTATCCTACCTACCTACCCCTACTAACCTACTGTACATGCCACCCAGGCTGGACACCTACTACTAAATATCTGGTCCATGATGTCTGGGAAAAGCATATCCACTGCAAATAATCTCACTTACTTATCTAACTATCTTTCTGTATCTCTTCTCCAGTTGCATTTTCCCCAAACCCCCTGAAACAGCTGAAACACTCTAAACTCCTCTTTTTTCTTTGTTTACACTGTTGGGAGATTAACCTCTGCTTACAGAATAACAAATATGGGGTCCAAAATTTATAGTCGGCAATGGGGTATACCATGCCCCCCTTCCGTTATTGTAATGGTTGCCTGCTGGAAAACAGTTATTTATATACAACTGCCCCATCGATAGTCCCAAACATGAGAGAGTTATACAAGGTGTAACGTAATTTTATAAATGAAGAATATTTAACTTGATACTAATAAATCTCCATCCCAACATTCCAAAAATAGAATCTCCTAACATGCCTAATGTAAAAAGATTAACATGGAGATTCCTTATTAACTGGAACTTATGAAATAATATTACCTGTATAAACTATACTATCATCTCTTGCTGAACTATCATAATTTTTCTCTGCAGTTGTATGTGAACATATACCCCCCAAATCCTACAAGAGACACTAGATAAGCGGTACTATATCTTAAACCTTCCAAGATAGAAGAAAAAATCCTCCACTAAGTAAAATAACTTGTTGTAAATTAGGGAGATAATAACTGGCTTTCTGAAACTGGGTTGTTGCATATTTTAAATAGCAACAATAAGAGGTCTACATGCAAAAATTCAAACTATTAATTTCTATAGTAAGAAAAATCACTATTTGCTTGTAACCTTCTAATTATCAATACTTACTCTGTAACCACTTGCTTCTGTGTTTTTCACCCTGTAATGTTATTCTGTGTTGCCCCTGAAAAGAGACCTTTGGGGCTCAGTGGCCTACCGGTCAAAATTTAATAAATAAAATAAATAAGAAACACATCTGAACCCTAATTGAATTGAGAAAAACTAAAAAAGAAAAAGAGAAAATAAATCTTTTAATAGTACAGTCATCTAATCTCCTAATTTAAATGTGCCCCTTCCTTAACTCGATGAAAGTGTATGCTATGCAGAGGGCTAACAAAAGATTTTTCTACTGTAAGGCACAGACATCCAACATTTAAATAAAATATATTAGCAAATGCTGATTTTATCAAAAGTACCAATAGATAGATCGAGGCTGGCATAGTGCTTAATGATCAATTCTTTGCATCACCGCTACCCATTTATCTGATGTTCAAGATATCAATATAAAAGTCCCACAATGTGGCAAGAAGAGAACACAGTTTGCTTTACAGGTTAATGTCCATCAAGTTCACCGCCTGCTCAGAAATAAATCATGTTAAAAATAAAAAGAAAATAATAAATCCCATAAGGATTAGTCCGCATAAGGTCCTCTATGCAGTCTTCATAAGTCGCTGATCAGGCAGGGATTTCTCTTCTCCTCAAGTGACTAAAAATTCTCATGCCATGGGTCCCCGATATTTTCTAGACTGCAACATCATGTGTCTCGATGAGGAGTGGAAACTACAACATTGCAGAAATTAGAGATTATAACAGATGAATAATTGAAAGTCAAGCGGCTCCTCATTTAGTAAAAAACAAGCAAACAAAAAAAACAGCTGGTTCTTACAAAAGAAGAGCACTGAACCCTCCCATTCCTGCTTAAAAGTTCAGCGAATGTTCAGCTGCTGTACACAACAAAAGCAAAAAAGGTTTTTCAGTGTAGTTGCTTGATGTGCAGACAAATACTTCTCTACTGATTCTTCCCTGGCCAGGTACTCACTGAGGGTTCACAAAGTTGCTCTTGGGCCAGTCTTCACCCTTCTTCCCAAACAACTACAGGAGGAGTTTGGCTAGCTCAGCACCCACTTGTGTAGCTGAGTCAAAATGGTGAGTTCCTGAGGGGAGGGGAGGGGAGGGTAACCTCAAGTCGAGCCAGGTATAACATGCAATGTCAGATTTTGGCTGCCCATAATCTCGACTGCTGTGGCCAAAATACCGTTCACTCTTGCTGGACCTTATAGGCAAAGTCAGGGACCAGCCTGAGTCACTTCTCTGCCCACTCTATCTTGTCTGCAAACATGGCTGCTTTTAGTCAAAGTCAAAGTCAAATTTATTTAAAAAGACGCCCAATCCCAAAGGCTCTGGGCGCCGCACAAAAACTATACAGCATTTCATACCGTATAAATTATAAATTAAAATACAACATACATATAATCAAAATTACTCCCCAAAAGCTTGCAAAAATAGGAAGGTCTTTAGGCGACCCTTAAAGGCAGTTATAGTGGAGCCTCCTAACTTCAGATGGCAAAAAGTTCCAAAAAGCGGGAGCGGCGACACTAAAAGCTCGGTCCCCTGCAGACTTTAATCTCACTCTTGGAACTGTTAGGAGGCCATCACTAGAGGAGTGGAGATTATGGACAGAGGTGGAAAGTACCAGGAGATCAGACAGGTAACCAGGGCCCTGTCCGTAGTACATGATTGCTGTCCAAGTAGTTGAGGACCTTGTAAATTATAGGCTGCTGCAAGTCTGGCATGGGCCAAATCAAGCAATGGGCCTGTTCAATCATGTACAGTACAAGTCATATTCAACTGTTCCCTCAACTCACTGGTGTAGCATTGTTCAATGAGTTTCCTAATCTGTGCAGTGTTTAATTCAATGAATTAGTAAAAGCTTAGTATTAGTTTGCAACTAGCTGTTAAGACTATAAGCTTTATTTTCAGCCGAGTGCTTATGAGTTTCATTTCAGAAGGCAGACTAAACAACTCTTAAGGAATGCTGTGATATTTATAAACAGTGCTCTTAGGGAATGCTGTGATATTTATAAACAATGCTCTTAAGGAATGCTATGATATTTATAAACAATGCCATGAAAATTCATTGCATAAACACTGCAAAACAGCTTCTGCCATATCACTAAACAGGTACAAGTGAGTTGAATAGGCAGTGAAGAATGGTTGTAAAAGAATTAAATGCTCCAACAATTCAAGTTGCCACTGCAGTAGAATCACACAAAGAAATGCTACACCAGTGAGTTGATGGAACAGTTTAATGTGACTTGTACTGTATGTACTGCCTGGTCATTTGGTGAAGGGCCCACTATCTTAGTACACAGTTTCTGCTCAAATGAAATGGTTGAGTGACCATCCTCTCCCTCAGGGAGACCCAGGAGGACTAGGTTGTTTCTCCCAGGAGTGTCCTTTCAAATCATTCATTTTCTCATCTAACTTTTTTACATTACAGCATAAGCTGATGAGTTCAGGTTCCATCTTGTTAATATGATCCTTAGTTGATGAAATGTGGACCTCCGTGTCTGCCACCCTTTTGGCAACGTCCGTAAGGTTGGACTTCCACTCCCGAAACTCTGAAATTAAAAAGAACAGAGCAGCTTCTAGTTTGTAGCTCCATATACATCTGCTCTTGTGTAATCAGCTGAAAACAAGCAGATGGAATGTCCGATGTGGAGCTTCTCTTGCAGAGCCATTTAGCATCTAGGCCCAGCACTGCTTCTTGTTTCCCCTCAGAGTCTTCCATCTGAAGAAAACTAGTTTCTTGGGGCTTATGCAATATTTCTTCCATTCTGCTAGTTGCTTCACAAGGTAAGATGACTGTAAATAATCTGGGAGCTGAAGCCAAATTGCAAACAATGTATTTAGGAAGGAAACACAAGCGGGTCTTGGCAGAGCTCCTCTGTAGAGCGGCTTACTCTTCGGGCGGCATCATGTGACTCCAGAATAGAATACTTATGTATTTTTTTTATTTATTTATAACAACTGTATTTACAAACCTTTGAGTCCAACGACTCCTTTGCAAAGGCTCCACATCAGGGTACAATAGTAAACATTACAATACAGTAGTGAACACTACAAAATGTTCAAATAAAGAGAGTCCATAGATTACATTACAGTGCATTAACTAAGGAGAGTCCAGATAACACAGTCTAGGGTAGACACTGACTCAGCATTTACAGATTACCTAGGATAAAAATACAAGGAGAAGCCCATATGAGAGAGGGATGCATTAGGGGTTGAGGTGTAGAGCAGATATGGGTCTAGGTGCAGTCACAGGCTGAGGACTCAAGAAGTAGATTCATAAGGTTGGACTTAAAGAGACTGAGCTTGGGTTCTAGGGAGATAGGAGCATGAAGGCCATCTAGCCAGAGGGTGTTTCTGTGGAAGAAAGCACTTTGGCTCAAGAATGTCCTGCAGTGGGGAACTAGTAGGGAGGCCCTGGTGGTGCTTCTGGAGGCCCTGTGCTGAGGGGCTGGTAAGGTAAGATTGTACAGTCCAGGTGGGGCTAGCCTGTGGTACATTTTCTTGGTGAGCAAGCAGGTGTGGTACTTGAGTCTCCCCTCGAAGGTTAACCCATTTGTGAGCCTGTAAAACTCATCTGGTGTGGGTCAGTCTAGCACACCCTATAACAAGTTGACAGGCTTTATTCAGTGCTGTGTAGATGTGACAAGAACAGTGGGGTTGGCAGAGCCCTATATAACTATACCATAATCTACCAGGGAGAGGACTGATAATGATAAGGCTAGGTGTTGTGTCTTAGGGGGAGGCAGTGTTTGTGATGGTATATGAGTCCAAGTCAGGTGTTGATGGCAGTGGAGAGAAGGTGAATGTGAGCATGGTAAGAAAGGGACAAGTTCAAAGTTATACCCAGATAATTAAAGGTGGTTACTTGTTCCAGCAGTGAACATTGGGAGTTAACTCATTGCCTCCACAGGAGCTCTCTGAAGTTGCACCACTTGTCTCCTATATACTGTTAATAGTAAATCCTGGGCCTTTCTAAGCAAAATCAAGCTATAGTTAGCATGCCACAAACAAATCTAATAGCTCAAGAACCGTAAGTGCTAGACACAAAGTATGAGTGGCAAAGTTATTCAGCACAAAATTACATTTCCAGTGGTGGTATGCAAAGAATACTATGTAATTTCATTTTTTTCTATGCTGGTTGAAACAGCAAAAAAAATGTTTTTCACTAATACAGGCAACAGAAGCCATACACACCATACCATAAACAAAAGCAAATAACTCATAAAGTATACATGATATACACATAATATCAGTGGCAAAGTTGTTTAGCACAAAATTACCTTTCTAATGGTGCTATGCAGTCAAATTTATATTATATTCTGTTATATTATATATTAAAATATATAAGCAACTTCTCCAGACATTGAGGGCATACAGGAAGTCAGTAGCTGACTTCTGTAGGTGTCTTCAGGCCACACCAGTGATTTTACTGATGCCTACAGGCATCAGCTAGGAGACAATGAGTTAAAGATGCTCAGCAAGCAAATCCATGAGTGGGCTCTGGTGATGAGTAAAGACCATGATCTTAGTTTTCTCAAAGTTTAAGATTATTCCATGGGCCAAGAATCAAGTTTCAACATCTGTCAAGAAACCCTGGGGGGCATGTTGGAGGGCGTCAGGGTGTGGGTGGTTCCAGAAGATCACCGCATCATCTGCACAGAGTAGGAGTTTGCCAGAGCAGAAGCTGAGCAGGGAGTTAAGAAAAAGGCTAATGATGAGGGGTCCCAGTATGGAACCTTTGGGTACCCCAGAGAGGACTAGGAGACTGGAAGATAAGGTGTAATTGATCTTGACCTGCTGGGATCTGTGAGAGAGGTAGTCTTTAAACCAGGATGTGGTTTCATGAGAGAGTCCCAGGGAAGGCAGGGAACTGAGGAGCAAGGCATGATTGACAGTGTCGAATGCCTTTGTTAGGTCGATGTAGACCAAACTAACTACATGTCTGGTTTCAAGGGCATTGTGGATATAGGAGGTATATTCAAAGTCAGCTGTTGTGGTGCTGTGGTTCTTTCAAAAGCCATGCTGTTTGGGACACAACAGGTTGTGTTTTGATAGCTAGTCCATAAGCTGGTCCACTACTATTTGAGATGGGGCAATAGTTGTTGGGGGAGGAGCAGTCACTACTTTTTTGGAGGGGAGTAATAATGGCATGTTTCCAGAGTGAGGTGAATTGGCTGGGGAAGAGGGACAGGTTAAAAATTTTGGTGAGAGGGGAGATGACCTCATCAAGGACACGGTGGAGGAGTTTTAGGTCCAGAGAGTCACTGCTGTAGTGAGTCTTGCCCAGGGCTTTAGAGAGGTAGCTCTTGGCCTCATGGGTGGAGATGATCTGGAGAAGAAAAAGAGGAGGGTGTTAGCAGGGGGGCAGTGAGCAGGTATGTCATTGGGGGTGAAGAAATTGGGGGAGAAGGACATTGCTGATGTCAATGAAAGTGATATTCAGGATGTTGACTATAGTCAGGGAGTCCTGGGTAAGGGAGCCATCAAATGAGAGTTGAGCGGGGAGGAGGATATGGCTTTTCCACTGAGTTCTTTGATATTGTCTCAATATTTTCACCCAGAGCCCCACATAGAGGAGAGAATTTCATGATATTAGACAGCTTTAGCTTGGTGGCTAGCCCAAATGCATTTATTTATGGCTTCTCTGTACTGTTGCCTGTCCAGAGGAAGTCATGCATCCAAGGCTTTGTACCAGAGATTATCCTATAGCTGCATTTGGTATAGCAGTGCTGGGAGATCTAAGGCATGTCTTGTTTTTTTTTTATAAAATGGGTAGGCTATTCCAGCCAATCAGAAACATAGCTAAGCATGCATGAATTCTGTTCCATGCATGGGTAAAAGAAAGAGCTGGCATTAAAAAGGCCAAGATACTTGTGTAATAGAAAGCTTGCATTTTTACTGGCAGCCATCTTTTCTTTACCCACTCCAGTGCGGGGGCATAAAAAAAAAGAAAAGAAACACACAAGGTGCTGTTGCTAACAACAGTGCTGGGGTGAGCCCTGCCCCAGACATCCCCATAAAGAATTACCACAGCTTACATTCACCTCCCATCCCTGTTTACCAGTAATCCCAGCCCAGATCTGGGACATCAGGTGTGTTCAGAACCACCAGCATCAGGCTGAGGCGAGCAGTGCAAGCAGCAGCCTCTGGTAAAACCTGGAAAAAAATAACAAATAATTGCTGTCTTGGCAGCAGATTCGATTAAATGTAATAATAATCTGTGCTCCTCTGCTGCCATAGCAGCAGCACCAGCCCCGACAGCACCTAGGATCCGACGAAGAAGTGATGGCAGAGCCACAGCAGGGAAGGAGAGCAGCAGCTCGGTGGCGATTGTGAGTGTTCCATATTAAATGCAAAATGTGAGCAGGAAGTTACACTGAATTAAATGGAGTGTTTTCCCCCCAATTTTTTGTTTTTCTACAAGTTCTCCTAATTAGCAATTTTGTCCAGTACAGACATAATGACATCATGATGGCACCATTATATGGTAGGAGGAAGGACTATTTTATCTTAAATCTGCATAAGTAAATGCTACTTACCACATATAAAATGAATTTTCTAACTGTAAAAGTTTTTAAAAAGAAGCCTATTTATAAGTGCAATAAGATATCCATGGTGTGCATGGAATATGTTTTACTGCACGCTAGGCATAAGGCACTTGGCCAGGGGCCTTGTGCTTTATTATACCACTGGCCATGCAGTAAAATGTGTTCCATGCACACCCTGTGTTTTCTTATTGCTTGCATAATCTGTTTTGAGAATGGGGCAAAGATGTCACAGGCAGTGTTGAAAGCAGAGATGAAGTGGGAAAGGGCAACATTGATGGACCGGGCTGTGTAAATGGGGACCATTCGCAGTTTGTAAGATAGGTTTTGAAGTGGGGCAAAGAACCTTTTTTTAGTCTCCTATGGTACACAACTTTGGGGGATGTGGTGGGGTCTTGGACCACCGGCAGGTTACAGGAGAGTGGTTACTCAGGATGTCAGAGAACACCGAGACCTTTGAGAGGTTCTTGGGGCAGCTGGTAAGGATGAGGTCCAACAGTGCTGAGGAACCCATTTTGTCATTAAGTCTAGTAGGAGACTGGACAACTTGGGTGAGATCCAAGGCTGAAATAGAGTTCTTATATGGGGTGGAGGATGGTGATAACCAATTGACTTTGAAATCTCCCAAGACAATTAACTCACAGTTGGAGGGAAGTTGGAAGATGCAGGACATGACTGCTGAGAAGGCGAGTCTTTGGTTGCGGGGTGGAATGTAGAGTGCCGTGACATACAGTGTATTACCATGACTGCCATGGAGCAACTTGACGGTGAGAGATTGGGCTCCGTGGGGGTGAGGATGGGCAGGGCTTGGAGGGAATCCTTTATGTAGAGAATGCATCCGCTTTTCTTTTACCTCCGCCTGTCAGCCTGGAAGACTGAATAGCCCTTTAAGGCAACGGGCTGAGTCAGGGTATCATTGAGAGCCAAGTTTCCAATAAGGTCAATATGTCAGGGGAGTACTGGGCCAGCCATCCTAGAAACAGGGTAGACTTTTTTGTAGATTACAGATATTGAGTGAGCCAAACAGGAGCCCACATCCTATCACAGGGGGAGGAGCTCATGAAGGGTAGTCTGGGGTTTGGATAAACATTGCCCAATAGTAGGAGATGAAGGAGGGTATGATGGAAGAGGGCTGTCTTGATGAGTTTGAATTTTGTGGGAGCATGGCAGAGGAGGGGAGAGGGTTTGGGTGAAGACAGCAGGGTTGAGAGGGAGTGGACAGACTGAGCCAGAAGGGCAGTAGCGGTGGAGTGGAGGGGCAAGGAGTGAGGCCTAGACGGGGGTTGGGTATAGTGTGCATTGGAGGTCTTGCAGGAAGTACATGTGATTCAAGAATTGGGGAAAAAGGAGCCATAGGTAATTGGGACAGAGTGGAGTGGGGAGAAGGCACTTGGAGAGTAGAAGCACTAAAGGAGGGCCATGGTGGGGGATGGGAGCAGTTGCTATCGGGATAGGTAGTTAGGAGAGAGGGGGAGAGAGATGATCTAGCAGTATAGCACAGTGGCAAGGCTGCCAACTCTGGGGCATAAGGTGCGGGGTTCAAGACCCAGGTGAGGATCTGGGGGCTCTTAAAAGCTGCAGCTCTGGGTGGAAGGACATGGTGGAGGAGCAGGCGAGCAAGAGAAAGAGAGAATTTGGGGGGAGGATAAGGAGCAGAGAAAACAGGGAATTTGCTAGCATATGTCTGACCCCTAGTGGTCAGATACGATAACCTGTTAATGGGGATATAGACACTTTGCAAACAGAAGTAGTCATGTGACCAGCAGCCATGTGACCTAGTTATGTCAAGAAAGGGAGGGTCCGCCTTGGGTGCTGGGGTGGATGGGGAGTTGATGCAAAGCATCGACGGGAAAACACCCTCAAACCACTGCTGCAGTAAGTCAGGAATTAGCCTTTACCTTTGCAGGCAAACCCTCTGTCTACTCCTGCAGTAGCTTGCTTGGCGGTCACTTTGTGTGTTAGGAAGTTCCAGTAGGGCACATAAGGTAGAGGGAAACAAAATGAGGGGATAAGGTTACAGGGCTCTGGTAGGAAGGTGAACAAAGAGAGGCTGCCTGACATCACTGCACATGCACTGAGTCTGGAGAAGGCAGCAGGGCGCTACAGGTAGAATGAAAAATGGAGACTGAGGGGAGAACAAATGCTCAGGTGACTAGAAAGAAATAAAATTGATTTTGTCCATGGACACAGCAATCCCTTTGACATGATTAAATGAAGATATTGATTTAAGCCCATTTGTGAATGAATAATATTGTAAGACTGGAATATATAAATGGTAAAGTGGTTTGATGATGCCTTTTCTATTTCTCTTTTCTTACAGGATTCCTGACCAGGAAAATTCTCCCCTAATCCTGTATGCCCACACAGCATGGAGAAGTCAAGCTACATGTTTAAACAGGAGAATTGTATCCTGCACAGGTCATCTTCATGAATGAACTAATATTTCATTCAGATTTAGTTCTCTTATCCCATATCATGGAGCAGTTGCATACCTTAACAACATGAGTACACCCTACTCTTGATCCTATGTTGTATTACTAATTTCCCTGGTTACCAAAAAATCCACCACTCATACCTTTGACACTGACTTCTTGTCAGTCTGGATTTTGATACTCCCATTCCTTTACCTCCCTGTATTTTGATTAGTCCCTGAATGAAGGTTTAATATAATTATGAATAGAACAATTAAATTTCAGGTCAGATTTTCTCCTGTATAGATTTTTTGTTAATTTGACCTGTGGACATAAACTTGACCTTCCATTAATGTAAAAAGAAAATAAAAAATGTAACTTGAGCCTCTTTTCTAATATATTTGTACTTGTGATGTGAATTCTACTGTATTTGCCAGAGACTTGTATTGTAATTTTGTAGATTTAAACTACCGCCAAAGCTAAATAGTGATGTCCATTAATCAATCACTGATTACTTGCTCCATTAAAGCCTAAAAAAAATTAATGCTTCGGAAATTTTGTTGAACTAGTTGAACTCACTTAAAATGCTTATAATTTTGTTTACTAACATACTGTATTCTAAAATATATTTTTGCATTTTATTTTCATCACTGTTTCACAAGTGGTGTCTGTCACTTTAAAACGATGAATACAAATGTACCATCTGTCTGTTGCACCTTAGATACTCCCTTTGGAACACCTGGTTGGGGTCAAAGCACAGGAGCTCTGGTTTGCTGGGCACCCTGCTTGAATAAATTTCAGCACTTTATTGCTTCTAACTCAAAACTCTCAAGTGTGAGTCCTTTTATGTTGGCTTGCCGCACTTTTGCCATAAGTCAACATTCTTGTAGTAGTGGCAGATTTTGGAAGCAAGGCCAGTGTATGGTCGCATGGCACGATTAGTAGGTGCTTCCCGCATTCCCCAATAAAGCAGCGTGATATTGCTGACACGCACTGACACCAACATTATGTAAAGTGGACAAAACTTCTGAGAAAAGTGCCGCTGCAATCAGAGACAAACTTGTCATGCAGCAGCACCAATGACACTCCTCCCGACTAGCGCTTACTGTTTTTTTTTTTTTTTTTTTTTTACTGTTGATTAGGACCACGTTTCATCTCAGGCATACCTCTGACCCCTGCTTCTTGTTATTGTTAAGTGTGCTATAAAAAGTAAGGCATTTTTTTTTATTTTTATTTTTTGCCTGATATCTTGAACGTCCCCCAAATCCAGAAGCATCTCCATCTGAATTGAAGACTGACCTCTGAAACACTTTTGGGTGATACACAGTGTGACGTTGACCCGCAGTGACATCTGACCTGCATCCAATACTCATGTTAGACTCAGACTGCGAATCTATTCAAAATATTTGTTTGTTTTAGTAAAAGTATAATATATTGTAGAATAAGAAATTAATTCTTTTTATTTCACTATGTTCGCTGAAATGGATTTTATTGCAAACTGAAAAGAACAGTGAACTTATGTCTGTTAAATTGGAAATCACTCTAGCTCACCCACTTCCCTAACCCAGTCCCCAACCCTGTCCTGATCCCATAACTGCTTTCTTGACTGGAGTGCAAAGTACAGTATTGTGGTTGTGGTTACTTACAGCTGACCTCGAGGAAACCGTGTCTGAGATACTGATGGGTTTTGCAGCACTGCTGTGTGCTGCTCTCTCTCTCTTTCTCTCTCTCTCTCTCTCTCTCTCTGTGCATCCAACTGTAACCTGACAAGATCCCCTCATGTAATGTCTGTTTCCATGGCAATAATCTATACATGGCCTGTAAGTAGTAGAAATAATCCTAAACTGTCCAGGCCCCAGAGGAGCTGAGGAGGCATGTAGGGTTGTGTGTGCAATAAGAGAGCGTGAGAGAGCTAACAGTGCAGTGTGGTCAACACTCTGGCAATGGTAATGGCAATTGCTCCCCCCTGCACCCCTCCATGCCCCAGTGGCTCAGTGGTCTCACATAGAGAGTGACAGTGAGTGTTGAGACAGCCCAAGAGAAACCATGCAGAGAAGTTGTCTCGTGGTTGGGAGTGGAGGTCTGTTATCCCTGTGGTCATCCCTCCTGGTGGCTCAGCAATGTCTTGCATCTCTCCTCAGTCCTCCAGTAAGCATGCAGCAGTGAGGTGCGGTAGTGGGCAGACTGAGACAAAAACAGAAACAGGCAGTTTAAGTGCCTGTATACTGTAGAAGTGAACTGAACTAGAACTAGAGACAGTTGAATCATTTAAATTAAAGTTCTTGGCAGTGATTGACCTAACACCTTTGAAAAGGGTAGAAGTCTGATATGTATTTGTGGTTACTTACAGCTTAACTTAAGTACCTGTAATTAACCTTTTGTTATACAGATTACCAGCACATTAGAGCATACTTGACCTGTAGGTACTTCAAGTGCAGGGACAGCTTGCATTACTTTTGAAGTGCGGTCAGTGAAAAAAAAAGTGTCAGAATTCAGTTCAAATAAAAGAACTGTTTTTGTGATCAGGGAAAAAACGTGAACATATGAGGACTGCAAACATGTCACAGTTCTAGCAGTGCTAAATTTAATTTACACTGCTTTTGTCTGTTCTACAGTACTCAGATGTTCCCTGACTGTGCTTTAATAAAGAGTGGTTTGCTGTTTAATATCAACAGTGTCCGAGTCTTCACTTGCAGGTAAGGTTATACGAGCAGTCACTGTAAAGAAATAGTGCTTTATCTGAATTGCCACATTTTCATGCTTTGCGCTGTTGTCACTGGTGCCCATACACTATACAAGACCATGTACGGGCATCAGTTAACAACCACGTTACATTCACTTCTCGAGGTTACCATGGCTACTATAAATCTCTCAAGCTTTGGTCTCAAGGTTTACACAGTTGCCATGGTAACCTCTCAAAGTGAATACAGCGTGGTTGTTAACTGATGCCCACACATTATCCTCTATACTTAGGGCACTTCATTTGAAGTGAATCCCTGACGAAGTATGACATCGCCAACTGTCAGCTTTTGTAAATTGCTTACCTCAAAGTCGAAAACAGACTTTCTTTAAAAATGTTTTTTAACAGACTGAGTTCTCCTTCTTATAGCAAAAGCTGTTCAGAAATAATATTTCTCAACAGTGTTATTCTCTAATAACAGGCAGAAATTAAAAGCAGTACATAAAAATAGCTTCGCAAACAGTTTGGATTCACATCCAAAAAAGCACACTACTAACAACAGACTCTTAAAAAAAGTTTTTTTTCCCCAAGTTGTATGGGTTCACTTCTCAAAAAGCCCATTTTACATACAAAAAACAAAACAAAACAAAAAAATAAATAAAAATAGACTTTCCAAAAAATGGCTTTACAACCATGTTTGATTCATTTTCCATAAGGCACACTTTTTCAGACTTTCCTAAATTGGTGTTTTAAACAGTTTGTGTTCACACTCCAAAGAGCACATTTTGGAAAACACAGAGGGTTAGGTTCCCAAAGAGAGAAAAAGAATCTGCACATTTGAAAAAAGGCTTGCAAAACTGCAGAAATGCAAGTGCAGCATATTCACAGTCAAAATTTCCACAGGTGTGGAAAATCGCAAAACAGATGAGTTGTCAAACTCTGCAAGTGCTGAAAATCCGCAACATGTTTCTGCAGCTGCAGAAATAATATAAAAGGCCCAGCAGAGAGAACAACAGCAGGTGATCCATATTAAGTGAAGCAGGAGACTTTGACAGTCTTACAAAGTTGCAGCAGAACCAGCACTCCCAGTGAGGCAAGCAGCCAGTCCCACAACTGGGACCATGGTAGCACCACCTCTACCCAGCAGGACCTTGTACCCAGTGGTAATATGTGTCTGTTGGTTGTGTCTCTGAGGAGTTTCTTTCTCCTGTGTGTGTAGCACACACTTCTGGCTGTTACCACCACTGCCTTTACTGCCTGTAGGGTTCCTTTATGGGCTACACATGGTCATGTGGTTGTGCTTTGTTTGCCTTTCAATGGAAATGAGTGCTAGTTTTGGTGTAGCAACTGACATTAATATACAGTCGACAGGTTTGCTGTTGTGATATGTATCTGTGGTTACTTACAGCTTAACTTAAGTACCTGTTATTAACCTTTTGTTATGCAGATTACCAGCACATTAGACCATACATGACCTGTAGTTTCTTCAAGTTTGGTGATAGTTTGCATTACTTTTGAAGTGCGGTCAGTGAAAAAAAAAACACTATTATTGTTTCCCAAGTGTTAATACACTGCCTTTTGCT
The DNA here is from genome assembly GCA_016271365.2 of Neoceratodus forsteri. Taxonomy (NCBI): domain Eukaryota; kingdom Metazoa; phylum Chordata; order Ceratodontiformes; family Ceratodontidae; genus Neoceratodus; species Neoceratodus forsteri. The sequence continues at coordinate 1,023,324,106 of CM028135.1, read as the reverse complement.
CAGGGTGAGTTAAACCTTACTCGTCTTGGTGCAGCATGTGTGCAATATTTTTTCGAACTGTGGAAAAACGTGGCTGAGAATAGCCTTTAAAAAGATATTGCGTACTTTTTAATGCCATTTTTGCACTGAATTTTTCCACAACTGTGTATTTTCCACAGTCCACAGTGTATTTTTTTCTGCAACTGCAGGCTTCTTGTGTATATGGCATAGTGCAATTATTCCATTTTTTCCACAACTGTGCAACTTGTGGGGACTTGTGCATTTTTCCCCCCTTCAAAGTGTTTTGTGAATCCTGCCCAGACTTTTCTAAAAATGGCTTTTTAAGACATTTGCGTTCACTTTCCATAAAGCACATTTTACAAAATAAAACAGACTTTTATAAAATGTTGCTTTAAATAGTTTTGGTTCACATCCTAAAACTCACACTTTCCAAACAGACTTTCATTAAAATGCTTTAAACCCTTAAACAACTTAAGTGGCACTAGTTTGTTTACTAGATGTTTATTGATTACCATTTAGGACACTTCATGTTAAATTATACATTAATCAAGTATGATATCACCAATTGAATGCGTTTTAAATTTCTTACTCAAAACCAGACTTTCATAAAACAGGTTCTCAACAATTTGAGGTTTCATTCCCAAACCAACATATTTCTATACCCTCAACAAGCAGATTTTAAAACAATTTGAAAAGTGTCTTTACAAACAGTGAGAGTTCCTTGTAAATGAAGTACATTTTTGAAGCAAATATACTAAAACAGTATTTCAAGCAGTGTGGGTTACTTTTAAAGTACACTCTAGAAACAAAAGGAAGTCCTATGAATGTTTTTTCAAACACTTTGGTTCACTTCTAAAAAAACACCTTACAAACAACAGACATTCCTAAAATAGCTTTCCAGACAAGTGGGTCCACTTTTTCAAAACAAACAAACATACAAAACAACTTTACAAGCATCAAACTTTTCTTAAAATTATATTTTAAATGTGTTGGTGTCTTCCTCAAAGGTATGCTTTACACACTTTACAAACATCATATTTTACTTAAAATGTTTTTTTTCTTTCAATCAGTTTGGTCCACTTTCCAAAGCACATATTACAAAATCAGACTTTCCTAAAATGTCTTCTTTAACAGTTTGGTTCACCACCCAAGAAGCACATTTACTAACAGCTGCCTTTGTAAACATTGCTTTTCAGAGTTTTGTTTCTCTTCCTCATGTACACACTTTATTAATAACAGAAGTGCATTAACATGTATTTTCAGCATGAGTTCCCTTAACAACAAACACATTCTACAAGCAATATTCGAAAATAAAATAGGACAAAACATTTAAATGCAGCTTTCAAAATATCCTTACAATTGGTTTGGGTTTCAGATTGTTTCTAAACACATAAATAAACAGATTCATTCTCAGAGTACAGCCACTGATAGCAGCTATGTTGCACTGCTTTACAGTCACAGGATCTGCAAGCAGATGACTATCAGAACATGACAGTTAAGTGTGATCAGGGATAGATTCATGAGAGCAAAAAAATCTGCATGTGCAGGAAAAAAAAAAGCTTGCAAGACTGTGGAAATGCAAGTGCGGCATATTCACAGTCAGAATTTCTGCAGGTGCAGTAAATTGCAAAATGGGTGAGTTGTGAAGTTCTGCAAGTGCTGAAAATCTGCAACATATTTTCCGCAGCTGCGGAAATAATATAAAAGGCCCAGCAGAGAGAACAACAGCAGATGATCCATATTATTAAGTGGAGCAGGAGACTTTGACAGTCTTGCGAAAGTTGCAGTAGAACCAGCATGCCCAGCGAGGCATGCAGCCAGTCCCACAACTGGGACCATGGTAGCACCAACTGTACCAGTAGAACCTTGCACCCAGTGGCAGTATGTACCTGTTGGCTGTGTCTCTGAGGTATTTTTTTCTCCTGTGTGTGTAGCAGACACTTCTGGCTGTTACCACCTCTGCCTCTACTGCCCATGTGGCTCCTTTATGGCTGCACATGGTCATGTGGTTGTGCTTTGTTGTCTTTCAATGCAAATGTCTGCTATTTTTGGTGCAGCAACTGACACCACTATACAGCTCTCAGGTTTGCTATTGTTTGATACCTGAAACCCCACTATGATTGTTTCCCAAGTGTTAATACACTGCCTTTTGCTCAGGGTGAGTTACGCCTCACTCTCCTTGGTGTAGCATGTGCACAACATTTTTTCTGCAACTGCTGAAAAATGTGTTTGAGAAAAGCCTTTAAGGGGACATGCCATAGTTTTCAATGCCATTTTTTTGAGCAGGAATTTTCCACAGCTGCATATTTTCTGCAGTCCGCAGTGTATTTTTTCCACAGCTATGGGCTTTTTTATGTATATGATGCAGCACAATTATCCCCTTTTTCCACAATTGTGCAAATTTTGGGGACGTGCACATTTCTTACCCCTTCAAAGTGTTTTGTGAATCCTGTCCCAGGTTCTTAGTTAGTAAGTCCTCCCCCCTCCATACATGGTAGCTTACCTATTCCTAAAGTGACTGGTAAATAAGGTTTAATTTTCTGCTGACTATATTAAAAGAAAAAACTACAAAAAGTGCTCAGTGGAGCCAGCAGCCAAACGCTCATACTTCCATACTCAGAGATATGCCCCCACATTAGCAGTTTCGTGATGTCAATAAAGGAAGAGTATGGGGGCGTGCTCCATAGACAATATTGTGGGCCATTTTACAGGCTGTTTTAATTCTTTTGCATGCTGATTTTGACTAAGGAAGGCCACCACTCAACTAACTTTCTATGAGTGTTTTTTTCTTTTAATATAGTCAGCAGAAAATGAAACTTTATGTACTAGTTACTTTAGGAATAGGTAAGCTGCCCATATGTTTGGGAAGGAGGAGTAACTTACTAGGAACCTGTTCTTTAATTCCCCCTCCAGACCTTGTTAGGTTTAACTCCTGCACTGCAGGATGTTTTTGGAATGGGCGTGGAGGAACAGTGGGTGAGGTTTAAAGTGGACATATTTAAAGTGACAAACCTCTGCATAAAAATGCAAAAAGATGAACAAGAGACCACTGTGGTTCTTGAAAGAGGTGGTGGAAAAGATAAAGACTAAAAAGGTAGCATTCAGAAGGTATAAGGAGATGCAGAGAGAGGAGGATAGAGAGGTGTATCATGGGAAACTGAAGGAAGCAAGAAAAGCAGTAAGGAGCACGAAGACACAAACCGAAGAGAGGATAGCCCAGGAGGTAACAACAAAGGAAAATACATTTTATAGACATGTAGCAAAAGAGGAAGACCAGTGGAAGGAATGTAATGTTAAAAGGGAAGGATGGAGCTATGCAGAGGGGACCAGAATAAGGCAGACATCCTGAACAAATATGTCTGCTCAGTGTTTACAGAGGAAGGAGAAGGAGGCCACAAAATGTAGCAGGAACTTTGGAGGTGGGAGGTGGACACTAGTCCTTTTCAGAGGAGAGAGAGTCCTGAAGGGACTTGCTAATCTGAAAGTGGACAAAGCAATGGGACCAGACCAGATGCATCCCATGATATTGAGGAATCTCAGGGAGGTACTGTCTGAACCTCTGATAGTCCTATTTCACAGCTTACTGAAAACAGGAGTGGTTCTGGAGGACTGGAGGAGGGCAGATGTAATCCCACTTCACAAAAGTGGTAGCAGGGAGGAGGCCGGTAATTATAGGAACATCAGCCTGACACTGGTGTTGGCAAATTTAAAGGAATCACTTCTGAAGGAAAGGATTGTGCTATATCTTGAATCCATTGGGTTACTAGACCCAAGGTAGCATGGATTCACTTGGGATGAGGGGAGGGTGGTCATGTCAAATGAATCTGATAGATTTCTTTGACTGGGCGACCAAGGAATTAGATCAGGGTGGAGCAGTAGTAGTGATCTATCTAGATTTGAATAAGACTTTCAGCTCCATTCTACATAGGAGACTACCAGATGACCTAAAGGTGGCTAGGCAGTGAGACAAGGCAGTTAGGGGGGGCTAGGGGGATGCTGTGGTGCATAGGGAGGGGTATCAGCAGCAGAAAGGAGGTAGTGTTGCCCCCTGTATAGGTAACTGGTAAGACTCCACCTAGAGTGCTGTGTCCTGTTCTGCAGACCACACCTCTTGAAGGACATACAGAGAGTGGAGGTAGTCCAGAAGAGGGCAACTAAAATGATGCAGGGCCTGTACCAAAAGTCCTACAAAAAGAAACTAAAGGACCTCAACATGTATGCTGTGGAAGAGAGGTGGGACAGGGGATATGATAAAGATCTTTAAATACCTCACAGGGGTAAATAAGGTACAGGAGGGAATTCTTTTTGGCAAAAGGAGCTCAAGAATAAGGGGACATGCTATGAATCTGGAAGGGGTAGAATCAGGAGAGATGTGAGTAAGTACTTCTTCACAGAAAGAGTGGTGGATTCCTGGAACAGCCTTCCAGCAGAGGTTGTGGGGGTTAAAACAGTGCTGGGGTTCATGAATGTATGGAATAGACACAAGGGAATCTTAGTGGACAGGGGAAGGGGGAGAAAGAGCCAGATATCATTTAGGGTCTGCAGTGATGCTGTAGGTAGGGAACAATGGGCAGACAGGGTGGGCAAAGCAGTCCTTATCTGCCATCAAATTCTATGTTTCTATGTGCTTTATTTTCAAAGAGTCCTTAGATCAATGCAAGTTGTGGTGATCTAGGGCTCCAGCAATCTTGGGGTGCATCAGGGACCTTGTGCCCAGGACCCAAGATTTGTCACATTTGCAGGGTTGTCAAAGAGGTGGCACACCTGTGGGTTTGATGGAAGGATCCATCAACCCCCCACCCGGTGCAACATTCGAGGTCCATGAAGGTGTGTGTGGTGGGGTAAATACGACTGTTAGCAGGGGACTGAGGGCAACAGGAGCACAGGGGTTGGCCTAGGGAGTGATGGTGGCATGGCAGCAATTTGCAGGGATGAAGTGGCACCCTGTGGAGGTGCCCAGTGTCTACATATAGCTGATTAGATCAGGTATAGGGAGCTGGGAGTAAAGGACCTGGACCTAGCCTCAGGAAGATACAGTCCTGGCACCTGCCCCATAGGTACCACTGACCCCAAAACTGTCAATGGGCAGCAGCCTACCTCCATGCAGGTGGTCTGGGACCAGAAGACAGCTGCTGTGCCCAGAGACTGTTCCCAGCCACCACTTGCACCCTGCAGCCTGCAGCCACTGCTACCTGCCGATGGTGTTGGGGTCAGAGTAGCATCTATGGGGCAGGTGCCAGGGCTCTATCCTTATGAGGCCGAGTCCTTACTGCCATCCCCCATACCAGGTCCATTTTGCTGTATGTGTTAGTGCAGGGCACTCCACAGGGTGCCAAAACATCCCCCGCACAGTGCCACTTTGCCCCCCTCACTCCTAGGGTACCCCTGTGCTTCTTCTGCCCCAGTACCCTCCTTTAAGCCCCCCCATCACCGCCCTACTCGGCAGTGGCACATGGTCCTTAGACCACCTCCTGGATGATCTAATGGCAGCTCCCTGTTGCGGCCATGGTGGGGCTTGTAGAATAGCAAAAAAAGAGATGGTGCAACCCCGATTTGGTGCAAGCCATCTTCAAACCTGGTGCATCGGCACTTTTGCTACAAGAGTGGCATGGGGGGGGGGGCTTTGCCTCAAGGCATCACAATTTTAACACAGCCAGTGTTTGAAAATTGGGATAGCCACAAACTTTGACACAAGGTGCCACTTGCATCATACACCTTTGTCGCAGGCACCTTGCGTCAAAGTTTTTCATTTGAAAATGGAGCCCTATGTTTCTATGTTTTAGCATGTTCAACAGAAAGTTAAAATAAATCAGTTTTTCATTAATCCAAATGTACTACATAAAACAAATGCTAGAACAGTGATATATACTCATGAAATAAATGCCATCTCAAGGGGATAAAGAGCTCTTAAATACACTTAATTTTTTGGGCTTGATATGAACTCATTGGCAACTCTTGATGACATTATTTCATTGCACACTACACATTTCTGCTATTTATTCTATATATAATGTTGCAAAGTTTATGTAGCAATATAATAATGTTTAAAAAAAAAAACATTTTTTAGGGGACCTTCCCAGTGGTGGTTGAGACACTGGTCGCTACTCCTCACACCATGCTGGTGACCCAGGTTTGGGAATGAGCCTGGGGCACTGGGGGTCAGTAGGAGGAGAGAGGATCAAGCATTCAGAAGACTGTTCTCCTCTTTTGAGAGGAAGGAGATATGTTGTCCTGTTCACTGACTGCCCTCTGGCAGTGGCTGGAGGGCAGTATGGGCTGGGAGGCATGATCCGATGTGCCCATGTTGGTGGAAGGGGACGGGAGAAACACAGAGGAACAACTGAGCCTGGCAGTGCTCAATGATGGTCCCCCACACCCCGAGGGCTGACCCCGGCTTCTGGATTGGGTGTCTGGGGAAGGGAGTTGGCCGCCTCCTTCCTGGCCCTGCTGTGGGGGGAAATCCATGGGTGAACTACCGGGGTCAGCAAGTGCAGATAGTGGCGGGAACAGAGAGAGAGTCCCTCCATCAGCAAGGCTGAAGCTGCCTGCCAGGGCTCAAGGAGGAAAATCATGTATGGAAAACCCAAAAAATTTTTATAGAAAAATGTTTTTACCCTTGGTTGAATTTTGGTACAACTGCACCTTAGTTCAATAGAACTGCATACTTTATAACCTACTATGCATTCATCTTCTACCCTTAGTTGCATTGCAGACATTTTACTGTACCTAATAACCCATAATTTTATTTGCCCCTGTGAAAATGTCCATAGATAATAATGTCACTGCAGTGGAAAAGTGACAATTCCCAAAATAGATTGTATGAAGTATTTAGAAGATGCTACAGTAGGTGTAATCCATCAAGGAAAACCAGAATCTTTTCTGATATTTTCATTAGACTTGCAGAAAGAAAACAGGAAATTCAAGACACATACAATAGTAATCTTTGATTTACAGAGTTTTTTATTAAGTGTATTTTCTTATCATTAAACGAGAACATAAGCAATGCTGTTTACATATTAATGCAATTATAAAATGGGCATGCGTAAAGTCTGTTTGATCACTCCAGAGTATTTGTATGCCACTGTATTCCACTGCAGTATAGTTTTCAGCTTAACTGATGTCACTGGGTGCTGGAAATTATGGTGAGTAATTCAGAAATGAATGTTGGCCTATGCACAACTGCACAGGAATTGTGCCCACAAGCTGGCGCGCGCGCTTAATGCTGTCCTACCCACACACTATGCACAAACACTTGCACAGGGCATGCTGGGCATGGATGTGGCCTATGGACATGCACATTGCCATGCAGAGGACCCTCAGGTGGTCCCAAATTACATGGCCCTGTCCTTTGACCCAACCATATATGGGCACTGGTGCTGCCTGTGCAAAATGTAGAAGTAGCTACTCTACGATGGATGAGGGAGAGCAGTCAATGGTGGAAGGAAGGCTGTGCCGAGGTACCCATTTCACTACCAGGGACTGAAGGCACGGTGGGACTGCACAGTGTAGTGGACATGGCCAATCATGCATAGCAGCTGGTCATGGCCCACAAATTTCACAAGTGGGCAGGTGGCAGCCATGGTCTCAGATAACCATGAACACTGTGGCATCCTGTATGGGGCACAGTCCCTCAAGGCACCAGCTGAGACCAAAGACCACCTGTGTCTTGATACACAGGCCTCTGTGAATGCAGTCAGTCTAAAGGTACAGATACTCGTGGCCATTAAAGATAAGTGACATAAATGGCATGGACTCCATTTGGCTGTCTAGCATAAGGTGGCAGCCATCAAACAGTCACAGTTAGGTATGGGCAGAGGCCCACCCACACAGGGCAGAGCCTAACACCCATTGAGAAGATGGTGGTAGACACCCTCACTGAGGTGGCCCTGCCCAGGGAGGAGGAGGGCATGGACAGTGTGCCAGGTATGTAGTACAATGCAGGGACAAGGGCCAAGATGTCCTTGATGCCATATGAATGCTAACCTTCCTGTGTTGCACCTTGCAGTGAGCCTCCCACAAATCCCAATCCTACACAGGCAGCTGGGGACAGGGGGATGGCAGAAGTAGATGACACCCTGAATAGCCCGTAACACATCATGAAACACAATGGCTGTACCACTGCATGTGACAGCCATCCTTTGTCTCAATCCAGGTACAACACTGGAGTCAGTTGGCATAGCACATGAGGAGACAGTACCAGAGGACACAGTCACAGAGACAGTGGAGGAGACTCAGGGTGCCACTGATGAGCAGATACTGTCCCCACAGGCAGCCAACTGATGCCCATCCCTGTACTGAATCCCTGCAGCAATCACACTGTGGACAGCTGCCCTGTGGCGGACAGCAGGGCACAGAGTACACAGCACTACAGCCACATGTGTTTTGCTGCATGCATGGCCTGCCACCACAGAACAGCCCTGTGACAGTGGGAATGAGGGCCCCTCAAGCTGCCCATCGAGCTGGATATGGAGCCACCCACATGTGCTATACTTCACACTTACCAGCTGGAGGTGTAGCAGCTGGAATGACAGCAGCTCCAGGCACAGTGCCAGAACCCAGAGCCCTGAAGGACCTGACCATTTGAGGTAAGGAAAATGCCCAACAGCATAAGCTGCATCCTTGAGAGGCAGATGGACCACCTACTATCTGGGGCCATCACGTTCACCCAGTCCATCCTCAAGCTGTACCCGGATGTCCCAGTCCATCCTGCACATGCTAGCAGTCTTTGCCCTGAGGCACAGCCTGGTGCCCCATTACATCTTGCACAGGCCAGCTCCTGTGGCCCTGAGGCACAGCTTAATATCCCAGTGCACCCCACACAAGTCAGTCCCCATGGTCCTGAGGCACAACCTTCTGCCCTGATGCATCACACTCATGCTAGCCCCAGCATACCAGAGGTCCATGGAGACAGTCAACCACAGAAGGTGCCAGATAAACAGCCAGACAGATGGCTACATGGAGGAAGCAAAGAAATGGCAAGACCCAGCATCTGGGCACACCATCATCAACATGGCTAGGACGGTAGCTGTCCAGGAAGCAGTGATTCCTGCCATTAACACAGTGACATGAAAGCAAATACCATATACATGCCAGAACACTTTATGCCACCACATTTCACCAACTGATGCACAGCCACATATCACACCCAGTAGATAGCCACATATGAACACCATGTACACAGCCACATATCATCCCACCCCATACATAGACATATATGAACACCTCATTCAACTGTGGGCATGTTCACATATAACCCCCGTAGGCAGAAAGGCACTCAGGTTAGGACATCATCACAGTGTCACACTGGTGGCCCTCCAAAAGCAGAATGCTCCCCACATAAGTGCATAACATGTCATCCATCTGGACAGTGTCTTATCACCATGACCCTGGCAGCCCACCCCCTTGCAGGGGGCACATTCTCCTGTCTGTCCTGCAGCAAGGATAACCATCAGCGCACAGCCATGTTGTGCAACATGGTGCATGCTGTAAACACTCTGCGTGCCCTCCCTGGAGCAAGCATCATTGTGACACCTGTCAGATCCAGGAACCAGAACCTCATCTTCAGCATTCTCATTGTCCTCTCGGTTACAGAATATGTCTTCCTGTGGGCCTCTTTGTATGCCTCCTCCTGTGCACCATTTCCTTCCAGATATGGGGTCATCAAGTATGCCTGTAGTGGGTATCTGCTGTCACCTATGCAGTGGTGTAAGCAACAGCCATTGTAACAAGCTCCAGTAGTGCATCCACCAGTGTTGCACCTGTGCTGCATGTATACTCATCTATCGGCCATCCATCCCCACCCTGCATGCAGCAAGAAGGCCACGCAGCTTGGTCCCATTGAAGATGCAGGAGTTAAGACATGACCCAGGGTACATGGCACACATGTTAGTGATGATACCTGCAGTATCACATACTATCTGGCAATTTATGTTGTGGTACCCTTTATGGTTCCTGTTTGCCTTCTCATCCACCATCAGTGCTAGGATTGCAACATGTATGCAGTCGACTACCCCCAGTATATTGGGCATGTCATGCATGGCATAGAATACCTCCTTTGTGGACTGTATTTCAGCCTCTACAGTGGGGTATGCTATGTGTTCATGCACATGCAGGAGCATGGTGTCTTTTTCCTGGTGCAGTGTCCTGGACACAGATGAGGGACTGACACCTGTGACATCCCCCACCACCTTCTGGAAGGCCCCAGTTGCATAGTAGGCCAGTGAACATAGCACCTTTGTCTCCACGGATATCAACCATGACTGCCAGGCACATGGGGCCACACTGGCCTGGACAGGTCGCATGGCACTATGCAATGGTGGCATGGTCCAAACAGAGATCGCTAAGCAGTGTGTGTCCTGCAGGGCATGAGTGTGCATAGAGGGCCTGAATACATGTGGCCACTGCCTCACTCGCAATGCCTGTTTGCATTTCACCTTGACATCCAGAAGGAGGACATTCAGTAATGGTTCCAGACACATCCTGTGTACCCCTGTGGTGTACTCAATGACAGAGACGCCGACATACCTTCACTTCTGCAATGAGCCCCTTTAACGGGGCATGTTGCTGGCATGCTGGTGGAGTGATGCAGCAGGTGCGGGCATCAGCAGGCCCTAACTGTCAAGCACAGCTAGAAAATGCCAGCAGCACAGGCTACCTATGTTTCGCACCACAGGTTGGAATAGTGGGGGCATACTCATGTAAATTGACATATGTCCGAAAGGACATACATTTACAACTTGGGGGGGGCAGTATGTAAGAGCTGGTAGAGCCGGGTGAGGTATGCAAGCAACAGGCAGGGTGTTAGGGGCATTGCATGACATATATTGTGGGAGCTGTGATGTTGATTTCTGTTCTTTGTTTATGTTTCCACAGGACTTCAGAAGCCATCTGGACAGATTGGTCCTCAGCCACCAAAAGCTGCCTGATGGGGCAGTGGCTCTGGTGGTGGTCTGCTGACATGCTGGCCCCGCAGGTGCAACATTTTCTCTCATGCAGAGTGGGTAGTGGAGACATCTATTACAAAGATGATGACACGGAGCTGTGGAGGGCAGCTGAGTTCTCAAAGGTACGTGTTGTGGGCGGGTAGGTAACTGTGAGCAGTCATTGCACGTTAGTCACTCTACATGTGCATCCCACTCATATCTGTCCTCTCTGTGTTCCACTCATTGCAGGGTATTGTGGTCTGCTGCGAAGACTTGTACTGGTGGCACATGGGACACCCCATCCACACCCAGGGGTCTAGTGAGATCTCCATGGAGGGGAAGAAGACTAGAGCACCTCAGCAGCTGGCCTAACCCATGACATTGACAGCATGTGTTTCATATTTGACCTGTTCCTTGACAGTATTATTTATCATGTAGACATGTACAAGTTGATACTGTAATAAACTGAACCAGCACATATGTCTGGTGTTTGTGTCTTTATTCTGGATGACACAAGCATGCTACTCTCTGTGGAAGGGGGGTTGCAAGAGGAGTTGTAATCCAGTAGAACTGCTGACTGTGTGGGAGGGCACTATGGGCCATGTATATACAAGGAAGGCTTTGTACAATGTTGGGGTTGGCAGTGTCATATGTGTAGTGGTGGTGATTGCCACTATCAACTGGTGCCATTCAGTAGTCTAGCAGAGTGCCACTTTGCCAGCTATTAGTAGATGGCTGCATGACTGCAGCATGGGTGGTTCTGGACCTCTTTGTATGGGAGAACTTTTGGAGTGGCGGTCCTGGACAGCCAACTCCCATAGCCCCTACACTGGTCCATCCTGCAGACCCTGCGTGCCTGTGGTTTACAGCAACCTTCTGCATGGGGTAGTGCTGTGCATGTGGCACCACCCCATGGACAGTCATATTGCACTTAGTGCACGCACGTGTGGGGGGCACGCTGTTAGGCAGCCATGCTCATCTGCCTGTGCATAGTGTCACCACAGTGCAGCTACATGTGGGACACCTATGCACACCTCAGCATGTGATAAGTGCATGACACATGGCTGCGGTGCATGTGTGTTAGAATATTATAGCTTTATGTGCACGTGTTGCGTGCCGCAAAAATGTTGTGGTTCCTTAGTGCATAGGTCCCACCGAGGGGAAAAAGACTGCATTAATGGGTGCCTTAAATAAGGAAGAAACAGGACTATTTCAAAACAAAAACACAGAACAATACACTTGGGGATTAAACATACTTCACACATGCTCAGATTTAAATTATACTAAAAATGTAAACATCACTGTTTATGTTGCCCTTAAGGACAAAGGGCCCTATATACATATGTACATGGGGTGGGAAGTATGTGCTGGAGCCACGTATCCCACCCACAAAAGGCCACACTTGTGGACAGGTGTGCACCTAGGGGTATGCACCACCTGTATGCACCTGTCTGCGGCCTCTTTCCTGGTGTGCGGGAGCACAGAGACAGATACGCAGACTGGGCGGTCATCAAATGGGATGCCCTACCCAGTCCACCGTGGATCCATGCGCCTGCGGGTGCTGAGAAATGGCTACTAACAAAAATGGGCTGTTGTCCGGTCAGCCATCACCAGACCACCAGTCATTGTCCGTGGTCTGCTGCGGCATGGTGTGGGGGAAGGCATGCCTCGTGTGACATTTGGTGACCATGGGGCGGCATACTAGGAGGTGTGCATACCTTACGGCAGGGTTTCCCCTGCATACTGTGCACTCTCTGCTCCCAGTGCTCTGTGACTCTGTGAATGTTGCAGAGTGTGGGCACACCCCGGCATGCCCCTACCTGCCCCAATAGTGCTGCCCTCTGTGCCCTCTGGCGGAGGAGGTTGCATGCCCCATTGATGACTACTGTGGCCGGCCACATGGGGGGTGCAATGGGTGTGGAGTGGCTATGCACCGCAGATACATGTGCGTAGCCACTCTGCCCCATTCATGCATAGGACCCACAGTGAGGGGCTGTGGTGCTTCAAAAATGCAGGTAATGTTCTGCTAAGGAAAACCATAGATTTGTTTTCCTAGTTCTAACAGCCAACTTTAACAGTCTTGTACACAGGTTAGATTCTGTATGTAAGCAATAAGACATGGCTGGGTGTTAGTAGTATTGAGATACCCACACACCCAGAGGCATAGTGAGGCACGAGACTGCAAGCCAAGTGCCTTTCAGCCTCTGGGTGTGCGGGTATCTCACTACTGCCAACACCTGGCATGTCTCATTGCTTATATAAGATGAGCCCATAGGCAACTTTTGAAAAAGAACATTCTAAAATTTTTCAAAGTCACAAAAAATATACTAAAATGTTGCTAAATAATGTAAAATAGTCCCTCCACAGATGATTTTCACCTGTCAGTCATCTCTCTTTCTTCACACTCAATACATTGTGTGATTGTTTGCCATGGAACAGAAGAATTCAAAACTCAGTATTACTGCAATATTAGAATGCCCCCCTCCACCGACACACACTGAATGGTATCATGTAATACTCAATTTAAAAATTCTTCTGAGTTCCACTGGCATACACACAAAAACACACACACACAAGCCCCAAGTGGAGCCAGAACCTGAATTTTATCTGTTGTCAGGTAAGGAGCAGGAATTCTCTGGCAAAGTGGTAGGGACAGGAGGGATATTTTTCATGATCATCAAAGAAACAAGCAATAGAAACTCTGAATAGTACTTGATTTTTAAAAAAGTGTGTGTGTGTGTGTGTCTGTGTGTGTAAAGGGGGACTCATGAGTGTAAATAACATTAAATGATTTTCTTAATTTAATTTAATGGATTTTTTTAGGGCCTAGTTGAGGTTTCTTATATATAGGACAGTGGATGGGAACTATGCACAACCAGTGTGTTGTGCCATTGAGGGGTTCTGATTCACTGTGACCTCGAAAGCGAAGCTCGAGAGGTCAATGGGAATCAGATCCCCAAGGTGGCACAACACACTGGTTGTCCATAGAATTGCCCATTCACTATTCTGTATAGTGGTTGTCCATCCATGTCTATTTCGGACATTGTACTTTGTTTCAGTGAACTTGTGGTTGGGGGAGGCATTTGAGGGTTGGTTGAAGGCTCAAATTACTGACACAGTGTGCTACTGGTGTTTCTGCAAGTTCAAGTTTAAAGAAACCCAACTTCCAAACTTAATTGTACAGGGGAAATCAAGTATGTGGCAGCATTCCAAGTTGTTCTGCTGAAGTACTGACATCACTACTGCAGCAGAACAATATAATGATGTCACTACTGCAACAGAATAAGCATATTCCAGTCATAGAATTCCATGCATAACTGCATTCCATCATACAATATATATGAGTAAAGACTACAGCCATATAGTATATGGTAGAATGCTGTTGCGCATGGAAATCCATGCTCCCAACAGTGTTGTTGTGCTTGCCTCAGTGCGTCACTATCTTGTTGTACTGCACCAAGTACATCAGTGATGCAGCACAACAAGATCGAACGCATTCGCTCATGCGCAATTGAGCGACCCATGGCGATGTGGAAGTCAGCGCACTGCTACACATCCTGAAGTAAGCCTTATTTTAAGAGGCAGACTTGTTTGGGGGATCACGGAGCGCTGATGATGCTTGCCCATAAACTATAAAATAGTGTGTATGAGCAAGCATACACAAACAAGGCAGTTGTAAGATTTCAAGGTTTCCATGGTAATGGACCTCTTGAGCTGCATTCTCGAGGTCTCTGGTTACCATGGAAATCTCTTGATCACAACTGCCTTGTTGTGTATGCTTGTTCATACACAATCCTCTATGTTAAGATGAAATTAGGAATTAAGTGGCTTATGAATTCTGTGAGTTGCCCTGGTTGACAGGTACTTATTTTATGTTGTCTCGCTTGCACAGTGCAAGCAACATTTTTGCGACAGCTTGCTGGAGTAACCCAGGTTGTGGAGGTGCAGTCGTGTTGTGGCCAATGCCGCCACTGCTTTTGGGCTGGTCTCTGTTGGCACCAATGAATGAGCATGCTATCTAAGACAGCCCTTGAGAAGCATGCCACCAACTTGAGAGAATTTTACTGCTGCAATGAGGGAGTGCCCCATCACTGCAGGGCGTGCCTTCCCTGCTGAAACATTTCAATAAACATGTCGACGGGCTGTTCCATCTGCCTCTACAATCCCCAGCAAGCGACTTCAGGGTGCCCAATCCCCCTGTTGGCATATCTATAACCCCTCCTCAAGATTGTGTGACACACTGGGAGCCCACCCCAGTGTGCCTTCGTGTGTTCTGAAGCCGACCATGTCAGCATGTTCTTGCCTCCACCCCACCCCACCCCCATGGTGTGCCACACTGGGAGCCCACTCCAGTGTGGCCAACATAACTGCCTCAAAGTCATGGGGCACACTGCGAGCACACCCCAATGTGTCCAACAGTTGTTTAATTTCACCTGTAAATAAAGAAAATCTTCCCGCTGTCCATTCCTGAAAAAAAAAACAGTCCTTCTTTGAGTCACAGCACCCATTACCCCAACCCATACCCACCCTCTACGCACCCCACTTCTCCACACCCCTCCTCCATACTTACTTCCGGAGCCCAGCGCGACGATCTTCGGTGGAGCAGGACACATCTGAACTCTTCAAAAGCTGACCACGAACTGAAGAAAATCACAGTAAGCTGTATAATGGCATCAATTGGAGGGGTGTCAACTTAGGTGGATATCTTGGCCATTTTTGTGATTTTTGGCTCCAAATTTTCAACATGGGGTTCTTGGGACCCCACCTCATGAACTCAGTCATGGTCATTTTGTTATTCAGTCCCGAAAGGTGATTTTACTGTCACTGCACAGACTCACCTTTTGGGACTGAGTAATGAAATGACAATGTCACTGTTCATGAGGTGGGCTCCCAAAACCTATGCTGCAAATTTGGTGAAAAAATTACAAAAAAATGACTGTGTTATGAGCGTGTGTTGCGCAGTTACCACACATGCTGTTACTTTGAGAATTTTTAATGTTTTCACTCCAGATTTTCAACATTGCCATTTTTTCACACATCCTTATGAACAGTACAGCTGTCATTTTTCACATCCTGCCCTAAATGTGTATTCGTGCATCTGGCATACAATGGCGCGGTCGCTGTGGGAAATCAACGTTTGGGACAGATTAAGAAAATCACAGTGACACTGTTCATGAGTAGAGGTCCCAAAATGCCTATGTTGAACATTTGGTGAAACAATTCCACAGAATGACTGTGTTACGAGCATGCATTGTGAAGTTTCCATGCACGCTCGTAACTTCAAGAATTTTTAATATTTTCTCTCCAGATTTTCAAAATTGCCATTTTTTCACACCTCCTTATCAACAGTACAGCTGTCATTTTTCATATCCTGCCTGAAATGTATTTTCGCACATCATACACAGAATTGCACAGTCGGTGTGGGAAATCAATGTTCAGGACAGATTAACAAAATCACAGTGCCACTGTTCAAGAGCAGAGGTCCGAAATGCTTTCATGAAGTGGGGTCACAAAAAGCCCATGTTGAAAGTTGAAAGTTTGGAGTGCAAATACCAACAGACTCGGGGTGTTAGGGTTTCTAACCAGAGCGTCCACCCTGTACAGACTGATAGGCATCAGGGTGTGACTTTGGATTGTCGGCAGTAATCTTCATGCCATTCCACCCCACCCCACCCTGCAGCCAGTGACAGGCATCAAGGTGTGCTTTGGACTCTTTAGCCCAAAGTTCACCCCATTCTCCTTTACTGAACCCATCTCAACGTCTTTTCTTATGGAATGGGGTGAACGTATGGCCCGACGACCCCAAGGCACAACTCAACACATGTCGGATTCTGAAGAGTAGGGTGAGGTGAAATGGCATGAGTGTTATGAATGATGACCCAAAGGCACCCCTCAATGCCTGTCAGTCTCTGCAGGGTAGGGTGGGGTTGGCGTCAGTTCCATACTTCAATTCCATTCCTATTAGGCATCTCTCTAACTCCTGCACTACTAATGCCAATGCCAGCAAGACAACATTCGGCATTGACAAATGCTAGTTCTTTGGAGAGATTTAGTTAAGCAGGTACACCAGGCCCTTAAGGTAATACTTAGAAAACAGAGAAAATACCATTCAAATGAGATGAAAGGCTGAGTGTAAAGTCTATCAGTGATGCTCTGCCAGTTAAGGTTCCAGTGGGAACAACCTCAAACCACTGCTGCAGTAAGTTGGGGACTAGCCTTCACCTTTACAGACTATCCCTCTGTCCACTCCTGTAGCAGCTTGCTCGGTGGTCATTTTGTGTTAGGGGGCTTCAGTATGGTACCTTTGCAGGCTATGCCTCTGTCCGCTCCTGTAGTAGCTTGCTCAGCGGTCACTTTGTGTGTCAGGGTTCCAGTAGGGTGCCTTTGCAGGTTATCCCTCAATCTGCTCCTATAGTAGCTTGCTTGGCAGTCACTTTGTGTGTCTGACACTAAAGATAAGTTAAAGGACCCCTAAACACAGTTCAACTTACTGTTTTTTTGTTTTAGAGTGACGGTTTGAAATGGACTGTTCAATGCACTTTTTCATCTTAAAACTTGCCATGCTGTTAACATGCTGTTGTAAAATACTGAAAATGGGGTTTGTTACAGCTTTTTTTTACAGTGGAGGTTTTAAATGGACTGTTCATATGCACTTTTCATCTTAAAACTTACAATGCTGCTAAGCGTATGTTGCTAACATACTGAAAAGGAGTTTGTCTGTGCTAGTAATTGTATACACCTTCTTCCTGAAAACTTAGATCAGCTAAGCTGGTTGTTTTACAAGGAGTATGTTTTTACCTTTAGATTTCAATGATCAGCCAACAGTGCGGCATGCACAAAGCAATCTGTGGATCGGCAATGGGCATGTTCACAGATGGTGTAGGTGTAGTTGTAGGCGCACAGGCCAGCATAGGCAATGTGGCCCTGTGACCCTGCATATATGACAAAGATGCCACCGCTGCACTCATGCAAAAGTAAATGTGGATCGTAGGCCAAGTGGAGTGAGAATGGCAGCTCCAAGTGACTCCATGGAGATGGGAGTGCACAGCCAAGCAGCACCCAGGAATGAGCAGCAGGCAGCAGGGCAGGCCCCTTCAGCACCTCTTTCTCAGCTGTCCCAGTCCCACCAGCAGCATGTTAAATCCAGAGGTCAAAAGTTCCTAGTTTGGGACTTTTAAGTGCGTGATCCAGCTGATGAGACCATAGCGATCTGTGAACTGTGTCAAGCACATGTTGGTCAGGGAAAAAAGGGAAGCCACATAGGCACCAGTTGCCAACATGCCCACCTGAAAAACAATCACCCACTGCTATGGCATCAACACCAGAAGGATGCCATAGCTGTTAATGGGACATCCCACCCTCAGCATGATAAATGTAACTAAAAGCAATTCAATATAGCAGGAGGAGGGAGGGTAGAGTGGGTTGGTGGAGAAGGAGGATGAGCAATCCTTTGCACTCTTGAGGAGTGGGTATAGCAGTGGAAGCAACACTCCCAGTACCTTGACTCCGAAAAGTACACCATCACACCCAAAATCAATGAAAATAACTGGTTTCATGCAGTCTGCACAGCGCCAACAGTCAATTGCTACTCCTAAAAGAACAACATCGGTGCCACAAGTAGAGCATTCTAGTTTAACAGCCCCAAAGATGCAGCCCACTGTGAAGACCATCCTTCAGCAGCAAAGAAAGTACCCCCCCAATCATGCTGCTGCATGGGAGTTAAATGCTGCCACTGCTGAAATGCTGGCCAAGTGGCCATCAGTCTTGTGCTGTTCATGTTCATGGAGAATCCTGGGTTCCGCAAGATGACGGCCCATGCCTGTTCCAAATGGCCAGTTCCATTGTGAACCTAGTTCTATAAGTGTACCATGCCAGAGCTGTACGATAGAGTTGCTGATTCCATAAGACATGTAATGAAGCATAGTGTGTATCAGAATATATTCATCTTAGCAAGGATATGTGGCCCATGGACAAGCAGCTGCTATTATTACACCTATTTTGCAATCGCAGATCCTACTTCATTGTCCAATTACTGTCCAATTTCTTTATTATCCCCTTTCTAAAATTTTGGAACATGTTATCTTAGAAACGTAGAAACATAGAAGTTGATGGCAGATAAGGACCGCAAGGCCCATCCAGTCTGCCCATTTCTTTTTCTACCTTATAAATGTGCCATTGGCCTTTGCTCTGTCTATTCATACTCATTTGTATTGCTCCCTTATGCCTATCCCATGCCTGTTTGAAGCCCTACACTGTATTCATAACCACCACTTCTTGAGGTAGGCCATTCCATGCATCCACCACCCTTTCTGTGAAAAAGAATTTCCTCACATTTCCCCTTAATCAAGGTCCCTCTAATCTCATGCTGTCCCGCTTGTCCTGCTATTTTCTTATATCTAAACATGTTAGACTCTTTCACCTTGTTAATGCCCATAGTGTTGAATGCCTCGATCATATCACCTCTCTCCCTCCTTAGCTCAAGGGTATACATATTGAGCTCTGTTAATCTGTCCTCATATGTCTTCTGATGCAGTCCCTGTACCATTTTGGTTGCCCTTCTCTGGACTGCCTCAATTTGGTTAATGTCCTTGTGAAGGTGTGGCCTCCAATACTGCACGCAATACTCCAGATGGGGCCTAACCAGTGTCTTGTAAAGAGGGATTATTACCTCCCTCTTACGACTTGTGATACCCCTACTAATACACCCTAACACCCCCCTAGCCTTACCTACTGCTTTAGAGGTCTGCTTGGATGATTTCAGGTCATCAGTGATGATGATGCCCAAGTCTTTCTTCCTTTGTGACTGCTAGCAACTCCCCTCCCAGACTATAGGTGGCTTCAGGGTTTCTCTTCCCTATGTGCATGATCTTGCACTTCTTTGCATTAAATCCCAGTTGCCACTCTTCTGACCATTTTGATAGTTTATCCGGATCTCTTCTCATTCTGCCCACCCCCTCTGGATCATCTACTCTGTTGCAGTCCTTGGTGTCATCTGCAAACAGACAAGCCTTACCCTCTAGTCCATCTGCAGGTCACTAATGAAGATGTTGAAGAGGACTGGCCCCAGGACTGATCCTGAGGTACCCACTTGTGACTTGCATCTCTTCTGACTGTATACCATTTACCACCACTCTCTGTTTTCTGCCTGTCAACCAGTTTGCCACCCAGTTGACCAACTTCTGACCCATCCCAAGCCTACCCAGCTTATTTATCAATCTTCTGTACTGGAACAGTGTCAAAGCTTTGCTGAAGTCAAGGTAGGCGACATCAACTGCCCCCTGGTCCACCACTCTGGTTACCTAGTCAAATAAATCTATGAGATTAGTTTGACAGACCTTGCTTTGTAAACCCGTGCTGTCTTGGATCCTGTGCCACTATGGATTCCAGGTGTAGCACTATCCTTACCTTAAGGAGCGCCTCCATAATCTTGCAGACTACTGAGGTAAGACTGACTGGTCTGTAGTTCCCTGCCTCCTCCCTGCTACCACTCTTGTGGAGTTGGATCACATGAGCCCTTCTCCAGTCTTCTGGGACCTCTCCTGTGCTCAGAGACTCACTAAAAAGTTCTGCTAATGGCTCTGCTA
This sequence comes from Neoceratodus forsteri, assembly GCA_016271365.2. Classification (NCBI taxonomy): domain Eukaryota; kingdom Metazoa; phylum Chordata; order Ceratodontiformes; family Ceratodontidae; genus Neoceratodus; species Neoceratodus forsteri. The sequence goes on along the minus strand of CM028135.1, from coordinate 1,023,303,600 downwards.
GTTCCACCTTTAGCTCCTTAAGTACCCTGGGATGTATGCCATCAGGTCCCATTGCCTTATCCACCTGAGCTAGTAAGCTCTTGTAGGACCCTTTCTTTTGTGAAGGGAGTAGTGCTCACCTCCCTCCCCCCTGTGTCCATGGTGCTGAGCTGTGGGCCCTGCCCTACCTTCTCTTCAGTAAATACTGAGCAAAAGTATCTATTTAGGATAGATGCTTTTACATGGTCCTCCTCCTCACGTGCTCCCTTTTCTCCATTAAGCTTAGCAATACCCCTCTGGACTTTCTCCTTTCACTAATGTATCTATAGAAAGTCTTGTCACCTTCTTTTACTGTTCGTGCTAGTGTTTCCTCAGTTTGGGACTTTGCCTGCCTTACTGCCTTCCATGCTTCCCTTAGGGCAGTTTGGTATGCCTCCCTATCTTCATCCCGCTGTGTTCCCTTATATTTCCTGAAGGCCAGCCTTTTGGCTCTGACCTTTTCTGCTACTGTATTTGAGAACCAAAGTGGTTTCCTTCTTCTTTTGCACTTCCATTTCTGTCTAACACAATGGGATGTTGCTTCAAGTATTGCATCCTTAATGCTTGCCCACTTTGCCTGTACCCCCTCACCTGTGTTTCTTTTTGCCAGGGCTAGCTTAACTCTGTTGGCCATCTTATCAAAGTCAGCTCCTCTGAAGTCCCATATTTTTGCCTTGGAATGGGATGATTTAGATGTAGTTGCCAAATTGAACCATACCATGTGATGGTCACTGGCCCCCAGGTGACCTTCTACCTGGAGATCTGCGATCCCTTCCCTGTTAGTCAGTACTAGATCTAGGATAGCCTTGTCTCTTGTGTGTTGTTGTAACAGTTGTTTGAGGCCCTCCCCCTGCAGGGAATCCACTACGTGTCTAGTTCTGGCAGATGTTCCTGCTGGTATTGACCAATCTGTATCCGGCATGTTGAAGTCTCCCGTTATCAGAACCTCCCCTTTAGCTATCATGTTTTGTATATCTTCTAACAGTAGTATGTCTATGTCCTTCCCCTGGTCTGGGGGCCTGTAGACAACCCCAGTTCTTATGGCTATCCCATTTCCTATTTCCAGGGTGACCCACAGTTCTTCTGGCTCCTATGTGTATTCTGAATTTCTGTAGCTTTGATATTTTCATTGACAACAGGGCCAATCCCCCCTTTTGCACCTCGGGTCTTTCTGAACAATATAGCCAGGTACTGAAGTCTCTAAGTGTGGTTACTGGTAAACCATGTCTCACTAATTGCTACTATGTCCAGTTTAGCCTCTGACATTATTGCCTGCAGGTCTGGGATCTTATTTCCCAGGCTTTGAGCATTTCTGTACATGATTTTCCATTGGCCAGATTTCGGTGTGTTAGTTGTTGGGTGAGGTTTGGCATTACCCCTGTGCATCATATGGGAAGACAAACCTTTTTTCTTACCTGGTGATGCAAATGAACTGCAAACATGCTGAATCCCTGTTTGACCACTAGCTGAGGGGGGAGGGGTGTTCTTCCCATTCGACGTATGGGGTGCTGCACCCCTCTCCCCAGTTGCTAGTTTAAATATTCTGCAAAGACGTCAAACTTCTGCCCCAATGCACTGACTCCCTCCTTAGTCAGATGCAGTCCATCAAATTTAAAGAACTTTTGCTCCCAGAACTGTTGCCAGTTCCCTACAAATCTGTGTCCTTTTTCCTGGCACCAGCCCTTGAGCCACGTGTTTAGCTCCCCTATCTCCCCTTCTCTGACCTTCCGTCCATCTGCTCCCCTCTTCCAGACTGGCAGGATCTCAGAGAAGGAGATGCTGGACGAAATAGATGATAGTTTGTCACCCAGCCTGGTCAAGTGCTCCTTGGTCTCCACAACTGACCGGCTGGTGAGATCGTTAGTCCCTATGTGTACCAGGACATCAATGTTTTCTCCTGCTTTGTGAACAATTTTAGCAATGTGGTCAGTGTCTCTCCATGCTGATGTACCTGGGAGACATCTGACCATTACCCCTGACTGGAGATGGGTATCAACTCCTCGAATCATGGAGTCTCCTATGATCATAAGTTTTTTGGATTTCCTGTTTGCTTTTTTTGTTTTGGTTCCTGATTTGGGTGAGTTTTGTTGTGCTAGCGCCTGTGCTGCAGTGTCCTGCTCTGCAGTGTCTTCTGCCTCTTTGTTTGATTTCAGAGATAGAGGCAGATACCTGTTTGTAGTGTTTATATGGTTTTTGGGGGTAATATATTGGAGAGCAGAGAGTGATGGGGCACCTGATTTGCCCCTCCTAACCACCTGCCAACCTCCTGGTCCAACTACCCTCTGCAGTTGAGGTTTTTCTGTTGGATGCTGGGGAAAAGGAGGGTGGTTCTTATAATGTATTTCCTCTTGAATATGAAATTTGAGGCATGCAATCTCTGCCCATGCTGCCCAGAGCTGAGCCCTAAGATCTCCAATGGCCCAGCATATAGGACAGTGTCCTAAATCCTGTAAGACTGTCCTTCTGAAAATTGTTCTACAGTACCTGCAGTTAATGATATTCATTCCAGATAAGTTGCTGGGTTTATAACCTAGTCAGAGTAATTAAAAGGAAAAAAAATGCAAATAATGGTTTGATTGTGTTTTGTTTTTGTTTAACTTGTTATAACAAGTTAAATTACTAGTGCCCCTGTAAATGAGCTCACCTTGTGGATGCCCCACTGATCTGCCCCTTCCTGCTCTGCCACAGGAAATGTCACAATTGTGGTACCCTATAAAAGTGTAGTGTGGGGTGGTTGGGGATGGGGTGGGTGGCTGGGCCTTCCTGCCGAAAAGAACCACGGTTGAAAGAACAAGGAGGTAAGAGCAGAAACAATCAGTCAACAACAAATGCAGTAACCCTGAAAGCTTATCCTAATGTTAGATAAAACTGTAAAACCTGTAAAGCACCACCTGTAATAATTTCAGAGAAGATATATGCTGTAAGAAACACTTTGCTACAGAGAAAAATAAAGCAATGAAATGTTAGCAACAAACAGTAGCAATCCCTGTGAGTAAAAAATAAAAACAACACCACACAGTAAATCTGCTTAGCCAAAAGAAGTCTTAATCCTTTTCCCTTGCTCTGGCAAGGTTCTCTACTCTGCCTTTCAAGCAGTCTTGGAAGGAAAGAGCTCAGGTGAAGCTAGGTGCCTTGGCCAGCAAACCAAGCCTGTATCAACAGCATGAAGTATCATGAAGTATCATTGATGAATGGGAGCAAACCAAAGGAGCAGTGTTCATGAAAAGGGAAAAAATATATTGGACCAAACCTCTGAATATCTACAAAAACATAATCTGATTTCTGATTGTCAGCACAGCTTTAAGCCGTACCATAGCACTGAGACAGCCTTGTTGTGATTCACGGGTTCCATCCAGGGTGCCTTTGATAAAGGGCAGACTGTTGCAGCGCTTTTCATGGATCTCACCAAGGCCTTCAATCTTGTTGACAATGGCTTGTTAAGGGGTATCCTTTCTGGTTTTTATTTTTCTGATAATGCTATTTCTTGGTATTATAATTATCTCACCAACAGATCCCATTGTACTCGTATAGTTGACAGTACTTCCTCTCTTGGTATCATTGAATGTGGAGTACCCCAAGGATCAGTTCTTGGCCCTTTGATTTTTTCCCTTTTCATGAACACTGCTCCTTTGGTTTGCTCCCATTCATCAATGATACCTCATGCTGTTGATACAGTAATTTATGGTGTTGGTCCCACTCCCAATGATGTGTTGAATACGGTACAATCTGACCTTAATTCTTTTCAAAAATGGTTATCTATGAATTCTGTGGCCATGTGGCCATTAGATTATTAAAAACAGATTGAAGATATCCTACCATTGATTGTAAAAGCTTCCCTCACTCTCACTGGCATCTTGTCATCAGGTGCGGCGTGACCGGCAGATAAAAAACAGGAAGTTGTTAGGACCTGGTAATAGAGAATTTTCCAAAGGAAATACATTTTAAACAACAAATAGTTGTCAGGGATATGCAGCATATCAGTATCCTTTGGTGGTAAGCCACCTGGACATATGGTGCAGGGGCTTCCAGTGCTATATTGGAAGGTCTCTTTAACTAAGTCAAGCACCATTCTATTATATTTATCTGTGTCCATAAGCCCAATGTTTCCACCTTTATCTGCATGGGTAGCTCCCTTATCTGGATTTATCTTGGGTAGGATTGAGTGGGTGTCAGTGGGACTCCCATTGCCTATAGCCCCGGCTACCAGGACTATGTGTGGGTGTCACTAGGACCCTTACCTGACTTTTAGTCCCCATTACCAGAGTTATGTGTGGGTGTCTGGGACCACTATCTGACTTCTGTTCTACCTCATCAGACCTGTATGTTGTGTTACTGGGATCCCTGACTTCTTTCTACTCTCCCTTACCAAAGCTAATGCATGTGTGGGTGTCACTGGGGCCCTTGTCTGACTTCTACTCGCTATGACCAGAACTGTGAGTGGGTGTTACTGTGACCCCTATTTGCATAGTACCCATTATTAGAGCTATGTGTGGGTATCAGTGGGATCCCTATCTGACTTTTACTTCCCATTACCAGAGCTATGTGTGGGTGTCACTGGGACCATTGTCTACCTTGTAATCCCTATGACCAGAGCTGTGTGTGGGTGTCACTGGGACGCCTGTCTGCAATCCACTGATTTCCCCTTTTCCATAGCTTTATGCTGGTGTCACTGGAGCCCTCATCTGACTAGTACACCTATTACAGGACGATTCATGGGTGTCAGTGGGACACCCATTTGACTGTCCTCCCATTACCAAAGCTAGTGTAGGTACCACTGTGACCCTGTCTACCTAGTATTCCCATTACAGGATTATGTGTGGGTGTTATTCTAGTTTTGACAGTTCTTCTGCTGTTAAAATGACATGTTTGCTCACATTTTCACTTTTTTCCTTTTTCTTTGCAGGCACCTTGATTGGTTCGCTCTTGTTTTCAGAATCTTCCTGGAAATTCTCCATTATTTGGGCTAACTGAAACTGTGAGGAAGGTATGTCAGACATTGTTTACTGTTGATGTCTGTCAAATGGCAGGCTACTGAGATATTTTTCTGTCAGGAAGCAAGATGGCTGCTATTGTCCACTGAGAGGTCAAGGGGTTTATTTACTTATTCACTTTTTTTTGACCAGGTAAGTGCACTAGACAAATCTTGCCTATTTTCAGTCATGACATGGGGGAGGGGGGATACAGATGAATGCCAACTGACCTTGAACCAGATTAGGCTGTTGATGGTATTTATAGTGAATAAGGGAAATTTGTCCAGGACACCGGGGTAGTTCCCCAACTCTTCTCGATAAATGCCAAGGGATCTGTAACATCCACCTGAACTACCACAAATCCAGGCAGATGGGACCTCAGTTTCTCATCTGAAGGATGGCACCTCAGAAGTGCAGCACCCCTCTCATGCTGACTACAGTGTCAGTACTGGGATATTAACCCAGGTGCCAGATGTGGGAACTGAATGCACAGCCCTCTGATCTCCCGGCCTCAGAGGCGAGTGTGCTACCCACTGAGCCACTGAAACTGCTACCAGGGACATTGAGGGTGTCCTGCCTGGTCACATGAAGTTGTGTCAGCTGTGACTTTATGGCTGTATAAGGACACTGAAAAAACATATATTGGCCAATCAGAAGGCAGGAATATTCCTACACACTTAATAAAATGGTTTATTTGAAGACAGTCTGTTGTTTCCCGCAGTGAGTGTAGGTAGATTATAGATGTTATATTCTTTGCCGGTCAACTGATCAACCTCTCCGTAAAATATTCTTAAAATTTGACAGAGTTCACTTGTTTCTGCATGCTTGAAATTTATGTTTAGTTGCCTGTCTTGTGCCCAGTTATTTAAAACATTGATCGCCCACTGAGTCTTTTTTTAGTGTTCTCCTCATCGTTTTGTTCTTCTACTTTTGACAGTTTTTTTGCTGATAAAATTATGTTTGCTCACATTTTCACTTTTTTCCTTTTTCTTGGTAGGTGCCTTGACTGGTTAGTCTCTGGTTCTCAGAATCATCCTGGAATTTATCCATTATTTGGGCTAACTGAAACTGCTTCTGTGAGGAAGGTATGTCAGGCATTGTTTACTGTTGACAGCTGTCATATAGCAAGCTACTGAGGTATTTTTCTGTCAGGAAGTAAGATGGAGGTGCACATGCATACTACAGCCCAGTAATGACCCTTCCACCACATGTCGGACTAGCGCCTTTACATCCTCTAGCCTGTACTGTCTCCTGGCCTCCACCAGGAGGCTGACAGTAGCCGAGGGATGCAACCTTTCTCCCTTCCCTGGAGAGGAAAGCTACCTTTTCTGGCAGCTCTATCCAGCTCTGTCCTCCCCCCTTGTTGACCTATGATGGGTCATGCTCATTCCAGAACCTGGATCATCAGAATGAAGTAAGGTAAGGCATCCAGTGCCATAGCCTTCAGCGCTACTGGGCCAGCTGAAATGATGCTTTCTGATTTTGAACCAGCGTTCTTACATTGTTGATGGAAGAACTACTTTATTAAAAGTCTTCAATTAAATGATGAAAACATTCAAAAATTTTGCTTTTAACACTTTTTTAGGATCTCTTTTTATAATAGTAATAAGGCAATAATATCAGGAGTTAGATTAACAGTTTGTTTGTCACTCTGGATGGGATGTGCCTCGTGCAACATCACATCCATATTTGGTGATTAACTGCTGGTTTATCTAACCCCTGGCCATGCCTTGTTGCTTAAACAGTATTGATCTCGGTACTACAGGACCAATGAGTACATTGGTTTTGCTCTTATTGGAGCTCCTCAGCTGTAGGTAACTGAATCTTTTTCTATTTCTGCAAGGTTAACAGATTGTTTGATGACTGGAGAATTTGTTCTCAGCTTTATGTTGTTGTCTTGATGGGAAAATGAGCTTGACTACTGCATTTAGAAGATGCCCGGAAGCATTGCTGAGTGTAACCATCTCAAACTGTTTGAATCAGTGGAACAAAAGTCACCTGTAAATGTGAAAAAATGTAATGTAGGCTCACATTAGTTACATTAGCAAAAAAAAAACTAGCAACTCAATGTACAACAAGCGTGTTTTGCAGTCCCAGAGATCTAGTTCCAATGGACCTCATAAGCTTCAATGTGCATAGTTGCCCATTCAGTATTCTCTCTCCACACACATATATATACATAGAGTGACTTGCAAAAGTATTCAACCCCTTGAAAGTTATCAGATTTGTCTGGATTACAAATGAGACTTACATATATTATTCCAGTCAGTATTTTTATTGCAAACTCATATGCTCTAACAGCATATTGTCAAAGCCAAATTAATTATCCATCAGCAGATCTTTAAAGAAAATTAAAAACTGGAAAATGCTGCTTGCAGAAGTATTCAACCCCCACACATTAGTATTTGGTAGAGCCACATTTTGCTGCAATAACAGCTTTAAGTCTTTTGGGGTAAGCATCTACCAGCCTTGCACACTGTTCGAGAGTGATTCTTGCCCATTCTTCTTGGCAGATTTGTTCCAGGTTGTTCAGGTTGGTTGGGTGACACTTGTGGACCGCAATTTTCAAACAGTGCCACAGATTCTCGATGGGATTGAGATCTGGACTTTGACTTGGCCACTGTAGGACATTCACCTTTTTGTTGTTTAACCACTCCTGTGTTGCTTTGGCCTTGTGCTTGGGATCATTGTCCTGCTGAAAGGTAAAGTTTCTCCCAAGCTTCAGTTTTTCAGCAGACTGAAGCAAGTTCTCTTGCAGTATCTCCCTGTATTTTGCTCCATCCATTCTTCCTTCAATTTTAACAAGATGCCCAGTCCCTGCTGATGAAAAGCATCCCCACAGCATGATGCTGCCACCACCATACTTCACTGTAGGGATGGTGTTTCTCGAGGCATGGGCAGTGTTAGGTTTGCGCCACACATAGCGTTTTGAATTTTGGCCAAAATCTCTATCTTGGTCTCATCAGACCACAAAACCTTGTGCCACATCTTAGCTGGGTCACTCTCATGCTTTCTGGCAAACTCCAGACGTGCTTTGATATGGTCTTTTGAGTAATGTGCTTCTTTCTAGCCACCCTCCCATACAGGCCAGTATTATGCAGAGCTCTTGATATGGTTGACTGGTGCACCTTCACTCCATCTCAGACACTGAACTCTGTAGCTCCTTCAAAGTGATTGTTGGCCTCTCTGTGGCTTCCCTCACTAGTCTCCTTCTTGTTCGGACGCTGCGTTTGAGGACGGCCTTGTCCAGGTAGTGCCTGGGTGGTGTGATGCAGCTTCCACTTCCTCACTATTGATCCAACAGTGCACACTGGGATATCCAAACACTTGGATATTATTTTGTACCTTTTCCTAATTTATGCATGTCTATTACTTTATCTCTAACTTCCTTAGAATGCTCTTTAGTCTTCACTTTCACACCCTTCCTTCAGATTCACAGTCTGACCAATGGTCATTAAACTGGGGGTTATCCAGAAAATGTGAGCTACTTTAATGTTTCAGAGGTGAGGCCAATTGTAAACCAATTGTGTCCTCGTTAGAGCAATATTTTCATCTGTGTAAACTTGAGCTTCCAGAGCACAGGGTTGAATACTTATGCAAACAGCATATTTCAGTTATTTATGTTTCTTAAAAATATTTTCTAACATAAAACCAATGTCACTTTAAAATAATTATTTTGAGGGTCAGTCTTTTAAATAAAATATTACACAGAACAAAATCTCAATGTATCATTTGTCATTCAGACAAATCTGACAGCTTTCAAGGGGTTGAATACTTTTGCAAGTCACTTTATATATATATATATATATATAGAGAGAGAGAGAGAGAGAGAATAATGTATGGACAAACATACACATAAGTGTGTTTCCATCAAGGTGAGATGACAGCATATGAACCTCAAGAACGGCTTGAGAGGTGCATGCTGTAATCTCATCCACTAGATGGAAACACATGCTGAGATGTGAGCTACCACCTTAAACTTTTAATGGTGGTTACTGTGTATATGTTGAGCGTGTCCCATACTGATGTTGTTTAAATTGTATTAAGTGTTATTGTATGTTGTTCTTTTTAATTTTATGTATTTGTATGTACGGTGCCTCTGGGATTGGGGGCCAGAAAATTAAAATTTGCTTTGCCTTGTCTTGCTTTAAAGGTATGACTTTGGGCACTGGATGGTTAGTAAGCATATAGGTGAAGAATACATGAGAAATTTAAAATTGTACATATTGTATGGTGGAATGCTGTTATGCATGGAATTCAGTTAATACAATATGCTTGCTCTGCTGTACTACTGACATCATTATGCTGATGTCACTGCTGCAGAAGAATCACTTAGAATGCTGGCATATTGTTGCTTTCCTCTATTTAATTCTGTACTAAGACAGCATTGCAGAACATGTAGAGAGTTCACAAGTCAGTTTGATCATGAAAAAGAGAAAAAAAATCACACATACTGTATATTTTACATAATACTACTATACACTATTACAAATAAAGGATGAGCAACTTTATTCACAACCACTGTGTTCTGTCACCACGGGGTTATGATTCCCATAGACCCCTCTGTGGCAGAACACACTGGTTCGGCATACAGTTGATATTACTTTGAGAGGGCTCTTGCAGTAGGTGATTACATACAGGCCTGAAGCTGGTCAGCGTCATGATTCCACGGAAAAATTTCTTGCTAGCAGTCTGTGGTGGGGGACTGCCCCCACGTCAAGTGACCAGCGTTTTGTGACATCAGTATAAAGGGGCGGTCCCCCACACCCACCTTCCAGTTCTTTATCACCATCTGCTTTCACAGCACCTCAGGTTAAGTTCCTCTGCTCATCAGTCATTCATCGGTCTTATAAACTGAACTTGTTTTCTTCGATTTTTTGCTTTTTTTGTGGTTAATCGCCATGTATGTCATCTCCTACTCCTTCCGACTCACATAAAAATAAATGCAGTACAAATGCTTCTGAATGCTCTCTCTACAGAGCCTTCTGCAGCTTCTTTGGCAGGGACAGTGGCTATGTGCTTTGGATATGCAGGAAGCCTACCTGCATATCCCCATCAACCCTTCCCACTGCAAATTCCTCCGGTTTTCATTCCAGGGGGGCCACTACCAGTTCAAGGCCCTTCCATTTGGCATTTCTTATCCCCACAAGTATTCACTTGGCTTGGAACCCTTCTGTTGCCCTGTTGAGTGAGTCCTACAGCCGGAGGTTCTATTGGTGTAGTTTTCCTCCTCCTGAGGTTTTCTTGGTTCCAGACTGCTTGGGACTCATTCTTATATGTAATTACCTACTGCAAGAGCACACTTGAAGTATGATAGTACAGTTACATAAGAACATACCGTAACAGTAGATCTTCAAGAGAGGCTCTTGCAGTAGGTAATGCCTTCCAGCCCTCCATCCCCATTAGCTGGCTCCTGGATCCCCCAGTGTTAAAAGTGATTTTTTCAAGGTTGGGCACTCCAGAGACAGATCGCTTTGCAGCCCCAGACAATTCCCAACTGTTCAAGGTCCTGGTCAAAATAAGGTCACAGTCCTGCAAAGTGATACTGATTGCGCTAGACTGGGCCAGGCAGCCTTGGTATCCTCTGTTGCTGTCCCTAGCAGTCCATCTTCCCTGTCTCTTCCCAGGAATTTCAGCATGTTAACCTCTTCTCAGGAGAGGATTTGGTATCTCAACCTTTGGTCTCTCAATCTCAAGGCATGGCTCTTGAAGAGTTAGAGTTTCAGATTTGCTTCTGTCTCATGGGGTTCTGGATATTCTCAAAGCCTCTTGAAAACCTGCCACCAGAAAACTTATAACTCTAAATGGAAAAGATTTAGTATTTGGTGTTCCAAGAAGCATATATCCCCAGACACTGCTGAATTGTCTACAGTTCTGGATTACATGGTTCATCTCAATGGTCTAGGCCTCAGACTAGCTACTCTAAAGGTATACTTGCCAGCTGTTTCTGCTTTTTTGTCAGTGGGAAAGCTCTCCTCACTGGCATCTCATGTGGTCCTTAGAACCTATGGGAAGTTCTTACCTAAAGTGGTTTCAGACTTTCATTTGAACGAATCCATGTTTCTCCCTGTGTTCTTCACTGATTATTCTTTGTCTTCAGGAGAGAGAAGATTACACAGTTTGACTATTTAAAGGGCACTCCTTACAGTTGTTCCTCACTTATGGAGAGGTGAGAAGGGGCAAACCTACCACTAAGAGAGCAACAGCCAGGTGAATTGTCTCTTGTATACAATTCTGCTATAACAAGCTAGGCAAAATACCTCCTCAATCAGAATACAGCAAGACTCATTAGAAGAAATATAATTATTAAGGTGAGTAATTTTATTTTTTTAATCTTTGGTAACCAGGTAAGTCTCACTAGGAACAAGTGCCTGTTTTCAGGGGCGACCTGGGAGCATTGGGTGGTTAAGTGACTTGCTCAGAGTCACACTGTATGCAATTGGAGGATGGGAGAATCAAACTCGGGTCTGGTCTGCTGGATGTATCAAGCTCATTCACATCTCGTTCCTTTAACCTCTGGGCTATACTGCCTATTTATCTTTGAATATAGAAGCAGTATTATACCATGAGCATAAGTGAACAGCCAATAAAATCATCGGACTAGCAATTTACCACCTGTGTAAATCCACTGATAATCGATGGCTGTTGATGAGTATATCCAATATATCCTCTGTAGCATAGGAATAAATACAATAGAAATAAAAAAAACAACTCTTTAATACTTGTATTTTATTATTGTAAATAAAATGAACCTTGGTATTATCGCAATAAGCCACTCAGAGGATGTGGGTTATCTGGGGATTTACCATGGCTGGCAAGGATTTACCCACTCAGCTGCGCCTTATGGGCAAACCACTCCAGCTGTGGCAAATCTCTTGATAATCTATGCCCCTCATGGCTTATTGCTTGCGTCATGACTAGCAAGGACATATTACACTGGATCAGTTGCTATACATATGGTATGTACTACATGGAACTGCAGAATGTTTGTCTGTTATAAGTCATGGGGGGTGTTGGGTATCGGGATTTACCCCAGCTGGTGTGGTTTGCCCACAATGAGCAGCCAAGTGGGTAAATCCTCGCCAGCAGTGGTAAGTCCCCCGATAACCCATATCCTCCAAGTTGCTTATTGCAATTATACAAAGGTTCATTTTTTACTATGATGAAATGCAACTTTAAAGAGGTTGCTTTGTTTTTATTTTATAGTTTTATTCCTATGCTGCAGATGATTAGACTAGGATTATATACTCATCAACAGTCATGGGTTATCAAAGATTTACACCAGTGGTACACTGCCAGTCTGACGATTTCATGGACTTTTCACTTATGACCATGGTATAATTTTTGTTTAAGTTCATAGTTCATGATAATGGTAAGCATTTTGAGCATACTTTCTTATTCTACCGAAATGGACTAAAACAGTATTGGTAACACTTTTCTGCACTATCATCAACTTCTGTATTAAACTTCTTAGCTTACATTTTATTGTATTTAAGAAGGTATTGTATACATTGGGTATTACAGCTTTGCATGTTCATTACATTTAGGTTAGTCAGCCACAAGTGTTTGTCCTTTCTTGGATAACTGAAGTGCATGCAGTTCAGTTTGCAAGCAGCAGCCACCTTTAATTAGTATATCTGACAGCCGGCCTGCCTGACAGAAGTAACGAAATTGAAGAGGGATGTGTGCTTTGGCTTCATTTTGCTCTTAGTTGGTAGGTGACTGCCTTATACGTTTCATGCTATTAAATAGAGAGCCTAGGCTAGTGGTGTACATATTATTCATACCTTCCTTCTATGTGGTAGCATTGGGAAAGTCAGTGTCAATCTCAGATATCTTAAATGACTTATGTATGTGGTCTTCCCATTCTTGATAGTCTTACCCAACAGTTCTATAAATTCAGCTCCCAGTAGTCATCATCAGATGTTGCTTCAAGAGAAGCTCTTGCAGCAGGTAACAGAATTAGGACTGACGTCGACTGGTGACTGCTCCTGGCAATTCTTTTTTTTTCTAGCAGTACCGATATGGGGACGCTGCCTCTCCCCACCATCATCGGCTGCTCCCCCGATGTCATCCTATCTAACTGAGGAGTTCCCTATGTGCTCCAGTTCTTTCCAGCCTCATGGTCTGGGTTAGTTCATCTTCGGTTACCACTCACAGTATCGATAGCTCTCCTTCTTTCTCCACCATTTTCTTTGTAGTTTTCACAGCATCTATATCATCTTCATCCAAGGGGCACATCAACAAGTGCTCCTCTGGGTGACAGATGGCCCTGAAGGACAAGCATTCAGCGTGTCTCTTCTGCCTCATACCAAAACACGATACCAACGCCTGCCCCCATTGGCAGTCTTTCAACTCCCGAACATATATAAGGCATCAGAATTATTTTTCACATTTTTAGTGGAGTCAAAATTGACCACAATGGAATGTGCCTCATCCTCAGAGGAAACTGACCACCCTCCCACCCACAAGCCCAGGGAGCTTCAGGACTAAAATAGATCCCTCCTGCTCTAGACAGGCCAAGGCAGCCACTGCTGCCCTCCTGCACCCTTCCAGTGTCTGACTATCCAGGTCACCCTCCTCCCCTAGACACTTCACCAGGGGAGCCAGTCAGAGGCCTCATTTTCCTCTATGCTGTTTCAGCACTTGGTGATCACTGTCAACAGGGACAAGTCTTATCTTCTTCGGTCCCAGAACTTCCAGTTTATTGAGGCACTTCTGAATATCACTATTGGGAAGGTGTTTCTTCACTCTAACATAGAGGTCAGATTCAAGTCCTGGCGTATCAGATCTCTTCTGCCTCAAGAGCCCCTGCAAGGCTCCTCCTCAGTTGTTAGGGAATATGGCAGCTGCCATAGTTTCAGTCCCTGTGGCATGACTACACATAAGAACCATCCAGTAGTCGTTAAGAGTTCAGTGGGATCAGATGCTAGACAGCTTGGACACCTTGATCAAGATGTAAGAGCCAATCTGCTGGGAATTACGGTGCTTGATGTTGTTTCAAAATTTGCTGGCAGGTATCCCCTTCCATACAGGAGCAATGATCCAGATTATACTGCTTAGGAATCAGTCCTAATTGTGTTACCAGCTGCAAGAGCTTCCTCTTGAAGTAAGATAGTGCAGTTTTGCTATCTAGACAAAGATTATAATTATAACTTAGATATACTTTCTTAGATACTTTAATTACATTGATCCTGCTCATACTTTATTCTGTTGTACAATCCCTCCCACTAGGAAACATCTGGCAAAGAATAACACATCAGTTGGAATATGAAGCAAACAACTTTATTTCACATTTTCAAAAACAGTGAAAACAAGAAGTTATAGCTGAATGTGACAGTACAGAACAGGAAAATCCAGAGTAAACATTAGTGATGAATCACATGAGACTGATGCTACCACATCAAATGTCTCCATGACCACTAATGGACAGTGTAACGTCACAAGCTCCATTCCTATGTGCTGGGCAAAATAACAATATGATCACTTTAAAGATAGCAACCATTGGCTTGTTGTAACAGATGGCTTTTTAGGATGTAGGACATGTAAGAATGTTGGTGGTCTTGGTCCTAACGTATCTCAGGGAATGACATTTTCAAAAGCATGGACAAATGTACGTATTGGCCCTAATGGTACTGATGCTAAGCAGCAACAGAATTCATTAAGGAAAAAAAATTTGGGAACACCGGAATTCTCATGCACATAAAATTGCAAAAAATATTTTACAGCAGGCAAACTGTCACATAATGCAAAATATAATAGGTGAGCAACATAAATCTGCAATGGAAATAACAAACAGGGTATTCAGAACAGCTTATTACATTGCTAAGTCAGAAAGGCCTTATTTAGGAGGATCACGTGATGCAGAGTGCTGAGTAGAAGTTCCTCCGTTAAGCTCCTGCCTCCTGATCATTAAATCGTCTTTTTTAGACATTTATATTTCTCCATTTCCTCTGCTTTTGAATTCTTCTACTATCTAAACATCCTGGGAGCCTGTTTCGTGTGCTAGATTGGCGGATGGAGGCTTATATGAAGAAAGCCCCGCAGAAACACACACCCCCTGCTACTCCCGAAAAGGCTTCAAAGAAATCCAGGGCCTCGGGTGGGCCAGATAGGCCTGATACTTCGAGTCAAGTTGGGGAACAAGAACCTTTAGTGCTTAATAGGTTCTTAGAAGAGTTTAAGCCCTTTTGTGATGAGATGAAAGAAATGGCGATTAACCTGAAAACTCTCTCTAGAAAACAGGATGAAGTCTCATTAACTGTCTCTGATAATACAGCTCGAATAGTCTCGATGGAGAAAAAGCTAGAGAATCTGGATCCTGAATTAGTGTCTATGCAACAGAAGCTATATCGTCCTCGAGGCCAAACTCGAAGATTTGGAGGGTCATAGCCGCAGAAACAATGTGGTGATAGTAGGGCTACTGGAGAGAAGAGGGCCAGCATGCTGTGGCATTCACACAGAAGTTGGTGGAACAGGTTGCTGGCCCTTCTCCCTTCAGCCCAGTATACATTATAGAAGAGCTCACAGGTCCCTGTGACCTAAGACTTCTCAGATGCTCCCCATCCTATTATCTGTTGCTTTTGAATTTCCTAAGAAGCAGCATTTTTGCAGAAAGTGAGAGTTTTACAAGAGGTTCACTGGGAGAATCTGAAACTGAAAATTGCACAAGATTTGCCTGGATTGGTTCATTTGAAGTGGAAAGAGTTTCATCCCATTATCTAAGATCATTGCTGAGGGCCTGAAATTCAGGATGGGATACCTGGCCAGGTTACAAGTTTTTGTAAATGGATCCTGGTTTAATTCGATGATCCTGAAGTTGCCTTGTTGAGCCTTAAATCAATGCTACACATTTGTTTTCGAGAGCCCTGAGAGGCCCTGTTCGTGGGTTGAAGAGCTGCTTTGAGTCGCTTATTGGAACTGTTACTTTCTCCTTCTTTGAGGAGATAATGTTAACGAGTTGTATTTGGAAGTTCTCGTTTCTCAATTGGACTGGGGATCAGTGAATGACCTACCTGCTAACAGCCTCTCAAGCCCTAATTTCATAATGTTAACTCCCGTTCAGGGCAATGACATTTGGGGTCTCGGGTTGGCTTATTTAGGAACAGAGCTTTATGTCCCAGTATATTCAGTTTTGTAAACTGAATAGAGAGGGAGTTTGTGTTGTTGATTCTAGGACTAGCTTTCACATTACATTAACTGGAAACTGGGCGGTCTTGGGCTTTCTCTGCAAATCATATTTACCCTGTCAGGATCGGGTTGTGGCTACAAGAGGCGTATCATGCATATGTAATCTATAGCCGTGTTGCTCTTAATTCGAGGAGGATCTCATAATCTTCTCACCAGTCCCAAGTTCAGGACAGTAAATTTCCTAAGGAATTCTTGTAACTTTGGGCTGGTAATTTCTGGGAAGAGTTGCTTTTCAGTTTTCTTCTTTTGGGTTCCAGATCTCAATGTTTTCTCGATCTCTGCTCTCAATTTGAGGAAACGGTTATTCCTTTCATCAGGTTCCTGATCTGGTTCTGGTTTGTGCCAAGCTTTTTCACGGGGCAAGGTAACCCCTAATTTCCACTCTGGTTCTTGAGGTTATCTGGCACATTCATTATTATATACATTGGAAGCCCAAGGCCACTCTCTAGTTTTTTGGGGGTAGTTAATATCATTCGCTTTCTTAAATATTTACTTCAGAATGTAAGTTGTGCTGCCATTAGCAGAAGTGCATTATCGGGAGGTGGGAGATGGAGGAAAAGACCCAGTACTGTGCTAAATGTTGCTTGTGGCAGTGTGGGGGTTGGGTGTGGGTGGGGGATCTGGGGTTTTGTTAGGGAATGGGGTAGTCAGGGGAAGGGAATGGGTTAGTGTGGGGGTTGGGAGAGAGAGGTTTACTGCAGTAACCTTTGGAGTAGGGTTGCATGTATTATGTATCCTGAGTGCAGGGCTGAGCATACTAAGTTCAATAACTATTATCAGATGGCCAATGAAGTTACTTTTGCAACTTGGAATGTTAAGGGGATCAGGAAAAAACCCAAACAATATCAGGTTCTCAAACACTTAAGCTTATTACGCTCTCAGATAACTTTCCTACAGGAATCCCATTTATTAGAAGCTGAAGCTCTACAGTTAAGCAGGCAACAGGAGGGGCTGGATTATGATGCTCAGAGATCTACTAACAGTTGTGGGGTCATGCTTATTATTAATAGGGGCATTTCCTTTGTCTCTACACAGGTCATTAAAGACCCTGAGGGCAGGTTTATCCTAGTTAAAGGTACTCTCTGGTCAGTTCCACTTTTACTTGGTAGTATATATGGTTCTAATATAGATGAGCCAGGTTTTTTTATGAGACTCATATCTATTATTCTTCCAATGCTTCCCATCAGTTATTTTGGGGATGACTTCAATCAAGTCATAGATTCTAATCTTGACTGGTCAGGTGGTGGACCAGGAGTGGTCTCTCCAGAGCAGAGGGCTTTTAAGGACTTAGTGGACCAGTGCGGGCTCTGTGATGTCTGGCGCGTCTTATACCCAGATTCTAAGGAGTTTACTTTCAGGTCAATGATGCCCGGCTCGCAGTCCCGCATTGATTACATACTTATTTCTCAGGCTGTCCTACCTGGGGTTAAAACCTCTTTGGTTCAACCTGGCCCTGTCTCCGATCATTCACTGGTGTTATAAAAATTGGCATTCCTTAATTTACCTAATAGGGAAACCAGATGGAAACTTAATGAACAACTTCTTAAAGATGCTAAGTATTGCAAGCTCATAAGGGAGCAAATTGAGTTCTTTTTTTTATCCAACCCTTTAGACAGTGCAAAGCCAGATATTTTGTGGGGGGCCTTCAAGGCTTACATGAGAGGGATCCTTATTAGTATGGTGGTGAGTAGAAAAGGGCACAGGAGAAGGAGTTATTATCATTATTGTCCCAAATTCAGTCACTTGAAATTAATATTTCGCTAGTGCCCCAGATGAAGACAAGAGGAAACCCTAAGGTTGAAAGATAGATATATTTGTACAAGGATTAGTTACATGGATGAGGAAGAAAAGACGGGTGACTACTGGCATTGCGATTAAGCAACAAGAATTTGTGAGATTTATCCCTGCAATCAGGGCAGTGGCAGATGGGTCTCTGAAAGTATCCCCAACCAAAATAGTACAAGAATTTGCTTTATATTATGAAAGATTGTACAGTGATAATGAGTGTCCTCCCTGTCCTGGGAGTATGGAGAGTTATCTAAGGGATTCCCATCTGCCCTCCCTCTCAGAGCAACACAAGGGTTTTTTGGTCACCCCTATATCACAGGAGGAAATTGCTGAGGTTATTAGTGGATTACCCGTAGACAAAGTTCCAGGCCCTGATGGATTTTCCTCCCTATTTTACAAAGTTTTTCGGGATCTTTTACTATGAGTACTTTATCGTCTATTTCAATATATTTAAACGGGGGCAGAGGTAGACCCCCACCTCTTTGAGGCCTTGATTGTTCTTCTCCCTAAACCAAATAAAGATCCTGATCTTGTTCAAAGCTACAGACCTATATCCCTTCTAAATCAAGATATTAAAATTCTCTCAAAGATACTAGCCAATAGGTTAATTGTAGAGCTCCCTTAGCTAATAGGTACGAAACACGTAGGATTTATGAAAGGGCGCTCATCATCTGATCACTTGCATACCCTATCTCACGTTTTCTCGGCTACCAGGGATGTTGAGTTCCCTGCAGGACTGGTTTCCCTGGATGCTGAGGAAGCTTTTGATCGTGTGAATTGGAATTTTTGTTCCGAGTTCTGGAAGCTTTCAATTCCTCTGTATTTATATCCTGGATTGCTATATAAAACCCCTACAGCAAGGATCTCTGGGAACGGGCCTTCTAAACCTTTTCCACTCCACTCAGGGACTAGACAGGGTGGCCCTTATCTCCTCTGTTATTTAATTTATACCTGGAACCTCTCATCCAAAATATTCTTAATAATGCCTCTATACAAGGCATTTGGGTTGGAGCATCATGAAATTAAGGTCACTGCATATGTGGATGACTTGCTGATACATTTATCCCATCCGGTATCTTCTGTACCGCCATGTTGAGTGAAATTGCAATATTTAGTGACCTGTCCAACTACAAACTGAATGCTAGCAAATCCTCATTCTTTCCATTAAACCATAAGGTAATTAAAAAATGATATTAGTCCCTTAGGTCTATGTTGGACTCCCAGGTCATTTAAATACTTGGGCATTAAACTATCCCATAACCCCCTAACATGGTTTAAGGAAAATCTGGAATCTCTCTCTCACAGCTGATAATTCATGACCTTGACAGGTGGTCCAAACTTCCCATTTCATTATAGGGCCGGATCAACATAATTAAGATGAATATATTCCCTAGAATTTTTTAACCTTTATCTCTTCTCAATACTTTTATCCCACTACTCTGGTTTAAAAGTTACATGGCATATTCACTAGACTTATTTGGGCGATAAAAATTCTCAATGAGCCTATTACAAATTGGCAGCTCCAAAACTTGAGGGGGTTTGCTGATTCCGCATCTGGCTATATATTATTGGGCCAGTCATTTAGCAAAATGTTTGAGATGGGTATCTCCAGGTCCGGAAAAGAGCAGCCAGCTTGACTTAGAATTGAATTGGATGTAATTAGGTCTAAGAATCTGGATCCCTACCTTATTCTATCTTTAAATTTCCCAGTGCATATGGTTGAGAATGCCTATAGTAGTTACCTCATTAAAGGTATATGCACAATTATGCTCATTCTTGCACTGTACCCCCCAGTTGGACTTGGCCCAGTCTATCTGGAATTCCCCATTTGTCACTATTAATAAGAAGCAGATTCCCCTTAAATGGTTGTCCCAATTGGAGGATGGGAAACTACTCTCTTTCGTGGATGAAGAGGGGCAATTGTTGTCAGTAGGAGATATTATTAGGAAATTTCTTATTCCAGCTCCCTCTCACTTCAAAGTTATACAGTTAAGGCACTTACTTACAATAGTTTTTGGTAATACCCCACGCTCCCAGATGGCCACAGCCCTGATACCTGAGGTTTCTTCACTTATTGGATCTTCAGGTGTTATATCTAAATTATATTAGGTTTTGTTTTACAAAGATATAGGGATTCTTTTGGACCCACAAGATTCTGGAACTTAATTCTTCCTCAGTATCACCTGGATTGACAATCCTGTGGAGATCCTGTCATAAATATGTTTCTCAAGACAGATTGCACTCATGTAATATCATATATTACATAACATGTATGTACCCAGTTAAATTAAAGAAATGGGGTCTCTTGAATTCTAATAAATGTATTAAGTGTTTGCTGGAAGAAGGAACACTTCTTCACTTGTTTTGGTCCTGTCCCAAAATCTCCCTTTTATAGGATTCAATCAAGACTTCCTGGACCCTTTACTGGGCCTTCAAGAGTATTTCACTCCTGATATCTGCCTTTTAAGGGACCTGTCTTCTATTAGAGTTAAAGTAAGAAAGTTTCATATTTCTATAATTGCCTTATCTGTCAAGAAGCTTATTTTACGTCATTGGAAAGACAAGTCCACCCCAACCTTTCAAGAATGGGTAAACAAATTCTGGCCAATCTGCATACAGAAAAAGCGATTGCCAGTCTTCACAATAGGTTGGCAGTATATACCAAAATACGGGATCCCCTTCACTCTCTAATTTTACTGGATCAGTCTTAATCATGTCTCAGTCTAAAATGCCCTGCAGGCGCTTAAGTAAGGAGCTTAGCACTTAGGGGATACAAGGATTTGTTACTGCAGTAAGGGAGGATGGGTGGGTTGGGCTGTTACATCTTATAAGCGACTGTATTTTCATCTCATTCTCATTGTAACTGCCTTTTATTGTGGAAAATGTATTAATAAACTTTGAATTGAAAAAAAAGAAAGGCCTTATTTAGACCACTCTGCTTTAATTGATCTTCAGATTGCAAATGGTCTTGATATGAGGAGGGTTTTGCAATCCCAACTGAGCTGTGTTAATATTATATCCTATATAGCATTGGAACTGCATAAACGAGTTATACAGCAGATTATACTACAACAGTCAAAGATTTCTGTGTTTGTCGATGAGTCTACAACAGTTAGTAATAAATGCACTCTTATCATCTACATAAAAGAAGGACTTAATGATTCGGTTCAACCTGCAACTATTTTTCGAGATTTGGTTGATCTACCTAGTACAAATGCTTTGACTACAAAAGGCATTGTCATAGCAACATGAAAAAAGCATGAATTCATGGACTCTTTTTTAAAAACATCTTTGATTGTGTTCTGTTCAGACTAAGCGAGAGTCATGATGAGTGCCAAGTCTGGTGTTGCTCATTTACTTCTGGATGATTTCCTGCACCTCGTTGTGTGACACTGTCTAAATCACAGATTGGAACTTGCTGTGGGGGATGTTGTACATGTCTGTTCAGGTATTAACCAGTTTCATTGCTTCATGGATTCACTGGATGCACTTTATTGTCAGTCTCCCAAAAATGAGAGGGAACTTGCTGAGGCAGCATCCTCTGTTCATGGAGAGGTAATAAAAAAATTGGCAGGGTGCTAGATGTAAGATGGGTGGCATCCAGTTTCCAAACTGTGCATGTAGTATGGAGCAGTTAGTCTGCACTATATGCTCACTTCACAACTGCAGCTCAGGATGAAAGCCGTCCTTCCAGGGAAAAGGCGAAATTTAGTGGTCTAGCTGGAACTCTTTTTTCCAATGCTTTTCTGAAGAATCTTGCCATCATGATGGATGCACTTAAGGAAATGAAAGATTTGTGTGAGCTACTTCAAGAACAAACAATGACATTGCTTCATGCAAATTGTCTCTTGCACAGATATACTGCAAGACTAAACAGCATGAAGCAGTATCCCGGTGAGGCTATTAAAAAAGCTGCATAGGCTGTCGAATGTGATGAATTTAATTGTGTTAAACTCAGCACTTTGCAAAAAACACCAGAGATAAATCATTCACAGTTCATTCAGTGTCTAGTAGATAATCTAGAAAGTCAACTGCTCACTTCAGTCGGTACAAGAGCTG
Organism: Neoceratodus forsteri; assembly: GCA_016271365.2. NCBI lineage: Eukaryota > Metazoa > Chordata > Ceratodontiformes > Ceratodontidae > Neoceratodus > Neoceratodus forsteri. The sequence continues at coordinate 1,023,281,575 of CM028135.1, read as the reverse complement.
GAGGTCCAGTTATGGAAGATCAATATAAAGATCTCATAAATCAGCTAGTGGTACTCAATCTAGATGACATAACTTTAGATAATGTAAGGTATGGAGAGTCTGAGATCAAATAACTCACAAACAGGTTCTTTCTTCAAGAAAAGGATACTGTACTTGGGTACATAGAGTATAAGAAGTGTGTCTCCACGGTATACCTGACAAGTTGAAACCCTTACAACTTGCTGTTAACACACTTCAATGAGCAATGCTGAGTGCGAGAGAGGTTTCAAACAGATGAATATCATTGATTCTGCTGTACTCAATCGCCTGTCTGTCAGTCACATTACAGATCTCATTTTAATTTCCACTTGTGGTACTCCTCTTGTCCAATGGAATCCAGAACCATATGTTAAGTCATGGCTTCTTCATGGAAGGTGACCAGCCCACAGTACTTCATGCATGAAAAGAAAATGTGAAGATGAGTTATCTAGTGACAATGGTGGTTTATGGAATCTCTTTTGAAAAGACATGTAGTGCTTAATAAAGCACATGTAGTGCTTAATAAAGCAATCCAGGGTGTTGGTTATGCTGGAACTTAACATACATTATACTTTATAGGGTAAGGGCCTGCCAAGGTTGTCTAACTGCATAATGAATTACTTCACTTTACTGAATTACTTTCAAATCACAGAAAGTCTTACTGAATTCTGACGTATGCAGTTATCCATTCTCCGTGTTCCCATACCTATCATTGTGGTCCAGTCTCCAGATCAAGTAAGGTCAGCTCTGACCATTACCCAGAGGCTTCTGGGTTCACTAGGATTACTTCTCAATCTTTCCAAGTCAGTGATGGAGCAAATCCAGCTTTTCATCTTTATAGGGGCAGAGTTGGACATTATTCAAGCAAAGGCCTTTCTCCCCCTTCAAGGAGTAAGGGCCCTATCAGATATGGCAGCTTATTTCAGACCTCAAATGTCTCATGCAGTCTGAAACTTTCTCCAGCTTCTAGGCCACATGGCAGTATCCACCGCAGTGGTCCAGGGAGCCAGATTTCTAATAAGGGACATTCAGTTTCACCTCAGCCCCTTCTGTTCTCAGAAAAAGGATCCTCTCACCAAGTTGATTCCAGTAACTCGAACACTTGTCCACACTCTCCAATAGTGGTTGGAGGATGACACTCTCAGGCAGTGTGTTCCATTCCTTCACCAGTCACTCTAAGTGATTTTCACCACATATGCCTCCTTTTGGGTTTGGGAGCTTATTTGAGGAGCCTCACTGCTCAAGGCACATGGTCACAGTAGAAGTCTCTCCTTCACATCAATCTACTAGAACTCAAGGCTGAGCTTCTGGCCCTTCAGGCCTTCTCAAACATGGCACAGGGAAGGTGGTGCAGGTCAGGACAGACAATACCACCACTATGTACTACATAATCAAGCAAGGAGGCACTCAGTCAATGGTCTTGTGCACAGAAGCAATGAAGGTATGGACTATGGCTTATTTCCTTCATAGCTTCATAGCATGCATCTTCCAGGAAGGACAATGTACGGGCACTTTTCACAGCAGGATCTCTCAGGGTCACCAAGAGTAATCCCTGAACCACCAGATTCCTCACATTATTTTCAGGAGGTAGGGCACTCCAGAGATGGATCTCTTTGCAGCCTCAGACAATCAACAGCTTCCCCTGCTCTGCTGCAGACATCCACGTCTGGTGTCTATGCCTCATGATGCTCTACTGTTGGATTGCACAAACAGGTTCCTGTATGCCTTCCCCCCTTTGCTCTTCTCTTTTGAGTACTGATAAAAAGCTGGTGTCAGACCTGTACACTTATATTGGTGGCACTAGGTTGGGCAAGGCAACTTTTGTATCCTCTCTTACTGTCCCTATCAGTCACAATTCCCCTTTGCCTTCCCATGAGGCACGACACCCTAACCTTCTCTTAGAAGAGGATTAATTGTCCAGATCTCAGTTCTCTGAGGCTAAAGGCCTGGATCTTTAAGTGTAGGAGTAAGCAGGCTTGCATCTTTCACAAGGGGTCTTGGATGTTTTTAAGGTCTCTAGGAATCCTTCCACCAGAAAGGCTTATGATTCCAAGTGGAACATATTCAGCATTTAGTATTATCAGAGAAATGAACAGCCATATTCCGCTGACCTATCTATAACTCTGGACTATTTGGTCCATTTTTATGGCCTAGGCATTAGGCCGGCCACTGTTAAGGTTCACTTGACAGCTGTATCTACTTTTCTTTCTGCAAAGAAGGAATCTTCCCTTGCATTTCACTGTCTTTAGTAAATTTTTCAAAGGTTTGATACATCTTAACCCTCCCTTTAAGGAACCAACTCTGATCTGGGGAGATCAGAAGGCTGTGGGTTCTATCCCCACACCAGGCATATGGGTTAATATCCAAATACTGACACTGCAATGCAGCATGAAGGTGAGTGTTGCACACAAGAGGTACTGTCTTTTGTATTAAGTCTTGCTTTTGGTTTGCTATGACAAACTGGGTAAAGAACCATAACTGGGATGAAGTTCTCACCACACTATGATATCCCTCTGCTCAAAACATGTAACGTAGCTAGTTGGAAAACTCTTGATACATGCACTAAGTAGCACTACATTGTTATCTAGCATCACCTAATATTTATTATTATGATATTTGCTCATAATAATTTGGCAGTTACATAGACGGTACAAACAACAGTGATTTGATAACCAAGCTTGAGCCTGTTTAATGTTCCACTGTTACCACTTAGGCTTTAAGTCTCTTCTCTCCAGGGCAGTTCAACTGAGAAGGCTAACTGCATAAGTCAAAGTACAGTTAAATTCCACTGGAAGATGCAATATTGCTATGGTGATTGATTCCATCTTACAGGACAGTGGTTGTTGTAAGCATTCCATTATTGTTATACCATTGCTATGACAAACTTCAGAAGGGTTAACAACTTGGTGATGTTCTAGTGATGGCATGACAAGGTTCTAATTTGCTTGATGCCAGTTAATATTAAGGACTCCCCATACATATTACAGTGTTAAGCCTTGTTCAGCATACTGTATAATAAGGCTATACATTTATCTATATATTACTATCAGACTAACATTGTTTGACCAAGAGTAGCACACTAAGCCAAAGCTTATTTAACTGACTTGCACAGGATCACACAGTATGCACACAGGCGGCTGTGAGATTGAAACACAGGTCTCCAGATCTTCAACTCAGAGCCTTAACACTGCTATACTGCCTCCTGTGATGGCCTAATCAGGGCTGATCTCACACCATTCATTCTATAGTTCTGTTAATGTTGATATTGTCAGCAATTTTCCTCTGCACCCTAGAAGAAAGAATAAAAATTATTTCAGAAATGTTTGATTTCTTGTATTATCACAGCAGTTCTTTATATGTGTATACTATAAATGTTATAAATGGCTACTTTTACTTATCAATTAAAAAAAGTTCCAGAAAAGCAGTAGGTGGTTAACTATACAATGTGCCATGCTATGATCACAGAAACTACTCATTCTGCCAGTGTTTGTACAGTGAAAATAAAAATAAAAACATCTGAAAACATTATGCAGAGGACACATTAGATGATCATATCTATTAACAGTTCATATTTTTTCCAGTTAATGGATTGTAAAAGGTTGACAGCATGGCATTGTCTGCAACACAAAAGCTGCATTAAAAAAAAAGGGTTTACTGTGTGGTTAACCTTGACTGATGGCATTTTTTATTGATGGCGTACGTTACAATACACAGACAATACTGGATGGGCAACTATTCACACCCATTGTTTGCTATCACAGCAGGGTTCTAATTCCTTATGACATCAGGAGCAGAGATTGATAGGTCCATTGGAATCAGAACCCAGAGGAGGAAAAGCATGTTGATTGTGCATAGAGATGCTCTTCTTGTATTTTGACAGTCATGCACAACAGGGCATGGGTTATTGGAGGATTTACCAATGCCTTGTGTGGTGTGCCATGAGGCACAGCCCAGTGATGTAAGCACACAAGGGGTGGGTAAATCCCCCTATGACCCATACCCTGTTGTTCCTTACTATGATTATACAATGGACCCATGTGTGAAATACATTTAAAATGTGTTTAATTATGCTTCTTATGCAATTTCTCATCTGTGGGTTATTGGAGAAAAATTCACACTGTCATATGATGTGCTTGCCAATGAGGATACAGGATTTTCATAAACATAGAGGATTGTGTATGAGCTTTCATACATAACAAAAATATCTTGTATCGATAGGTTTCCATGGTAACAGATGACCTTGCGAGCGTAGATCAAGAGGTGCTCTGTTACAAAGGAACCTCAAGGTACATGAATTTCCTCATTTGTGTATGAGTATTCATACACAGTCTTTTACAGTGTATGGCAAGCCACAGCATAGAAAATCACACTAAACCAGCTGGAGAAGGCAACAGAGAATATAAATTTAGCATTTTTTTTAACTGACACAGTGCTTCAGATATTTCTGCAAGTTCAAGTTTAAAGAAACAACAACTTCCAGCTTAACTGGATTGAGGAAAGCAACTATGTGGCAGCATTCCAAGTTGTTATGCTGCAGTAGTGATATAGCTAGTGCAGCATAACAGCTGTGATGACATCGCTACTGTAGCATAACAACATTCTACCATAAGCTATAATTGTATAATACTGTATGAGATATATGTGTGTTTGACTCTTTTTGATTTCAATATGAAATTAACTCATGCAGTCTGTATAGGTTGCAGAATGCTGTTCTACGACAGTAGGGTAGAATCGCATCCCATGACCTTTGAAATGTACAGTGTCATTTTAAACGGATGAAATTCTATACTGAAAAACACAAAAGTATACATAGTTAACATATCCCATTTTCTAAATGTTTTGTTTTGAGAAATATTAATTGGGCAGGCCTGGTGGCGCTGAGGGTTGAGGCGCTGAATGTCACATCTCGCACCATGCCAGTGATCCAGTTTTGGGAACGGACTCGGGTCACTGGGATTGGTAGGGGAGAGGAAGGACTGAGCATCCCACAGCAGCTCTTCTTCCTCTGGGATGGGACAGGGTACTGCAGCACACTGTAGCAGTGACTGTCAGAGACCAGTAGCACTACAGAAGTGAGCAATAGCAAGGGGGGATCATGGAGATCAGCCCCGCATGGAGGATAATGACATGTATGATAAAAAATATATATGTATATATTAGTTGCATTTGTAAGAAAAGTTCATGTTTGTCACCAGCACCATGAGGTGAAAAAATTGGTATAAAAAATTGTGTCTTAACATATTTGAAAGTCGAATTACTTTCTTTTGTGGATGAACAAAATATATTTCTGATTAATTGTATGTTTCTGTATGTTTTTTCCAGCTGAAAATATGTCATTTAATGAGTGCTATGCCACACTCCAGGCATGAATATACTGGGAAGGAATGCATGTTCCTTGTGCCTCACAATGCACCAGTTGCATGCATTAAGGTCTACTGTACACACGGTGTGCCATGAGTTATATCTTAGTTACTAGCTATCTCTTTGGTTCCCTATTATTTCTTAACTGTATTATGTATTCATCAGTCTTATGCCATATAAGGATACCCAGTGTGTGTACCAAAAATGTTGGGTGGGGAGGAGTGCATATGATGTTCTTGCAGACTAAAAATGTGAATCTTAACACCAGCTGCATACATCCCATTTCATGTTAAATATGTTAAGTTATTAACCTATATCAACTTTTTTTGAGGAAGACAGATTGCTAAAATATAACTTGAAAGTATTCAGTTTACAAAACAGATTGTGATCCAGAACTCTCTAAAATGCACCAAATCGACAGTGAGGGGGACAGAGAGAGAGAGAGAGAGAGAAATAAAAAAATAAGTTAAATGTGGAACATATATTAATATGGAAAAACATAATGAAATACACATTTTGTATATCCCAATAAAGCATCAAACAACAGCAAAAAGTTAATTTCTATAAAAGAAATGAACTAGTCAAACATCACCTGTTTGACTTCTGAAGGACCAAAGAGAATAGAGGGTTAATCGTGGACTTCAGGAAAAAAACAATTTAAAATACCATGGAACAGGTAAATTAGATAACAGTATGTTATTTAAAGATAATGAACCTGCTACTCAAACTGGAAAACATTGCCGACAACACTGTGTCATCAAACTCTCCCTTCTGCTTGATGACAGGATTATGTGAGGGAAAACATAAAAGTTACAGAAATAGGAGGGGAGCAGGAAGGAACAGAGGTACTATGAGTCAAGCTGGAGACATGGAAGGGGTTGCTATTCATTCAAGAGTGATATACAGACCTCCAGCACAGGGGAAAGAGGTGTCTAAGGATATGTTGGAATCAATCCAAAGGATGGCAAGCAAGGGAGAGGTATTGTTGGTGGGGGACTTCAATCTACTGGACATGAATTGGAGCCTCCCAGCAGCAGCAGCAGTTAGAAGTAAGGACATCCTGGATTAGCTGGCCCGGTGGAACTGAGGGTTTAGGCACTGGATGCCACAACTCATGTTATGCCAGTGATCTGGGTTCAGGAACACACCCAACCTGTCAGGGGTTGGCTGGGGAGAGAGTGGATTGAGCATCTGATGGACTGTTCTCCTCTCCCTGGCATGGGTTCAGGGCTTACACCACTCTGCAGTGGCTCCTGATGAAAGTCGGGGACATTGCAGGTGCAGGTGTGATCAGAATGGATGTCGGCGTGCTGTGGCTAGACATCATTGCATGCCCGTACTTTGGGGAAAATGTTCATAGGAAAATGGTGGTAAGTTATGAAGGCTTGATGGATGGGTCTCTCTTCATCCAGGAGATTCATCTGGAATCACACTCTGGTATTAGATCTGGGCCTGGCAGGGGGAGTGGTGACTCCTCTGCAGGTACTGTGCTTTCTAGCCAGATGTGAGTGAGCTGGCAAGTTGAATGGAGAGAGTGGAAGGCAGTCAGATGACAGGCAGACCGAGCTGAGGGATTAAGAAACAAACAAACAAAAAAGGACATCCTGGACTCCTTGCAAGGGACTTTCCTTGGGTAACTAGTTAAGGGACTTACTCATGGGGGGGCAATACTGGACCTGGTACTGACAAACGGGTACAGTGTTGCTGGTGCCATGGTGGGTTGCCACCTCAGGGCCAGTTCATCACATGGTGTGGTTCAATATAAGACCTGGGCCAGAATCAACTCACACTAAAACAGGGGTCCGGGATTTCAGAAGTCTGATTTTAAGAAAATAGAAAAATGCCTCAGGGATGCCCTAGTGGGGATAGGGAAACTGGGTGCAGTCTAGAAGCAGCAGACAAGAATAAAGGAGAGTACTGAGAAGGCAACAAACCTATGTTGTCAGGAAGGTTAACAAGGGCAAGAGAAAAAGAGACCTCTATGGTTCTCTGAAGTAGTAGCAGAGAAAGTAAGGGCAAGAGGCCAGAAGAGGAAGGATCCACATTAATTTCAGTGCAGTGCAGCAACTGCTCATTGCTGTTTTTGTTTTAAACCTAGATTTGTGTTCTTTTAGTGGTGCTATTATTTCTTTGCTGTCTTTATTTGGAATTGTTTTAGGGCTGTTGAAAATTTGAAACCTAGTTTGGTGTGCTTTTAGTGGTTCTGCTATTCCTTTGCTGTCTTTACCTGGAATTGTTTTGGGTGGCTGTTGAAAATTTGAAACCTAGCTTGGTGTGCTTTAGTGGTGCTGTTTTCCTTTGCTGTCTTTATTTGATGCACATTTTGTCCACCCTCCTTCCCCACCCACTCTTAATTAAATGCCTGTTAAATCTGATTGACAGGAGCCACATGAGAGAATAGTAGGGGTTGTCGAGTAGGAGGGCATAAGTGGGAGGAAGCCCACACACGGCACAAGTGTTTTAACTCATTTTTTGTTACTTCCTTCTTTAAAAAAAGTATCTGAGGATCAATGGCAGGATTTTCAGGACAGTAATTTAATAAAGAGGGAACTAGAAGGAGAGCTTCAGTAACAGACAACTACTGGAATAGCAGTATAAGTGCCGTATAATGTGGGGAGTGGTGCAATGCAGAGGATGCGGAGCATCCCTATTCAGGCAGACATTCTGGATGCTGAGGCGCTGCCCCAAGGGTCGATCTTAACATTGTTTTACTAGCCCAACCCCTATTGAAAATTGACCAGAGCTAGTGCAGCTAACTCTCTACTTGTCAATTTTGACTAGTGCAGGTTTTCATGGTTGTTAATGAAGTTAAAAAAAGTCCCTACCTTAGCAGGCTCAAGATCTCATGCTAATCTCTCTCAATGTTCCAGATGGCCTGATGTGAGTAACAGCTCATTAAGAGCTGTAATTATCTGGCAGGTCAAGAGGGGGATCCCACAAAAGATTCAATGTAAGTCATTATCACTTCACTTAATAATATTATTTATTAAAAATATTTCTTCTAAAAAGAGAAAATATAAAATCTGAAAAACAACAGTACCCAAGTAACAGAGTAGCTAATGTATACTTATAGCAGTTAATGAGCAGAAGTGCAGTGATCGAGCTCTGAGGTGATTTTTTTCCTATCGAGTTCTTCCATTCCCTTATCTTACCAACTGTAATTAAACAGAGTGCAAGAACAGTGAAAATTTTCTCGTTCTCAGAGTTAAATAGAAGGTCCAACAAGTATTTATCTGGAATACAACAATATTTTAAATATTTACCCAGTAGTTTTTTTCCTGGGAGTATCATACCAGGGACACCTCAACACTACATGTCTTAGATCTTCTATTTTGTGTAAAGCACAGTCACAGTTTGTAGAAATCTTTTGTGCTTTGTTATATCTGGCGAGCAATACTTTACTAGAAACATTTTCAAACCTAAATCTTGTCAATATTTGCCTATGTTCTTTGTTTTTAACCAAAATAAGATACTGTTTAATATTATGTTCTTTTGTATTATTTATCAACCATGTAGCAGCGTTCAATGTTTTCATTTCTTGTAAATTCTGTTTTCTGGAGTATTCATAAATCTTCTCAGTAACAGTAGCTGTATATCTGGAGTTCAAGCTAATATTTTGACTTATCCAATCATTTAAATAAGCTAACCCATATGTTTCCAGCAACCCTAAAGTTTTTCTTAGCCATGTTTGTTTATTATACTTTAGCAATCTTTTCTTCACTCTCATACATAGCTGGATCAAATCATCCTTAGGTTTTGTTTTGGATTTAATCCAGAATCCAATCAGTCAAGCCTGGACCATATGTTCCAATTTTGGCTGTACAATGTAAGTCCTGACTAAAGCACTCAACAAACATTTAGATAATTTTAAGCATTTTTATAAGCATTATTAAAGGTTGATTCTAGTTTCATAAGGGCAAAAATTCCCCATACTTCTGCTGCGTACAAAATTTGAGCAACAACCTTCACATTCAGGGTCTTTAAAAATGGGACAATTGAGTGTCCACCGTATAAGTGATCAAACCTATTCAATGCCAAAAGTGTATTTTTGATTTTTTTGTGAATATAACAAATATGCTTGTTCTATTTTAGATTATTAGAAAACCAGACCCCCAAAGATTGATATTCTCGTACAGATTTTAGTATTTCATTTTTTAGAAAAATACTTCTGTATGATCTATTGCTTCCAAAAATCATCACTTGTCTCTTTTGTAAATTTGGTTTTAAATTTCTGTCATAACAAAGTTGTTCCATGTCTTTGATTGCATTTTGTAGTCCCAACCTACTAGTGAAAATTATAGTCAAATCATCCCATGAGTTAATATAGGAATTTTCATTGTCCTAATCTTTGGTACATAGGCCCCAGATATTTCAAACTGGGCCAGTCTGAAGCATAAGCCCTCGCTGCTCAAAAATAATTGCGCAGGGTAGGTTAGGTGATATTCAAAGAGCTGGCGCTGTTGAGCAACCCCTTGAATATCACCCCCAACCACAGCACCTGGCATGGCGAGTGGAACTTGCGCCACCGCAGTTGCCAGAGTTGAGCATTAACGGCGGTGGCGCAAGCACCATTGCGCCATGCTCAAATTCCGACATTCAAAAGGTGACATGCAATGGGCCATAATTTATGCAAGGCGCAGGGGGCCATTTGCATCTATTTATGGCCCCATTTGCATGCCATTTGCATGTAGGTGTCCCGATCGAGGACTTGCTCCTGGCCACCCTGCCAGGCAGCAGCCATCGAGGACTGACGCACAATGCAGCCCGATCGCGGGCATCACAGTTACATGACACCCCACACATCTCCCACAGCCTGATCGCGGGCAGAACACGTACATGTCCCCCCACACATCTCCACAGCCCGATCGCGGGCAGAACCTGTATGAACCCCCAGTGCCCGATCGCGGGCAGAACCTGTATGAACCCCCCAGTGCCCGATCATGGGCAGAACCTGTATGAACCCCCAGTGCCCGATCGCGGGCAGAATGTAACCTCCCCCAACCCGAATAACTCCCTGGTGGTCCAGTGGACGGAAAGCCAATCGGGCAGAATGTCACAGCACAACTCCCCCACATCTCCCTGGTGTCTAGTGTCCCCCACCCACCCACAAAGCCCCTCCACCCGCTCCCCGCGCAGCGGCGGGCGACAGCATCCCACCTGCCTGCCGCCCCGCCCGCCCGCCCACTGACTGTCCGGCAGGGGCTGCACGCCTATTGGTGCAGAGCTACAGCCAATGGGCATGCAGCCCATACGCATATGACAGTCCAGATTTGTGAATGATCATACAGGTTCTGCCCGCGATCGGGCTGTGGGAGATGTGTGTGGGGGACATGACGTGTTCTGCCCGCGATCGGGCTGTAGGAGATGTGGTGTGGGGACATGCACATGTTCTGCCTGGGCGATCGGCTGTGGGAGATGTGTGGGGGTTCATGCACCTGTACTGCCCGCGATCGGGGCTGGTGGGGGCACAGGGACCGAGTTGGGGCCAACCAGGGATGGCAGCTGCTGTGTTGCACCCTGCAATGCAGCAGCTCACCTGTGGGTGGCCCTCAACTTAAGCTTTTTTTGGCTCAAGCTTGTGCGGGCACAGGCTGGTTGCATGCACAACTCTGCTAACCCGACTGAACATCGGATTACAGGTTGGCATGGATCCTCCTCCTGTTGAGCATGTATTCATTTGCATTGGGTTTCTCATGCAACCTGTTGCCAGTGGCATAACTGCCACTGCTGAATATCGCAGAATGGCGCATTTTGGACTAGCGCATGCGTAACCCTGTTGCGCATGGCGCAACCCTTTTGAATATCTGGGCCATGGTGTTTCTTCTTACTTAAAGTTAAGATAATATCATTAATATAAATATTAAACAGGGTTGGGGCTAATACACAGACCTGATGTACTCCCACGTTTGTTTTAATCTTATGTGTTAGATCCCCTTGTTTTGAATATTTAATTTAGACCAAGTGTCCGGATATAATCTTTTAACGATATTAATTAGATTAATGTCAATACCCATACTTTGCATGCTATCCCAAAGCATTTGTCTATTCAAGGAATCAAACACTGAAGAAAAATCCACATATGCTACAAATATTGGTTGTCTTCTGATCGTACAGTATTTTTCCAAAATGTGAGTTAAGAAAACAATTTGGGTTACTGTGCTTTTATTTTTAGTAACTCCTGCCTGTAGCCGAGATAATACTTTTGTTTGTTCCAACCATATAGTCATTCTATTCTATAATACTTTAGCAAATTATTTTGCTGAATTATCTATTAGGCTAATAGGCCTATAGTTACTAGGGTCAAGAACTGAGCCTTTCTTATAAATAGGTATAATATATCTTCCATGCCAAGTTGGTGGTAAATAAGTATACATAACAATCTTATTAAATAAGTCTGTCAATATATTAGCCCACCAGTCAGTATTAAATTTACAAAAATATATAGCTAATTTATCAGGTCCCAGAGACTTATTTCTTTTAAAACTGTCAATGGCCCTGCCAACCTCATTTACTGTAAACCAATTGAAGTCACTATTAATCTCAAAATCAGTTTCATTGTCTCTTATATTACTATTCCAATACATTTTTGAAAAATAATATGCCTATTTATCCAGAGTTATATAAGATTGCAGGGTGGTTCCACCAGAGCTAGTGCCAGAGGATACAAGGGACCAACATTTATTGTCATCCTTACTTATAACAGCATTATACATTGTTTCCCACAATAATATTTAATGTTCAAATATTTTTTTGCATGACATGCCCTCTATTGTTTTGCCTAATTTGTCTAAGGGCAAATATGTTCTCTCTAGTGTGATTTTTTTTTTTTGTAATTCAAAGTTGTTTGCTTAATTTCTTCTTCTCGTTTCTACAATGCTTGTGGAACCAGTTTTCATATCTATATATATTGTTCTGTTTGTTATCATTTTTTTCCTCTATGTAACACTGCTATATATTTATACTAGACTTGGTGATAGTTTCATATATCCTCTCAGTTCAAATTCATCTTCCAGCAAATGTTCTACTCTTGACTATATCGTTCTACAATATTGTTAACCATAGGCTCTGCTATTTTATCCCAAAATAATCTTTTATTTCTATTTTCAAAGTGCTCATCAGGCTTACTTTTTATTGTACAATCAGATTTTCTAAATAAAACAATTGGAAGGTGATCACTTTCTGTTCTTTGTAATACCTTGAGATCCAAATAATTTTCATAATCATGTAAAGAACAAAGAGCGTAATCAATAGTTGAGGTACCCCTGGAATTAGTATATGTTGTTTTCCCTACTAACTCAGATGGTAAATGACCATTTAGTATCACTAATTGTAGCGCATCAATCAAGTTTGTGATTTGTTGATTTTTATCTGTGTATTTCTTATCTAAGGTTTGCCTATATGGAATCACAAGACCTATTATAATTTCTTGTAACGCAGAAGAACCATTATTATTCACATACCTAATGTTAAAATTACCCATGATTAATATTTCTATACTCTGTCTATTAATTATACTTTTTTAATATCCTTTATTATTTTGGAACTCAGTTCTTTATCAAATAGAGTTGTATTCTTAGGAGGCAAATATACATTACCCAAAAGTAGTAACTACTCCCAGAACTTAACAATAACAAGCAAATAGTTGGATCTTGACATTGTTTCTACTATTTGTATATAATCAGCTATCTTAATAAAGGTTATTAAGCTACCCATATAGTGGCCCTTTTTCTTGACGTTTATTCCAGGGCATTGAATCTGTAGACATCCATTTAATTTAGTTTTTTCCAATGTTTCTGGACTATGCCAGGTTTCTTGTAACATTAAAATATAATTTTGTGCAAGAAATTCATCAGATTCAGGATCCACATATTTAGAGTTAATCCCAGAAATGTTCCATGAAATTATGGATATATGTTTCCTAGAGCTCTTATATACTTCAACAGTAGAAACACTGGGCTAAAACTCTACACCTAGACCAGAGACTTGATTACTGCCAGCACTACTGCTATTTACATGAGTTTGTCATGCATTAATAATGGTCAATAAGCTGTACCTATTCTCAACCTCAACATTATAGCACACCTCACTTTCAATACTAGTACTATCATATTGATGAGTAAGAAGGTTCACAATATGTATCCCCAGAGTATCCAAAGATGAGCTTTTCTCCAAAATCTTATCTGTCAGCACAGCATTACTAAGGACCAGATCCAGCTGGTTCCCTACTTCCCAATTCTTTTTTATTTTATTTTATTTATTTATTCTAGGATTACAAGTACCTTTGGGCCAGGGCTCTTTTACAAAGGTCCCACATCAGAAATAACAAACAACAAGGAAGTAACAGTGAAATAACAGTCATACTCTATTTACATCAATGATATCATTGCTGTAAAACTCTATGCCCATAATATTTGCAAACAGGTGGAGTATGAGTTGTTTTAACCAGGGTTGCAATTCATATCCCTGCCTTTTTATCCCAAATATAGACAAGGTTTCCTCTGAAGTCTCATTTTGGTAACAATCATTCTTAAGAATGTCTTGGAGTGAGTAAACAGTAGCCAGTTTGTTCAGCAGTTCCTGTATATTCCAAACACCATTATCCGTTAGTTTAGATACTAGCATCAGACAATTCAGTGTCAAGTTATAATTACTTAACTGGTCAAAATTTTGCCATACATAATTGGCTACCCTGTCATGTTCAAAAAACAACAATAAAAACTTATTTCATAGACAGTCATAAGCGCTAACCACTCTAGTAATGTCTTCCTTGTGGATATCAAGGTGTGACCATTCTTTTAAAAGAAGGTAGATCAAAATATTTAGGATTTGTTCATTCTCATCCTCTTCCTTATTTATCCCCATTAATAACACAACTACCTGCTTCTCATCCAGTTGTTCTGTTTTTCCCCCAAGGGTTCCAGGTTTCAGAGTCTTACTTGTTTTCTGTTCTTTTCTTTAGATACTGTTTTTTTTATCCCTCTTATAATCAATGTCACCTTGTCCTAATTATGGGTCTACTACAGATATCCTTACATGTTTAATTTATTTACTGACACCACATTCTGATTGTTTTTCTGGTAAATGTGAGGCTACTTTAATTTTTGCCACCATCTCAGTCTTTTCACTAGCTTCTCTGGTGGCTTGTAGATTCCCTCTTTTTTTTTCCTCTTCGTCTTTTTGGCCAATAGGGCCTAACTGTTTTGTTCTTGAAGTGATTGTTTCCCAATATTATTTATTTCTCTTTCTGTTGCCTGTTCTTTCATAGTTTGATTACACACTTCTTTTAATTCATTGATCAATGCTGTTTGGGATTCAAGTATAGTTTTGCTAGCTGCTAATTCACTCCTAAGTTGTAAGACCTCTTTGTTCATTAAGATGATTTGCTCCATTATTGTAATATTAGCAATATGGGGGTCCTTTCGGACTTGTATAAGGTCAATTTCAAGAAAAGGGCAATACGAGTGTTGTTGGGGGCACTCAGACTGGTATTCCCTGCCAATCCTATAGTTTTGACAAGGATTATCCAGCTCTGATTTTAATATTTCTTTGATCCCCAAAATAGTACCTTGCAAGTCCTGTCTGATTTGCTTAAGTTCTTGTTCTCTTCCTATATTCTGTTTAGGTAGAGTAGTGCTATCATTAATTTTCAGACTAGGATCAGGGAGCAACTGATAGCTGTTATGTTGTGATGTTTCCACTTGTAGGTTTTGCTAGCTAACATCCAGTTGTGCTAGCTCCACAGAATTCTCTATCACAGAAAGTCCATGTGCTGAACCCTTCTATATCTGGCATGAATTTTCCATCTGATTAGAGTCCTAAAAATCTAATCTGGGAGTTCTCTCAAGGGATGCCTGCCTGCTAGTGTGGTTGCTACAAATGCTCTCACATTCCTTCTGCTTATAATCATTATTACTGCCATTATCACCACAATATTCAATGGTCAGAATAGGGGTAGAAGTATCTTTAAGTATCTTATCCCTGACTCCCTTCACTATATGAGATGTGATCAAAGTTTGACCAGTTAGATTTTTATCTGTCACCCAACTCTTTTTTTTGTCTTTCTTACTTAATAGCTGAGGCTTTTCCTTTATTTCAGTCTCCTCCGTGTTATGTTTTTTTGTCCTTTTTCCCTGTCTTTGACCTTTTTTATTATTTAATGTCTGTCTGTTATTATTATAGTGATTCAAACAATCTCCCTGCAAATTGACCTTTGTGTTGACTCCCTGGCCTGTTCTACTACTTCTTGATTTCATTTTATAATTAGAACTGTTCAGGGATTACAACACAGCAAAAAGCCAAAATCTAAGCAAATATAAAAGAGTCCAGCAAGAAGATCCCTAAAAGGGTTCTCGGTTCCAAAGAGTCAGAGGCAAGTACTTAAGCACAGAAGTCAATGTGTTACAGCTGTATAAAATACAGCCACTCCCTGGATCCACTTGTTTTCCTCTCAGTTCCATACGTATCTACTTGTATAGTCACTTGAATTCAAAAAGTCAAACTTGCGGCTTGTAAGTCTCAGTTCCCAAGTTTTCCAGGAGAGTCCCAATAATTCTCTCTTCCCCTATTTTATTCCACCAAAAAATTGAACAGAGGAGGGAAACCAACATACAAGAAGAGAGAATGTATCTTTTTGCCAATAAACTGAATGCAAATTTTCAAAGGATGATAGCCAGAAGAACCACTAAAAGACAAAAGTAAGGGAAAAAAATGAAGCCAGTAAAATATGAAATGAAAAATCCCCCTATGTAGACTCACAGCCCACAGAGTTACATAGAAACATAAACATAAACATAAAGGTTGACAGCAGATAAGGACCGCAAAGCCCATCCAGTCTGCCCATTTCTTTTTCTACCTTATAAATGTGCCATTGGCCTTTGCTCTGTCAGTGGCCTATCTATTCATACTCATCTGTATTGCTCCCTTATACCTATACCATGCCTGTTTGAAGCCCTGCACTGTATTTATAGCCACCACTTCCTGAGGTAGGCCGTTCTATGCATCCACCACTCTTTCTGTGAAAAAGAATTTCCTCACATTTCCCCTCAATTGGTCTCCCTCTAATCTCATGCTGTGTCCTCTTGTCCTGCTATTTTTCAATTATATTTAAACATGTTAGACTCTTTCACCTTGTTAATGCCCTTAAGGTGTTTGAATGTTTCAATCATATCACCTCTGTCCCTCCTTTGCTCAAGGGTATACATATTGAGTTCTGTTAATCTGTCCTCATATGTCTTCTGAGCAGCCCCTGCACCATTTTGGTTACCCTTCTTTGGACTGCCTCTACAAAGAAGAAAATATATCTAGACCTTGTACTTACTTTTGTGAGTTCAAATGTACACAAATTTCCTGAGCAACTATCGAAGATGAAATGCCAGTCAACAGCTACAGGGCCATTTTACCTTTTCAGCTTTAAATACTAAAATGTAGTAATGCATAGTAATATGTAATGAAGCCAATATAATGCTCAGAGGACAGACACAAGTAAATACAGCTAAGCAGTCAGACTTGTAGAGTGGCAAGCCATTGGTAAAATCAATAAAATCAACTGAGTTGGCAGTTTAAAGTTAAAACTTGGGCAGGCAGTTCTGTTTCTAATGACTTCAGCACAAGTAGAGCAAAGCAGTGAGTGAGTGA
Organism: Neoceratodus forsteri; assembly: GCA_016271365.2. Classification (NCBI taxonomy): domain Eukaryota; kingdom Metazoa; phylum Chordata; order Ceratodontiformes; family Ceratodontidae; genus Neoceratodus; species Neoceratodus forsteri. The sequence continues at coordinate 1,023,264,562 of CM028135.1, read as the reverse complement.
TTTCAATACCTACTCGAACACTAATAAGCTACCCCCGTGGTCAAGAGTTTATACTCTTAGTAAATTAAAAACAGACAGGGAGCAATTATAATTGAGTCAGAATCTATTAGACCAAATCAACTGAACAACTGTGTTGCTGGCAAGTCATATCCAATAGTTGATCATTCACAATTAACTCCCAATCAGCTCTCAATCAAAAAACATCAGTGAACAGCACCTACTCAATTAAGGAGTTTAAGACCTTCTCAGTTGTGAATAACACAGCTGATTTTAATATAGGGAGCTGAAATAAGTTAAAAAAATTTCATCTAATTCTACCATGTGGCTATGAACTTAATTACGTTTCTTAAAATCTACTCCCCTCAGTTACAAAATTAGAAAGCCAAAAAGAGTACAAGTTAAGAAAACTTTATGGGCTGTATATGCCCAATAAATAAAAAAAAAGGAAAACTATAAAAACAGAACCGTATTAAAAATTAAAACACAGAAATCAATACACAAGGATTCCTTGAATCTTAATATCATACAGGAATAAGGACCACTTAAAAATGAATTGCGGCCTCGGTTGACTTCATGTCAAGTTCCCCACATTCAAATTTGCCATGATTATATATGTAAACAGGTATTCCTTAAGGTGACCAACTCTCCGCAGAGCCACCCCACAGCTCGCCACCTCTGGCGGGGAGCTCGCTACCATAAAGCCAAAACCAAACCAAGCACCAGAAGTGGGGAGTGCAGAACCTCAAAGAAAGATCCTTGTTGATATACTGCAGCGCAAGATAGCCTGGAAAGGCACTGATGTAGAGTTGATATGCAAACTCCTCTTTCTTCTCAAATTATTCTGACAAGGAATTCAGGCAACGGTAGCATACCTATTATAGAAGAAAGGCAAGCATTTCAGTGCACCTGCTGACTCTCCCTCCTCCTCAGCAAAATCAGTGTACAGCTGTGCAGCCTGTCCTTGAAGAGTCCATCTGTCCCTCACCTTACAGGGAGGAGCAGGGCATAGGAATGCACTATTTTCCAGTGAAAAGATGTTCCAGGACTAGAGGGCATGGGATGAAAGTTGGAGGGAGGGCAATTCAGAGGAAACATGAGGAAGAATTTCTTCACAGAAAGGGTGGTGGACAAGTGGAACACCCTGCCAGAGGAAGTGGTGGGGGCTGAAACAATCATGGGATTTAAGAATGCATGGGATAGACATAAGGGAATTCTGGGGGTCAGGGGTAAGGGGCAACAGAATTCTAGACAAATGTAAAGGGAACTTACAAGCTCAAATGGTCAGACTGGGTGGGCCATACATCCTTATCTGCTGACAGTGTTTATGTATCTATGTATCTATAAAAAAAGCTAGCAGTTAGAAGGTACATGATGAGACAGAAAGAGGAGGATAGGGAGAGATATCAGGAGAAACAAGGGATGCAGGGAAAGCAGTTAGGAGCGCAAAGGTGCAAACAGAAAAATATTGCCAAGACAGCAAAATGAGGGATAAAACATTCTTTAGGTATGTAAGCAAAATGAGGAAGACCAAAGAAGGGACAGTAAGGCTAAAAGGAGAAGGAGCGGTGTCTGTGGAAGAGAAGCACAAAAAAGCAGACATTTTCACTAAATAATTTTGTTCAGTTTTTACAAAGGAAGATGTAGGTGATAGGCTACAGACAAGGGACAAGGGTATTAAAGGAAGGGAGGGTGGGGAACACTAGTCAGTTTGCAGAGGATAAAGTCCTCAAAGAACAAGCACAACTAAAAGTGAACAAGACAACAGACATGACAAAGTACACCCTTGGACACTGAGGGAGTAGAATGAGTTGCTGGTTGCACCTCTAACAGCCTTGTTCAACCTATCACAAGATTTGGGGGAAGTTCTGAGGGACTGGAGGAGGGCAGATATGGTCCTATTTCATAAAAAATGGTAACAGGGAGGAGTCAGAAAATTGCAGACCTCTCAGCCTGACTTCAGTGGTAAGTAAAGTAATGGAATCACTACTGAAGGAAAGGATTGGGGAACGCCTTGTGACCAGTGGATTACTGGATCAGAGGCAGCATGGTTTCACAGGGGGAAGATCATGCTAGACAAACATGATCGAGTACTTTGAATGGGTGACCAGAAAAGTGAATCAGGGCAGAACGATAGATGTGGCCTTCCTGGATTTCAATAAGGCCTTTGACACTGTTCCACACAGAAGACTGGTGAGCAAGTTGGGCAGCCTAGGAGTGGGTCCAAAAGTAGTAAAATGGGTAAGGAATTGGCTAAGCAACAGAACTCAGAGGGTGGTGGTAAATGGTGCTCACTCCAAAAAAGGCAAGGTGACCAGCGGGGTGCCACAGAAATCAGTACTAGACCCGGTCCTCTTCAATGTCTTTATTAGCGACATTGTGGGAGGTCTGGAAGGGAAAGTACTGTATGCTGTTCATGGATGACACAAAAATCTGCAACAGAGTGAACAAACCAAGGGGAGTGGAAAATATGAGGGACAATCAGAAAAAGCTGGAGTACTGGTCAAGGGTTTGGCAACTGGCTTGCAAAAATTCAAAAAAGTGTAAAATCCAGCACTTTTACAGAAATCCAGGGACAATATACTAATTGGGTGGGGAAGTATTGGAAACCACAAAAGGAAAGTGACCTGGGGTAATCATTTCTGATGAACTGAAGGTAGCAAATCAGTGTGATAAGGCAGTGGGGAAAGCTAGCAGGATGCTTGGGTGCATTGGGCGGCATATCACCAGCAGAAAGAGGGAGGTAGTGTTACCCCTGTATAGAGTGATGGTGAGGCCTCACATCGCATACTGTGTGAAGCCATAGATAGGGTGGAGGCAGTACAGAAGAGGCAACTAATATGGTGTGGGGTCTGCATCAAAAGCCCTATGAGGAAAGACTCAAGGAGTTTGGCAGTTGAAATTCAATGCAAAGAAGTGCAAGATAATGCATATGGGGCACAAAAACCCTGGCACAGTATATCAGTTGGGGGGTGAGGATATAGCATGCACCAAGCAGGAAAGGGATCTTGAGGTTGTCATCTCTGATGACCTCAAAGTAGGAAACAGTGTGACAAGGCATCAGGTAAAGCAAATAGGATGCTGGGATGTATAGGCAGGGGCATCACCAGCAGGAAAAGGGAGGTCATAATTCCGCTATACAAGACACTAGTGAGGCCCCACCTGGAGTACAGTGTACAGTTCTGGAGACCATACCTACGTAAGGACATAGACAGGGTAGAGAAGGTTCAGAGTAGGGCAACAAAGATGGTGCATGGGTTGCATCACAAGTCCTATGAAGACAGGTTGAAGGAACTGAACATGTACTCCCTGGAGGAGAGGAGGGAGAGAGGGGATATGATAGAGACATACAAGTATCTTACAGGGAGGAACAGGGTGCAGGAAAACACTATTTTTAAGCGAAAAAAGATGCTTCAGGACTAGAGGGCATGGGATGAAGTTGGAGGAGGACGATTCAGAGGAAACATGAGAAAGAATTTCTTCACAGAACGGTGGTGGACAAGTGGAACACCCTGCCAGAGGAAGTGGTGGGGGCTGAAACAATCACAGGATTTAAGAATGCATGGGATAGACATAAAGGAATTTTAGAGGTCAGGGGTAAGGGGAAATAGACTTCTAGGAAAACAAACTGAACTTACAAGCTCAAATGGGCAGACTAGGTGGGCCATAGGCCCTTATCTGCCGACACTGTCTATGTATCTATGTATGTATCTATGTATACTCTCTAGAGGAAAGAAAGGACGGGGGACATGATAAAAATGTTCAAATACCTCACAATTATTAATAAGGTACATGAGGGCAGCATTTTGCATAGAAAAAAATTGCTCGAGGACAAGGGGTCATGCTAAGAAGCTGTGGGGGGGAGGACTCAGAGGAGATCTGAGGAAATACTTCTTCATGGAAAGGTTGGTGGACACCTGAAACAGTCTTGCAGTAGAGGTTGTCGGTGCTAAAATATTAACAGGATTTAAACTTGCATGGGTTAGACACAAGGAAACCTTAGAAATAAGGCAGGGGAAGACCGTTATTCGAGTAGGGCCTGCAGTGGCACTGTACGTAGGGAAAATAGACCAGTCTAGGTGGGTCAAGAGGCCTTTATCTGCCAATAGCATCTAAGTTTCTATGCGATTCAATTATTCATTCATTGGTCATCAGGGACAGTGAATTGCTATGGACTAGCCAGGGTTGTTTCAAAAACTTTCTTTTGTTTAATTAGTAAAATTAAGTACAAAACAACCAAGCTTTTTACTACTATTTGATCCTTAACATAGGGAAAGGCAGTGGTACTGAGTGAGTTTGGCAGTCTTTTCTTACTTTTGTGAGGCTGAGCCCAACCAGTGTGGGAGTGAGGTGGTGCCCAATCAAGGAATTGGTCTTATTGTTCAGGAAGACTATCTTGGAGCCTGCCCATGTAACAGATCTACTGTAGAGCTGGTGCCTTTGTCTCTTACACAACCATCCTACTGTAGTTTGCCTTATGGTTGTGCAATACAGTAGCTAAGCTGTAAGTAAATTTTATTAAGTGTTTAGCATTATTTAGCTGGGGGGCCACTGCCAGTTTATGTGCCCATGCCCAGGGTTAGTGGGGCTTTGCCAGCAAATTGCTGAAATTAATACTGATGTAAATAGTAACACTATCATTTTTCAATCAATATAAATATATCACAGTTTTGTCAAATATTGGGGGTTATGTACATAAAGTCTGTGCACAAGCAATCTTACATGACACTGCCATGCACCAGGGGTCCTGCAGAACCCTACATACAAGCATGGATTGGACATGCATCCCATCCACACTGGATCCCCAGTCAGTTGCTCAGCTACGCATTCAGCTGAGCTGGGGCATGACTGAACTCTACACCATTCATAAAGGCATGGAGTGCCAGGTGAGAGGGTGCAGGATACACAGGCAGTGACCCTGCTGTATGAACTGCATGCCCACCATGGATTTCAACTGCTACCTGCAGCATACACAATCACCCCCTACCATGCTGACCCCAGCCCTCTGGACAGACAGAGGTGGGGGACAGCCATTCAAGCAGTCGCCTGTATACAGTCAATGTATGCCTTTCATGTCTTTCTACAATCCCTTGCTCATGCAATGCAAGGAATCCATTCAGGACCTAGGACTGGCACCTCATTAGATGCCTATGTTCATGTCCCTTGATCCACCTCCCACACAACAGTGCTCCAGGGGGCAGGACTGTGAACAGACACCCTGTGGAGGCACACCATAGTGAATACCATGCACCTTACACCTGTACACTAGTGCAGAGCTTCATGGCTGGGTATGTGTGATACACACACACACCCAGCACCACATTAATGCATATCCCTCATTATTTCTAAAAATAACATGTACCGTAAAGAAGGTGAAATTGTGTTTATAATATGTGATGTGTTTTCTTTCATCATGAATTGTAACACCATGTTTCGCTTAAAGAAAAGAAGATAGGTAGGCTGAGGGAAAACATGATCTCTTCTGTATACTCTTGGATATTAACAGAGTCAAACAGATGGAGATATTTGATCTGGTGTGCTTCATCAGAAAGGGAGAGCGTGCCCTGAACCTTCCAGTTGAAAAGGGGAACATGCCTTAAAGCTTCCAGCTGAAAAGAAAACATGCCCTGAATCTCAGAGGTGGTAAATTTAGGAGTGCTATAGGAAGCATTACTTCTCCCAGAGTATGTGATACCATGGCATAGCCAACCAGTCAGTACAGTAGAAGCAGTGGATATGAAGGCAGTACAGGCTTTTGAAACAAGCCTGGAGAAGTTTTGTCTTAGCAAGGGTGGTTGGGTGGGTGGGATATTGCCATAAATTAATATGTGTTTGTCGACATAGTTGCTGGTAACTGCTAATGAAGCATGGGGAAAGGGGAAACCTGATGGATCTAGAGTCCCTTTTGAACTTAAATTACTGTGTTACTAGTATGTCTAGGTTATACATCCAATTTTAATATATTGTAGGAGGGAAGAAAGAACATGCATTGTTTATCTTGTATTCAAACTAGTTGTCAGACATTTATAAAATAGCCACTAGAGACTTTGCATTTTTTTAGCTAGCAATGAAGTGGTGAAAGTCATAAACTCTGCCCTTTTTAAAGACCTTGTGAAAGTACCCTACTTCATCAAATCTGGGGCATAGTGCGCTTTGTGAAACTATGCAGGGAAGTCAGTTCTATTCCTTGGGGAGAGTGCCTAGGCATGTCACATGGTGTGCAAAAGACTGATGTCTAAATTGCTGTGGGAATTCCCATCACATGTAACCATGTGATGGTATGCATTCCTAGCCTGTTTGTGGAAGGAGTCAGATGTGACACCATCATGCTGTAGAGAACATCAGACAAAAACAGAAACAATGCTTAATTACTGTAGAAAAGCTATTTTTTGATAGTTTGTGTTTTAAGTGCTCCTAGATGTGATTTGAAGTAAGATAGTAGTGTCATGTGTTGAAAAAAACATATTACAGCACAAATATTTCTGCTGTTATTCTGTTCTTGCTCTCAATGCTTCAGACTATGTATGGAGTTGACTTGGCTTTCAAAAAAAATGTTTCAGCACTGCCATTGTCATCCCTATCATTCACCTCCTTAACCTCTCCTTTTCCCTAGCCTTCATCCCTAACATGTGGAAACTGGCAATGGTCATCCTCTTTCCCAAAGGGAGTGGCCCTCCCCCTGTAAATACTACCCTAGCTCTCTCCTCACTATTCTGGGTAAACTCCAGGAACACCTGGCTCTCTCCCAACTCTTCCCTATCCTTGACTGCTCTCCTACCTCACTCTCTACCAGCCTATTTTTAGGAAAGCCCACTCCACCTCTACCTCCCTCCCATGACTTACTGACTCCATGCTATCAGGCGTGGGTTGTGGACTGGTCACCTCAGCCATTTTTGCTGATATTGCCAAAGCCTTTGACAGTATTTCCCATCCCATCCTTCTGGACAAATGTAATGCAGCAGGGCTCTCTGCCTCCAAGCTGAGTGGTTCTACTACTGCCTTGAAGGCAGGTCTAAAGCTCTCTGTTTTGGTGATGGCATATCCCTGGCACTGCCTATCTGCTCTGGCACATGCCAAGGGTCTGTCTCTTCCCCAATTCTATTTTCTCTTCTGCTGAATGACCTTGTTTCTGCCTCTCTTCTGCATCTACTCACATGTATGTAGATTATATGGTTCTCTTCACCTTTGACTCCTATGCCTCTGACTTCATGGCCCAGAACCATCTGGATTTCAACAACATCTGTCCCTGGTTCTGGGTTAATCAGTAGATTAGGCCCCACAAAATGATGTGCTTGCCTTGAAGTTCTCTTTTAAGTTTTTTTTTGTTTGTTTGTTTGTTTAAGATGGCTGGATCAATGGACGCATTCATTCTTGGCAATTTTATTTATCTTTATCTGTTTCATAATAGAATTATCCATCAAAATATCTAAATTAGAAGAACTCTTACAGAAATATAGGTGTGCTGTGTACATGCAGAATGCATGCCACATGCTTAATTGTTCCATGTTTGCATGCGATTCGCATACACTAAGTGAACATATGCAAACCAGGTCTAAAAGGCAACTCAGGTTTATATGCTGCACTCTTGATATGTGCACAGCAGGTAAACTAGTGTGAACATTTTCTAAAAATTATATCAGGTACACATGATGCATGCTTGACATGAATGCAGCAGTTAAGCTAGTGTGAATATCATTTAAACATCACATCAGGTTCACATGCAACATGCTTGTCATCTGTGCAGCAGCTAAACTGGTGTAAATCTCATATAAAAACACATCAGTTTCTATTTCTTATACTACTGTTAGCAATTAGTCATTGAAATACATTTTTACTTGAATTCCCATAAAATTTAGGTAAACTCATTAATTCTGATCCTTTTGAAAGTTGTTTAATGGCTTTTGGTTTTTGTCATTAAATTGTCATTAATTTGTAAAGTACTTTTTGCTTACTGCATTAAATGCCTAGGATATAACCAGTTAACATCTCCCATTCCAGATGTATGAAGAGGGGCTTCTGTGTTGTGAAACCTGTCCTTTTTGTTTTTGGACCATGCAAATCCCTTATGCAAATTTAGTGCTGCAAATGTGTTTTTTCATGACTGTTTCATCTCATTTACTTTCCCTTTGTCATTCTGTATTGCGCATATACACAATGGTCATGCTCAGCACTCTTTGTGTTCAATAGGGTCTCAGAGGCATGCACCATACCTCAAATTATGTCACTGAAATGAGGGACATGGATACTCAAAATGAGGGACAATGAGGGACACTAACCCACTTGATGATCAGGACGCATCATGAAACATGGAGATAGGGTACCTCATAACACAATGGAAACCTTTGTGTTAGCACCTGAGAATTAATTTCTACCATTAAGCAGGGGTGCCATTTAGGTAGGACAGAGGGGTGCAGTTGCCCCCCATATGTCTACCTAGGTTGTTCTTATGGCGCGACAGTACTGGCTTTAAATTTAGATTTAATCTTTTGCACAATAAGTGCCCACCTGGCCTGTGTGTGCTCACGCTGCAGGAACTCTCCAGATTTGACTGTGTCTGGACTGTGGTGTCCACTGTCTTCACCTATTAGAGGTGACACAATCACATGTGATGTGGATGAGCTCCAGTCAAAAAAAGAGTGCATGAGCCTTGCAAGTGTGACACAGTTTTTCCAACAGCAGAGTAGACAGGCTGAACACTACAGCTTGTAGGAGTCGGTGAGCACTGAACTCTCAATAGCAGTGTTGTGGCAGCATATTTTTGCTGTTCAACTCTTAGTGAGTCTCCATCTCCCCTGGTGGCTGAAGGGGCAGAGGGTGCGCTAGAAGCTAACTCAAGACTAGGCTACCTACAGTACTTACTCTACTATGCTCAGCCTACAAAAAAAACAGTACAGATCCCCATAGCAGTAAACTAGGCTTAGCAGCAGTGGTGACAGTAATGTGGGTGGCTTTCATAGGTCTTGATCAGTGTAGTGTGGCAGCAGCCACAGCCACAACTGAGCAAAGAAGGAAACAACCCAGGTTGGGTGGGTTCGTATGGTGAGGTGACTTGGTCATGGACCACTTTGGGGACCTATGATCAAGGCCACTGATTTACGGTGATTAAAATAATGAAATTCCGTTTTCAAGACTTCAGATTCCGGAATTACACCAGTGATTATTACTCTAATTTCTGGATTTTACCGGGATTCTGCTATCATTCTTTTAGTATGTGCATAAGTAATCCGAATTAAAGAAGGCTTAATATACAGAGCATTAAATAGAGCAAATTGAAAATAGTACAGGAAGAAATTAAAAGAAAAACACAAGTTTTGTAGATCTACTGATCTGATATAAAATGCCAGATTCCATGAAATCTTTGTTTTTACCGGTCTTCAGGCAGCCCTAATTCCAGAATTTTACCGGATTTTCCGGTAAAAAATGAAAAACAGTGGCCTTGCGTATGATGGTCGGTTCTAGCATTGGGCTTCAGGTGAAGGAAAGTGGGGCAGTAGACTAAAAACTGGGCTGGTGGCACACATTGCCAAGCTGCAGGTTCTGGCCATATGGCTGGGTAAATAAAAGTAAATCATTTTTTTTATACAGGTGGACTGGGAAAGGAGGAAGGACTGAAATATTGATTTTTTTTTCATGTTTCTTCACCTTTGGGTGGCTTCATGACCCGTAGAGGATGGGTACTGAATGGAATGGTGTCAGGGAGAAAAATCGGGACAAGATTCTTTTTTGGGGAGCTGATCTTCAGTCATGAAACAAATTGCTTAGTATCTTGGTAGGTTTAAGCCCAAATCTGATGTACTGCTCTGGGGTATATAGAGATGAACCCTATACATTTGAATTTTTCTGGATTTGCATATTACGTTTCAGTCAAATCAAATAAATTGTACCTTTTAGAAATGTTACAGACATTCTAGAACTGTCCTTTGCATTCACGAGTGGATCCCCACTATAGTCAGGCTTATGCCACCACCTCCCTTGAAGCTGACCTCAAGATCTCCATGCTCAGGCAAAGTATGACGAAGGGCAAAGAAGATTGCAGGGGGTGTGTGCCATTGAAATGAATGGGGGTATTTTTTAAATACTATTTAATACATTATTGATGGAGAGTTGGAGATTAATGAAGGCCACCACTCAACTAACAAGGGCCTTGTTAGTAGAACAGTGGCCTTCTTTATTCTCCAACTCACCATCATAACATATAAAATAGTAATAGAAAATAACGCCATTCATTTCAAGGGTGTACGCCCCAGCACTCTGACCCCTGGACATCATCTCTTAAAGACTCAAGCCTCTGGCTCCCTAGTACTCAAGTAAGAGACTTTTTATTTATATCTATACTTGGTCAGTTGTCTGAAGCAGCACAGCCGTACCCGCTACAGTGTGTGTGCATGGGGGGGGGATGACTATGTGGGTGGGTGTGTGTGTCAAGTTATTGCTATCTTTGTGTTTGCAACTTAAAGTCTGTTTGTGTGGAAGCATTCAAAATTATGGAGAAAAAATAGAAGGGGTACAGGCTAGACAGAAGTAATTAAGTGGTTTTGTCCGTATGTCTGTGTATCGGCAGTGGGAAAAACATGTGTTTCCATTATTGTGTGTGCTACAGTTCAACTGTGAAAATGAGATGAGAGAGAAAGAACAAAACTGAAAAGCATAACAGTGGCTACAAGCATGCTGCATGCGTGCAGATGTATTCAGATACAGTACGTATGGAAGCACAAGTGAGCCATGTGTGTGCAGACAGTGTGGCTTTGTGGTTAAAGGCACTGAACTGCAAGCCGAAAGACTTGGAGGCATGGAGACCATGGTTTGAATCTCAACTCCCACTTGTGTATAGTGTAATCCTGAGTAAGTCACTTAACTTTTTCATGTGCAGTGATCACTTGCTTTTTTGCAGACATGCCACATGCATGCAGTCTTTCCTAATTTAACATAAAAATCATCGTTTCCACATTTGCTTGCTGCATGCACACTATATGCATGCAATCAGTTCCAATTTACATTTACATCATACTTGCAGCACATATCACTTGGGTAGTTTTATGTGTGCAGCATGAAAACATTTCAGACAATTATTTCTGTAAGGGAAGACAGGAATTCTGGCAGGGATTTAGGTACAGACTTTTCCTTAGTCTGGCAGTAGAGAAATTAATGTTCTTGTGCAGGGTTAGATGTCCATTCTTTTTTATGAATCTGAGTCTCTCAGCATTTTTGGGTGACAAATTTCTGTGTTTCTCAGTAGTCATGGGACCAAATGAATAAAACACTTTTTGTAGGAGTGGTACTGGATGCTGAGCAGCTCTAGTAACATGTTGCCACAGAAGACAATGTCAGCCACTCCTGAAGCTTTGTTGCACAGTACAAGTGTGGCCCACCACCAGTGTTCAATTTCTTTGAATCAGTCAAGTACACCTCCACCATACATTCTAAAAATGTATGACTGATGTCTTCCTTTTCTTCCTGTTCCACACCTGCAACAACCACCTGTAATAATACTGCCCTCAGAGGGTTAGAGTGTGGCCTTTAAAGGTGGCTAGGGTGGTGAAGCTGGTGTCCAATATTTCCACTGATGTTTCAGGCTCTGGATCAGTACTTGGGATTGTTATGAAAGGATTGGGATTGCTGGGGTTTCGATCCCACCCTTATTGTGGTTAGCTTGGCTGTCAGTTACTGTCTTACATCTTTTGAATGAAATAATTCTTTACCTGCTGTAATGCATCATTCTCCTCTCCCAAAGGTGCTGGGTGTCAAGGTTTTAACCGTGGGTTTATTAGGGATGCAACTTTCTAATCCCTGGATTCTAAAATGGATGGCAGAGGGCATCATTATCCGGTATTACAAAGGGATCTGAAAAATAGAGCTTTCTGATTGACTGTAAGTCTCAGCCATATGTTAATCTTTTATTAACATATACACAGAGCTTAATCATGTGCTGAACAAGGTTTAACACTGTTTAAAAAGAAAATGTTTCTTATTATTATAGCAATAAGGCACTCTCAGGCATTATGTCAATGGTTGATTAATTACCCTCTGGGGCATGTGGCACTCAGCTACACCTGGTGCAATATTACACCCCTAGAGGGTGATTTGCAGACCAGTAACATAACCACTGGCTAGGGTGATTAACAGACCATTAACATAACCCCTTGTCATACATTATTGCTTAAGGGTCAGCATCTGTTCCACGTGTGCCATGGAAGAAGAATCATCACAAACTTCAATTTGCTGTTGCCATTTGCAAAATGCCTGCCTCAGCACACACACTAGTGAGACTACCCTTACAGAAAGTACTTATATGAAATGTTTTGATGCTGCACACATAAAACTACCCAAATGATATATGTGCTGCAAGTATGATTTAAATGTTAAATTGGAACCGATTGCATGCATATGGCATGCGTGCAACAAGCAAGTGTGGAAATCATGATTTTTATGTTAAATTGGGAAAGACTGCATGCATGTGGCATGCATGCAAAAAGCAAGTGGTCACTGATAACTGCACACATAAAAGTTAAGTAACTTGCTTAGGATCACACCATACACAAGTAGGGGTTGATGTGATTTAAACCCAGGTCTTCATGCCTCCAAGTCTCCTGGCTTGCAGTTCAGTGCCTTTAACTACTAAGCCACACTGTCTTCACACATATGGCTCACTTATACTTCAATACATACTGTATCTGAATACATCTGCACACATGCAGCATGCTTATGGCCACTGTTTTGTTTTTCAGTTTTCTTCTCTCCCTCATCTCAGTTTCACAGTTAAACTGTAGCACATATACCAATGGAAACACATGTGGTTTTTCCCACCCCAATAGACAAACTTACCCACAAAACCACTTAATTACTTCTGTCTGGCCTATACTACTACTATTTTCTCTCCATAGTTTTGAATGCTTCCACATAAACAGACTTTAAGGTGCAAACACAAAAGTAACAATAACTCAGCACACACCCTCATGGCCAGTCTCTCCCCCCCCATGCACACACACTGTAGCAGGTATGGCCATGCTACTACAGACAACCTGCCAAGTACAGATATAAATAAAAAGTCTCTTACTTGAGTGCTAAGAGCTAGAGGCAGGAGTCTATAAGAGATGCTGTCCACGGGTCAGATTGCTGGGGCATACCCCCTTGAAATGAATGGATTTAATTGTTATTATTATTTTATACATTATGATGGGGAGTTGGAGAATAATGAAGGCCACTGTTCTACTAACAAGGCCCTTCTTAGTTGAGTGGTGTCCTTCATTCATCTCCAACTTTCCATTAATAATGTATAAAATAGTAATACAAAAATACCCCCATTCCTTTCAGTGGTGCACACCCCTGCAGTCTCCTTTGCCCTTTGTCATAATGTGCCTGTGCATGGGGATGTGGAGGTCAGCTTCACTGGGTGGGGGGGGCATAAGCCTGATTATAGTGGGGCTCCAATAGTTTGTGCATACCACACTGCTCAACTATCCGTGAATGCAAGGAACGGCTCTAAAATGTCTGTAACATCTCTAAAAGTTACAGCTTATTTGTTCTGAATGAAAAATGATATGCAAATCAGGAAAAATTCAAATGTATTAGATTTATCTGTATATACCCAGGAGCAGTGCATCAGATTTGGGCTTAAACCCACTAAGTTAGTAACCAATTTTTTTCCTGGCTGAAGTTCTGGCCCCCCTGAAAAAAGACCTTTGTCCCGATTTTTCTCCCCAACTCCATTCCATTCAATACATATCCAAAGCTGACAAAATGTGAAAAACACATCATTATTTCAGTCCTTCCACCTTCCTCAATCCCCTTGTAAAAAATTATTTACTTTTACTAATCTTTGCCATATGGCCAGAACCTGCAGCCTGGCACAGTGTGCCAGCAGCCTAGTTTTCAGTCTGCTCCCCACTCTCCTTCTACCAGAAGCTGGATGCCGGAATCAACAGTCACAGGTCCCCAACGTGGTCCACAACCAAGTCACCTCACCAACCAAATCAACTCAACCTGGGCTGCTTGCTTCTTGTTTGGTTGCTGATGTGACTGCTGCCACACTGCACTGATCAAGACCTAAGAAAGCCACCCACACTTTTGTCACCACTGCTGCTAAACCTAGCTTGCTGCCATGGGAGTCTATGCTGTTTTTAATTTTTTGCAAGGCAAGCCAAGTAGAGTAAGTAAGTAGCCTAATCTTGAGATAAGCTTCTAGCTCACCCTCTGCCCCTTCAACCACCAGGGTAGATGCAGACTCACTAAGAGCAGGCCAACAAAAATACAGTAGCAGCCACAGACACTGGCAGCTATTTCCTGACATTTCTGTGATATTTCCAGAAATATCTCCTGCTTTCTGTATTTTCACATTAGGGGCAGCAGAGAGAAATGCTTCAGAAATTTTGTGAAATATCTGGAAATAGCTGGCAATGTATGTGGCTACCACTGTATGCTGCCACAACATGGCTATTGAGAGTTCAGTGCTCACTGACTCTTCCAAGCTGTAGTGTGCAGTCTGTCTTCTCTGTGGTGGAAAAGACAGTGTCACACTTGCAAGACTCATGCTCTTTCTGGGCTGGAGCTCATCCACATCACATGTGATTGTGTTGTCACTAATAGGTGGAGAGAATGGACAAAGCAATACAGACATAGTTGAGTCTGGAGTGTACCTGCAACGTCAGCACACATAGGCATGGTGAGCACTTATTGTGCAAAAGATGAAATCAAAATTGAATGCCATTATTACCGCACCATAAGAACAACCTACAGTAGGCATAAATGGGAGGGAGGTGCAACTGCACCCCTCTGCCCTACCTAAATGGCATCCCTGCTTAATGGTAGAAATTCATTCTCAGGTGCTAATGCAATGGTTTACATTGTGTTCTCAGATACTGTGTCTCCATGTTTCATGACATGTCCTGATCACCATGTGGGTTAGTGTCCCTCATTGTCCCTCATTTTGAGTGTCCATGTCCCTCACTTCATTGACAAAATGTGAGGTATGGTGCATGGTTCCAAGACCATACTCAGCACAAAGAGTACTGAGCATGGCCATAGTGTATGTGCTCAATATAGAGTGCAAAAGGTAAAGTAAGTGAGATGAAATAGTCATGGAGAAACTCATTTGTAGCACTAAGTATATATAAGGGATTTGCATTGTCCAAAACAAAAAGGATAGGCTTCACAACACAGAGGCCCCACTTCATACATCTGGAATGGGTGATGCTGGCTGACTAAATACTAGGCATTTAATGCATAAGAAAACAATACTTTACAAATTAATAGCGATTTAATGACAAAAATCATAAGCCATTAAACAACTTGCAAAATGATCAAAATTAGTGAGTTTACCTAGTTTTTTATGGGAATTCAAATAAAAATGTATTTTAATGACTGTTTGCTAGCAGTGTTATAAGAAATAGAAACTGATGTGTTTTTTTTACATGAGATTTGCACCAGCTTAGCTGCTGCACACATGGCAAGCATGCAGCATGTGAACCTGATGTGATGTTTAAATGTTGTTCACACCAGCTTAACTGCTGCACTCATATCAAGCGTGCAACATGCAAACCTGATGGAGTTTTTAGAAGATGTTCACACCAGCTTACCTGCTGCGCACATGTCAAGCTTGTAGCATGTGAACCTGATTTGCTTTTTAGACCTGGTTCACTTAGGTTCACTTTGTATATGTGAACTACATGCAAACATTGCACAATTAAGCATGTGGCATGAATTCTGTATGTACACAGCACACCTATATTTCTGTAAGGGTACTTGCCTTATGAATGCCCTGTGACAAATAACTGCATAGATGCTATGCTTAAAAGGCCACAAGATGAAAATCAAGCCACACATGAGATGTCTGCTGTTCTGTTGTTAAGCTCATGGAAGCTCCTGAGGCATAATTAGGAATATGAATGAGCACATATGCAAACAGTGCCTTGTACCAATGAAACATATGCTCAGTCATAGAGACGAGTGGTGTTTCACCATTGTTTTCACTTCTTGCTTCATGCAGTCCTGAGGCAGGTCGTTTTTGATTTGCATGTCCTGCAACTGCTACCTTTCCTTGGATGAGTACAGTAGGTAAAACTACCACAAATGTCAACACACACACACACATACACACACACACACATGCAGACATATACACTCACAGCAATGTTTTGATGTCTGCTTGGCTAAGAAAGTCGTCCTTTACCAGGAGACTGCAATATGCCATGCATAGACATCTAAAGAAACCACCATTCTCTATCACTTCAACTGAATTGTATTTATTATTGCTACATATAAACCCATAAATTTAGGGATTAACAGTGCAGTCAAGTGTATATTTTCTCTATCCACTGAACAGGCTTCAAGTGTTCTTGTGGCATGAAGATGACATTATAGGAACTGTTCCATGTTTGCTTGTCCGAGAACATCCTGCACTGCCAGACTATTTTAAGATGCCCATGCTTAGAACTCTGCAGAAACCACCATCCCTGTTTTCTTGGCCTCATTCATCCTTTAGCTCTAGTTATAAAGCCGTAAGTTAGGGATAATGGGTGCAACCATCTGTTAATTTTCTCCAGCAGCTCAAGCAAGAAATAAGCAATAGTGTGTCATGAAGAACATGGATTCAGCTACAGTACTTGCTGGCAAACATCAGGGGTGGGAGTGGATGCAATTCAAAGATATGGTGCATGGGACCACAAACAAAAATGGCAGTTGTGCCCAATAAGTCGTTATGTTCATGAAAGACGTTCAGCAGAAGACAAGAATCCATTGATCAATTTATCAGAGATTGAAAGTACTGTGTCAAATGCTGAGAGTGACAAGGCACGTGGCAACCAACACACAACAGTATCCCTAAATGTGGTACAGCTTTGATCAAGCAGTATGCTTCCAGTGGAACTTTCATTTAGCGCAAACCTTTGCCATGAGCTTCTTGAAGCATACTGTAGAGTCACTATGAAAGTGAAGATTAATACAATACAATCAACATGCGCAGGTAAAGAAACAATTATTTTTAACAGCTCAATCGCAAATAAAGAACAACTGCCTTAGATTAAACAGAGACTCCTTAAAAATAGTAATAGTTTTTCTTTTTGTGACTGAAAGGTGTAAGATTTTGTATACACTATTGGCATGGTAAGTTAAGGTTCTCATGTCTTACAGAGTATTTCTGAATAGAATTTAAAAATATCAAAATTAAATTCTAATATTACACAAAATACCATGGGCCCAATTCTCAATGATCCCAGCATGGTACAAGGAGTTTTCACACCAAAGAATGGTACAAAGTCCCTTGCACCTAAGGTGGTGCTGAGAGCAATTCACTAATGCAGACTGTGTGCACCAAAGGGGGCTTGCACCACCCCTGAGCCACAAAATGGGCTGTCATGGCACCAGGGGCTTGTGTCAAAGGCAGGATGCCAAATCACTAAATAAAGATACTCAAAACTCTATCAGAGGGCAAATTTCTAAGTACCCTTAGACAGGCCAGGGCTGTACAAAGGGTACTTAGAAAATATTCCTCTGGGAGGGTTAGCAAGTTGCACCAATGTGAGCAGTCCCCACTTCCCTAGAATAACATATTAATAAGATAATTCCTTAGTGATCTAGGGGCACTCCCAGCCCTGATATGCCCCTACCTATTGAACAAATAATTCCATGGTGATCTAGAGGCCAATCCCAGCCCTGATATGCCTGTACCTATTAAGAAAATAATTCCCTAGTGATCTAGTCACCCTCCTGTGCTGATATGCCCATAGGTATTAATAAAATAATTCCCTGGTGATATAGTGGTCCCTCCCCAGCCCCATATGCCCATATATTATAATGCTAATGCAATTATTCACTGGTGGTCTTGTGGATCTCCATCCCAATAGGTAGTGCCCACCACTCCACTCCACCCATGTTCTGAACCCTGAACTGATGACCAGCAAAGCTCTCTTCTCACCACCTAGGCTGATTGAAGTGTCACTGAGCATGTCCTATATACAGTGTAGTGCACATCACCTCAGCTGCCAATGGTGGGTTTTCAGAGAAATGGGGTGCATTGTAGTGTTTGCAATCTTCAAGAAATTCAGCTTCTTCCTGGACTGGGTCATGACACAGGTATTGAGGAACTCAGGCATCATGTACTTTGTCGATGGCTTCCTTTTCATGAGGCTGGCAGGATCTCCGACCTGTGGGTCGACTCTGGCCACTTTTGTGAATGTGTACCAGGACCTCAGGGTGCCTTTGGCACTGGGAAAGGTTGAACCCCCCACCAGTTCAGTGATGACCTTCCTGGGCATAGAAATCAACACAGTTATGCAACAGTGTCACCTGCCAAGGGATAAACTGGTCTCTTTGCAGGCCCTGCTGGAGAAAGTAAAAGTGTCAAGGAAGATTTTTGTGTGGGAGCTGCAGCAGTTAGTAGGGCATCTCAACTTTTCTTGCAGGGTCATTCTCATTGGAGATGCAGGGTGAAGCTTTGCAAAAGGTGTAAGAAGCCACACCAAAGGATCCAGGTTACAGAGGTTCCAAGTGGACTTGCAGGTCTGGACTATGTTTATGACCTCATTTCAATGGGGTGGTGATGTGGCAAGAGCCAGGTGATGGTCAACCTTTGGACCAGTTCACAGACATGGCTGGAGGGCTAGGGTCATTGCATACTTCCAGGGTGAATGATGTGTGGTGCAATTGCCACCAGTGTGGGAATAAGTTGGCCTGCACAAGCAGATCACACTATTGGAATCTTTCCCAGAGATGGTGGCATTATGTATCTGGGGCCATAGGCTGTGGGGCAGGAAAGTTTATTTCCTTTCTAATAATATGGGTGTCTTGTACACCATCAACAGCCAACTAGGGCCTAAGGTCCCCATATGAGACTTAATGCACATTTTTGTTTTAAAATGTATGCTCATGAATATTCAGTTTAATGCAGTTCATATACCCAGTATTAACAATGGAATTGCAGATGAGATTCAGAGAGCTGGTGCCAGCAGCAGAGCAGCAGCCATGGACTGTAACCTCTGTTTTTGTGGTGACCTTGAGACTTGGGGATGCATAGGTAATTTCATTGCACCACAGACAAGAAAGGCCTATCGCTGGGGGGGGGGGTTGAACACTACCTTGCAGTTCAGGCAGAGGCTAGATGGCCCAATACCTGGCCAATTCTGATAGATCAGCAGTATGGGTACATCATCCTAGCCAAGTGGTAAGAGTTGTCACTGGGGGTGGTGGGACACCATCTTTTGGGGACAGCATGGTTTTCTCAAGTGATAGGGTTCACCAACACCACCAGGGCCTTCAATGTATGGAAGGTCATGGAGGGTTGGGGAAAATTCCAGGGCACCTCATTGAATAAGGGGCACCCCATCACTCTGGTGATCTTGGCCTGAGTTTTGGAAGCATTGCTCTTTGTGTGCTGGAGTGCATATGAGGCAAGACTGTTTGAGACAATGTTTCTAGTGGCATTTTGTGGTGCAGTCTTGGTCTTGAAGTTGATACAGGCCACTCAGACTAGGGCGGTATTGAACCTGCTGGATAAGGATGTGGTTGCCTTGAAGGAGGGGGGGTTTTGTGTGGTTAAGAAAGATCAAGACTGAACAGAGGGGCAGGGGACTGTTGGTACCCAGTAAAGGCCCCAACTGGCTCCTCCAGAGGGTAAGGGCCTACACAGCCACTTGCCCAAAAGTGGGGGAGGCATTTATCCAGCATGAGGATAGTAAGGCAACGACAGAAACATAGAAACATAGAAACATAGAAACATAGAAGTTGACGGCAGATAAGGACCGCAAGGCCCATCCAGTCTGCCCATTTCTTTTTCTACCTTATAAATGTACCATCGGCCTTTGCTCTGTCAGTGACCTATCTATTCATAGTCATTTGTGGTTCCCTATGCCTATCCCATGCCTGTTTGAAGCCCTGCACTGTATTCATAGCCACCACTTGTGGTAAGCCATTCCATGCATCTACCACCCTTCTGTGAAAAGAATTTCCCATTCCCCTTAATCGGCCTCCTCTAATCTCATGCTGTGTCCTCTTGTCCTGCTATTTTCTTATATTTAAACATGTTAGACTCTTTCACCTTGTTTATGCCCTTAAGGTGTTTAAATGTCTCGATCATATCACTCTCTCCCTCCTTTGCTCAAGGGTATATATTGAGCCTGCTAATCTGTCCTTATATGTCTTCTGATGCAGTCCCTGCACCATTTTGGTTGCCCTTCTCTGGACTGCCTCAATTTGGTTAATGTCCTTGTGAAGGTGTGGCCTCCAATACTGCACGCAGTACTCCAGATGGGGCCTAACCAATGTCTTGTACAGAGGGCAGCCTACCAGTTTTGACATATCTTGAGTAAGACCATCCAATAAGCTTGGTTGGGCACTCAGAAGGTTATCACACATTCTTTTGGATCCCAATAGCAACGAATGCAAGGGGCCGAGTATTGTCTGATGGAGAAATCCTGGCACTGAGGTAATGGAAGTCCCAGGCATTCTTGTGTTACATCAGTCCATATTTTCAGTAACTCTCTGTTGTCTCTTGCAGGTTCCCCAGATGGGGACAGAATCATATAGATTTATAGTTATTCTTTCATCTTTTGGGCAGTGGCAAGAGTGGCCAGCCAACCTGGGGGGACCAATCTCCTGTATGTATCCCTCCATGGATGGCGTGAATTCTTTGGTTGGGGCATAGGGCATACACTGGAGGGAGTTGCTCCCAAGGTTGACAGAAGAGGCACGCGCACAGAGGAACCCAGGCATCTTGTTGATCCACCTTGGGGGTGAGGACTTGGGATCTCAGAAAGCAATAGACCTGGTATTGTCGATGAAGGAGGATCTACATTCCATAAAATACTGGTGGCCCCATACAGTTCTCATTTGGTTGCAACCTGATTCAGTGAGAACACTGGCTGCATGTGAATGACATTTGGAGCTATTAATGCTGTATGCATTTGAATAAATTGTGAAATGAGATCCTTTATGGAAGCCAAGGGGAAGCTATAGTATGACATAGGGAAATTTATGCTCCCTGTCAGGGTCTATCCAATTGGGAGGATGGGCTTTTGTGGGACAGAGGACAAGATTGGATGTGGAATTCCTTTAATTGAGTGGCTTGTGGGGCAGACTGCATCCATTGGAAAGATTGCAGATTGATGGCACAGAGGGAAGAAAGGGGGAAGAGTCAAATTCTTCCAAAGGCCTTGTTGCTTCTGGTTGGCATGAGGCCTGGGGACTGCAAGACCCAAACCAGGATGGGGAGGGTGAAGTACACCCTTATCAGGATTATCCTGCAAGAACAGTTGCACCGGACGGGGGCCCACCGAAGGATCCTTGGCCACATGACCTCCCTAATCCTGGTGGTGGGCTCCCAATTCAGGAGGTACATCAGTCATTCAGAAACACGCTAGGGTTAACCCAAGAATTGATGTCAGGTGTGTGAGAGACCTGAAGAGCTGTGTATCATCCTAACTGCACATGCTACTAAAAATGTGTGTGCGTGTATCAATAAATGCACGGCTGTGGCCATTTCCCCCAGGACCTGGGTTGTATGGTTATTTCAAGGAAAGAGTAAGTGTAGAGCTACCAGAACAATAGAGAAGCTGCAAACCATTGCAGCAGCTTGCCATTTGTCTGGGGATTACCCCCCCTGGACCTGGGGGAAGGGAGACGGGACCTCCTCTTGGGGTGGGAATATGCCCTGGCAATACCCTAAGAGGAGATTCCCCTGAGCTGCCCAAAGGGTGGTGGCATTTGGAGGAGGCAGAGAAAGAGGAGTTTAAAGAACTGAAGACCAGTAGCTCCTTTTCTTTGTCCTCCTTTATTCATATCCCCACCTGCCAACCCATACAAAAGCAGGGTATGGTGGCCAGGTTCGATAGGGTCCCTTAGACTCAGAAAAGGTGAATGCACTAGGGGTCAGGGAGTGAGTTTTCCCCGTTTTCCCTCTAAAGAAGTTTTTTTCTGGGTTTTCCACCTCCTTCAAAGGGTTACAAACCTTAGATAGTTTGGGAGACACATAAAAAAGAGGAAACATAGAGCAGAAATGGCAGGGGATTAATACAGAGAACACAATAAAACAGTTGCAGCCATGTGCAGCAGCTATGAAGGATCACAGACCGATGGTACAGGGTGAAAAAGGGGGGGGCAAGTCAAATTCTTCAAAAGGGCTTATCATTTCCAGTTGGCATGATGCTGGGGGACCACAGGATCTGGACAAGGACCCAGACGGGGAAGTCATTGTCCACCCTCATCAGGATTATCCTGCAAGAACAGCAGTGCTTGGACTATATTGCCATCCTCCTCCCTCCACCCCCAGAACAGGAAGATCAGGAGCTTTAAGGGCATGGAGGCAATAGGAAAGTAGGGAGGAAAAAATATATAAAATAAAAAAAACAGAGAGAGGACAGAGTAAGTATACAATAAACAGTTAAAGGGCCACAAATAAGACATGATAGGAGTGATGCAGTGCAGTGGTTGTGGAGCAGCAGTCTTCTGGGAGATGTTCTGGAGGATGCGGTGTTGTCCCATCTGCAGGAACCTCTCTGGGCTGAGGGAGGAGGTTGCTGATCTCCAGGCTCAGTTAGCCAAGATTCAGGGAATCTCCTCCCCCACCCAGGGACCACCAGGGCCACCACTGCTGCCTCAGAGGTTGCCAAGAAAGAGGAGTGGTTGGACCAAAGTGGGATCAGGGAGGGTGAGGATGGTGAAATAGAGAAGCATCCCTTCAGTTGTACCACTCCACAATTCATATGTCATTCTGGCAGTGCATGGTTCCTCCATGGAGGCACCCACATTGGAGACCAAGGAGGATGCTGGGAACCTCCACAAAGGAGACCCACAGGAGGGTGGCAGGGGACCCTGCAGGGGAAGGAAACAACTCCTGGTGGAGGACTCCATTGTTAGGAGGGTAGAATGAGGGGAGGGCATTGCAAGGTGCCTGCCTGGTGCCATGGCTTGGAGGGACAGGGAGCGAATCCTCAGGATTGCGGGAGTAGATGCATGGGAGAGGGAGCTGGATGTCACTGTCCACCTAGGAACAAACAAACTGTTTGGAAAAGGGATCAGAGCAGTGCAGGAGGAGTTTGTGGAGCTGGGGAGGGGCCTTAGACAAGTAGCATGTACGTTAACCTTCTTGAAGGTGCTGTCTTTCTATGGTATGGGTGAGGCAAAGGTACTCTGCACCATGGGATTCAATCAATGGTTGAAAAACCAGTGTAGAGCTCAGGGTTTTGGCTTCGCTGGGGACTGGGGATCCACTTGGAAGGATGCAAGCCTATACTGGTGCGATGGTCTCTATCTGTCAAGGAGGAGAACCAGGATCACAGGTGATAGGTTTAAATGCTTCATTGGTAGGTGTTTAAACTAGCCAAGGGAGTAGAGGCAGTGAAAAGGAGCAGGGAAATCCTAGCCCTCCCTAAAAATCAGGGTACTTAGTGAGGTAAACACAAAGATAGAGAAGTCAATAGAGAGAAGGGCAGGGATAAATGGAGATAAAGGCAAAGGCAATGAAGACAAGGATGGGGCAAAAAGGAGTAAGGCCATCAAAAAATGGAAGGTAATGAGTACCAATGCCCATAGCCTGGGTAACAAGTTCCCTGAACTGGTGGCCTTGATGGAAGAGGGATGCCTGGATATTGTGGCAGTCACAGAAACATGGTACACAGAGAACCATGACTGGGATGTCAACATACCAGGGTACACAATCTACAGGAGGGACAGGGAGGATAGAACAGGAGGAGGAGGAGTAGCTCTCTATGTAAGTGAAGGGATCAAAGCAATGGATCTAAAGAGTAAACAGGGATGAGAGAAGGCACTGTGGGTCACCCTGAAGACTCAAAATTAAGCCACAATCAGTACAGGGGTTGTATACAGACCCCCATTTCAGGCAGAGGAAATGGACAAGGAAATGATAGAATACATCCTTAGGATGGCAGCGAAAGGGGAGATATTGTTGATGGGGTACAAGAATATGCCAGATGATAACTGGAGCACCTTTGCTGCAGCAACATCCAAGAGCAGGGCCATTCTTGATGCTCTACAGGGGCATGCCTCAGACAGCTAGTGTTGGAACCCAGTCGGGAGGGAGCAATCTTAGGTCTGGTACTCTCAAACAGGGATGGAGAGGGAATCTCAGATCTAGAAGTGGGTAGCCATCTGGGAACAAGTGACCACCAAACAGTGTGGTTCACGATAAACTCATCTGCAGAGTCAAGCCACACAAAAGTGAGTGTGCTGGACTTCAGGTTGCCTGGTTTTGGCAAAATGGGAGAATGCTTCAGAAAAGCACTAGCAAACTGGCAAGAAGGAGGGGTGGAGCAACAATGGGGAAACATCAAAACTGCCATCACAGAGGCAACAAGCCTTTGTGTGAAGCAAATAAACAAATAAAAATGAAAGGAAAAAACACTGTGGTTCTCAAAAGAGGTGATGGGGAAGGTTAGGGAGAAAAAGATAGCATTCAGGAAGTATGAAGAAACACAGAAGAAGCAGGATAGAGAGCTGTACCAGTTAAAGCAGAAGGAAGTGGGGAAGACAGTCAGAAGAGCAAAGGCCCAAACCAAGGAAAAGATAGCCAACTCGGTTAAGAAGGGGGATACAACATTTTATACTGTAGGTACATTAGAGAGTGAAGAAAGACAGAGGGAGGGATAGTGAGGTTTAATAAAGGGAGGGTGGGTGGGCAGAGGAACAGTGAAAAGCAGGGATACTGAAAAATACGCCTGTTCAATTAACAAACGAAGTAGAGGTGGAGGGTCATAATCCCATCAATAGAAGCACTCTGGATAGAGGGGTAAATACCAATCCTTTCACAGAAGAAAGGGTTCTGAAAGATCTCGTAAAACTGAAGGTGGAGAAAGCAATGGGGCCTAATAGGATTCACCCCAGAATTCTAAATGAACTAAGGGAAGAACTAGTGGCACCACTGACTACCCTTTTTAACAAATCATGGGAGGATGGTGTGGTATGTGAGGACTGGAGAAGGTCAGATGTGATTCCCCTTCACAAAAATGAGAGCAAGACAGAGGCAGGAAACTATAGACCTGTCAGTTTGACCTCAGTAGAAAGAAAAATGATGGGATCACTTCTGAAGGAAAGAATTGTTGAGTATCTAGAGGCCAGTGGGGCATAGGACCCAAGGCAGCATGAATTCACAGTGGGAATGTTGTGTCTTACTAATCTAATCGATTTCTTTCACTGGGTGACCAAAGTAGTAGACCATGGAGGGGCTGTGAACATTGTCTACCTAGACTTTAGCAAGGCATTTGACACAGTCCCACACAAAAGATTAATAAACAAATTAGCCAGCCTGGGAGTGGGTCCCAGGGTGGTAGCCTGGGTAAAACATTGGCTGGACAACAGGACACAGAGGATAGTAGTAAATGGAGTTTACTCTGAAGAAAGCAGGGGTTACTAGTGGGGTACCTCAGGGTTCAGGTCTGGGTCTGGTCCTTTTTAATGTCTTTGTAAGTGACTTTGCAGAGGGACTGGAAGGAAAAGCATGCCTCTTTGCAGATGAGATAAATATCTGCAACAGGGTTGATGCACATGGGGTGGAAAGGATGAAAAGGAACTTGACAAGGTTGGAGGAATGGGCAGAGGTATGGCAGCTTAGATTCAATGCAAGGAAGTGCAAAGTAATGCACTTGGGAACAAAAACCCAAGGGAAGAGTACACAATGGTGGGGGAAGAGAGGTAGTAACAACAACAAAAATGGAAAGGGACCTGGGGTAATCATATCAGATGACCTAAAGATTAGCAAGCAATGTGAGAAGGCAGTAGGGATGGCTGGGGGATACTGGGATGTATAGGGAGAGGCATCACCAGTGGAAAACATGAAGTTGTTATCCCTCTGTACAAACAGTTGGTGAGACCCCATCTGGAGTACTGCGTACCATTCTGGAGACCCCATCTCCACAAGGACATACACAGGATGGAGGCAGTCCAGAGGAGGGCAACTAAAATGGTGCAGGTCTGCAAAAGAAGTCATATGATGAGAAACTAAAGGAGCTTTATATGTATACCCTTGAGGAACGGGAGGGGGTACATGATTGAAACTTTTTAGTACCTCAAGGGAATCAACAAAATCCAAGAGGATCACATCTTTCAGAAAAAGAGATGTTCATGAAAAGGGGACACAATTTGAAGATGGAGGAGGGACACGTCAGGGGCAGTGTGAAGAAGTATCTTTTCACAGAGAGGGTGGTGGACGCATGGAATGGCCTTCCTGAGGAGGTCATGGGGTCAAAAACAGTGGGGGAATTGAAGAATGCATGGGACAGACATAAGGCAATTCTTGTAAGGGAATAGGAAGAAATAGGCTGTTGGTTAACTAGGATCTACAGCTTATCCAATAGGTAGGGAAATGGGCAGATTAGGTGGGCAAAGTGGTCCTTATCTGCCATCAAAGTCTATATTTATATGTGGTTGCAGGATCCTTGGCCACAAGACCATACCACTCCTGGCTCATGAACTCCCAGTTCAGGAGGTACCTCAGTCATTCAAGCACAAGAATTGAAGGCAAGTGTGTCTAACACCTGACGAGGCTGCATATCCTCCTGGCTGTGTATGCTACTACAGATGTGAGCACTTTTTTCAATAAATGCATGGCTGTGGCCATTTCCTCCAAGACCTGTGTTTGTGTGGTTATTTCACAAAAAGGATAAGTGGAGGGCTATCAGAACAATAGGAGACAGCAGGGAAAGTATATTTGTCAGATATGCTGATATTTGTATTAACTGTAGCTGAAACAAGGCTTTTAGAAAACATTTTTGCACTGCTGCTTTAAAGCTAGGAGCCTTGCATTCTAGTGAATACTGAATTAGTAGTCAGAAGGGGGTATGCTGGGATGTGGCATGCAATTACAGAAAAACAAAACCACACATGCCCCCATAATGCAAAGAATCATGGGCTGCATATGCAAATCACCACAGAATATTATGCTGGTTTAACTTTAAGCAGAAATGCATGGTGCTAAAAGGCCTCTCACACAGTTTGCAAAGGGTGCCAACAGAATATGTAGACACGTGTTTCGTCCTACCAGGACTCTTCAGTATGCCTCATCTGTTTGACACTCCAGTGGAATGAACCAGCTACCCTAAGATGGTCTATCTGGGTTATGTTGTGGTGAATCCAATTAAAATAAAAACAAATTTAAAAGACAAAGAACCTCTGTGTGCAAGCACTGAGGCAATGTTTACCCCCAAAGGGCATTTGGCTGAGAAGCCAAGTTTCAAAGAAATACAAAACCACACATGCCCCTACAATGCAAAGCATCATGGGCTGCACATGCAAATCACCAAAGAATATTCTGCTGGTTCAACTTTAAGCAGAAATACATGGTAGTGAAAGGCCTCTCACACAGTTTGCAAAGGGTACCAACATAAAACATAGTCACATGTGTCATCCTACCAGGACTCATCAGTATGCCTCATCTGTTTGACACACCAGTGGAATGAACCAGCTACCCTAAGATGGTCTATCTGGGTTATGTTGTGGTGAACTCAATTAAAACAAAAAAAAAAATTAGAAGACAAAGAACCTCTGTGTGCAAGCACTGAGGCAATGGTTACCCCCAAAGGGCATTTGGCTGGGAAGCCAAGTTTCAAAGAAATACAAAACCACACATGCCCCTACAATGCAAAGCATCATGGGCTGCACATGCAAATCGCCAAAGAATATTCTGCTGGTTCAACTTTAAGCAGAAATACATGGTAGTGAAAGGCCTCTCACACAGTTTGCAAAGGGTGCCAACAGAAAACATAGACACGTGTGTCATCCTACCAGGACTGTTCAGTACGCCTCATCTGTTTGACACCACAGTGGCATGAACCAGCTTCCCTAAGATGGTCTATCTGGGTTATGTTGTGGTGAATCTAATTAAAACAAAAAACAAATTAAAAGACAAATAACCTCTGGGTGCAAGCACTGAGTCAATTGTTACCCCCAAAGGGCATTTGGCTGAGAAGCCAAGTTTCAAAGAAATACAAAAACACACATGCCCCCACAATGCAAAGCATCTTCTGCTGCATATGCAAATCACCACAGAATATTTTGCTGGTTCAGCTTTAAGCAGAAATGCATGGTTCATTCCACTGGGGTGTCAAACAGATGAGGCATACTGATGAGTCCTGGTAGGATGAAATACATGTCTATGTCTTCTGTTGGCACCCTTTGCAAACTGTGTGAGAGGCCTTTCAGCAACATGCATTTCTGCTTAAAGTTGAACCGGCATAATATTCTGTGGTGATTTGCATATGAAGCCCATGATGCTTTGCATTGTGGGGGCATGTGTTGTTTTGTATTTCTTTGAAACTTGGCTTCTCGGGCAAATGCCCTTTGGGGTAACCATTGCCTCAGTGCTTGCACACAGAGGTTCTTTATCTTATGCAATTACAGGTTTTGTCTTGCTATTTTACATTCTGTTTCATGCAACAACTGGCCAAAACCTGATATTGTACCGTATGTCATTTCCCAGTACTTACCTTTTCTATCTTAAAAAGAATATTCTAGGACATTGCCTCCATATTTTCAAAGTTTAAAGACCCAAATTTAAAATAAGACATGCAGTACCTAGTTTCAAATTTCTTGGTTTATTCCACTCATGGCCATGATATGGGCCACCAAATGCACCACACTGGCATACTTCAAATGTAATCAAATCATGCTGTGTTCATGAAAAGACAATTAAAAACAACTTCATATTTCATACAAATAATAGTAGTGTATACACAAATTCCTGCTTCCTGTGCTGTACCTGAGAGAGTGTAAGAAGAAACAGACAATCCTCAGGGGTGAAGCAGAGTAAACATAATTAATCAAGTGCTGCACTGCTGCAGTGTAGACACTGTGCCTCTTTGAAAAGAAAATAATCAAAGCTTGGCAGCAGTTTTTAGTCAACAAATGGATTTAGTCCTACTGAATATTGCTGTTAACCTCCTACAGAGAGCAGTTTAGTGGCAGGGGTGTCCTTAATGCACAAATTATCAAGTCATGAGGGAATACTTTAATTCCGTTAAGATTGTCGGGTGGAGGACCAGTGAAAAATTTATCTTCAGATTACAGGCAGCTGCCTTGTGGGGAATTAAAGTATTCACAGGTAAGTAGATGATTTCTCTATTATGTACTCTTCTGCCTCTAAACCACTCATATTTCATTTGATGAGCAAGACAAAATCTTATAATTGTATAACACACCCCTGCTGTCTTGAGCCATATGACTAAGGGCCTGCCTGAAACTCTTATTAGAAACTCTCCATCAGACATATTTTTTTTTTTGCACTTTATATTTTTATTCATTTTATTTCGTTTTTTTTTTACTTATTACAACACTAATATTGCTTTGAGACATTTGTTTCTGCCAGCCATGTAACAGAGTCACAAGGCAACTGCTTGGTACTCTTATGAACCAGGATCAGGAATGGGCTCAGGATGCAGGGGCTAGTTGGGGAAGGGGTGCTGAGCATGTTACTGGACAGCTCTCCTCCCTTGGTGGGGAGGGACTCCATTCTGTTCTGCTTGACTACTGCCTAGTGAAGGCTAAGTGGCAGTACATGCACAGGAAGTTTCAGGGGTTTGGGTCTGGTGCAGAGGCCAGTATTTGTGACACAGAACTGTGCATGCCAAGTCACTGCATGCTGGCAGTCTCCTGGGGAGAAAATGGAAGGAAAGCTAGTACACTGCTGTTTAGTAATTAACTCCTTACAGGTCCTGCACAATTGTCCAGGCACCAGTTTCCAGACTGGATCCTACTCTCACCAGGGCAAATTGCACTCACTGGAGAGCCCCACCATGAGGGGCAGGCAACAGGGGAACTTGGAGGTTGGGTAAGTACCTAAAGATGACAGAGGACAGGGTTAGGGGTGTTGATCAGATGTGTAAAAGACAACCAGTGGAAGCTGCATTCCAGTAAAAATAAACTGCAGATAGTAAAACCGCAATTTAACAAGCATTTGTCAGTATAGAAGTTCACCTTTGGTACTGGTATTGTACCGGGTGGGGTAGAACTACAGTTCCCAGTAGCCTTAGCTGGTGGCTTATTTACAGGTGCTTGACCAGCAGCATTTTGTGCTAACCATACAAGGTTCTTATTTATTCACAACTTCTGGGAGCAATATACTGTATACAGTAGATGGGCAAGTCATGTACAGTAGACTTGGGATATACCACAGAACAGTTACATAAGAGGCCAATGTTTAAATCCTATGTGTCACATTCTGTGTGGCCTTAAACATGTCATTTAACTACTAAATACTAACTACTGTGAAGAGGAACAAGCACCCTTCTTACAAAAAGAATGAGAAACAAAAATGTTGTGCCACTGCCACCACATCATGAGGAAAAGGTGATGATAAGGAGCACACAAGAGGCATAGAATTAAGTAGTACAGATGCATTTTCCATTTAAAAGGAACATCACCCAACCCATGTCCAACTTAAAAGAGCAGATAATCTTGCAAATGGAAAGTCTGTAACAGGTGCATCCACCCTATTACAGATACTCCAGAGTTTTACTGTTCCCTTTGAGTGCCCTGCTTCCACAGATTCTACACATAACCCTCTTGCTTGGCATGCATACAGCAGGGTCCATGTGGAAGAGCAAGCTCACTGATCCACCACAGGAGTCCATGTGGTGACCGAGTAAGGCACCATCCTTCTCGGACTGGGACAGGTTACCATCAAGAGTGCTCATCCATACCTGGTCATCCATACACTGGCTAACTGAGTTTGCTCCTGAACTCCTGGACAGTACAGTCTACTGTTGAGCCATCAGGCAACCCATAATAATATTTTAACAAGCATTTGTCAATGCAGAATGTTGTCTCGCTGGCATAGGCATTGGTAGTGCCAGAGTTAGAGATGCATAATAGGAATGGCAGTGTAGTATTACAGTGACACCAACCCCATCCCCACCCTGTAGAGACTAATAGGCATTGGGGTGTGCCTTTGGGTCATCAGCTATAATGCTCATGGCATTGTACCTCACCCTACCCTGAAGACACTGACAAGTGTTGTGGTGTGCTTTGGGGTCTTTGGGCATTATACTTACCCCATTCCATAAGGAAATATGCTGAGGTGGGTGCACTATAGGAGAGTGGGGTGAACTTTGTGGCCAAACAGTGCAAGACACACCATGATGCCTGTCACTGTCTGCAGGGTGGGGGTGGGGGTGGAACTGCGTAAGCATTACAGACGATGATCCCAAATCACACCCCTGATGCCTGTCAGTCTCTACAGGGTGGGGTGCTACAGTTGGAAACCCTAACACCGTAGGTGTGTGTTGGTATTTTCACTCCAAATGTTCAACATGGGCTTTTTGTGAGCCCAACTCATGAAAAGCGTCACAATCAGTTTGTTAGCAGAAAGGTGGTTTTGCACAGTGGCTATGCCATTTGGCAACACAGGGACAAAATCACATTTTGGGCAGAATGTGGAAATGACAACTGTATTGTTCAAGAGGAGGTGTAAAAAAATGGCAAAGTTGAAAATCTGGAGTGAAAATATAAAAAATTGGTGAAGTCACGAGCATGCATAGAAACTGTGCTACACATATCCATAACCCAATTATTTTGGGGAGTTTGTTAGCCACATTTTTAACATAGGCATTTTGGGACCTCCGCTCATGAACAGTGGCACTGTGATTTTGTTAATCTGTCCCAAAAGTTGATTTCCCACAGCGACCATGCCATTGTAAGCCACAGGTGTGGAAACACATTTTGGGCAGGATGTGAAAAATGACAGCTATACTGTTCATAAGGAGGTATACAAAAATGCCAGTGTTGAAAATCTGCATGGAAATGAAGCACTCTATGGGTTACAAGGTGCATGGAACTGCACAGTGCACGCTATGTAACACAGTCATTTTAAGGACTTTTGGCACCAAATTTTCAACATAGGTATTTCAGGACCTCTGTTCATGAACAGTGTCACCGTCATTTACTCAAACTGTCCTGAAAACTCAGTTTGCACAGCGACCATGCTATTCTGCACCAGACGTACGAAAACACATTTCAGCCAGGATATGTAAAATGACAGCTGTACTGGTCATCAGGGTGTGTGGAAAATGGCAATTTTGAAAATCTGGAGTGAAAATATTACAAATCCACAAAGTTACAAGCATGCATGGAAACAGTGCAATGCATGCTTGTAAAACAGCCATTTGGGAGATTTTTTTCACCAAATTTGCAACATAGGCTTTTTGAGAGCCCCCCCTCCATGAACAGTGGCACTGTCGTTTCGTTATCCAGTCCCAAAAGGTGATTCCATGCAGTGACTACAAAATCACCTTTTGGGACTGAATAATGCTATGTCAGTGACTGAATTCATGAGGAGGGGTCCCAATAACCCCATGTTGAAAATTTAGTCCAAAAATTCAAAAAAATGCCTGAGATATGCACCAAAGTTGAAAAAAACCTATTTATGCCATTATACAGCTTACCGGCATTTCTTCAGTTTGCGGTCAGCTTCCAAGCTTGTATACTTGTTCCTGGTCCACTGAAGATCATTGTGCCAGACTCCAGAGGTACGTATGGGGTGAGGGGGGTGTGGGGAGGCAGAGTGCACAAAGTGGGGTGCAGGTTGAGGGAGGGGGCAGGGAGACTGCGAGGGACTGCTTTCTTCTTTCACAGGGTTAAAAGGAAAAAAATAAAAACATTGTGGGACGGTTTTTATTTTTAAGGGGATTTGGCATGCTGGGGTGGGCTCCCAGCATGCCACCTAAGTGTTTTGGGGGTCCTGTAACTGATGGGGGATTGAGCACCCCGTTGGCACACAAAAAAAGCAGGGGGAGCAAGAGCTAAGGGGATTGGGCACCCCCGGCACATAACAAATGGGGTGTGTGCATTATGTTGACGGGAGGTGCTCCTTCGCACACAAGGGTCACAGCATGCTGACAGGGGGATTAGGCACCTCCGAAGTCAGCATTGAGCCACCATTTTTAATCTATTTTTCACCACCAGGGAAAGCACGTTGGGAGGTCTGCTGCTTATGATGAACTTTGCTCGCATTGCAGCCTACCTTTCCTTAGATGTGCTCTTCAGATTATGTATGCATGGTGTGGCGCCAGCCTGCAGGCTTATTGGGGAATGAGGGGTGCACCTACTGATGCATGCCCTGCATTCACCCAACAGTGACCGTGCTTTCAAATCTGCCACTACCACAATATGTTGGCTGTGCATGCGCAAGCCAGCATACAGTAAAAATAAAAGTGCACAGTAAAAATAAGGTTACATTTATTACTGACAGCTAATAAAAAGGAATGTGAGAACCACAAAAAGTTCTGAGGTTCTGATAAGCAAATAAAAATTTCAGATAGTTATCTGAGCCTGACCAGAACATTCAGAACCTTTCAGTTCAAAGTACAAAAACTGATATACCATTATTTTCTTCACATAAGCTATTGCCAGTGAAGGGAAAGTAATTAAAAAACCACTTGGAGTGGTAGTGCAGAATAATAAATATAATTAGTGTTATTTGACATATATCTCGGTACCCCCAGTCATGTGTAACACCACAGTTTATAAACTTGTAATATACTTAGGGTTTCTGGTTTTAGGTGTTTATGAATCAG
The DNA here is from genome assembly GCA_016271365.2 of Neoceratodus forsteri. Classification (NCBI taxonomy): domain Eukaryota; kingdom Metazoa; phylum Chordata; order Ceratodontiformes; family Ceratodontidae; genus Neoceratodus; species Neoceratodus forsteri. The sequence continues at coordinate 1,023,231,062 of CM028135.1, read as the reverse complement.
GAAAAAAAGTGTTTATTTTTCAGCTTTTCTCGCTCCCTTTTCTAGTAGCAAAATTCTGTGTATTTCTGTGCAAATAAAAAAAGCTATAGACAATTTCAGTATATATCAGTGTTTATTATTTATTTTATTTTTTTTAAAAAGCACTGTGTGCATTGATGTTTATGTTGAATAAATATCCAAAGTAATTAAAATTGCAGATAACCCCATTATTAGCACATACTGTAATAACTTTAAATGCTGAATTTGTTATAGTAAATCATGCAATACATTTTTAGTGCTTGTTTTGATATTTTCTCTCTCTCTTTCCTGGCAGTAAATGCCCATATCTCTGAAAAGGCCCTCTCTACATTGACACTTGAGACAGGCAGTGCAAGAATTGACAGAACACATTCACAGAGTTCTGGCCACTGCTTCATTTTACCCCTCCGAAATGTGTGCACTTCTAATTCACTGTTAGCTGGCAATGGTTCTGCAAAGTAGTCATCAAACTGTACACATAATAATTCAGCATCATGTTTCTTAAAAGTATCAAAAATAAATACATAATTTTCAAAGTCAGAAGAGAATTTGTTTTTTCTAAATGGATCAAACACTTGAACAGAGTACCAGAGAGAGGATTCATTTAATTCAAATCCCATTGTTGGATTTGGGATATTTCTAGCCATTACAGCCTGCCATTTGTCATACATAGCTGTGTAAAAAATGTTAAAGCTCTGCCAGTACTTGCTGGCTTTCCAGTGGCAGACAACCAAGAGGTGCACTTGCAGCCGGTCCATACTCAGAGCTGCCTTCATCAACTTTGCTCTCTAACAGAATTTTAATGCTCACTCCAACTATGTTAAATACTTGATGTACTTGTGTGTGTTCAGACTCAAGTTTTTTCATTACATCAATCAGAGGTCTCATATTCTCTGTAAGAAAGTTTAAAACGCAATGCAGTGTTCTTTTTGATGTCCGTGTGTACATGCTTTCTAATTTCATCACATTTCTTCCCTTCGGCATCTGCACTTAATAAAAAGATTGTAAATGGTCTCCACATGGCAAGCAAGCTTTCTACAGCCTCTATCACAGAATACCGCCGGCTATGTGTAACGCTGAGTATCACCTTTTGTTTCACTCCTAGGCGTGAGCACACTGTAAAGTACGTTCTCTTAAGCTCTCTTGCATATTTAAATAGTGCTCCAGAGTGCAAAATAAAGTCAACTACCTTTTTCATGACGTTGGATGATGATATTGCCACCTTCAGTACACCATCAAGCAGGTGACATGGATCTTGAACAGAGAATGCCTTGAACTGCGCATGAGCTCTCCATAAATCATCACACAATTTTTTCATACAGCTGGCACTGTCACTGCATATGCATACAACATCCTCCCAGGTCTTCCCATATATATCCAGCACCTTTTGTGTTAGTGCAGCAATTGACACTGCATTGCAACACTCAATTACCTCGAGGTCTGCCATAATGGTACGCCGACCCTAACCCTTTAATCTGTCAGCAAAAGTAAACATACCAGCAACAGCTGGGTCACCATGCATCTCTGGCGTTTCATCAATTATTACCGAAATCTGTGTGCCATTTAGCATATCAAGAATGTGCTCCATGTCTGCATCGAATACCTCGGGTAGATACTTATCATACATTTGGCCAGATTTAGGCACAGTTCATGCATCAGGTGCCCGCTTTCGAAAAAGATCACCAAGAGGACCGTCCGTTTGATGCAGGCTGACACCCGACTGTATCATTGCTCTGGCAAACTCATGAGCGATGTCCCTCTCATCCTCTCTTTTTTGCTTAAAATGAGTGATGGTTTCAATAAGAGAAATCTGGCTTAGGCAGTGATCCTCATTCTCTAGTGGCTGCTTCTGCTTAATGTGAGTTTTAGATAGGACATGCTCAGCGAGCCGACTAGCAGTTTTACCGGGCACAAGCGGCACTGTAACTCTGCAGAACTTGCATATTAGGGTTCTCTTGCCATGGAGAAGCTCGACAATAAAATCTTTGTGTTCTGCTGCATACTGCTCTGCTATTTTAGATCTTCTTGGCATTTTGAATCCGAAAACGATCGCAAGCACCAGGGGCGAGTGAACGTGTAATGCTAAATGCCAAACTACAAAACTCAGCTAAATAAGGTTATTGACAAAGTGCAGTTTGATTAAGTCAATAAGATCTAATTGATCTAGTTCAGATCTATAGTAATTAATAGGTGCTTGATGGCAGCTAGAGTGAAACCGAGAGATGATGAATGGAAATGGTAATTGAGAGACGTTTTAGTTCATTTATCCTCAGTCGCTTAACTATGCACTAACTACACACTAAACCAGCAGCTCCTATACGGACTACTATAATAATACAGACTACTATAATAATGTCAAACCCCTCCTGTGGTGTCTATTTCAGCTCAATATGAGAAGCCACACCATGCGCTAAGCATATTTCTTTGTGGAGTTAGCATTGCTAAGATCGGCTGCTAAAAATTACAAGAAAATACTTAAGCCACTTGATCTCTTTTATGCAGAGCCAAAAACATCTTCAGAGGTAAAAAGGGACTAATACAGCTTGAACTGAGCAGACCGCTTTTTATTTTTATTTTCAGGAAGGCGGCTGAACTTGAAAAGAAATCTCACAGCCGCCCGCTCTGCTCTTGTTTCTGCATCAGTGTAGCAGGACAGAAAAAAGGGAGACGGAGAGTACTAAAGTTCCACATTGGTAATTGGTAATTTACTGGAGGCAGTGTAGGACCCTTGTTAACTTCTGTGCTCTTTGTGTTGTGCACCAAAGGATCAACTAAATTGTTCCCACTCCAGTAGGTCACTCGAGGTCCTTGTCTTGAAGTCTCTTTCAGCTTTGTTTTAATTGGACCTGCTTTTGTTTACAATTTCTTCAAAAAGTTGTGGCTGTTTACTAATGTAGTGACTCATAGTATTAACTTTTCTCTACAAGATTGCAGCAACATGTGAAGGCGCAATTGCGAGAAACATAATGGGCAGACTAAGAATGTGAGGGGCATTAGCAAAGGGTCATTAGAAAAGGTGGAATTTGGAGCATGCAGATGCAGTTGCTGGTTTGTGGATTTCGGTGCTTTTCGTTTGTACCCGAATTGAAGAAAAAGACGTTGATGGGGTTTTATCGGGTTTTATCGGTTTAAACAGAAAACCAGAAACCCTAAATATAATGTATGTGTATTATAAATTGTAATGGCTGTGTAATTCATATCCAGCTTGGTGTATATTTGAAAATGAGCTTCAGCAGTGATTATCCCTATTACAGATGCAGCAAATTTAGATTCCACTGGTGAAATGAACACTAAGTGGGCACTTCGTGTTGCCACTCTGCTACGCGGAGTGGGCAATGCGAAGTGCTCACTCCACTTTGTCATTACCACTTTGCGTTAAGGTAGAATGACAAAGCGAAGTAATGCAAAGTCATTGTTTTTAATGGACTTTGTGTTCCTCATTATGATTCTAAGTGATCCACTTGGTGTTTCAGATTTGGCAGCCCCGACACACATCACATGGCTTACAGTACTGTAAGTCACATGCTCTTTAGCTAGGTAGGAAGGAAGTGAGTCATACAAGCAGATACTTTTACTTTCTCCTGTGCAAACGGAGAGAGAGGAGTGTGTTTTGTGACTGCTGATACTTTGAGATCAGAGGATGGAGGAGATTTAAACTTTGATTTAGACCCAACAGCTTTTTTTAAAGCTACTATTTTTTTGTCTTTTCTATACTCTTTTTTACTTAATTTGTTCTTTCTGTAAATTTTATTTTTCTTACCTTTACAAGTAGTTAGTTGTTTGTCTGTGTGACTGTGTGTGTGTTGTGTGACAGTGTAAGTAGTGATTGCTCAGACTGAGGGAGCTCAGTAGGAGAGATGGACCAGGGTGAGGGAATGTCTGAGGCGGGGGCAGCTCTGGGAGATCATGGTAGTGGTAAGCATTGTACCGTGCACATGCATAGGGGGCATAGGAGCCCATTCCTGTTGGACCGCTCGGAGCTTGTGAGTCCCCCCGAAGCAGGACCAGCACCACCTCCTGTCCTGACTCTGAGGCAGTTGAACCACCACCAAGTCCAGCACCAGGTCCTCTGGAGCAGGATGTGCCTGTTCCCCCGAGCCCATGTGTGGATCCCATCCCTGTTCAGCACCATAACCATCCAGCTGCGAGCTCATCTGGCCCTCTCCTGCCTGTACCTGGTACTCCCCACTCCTCTGTTGTTTGGCAGTTTTTTGACTGTGTTGGGGGAACAGCAGTGTGGTCAAGTGCTGCCTATGTGAGTTGGAGGTGCACCGTGGCCCCCAGGGGACTCACCTGGGGAATGGGGGCCAGCATACCCAAATATTCAATCACCACCAGTTGGAATGGCAGGCTGCCACAGAATGGACCATGCCTGCACCTGCTGTCCATTCTGTGGCAGAGGGTGCAGCTGTGCATGGCAGCATCCCTAAGAAGTAAAGGGCCACAGCAGCAACTGCTGCTCCACCAGTACCACCACCAACACCACCATCACCATCAGGTCAGCCTGTAGAACGTGTGGACCCCAGAGAACTGCGTGTAACACGGACTGACTTGGCAGTTCTCTGGAGTGCTGTCAAGGAGATCAACTAGAGGGTGAGTGCTGTGGAGCAGTGGTTGGATCACATAGAGGGACATCAGTTGCAAATTAAGTCCATGCTGGAACTGCTGCTGGATCACCATGGGATCCCACATTAGTTTTTTTTTTCTCACACCATTTTCCCCTTCACATCTTCCTTGCTGTGCTATAAAATGTATTCCTCCACCATCCCCGACCCTTGCATGAAATTATGCCCTTTTTTGTTGTCTTCCCTATGCGTGACACTTTGTATTCTGAGCAGTGCAAGTATACTGTGCTAAACTGAATGTGTGCAGTCATTCTTCTTTCCAGTCTGTGTATGTACTGCAGACACTGTCCAACTCCCTGACTTAAAAACACTTATTGAGTACAATGGTGGGATGGTGAAGCCTGGAGAGATACTACAAACAAGCTTACAATACATCCAAGTAACTAGTAAAAAAATTAATGTTGTGATTCATGACATAATCATAAATCGTGATTTGTGACTGCATTTGTGACCGTGATGATGAAGAAATGTGAATGCCTATGGCTGTACTTCCGCAGGCCCTGATGAAGTGTGGCACAAAACTCCCAACTTAAAAACACTCATTAATGAGTACAATGGTGGGGTGGTGAAGCATGGAGAGATACTACAAAACAGGCTTACAGTACATCCAAGAAACTAGTAAAAAAATGAATGTTGTGATTCCTGACATGATCGTAAGTCATGAATTGTGACTGCATTTGTGACCGTGATGATGAAGAATGTGATTTGTATCATGAGTGACTCTTGATGATTGTCCTGACTTAAAACGCATATTAATGAGTACAATGTTCATGCAGAATTATGCACCACACCTGTCCAGTACTCCGAAGGGAAGCCAAAGAAACAACTGTGACTTAAGTTAGAGATGGAGATTGGGCCCTAAAGAGATGCAAATGCACAGACAGATTAAGATTATGCTGTGCACTGAAGAGATGCAGATGAAAAGGCACAACACCTAAACAGTGCTCACCATCAGAAATTCAAATCTGGGAAAGAATACCTTTGCCAGTTGGGGAGGGCTGTGGGGGGTGTAGCAGTCACTAGTACTAGTACCAGTAAAGATACCACAAAGAAGTACAAAAAGTACACAGCTGCAGTGGATAGCAGGTTCACACTGCTGAAATTATGTGGCACAATAAAAAGTGTCTGATTTGATGACACCCATCACACACATACTCACACACACACTAAGTAATGCGTAGCAAATTGAAAACTTCAGTAATATAACCACATATTTTAAACAAACTAAAATTATGCACTGTAGCACCACAACAATCAGCAAAAAAAGGCAAGAATTATTGAAAATATTACTGTGTACATTAACACAGTTATACAAGAAAAATATCACCAAAACAGAAAGCGCTGTCTTTTTCTCCAAGTTAATCTACTTACACCCTCCCCCAAAGCACACTTCCACTGTCTCTCAGTACACAGACTGAATGTTGTACATTAACATTCAAAATGCACACACAAACAATAAATGCTCGATGATATGAGCACAGGACGGTTTCCTGTAATCGAATAACTAAAGTTTCAGCAAAAAAAAAAAAAAAGACTCAGAAAGGCTTTTTTTTCAGCTTTTAGAAGGTTTGAATCACAGAGAGCTCTCAGAGCAGATTGTCTCCTACAGCTTCCTACACACACTATACCAAACTGAGGCTGTGCAGAACAATCTAGAGCTCATGTGACCTGAAATCCCATGAATCACTGCAAAATTCACCTTTGGAGCTTAAAAACAAGGCGGAGCGAGGTGAAGTACATTGTTTTCAATGTAGTTCGCCTTAAGAATTGGTGGAATAGCGGTTTGGGAAGGTGGAGTAACACGAAGTCATTGTTTTCAATGAACTTCACGTTACCCATTATAACATGAAGTACTCCACTTCACGTTGCGGAGCACTCCGCAAATTCGCCTTCACTCCGTGAATCACTTAGCAGAGCAAGTTGGGGCCACTTCGCCCATCTCTAAGCCCTGTGAATTAAATAAACATAATTTACTACTACTGTGAGTATACTCTGATTCAGATCAGGCTCACTGGATCCTTACTCCACCTCCAGTCTTTTTTCTGGGTCTTTTCACCACCAATACCACAGCATCAGCATTTGTTTGGCTCAAGACCAATTGCAGGAGTACATTAAGCTCCAAAAGTAATGCTTAAAAAAAAGGAAAATGTTCTGATCTGGTTGTTTTACAGAAAATGGCACAGGTTCTGGAAAGTGCTCCGCATTTCCGAACCAGTTCTTCCATCCATATCACAGCCTTTAAATACTGTAACATTAGTTGTTTAGAAAAAAACAAGACCACTCTTTTGCCAAAACCAACCAATTAAAATGCCTATCCTGTAAGACTCAAGCACTAATAAAATCTAGGCAGGGAGCGGATGATATCACTTTCCTCATGAACTCATTTAGCCCACATAGCCTTAGTCACCAAATGATTTGGAGAGCCACATAAGGTTCAGGGCTGGAATGCCATTGCATAAAGGTAGCATCTTAATCCACTTTTCTGTCTGTACCCTGTCCTGGCCTCCTCCTCCAATCCCACCGCCATGACCCTCCCCCCAGTAGGCATCTCAGTATATTGGGACTTCAAGTTGTAGCCTGTGGTTCAGGGTAAACAGGGTTGGAGTTCAGGGCAATAACAGCATAACTTGCACAGACACAGCTGTGTGCCACTAATCTGACTTGTACGGCTGTATGGGTGGAGCCTGCAGCTGTTTTGCGGTAGCTCTAAAAACGAGCTACTGAATTCAGACCCTGGAACGCTTCCATTTTGGAGTTTTGGAATGATCCTTCCCAAATTCCAAAACAGTCAGAAACAGTACAACACGGGTGCACTGTTTCTCACCTCCTTTTTGCAGAACGAGATTCGAAAAAGAAAATCTGAACATTTTTGGCACGAAGGGCAGGGCTGTCAATCACTTCTACACAGCTGACAACAAATAACCATGTCCATGGAGTATCAGCTTTGTTTTTCCCTATTTCATTAAAATTCTCCTTTTTAATTTCCCTGTGTCCCTCTTTTAGTTTTTAGGCTGCAGGGAGCTTTTACATGAATGAGGGAGCATAAGGGGAAAATGTATTACACAGAGCGACATCTGGCTTCTGGCTGGATCTGGAACAGAGCCTGGACTGTCATCCAGCTGCGAATAGCTAGCTCTGTTCTATGGGTCAGCAGATAATTCCTTGAAAACCCAGAACATTTCTTTCTTTCTTTTTATGGTTTTCCTCCATGGTGTACTGAGACCCCCCCCCCCCGCACACTACTTTAATGAAGTACTTCCCGCATTTAGTTAGGCAGGGTTTTGAGTAATCAGAAGGGAGGACTGGAACAGTTCTTAGCTGGAAAGAGGACAGAGAGTCACTAGCTGAAAACATTTTGTCCCCGTGGGATCACTGAAGAATACAAGGACCGTTTTCTTTTCTCTCTCTCTAATTGGATCTACAAACTTGCCTATGAAGGAGCAGCCACCTAGCAAAGCTTCAGCAAGTCCTGTCCTGGTCTCAAAACCCATGCCCATTGATGGTGCTGCTGCTGCTGGATGCTAGCCACTCTTTAGTACAGCTAGCCCACTTGTTGGACGCCTTTACCCTGGATGTGGACAACTCTACACACCTCCGAAGTCCCCCGAGCACCCATTTTGTCTACTCCATGGACTTTTACATGCCTGATCGCATCTGATGGGCAACTATTTTTTCTTCCTTACTGGGGGAATACACTTATATCAGGAAAGTCTGAGGAAAGTTAGGGTGGATGCTGAATCATTAAACTGAAAAAAAAGTCAGTCAGGTGGGGGATAGAGAACCATAGTAGGAGGAGTGGATTCTGTTAGATAGTTGAGAGGCTCCACCTATGGCGCTGCCTCCCCCTATCCCATCCTCTTGTTCTCCCTTTAAGATGGACTCGTGACTGCCACCATCACAGGATTAGGATTCATTTGCTAAACTCCTAGAGCAGTTTGGAATTTATTTGTTTGACTTTTTACACTCATGTAGTCATCTGGTGATTTTTTTGGGGGGATGGGAGGAGGGGTATGGTACTTTTACAATGGGACATAGGTGCCGGAACAGTTTCACTCAGTTTGCAGCAGATTAGCAAATTGTTGCTGAAGTCCCCTCTTCTCCACATCCTTTGATGAGCTGCTTGTTTATGTTGCCACAACATAGTGAGTGTGCCCCTTGTGTTTGTTTCTGCCTGTAATAGCTGGCTGTCACAGATGCACTCAGTTCTCTGTATGTGACCCCGGTTTGATTTTTGTGTTGGGATTCTTATATGGGCTATTGTAAACTGCAGCCACTTATGCCTTGCCAATGCAGCATTGCACAACTTCAACTATTATTTTAAAGCAGTTTGATGTATTTTTTTTTATCCATACATACTGCTATACTGGAAAGATGCTCCCAGGAGGCAGCTGGAACAAGCAATGTGGTCACTACAGAGAAAACTTAATTTAAATTTAAAATTTGGGCCTTTACTGCAGCACAGAAAAGAGAAGGTTAAAGGCATGCAAATCATCACACAGGAGCAAGATAACCTGCAAATAGCAACTGCTTGATTAACTAAAGTTACACAGTATAACTACACTTGAGCAGTATGTGGAAAAATGTCAGGTACCATGTGGATTAAAAAAAAAGAAACATTTGTGTGTGAGCCTTGAAAATCTGCTTGGAGGGTTCTTCAAACAAATTATTTTTCAGAAGCTGTGTTCCATATGTCACTAGGCACATGCAATTTAAAATTGACACCAAACTTCTTAACAGCAGTGTCAGGAAGGCGTATACAATGGCAATGTAGTGATAGGACACCCCCAGATATTTTAGGGGGATCGATCCTCCTTCTATAGTCTCCCAACCCACACTGCTCTTCAGAGTTACTGTGGGTGCATTATGCATAACTGGTGTCTCCAAACAGGACAGAAGGTGAGCAACTGCAATTAGTATTACAAGGGGGCGGGGGCTTCACACATTTCAAAATCTCTACAGTCAACAGCAGCATACTACTAGCATACTAGCAGCCTGACTAACATAAAATAAATATGGTAGCAGGGCATCAAGTGACATGATCAAGACAACGGTGGTCAAACTCATTTGAATTCTCTTCTACCAGCCGACATCTGTCAGTGATCAGTGCAGCTGTCTGAAAGCACACACATAAAATTGGCTACCTGCAAGTTATGTTTTGGCTAGTTTAATTTTGATTGGTAGTCAAAATGACCACCTGAATGTTTAGGGGACTACTTTTGTGCGATGGGATGGGCTACCCCTAAATCACTGAATTCCAGATCATGGTCCTTGTTTGGAAACATTTACTGTAAACTTGACCCCTGGTCCAGGAATAGGTATTGATGGACAGAGAAAGACACCTCACCGTTTGTTTTCCCACAACACTTTATTTAGATTAATTTAATGACCTGATGTACAAGCAGTGTTTTTAGTTAGTTTGTTTTTATCAGTTGACGGGTCCTGTTAGACTCAAACAAATTGAGTATATGACTGTTTTGTCACATATTAATTTGTGCTTGAATGAAGGCAGGATGTAGAAAATGGCGGCTTCCAGTGTGGGGGGGGGGGTGATTTATGTAAAGCACTGATGGCTTTACGAGCAAACTAATACAATGCACAATCAGTGCACTCATAGCAGCTGAAGAAGCAACATTTATTTAAATGAAACTTGGTGGATTAATCTGGAGAATACAGACTAAGAAAGATCACATGCCCAATGTTTTGTCAGTCAGGCTGTATTAAACAGTGTAATTTTTAAAGTGACAGTACTCAAGTAGATACCAGAAAAATAACGTAAAGCACTGATTGTGGACCTAGCAACCTTTCTGAGCTTACATTCCTCAGTTCCACTTAATCTTGTATGCCTAAAGACACAGCACCACAAAAATGCACTGTGCTGAATACTGGGCAGCAACTGTCAGGTCTAAGGTGACAGAGGATCCAAATGAGCACACGCAGAGAGCATGGCAAACAACAGCACTCATAGTAGCAGCCACAGTAGCATTTAAATTAAACACAAGTCAGTAACAGCCAGACCCCTGTTAAGCCCATCCACTTCATCTCACAGGGAGACTTCATCAGGTGGCTTCAATTTCTCTTGAGCGCTGTCTTTGTGATGATTCTGGGCACACCCACTGGCTGTTGTAACTGTTCATAACTTGTAAAGTGATTTTGTATACAGTGTGTCTCAGAGGTGCTACAGTATACCAAATTCTTTTTAGGGGCCAGCCTGTCTGTGAAGTACAGTAGTATGGTTATTGCTGGTGATGCTGGCAACCTGGGTTTGGCAAAGAGTCTGGGCTGGGGGAGATGCTTGCATCACTGGTGTGGGACACAGACTGCTCCCACTGCAGGAGCACCATCTGGGATCACTTCTCATTTAAATTAAATTGTATTTATATAGTTTGGCAGTTTGTGTCTGGCTCTTTGGGGTTGTCATTGTGACTAGGATTTGCTGGCTTGTTGCTGTGATCGTCTGTTAATTATGTGGAACTGTGGTTTTCTTTTTCACTGTTTAGTGGGCTTTCTGGACTGACGAGTTCTTGATATTTAAAAAAAAAAAAAAATTTCAGTCTCATTGTTTAGCCAGACTCCAACTGTTGCTTAGAAACAAATTTCCTGGCATAGAGTTCTGGTTCTAATAGGATATCTGATGTAGCAGCCTACTGAATTCTAGAACACACTGAGATTTGCACTAAACATATAGGATTGTGTATGGTAGCCCATACACAACATAGAGGATAATGTATGGGGAGCAGTTAACAACCGTGTTGTATTCTCATCGAGAGGTTACCATGGTCTGTGAACCTCGAGAGCGCAGCTCGAGAGGTTTTCAGTAACCATGGTAACCTCAAGATAAGAATTCAATGAGGTTGTTAACTTCTCCCCATCGCTGTCTTTATAGTGTATGGGGAAGCAGTCCAGGCACATAGTTCACAAAAATAGGAAGGAAAACAAATTAAACATTTACCTGGTGAAGCGTGGACACGATAAAAAAAAAAAAACATCGCTGTCCCACCTTGCGACTAGGAAGTTTATAACTAGGGGTCAAAACGGGTCGACGTCAACAGTGCGCCATCCGGAAACGCTTTGAGGGTACTCTTCTCGATTACCAGGTACCTGATGAGAAAAGTAAAAGAAATACTAAGCAAACAAGTGAGTGACCACCACTTTTGTTTGAATGCTGCCGAGTACGGTGAAAGACTGTGATGCACTGGTGTGGTGGAATATTTATCTCGGCAACATTCTATTTTGTTATGCCATCGATGTGACGTACCATCGATGGGTTAACAACTTCATCACGTCACATCGATGACATAACAACATGAGGAAAAGATAAATAACACCAGATAACAATGTTCCACCATACATTATAATGCTATTCTGACACTGAGTCATTACTATGACTTTTGTTTGTTTTAAAATAGTCTTTTTTTTGTTATTTAGGGTAACTTGTTAATGCTGCCTTTATTTGCCCAATATTAATATATTAATTACAAATGAGTTTCAGAATCTTAAATGACATTACTTTAGCCAAAGCATAGAGTGGCATGTCCCATGTAGAGCTACTGTTACTACTTAACTTAAGGGACTTCCACTAAACTGTTGTCACTTAAAGCAGCAGTGCAACAAAACTGGGCAAAAAATTTGATCTTACCAATTTTTAACTATAACAATTCTAGGAATATTCCAGTTTTACTTGGTGGTGTTTTTCTAATTCCCTAAACATTTGAGTATTTTATAAATGTTTTAATTTTTTGGGGATTTTCTTTCCTCCAGTCACCATCAACAGGAGCCCCATTGGTCAACTTCTCACCTGTACCAAACCAGTCTGAACCCACCCAGCGTGCAGTCCCACTCCTCTGTCTTTCTTGTGATTCCCTGCAGGTTTCACCAAGTCATTGCCCCCCAGGGTGGGGCTGCCTTCTGCTCCATGGCACTACCCTACACACATTAAATGATCTCGCAGGTGGAGGTGAAAAATGGGTTTGACACCATTGAGTTCTACATTGGAATTTGAAAGGAGTTCTGCATGATAACTGAGCCTGCTTCATTATGATGGTGTGGAGTGCTGCTGGACACCAGGGATGTACTTCAGTCTTATCCTACCTGCCCAACCTGTGTTCCACTGTGGCCTTATCTAGAACATGCATGCACTGTTTGGCATCCTCTGGTTACTGCAAGTCCACTCTACCCCCCCATGACCCACCAGACCAATCACACCCTTATGGTACAACTGGGGGGTGCAAGTCACCTTCTTGTGTCACCTAAAGGACAGTCCAATGTAACCTGTACTGTGGTCAGATAGTATTCCCAATGAGCACTAATATTTTTTCCTCATACTAACCCATTTTCTCTTTATTTCTAAATGTCTGACAATATGCCATCCCCGATATGACAGAACATCCATCCCCAGTGTATCAGAAAATAATTGCTTTATGTTTAACCTTCCCTGTTTGCCTTATTTTGTTCCTAAAGAGCTACAGATACTTTGTGAACCATCAATGTTCCTATTTTCCAGGTACCTGGAGGACCCCATCCTAAGCTCCCCAGCACCCAGGTGAGACATCTCCTCCTTATTATCTATGCTTTAAAGGTGCAGCCATGTCACAAGGTGTCTGCTTTCACTATTTTACTCCTGGCACCAGAAGTCCATGTCCAGTATTGCCTTTAACATATTTTTTTAATTTATTTATTTGTTTGAAAAGTTTCATGAGGAAGGACATATAGAGCTGTAATAGCTCATTTCCAGATGCATCCTGGGGGGGGAAGGAATACTTAGGAGGGTGCAAGAAAACACAACATTTACTTAGAGAACATAGCAAAATACAGTACATATCATCTGGATAGGAAACAGGAAGAATATACAGTAGAAAGTAACTCATACTTGGAACATACACAGTAGTTATACAGAGAGCCAAAATCACATGTGCACACCTGGGGACCATTATCCATTTCCAGATATACAGTACAGTACCAGATTAGACTTTAGTATATACATACTAACATACTAAAATGCCAGCAGAATAGGCCTAATGGTCTTTCGTGTCTGCTTGTTTGATCAGCCCCCACCCTGGGAGCTGACCTTGCTGCCCCCCTCTCCATCTCCCTCTCTGGCTTCTCCCTTCTCAGTCCCAGATATTCTCGCTGCACTGGTTTTTGCTTCCAGAACCCTTCCCCTGCACCTGTTCCACCCTCTTTTGAACCCCTCCACCATTTCTGCCTCCACCAGCCCTCTGGGCAGTGCATTCCATGGCTCACCACCCTCTCAGTGAAGTAGCACCTCCTCCTTTCTCCCCTGAATCTACACCCTCCAGCTTCCACCCATGCCCTCTAGTTGCCCCATCCTTCCTTCGGAGCACCCTGACTGCTCCTCCCCTATTTAACCCCTTCATGTACCTGAAGACCGCTATCATGTCCCCCCAGTCCCTTCTCTCTTCCAATGTGTACATATTTAGCTCTTCGAGCCTCTCCCCATAGGTCCTATCCCCCAAGCTCCAAATCATTTTGGTTGCTGTCCTCTGGACCCTCTCCAGGAGTTCAATGTCCCTCTTTAAATGTGTCCTACAAAACTGCATGCAGTACTCGAGGTGCGGCCTCACCAAGCAGTTATAGAGTGGGAGTATCACTTCCCTTCTTATGGAGGTTAGCCCCCTAGTGATGCATCCAAGCATCCTGTTGGCCTTTGCCACTGCCCTCCTACAAGTCTCCGAGTTGTTCATCTTGCCATCCACCATCACCCCCCAGGTTCCTCTCAGCCATCGAGACTTGTAGCACTCCCCCCCCCCGGTGTACACTTGGCCCGGGTTTCTGGCTCCCAGGTGCAGTACCTTGCATTTTCCTGCATTAACCCTCAGCTACTGCTTTCTAGACCACCTTTCCAGAGCCTCCAGGTCCCCCTGTAGGGCCACCCTGCCCATCTCCCCATCCACCACAGCCCCCCATTTTGAGTCATCCACAAAGAGACTCATCTCACTCCTGAGACCCTTTCTTATGTCAGAGATGTAGGCATTGAACAGAAGGGGACCAAGGACCAATCCCTGAGGGACTCCACTAATGACCCTCCTTGGGGATGAGACTATCCCACAAACCACAACCCTCTGGGTCCAGTTCTGGAGCCAATTTCCTATCCATCTGATCATCTGGTTCCCAATCCCCATTTCTCCCAGATTATCCAACAGGCTACCAAGAAGGACTGAGTCAAATGCCTTACTGAAGTCAAGAAAGAAGACATCTACTGGTCTACCCAGGTCCAAGGCACTCGTCACCCAGTCATAGAACTCCACAAGGTTTGTCTGACATGATTTCCCTGGGATGAATCCATGATGTCTATCATCCAGAAACCCCAACTTTTCCAGGTCCTCCCTAGTCTTTCCTTGACAATGCCCTCCATCACCTTGCCCATCTCCGATGTCAGGCTGATGGGCCTGTAGTTCCCTGCCACCTCCCTTGATCCCCCCTTGGGGATAGGCACTATATGTGCCACCTTCCAGTCCTGGGCCACCCACCCTGTCCTCAGAGATGTACTGAGGAGTTCTGCCAGGGGTTTTGCCAGGACATCCGCCAGTTCCTTCAGCACTCTGGGATGGAATTTATCTAGCCCTGGTGCTTTCTCCATCTTAAGGGACCTGAGGGCTTCTTTCACTCTTTCTTCCATGATTTCCACCTCCGCTACCTTGTCCCCCTGCTTTGGCTTCCCCCCACCTGCCAGTGATGCCCCCCTTCCCAGATGAGCCAATTGGTAATGATCCCCCCCAGTTTCTCCATCTCCTCCCATGTATGATGCAGCCCCCCCCATTTTCCTTGGTGAAAACTGAGGCAAAGTACTCATTTAGTACTTCAGCCTGCTCCCCCGAGTCTTGTGCCCATCCCTTCCCTGTGTTAATTCTGCTAATCTGCCCCTTCACCTTTCATTTTTCCCCAATGTATCTAAAGAACCCCTTGTTCCCTCTCTTAATTTCCCTAGCCAGGTTCTGCTCCTTCCTTGCCTTAGCCTCCCTCACCACCCTAGTGGCCCTTCTGGCCATCAGCCTGTATTTCCCTCAGTCCCTTTCACTTCTTGAACACTTGAATTGCCAATAGGCTGCCTTCTTTCCCCTCACCACCTCCTGAATCTCACTGGTCCACCAGCAGGGTTTTTGGGCCCTACCACATTTTTATCTTACTATTGCACAGGTGCTGGTAGCATCCTGCACCCCCTCCTGATGATTTTCCACCTACTGTCAGTGTCCATGTCTGGCCCAATCCCATCCAAGTGCTCCTTAAGGATCCTTCCCATTTCCTTGAAATCCGCCCCCAGAGTCAGTTGCCTCTGTCTTTGTGCAGCCTTCTACCCCTCCTAGGTTCAGACAGAACCAGACCATGGCACGGTCACTCCCCGCCAGTGGGTCCCTTACCTCCAGGCTCCTAATCTGGTCACTGTCTGCCAGGACCACATCCAGTATCCACTGCTCCCTGGTCAGTCCCCCCACCTGCTGAGTTAGGAATGCATCCTTAAAGACATCCGACAACCTCTGTTCCCTGGCCACCGAGGATGTCATAGTCTCCCAGTCTGTTTCTGGCATGTTTAAGTCCCCCAACACCACCACCCTTCCCCTTCCCAATCTGCAGTGTCTCCCAACATCTGCCACCAGACTCTCCTCCAGCTCCTCCGCCATCGCAGGGGGTCTATACACCACTCCTATTTTTACTCTGTTGCCCTCCCTTATTATCAAGGTGACCCAAATCACCTCCACAGTTTCCTCTGCCTCCTCCACTCCTCCTCGAGACTTGTAGCACTCCCCCCCCGGTGTACACTTGGCCCGGGTTTCTGGCTCCCAGGTGCAGTACCTTGCATTTTCCTGCATTGAGCCTCAGCTACTGCTTTACTGGTAATGCAGTTTTTGACTATTATTGCTACCTCTCCTCCCCTTCCCTCCCCCCAGTCCTTCCTGAACATGGTGTAACCCTCCAGGTTCAGGTCCTAGTCGTGACCTGTGGTGGCCCAGGTCTCAGTGACCACTGCCACATTCACCTCTCCCTCAGTTAGCATCACCTGGAGCTCAGGCATTTTATTGCCCAAGCTCCTGGCAGTTAGCAGGACTACCTTCCACCCTTTCCCTATACTTCCATTTCCCCTGCTCATGTTCCTGTGGGGATTCTATCTTTCCCTGGTCCGTACCTTACCAGTTGGCCTTTTTCTGCATTCCTCCAGCTCCCCAGGGGGGTGGTGACAGATTCCCTCCTTTATCAGACCCCCCCTCGACAGCCTTTTCTCCCATCCCTTCCCACTTTGAATTACAGTGAAACCAAGAGGCCATACATGCAAAGTGCTAAACTATACAATTCCATGAAGGAAATTTAGCGGGTAAAGTGCAATAGTCAATCCATTTATGTGCCTAGTACAGTCACAGAGGTACGAGTATAGGTCAGCAAGTGGAATGAGGGGTGGGGGGAAGGACAGCCACAGGTCATTCCCCTTTGGGATGCTAGGAACCCCACCAGGGGACAGAGAATTGGCATGCAGGAAAGGACTGAACAAAATTTGTGGGCTTTGTAGCAGGGTGCAGAGTGTAACTAGAGGAGGAGAGTAGGGAATTAGGTGCAGTTGCAAGAGGGGGCTGTGTAGTGTCAGAGGAGGAGGATGGATAAGAAGCTGGGGTACTGAGCAGAGTGGATTTATAATGGGAGAGAGTACCAGATACTTGGGAATTGATAAGAAAAGGTGGCTTGCCCTGAAGTGGTGCAACAGGGGGAAGGGTAAGAGCTCAGTGGGGGGAGTTTTAGGGGGTGTAAAGGGGAGTGGAAGGGACAGAGATGAAAGACTGTAAGTAGGGTGGCAGAGAGCCAAACCAGTACTTTCCAATTAAAGTAGCCTTGTGTGTAAGGCATCTGGCACTGAGGGAAGGGAAGGGAAGGAGAGCAAAGTGCAAAGGTCACAGTGGTAAGTGTGAGGTGGCCAGCCAAGAGCAAAGTGGCAGAAGGAGCTGAAGAGAGTGTCCAGCTGGATAGGGTGGATTTGGGGCAGAGTAGCAGACTACTGTACAGTAGCAGCCACAGACAATGCCAGCTATTTCCCAAAAATGTCTGTGATATTTCCAGAAATATCTCCTGCTTTCTGCATTTCCACAGTAGGGACAGCAGAAATAAACTCTTCAGAAATGTTGTGAAATATCTGGAAATAGCTGGCAATGTCTGTGGCTACCACTCCATGTCTCCAAAGCTGAAGATAGGGAGAATCATCTTTTGGATGATCTCTCTCCTGGCTTGCGGTTGAAGACAGTTGTGGTGTCTGTGTAGAGCACAGAGTTTTCTAACACTATCAGCCTGCCTTTCTCTTTTTATTTAAATGGCCAACTGACCAAACAGGCTGCAAATTGAAGATTTTGAAAACTGCTGCCAAAGAACTGTATCAATGTGACCAAAATCATTAACAGACATTTGACCTTTGCAATAATTGATTTTTGCATTGTGATTATACAGTATTTGTGGTCAACGGTGTCCGTACTGAAGCAAACGTACTGCTGACTTCTCCACGGTTCTATATCAGGAGTTAATGTACTTCATACTGCAGGTAGAAGCAGGATTTCACTGAAGTTGAGATTTTGCAACTCATTTCAACTGTCCTGAGTAAATAAACAGTAAATAACATTAGGATGCTCTCCATGATGTCAGCACCTCATCAGCTCCAGATTTCCATGCTGACATCATAAATTCCCATCTTCTGTAGACACCAGGGAAAACTGTAATAATGATTTTCATGGTGTTCAGCTGGGTGCTTGGGAGGGGCAGTGGTCACCAAGGAAAAATATAATAATGACTGGTTGTGCATGGGGTATGTGTGTGATGGGGGGGTGAGGGTAGGAGCTCACAGCCTGCAGGTCTGTTGGCACTGCTGTAGCCTGCTAGAGACAATGACTGCTTCTATATTACCTTATTGTGTAAAGTTGTATTGTATTACATCAAGCAGCAGATGTAAACCAACCTTAAACATTAAGGTCCCAATTCACAATAGGAACAGGAATATGCTCCACACAAGGATATCCTAGCTTCACAGCCACACATCCCTGGACCAGGCAGATATGGACACAGTCCATAGCCTTGTCCCCTACTCCCTTAGGTCCAGAACCACTTGCAGGGCTGCTGGCACACCAGAGGTGCTGCTCCCAGGAACTATCAGCAGCCAGTTGAATGCTGAAGATGGTGCTTCAGTGGTTCGTTCCCCTGTTCCAAGCTGAGTGGAGGAATACAGGATATAGCAGTCTGTGACAGTCCTGCATGGACTGCCGTACCTTAGCTGCAGCCGTATTGGGTCTTGCTAAAGGATTTTGTATGACTGTGACAGTTAATGGTGGCCCACATGACAGGTTTACAAGTCTGGCACAGCCAGTGCCAGCATCTCAGGCTGGGTGGGGGTATAGGAACTGAGATGAGGCTATGTGTGGGTGGCAGCTGGTGGAAGGTGACGTTAAAGAGGAGATTCCTCAGCAGTTAGTTTTCAGTCTGTAACTCTTTGAGTACCTTTCATTAGCAGAAACTCTAAGATGAAAAATTAAATAATCAGTGGTTCATGTTGCACTGATCCTTTACAATATTAGCATTATAAAACTAGACTATCTAACCATGAAGGAAAGATCTCCTTGCCACAAAGCAATTTTAAGTCAGTTTAATGTCCCTTAACTTTCTGTGTGGGAAAAACATTTCATAGTCAGACTAGGTATGGGTGAGGTAGCAGGGACCTGGTTGAAGTGAAAATTTCCATGGACCATTACAGGGTCCTCTCAGGGTGCACTGGCTGGGTCACTGGCGAGGGTGCCACTGGAGGAGGACAGGCCACAGCTGCCTGAGCTATCCACCTCCTTGAAATGTAACTACCACTATTTTTCCTAAACTGAATGTAGTTATTATGCTGATTGCTACTTGTACTAAAGTTATAAAAATGGAAGCGTGTTTCTATAAATTTAAAGAGCTAGTGATGACAAAACAGGCTAAAAGGAAAATAATACACATTTTAAGTAGTAGTCAGTTGTAACTTGTTATTTCTGAAATATTTTTTCTTTTTCCTTTTGCTCATCAAAAAGTCTTCTATGTGATAATATTGTGCTGGATGCGTGGAACAGCTCTTAGCTGGGCAGCTGACATATGTAACTCTACTGCCCCACACTATATCATCAGCATTGTGATCTCACTGACTGTGACATACCAGGTGAATGACCAGGCAGTCATTCACTTGCTGTTCCAAAGTAGCAGTGATGTCACAGTCAGTGAGGTCACAATGCTGATGATGTAGTGTGGGGAAGTAGAGCAAGATATGTCAGCTACCAGGCTAAGAGCTGTTAGAAACATTGGGTAAACGATCTTTTAATTAAACAAATGGAAAATACATAGTACTGCAGATATAAAAGGTAATAGCTGGCTGCTTTTGAAATCTGTTATTAGTTTTAAGCAGTACACTAGCTGTTTAACACAGTACACAGGCATACAATACATTTCGGTTTTTCGTAAGTAGTCCTCAGTTCATTCAATTCAGTCTCATTCCATTTTGAGAATAGCCCATGTCTGTGCATATACAAAAACAAAGAAATACAGAATCTGATGGCAGATGAGGGCTGCTTGCTGACCCAATCTGCCCATTTTTCCTGACCCACAGTATCACCGAAAATCCTACTAGATCTCCAAATCCTTCTCCAAATCTCTCCCTTTCTCCTGAAATTCCCTTATGCCTATCCCATGCATCATGCAGCCACAGTCAGGAGATTTTCCTCTAGGTGTTTCTGCCAAATGTCTGCCAAGTAAGCAAAAAGACATCCTGTAGTGTGTGTTAGAGAGTTCTAACACATGGCTAGGGTGCGGCCGAGTGCGTTCAGTCCCCTAGCCATGCATTAGAACTGTGTAACGCATATCCTCAGAGTGGCTTATTGTGCTTATAAAATGGGTCTGTATATTCTAGGTGAGGTTTCCAGTTCTAGCCATGAGTTAAACACTTCTAATGCATGACTAACAGCCAGATTGCTTGAAATCCTTTGCCCATTTTATAATCAGGCAATGATGCACCATTCATGTGTGCCAAACACAAATGTGCATAGAGTATCATTATATGAATACAGGTCCCTCACCCAAGTATGTGTCCCCCCACACCCTGCTGCCACCTGACTTCTGCAAGGTGGCTAGCAACTAGTGGTATGCAATGTCTCCCTTCCTGAATAAAGAGAACTGTACTTAGGATGCTCAATCCTTCCTCCCCTAGCCAGCCCCAAATCAAACTTTTTTTTTTTATTACCTTGGTAACATGCTAAGGCCCACTAGGCACACATGACTGTTTTCAGGGGTGATCTGGGAGCACTGGGGTGGTTAAGTGACTTGCTTAGAGTCACATAGTATGAAGTACTTGATGTGGGAATCAAACCCTGTTCTGCTGGATGTACTAAGCTTATTCACAGCTCGATACTCTAATATCTGTGCTTTGATGCCAGCCTTAGACCTAACCTGAGTCTGTTTCTTTTCTTTTGTTTTTATTTATTTATTCTTTTGGTAACTGGTTAAGGCCTACTAGGCACAAGTGCCTGTTTTCAAGGTGTGACCTGGGAGCACTGGGAGGTTAAGTGACTTGCTTAGAGTCACACAGAATGCAAGTGGAGGTTGCAGGAATCAAATCCAGGTCTGCTGGATGTACCAAGCTCACTCACAGCTCATTACTCTAACTTATAGGCTATACTACCGGCCCTGCACCTGGATTGCTGGCATCGTGAGTGGTGGCACTACTGTTGCACAACAAGGTCAGCCCAGTGTTTTAGAATTTAGAATGATTTTTTTGAAAATATAATTTTTAATAAAATTTTTCCAGGTACAGCATGTATCATCAGTACGAGTATATGCAAGATACAGTTTAAACACATGGGGCTAGCTGTAAGTAGCAGTGATGGCCCACTGAACAGCAGGATACTAAAACATTTTCTCCACTTTGGTACTGAGTGGGAGAATATTGTATTTAAAACTGATAAAGCTATTACCTTACAAGCTGTCAACTGGTCTATAAAATTCAGATATTCAATATTGCATTTTCCAGCCCTAATGTGGCTCAGGGCTACACTGCTGAATTTTTTTTAACAGTTATTTAATCAAGATAGAAAATTAAAATGAGAATCTGTATCTTTTTTGTGCTACGCTGAGCATATCCTGAGGAAAACAATTCTAAACATTGTGGGAGTGATGGGAGGATGGGGGTTGCTTAGAGAAACAAACTACCTGTAGATAGTTAAGGATCACAGCAAAGTACTCAAAACCAGACCTGTCTGATACTGAAATTCTGTCTTTAGTTATAAGAAACTCAGGAGTGATGCCAAATTCCTTTCCTTCCCTAGTACAGCAACAATCAGCTCCTGAATATACATCAAAGGCCAGAAAAAAAAGTTTTGTAGTGCTTTTTTTTTAATGAAAGAATTTGGAGGGCTGAATGGAGATGTAGTCGATGTCAGTGCATTAGGACTTTTTTTAAAGGCAGCAGTCTCTTATGTGATGACATCTGGCTGCTAGTCATATATTACATAAAGATCGATTTAGGACAAATAATGTAAGGTTGCTGTACTGGATAATTTGGACTTAGTTTGGGTAACTATCTCATTTCTTATGGTAACTCCAGGGCATAGCAAAAGAAGCACTACCTACTTGTGGCCTTACCAAACTCTCCTGTCAATAATGGCAGACTCAGTCTCTCGATCCCCAGCTTTCAGTCTTACATACTTCCTACTATGCAAAAACTGGCAATATGCCCTGCAGGGTGCTGCTGAGCACAGAGATTCAAGCATGCCTCTGGTTCCTCTCCTCTGCCCTACTGCTGATTCAGCCGAGCTTGGTCAGTCATCTGAACCCCAACTGGCCAACCTCCCCGAACTCTCACATGAGTTGACCAGACCAACACCATGCAGCCAAGATATGGTGATTGCTACCAATAGCAGCAGCAAGCTCCCTACTAGGCAAGCACAGTTGGGCTTTCCTCTAATGTTTACATGCACATGACTCCACCTCCTCATGCGGGAGGGTTTAACTACAACTTGCTGGGTACTGGGACAGAGAACCGAGGATGTGGGGTGGACAGCACACAGAGGGAAGGAGCAGGAGGGTTTAACTGCAAGTTGCTGGATACCAGAACAGGGAATAGAGGAGCAAATAGAACACAAAGGGAGGGAGCGGGAGGGTTTAACTGCAAGTCACCAGGAACTGTGACAGGAAAAGGAGGGTGCAGTGCAGACAGCACACAGTGGGAGGGAGTAGGAGGGTTTAACTGCAAGTCACCAGGTACCTGGACAAGGAGCGAAGGGTACAGGGCATACATCACACAGAGGGAGGGAGCAGGAGGGTTTCACTGCAAGTCACCAGGTACAGGGTGCGGGGTGGACAGCACACAGAGGGAGGGAGTGGGAGTGTGTAGTTGCAAGCCAAAGCCATTGCCCAGTGGGGGGGTGATGTCAGCCAGGCTGATCAGGACACCAAAAAGCTGTTTGCTGGGTGGTGTCCCGCAGATGAAAGGAAAAAGCTGCAGTATGACTGGTGCAGCTTTTTCTTTTCAAGTAGACACCATTTCAGGAAAAACATTGTCATGATCAGCCTGGCTGATGATTGGTGTGACACTGTTGAGCCCCTTACAGACCAAGCTGCATTGGACAGTCTCAAATTCTTCAAAAATCACTCTACCGCAAGAACTTTGCTTCACGTGCATGCACGATGAACTTTAAAAATGTTTCATTTATCTGTTGTAAATACTCATGCCACAGATAACACGCATGGCAAAATGCCCCAATAGTGACATTTCCCTTTCTACATAAAACATCTGAAATAAATCATATTGCACATAGGATCTGATTTCAGGAATTTTGTAGCCCTCACAACATCTAGACAAGACAATTTTTAAAAACTTAATTTTGTTATTTTACTTTAAACTTTTGAAAATTATAAAAGAAACAAGAGTACCTTAAAAACATGCATGTTAGCTTTGAAGTCTTTCCCATTTTTGAAATATGAGACAACAAAAAGCATCAAATGTGTTAATTGTAACACACACACACACACACACACTGATGTTTGGAAAGGTTCTGGTATTAAGGGCTCCTACCCAAAGGTGGTGAGGAAGGTGTCAATTTTCAGTACCCTAACTTTAAACGCAGTCAAGTCACTGGGCTGTGGAACTTTATGATGTGATATAGAATAAGCTTTTCAACTCTGACTATGGTACATACAATACACATTAGTAATGGAGCAACATTTTGCTTCACCATTGAAGATGAGGCAAAGTCACAGTCTTTACCCTCAGCAAAAAGCTCCCAAAGTGACACAACTTTTCCAAACTTTTGGCACAGTCCACTTAAAAAACTGTTAAGGTGCTTTACCAGTAAATTCATTGCTATTTTGTAAAGGGTGAATAGTGCAAGGTCATTATGTGGGCAAAAAGCTGATCAGTGGGTTCATTGCTTCAAAAAAGTAAAGCAATGGAACAACATAGCATTGTGTATAGGGCTGGGCAAAACGTAACTTCCACCAGTAGAATTCTGGTGATACTAAAATTTCTGATCAGCAAAATGTTACCAGAATTGTAATTTCAGTTAGTTTCCTTCTAACATAGCAAGTTTTTATCAAAATTACACCACATTTGAAAAGGTGAATTTAAGAATCAGCAAATTTCCAGTCCCTATCTTTAAAGTTGACAAGTTATAATTCTCAAAGCTTTTGGAACTTTTAAAATGACTTGTTGCAAGTATGTAAAATGCAGACTTTTTATTCCACAGTAACTCTAAAACTAGAAAAACGAAAATCAATTTTGTTAACTTCATTAACCCTAAAATGAGGCTTTGTGTGTGTCAGCTCTCTAATCTGCAGCCTAAAGGTTGGCCAAGTTATAAGATGCCAATGACTGCAAAACCCATTGGTAATTAAAGTTCAATGGCCAATGCAGCCAGTAAGTGTTATGTTTGTGCAACTGTGTTACTTAGATTTTGGCAGTTCGCACTCTCTATTCTGGAGGAATTACCACCCTGTAAGGGTACAAAGGCAAGGAACCCTTGAGAGGGTTCCACCCCTAGAGGTGCCATGGGAAGCTTCCCTTGGCTAAAGGAACCTTAGGAAGACTCCCCTTGAGAGAGGCGCTGCCACAGGAGGAGATGGGGAGGATGGCAGGGCAAAGAAGAAGTTCTTCAGAAGGAGGCTGAAGGGAACTGCTTATATAGCTCAGGAAGTGGAAGTGGCTGTCTGCTTGTCCATCAAACCATAAGTGGAGCCTTCCAATTCAATGGCCTACGTAACCAGTAAGTGTTATGCTTGTGCAACTGTGTTATTTAGGTTTTGGCCATTTGCACTCTCTATTCTGAAGGAATTACCACCCTGTAGGGGTACAAAGGCAAGGAATCCTTTAGAGGGTTCCACCTCAGAGGTGCAGCGAGATGCTTCCCTTGGCTAAAGGTACTTCAGGAAGAATCCCCGAAAATAAGTAATAGTGTGAAGCATATGGGCAACCCAAAAGGAAGTAGTAAGAAACATATAAACAATCAGAAACTGTGAGCCATGGTAATAAATAAGCATGAGGCAGTTTGATCATGTAATAGGATAGCAGAGTAGCCATGCATGAGTCTGATGGGTTTCAAAAAGGGAGAAGGGGACTTCCGAAGGAGAAAGGGAATGGCAAGTAAGTGACACCATCCCACCTCCATCCAATAGTAGATCCTATCTAATGAAATTAGGAAATACTACACTAGATATTATGACCTTTGGCATGGAGGAGAGAAAAAACCCTTTGAGGAGAAAATCTCTGGGGATACAATGCCTAGATCACCTTCCCTCCAGGCATGGGATAATTTCATTAGTGATGGCTCTGCTACTGCAATTTGGAACCCCCAAAGCATAAGGATGGAAAATATTCCAATTTGGAGGGAAGCTCTCACACTATCCTTCTAACAAGAATGCCGTGGAGGGTTGCGAGTGCCACTCTACAACAATCTACGATCACGGTGGGAGAAGGAGAGCAACTAAAGCCTCAGGCACATACCCAACCTACCAATCCAGAAAACAAACCAGGTGAACTGGAGGTGGTCATAGGGAGAATGCGGTGAAGGTACCTTGCCAGGGGCTGCAACCTCCCTCCACGGCAGAGTCATACATTCTACAACTTGGGGTGCCGTCGGTACAGTTAATGACTAAAGGTCCACCTGGAGTGAGGACATTCCCAACTATGGGCCAGGTGAGAAGGACCCTGCCCCAAGCTTTGTTTGCCCAAGCTGCGGACTCTATGTGCAGAGTGAGTCCGTGGGCTGTAGGGGAACCCCATGCCAGAATGCTATGGCTGGCTTGCCCAACGACTGCTGAGGAGCTGAATAAGTATTGAGTGCTGAGACCTTGCAGAGCACAGATGGCAGGGAGCAGTGAGCAATGAAGGTGTAAGCAGGGGTTGATCGGGACATATTTCAGTAAAGCAAGGTAGTTGTTCAGGGAAGCATAACAGTAATTGGACCTGCATGTAGGTCAGTAAACAATAGGAATAGTCAGACCGACACATAGGTCTGCAAAACACAGTAGCAATGATGGTACATGAACGTAAATGGGGCAGTATGATAGTGGGGCAAGCCAGCCAGGCATTTAAAAAATCAAATGAAGGTGGCAAATACTTTGAGGATTTTCAGCAGTGAAGGCAGGATTTAGAACAGAAATAATTAGCCAGATGGGGCCACAACTCCCCAAGCACTTCCAGTCCCCACCGTAGGGCAAACAAGAAAGTGATGGAAGGGTCGATAATCACATGCAGATATTAAAGCTAGTTGACAGGATAAGCAGGAGCTTTAGCTGATCTCAGAGTAGAACAGAAGTGTACAAACAGGGAATAGCATCTGCTATGAGTAGTTGCAGACTTTAAGCATGGAAGGAGAAAAGCGCAATGCTGTGAAAACAGCTATGACCACAGGGGAGGTAGATTGAGCAGGGAAAACATAATGGAACTGCATAGCAAGGGTCAGAGGGAGCTTGAATCAGGTGAAAACAATTAGGCTTGATAGCATGGGGAGCAATGAGGCCTGTAGCATGGGAAGCAATTTGGTTTGTGTAAAAACACAAGTACTGATTACAATAGCAATGGGAGTAAGCAAAAGCAGTGTTTGAAGCTGGCAAAATCAGTATTTGGAGCTACAAAAGGCCAAACGGTAGGAGCAAGGAAATGATAGGAGCGGAGAATCAAATCCCCCACCCAAAAAAAAAAAAAACAAACACAGAAGAAACAGGGAAGGAATAAAAGGAAGCTGGAGACAATATACAAACCAGAAGCAGAGAAACAAAATGCAGAGTCCAACAGAAGAAGCATCAAGTTGGTGGGAGGGTCAGGGAAGGCCCCAGTCAACAGCAGAGCAAACAAACAGAGCATCTGGCCTCAAAGAAAAAGTACTTCAGAAGGAGGCTGAGGAGAACTGCTTATATAGCTCAGGAAGTGGGAGCAGCTAGCTGCTTGTCCATCGAATTTCATGAGCTTGCATGAAAACCATGGAATTTTGTGATACTTTTGTCAAAGCCATAACCATACATTGGTCTCATCTAAATGCTTGAGCTGCCATTGTGGAGGAAGGAAAAGGCTGGGTACAGTGGCAATAAGGTAGCATTCATAGGAGAATCCATAGTAAAAGTATAGTGGTGCCAAGCATCAGGATACTATCTTGAGTGATGAACCATGAAGAATAATCATGGATGTTACTGTGCACTATTTTTAAAATAAATAATTCCAAAAGAACTAAGGGAAGAACTAGTAACACCACTGACTACCCTTTTTAATAAAACATGGGAGGATGGTGTTGTTCCTGAGGACTGGAGGAGGGAGGATGTGATTCCCCTTCACAAAAGTGGGAGCAAGACAGAGGCAGAAAACTACAAACCTGCCAGTTTGACCTCAGTGGTAGGGAAAATGATGGAATCACTGCTGAAGGAAAGAACTGTTGAGTACCGAGAGGCCAGTGGGGTACAGGACCCGAGGCAGCATGCATTCACAGCAGAAAGGTCATGTCAGACAAATCTAATTGATTTCGTTGACTGGGTGACCAAAGTAGTAGACCAGGGGGTGGCTGTGGACATGGCATACCTAGACTTTAGCAAGGCATTTGACACAGTCCCTCACAAAAGATTAATAAACAAATGAGCCAGCCTGGGAGTGGATCCCAGGATGGTAGACTGGGTAAAACACTGGCTGGACAACAGGACACAGTGGGTAATAGTAAATGGAGTCCACATTGAAGAAAGGAGGGTTACTAGTGGGGTACCGCAGGGCTCAATACTAGGGCCAGTCCTTTTTAATGTCTACAAGTGAAATTACAGACAGACTAGAAGGGAAAGTATGTCTCTTTGTAGATGACACAAAGATTTGCAACAGGGTTGATACACAAGGTGGAGTGGAAAGGATGAAAAGGGAATTGACAAGGGTGGAGGAACGGTCAAATGTATGGCAGCTTAGATTTAATGCAAAGAAGTGCAAAGTAATGCACCTGGGAAACAAAAACCCAGGGGAAGAGTACACAATGTGGCGTGAGATACTGACAACAACAAAAATGGAAAGGACCTGGGGGTGGTCATATCAGATGACCTAAAGTTGGGCCAGCAATGTGAGAAGGCAGTAAGAAGGACTGGGGGATACTGGGATGCATAGGGAGAGGCATCACCAGTAGAAAACTGGAAGTTGTTGGCCCTCTGTACAGACAGTTGATAAGACCACATCTGGAGTACTGTGTACAGTTCTAGAGACCACATCTCTGCAAAGACATAGACAGGGTGGAGGCTGTCCAGAGGAGGGCAGCCAAAATGCCCCCGAAAATTAGTAATAGTGTGAAGCATATGGGCAACCTAAAAGGAAGTAGAAAGAAACATATAAACAATCAGAAGCTGTGAGCCATGGTAATAAATAAGCATGAGGCAGTTTGATCATGAAATAGGATAGCAGAGTAGCCATGGCATGAGTCTGATGGGTTGCAAAAAGGGAGGAGGGGACTTCCTAAGGAGAAAGGGAATGGCAAGTAAGTGACACCATCCCCCTCCATTAAACAGTAGATCCTATCTAATGAAACTATGAAATACTACACTAGATATTATGACCTTTGGCATGGAGGAGAGAAAAAAAACCCTTTGAGGAGGAAATCTCTTGGGATACAATGCCTAGGTCACCTTCCCTCCAGGCGTGGGATAATTTCATTAGTGATGGCTCTGCTACTGCAATTTGGAACCCCCAAAGCATAAGGATGGAAAATATTCCAATTTGGAGGGAAGCTCTCACACTATCCTTCTAACAAGAATGCCATGGAGGGTTGCAAGTGCCACTCTACAACAATCTACGATCACGGTGGGAGAAGGAGAGCAACTAAAGCCTCAGGCACATACCCAACCTACCAATCCAGAAAACAAACCAGGTGAACTGGAGGTGGTCATAGGGAGAATGCGGTGAAGGTACCTTGCCAGGGGCTGCAACCTCCCTCCACGGCAGAGTCATACATTCTACAACTTGGGGTGCCGTACGGTGCTAATGACTAAAGGTCCACCTGGAGTGAGGACATTCCCAACTATGGGCCAGGTGAGAAGGACCTGCCCCAAGCTTTGTTATGCCCAAGCTGTTTACTCTATGTGCAGAGTGAGTCCGTGGGCTGTAGGGGAACCCCATGCCAGAATGCTATGGCTGGCTTGCCCAACGACTGCTGAGGAGCTGAATAAGTATTGAGTGCTGAGACCTTGCAGAGCACAGATGGCAGGGAGCAGTGAGCAATGATGGTGTAAGCAGGGGTTGATCTGGACATATTTCAGTAAAGCAAGGTAGTTGTTCAGGGAAGCATAACAGTAATTGGACCTGCATGTCGGTCAGTAAACAATAGGAATAGTCAGACCGACACATAGGTCTGCAAAACACAGTAGCAATGATGGGACATGAACGTAAATGAGGCAGCATGATAGTGGGGCAAGCCAGCCAGGCATTTAAAAAATCAAATGAAGGTGGCAAATACTTTGAGGATTTTCAGCAGTGAAGGCAGGATTTAGAACAGAAATAATTAGCCAGATGGGGCCACAACTCCCCAAGCACTTCCCAGTCCCCACCGTAGGGCAAACAAGAAAGTGATGGAAGGGTCGATAATCACATGCAGATATTAAAGCTAGTTGACAGGATAAGCAGGAGCTTTAGCTGATCTCAGAGTAGAACAGCAGTGTACGAACAGGGAATAGCATCTGCTATGAGTAGTTGCAGACTTTAAGCATGGAAGGAGAAAAGCGCAATGCTGTGAAAACAGCTATGACCACAGGGGAGGTAGATTGAGCAGGGAAAACATAATGGAACTGCATAGCAAGGGTCAGAGGGAGCTTGAATCAGGTGAAAACAATTAGGCTTGATAGCATGGGGAGCAATGAGGCCTGTAGCATGGGAAGCAATCTGGTTTGTGTAAAAACACAAGTACTGATTACAATAGCAATGGGAGTAAGCAAAAGCAGTGTTTGAAGCTGGCAAAATCAGTATTTGGAGCTACAAAAGGGCCAAACGGTAGGAGCAAGGAAATGATAGGAGCGGAGAATCAAATTCCCCCCCGAAAAAACAAACAAACACAGAAGAAACAGGGAAGGAATAAAAGGAAGCCGGAGACAATATACAAACCAGAAGCAGAGAAACAAAATGCAGAGTCCAACAGAAGAAGCATCAAGGTGGGGGGAGGGTCAGGGAAGGCCCCAGTCAACTGCAGAGCAAACAGACAGAGCATCTGGCCTCAAAGAAAAAGTACTTCAGAAGGAGGCTGAGGAGAACTGCTTACATAGCTCAGGAAGTGGGAGCAGCTAGCTGCTTGTCCATCGAATTTCATGAGCTTGCATGAAAACCATGGAATTTTGTGATACTTTTGTCAAAGCCATAACCATACATTGGTCTCATCTAAATGCTTGAGCTGCCATTGTGGAGGAAGGAAAAGGCTTGGTACAGTGGCAATAAGGTAGCATTCATAGGAGAATCCATAGTAAAAGTATAGTGGTGCCAAGCATCAGGATACTATCTTGAGTGATGAACCATGAAGAATAATCTTGGTTGTTACTGTGCACTATTTTTAAAATAAATAATTCTTAAAGAACTAAGGGAAGAACTAGTAACACCACTGACTACCCTTTTTAATAAAACATGGGATTATGGTGTTGTTCCTGAGGACTGGAGGAGGGAGGATGTGATTCCCCTTCACAAAAGTGGGAGCAAGACAGAGGCAGAAAACTACAAACCTGCCAGTTTGACCTCAGTGGTAGGGAAAATGATGGAATCACTGCTGAAGGAAAGAACTGTTGAGTACCGAAAGGCCAGTGGGGTACAGAACCCGAGGCAGCATGCATTCACAGCAGAAAGGTCATGTCAGACAAATCTAATTGATTTCGTTGACTGGGTGACCAAAGTAGTAGACCAGGGAGGGGCTGTGGACACGCCTACCTAGACTTTAGCAAGGCATTTGACACAGTCCCTCACAAAAGATTAATAAACAAATGAGCCAGCCTGGGAGTGGATCCCAGGATGGTAGACTGGGTAAAACACTGGCTGGACAACAGCACACAGTGGGTAATAGTAAATGGAGTCCACATTGAAGAAAGGAGGGTTACTAGTGGGGTACCGCAGGGCTCAATACTAGGGCCAGTCCTTGTTAGTGTCTACAAGTGAAATTACAGATGGACTAGAAGGGAAAGTATGTCTCTTTGTAGATGACACAAAGATTTGCAACAGGGTTGATACACAAGGTGGAGTGGAAAGGATGAAAAGGGAATTGACAAGGGTGGAGGAACGGTCAAATGTATGGCAGCTTAGATTTAATGCAAAGAAGTGCAAAGTAATGCACCTGGGAAAAAAAAACCCAGGGGAAGAGTACACAATGTGGTGTGAGATACTGACAACAACAAAAATGGAAAGGGACCTGGGGGTGGTCATATCAGATTACCTAAAGTTGGGCCAGCAATGTGAGAAGGCAGTAAGAAGGACTGGGAGTATACTGGGATGCATAGGGAGAGGCATCACCAGTAGAAAACTGGAAGTTGTTGGCCCTCTATACAGACAGTTGATAAGACCACATCTGGAGTACTGTGTACAGTTCTAGAGACCACATCTCTGCAAAGACATAGACATGGTGGAGGCTGTCCAGAGGAGGGCAACCAAAATGCCCCCGAAAATAAGTAATAATGTGAAGCATATGGGCAACCCAAAAGGAAGTAGAAAGAAACATATAAACAATCAGAAGCTGTGAGCCATGGTAATAAATAAGCATGAGGCAGTTTGATCATGAAATAGGATAGCAGAGTAGCCATGGCATGAGTCTGATGGGTTGCCAAAAGGAAGGAGGGGACTTCCTAAGGAGAAAGGGAATGGCAAGTAAGTGACACCATCCCCCTCCATCCAACAGTAGATCCTATCTAATGAAACTAGGAAATACTACACTAGAATTTATGACCTTTGGCATGGAGGAGAGAAAAAAAAACCCTTTGAGGAGGAAATCTCTTGGGATACAATGCCTAGGTCTCCTTCCCACCAGGTGTGGGATAATTTCATTAGTGATGGCTCTGCTACTGCAATTTGGAACCCCCAAAGCATAAGGATGGAAAATATTCCAATTTGGAGGGAAGCTCTCACACTATCCTTCTAACAAGAACACCGTGGAGGGTTGCGAGTGCCACTCTACAACAATCTATGATCACGGTGGGAGAAGGAGAGCAACTAAAGCCTCAGGCACATACCCAACCTACCAATCCAGAAAACAAACCAGGTGAACTGGAGGTGGTCATAGGGAGAATGCGGTGAAGGTACCTTGCCAGGGGCTGCAACCTCCTTCCATGGCAGAGTCATACATTCTACAACTTGGGGTGCCGTCGGTACAGTTAATGACTAAAGGTCCACCTGGAGTGAGGACATTCCCAACTATGGGCCAGGTGAGAAGGACCCTGCCCCAAGCTTCAGTATGCCCAAGCCGCGGACTCTATGTGCAGAGTGAGTCCGTGGCCATGGGGAACCCCATGCCAGAATGCTATGGCTGGCTTGCCCAATGACTGCTGAGGAGCTGAATAAGTATTGAGTGCTGAGACCTTGCAGAGCACAGATGGCAGGGAGCAGTGAGCAATGATTGTGTAAGCAGGGGTTGATCTGGACATATTTCAGTAAAGCAAGGTAGTTGTTCAGGGAAGCATAACAGTAATTGGACCTGCATGTAGGTCAGTAAACAATAGGAATAGTCAGACCGACACATAGGTCTGCAAAACACAGTAGCAATGATGGGACATGAACGTAAATGGGGCAGCATGATAGTGGGGCAAGCCAGCCAGGCATTTAAAAAATCAAATGAAGGTGGCAAATACTTTGAGGATTTTCAGCAGTGAAGGCAGGATTTAGAACAGAAATAATTAGCCAGATGGGGCCACAACTCCCAAGCACTTCCCAGTCCCACATGAGGGCAAACAAGAAAGTGATGGAAGGGTTGATAATCACATGCAGATATTAAAGCTAGTTGACAGGATAAGCAGGAGCTTTAGCTGATCTCAGAGTAGAACAGCAGTGTACAAACAGGAATAGCATCTGCTATGGTAGTTGCAGATTTTAAGCATGGAAGGAGAAAAGCTAATGCTGTGAAAACAGCTATGACCACAGGGCAGGTAGATTGAGCAGGGAAAACATAATGGAACTGCATAGCAAGGGTCAGAGGGAGCTTGAATCAGGTGAAAACAATTAGGCTTGATAGCATGGGGAGCAATGAGGCCTGTAGCATGGGAAGCAATTTGGTTTGTGTAAAAACACAAGTACTGATTACAATAGCAATGGGAGTAAGCAAAAGCAGTGTTTGAAGCTGGCAAAATCAGTATTTGGAGCTACAAAAGGGCCAAACGGTAGGAGCAAGGAAATGATAGGAGCGGAGAATCAAATCCCCCAAAAAAACAAACAAACACAGAAGAAACAGGGAAGGAATAAAAGGAAGCCGGAGACAATATACAAACCAGAAGCAGAGAAACAAAATGCAGAGTCCAACAGAAGAAGCATCAAGGTGGGGGGAGGGTCAGGGAAGGCCCCAGTCAACTGCAGAGCAAACAAACAGAGCATCTGGCCTCAAAGAAAAAGTACTTCAGAAGGAGGCTGAGGAGAACTGCTTATATAGCTCAGGAAATGGGAGCAGCTAGCTGCTTGTCCATCGAATTTCATGAGCTTGCATGAAAACCATGGAATTTTGTGATACTTTTGTCAAAGCCATAACCATACATTGGTCTCATCTAAATGCTTGAGCTGCCATTGTGGAGGAAGGAAAAGGCTGGCTACAGTGGCAATAAGGTAGCATTCATAGGAGAATCCATAGTAAAAGTATAGTGGTGCCAAGCATCAGGATACTTTCTTGAGTGATGAACCATGAAGAATAATCATGGATGTTACTGTGCACTATTTTTAAAATAAATAATTCTAAAAGAACTAAGGGAAGAACTAGTAACACCACTGACTACCCTTTTTAATAAAACATGGGAGGATGGTGTGGTTCCTGAGGACTGGAGGTGGGAGGATGTGATTCCCCTTCACAAAAGTGGGAGCAAGACAGAGGCAGGAAACTACAAACCTGCCAGTTTGACCTCAGTGGTAGGGAAAATGATGGAATCACTGCTGAAGGAAAGGACTGTTGAGTACCGAGAGGCCAGTGGGGTACAGGACCCGAGGCAGCATGCATTCACAGCAGAAAGGTCATGTCAGACAAATCTTATTGATTTCTTTGACTGGGTGACCAAAGTAGTAGACCAGGGAGGGACTGTGGACGCGGCCTACCTAGACTTTAGCAAGGCATTTGACACAGTCCCTCACAAAAGATTAATAAACAAATGAGCCAGCCTGGGAGTGGATCCCAGGATGGTAGACTGGGTAAAACACTGGCTGGACAACAGGGCACAGTGGGTAATAGTAAATGGAGTCCACAGTGAAGAAAGGAGGGTTACTAGTGGGGTACCACAGGGCTCAATACTAGGGCCAGTCCTTTTTAATGTCTACAAGTGAAATTACAGACGGACTAGAAGGGAAAGTATGTCTCTTTGTAGGTGACACAAAGATTTGCAACAGTTTTGATACACAAGGTGGAATGGAAAGGATGAAAAGGGAATTGACAAGGGTGGAGGAACGGTCAAATGTATGGCAGCTTAGATTTAATGCAAAGAAGTGCAAAATAATGCACCTGGGAAACAAAAACCCAGGGGAAGAGTACACAATGTTTTGTGAGATACTGACAACAACAAAAATGGAAAGGGACCTGGGGGTGGTCATATCAGATGCCCTAAAGTTGGGCCAGCAATGTGAGAAGGCAGTAAGAAGCACTGGGGGGATACTGGGATGCATAGGGAGAGGCATCACCAGTAGAAAACTAGAAGTTGTTGGCCCTCTGTACAGACAGTTGATAAGACCACATCTGGAGTACTGTGTACAGTTCTAGAGACCCCATCTTTGCAAAGACATAGACAGGGTGGAGGCTGTCCAGAGGAGGGCAACCAAAATGGTGCAGGGTCTCCACTAGAAGACATATGAAGAAAGACTAAAGGAGCTTAAGATGTAAAGCCTCAAGGAAAGGAGGGAGAGGGGGTACATGATAGAAACTTCCAAATACCTCAAGGGAATCAACAAAGTCCAAGAGAGTAGCATCTTTCAGAAAAAGAGATGTGCAAGAACATGGCAGCACAATTTGAAGATAGAGGGGGAATGGCTCAGAGGTAATGTGAGGAAATATTTCTCACAGAAAGGGTTGTAGATGCATGAAACAGCCTTCCTGAGGAGGTCGTAGAGTCAAAAACAGTGGGGGAATTCAAGAATGCATGGGACAGACATAAGGCAATTTTAGTGGGGGGTAGGAGGAAGTAGGCTGTTGGTTAACTAGGATCTGCAGCTTATCCGTTAGGTAGGGAAATGGGCAGACTAGGTGGGCCAAATTAGTCCTTATCTGCCCGTCAAATTCTATGTTTCTATGTTTCTATATTTTTATGCACTAGCCTGTGTTCTTGCAATATGTCAGCCAACTACTAGAGCTTGCGGACTATATGACTTGAGGAAGCACATGCATGCACAGTATTGTTTCTGTACAATGCTACCTGCTGACCATTTAACAACCTTGTAGATAGCAATATATATTTTTAGCATATACAACAGTTGCACCCAGTGATGCAAAGCTTTGCAGCTAGTTGTGTGTGAGGCCATTGTGACAGAAGTATCTGGATATGTTTAGTCATGATGGCGCATGATGCTGGGCATCAGTGTCACAGGCATATTGGAGGAGCACTGCAGGGCCATGATGCTTGTGCAAGTACTGTATGATGATTTGCCTGCCAGCAGTGCAAGTCAAATGAATGTGATCAATAGCCCACCCTAGAGGGACTGATGTTTTGCAAAGAGGGTGGGGCATAATCATGTCAGTTGAAAAGGAAGTCAAGATGATTTGAACTATAGGGGTATGGGGGGAACGTCAGTGCAGGGGTCACCAGTGGCAGGAATTAGATGCATGGGTTTACCAAGGGAATAGCAGCTGGACTGTGTAGCAAAAAGTTGTAGACTGAAAGTTGGCACAAAACAGCATACAAGGACAATTCTCACTTGAGAGCAGGATATTTGAGAATCACACCCCTCAAAATTGATTGGTTTGAGCACCAAATACAACTGGAAGTCCAGAACATAGAGGAACTCACAGTGGCATGGCGGGAGAAGAAATTGACTGAAGAACTAATGAGGAGAAAGTTTGGCTATTCTAAAGGGAAAGGTCCTGTAGGAAAAAGGAGTTAGTGGCTCTCTTTGAAGAGAGCCAGTCTGAAAGACAAGGAAGAAATCAATATGACAAGCAGGTCCACAGAGTCCATCCTATCAAGCTCAGAGAAAAGAGCAGGGGACACAAAACAGTCACCAAGAAAGGAATCACAGGAATGCAAAGAGTTCTGCACAGCTAAATGGATCCTTTGTGAAAGTTCAATTCCATAAGTGTAATTTCAGTGGCATTACGTAGTATGGGTGGGATATTCAGAGCAGGTGCGCCATGCGCAATAGGGATGCGCCTGTGCAAGGGCAGACATGCGCCAAAGTGCAATATTCAGCGGCATCGGATGCACAGTACAAAACCCAATGTGCCGCAGTGCAACAGTAATGAATACATGCACAAGTGCAGGTGGCAGCACCAGAAATAATGTGCGCAGTGCCATATTCAACAGCAGGGAACGTGCACAATAGCAGAGCAAGCGGAAGTTGTGCGAAAGCAGATATAAGTGAATAGAAAAGGGAGCAAGTGAGGGGAGGATAAATGCGCTACAGAGGAGCCATAGTGGGGGAGTGTGGAGACAAAGCAGCAGGGAGCTACGCAAAGAAGCGGGGGGCTGGCATGGCCAAGAGGTGGAGGGGGCCACTGGAGGTGTGTGCGAGTGAGTGAGTGTGTGTGAGTGAGTGTGAGTGTGAGTGGGCTTGTGTGCATGAGGGCCTGAGCATGCCACAGAGGAAGGAGAAAAGTGGGACAGAGGCAGAGCACACAGTGGTGACATGCCAGGGGTGCACCCGGTGCAGAGGCAGTACCAGCAGCACACAGCAGTGGGGGGACCAGGTAGACAGCCACCCGGTGGGGACACCAACTAGGGGCATGGCCAGTGCCACCTTCCAGATGGAGGCGGTAATGAGGGGTGTGAGGAGGCAGGCAGCAGGGAGGCGTGGCCGTGGAAGGGCCCATCAGTGGTATGCCCAGAACTGGCTGTACCATGCTCACATCAGCTTCAAGCTGTACAGTTACATCGAGATCGTGGGCCAGTACAATCTGAACCAGGCTATTCTCAGGCAGCTCTGTGAGTTGTGCAGTGAGGAGATGCAGGCACCCACACGACGGAGCCATGCGCTGTCCATGGAGACAAAGATCACACCTGTCATGTGCCTGCTCACCACGGGCACCTTCCAGAGACCAACAGGGGACATGACAGGCATAACCCAATTAGCCGCATCACGCCTACTCACACAATCCCTCAGTGCACTGCTGCCACATGCTGCGGAGTACATCCGTTTCCCCAGCACACAGGAAGAGCGCACAGCAAACATGCAGGAGTTCCACAGGGTAGCACGGTTGCCTGGCATGCTTGGGGCCATAGACTGCACCCATGTTGGCATTTGCATGCCACCTGGCCTGGAGGGGGCGGCATACATCAACAGCAAGGGATACCCAAGTGTCAACTGTCAGGCGGTGTGCAATGACAGGGGGTGTATAATCAATGTCTGTGCCACGCACCCTGGGGGAGCACATGATGCCTTCATCTGGCACCAGTCTGCACTGTGCCATAGGTTCAAGAGTAGGGACATCCCCACTGGCCATCTGGTAGGTGAGTATGCAGTGCACGCTGGATAAAGGGTGCAGATGGGGTGGGGGGCATGGGGCACGGGTAGGGGTGCCATGGGGAATGGCCTAGAAGGTCAGTGGCGCAGTGTTACAGACCACCATGTTAATGATATCTCTCTCCACACAGGTGACAGTGGGTACCCGCTGCGGCCCTGGCTGCTCACTCCATACCGGAGCCCCTTGACCCCAGCACAGCAACAGTACAATGAGGCACATGCCACAACATGGAATATCATCGAGTGGGTGTTCAGGCTGCTGAAGGCATGGTTCCGTTGCCCGCACATGTCAGGCGGTGCCCTACAGTACAGCCCCTCAAAGGCCTGTGGGCTATTCCTGGCCTGCTGTATCCTGTACAACATGGCCACTGACTGTGGGATATCCATTGAGGTCGAGGAGGGGGACAGCGGTGGGGACGATGAGGACGCCGGGCCAGCTCGTGTTGGGCAGACACCACCTGGGTGAAGAGATTACCGGCTGGCCCGGATGGCCCAGCAGCACCATTACACCATTGCAGAGGAGCACTTTGGACCACACAGGTAGGTCAACAGGGCCACGTGCAGGCACCAGGGGCAAGGGTACAGCCGACAGCCAGACAGGGGCAGACACCAGGGACAGTCAGCGGCAGGGGTGTGGGAATGGGTGGGGACCTGCACACAAAGGCAGGGAATAGCAGAGCTGCATGCGGCACACACATACAGGCACACACACCCCAACCCATGCCCACAGAGCCACATGCACACACCCCCCCACAGGTCCCCCCACACCCACACAGGACCCAACACAACCACACCCAGTGGCTGGCACTGTGCGTGCCTCAGACGCTGAGCACCATTGCACAATGGCGGTCAGCGCTACGCTGGTATCATCATGCACACGCCACAGTGGCCAGCAGCTGGGAGGGTGTGCACAGGGACCGCGTTAGTGCAGGACAGGGCACCACACCTATGTACACACACAGAACACCACAACACACACTGGGCTGCAGTAAACAGCAGTCGTGGATGAGGATGGGTCAGTCATGCAGCATAGTAGCATGGCCAACATGGATGTGTAGGTGGCCCCACCGAGGCCTGCCAGCCATAACAGACTGACCAGTGGCCTCATGGGGTGGCACCGATGGTCCCCCAGGGGTGATGCTGCCTGAACACGACTGTGTCTGTGCAGGGGTCTCCAGGCCACCAAACATGCCCACACCAGGCGTGCTTGGTATGCCTACAGCCGAACCCGGCATTTACATGGCAGGGGTCACCCAACACCGAGAACAGGAGGTGGACATTGCACTCTGCGGGGTTTGCAGTGGCTGGGCACACAGACAGTTGACCAGTGTAGCCATGGCAGTCACCATCGCAATGGTGTGCCTGTCGATGGCTGTGGTCACATCCGCCCGCTGTTGGGCCAAGTCTGCCAGGAGTGGGGCATGGTCCCTGCTGCACTGCTCCTCTGTCTGGCACAGCTCCACATGGAGTGCATCCACTGCATCCATGAGCCGCACCTGCTGATCCACAGAGGCCTGCAGTAGATGGCTGTGGAGGTCCAAGAGATCGTCTGCATGGCTAGCATGCTGGCCCCTATGATGTTCCTGGCCCTGCGGCACAGCGCCCCATGACGGTGGGCGCCACACGACTGTGCCATCCTGGGGTACGTCATCACACAGTGCACTGCTGCCACCCCCTGCCCCCGTCCCCACATCAACACAGTCCAGCTGCTGCCGCTGCCCCTCCGGCTGCCGATCGCTGGGTGCCACCAGCGTGGCTGCAGTGGCACCACCAACCCCACTACCAGGTCCACACACCAGTGCTGCCCCACTGGATGCTGCAGACATAGCCAGGACAAGGGCTGATGGGCAGGCAACCATGCCAGCACTGCCTGCACTGCTTCCCAGGCAGATGCCATTCGTGGAATCCACCTGTGACCCACCAACATCACTGTCTGGGACATGCGTCACGTCATCATTGGTGCTGGAGTTGGCCCCGATCTGTGTCTTAACACACAGGACACCCTGACTTACATCATACTGGAACACAGCCAGGGCCTCATCTGCACCCACACCACAGGCATCAGTCCGGACAGCTGTGCAGGGCTGCTGGTGGTCGGTCCCTTGGACACCTGTGGAGGTGGATGGGCGCTCCACCTGTTCCAGGGCCACCCCCTTGGTGGACACACCCACCACCGCTGCCCCATGCAGATGCTCAGGAGCTGTAAAGGAACACAGTACCGTCAGTGGTTCCGCCTGGCCCAGGAGCCCACCCTCCCTGCCTCCCACACACTGCCGGCACCGGTCCTACCATGTAATGATGGGCTGCCACCAGTCTGGAAGCCTCTACCGGGAACACCCTCTATGGAACGATGCCGCATGCTGCCAGCCACCTGCTCCTCCAGTGGCGTCAGGTGAGGCACGTCCTGCTGGCCCTCACCAGTGGCTGCATGTGCTGCCCTGATGGCAGCCACCTTGTCCTTACTCCTCCTCCTGTCCATGCAAACCTTTTTCTTGCATTCCTGCACAGAACACTGGTGGCTGCCATGCTGGTTGACCACATGTGCCACCTCATCCCACCTCACAGCACGGGCCTGTGGTGTGCCCCTCTGTCCACTGAGCAATTGCTACATGTTGAGGTAGGCCTCGAACAGGGCATCTGATTCTGCCCTGGTGAAGTTGAGACTCCGCTTCCGCACCCTTCCCTGCTCCTCATCCTCCTCACGTTCGGTCATGCTTGTACCTGGGGAGATGGACAGGTGTTACTATGGACAGTGCAGACCCATATAGCCCTCCAAGACCACTGTCCCCATGTCTCCACAGCATGGCACCTACCTCCAAAGGCTGCAATACCGATCCATGGCCTGTGCATTTCCATGTCGCTTGTATAGTGCATCGCATGCAAATGAGGGCATGTGCAACTGTAATGGGATGTAAATGCAGTGGATGTGCTGTGGAATGGCTCATGAGCTGATTTGCATATCCTGGCTGAATATCGCAAGGTTGCGCCTTGTGCAATGGTGTTGAGCATGCTCAGGTTGTGGCACACCACTGCACATGGTGCTGACACGTATGCTAGCGGTGCAGCATACGCTCCATGCGCGGGAGGCAGTATAGTGCATAGCCACTGCTGTGCCTGTGATGCTCGTGTGCAGTATGTCCATTGGGCACACATGCCATGGTGCACTGTGGGCACTATGGCACCTCTGCGCAGTAGGCCACTACATGTCAGCACACACATGCACCCTACCACGCACCATACAGGGGCCTCCCAATAGCGCAGTGGTGCTCTATGCCCAGACAGACCCTTGACCCTGTGGCTGACCTTTGCACACTAGGCGCTCTGCGGCCAAATGGCTGCTCCCCATTGTGCAGTCCGGTGCCAGTGTGATTGTGATTAGCAGTGCAGTACCACACTGCCTCAGCACGTGGGACACATGCGCTACCGGGCACCATTTTGAGCTTAGCAGAGACTGTATGATGCCACGCACCAGAGCTCCTGTGTGGAGTGCAATTGAGCTCGTGAACCTGGTGGCTTTTGTGGAGCCCCATGAGGGTGACCTGTTTGGGCAGGTGCCCCTCCTGAGGCCTCACACCAAGGTGTGGCAGGAGGTCCCCGAAGGCCTTGAGGAGGCCACTGGGAGCAGTTGAACCGGGGATCAGTGTCAGCACCACTACAGGGACCTGCAGCAGCATGACCCTGACTGCCTGGGGCAACTGCAGGTACGTGCCTGGC
Source organism: Neoceratodus forsteri (assembly GCA_016271365.2). Lineage (NCBI taxonomy): Eukaryota > Metazoa > Chordata > Ceratodontiformes > Ceratodontidae > Neoceratodus > Neoceratodus forsteri. The sequence continues at coordinate 1,023,189,392 of CM028135.1, read as the reverse complement.
AGGGAGCCATGCCACATCCGGGTAGGTGCTCTTTCACCATCACTAATCATGTCTGACTGTCCTTGTGGCACAGGGTTCGGCAGGCCATGCTGCTGGCAGGGGCCCGCACCTGTGTTGTCAGTTGTGGAGGTGCATAGTGACCACCCTGAGCCACCGCGGCCCAAACAGGCTGTGCGGGCACATGCACTGGTGAGAGTGGGCCTATGGGTCAGCCATGTACTGATGTGCCTCTCTCCATGTTCCCCCCAGGCCTGGAGAACCGCTGTAGGGCCTGGATGACCCAGGAGCATTGTGGGCAGGACAATGCTGGAGGTGTGGCCATGCAGGCAGGGCACAGTGGTGGAGCCAGGAGTCAGCAGCGCCCTGCTGACCAGGACGCAGGTGAGTACCGTGATTCCCTATACACCTGTGCATGCTAGGTTACAGGGGTGGTGGTGAGACACGGACTCTCTGCACATGGCCCCTCCAACTATGCACATCCCACGGTGCCCTCTGCACCATCCTGTGGGACTGCACATGTGGGTGGGTGTTGCAGCTGGGCCAGGGGTGCACTCGGCACCTGGCTGTGCCACTGCCTTCCCACTGCATTGCCATGGTGCCAGATGGCCAGGATGGTGCTGTGTGGTGCATGGGCAGTGATGGTGTGCAGTGGTTTGCATGGCTGCGGGTGCCTGGGTAGGTGGATCATGTGGGCGCACTCACTGTGGGTGGTCGCATTCCATCCCAGGGGCACAGGCCACTAATGCACGCTGTGCACGTTGGGTGGGCTGCGTTGTTCAGACCAGTTAGTTATACTCTTTCTGCTCCCTTGTCCTAGATGGACCGTGCTGGGCGGCCATGGAGCAGACCCTCCAGGAGATTCTGCAGGTCAACTGAACCACGCTGGAGCTGCTGGAGAGGATGGACAGGGGTGACTGTCGGCGGCACCACAGGTGCCAGAGGGAGGAGAGAGAAGACTGGGGCCACTGGTAAGACCTGCAGCGCTTGATCACACTCAATCCCTCCCCAGACTGTACCCCATGACCCCATATTCCCCACCTTTGCCTTTCCCATTGTCCCCTGCCCTTCCCCTTCCCCCATTGTTGTGTCCTTGCACATCCCCTCAGCCATTGTAAATATCTGTACATAGTTTTTGTTACTGTTGTGTTGTTTAATAATATATATTTTTATACCTATGTCCGTGTCAGTCTCTGATTTGCAGCGGGCACGTGGAGCCTTGCTGCAGTGGTGTGCATGTCTACTGTGGGGTGGTGCTGGCCTGGCCATGGGTGTGTCTGGCGGGGCTCCTCCACTGGTGTGGGTGGGGGCCATGGGCTCTGTCCAGGGACTGTGTGGTGTGCTCTGTGCACTGTTTGCCTGTGTGCAGCATGCTGGGATGCATGTGCCATGTCCCTGCTGCCCCTGTCGGTGTGTGCCGTGCCTGTGTGGCTGTGACCATTGTAGTTACACTGCTGTCATGCGCGACTGTGGTACGCACGGTTGTGCTGACCCCACCACCGCATGCTTGGCTGCTGGTGTGCCTCCAGGGGCAGTCCATACCTGCCACCTGCCAGACATGGCGCACTTGCAGCTGGCATCCTGGCCCTGGACTACTGCACGTCTGTCCCTGTTGCCACTGTGGGTGGTGCTTTTGTCTACCCACTCCATGCAAACCATGGTGACTGGGGCAGTGCCTGTGGTCTGGTGGCTGTCACATGGGGTCCTGCTGCATGCAGGCGGTGGCCTGGTCACAGGCCCTTGTGCCTGCCATCAGGGTGGCCAGGCGCATGGGTTGCCCGCCACATGGCAGGCTCATGGGCACCGTGGTGGTGGGCAGGCCACAGGTACATGGCACTATGGGCTTGGTGATTGCAGCATCTTTTGCACTGCTTTGTGTGGCAGTTTTCCAGGGTACCCATGGGACTGGAATGGGGGGCATTGTGTGTGCTCTGTGTTGCCTCCTGTGTGTCGCATTCTTCCATGCACCACAGGAGGGTGCTGTGGTGTCTGGTGAGGCCGGTGCAGGGACGGGGTGTGTGCATGGGCGGCGGACCGTGCTCAGGTCCTGTGTTCGGAGTGCCTTCCTGCTGGTGGCGGTGTCCACGGCAGCCCTTCTCACATGCGGGGTCCCTCGGGTACTGGTGCTGGGTCACCCACCTTGCTGGGTCTCTGTGGGGGCCATGCTGGGGGCCTTGTGTGGGTTGTGGTGATGTCGGTGGATGGTGTCACCGCATGCAGTGGATGGTCATGGTGGGGATGTGGTACATATGCATTGCGCCCCGGGGTGACTGATTGCCTTGACACAGTGGTGGGGTATGCCTTCAGTGCCATGCACTGTTTGGTCATGCTTCAGGGCTTGGTGTCTCAAGCTTACCGTACTGGGGGTGGTCGGCATTGGTGTGGTGCCGTGGCATGGGTGGGGCCTGGCCATCCTTGTGTTCCAGTCTCTGTTGGCCGGGGGATGGTGCAGGGGTGCCTTGCCCAGTGGGTGGGGACTTCTGGGTCACATCTGCTGTTGGTTCAGCACCGTGGGACATGGGCCAGTGGTCTATCTTGCACCCGTCTGGTTGTGCAGCTCATGGGGGCCTTGCCCTGGGGGGGCTGAGGGGGTCTGTCTGTCCTGGTGCATGCCCCTCAGTGCATGGTGCATCCATGGCTGCTGCTCAGCTGCTTCCTGCCTTTCTCCCTGTGCAACCATAGGGGTGCTACTGCGCATTGACCCTGCTCCACTGAGCATCCCTCATTGAGCTATGGTGCATTGGGCATGATATTCAGCTACGTTGTGCAGGCGCACCTTGTCCTGCGCATGGTTTGAATATCACACCCGTTGCACCGTGACGCACTGGCCTTGTGCTTGCTTCCTCTATTGCACATCTTTTTGGTGCAGTCTGAATATCCCACCCTATGTGTCCATGAATTTTGAGCAAATTTTGCAATTAGCGATTTCTGAAATTTCCATAGTAAATGTTAACCAACTAAGCCACATTTATTTATTTTATTATATTTAGTTTTTGTTGACCGGGTAAGTGCACTAAACAAATCCTGACTATTTTCAGGCACAACCTGGGGGGGGATACAGAAGAATGCCAACTGACCTTGAACCAGATTAAGCTGTTTGGTGGTATTTTTAGTGAATGAGAGAAATTTGGCCAGGACACCGGGGAAATTCCTCTACTCTGTAGGCAGGTGGCGCTGTCCATCTGTCTGCAGGGATGGAGGTTCTCAGTCTGTTGGACTCGAATGGAGATGGTCATGCTGTTGGATATGGAGAGCACGAAGTAAGGGAGTCGGTAGATCCCCCCCCCATGCCTATGGAAACCACGGTTTCAGGTTTTGGAATTTCAAGCTCAGTACACTTTTCGGAGGAAGAAAACACAAAAGACGAAGAGTTGCTACGGGTTGAATTATTTCAAAAAAAGCAACAATTATTGTCTATGTTGTCAGTAGTGGAGCAGGAACTCCTTAAAGAAAAATCTCAACTGGATGAAGAAGGGAAAAAACGTAAACGATCGATGGCTAGTACACAACAGGACATAAGTAAACGTTTACTGGGGGGGGTCTGGAGGCATCACCTTCATTGAGTTTGGTGTCTATTCCTGACCCCTTGTATGGAGAAATGGTATCCCAGGACATGGTGTTTGAGGGGACTCCTTCAGATTGGACACCAGGGAAAGCACTCGACCAGGCGGGTTGGGTGTTTGTCAATGGGCGCTGGCTACCGGACCCCACTATTCCTATTCCCGGTTCCCCGACTTCTGGTATTAATAATTTTGACATACCTGAACAAACATCTGCTGTTGTAGAGGTTGACAATGTTGGGAATCATAATCCTTTAACAGGAAAATCACAGATAGAAAGGATTTCGGTGACTGCGACAGACGCTGAGCTTAGCGAACATCCGGGTATCAAGACAGTACATGAGGGAGCTCTTGGTGACATTTCTGCTCCAGAACCCGATGTAGGTGGGGACGACAGTGCGCCGGGGAAACAGCGTAATGAGGGGAGTGAGCAGGAGCTGGTAGAAATGGTTGTAGAAGTGGCAGTGCAGGCTGAAGTACCTCTGGGAAACAGAAGATCTACCACCTATGCAGGTTTATTTCAGAAACCCATTACAGCTGCTAAAAGGCGATTTCTGGTACGTCCTCGATACAAAGGTTTGGCTCTGATTGTACCTGACAGACTATGGGTTGGTAAATCATTATTAATGGACTCTATGGGCTTTACACCCGCTGAGGTATACGCTTTTATTCATGCTCCGGGTGACCACGTGTATGATATCAGTTTCTGTACTATGGCTTCATTGGATAAGTTTTGGAAGCTATATTATGAAGAAAAAAATGCAGAAGTTTGGAAGGATTTTTTTGGCTATTCCTATAACTAAACCAACCGTTAAAACAGTCACATTGTTATTTAGAAATGAGGGGGTGGATATTAAGGATATAATATTCTGGTTGGAAAAACAATGTACCGTATTTGATCATCCCTGTCCTATAATGGATGATAATGTTTTTTGGACTAGGGGGTGGACTTTTTGGGTTCAGCTGAACCAATCTGAACATGGTATACAACACCTCCCAAGTTCCTTTTTTTTAGGCCGGGATAGAGGAATTCTTTTCTATGCTGGGCAGCCTAAGAGTTGCTATCGGTGTGGGTCGTTGTCCCACCTCATTACTGATTGTGATACTCTGCGGTGTTTCCAATGTGGTATTTTAGGCCATACAGCTACGCAATGTTCAGCTCCCCGTGTGTAATCTCTGCGGGTATGATGAACATGCCTTTCAGGATTGCCCTTAGGCTGTTCATAATTCAGAGGAGGCCTCTGATCATGATGTGTTGCTTTCTCGAGCTTGACATTCCTTCGCCAGGAACGAGGAAGCTGGTGTTGACTTTTCAATGCCTAATAGGAGACGAGGTCGTGGTCGAGGTGGTAGTGGAAGCCAGAGGGGTTTACCAAGGACTGCTCCTCCACTCTCCCAACCTACTGGTATTACTGCTTTCTCCACCCCAGCAGAGGTGGAGTCTCAGTTGGTTTCTATGGCTTCTTTATCTCGGGTAGAATCCTCCATTGTCCCTTCCCCTTTACCTGATGGTATAGTATTACCTACTACACATCAACATCAGCCTGGTGGATTTACAACGGTTGAGGTTTCGTGTTCTGCTACAGATTCTGATCAGACCAAAACAATGGGTCCATCTCTAAATCAGGAAGATTCGACTTTAAGTATGGATATCATTATTGCAGAAGATATGGCTACTTGTCCGAATCTCGGACAGATATCCCCATTACCCCTTTCAAACCTTTTCTCGGTTTTCTCCTCCTGGTGCGATAGAGTTGACGAAGAACAACCATCAGACATAGTGGTGGATCCCCTTCCCTCACAAAGAGTACAGGGACATACCCAAGCTACAGAGTTATCTTCCAGAATACCTATATTACCTTCTAGACGAACAAGATCTAGTGTTCATTTTAAAGAAGAATCCACCCTGAGCCTGTGAATCTTAAATTGGCTAGTCTGAATGCCAATAGTTTAAAATCTCATGTTAGACGGGCTACTACTTTTTCTATTCTACATCACTTACAGTATGATATTATTTTTTTACAGGACACTCGATTCCATACTTCATTAGACTTACACTTGGCTACCAAAGATTGGGTTTGGGGACCCGCATATTGGTCTATTGGTTCTGATTTATGCTGCGGTGTGGGTATTATTTTTAGGAATTGTGATCTTAAGGTGTTCCGTTTAGTGGATATAGAGCCAGGTAGGGCATTGATGTTGGATGTTGCGATAGGGTCTTTTTCCTGTCACTTAATTGATATTTATGGCCCGCAATCCAAAGCTCAAAGAATAGAATTAATGCTCAAAATCCAGCCTTTTTTATATACTAGTAGGCAACTTTTTCTGGGAGGGGATTTCAATGTGAATTCTTTACAGACTCGTTCTGGTAGTAAACAATACTGTGATAAAACCTTTATGCTTAAAATGATTTCGCAAGCTGGTTTACAAGACGCACACCGACAGGGAGATCACAAGGTCAAGGCTACCTATCATAGAGGGACTTTGTCCTCAAAAATTGATTACATACTTACAAAGCCAACTGCTGGAATATGCTTTGCAGGTCCATTACCTATTGAAACCTCAGATCATATGTTGTTAGGGGTTCACGTTGCAATTCCACCCCCTAGAGTGTCTGGGCCGGGTTTTTGGAGATTGAATACATCTTTATTAACGGATGTGGCTATAAAAAATGATTTACGTTTGCTTCTTATTGATAAATGTTCCACAATATTTTTATATGAAGGTCAACTTAGCCAATGGTGGGAGGATGTGAAATATTGTTTCACACAATATTTTCAGTTTAAAACTACAATACAGGCTGCATCTTTGAATACTAAATATTTGGAGCTTCGGAGACACTTGTATCATTTAATATCAGTTCAGTCAGTTAGTAAGGTGGATTATGGTCATGAGATTAGTACGATTCATGCAGCAATGTCCCTATATCAGTATAATTGATTAATGTCTCTACAGAAGGAACAGTCCTTTGGAACACAGGGGAAAGTAAATCAAACTAATCCATTTATAGATTGTAAGAAGAGGAATGAGAAAAAAGGGTTTGTGAATTTAGTTAATGAACGAGGAGATTTACTGGTGGATAATGCAAATGTGATGGAGTATTTAGAATCTTTTATTTCTAAAACGTATGAAGAGGTATTATTGGATCATAAAGCCTTGGTTCTAATATTACAGGCAGCTGATTTACCACAACTTACGGCTAAACAATCCGATATGTTAATAGCTCCTTTTTCATCAGAAGAAATGACAACTGTGATTAGGTCCTTAAAAATCAATACTTGGATGGTATACCGGGAGAGGTTTATAAATTATTGTGGGAATATGTGCCAGAAGAATTTTTGAATGTCTATAATTTTATGTTAAAAGAGGTTTGTCTACCAATGCAGATGTACGAGGGGTTTTTGATTTTCTTGTTTAAATCAGGACCGATGTCAGACATTACTAATTGACGTCCAATTACTTTACTGAACGTAGATTTTAAAATTTTTGCTAAACTATTGGGTAATAGATTAATGGCGGTGATGAATTCTTTGATACATCCTGCACAGTTTTGTGGGATACCAGGAAGAAGTCTTTCCAATGCAGTATGCTTATTAAGGGAAATTATGGAGTATGGGCAGAGTACGACAATTTCTGGCTTGACAGGAGGTTTTGTTATGAGTTTGGATTAGGCCAAGGCTTTTGACAATGTCTCACATTATTTTTTATGGTTATGTTTACAATCTTATGAATTTCCTGAGCCTTTTATTCAATGGTTACATTTATGTTACGCTTTAGCTTTTGTACGTCCATATGAGAATGGTCATATTGGTAACCCTTGTAAAATTTTGAAAGGGGTGTGCCAGGGGTGTCCCTTGAGCCCCTTACTGTATGTTTTCTATATTGATCCACTACTTCAGATTTTACAAAAATCAGCTTTAATTAGAGGTTTAGGCTTTGAAGTAGGACAAAACATCAAAGTTATTGCCTATGCAGATGATATTTGTTTATTAGCACAAGATGATGTGTCTCTTCTCAAGGCATATGATATAATTCAAATTATGGGGTCGGAAACTGGAGCGCATTTAAATCCTCAGAAATCTACTTTATTGGCTATTCAAGGGTTTGATGTCCCAATTTTAGAGATTAGGGGTATACCCACTGCGAAAAAACCAAGTAGGATTTTGGGAGTTTATTTTGGTCAGAGGAATTTAGCTGAGGAGAATTGGACGAGGGCTTTAAATAAAGGAATGGATAAGGTTGCAAGTTGGAACGTTTGGAAAATGTCAAAAAAAAGAGAATTTATCTCATTAAGGGCCAGATATTCAAAGCTTTGCGCTGGGCAAAAAACGTTTGCGCAGGTTTAGAGCGGGATTAGTGCGGGTCTGCTATACTCAAAAGGCTGAATAGTGCAGGCAAACAGCATCAGCGCCAGGCAAACTATAATTATATGCAAGGGGCAATGTGAACATGAATACAGGTGCAATCAGATATTCCGCGACTAGTGCCGCTCTAAGGTGCTTAGCGCGACATAGCGCGACCCATAGCATGGTACAATTTACCACCCAGAAAAAGATGGTCTTAACCCTGGGCAAACAGCTTTGTGCACTTTGAGCAGTGCTATCTCAGCATTAGCGCGGCTTGCGCGGCCCTAACATATGAGTATGACACTTAGAAACAGCCAGACATGGAAGACACATGCTGCACATTGCTGGCACCACAATGATGCCATCTGCTGCCACCAGTCCGAGCCAAGCACAGACAGTGATGGGTGATCTGACCCACAGGGGACAGCATGGTAGTGTGGCCATATAGCATACACCTGCAGACCATACGTCTGTGGTGTGTAACAGATGCCAGCACAGACAAGCAGCACTGTGGGCATGGTGGCCAGTGAGGGTAGGGTGTATGGGTGGCCAGACCTCACCACAGCCCACGTGTGGCCACAAGGCTGGGACACATCACTCAGTGCACATGGGCCAGTAGTGGGATTACAACACCACCTGTGTGCCTGTCAGATCCTACATGCCCCCCAAGCCACCTACCACACAACTGTACAGATGTCACAGCACACACTGCCAGCCATATACATGACACTGTGTGCAACCCATGTCACAGCTGCAGCATCTGTGGATCACACAACAGCGTGATAGTACTTTCCACTGTCAGTAATTACCTGCAAGCTGTGCCTGGCACTGTGTACAGTGCAGTGGTCATCACTGCCCTACATACCATAGGCAGTGTCGTGTCCCTCACACTACCAGCCCTCTTGCTACTGTAGTGTCTGCTGTGCACTGTAGCATGACTTACAGTGTGAAGGTTGCACGCAGCACTACCACCATCTGTGCCTATTGCCAGCCCAGTTTGCACAGCCTCATTCCCATGCTATATTCAGAAGCTGTTTGCCCAGGGCTATTCCTTTTGAATATAGCTTGCTTTGTGCTCCAGGCTGTTTGCCCACCGGGCAGTGCTAATTTAGCCCCGAGGCAAAGTTTTGAATATCTGGCCCTAAATCCTTTCTTGTACCAGTTTTTCTGTTCTTTGCCACAATATTTCCTTTACCTAGGTCTTTGGAGATGAAGTTATTGGCATGTTTTTTTTCTTGTATTTGGGGTAGTCGTTTGAATCCCTTTAAGTATAATCTGCTCTATAAACCTATTAAGGACGGTGGTTTAGATATGCTTAATCTGTTGGTGTTTTTTTTTACGATCTTTATTTATTATAACTTTCTTTATTTAATGAAACCCTCTTCAAAATTATGGGTTTTTTGGAGGTTACCAAAATTACAAGGTGTCATAAAGGAATGGAATAGAAATACATTTTTGCATAAAAATAAAAGATCACCACGACTGGATAATCACTAGGCTGAAGTTTTTGATAAAATAAAACAATGGAAAGTAACATTTGTTTCAGTTCTAAAATTTTCAAGGCTAATTTTGTATGTAGATATTACACAGGGTTTTTTTTGGATTATCCTTTTGTAGATTTTTCAGTGAGAGATCAACTCTCAATTTCTAATTTAATTCAGGATGTTAGAATCCCGGAGCAAATGTGGGATACAGTATGGCTGGCAATTCATGGGAAAGTGAATGTGAAAGGGAATCATAAACATAAACAGCTTCAAGATCGATATTGCCCAAGAATTTCTTGTATACAATGTATCGAAACTATGTCACATTTATATTTTGATTGTCCATATATTCAGTCCTTTTGGGATCTGATTGTTAATACAGGGATTTGGTCATTTAATTTCCCTCCAGATGAATGATTATTATTTTATGGCATTATTCCAGTTTCATTAAACCACATTCCACATAGTACGTTACATATAATCATGGTACATTTTCTATATTGGATATGGATAATTAGATGCAAATTGGCACTTCAACAAATGGAAATTTCAGGAGGGGAACTTTATTTTATAATATTTACGGCATTACAAATATTTAAACGTAAGGAATTTTTAAAACTCCCTTTAATTGAATGGGAGTTTCATTGGAAATATTTTGATTGGCTTTAAGGTAAGAGAGACGGGATCAAGGGAAAGGGTTTTGATGATTAGAGATTCTATATGAATTTATGCTTCTACTTTGTTTTGAATTTTTTTCTCCTTTTTCTTTATGGATTTATAGGTTGTATTATTGCATGTGTTTTTTTCTTTCTGTTGTTATATAAAACTTTTTCTGTTTAGTGATATTGTATGTCTTAATACATATTCTGTTTTTTTTTTGTTTCAAGTATTGTCAGATTTGTATCTAGTTTATTGTAATTTCAATAAAAACTTCCCCCACATTTTTAGTTGGGGAGGTTCAGCTTTTCCATTTTGGGGTGCTAAAAATGAAAGTTTGTATTCTATGCTTGATGAAATGTTTATTTCTGTTTATTTTTATTTTTTGTCTTATGATTTCGTGTGTAGTAACACTATTAAGTATGTATTTTATTTCTTTTTTCACATTTTGGATAAAAAATTCCCCTTCTCTTTTAGTGGGGGGGGGAGTTCTTTCTGTCTTGGGATTAGATTTGAGTTCTACTTCTTTATTAGACAACCCCTTTGGATATGTATGACTGTAATACTTATTTACTTTTGTTATGATTTGTACTTTTCTTTTGTGTGAGGCAACGCTGTTTTGTATTGATTTGATTTTGTTATTCTAAATAAAAATTCCCCTACTCTTTTTGATAAGTGCCATGGGATCTTTAACATCCACCTGAACTACCACCAATCCAAGCAGATGGGACCTCGGTTTAACGTCTCATCCAAAAGACAGCACCTCAGAAGTGCAGCACCCCTCTCATGCTGCACTACAGTGTCAGTACTGGGATATTAACCCAAGTGCCAGGTGTGGAAACTGAACCCACAGCCCTCTGATCTCCCCATCTCAGCGGCGAGTGTGCTACCTACTGAGCCACCGACACTGACACATTCATCCATCTTTATTAGATTCCAGGGCATATTTACATTGGGTATGTCTGCCAAAGATTGTGTGTGTGCCTGCAATAGCAGTGGAGCTACAGACATCCAAATATTTTTAAGCTTTGTGCATTTTAATCCTCCTCTCCCCCACTGACCCATGCTGCCTTAAGACCCCCTGCTCTGTCACCCACTGAACCCAGGTCTTATCCCATCTGCTGCTTCCTATAACCATGGTTGAGAGGGTGCTCAGGAGGTTATTAGAGTGCTGCAGAGTTGACAGCATTATACTGTCAGCTGCAGTTTTACTCTTTTTCTCAGTGACTGAGCTGGAATGCATGCTATGGTATACTGCGCAGTGTGTTAAGATGCTGCACACATCTGCCTCTGCTCCCTTTCCACAAGGTATGTGACCACAGCTGTGCCACCTAGCCTTTATTAGGTGGAAAACAAGCAGGGATATGTGCAGTCCTCCCTTCTTGCAGTAGGAGAGCTAGTGACAGATACTGAATCATCCTTCCCCTAGCTGGCCCCCAAGACACCCTCATCTGTTTCTGAACTCAGATTACTGGCTAGGCAGAAGGGTAAGGTGTCCAGTGCCTCAGCCTTCCTTGCCACAAGGCTGGCACAATTTTTGCATAATTTAACATATAAATTGTGAAACTATAAACTCCTGCACACAGCAGCCCATGAGTGTAGGCTGTCACAGTTTCAAAATATTATGCCTGTCTTAAATGTTTAATGATGTTGGCAGAATAGCCAGTACAGTAGCCCACATGGCAGACCATCACCACTTACTTGAATAATTATGTCACTCTGACATGTTTATTGTTGCTAGTAAAATAATGGGTACAGCAGTCTACATGGTATTCCAACATTACGCATGTTTGACATGTTTCTTGTAGCTGGAGGATAGCAAGTACAGCAGCCCACATGGTAGTCTGCCACAATTTTCAAAAAGTTTGCATGACTGACATATCCATTGAGGCTGTCAGATTAGTGGACACAGCAGCCAAAGTGGCAGACCGAAAGTGTTTCAAAAAATTATGTCTGCCATGCAAATTTATTGTGGCAGGCTAAGTAGAATGTAAAGCAGCCCATATGGTACATTGTAATGCAGACTGGAGGAAACACATGGGATGCAGGGGGTGGTGCACTCTTAAAGGCAGCCAGTCTAAAAATCACAAACAAACCAGAATGAATGGCTCTCTCAAAGTGCGAAAGTCAGAGTACCAACCACTAGATATGATCTTAAAGCACCAGTGCAATGAAAAATGTGTTTCAAAAAGTTTGTTTCAGCTACAATTAATAAAAACAGTAGCACACCTGTCAAACTTACTGTACATTTCTAGGTACTACCTATGCTGCACACCATGTTGTTTTTTATTTTCTTTATCCTAACCCTTTCCAGGACTACAATGCTATTTCAGAGCAAAATGTGGCCACCATCTTTTTTCTTGAGACAAAACTGAATTAAAATATTTATAAAATACTCAGATTTTAATAGAAATATAAATTAACACCAAATAAAATTGGAAGATGCTTGAAATCTTTTACAGTGAAAAATGTAGGGTAAAATGTTTTAACCAGTTTTGTTTCACTGCTGCTTCAAAAGGACTTCATTACTAACAGTAGTCTCCTGCAAGTGCAGAAGTACTTAGGTGCATGAACATTACAGCACATAAAACAAAACCTTGATTCAGAATGGAGAGCCATGGATTAACAACCTGCCATCCTTTTTTTGAGATTCTGCTCTTTAGAGCTTCTTCAAGGCTGGGGTTGTAATGTAAGAGGACTGCAATTTGTATTCGTCATATGCAATCCAAAATCAAAAGAAGGTTCAAAGATTTACCTTTAAAGGAATGCAGTTACAGTGGACCAATTGGGATTCTAACAAGTTCATCCCAGGCTAATCAAAGTGAATGTGACAAAGGGGTCTATGCACAATGGACTTGGCAGACACCAGGAAGGGAACATACTGTGCTGCATGACTCTGAACTATGCATCTGGTCCCAGACAGAGTCACTGGTCCAGCATATGTTATCCCTGCTTGGGCTGATGTACAGATGCATAACCATGCACAAGGTGAGGGGCCAGCTCATGGCCAGAGCTGGGAAGGATTGTTGGTTTCTAATTGGTAACCCCAGCCAGTTCCACAGTAGACCCCTGCTCAGTGGGAGCAGGGGACCATGGGATACAACTGTCTGTGGCAGGTTTGCCATGTCCTCCAGTGTGGTGGAGTTAATTTTCCACCTTGGTAAACTGTTTCTGTATCCTTCATTCTCTTCCCAGCCCTTTATGGCAAATTGGAGAGCTGGGCTCTGTTGCTGCAGGGCAACTCTGTGTGCACTGGACATAGACACCAGTTTGGAATGCATGCATCCATTATGGCATTATGACATCCCACTGTCTGTGTAACATGCACCCATCTAACACTGGCCTGGCACAGATGAAATGGCAATATGCATGCTGAGCCCTGTCTCTGGTTGGTGCACCCACTCCTGCCCCAAACAGCCATGCAGTTGTGTGGATAGAGACATAGCCAGGCCCTGGTAGGAGCACATAGTGGGACAGGAATACATGGGTGAAGAACGCACATATCTCAGCCTTTTGTGCCACATAGAGTGGCATGTAGGGCTGTGGGTCCATAGTGCATATGGCTAAAAGTGCATAAATTAAAAAATCCTATACAGTGGAGCACACTTATGAGAACAATGGATATAAAAACATCCCTGTCACAGCATTTGGGAATAAACTTCTGACAAGGCAAATTTACAAGTTTAACACACCATGGTATGATATTTATCTTTCAAAAGTTCAAAAAATAATAAATGAAAACAACAAAAATTGCAAAAAAAAATCACTACTTAACATCAATATTTTCTCACAAAATACAGTCCTGGATCTTAGAGTTCCTAAGACCATTTTCATCTACATTCAATAGCTTGTCTGCCTCTCTTCTCCCTCTCCAAGGGCTGAGCCTCTCTGGGCTGAACTGAAGTAAACTCACTGAAGATGTATTTATATATTTTTGGTGGGATTACCTGACTGAGCCCTCTTCTAGTTACAGATCTGGACATATTGCTTCACGGTTTAAAATGTTGTTTCAAAATCAAGGGGGGAAGGGTTATTTCAGGGGATTTCCTGGTTCAGTTAAAGGTACAATGTATATCTTCACAGATACTGACTCTCTATATCTCTGATTAAGCACTTTTATACATACAGCCTTATATACAGTAACAGATCTGTAGTGTGAATTTATGAAAACACCTTAAGGATTTCTTATACCTGTATTAATCATGAAATTATTATTGTTTTATATGACTTCTGAATCCTTTTTATTTAAAAAGGCTTTATTAACTGTATTTATTCCCATTTAAAATAGCCTTCATTCTTTTTGTGCACAAAATGCTCTTATGCACTTTACACAACTCTTATCTGGGTGTTTGGCATCATTCCAGGGACTGAATTGATGGAAATGGAAAATGAATGAAAAGAGAGAACTACTAGAAAGTTTAGTAGGGACAGTAAAGAGCTACACTAGGTGGCCAACCTAGGGTAGGGAGGAAAAGAAGAAAAACAAAGAGAAAAGCGTTAACTGTTGCTAGGAAATAAGGAGATAGAAAAGGGGTCCATCAGTCACAGCCGGGGGTGTAGCCTAACTCCACCACAATCCCATTCATAAGAACATTTTTTGATGTCCTGATTTTTGCCCATTACTTTGAATGGCAGTGATGCCCATCTACAAAAATAGTCAGTCCGTTAATAAGAACAGTTTTTTTCCAAAGGTAGTGGTAGAAGTTCATTATCATCACTGAGTGTGCTAAGCGTGGACTTAACTGGGATCTAGTTTTCAAATTAATGTCAAGGCAAAGCAATTTTACTTATATGGTCCCCAATCCCAGAGGCTCTGGACACCTCACAATCAGTTCAGATAATTAAGAACATAATAAAATGATAAAATGAAAGTTGTGACATTAGGTTACAGAGCCAGGCCCAAAACATAACATAAATTACTTTTTAAGAGCTTCTTAAAGCTGGCCAGTGAGGGAGCCTCTCTTATCTCCTGATGAAGAGTGTTCCACAACATCAGAGCGGCAATCTCATACACCCTATCACAGAAAACGTCAGGCAAAACCTCAGTTCTGACAAGAGACCTGCCTCCGTGACTGGAGGGGACAATCAGTAGCATAAGGCACCAGTAGGTCTCTCTGGTAGCCTGAACTCAGTCCATGCAGGGCCTTGTAGGTTAACAAGCATACCTTGAAGCTGATGCACCACTACACCGGTAACCAGTGCAGCATGCAGAGAACCGGCAGTATATACTCGGACCAAGAGGTCCCTGCAACTAGATGGGGTGCTGCATTCTGGACTAGCTGCAAATAATGCAGCAACCTCATGTATAACCCAAGAAAAAAAAGCATTACAGTAATCCAGCCTCAATATGACTAAGATGTGCACTAGTATTTCCAAGTCAGACGGTTCAAGATAGGGCTTGATTCATGTGATGTTTTGCAGGTGGTAAAAGTCACTTCAGACCATAGCTGGCACAATGTTGTTCTAGAGTCAGCTTGGAGTCCACAATGACTCCTAGATTCCTCACCCTACAGTATTTGCATCTTGACATGCCAAGCCACCCACCACAGGAAGGAAGACACTGCTACTCAGTGCTGCAGAACTTGTCCAACCCAATTCCTCTAGTAGAACCTCCATCTTTGAAGGGTTCAGCCTAAGCTAGCTGGCTACAATCCAGTTCTGGATTTGAGACACACTTGTTCAGTTCTGATATCATCGCTGCATCATCAGGGGCAGAAGACACATACAACTGGGTATCATCTGCATAACAGTGAAAACCCATGCCATGGCATCTGATGATCTCTCCCAAAAGCAACATGTATATAGCAAACAACATGGGGGCCAGAATCAACCCCTGTGTCACTCCATAGTAGAGTGCAGCCCAGCTAAATGTAAATGAACCAAGTGTCAGCTGCTGAACTGTGCAGGACAGGTAGTATTTAAACCAGCGCAACACCATTCCTGACCATCCTGCGTAGTGCCTTAGATGAGCCAACAACACTCCATGATCCACTCTTTCAAAATCTGAAGAGAGGTCAAGCAGGACTAGAATGGAGCATAGTCTGCTGTCCTTCACAAGAAGGAGATCATGATGCACTCTGACTACCACAGACTCGGTACTATGGTGAGGATGAAACCCAGACTGGAACAGTTTATAAATGTCATGTTTCTCCAGATGTTGTTCCAGCTGCATCACCACTACCTTCTAGCGCCATGTTCCCAAAAAATGAAGGCACAAGACAGGCCTGTACTTGGAGAGAACATCAGGGTCCAAGAAAGGTTTCTTGAGATGGGAGTCTCACAGCTGCGTTTTTAAGGGCAGATGGAAAAATCCCCTTCCCAAGAGAACACCTCATGATCATCACCACAGTTGGACCATGCAAAATTGCAGCATTCTCAAAAAATCTGGGTCAGCCCAGGGTCCAACTCACAGAAGGTGGGATGCAGCCTAGAAACCACTGGAGAAACATCATTTGCCAGCACTGGTTCAAACTCATATCATAGACTCCACTGTCTGATGAAATCTGGATACTGTCAGTCACTGGAGGACCAATTTCGGATATCCCAACCTGGATAGAAGACACCTTGTCTAGAAAAAAAACTGTCAAACTAGATTTAGAAGTCTGTTCAGTGTAGAATAACTGAGCAGGACAGTTCCTTCTAGCAGCAATCACTTGTGACAGGAAGGCTGACTTTTTCAAACTGATTGCCCACTGACACTCACTATAATGAGCTCTCAGTGCCAACTTATTACTTCTGAGCAGGACCCCTGCAAACAGCAGTCTCTTAAGAAGTGAATGGGTATGTGAAGGTGCCCTATGAAGCAAGCAGCAGACATTACTTCAAGGTTAACTGCGATATTGAATGATATTCTAATTATTTAGGCAAGAGCATTTCAAAAAGCTATATTACACTTCTTTTAATGATGACTTCTCTGTAAACTAGTTTGAACCTAGTTTAACTGTTTAAGATTTTCAAAGCATGGCCCATCACTTGCAATAAGCCCTTTGCCATGGCACTTAGGTTCTGGTGGTGCACCAAATCTATTTGCCACCGTTTCACCCGATTTTACAATATTGGGTGCAGTTGTGACAGTTTCCGCTATTTACAGCAGCCTGCACCAAATTTCTGATGCAAGCTTCTTAAAAAAGGTCCTCGGGATTGCCGAAAGCTAGACCACAAAAAGTTGAATTGCCACACAGGATAGGAAATCCTGATTGCTGCCTGGTGGATGCTGCAGTCTCTGTGTGCTGCATATCCAGTGCCCCCGGGGCTTGCAGCATTCATAAGCATTGGAAAATCCTGACCATTGTGTTAAACAGATATTTTACATGGATTTTCACTGTTTTCAATGAAGCCCTCTTATATGAACACTCTGGTTATAAGAACATTTTTGCTTGGCTTCTACGGTGTGCTTAGAACAGGGCTTCACTGTAGTAACTGCAAAAATAAACATCAAACAATCATACTGGTTAATGAGCTATGAACATTCATCTGACATGGTTAAGGTATTACGCATTTTTAGGTTAGCAAACAGTACTGGAAAATGTTAAAAGCACAAAACACTTTGGGCAGGATTTCAAAGCATCATGCAGGGCTTGCTCCAAGCCCTGCTTCATGACACTTAGTTCCAGCAGTGTGCCAACCCCATCACTGCAATTGTGCCTGATTCCACAATCTTAGGTGCAGTTGCAGCAGTTTCCTGGTTTACGGTAGTTTGTTCCAAATATCTGGCACAAGCTCCATAAAAATGACCCCCGTGATAGCAGCAAGTTAGCCCAGAAAATGTTGGTCTACCGTGCAACAATTGCCACACAGGATAGAAACTCATAGAATCATAGAAACTTGATGGCAGAAAAGAACCCTTCCGAGCCATCCAGTCTGCCCAACCATCCCCTTTCACATACCCCCCTCCCCATCTGCCACTGCCCTCCACCAAATATTCAGCCCCATATGCCTGTCCCATGCCCTCTTAAATTTCTCCACCATTTTAACCGACACCACTCTATCCCCACCCTCTCTGTGAAGAAGCGCCCTCTCATGTTGCCCCGTATCTATTTCCTTGCAATCTGAGACTGTGCCCTCTAGTTCTGGCTCCCTCCTTCCTCTTCAGCAGACCCCCAACTCCTACTTTATTGAGCCCCTTTACATTTTTAAAGGTTTCAGTCATGTCCCCTCTTTCCCTCCTTGTTTCCAGTGAGTACAGATTCAGCTCCTTACAGCTCTGCTCATATGTTTTCCCCTGCATACCCTGCACCATCTTTGTTGCCCTTCTCTGAACCTTCTCCAATGCACCTATATCGTTGTAGAGGTGTGGTCTCCAGAACAGAACCCGTACTCCAAATGAATTCTTACCATGGCTTTGTAGAGGGGCATTATTACCTTCCTCCTTCTGCTAGTTATACCCCTGCCTATGCAAGCCAACATTCCATTGGCCCTCTCACCGCCCTACTACACTGGAAACCTACCTCAAGGTTTGAGGAGACTATGATCCCCAGATCCCATTCCTGTTCTGATTTTTTGATTTTCTCCCCATCCAAGTGTGTACCATGCTTGCTTGTTTTTCCTCCCTAGCTGTATCTCAATGCACTTCTTGGCAATAAAATTCAGCTACCATTTCCTGGCCCACTCCTTGAGCATCTTAAGGTCTTTCCTCATGTCCTCCACCCCCTCCGGGGTGTCCACCCCATTGCTGATTTTTGTATCATTGGCAAATAGGCACACCCTCCCTCTCAAACCCTCTGCAATATCACTAATGTAGATGTTCAAGAGAAGTGGACCCAAAACTGACCCCTGTGGCACTCCACTTCTAACCCTTGCCATCTTGGAGTGCACCCCATTAAGCACTACCCTCTGAGTTCTCCCTGCTAGCCAGGCCTCCACCCAGCTTGCTATTTTCCCTCCAAACCCCATGCTTTCCATCTTGCTCACCAACCTCCTATGGGGGACGGTGTTGAAGGCCTTGCTGGAGTCTGGATAAGCCATGTCCACAGACCCCTAACTCCCATTAAATCGCCACAAGCCCCATGTGCCTTATTGTTGGTGCACCTGGGGCTTGCAGAGATCTAAGCATTTTGAAAATCCTGCCTTTAAAGTACAAAAGAGCACAGAGAAGTTGCATTATATATTGATAACCACCAAATACAGTTTATATCATAAGCTCCTGGTGTATAACATGGGCTGTATACATTTCAAATAAGATATTTTACCACAGGATAATTTCAAATAATTAATATCAAGAGGGGAGGACATTTTGAAATATAGAATTTTAAAGACTGAGCAAATAAAATTTTGACTGAAAGCAGTGAGGGACAATCGAGGGAAAGTAGAGAAAACTAATCATATGTTGTTGGACTCTGTGCCCAAAATATTATAGAGGAGCACCCTTCCACACCAAATGGTAGGGCAACCATATTCCTAGCAGGAAAACCTCACAGGTGGACAGCAGAGATATTGTGAAAGAAACATAAAAGCGGAAATATAGAATTGTGCCAGCCGAAGGCGGCCATCCTTTCTGTCAATTCAGTTCAAGGGGTTAGGACTGAGTATCTAAAACCGAAATAAAACTGCATTTTGCTTTATATTTATTTTATTTCATTCTTTGCCATGAGTGCTGTTCATGTGGAACTTTCCATCAAGTCTGCCTGATGAGGAGGCACAAGTACCTTAGAGGTTTATGTTTCCATCCTCCCTTTCCAACTACCCTAACCCTCCCCTTGAATGTGTTCCTTCTCCTCTTGGAACTCGCAATGGGTTGTCAATTTACAACCCCTCTAGCAGCTTGTTCCACCCATCCACAACCCTGTCAATGAAATAATGCCTCTTGGCATCCCTCCTGAATTTACCCCTAGCCAATCTGCAGCTTTTTCTCTATCAGGCATTTGTTTTCACTGGGCCACCCTGTTGATACCCTTCAAGTATTTAAAGTAGCAGTATTTGTTAGTTGCCCAAAAATGGCATCATGCAGTTTTTATGGCAAAAATGTATTTCTCACTTCTTTAGATTTGTCCTTAGTATATTTTTAGTTTTCTCAGATGCTTTTAAAGCAGATGTTTAGCTAATTATGTAATTAAAGACTCGTGTCACTAAAGATTGCAGTCGCTTGCAATTTTAAAAAAATCTCTTCTATTGGGTTTACCTGTTCATTGTACATACTAGATTCACACTGTGGATATATTGGGATGGTGTTACTACATGTTTCTGATGGTAAACACCAAAATGCCACACCAAGGCATTTAATTTTTTCACGGTGGGCATTGCACTGGAAGGGGAACTTTTAAAAGAAAAATTTTAAAACCAGTATCTTAGTTCAGGAATGAAAGAAAACAAAAAGAATTAGCATTTGTCAATGCTAAATATTCACCGCTTGCATTGCTGTTTTACCAGGTCCTGTTTGTACACATTTTCAATTATTATTTACCCAGGATAGAACAGATGAGATGCAATATCTCATTTTCAGGGGTGTCCAGCATTTATACATTTTTAGACTGTTTTTACGTAGAATAGACGCGCTGAGAAACAATATCTAATTTTCAGTGGGCTCCCACATTTTGACCCCAAATTTACAATATACCTATTGTTATGACATGATGGTATGATCAACACACATGAATTTTTTTAAATCCCATTCTAAAAGGTGATTTTGCATTGTGACTGGAAAAACATTTCTGAGGGGATTTGAAAAATTACATCTGTCATATTCATAATGTGGGGTAACACAAGGGATATGTTGAACATTAGGGGCAAACATTTGTAAAAATATTTATGAGTAAGTGTTAGAACAAATCAATGTTTCTTCATAACTTCACATTTTGACCCCACATTTTCAATATAGTCTTTTTTATGACCCCTTCTTCTGAATATGACAGATGTCATTTACAAAACACTGGCTGAAACATCACTTCACACCACAAGTGCAAAAACACATTTTGATCAGGATTTGTAAAACAACACCTATCATGTTCATGAGGCTGTGTGACAAAATGACTATGTTGAAGATTTCAGGTCAAAATATTGAAAATTATCAAAGTTATGAGCAAGCATTGAAAATTGTTAATATACCTTCATAACTTTGTTGTTTTTAAATATTTTGACCCCAAATTTTTAACATAGACTTCTTATGACCCCACCTCATGAACCCAGTAGGTGAACATTTACAAATTCTACGTGAAAGGTGATTTTATGGAGCAACTGCCAAATCACCTTTCAGGATAGATTTGAAAAATTTCACCTACCCTGCACATGAGGTGGGGAAAGGCCATTTCTGAGTTCATGTATGTGTGTCAAACTTCTTAGGATAGTAAGCTTTAAGGGGTGTGACACTGTCTGTCCAATGCAGAGTGCTCTGCATGGGGCTCGATAGTATCAGACCAATCCTCAGGCAGGTTCTGATGCTGTTTTGCCTACAGTGGTCTGCACTTGAAAAGAATTAGCTGGCCAGCACTGTGGCACAGAGGGCTGAGGTGCTGGATACCACACCTCACAGCACACCGGCGACCTGGGTTCGAGAATGAGCCCGGGTCATCGGAGGTCAGCACGGGGGGAGGGCAGAGCTGGATAGAGCTGCCAGCCAGCAACTCTCCTCTCCAGGGGTGGTGGCACGGCATCCCTCATCTAATGGCTTCCCCCTGGGAAAGCCCTTGGGGAAGCTCAGGTTTGAGGGTGCCAGGCAGTAGGCCAATGGGGTGGGTGGAAGGGGGCTGTCATCAGGGCTGTAAGGTGCAAGTGCGCCTCCATGCACATGCATCCTTCTCCTGAGGCCCTCGGGAGAAAACTGAGGAAAATCACCAATGGCAGGATGAGGATTGACTCCCTGCAGGTGCTGTTCCAGGCCAGGAATAAGGTAAGCTCCAGTTATTCCGGGAGATGGGGCTGGGGGAACCAATTGGATGGCGGCTGTTGGTACGGGGCAAAAAAAGAAATATATGATTAAAAAAAAAAAGCCGCACCATTCAGAAGCCAGCTTTTTCCTTTCATCTGCAGGTCACCGCAGAGCAAACAGCTGATTGCATTGTGACATCTCCACCATCTTCTGCTGTCTGCCATCCTAAAATTTCTCCCACCTGTGCGGAGTAAGCCACAGCCTAAGTTCCATATGGGCTTGGAGTATTAAGTGCCTGAAGGCACTGTTACTGTAAGTGTGATTCATTGTGCAGGCTGGGAGGAGGCACTTTCCTCACCTGCTTCCTCCATGTCCCGCTGTCTCTGGCAGACCCCCTTCCCTACCTGCCAACATCAGGGTGCTCAGTCCCCATGTGGACTGAACCACCCCATCCCTTAGTAAGCCTGTCATGGTTCCAACACTGAGATGCCTACTTCCGGTGTTGGATGTGCCCCCCACATATTCTACGACCTTGGGGTGCCCAATCCCTGGGTCGGCATTGATCCCCCCTTAACCCCCCAGTACTCTGGCACACTGGGATCCCACCCCAATGTGCCAACATCCATAGCTTCCCTATAAAAAAAGAAAACAGACCCATAAAGTCTTCCTTTTTTAAAACCTGAAAAGACAGAAAATGGTTCCTTGTTATTGCTGCTGGCCCTCCTCCCCCCAACCCACAACCTCCCTCTGTGCACCCAACCTCCCCTCACCCCCCTCAACCATACTTACCTCTGGAGGTTGGGAGCAGTGCTCTTCAGTAGACCAGGAACACGTCTGCACTCTTCAAAAGCTGACTGCAAACTGAAAAAATGACTGTAAGTCCTATAATGGTAGTGAATGAGGGGGTTTCAATTTAGGTTGATATCTCAGCCATGTTTGGAAGTTTTGGTCCCAAATTTTCAATATGGGGTTCTTGGGACCCCACCTCATGAACACAGTTACTGTCATTTATTTCCTCTGTCCTAAAAGGTGATTTCACGGTCACTGTGCGGAATCATATTTTGGGACAAGTTAATAAAACATTAGTGCCACTGTTCATGAGGTGGGGTCCCAAGAAGCCCTTGTTGCAAATTTGGTGAAAAAACTCCCAAAAATGACTGCGTTACAAACGTGCGTTGCACAGTTTCTATGCACACTTGTAACTTCGCCACTTTTTCATATTTTCACTCCAGATTTTCAACATTGCCATTTCTTCACACCTCCTCATTAACAGTACAACTGTCATTTTTCGCATCCTGACCAAAATGTGTTTTTGCACCTGTGGCACTGAATGGCACACTCGCTGTGCAAAATCACCTTTTGGGATTGAGTAACAAAATGATACTGGCACTGTTCATGAGGTTATGTACCAAATAGCCCATGTTGAAAATTTGGAGCAAAAATATCATCAAATGCCTGGGGCATTATGGTTTCCAACAGTAACGCCCACCCTTGAAATGCAAGACAGAGGAATATACAGAGAAAAATATGGGCAGCATGTACATGAGCAATACCAACAGCGAACTTTCGGCATTGAACTAATGCTTGTTAAAATTTTGGTCAATAATATAAAAAATAAGTAAGTTATGAGTACAAGTTCAAAATACATTCAAATGCATTGATGCTCACCTGGTTTCCTCAGTTCCTGTTGCATTTCCAGCATTGAAGAGTGAAGACATTTCTCCGGTCCAGAGAGGATCACAGCACTGGACCCATGGTAAGTATGGGGCAGGGAGATGTGGGGGTGGTGGGATCTGAATGAGGGGGTCAGGAGGGTCATAGCAGTGGGTAGCAGCAGCAACTGACATCAGTGGCCCATTTTCTTTTTTATAGGGTGTAAATATAAAGTAAAAAAAAAGACTACAAGGGATAGTTTTCTTTATTTCAAGTACTGGCACTAGGGATTGGGCATAATAGTGTCATTTTATCATTTGCAGGGCAAGAGAAGTGATGGGGAGATGGCAGGGATACTTGGCAGTGGGAGGGAGTTGTTTTTACAAACTAGAGCATGGGAAGTGTTGGGGAGGTGGGAGGGATACTAAGCAGTGGGTGGGAGCTGATTTCATGAGAGCATGGGAAGTGTTGGGGAGGTGGGAGAGATACTAAGCAGTAGGTGGGAGCTGATTTCATGGACCAGGCATTGGAAATGGGAGGGGGGCATGCACAAGCAGGAACGGAATGGCAGCTTAACAACCTAGTTCCTTTTTCCTGCTCAAGTATCCATCATTTTTATGTTTGCTTGCACACATGTGCAAGAAACATAGTGCCATCATCCTAAATTCAGTGCCATACAGTTAAAAGGGAGAGCTACACTTCAGTGAGCAGAGATAAGATCGTGCCTGCTCATGCACTCCTCACACACACACACACACACGCATATTGTGTGCTCATGCATCCCCCCACGCACACACTATATAGCCGATGGGGGTGCCCAATCCCCCATCAGCTCTGCTGTGCTCACCCCCAGCAGAGTTCCAGGTGCCACGCTGGGATCCCACTTCAGCGTGGCAACATTCTGTATGGCCGATGGGGGCGCTCAATCCCCCGTCGGCGCCACTGTTTACCCTCCCCACCAAGAGACTAACGAGTGCCATGTTGGGAGCCCACCCCAGCATGGCAACAGTCCGTATGGCTGACAGGGGTGCCCAATCCCCCCATCAGCTCCACTGCCCCCCCAAACAGCCTTCTAGATGCCACACTGGGAGTGCACCCCAGCATGGCACAAGTCCCTTGATATCCTCCTAAAAGAAAAGCACCTGAAAAAGAAAAAACCTTCCACGCTGACTGTTCTGACCCCTCCCCACCCGCTCCACCCTCTGTGCACCCTGCCTCCCCACAGCCCCACCTCACCCCATACTTACCTTTGGAGTCTGGTGCGATGATTTTCGGTGGACCGGGAACATGTCTGCACTCTTCAAAGCCGTCCGAGAATTGAGGAAATGCTGGTAAGCTGTATAATGTAATAAAAAGGTGTTTTTCAACTTTGATGCATATCTCAGGCATTTTTGGAAAGTTTTTTCACCAAATTTGAAACATGGGGTTTTTAGGACCCCACCTCATGAATTCTGTCACTGTCATTTTGTTACTCGGGCCTTAAAGGTGATTCCGTGGTCACTGCATGGAACCACCTTTCGGGACCAATTTATGAAATGACAGTGGCACAGTTCATTAGGTAGGCCCCCAAAAACCCTATGTTTAAAATTTGGTGAAAATTTTTTCCAAAATGATTGTTTTACGAGCATGCGTTGCACTGTTCCTACCACACACTCATAAGTTTGCGAATTTTCAATATTTTCACCCCAGATTTTCAACATTGTCATTTTACCACACCTCCTTATAAGCAGTACAGCTGTCATTTTTCACATCTCGTCCAAAATGTGTTTCCACGCATGTAGCACACGATGGTGCAGTCAGTGTGCAAAATCAATGTTTGGGACAGATTAAGAAAATCACAGTGACACTGTTCATGAGCAGAGGGGTTAAAATGGCTATGCTAAAAATTTCGTGAAAAAATTCCCAAAAATGACTGTTTTACGAATATGCGTTGCGCTGTTCCTATGCACTCGTGTAAGTTCGCGAATTTTCAATATTTTCACACTAGATTTTCAACATTGCCATTTTATCACACCTCCTTATGAGCAGTATAGCAGTCATTTTTCACGTCTCACCCAAAATGTGTTTCTGCGCATGTAGTGCACAATGGCATAGTCGGTGTGCTAAATCAATGTTCGGGACAGATTAAGAAAATCAGTGACACTGTTCATAAGCAGAGGTGTTAAAATGGCTATGTTAAAAATTTGGCAAAAGAAGTCCATAAAATGACTGTTACCAGTGACCATTGCGCAGTTTCCACGCACCCTTGTAAGTTCATGGATTTCTAATATTTTCAGTCCAGATTTTCACACTGGCATTTTTCCACACTTCCTTATGAACAGTACTGCTGTCATTTTTCACACCATGGCCGAAACATGTTTTTGCACATCCAACGCAGAAATGCATGGTCGCTGTGGGAAATCACTGTTCGGGACAGAGTAAGAAAATCACAGTGACACTGTTCATGAGCGGAGTTTCCAAAATCCCTGTGTTGACAATCTGCTGTAAAAAATCCCCATACTAATTACATTACGGGTGTGCGTTGCACATTTTCTACACACACTCGTGACTTCACCAGTTTTTTTAACATTTTCACTGCAGATTTTCAACATTGCCATTTTTCACTTCCCCATGAACAGTACAGCTGTCATTTTTCACATCCTGTTTGAAATGTGTTTTCGCACCTGTGGTGCCTAATGGCGAAGTCACTGTGCAAAATCAGCTTTCAGCTAACGAACTGATATTGCCACTGTTCATAAGGTGGGGGTCACAAAAAACCCATGTTGAAAATTTGGAGTGAAAATGCCAACGAAAGCCTGAGGCGTTAGGGTTTCTGACCATAACTCCCCACCCTGTACAGATTGACAGGCATCAGGGGTGTGACTTGGGATTCTCGCCTGTAATGCTCATGCCGTTCCACACCCTGCAGCCAGTGACTGGCATCAAGGTATGCCTTGGACTCTTTGGCGCCAAAGTTCACCCCATTCTCCTATACAGCACCCATCTCACCATATTTCCTGATGGAATGGGGTGAGCATAAGGGCCAAAGACCCCAAGGCATGCCATGACACTTGTTGGTGTCTGTAGGGTAGGGTGTGGTGAAATGGCATGGCCTTTATGCCTGACAACCCAAAGGCACATCCCAATGCCTGTCAGTCACCGCATGGTGCTGGTGGGGTTGGCTTCAGTTCAGTACTTCACTGCCATTCCTATTATGCAGCTCTCTATCTCCTACACTACCAATGCCAATGCCAGCAAGCAAATATTTGGCATTGACAAATGCTTGTTTTCTTACTGAATAGCTTCCATTTATTGTCCCTAAGCTATGTGTGTACACCAGAATATCCTGTGTTAGTGATATAATTAATTTTAAAATCCAGGAGAGGTCTGAACTTTACCTAAGACCCGCTGCATCATGTAGAGAGTGGCGCTGTTTTAGTGCAATAATAGCGACTTCAGAAACTTAACTCACTTTACTGTTGGACTGGCTGATCGCTCCAATATCAGGTCCATGCTGCAAGTGCTGGTCCAAGTCATGCCTAACATTAAGGAGTCATTTGCTCAGCTAGATGAGAGAGTGGAGGTGGCTGAATAAAGAATTGTTGATACAGAGTTTTTTGCACATAAGCTGGAGTCAGACACACACTCGTCATAAGGGCAGAATTTTCGGGCATGAGCGGCAGGTACAGAGCCTAGTAGCAGAGATAGAGGATTTGTAAAATCAAAATAGGTGCAATAATTTGCACATTGTTGGTATTCCAGAGGGGTTGGCGGGGCCCAATATGTGTATCTTTCTACAGCATTTGCTGCCACACCTTATGGATCACCACTAGCAATGCAGTGAATTTAAATTTCGCCAGCGAAGTGAACGTGAAGTGGGCACTTGCCATTGCCACTCTGCTACGCGGAGTGGGCAATGCAAAGTGTTCTCTCCACCTTGTCATTACCACTTCATGTTAAGGTGGAATGGCAACGCAAAGTAAGGCGAAGTCATTATTTTTAATGGACTTCACGTTCCTCATTATGATACTAAGTGACCCCCTTGGTGTTTCAGATTTGGCAGTCCCCCCACACATCACATGGTTTACAGTACTGTAAGTCACATGCTCTTTAGCTAGGGAGGAAGAAAGTGAGTCATACAAGCAGACACTTTCACTTTCTCCTGTGTAGACAGAGAGAGAGAGAGAGAGTAGTATGTTTTGTGACTGCTGATACTTTGAGATCAGAGAGGAGGAGATTTAAACTTTGATTTAGACCCAACAGCTTTTTTAAAAGCTAAATTTTTTTGTCTTTTCTGAACTCTTTTTTACTTAATTTGCTCTTTCAGTAAATTTTACTTTTCTTACAAGCTTAAAATACATCCAAGTAACTATTAAAAAAAATTAATGTTGTGCTTCCTGACGAGATCGTAAATCATGATTTGTGACTGCATTTGTGACTGTGATGATGACAAAATATGAATGTGTACAGCTGTACTTCCCCAGACCCCCCCCCCGATGAGGTGTGGCACAAAACTCCCTGACTTAAAAACACTCATTAATGAGTACAATGGTGGGGTGGTGAAGAATGGAGAGATACTACAAAACAGGCTTAAAATACATCCAAGTAACTATTAAAAAGATTAATGTGATTCATGACATGATCGTAAATCGTGATTTGTGACGGCATTTGTGACCGTGATGATGACAAAATGTGAATGTCTACAGCAGTACTTCCCCAGGCCCTGATGAGGTGTGACACAAAACTCCCCAATTTAAAAACACTCATTAATGAGTACAATGGTTGAATGGTGAAGCATGGAGAGATACTACAAAACAGGCTTACAATACATCCAAGTAACTATTAAAAAAGATTAATGTTGTGATTCGTGATGTGATCGTAAATCATAATTTGTGACTGCATTTGTGACCGTCCATGATAAAGAAGGACATGATTTGTATCACGAATGACTCATGATAATGGTCCTGACTTAAAAACGCATATTAATGAGTATAATGTTCATGCAGAATTATGCACCACACCTGTCCAGTACTCTGAAGGGAAGCCAAAGAAATAACTGTGACTTAAGTTAGAGATGGAGATTGGGCCCTAAAGAGATGCAAATGCACAGATTAAGATTGAGCTGCACACTGAAGAGATGCAGATGCAAAGGCACGACACCTAACCAGTGCTCACCATCAGAAATTCAAAAATCTGGAAAAGAATTCCTTTTCTGGTTGGAGTAGGCCATGGGGGGTGTACTGCACTGCTGCAGTAACAGTCACTAGTACTAGTACTAGTAAAGATACCACAAAGAAGTAAAAAAATTACACAGCTGCAGTGGATAGCATAGCAGGATCACATTGCTGAAATTATGTGGCACAATAAAAGGTGTCTGATTTGATGACATGCATCACACGCTTACTCACACACACACTAAGTAATGTGTAGCAAATTGAAAACTTCAGTAACATAACCATATATTTTAAACAAACAAAAATTATGCACTGCTGCACTACAACAATCAGCAAAAAAATGGCAAGCATTATTGAAAATATTACTGAGTGTACATTAACACAGTTATACAAGAAACATATCACCAAAACAGAAAACTGTCTTTTTCTCCAAGTTAATCTACCTACATCACAGATACGCCCCTCCCCCAAAGCACACTTCCACTGTCTCTCAGTACACAGACTGAATATTGTACATTAACATTCAAAATCCACACACAAACAATAAACGCTCAATGATATAAGCACAGGAGGGTTTCCTATAATCGATGAACTAAAGTTTCTGCAAAACAAATGACCCCAAAAGGCTTTTTTAACACCTTTTAGAAGGTTCGAATCACAGAGCTCTCAGAGCAGATTCTCTCCTACAGCTTCATACACACACTACCCCAAACTGAGGCTGTGCAGAACAATCTAGAGCCCAGGTGACCTGAAATCCCATGAATCACTGCAAAATGTGCCTTTGGAGCTTAAAAACAAGGTGAAGTGAGGTGGAGTACATTGTTTTTAATGTACTTCACCTTAAGAATTGGTGGAGTAGTGGTTTGGGAAGGTGGAGTAACGCAAAGTCATTGTTTTCAATTGACTTTGCATTACCCATTATACGCGAGTACTCCGTCATACAGAGAGCATTCTCATGAATCCGTTCCTCTCACTCCACGGATCACTGCGGAGCGACCAGCCACTTCGCCCACCACTAATCACCACTGGGACACTCCTTTAAAAGTTACACAGTCCCATAGATCTTTAGGACCAAAAACGGCAAGAAGGTTCCCCCATCCTATTATAGCCTACTTCTTAAGATTCTCCATAAAGGAACACATTCTGCACTTAGCCTATGAGAAGAACTTGTTAAAGAGGAACAGCCACACGGTGTATATTTTCTAAGATTTTTCTAAAGAAGTGATGTCTCGAAGAAAGGCATTTGCTCCAATACTTAAAGAATGGGCACAGAAGGGAGTACAGTATGCAATGCATTACCCAGCTGTACTAGCTGTGCTGTGGGAAGGACGGTGGCATGGACTTGAGCGTTATCCCTATCAAGATGCTCAATGATTTATGCTTAATATTCGACACACCTCACTGGCTGTACCCCTGGATGTTAAAAATGGCTCTAAGTCAGCTAAACCTCATGCTTTAATGCTGCAACCCTGTTATATGGACTTTAGTCTGGCACCTTCGACAGACAGACTGAATAATTAATCCAAGAGGCAGGGTCTGGTGCACAAATTGTAAACAATAAGGGCGCCAATATTCAATCTTCAAAACCTAAGTGACAGAGAGAGAAGCAGAAGTAATTGTGTCCAGCGATCCCTGTTTCTGACAGCAGAGGGCACTCCTACAACATGTTCTGGGCCGCTGTACACAGCAACACCTTCAGCCACAAGCCCCGCTAGATGGGCAAAGGATTGTGACTCTAGGCACCCTCGGTTATTGCCGACTTCGCTGCCAGAGGAGCACCATGCAAGAGAGATGTAGTGGGCCGATTTTGGAAAAGACAAATTGCTCGCCTCGACGCCACCTCTCCCCAATCTAGCGATCGCAGCTTCGACCATGCCGGCACTGCAGGAGGAAAGATACAGGTTCCTGGTATTACTACTGTGTGCCCGAGTCTGTCTGCCATGGAGACAGATGCATTTGCTTCGGAAGAGAACACACTCAGGACACATTAATGGACTTTGGGACTCTTAAGGGGTGAGTTTTTATCTCCTCTGTGTTCTGGTCAGCCTTGTATACTGAAGTTTACTTTTGTACAATAACTTAAATGCCATATGAGGTAAGTGGACGAGGTGGGACAGAAGTGTTTTTTAGGAGGCTCTCTTTATGGTACATCCTTTACTGGGAATTTAATCTCAGGCAATTCCTACTGTTGTTATTTGTTACTGCCCATAGGGTATGAGCTCTCTTCTTGACTATACCCCCCCACTCCATATGGCTGCACTATGATTTGGGAGAGTGGGTGCGCTTTTGCCGCTATTAATGTGTACCCAAATACTCCCTGGTTTGGCTTTATATTATTCCTGGTAGCTTTATTTGGTTTTATCCAGATGGTTCTCCTTTTGTTTTATTCCTAGGAGGTCCCACTGGATGGCAGCGGTGGGAGTTTGATCGGGCTGCTTAATAGTCCTGCCAATTGCAGGGTGGAGATGTTTTCACACACACCTGCTGAGGAAAGGAATGGCGTTGGAGGTTGTCCATCGCCAGCTCATTGTGTCTCACTCCTCGAGGTACTAGTACTCCAAACGCTGGAGTTTTGGGAAATGTTGGTATTGTCACTCAGATTTGATCCCATCCAAAATGTTATGAGAGCCTGGGATGTAGAATTGTTTGTTGTGGCATTCAGGATGTGGGACTGTTCCTACACATTATTGTTCTGCTACAGGGGTTTACTAAGTCCCTTAGTTATATTTGTTACTATGTTCTTGAAGTGTGCAACTTGTGATAATGGTCTGATAGTTCACTTATTTCTTCTCTTATATAATATGAGGAATTTTGAGAACCACAGGGTTAGTAACCCTTTCGCTCTAGTTTGTTGGAGCGGTTCTCAGTTTTTTTTAATGTTTTCTAGGAAATGGCAACCTTTATTTTATTTCAAGTTACTTGTGCTCCTCCACCCAGCTGGGTGCACCTCAGACACTGCAGAACAGCCCAGCCCAGAAATAGCCCTGCAATAGTAGTCCTGTTTTCAGGAGACCGCCCACCAGCCGACCCATACGAGCAGGACACCCCTGCCTGGCTGGGTGCACCTTGGACACTGCAGAACAGCTCAGCCCAGAAATAGCCCTGCAATAGTGGTCCTGTTTTCAGGAGACCGCCCAACCACCGACCCACATGAGCAGTACTCCCCACCCGGCTGGGTGCGCCTCGGACACTGCAGAGCAGCCTAGCCCAGAAATAGCCCTGCAATAGTGGTCCTGTTTTCAGGAGACCGCCCGCTCACCGACTCACACGAGCAAGTAAACTCAGTTCCCTCCAGCATGGACCTTTGTTTGTACAGCTGAAACGGAGTATTTGTGAATCCTGGTTTTGGAGCCTAAAACACCCGGGACTAAACCCTGCTCCTCGGAGCCCCTTCAGGTCATCGTTGAGGATTGCTACCACTGAGCCTTACCAGATCTGATCTTTTGATTTAAAAACTGCACAGCAGCTCTTGCAAGACTTAATTTTACTTGCAGAAGCTCTTTTGATCAGTAGTGTGCTGTGGCAATTATTTGTGAAACAGTTGCCACTCTGAGGACATACAGTATCTGAGAACAGCAGTCCGTGTCTCACTCAGCTGAACCCCGCCGGCGCATTGTGCCAGCACCCACCACCCCACCCCACCCTATCTCGGCATTTGCCTATATAGCTTACCATTTGTCAGTTTCAGAAACAAACAGGTCACTTTGCAATCTGCTGCTTATATTTATCGGCCACTAGGGGCATCTTGTTCTGTTATGCACTGGAACTCTGCTCTTCATTAAAGTGCCCGTGTGTTTCTCCTCTCTCCAGCAGCTAACTCTCTGCTCACAAGTGCAAATTCTCTCCTGTGACTACACATCATGTCTTGGAATATTCTGCATTCACTTGTTACCTGCCTATCACTCCATTTCATGGCAAAAATGTCCCTGCCCCAATGTTCCCATATTTACTCCAAACAGCTATGCCCCAATTATGACTTCCACTTTTCTAATCAACTGGTCAGACCCACTGACCACTTTGATCTCACTCCACAACTAATCCCCAGATATCACAATTATTGGCTTGTAACCTATGTCCTTACACGCAACCCTAAAGTCACTCCTGTCTTCTTGTGCTTTCATAGCAAGCTATGGTATGCTTTGTTGCTTACTATGCTATTGGCTGGTGATTTGGAATTGAACCATGGTCCTCCATATCTTCAGGCATGTAACAATGTCTCCTGGGCCACCACTACAGGGCTTTGCATGGCCCACTTTAACATTAGGAGCCTAATGCGAAACCTCTCTGAACTAGAGGCCTGGGTCTTCATACATAATCCAGACATACTGTGGCTCTCAGAGACATGGCTCAAACCTTCCACCCTAGACTCTGTCTGCTTGCTAAAAGGTTACAGTCTGCTCAGACATGACAGAATAGCCCCAAAGCATGGGGGGGTGTTCCATTATTCTACAAGACTCATCTCAACATCTCGCTGACTCAGATCTCTCTATCTTCCACATGTGAATCCCTTCATGCACTCCTACTTCTTGGCCCTAAGAAACAACATATAAACACTGCCTACAGTTCGCCCCTTGGTGGATTGTCTGCCTTCATAAACTTGCTTGAGGAAGCAGTAAATATAGCAGGGAATAGTGAGCTACTAATCCTTGATGACATGAATCTAAATTGGCTAGGGCAAACTCAAAGCTCACTTCTAGAAACAATTCAAAACTATCACCTCCACCAAGTCATAACCATGCCCACAAGGATCTCACCGAGAGGAACATCCAGCACGTTGTTGGACTGGATACTATCAAATAGGGTTGGCAGAATTATTGATGCAGGCATCCTTCCAGACTCTATATGTGATCACTCCCCTGTCTTTTGCATATGGCAACATTCAGGCTCCCAGTCTCTGCCACTATGCTATATCACCTTCAGGAGCTACACCAATTTAGACCAGGCCAAGTTCCTACATAAAGTTTTGTCTATTGACTAGTCTTATCTTTCCCAGTCCCTGGATGCCAAATCAGGTCTAGACTATTTTCTAGATCAATTTCTAGCAATCCAAAATAGTCATATACCCCTCATGACCCGACGTGTTCGAGCAAAACCTACTATGTGGCTAAACAAAGATCCTCTAGCAGCACTACATGCTAGGGATAAGACCTGGAGATGCTTTAGAAAATCTGGCCTCAATACTGACTTCCAGACCTATAGGGCACAGAGAAGTGCTTGTAAAAAGCAGATCGAGCTAGCTAAAAGCTCTTACTGTAAGAGGCTTTGGCTGGAAGCATCTGGTGACCCCATGGTCATTATGACCCAGGATCATTGCTGAAGCATTCAACAGACAATTCTCTGACCTGTCCAGCTTCACATCCACGTTCCTCCCCATGCAGCCTTCACCTAAACCTACTCCACCCATTGCATCCTCGTTCCTCCCCCCTTTTTACTTTAAGGCGGTAACTAAATCTGAAGTACTTAGCTTACTGAACTCTATCTCTGACAAAAACAGTGTGGGATCTAAAGGCATCAAGCCCAAATTCTTAAAACTGGTAGCACCATTCATTGCCCAACCTCTATCTAGAATTTTCACCCTCTCGCTTTGCACTAGAAAAGTCCCATCAATCTGGAAAGTTGCCAAAGTCACCCCGGTCCCAAAGCAAGGTGACAAAAGGGTTATGGCTAACTAACGGCCAATAGCTGTACTATCAGTCCTATGCAAAATTTTGGAAAAATTAATCTCTATCCAAGTAACTGAATTTCTGACCAAATATAACCTCCTCTCACCAACTCAGCATGGATTTTGGAAAGGCCATAGCATCGCCACTGCCTTGCTGCGTCTAACAAATGATATCCTAACTGCTATGGATAATGGACATCTCACAGGAGCACTCTTAATTGACCTCACTAAGACTTTTGACCTTGTCAACCACCTACTCCTACTTGAAAGCCTCCAAGCCCTTGGTTTCTCTTTTAACTCTGTGACCTGGTTTAATAGCTATGTATCTAACAGAACCCAGCTTGTCAGATTCAATTCATCTGAGTCAAGTGCCTTACCAGTTAACCTAGGTGTCTCTCAGGCGTCAATATTAGGCCCCCTTCTTTTCTCCATTTTTAGAAATAGCATCTCATCACCTATCCCAAATTGTTCCAAGGTCCTCTATGCTGATGACCTGGAACTGTACTGCTGTGACAAGAATGTAGACCACATAATCCAAACTCTCTCATCTGCTTTCACGTCCACTCAATCCTGGCTCTCCTTTCACAAGTTAATCTTTAATGCTGATAAAACTCAATCCATGCTGTTTGGAACTCCAGCCAAACTAAAACAAAATCATGACTTATTTAAGGTATCTGGTTAGGGAGGGCTGGTCCTTGAATCAGTATGCTTTTTCAAGTATCTTGGTGTCCTCCTAGATGAAAATCTCAGTTACAACAAGCATATAACAGCTACCTGTAAAGCAGTCAATGCTAAAATTGGTGTAGCCTACAAAATAAGTTATGCCCTCACACAGTCAGCTAGATTAGCCATTGCTCATGGTATACTGCTTCCATCGCTAACTTATGGCATAGTCACTTACTTCTATGCATCCCACTTGCTCCTCAGAAAATGGGATACCACATATAATAGCATCTGCAGGTATGCCTCTGCCTCCCCCTGGTCAAAACATCACTGTCAGCTCTATGCTGGCCTAAACTGGCTACTCCCTGCTTCTGTTTGAGATCTCACTCTTGGCTGCCTGACTGATAATATTCTCAGAGTAGGTACCCCTGCCTCACTTGCCTCACTGCTTACCCAATTGTCTTCCTCACACAGTCTCCGATCGTCTGATAAAGCCTTACTGCTACTAACCAGATGCAAATCTAACAAAGGAACCCTAGCTTTCTCACACTCAGCAGTCAAACTCTGGAACTCCCTACCTCTGGATGTCCATCTAGCTCCTAGTCATGTCAATTTTAAAATCAAATATTCCTCCTTCCTCTTTAGTCAGGTCTCCTGTACCTGCTTCAACCCCCCTGAACATGGCATCCTGCATCTGCTGCCACTTTTTCCCCTGTGGTAACTTTGGTCTCCTCACTCAAGGTACTTAAGCTCTAAATGGCTAATGTTCAATGCCCTGAAACTGATTCTGTTGTTTGCATGTTGTGTTGTATTTTACTATTTTATCAGCTTGCGTATGTACCCTATACTGCCTATTCTTGATTACCTCTGTATTTTGTCTCTCCCTCAGAAAATATTATGTTTTCCACAGTTGTACCTCCATCTCACCTCAACCTCTTGGGATGTGTGAAGAATTAGTCCAGTTTCTCCGACAGTGCCCTTACCTGGCATATTAATGCTAATTACCTGACTATTTAACCTCAAAGATGGTTTTGAACCTGCTGTGCAAACCAATGTAACCAATGTTTTGTAATCTTATCCTAAACTCTGTACCCTATATGTTAACGGAAATCCTGATGCTATCTTACCTTGCTTTTGTACCTTTTCTGTACTTGCCACTGTCTGAAACTTCCCTGTAATTTGCCGTGTAATTCTCCTTGGTCTTGCCTGAAAATAGTCATCCCTATGGCTAGTGCACTTACCTGGTAAACAAAAACTAAATCAGACTGACTTCTTTAGGTTTCCTGCACTGGTTAAATATTTTTGTAGATGGCTAACATAAAAAAGGTTATTATGGAATGTTCAAGGCATGAACCACCCAATAAAAAAAAAAAAGTTCTTTCATATTTGAACCCCTGCAAATGTGATATTGTCTTCCTCCAAGAAACCCACCTCCTTAAAAGGGAGGTGGGGAACTTGTCAAAAGACTGTGCAGGGAAGGCCTATTCTAGTTCCTTCTATGTCAAGAAATGTGGAGTCTCAATTTTATTCAGGTGGCAAGAACTGTCTCTCATAAGGAGGGGTGAGGGCTTATTATAGTAGGACAAATTTATGGGGTTTGGATTCTTATGATCAAGATATACACCCCTAATCTTTATATCCCAGATTTTTTGTTCACAATTAGCACAAAGAATTTCAGATTGGGCTAATGACTCCATGGTTATTATTCTCGGTGGGAATTTTAAATTTGTGTTCAGCCCCATTCTAGACAGGATCCCTCCTGAGAAAGATTCCCCCTTCCATCACCGATCAAGAAGTCTTGTTAATCAGCTATGCTCTGAATTTGGCCTACAAGGCTGTTGGAGAACACTCCATTCTGAGACATGCAAATCCACTTTTAGATCACATAGATTCCAAACCTATAGTTGTTTAGACTATTTTTTATGTATTTCAGCAATTTTATGGGATTTGGTGGGGGAGACTATCCTACCTATCATCATTTCGGATTATGCTCCAGTAAGCTTGGTTTGGGTGCCCAAGGCTAGTTTTATTTGGTCCCCTAGGTGGTGTTTTTATCCTGCACTGGTATACTCTGAAAAATTCAGGTACTGGTTGCAGGAGGAAATGCTCTTCTATTTTAAAACCAATGTCTCTCCAGAAGTGTCAACTTTTATTCTCTGGGAGGCCTTCAAAGCTTTTATCAGGGGGCATGTCATTTATTATGCCTCAATGGAAAATAAGCAAAGGAGGCAAGATATAGTAGACCTTTCCCAGAAAATTCCCAGAAAATTTCGGCCACTTCGCCTACCACTATCTATTAGCCCTATTCATAAATCTCCTTCCATGTGAAAATACTGTAAGCTTGATCTTGGGAATTTGACATTCCTTCACAAGACACCAAAACAGTTTGCAGCTTTGTTCTTCTTCCAAAAAAAACCCTCTTAACATGACTTTTTTTCCAGGGACTGAGAAGTCCTTACTAGTTAGAGGAAACATTCCAAATGTCAGTGGCCCCTTCACTTGCAACTGTTAATGCATACATGTAACTGGAATGCATTGTTATCTTGTCTTGCAAAGAGGGGCAATTACCAGGCTCTGTTCTTTGTCCAACAGCTGGCTCATTTC
The DNA here is from genome assembly GCA_016271365.2 of Neoceratodus forsteri. Classification (NCBI taxonomy): domain Eukaryota; kingdom Metazoa; phylum Chordata; order Ceratodontiformes; family Ceratodontidae; genus Neoceratodus; species Neoceratodus forsteri. The sequence goes on along the minus strand of CM028135.1, from coordinate 1,023,151,813 downwards.
ATGTATTTTACAAGACACAATTTTTATGAGATGGTTAGCTGTTTTTGCTCCTTGGAGAAATAGCTAGTCAAAGTCACAACATGTGTTTTTCTATTTGGGGAAATAGCCAGTCCAAGTCACTATAGTCAACATTGTTATTTTATGCAAGCTCTGTGGAATTTTATCCCAGCCAACTCTGCAAAGTGGACACTAAACAACTCTCAGTTCCTTATTAAAAACGTGGTTCCTCCCCTCCTGGTTAGCTGTCCTGTTACACCCCCACTACTGATATTACTTGAATTATGTCTACAGGTGTTAATGTGCTATGATTATTTTTTATTTACAGTAATTTTCTACATATTACTTCTTTTATATCTTTATTGCAGAATGTATTGTGCAATGTATGTACAACTTGTGTGGTATATGAGAACTGGGTCCCCAACTGCAAATGAGTTCACTGAACAAAATGAAATTAAATGAAAAAATGGAAGTCCTTTGACATGTTTGTACAGGATTTACTTAATCTGAACACTTTTGTGAAGACATCATGACATAAAATAAAAAGATAAATTCAGGGTTAGCTCTGATTAATAATTACATTTTTGCACTTTAGCCATGTTTGTTTCTGCAGTGGAGGCATCAATAATTGTCCAAAGAACTTCAGAGGATGTTAAGGGATAAGACAGGGATCATGATAAGTGGAATAATTCTAGTGACAGAACAATGGAATTAGAGTATAGGGCATTACAGAAGGACTGCAGGTCTAAGGATGCACAGATCAAGGCTTTTCTAGAAGACAAGACTGTTCAGGAGATCAAGAGGATAAACAAATCATTTTTTTTCAATGCATAGAGAACAAAGGAGTCAGGAATAAGATGGAATTGCTGATAACTGAGGAAGGGTAGGAACCATTGTGTGAGACAGAAGGTAGAGCAGAGGGATAAAATAATTACTTTGTGATAGTATTGTCAGTACATCAGGGGGCATCATCAGTTGGTGGCAGCAATTATGGTACATGTGCACACCACAATGGAGGTAGTGCTAAACACACCAGAATTAGTTAATGAAGGATGTAAATCCAGGAAAAACCAATGACACTGGTCTTCCCAAGAGTAGCAGAGGAGTTAAAATGTGTTCTGGATAGTTCCCTTTCCTGATGCAATACCTGGCAGCACTCTTTACAGTCAGTTGAAATGCAAGCAGACTAGACAACGGTCAGTGTATTCCTCATATTGAAGAAGGGGCAAGATCAAAATCAGGTAACTACAGAGCTGTGATTTTTACATCGGTGTTTGACAAAGCATTTTAGTAAGTTTGAAAAGATGCAGTGGTTGAGCACATGAAAGAGAGACAGCTGTTTTCTAGCACACAGCATTATTTAACAAAAGGTAGGTTCTACTAAACCAACCTGATTGTCTACCTAAAGGAAGTAACAACGAGGCACATAGAGAACAGGTGTTGGATATATTCTGTGCATATATTCTATTGGGACATCACTAAGATTTTGACACTGTACTTCATGGCGACCTTAGAAAGAAGGTTGCACATTATATACTCAGTGCACAAAGTGTACAGGAGGTAGATATCTATTTGGCTGACTAGTAAGGAACAGACAGAGTGAGGCTTCAGATGTTCACAATTCAGGGATATGTTGAGTGGAGTACCTCAGGGGTGCTGGTGGATCCATTGCCTTTCAACATATTTATTACTGAAATGGAGCAGGGGCTCAGAAGCAAGCTGCTGAAGATTGCAGATGACTCTAAAATGGCAGGTTGTCACAGCAGAGAAAGTGGATGCACTTCAGGGGGTAGCAAGGGTATGGTGAGAGTAGTTGGGGCTTGGATATAATGGGAAAAAGTGTAAGGTATTCCATATAGTGGTGAGAGAATCTAGGTCACACATGCACCCTACAGTATGTGGTAAAACAGTAGACAGGACAACTGATGAAAATGATCCAAGGATAGTTGTTGACCATAAGCTGAAGTCAATCAGGCAATGTGCTGCTACAGTCAAGAAAGCAAATGTGATGCTGGGATGTATAAGAATGAGGCAATAGACAGGTCAAGGGAGACATCCTTGCTCTGTACAATACCTTGGCTTGACCACACTTGAAGTACTTTGTCCAGTTCTCTTCACCATGGTTCAGAAAGGAAACTAAAGAGATTGAAAAGGTTCAGCACAGTGCATTATGCTGATTAGTGACTTAGGAGGCAAGAGCTATAAGAGAAGATTACACATACTCAAATTCTTATCCTACAAAAGTGAAAGCTGAATGGGCATGATTATAGTTTTCCAAATTCTAAACAGGATAGGTGGGGAAGTATTCATAGACGTTTGGGCTGGTGAGTGCAAGAAGAATTAAAAGGCATGAATTAAATCTGAGGCAGCTGTGCACCATTAGAAGAAACACTTGTGAGCATGTCTTTAAGAAAAGGTTGGATAACATGTTGAATAGCAAGGTAGAACAAACGAACAATTCTTCAACTGTATTAAGGAAAAAGGAAACTGGGAAGGGGTATTGTTAGACTACAAGAGGGCGGAGGGTACTAAAAGAAGACGAACAAAAAGCAGCCATCCTTAATAATCACTTCTGCTCTGACTTCACAAGGGAAGACAGTGAGCCCTTATGAAAGTGGCATCAAGGGATGAGTCAGGAGCATTATTGAAATGAGTGAGTCAGTATTTATCACAGAAAGAAGGCACCTGATGCCCTAAAAGTAGATAAATACCCTGAACCGGATGGAATTCCCCCATTGGCACTCAAGGAATTGGCTGTGGAGCTGGCTGAACTCAAGGTAAGGAAATCCAATAGTTCAGTTTAGGCAGGGGTAGTTCTGAAAGACTGAAGAGTAGTGGATATAATCCCATTACACAAGTGAGGGATGGAGACAAGAAGCAACCCTGAAATTACAGACATGTCAGTAGAGATTGGGGAAGTTGACTAAATTCACTCCTTGAATTGATCTACAAATTTAGCGGAATTCGCAAAGTATGGCTCGATCTGTGAAGTACAGAATTTCGCCACAAACTGCAGAATTTCACCTGCAAATGGCAAAAGTTTGCCCTCAAACAGAGGAATTTCATAATTTGCAAGCAAAATTCCTCTGTTTGTGGGAGAAATTCCACATTTTGTGGGTGTAATTCCCCCAGTCACTTGGAAAACTTTATAATTTTGGTCATAATCAAAGTTGCTGAGGGTAGGGGAAAACTTCACGAAACTCTGCAGATGTGAATTTCAGTCACTTTCTGGGAACTTTGCCAGTGGAGTAAGACTTCACTGCAGCTCTGCCTGTCAGCCTTACTTCTGTAGTGGGTAAACTGATGGAGCCAATGATTACTCGGTATTACTCAATATTACTCTGTTGTATAGACAGAAAAAGGCTTTGGGACCATTGAGACTGTCTCCCACTCTTCGTGGGTGTATGGTCCCTTAAGAGTATTCATGTGTTTATCCAGTTAGGCCTTGAATATGTTAGAATTTGTCAGATTTACTAGGTAATGTGGTAAATTGTTCCACATTTGAGTGGCCCTTATTGTGAAATAGTTATCCTGCTTTATAGTGATTTCTGTTGGAATTTTTAGTTGTTTATCGTGTGATCTAAGGTTTGCCTTCTTATAGGCAAAATAATACCACACTGCCCTGTTAGATCTAACAGATTCAATTAAGTCTATCTGTATAATAGTGTTGTGCTAAATTGGAATATTTTGCCCAGCAAAATATTTCACGTAATTCAGACATTTCGCAAAATATTTCACTGGGAAAAAGTGAAATTTAGCCCATGGAGTGAGCAAAATTTCACCATGCCCGGGCATAATTTCACCACCTGTGGGTGAAATTTTCTGCAGTAATGACTCCCTGGCTAGTGGTCCCCCAATTGCTCATCAGCCCAAATCTCCACTAAAATTAATTCTCCCTGGCCAGCCCAGTGATTCTGAGGGTTGAGGCACTGGACACCTTACCTCACGCTACGCTGGTGACCCGTGTTTGGGGATGGGGACGGGCCACCGGGGGTAGGTAGGGGGGAGAAGGGATTAAGCTTCTGTAGGACTGCTCTCCCTCTCCGAGGTGGGGGGGACACCAGTGGGTCGCTGCTTGACTGGCACCTAGTGAAGGCTGGGCGCTGGTGCACTGAATCACTGCATAAGAAGGGGACAGGTGAGGCAGACAGTCAAAGCAGCACACATGGGATCATGCACGTTTGCTCCTTGCAGCATCACTGCATGTCTCACCTACGGGACAAACAAAACTCAGGTGGAAAAATCAGTGTAATGGCACCGCAGTATGACAGTCGGTCCCTGCAGGTGCCGCCCCCGCGATTGGGCATCTAACCTCCCAGCACCTAATCTGAAGTTATGGTGGGTTGAGGGATCCCCACCGCCCTGCCGTGGGGGGGGGGCAAAGCCATGGGGCAGCTGGATAAGGTCAGGTTGCAAGCAGGGCACAGGGCTGGGGGAGCTGACAGGAGGCACCACTGCCAGGGACTGGGCAGATAAAGAGAGTATAAAAAAAAATTTATTCTCCCTGGTGTTTAGTGGTGCCTCCTCCACAGCTGATCACCAGCACAAACTGAATAAAGCAAGCCCCCTCCCAGTTAACGCATTATTTTCCCTGATCCCCTCAATCCTAAAATAAAATTTAAATTCCCACTCCCTGGTGTGTCTAGTGGACCCCCCAACCCCCACCTGTCATCAGATAGCACCCACCCGCTTCCCCCTCAGTACCCTGATTGGGCCACCTGCATAGCCCTCCACTCATCTTCATGGCCAGCAGTATGACTAGGTGCTTCAGTGAATGAGCGCATGCTTGTACAAGCATGCGCTCATTCATTGAAGCACTCAGTTGGGCTACCGGCCATGGAGGTGAGTGGAGGGCTGTGCTGGTGGCCTGACTAGGGTACTGGGAGGAGTAGGGTGGGCACTCTCTGATCACAGGGTGAGGGGGTCCACTAGACACTAGGGAGTGGGGATTGAAATTTTTTTTTTGGATTGGGTGTCCGGGGGGTTGTGGAAAATAATGAGTTAACTGGAGGGGTGGCTTGCTTTTTTCACTTTGGGTCAGTGATCGGCCATTGGTGGACCACAAGACACCAAGGAGAATTAATTTTTAGTTTGAAATTTGGTCCAATGAGTGGCTGGGGGGGACCACTAGACACCAGCAGCAGGGAGATAATTTGCAGTGAGTGAAATTGTGGGTGAAATTTCGTGAAAAATTTCACATGGAGAAATTGCTCATTTCACCTCAGTTTCACTGCATCTCTACATATAAGACATAAGCTTTAATCTAGGTAAAAACCTAGTGACTCTTTTCTGTATACTCTCTTATAGAGTAATATCCCTCCTAAGGTATGAAGACCAAAAGGGAGACCCATAATCTAAGTGCTGTCTTACGTAAGATCTGTATAGTGGAATTAAATACAAAGGTTCAGGGACCGGCACCTACTAAAAGGTAAAAGTAACTTGTACTTCACTCTACAAGAAGCCAAGGACTCCAAGAATGTAATGTGCCAAAGTTCCTTTATTCAGTGCCAAAAGAAATCCACATTGATACATGGCAGTCAATTGCACTTGAAACACTAGGCACCCATAATGGCAGTTTAGGTCCAAGGTACATGCATGTCTACAAGTTAACATGCAGGCTTCCGGCTTCCACCAGCTTCCATCACTGCTCCCTGATTGATGCCACCGGACATATTTCAGAATTAGCTTTCTCAAAGGTTAACATCATAGGACCAAGCCATTCCTTTTATAGGGCTGTTCTTAAAGAGACAGTGCATATCATGTGCATTGAGTTTGTCAGTTCCTAATAGACAAAATCATGTACTATATTTTAATTACAAAAATATCTTTCAGTTTTTGTAAACACACAGTATATTACAAAAGTAGATAGCAACTTGTGCCATCTGGATGGCTTCCAATGCATTGAGGGGGTCAAAGACAAAATAGGTCAGTGTGATGGAATAAATAGCAGACAGGGAATGGATAGGGTAAATAGGACAGACTAGGTGGGCCAAGAGGCCCTTATCTGCTGTCACCTTCTATGTTTCTATGCGGCAGGGAGGCCTTTTCAGATCAAACCGATAGTTTTATTTGACTGGATAACAAAGATAGTAGATAAAGACCATGCTGTGGACTTACTTTACTTCAGTTTCAGCAAGGCTTTTAGCTGTGTGCCACACAGAGATTGCTGAAGAAGCTGGAGGATATGGGCATGGTTAAGGATATAGTTAGGAAGGTAGGAAACTGGTTGAAGGAGAGACTGCAGAGAGTGGTAGTAAACAGGGTCAAACCAGAAGAGAGGAAGGTCAAGCGTGGGGTGCCACAGGGATCTGTCTAAGAGGCATCTAGGTCAAGTTGTTTCTCTTTGCAGATGACACAAAGCTCTCTGGTAGGTTAGATAGTGATAAAGTGATCAGGTAAATTCAGAGAGATCAACAAAGGCTAGAGAGATAGTTTAAGGTTTGGCAGGGGAAACTCAATTCAAAAGGAAAGATGGTATCTAACAGCAAAAACCAGATGCTAAGTAGTTTGTCTAGAATTCATTTACTCATGCTTGGCCACCCTGACACCTCAACAGTTTAATTGAATCCTGCCAACTTTATCAAGAGTAGGTGATACTAAGGTAAAAGAAAAATATCTATACTAAATAGTCATACCATTGTTATTGTGGGGCAGTAGCAGGCATTTTCTGAAACTTACCCCACACAAGTGTCATGCAGTTCATTCACATCAATGCAAGGTAATGTTTAAGTTCATCATTACTATTCAGGCTGACTCACCATCACTTTCTGCAACATCAGAAAAGAACACTGAGTTTGTATGCTCACAGGAGCAGCTACCAAAGAAGTGCACTGACCTGGTGGCATGTTTCTGGCTCCCTATAAATGAGTGTTGCCACCACCAAGTGTGTCATGACATCATCCATTGGAGCGACTTCAGGGGATGAAAAATCAGAGCAGAAAGAGTCTACAGAGTTTCAAGGTTGTCATACATGAATTAATGAATTCTTGATTGAAACTAATGAATAGTGATGTATGAAGTTGGAAAACATTGCTCTGTGTATTAATTCACAAATTCACCTCATTTCATGAAGATAATCCACTGTGCAAAGTCCAAATTCATGGAAAACTGATAACTCTGTGTAATGTGAAGTTGGCATTTTCACCAGCGGAGTTTGGAATAAAAGCAAAGTTTGCAAAATACGAAGTTGGTAACTTCGCTGGTGAAGGCTGGTACAGAGACAAATTTTGCAAGACTGGATTTCATGTGTTGCTGAAACAAGCTGCATACTATGAGGAGGCTGTTTTCAGTGTGGTCTTCTGATGACAGAGTAGGAGACAAGTCTGTGTTTGAGAAAAACATATTTTAAAATGCATCTCAAAACCAAGCTTTTTGAATCCAAATTGCTCACAAATAGTTCTAGAGGGCCTCGTGCTGTTAGATTTGTTTTTATTTTGTTTATTTTTTCAGTGATTATTTACTTTAAAGTAGTAGTTTCTGTTTTGTCAGTCTGTAAAGCAGTGGTGTGGGGGATGGTCTGTGTATTGTAAAGCAAGGCAGCCCAGAAAGATCTGGAGCTTTTTTTCTAAGCATGAGATTTGTGCTATATTTTGGTTTTCTCACTCTTTCTTGTTCATCACGTTTGATCTGTAGTAATTTCTCATTTTCATTTCTGTGGTATAGTTTGCTATATTTAGGTATAGTATTTTGTCAGTGTCTTTCTGTAGCAGTTTCAGTTATTTTTTTAATTTTTTCTTAAAGTGACAGTGTTCTGTCCCTTTTTGTTATATTTAATGTTAAATTACCCTTTTTACCTATATTGCTTTAATGCCTGTTCTGTTTTAAAAAAAGAACTTTTTCAGTTCTTTATTTAGTAGTTTTTCAGATCACACTGCTGATCCCTGATTCGCTATGGGTAGGTGTTGTCTGCTGTTGCTGATAGTTAATATTTCAATAACCCTTGTTATACCCAGGTACCCATGTGGGTCCCCTGCTTGCCCGGGAGGACATGTTTATTGCATAGGTTGCAAGTGACTACATTACCCTTAACCCTAATGTCCCTTATGATAACACTGCAATCTTAACAAGCCATAACTCTACTAGTCATAGGAGTTAAGGGACACTAAATACATCCAAACAAGAGTCTCAATGTGTACTACAATACTAACACATAATAACCCTGGAAGAATGCATGGGGTGTGCACAACACTCCAAAATCACCTCCCAGTTTGACCATGGTGTCAAATCCACAATTTAAATCTGATAATCATCATGAATGCATCAAATATGCACCTCCTTTTAGGCTACAGGCATACCAGGTTTTTTAGGCAAATTCTACAAAATGTGTCAGACGTATGCCTAAAAAACCCCAAAGGAGTGGTTGGTGGAAGTCATTTTGATACAACTTCACCTTTGTGTACCCCAAAGAGAAGTTACAGCTGAAGTTGCAAGGTGAAATTACCAATGGCAAATTTCCTTTGAAATAGAAAAACTTTGCAAAATAATCTGTGGAGGTGAATTTGGTGACTTCGACGTAACTTTGCTGGGAATTAAAACATAGCAACATCTCTAGTATTGAATAGTTTCCTGGTTTCACTGGTGGATACCATCTTTCCTTTTGAGTTCACCATAGCTGTTGGATATCTCAGTGGAACCCTCTTCACAAGGAACTTTGGTGTCTATATTTCTGGTTCTCACCCTCTGTAGGAGAAATTCAATATCAAAAAATGCAAGGTTATTCACCTAGGGGAAAAAAGCACAGAACTTTGGAGTCCTCATTAGTTACTGCATTTAACAATAAAACCAATGTAAGAAGGCCAATAGTAAGCTAACTGGATGCTGGGGTATATCAGAAGGGGTACTGACTGCAGGAAAATTAGATACTACTGTCTCTAGATCAGTTACAGATAAGGATGAATCAGAATACTGTAGTCAGTTATGGAGTAGTCACCCAATGAGGAAAGGTACAGGCTTGAAGTGGTTTAATGCAGGGTGATCAAGATGATTCAGGGCCAACACGGCAGATCTTATGAAGATCATCTCAGGGCACTGAACATGTACTCACTGCAGATCAGGCAAGGGGGGGAATTATGATAGAGAGTTTCAAGTTCCTTAAGGAAATTAACAAGGTGAACTAGGGGGAACTATTTAGCAGGAGTACAGAGTCAAGAACCCAAAGTCATGAGTGCTAACTGGATGGGAGAAGGTTTAAGAGGGATGTAAAGAGGTACTATTTTATGGAAACAATGTTGTAACCATGAAATACTCTGCCAGCAGAGGTCCTGGGCACCAAGACTGTAAATGGTTTCAAGCATGGCTGGGACAGAGTGAAGGGTATGGTGGTTGCCCAGGTCAGTAGCAGTAGGGAGAAGAATATGGTGTGAACCATAAGGGATGAAACCCAGTGTGGACCATAGGCCCTGGAATAGATAAAGAACTCAGGGCAGACTAGCAGGATTTTTTTTCTGCCATTATTGCCTATGTTTGTAGCTCTGTTAAGGCTTTTAAAGGAACATTGTTAAACCTTTTTGTATAATTTTTTAGTTGAAAATCCAGATTTTATGGTTGCTTATTTTCTCTCAAATTCATTGCTGTTGGATCTTTTATATGCTTCCTTTATTAGTAGAAGAGAAATACATGATAGAGGTGCAATTATACCCAACTGTTTTGTTTCAAACCCTTGACCTACTCTTTTTGCATACTTCATGCATGTTAGGAATACTCTTAAACAGTTCAGCAACTCATGTTACAACAGTCTCCTTTCCTCCTAGTGTATCATGAGAGGCTAGACTGTGTTGGGGGTATTCCCAAGTCTGATAAACATGCAGTGGGAGTTGATCAATGATTGCAAGCAAATACATTTTTTGTGTGGTAACAGCAGTATGATGGGCAGTCTGTTTTTTTTTTTTTTACTTTACTTGGAAACAACTAACCAGCAACATCAACAATCATTCACAGAATGTGACTTACCACAACACATGCTTTTTAAACTGAAGATACTTAGAGGTCAAAGGGGGTTGACTGTATATTTCTGAGAAAAAAGAGCATTGAAGGTTACATAACAGGAGATGAGTAATATTCTGGCTGTTGCATTTATGTATGTACCCATAGCTGAACTGAGCATAGTCATTCCTCTGTGGCAGGAAGGGTGCCAAAGTTGGCAGAAGACACCAGGAGAAAGGACTGCTGTGTGACTGCTGTGTGACTGGACTTCTCTGCTGGGACTATATTGCCCTCCTTCCCACCCAAAGCTAGTTCTATTTTTATAGGCACAGAATTTGACTGACTACAGGAACTTCCTGTTTGGGAGCAGGAAGTCAGTGATCACAGAACCACCAAAGACCCACCATCCTAGAAGGGCAAGAGTAGCTATCCGGCCCCCTCTAGCTGCTGGAGGTCTGCCTCTGAGCAAGTAAGTGGTCTACTGAGAAATATAGGATATTCTTGTCTCAGAACAGGACAATCAGGAGCTTAAAGGGCACACAGGCAGAAAGTAAGGAGAGAGAGAGAGAGAGAAAAAACAGAGGTAAGAGTAAAGATTGCAAACAGTTAAGGGGCCAGAAATAAGACATGATTGGAGTGGTGCAGTGCAGTGGCTGTGGAGCAGCAGTCTTCCGGGAGACATTCTGGAGGATGTGGTGTTATCCCATCTGCAGGCACCTCTCTGGGCTGAGGGAGGAAGTTGCTCATCTCCAGGCTGAGTTGGCCAGGATTTGTAGGACCTCCTCTTCCATCCAGGGACCACCAGTGTCACTGCCGTTGTCTCAGAGGTTGCCAAGAAAGAGGAGCGGTTGGACCATAGTGGGCTCAGGGAGGGTGAGGGTGGTGGAACAGAGGCACATCCCTCCAGTTGTATCTCTCCACAATTCCTATGCCATTCTGGCAAAGTGTGGTTCCTCTATGGAGGCACCCATAGTGGAGACCAAGGAGGGTGCTGGGAACCTCCACAAAGGAGTCCCACAGGAGGGTGGTAGGGGACCCTGCAGGGGAAGAAAACAACTCCTGGTGGGGGACTCCATTGTTAGGAAGGTAGAACTGGGGGAGGAAGGGGAGAGGGAGGTAAGGTGCCTGCCTCACACCATGGCTTGGAGGGACAGGGAGCGTATCCTCAGGATTGCTGGAGCAGCTGCACAGGGGAGGGAGCTGGATGTCATTGTCCACCTAGGGACAAATTACCTGGCTAAGAAAGGGTAGAGAAGTGCAGGAAGAGTTTGTGGAATTGGGGAGGGCCTTGAGTCAAGTAGCATGCACGGTAACCTTCTGGAGGTGCTGCCCATCTATGGCATAGGAGAGGCTAGGTGTTCTGCAATTAAGGATTCAACTCAGTGGTTGAAAACTGGTGTGAAGCTCAGGGATTTGGCTTCATTGGGGACTGGGGGTCCACCTGGAGTGATGCAAGCCTATACTGGCATGATGGGCTGCATCTGTCCGGAAGGGGAACCAGGATCCTAGGTGATAGGTTTAAATGCTTCATTGGCAAGCTTTTAAACTAGCCAAGGGGAGAAGCACCGGAAAGGAGCAGGGCAATCCTAGCCTCCCCCCCAAATAATCACTGTAGTAAGTGCAGCAAACACCATCATAGAGGTGTTGATAGGGAGAAGGGCAGGGGTAACTGGAGAAAGTGACAAAGGCAAGAAGGACAGGGATGGGGCAAAAGGGAGTAAGGCCATCAGGAAATGGAGGGTAATGAGTACCAATGCCCATAGTCTGGGCAACAAGCTCCCTGAGCTGGTGGCCTTGATGGAAGAGGGATGCCTGGATATCATAGCAGTCAAAGAAACATGGTACACAGAGAACCATGACTGGGATATTAACATACCAGGGTACATAACCTACAGGAGAGACAGGGGAGAAGAGGGAGGGAGAAGCCTCATGTAAAGGAAGGGATAAAAGCAACTGAACAAAAGAGTAAACAGGGAGGAGAGGAGGCACTGTGGGTCACCTTGGAGACTGGAAAGGGCACCACAAACCACACAGGGGTTGTGTACAGACCCCCATGTCAGGGTGAGGGAATGAACAAGGATATGATAGAAGGCATTCTTAGAATGGCAGAGAAAGGGGAGATACTGTTGATGGGAGACCTGAATATGCCAGATGTTAACTGGAGCACATTTGCTGCAGCCACATCCAAGAGCAGGACCATTCTTGATGCCCTACAGGTGGCAGGCATTAGACAGTTTTGGAACCCACTTGTGACGGAGCAATCTTAGACCTCGTACTCTCAAACGGGGGCAGTGAGAGGATCTCAGATCTAGAAGTGGGTTGCCATCTGGGGACAAGTGACCATCAAACAGTGTGGTTCACGTTAAACTCAGCTACAGAGTCAAGCCATACAAAAGTGAGGGTACTGGACTTCAGGAGGGCTGACTTTGGCAAGATGGGAGAGTGCCTCAGAAAAGCACTAGCAAACAGGCTAGAAGGAGGTGTGGAGCAACAATGGGGAATCATCAAAACTGCCATCACAGAGGCAACAAGCCTTTGTGTGCAGCAAATAAACAAATCAAAACAAAAGAAAAAGCCACTATGGTTCTCAAAAGAGGTGGCTGTGAAAGTCAGGAAGAAAAAGATAGCATTCTGGAAGTATAACGAAGCACAGAAGCAGCAGGACAGAGAGCTGTACCAGTTAAGGCAGAAGGAAGCAGAGAGGGAAGTCAGAATAGCAAAGGCCCAAACTGAGGAAAAGATAGCCAACTCAGTTAAGAAGGGGGATACAACCTTTTATATGTACATCAGCGACAGTAGAAAGACAAAGGGAGGGATAGTGAGGCTGAACAGAATGAATGGTGGGTGGGCAGAGGGGGACAGTGAAAAAGCTGGGATACTGAATGAATATTTCTGCTCAGTATTCACAAAAGAGGAGGGGGAAGTGCCTAATCCAATTAACAGAAGCACTCTTGATAGGGTGGTCGATCCCAGTCCTTTCACAGAAGAAAGGGTTCTGCAAGAACTCCTAAAACTGAAGGTGGACAAAGCAATGGGTCCTGATGGAATTCACCCCAGAATTCTAAAAGAATTAAGGGAGGAACTAGTGAAACCACTGGCTACTCTTTTAATAAATCATTGAGGATGGTGTGGTACCCGAGGACTGGAGAAAGGCAGATGTGATTCCCCTTCACAAAAGTGGGACCAAGACAGAGGCAGGAAACTACAGACCTGTCAGTCTGACCTCTGTGGTAGGGAAAGTGATGGAGTCACTTCTGAAGGAAAGAATAGTTGAGTACCTAGAGGCCAGTGGCACAGGACCCAAGGCAGCATGGGTTCACAGCAGGAAGGTCATGTCAGACAAATCTAATAGATTTCTTTGACTGGGCGACCAAAGTAGTAGACCAGGGAGGGACTGTGGACATGGCCTACCTTGACTTTAGCAAGGCATTTGACACAGTTCCACACAAAAGATTAATAGTCAAATTAACCAGCCTGGGAGTGGGTCCCAGGGTGGTAGCCTGGGTAATACATTGGCTGCACAACAGGACACAGAAGGTAATTGTAAATGGAGTCCACTCTGAAGAAAGAGGGGTTACTAGTGGGGTACCGCAGGGTTCAGTATTGGGTCCAGTCCTTTTTAATGTCTTCATCAGTGACATTGCAGAGGGACTGGAAGGAACAGTATGCCTTTTTGCAGATGACACAAAGATCTGCAACAGGGTTGATACACAAGGAGGCGTGGAAAGGATGAAAAGGGACTTGGCAAGGTTGGAGGAATGGTCAGAAGTATGGCAGCTAGGATTCAATACAAAGAAGTGCAAAATAATGCACCTGGGAAACAAGAACCCAGGAGAAGAATACACAATGGTGGGAGGTAGTAACAACAACAAAAAGGAAAGGGACCTGGGGGTAATCATATCGGATGACCTTAAGGTTAGCAAGCAATGTGAGAAGGCAGTAGGGAGGGCTGGGGGTATACTGGGATGTATAGGGACAGGCATCAGCAGCAAAAAACAGGAAGTTGTCATCCCTCTGTACAGACAGTTGGTGAGACCCCATCTGGAGTACTGTGTCCAGTTCTGGAGACCCCATCTCCGCAAGGACATAGACAGGATAGAGGTAGTCCAGAGGAGGGCAATTAAAATGGTGCAGGGTCTGCAACAGAAGCAGTATGAGAAGAGACTAAAGGAGCTTAATATGTATACCCTTGAGGAAAGAAGGGAGAGGAGGGACATGATAGAAACTTTTAAGTACCTCAGTGGAATCAACAAAGTCCAAGAGGGTAGCATCTTTCAGAAAAAGAGACTTGCAAGAACAAGGGGACACAATTTAAAGATATTAAAGATAGAAGGAGGGCGGTTCAGGGGCAATGTGAGGAAGTATTATTTCACAGAAAGGGTAGTGGATGCATGGAACAGCCTTTCTGAGGAGGTTGTGGGGTCTAAAACTGTGGGAGAATTCAGAAATTCATGGGACAGACATAAGGCAATTCTTGTGGAGGGTAGGAAGAAATAGGCTGTTGGTTAACTAGGATCTGCGGCCTATCCTGTAGGTAGGGAAATGGGCAGACTAGATGGGCCTAGCGGTCCTTATCTGCCGTCAAAGTCTATGTTTCTATGTAGGACTCTATAATTACCTTCATCAGAATGCAATGTCAGTTACTACGGAACTACTTCATGTTATTCATCTGAGTGGCTTGCATTGCTGCAACTGATGTCATAAAATGTTCAGGCATCATGAAAAGAAAGATGAGGAGCTGCTGAGGAAACAAAAATCATTACAATGAAAATAAAAAAATAAACTATTAATTTATAGAAAGTTAAAGCATTTAAGAATATAGGATATACATCAAAAATAAACAAGAGTGCACGTCACTTGAAGGTATACAACTTTTATTATATCACCTTTAACAGAAAACTTTTGGAACTCTTAAATAGCAGTTAATATAGTACCACAAAATCATCAAAGAACAGCAGAGAATTTTGCCTGATTCTGAACTAGTGAAGCTCTCTTGTCATGTCCCATGAGTACGATATGTATATATACCAGGTTATGTTAAAAGAGTATCTTTGAAGTTAATGTCTCTTAGATGGCTTGAAGAGGCTTTTCTTTTTGGTCTGTTTTTCTCCAATACAGCTATAATAACTGTAATAAAATCATTAAATTTCAGTGCAGGTTCAAAAAGGAAACCCTTCATCTCTTTTATCATTTCCAGTGATTTAACAGTGTTGCATTATATAGGCTATAGCTATGAGACTAAGGATATGTGATTAAAGCTAATAAAGCTCTGCTTGAGGAGACAGGTGGAATACTTTAAACCATGACAAAAGAATCCACCCTAAGATGAATGAATTCTGGATTCCTTAAATGTGGTCTGAATGTATGCTGGTGTGTTTTTAACTTTATTTTATTCTTTCACAGTTTGCTCTAATGTTAGACATTTTTTCAAGTTCCCTGGCTATCAGCTTAAGGGAGATAAGTCACAACTGGACAGTACAACTTTTGAGTGAGGAACCATAAGGTGGAGTTGAGTCGAGTAATTAACCCAATGGTGTGCAATAGAACACAGTACAATTGATGTTCTAGGTAGGGCTAAGAGATGGTGGTGTTACATGAGGTCCCTGCACCATAATTGGTACCCCTATAGGTACAATGTAGACAGCTAGCAGTTAGGCATATGTTATATTAACATATAGGGCTGATGGCATCTACTGTATAAGAGTAGATGTCAGGACATGTATGGATATTATTGTTATACCCTTTACTTTCTAATATACTCTTCCTTTCTCTTTCATGTTCAAAATGTGACATCTATTGCCTGTCTATAGTTTTATTTATTTATTTAGTTTTTGTTGACCGGGAAAGTGCACTAGACAAATCCTGCCTATTTTCAGGCATGACTCGAGGTATGGGGATACAGATGAATGCCAACTGACTATGAACCATATTAAGCCGTTGGTGGTATTTTTAGTGAATGAGGGAAATTTGTCCAGGTCACCGGGTAAATTCCCCTACTCTGAGGGAGATGGTGCTGTGACTGGTGCTGTGATGGCCAGTTCATCTGGTACTTCACAGAGGATGGACATCTCTGGGGCTGGGGAAAAGGCCGATTCCCTGGTATTGCATGATTGTTTGGCTGACCCTGATCTTAGCGATATTGGATCTTCTTCGCAAGATGTTTCCTTACCTGGGAAGACACAGCTGCAGGACGACGTTACTTGTCAAATGGACAATGTTGAAAGTATTCGAGAGCTGCTTGCAGCCGAGGAACAAAAGTTTTCTGCCAGATGGCAGGAACTGGAGGCTTTGTTACTGGTGCACACGCGACAAGATAGAGTGAGGGACGGCTGCATTTCTGTTGCTCTTTCCGGTGAGTGCATAGCCATGGAACTTGCTCAGCCGACTGTGGCTTCTGAAGTCTCTTCTGGGATGATGGTGTTGGATTCACAGGATTGCGCTTTCCCCGACCAGGTACAGGTACTTGGAAAAGGTGGGTGTGGTGGAGGGGAGAACAGCTTCAGTAACTGGAGGTATTTCTTTAACTGGCCCGAATGTTGGTACTCCCTTCCCTGTGCCTGCTACCTCTAGCATTTGTGCTCTTGCTGGTGTTCCCTCGGATGGGATTTCTGAGCTGCATTCTGCTAATACTTCCCTACTGTGTGGGGTAGCTAGAAAGGCTAGCAAGGCTGTTTCTACCCTGTTACGTTCTTCAAATGTTATTTGTACGGAGGAGTCTGTATGTTCCGCTACACCTCCAGTTGACTGGGTCACTTGCTCTCTTGAAGCAGCAAGGTGGGTTAAGAAAACAGATGGCACTGGTTGGGACGCTAATAACCCTGCATTGCAGGCCTCCTGTGATGTATCAGGGTACCGAGAGTGCTATGTTGGGCCTAGCTCTTCTGCTTCTCCTCCCCAGATTACACCAGGTCAGTACTGTAAAGATCAAGAGTCTTCTGCTGATTCTAGGTTGAGGGATATTCTGTGGGATATTGAAGCTATGGAAAGTGAAGAACCTATGCCTGCTTTACAACCTAGTCCCCCCCTTGTCCTAGTCCCTTCAGAACCCCATTCGGATTCCTCACTACCTACTCCTTTTGATGGATACACTGGCCTGTCTGATCCAGGAGTACCTACACCTGGTAAACCCACTCAATGGTGTTTGGCCACAGCTCCCACTGTTTGGCATGCTGGAGTTCATGAGAAACTCTTCCCCTCTAATGTTCAGAATACTCTGGAGCTGGCTATGAGAAGAAATGCTGTCTGGCTGAAATTTAGGGGTGATGCCTCTGAAGCACCTGATAGATTGTTTGTGGGGATGGTGTTACTTAAGAATAGCATGAAGTTTTCTGCATATGAAATTTATGCCTTGATTCATATGCCTGGGGATACCATTTATGATGTGAATTTTAAACATCCTAATGGGTTGGAACGCTTTTGGAAACAATATAATCTAAAAAATTATCCTGTGTGGTGGCCATTTCTTGCTATCCCTTTGACTAAACCCATGTTGAAAACCATTACTGTCCTATTTCACAATGAAGGGGTCAATGTGGTGGACATAACATATTGGTTAAAGCAGCATTGCTTAGTAACTGGTTTCCAGGACCCTATCCTGGATGAGGAACACCTCTGGACAGGAGGCTGGAAATATAAATTCACACTCAAACAAGTACAGGGGACAATACAACATCTCCCTAATTGATTTTTTCTGGGGAGGGATAGGGGTGTAATTTTTCATCCAGGTCAGCCAAGAGCCTGCTATAAATGTGGCGAGCTTGGACATTTGAGTAATGTTTGCGATAAACAAAAATGTGGCCTTTGCGGAAACGTTGGGCATATTGGAGCACATTGTAGGCAACCCAGGAAATGCAATCTATGTGATGAAAAGGGTCACAATTTTAGACATTGTTTGTGGGCTTCTCATAATAATGCTGATTTATCCATTCATGCTGAACAGAATGTCTATGTTGCTACAGCACAAAAAGAGAAAATGAAATTCAGTAACTTAATGGCTCAGATGGATGATAAGGTTTCAATCCCTGCTACTAGTCATAGCTCATGAGTTTCTTCTGATCCTGTTGTGGAAGTAGCATATGTTCCTGATTGTCCCCAGGATACTTCTGTGCCTTCTAATGATGGTACACAAGACCCAGTGGATGTGGAACCTTCTCAAAGTTTGAGGCATGTCTTGTCTGACCATGGGCTGGATAAGCATTCCTCACAGACCACTGCTATTGAGTCTGCCCATGATTTGGTGCTGTACAAAATGGAGGTGGTAATGCCCCCGCCTGGGGGAGGGGAGGATTCATCCTTTAAACATGTCACACAGTCTAAGGCAGCTCAGAAGGGAGTCCCTGTGGTAGAAGACCATGCAGTTCAGAATCTTTTTGACATTTTCATGGATGTTCCAGAGGAGGAGGGGGGTGGTGAATCTGATGTTTCTTCAGTTGCATCATCTCAATTGGAAACTCCAGTTTGTTCTGAAACTGTTGATAAGCCCAAGCCTAAGAAGCAAAAGAAAAGGAAATGACTGGGATTTTCTAGTTCTGCATTCAAATGTTCCTTTTCATGTTGTCTTCTGTCCTTATTTCTACTGTTAATATTAACAGCATTCATAATCATCAGAAATGTGCTATTACTTTTGCCAGTTTGCATAGAGATTTGGTCCAGATTGCCTTTGTACAAGACACTAGGTTGCACACTATTTCCGAGACAGAACAGGCAAAAAAGGATTAGAGGTGGACACCCTCATTATGGTCGATAGGAGAAGTACCTTGTTCCGGAGTGTGTATTTTGTTTTTTGATTTGCCTATCCAAATTTTGAAAGTCTTAGATGTTTCCCCTGGAAGGGTATTACTTGTTGATGTGCTTATTGGAGGTATTGCTTATCACCTGATTAATATCTATGCCCCACAAACTAAAACGGATAGGGTAGCTTTGTTTCGTCTTGTTGAGCCTTTCCTCTATACATCTGAATTGATTTTGTTGGGGGGATTTTAATTGTGGTTTATTATCTAGTAATTGGGGACGACAAATGAGGAAGGTTTATTGTGATATAAATGCTTTGACAAAAATTCTCAATACAGTGGATTTAAGTGATTTCTATGTTCTTGTAGGCAAATGTCCAGATCATACCTTTTATAAGGGCAAATTGTCGACATGTATTGATTTTTGGTTTGTTTCATGCAGATTGCATGGTATGGCCGTTAACATTCTACCACTGGAAACTTCAGATCATGTACAGGTTCAAGTGAAGTTTGGTTTGGTGCATAAAATTTCTTTTGGTAGAAGTTATAGGAAGTTAAATACTTCTATTTTAAATCAGGACTCGGTACAAAGGGAGGTGAGACATTTTTTGCTTGTTCGACAGGATATGCTTTTCTTATATGACTCTTAGGGAGTATGGTGGGAAGATACAAAATGAGGTTTGAGGGATTTGTTGAAATGGACATCAAGGGCTTTTGAGGGTTCCAAATATTTGGATTACTTATGTATAAGGGCTCAATATTTAATGCTTTTATCACAGGCCTGGGAAGCTGGGATGATTCTCTAGTACAATTACAAGTCCTTAAAAATCAGATGTGTGAATATCATAAACAGCGGGAGAGTGAGATTGCAAAATGTCAACAGTTTGTGACACAGGGTAGGAAAGAGATGGTCAACCCTTTTAATCTTGAATTGCAAGGAGTACAGAAATTAACTATGAAGTGTTTGTTAGGGAATGATGAGATAGTGCGAAATAAGCAATCTGGTATTCATAAAGTGGTAAATGAGCATTTATATTATACCTATCAGAAGCCATGAACCACACTAAGGAATGTCCCTTTGAATGTTGGATTCTTGCCTGTAATTCCAGACTGTGATGTTGCAGCTCTTATGCAGCCCATAAAAGATGAAGAGGTTGGGGTGGCAATTGACCATTTGTCGGCCCATACAGCTCCTGGGTTATATGTGTTATCTAATGAATTTTATAAATTGTTTAAATCTGAATTATTCCCAACTTTACAAGTACTTTATCAGGAGATAATGGATGGTGGGAATTTACCTCCTAGTATGCTGAAGGGAGTTATGTCCTTTTTATGTTAAAAAGGGGATCCACAAAATATTCAGAATTGGAGATCTATAATGTTTGTTAAATTCCAATTATAAGATTCTTGCCAAAATTTTGATGTCACGATTGGCACAGGTAGCGACCCATGTGATATTGCCTCACCAAATATGTGCTGTGCCAGGTAGGAATGTCCAGCAGAATTTAATATTTTTTAGAGAGATTATGGAACTTAGTTTAGCTAAGTGCCTGGATGGGTATTTATTATCCTTAGATCAGGAGACGGCTTTTGATTCAGTACAGCATGATCATCTCAGGGGTACGTTCTTACAATATGGAGTTTCACAGCAATTTATTGGTGTGTTGCAGAGACTTTATCAGAATGCATTGATGATTCCATTATTGAATGGTCATTTGGGGATGCCAGTCCAGCTGTGGAATAGTGTGTGACAGGGATGCCCATTGAGTCCGCTTTTGTACATTTTTGCTATTGACCCACTTTTAAGACTTATGGAGCATACTGATGGGATTAAGATTGTTTGTGATACATTTGGTAAGATTTATCCAAAAGTGTCTGCTTATACGGATGATTGCACGGTTGTTGCACAAGATTTGGACTCAGGAAAGGGTGTACTTGATGTGTTCATAACTCTGCATGAGATGACAGGTATTTTGCTAAATATTGCTAAATGTCGATTACTGCCATTAGGTAATGCATTAATTCCTGTACAGTTTTCCATTCCAGTTGAACTTGGGGAAATTAAGTTGCTGGGTTTATTCTTTGGTACTAGACAAGCGGAACAGAGGAATTGGGATATTGTCTATGATACTGCTCATAAAAAGGTTTTGTCTTGGAAATCCTGGAAGATGACTAAGAAAAAAAAAGGATTTATTTGATGAAGACTTATATTTTACCTATTTTCTTGTATGTTTCACATATCTATCCGGTACCACTTAGTATGCATACTAAGTTAATGGGGCTGTTCTTTTTATTTTTATGGGGTAGTCGCCTGAATCCTGTAAAAAGAGTGCATACTTATAGGGCAAGGAAAGAAGGAGGTCTTGATATGGTACAGCCTTTGGTATATCTCTTTAGTAATTTTTTTATAGCAATATTCATCCACTATTGTTAGGGACAGCTGGATTGGGAATTGATAGTATGAGACATTGGGAGGTTCAGTTTTTGGATGCATGGGGGAGATGTAAGTGACATGTTTCTGACAAAAGTTTGCCTACTTATGTACAGACTTTGTTGAAATATATTAGACTGTGGCACATAGTGCTTCATTGGTTTGTGGATACTGATCGGAAGAAATTTTATAAAACTGTTCTTGCGCACTGTTATCTGGAAGAACCAGTCTTTCATATTCCTGCTACTTTTGATTGTCAGTTATTATTAGCTAGTACCATTGCACCTCAAATCCCATTAAAAATGCAGGATATGATCTGGCTGTGTGGGGATCAACAGTTGAATGTTAAGAGGAATCAAAAACTTAAAATGCTGAATGACCGGTTGTGTTCAGTAGGAACTTGTTCAAGACAAATTGAAGCTCTGCATCATTTATTTTTTGACTGCACTTGTGTACAAGGTTTCTGGTCTTCTTTAGCTGCCTTATGGGGTGAACCTTTGTTTCTACAGATGACAACATTTTGGTATTGGAACAGTTAGGGAAGGGATGGAATAAATGGCTGAAGGGTATGGTTTGGGTGATTCTTGCTTGTTTGAAATGGGTAATTTGACATGCTAGCTGCCTTAGGGTATTGCAACAGAAAAAGGTAACTGTTTTGGATATGTCATGTTAGGTACAGTCAGAATTAGATAAGATTTATCATTACGAATTTCATACAATGGGGGAAGTCACATGTAAGTTTTTTTGGAAAGGAATGGATTGGGTGGGATAATGTTTTTCCACTGCTTTGTTTTTTTATTCTATTATGTACTGTTTTTCTTTTTCTTTGATTTACTGACTTATGGGGACTATGAATGTATTGTATTATGCAATCATGTGGGTGGTAAGTTTCTGTTTCTATGTTTTGTTGTACTATTACCTGTTTTTTTTTTAGTTTACTAGACAGGTATGTTATTGTCTTCTGTTTCTGTTTTTTTCTCTTGTTTCTGTTTTGTCTTATAATAAATATTTCCCCTATGCTTTTTGATAAGTGCCATGGGATCTTTAACATCCACCTGAACTACCACCAATCCAGGCAGATGGGACCTCGGTTTAACGTCTCATCCAAAAGGTGGCACCTCAGAAGTGCAGCACCCCTCCCATGCTACACTACAGTGTCAGTACTGGGATATTAACCCAAGTGCCAGATGTGGGAAATGAACCCACAGCCCTCTGATCTCCTGGCCTCATAGGTGAGTCTGCTACCTACTGAGCCACTGACAAAATCTTAATATACATAGAACTTATAGATATGTAGATATGGGCCCAGATATTCAAAAGAGTTGAGCCATGTGCAATAGGGTTGCACCTGCGCAAGTTCGAAATGCGCCATTCTGCGATATTCAGCAGGAGGCAGTTGCGCCTCCCAAATCATGCTAAGCAAAAGCACAATGCTGGGGGAGGAACCATGCATAAACTGCACAGCCCAATATTCAGCCGGGCTGTGCAGAGTTATGCAGGTGCAACCCCCTACCTGCACCTGCACAACTTTATGCCAAAAAAAAAAGGATCAATTTGGGGGCCACCCACAGGTGAGTTGCCACATTGCAGGACGCAACACAGCAGCTGCCACCTGTGGGTGGCCCTCCACTCATTTCCGGCGGCACCCCCGCATGGCCCGATCATGGGCTGAAGCACCCCATTAGCGTCGCATCATGGGCATAATGTTACTTCCCCATTAGCCCAATCGCCGCCATAACGCTACTCCCCCATTAGCCCGATCAGCGGCAGAACGTTAGTTCCCCCATTAGCCTGATCGCTGGCAGAATGGTATGTTCCCCCAGCAGCTCGATCATGGACAGAACAGTATATCCCCCCCGAGCAGCTCGATTGCAGGCATCAGATGTCCCCTCCCCAAAGTCCAATATCCCTGGTGGTCCAGTAGACTGCAAGAAGCCCAATCACGGGCATACAGTCAAACACCTCCCCAAAGTCCAATATCCCTGGTGATCTAGTGGTCCCACACCCCTCCACCCATGGAGCCCCCACCCTGCTCACCCTGTCAGGTGGGGAAGCACCCCACCCTGTCGCCCACTGCCTGCCGACTGACAGCTCGGTGGGCTCCATCGCCCATTGGTTCAGGCAGAGCCAATGGGTGCAGTCCATACCATACAAGGCAGTCCAGATATGTGAATTATTATTCATTCACATATCTGGACTGCCTTGTACCATATGGACTGCACACCCATTGGCACTTGCTCTGAACCATGGGCATGCAGCCCTACTGAGCTGTCAGTCAGTGGCGTGGCAGGGCGGCAGGCAGGTGGGTGCTGCCGCCTTGGCTGATGAGGGGAGCAGGGTGGTGGGGCTCTGTGGATGGCAGGGTGGGGGACACTAGATCACCAGGGATATTGGACCTTGGGGGAGGGGGTTTGACTTATGCCCGCTATCAGGCTTCGTGTCTACTGGACCACCAGAGATATTGGACTTTGGGGAAGGGGACGTCTGATGCCCACGATCGAGCTAATGGGGGGGAACTGAATGTTATGCCCACAATCAGGCTAAGGGGGGGAACTGAACGTTATGCCCGCGATTGGGCTAAGGGGGAGACATTAACTGTATGCCCATGATTGGGCTGCAGGGGGCGTCGGTCCCCGACGGCTGCTGCATGGCAGGGTGCCGGGCGCAAGTCATCTGGGATCGGTGCACCCGCATGCTAATGGCATGCAAATGGGGCCATAATTATATGCAAATGGCCACCCCTGCATCTTGCATAAATTATGGCCCCATTTGCATGTCACCTTTTGAATATCGCAGGATTGTGCATGGCGCAATGGAACTTGCGCCACCGTATCTGAATGCTCCACTCTGACCACTTGTGGTGGCGCAGTGGCTGTGGCCAGGGGGGCGATATTCAAAGAAGTTGTTCAATAGCACAACTCCGTTGAATATCGCCCTGGCCACACCCCTGCACAACTTTTTTGAGCAGCGCAAGGGCTTGTGCCACAGAATGGTGCAGTTTGAATATCTGGCCCATGGTGTACATAACTAGCTCTAGAACTTATAGAACTTATAGATGGGTAGATATGGTGTGCACAACTAGCTCTACATTATTGTATCCACTGCACAATGTATGTCAAATCTGATACTGTAATGTACTGACTCCCTGTATAATTGCTCTGCTCTACTGTACCATGTAAGGCCCGGGATCGACCCTGAAAAAGGGACTGTAATTGTCTCAGTGGTCCTACCCGGTCACCAAAACTCAAATAAATAAATAAATATACACATGTATTTCCTGCTTATAAGATTCTAGAACATCTGTGTCCTTGTAATGATTATGATATATGAGTCAGCATTGCCATCTTCTGATGATTTTTATTACTACACGGCTATGTACAAACTGTACTTATTTTGTTCTCACAAAGTGATGACTACTACAAAATTGTATAATGTTATCTTGAACTGAGGAACCACCTCTAATTTAGCCAATGGGGCTCATCTCTGTAACTAGAAATGCTTCTGTTGTACAGTAACCTAGGTAATTATCATAGATATATCATGTAAGACATTACATCTTCTACCTCGGAGACCCCAAGAGACATGAAGATTCCTCAAGATATAAGGAATGCTTAGCATTGGCTCCCAGTTCCTATTGGTAAGAACTGTTAAGGGCAAATGTGATTATCTTTTTTGGTAGTAATAAACAAGCTTTATTACTCTTATGCAATGTGTCTGTGATTCCTTGTATGCCCATTATTGCCAAGAACTTGAGAGTGAGGTTTAGACCTCCTGACAATTGATGACTATGAGCAGGCAATATTTGGTGCTTGCAAAGTTTCACTTGTTGCTTACAACTTTTCACTTCCCAACAGGGACTGTAGGTGTGCATTCCAGTACCACCTATCCCATTTTACAACCACTTTGTAATAACTTACAAAGTCTGGCTGCTTACTGGGTGTGCTCAATGCCGACTCAACCCACCCCACGGCAGTTCTGAATTGCAGGCTTACAAGTGCACAGTAGCCCAATTGTGGATTAGTGCACCTTTTGTGGAGTGATACATAGCACAGCACCTTTTGACAGTTTAATTTTTCATTCCATCCCACACAATGGTCACCATATCAAATATCTGCGCAGACCTAAGACTCGATGTCTCAAATTACCTTGCCTCCCATGGAGGATGGGCTGAGTTCGCGAGGGACACAAGTCAATCTGAAAACCCTGTGCTGGGGATTTCAAGCCAGTACTCAGAGATAAGACAAACAGTCAGAAAGTGAGAAGCTAAAGGGCTGTTGGTGGTGGCTCTCTACACTGCTGTGGAAGCCACCAAAGCAAGGTTTCAAACCCTGGAACTGCAGTTCTTATCTCTTAAGCAAGAGATGGGGTTGCAGGAAACTGAATGTGTGAGAAGAAAGCAGGATTTGGAGTCAGAACTCCAAACTTTGTGAAATGAAAAGATTCCCTTTTGCATCATTCTGCTCATGCAGGCAAGCAGGAACTTTGTATGTTGAAGCAGGAGTGTGAAAGTTTGAGATAGGATAAGGGGCACGCTGTGCAAATGAATTAATTGTTAAGTAGAATGAATGAACAAATGCATGAGGTGTTGGGAGAGTTGCAGGACAAGATAACCCAGGTACGTCATGACTTAGGTTTAGTGACTGGAGACAATCACGTATTGAGCGCCGCGTATAGAGTGTGACAGAAATAGATACAGGACGAAGTGGACCAGAATGTTGCAAGAGTGAGTCATGAGGTATGTTAATCCAAAATGGCAAAACTGCACCATCAGCGAGAGGTGCTGGCAGGTCACGTCAAGGTGATGGGAGGCATGGCCCCTGCCTTGTTGATGTCATCTGAAGGGGAGGAGTCAGATGATGACATTTCTCAATACAACACCTAGTCACAACCCTACTATGGATCAGACACCCCTCCCCACCGTCCCAAACATGGTGGATCCCTGTCACATGTCACTCATACCTTACATCATTGACAGAGTGATGCACATCATGGGAGATGATAACATGGGGACCCCATGATGGGAGGGAGCAGGCTTAGGCCTAGTCCCAATGGCACCACAGATAGCTGCTATTAATGTGGAAGACAGGCAGGAGATAGAAAGAAAGATTGAAAGGGCTGTAAGTGCTGTGCCTATCCCTAAGAGGAACAAACAGGTTCTTAAGACCCAGATTAGGCAGCTTATACATGAGGCTGGTACTCAGGATGGCATCGTTCATACTGTGGGAGAAGCGGTGGCCCAGGCAGCCATAGATGGCGCCGAGGTAACCTACCTCCACTTGATCATCCCAATAATCCCCTGCAAATGGTCTACTCTGTTCAGCAAATAACTGACAGTATCAGTCGGATGAGCCTGTCCAACAACCTCAGTTGCCACTTGGAAAAGGTGTGTGCTAAATGTGAAATGCTTAGTCCCGCTGCAGACTACCAGGACCAGATCCTACACCTGACCATTGATCCTAGACTGTGGGCAAAACTCCCTGATGCCATCCACCAGGACGGCCATGCCACCTTTGAAGAAGTAGCAGCTGAGCTAATTTCTGCACACAACCCAGGTGTAGTAGGAGTGATGCTCGCATACCCTGTAAAACAGAATGTGAAAGAAAGTCCAGTGACTTTCCACCACAGGCTCTGGATGGCCTACCGAGCAGGGAAGCACCTTGCAGGAGAAGCCAGAGATATGGACCTCATTGAGTATAAGACTCTGTTCCTTAGGAACATGATCCCTGCAGTAAGAGAGAAGGTAGAGCCAACCACCAATCCCATCATGGAAAGGTTTGCTGATATTCTTCGGAAAACAGATAGAGTTTACCAACTCTACATCCGTGATTCCGGCTCCGGTTTCAAAAAGGTAGCTACTGTGGAAGCTGTTCCAGAGGCCATGACACACTACATGGTGGAGGGGCAGGCCCAAGAGAAACATCCCCTTCCCACAGATAACCAACACCCCCAGCAGGCCCAACAACAACAACAACAATCCTGAGGCAGGAACAGGAACTACCACAAAAACAAGAAACACCATAAGAATAACAAGGGTAAACAGCAAAGATCAGGCCCTTCATATATGGAAATAGCCGATGAAAAACAGAGGTTCTGAGACATTCTCAGGCAAGTGCGCTTCGTAATGGATGCCATCACTGTTCAGGCCCTTGGGGCAATACAACCAGGAAAACAGGCCTCAACTGGCCATGGAGACACCAGAAGTCCAGGCACTCAAACCCTTACAAGCCTGAACCTGGAAGCGGCTCCCTATATAGCATCAGTGCAACATGGCAAGGTGGTTCACAGGAGCCAGGCCCAAGCTGTCTTTCAAGAGGGCCCCCATGCTTCCACTTGTATGGATTGACAATTACAGGCTCCAGTCTGCATAGTAAACAAGTTGGTCTTGGATACAAATGGAAGGCCCTTCACAGAGGCCGAGGTCAGGGGCCACCTACTGACAATACTACTGGATACAGGCATGGCTGTGTCTGTATTACAGGATGATCACCCAGACACATCACCTTGGTCCACCAGATGGAGGACCAATATGTCTGGTGTAGACAGAACTAGGTTGCCTGCATACCATTCCCTGCCACTGCCAGTGATGCTGGGACACCTGAAGGCCTATCGTACCTTTCAGTTGATGGTATTGCATGATCACCCTAGTATAATCAGAAATGACTTCCAGGCACCACACGGCTGTGTGGTAGACTTAGCCAACATGTTGTTGATCCAAATTCAGGGACAATCTCACACCATCATGATCCCTGACTCACATGTGGTCGCAACAATATCTGCAAACAATGAAGAATATGACGTCATAGATTTGTTCAAGAACCACATGCTTTTTCCAAAGCTTCTCCCTATTCTACAAAGACACTTGGGGCATTTGCCACCAACAAACATGACTGTGGCAGGATGCATACTGTCATTGAAATGACAGACCCAGCACATGAGAGGCAACAGCAATTTTCTTTCCCACCTGAGGCCTTGCCTTCTCTCAAGGAAACAATAAAATCACTCCTCAAGCAAGGAGTAATCAGGGCATGTGTTTCCACTGCAAACTCCACAGGGTGGCTTGTAAAAAAACCCACAGGTGCCTGGACACTTACTATTGACTACAGGAGATTAAACTAGGTCACCTCCAGTCGTGCTCCAACTATGGCATCAGCACCAGACATGCTGTGATTACTAATCCCTGACAGGCAATGGTTTAGTGCCCTGGACATCTTCAATGGTTTGTGATCATTGCCATTGACTCCCAAAAGTCAACATAAGTTTGCCTTCAACTTCACGTGGATCTGCTTACCACAGGGGTTCCACAACAGCCCCTTCCTGTTCCATTTGTGCATGATGGACACCCTTGAGAGTTTTTCTACACCCCAGTGTCTCTTGCAGTATGTGGATGACCTGTTGTTCACCACAGCCACACAGGAACAACGTCTGGATCTCTTGCACAAACTATTAACCCTCACCAGAGGGCAGGCCTCAAATGTAACCCTGCAAAAGCACAACTATGTCAGAAAGAGGTACTCTTTCTGGGTCTACAGATCACAGACCAAGGCTGAAGCCCTACATGGACAAAGATAGAAGGATTGCAAGATTTGCCACTGCCCACCAGCTCTTTGAAGGCTTAGAAGGTTTCTAAGTATGGTAAACTATTCTAGAGATTTTATTTGTGATTTTGCTGAGAAGACCACCCCTCTGTATGAACTATCAAAAAAGGACATCCCCTGGACTTGAGGCCCCATTCACACCCAAGCTGTAATGTCACTGAAACAGGCTTTGGTCTCAGCCCCAGCTTTGGTTAACCCCAATCCATCTTTGCCTTTTCATCTGGAATGTGCCACCTCTGACATTGCTATGTCTGCTGTGTTGGCCCAAAAGGTCCATGGCACCCTGAGACTCATTGCATATGCATCACAGCTCTTGATCCCAGTGGACTAGAAGTACAACCTTTGTGAAAGGAAAGTTCTGGCCACCTACTGGGCAGTCAAGCACTTTCTGTATATCATTGGGTACTTTCCCCTGATCATAAACACAAACCATACACCAACAACCTTTTTGCTATCAGACAGAGTAAAGGATGGGTCAGTCTCCAATACCAGGCTGACACACTGGTCCTTCCTTCTCCAGAATAGAGACATTAAGGTCCACCCAACCAAAATGCCATCCATGCTGGCGCTTGAACTCCTTTTCCTAGGAGAACCCCATGACTATACACTGCAGCCACCTGATCTACCAGATCCAGGTCCTTTCCCTCCTGCAGCACCACAATTACTCAACAACACCTCATTGTGTTGCATCTTCACTGATGGATCAGCTTCCTATAATCTGGGAGAACAGATACTATAGCAGGAATGGGTGTGTTTGTTATCTACCCGTATGGTAACACTGTTAAAATATCGAAGCATTGCAGTGTGGCATCATCACAATATGCTGAGATGGCAGCGGTGGCCTGTGTCCTCAAGTTCATCTAGCATGGAGACAAGAATACCATTATTTTTACTGAGTCTAACTGGGTTTGCTGTTATCTTACAGAATTCATTCCCTTTTGGCAGAAGAACTCTTTCGCCTCCTCTGATGGCAGTCCAGTGAAGCATAAGGAATTGGTAGTATACATTCATTCTCTGGCACAGAAGTTTGTACACAAACTCTATGTACAAAAAGTTAAAGCCCACTCCATACACAAGCCCTATCATGCCTTCAATGACACTGCTGACACCCTTGCAAAGTAAGGGCCCAGGGGGGACACCTGGGTGATGGACCATCCAGAGGGTAGAGCGGCTGTACACATTGCAGCAGTTTGGAAGAAACCTGAAACCTTTCCCCCTTGGACCTGTCCACATCTCAGCATGCTGACTCTAAACTCAAGGATGTGTTCAGATTCCTTGACAAGAGTACTGAGAAAAATCTACCTACCCATAACCCCTATCAAAGGCATGAAGGTAAGTTATATCTGGTTCCTGATGACAAGTTCATCTGGTATCAACCAGAGAACACCCCCACTAAATTGTGGGTGGTTCCCCATCATCTTAGGACTGAATGTTTGTACCAGGTGCCTGACACCCCCACTGGCGGACACCATGGAGTGGAAAACACACTCCAAAGCCTTAAGACCACTGCCTGGTGGCCTGGTATCACCAAGGATGTCAAACAATACATTGGCAACTGCCTTGTGTGTGTGCAAAACAACCCCATCCCTACCAAACAAAATGCCAAACTGCTACCACAAAGGCATTCTGGCCCTTGGCATGCCATACAGATTGATTTTATTGGTCCTTTGACCAACACCAGCAGGAACAACAAGTATGCCCTTGTGGTCACTGACCTCTTCTTTAAGTGGGTTGAAGCTTCCCCACTAAGACATGCACTGCAGAAACCACTGCCAAAATCCTGGTGGAACAGATTTTCTCCAGGTGGGGCCTACCTCTCAAGGTAGACTCAGACAAAGGAACCAGTTGTACAGGTGAGTTGATGACAGAAGCACTTGAACTCCTTGTAGTTCATCAGAAGTTCCACATACCTTACCAGCTACAATCCTCAGGTCAAGTAGAGAGAGCCAACAGATGGATTAAGTAAATGCTTTCCAAATTCATTGAGGATAATCCCAATGACTGGGATTCCCTATTGCCATTGCTCCTTATGACAATTAGGGGCACACCCTCAGCCACCACCCAGTTGACACCCTTTGAGGTGAAGACTGGTAGGAATATAAGATTACCTGAACTCCTGTTGTTTGACCTGCACACCCCCACTGCAGCCCGTGTGTCTGTAGACCAATATGTGGTAAAACTCAGACAAGACCTCATGCACACTCATTTGTATGCTGCTAACTGCATGGGCAAGGCCATCAACACTCCAAAATCCAGTTTGACAAACACACACAAGAAGTGGAATGGAAAGTTGGGGATCAGGTAATGGTTCACAGATTTGCCCATCCCACACATTCCTTCTCTAATAAGTGGGAAGGTCCCTACCCCATTGTCAACCAACTCAGTCCAGCAGTCTATCAAGTGAGACTCATGCAAAATAACAAACTGACTGACAAATGGTTACATGCAAACCAATTAAAACTGTATAAAGGAGTATAAATACTTTTCCTCACCCCATTGGGTGGAATAGTACTAACTCACTAATGTTTGATTTTCCTATTCAGATACTGACAAGATGGCTATCTTGTTCAATTTTCTCCTTATCTCAGGAGTTATCCTTTGCATTCAAGGCACGGTAAAGCACCTCCTTCCTCACCTTGATCCACCTGCAACTATTCCAGAGGGAGTCTCCATCAATATTCCTGTCAGTTTAATTACTGTCCAGGGAGGTTCAGATGCCTACCTCACTGCCTTAGTTGTTGCTTCTGATAAATCTACCCTTCAAATTGAGTGTCAAACCATGTCTCAAGGACAAATACTCCCCATGACCAAGCTTTCTATGGGAACATTCCATGGTTAGCCCAATGCAAAATTATCCCAAAATGCTTATTTGTCCTTGCTCCAGACATCTCTTAGACATTCTAGTTTATACAATATCACTGCCTTAATTGACCCCTCATATTGTAATTCCTTGTTTAAAGACTCTGCCAGGAAATGTTGTGCTGTACACAACATGGCTTCAGCCGCTATGTACTTATTTTTGTTACACCCTACTAAGAAACAGCTTTTGCAATGTCCAAAACACACCCCTAGTCATCTTAGTGGTCTTACAGCCACTGCCTTACCTGGTACACTTATTAACAATTTACGATTTATGCATTTATGGTTAACTTGACTTACTGGAATAAGAAAGAATTTGGTATGTGTCACACTACTAATACTTCATTGTTTTATAGTACTCTGTTACTTGATAGCTTAGCAGCTTTTCAGATTCATAACCAAGACCCTATTGCTGGGGTACACACCACTGAACATAGAGGCAATTTTAGAAGAGAACCTGATCATGATGATCAAAGTCATAAACATAATATATGTGACACATCTGATGCCGCTGGTGCCACAGGCACTGTTACTGGTGTTTTTGGCAAGAGCTATTTCCATCTGGAACAAGGCCGACATTGCTGCTATCAAATCACATTCACAGAAATTCCAAACTGGCTTGGTAAATGATATTATACTCCCATTATTGCATGGTGTGGATGGCCTTAGTCAGGAAGAAAGATACACTCTATACAACATGCACGACATTGCAAAGGCATTTTCAGATTCTAAAAATAAAATCAATGCACTCATTGCACAAAACAATAAAGAAGCAGATAAGCAGTACATTGCCCGTGAGATCTTACGCTCAGCCTATGGCTCCTACATTATCACTACCATCAACAATTTCTTCTGTGATCTGGAATCTGGAAGAATCCCCGATATTATACATGATAGATGTATCTCTAAATGGTGTTGTTCTCATTGTAAATCCTCTAAATGTGTTGACATGTGTATGCTACATACTTTAACTATTCCAATTTCTACTGCTAGGAATTTGGGTTTTGTGACCAGACACCCTAATACTGGTCCATGTTTTACTTCTTAGAAATGTTCTATTAAGGATACTATGTTTGTCTCTTTTACAGTAACTTTACCACATTTTGATCCTACTGCAGCTATATTTGACAAACTTGCATCTGTACACTCCACTGGGCACCTTGATGAAGACATCGACAGAGAATGCCTTGATTTGCCTCATCTTCTGGTTTTGCATCCTCTTCTGTATGCATGGGTCTCGCAGCACACAGATTGCTGTGCAAAGAAAGGGTATATTTATTTATGTCAATATGACATATTTGATGTTATTAAACCTGTATGTGGCTATTCCCCAGACTGTATCGATTGGTCCTTTTCCATGGATGATGACATCACCACTAATGGCACAGAATACCAGGACTCAACATTTGCTCCAGATGACTCCATGTTATACCAGTCTTACCGGGATGAGGTTCACCGCCGGTCAACACGGATTTCAAAACAGGCTTATACTTGCCCTGTACAGTTGCAAAAATGGAGACTACCCACAGTAAAAAGACAATATAATTCAGATGGTGAATACTGTGTAGGGACCAATTACAGGTCATATACTTATGGGTTACAAACATGTTCTTTTGATAGTCCTTACTTCTGCTTTGTACCCCACCAAAAAACAATCTTTGGGCACACAGTTATTACCCCTGTCCCCATTATGGATGCTAACATCATTGATGGTAACCCTGAATATCTCCTTACTCTTTCAGAGTATTTACCTTACTTTAATGTACACATTGATCCTCTCACTTTGACACTGAAATCACTTTTAGATAGAAAAAACACCCATCTCGTCCAAATCAGCAATAATATCTCCAAAGCTAATGAAGCTGTTCTTGCACTTATTAATGATAGTGATATGAATAGTGCACTTACTAACATTTGGTTAGAGATTGCCTTTAAAGGTTGTGTTATTATGCAAGCATTTTTGATATTTTTTCTGATTATGCTTTGCTGCCTACGGCACACATTATGCCAACACTGTGAGCAGCTGGAGTTCCTTTACAAGGCTCATGCGTTGGGTCTGTAAATGGCCCCTGCTCCCTATCCACTTCCTTACTTTTGCTGTGTTGCTCCTTTTGAGGCAACAAGGGGGAGATGTTACACAAGGTCTCTGCACCTAATTGGTGCCCCTAGAGGTACACCATAGACAGCTAGCAGTTAGGCATATGTTATACTAACATATAGGGCTGAGGGCATCTACCGTATAAGAGTATATGTCAGGATATGTATGCATATTTTTGCTATACACTTTACTTTCTAATATATACATGCATTTCTTGTTTATAAGATGCTAGGATATCTGTGTCCTTGTAATGATTGTCACAAACCCACTCAGCAGGTCAGGCCCTCTACTCCCAAAGTGCCAACCTCTGAGCGCAGTCCTGTGAACAGTGTAACAGAAAAGTTAACCCTCTTGTCTGTTTTTGTGAGTTTGAATCAACCTTTGGTCTCCAGTTCTGGAGGGATTCAAACTGTTAACCTCTTGCTAGCATGCCCAATGCACAGGCTCAGATATATCTGTCTTTGGGGGGGGCAGATATCTTTGCCTACAGGCACCTAACCAGGTGTACAGAGATGAACCCTTTAAAACTTTAATAAAGACCTCAGATTTAAAACGCTTCTCTTTCCAGTTTGATACCCACCATTCAAGCTTATGTCTCTTGCCTGCTATAACCATGTACTCTTCCTTCAAAATGAAAAGAAGTCAAAGACAGACCAAGTAAGTCCTAAAAAGAATTTTACTAAAATAGTTAAAAATATGTGACACACAAAATACAGAACTTTTTTATCAAAAGTCATACAAATCTTTTAAAAGAAACAAGGTTTAAACAGTGCAGATTCCTACTTCAGTACTTAGTCTCTAAATACTTGCTTAAGTGCTCACCGATCTTGCTTTGTCAGAGTCTAGGAATAAAATGTGTCTGTGAAGTAAAACAGGCTAAATTAAAAGCTGGCTTTTATCCCACCTCTTTGCAGGAGGTCATCTAGCTCCTCCCTGTCAGGATATATGAAAATATATCTTATACAAAAAAGAAACATTCTGCAACTTCAGCATAATTCATGTCCTTCAAATGACATTTTCTTTGATCTCATAATAAGCTTCCTCTTCCAGGACATGAAAGCAGCTTTATGATTTCGCACTTCTGTGTATTAGCCTGGGTTTTTCTCTTCAACGTCATAAACCTTTTGTATGATTTCCCTCTTAACAAAATTAACTCAAACCAGTCTGTAATTAACTCAGAGAGACAGGATCCTCCATTAAAGTCGTCCATGTAACACATTGTCTCTAAAAACTGAGTGTATGTGATACACATGCTGTTAGCATTTCTCTTAGCTTGCATCTGTCAGCTGAAAACTGGGAGAGTTGAGGTCACTACCACAGCATTAGAATTTTTCAGCAGAGATAGTCATTAATACATTTTATATTAAAAAAAATATATTATACAGTACTCTGAACTGGCTGTCTACGTCACACTGATTATGATGTATGAGTTAGCATTGCCATCTTCTGAGGATTTGTATTACTATACAGCTATGTACAAACTGTACTTCTTTTGTTCTCACAAAGTGATGACTACTACAAAATTGTGTAATGTTATCTTGGACTGAGGAGCCAACTCTAATTTAACCATTAGGGCTCATCTCTGTAGCTAGAAATGCTTCTATCTTACAGTAACCATTTTAATTATCATAGGTATATAATGTAAGACAGTACGTCTTCTACCTCAGAGACCCCAAGAGACACAGAGATTCCTAGAGGGATAGGGAATGCTTAGCATTGGCTACCAGTTCCTATTGGTAAGAACTGCTTAGGGTAACTGTGATTAGCATTGTTGGTAGTAATAAACAAGCTTTATTACTCTTATGCAATGTGTCAGTGATTCATTGCATGCCCATTATTGCCAAAAAACTGAGAGTGATCGCTGGCCCAGTGGCGTTGAGGGCTGAGGTGCTGGTGCCTTACCTTGTACTATGCCGGCGACCCGTATTAGGAAATGAGCATGGGCCATCAGGGGTTGGCAGGGGAGGAGAAGGATTGATCATCCGATTGACTGCTCTCCTTCTCTGGGGAGGGGGTTCCTGGTGGTCGGCGCTTGTTCGCCCCCCGGCAGAGGCTGGAGGACAGGGCACCACACCACAAGCTGGGGAGGAGTCAGGCCAGATGCCTGGAGGAAGCGCATGAGGAAGCATGCATGCCCCTCTCCGTTGGCGACATTGCACAGTCCTGACTCCTAGGGGGAAAAGAGCAGCAGGAGAAAAGACATTGCCATGCAGGATGGCGGAGGGCACCTCACAGGCTCCTTCCCAGCTAGCCATGGCGCTGGCCAACTAAATCCAGACTTTGGTGGGGAAGTTGAGAACCCCCACTGACCCCGCTTGGTGGGGCAAGCTCTGGGGTCAGGTCGGCTCTAGCTGGTAGATGCTGGGGGATGGGGCTGGGGATGCCATCCTGAGAGATAACTGGCAGTGAAGGAGAAAAACATAATAAAAAAAAAAAAAAATCTGAGAGTGAGGTTTAGACCTCCTGACAAAGGACAGTGGAAAATTTGATCCTGTTCAGGTTCTGGACACTTTTTCTTTTACGATTTTTGGAGTGTGATCCAAAATCAATGCTTACAATATATTAATTGGCATAGAAGTAAAGCAGGCATGAGGTCATCAATGAATATTTAATATTTTGTAATATATGGTTGCAGTTTTTTTTTTGAATGGAAAAGTCAGCCTATCTGAGAGCCATGATACAATTATTCTGACATCACGAATCCATAATACTATCAACCCGATGTCAACATAATGGTATTACAGGGTAGAACAGCAAACTTTTCCATGCTCATCTGTTCTCAACGCTCACTCATGTCATGTCTTTCAAACCTCATTTTGAAAGTGAAAGGAGCAGGGCCAATAGCTGAGATGGTGGGAGTTTTATCAAACATAAGTGAACATCTTTCTGAATGTGTTTAGTGTGTTTGGTACTGACAGAGGCTGTACAGTCATTTAAAAAGCAAAATAGAGGGAAAAAAGGTAACCATATGTAACCCCCCTGTTACCCGGGGTTACTAGAATCCCAGTAAGACCTAGTGGTAGGCAGGGAAAGCAGCTTGTGAAACTCCAGTTAAATGGATTTCACACTGTCTCACTCTATTCTCAGTCTCAGCTGAGACTGAGGGATGACATCATTATCGAACTTTCGCAACTGCATAAGCCACACTGGAATGTTGCAGTTGGAGGTTAGTGTAGAACACTGGGGATTTTGAATTCAGTCTGTGTGCAGTCTGAGTGAGAGACAGTAGTACAGCTGAGTGTGTGCAGGCTCTCAGAGCTTTAAGCTCTGTTTCAGAGCTACTTTTGGAAGGTGTGTGTTTACACCTGAAGAGGAACACAGGAACTGGTAATTGAAGTGGTGGAGACCGCTTTCAATGGTTCCAGAGCCCCATCCCTGAGGGGATGGGGGAAGGTTTTTGCCTGTTTTCCAGGGGCAACCCATCTGGGTCCGGTGGAGGGAAAGAAGCTGCCTATTCAAGTTGTGCTGAGGCACCAGAAGCTCTGAGAGAGAAATACGTTGTGGAGGAAATGTCTGTGGGGCACCTACAACCAAAGGGTGAGTTTGCTCTAAAAAACAGCCAAATGTTTTTTCACCTGAACAGAAAGAAACTAAAGGGACTGTTACTGTGGGGTCAGGAAAAGACAGCCAAGTACAGTTGGAAAGTGGGGATTGGACTGCTTAATCTGTGGGAGGTCTAGAGCAGGGGTTCTCAAATGGTGAGGCCAGCCTCCCTTGGGAGGCCCCAACCTGTTCCAGGGGAGGCTCAAGCAAGTCTGAAAAAGTACTGTTTTTAAATTTTGAGTTGTATATATTTTATGTGAAGAGATGAAGCAAACTGAAAGAGGATAGTAGTAGGTAATTTTATGTATTTATTTACTAATAGGTGACAAGAGAAGGTGAATGAGCCAAGGCTCATTTTAGGTGTACCTGGGGAAGGGTAGGGAGTGAATACATTTCAAAAGGTAACTGCAAAACAATCAAGAAACACACAATGAACAACAATAGTGCAAACAAATGTGAACAATAAACTAATAATGAGTGGTGGTAATTGATCAATTTGTAGACTGATGGCAGAACAGCCCAAATATAAGGGTTGAGCATAGAAATGCTAAGAGCAACAGCAGGAAGGAGCAAAGAAATCCCTGAGGAGTTGATTAGGAACAGGGAAGGAGGGGGATACGCAAAGTACGTAGGAAGGTTATTTCATATAGAGAGGAAATAGAGAAAGTAGTCTGACCCATGAAGGCACTGCAACAAGGGGTAACAATGGTTCAAGAATGAAAATAGCAGAGCAAGTAGGCTGGCCTATTGAAGGGGGGGGGTGTTACATTAGGTTGAATAATAATATTTATTGTATTTATTTGTTATTCAGATAATACTTTTGAACACATGAGCTCTTTTTCAAAGGTTCCATGTCAGTATAAGACAAAGAACTGAATGTGAGCCAAGTACTCAAAAGGGTTTCAATTTATTCATGGTGTACTGCGCAAAGTACAGTATGTTATTTTACTTTGGGGAGGCCCAAGATTATTTAAGTTTTTGGGGAAGGCTCAAAATCTTTTCCATGGATTTGGGGAGGCTCACTGTGTTACAGTCTGAGAACTATTGGTCTAGAGTAATAGACATTGCCACTTAATTTAAGTCTGTTCAAGTCCAGCACAAAGAGTGAAGGAAATTGGGGATTGGACTGCTTAACTCAGTGGGGGGGGTCTAGAGTAATGGACAATGCCACTTAAAAGTATGTTCAAGTCCAACATAAATGGGGAGCAAGACAAGTAGATGGAATGTGAAATATATTTAGCAAGAATCTACATTGCAAAGCTTTACAGGATGAGGTGTTTACTGTCCAAAGAAATGGCCGGGTATGAATTGTGGGAGCGAGAGGTTGGAGTCCCTCCCATCAGTAGTAACCAAATTCACCTCTATGGATTTGCTCTGAGACGCCTTTTGCTTTCCCTCAGGTACTTGGCCATTGCCTGACGAAAGTACCCA
The DNA here is from genome assembly GCA_016271365.2 of Neoceratodus forsteri. Classification (NCBI taxonomy): domain Eukaryota; kingdom Metazoa; phylum Chordata; order Ceratodontiformes; family Ceratodontidae; genus Neoceratodus; species Neoceratodus forsteri. The sequence goes on along the minus strand of CM028135.1, from coordinate 1,023,113,209 downwards.
GACGCGGGATTGAAAGGAAGAATTCCTTGATGGAGCCGAGGTGCTCTTAGGTTGTTTAGGGAGCCACCAGAAAATGTTTCCATGAAGTATGGAAGGTGTCCAAGTGGCTGGCAAGGGAGCCGAGCCAGTGAAAACCCAGTACAGTGTACAAGTTTGGGCTGTGTAACCCAAAGCAGTGTGCAAGTCTGGGCTGTACGAACATACGAACATATGAAATTTGCCAGCAGATAAAGGCCTAGAGGTCTATCAAGTCTGCTTGAATGTGCAGCTAGCACCCCTTATTCTGCAACTGCCCCTCCCTTCCACCCTTCCCCTTCACTAACCCTCCCCCTTGTCCTGTCCGATCCCCTTTTGAAGCAGTCTGCTGTTCTACTGGATACCACTTCTGCAGGTAACGCATACCACCCAGCCACCACCCTCTCTGTAAAAAAGTGTCTCCTCATCTCCCTCCTGAACCTTCCTCCCTTCAGTCTCATATCATGGCCCCTGGTGGCCCTCCCCTCCCTTACTTTGAACAGTCCCTCTGTACCCGTCTTGTTTATTCCTTTCATGTATTTAAAGGTTTCAATCATGTCACCCCATCCCTCCTCTCCTCCAGTGAGTACATAGAAACATAGAATTTGACGGAAGATAAGGACCGCTTGGCCCACCCAGTCTGCCCATTTCCCTACCTGATGGATAAGCTGCAGATCCTAGTTAACCAGCAGCCTACTTCTTCCTACCCCCACCCCCTAGAACTGCCTTATGACTGTCCCATGCATGCTTGAATTCCACCACTGTTTGTGACTCCACAACCTCCTCTGGAAGGCCGTTCCATACATCCACCACCCTCTCTGTGAAAAAATACTTCCTTAAATTTCCTCTGATCTGCCACCCTTCTATCTTCAAATTGTGCCCCCTTGTTCTTGCACACCTCTTTTTTTGAAAGATGCTTCCCTCTTGGATTTTGTTGATTCCCTTGAGGTACTTGAAAGTTTCTATCATGTCCCCCCTCTCCCTCCTTTCCTCGAGGCTATACATATTAAGCTCCTTAAGTCTCTCTTCATATGTCTTCCGGTGCAGGCCCTGCACCGTTTTAGTTGCCCTCCTCTTGACAGCTTCCATCCTGTCTATGTCTTTGCGGAGATTGGGTCTCTGAGTACATGTTCAACTCCTTCAACCTCCTCTCGTATGATAAGTCCCCCAGCCCCTTGATCATCTTTGTCGCCCTGCACTGCACCCCCTCCAGTAACTTAATGTCCCTCTTCAGATACGGGCGCCAGTACTGCACGCAGTACTCCAGGTGTGGTCTAACTAATGACCTATACAGTGGCAGAATCACCTCCTCCTTCCTCGAGGATATATCCCTTTCAATACAACCCAGCATTTTGTTGGCCTTTGCAGCTGGCTGTGTGCCTAGTGGGTTCAGAGCCTGAGGGCTAAAGTGTTGAGGAAGTGTTCTGGTCTCTTTTAATCTGCATTACCAGGAGTGTAGCCCCGTTGGGGTCCATCTATGCTTTGTTTATTCTGTTTGGATGTGAATAAAAGCCACACTTTAGAATCCCACTTCTGATATTGGACATTACAGTTATTGCTTCCTGTGTTCGGAGTTACTTGGGTGCCCCTGTGCAGAGTAGCCAAACCTAGCCTTTGTGCTGAGTGACCTATTCCTCCCCGAACCCAGTCCACCTGGTATTGCTGTCAGATGGCAATGGCATACCGGCCCTGGGTTACACATATATGACAAAACGCAACAGATGGGCATTAGTCTGTTATGGTTACTTTAAATCCATCTCGGGATTCTTGTGATGACATAAAGTTCTCATGCTGCACTTTCAAGGTTTATGATGTCACAAGAATCTATGGATTTATAGCACCATTACAGATGGATGCCCATCTCTTATTCTATTTATAGTGATGCCCAACATCAGGTTTCCTCATGCCAGTAAATATCTTTAGTAAAGAACAGTTGAGAACAGCCAAAGCACTCACTTTGCTCATACCTGTCTTCTCGCAATGTGACAGCTGACTACTACAGTCAGCAGACTAAAGGGAGTTGGGAGCAAATATATGTGCAGCACTGTCTCTGTACAATGCCATCTGCCGACTAACAATTTTGAAGATAACCATGTACATTTTTAGCATTTAAGAATAGTCACACCAAGTACTGTACTACAACTAGTTGTGACTGTGGACAATATAATAGCAGTATCTGAATATTTCTATCCATGATTAAAGGGAGACTGTCATCCCTTTTTGTATCATATTATTTCTAGTTGAAAACCCACCTGTTATGATTGCTTATGTTCTCTAAAATTTGTTGATTTTGTTGGCAATATTACCTGTTTCTTTTCTTAGCAGAATTTAAATCATGGTAATGGTGTAATTATGCTGTACCTTGTTTTGCTTCAGATCCTTGATCAACTCATTGCATACTTCCTGAACATTATGAAGATTCCAAAACAGTGCAGTCACTCATGATGAAATAGTTTCCTCTATTCTCACTGCCTCATGAGTGGCTAGACTATGCTGGGGTGTTTCTATATCCAGGAAAGTGGGACTTGATCAAGGAATGTTAACAAACATGTCTTTGTGTGGCGACACCAATTTGGTTGGCAGTCTGTTGTTCAGTTTTAAAAAGCAAAAAAAAGGAATCAGACCCAGACAACCAGCTACATTTACAGTCTTTACAGATTGTAAGCAATCATAAAATGTGTATTTTAAGCTAGGAAGAATTTGATGCCAAAATGTGTTGACTGTGTTAATGCACCAGTTAAGGTTCAACTTAAAACAACAAAAGTAGGGAAATGTGGCATTAGGGTTTCCAACATTACCCCCAAACACACATACAAGCAGCTAAGGAAAAAAGACAACATATGCAACCACAGACAGCCATCATCGGGTAAGGCAATCAACATACAACTCTTTCCAGATGACACAAGAGTCATCCATTATCATGGTCTGGCATTTCTGTAGCCATGGCTACACATAAACATGTCAACACATACACATCCCCTTCAGGCTGCAGTTATGTTATGTAATATGTAACACTGTCACTGCATTATATATAATATACACAGTAATTTTCCTAATTGAGACATTAAACTGAGGTCCCTTCTGCCTGTTCTGGTGGTAGTTCAGATGGATGTTAAAGATCCCATGGCACTTCTCAAAAAGAGTAGGGGAGTTTTTATTGAAAACACATCAGGATACATCAGTGTACATAAAAAATATATCAAAGCAAAAGAAAGGCACAAAGGTGACATTATAAATTAATTCAGTAGATCATTCCATAAAATTTCCTTGACCTTTTATAAAATCAAATATAATATTGTGACAGCAGGAAATAATAAAAGATAAGTAAAAAATTGAAACAAACTATACATCATCCAAAACAAACCATATCCTATTTCGGTTTACATACATTACATTTTTTTTTACTTATATTTAATAAAAATATGTAATCCTTTCCACCACTGAAACACTTTCATGGAAGTATTAATTGCTTGGTCCTTCAAATAAACCAATCTCATTGCTTCCATTATTAATATATAACAAGTATCATAAGACATGAATTTTTGCTGCAAGACCCACTGACATCTGGCCTGCCAAATATAAAATTTTAAACAAAGAAAAAAAAACTATTAGTGCGCCCCAGTCATAAGAAGCAATAAGGTGTGGGAAAAACCCTAAAACCTAAGTCTGGTGATCTAACTTTAACAACCATTTAAAATTCCATTTTAGACTCAGAGAAGCCCAGAGACCTTTCACATAAGTACTATTAAACAGAAAATGGTCCATGGTTTCCTCTAAAGCATGGCACTGTAAATACGGGCAATACCTTTCACTCATCATCTTATGTTTAGCATTCTCTTTAATATTTAATCTGCCATAAACAGAAAGCCACAAAACTTCCTACATATGCTGAGGTACTCTGGGGTTATTTAACTGTTCGATAACAAACTCTTTAAGTGAGGGGGGACAATTTACAAATTCTGGCTCACCTGGGTTGATTTTTCCAAGAATAGTTTTATATAACTTAACCCCTATATTTTCTCTCACCAATGAGTGGGAAATAGACCATTTAAATAGCTTTTGAGCACAAGGTTTAAAAAGTAATGGAACATAAACACGATTTGGGAGCCTGGGAGGAAGGACATCCCAAATGTCAAAAAACACTTTTAAATTATTCATTTCCCACAAATGTTGTAAAGCCACTGAACTGAAGGGGTCAAAATTAAAATTCTGGGGAAAAAAATAAAGCATAAAAAAAAGATTAAAGGATCTACCATATCTAATCCTCCTTGGGTTATAGGCAAATAAGTAAAACAGCATTTGATGGGGTTAAGTGTACTACCCCACAACATAGAGACAAAGTAGGCATATAAGCAGGTCCCTAAGACCAAGAGGGGAAGGAATTCATAACAGCAAACAGTAACCTAGGTATAATAAATGTTTTATTATGTGAATCCTTTTAATTTTTAAATGTCTCCATCCTTTCCACCTCTGTACCTTCAATTCTACTTTCTTAAAACAATTTCCCAGTTCTCTAAAGAGAGATTCTGGGGCCCAAATAGTATACCCAATATTTTACAAGGTTTTGAAGAAACAATGATTCCAGAAACATTTATCTGGCTGCCTGTTCCCGTCCCTAATAAAAGGCCTTTGGATTTCTCTAAATTTATTATTATTTATTATTTATTATTATATCATCAGTTTACAGACCTATGAGTCATAGACTCATTTACAAAGGCACCTCATCAAGAGAATAATACATCACAGCAAACAAACAGTACAGTACATAATGCCTAGATTAAAAAAAACAACCAGTGTTACAGGCATTCACTAGTGGTACACGCTTGGTAATAGTTAGCTCACAGTAATCATAATATAGGTACACGAGTACCACGTCAGGTAGCAACCAGATATATTTTATTACATTAGTCAGCAGATGTTGCATGAGACCCCAGGTATATACAGCAAAAGTAGACAGGGCAGACCCAGCCATGGGGTGAAGGTAAGGGGCAGGTGGGGGATTATGTGAAGTTGCAGCAGTGAGTGCTTATTAGATGGCTTCTGAGAGAGACCTTGAAAGGACCAAGGTTAGTGGAGTCAGCTATATTGGCTGGGAGTGAATTGAACCAGGAGAGAGCCAGACAGCAAAAGGATCTCTGGGCCATAGAGGTCCTTACCCTGGGGACAATAAGGGAGGTTTTGACAGTGCTGTGGGTGGAGACTGAGGGGGAGGCACACTGCAGGGAGGTGGCTACCCCGGAGGGGAGAGCCCTAGTACAGTCTTTTTTACAAGAAGGCATGTTTGGAAGTGAAGTCTTTCTTCCAGGTTTAGCAAGTTGGTTGTGGAGTACAGCAGGCATATATGAGTGCGCCTAGGTGCTCCCAGCATTAGCCTGCAGGCCTTGTTTATAGAGAGCTGGATTCTTGCAAGTGCAGTGTTGTCGGCTGCAACATAGATGGGCAGCCCATAGTCAATTAGCGACAGGACAGAGGAGGTGATTGCCAATCTAAGGGTCTCTTGTGGTAGGCAGTCCCTATGGTGGTATAACAGTCCAATCCTGACATTGGTGGCAGCAGAAAGGGCAATTTAATTTAATTTAGAGTTAGAAACCTTCTCATAACCAAGACATTGTATCACAGCAGAAATTTGTTTTACATTAGAGAAGAAAACACAAATATCATCTGCATAGGCTTGAACTACCACAGTATCCCCTCTCTGATTTCCTGATATACCCGGGAGGGTTTTGGCGAAAGCTAAACTTCTGTGCAAAGGACCTAGAGAGAATGCGTACAGCAAGGGGTTTAAAGGGCAACCCTGTCTTACCCCAGATTTAACTAAAATGGGAAGGGTAGGCCTCCACTTAATAACAGGGTGAACTAATACAGACACATACATTTCCAATACTGTGTGGCCAAGTTCATATATAAAGTTATGGACTCTGGAATTCCACATAGTATTTCAAAGTTTTTGAGACCATATATTGATGGTCATTATTCTAGACATAGGTCAGACAGTAGGTTTCTTGAGATTCCTTTTATGAAATCTAAAAGTGGACAAAGATCCTTTGCTTATATTGCTCCATTCATATGGAATGAAATTCCTCAAGATATTAGGTGGTTGTGTTCTGTCAAAAGTTTGCCGATGCATTAAGGATGTATTTGAATCTCAATTTAATTGTAACTGTTTTTTATGAATTTTTTTTTATGAATTTTATACGTAACAAAGACATTTTTGTCTGCAATTTGCTGCATTGTATATGTATGTTTGATTATGTATTGTCTGTATGCAATATATGTGGGTCGCACCTGTAAAAGGAACTTGTTTCCAGTGTGCTTACCCGTTAAGCTAATAAACAAACAAACAACAAACAAGTTTGATCCACCTTACGAAACTCAGAGGTACCCCATAATGTTTTAGGACCATAAATAACAAAGACCTAAAAACCATATCAAAGGCTTTATTCTGATCCAAAGGTAAAATACAGCTCTGTGTTGGGTATCTATTTGCATATTCCATGACTTCCCTCATAATTATCAAAGCACTTTGAATTCTTCTAGTGGGGATCCCACAAAACTGTAAAGGGTATAACAAATCTCCAGACACCTCCCTTAGTCTATTATTAAGCACTTGAGATAATATTTTAAAATCAGAATTCAAAATTATAATGGGTCTCCAATTTATCAACTTGGATTTATACTCTTCCTTAAAGAGATAGACTAATAGTCCAAATGTGAAATTTAATGGCAAATAAGGGGCTTTCTGGAGATGCAAAAAAAAAACTTGTTCAAGACATATTGCCAAGATATTACTAAAACATTTGTAAAACTCAAAAGTCAAACCATCCTGTCCTGAGGATACACCTAATTTTAGTGAAAGTATGACTTTAATTATTTCAGAAGCCAATATAGGGTTAGCAAGTTTATGAAGTTCCATATGTGGGAGATATGTTATAATAATCTTTTGTAAAAAATCCATAATTTCCTTTTTCTGTGGAATATCCTGAATTTCTTCTTTTCTCACATGGTCCTGTATGATCTTATACATTCCTGCATAAGTATTTGTGAGTTCCACCTTATCATTTTGTAAGGCTTTCATACAGGAAGAAGTTTTCTTACTGACATGCTTTCATTTCTGATTTTATTTGGTCAATTTGTGAAGAAAAATCCTCTCTAGAGGTATTTGCTCTGGAGAGTAAACCCTGCAGTTTCCCTCTTAAAGTTAAATATTGAAAAAATGTTGTCTTAACCCTTTCTTTCCCATAATTTTGAAAGCATGTTTTAATATCTACTTTATTATCTTCCCACCATTCCCATAAGTCATCATATAAATCTGCTGCAGAGGTTCTTGCCCATAAAAATGTGATTATACTCTTCACTACCCATATGGGTCTTTTAATGAAGATGTGTTAAGTTTCCATCTATTCCCCTTAGCTTCTCCAGAAGAAGAGGAACCAAATCTTAAAGTGATCAGAAGGTGGTCAGAAAATTCACTCATAAGAGTTTTATGAATGGGGGAGGGGTAAATTGTTGGGGAAAAAAAAGGTAATCAATGGTCGACGTTAATTTCCCTTTCCTAAAAGTGTAAATTTGGCCTCCCTTCTGAAAATTCCTCCCACTTTTTAGGCCAGCCAAATTAATAATTCTCCCTAAAGTTGTAGAATCATAGTAAGTTTTCCTCCCAGGTTTACCTATACTAAAAGAAGGAAGCTAACAATTGAAATACACTCCCCTCCCCATTATAATATGGCTAGTGGTAGCTAAAAAGGTAAAATAGTGTTACAAAGGGTGACCATCCCTGCTTTGGTTTGGGGGCCATAAACAATTATAAACCTAAAATTAGCCTGATTCCAACTACCATCTATAACAGTAATCTCTCAGGAATTAAATCTATTAATTTCCCAAGGGTAAAGTTATAAGAGCCAAAAATAATTCTAATCCCATCAGCTCGGTCTTGTCCAAAAGACCAGCATGAAAGTTCCCAAATCCATTCAGCAGAAGAAAGATGCCACTGATCTATTGTGTATATCCATGTCTCCTGTAAAAAAATAAAAATCTAGATTTGCCTGGTGAAGAGATTGAAAAAGAGCAATTCTCTTAGATTTATTTAATAAACTGTTAAATTTAAGGACCCAATGCTTAAATTCACCAGAGGTTTTTACTAAGGGCATTTTTTCCTTCTTTTCTTTTTTTTTCATTTATAATCAGCTTGGGATGTTTTACTACTGGAAGATTGTGAGAGTCCTGCGATTCCTACATCCATATCAGAATCACCCCCCATGGTATCTAAAATGGCATAGGAATTGTCCATTTCAAAATTAAGGGCTTCATCAGGAGTTGGGGAGGTTTTGAACTCCTAGTCACCATTTTTTCCTTTGGGGTAGAGCCTAGAGTTTTTAACTGCTCTACCTCCTGGTAACACATCGGGTGGAAATCTATCGGATTAGATATGTCGGGAGTTACTTTCTCCATCTCTGCCGTTGGAGATAAGCCTGATTCTGAAGTAACATTTTTTTGTTATTTTTGGTTCCATAGAAAGGGGTGGGGAGGATTGGATCTCATATTTTTTTTTTATTTTTTGATAAAGCCTCATCTTGGGCTTTTTGTATTAATAGTTCAGGGCTAATGACTGAGGCCTTATTTTTGGCTGCGTAAGGACAATCTCTATATCCATGCCCAGACTCTTCACATAATTCACATTTCAGCATGTTAATACATTGAAAGCTACCATGCTATACCTCTCCACAAATCTCACAATGGGGGTTATCACATCAGCTAGATAGATGTGTTTGGGACCTGCTTTTGTAGCATGCCCAGGGCTGCCCTGCTTAAAAGCATACCCCCCTATCTCTCCCCAAAGTGAATGCATTTGGGATATATTCAATCTCATTGTTAGATTGCCTCAATTTAACCTTGTATTTCCAGCTTCCTGTCCAGAGGAATTCTGAGTCCAGCACTGCTTCTGGGGCACTCAGGAGATCACATTTCAGAGAAAGCCAAAAAGTGATATCCTCCACATGAACCCCTTCATTTTGAAACATTACTGTCACAAATTTAATTAAAGGTTGTGTTAGTGGAGTGACTAGAAAGGGACACCATAGAGGGGAAAACTTAAGCTAGTTATATCTCTACCAAAAAAGATCTAACAAAAACGGGGATCTAAAACTTATATCATGATTGTCTTACCCAGAAATGTTAATGAAAGTGAAAATGTCCTTTGGTGAAAAATTCAAGGATTCCTAAAGGAGATGTTTTCCCACATAAACTCGGTCTGGTCTCATGTCCAGGCCCCCTTTATACCGTATTCATACTGCGTTCCTCTGAGGAGCTGCTTCTTTCTTTTTTGAGAGAAAAGTTCAGAAAGAAGGGGTCTAGGCTGTGGAGGATCCTCAGGAAACTCTCCTGGATCCTTCCTTAGAGTTTTTTTTTATTTTCAGGGTCTGGGTCAGATGGTATGAGGTCCTTGTTAGAATCTACCTCCTGCTCAGAAGGGGTATGTAAAGTCTGACTGGTCAGGCCTGTAACATCAGGGGTCCACTCTAAGGGTTGTTGAGAAAGTGGAGAGGAGGGAGAAGACGAATCTGGGTCAGGGATCCATATTCCCGTTGGGCCCCTTTTCCATCCTGATTCTGACGGGGCTGTATCCAGTGACCAGATTTCAGCAGTGCCCTTTGTTATTGGAGGGATAGAAAAAACTGTCTGAATAAGGTCTGAAGTAGAGGGACTTTATACCTTATCAGAGGTTACTTTTAAATGATTTTCTTCCATTGGTAAAGGAGCTGTATTCAAGTTTCGGTTTGCAGATGTTAAGGCCGCCCTTTTGGTTTTAAAACCTTCAGAGGCTATCTTTACAGTCTGTCCTCTAGTTGGAAAAACAAAACTTGTTGCATGGTTTTGATTTAAAGGGTTCCGTTTGAAATACAGTATTATCCTTTGATATTTGTTTAATACTGCCCTGAACCCTTGCCTCAGTTTTTCCTGAAAAATGAGAGTCAATTGTAAAAAGCTTTTCTTGCCTGTCACTCCCCTTGTCTTGTCTCGTCATTTGTCGATATATTAGTTGAACTAGATTTCACAGAGCTTGAAATAGGCTTATCAGTAAAAATATAATGGTCCCGGATACCCTCCCTTTTCCCCTCACAAAAAGGCAGAGACCATTGTTTGTTGTTGTGCTCAGATTTGGCAATTAATTTATTTATATCCATAGTCCATATTCCATTTTATATTTCTTTATTATCCTATTTTTGTAAATTTCATTTCTTTCCATCCATATATCAATCTCTGATTATCCCTCCTCCAGGTGAAAACCTGGGTGCCTTCTTCTTCTCCTTTCCCGCTAGGTAACAGTGAAAACCGGAACCGCTTTCTTCTTCATCTTCTTCCTGTTGTTGTGTTATTCCTTTTTCTTCCCCTCCCCTCCTCCACCCCTCTTTTTCCCTCTGTCATCCACCTTTGGCAGTCCATGACCATATCCATAACCTTATTATCACCTGCCATCCACCTTTGGCAGTACAAACTGTCCACTGGACACGTCTGTCATCCACCTTGACAGACTCTAGAATACAGTCCCATCTTGACTGTCTTCCCTCTTGTTCTGCTTAGTGGGGGGTGGGAGGATCAAAACTCCAGCAAAAGTGGCTGAGGCCCCTTGTGCTGTCCCGTATGTACCTCCCTTTGCACCTCCCTTTCCTGTTACCTGACCATTGTTCTGGCCCTTAGCCCCACCCCTTCCTACCCCTCCCAGCATGAGCACAACTATTCCATGACAGTGGGAAGAGGTGCACCAGGACAACATGGTCTGCCCCTTAAAGGGCAAACTCCCTTGTCCCGGATTCCCCCCTCTTTCCCTCACAAAAAGACAGAGACCATTGTTTGTTGTTGTGCTCAGATTTGGCAATTAATTTATTTATATCCATATTCCATATTCCATTTTCCATTTCTTTATTATCCTAATTTTATAAATGTCATTTCTTTCCATCCATATATCAATCTCTGATTATCCCTCCCCCAGGTGAAAACCTGGGTGCCTACTTCTTCTCCTTTCCCGCTAGGTAACAGTGAAAACTGAGACCGCTTTCTTCTTCATCTTCTTCCTGTTGTTGTGTTATTCCTTTTTCTTCCCCTCCCCTCCTCCACCCCCCTTTTTCCCCACTAGCCAGTCTCCAGCTTGCATTGGATGGCTGGCTTCCCCCACACTTAGGGTATCACTCTCCCTTACCTCAGGGACAATCCTTTTTCCTCTTTTTTTTTTTATATTCCCCGCTTTTGCCTGTTTCCTCCATGTCTCTAAGAAACTCATTGTTTCTGTATTGAACATGTCTATGGCTAGATCCGACAGGTGCATACCATCTGACCTGTAGAAATCCTCCACCCATTCTTCTACCCCGCAGTATCACCTGTCCCCCCATCTGCCTTACTAATGTCCCCACCCTCCTATTCATCTTTCTCCTGGCCCTCTCCACCACCCTGTGTCTGTGCTCCTGCCTCCATACCCTCCTCGGTATCATGTCTGACCAGGCGAGGCAAACCTGAGGCCACCACTGTCGTATTGCCACCAGATCCCTTTTTATCTGTAGGTATGTGTTTACCCATGATCTGCCCGCCAGGTCGTTGCCCCCTAGATGTATGATAAATAGGTCTGGACTGGGCCGGCTATCCTTGAGCTCTTTCAAAGCAGGAAGCAGCTGTGCCCATCTCATCCCATACATGCCGTGCGAGACCAACCTACACTGTCTCATATCCTGGTACAGCTGCTTTCCCCCAGTCTTCTTCTCTGCTCTTTTATCAGCCCAATAAATATAGGAATGGCCGCAGATCCAGACTTCCATGCTCCTACCTTTACCTATGGGGTTCAAGGAAAATTAATTATTTTACACATACTCTTAGTGACAGTACCGTATTATTCCCCCCAACTCTTCCCCTTTTGCTCCCCCCCAACTCCCCCCCGACCCACAGTTCCCGCTAGGAGCACTTCCTTCAAAACACAAAATAATTTTTTTTTATGTCATTGCTCTAATGTATCTCTTATAACTGGCTGACCACCAGCGCCCTTTTCCCAAAATGTCCTGCACAGGTTCCCCTGCTGCTGCCCACTGTGAGGCAGCCCCATTCCGTAGGGAATGGCATGAGTAATTAGGTGGGTCCTCCCCCATGAATTGCATGCCCTTTTTAAGGAATGCTGTGACTTGATAGTCCCTTTTTCCGTCACCATGTACAAATAGCTTTCCTTTCCTGGTCCCCTGCTCTGCGGTGAAAGCCCACAGGACCTGCACTGGACATATTGCAACCTCTCCTTACCCCTTCAGTGTCAACGTGCAACCTTGTCCTCTTTGGTCTGTTTTTGACCTCCTGATCTTAATCCGTATCTCCTTCACCCCCCAACTTACATCGTCCCACTCCAAGCCTCCTTCCTTCTCCTCTTTCCATGGCCTACCACTTCACTCACTCTCATCACCCCTGAAAACATTATCACATAAATTGTGTGAAATAACTGGGCCTCAGCCTTTGATCTGCATATTACCGGGAGCACCTCCTTTAACCTTATTAGCCACCGCTCCCCTATTGGCCTTCTGTTATCTCCTGGCCCACATTTCAACCTGCTCCAACCCTGAATCATCCTCATGTCATGTCCTTCCATCCTTTTAGGCTGCAGATAACACTAATCCCTGCTAGATAAACCACCATTGTGGTGTGCGCTGTCCCTCTTCTGCCACTGTTCCACGGTGAACATACCCAACTGTTCCTCTGTGAGTGGCCACTTACCTCCATCTGGTGCTCAGCCCTGAATGTCTGAAACACCCGCCAGGCCCCATCGTAAGCCTTCAGAATCCAAGGTGCCCATGAGCTGTGAAACAGCAGTTCTGCTCCTTCTTGACAATGTCCCAGCTGTTCATTGGTATAGGTGTTTTTTGTTCCTCCGCTGCTGGCTCCAGCCTCCAGAAACGGTCCAGCTGCAGACAGGAAAGGCTGTCAGCCAGGGTATTGTGTACGCTTTCTATATGTTTTGCTCTGAATGACATGTTCAGCTGCAAAGCCCTTAAAACTAAATGTCTCAATACTTTCATGACCCTCTCTGACCTGGCTTCCCTGTTGTTTAGGACCTCTACCACTGATCTGTTATCACACCAGAAGGTCACTTTTGATCCCGTAATTCCTCCCTCCATACCAGGGAGCATGCCCAGATGGGCATGATCTCCAGCAATGTTATATCTCTTATTGTCCCATTCTTCACCCAGCTATCAGGCCATGGTTCTGTAAACCACCTGCCCCTTAGGTAACCCCCCATGCCAGAACCCCCCGGCCGCATCTGTGTAGAGATTGAGGTCTGTGTTGTACACCCACTCCGCTTGCCAGAATGAACAGCCGTTATACTCCCTAAGGAATTCCTCCCATATTTTAAAATCCTCCCTGACACCATTTGTCAGATCCACCCAGTGATGTGGTCTGGTAACCCCTGCTGCAGCCCTGGCTAACCTCTTTGTGAATGCCCTCCCTGGTCCAATGGCCATACAGGTGAAGTTTAGGTGCCCCAGTACTTGTTGCACTTGCTTTAGTTGTACCCTTCTCCTGCTGGTGTGTACATGTATTAAATCCTTCAGTTTCCTTACTTTCTTGTCCGGCAGCCTGGATATCTTGTTTGGGGCATCTATCTCAATCCCCAGGAAATCCATCACCCTGCTGGGCTCTTCTGTTTTTTCTGGTGCCAGTGGAACCCCTAGCTCCCTGCATAATTCCTGAAACTTGCCCAACATCATCTGCGTCTCCCTTCTCCCCCTCCCAATGAAGAGGAAGTCATCCAGATAATGAATTACCATTCTATAACCAGTTCTTTCCTGAAATATCCACTGCAAGCTTGTGCTGAATGCTTTGAATGTTGCACATGCTATGGAACATCCCATTGGCATGGCTTTGTCAAAATAATACTGCCCCCCCATCTTAAAACCTAATAGATCCCATTCTTCCCTACTAACTGGCAGCAGTCTGAAAGCGGATTCAATATCCGTCTTTGCCATCCATGCGTCCTCAGTAGCCCGGATTATCCTGACTGCGTCCTCTAATGTCACATATGTCGCCTTACTATGTTCCTTCTCAATGAAATCATTCACCGAATCCCCTTCTGGATAAGACAGGTGGTGAATCACCCTGTACTCCCCCTTTTATTTCTTAGGTACCAAACCCAGTGGTGAAATCTGCATGTCTCGCAATGGGGGGGTGGGTATCAAATGGGCCCTCTACCCTCCCCCCTGCCTTTTCTTTCTCTATCTTCTGTCTCAACATTTCTTCCTTTCCTTTAACCCACCCCAGGTTGCTCGCCTCCCTCGCTTGTCTGGGCCCCCCACACTGCAGTGAAAACCCCGTGCTAAAACCGTTTATAATCATGTTCCCCACTCTTTTGTTCAGATACCTGTCCAAACAGGTTGTCCATGTCTCTAAGTTGACAGGGGTTCTAGCTAACCCAAACTGCGCCCTGTCAGTCCACCCGTTACTTCTCTCCTTCCCCGCACTGCCCCATTGTGTAAGGTTCTTCTGGTCAGTGATTCTGAGCCTCTCTACTCATGTTCCCCTTGCCCCTCCCTACCTCCCCTGTTCCAGGAATGGCTCTAAACCCCTGCCCTTTCCAAAAGAACTGTTGACCTGACACTTGACCCCCATGTCCCTGTGCCCCTTGGCCCCAAGTCTTCTGCATCTGCTTGCCGAGTGTCTTCCCACACATTTTGCACAAGCATTCCGAAACCGACATTGAGGCCACGAGCAAAACACCTTGTTGTAAGCCCAGCAGCATCTCTGGGGTGTCACCCCTTTTTTCCCCCATTCCCCTTCCGGTGTGGACTGATCCATTACATAGTCTGTCCATAAGTCTATCTGCTTCGTGTCCCATCTTACATCCCCGAATGTTGCCATTCTTTGTCGAAAAAATTTGTCATAGTATAACCACCCCACCCCCCCCTTGCTTTTGCCCTCCTTATTATCAAGGAATAAGTGATGAGTGGGATGCCCAGCTCCGGTGTCTTTTCCAAGATGATGGCTGAGAAAGTGGCAAAACCTACGAACCACCCATCCCAAGTCTTCCCTTTCGTGAACTTGTCCTCCCCCTTCTTTCCTAAAAGTACTACTGCCGCTGCCATTTCACTCTTACCTATGCTCTCAGCTTCCTCATACTTTGCTGCCGCTTCCCAGCTCACCATGGCGAATATATCTACATACTCCCCTTTCCATATTTTTTCCTTTGTGGCCAGTGGAACATGCTCAACTATCCTCATCCCGGGCGTACCTATCTCCCTTGTACCTTTTCCTTCTTTCTCTGTACTCCCTCTGTTTTCTCCCAGCACCTATTTCTCTGTCCTAATCTCTGCCAGAGCTGATTCCATCTGCCCTAAACCTCCCGCACCCAGCGCTGACACAATTTTTCCTATATATTCTTTTATACTGTCCCCCACTGCACTGGGTGAATTACCTGTAACCTTGTCTGGGCCATGCTGCCTGGCGTCTTCCAAGTGGCCCCTTTTTTCTCCCTGTGATTGAGGAGGGGGTGGACTACTAGGGTTTGTGGAGGGAACGCTACATTCTGGGGATCTGGTCCGCGTTCACCAAAGGAGATCCCACCCTGCTCGGGGGAGGTACTGGCATTGCCGCATCTATAGGTTGCGGAGGTACTGGATCCGCACTCTGGCAGGTACCACTACCAGCGGTGGTACCCTAGTGGGGCTGCTTGACCCTTCGGCTGATCGCTTCCCTCTGCCCCTTTTGTCAGGT
Source organism: Neoceratodus forsteri (assembly GCA_016271365.2). Classification (NCBI taxonomy): domain Eukaryota; kingdom Metazoa; phylum Chordata; order Ceratodontiformes; family Ceratodontidae; genus Neoceratodus; species Neoceratodus forsteri. The sequence continues at coordinate 1,023,097,465 of CM028135.1, read as the reverse complement.
CCCACTTTCCTTTTCTCCCCGGGTATCCCTGGTTCCTCCCCTTCGACCAGTTCCCACATTCTGTTGGCTTTTTCTGCCAATTCAATTATAGCCCTGTAGGCGTCTTCCTTCGATGGCTTGCTTTTCTTTGGCACCATATCCTTCGCTCCTTTTCTCTGTGAAGACAACTACGGGAAGAGAACAAGATTCATTATATACCTGTATTATTATTTAAAGGAAATTTTTATTATTATTTATTTTATTTGTTTTGCCATGCCCCAACATGCCCGGTTGCGCTCCCCTTTTACAGGCCTCCTTCCTGCTTCGCTTCGCCCCTTAGCATCCATGTGCCTCCCCCTTTCACCCGGTATTCATGAGCAACCAAGGTTATTGCCTGTTTTTTTTTTGGACTCCAACTTCCAATGGGCATGTGTGCCACACCACGTGGCCACTCGTTGCCCCCCTCTGCGCCCCTCCACTGACACCATTTTAGTAGCCCCACCCTATTCCCTTGACCCCTTATTATGTTCAAACCTCCCTCCCTCTTTTTTTTTGTGTGCCCCCCCTTTCCTTTCCTTATCTCTCCCTTATGGGTGATGCCAGGATCCCCTACTGCTTTTCTTTTCTCCCCGGGCTATGCATACAGTTGCTCCTTGAGGGGGTTTACTCTCTCCATAACCATAAACCACCAAAAACCACAGCACCAACAACTGGGGACTGCCGCGAGGCTCCCTTGAGGTAGGGGAGTGTAGGTTTTTCCTTCAGACCGATTGGCCTGCGTGCGCCTCCACGTTCTCCCTGCCCATTGCTAGCCAGCTCCACTAGTACAACCCACCCACCCCCTTGCCTTTTTCCCTCTTCTACCCCCGCTGCTCGTGTCCTTCCCCTCCACTGTTCTCGCCACCATTGCACGGCATGTGACATCACACCACGCGGTCGCCGTGGCGTGCTCCGCTCCCCTTGCTATAGGGCCTCTCCCCTGGCCCCTTCTTGATCTGCTTCCCTCATGGGTCTTCTCCAAACCCCCAAGAGTCCATTAAGTCAGTGGCCAATGCCCCACAGCCCCTTCCCTGAACTCTGTCTCGATGCCCTGCTCCCCTGGCCCCTTCTGCTAAAAACACCACATAAAAACATCCCTTAAGGAAAGATTTGGCCTTCCTAGGCCTGTAGTGCTGCAACCCCCAGGTCCTCATGCAGTAAGATGGTGAAAAACAGGCTGGGCCTTGTCGCGACTACCACGTGGCGTGTGACATCACGCCGCGTGGTTGCTCGTTCGTGCTCCTGCTCCTTCTCGCCCCCCCTTCTCTGCTTTCAAGGGCTCTTCCAGGCCTCCCTAAAACTAAACTGGCTTCAGCACCAATTGCTTCTCCACCTAGCAGCTTGCGTTATCTAATGCAACTAAAACATCTCTACACCAAGATACAATTTCCTGCCTCATAAGCCAACATGCCTGCCAAGTCTCTCTTGAAACACATGCTAATCATTGCTCCTCAAACCAAAAAAGTTGGTGAATTGTACCATTATAACAGCCATCAACACATCAGCTCCCCCTTTTCTTACTCTTTTTTTTAAAAAGCATCCTATTACTATTACACACCTTTCTCTGTCTTTCATACCTTACGTCACTGTGCCCCAACTATATTTCTAAATCCATTATATATCCTCTTTATTATTATATATTCCATATATATTTATATATATATTTTTTTTTAAAACAATTACATTTTAGTCCTCCACCAGTTCAGTCATTTGCTTCCTTACCTTTTTCCTTCAGGTGAACCAACCTCAATTAATTATGCCAATCTGATGTGCTGCAGTTGTTTGTAGATCAAAAACTCCAGCAAAAAGTGGCTGAGGACCTCTTGTGCTGTCCCTTATGTACCTCCCTTTGCCCCTCCCTTTCTTGTTACCTGACCATTGTTCTGGCCCTTAGCCACACTCCTTCCTCCCCCTCCCATCCCGAGCACAACCATTCCATGACAGAGGGAAGGGGTGCACCAGGACAACATGGTCTGCCCCTTAAAGGCCAACTCCATTAGTTCCAGTCGTATCCTCCTCGAGATTTACCACATGTAAAGGAAACAGCTTCAGTCACTCGCTACTCTTTGTGATTTTACTGCCTGCCATCTCCTTCTGTTTTACAGTTTGAGTTCCAGTGAACATTTGACAAGGGAGATGCTTTGAAGCCTGGGCGGTGCCATCCTTTGATGCTTCTGTGTCACAGGTTTTGACAGTGCTGTCAGATAAGCCAGTGTCTGCTTTTTCACAAACATCCTTATCAGTTACTACATTTAGCTTTTCTGTCTCATTTTTAAGTCTCTCCAAAGTGAGCATGGGGCTCACGTTTGGATTAGAAAATGAATTTCCACTTATCTGTTGTTCGTCTGGCAAGGCCTGTTGAACTCTTTCCTCCGGTATCTTTTTGGATGAAAAATGTCCTAGTCCTGCTTTCTCACGTAGAGTAAACTCCATATCCTCTTCATTTCTGCATGATTCCATAAAAGCCTCTTGGATTTCAAGCACAGGGGAAGAAGCCCTATCCCCTGTCTCACAGACGTCCATACCATCCACCAGCTCCGCCGAGGGCCATTTCAAAATGGCCAACAGCTTCCCCTACTGACAATCAGTAGGGGAATTTCCCCAGTGACCTGGCCAAATTTCCCCCTCCCCTTTCACTAAAAATATCACCAACAACTTAATCTGGTTCAAGGTCAGTTGGCATTCATCTGTATCCCCCTTCCCCCAGGCTGTGCCTGAAAATAGGCAAGAATTTATCCAGTGCACTTACCCGGTCAACAAAAACTAAATAAAATAAATAATGTTTAAATTGTTTTATTTTAATTTAAATGTAATCATGAATGTGTTGTATGTAATATGACCCTAATTGCATGCAAACAGTCATAATTTGTTTTCTTTTGGCTTTTGCATGGAATGTTGCATATTAATGATATTACTAGGAAATGGCAAGAAATGGTAGTGGTGTACCTTAAAATAATGGTCATTTAGAGCACTGCAGCTGGATAAGAATGCCATACACATGTCCTTCATATTTTTGTTTGGTACAAACATTATGCATAATTATGATTATATTGCAATTTCAATTTTGACAAATCATAGGAATTATATTAGTCTGTTAACAAATAGCTATGAGTAACATCACTACATTGGGGTCAAACGTTCATGCAAATGTCTGTATTTGTTTTTATATTGTGTGGACAGTTGTCAATAAATGGAATGAAATGCTAATAGGGGGATGAAAAGAATCAATTATACTAATCACATTATTTGGAACAGGATTTCATAAATTGTTTTTAACATTTATTTGTTATGTTTTTTGCATTTAATCATGACCACATAGCAGTTGCTATAGTAAGGAAGTGGCACAAAAAAATATATTTCTGTGTTCCGAATTAAACCATGTTAACATTACTGTTCCTGGATCATAATTGCCTGCAAATGTTCAATTTGTTTGGGTTGACTTTTTCATTGAATATTGATTGTATGGTACTGTCAGTAATAGACAATGGTAGAAGCTGTGGCAGTGCACATAGAAATACTGCTTTTTAGCACTACTGCACTGAGATCAGATTTTCATGCAAATATCCAAATTGTTGTCCAGCTACAAAATTAAAACATAATCTTGATTACATAGCAATGTCAATACAGTCCAAGCTGCTTATAACAGGCACATACGAATATACAAAAAAATGCCAGCATATACGGGCCTATAGGTCTATCAAGTCTACTCACGTGTGCATCTATCCGAGTTTACTTCTTAGCTGCCCCCTCCCATTCCACCTTAAAGCTATTCACCAATTTCACTGACATCACCACTTTGGGAAGTGTGTTCCACCCTGCCATCACCCTCTCTGTGAAGTAATGTTTTCTCAACTCGATCTTGAATTTGCCCCCCTCCAGTCTCAGACTATGCCCCCTCTCTCCCTTTAATCTAAACTTCTCCTCTGTGCTGACCCTGTTTATGCCCTTCATATACTTGAAGGTCTTGATCATATCCCCTCTATCTCTCCTTTCTTCCAGGGAGTACATATTGAGCTTTCCCAGTCTTTCCTCATAGGGTTTCTCCTCCATCCCTGTTATCATCCTGGTTGCTCTGTATTGGACTTCCTCCAGCAGTCTAATATCCTTCTTTAGGAAGGGACACCAGAACTGCACAAAGTACTCCAGGTTTGGTCTGACCAAAGACCTGTACAGTGGCAGGATGACCTCTCTCCTCTCTGAGGTGATTCTGCTGGCAATACACCCCAGCATCCTGTTAGCTTTAGCTGCTGCTTTCCTGCACTGTGCTGAATGATTCATTTGCCCTGTTATGAGTACCCCAAGGTCCTTCTCCTCCTCTGTAGTGCCCAACTGTATCCCAACCATACTGTATCTAAACTTACAGTTCCTGACTCCCAAGTGCATAACTTTGCACTTCTTTGCATGGAAACACAGCGGCCATGTATCTGACCATTGTATGAGTCTGTCCCAGTCTTCCTGCAGTCCTAGCCAGCCCTCTGTGTTGTCCACCACTGCACCTATCTTTGTGTCATCTGCAAACAGCCTGATCTTATTGTTGACCCCATCTGATATGTCAGCAATGAATATGACAAACAACAATGTCCCCAGTACCGAGCTCTGCAGAATCCGCTCGCCCCGGCCCTTCGTGATGAGACACCCCCCTGTACGACAACTCTCTGCTGCCTATCACTCAGCCAGTTTTTAATCCACTACACTAACCTGTCTCCCATCCCCAGGTTCCTCACCTTGCCTATCAACCTCCCATGCAGCACTGAATCAAAGGTCTTCCTGAAGTCCAAGTACATGACATCCACTGCTTAACCCTTGTCTAGTGCTCTTGTTACACAGTCATAGAAGTCGACCATGTTTGTCTGACATGATCTTCCAGAGACAAATCCATACTGTCTGTTGTCCTGAAAACCATTCTCCTCCAAGAACGCTACAATCCTCTCCTTGATGATGGAATCCATGAGCTTCTCCACGATGGAGGTTAGGCTGACTGGCCTATAATTCCCTGGTTCATCCTTGGGCCCGCTTTTATGGATGGACACCACACATGCCATCCTCCAGTCCTGGGGGACATCCAGTATGCAGGGAGGTGTTGAATAGATTTGGCAGAGGTCCTGCCAGAACTTCTGCTATCTCTTTTAGCACTCTGGGGTGTATGTCATCTAGACCTGGTGCCTCATCCTCTCTCAGGGCTTTCAGACCTTGCAATACCCTGCTCACCCCCTCTATGCTCTCCACTCCTCGTACGCTCTCTGTTACCCTCCTCTGAGGGACTGGTCCCATTTTTATGTTGATTGCGAGCATGCGCAAGAAACATATTGCAGCAGCTTTCTCCACAAGCAGGCTGTGGAGGCACGGCACTGTTGTTGTCAATGCCCCCACAGCCTTTAAAGGCTTGTCCAGTGACCCCCAATGCCATGGCATGCTGCTGCTGACACAAGTTCAGCCAGCATGCCACCAACTTGTAAAAATTTAGTCGCTGCAATCAGGGGCCACCTTGTCATTGCAGCATAAGCCATTTTCTGTAATGAGGCAGCGATCCATCATTGCAGGGAGGGATCTTGACACACTGATATTGTTTGTGAACAAAGTGGTGTTTTGCTGCCGTGTTCGCAAACAATATTAACCCACCCCACCGTGTTTATTTGCCAATGAGAGCCCCAATCCCCATTGGCTTCAGTGCCCCAATGTTTCTGTTGCCAACGGGGCAGCCCACTCCCCAGCAGCATTATGTAAAACCTCCCCCGCTTATACTGTCTGCTGACAGGGTTCCCAGTCTCCGTTGGCATAATGTCACTCCTCCCTTTTGTTGTGTGCCGATGGGGGTGACCAATCCCCCATCAGCTACAGCTTGCCCCCCGTAAAAGAAAGACTTTGGTGGCACGCTGGGAGCCCACCCCAGCGTGCCACATGTCCCTGTAAAATAAAAATGGTCCCATGATGTCTTTTGTTTCTTTTTACCTGTAAAAAAGAAAACTGTCCCACGGCAGTCTCCCTACCCCCCATCACAACCTGCACCCACCCACTGTGCACCCTGCCTCCTCACACCCTCCCTCACCCCATACTTACCTCTGGAGTGTAGTGCGACGATTTTCGGTGGACCAGGAATATGTCTGCACTCTTCAAAGACGACGGCTAACTGAGGAAATGCTGGTAAGCTGTATAATGGAATAAATGTTTTTTTTCCAACTTTATTGCATATCTCAGTCATTTTTGGAATTTTGGCACCAAATTTTCAACGTGGGGTTTTTGGGACCCCTCCTCATGAATTCTGGAACTGTCATGGCATTAATAGGCCCCAAAAGGTGATTTTGCGGTCACTGTGCGGAATCACCTTTCGGGGCTGATTAACGAAATAACAGTGCCAGTGTTCATGAGGTGGGCTTTTAAAAAAGTCTACATTGCAAATTTGGTGGAAAAAATCCAAAAAATGACTGTTTTATGAGTGTGCTTTGCGCAGTTGCTATGCACACTCGTAACTTTGCGAATTTGCAATATTTTAATGTCAGATTTTCAACATTGGCATTTTTTCACACCTCCTTGTAAACAGTACAGCTGTCATTGTTCACATCCTGACCAAAATGTGTTTTTGCAGTTCTGGCACAGAATAGCGTGGTCGCTGTGGGAAATTAGCGACTGGGAAAGATTAAGAAAATGACAGTGACACTGTTTATGAGTAGAGGTCCTAAAATGCCTATATTGAAAATGTGGTGATGATACTCCATAAAATGACTGTGTTATGAGCGTGCATTGCACAGTTTGTACGCACGCTCGTAACTTTGCGAATTTGTAATATTTTCACTCCTGATTTTCAACATTGCCATTTTCCCACATCTACTTGTGAACAGTACAGCTGTCATTTTTCCCATCCTAGCCGAAATGTGTTTTCACACTTCCGGCGCAGAATAGGGCGGTTGCTGTGGGAAATCACTGTTCGGGACAGATTAAGAAAATGATAGTGATACTGTTCATGAGCAGAGGTCCTAAAATGCCTATGTTGAAAATCTGTGATGATAGCCCATCAAATGACTGTGTTACAAGTGTGCATTGTGCACTTTCCACGTACCCTTGTAACTTCGCAGATTTGTAATATTGTCATGCCAGATTTTCAACAGTGGCATTTTTCACACCTCCTTATGAACAGTACAGCTGTCATTTTTCACATCCTGGCTAAAATATGTTTTTGCACTCCTGTCAGAGAATAGCACGGTCGCTGTGGGAAATCAGTGTTTGGGACTGATTAAGATCGAGCGAGTGAGAGGGGGGAGTGACTGAGCTCAACTGAGCTCTGTCTGGACTGCTGTGGATTTGTTTGTGGGCAGAAAAAGGCCCCAATACAAGAGCCCAGTACAAAAGGGCAGCCTGCAGCACTGGGAAAAACAGAACGAGAGAGCAAGTGAGGGAGAGGGAGTAAGCGAACTCAGCGGAGCGCTGTCAGGACTGCTGCAGATTTCTTTGTGGGCAGAAAAAGGCATCAATGCAGGCAGGGGCCCAGTACAAAAGGCCAGCCTGCAGCAGTGGGAGAAACAGTATGAGTGAGTGAGACAGGGAGACTGAGTGAGCTCACCGGAGCTCTCTCAGGACTGCTGCAGATTTCGTTGTGTGCAGAAAAAGGCGCCAATGCAGGCAGGAGCCCCACACAAAAGGTCAGCTTGCAGGGCCAGGACAAACAGAATGAGTGCATGAGAGAGAGAGAGAGACTGAGCAACCTGAATGGAGCTCTGTCAGGACAGCTGTGAATTTCTTTGTGGACAGACAAAGGTGCCAATGCAGCCAGGAGCCCCGTACAAAAGTGCAGCCTGCAGCACCAAGAGAAAGAGAATGAGCGAGTGACAGAGCGGTAGTGAGCGAGCTCAATGGAGCTCTATTGTGACTGCTGCGGATTTCTTTGTGGGCAGAAAAATGCGGCAATGCAGGCAGGAGCCCAGTACAAAAGGTCAGCTTGCAGCACTGGCAGAAACGGAATGAGTGAGTGAGAGAGGGGGAGTGAGCGAGCTCAACAGAGCTGTGTCGGGACTGCTTCAGATTTCTTTGTAGCCAGAAAAAGCCGCCAACGCAGGCAGGATCCCAGTACAAAAGGGCAGCCTGCAGCGGCTGGAGACACAGAACGAGCGAGTGAGGGAGAGGGAGTGAGTGAGCTCAACGGAGCTCTGTTGGGATTGCTGCAGATTTGTTTGTGGGCAGAAAAGGGCAGCAATGCACGCAGGGCCCCTGTGCAAAAGGGCAGCCTGCAGCGGCGGGAAAACCAGAATGAGTGAGTGAGAGAGGGGGAATGAGTGAGCTCAACAGAGCTCTATTGTAACTGCTGCAAATTTATTTGTGGGCAGAAGAAGGTGGCCATGCAGGCAGGAGCCCAGTAGAAAAGGGCAGCCTGCAGCGCTGGCAGAAACTGAATGAGGGAGTGAGAGGAGGGGAGTGAGCGAGCTCTAAGAAACTTTGTCGGGACTGCTGCAGATTTCTTTGTGGGCAGAAAAATGTGCCAACAGAGGCAGAAGCCCAGTACAAAAGGGCAGCCTGCAGTGCCAGGAGAAATAGAATGAGTGAGACAGGGGGAGTGAGCGACCTCAACCGAGCTCTGTCGGGACAGCTGTGGATTTCTTTTTTGGGCAGAAAAAGGTGCCAACACACAGGAGCTCAGTACAAAAGGGCAGCTGGCAGCACCAGGAGAAACACAATGAGCGAGTGAGACAGGGGGAGTGAGCGAGCTCAACGGAGCTCTATCATGACTGCTGCAGATTTCTTTGTTGGCAGAAAAAGGCGGGAATGCAGGCAGGAGCCCAGCACAAAATGCCAGCCTGTAGCACCGGCAGAAACAGAACGAGTGAGTGAGAGAGGTGGAGTGAGTAGGTTCAACAGACCTGTGTCAGGACTGCTGCAGATTTCTTTGTGGGCAGAAAAAGCCACCAACAGAGGCAGGAGCCCAGTGCAAAACAGTAGCCTTCAGCGCCAGGAGAAACAGAATGAGCGAGTGAGAGAGGGGGAGTGAGCCACCTCAATGGAGCTCTGTCGGGACAGCTGTGGATTTCTTATTGGGCAGAAAAAGCTGCCAACACAAGCAGGAGCCCAGTACAAAAGAGCAGCCTGCAGCACCAGGAGAAACAGACTGAGCGAGTGACAGAGGGGCAGTGAGCGAGCTTAACAGACCAACACAATCAACATTCGGCATTGACAAATGCTTGTTTTCTCTGGTGAACACAGAACAGAAGTACTCACTGAGTGCTTCTGCCTGTCCCCTTTTCAGCCCACCTCCCCCCTTCTACCTTTATTCCAACAAACTGATCCTTGCATTTTCTTCTCTTCCTTATGTAATGGAAGAAATCTTTCTCCCCTTCTGCTATCCCCTGTGCCAGCCTAAGTTCTTTTGCTGCATTGACTGCCCTGACTATTCTGCTTACCTCCCTCAATTTCTTAATGTATTCCTCCCTATCCTCCTCCCATTGGGTTCTCATGTATCTCTGGAAGGTGGATCTTTTTTCTTGATCTTCCCAAGCACCTCCCTGGATAACCAGCTTGGCCTCCTGGACCTGGACTTTTTCCCCTGGAGCTTTGAACAGGAGTGCATGGTCTCAGTTAGGTCAGACTTGATGATGTCCCACGTCTGGTTGGAATCCATACGTTGTTGGATTCAGGCAAGGTGAACTCCCAATATGACCCTCATCCTCCCGAAGTCTGTCTGCCTGAAGTCAATCACCCTTGTCCTTGTACTGGCTGTCTCCCTACTCATATTAAGGGAGAACCACATTGTGTAGTGGTCGCTCCCTGCCAGGGGGTCCTCCCCTCTTACCTCCTTCACTCCCTCACTGTTTGAGAGCATCAAGTATATAGTATGTTCCCCTACTGGTAGGCTCCCCCACTAATTGTGCTAGGAAGCTGTCCTGAAAGGCATCCAGGATGACCTATTCTCTGGCACTTTTGGTAGCTGGGGTACTCCAGTCCATCCCTGGCATGTTGAAGTCCCCGACTATCACTGTGTGCCCTTTTCTGCAGACTTTACTTATCTGTTCGCATAGCTCTTTATCTCTTCACTTTGGAATGGTGGCCTATACACCACTCTGAGCCTTGTCCTCCTTCCCTTTGGGTCATGTATCTGTACCAATAAGGACTGCACCCTACCCCCCTCTCCCTCTTCCCTGCTACAGGAAATTCCCTCTCTTATGTAAATAGCCACACCTCCCCCTTCCCAGTTTTTCTATCCCTCCAGAACAACTTGTATCCTGTGACTAGTGTTGCTCGGATATTGCTTTTGTGGATCCAACCACTATCTGTCAGATAGTACTGGTATCCTGATTTTCGATCCTATCAGATATCCTGCCAAAGACAGATGCAGGATCCAGGGTCAGCTAGTGATGGATCCTTGTTAGGATCCAGGTATCCTGGTTAGGATCTATGTGTCCTAGGGCAAATAGTTAGGATCCTGGGCCAGATAGTGATGGATCCTGGTTAAGATCCAGCTATCCTAGTTAGTATCCATGGATCCTAGGGCAGATAGGTAGGATCCAGCGCCAGATAGTGATTGATCCTGGTTAGGATCTGATGGCCGGATCCACAGGCAGATAGTGGAAGTATCTAGCAGATCCACTATCCTGCCACAAAGGGCATGCATCTGTGGATCCGGATTTGTCCAGATCCATCTGAGCAACACTACCTGGAACCACTAGGTTCCAATCTTGGTATTAGGTAGCCCATGTCTCAGAGATGGCATTTATGTCCACCTCTTCTTCTGCCATCAGTGCCTGCAGGTCAACAGTTTTGTTTCTCAAGCTTCTTGCATTTGTGGAGACCACCCTCTAGTTTGTCCCTCCCCCATCTCTGCCTATCTCTTGTCCCCTCCTGCCACACTCCCACTTTGGATTCTTGATCTTCCCTTCCCTACTGGCTTGGGGGGAGGCCTGGCAGCATCCCTTTCCTGGAGACGTAGCTCATCATCCAGCCTACTGCCTCCCCCCCACCTAGTTTAATAGTATCTGGGTTGCTATGTATTCCCCCAGTCTCTGATTCAAGACTGCAGTGCCTTCCCTACTCAGGTGGAGCTGGTCTGGGGTGTAGAGATCCTTATCCTGCCATGTATCACCCCACTCCCCCATCGACCCATACCCCTATTACTGAAACCATTGCCCTAACCAGATGTTGAACTCTTCTATCCTCTGTTTCCAGACTGTGTTTGCCCTAGGTACTTGTAACACTTCTGAAAAGGTGACTGAGCTCCCTGCCAGCTCGCATAGTCTACCCACCTCCCTAAACCTTTCTTGGACCTCTGTGACTGTGCCCTCTGCCTGGTCATTTGAGCCCAGGTGCACTACAATATGAGATTTGTCCTGTCCCTTCCCCACAACCTTAGGCTGAAATTGTCCCACTCTCCCTGCTGTAATGCTAAGCATGCACTCCACTCATATAAATCTTCTCCTGGTATTCTTGCCTCCCCATTTCACACCTTTCAGAGTTCAGTCCCCTATGACTATGACTGCCCCCCCTTTGCTCCCCCCTTGCCTGTTTCCCTGTCTCCTGGTCACAGTCTTGTCTATTGTGATCATTGTCCCTGCTCTTTTTACCTCCCGCCCCTCTCATATCTTACTTTGGTCCCTCCCTTGCTCCTCCATCAACTTCCTTCCCACATCTCCCCCAGTTGGCCTCACGCCCTCTCTTCTCAGCCCATATTTCCTATGATCCACCTCCTCTTCTCACTCTGCTTGCCAACCTTAACACCCCCTTCTCCCCTCCTGCTTGTCCTCCTGCTCCCTCTCCTCCTCCTCCCCTCTGCCTGATTTTGCCTCTTCACCCCTCCCCCACACTTGTTCACCCCTACCCCTGCTTGCCCCTTCCTCTACTCTACTCATCCTAATTGCTGCACCCCTTAACATCCTTGTCTCCCCCCTTCGTGTCGTCCCCCCCACCTAGAAGTTCCATTGTCTCCTTTATCCTGCTCCTCCCCTATCCCCTCCCTGTGCTCCTCTGGCCCCTGTCCCTTTAGGTTCTCCAACACTGAGAATATTTTTATAGCTATATATGGTCCTGTCTTGATCAACCCCTGGTGTTCTATTTGTAGCCTTACTTTCCCATCTTCCCCTTGGCTTTGTCACCCCTTTGCTGTTGACCATCGTCCACGTCCCCCACTCTTGTTCCCCTAGTTCTGGCTTGAATGGTAGTCTTTGCTTCATTAGTGCTCCCCTGTCACCCCCCAGCCTGGCCTCTAGGCTGTCTGTGTAGAGTCTTTAGCTCCCTTTCATGAGACAGCCCCCACAGGGCCCTCTCTCCTCTTGCCCATAGCTCATTGCTCAGCCATACAATTTTGTCCCAAAGCTACCCAAGCTGTCTACACACTAAGCATCCCCCAGCTCTTCGTGCAATCCTCAGGAGTATGGCTGCTCCACAGGTATTGCATTCAACTGTCCTCCCACTTTCCCTTCTTGCTCCTCTTCCTTGGTCCTGTCATCTCCATCCACCTGACCCTTCCATTTCCCAGGCCCCCTATCAGTACCCTTTTCTAATTTAAATGAGAGAACGTTTCCCACTCCTGTCTCTATGACTATCAGTCCCCTGTGCAGCTGCCAGCTACTATGCCCAGATGTGTGATTACCTGAGGCATGTCCTACACAGTATAAGGCTGGACTAACCTGGGGAGGTTGGGGTTTGGGCCTCACACTCTTGAGAGACAATCGGTCCTCAGCTCCCCCAACACCCTGATGAGCTCTTCTGATCCAACTCTCACCCGTAGGCCACACGCAGCTGGCCAATGTGAGAAAAGACAGTTTTAGAAAAAAAAAGAAAAAAAAAAGAAACAAAGCACAACTACAAGACAAAAACGTCAACAAGCACAACCCTAGACAAAGGATAAAGCATACCTCTGATCGGGTCCTCCACACACGTAATTCCTTCCTCTGGTGGTTCCCCCTCAGGAGCTGCTCTCCTTGCCAGCAGCCAGATCAGCTCTAGTCCCTGGCACCTCCTCTCCTGCTTCCAATTCTGTACAGTCAGCCCCCAAACCTAGATTTTATCATGCGTTCCCCCACTGAGGATTCGCCACACCGGACGCTACTTCCTTCACCCTCTCCCGCTCACTCTGCTCCGGTGCTTTTTTGTGCAAATCTGTGTAAGCAGATTCTGCCTGTTATAGCAAGTGGGCACTGTAACCAAAGGCAAAGGTTTGTAGTAAAATAACACATTACATACAGTGCTGTACTGGATTGCAGGTTCAATATGGTTCTCCTTAACTGCTGTAGTACTGTACAGCAACAGTAAATCAGCTTTAAACCGCATGATACAAGTCCTGATAAAATCTGCTACAGCTGTAAATACTGTACTGTCAGTATGCAAGATGCGATTCAAGATGAAAGATGCGATTCACTCTGAACGGTGGCTCTTTATCCAACCCTCCCCTGCCAAACACTCATCCATAGTTTGGACCCTACATTTATGGAGTGAGCAGTGAGGTAGGGTACAGTACAAGACAGGATTTAGCTTGGAGTGTTAATTAGCCATATTCTCACACCAGATCACTGCTGGGGTTTAGTTTAAGCTGTACTGCAGCCTTAAATGCCGTGATTAGCCACGCGATCTGCAGCTTAAAAAGTGCTATGAACACCAGACGCACGAGGTGTTAATTGGGATGCAGGGGTGTTAATTAGCCCTATTCTCACACCAGATCACTGCCAACTGCCTGAAATAGCAGGTGATAATAAGTCGCTATAACCATAGGTTTTAAACAGTACACCTATGGGAGTGGCAAATGGCAAATGGAAATTGCCTGCAATAACCGACTGCCTGTGATATTCGAGGGTGGTATAAGTGGAGTGGACTGTAGTAACACATCATTGTCAGTGATAATACTGTGGTTGCAAATATGTACTCTTACCACCACTTTACTAGGATCACAATGTCATAAGAACATAAGAAGATGATGACAGATGGGGACCTCTGCCCCTATAGGTTGCTTCTTTTGCTTTTGCTGTAGTGTCAGTCCCATGCATGTTTAAATTCATTCACCATCTTTGCTGCAACCACCTCTGGGGAAAGGCTGTTCCATGGGTCTATCACCCTCTCCATGAAAAAGTACTTCCTGATGTTATTTCTTAGCCTTCCCCCTCTTAGGCGTAGGTTACGCCCTCTAGTATGCCTCTTTGTTGGCCTGGAAGAGGTTGTCTGCCTAAACTGAGTTTATACCTTTGATGAATTTGAATGTTTCTATCATGTACCCCTGTCCCTTCTTTATTCCCAGAAGTACAAGTTCAAGTTCCTGAGTCTAGATTCATATGGCTCGTTATGGAAGCCCTGCACCAATTTAGTGGCCCTGAATAGTCTCCAAGTGCTTCTTATCCTTCTTTAGATGGGGCCTCCATAACTGAACACAGCATTCCAGGTGTGGCCTCACCAAGGATCTATAGAGTGGGATGATTACTTCTTGTTTCCTGCTCATAATAACCCTACCCATGTATCCAAGGATACTGCTCACCTTTCATGCTGATTTTTTGCATTGTTACCCTACTTTAAGGTCATCTGATACGATTACACCTAAGTCCCTTTCAGTCTTGGTCACCTCTAGTTTATGCCCATCTAGGATATACTGTATTCCTCAGTTCTGTTTACCCAGATGCATCACTTTGCATTTTTTAGCATTGAATATAAGTTGCCAGTCTTTGGACCACTGTTCATCTTTTAAGATTTTCTATCATACTAGAGACTTCCCTCTAGAGTATCCACCCTATTACAAAGTTTTTTATCATCTGTGAACAGGCAGATTTTAACCTCTGGACCATCAGCAATGTCACTGATGAATATGTTGAACAGGATTGGACCCAGTGCCAACCCCTGAGGTGCTCCACTGGTCACATAACCATCTTTGGACATGGCGCCATTTACAGTGACTTTCTGAGTTCTATCTTGCAGCCAGTGTGCAGCCCAGCTTACTATCTCATGACCAATGCCTGTATGTTCAAGTTTTTTGATTAGCCTCCTGTGCAGGACAGTGTCAAAGACTTTGCTGAAGTCCAAGTATACAGTACCAGGTCTACCGCCTCACCCCAGTCCACTGTCCTGGTCACCCAGTCAAAGAACTCAATCAGGTTAGTCTGGCATGATCTGCCTGTGGTGAGCCTGTGTTGTTTGGGATCAAGTTTTCCTGCCCTCTTTAGGAGGTTTACTATCTGCTCTTTAAAGAGTGTCTCCTTAATGTCATGCAAATGTTCAATAATGTTCGTTAGATTTGCACAGACTCGCAATATCATGCTAATGTCAGTGCTTTGAAATGAGAAAAAATGCTAATACTGCATGGAAATATGCCAGTGATTGACATATTTGCAATTAGATCCCAAATGTAATGGATATATAACTTTTTTTAAAGCAGTCCGGATCTGCATCCTGAAGTGGGTGCGTATGTGCTGACCTGTGCATGTTTATCCATGGTTACAGAAATGTTGGGCCATGATGATGGCTGACATTTGTGTCATGTGGAAAGAGTTGTATGCTGTTTGCCTTACCTAATGATGGCTGTCTGTGGTTGCTTGTGTTGTCTTGTCCCTTTGTCAAGTTGTGGGAAGGGGGTGGTTATGGGGAGTTAGGGATGGAAACCCTAACACCACTTTTCCCTATTTTTGTTGCTTGAAGTTGAACGCTAACTGGGGCAGTTCTGCATTTTTTGCAAGGAAGTTCCTTTCTTTTTGAGATACTAAACAGGATGTATGTGTTTCTTCTGTTTCTTTTTACACCGCACATGCAATATATGACTTTGTTCATGTTGTCAGTATTAGCTGTTTGGATCGTCACATTTCATCCAGCTTCATTTTCAGCATGATCCTCCTCATGCCCAGTGTTGTTTTAGATTTTCATGTTTGCAAAATGGAATAACTCTTTTAACCTGTGATGTCACCTTAAAATAAATGTAAAGGTGATGTTTATATACTGTTCTTTGACTCCCATTAGTGACCCATGAAATTTCATGACTTACTATTTGTAACATAAGTAATAAACATGTTATTACAAATTATAAAGAAATTGACACAACACAGTACAGAAGTTTTAATAAACTTATTAGAGAAAAAAATGCCAATTGAATTATTGCCAAATTGTTGCAGTGTTCCTAGACAGGGTGAAAAACCAAGTACTAAAAAAAACAAGTATGAAACTAGTTTTAATCTGAACAGTAAGTCATCTACTTATCTATAAAACATACAATACTGCTTATGATATATGTTATAAGAAATACATAACTATTTACAAGCATTTACAAGTGTGTACTTGGAAATTCCTCACTCAACTACTTAATCATGGCAATCCTGTAAAATGCAGGAACAGTGCCAGCATAATAGGGAAAGCATTATATGTTAATCAATTTTTCTTCCTAAGATATTTGTTTAAAACCTGTAACATTCTTGGACAACAAATTGAGTTCAGTTAGACACTATTAAACCACTGTCACCTTTTTCTGCTAAGGCCTTCAAGTTAACTAAACCTGTTTCTGCCCTTACATATGCAGGTGGGGTTGATGTTGGAAAACCCAACGTGGGTCTCAGGAGACGTATTACTGTTTTTTCTAAATATATTATCTATTGTACTTATGATCCCACAGTTCTACACCACATAGAGTTTGAGAATAATATTTTGCATTAATCGCTACTAATAATGGTCTTCACAAGGCTGGGCAGCCTGGGTTCAAGTCCCAGCTGAGGCACTTACTTCTTTCTCACCTCTGTTTGTATGTGTTTCATAAATATGCACACCACACTCCTGTATGATTGTTACAAGTAAATATTTGTGTTGCCATTGGATTGTGCATTACAGAAAGAGTAATATACTCATGAACAGCCCAGGTTCCTGTTGTCTCAGTGGCGCAGCTGGTTACCATAATCGGAATGGTATTCTGGGCGGCTTGGGTTCAAGACCCAGCTGAGGCAATTACTTCTTTCTCACCTCTTTTTGTCTGTGTTCCACAAATATGCACACTACACTCCTGTGTAATTGTTACTAGTTATAGTATAAGCATGAAGTAGTTTGCAGAATGGGTTACCCTCAGTGATTGGGTACTGTTCCTGCCACACCTTGTGCACTCCCAGCCAGATTTAGCATGGCTAAACAACTGTCTGAATTTGATAGATGATTCATGTGAGATATAGAGAGAAATCCACAGCATGTCATCAGTCACTTCTCTGTCAACATTTCCACAGGACAGACAAACATGTCTGCTGACATATTTTACTGTAAAGTACCACCTGACTGGAATTTCTTCATCCTCCAATGAGTTAATAATCGCCATCAGGCATCATAAATTCTGTTACATCTTAATGAACATTGTCAGCAAATGTCCTATGCTGGTCCAAAGTTGCCATAACTTGACAAAGTGGCATCAATAACTATAAATTATTACTTTGCAGTTGACTGACACTTATAACTTGCTTCACTGAATCTGTCAAAACAGTTGATTTGGAAGCAGTTACTGAGGAAACAAATTCAGGGATATGTAGGATCACCCACATGGCTGAACTGGAATAGCAATTAACTCTTTTACTGTTGTCAGATGAGACCACTGCAGAAAGACCAATTATTCTTTTTCCACTGGAGGTAATCTAGTATCATCAGCCACAGTTAATTGGTTATCACCTCTTAAAGAGGAACAATCATGTACAGAACACGTCTTCCTCTTCAATTTCTGTGACATCTCAGAAGACACATCACACATGACTATGTTTACTTGCCAGTGGAATAAAAGACAGGTTGGGTTGAAAATGTATTTAGTAGTGCCCAAACGAGATGACCGCCTAACTCAGAGAGTTCTTCCTACCTTGCAAAAAATCAGACTATTTAGCAAACATTTCTGCACCCTTTTCTTGAAGAAATAGATGGGCTAATTAAACTTGACTTACCGATCCTGGAGAAGTGACTCCCACATCGATAGTCCCAGCAGATCCAGAGCTCCCATTTGGTGGAGGACACACAAGGGGAGCCTTGGCACCATTTTCAATCCTTAACATGGCAGCTGCAGCTTCACACAGAGGAACCGTTCCTGAAAGAGATCAGGGGCATGTTAAAAGAAATGATCACTAAGATGGACAAATTCGAAGTAGCAACCCATAGTAATGCATCGGACATAATTGATCTGTCTCAGCACACTAGTGTCATGCAGCAACATCTAGTGGACAATGTAGAAACTATGCACCACATGGACACTAGGCTCCATGGCCAGGATAAAACAATTCATCTACTTTGGAGTTGGGTGGAAGATCTGGAGAACTGAAGCTGCAGGACAACCTGCTATTTGTTGGGATCCAGAGGGCTGTGAAGGAAAAGACACTGTAATCTTTTTACAATGAGAACTGCCTGGGCTACTGGGGTGGCAAAGAGAAGGCCGCCTGGAAATTGACCAGACCTGTAAATCACTGGCCCCACAGCTGCCACCCATAGGTAAACTGCGGCCTATATTAGCGTGGTTCCTCAGGTTTTGTGACAGGGATGCCATCCTCAATGGATCCAGAGCTAAAGGAGATGTACTGTGGTGTGAGGAAAGAATCCAGATCTTCACGTATTTCTCCCAGGAACTGTTGGCCTGTCGCAGGGCATACACTACATTCCGAACAGCATGTGCAGAGATTGAGCTAAACTACTCCTTGTGATACCCAGCGACACTAAGGGTAGCAATCAATGGATCCCCCAGGCTCTTTGAAATGCCAGAGGCTGCTGAGCAACTCCTGTGATCCTATGCCCCAAAACTTAAATGGGGCCAACTAGGGGATTCTCTTAGATGGAACAAAACAAATGCCAAGGCTAACCGCATGGACTGTTCTGCCCAGGAAGCCTATGTGCCTGCTCAACCTAAGCCCAATCCTCAGTCTCCCAAGCTACAGCTGCAGCCTGTGGCAGAGGCTCCAGCAACATGGCACAATTTCCAGAACTGGAAGAAGCATCCCCCAGAGGGATCCCATCTGGATAAATCCCTGAGGCTCCAATCGAGGAGCCAAAGCCAGAGTCAAGAGTCCGGAGAGTCTTCTGAATTCCCTGACATCCCGCCCGGCTCTAATCGATTACAGACCCTCAAGAACTTACTGGCAGAGGACCTGCTGAGGATGTGACTCCCAATTAAAAGATCTTGGAATCTGCCCAGGGCCAGTCAGAGGTTCCGACTTCGTGGGCCAAGGTGACAGCTGGTGTGCTTGATCCAGACCATGCCCAGAATGGTGAGCAAGGGATGGGGCCTTTCCCTTTGCCGCTGAAAGAAGCCTGGGAGAATGTGGTGGGCTGAAACTCTGATCTCGGAGTTCTGCTACCTCCTCAAGCTTTGAACTTCCGTGATCATAGGAGCCAGGAAATCACTGGACTAGCTACAGGTAATGGGGGTTGGGGAACACTCTACTTTGCAAGGCCTACTAACAGGTCACATTTGCAGTGCCCCCCACTGCAGTTGGCCCTGCCTGTTACACTGGGCACCACCATTTTGCCATATGGCTTAGCAGTCCTTGCAATGGGGATCAGTTAAGGTTTTAAAAGTTCAGGTACTTTTCTTTTTCTCCTGTTTAAATGGGCTATTTGTCATCTTGAGTTAGCAATATTGTTGGGTGCACTACTTGGCCTCTGGCAGAGGGCATATATTGCAGTGAAGAGCTAACCTGCTCCCCAGGTAGCTGAGGGGAGGAGCACTGACTACTGGCCATGGACCTACAACAGGACCCAGTAATTTCCCAGGGTAGTTCAAATATGATGGAAACACATAGACCAGGAGGAGGACACTTCAACATTAATTATTAACAACTGTACTTAAATGGGAAGCGCTCTTCTGCTGGTCCACTGCCCTGCCCCCCCCATGGGTCTTGATGTCCTCCAGCTGAATAGTATCAGAGGTCAGCTGCCTTGACAGGGGCTCCCCTACTTGTAGGAGTAGGCACACATGGAACGGGATGTGGTTTGTTCAGGCTCCTATCAAGAATTGCACCGATAGGGTAAAAGAGATGGCATAATAGCAGAGGAAACTATATGGAGGAGGCTGTCTACATAGACTAGGGAGCTAGTAAAACCCCGGCAACCAATGCCAGCATCTGGGCTACTTGATAGCAGATAGGAAAGGTGTCTACTGGTCTTGAAGTAGGGCTGGGGGGTGGTACACACTCACATGTTTCATGCTATTCTTGCATTTATGGTTATTGTACTAACTGTTTATACTTGTGTTCAGTTGAATAAGTGTTGTAGTGTTGTTAAAGCATTCAAGAACAAACTGTATAGTTTAACAAGGGAACCAGACAGAACAAGGGTACCGGGGGGACGGAGACTAGGAGAGGCTATACCCACCCAGCTCACGTGCCTTGGGCTATTAATTTACTGGATATATATAACTCACAATGGAGGTTAGCATGATATCTTGAAAGATCAGAGGGCTCAATTATCCCATTAAAAGGAGGAAAGTGCTGTTGCACCTCAAGAGAATGGGCCCTCAGATAGTGTTCCTCCAAGAGACCCAACTTTCCCCAGTGGAAGCCCAAAAACTACACCAGGGGTGGCTGGGGGTGGAGATGTGCAGCACAGCCCCCTCGCACAAACAGGGGGTATCTATTCTCTTGGACAAGGATCTCAGATGGAAAGTAGGTAGGTACAAGAAAGATAAAGAGGGAAGGTGGTTGATGCTGGAAATGAACACCCCCCCCAGGGCCAGTTGATTCTCCTCAATGTGTACGCACCGAATCAGGATGCCCCTGAGTTCTTCCACAAGTTGGCACAGCACATAAGTAATATGACTTGACCGAGAAAGCCCAGACAACAACTTGTTCGCAATATTCTGCACTAGCTGCAGGTGGCTGATATCAACTCGTGGAAGCCCTAGGTACAGGGAGTTACAGTAGTCAAGAACCAAGGTCACCAAGGCGTGGATCAACACTGGAAGGTCACCAGACAGAGCAAGGTGCTTACTCTGGGCAATATTTCTCAGATGGTAAAAAGAGGACTTAATGACAGCTGACACTTGCAAATGAAGCATCAGTTCATCATGAAAAATAACACCCAGATTCTACGCCCATTCGGAGGTCAGTAGCTGGCGACCCCCAAGCCAAAGCTCGGAGGAACTACCTGCATTCAACCTCTCTATCCTGCAACCTGGATCCACCACCAACACCTCAGTCTTGTCAGGATTCAACTTCAGCCAACTGGCATTCATCCAGTCCTGTATCTCGGCGAGGCAGTTGTTAAACACTGAAACCGCACTATCCTGATCAGACTCAAAGGACAACTAGAGCTGGGTATCATCTGCATAGCAATGAAAACCCAGTCCATACCTCCTTACAATGTCCCCCAGTGGCAGCATGTACACCGCAAACAACATGGGGGACAGCATAAAGCCCTGTGGTACCCCACATGGCAGAGAGAATGATCCAGAGAAATAAATCCCTGACACCACCCTCTGAGATCTGGCAATAAGGAATGAATGGAACCATCTGAGGACCATTCCAGACAGGCCACAGATGAACCACGGGCACTCCAGCAGCACCCCATTGTCCACAGTATCAAATGCCTCCCTGAAATCAAGAAGGACCAAGATGGAATGTGTCCTCCAATCTCTCACCATCAGGAAGTCTCTGAGCATCTGAACAAGGGCAGTCTCAATGCTATGCCTCTTCCGAAACCCAAACTGGAGGTGATCATAGATATCATGGATGGCAATATGATTCTCTAGTTGCAGTGCAACCATCTTCTCAATAACCCTGAGATAGACAGGAGTAGAGGAAGTGCTGAGACCCATAGACAGGCACCCAAGGCAGTGCTCAGGCCAATGGCAGAACACTCTCTCCTAGATGCCTGGTGCACTAAAAACCCAGGATTATGTGATTACGCCTCCTATTCGGCCACACATGGGTCTTCAAGCAGAATCCACCTGTGACTCCTCTCCAGTTCTGCTTATGGCAAAAAGGTTAAGGCACAATCCCACCAGATAGTAATTTTGGATCATGACCCACTAGATCTCAGGATGGAGTGGGGTCCAGAGGAACCCTCAGCCTCCTCTTGGAGACTGGACAGTCTGTTACTAGAGGATCCCTAGTTCCAAGAGTGGCTCAAAGCTGAGACCCTAGACTATTGGAACAATAATGACAATGGGGAGGTTTCAGATTCCACCTTATGGGAGGCATTTAAAGCCACCATAAGAGGCCAGATTAATGCCTTCACCTCAGTGCAGAAATAAAAATGAATGGTGGAACAGGCTGATCTGTAACTCAAACTAGTGGAGCTAGAAAAATGATACCAAAAATTCAGCCAGTAGAGAGCCCACCAAGACCCTGTTAGCCCAACATACCAGCACTATGCTGAAGTTAAACCTACATCTTACCAGCTAGGCCAGTTTAACCTAAGAAGGATCAGTCACTCCTATTGGGAGGGTGGGTGGGGAGAAGTCTAGCAGACTCCTGCCATACGGCCTTAAAAGTAGGCAGGCTGCTAGGATCATCCAAAGCTTGAAAGATGGAACGGGGCCCAAACAAATTCACAGGCTGGTGTCAATCATGTCATGGCACAATTTTATGAATCTGTCTACTCCTCACCCTCTCCACCATAGAAAGGGAATATAGAAGAGCTCCTGAATGATATCCCCATACTAAGGCTAGCACACACATTAGCAACTAAACTGGAGCAACCCTTAACAGAGGAAGAAGTGAGCATAGCCATTAAGCTTATGAACCCCCAAAAATCTCCAGGGCAGGATGGGCTCCTCATTGATTTCTTTTTTTTTTTCCATATAGGCTTTTTCCTCTCCTGGAGCCCTGGTAGGTGGTTATGGCCCTCCTGATGGAGGGACTCTCTCTCTGGTCACACTGCTCCTGCTCCTGCTGATCCCCAGAGATTCCCCATGGCTTGTTCCCCCCAGGGTGGGGCCAGGGAGGAGGTTGCTGGCTTCTTCTCCCCCCCCCCGGAGAGCCAATCCAGAAGCCAGGGATGGCCCTCGGGAGCGGTGGACTATCATGGAGCCTGCCAGGCTCTTTTCCACCATTTTTCTCCTGTCACCCCTCTCCTACCAATGCAAGGATGTCAGAACATGCCTCCCAACCTGTACTGCCTTCCAGCCACCACCAGAGGTCAGTCAATGAGTGGGACAACAAGTCTCCCTCCCCCCGAGAGAGGAGACCAGTCCTCCGGGTGCTTGATCCTCTCTCTCCCCCCTGCCGACCCTCGGTGGCCTGACTTGTTCCCAAACCTGGGTTGCCAGCATGGCGTGATGTGTAGCAACCAGCACTTCAATGTCCAGCATCACTGGGCTGGCCTCCCTATTGATTCCTACCAGACCCCAGGATTGGGATTGGCAAAATATTTGTTGAGGGGAATTCTCTGACTCATTGAGGAAAGGGGAATTAGCATCATCACTGCGGGAAGCAGTCATAACGGTACTCCCCAAGAAAGGGATGAACCCACTAAAACTGATCTCCCTCATAAATGCAGATGCCAATATTCTAGCGAAGTTCTGGCAACCCGCTTAGAAACCCTGCTCCCGGGCTTGATACAGCCAGTGCAAGCAGGATTCGTTAAAAGGAGATTGGGGTTGGATCACCATAGGACTCTGGCCACACTAATGCATGATGCCTGGAAGCCCCTTACCCCAATGGTGGTGCTAGCAATAGACAGTGAAAAGGCCTTAAATAATGTTGAATGGGCATATTCAATGTGCACCATAGAGAAAACGGTAGTGGGAGCAAATTTCAGGATGTTTGTACAGTTGCTATTTAGATCACCCTTGGCGTCGGCTCTCACCAACAAAACAATCTGCCCTCCCTTCAAACTGCACAAGGGTACCAGACAGAGTTGTCCCTTGTCACCACTGCTATTTGTCATGGAAAGTGAATCACTGGCTATAGCCATCAGTGAAGCTAGGGGGATACCTGGAGCCAAGTGGGAGGGTCTTCCCTTAAAACCTTTCTATATGATGATGATCTTTTGATAATCTGGTATACACCCCCGCCAGGCCATCCAGGAAATTTTAGGTACCCTGGAGAAATTTACTGCAGTATCCGGGCTTAAGGTCAATCAATCCAAGACTAAGGTACTGCCCCTGAACCTGGCCTGTAGAACCCAGGACTTCACAGGTTTAAGATGGTCACAGGATGGGATTACAGTAAGTACCTGGGAGTCACAATCCATCCTGATCCAACAAATGCTGATTAAGTTCAATTTTAAAGCCATGCTGATCATCATCAGGAAGGGCCTGGACTGATGGAGACCACTAAAACTTTCCTTAGCAGGGAAAACTGACTCGATTAAGTTGATGATAGCACCTAAGATTCTATGTTTCCTAGCTCACACCTATATGACCATTCTCAGACATGGTTCTGCAAGTTAAACAGCTTGACAGAGGGATTTCTGTGGGAAGGGTGTCCCCAACACTTTAGGAAGCAGAAACTTCGATAGCACTGGAGTGGGGGGATGCGAGCTGCCCTGGTTCAAGGCTTATCACATGGCATTTGTCACAGCTCAGTTAAATGTTTTTTATACCATAGCTTGGAATCTCCGATTTGGAGATGCCTAGAAGGGAAAATGGTGGGTTCCCCTTCATCAGCCACAGCAATACATGCCACTAAGAAAACATCAGGGACCTGCTTATCCCCAATCCTACTATCACTCAAATATTGGCAAAAAGTGCACCAAATTCTTCCGGTACCCCCAAATCCCTGGATGCACATGACGCTATGGGTAAATCAAGCTGTGACGGTAGGGAAATCCCCCATACACTGGAAACTGTGGGAAGTCCAAGGTGTCAGAATGATGCAAGACCTACTGACTCCTAGCACTGATGTAATAGATATTTTCAAGCACTTAAAGGAAGCTATCACCTGCCTTCCAATCATTTCTGGAGATGTCTTCAAATAAGTGATGCAATAAAGAGACCACCATCCTCCAGGGCAGTGGAGACCTAGCATTAGGCCTCTCCATCACTCACCTCCTGGGGCCTCCTAGATTGAGGGAGAGCCAGCCAAATTTAACAGGCAATGAGGGAGGCCCAATTAGATCCCTCCCTGCTAGCCAAAGCCCATTGGGAACAAGAGCTAGGAGCTCAGATATCAAATAGACAATGATCCCACTGCTGGGCTAGAATTTACCAGGTGTGCAGAGATGGCAGGTCATGTCTGATAATGAACAAAACCTTGCTGAGATGGTACTATACCCCGGCCAAACTCAAGAGACTAGGTGTAATTAGGTTGGATGAGTGTTGGAGATGTGGCCTCTCTAGAGCACACCTAAACCACATCCTATGGTCATGCCCTGAGACCAGGCCTTATTGGAAGTCAGTCACTGATATGGTGCAGACAGTCCTTCCAAACTCCCAGATTGATGTGCCTCTGCTCCTGCTGGGGTGCACCCCAGAAACAACTCCCAAGAATGATCCAGGAGCCCTAAGGCCACAGTGCTAGGAGCTGCAGCAAAGCGGTTACTGCTCATGTGATGACATTACCCCGACTGCCCTCCCTGACAGAACTTTTGAAAAATATGACACAAGTGGCCACATACAAAAGGATGTCCAGCTTTGCTAATGGGACAATGGACAAGTACAAACTAATATAGTGCACCTTCCTGGACTCTAAGTTTGCCACAAACCCCAATCTTAAGACTCGGAGCCTGAGTCTCCTTAGAACCTAGAGAGATCCATGTCTCCATGTCTGTACTGGATAAACTTAATAAATTCAATTATGTTCTTGTATTTGCTGTATGCAAATAGGTGTGCTGATGTTTTTTAATAAAGAGGGATTGCAATAGCTAAGCAATCCCTCCTCATATGATAGATGTTAAAGACGGACGGGGGCAGCACTCATCTAGGGGGGAGCATGAGGACTTCCACCATATCAGTTGAATCAGACTCTCCAACCAAGGGGGCAACGGATTGCTTCATACAATTGACTTAGTAAATACTGTTGTTATACTGTCTAGCTGATAAGATACATATTTATGCTGCATATCTGGTTGCAAAGCCTTGCCATAGATTAATACCTCTGCCACTGTCTACACCATTATGTGATGCTTATGTTCATGTGTTATCTCAATAAAATCTTCAACTTAAAAAAAGACAAGTTCAGTTGATTCAAAGTTCACAAGCGATTATATTCAGTGATGCACTTTTTCTCAGTATGAATTTTATTATGTGCAACATTGATCATGTACAATCCTGCCAGAATTTTGACACATGACAAAGCAACATAGCTCATACCATCTTTGAATATACCAAGGTCTATGTCAATCATTACGGCATCTAAACTCAAACCTTGTGACTTGTAAATTCACACTGTATATGCAAGACACAGTGGGTACTATTTTTGTGTTATGTAAATGTCCTTCACAAGCTGGAATTTTACCAATAATCTGTCAATGCTTTGTGGGTTACAATGTTGTCAAATTTTACCATAACTAATGCAAAAACAAACAATACAACAGAAGCTTTTTTTTTGCATTGTTCAGATATGATATCCTATAGCACCCTGATCCCAGTGCGTTTTCCTACTTGGTGCCTGTTTATCATAACCATTTCAACAACTGTTCTCTGAACATTGTAATGAAAGTCAACTACCCCTTGCACTGTTGACCAGTCTCCAGTCCACATCAAGATTATAATGTAGCATCACACGTGCATTTTTACGAACTGTAAGAACTGTCTCTGGACCAGTTCTTCTTGACAAATCTACATTTGTCACATTAGATGGTCAATCATCTTTGAGATCATTTTGGAACTTAGCCAAACTCCACTGATTGCATCAAGTGATGACAGTGTGACAATCTGTCACTCCAGCATAATCTGATTGAACTGTGCACACTGTCAGAGCCTCAGCATCAAACACACAATTTGTGTTCCATCACAGTATAGTTGGTAGCACATCACATGCTTCAGACATTGAACTTTCTCCTTTGCCTGTCATGTGTCTGTTCAGTATAGAGGCATTGGAAGCAGACAAGTTTCCAATCTGAGCCTCATCAAGTACAGCCTTGTATTGTCAATCAGCACCCTGACACATATTCTGAAACAGTTCAACGTAGGCTAATAACTCCCACAGGTTTATTTCACCAATACATCCAATAGTTTCTCTAGTTTCCTCAACAGTAGGTCTAGAAAATATGTGCTTCCCATTCATGGGAGTCAGTTGAAGTAGATCACCAAAAACAACAATGTGTTTGCCTCCAAAGGCAACTTCTTCATCTGTGCTAACAAACCCCTTTAGACATAGGTGAATGGAGGCAAGCATAACATTGGAGATCATGATGCTCTCATCAATAATCAAGAGCTCCATTGTGTCAAACATGTTGTGTAGCTCACTTGCAACTTCAAAAGAAAATTTGCAGTACTCACAAGTTTTCCCATGATCAAAAGGCAGCATAAAATACAGTGTAAAGTCACTCCACCTATATTATATGCTGCAAGTCCAGTTGCAGCTGTCACAATGGCAGACATTGGTACTCCAGTATGTTTCCTTACATTAGCAGTAATTGCTTCAGTTATGAAACGTCTGTCTGTCCCAGCTGAACCACTGACGTATATAGTGGTTTGTGTTTTCGCAACAGCATTGTTTGTTACAATGCTGAATATCAATCTTAAAGGAAAACAGTACATATCAGAAGCCCCCCCCCAACAAAACCTTATACCCCGATTAGGCTTTTTGCAAGTGAAGACCTTTTTTCACATGTTTTAACTTACCTAATTTTCTTGTTGTAATGTCCATGATTCCAGAACATGGTGGATGCTGCATGATACCATTTGATGTGAAAGTGTGGCGCCACACCACTCACTTCAATACACTTCTGTTGAAGCGAGTGGTGAAGCACTGCACTTTCACATGAAATGGTTCCATGCTGTGTATGCCATGATCCTTAATCACAGACTTTACAACAAGAAATTTAAGATCTGGTGAGCAGAGTTCATTTATGGGAGCTATTAGGCAGACTTTCCTTTGCTTTGGATGTGGAGTTCCCATTTCTTTTTTGAGGTGCCAGGATGTCAGACCACTTCTTTCTGTCATCTGTTCTGGGTCTCCAGTAACTTTGGATACTCCGTTCGTTGCAGTGCCCTGTGATGGTCATTATTTCCCAGCTCCTCAACTTGGCATATGATAGGAGCTGGATTGTCACCGCACGGAGGCAATGATTAGTATAACGGTAGCTGAGGGGTAAGAGGCAACAGACTTCTAGGAAAACATAAACTGAACTTACAAGCTCAAATGGGCAGACTGGGTGGGCCATAGGCCCTTATCTGCCGACACTGTCTATGTATCTATGTAAAAGGGTTTGGCTTCCAAAAAGTCTAATGGGGGAGTAAGGCTTTGTTGGGTAGGGAGAATCTCATTTGTACTGTTTTCCTTTAACAGCATATGTCATGTAAGGAATAAGCCACAACCATGTGTGTGTTAGACACTTTAATACATGGCTAGGAGGCGTAGTGAGGCATGAGGCCAACGGCCGAATGTCTCCAGCCTCCTAGCCATGTGTCGAAGTGTCTAACACACACACGGTTATGGCTTATTGCACTTATGAAATGGCTTTTGAATTTTTTGAATAAAAATAACAAATGTAGATATGTTTAATTTGCATAAAATTATATTTATTTGATGAGATAACACTACACTGTAAAAATAATTCCATTTGTTTGAATAAAAGGAACTGTTTTATACTGCTGAGTAGTTTTGAACAACAAATTGTATTAAAGGTAATAGTGTTATACTGTCCAATACAACTTTTTAACTCCTAAGTTAAGTTTGTTAACAACATGCAAGAGAAACACTGGTGCACATTTCTTTAAGCCTTCTACAACATTAAAGAGAAACGCATTAAGCTTTCTAATATAAACGGTGACCGCTGGTGCAGATTAACATTTTAAAACTCAGATTGCTAACAATCGTTAAGTATTTATTTTATGTGTTACCAGTTCAGATTCATTTTCCAAAGTACACTGGGCCCTTGAAAGTTAGGTGGCACTGCTGTATGGTGATTCCCTCAAACTGCAGATTTGGACTGCTGCCTGATGTTACTGCGGTGGGGCTCAGATTTGGTTCTGTGATGACTGGATCTGCGAGCGTGTGTTGCTGTTCAGTACATTGAATGCTGGTGGGAGGGTTTTCCTGTGCTTCACATTAAGGCATCTGTCTGTTGCTGCTGTCCAGGAAATTGCATAATTACCTGTTTTGTGGATCCGGTGAGCAGAGTTCATTTTTGGGAGCTATTAGGCAGACTTTCCTTTGCTTTGGATGTGGAGTTCCCATTTCTTTTTGAGGTGCCAGGATGTCAGACCACTTCTTTCTGTCATCTGTTCTGGGTCTCCAGTAACTTTGGATACTCCATTCATTGCAGTGCCCTGTGATGGTCATTATTTCCCAGTTACCCAACCTGGCATATGATAGGAGCTGGACTGCCACTGCACGGAGGCAATGATTAGTATAACGGTGGCTGAGGGATGCTTCTTCACTGAGTCGGGACATCATTGTGGCAAGGTAACTGAGCCCCATTGGCTCATAAGAGTACCATGCTGTTTGCTCATTTAATTTCCCTTGTGGCATTCTGCGAGGGTGCATGTACAGTGCTTTGTGGTCAGGTGGCAGTTTCTTTAAGTACTTTTCAAAATTTTCAACAGGGCACAGGGGATTGCCAGTCTGTGAGTACATGCAGCCCCTGTGCTCCTGCTTGTCACTTTGCAGTGGGTTGCCATGGTTTTTGGTGTGCTCATTGAAATTGAGCATGACATATTCCAGCCCATTTTCATCTGTCATTATGGTGAAGTTTTCTGGTTTCAGTTGTCGGAGTCCCCCCGCCATGCCTGGCCATGTGGATTTGAATGTCGGTCCACACTTTGCAAACTAAGCCAGGTGCGGTTAAAGGAGAAAGTGCTGGGGAATTTCTTAATTTTATTAAGTCAGCATCAGTGAGGGGTCATGGTGCTGTGAAGTGCCTTTTTGGGCATGCCTGTAAGCTTTCAGTTTGGCTGTAAACATTGCGTTGCTCAATTTGAATTCAGTGTCCATGATTATGTTCATCGACCAGCCCACAGCAGCGGAACCCAGGTGCCTATTCAATGCGGTGCATAGACCGCAAAAGCTGGAGATTGCATACTCTTGCTCTGCGGTGGTACATGCCTCCATATAAAACTTTTGGAATATGGCATTCAGCTCAGATTTAAATGTGGTTTTCCAATTGATTACGGTGTCTCTTGCCACTGACCACTCCCCTATAACTTTTAGTGCCCAAGCAGTACCTCTCACTGTATTTCTTTCATTTTTTGAAGCTCTATGTTGTCTAGCTCAGCGTTACTTAGACTTTCAAACCGCTTACTCACACTTGGCTCTGTAGTCGGTGGTTGGCAGCACAGAACGTCTTGCTGAATTTTTTCAATTTCTTGGTCTACAGGCTCGTGCTAAGGGTTGAGGAACAGGATGAGATCTTCATCATTAAAACATATCGAAACCGGTGTCAGACATGGTGGACAGTTATTTTCTCATTTCTGACTATTTTTCTTTTTCTTGCTCAGTGATGGCATGATACAATAAGGCTATGTTTGCTTTTCTGAAAGTTCTATGTCGGCATTTCACTGGGATCAGTGCCCAGCTGACATAGCCTGATCTAGCTTGTGTGTGTTAGAAACTTTAACACACTGCTGGCATCCAATGAGATGCCTTGAAAATCACAGGCCATTTCATAAAGCAGTACATACAGCTTGCTGTTGTTGATTTAAGTGCTGTTCAGTGACAGATGTCAATATTAGAGTGGCATGCCTGATCCATGGCTGTTTCAGCTTCTGACATCAGTATAGTGGGATCATTCATGTGAAGAGGCACTCCCAGTGCACCTTCTCCCTCTAGATCACAGTTGTTCAGAAAATTGACTGGAGTGTCTTTTTCCAGTTTTTATCTAGCCTTTTCTAGCTGTTCCTTCTCTAATTCCAATCTTTTTATACATGCAACTGAACAGATCGTTTTGAAGATCTCGCAGCTGGAACTAAATTGTTCCTCATAAGTTTCGGATGCATCTTTCAATGAGCTTTCATGACTCCTTGGCTTGAACAGAAAACACAGAGTGAAACAGTAATGCTACCTTTTCTCTGCAGATTTTACAGTCAATTTGCAATGATAAGTCTACCAAGGCTTGTGTCTTTTGACCAAACTTCCTTGAATGCCTGCAACTTTGTAGATATCCTTTGCTGGGTTAGACTCACTTCCCCATTTACAGTATAGTCATATCAATGGGTGACCTCAAAGAAACACATGTTCTCCATGACATTGTGTTGTTGTGAGTAGCATGTGTCAACTAAATTGTTTTTCAGAATGCTTGTAGAAGATGACTTGTTTGCAGCAAAATCTTTAATCTGATCATGAGACTTTAAGACACACTGGACCAGATTTTCAAAGGCCAGAGAATGATGCAGGGTGCTTACATTAAAAACAATTGATGCAAGGATCAGGATGTGTCAAACATTTCACCAGTTCTGATTTTCAAATGGTGCTTGCGTCAAAAACAGGTCTGCATGCACCAGATTGGCTTGCTCCATGCTTGCACGAAAACAATGCCTGCGCCATGTTGGAAGGGATACCTGCATCACTGAAATGATGCACCATCCCCTTATTTGAGATGTTCAAATAATGCCAGTCCTGTCTTTGTGCATAAGATGTATATCACTGTTAGACCAGCCAAAGCTGGTCTAAGGGACACTAGAGCATATAAAGTGACCAACTGCAGGTGGTCAGACCTTACTATGCTACTATTAAGGGCCAGTATGCTCCTACAGGACTAGTTTAGAACATTGTGGGGGCTTGGTCTTGGCCATTTCATCTGCCATTTTATCTTTCTTAGCTGGCATCAATTCTTATCTTTTGCATCATTTTTTAATCAACTTGCACCATTTGTTTTGACTTAACTTGCACCATTTTTGTTATTTAGCTTGCACCATTTTTTACTTAGTTTGCATCATTTTTTGTACTCAGTCTGCATCATTTTTGTTCCTTGATTCATTTTTTTGACTCAACTTGCAACATTTTTGACTCAGCTTGCACCATTTATTTTGGTGCAGCTTGTGTCATTCTCATTCCTTACACCATTTTGTTGACACAGTGGACACCTTGCATCAGCTTGTATGGCTTTGTCACAGAGAATACTTTTCCTGCAAAAATATGGTGCACAGTATTTTGTACACCTTGATCTAACTCAAGCTGCATGTTTGACACAGATTGCATGGCTCTAAGGGCCCTTTGCATAACTGCATAATCATTGCATAATTTAGGGCAAGGTTAACGCTGTAATGTACTGCATATATTGCATAAGGACTTCTATTGTGTATACCTCTTGTATTATATATTGTTTTTTTTGTTGTTCTACATTTTATATCTCCTGTCTATGTAATCGCGAACTGTATGTGTATGTGCCTCAGGACCTCCTTGTGAATGAGCTTACTCAACGGAGTCTTTCCTGCAATAAACTTGAACTTGAACTTTGAAAATCCAGCCTACTGTCTATTTCCTTTGTAAATGATCTTCAAACAATGTATTACTTTGGATTTGCCATACAGGTGTGTTCCAATCAAATGGTCACTTGCTTCAGAGGCACCACATTCACAGTGTGTCATAGTTTTCAACCCTAGAGACCACTATCATGAACTGATAGATCTGCTGTTTGAAAAATACTCCCATAGCACCTGCAGGAATGTTTGCTCATTTTTGGTAATGTATGATTTCACGTTCCATACCAAGACCATGGAATTGTCAGCAACAATGTGAACTTCTGTGTTTGCCTGTCACATCAACAACAGAACAAGTATGTAGTTATTCTTTTTCTAGAAAATTTATACAGATTGTTTATAGATTTCCCTTTCAGTTGTTGTTGCAAGGCAGAATACAATTAATTCATGTGACCATTTTCAGAGATACATCTTGGAAATCCAAACCAGCACCTCATTTACCAATTGCCACGATTTTTCAGCTTTCGACAACAGTACTTGCAATCTGTTGTTTAAACGTGTCAACCAATTTCCTTAATGTTGAACTATTGTACATATGAGGAAGTTGACAAGTAAAGTACTGCATGATAAAGTTGAGGATTTCACATTCTTACTGTCATCAATGTGGATCAAATCATTTATCCACAGTAACATGGAGATATGAGGAACACCACAGTCTTGGTATTCCACTCTTCAGAAGTAATGTTTGCCAATACCAAGTGGAGAGTTCATCATTGACAGAATAAGCACTGTCAGTGCATTAAATCAGTGAAGTAAGTGTTGTGATGTAGGCACTGGGTCTGGAGAGCACATATAACCAAAAGTTACTGATGATATGACATCAACATCTGCTGTTCCCAACTTTATTATTTCTGCCAGTCCCACCCAGCTGTAAACAGCACAACTTGGACTAACAAATTGAGTGACTGTCATAGCTTACACAGGGTTCCATGTCAAAACAGCGAATAAAGAATGGCAACTACTGAAAACAGTGATGGATTATGATGAATGACAAATCTGGCAATGTCTCTGTTTGCGAGGGGGGGATTTGCCCCTCTGCTCACACCCTTGTAGAGGGCTGTACCTCCCACATACCCCTAATTAAATATACCAATTCCGGAGGGGACCTGGGGGAGGGAGTATGGAGACTTCAACAAATTTGTCATTCAGCATAATCCTTCACTGTTTTCAGCATTTGCTGTTCTTTAGTCACTATCGTCATGGGCTACCCTTACACAGTACTTCTGAATACCTTCAGTACCATTTTTTCCCACTCATACTTAATCAGATGGAGTTCAGGTTCAAGTCCAGTGTCTTGTCCCTATTTTTCAAGTTTTACAACAATTCTGGTGTTGTGAGACCATGCAATGGTATGGTCATCTGCAGAGTATGTGCAATTCATGCAGACAATATGCTTAACTCATGTTCCCATAAGACATAGAACACATACTTAATGTTTCATCAGAACTTGCCGTCAGAATTCAGCACTTGTGATACTCGGTACTCAGCTCCAGGAAGATGTACCTCTTGCTCGTTCAAGCAACCACCATTACCATGTGGCAAAAGATTAAAAAAAAGCATTGTGGTTCCAATGTACTCTCCCAGATACTGACAGGACTGCCTTCAACCTGTTTCATCTGATACAAATCAATATTGTCATTGATCAGATCCTTGCCAAGGAGGTAATGAATTGTGTACTGCTGATACACATTTTTTTATTTGTAATCGTCAAAGACCTTCTAATCTATTGATTTCTTGGTGTCTAGTATTCAAAACTGAGTGTCAGTATCACTTATGTGGTCACAGTTTAAATCCTCATAGAATGAATTATGCAGAGCTTTTTAAATCTGTACATTCATATCACTCTGCCAAATTATGTTTCCCTTTGTTGGAACACCATTCAACAAACTCCCAATGCTGTTGTCCTGAGATATGGTCTTAACATTTTCATTGAGTGGGAGTGGCAGGTACATGACAGATGCCTTCAGTGACTACATATGTTCTTTCTTTCCTTGATATGTTTTTTTTTTCATCATATAAGGTTTTATTAGATTTTGGTACAGTGTACAGTGTACATAAGATAGTATATCAGAGTATCTTTACAGACCAGGTATAGCAGATTAGGCATATCTGAAACCAGTACTATCATAACTCTATATAGGCAAAAAAATAGACATATATGACTGGAATAAACCAGGATAATAGAGTCATAAATAATAAATATAACAGATACTTACAACTTCTATGAATGAGCAGTAGCAATCAGTAATCAAGGTTAAGTATTCATGGGGGCTGTCATGGGGGGATTTGCAGGCGGGGTGGGAAGTTTAGAAAGATCAGACTGTAGGTATGGCTCCTACTTAGACAGATAATAATGCATGTTATTCCCTTGGGTGCCAAGCTTTATGAGTGGGGGTGTCACTTGGCGCCAGTGCATAAGGAGGAGGCACTTTACTTCCAGGACAGCAAGGAGCACCCAGTCTCAGAGAGGTTTAGATATGCCAGCCAGGGAAATGGTGTCATCCAGGAGCAACTTACGGTCCGCAAGAGTGATAGGGGACTTGAACACCTTGGAAAGATCCAGGGCAACCATGTTCCAGAGCGTGATAATTGTGGACATGTCCAAAGTATATGCAAAAGGTGGGCATCAGGCTGTGAACATCACCAGCACTGGGTGTGGCTAAGTAATCCTCATGTGTGGAAGGCCATAGGGGTACGATGTCAAAATAGCAGGATTTTAAGTTGAAGAAAGTGATTTTTAGTATCTCTATTGATGTGGTGTGCATCATTGAGGTAGACATTCCATTGACCCTCTGAGATAGGGGAAGCCAGCTGCTCCACCCACTTTGATTTGCATGAGGAGGTGGCATTCAGTTGGGCCTCCCTCCAGGTTGTATAGAAGTGACCAAGCAGGCCCTTGGATGTGGGAAGTCTATGAAAGGTCTCCAGCCAGTGTCAAGGTGTATTGGAAGGATAGCAGGTTAGGAGGGGTTGTAGGAGACTATGAACCTGTAGATATCTTCAGAAGTTCTTGTGCAGAAGGGAGAATTTAGTGTGCAGTTGACAAAAGACAGTAGGGAGTAGTGGTGGGTGAAGTGGCTGAAATTCACTCCGCGAAGTGATTTGCGGAGTAACGCGGAGTCCCTGAAGTGCTCCACAACACGAAGCGGAGTACTTTGCGGTATAATGGGGAAGGCGAGGTCCATTGAAAATAATGACTTCACATTATTCCACCTTCCCCAAGCCACTTCTCCACCAATTTTAAGGTGAAGTACATTGAAATCAATGTACTTTGCCTTACTCCGCTTTGTTCTTGAGCTCCAAAGGATAATTTTGCAATGCTTTATGGGATTGCAGGTCACATGGGCTCTAGATTGTTCTGCACAGCCTCAGTTCTCTGTAGTGTGTGTGTAGTGGAAGATGGAGACAGTTTCCTTTCACAGCTCTGCAATTCAAATCCTCTAAAAGCTGTTAAAAAAGTATTTTTGAGATATTTTTTTTTGCTCACAATTTACTACATCGAGTATAGGAAACCCTCCTGTGCTCATATTATTGAGTGTTTATTGTTTGTGTATGGATTTTGAATGTTAATTTAGAACAGTCAGTCTGTGTACTTTGAGATGTGCTTTGGGGGAGAGGCGTATCTGTGGTGTAGGTAGATTAACTGGGAGAAAAAGGCAGTCTTTCTGTTTTGGTTATATTTTTCTTGTATAACTGTGTTAATATACTCACAGTAATATTTTGAGTAATTCTTGACATTTTTTTTCTGATTGTTGTGATGCAGCAGTGTATAATTTCAGTTTGTTTAAAACATTTGGTTATAATAATAAAGGTTTTCAATTTGCTTCGCATTACTTATAGTGTGTGTGAGTGTGTGTGTGATGTGTGCCATTACATAAGACACCTGTTATTGTGCCACAGAGCAACTGCAGCAGTGTGAACCTGCTATCCACCTCACCTGCATGAATTTTTTATACTGCTCTGTGGTATCTTTACTGGTAGTGGACTGTCTGCTACTGCTGTGCACTACCCCCCCAGGCCCAAACTGGCAAAAGGATTTCTTTTCCAGTTTTAGATTTGTGACTTATGAGCACTGGTTAGGTGTTGTTGTGCCTTTGCATCTGCTTCTCAAGTGTGCAGCGCAATCTTAATCTGTCTGTGCATTTGTAGTACACCATTAATTCTGGGAGACTTTGCAATTCTTCTTATGCTTTCATTTCTATGACTCTTGGTCCATTTAAAAGGAAACTACGAAGCTCCACTGCCTAAACCACACAGTGTGACTGCCTCTCCTAAAGCATGGTCTTCACACATAGTATCAGTAACAGTGGTGCTCTGGGTTCCTGCATCCTGTGCCTCTTTTGTCACCCCCCCTGCACTCCTCTCCTTACCCACCCCACCCCTCTAAGCTGAAGCTAAGCCTTAGCCACCATGACCAATCTCATGCCACCCACCTCTTCTACCTGACATTGGCGTTGCCTGCTCATTCCTTCCTACCACTCTCCACTCCATATGCAGTTCACTATCAAAACTTACTCATACTGGCTATTGCTGTCTCTCTCAACAAACCACTGTACATGCCATGCTTAATTCAACTTTGAAATGTAATATATGTATCAATTGCTTCCTTTGTATTGTTGTTCCCCTACATCCTTTGACATGGAAACTTTGTAAATGAGCAGTCCCTGCTCAAAGGTACTTGTAATCCTAGAGTTTACTAAATAAAATAAAAAATAAAATAAATTTCACTTTATCAGCACTGGGGACTTTTCTGGACAAAAGACAGTAGCATTTTTGGGATGCTCATTAATTCTGGTGACTGTGTGTGACCACTGCACACATGACAGAGTGCACCATTAATTCTGGGTGACTTTGCATTTTTTGTTACCCTCTCATTTCACTTCGTCAGCACTAGGTCATTTTCTGGACACAAGACAGTAGCATTTTGGGGAATGAAATTAATTCTGGTGACTGTGTGTGACCACTGCACACATGACAGAGTGCACTATTAATTCTGAGAGACTTCACATTTATTGTTATGCTCTCAGTAGCATTTTGGGGATACACATTAATTTTGGTGACTATGTGTGACTACTGAATGCATGACGTCTGTGTGTGTTTTAAATTTTGGGAGACTTCGCATTTCTTGTGCTCTCATTACTCTTCGTCAGTACTGGGGAGTTTTCGGGACACAAGACATGAGCATTTTGGGGATGCACATTAATTTTGGTGACTGTGTGTGTGAAGGGCAGCCAAATATTGGTATCACTTTGCCTTACTTCAAGTTAAGGTGGAATGATAACACAAAGTAATAATTACTAGGTGAAGTGCACCTTTTTCATTGACCACAGAGCGACAACATGAATTGCCCACTTTGTGGGCACTTTGCTGGTGGAATGAATTTAAATTCACTGCATCTCTATTTGTGATACAGGTCATTGCCATTGGGGAACTACAGCTGTGGGCATTCACATTCTTATAAAGCATGTGAGTTACAGTACTGTAAGCCATGTGATGTGTGGGGGCCCGGGGACTGCCAATATTGTTGTCACTCTACCTTACTTCAGGTTAAGGTGGAATGACAATGAGAAGTCACAATCACAATAACGAAGGAAGAGGGCATTTCATGCTGGCCACTCTTTGTAGCGAAGTGACAATGCAAAGTGTCCACTTCACAGGCACTTCACCAGTGGAATTTAAATTTGCTGCATCTCTAAGATGGGAGACTTTGCAAGTCTCACTAAACTCTCATTTCACTTGGTCAGCACTGGGGAATTTTCTGGACACAAGACAGTAGCATTTTGGGGATGAACATTAATTCTGGTGACTATGTCTGAGCACTGTGCAGATGACTGAATGTGCCATTAATTCTGGGAGACTTTGCATTTTTTGTTACACTCTCATTTCACTTCATCAGCACTGGGGAATTTTCTGGAGACAAGACGACTGTAGCATTTTGGGGATGCACATTAATTCTAGTGACTGTGTGTGGGGGGCTGCCAATATTGTTGTCACTCCGCCTTACCTCGCGTTAAGGCTGAATGACAATTCGAAGTAATAATAACAAGATGAAGTGGGCATTTCACGCTGGCCACTCTGCAAAGTGGAGTGACAATGTGAAGTTCCCACTTAGCGTTCACTTCGCCAGTGAAATTTAAATTCGCTGCATCTCTAGTAGGGAGGTGGCATCAGTGGAACAGAGGTCCTGCACTGTTCGGATTCTGCATCTCTGTCAGGAGGGCCAGTACAATGGGATCAAGTCAATTTGAAAGTTGGCATTGTGCATTAAAGGGTCAAATCTAAGGGGGGGGCAAGCCTGTTTTGGTGTATGTGACTTAAGCATAAGGATTCTCCAGGCATAATCTGTGTCGGTGATCATGGGGGGAAGGAATTGGGCCAGGGGAAACCATAATGTAAAGAAGAAAGGAATAGAGGGCAATCCCCCTGCTAGGTCCATTTCCAGTTAGAACCAAGACAGAGGACCCAAAGAGCTGGGTACAAACCATTTGGTCGCATGAGCCGCCTTGCAGGCAAGGTGATAGCCCAGAAACCACGGGATGTTAAGACCCCCCGTGACCAGTGCGCTCATAGCTTTTGTTTATTCCACCTGGGTGGGTTATTTTCCCACAGAAAAGTAGAGTCTAGGCATTCCAGTGAGATAAATAGCTTAGGTGAGAGGGATATGGGCAGGTTGTTAAAGAGGTACAGGAGCCAGGGGAAGAGAAGCATATGAACTGCAGCTACTCTACCTGGCAGGGAGAGTTGCAGTTTGGACCATCTCTCTATCTCTGTGGTGATTTGTGCTAGTAGTGGAGAAAAGTTAACTGATTCAAGGGTGGACCATGTAGTGGGGAGGTGAATACTGAGGTAGGTGAAGCCCTGGGCAGCCCAGGAGAGATTAGTGCCCTGAAGACATGCACTTATACATCCAGGATTGAGGATGGCCAAGGTGGTCTTCCTTTGGTTGCCCCATAGGCTGGATAGGACCGCAAAATTATCAAGGACCTGAAGTGTTGCTGGGATTGATTGTTGAGGACTAGAAAGGGTTAAAAAGAGGTCATCTGCATATGCTTCCAGAAGGTAGTTGTGGCCAGAGACCTCAATTCTATTAATCTGGGGGAGGCAGTAAGAATTCAGATTAAGGGGTCCAAAGCTACCAGAAAAAGGAGAGGGCAAAGAGGACATCCCTGTCTGATGTCTCTATTAAGGGGAAAAGAGGGTGAGATGTCACTGTTAGTAAGAATGCAGGCCATGGGAGAACAGTAGAGTGTACGTACCCACTACCTAAAATAGACACCAAATCCGTAGAGGTGGAGGATCTCATGAAGGTAGCCCCATTCTATGGAATCAAATGCCTTAAAAAAATCAATTGCCAAGGCTGCCATGTGAAGGGACGATTTGGAGGCAAACCATTTAAGGCTGAGTAGGAGTCTGGTATTATCTGTTCCATTTTTGCCTTGCATGAAACCTGCTTGTGTGTGATTGATGATCGACGGAAGGACAGACATCATCCTGGAAAGCCAGGGCTTTGGCTAGAATCTTAGTGTCGACTGATAATAAGGCTATGGGCCGAAAGTTTGTGCAGTCCAAAGGATCAGATGATTTTCTAGGGAGTAGGGTGATGAGTGCATCCCGCATAGTAGGTGGGAGGGAGCAGGCTTCATGGAAGGATTGTAAGGCAAGCCGAAGGGGCTGTAAAATGTCAGGTCCCAGGGATTGATATAATTCCACTGACATGCCGTCTGGTTCAGGAGCTTTTCCTTGGGTCATCTTGGACAGTGCTATGAAGAGGTCATCGCAGGAGAGGGGGAGTCGAGTTGGGCCACCCAATCAGGGGTAAGAACTGGAAGAGGGGTGTGTTGACTAAAGGCTGCAATGTCTTGAGAAAGCTGTGGGCCTGAATTGATGGTGTAGGATTGGTAGAGGGTTTCATAACATTTTCTCATGGTAGTGTTAATATCCTTAGGGCTGGAGGCTATGGAACTGGTTTAAGTGCACAGGGTATGGATCTGAGTGGCTGCTCATTGCTTATGGAGCTGAAAGGCAAGGAGCATGCCAGATTTCTCTCAATTGTCTCACTGCGCATGTTTGGACATGAACAAGAGCTGTTCAGATTTCTGATGCAGGATAACATTGATCTGGTACTTAAGCCCCATGACAGTGCAAGACACTATCCATGGAGGCAGGTGAGTTAGCCTTGAAGCGGTGTACCAGAGCAGACAAATCCACTTGCAACTTGGTCAGGTTCACTCTGTGGGCCTTATCTCGAGCTGCCGAGAAGGCAATAATGTGGCCCCGAATGGCCGCCTTAAATGCCTCCCAGATCATGCCATGTGAGACGCCGCAGTCATAGTTAAGAGCGAGGTAATCTTTTGTAGCCTGAATCAACATGGGACAGAAGTTAGGGTCCTTAAAGAGGAGAGGATTACACCATCACCTGACCCTAGGGGCATGATTGTCAGGGGAGGTGTAAGAGATCTGGGTAGTTGCATGGTCGAAGATCAGGATCGAGCCAATTGTCAAATCAGATATGCCCTGAGCTGCCAATTCATTGGCCAGCCAAAAGTCTATATGACTCTGAGAGCAGTGAGGCATGGAATAAAACATGCAGTCATGACCAGTAGGATTGTCCCCGTGCCAGACATTAATAAGGGCCCACTCCTCCATAAGGTCCTGCAAAGATTATCTGCCTTTGGTGGTGGTATGTGGCATGGGACTGGACTTATCATGGAAAATATCACCTACCATGTCGAAGTCCCCCCATCATGACTGGAATCGGTGGGTCATCTGACTAGAGTGGTAAGGGCTTGGCTAACTGCCAGAAAAAAGTCAAAGTTGTCAGTGTTGGGAGCGTATACAGTATATTGCCTAACAACAGCGGACTCAGGGGAAGACTATCTGACCACCACCCATCTGCCTTGGGTATCCTTCCTAATGCCCTCTACCTCCCAAGGGGAAGTGCGGTGGAGAAGGATAGCCACACCCTTAGTTTTAGTTGTGGAGGAGCTAGCTAAAACCTCACCCACCCAGGATTTTTTAAGCCATGGAGTTGCCCAGGTCAAGAGATGGGTTTCTTGTAGGAGTGCAACATCAGCATGAAGTGAACATAGATGCTGCAGAACTTTAGTGTGTTTAATTGGGTCGTTAAGCCCTTTAACATTCCAGGACACCCAACAGTGGGCATAGGGTGCTGGAGAATCTGATGCCATAGTCTGGTGTGATAAACAAGAAAGAGTACTTATTGTGAGCCAAAAAGGGAAGTGAGGCAATTGCACCGGGTTTGCAGGGGTGGGACAGCACCCTAAATAAACCAATACTGCAAATCCGAATCCCCAGGAGGAGGAAGAAGGTGTAAGCACTACTGGCAAGCTGGTGTACACTGTCTTAGGTATAGAGGCTGTAGGAAAAAGCAACAAACAGAGAACAGTTAACGTACAGGTAATACAACACGTATAAGGCTGAGAAGCCCAGCAGTCAACACTAAGATATCAGTAGAGACACAACAGCATAAACACTCTAAGATTGTGGAGGTCAAAGCAAATGAGGGTAGGAAAT
Source organism: Neoceratodus forsteri (assembly GCA_016271365.2). NCBI lineage: Eukaryota > Metazoa > Chordata > Ceratodontiformes > Ceratodontidae > Neoceratodus > Neoceratodus forsteri. The sequence continues at coordinate 1,023,055,509 of CM028135.1, read as the reverse complement.
CTGCCCTACAACTATGCTATCTCCAACACTCAGTATAGGGTATAGTGTGGAAGTCCAACTAGTGGAGTCATCCTGGTCCAAGAAGCCACCAGGTCAGGCTCCCCAACCACAGGGAGGGAGGGGAGGGAGAAGGCGAGGGGAGAGGGAAGGGAGGAGAGAAACAGTGGGAGGCAAGGAAAAAAGCATTGTGGGCAGGGGAAAAGGAGGTGGGCATGCCCACCTAACAGTATTCCACAGTAGCGGTAAAGCAAACAGGCCCCATATAAGGCAACAAGCTAACTACAAATATGGCAGTATGTAGCTGACCACTCCAGTGGCTAGGTAGATCAGGAGATTAGCTAGCAGGCACAACCTAAAGGCACACTCTATAAACATAAGGCACCAGGGTGAAAGGCCAGGCAGTATATATATGGGGTAAGAGGGAAGGGGGGTGGTCGGATGTACTGCTCATGCCAGATGAGTGGGATCAGTGAGCATGGAGAAAGAGGAGGGAGGATAGAATGTCTATAATAGTGCCTTATCCAAAAAGCCCTTATATAATGGAAAAGAGTGCAACTGAGAAGAGCATGGAATCAGTTCATGTGGGCAGTCCTTCGGCATTCTCAGGTAAAACCTGAGGAGGGGCTACAGAGTCCAAGATGGACTTCGTAACAGCTGCAGTGTAGCTGATTTGCCCAGGTCTCACAGGGGAAACAGTGTCCAGCACTTCAATGAGGGAGGCATCAGGAAAGTCAGCCCAATCCATCGGGTGAGTGATGTCCATCTCTTGAGAGTCAGGCAACTCTGAATTCTCTGGGTCTGCAACAGGAGATACATCTTCCCTGTAGATTTTTGAGGGTGGGGCTGTGGAGTGCTTGCTGGGTGAGTGCTGAGGCCTGCTTCTGGCTCGTTGATTGGATTTGGTGAAGAACCTAGTCGGGCGCTGGGGGAGAGAGGCCAGGAGGGGCTGAGAATCCAATGTCCATGGAGGAGTTGGAATTGAAGAGGCTGAGGAGGTACCCATGAGCAATGGGGGGCCTGGTTGAGGAGGGACTGGTCCAGGTAGTAATGAGTCCATTGGAGTCCCAGCTGGTGAAGAACTGTTCCTATTGAGATGTCCCACCTGACAAGGTTCCCAAAGCCTCTTGGGATTTGTAGTTGGAATGTGTAGGGCCGGCCAGAATTTTGTAATCCAGTGTTCTAGGTCGGCGGGGTGGTCAGTAGTCATCTCAAGCCCATCATTGGATACATAGAGCCTGGTAAGGTTTTTGAACTTAAATCGAAAGTTGTGTTGATAAACAAAACATTTTATGGGGCCAAAGGGTTTCCTCCTTGCTGCAGTTTCTTGGGCAAAGTCCCAGTATACTGAGATTTGGATCCCTTGCCAGCGAAGCTCCACCAGGTCTCTAGCAGCACACATGATCTGTTCCTTCATGGAATAATGAAGTAGATAGGCCACAACAGGTCTGGGAGCATCTACAGATTTGTTGGGGTGTGTAGAAACATGATGTGCCCTCTCAACATCTACAGGACCTCTCCAGTGTTCCCCTAGCAAAAGGGGGAGGTTGTCATTAAGAAATCTTTCCATCAACTGTCCCTCCACCCCCTCAGGGAGACAGATGATCTGTAGGTTATTTCAGCGGCCTCTGTTCTCCCGATCTTTGGCTCTATCCCAGAGGGCCTCCAGACATTCTTTGTGCTGGTGCAGCCATTATCAAAGTTGTTGCTGCTGCAATTCCAAGCCTTCACCATTTGTTCTGAGGCATTCATGTGATCCTGTAATTGTGGAACCTTAGTAACTGTGCCCGATAAAGAGAGACTTACATCATCCACTGTTAGTAGAACTGCTTCTAGCATTTTTGTAATGTATTGTAATGATTCGCCCACAGATGCTGGTTGAGGAGCTGGAGTGCTAGCTGGGCTTGGAGGTAAGGTTGCCATCAGAGGATCCAAGGCTGCAGATCATACAGGGTTGTACTGTAGGAGTCTGGACTGCTTCAGTGTCTGCACTTCAGTAGGTAGTGATCGTTTAGTGGTGAGGAGCGGTAGTGTTCTAGGGGAACCTCTCTGACCTCGCCAGTGAGAGGTACATTGGATAATGGTCCTGCAGAGAACCACAACGCATTCAAAGTCCATTGAAGACATCACTACCTGCAAGTACTAACATACATACTAACATACTAAAAATGCCAGCAGAATAGGCCTAACGGTCTTTCGTGTCTGCTCATTTGGTCAGCCCCACCTGGGTGCTGACCTTGCTATCCCCTCGCCTTCTCTGGCTTCTCCCTTCCCAGTTCCGGATATTCTTGCTGCATTGGTTTGCTTCCAGAACCCTTCCTGTACCTTCCCACCCCTCTTGAGCCCTCCACTGTCTCTGCCTCCACTAGCCCCCTAGGTAGTGCATTCCATGGCTCCACCACCCTCTCAGTGAGTAGCACCTCCTCCTTTCTCCCTGAATCTTCCCCCTCCAGCTTCCACCCATGCCTCTAGTGGCCCCTTCCTCCTTCCTTGAAGCACCCTGACTGTTCCTCCCCATTTACCCTCTTCATGTACCTGGGAGCCTCTATCATGTCCCCGGGTCCTTCTCTCTTCCAATGTGTACATATTTAGCTCTTGACCTCTCCTCATAGGTCCTGTCCCCAAGCCCCAAATCATTTTGGTTGCCTCCTCTGGACCCTCTCCAGGAGGTTAATGTCCCTCTTTAAGTGTGGCCTCAAAACTGCACTCAGTACTCCAGGTGTGGCCTCACCAAGCAGTTATACAGAGGAGTATCACTTCCTCCTTCTGAGGTGATCCCCTAACAATGCATCCCAGCATCCTGTTGGCCATGACTGCTGCCCTCCTACAAGTCTCAGAGTTGTTCATCTTGACATCCACCACCACCCCAGGTCCCTCTCAGCCATTGAGACTTGTAGTATTTCCCCCAGGGTGTACACTTGGCCTGGGTTTCTAGCCCCAGGTGAGTACCTTGCATTTCCCTGCATTGAACCTCAGCTTCCACTTTCTAGACCATCTTTCCAGAGCCTCCAGGTCCCCTGCAGGCCACTCTCCTCCTCCCCATCCACCACCGCCCCAGTTTCGAGTCATCTGCAAAGACTCATCTCCTCCTGATTCCTGTCCTTATGTCAGATAGGTAGGCGTTGAACAGAAGGAGCCCAGGACTGATCCTGTGGGACCCACTAATGACCCTCCTTGGGGATGAGACTATCCACCAACTACGACCCTCTGGGTTCGGTCCTGGAGCCAATTGCTATCCATCTGATCATCTGGTTTCCCACCCCATTTCTCCTAGCTTATTCAACAGGCCCACGTGAGGAACAGAGTCAAATGCCTTGCTGAAGTCTAGAAAGAGACATCCACTGGTCTACCCAGGTCCAGGCACTTGTCACCCAGTCATAGAACTCCACCAGGTTTGTCTGACACGATTTCCCGGGATGAATCCTGCTGTCTATCGTCCAGGCACCCTGACTTATCAGGTCCCCCTAGCCTCTCCTTGACAATGCCCTCCATCACCTTGCCCACCACCGATGTCAGGCTGACAGGCCTGTAGTTCCCTACCACCTCTCTTGATCCCCCTTGTGGATAGGCACTACATGCGCCACCTTCCAGTCTTGGGTCACCCACCCTGTCCTCAGAGAGATGGTGAAAGCTCTGCCAGGGTTTGCCAGGACATCTGCAAGTTCCTTCAGCACTCTAGGATGTAATTTATCTGGCCCAGGTGCTTTCTCCGTCTTAAGGAGCTGAGGCTTCTCTCTCTCTCTGCTGTGATTTCCACTTCTGGTGCCTCTTCTCCTGCTTAGCCCTCCCCCACCTGCCAGTGATGCCTCCCCTCTCCCCAGACCTGCCGATCAGTGAGGGTCCCCCCTCCTCATTATCTCTGTCTCCTCCCATGTATGATGCAGCATCCCATTTCCCTGGTGAAAACTGGGGTGAAGTACTCATTTAGTACCTCAGCCTGCTCCCCAGGTCTTTGCCCATCTCTCCCTGATTTAATCCTGCTAATCTGCCCTTCACCCTTCGTCTTTCCCCAGTGTATCTAAAGACCCCTTTCCCTCTCCTAATTTCCCTGGAGGTTCTGCTCCTTCCTTGCCTTAGCGCCCTCACCACTCTGTGGCCCTTCTAGCCATCAGCTCATACTCCCCTCGATCCCTTTCACTCCTTGAGCACTTGAATTTCTTATAGGCTGCTTTCTTTCCCTTTCCACCTCCTGGACCTCCCTGGTCCACCAACAGGGTTTTGGGCCCTACGCATTTCGTCTTACTCTCAAAGGTGCTGGTAGCATCCTGCACCCTCTCCTGATGATTTCCACCTACTATCAGCGTCCATATCTGACCCAATCCCATCCAAATGCTCCTTAAGGATCCTTCCCATTTCCTTAAATCCGCCCCCTGAAGTCAGTTACTTCCGTCTTTGTGCAGCCTTCTACCCTCCTAGGTCAGGCAGAACCAGACCGTGGCATAGTCACTCCCGCCAATGGGTCCCTTACCTCCAGGCCCCAATCTGGTCACTGTCTGCCAGGACCATATCCAGTACCGATGCCTCCTGGTCGGTTCCCTCACCTGCTGAGTTAGGAAGCGTCTTGAAAGACATCCAACAACTTCTGTTCCCTGGTCACAGAGGATGTCATAGTCTCCCAGTCTGTTCCTGGCATGTTAAGTCCCCACACCACCACCGTTCCTCTGCCCAGTCTGCAGTGTCTCTAACATCTGCCACCAGACTGTCCTCCAGCTCCTCCGCCAGGCAGGGGTCTATACACCACTCCTATTTTACTCTCTTGCCCCCCTTGTTATCAAGGTGACCCAAATCGCCTCCACGGTTCCCTCCACCTCCTCTACTCCCCTATGCCAATGCAGTTTTGACTATCATTGCTACCCTCCTCCCTTCCCTCCCCCTGTCCTTCCTGAACATAGTGTAGACCTCCAGGTTCAGGTCCCAGTCATGTCTTGCAGTGGCCCAAGTCTCAGTGACCGCTGCCACATCCACTGCTCCCTCAGTTAACATCGCCTGGAGCGTAGGCATTTTATTGCCCAAGCTCCTGGCATTAACAGGACTACCTTCCACCCTTTCCCTATAGTTCCATTTCCCTGCTCATGTTCCCATGGGATTCTGTTTTCTCCTGGTCTGCACTTTGCCAGTTGGCCTTTTCCTGCAATCCTCCTGGTCTCCAGGGGTGGAGACAAGTCCCTCCTTTCTCAGCACCCCTTGACAGCATTTTCTCCCATCCCACCCCTTCACAAGTTTAAACCCACTTTTCACCAATGAACTCCTCTATTTTCAACTTAAGGATCCCTCCCTCCAAATTGAGATGTAGTCTATCTCTAGCATACAGCTCCTTATCCTCCCAGGTCTCCCCAATCCCCATCAACCCATACCCTCTGGCCTCACCACTCCCTGAGCCACTGGTTTATCTCCTAATTTTCCTTTTGTGTTCCCCACTAGCCCTTGGCACTGGCAGGATTTCTGAGAGAAACTGCTGATCCTATGTCATGACAGACCTTGGCGAGCTCCTGAATCTTGCCTGTATCTCTAGCTCGCTATTTCCCTCAATGTCATTTGTACCCAGGTGGACCAGTATGTCTGGGGAACCCCACAGTCCCTTTGCCAGCTGATATACCTGTAGCCCTGTACACCATTAGTCCAGGGAAGCATCTTGTTCTAACTGGCCAGGCTTCTCCCTCCCTATCCCATTTGATACCCCTGATCATAGAATCCCCCAGCAGGAGCACTCTGACCACTCCTTTTCCTCCATTCCCCCCCTTCCATGTCCCTCATCCTTTCTACCGGCCCCTCCACCCAGCTGGCTCCTTGTTCCTCCCTCTATCTGGGTGCCACATGCCACCCCCTCCTTATTTACCATGGCCACCCCATCCCCTCCAATCCTATGCCTCTCCTCCTCCTGAGTAGAACATTACCCATGCATAGAGCTATAGTAGTGGAATCATAACACCATGGGATTGCGGTGTCCAAGCTTGGATGGTCTTCAGCCAGAATGGAGCTCACAAATTAGGCTGCCATCATGTCAGTGGCTCTCCTTGGTATGTTTTTAAGCTTTGTGCTGAGTCTTAGAATTATGTGGAATGATTTCATTGTTTGGATCAAAATCCACTCAAACAAGTTCCAGCAAGCACTCTCTTTGAGTGTTACATCTGCCTCCATGTTGTTTTAGAAAGATCGCTGAGGCAGCACATCTGCTTTTATCCTTGTGAAACAGTACAAGAAGATGTACACTATTTCATCTAATGCAAACTCAGTTTTAAGTAGCAAGCATGCGACCAAGCATCCTCAAATCTCATTTCACTTTGCAATTTTTGACAGATCTACTTTAACTGCAGGCAAACTATAAAATATATGGTGCATGACACACATTCAAATTCAAATATCTCTATACCAGCTCAAAGGTGGCTATCTTGCTATCAAATTTGTCAGTTAACTGTGTTTCTGTTATTGTAATACAGCCAGACATTTCATCCTAATCCTGAATTGCAATTTCATCAGAAGGTGAATTACCTGTATTTCTTTGCAGTTCATTAATAAAAGCTGAGACACTGTCCATAACACCCTCTGTCAATAAAAGATCTTGGCCTGCAAATTCAGTAACAGCACTCCTGACCTGGTACCTTTTAGACATGAATCATCACATTCCTGCATTATGCACAAGTATCAAGTGCATGTTGTAGAACACACTGTCACAAGTTCCTGTGTGAAAGCATGCCAGTGAGTGACCCATCAAACAACTCAGAGATCTAATTGGGCATTTGCCTTTGTCTTGGATAATTCTGAATTTTTGCTTAGTCTTTGTGATGTTGAAAAGATTGATGAAGTCCTTTACCTCATCAAAAGACTTTTGTCTAATGTTACATGTGTCGTCACATGTCCATGTGAGACACTGGGCTCAATTTTTTGAGAGCCACTAGATCAGCCTATGTTGCACTAATCCCTGACTGTGACAACTCCGGGTGCACAAGGGACCTCGCACCTGATTTTATTACAGTGGGGGTCCCTCTGTCAAAATCCCCAGAGTTGCTCAGTCAGAGTGATGCAGCAAAGATTTGGCATAGTGGAGGGGTTTGAAGGAGGATCCTGTCAAGTCCCCCCCCCCCCGCCTGGCACAACACTGGCCCAGACCAGTTATGTTGGAGGGAGGAAACCTGCGAGGTTGTGATACAGGGAGAACTGACCTGGTGGCTGCTCTAGTGGGCAGCACTGGCATGACAATGTGTAGCAGGGTACAGTGATGGCAACGAGACAACCATGCCCTGAACAGTTTCACAGACCCATAGACAAGGTAAGCTGAAGTATGCAGGAACTGACCATGTACCAGACCCCCTGTTGCCACCAGCCCTGCCAGATGTCCTGCATCATGCAAACTCCCAAACATGTGGTGACAGCCCATGCCTGCACAGTATGAAGTGCTGCTGGTGGACAAGAACGTATCCCAGGCAGCGCCAGTTGCCCCTGATGCACATGCTCTTGTATTCTGGAATACTGTGGCAACAGGTGCTGTACTAGCTATGGCAGGTGGCTTAGGAACCCTTATAGGCAGTTGCCATAATGAGGGTTCATGACACCCTGAGGGGCAGAATGGAGCACTCTCAAGTGAGGGGGAGCTGATGATATACCTGTCAGCATCCCAATGGGAGCAGAAGCTCTATGAAAACAAGATTTATTTAATCAAATAAAAAATAATGAACAGAATTTATGAACAGCAAGCTTATGATGTGTTCCTGTTCTAATAATGTTCAACACTGCTATTTCAATGCATACATATATATATATAGTAAATGACAGCAAGAAAAGGCCCGTAGGCCCATTCAGTCTGCCCACCATTCCAAAATAATGGCAAGATGGTGGCCACGCTGGGCCAGCTGTCAGAAGTGTATTAATGTTGTTCTTTAAATCTCATTTAATTTTGTTTATTTATTTTGTGTATTTATTTAGTTTTTAGTTCAGTTCAGTTTCTTTTAGTCTTATTTTTGCATTTTGCTGATCGTTTAATTGTGTGTTTTGTCCACCTATTTTTATTGTGTGTTTTGCCCACCAATCATTTTGTGCTATCCGGAATGCCCTTAGCTCTTGTTTAACATCTGTTTTTAAGTGCCATCTCATATACTGCTCATATACTGTTTTGGCGAGCCGAGTGATATCTGTGGGCATTATTTAACTTTTATCCTGTGGTGTGAACACCTCAAATTTGCTGATAAGGATACGGATACGCCTGGAAGAAGAAGGCTCATAGTTTGGATACCTCGTCCTTTGGTCTTCATTCGTTGTTTAGTCCTTGGATGCTGCTTGGACCATGGGAGCCTGTGGATTTTGGAGTTGGTTGGGTGCTGTCAGAGGATCTATGTATGGACTTTTGTGGGCCTGGATCTGTGAGTGGCAAAGTGCAGTGTGCAGTGTGGTCTGGGAGCTGTGCTGTGTTGGAGGGGAGGTTCCCTCCATGTACCCAGGGCTTTTGTCCTGTGCAGCTCGGGGACCAAGCAAAAGTGCCTTTATTTTTTCTCCAGGGAGTCAGAGTGGAGTGGGAGCTCTCCTAAGCCACCTAGGAGGTAGACCCAGTGGCCTGCCTCTGGGGTGACTATGGCTCTGTGTCGCGAGTGCCAAATGTAAGGTGTGGTTATTCCTATTAGTGCAATTGGGGGGGGCTCCCCCTGGGTTCCAGCTACTGTTTGTCCATAGCCTGCCACATATAGGCCCCTGTTGCTGGGCTGAGATAGCAATTTGTGGTGACTGGTTTTTGACTTGGCCCATTTACCTTACCTGGATTCCACAAATTGAACTTTCGAGACCCGACCAGTCATTTTTGGCTGAATAAATTATGTTCACATGGATGACTGCTTTTATTCTTTCCACGGGATCACCGGAGAGATGTGATCTGGTTTGAATGCAACTTATTATAATCTTAATTAGTACTACCTTATCATTTTAGTGACTACTTTGACTTTTTTTCTTGGTTTTCTGTAGACTCTCCCTTGCTATGTGAGAGGTGGGGGGGATTGATATTTGGTTATTCTCCCAAAGTAGTGAGAGAACTCTGACCTCCAGAAAGCAAACGCTAACTTTGTTTTTTGTGACTGGTTCTTGGTTTGGACTGTCACATTCAACCTAATATATCCAAAACCCTCAAAGTGAGAGTTTGAGGGGTTATTGGACTATACACTTTGAAGACTGAATAGGTGACTTTATTGATTTTCCTTTGGATATTTTGTTATGATTCATTTTTGATTTATTTGTTTTTACTTTGATAGAGTGTTGGGGTTAATTGTGTTGTTTTTGGTATTGTTTATAATTTTCATTGTGATTTTAATCAGCACCTATAGTAGGTGCTATTTTTAATAGGTAGCATGTGTTGGGACCATGCTTCAGTGGGCAGGCACTACTCCCCTTCCAGGATGAGGGACCTGCGCCCCTTTGATAGTCCCCTGATGCAACCCGAGGTGTATATGCACTGTCGTGCCTTGGGTATTGCACGGAGGCAATGGAGGGTTGGGGCCCCTGGATCTGCGTGGGGCAGTGGGGTGGGCAGATTGGGGTAGTGCAGTCAAGGGATATGCTACCCTAACAGTGATATTTCTACAGCGAAATGCATTGATATCGACTACAGCACCATGTCGCCGTAGAAATGCCACTGAAAGGGGGCAACCATGTACCCTGGCCTGCACCCCCTCGCTGAACTAACTCTGACCTGGAGTTAGAATTCTTTAGTTCAGTGGGTGCGAGAGCTAAAGCCCCCTGATGCAAAAAACACTGTTGAACTGTGCGGCTCCATGCCGACTGCAACTTGCGGTCGACATGGAGCATGTCGCTGAAATGCCAGTAGCAATCTTTTTTGTCATGCCGGCATATATAACCCGGGGTTGAGGAGGCGCCCTGGGATGAAATGGGTCCAGGAAAGGGGTCCTCCCTGCCTGGTACCCATACCCAAGGGCTCCGCCGATAGTGGGCAAGTCGCCCGCTCTTTCATGGCCTCTCTTCCAACTCGGGCGGTGTTATGCAATGCCAGGTCAATAAAGAACAAGACAGAAATTATTGCTGATCTTGTTGAAACATCTGACCTGGTTTGTATTACTGAGACCTGGCTGGATGAGAATGCTGGTCTGGTATTGGAGTCAGCTGTTCCAGCTGGGCACTCCATGATACACTGCCTGAGATTGGATAGTAGGGGCTGGGGTGTAGCCATCTGTTTTAAGAAAGAACTGGGCCTTGTAGATGTTCCAGTGTGGACCACTAGGTCCTTCAAGTGTATCATGAATGCAGGTGTTGGTAGATGGAATCTTTTCATCTACAGTCCACCCGGAGATGAGGAAGTTTTCCTGCAGGAAGTTGCAGACTTCATGGTTGACATGGTGTTGGAATCTTCCAGGTGGTTGGTCCTGGGGGATTTCAATGCCTGGGTTGCCGATGAACTCTCGCATTTTGGTCAGAACTTCCTCCAACTGATGATCTTCACACAGGTAGTTATCACTGCAACCCATATTCAGGGGTCATTCCCTAGACCTGGTATTCCTCCTGGGGATGGAGGCCACTGACTTGGTGGTGGAACCAGTTGGATGGTCGGATCATAACTCTATCAGGTTCAGTTTTGCAGCTCCCCCTGTGAGTCCTGCCCCTTTGGAGATGGTCCACTACCGCCCTTTGAGGGGTGTTACCCAGGAAGGTCTGATGGTGGTGCTGGACCTATTGAGTAGGCCATTGGAATGCTTGGATCTGAGAGACCTAATAGTGTACTGTAATAATGTGGTACTGGGGGCCCTTGATTCTGTAGCTCCTGTCCAAGTTGATCCTCTCCCTCTCTGCCCTCAGTCCCCTTGGTTTGATGGGACTTTGAGGGAGTTGAGGAGAGTTGAGTGAAGGTTGGAACATTGTAGGTGGAAATCTGGCCTGGAGGGGGACAGACTTAGATTGATAGCCCACTATTTGGACTATCAATCAGACATCTTTGGTAAGAAGGCATAGTTCCTGTCCAGGGAGATTGCTGCAGCAAAGAATCGACCGGCTCAGCTCTTTCGGACTGTGGACAGGCTGTGCAATCCAGCCTGCCTTTTGGGCCGGAGAGCCTTTTCACAATTTAAGTGTGATGAGTTTGCTCAATTCTTTGCAGATAAGGTGTCCTCCATCAAGTTGGAGATCTGCTTGACTCGTTCAGATGAGTACGGCAGAGGTTGAAGCGAGGGCACAGGCACCTGGTCTGTCTGAACAGATTTTGACTAGCCAGCGATCATGGAGATCATGAAGATTGTTTGGGGCTTGCAACCGACTTACTGTAGTTTGTATCCTGGTCCAACCTGCCTCCTTGTGGAGTGTTTGGATGTCATCAGACCGATCCTTGCTGAGATAGTCTGGTGCTCGCTGGACGAGGAGGTGTTTCTGGACATCTAGAAGGAAGCTGTGGTGACACCCCTTTTAAAGAAATCTTCCTGTGACCCAGACTATCATGCAAACTACAGACCTGTCTCTAATCTGCCCTTTTTGGGCAAGGTTATTGAGAAGGTAGTCACGTTGCAGCTCGAAAACGTTCTTACCACTGACAAAGTCTATGATCCTCTCCAGTCCGGTTTCAGGAAGAGGCATAGTACCAAGACAGCATTAGTTTGAGTACTTAATGATCTCCTGATAGCGAGGGATTGGAGGAGTCATTCGATCTTGGTCCTCCTTGATCTCTTTGCAGCATTTGACACCATGGATCATTTGGTGTTGCTGGAATGCCTGCAGCTACTCTGTGAACTGTCGGGGACAGTTCTCAGGTGGTTCCATTCTTTCCTCACTGGCAGGACTCAGAGGATGATGTTTGTTTTTATTTTCCTCGGCCCCCTTCTCCCAGCATTGTGGGGTGCTGCAGGGTTCCATACTGTCCCTCATGTTGATCACGGTGTACATTTTGCTGTTAAGAGACATTATAAGGCAGTACAGGTTCAGTTTTCACTGCTATTCAGATGATATTTAGCTCTGCATGTCCTTTGTACACAAACAGAACAGTGCGATCTCAGTCTTTAACAACTGTCTCACTGAGATTCAGGATTGGATGAGTGATAACTGATTGAGACTGAATCCAGATAAGACCGAGGTGTTGGTGGTGGACCCAGGTCAGCGGGCACAGAAGTTGACTCCTGGGCAACTGTCTGGCCTTGTGTTTGGGGGTAACCATTTGAGACTATCTGAACGGGTGTGGAACCTGGGCATTGTGTTTGATAATGAACTGACATTAAACGCACAGGTGTCAGCAGTTGTCAAGTCCTCATTTTAGCATCTGAGAAACATCACCCGGATAAAGCAGCTTGTTCCACCCGAGGACCTTCCTACATTGGTTCAAGCCTTTGTGTCCTCTCGTCTTGATTACTGCAATGCTCTATTCCTAGGGTTACTGGGGGTGGAACTCCATTGCTGCAGCTGGTGCAGAATGCTGCAGCCAAGTTGTTGACAGGGTTGTCAAGAACTAGCTATGTCACTTCTGTGCTGCGGGAACTGCACTGGCTGCCGGTGCAATGGAGGATCACTTTCAAGGTCGTGTTGCTGACCTATAAGACCCTACATGGACAGGGACCGGGCTAATTGCAGGAGCTCCTTCAGCTCTACTGCCCCCTCTGCCAAGTTCACTCCTCTGATGAGAGATTGCTAGAGATTCCCAGGGTCCATCTTCAGACATCAGGTGCTAGGGCTTTTTCTTTTGTAGCCCCAACCCCATGAAACTCTCTACCTCATCAGATCAGAGAGTGCCTGTCCAGTGAGACTTTTAAGTCCACATTAAAAACTTATTTTAATGTGCTTACGCAACTGGATATGATATGATAATGTTTTTGTAACTTGAGTAACTTGAATTTTATGTGGCTTTCTGCCTCTCTGTCCATGGGATATACCTCCTGTAAGGTACAATGCAAGGAACCCTAGTGAGGGTTCCACCACCTACAGGTGCAAGAAACGAATGAGTCAGCTAAAGATAGGTTAGGAAGAAGCCCAAAAAGAATATCTGAATTGTCGAGCATCGAGGAGAGAAGTGATTAATGAATTCTGTGAGAAAGGCTAACTTCCTGAGGAGAGAGGGGAAAGCCGGGCCACCATCTGCCTCCTCCAACAGCGGAACCTAACTAGCTAAGAAGAAAATCACTAATTCTAACTAATATTATGACCATTGGCAAGGAGGAGAGGAAAAAAACCCTTTAAGGAGGAAACCTCTGGGGATCCAAGTCCTAGGTCACCTTCCCTCCAGGCTGATGTTTGAATTGAATGAGAATGTATATTTTTAGAAAGAAAGGGTTCAGTAACTAGAAGGATACGAGTGGTGAGGATGATGATGGAATATGGAAGATTCCTAAAAGAAGGCAGAGGCCAAAAATGGAACATGAGGCTGCACGCAGGTCGAATGGAAATATGAGGCAAAATTAATACTGATGATGATGATGATCACTGCAGGAAGTCTGCGGGTCGATGAGGAAGCATAAGATCGATAATAGGTATGATTGATTCAGTGAGGTGAGGAAGTAGAAATTGAAGTCGATAAGGCATGATTGTGCGATGTGAAAATTAGATCCTGTTATGGTCAATGAGTAGCATCAGAGTCAAAGATGAAATGCTCGAGGGAACAATGAAACTAGATAAACCTTGCTGGAATTAAGGAGGGTATGCTCGAGTAGTCAATGTGAGATAGTAGATCTGGAAGCAAGGTTAGGAGGGAATAAATCCATTTATGAGTCAGAGCAGCAAGGGGTATCCAGATGTGCTCATGAGGATATTCCAGATGAGTCAATGAGGAGACCAATGATTTTGCAGACTGGCTTCATAGAGCGATGTGTTTGATGTAGCGATGCAAGTGAGTAGACACCAAAGTTTTAAGAGGCATTCCTGATTATACGATGTAGGCAATTAGACCCTGAATAATTAGATCCTGAGGTTGTAGTCGAGTACGATATTGGATGATAGGAATATTAGTGTGAGTGATGTGGATAGATGAGCTTTAAAAGTGATGCTAAGTGAAAGATGACTGGAGTCGTGATTTGGGCTCCTGACAGGAAATGATGTCACTGAGGGTCTATGCCCTCCTTTGACTGTATTTAATCCAACAAGTTAAAAAGTAAATCAACTGTTTTAGTAATTGTGTTTTAAGATTTTATTACAACACTTTCTACATCTATAATAATTGTTTTGTATGTGCATTGAAACCAGTCAGTTATCACCTTTACATTTCAAACTGTTTGTAAAAATAATCCATCTACAGGATTGCTTTAACCGCTAAGCTATACTGCCAGCTGATCATCAAAAATTACACATCTCAAGGCTGGCTCTGTGGTGCCAAGAGGTACATTAAGAAATCCTGTTGATGACATTTGCCCTTTAAGACTGTGCTGCCTCATGTTTTAATTGCCACTCAGCTTAAAAAGACTCTCCTTATCCACCTTACTTATCCCTTTCAAGTACTTGAAGGTCCCAATCATGTCCCCTCTCTCTCGTTCCTGTCCTCCAGTGAGTGCATGTTCAGTGCCCTCAACCTCTCCTCATATACCTTACCCTGCTGACCCATTATCATCTTTGTAGCCCTCCTCTGGACCTTCTCCAGCAGGTTAATGTCCTTTTTGAGGTGTAGGCACAGTACTGAACTCTATACTCTAGATGTGGCCTTACCAGGGACCTGTACAAGGGCAGTATAATCTCCTCTCTCCTACTACTGATCCCCCGAGCTATACATCCGAGCATCTAAAACTGGTGACACCACAGATTACCCTTTTTAACAGTTCATGGGAGGATGGTGTGGTATCTGAGGTTTGGAGGATGGCAGACTCAATTCCTCTTCACAAAAGTGGGAGCAAGGTAGAGGCAGGAAACCGCTGTCCAGCCTCAGCAGTAGGTAATATGATGGAATCACCTCTGAAAGAAAGAATTGTTGAGTACCTACAGTAGTAGCCACATACACTGCCAGCTATTTCCCAATATTTCTGTGATATTTCCAGAAATATCTCCTGCCTTCCTGCATTTCCATGGTAGGGGCAGCAGAGAGAAACTCTTCAGAAATGTTGCAAAATATCTGGAAACAGCTGGCAAAGTCTGTGGCTACTACTGTAGAGACCAGTGGGTCACAGGGAAACAGCTGATACATTACCTGAAACATGTTTCTGTTCAAGTTCTGCCAGAGCCATATATTCAGTCAGTGACAATGAAGAAATCATAAAACGTACCTGTGCTTCATTCCTCTCAGGTTTATAAATGTGTAGCAGTGGGGTCCCACTTATAAGTAGATGTTGCATCTCAGCTGGAGTATCCTGTCTATTATCTTTATCTATTATAAATATTAAGACTGTTCAACTCCTTGGTAAAGTTCTGACTGTAACACACTGCAGACTGTGTTATACTACTTTGTGATAGTATATATGTTCACATGGTTGTTGTTTCTGTGTTACTTGTACTGACTTTTGTTGACTTTGCTTCAATGCTCTCACCTATAAAATTGTGAAGCAGTGGGATCCCTCTTATAATAATTAGATGCTGCATCTCTGTTGTAGTATTTTATTATTTTTATCTATTAAGGATATTTTGAAACTGTAAGCTTTTGATGAAGTTTTGTAGCACTGTGCAGATTGTGTTACACTACTCTGTGATAGTATGTCTTCAAATGGCTGCTATTTATGTCTTACTTGTAATAACTTTTATTACCCTTGAAAATTGAATGAAGCTGCTCAAGGGTCTTTATGTAAATAAATAAATAAACAAATGAATAAATGATTGAGCATAGTGGGTGGGACTTCAGGGCAAAGTCAGACTAAAACAAGGACATGTATAAAATCAGCATCATTAAAATACAAAACATCAGACATGGTTAATTCTTGGTAGGAGACAAGTACCGCAGCCTGCAAAGTGGTAACAAAACCATAGAATTTCAGTCCCCTGACAATGCATAAGGCCCTTTGAAACTTGCTCATTAGTTTTATCTGTTTCTGCACTAAGGTGGCACTGCTCGCGGCGCATTTGTTATACAACTGACTCCATCAAAATTTTAACTGTTGATACATCTGACCTAGGACTGCAGATTTTTAATTAACTACCTGTTGAGAGATGTCCACACAGCTATTGTATGGCAGGGATAGCAGTGTAATTTAATCTCTGTAGAACAGACATTGATTTGAAATTGATAGACTGGACAGCTGGCATCTGCTCCTTTTGTATAGTACATCTAATGTGCTTCTGAGCAATTCTAAAAAAAAAACATGAATGATGGTAAGTATAAGTAACTGCTTCAGACTTTTTGTTTTACAATGATAATTCTGCTGAAATGCAACTTCTTGTTTATAATGCGGGCCTGCTTCTCCCTATTTACTAATAAATTAGATTAATTACAGCCCTAAAAGATTATGCAGGCCTGCTTCAACCTATTTTACTGATAGGAGGACAGGAACCCTGAGAGGGGCATGTCGGCCTGTTTCAATCCATTTTATTAATAGTTTGACTGAAACACTAAGAGGGTATGTTAGCATGTTTCTACCTATTTTATCGAGTGGTACAATGTAACACTAAGATGTTATGTGGAATAGCTTCTTAAGCAATAAGGAACTCCAGGGGATAATGTTAATGCCCTGTTAATCACCCCCTAGGGGCATAATGTGTCATAAGGTGCAGCCACATGGCATATTGCCCCTAGGAGGTGATTAACTGGACATTAACATAATCCCTCAGAGTTCCTTATTACTATTATAATAACTGAGTTCAGATTTCTTACATGTTTATGTTGGTCCACAACCAAGGATGTTCCCATGGATCCACTTTTCCAGGACTCCTTCAGTCTATCCCTAGTTTCATTCAAACAAGTTGAAGATCTACTGAAAAAACTGGATATGAGAAAGAGTGCAAGACAGGATGGAATTGAGGCTACATTTCTAAAACTAGGGTTTTAGTTCCTAACCGCCCCCATAACACACATATTCAATTTATCAGTCTCATCTGGCATAGCACCCATCAGCTGGAAAACTGTCCCTATTTAAATCAGGCAACCCGCGTGATTTAAACAACTAGAGACCAATGTCCATCCTACTGGTTTTGTCAAAGCTACTAGAAAAACTACGTAATAATCAACTAAGGGATCACATTGAAAATACAAACCTTCTCAACCCACTACAATCAGGCTTTAGGCAAAAACACAGCATGGTTTCTCCACTAGCCCTAGTAACAAATGACTGATTCACCTTCCTTGATAATAAACTCTCTACAGGAGCCATCTTAGATATAAGTAAATCCTTTGACATGGTTGACCACAGTCTATGATTAATCAAACTTAAAGAACATAGCTTGAATAGCCCTTCAGTAAGCTGGATCTCTAGCTACAGTACCTTACTGGCAGACTACAACGTATCAAAGCTGATGGGCTCTTATCCTCCTCACTTCCGCACACAAGAGGGGTCCCCCAAGGCTCCATTCTTGGCCATTATTATTCACTATTTACATTAATTCACTAAGCAACAACATTCTAAATTCTAAACTCCACTTCTTTATAGATGATACTGTGCTGTATACATCTAAACCCTCCTTATCTGATGCTAGCACTGAGTTGCAAGCTGATTTCAACAAACTACAATACAACCTCCTCAGTTTCAAACTACTGCTAAACTCCAAGAAATCTAAAGTCATGTACTTTCTCTCATCACAGCCGTCAACACCCCTATGCCAGCAAGCCACATCTGTGTCCATTACAACCCTCCTAGTAGACTCACTCGAAACTGTCGAAAAATTTAAGCATCTCAAAATCTGGTTAGACAGTAAGCTGTCATTTGCTGTGAACATTGAATCCCTCACCAAAAAACTAAAACTAAGGATAGATTTTTCTGTAGGAGTAAATCTCTGTTCCCCTCTGACATCAGGAAAAGACTAATACAAGCCACCTTCCTCCCCTTGTTGAACTACATGGACATTATTTGCAACAGTAGCACAGCATCCAGCCTATACAGACTAGACATCCTGTATCACCGTGCTTTACATTTTATAACCAATGCACCTTTTAGAATGCGTCACTGAGTCCTTTACTGAGCAGTAGGCTAGTCATCCCTTGCTACAAGAAGACTGCTTCACACTGGCACCGGGGCCCTCAAAGTCCTACTGAACAAAGTTCCACCATATATTACTTCCCTTTATCATCAATCATGCAGCCACTATGCCCTCAAGAAAAATGACTACATCCTTCTAGAAGTCCCCAAATCTTTCACTGTCTATGGCAGAGCAGCAATAAGTCATGCCATCCTGACCACTTGGAATAAAATACAAGTCTCACTCAAGCTGTCTGGACTAGTCACCCTTAACTTTTCAAAATCCTTGTTCAATAAGGCACTTAAGGAAACATGCCATTGCTGCAATAGCTAGCGCTCCTACCTCTCTGGACTAGTCTCCCTAAACTTTTTTAAACCTTTGTTCAATAAGGCACTTATGGAAACTTGCCATTGCCACTATAGCTAGTGCTCCTAGCTACAGCAAAGTTAGTTCAATATGCACTTGTCTCCAATTAACGATCCCCTTTTTCTTCCCCCAGTATTTGATTATCAAAATGTATAATCATAGTTTGCATTACTTGCCTGATACAAATGTGTACCTGCTTCCTCAAAATCACCTATGTTGTATGCCATTGTTTTATTGTCCTTGTATGTATCCATATTGTTTACCAATTATTATATCTGTGTTGTATGTCAATATTGTATATTGCACCATTATATAATGTTCTCCTAACAGGATCTCCTTGTAAATGAGTATGCTCAATGGAGTTTTCCAGCCAATAAACTTGAACTTAAACTTGTTTGCAGTGGCTTATTGTATTTATTGCAGATGTTCTTAATTATTGATATAAAGTAGTCCCTCCACCAAACGTTAACAATAGCATTGTAAGAAGAATGCACCAGAAAGTAAAAATCTATAAAGATCCCCCCTCCAATCTTTGTAACAGTAGTGGTATTGATGATGTAGAGTTGTATCAAAAAGAAAAAAAGAAACACTTCTGCCACTTTCATGCAGGCAACTCTTGTACTATAAACACCACCGAATGGGTTATATTGTATTTTATGGGCTACACTGATGAGTGAGCTGCAGAGTATTTTCACATGTTCACATTTCTGAGCCACACTTTGGCTGTTAATGGAAGACCTGCCACCTGCCCACTATGAAATCAGTACCATAGTTCAGTTGGTAAATCACACAGTGAATATTAATCTAAAACCTGTCCTGTATCCCAAAAACAAAAAGTTTCCTATGTAACTAATTCTGGGTTGCCCCTGAAAAAAGGACCATTTGGGGTCCAGTGGGCCTACCCGGTGAACAAAATGGAAAATAAATCAATAAATAAATAAATACATAAATACATAAATAAATAAATGAAACCTTTGCCCACCAACTTGGATAGTAACACCACCAGTAATCATATAACCCCCCTCCTTACCTGCCCATGATTTTGCTCTGAATCCATCACAACCACTTCACATTTTGAACCTTTTTGTGGCTGCTAACTGAAACACCAATATCCTCCCACCCATGCACTCTGAAACCAGTTCTGCTTGTTGCTAAGCTGTACCGTGGCTGTTAAGTCAACCCCAAATCCTGTTTGACTGCATGCCAGCCTAATTGAAAACCATCTCCACTGGTTCTGATTTTAAACTGCACAGTGGGTCTAACTGGAATTACCTTGTTAATCAAGCCATATCCCTTTAAGCCTATCTGAGGGGCTGATGTTTGCTCCCCTCAGCTCAGCCCACTGAATCATTGTTGCCATTCGTGGGTGAGTCAGGGGCCGGGCATACGCAGTGAATGCCCAGATAAATGATGTGGCTATTAGAAGGGAAGGCTCCATGCTCCAGGTATGGGTCAGTATCCCAGAACAGGAAGATTTATACTTCATGTAACAGCAGCACTTGGGGAGAGTGCAGCGGCAATTCTTAGTATTTATTTATTTATTGTTTACAGTCAGTTGGTTGTGATGTGAATCTCTGTCAGCCTTGATCTAATGGCACACGTAAGTTCCAGACTTAGAATGCAGAAAAGGTAAGTTGGATCTTAATTTTTTAAGCCAATGCTCTTGTGATCAGGTCATACAGGTTTATTAAAAAAGAGATTAGTGTAGGGCTTTCAGAATGCTGAAAAACTAATCAGATTGCAGCATGACTGAGTCCCTTATAATAATACCCATTTAACTGATTGGTGTACTGTAACCCTAAGAGGGAGTGTGGATCTATTTCTACCCAGTTTATTGATAGGTCCACTGGACCACTAAGAGGGTATGTGAACCTCCTTCTACCCATTTTGCTGACAGGTTAGGTAGAAAACTAGGCAGCTGTGTGGATCTGCTCTTCACCATTTTACTGATAGGTGAACTGGAAACCTAAGAGCTTCTGTGGACTGGTGAACTGGAAACCTATGAGGTTATGTAGGCTGGCCCCTATACATTTTACTGATATCTGGACTAGAACACTAAAAGGGTATGTGGGCCTTCTCTTCCCATTTTACTGATAGGTGAACTTGAACCTTGAAAGGTCGTGTTGACCTGCTTCTACCCATTTTACTGATAGGAGGACTGGAACACTAAGAGAATATGGAGGTCTGCTTTTACCCATTTTACTAATATGTAGACTGGAACACTTAGACATTGTGTGGGCTTGCCATTACCCATTTTACTAATATGTGCCCTGGAACACTAACAGGTCATGTGGGCCTACTTCTACCCATTTTACTGAGAGGAGGACTGGAACACGAAGTGGCTGTGTGCGCCATCTTCTTCCCATTTACTGAAGGGAGACTCAGAACACTAAGAGGGTATGTGGGCCTGCTTCTTCCTGCCTTTACTACCCTTACTAACTCCTTTGCTTGCAAAAGGGCATGTGGGCATGCTTCTTCCCATTGCCATCTGGCATGCAAAAATTGGTTTGAATGCTCCAACAAATCTTAGCTTTTCACCATCCCCTGATAGAGTCTACCTGCCCTTACTACCCTTACTAACTCCTTTGCTTGCAAAAGTACTGGGTCATACCCCACTACTGCCTCTCCTTCTCCCCTCTTCTTTTCCTCTTGCTTTGCACTCCCCCCTTATCCATCCAACCTCTCCTAATTTCTTGCTGCTAGCTCTCATTTAAACATTGAAACATAGAATCTGATGGCAGATAAGGATAAGGATAAGAGTGGGTCCAGGATGGTACCCCGGGTATAAGTTTGGCTGGACTACAGGACACAGAGGGTAATAGGAAATGGAGTCCACTCTGAAGAAAGGGGGTTACTAGTGGGGTACCGCAGGGTTCAGTACTGGGACCGGTCTTTTTTAATGTCTTTATTAGTGACATTGCATAGGCACTGGAAGGAAATGTATGTCTCTCTGCAGATGACAGAAAGATCTGCAACAGGGTTGATACACAAGGAGGGGTGGGAATGATGAAAAGGGACTTGGCAAAGTTGGAGGAATGGTCAAAAGCATGGCAGCTTAGATTCAATGCAAAGAAGTGCAAAATAATGCACCTGGGAAACAAAAAACCAGGGGAAGAGGACACATGGAGGGGGTTAACAACAACAACAAAACAGGAAAGGGTCCTTGAGCTAGTCATATCAGATGACCTTAAGGTAGGCAAGCAATGTGAGAATGCAATAAGGAAGGCTGGGGGATACTGGAACGCATAGGGAAATGCACCACCAGTAGAAAACAGGACGTTGTTATCCCTCTGTACAGAGAGTTAGTGAGACTCCATCTGGAGTACTGCGTGCAGTTCCGGAGACCCCATCTCCACAAGAACATAGACAGGATAGAGGCAGTCTAGAGGAGGGCAACTAAAATGGAGCAGGGTTTGCACCAAAAGCCATACAAAGAGAAACTAAAGGAGCTCAGTATGTATTCATTCGAGGAAGGGGGGGGGGGACATGATAGAAACTTTCAAGTACCTCAGGAATCAACAAAGTCCAAGAGGGCAGAATCTTTCAGAAAAAGAGATGTGCAAGAACAAGAGGGCACAATTTGAAGATAGAGGGGGGATGGCTCAGGGGCAACGTGAGGAAGTATTTTTAATGGAGACAGTGGTGGATGAATGTAACAGCCTTCCTGAGGAGATTGTGATGTCAAAAACAGTGGGGGAATTCATGAATACATTTGATAGACATAAGGCAATTCTTGTGGGGGTAGGAAGAAGTAGGCTGTTGGTTAACTAGAATCTGTAACTTATCAACTAGGAAAGGAAATGGGCAGACTGGGTGGACCATGCGGTCCTTATCTGACATCAAAATCTATTTTTCTAGTTTCTATGGGCAAAAAAAGCAGTATACACCTTGTAGGGAAGGAAATGGATACCAGTCCTTTCTCAGAGGAAAGGGTATTAGAAGGACTTGCTAGTCTGAAAATAGACAAGGCAATGGGACCAGCTGGGGTACATCCTATGATATTGAAAGAACATAGGAAAATACTGGCTTTACCTCTGGCAGCCCTTTTTAACAGCTCACTAGAAACAGGTGTGGTCCCAGAGGACTAAACAAGGACAGCTTAATCTCTTTTCATAGAAATGGTAGCAGATAGTAGGCTGGAAATTATAGGCCAGTCAGTCTGACTTTAGAGATGGAAAGCTAATGGAAACTTTGTTGAAGGAAAGGATAGTCAATTAAATGGAATCAGATGGGTTACAAGATGAGACAGCATGGGTTCACAAGAGAGAGGTCATGTCAAACAAATCTGTTACATTTCTTTGATTGGAAGAAGAAGGAAGTAGATCAGGGAGGCATAGTGGATGTGCATACCTGGATTTCAGTAAGGCACTGGACATCCTTCAATATAGGAGACTATTAAAGAAGCTGGGTAACTTAGGAGCAGGTCCAAAAGTGTAAAATTGGGTACAAAACTGGTTAGGGGACAGAAGACAGACGATTCAAATAAATGGAGTTCACTCAGAGAAAGAGAGGATGACCAGTAGGGTGCCATAGGGATCAGTGCTGGGACCGGTCCTCTTTAGTGTATTTATAAGTGGTTCCACCACAGGAACGCATCATCTACTGACAAATTCTTTGTTTCTATGTTTACTGATGATATGCTGACTTAAACCCTGAAAGGTTATGTGGGCCTAATTCTACCCATTTTACTGATAGGTGAAATTAAACCTTGAAAGGTTATGTGGGCCTGATTCTACCCATTTTATTGAGATGGTGATTGGAACACTAAAATCATGTGATCCTGCTTCCACCCATTTTACTGACAGTTGGACTGGAACACTAAGAAGTTATGTGGTCTTGCTTTTACCCATTTTACTGATCAGTAGGTTGGAATTCTAAAAGGTTACTGTATGTGGGCCTGCCTCTACCCATTTTACTGAGAGGAAGACCGGCAGACAGCCGATCCTTCTTAGTCCCATTCAAGTGGACCTTCCAAGGCCAATGATCCTATGAGTATCGAGCACCCTTTTGGTTAAATACGTTGACTGACAAAATCCTGTCTTCAACCAAACTAGGTCAATTTAAAACTAAGCTTCATGCCCTACTTACATTAACCATTAACTGTGACTGTTGGGCATAATATATAATTATTCAACCAGTAACTGTAGTACTGGTTGTTGTAATGTATCAACCAGGAACTGTTACCCATTCAGCATAATAGATGCCCTTCTATCTCACTTTCTGAAGCCCACAACTCACTTTTTCTCCTACATCCCTCCTAAGTTTTTTTCTCCCCCCCCTTTTCTCCTCTCCTTTTGGTCCTCCTCTCCATATGGTTCCCTCCCGCCCCCTTCCCCCTAGGTTCACCCTGCTAGATTCCATGCAGTAAAGGCCACATCACCTACAATCCCACTCCTACCCCTCTCTCCTCCCCTCAACCCACGTTATCTTTGTCAGTCATTCTCATCACCCCCTGAGCGCATGCCCTCACCTATTTTTTCTGCCCTTTTCCTTGTCCTATCCTTCTCAAGAGGAACTGGTTATAGGCCCACCATCCTTTACAGCAAAAAAAAAAAAACACTGGAACTGGAACACTAAGAATTTTTTTTCAGTCTACCACACTAATGACAAGAACTGTCTCAACATGTTCACATTTTTTATTCTCCTAGTCTATAACTAACCAAGGTTTTTACATTGTATCATCTGTTTGCTTCCTTGTATATAATTACCGCTTACATGTATTATTGTCTTTGTAACTCTATTTCTGTACTGACGAGGATCATTTGTAAATGAACTTGCAGCTCAAAGGTCACTGTAATCCTATATTTCATATAAATAAATAAATAAAGACTAAGTAGTTATGTGGACCTTCCCCTACCCAAGTGTGTGATCCCACTTCACCTGTATTACTGATAGGTATACTGAAACACTAAGAGGTTATGTGGGCTTGCTTTTACCCATCTTACTGATAGGAGGACTGGAATGCTAAGAGGTTATATGTGCCTCATCTACCCATTTTATTGATATGAGGATTGGAATCCTAAGAGGGTATGTGGGCCTGCATCTACTCATTTTAGTGATAGGTGGTTTGGAACTCTAGGAGGATTTGCGGGCCTGATTTAAACCATTTTACTTGTAGACTGGAATAGTAAGAGGTTATGTGGGCCTGCTTCTACCCATTTTTCGAATGGGGGATTGGAACCCTAACTGGATAGGTGGGCCTGTTTGTACCCATTTTAGTGATAGGTGTGTTGGAACCCTAAGAAGATTTTCAGGCCTGAATCTACCCATTTTACTTATAGGTAGACTGTAACAATAAGTGTGAGTTGGCATGCTTGAACAGATTTTGCTGATAGGTAGATTGAACCTCTAGGAGGGAATGTGGCCTGTTTCTACCCATTTTGCTGATAGGTTAACTGGAATACTAAGAGGTTATACCAGCCTGTTTCTACTCATTTTAAGGATATTTTAGAGAACACTTAGGAATTTGGGCCAGCTTTGACCATTTTGCTGATAGGCAGACTGGATGTAGACCAGTTTCTGTCCATTTTACTAATAGGTGGACTGGAACACTAAGAATATATGCAGGCACCCTTCTACCTATTTTACTGATAGGTGGACTGGGAAACTAACATAGAAACAGAACTACAGAATGTGTTGGCAGAAAAGCAGTAGGTCCATCTAGTCTGCCCTATTTTTACTGCATATTTCTACACACTGGACCCTGTACAAACATAGAATGTGTTAACAGAAAACAATCGGTTGACCTGTCTAATCTGCACTATTTTCCCTACTTATTACTACACCCTGAATCCATAGAAACATAGACTGTAAGCAGAAAAGCACTGGCAGCCCAGTTTAATCTATCTTATCTTCCCTGCCTAATATTACACCCTGTACCCTACAGAAAAAGAGGTTTCTGCAGAAAAGGACTGATAGGCCTAAAAGGGTATATTGTCCTACTTCTACCATTTTTACTGATAGATGAACCAGAAATTAAGACAGTATGTGGGACAGTTTCTACCTATTTTACTGATACATGGACCAGAATACTACAAGTTTAAAAACCAGGGGTTCGATTCACAAACCTGATTTTGACACAAGGTGCTTGCATCAAACAGAACACCCTGCACCAGACCTGCTGCACCCCAAGCATGCACCAAGGTTGGGGTGTGTCAGAGCACTTGTGGGCTTGCAGCAGATGCTGGCTGCCACATCCCATTAAATGGGATAATGACAGAAAGTAGGACCACTGCTGTGTGGTCAAGTGCAGACTGCACCAGGAATGGTGCCACCCACACCCCTGACGTGTGCCTCATCTGCTTACTGGACCTGCAGCAGGTACAGATGTTGGCAGCATTAGGCAAGTCCTGGGTGTGGGTCTGTCCCCCCCTCACTGTTTGTCCCTTGTCCACCACTGTGGCCAGTATCAGCTCCGTGGGACTTCTGCATCTCCTTGTGCTGTGCAGTGGGATTGGCGATCCATTTCACTCAGCTGCACCTTAGCCAAACTCCTCCCATGCACCTAATGTATGGCACACTGGAGCAGGTGCCACAACCAGCAGGTGATTAGTACCAGGACCCTTCACGTACCTGAATCAGGTGCAGGGTCCCAGAGCAAAAGAGGATCGGCGTAAGCTGCTGTTGGAGCAGCTTGCGCTGATCTTTGAAACTTGAGCCCCAGAAGCTGAATTTTAAAATTAAGTGATACAGTTGCAGTTCCTGATTTCAAGATTCCCCTTTATCATCCAAAAAGTGACTAAGTGTTTGAATGCTATTTTCACATTTTTTATGAACTTACATCTATTGGGGCCTGTGCGCGAACAGGCGTGAATTATGCGCCGGAGGCAGGTATCCTGCTTGCGTAGCTCTGTGGCCCTGGACAGGTGCAGGGTGCATTGTATTCACAACCGCATGCACTTGAGGAGCACCTGTCCACAGTCCTTCCCCCAAGAGAAGTTGATCCAGGTGGAGAATCAATTGGATGCCCGTCCCTGGTTTCAGAGTGAATCCCCATAAGCAGGCAGGTGCAGGTCCGGATGAGTGAATAGCCCCTTCAGGCACTTGGACCCATGCTACCATGCACCTGTGATGATCCGATCCTCCATCTGAACGTAGCCCCAAGGCCACGCCCGGTACACAGATGCCCCCCACCACTGGATCACTGCCCCATGGCAGGATGCCTCCATTCACTTATCTGCACCATCTCTGTTACAGCCAGGGCACCCCCCCAACAACATGCTAGCCCAACCCCAGTAGTTTCACACAAACCCCATACCCGGAACATGGTAGCCCTGACCTTGGTGTAGTACAACCCCCGCCACACACACACACAGAAGTGCCCCAGTCAACATCACTCCAACCCTGACCACATAACCCTAGTAGGAACATTGGTGGCCAGTGTCCCCCCACCCCCGGCAGCACTGACGTCAACCTTGCCCCAGTCTCCATACCTTCCAGTCGATGCTGCAACTTGGGATGGCCAGCAGCACAACCCTCCGTACACCTCCTCAGAGATTGGATGTCCAAGTGATGCTGGGAGTGCAACACCTATATATAGAGGCACACTCCTATCATCACTTGGATGGTTGGAAGCTGAGGAGGTGTGCAAAGGGCTGTTCCACAGGCAATCCCAAGATGTGGCACCAACATGAAGGTATGGGGATGGTGGTTGGGTGTTATTGGTGACACGAGGGGTGAGAAGGCCACTGGCCACCATTGTTTCTGCTGGAGTTATGGGTTCGGGGGACACAGTGATGTTGACTGGGGCACCTCAGTGTCTGTGTGTGGGGGTATGGTACTACACTGGGGTCAGAGGCTGCCATGTTCTGGGTTGGGTGATGCTGTGGAACTACTGGGGTTGGAGCTGGCATGTGTTTGTGGGGAATTGCCATGTTCATAACTGGGATGGGGCTGACATGTTGTGGGGGAGTATGATTAGACCTAACGGTGACTGGTCATGCTTGTGATTGGGGGAGTTGTTTGGACTGTAGGGACTGGGCAGAACAGCACACCTCTTGGCGTAGATCCACCACACTGGGACCTTGTTTTTCATCAGTACAGGAACTCACCTGATCAGCTTCTCCAACCCTTCCGATCTGCCTGGGACAGCATGGATGGTCGTATCCTGGTGCTGCCATGACCAGCAGGTACAGTCTGTGGGGGCACGCAGTGGATTACAGCAGGGTCCCAGCTGCCATAACCTGTGCCCCCCTATTCCTGGCACTATGCACCTTCATGAATGGCGCATAGAGCAGGCACGCCCCCTAACCGACCCTTGCCCACCCGTGGAATGTTATTGACCACGTGGCTGGTCAGGTTGAAGTGTTGTCAGCTGGAGAAATTGACAACAGTGAAACCGAGTTCCAGTTAGTGCTGTCACAACTGTACACAATTAAAATTCTGCCAGTGAAATTACCTCCAAAGTCAAAATTTCGGTTCTGCAAAATTTTTGAGTTTAGTTAGGCAACTTTAGTGAAATTTCCACCTAGAAGGGTGGAATGAATGTATGTTTTGCAGATTGATGTATTAAACTGTGGAATGAAATTCTGTAAAAAAGATCACTTTGTTGTATATACAGTGATTTAGTCTACAGCACAGCCCCTAAATCCTCCATTTCCAGACTGGAACCCGCGTTAAATTATTCATGTTGTTTTGCTCTAGATTGCCTACACCGTTCTCTCCACTGCTCTCTTTAATCAGTCTTTTCTCTTCCCTCACTTGATGCTAGGTACCTTTCCCACTGTGTCTCTTTTATATCCAAATTCTGGTTCGGCACCCTTCTCTCTTGTCTTAATTCCTGTCTATCCTTTCCTCCTTCTTCTTTCTACCTTCTCTGAAATAATATTTCCCATTCTTTCTGTTCCTTCTAGAAAACCTACTGTTGGTTAATCTGCTTTTTCTTAATGATTTCCTAAACTTTGGTCCTCCAGTCCCCTTCCAATTCATTCTGCCTCCTCCATTCCCTCCCTAAAATCTCTTCTTTATAACTTTTGTTTTCCTACTTGCAACTGTCTATGATCAGTTTCTTTTCATTTTCCCCATCACTAGTTTCACCCTGTCAATGCTTTTCAACATAAGAATGTGTTTTTACTTATGTTCATTTTCAATTTGCAACTACAGTATTTTAATGGTTTTGTTTCTCATATTACTATATTATTAATACTGGCCTGGTGGTGCTGACTGTTGAGGCGCTGGACGCCATACCTCAGGCTACGCTGGTGACCTGAGTTCGGAAGTGAGCTCGGGTGCCAGGGATTGGCAGGGGAGGGAGAGGACTGAGTGTCCAATGAACTGCTCTCCTCTCTCGGTGGGAGGGTTACAGGGTTGTCTGGTGTCCTAGCGACCCCCGGTGGAGATCGAGGGCACAGCAGGAAGCGGACTAAAGATGTGGGAGAGTGTGGCAGGGTTGCCGTGCACCATGGCATCATTGCACAATATGCTTGAGGGGGGGAGGAGCACAACAGAATAAGGAAAACACCAGCTCTGCAGGGTAGGCGAGGGCACCTGACCTCCATGCCCACCACCAGATCTCACCCAACCAGCCATCCAGTTCTTCCCCTGGGCCCTTACCTACAGCTTGGCCAGCCTATAAGAGAGTGTCCAAGAAGAGGGGAAGTCCCACCCCGGAGGGGTCAAGCCGGGGGTACTGGCTGCAGGAGGAGGGGAGGAGAGGAGGCTCAGGATGGGGAGACCTCAGGTGGGCAGGATCAGGCCAGGATGCCTGAGACAGGCCCTGCAGGCTGTGACCAGAGGGAGAAAGACATTAAAAAACAAAAAATATCACTATATTATTGTATTTTACTTCTTATTCTTAATAGTTTTACTGTTTAGTTATCTCCCTCTCCCTCTCCCTCAGGATGCATCGGAAAACAAGCTGTTATCAGCTCAGTTTGTTTTTTCCTGGTTAAACTTTTTAAATAATAAATAATTAATATATAGAACTATGGAATGATTGCATGTACAGTCAAACCCACTTACACTGGACACCTTAGAGCTGGACAAATGTGTAAAGAAAGAAACATTCGCATTTATGAGGTGGGATGAAAAAAATGACTGTTGAAAATTTGGAGTCAAAATATTGAAAATTACTAAAGTTATGAGTAGACTTCAAAACATGTAGTAATTGTTCCTTCATAACTCTGTTGATTTTTATATTCATTGTGCATGCACGTGCTGCAAACATTTTGTTAGAAGAGTGACTTTTGAAGGTGTGACACCATCAGTCCAATGCAGAATGGTCTTCAAGGGGCTTCTTAGTGTCACACCAATACTCAGCCAGGCTGATCATGACACTGTTCCAGCTTGCTGGGCTGAAACTTTGTGTATTTCAAAGGAGAGAGCTGACTCAATCATAGATCAACTATTTTCTTTGATCTTCATAACCGTCGTCCGGCAAGCACAGCTCATCTGTCATGATCAGCCTGCTGAGGCTGAATTATACCCTGTGAAAGAGAAAAGCATCCATCAATGTCTGTTGCTGCCCAGCCTTTACTGTCCCACTACCCAACCCTTCCACTCAGCATTCCTGCCCCCAACAAACATAACATTGGCACTGGGAGTGCCCAATTACCCAGTGTCACCACCAGAAAAAAAGAAACTATCCCTTATAGTTTATTAAATACAACTTGCAAAAGAGAAAACTGTCCCTTGATGTCTGTTGCATCTACCACCATACCTGCCACCTCCCCAAGCCCAGCCTATGTTAATATTCTGGCACAGAGGTTTCCAATCCCCTGTGCCAGCTGCTACCCTCCACCCTGCTTGTTTTATTTAGAAAGCACCGGGGAGCCAACCCCCAGTGCTGCCAAACATAACACTGACATTAGGGGTGCCCAATCCTCCAGTATTGCCACCTGAAATAAATAAAACTTTTCCTCACTGTGGTTTTTCTTATACCCTGTAAAAAAAGAAAAACATCCACTGATTTTTGTTAATATTACAACAAGGAGAACAGGGGTGCCCAATCCCCTGTGCCAGCTGCCACACCCTACCCTGCCAGTTTTACTTATGTAGCACCAGGGAGCCCACCACTGGTGCTGCCAAACATAACACTGACACTGGGGGTGCCTAATCCTCCTCTGTTGCCACCTGAAATAAAGAAAAACATCTCTTGTGTTTTTTAAACCTTGTAGAAAAGAAAGCTGTCCACCAATGTCTGTTGCTGCCATTACAGTCCACCCACCTGACCCTCACACTCAGCATGCACCACCCCACCCCCCAAAACCCTTACTTACCCACCTAGAGTTCAGTGCCATAATCATCTGTGCAACATAGAGGTCTCTTCACTCCTCAAAGTCAGACCACAAACTGAGGAAATTGGGTATGTGGTTCGATGCATTTCAATGGGGATTTGAACTTAGTGGTATAACTTGGTCATTTTTGAATTTTTTTTGCACCAAATTTTCAGCATGCCTTTTTCAGGGCCCCCACCTCATAAAAAATGACAGTGAAATTATGCAAATCTGACCTGAAAGTTGATTTTGCAGTCACTGCGTGAAATCATCTTTCAGGCAGAAGATGAAAATTGTATCTGCCCTTGTTCATAAAGTGGGCTCATAAGAAGGTTGTGTGGGGTCATAAGTAGGCTATGCTGAAAATGTGGGGTAAAAATATGAGAAAAAACAAAGTTATGAGTCTACGTGGCAATTTTTCAATGCATGCTAGTAACTGTGGTAATTTTCAATATTTTGACCACAACTTTTCAACATCGCCATTTTTTACACCACATCATGAACAGAGATATGTGAAATTAGAACATTTTGTTAAGTGAAATATTTTGTGAACATTTGCACTTTTCGCAAAATATTTTGCAGATGCAAAATGTGAAATTCTGCCATCGAAATGTGAAATTTCGACCTCAGAATAGCAACATTTGGGCAAAATTGTGCATTTCATGGTGAAATTCCATGTTCCATGGGCAACAATTCACAACTGTGCACCTGGTAAAAAATTTCATGAAACAGCGGAATTTCATGAAATATCTCATACGATACAATTGTCGGTTTTGCAGCAATTTCACCACCAAAACTTAATTTCACAACATCTCTAATCATGAATGTGACAGCTGTCATTTCTCAAATCCTACCCAAAATGTATTTTAACACTTTTGGCACAAAATGATGTTACTGCCTTTGTTTTATAAATTACACCTGTCATGCTCAGAAGGAGTGATCCTAAAATGACTATGCTAAAAATTTGGGGTAAACATGTGAAAAACTAATTAAGTTACAAGGAAACAAATTGTCCCAAGTCATTTACTCAAAAGTTTATTTTTTGCAGATTTTGGCCCCTAATGTTCAACATATCCTCTGTGTTACCCCACGTCCTGAACATAGCAGGTATCATTTTTCTAATACCCTCCAAAACTTGTTTCCACAGTCACACAGGGAAAATCACCTTTCAGGTAGGATTTTAAAAATGTCACCTATCATCATCATAACATATGGTCATAAAAAGACAGATATTTGGGGTCAAAATGTGGGAGCCCAGTTAAAAGTAGAATATTGCCTCTAAGCAGCCCTATTCTGGGTAATTACAATCTAACAATGTGTCTAAGCATGACTGAAAATGAGGTATTGCTTCTCATCTACTCTGTCCTGGCTAAATCTATAGTAAAAATGTGTACACACAAGACGGGTACAACAGCAGTACCGGTGGTGAACATTTAGCATTGACATAGGCTTGTGAAGATTATAATCCCACATGTTCAACATAGACATTTGTGACCCCAAATTAGGAAGCTAATAGGTAACATTTCTCAAATCCTATAATTTACCAGAGTGACTTTGAAAACTTGCTTTGCAAAGGATTTGGAAACTTTTTCCCATCTGGTACATGAGGTGGAGTCAAACAATGACTATCTTGAAACTTTGGAGCAAAAATATATAACAGAAATGTATTTATTTTATTTTTATTTTACTTATTTAAATCTTGGATTACAATACCTTTGAGCAATAAAACTCTTTTACAAAGGTTCCACATCAATAAGTGTAGGACATAAACAAACAATGGTAAAGAACAGGTAAAGTAATCAGTGAACATTAAGAATATGCTTTAAAACTAATACATTGTAAGTAACCTATAAGATTACTGTATGTTACTTTATATAACAATAAAGGGGGAATATATAGTTATAGACCAGAGGAAGAGGCAGCCTAACAGGCCTTGTTGAAAGTCTGAGAGAGTAAGTAATCAGGAGTGAAAGGTAGATAGGAGAGAGAAATGAGAGGGGAAAAGGAAAAAAGAGTTGCGTGAGAGCTGACACGGGATAGAGAGATGGGGGAAGAGGATGAGGAGTGGCGGAGGACTGCAGAAAGGAGTGAACAAGGGGAGAAGCAAGGGTAGAGGGTGGTGGTAAAAATGCTAGTAAGTTGGGTTGAGATCAAGTGTCATGAGGTATAATATAGAAAATAGACATAGCTGCTATGTGCGACAGTCACATATAAATGACTGAGTTATGGACTAACAGTTAAAAACACATTGAAATGCCATTAATCACACTTACCTTGTCTTCAGACAGTTTACAACCAGGCTCCAGATCAGCTGGCCATTCTCTAATTGGGAAGATTTACTTCAGTAGACCATGTTAGGTAGGTGATGGGTGTGTTGGTGTGGGGTGGAGGGTGCTGAGTGAGTGGTTGGGTTCTGTCGGTTAGTGTTGTGAGGAGGGGCAGCAACATAGTGGCAAAAACATCAATAGACATTGTTTTCATTACATGGTAAAAAGAAAAAGAAAAGCCGATGAGGGACAGTTTTCTTGTATTGCGAGAATCAACACTAAGGGTTCAGCACCCCAGTGTTGGTAAGGACTTTGACATCACCATGACTGGGCACCCAGGAGTCACACAACGTTTGTGATGAACTATCATAAGCAATGGGAGGGGGTAGGTTGTAATAGAAGGCCAACCTAGTGGCACCAACAGTGGACGCCCTGGTGTCACACATTCTCTAGAAGGGAATCATTACTGTCACTGACATCAGAGGTTGGGCACCATGGTGTTGGTAATATGACATCAGAGGCAGAATTGAGCATCCTCCACCAGTTATCATACAATACATTAAAGTCCTGTGCATGGAGGGAATTCCAGCAGTAAGAGTGGCACCTGCCAATGGTTTCTATTTTGATATTTAAAAAAAAAATTACTAAATGAATTGGGAAGCAGTGATACTGGTCATGAGATAGAGTAAAAACTCACCACTGTTTTGTTTCCTATAAGAAAGCTGTAGTGAAAGGATCATACTGGCTGCCACAGCATAGAAACAAAGAAACTTAGAAACATTGAATTTGTTAGTACTGTAGAAAAGGACAACTTGGCCCACCCAGTCTGCCCAGATGTTACATGCCTAGTCTGTTTCAGTAGGCTCTAACTGGTGCCCAGTGACAATCCCTCCTCTTTACCTATTTACTAATATACCCCAATGTCAATCTCATGCATTCTTGATGCATCCTACTGTTTTCCCCTCCACTTCAGTTAGTAGTCTGTTCCTGGTATCTACAACCATTTCAGTAAAGAAATAGTTCTTCCTATCATTCTTAAACCTCCACCTCTTCAGATTCACTGCATGGCCCCTGGTCCTAGTGCTCTTTTTCATTTGAAAGGTACTCCCCTCCTACACCCTGTTTATTTCTGTTAAGCACTTTAAGGTCTATATTATGTACCCTCTCACATGCCTCTCTCTGAGGGTGTACATGTTGAGACTCCTCAGTCTCTCCTAGTAGGATTTTTCATACAACCCCTGCACCATTTTAGTTGTTCTCCTCTAAACTGCCTCCACCTTATCAAAGTATTCTCTGAAGTGAGGCCTCCAGAACAAGACATGACACTCTATTAGTACCAGCAACATGGACAAAGCAGGGCCCCCTCAGCTTGCATGGATGTACTGACATGGTTCTGCCCCATGAGAATTGCAGCATGTTGCACTAAACTAAAGCATCAGCACACCATGCTGCCAGGCTGTATGAATGCATCGTGTGATAGTCTTGTGAAATAAACCATCACACCATACCATCTGAAACCTGTATTTATCCGAAGAAACCTGTTGAGCATGTGCAGAAAATGGAAGTTTTTTCCAAAGGTCTTAAATAAAGGAATGTTAATATTTCTGCCCGTCAGATAAAGGGATGTTAACATTTCTGCCCATCCAGAACTTTGCACCCACTGAACAAATCAAAACAAAATTTGGAGGTTACAGAGTCTGGGCAGGATTCACAAAAGAAATTGTGACTAAGTCCCATACTGCAACAGCAGTTGCTGTCGACAATCCTTGCAGCTACGCATAGTGAAATACACTGCTGCTGCATAACAGACCACTGCAGCAGTCAGTGTCAGTGGCTCAGCAGGTAGCTCGAGAGCAGGAGATCAGAAGGTTGTGGGTTCTATCCCCGCACCAGGCACTTGGATTAATATCCCAATACTGACACTGCAGTGCAGCATGAGGGTGGGGTACTGCATTCCTGAGGTGCTGTCTTTCAGATGAGATGTTAAACCGAGTTACCATCTGCCTGTTCTGGTGGTAGTTCAGGAGGCTGTTAAAGATCCCATTGCACTTCTCAAAAAGAGTCGTTTTTTTTTTTTATTGAAATTCACATATTGCATACAAAGGTACATACCAAATCAAAAAAAAATACATAAGTAGATAAAGTGTTCAAGGAATACAGTCAATAATCTGCAAGAGAATGTAGATTAAACAAAATCATATAAATCATACTCCACTCTTTTATTTCTAACACAGTATACAAGAGTTATCCTGCTATTGTATCATTTATATTTTATGAATATTTGGAAGCCTTTCCACCATCTAGAAACCTTATCACCTGGATAATACAATAAATCAGTTTGGTACACAGAGTTCATTGCTTGTGCTACTTGAAAACTGTACACTGGATATGACATCATTCCCTGGTTAAGTACCCACTGACATCGTGCTTGTCACAAATAATATCGTAAACAGCAAAGAAAAAACATATAGGTTTCAAGATGTAGATCAACCACCTCACTGGGAAGAAAACCTAACACCAAATTCTCATAATTCATTAATAATAACCAATCCATTTTCCATATATCACTTAAAAAAATCCAAAGGGGTTTAGAAAAGGAGCAATGAAAAAAAAAAAATGACTCATGGTTTCCTCTAGATTAATGCATGCTGTATAAGGACAATTCCTATCTGCTGAATTCTTGTGCTTCGCATTTCCTCTAACATTTAGCCTACCATATACAGTAAGCCATAAGATTTCCCACATAGCATGAGGCACTCTTTTATTGACCAACTGTTTTATAACCTGTGTGTTAGAAGTAGGAGGACAGTTTTTGAAACTGGGTTCAGTTGGATATAACTGAGTTAATAGTACATTATAAAAATATTTCCTATTATTTTGTAAAATACATGGTTTTAAAATGTTCCGTTTAAATAGTTTCTGAACCGCTGGTTGGAAGTATTCAGGCAGCTGTAGCCGGGAATGTAGCTTTGGTGCTACCTCATGCCATGCAGCTAGGTAATGTTTTAGTACATATTGCACTAAACCATAAACACCAGTTGTTATACCAGAGATGCCATAATATATAGTATGATTAAAAAACAAAGAATGAAAGAAAACGACCGGTTCAATCATACCCAGTCCTCCTTTCTCCTTACTCAAGTAGGTATAACAACATCAGGCTTCGAAGTAAGGCGTCAGTAGAGAAAATATGTAATAAAGGGCTTAAAGGACAGCCCTGCTGAATGCCTGTAGAGATGATAAACCCTTTCGTTATCTGCCCCCTAATCAGAACTTTGACATAAACATGAGAATATAACAATTGTATTTGTTTAATTACCGCCATGGGTATCCCATATTTAGCCATTACAAAAAATTAAAAGGGCATACTAACACGGTCAAATGCTTTCTCCTGACCTACTGAAAGTATACATCCCCTAGAGATTTGCATAATGAGATTCTCAATTAAATCTCTAATAATAATGAGAGCTTCTTGTATTTTTATGTTTGCTTGCGCACATGCACTAGAAACATTATGTGACAGCTTAGGAGAGAAGCAGATTAGGGAGGTGTGGCAATGTAGCAGCCAAGGGAGGCACAGCATTTTGGGGCTCGGCCATAGTGCACCAATGGAGGCACAGTGTGCCAATGACAATGGCTTCCAGCAGCTACTCCAAGTTGTAATGTGTTCACCACAGCAATCATGGGCCACCTCGTCATTGCATTGTCAGCGATTTGCTGTAATGAGGGCGCGAACCGTCATTGCTGGATGGAACGTTGCTACTGTAATGTTGTTTGTGAACATGGCAGCATGTTGCCACCCTGTTCACAAACAATATTAATGTGGTCCCAGTGCTGAGAGGGTGCCCAATCTCCCTTGGCAGCATGTGCCTCTCCCCACACAGCGTATTTTTGGCGATGGGGGCCCCAGTCCCCGTCGACTTGCATCCCTCGGGTACGATTTAAGTTGCCAGTGGGGGAACCCACTCCCCATTGGCATTATCACCCCCTCCCAGGTGGATATGCCAATGGGGGAGCCCACTTCTTATTGGCATAAGTCCCCCCAAAGAGTATCGACAGTACTGCCGAGGGGGTGCCCAATCCCCCTCAGCCATTGTGGCCCCCATGCCTTTGTGCCAATGGGTGTGCCCAATCCTCTGTCAGCTACAACTGCCCCCCAAAAGTCAGTTGGTATGCTGTGAGCCCACCCCAGCATGCCAAATTGTCCTGTTAAAAAAAAATGTCCCACAAAGTTGTTGTTTTTTTTACCTGTAAACAAAGGAAACGGTCCCACTCAGTCTCCATGCACAACCCGCACCCACCCGCTGCACACCCTGCCTCCCCACACTCCCCCTCACCTCATACTTACCTCTGGAGTCCAGTGCAATGATCTTCGGTGGACTGGGAACACGTCTGCACTCTTCAAAGCCAACTGCGGACTGAGGAAATGCCGGTAAACTGTATAATGCAATAAATAGGGTGTTTTCAACTTTGATGCATAGCTCAGGCATGTGTTGGAATTTTGGCACCAACATTTCAACATGGGGTTTTTGGGACCCCTCCTCATGAGATCTGTCACTGTCATGGCGTTAATCAGTCTTAAAAGGTGATTTCGCGGTCACTGCGCAGAATCACCTTCCGAGGACGTTAACAAAATAGCTTAATGCTAGTGTTCATGAGGTAGGCTCTCAAAAACCAATGTTGCAAATTTGGTGGAAAAACCTAAAAATTACTGTTTTACGAGCGCAGCATTGCACTGTTATGCGCATTTTAGTCGCGAATTTGCAATATTTTCATGCCAGATTTTCAACATTGGAATTTTTACATCTCCTTGTGAACAGTACAGCTGTAATTTTTCACACCCTGGCCAAAATGTGTTTTCGCCTTCCAGTGCTCAATAGCACTGTTGCTATGCGAAATCCATGTTTGGGACACATTATGAAAATGACAGTAACACTGTCCATTAGCAGAGGTCGTAAAATGCCAATGTTGAAAATTTGGTGCCAAAAGTCCATAAAATGACTGTGTTATGAGGGTGTGTTGCACCATTTCCACTCACTCTTGTACCTTCACACATTTGCAATATTTTCACTCCAGATTTTCAACATTGACATTTTTTCGCACCTCCTTATGAAAAGAACAGCTGTCATTTTTCACATCCTGGCTATAATGTGTTTTTGTACTTCCGTCACAGAATAGCACGGTTGCTGTGGGAAATCCATGTTTGGGGCACATTACAAAAAACACAGTGACACTGTTCATTATCAGAGGTCCTAAAATGCCTATGTTGCAAATTTGGTGAGAAAAGTCCATAAAATTATTGTGTTACGAGCATGCATTGCACAGTTTCCACTCACGCTTGTAACTTTGCACATTTGCAATATTTTCACTTCAGATTGTCAACATTGCCATTTTTGTGCACCTCCTTATGAACAGTACAGCTGTCATTTTTCACATCCTGGCCGAAATATATTTTCGCACTTCTGGCGCAGAATAGCACGGTCACTGTGGGAAATCCATGTTTGGGACAAATTATGAAAATGACAGTGACACTGTTTATTAGCAAAGGTGCTAAAATGCCTATGTTGAAAATGTGGTGACAGAAGTCCATTAAATGACTGTGTTATGAGTCTGCATTGCACAGTTTCCACGCACGCTCGTAACTTCACACATTTGCAATATTTTCACTCCAGATTTTCAACATTGCCATTTTTTCACACCTCCTGATGAACAGTACATCTTTCATGTTTCACATCCTGGCTGAAATTTGTTTTTGCACTTCTGGTGTAGAACAGCGCGGTCACTGTGGAAAATCCATGTTCTGGACACATTACGAAAATCACAGTGACACTGCTCAGTAACAGAGGTGCAAAATGCCTATGTTGAAAATTTGGTGACAAAAGTCTATAAAATGACTGTGTTAAGAGCATGCCTTAAGCAGTTTCCACGTACGCTCATAACTTTGCACATTTACAATATTTTCACTCCATAT
Organism: Neoceratodus forsteri; assembly: GCA_016271365.2. Taxonomy (NCBI): domain Eukaryota; kingdom Metazoa; phylum Chordata; order Ceratodontiformes; family Ceratodontidae; genus Neoceratodus; species Neoceratodus forsteri. The sequence continues at coordinate 1,023,016,717 of CM028135.1, read as the reverse complement.
TTTCAACATTGCCATTTTTCCCCACCTCCTTATGAACAGTACAGCTGTCATATTTCATATCCTGGCCAATATGTGTTTTTGCACTTCCAGTGCACAATGGCACGGTCACTGTGGGAAATCACTGTTTGGGACACATTACAAAAATTACAGTGACACTGTTCATTTGCAGAGGTCCTAAAATACCTATGTTGAACATTTGGTGATGGAACTCCATAAAATGACTGTGTTATGAGCGTGCATTGCAAGTTTGCATGCACGCACATAACTTCAGACATCTGTAATATTTTCACTCCAGATTTTCAACATTGCCATTTTTTCACACTTTCTTATGAACAGTACAGCTGTCATTTATCTCATCCTGGCCAAAATGTGTTTTTGCACTTCTGGTGCAGAATACCATGGTTGCTGTGGGAAATCAGTGTTCAGGACACACTAACACAATCACAGTGACACTCTTCGTGAGCACAGGTCATAAAATGCCTATGTTGAAAATCTGGTGACAACACAGTCCATAAAATGACTGTGTTACATGCATGAGTTGTGCACTTTCCATGTATGCTCAGAAGTGTGCGCATTTTTAGTATTCCTACCACAGATTTTCAACATTGCCATCACTTCACACCTCCCTATGGATAGCACAGCTGCCATTCTTCACATTCTGCCCAATCTGTGTTTTCATACATGTGGCACAGAATGGCACTGTTGCTGTTGGAAGTCAATATTTGGGACACATTGGCAAAATCACACTGCCAATCTTCATGAAAAGAAGTCCCAAATGCTTTCATGAGGTGGAGTCACAAAAAGGCCATGCTGAACATTTGTGCTGCAAATAACAACAAACACCCAAGGCGTTAGGGTTTCTAACCATAATGTCCTACCCTGTATAGATGGACAGGCATCAGGCTGTGCCTTTGGATTGTGACTCTACTACACATGCCATCCCAGCCCCACCCCCCAGCCACTGACAGCCATCAAGGTGTACCTTGGATTCTTTGGCCCCACACTTGTTCCCATTCTCCTATGCTACGCCCATTTCAGCATATGTCTGTGTGGAATGGGGTCAATGCACAGCCAAACACCCTAAGGCACACCTCAACATGTGTCATTGTCTGCAGAATAAGGTGAGGTGACATGGCATGACCGTCATGGGCGATGACCCACACACTTACTCCAATGCCTCTCCATCTCTACAAGACGGAGGTGGGGTTGGCATGAACTTCCATACTTCACTGCCATTCTTATTCTGCATCGGTCTACCTCCTGCATTTCAAATGCTAATACCAGCAAGCAAACATTCAGCATTGACAAATGCTTGTTTTATTAGGGATACCACAAAATTGCTATGAAGAGAACACTAATGAAGCATGATGCTTAAGCATAGAATTAATAATGTGAGCAAAAAAATTGTAATCTGAATTTGACAGTGTAATTGGTCTCCAGTTTTTAATATCAGTTCTATTTCCGGTTTTATATAAGTAAACAAATAGACCTTCAGAAAAGAAATTGGTGAATATTATTACCTTGAAAAAAGAATAGATAGATAGCCTGTAAAATAATTGATATTTCTGCTATAAAGACCTTATAAAACTGGATCAGCAGACCATCTAAACCTGGTGAGGTGTTTGTTTAAAGAGCCTTGATTTCCCTTAGAATCTCATCTATGGTGATATTTTTAAGCAATAAGAGGACTTCGTCAGGATAAACTGGAACTTCTATATTGTGTATATAATCTGTTATCTCTTGTTCAGAAGGGTCTTCAGAAGGTAACAATGAGTGGCAGTGGGTTTTCATAAGTTCTTCTCTGCATGAAATTTCCTCTATTTTATTTCTTTCTGAATATTGCAGATAATCTATTGTCATATCATCATACATTTTTTTACAGGTCTCATAGGGATGTCCTACAGGTGATTTCTGTGTTCCACTATAAAGCATTGCCTGGATTGTGTGGGTCCTGTCATACTGATGAGCTAGCATGTTTTTCTTTAGTTACATTATTTGTGATGAGTAATTATGTTTAGTAAGGTATGAAACAATATAAAGGTCTGGAAGCTGCTTCTGAAGTGAAAAATATTTTAAAAATCTGTTATTCCCCATTTGTTTACTATTAGTGTTAAACCATGACTTCAAAACCAATTTAGTATCAGCCCACCATTCACCAAGGTCATTACATAAACATAATACTGTTAATCTAACTGATAATAGAGTCGTAATCCCCTTTTTAACTTCAGGAACTGTAAGTAAGGAAACATTCAGCTTCCATCTATTCTTAACTTTATTATTAACAACAAGGGTTGGAATGCAGAATATCAGTAATAAGTGTTCTGAAAATTCAATGGGAATAATTTGAAATCTACCCTTGGGTAAATTCTTAGAAAGAAATAAGTGATCAATAGTAGTTTTGTAGGAACTCCTAGTATATGTAAACCGAGAACCTGTATTATAGATGCCACAGTCCACGAGGCATGCCATTTTAACTACCATACCCAACATATTGGAGTCACAATAAGTTTTTTTTTCTTTTTTCTCCACTAATTTGCTCTCTGGAGATGTCACAATTAAGGTCTCCCCCAAAGAAAACCATATAAGAAGTTACTAGGTATGGTTGAACAGTCCTTAAAATGGATACTCTAGCTGCCTTAGTCTGAGGACCATATACAGTGATAAAACAATAAGCCAATGATTTCCTTTTGCCATCTAACAAAAATAATCTACCCAGTATTAAATCTACTAATTTTATTAAAGAAAAATTATAAGAACCAAATAAAATCCCTAACCCATCTGCACAATCTGGGCCAAAGGACCAATAGGAGGGCCCCCAAATCCATTCCCTTTTAAACAGTACATACTGTTCTCTAGAACATATTCATGTTTCCTGCAGAAAAAAATATCATAATTGTTTTCATGCATAAATGAAAAAACAGCTTGTCATTTTATATTATTCAGTATACTGTGAATATTCAGTGATCCTATAGAAAGGAAACCTATACGTTAGTTAAAGAATGAAGTCACACCAGTGTTTTTTTCCTTTTATAATCTCCCTGGTCCACTCCCATAGAAAGCTGGCTGCTCCCCACTGATTGGGAATCTAATTCCCCCATTCCATGTCAGGATCATCATCTGGTAAAAATAATGCCACATAAGTATTACCTGTTGCAATTGTAGCAGGACCCTTAACTGCTATTGTGGGGTTTTGCCTGTTAGTTCTTGAGAAAGGTCACAGAGGCAGAGGCTGCATCTCATTAGTACTAGCAAGTTCTTGCCTTGGGGTTTTTTTTTTTTTTTTTTGTTAGTTATTTAACCAGGACTAGCACACTAAGCTGCAAGCTGTTTTACAGGTGTGATCTGGGAGCACAGGGAAGTTAAGTGACTTGGTTGGGGTCACACAGGATGCAAGTGGAAGCTGTGGTGTTCAAACCCAGATCTGGTTTGGATGCCACCAGATTTGCAGCTCAGAGCCTTAAACCACTGCGCTATACTGTTTCACATAACATACAGGAGCCAATAGTGAATCACAAAATGACTCTTCACCAGTTGGAGTCTCTTCTTTTCAGAGACTCAATATAGGAGAAGTCAGGGATTGGGGGGGTCTTCCTATACTATAGAAACATCTTGCTCTTCTTTCAGTAAGGAAACAGCAATGGAAGTAACTACTGGAGAAGAGGAAGGGGAAGGTTGGTAGGATGGCGTAATTCAGACTTAGTGAAAGCAGAGGCAGAATCCTGTGCCTGTTGTATCAGTAGTTCTGGACTGGCACAAGAAGCTTTGTTTCTAGTGGCCCAAGAGCACTCACTAAAAACATGACCTTAGTCCTCACAAAGATCACACTTGGTATGGTTGGCACATTGCATAGCTGTGTACCCTAGTTCCCTACAATTATCACAAGGGGCTTGATCACAGGTACTGGACAAGTGAGTTCTACAGTCACATTTGTAACATGCTCTAGGTTGCCCTGCATAGAAACAGACTCCTCTTTCTCACCCCCAACATACATGATTTTGGAATATGCTCCATCCCAGTGTCAGTAAGCCTAAGCTTGATCTTGTATTTCCATCCTCTCGTCCAAAAGTATTCTGAGTCGAGAAGTGCTTCAGGGTGACTTAAAATGTTGCATTTTTGGGATAACCAATATGTAATGTCATCCACATGGACCCCCTCATTGCGAAACATTACAGTCACATATTTGAATAGTGGTTTAGGCAGAGGTATTACCAAAAAGGAAGTCCTTGTGGGTGAATACTTAACTTGTGTATAGCATTCCCAAAACAATTCTAAAGCATATGCAGTCCTAAAACTATTATAGTAATTATCTTCCCTGGAGATATTAATTAAAGCAAATACTTCTCTAGGGGAGAAATGCAATGAGACTTTTAACAATATTCATCCTACATAGGACCTGTCAGGCCTTTCTTCCAGGCCTCCCTTGTAACGAATGCACACAGCATTTCATTGTGGCATAGCCTCTTTCTTTAGTTTGGTAAAAAGTTCTGATAATAGAGGATGTTGGACTGGTGGGTTATTGTGTGGTTCTTTATTTTCAAAAATAGGGACCTCTACTACTGCAGGTGTCTCTGCTTTTGGCAGGTTCAATGAGTCAGGGCCTACCGGGAGGTCAGAGAAGTCAGAATTAATTTTGTCCATGTTTTTTGCAATATCCATTGGCTGGGATCTTAAAACCATATCAGCTGATTTGATATCAGTCAGCTTCCACTCAGGGGATGCCTGAGAAAAATTCAGTGTAGAAACCCAGTCAGGGTCAGGAAGTCAGTTCCCTTTAGATGTCTTAAGCCACCCTGCATTTTGTAAGGTCTTCTGGGGGGGTCCAAACACCATCAGATACAAGCAGCAAGGGATACTGAGTCCCTGGTTTAATAGGTGATTCCTTCAGTTTAGTTGTCTGGCTAATTTCAGGTTGTTGCAAGATATGGGTTTGAGTATTTATATGTCCGGAAATAATATTACTGGGGCACTTGAAAATGGAATCTTTATTCACCTTGGATGTAAATAAAAATGATGTAGCCCCAGTCTGCAATGTTAGATTAGTTTGATAAACTATTTTCTGCACAGGGACATTGCGATCAACAAAAGGTGGGTTAGCAGGATACTGAAAAACAAATCCGGAGACTCGCATCATATGTGAGGGGTTCTGAACCAGAGTTGCTAATTGTGAATCCCTGCAACCTGCGGGAGGCCAATTTCAATTACTAGGCTGTCTCCCTTGGTTTGGATTTTTTTTACGTAGGAAAACAAGACCATAGCAATGAGCGTTCAGTACACACCTTCCTTGGTGTTCAAACTGTCAGCCCTATATTCCATACGTGTTAAGCAGCTGTTTGTTTAGGCTGAGGCTGTCAGCACACACCATCTGTGTTTAAAATGCCAGCCCCTAAATCATCAATTGCAGCAGGTAAGGGAACAGTTTTAATAGCTGACTCACTCAGCTTCATTTGGCCCTCCTCATTGACAGCACTCATAGGAGTTTTGACAGGCAGTGCTAAGCTCTGCAATTCCTATCCTGCATTTGCAGTATTTGTTTCTTTCTCTGAGGATGCAACAGGTTCTGTTGAGTGCCGCTGGGTTTTCTCTGTGCCTGTCAAGCAGATTCCGTAACCAAAAAGTTTTGTACTTTCCATGTTTATCTCTCTATCTTTCCCAATAGATGTTAAATCCTCCATTGAGACAATAACATTGCTTGCTTCTTCTTCCAAGTCAAATACTCATTTCGCAGTATCTTCAGCCCCTTGCAAGTCAAGAATAGGAGAGAAGGCTCACTCTTCTACCTCCATGTCATCCATTTCGTCCAGTGCATCACTCCAAGTGGCCATGTCAATGGCCAAAGGTTCCCCTGCAGGAGAGTAGGAGAAATTTTTATTAGAGATCAAAAACAAAACACAAGCAAGGAATACAGAACACAAGAGAAACAGAGTACATCAAATAGACATTACCTAAAGGAAAAGAAGTACAATAAAAAACATAAACCAGAAAACTTTAGAAACAATTAACAACCATTCATAAAGCATAAAAACAACAAAAAAGGACTAACCCACCCACCCAATATGATGCCATAAACCATGCCCTACTTCAAACCCCAGAGTATGGAACTCATACTCATAAATTATCCAGATAATTTTGAATGCGAAAAAAATATCTTGCATAAGAACAGTTTTAGCTTGGAGACATCATAAACATCTAGCATGCCATATAGCCCATTTAAGACAAGCCAAAATTATAAAAACTGTACTCTGATACCATTTATGCCACTCTGTGGGAATTTGTCCCAGAATTAAAATATTATATGTCATAAAGCAAAACAATGATTCACCCCACATGATGGCTAATGAAGATCAGAAACCCAGCACATGAAAACAATCAAAATACAAATGATGTATAGTTTCAAAACACCCTGAACAAGATAGTTCATAACAATATCTGTCACCTAACTGCTTATGTTTTTGATTATTTCATACATTAAGCTTCTGGTGCCCACAAAGCCAAACAATATCTTGCATTTTGGGGGGATTCTGGGTTCTATCATACTAGCAAGTAATAAATCAGTGTTTATAGTGGTAGGAACCATAAACAAAGGATCTTAAAAAAAACAAGAATCAACAACATGAGTATAGAATACTTTCTTTTTGTGTGAAATAAACCAAAGGAGTTCAGTTTTCCACATTCTAATATATTTTAGAGTTATTCGAACATAATCTGGCAGTAATTTTTCTGACTGATTCCATTTACCCCTACCCCAGGCTGTCAGGAATTCCGTTCCCCATAAACTCATATACAAAGTTCCCATACCATCAGTATCCAGTAGCATTGGACGAATGGTACTATAAAAAAAATTTCCCCCCCAAAAATACTAAAGGCTGTATCATATTAAGGCCCCCTGACTTCCCAGCCCTGTACGTATGAGCCCGTTTAACAGGATTTAACCGACTCCCCCATAAAAAAAAAAAAGGTCCATTATCTTGTTATGCATACTGAAAGGAAAAGGAAACACATGCGAGACATACAAAAAAATCAGAGTACTATAAGAGCGAAGAAGAAATATTCTTTTTTTCCATGACATTTTCCATGATTGCCATTTAGCTACCTTCTGCTGAGCTATATCGAAAACCATATCCCAGTTACATTGGGGGGGCCGTAGAAGTGCCATAATATATAACCAATAATTTTACATTACCCTGTACTATCAGTATTGCACATGAATCTAGAACTAAAGCAGAACCTAAAACCAATATCCTACTTTTCAAAAAATTAATCTGTATACCAGTAACAGACTGTAGTCCCTGAAAAACCTGAAGAACTCTCATACCAGAATCCAAATCTGCCATAGTAAATATACAATCCTCAGCATAAGCTAAAACTTTATGAAATGCACCACCCTTTGCCAAAGTAATAGGCACTACCTGTGAATCTGCATCTATTCACTGTAAAACAGGATCAAGCCCAAAAACAAACAACAGAGGACTTAAAGGACACCCCTGCCATACTGCAATATTAAGATGTATAGGGACACCCAAATACCCATTCACCAAGGGAGTAATCAGTGACTCAGAATACATAATAACCAACAAATCAATAAAAGGTGCAGGAATACCATAAAACTTTAAAACTGCCCAAATGTGCTCATGACGGATGGCATCAAATGCAGTTTTCTGATCAAGGGACAAAATATAACCAGACAGAGAATTAGACAAACCTTGCTCAACCAATTCACGTAAATAATTCAAATTATATACAATATTACAACCAGGAACTGCACATGTCTGTGTTGAAAAAAGCAGGTACCGTGCTACCTTAGAAAGTCTAGTTGTCAAAACCATGGTCAAAATCTTATAATCAGAAGTCAAAAGACTAATAGATCTCCAGTTCAAGAGCTGTTTAGAATCTGCTTTGTTTTTATAATGAAAAATCATAATCCCATTACTCATACTAGGAGTAAGCCTATTTTCCAACCAAATAGACTGAAAAAGGACTTGTAACCAAGGAAGTACACTATCAGAAAAGATTTTATAAAAATTAATTAGGAATACCATCTATTCCCAGGGTAGTACAAGTGGATAATTTATTAATAGCCAATGAGATTTCTTCTGTAGTTATAGGGGACATCAAAGTCTCTCGATCCACAGGTAAAAGGGGAGGAATAACTAAATCATGAAGAAAAGAACTAGGTAAAGCTGGGGAAACATCCTGAAAATTAGAGGTAACAAAAGCTTGGACTACACGACCAAGACCCCTCACATCGTGCACCTGAGTGCCATCAGTATCCATCAAGACAGATATACCAAACCGTTCCGAACTCCGTGGGGAAAAGTCATTGGGATTTACTTGCTGCTTGGTACCAGAAACCAAATATTTTTGCTGAAAAAAACACTTGTCTTCTCTTGATTTCAAATAGTTACACATCTTCAGTTTAATATCTTGAAGTTTCAATAAAGAGGAATCATCCAAAACTGACACCTGACCCAGAAGTTTAATGTATTGAGCCCGATACCCTAAATATTCTAAATACTGACTTCTAGCTTGATGCTTTGCAACATGAAGAAATAACAATTTCAAGTCTAATTTAGTATCCTCCCACCATTCAATCGGACTATCTTATAGAATGCAAAGGTCAGCATGTGCAGCAAATAAATCATGTACCTGACCCACAGTGACAGCATCATACAATAAACCCAAATTAAGTTTCCAGTAAGCTCAGCCCATGGGAAGTTGCTGATACGGACCCATTTGGAGCTGTACAACCAGGTGATCCAAAGTTTCCATAGGCAAAAGAGCAACCTCTGAACAAGTAAGTCTGCTGGATAAAAACCAAAAATCTATTCGGGAAGACAACACTCCCTTAAAGAATGTGTATGTCGGAGAAATATTTAAAATATCATAAACATCTACAAGATTATGATGTGTAATCACCTCATTAAGCATGTTAGTGTCACAAAAAATTTTCTGTGTCTTCCTACCCCAATCCCGTGGACCCAGGCCACAATTAAAATCACCACCCCCACAATACTAGTTTAGACATATGGAGATATGGAGAGATCCTCTTAAATAAAGCAACCCTTTCTGCCTTCTGTTGTGGAGCATAGACATTAATTAAACAATAAACACAATTAGAATAAACAAAATCCACCAACAGTGCTCTACCCAGTAAAATATCAAAAACTTTCAGAATCCAAATATTAATGTCTGCAAATAAAATACCCACCCCATCACAGGCATCCTCACCCAAAGACCATAAGGAAATACCCCATCTCCAATATTTTTCAGCTGCTTTCAGTTGTAACAAGGAATGCAACCTAGTGTCCTGAAGCAATAGTATATTACCCCGAAATTCCCTTAGACTAGCAAAAGTTACCTGTCTTTTGCGGGAATTTTTAATGCTATTAACATTAATGGTAAGCAGGACCACTCCTTAATCCATGGATAATGATGTTAAGGAGATGTGAAGTTACAAGAAAAGAAAACTGAATACGCCACCAAAGACACATCATTTCCTCTTCTTTCTTTTCTTCGGCTTGGGTTTATCACAGACACCTATGTCTAAAATTGTGTCCGTATGGGAAGAGGTCACTGAAGAAATATCCGATGCCAAACCATCGTCTTCTTCTTCATGATCCTGCAATGGTGTGCAGGTGTTTTGTAAAGGAAGGGGGTCAGAATCAATAGAATTTTCCAACAAAACTTTATTAGTTTTGGAGCGAGTCACTCTATGAAAAGAGGCCTCTTGCTGCATATCTGGAGGAGGCATATTTGATAAGGTCATAGAAGTGGAGGGGCCTGCAAGGCGACCTGGGTCCATGTCACATACAGTAGAATCTTCTACTTGTAAAACCTCAGATATCAAAGAAATATCTGGAACTGAAAAAAACAGAATCTGGCTCTGACTCCAGCACTGGAAGAATCCCAGAAGGAACAGCTACCATAGAGGCAGAAGGGGCTTCTGAAGGGCACAGAGGTCGAGGGGAATCAAAGGAGAGGCCTGGGGATGAGTTATCAAGGTCTGAAGTTTTTGGCCCTCCTTCTGGGCTGTTGCCACATATACATCCTGCTCTAATTGCTGGATCCGTATTATTGTGGGAAGCCCAACAGCAGAGTCTAAAAGTATGGCCCAATTCATCACATAAATTACACTTAGGAGGATTCCCACAATGTGCACCAATATGTCCCAAATCACCACATAGGCCACACTTTTGCTGATCACAAACATTACTGAGATGACCCAAAACCCCACACTTATAACAGGCCCATGGCTGACCTGGGTAAAAAATTACCCCCTGTCCCTCCCCAGAAAGAAACAATTAGGTAAATGCTGTGTTAAGCCATTTTCCAATCTTAAATCTACCAAAAACTTCCACCCCACAGTCCATAAGCATTCATCATCCAGGATAGGTTCTGGATGTCCTTTAACTACACAATGCTGTTGCAACCAATAAGTAATATCTGCTACGTTAACTCCTTCGTTACGGAACATAACTGTAATTTTTTTTGAGACAGGTTTAGTCAAAGGAATCGCAATAAAGGGACTCCATAAAGGAGTATGTTTAAGAAGCTGAAACTGTTTCCAAAACCTATCTAAACCAGCAGAATGTTTAAACTAATGTCAAAAACAGAATCTCCAGGCACATGAATGAGAGCATAGATCTCATAGGCATAGAATTTCATACTCCCCTTCAATAAGTCCCAGCCAACAAACTGTCTGTTAGGGACCTCAGACACAGGACCCCTAAATTTCAGATGCACCGTATTATGCCGTGCTGCCAGTTCAGAAGAAAGCCCAAAAGTAGCAGGAAAAAGCTTCTCCTTGATGTCTGTATGCCATACAGAAGGTGCAGCAACTGATGCAGGTGCAGGCTCCATAATAACTTCAGCAGGACCTGCAGGGGACAAATGCTGAGTAGTAGGCTGAAAGTCCTGAGGGGGGTTCCAATGAAGAAGATTTCCTTTCTAAATGTTTAATATAATCTAAGAGAGATTTAGAAGGGTGCACAGCAAAGGAGTGAGGTTGTGCTACAGGGGAACCTTGACCCATAGGGATTGAAACAGTGGAGCAAGCAGCCTGCTCAGAATCCACAAAAAGTTTGTCAGGAGCTGAGGGTACAAGGTTTGAATCCCACCCTGTACCATCAGAAGACTTAACCCATCCTGCTGCTTCCAAAGCCTGAGAAACCCATGCCGCTGGAGCCGACATTCCCTGCAGGAAGAGTACTGGTTTGAGAAGCTGACAAAGAAGAAGCAGGCTGCTGAAGATCAGCAGACAAACAAGCATCCACAGTACAAGCAGCAACAGAACACTGTTGTGCAGAGTCATGTCCGAGTAAAGGGGATTCCAAAGTAGTAGGCTGAGAAGAGAAGAGATCACCACAAGGCAGAGAACACAAAGGAGAACTCTGCAAAGCAGTTGGATCACAATGCGTGTCAACGGACTCCATAGGCATAGAGCCTGAACCAAAAGTACTCACTCACCACCACCCCACAAGAAGCAAAAGGAAATAAAAATAGGGTTTTGGTTCTCCAAAGCCTTGGTGAATCAGCAGTGATGTCTTTCTTGGGGTTGCCGGCCATAATACTTACACTGTTCCATGAGCAAACAACATCAGATGCAATCTCCTTTCTTCACACTGGGCCTGCAGGCCTCTCTGGGAAGAAAGCTACAACAGATTGTGTTGGTTACATATGGCAAGACATGCTTCTTCACCTTTGAAGAGTGTATCACTTTGAGGCACTGGCTTTGAGCTGCACCTTGTGCTTTAGACAGGAGGCTACAGACTAGGGGAGGTGTAAGCATTAAAGTTGACAACACCAAGGAAGACCCCCACCACTGATTCAACAAAACTCTAGAGAGACAAAACCTTGTGTTTGTTCTTTTTGTTTCATGGGGGTTGGGATGGGTAGTTAGCATTGGAAATCTTAAAACCACATTTCCCTATTTTAGTGACATTAACTTGAACCCTAACTGGTACATTAATGCAGTTTTTTGCAAGGAATATCTATAAAGAGATAGATTATACAGGCACACCAGCATCTGTGTATTAGGGTTGAGTAAGCAAGTCTATAGAAACTTAGAATTTGATGGCAGATAAGGACTGCTTGGCCCACCTAGTCTGCCCATTTCCCAACCTTATGGATAATCAGATCCTAGTTAACCAACAGCCTATGTTAAGTCTCAGTTTCTGCACTTTAATACTTTGGCTCCCATTTGATCAATTTACCTGAAATGTAGCAGAAACAGACTTATAAACACAGGGCTAGATTCATGAACTGCCTGATATACCCGCTGCTGTGGGAAAACCCATGTGCAAGTGGATTGCCACTTGCAGCTCTGCAGGTTACTTGCAGCTGCGAGTGTTCACAAAGGTAGAAGCAGGTTATGAATGGCTTCATGATTAACAGTGGCTTGCATGTGACTTTTTATTTAGTTATTTATTTAATTAGTTAGTTTTTATTGACTGGGTAAGTGCACTAGACAAATTCTGCCTATTTTCAGGCATGACCTGGGGGAAGGCGATACAGATGAATGCCAGCTGACTTTGAACCAGATTAAGCTGTTGGTGGTATTTTAGTGAAGGGGAGGATTTAGCCAGGACACCAGGGGAATTCCCCATCTCCATTGGAGGTGGACACTGTGATGCTGTGTAAACTGGATCAGTGTTTGCTGAGGCGTTGAGGAGTGTGGACGTGTGGAAGGCTGAGGTGCTGATCACCTCCTTGGCCTTCCTTCTTCTATTTGTGATCGATATGGCTTCGGATGACTTTTCAGAGGAGACTGCTTCCATCAAGATAGCTCAAGTCTGTGGTAATGAAGATCTTACCTTCGTGCAAGCAGAGTCTATGATTCTTATGGCTGTTTCATTGGAGGACGAAATCCGTCAGCAGTTGGCTCAGGAAGAGGGTCAGTACCTGGCGATACAGAACCGCTTGATGTGGGACTTGGACAGTGCACGGGAATCTAAAGGGGAGGTACAGGAAGAGGAAGTGGTGCTACTTCCTCGATGCGACGACCGAATGCAGGTTGATGTGACCTGAGCAACAGATATGGTTCAGCCTGTGGATCCTGTAACGATACTTCCCCCACAGTACCACAGTAACACAGACAAATTCAGTAGCAATCTGTTATGCATGTAGTGATGTACTGTAAGAGTATTTTCTATATATACAGTATATATATATATATATATATATATACAGTATATATATATATATATATATATATATATATATATATACACACACACATATACTGTATATATACACTGTATATATATTCATGGCAAAAAAACTCTATTTAATGCATCAGTTAGGGTTGTTCCACAGAGACAAAAGTGAGGAAATTCTATGTTAGGGTTCCCAACCCCCTTGCACCCTACCCCACCCCAGCCCCACCAACAGGCATCAGGGTGTGTGTTGGGGTCATCAGTCCTAACTCTCACCCCATCCCATGTGTAAGAAAGCTGAGGTGGTGCAGTATAGGAGAATGTGGAGAGATTTAAGACTGACAACCCTAGCACACACACCCTGATGCCTGTGAACTTCCTCACTTTTGTTGCTGTGAACCAACCCTAACTGATGCATTAAACAGAGTTTTTTTCAATGAATTTCCCATCTTTTTGAGAATGAGCACTATAAATAGTGAATTTTTGTCACACAGTAATGCCAGAGGTAACACAAATGCAAGCGCAAATGGTAACACGCATGGTGACGCAAAGGTAAATGATAACGCAAACAGTAAGATAAATGCAAGTGAAAACATTAATGAAAACAGAAGTGGTAATGCAAATGGTAATGCAAATGCTAACAGCAACAGAAACACAAACGTTAACAGAAACAGTAACGTAAACAGTAACACCAACGGAAATGCAAAGGGTAAGAAAAATGCAAACGGTAACAGAAAAGCAAATAGAAATGCAAACAGTTAAGACAATGGCACCACAGAATGAAACAGTAATGCAACCGACAATGAAAATGCAACCAAAAATGCAAACGCTAAGGACAACAGAAATGCAAACGGTGATGATGCAAACAGTAACGGTAATGCAATTAAAAATGCAAACAGTTACAGTAACAGCAACGTTGACACAAAAGTGAACAGTAATGCAAAGGGAAACACAAGCGCATATGGAAATGTGAATGGTAACATGCACGGGCATGGTACTGCAACTGGAAATGCAAATGCTAATGGTAACAGCAATGATGAGGCCAAAGGAAACACAAACACAAATGCAAATGGAAGCACACACACAAATGCAAATGGTAATGCACATGGTGGCACAAAACAAAACGCAAACAGAAACAGTAATGGCAATGCAAATGGTAACAGTAATGCAAATGCAAGCGCAATTGAAAACGCAAAGTGTAACGCACATGGTGGTGTAGACTGGAATGGTAACGCAGACTGTCATGGAAATGCAAGTGGAAACAGTAAGTGTAACAGTAATGAAAGAGCACACCCTTTTTTCCTCAAAATCTGCATAGAGAAACACAGTGAATACAAAGAATGTATGCATAATAATGGGCCTCGGACCAGAAAATGAGCACGTGGAATGCTAAATAGCTTATATCTTAGGAACCGTATAACATAGAAAAAAAAATCATATTATTTATGACTTTCCGTGCCAGTTTTGCACTTAGCCCCCTATTGGAAGGCTAAGCATTTTTCCTACGAAAAGTCCGTATCTTGAAGTTTTTGAGATACAGGCCCTGAAAGGTGCGGCAGACGCCATAATGCTAGTCTATGGGAAAAAGCATACACTTCGGAGTACCATAACTTTGCATCCCTGTAATATTTTGTCACCAAACGACCAAAAGGCACATCTGTGGGATGTTGGCTTTCTTCCCTTCAAATTTCAGCCCCAAAGACCAAACCATTCTTTTGCAGCAGGGTGGCAAAGAATTCCTGTTATTTTGGGCATAGCGTTGCAAAGTAGTGTCACAAATCACAACACTTTTGCAAAAAAAATTCACAAAAGTGTCGCAGGTGCGACACTACTTTGCGATACTACTGTTTACAAAATTTTCAAAAGCATATTTCTGGGGTGTTTAACCCTCAAAAAAAGACATGGCTAACATCCTCAGTGCTCAACTAGGTGAACACAAAAATTATTTTGTCCCTAGAGGGTCCCAATTTTAAATGCCAAGCATGTCTGTGACCAGCAACTGAAAAAAATGGCTGACTCATGACACTACAGGGGTCACTTGCGACACTAAAAACTGCATTTGCGACACTGTTGAACTTTTTGTTAACTTTTCCCTTTGACTATAATGGGAAAATTATTTTTTGAATAACTTTTGTACTGTTTAATATTTTCTCATGAAATCTTTGAAAGACACATCAGGGACCCATGCTGCATATTTCCTGAAGGTTTTGGACTAATTACGCAAACCATGTGACCTGTAGGTGACAGCAAAGATTGCGCAAAAAAGCATAAATGCAACACAGAACAACGCTTTATAGCTCTGCAACTGTATATCCAACTGGTACAAAACTAAGGTGATCCAGAGACCTATGATACTGCTCCATGCCTGCCAAATTGCAGGCAAATCTGTCATACAGTGGCAGAGTTATTAAGCTGCAAATTTCCCACTTTAATCTTAAATGGGGTACTAAACCCTAACTATAGTGGCATTACCCTGCCACTATAATATATAAATCTATATCTATATCTATATATATATATATATCTATATCTATATATATATATATATATATATATATATATATATATATATATATATATATATATATATATACTGAAGACATATGATAAAAGCAGTAAGCATTGCCTAGTTAGAACCTAAACATTAAATGTCGTGATTTACTATGTTTATGACTTCCACTACAGTACACAATGGGGGGTAGTAACAACAACAAAAATGGAATGGGACCCTAAGGGTAATCATATCAGATGACCTAAAGGTTAGTAAGCAATGTGAGAAGGCAGTAGGGATGGCAGCGGGGATTCTGGGAGGTATAGGGAGAGGCATCACCAGTAGAAAACAAGAAGTTGTTACCCTCTGTACAGACAGTTGGTGAGACCCCATCTGGAGAACTGTGACCAGTTCTGGAGGCCCCATCTCCACAAGGACATAGACAGGATGGAGACAATCCACAGAAGGGTGACTAAAATGGTGCAGAGTCTGTAACAGAAGCCATATGAGGAGAGACTAAAGGAGCTTAATAAGTATACCCTTGAGGAAAGGAGGGAAGCAAGATAAAAACTTAAGTACCTCAAGGGAATCAACAAAGTGCAAGAGGATAGCATCTTTCAGAAAAACAGATGTGCAGGAACAAGGGGACACAATTTGAAGATGGGGGATGGCTCGGGGGTAATGTGAGGCAGTATTTTTTCACAGAGAGGGTGGTGGACACATGGAACAGCCTTACTGAGGAGATTGTGGGGTCAAAAACAGTGGGGTAAATCAAAAATGCATGGGACAGACAAGGCAATTCTTGTGGGAGATACGAAGAAATAGGCTGTTGGTTAACTAGGATCCACAGCTTATCCAGTAGGTAGGGAAATGGGCAGACTAGGTGGGCCAAGCGGTCCTTACCTGCCATCAAAGTCTATGTTTCTATGTTTCTGTGTTTCCACTGCACAGGCTGATATACAGAAGCCTTATTGTAATCTATAGTAGGGATCAGGAGGAATGATTGTACAACACCATAGGGGCTGACAGAGACTAAACCTGAATTGTGGCTATCAACTCTGTAATGCTGTCATCACATGAAAATAATAACAAATATTTCAGTTATAGGACCACAATTCTCACTACCCTTGTCAGATTGTAAGAAGTGGCCTACGACAGTTAGTTGACTCAGAAAACACAATGAACATATGCACCTGAGAGCTAGAATAGATTATAATATAAACAGAATTAATTTAATACAGTAATAGACACTATAAGTAATAAATAAAAAAAGGTAATAGTGATATTGGGGGTTGGAGAAAAATGGCCTGGTGCCCAATTTCACAGAGTCCTTTTGCTGCAATTTGTGGCAAACTCCTTGTAAAACAACAAGGAGTTTGACACAAATTGAAGTAATTTACAACAAATTGTGGCATTATTTTAGCAAAACAGCTAAAATAATGCCACAATTTGTTATAAATTACTGCACTAAAAACTCTGTGGAAAAAATAAACATATTTCTGCCCATTTTGGGGGCAAACTGACCACAGAATCAGATTCCTCTGACCCCATTAGGTAAACACAGCAGTTGGTTTTACCATCTGTCAGTAATTTTTGAAATATTTAAATTTGTTTGCCTCACTAACTGAAAACAAGATGGTGGAATCTTGACACTTCATTCTGCATTTGCAAGAATAAATACCGCTTTTATAGTAACAAAATAGTTGTTTTGCATTGCATATCTAACTTTTCCTATTGGAAATAATGGGAAAATTGAAACTTTAATAACTTTTGAACAGATTAATGTTTTTTTCACCAGACCTTCAAAAGGCACATCTGTGACCCAAGAACTGTATACTCTGCAAATTCAGGGAACTGTTTTCTTTTTTTCAGGTATAATCAGTATAAATGAACATTTTGGGACACTGGGGGTGAGTTCCCCAATGTCCTACAAATCTGATGGTGGTGGGGAGTGTGATAAAAGTGAGGACACTGGGAGTGGACTTCCCACTGTCCCAACTTGGCAAGGCTACTGCCAACATGGGTATTGGGCACCCCATTGTCAAAATAGTACACTGTTGTCTTCTATTTGGGACACTGGGAGTAGGCTCCCGAGTGTCCTACACTAGTGGGGGGGGGGGGCTAAGGCCAGCACAAGGATTGTGTACCCTGATATCAACAGAAAAATGTATTTTGAGATAAATATTTCTATTTTCAGCTCACAAAGTAGGATCTTACTTCGTAGCTTATCATACGAAGGAAGATCCTACTTCATAGGTACATGGATATGAACTAAGAATGTAACTGTTAAAAAAAAAATAACATGGTAAGGGCAATTTTCGACCAGTAAAGTGCAGAATACACCTAAGGGGTCCCACTAAGAAAGCTACATGTGTTGATTCCTCCCCAGAATATCATTTTCGGAGGTTCCAAATTTGAATTTTCAGGCAAAACTAAAAACAAGATGGAGGCCACACAAAGAAGGAATTTCCCCATATGAAGCAGGATTCCTTTTTTTAACTATATTTACCATCTTTTTTGGAACAGGGTTCTCCAACCAACACAGTACAAACTGACAAAAGAAATAGAAATACAAAAGAAAGAAAGGTAAATCAAACATTCACTACTTTAATGGAATTAATACTATCAACTGCAGTAAATTATAAAAACTGCAATAAGTTATCAAGCATCATAGCACCTGGGAAGGTAAACTGATACACCAAAACACATCTAATACCTGAGAGGCTATCAATTAGATTACATTGTTAAATAAGAGCAATTCCATTCAAAGGCAAAAGTTCATAAAACTGGAAGACAGAATCCAAATGTCCAGTTCTGAAGGCAGATCAAAACAAATCTTAAAAATTCCAAGGAATGTCCCAGATGAGATAGTCAAGAAGATGCCCCATTTATTGTCCAGTGTCATTCAGCTAAACTGGTAAAATGTATATAACTAAAAACAATGTCTAACCCCAAATAATTAACAAAGATTACTTAAGGATACAACCTCTTGACTTGAAAGTGTACACTGATAACTGAGACTACACAGCCCAGCAGTAATGCATTAAAAATAAAAATTTGAAAATCTTCAAAGCGAGAGGGTCTGACTCAATCTAATCAGAGACAAAGACCCATCTAAAATTTCTCTAGGCTTATACCAAGCTCCCAATCTACCAGCACACTGAGGAATAAAATCTGCATAATGACCTAACTGGTACATCACCCATCTGCGCCAGTGGAGATCAAATTTCTCTACTCAGTCTAACAATCTGGCAGAGATTCGGTCCACAGTGCAAATCTCCTTAATCAATGTCCACCAAGTCTGCTTACTAGGGACCTTTGTGTTACACCATAATCTAGTAATGGCCTTATGAGCAGCTAGTAAAAGTAAAGTGGCTTGCCTGTTGGTAACCTTGTCAACCCAAACACCATCTGGTACCATTAAAGTCAGAATATAAACCATTTGAAAAAAATCAGGGCAGCTATAAATGGCTGTCAAGTCTTGTGCAACTTCTCCCCAATAATTAGCCTAAAATTTACAGGACCATAAAATGTGGGTCTGATCAGCTTGTTCACACCCACAACCCCTCCAGCACCTCCCTATGGTCCCCCCCTAAATACTTAGCCAGCACAGCAGTGGTGTGGAGGAACTTAGTCTGCAGTTTGCAGACATATTCTTACCAATAGGGTGAAGTAGAAACTGTGTATGCAGGGAGAGCAGATGCAAACCATCCCTGACTGGGTACCTCCTCCTGCAGATCCCTGAAGCAGGATTCCTTCTTTGTTTCATGCAGCTATATTGTAGCACTCACTGATCATGTTCAGAAACACATTGCTCAAATGTTTAAATTGTAATAACTTCAACACTTAAAAACTACTTATTATTTATTCACCAGTCTAGCAAAAGACACATCTGTGGGGTAGACCCTTTCTGCTCTAAAAATTTCAGGCCAAAACACTAAACTGTCTTGGCTGTTCAAAGTTAAAAGAAAAATCCCAGCAAATTCAATGAGCAAAAAATATTTTTTTCACTTCTTTGTAACTCAGAGCCCACACATCCAACCAGAATGTAACTTATCATATCAGGAGATCAACACAACAGGACAGGGCATACCAACCTTTCTGCAAATCCGTTAAACAGTTGCAAAGGTATTAATGTACAAAATGTGAGTTTAACATTTAAGTGCCTACTCAACTGTAACTATACAGGCATGAGTGCAGCTCTATTATATATATATATATATATATATATATATATATATATATATATTAAAGAGACAACCTCTTGACATGAAAGTATACACAGATAACTGAGAATACACAGATTTTTAGCATAGCCGTCTGATGATACCACCTCATGAACCTGGTAAGTGAAACTTTTTAAATCCATGCCAAAATGTCATTCCACACAACAGTTGCAAAACCATTTTTTCTCGAGGATTTGAAAAAATGCAGTTGTTATATTCATGAGCTGATGTGAAAAATTGTTACGCTTAAAATTTTGGGTCAAAATATTGAATACTACGAAAGTAATGAATAAAAAGTTCAAACTCCATGGAAATACATGAAACCTGACTTATTTTATTTTCCCATGTCTCAGTCACAGGTTCCAGCAGCAAGACATGTCTTTAACTGGAGAGTAGATTTACACCATGGGACACGTGCAGATGAGTAAGGGGATGTGGGAGTGGGGGAGCTGAGTGGGAGATCTTTGTAGAGTGGGTGGGAGGTATGTGGGGGTCAGTTTGGTGAAGGACCATTTTCTTTTTTACAGGTTTAAAAATTTTCAGTGGGGTGGTTTTCTTTATTTTAGGGTACTTTCTAACACTAGGGATTGGGCACCCCAATATCAGGCTTCTGTTTGGCAGCAGTAGGGGTAGGCACCTCTGTGCCACCATGGATATAATAATAAGAGCATGACCTGGAGCAGATGGGGTAAAGAGAAGTGGTACCAGGGGTGGGTACCCCAGTGCAATTGTTAAAATTAAAATTTGACATGGGTAAGGGGGACAGATGACCTGGAGGGTAGAGAGAAAGAAGCAGTACCTTGGATGAGCATCCCAGTTTACTACTTATCAATAGATAGATAGATAGATAGATAGATAGATAGATAGATAGATAGATAGACAGACATATATAAAGAGAGAGAGAGAGAGAGAGCAAGACATAGAAAGAGAACAAGGGATCACCAACTCACTGCTATAACCAAAGCTGTGGCTTCACAGTTCAAGAAAGTTTTGCTGTCATCATACTGAGAATGTGGATAAACTGATCCTCTTGCTAAAGAGAGATGTGTCTTTGATCAGAGAGTGGATCTACTTCATGTGACATGTTCAGATGCGTGAGGGTGTGGGCTGGTGAGGGCTGAGTGGGAAGTCTGAGTAAGATGTTTGAGGGTGTGTAGGGTATCAGATCAGTAAGGGACCATTTTCTCTTTCACATGTTTAGAAAAAATCAGCCAGTGATGAATTTCTTTATATCAGTGGACTTTCTGACACTGGATGCACCTCAGTGTCAGGCTGCTGTTCAGTGGCACCAGGAGTGTGCACTCTAGTGCTGCCATGTATATGTTGGAAAGGGGGCTGGTGACCTGGATGGGGGGCAGAAAAGTGGTAACAGGGTGAGCACCTGTGCTACTTATTAAAGTTACAATTTAACATGGGAAAGGATGGATGGGTGTTCTGCTAGAGAGGAGGGGGAAGAAAGAAGTGGTACTAGGGTTAGGTACCATGTTCTGCTACAGATAGATAGATAGATAGATAGATAGATAGATAGATAGATAGATAGATAGATAGATAGATAGACAAACAGAGTCAAAGATAAAGATAGAGAGAGTAGGGGGTCGTCAGCTCTCTGCTTTAACTGAAACCCTCAGCATGACTCCAGCTATTGCTTCACATTTCAAGAGAGTTCCTCTGTTCTCATATGGAAAAGGTAGGTGAATGACTCATCTCAGAATGCTGGGCATCCAGCATATTTGGGTGCCCAGAAATGTTAGTTTCAGAGCAATTTTTAAAAAACAAAGACCAGAATCTAGCTAAAAATGTCCTGTTTACTTAGATTCAAGTGTTTGTTTTTTGAAACTATATAATTTTTACATTTTTTAAATGTTTTTGAGTTAAAAAAAGGAAGAATCGGCAGCAACAATCTTTTATTTTTTCTCATAACAAGTAAATCATACAAATAAGCACCAACAATCAATGTTTTTTACTGGTTGAGCTTGACAGTTATCCCAAAAATCCATACACAGTTACTCTGGCACTGCATAGTATATTTTCAAAAAGGTTTTGGTACATGCCACTTCTATACTGCAAGTGTCATGGAAAAATTCTGCACCATCTCTGTTGTGCATGAGAGCAAAAAATACCTAATTTTTCTGCAATTTTTGCTGTTCCATATCTTGAAAACTGAACAAGGTTATTTCACAAGATTGTTTTGCCTTTAGATTCTACCAGCCTGACTGCACATGCTAAAGTTTGGGCTATTTTGTCAAATGCTGCCAGAGTTATTAAGGTGCAAAACTAGGGATTTAACATTAAACAGCCATCTCAAGCCTAACTGAAGGGGTGCTACCATGCCCCTATAATAGACAGAGAAATAGATGACAGATAACTAGATAGACAGATAGATAGATAGATAGATAGATAGATAGATAGATAGATAGATAGATAGAGATACATTGGGTATTTTCACAAGTTTATATCTCAACCATTTTAGATCCTAGGACTGTGAAGTTTGGTATGCCCCTTTCCAGTTGTAGGGTCTCATAATCCTAAAAATATATTGAGGATGAGGTTTGCACTTTTGGAGATATTAAGAACAGAAATTATGTAATTTACCCCAATTTACTAACCACATTTTTGCTCTCAGATGACTAAAACATAGCTTACACTGGAACTATGAAACTTTCAAGTTTTGAATATATCATATGGCAAGAAGACATATAGGGTTTTGTTAAAAATAGTTTTTAAGTTAATTGAGATTGATTAGTCATGCATGTGCATTAATAACAAATCACCATAATGCAAATATATAACATAATCATAACAGAAAGTCCCCCTCCCTCCCCATTAGGCGTGAGATGATCTCCAAATGAATCCTTCCCATATTCAACTATACAGATGTGGTCTACAGCTTTGCCCCTCCCTCCTCACTTGCCAGACTGGATACCCTCTGCAACTCTTTCTGAAAATTTGCATCAAACATGGCCCCCAGCACACGTAACTTCACACTATACTCCTCCCAGCTGCCAGACTCACTACTTCTCATTTATTGGCAAATACTTGTGTAACTCTCTACCCACCTACCTCTCCTTTACTCTGTCCTTTACCCCTTAGCTTATTCTGCCTACACCTTATGCTCCGGAGACTCCCATACCCTCTCTATCCCTTTCCCCCACTTTTGCTTTGTTCAAACTTCTTTTTCGTATAATTTTCCATCTCTCTGGAACCTGTTTCTCTCCTCCCATCAACTCTCTCAATCTATCTTTCTTTTAAATGTCAACTAAGGAGCACAGCCAAGCTGGCATGCAATTGTATCCCACCGCCAGATGTTGGACAAGGTATCTAGCTCTCCTATGGATTTTTGCATGCTGTAACTGTTACTCAATTTCTTGCATTGCTGTGTAGTTGAAAACCAACAGTCTCTGTATTACTATACACTGCCCCAAAAATGTAACCCATCCCCCAGGTCGCACATGGAAACAAGCATCGGCTCAGTGTGCTTATCCCAGTTTCCAACATTTTAAATAAATGAAGATAACTTCAAACTTGCAAAAGCATGTACCTTGACCAGAATCTGTCAAACCTGTAAGTTTCAGGTTTTTAAAAAAAAAATGTTTTCGTTTTTTTTAGTTACAGGTGAGCAAAAGTAAAATTCTTAATTTGGGTAAATGGGTAGATGTCAGAATAGTTTCACCTTTGTAACTGCATGCCCAAACAAATTGAGCAAACATTTTCAGTATACAGAATGACTAGCCCAAATGGCATGCATGGTTTAACAAAGAAGTTCTTAATCCACCCTAATATACAAACAAATGCACGGAATAGGTGTGGACACAAAAACCATTACATCAATGCTGTTATTTGAGCTACTGTGCGTACATAAATTTAATTTAATTTATGTGCTGTATACAGTAGACTCATCATCAGCATTTATCTACATAGTAGCTACATCATGTAGCATACATGTACATAGTAGCTATGGCCCCCATATTCAAAAGTCCCATGGCAAATCTCAACTCCCCTCCAAAACAAATGCACAGTCCCCCCAAAAGTGCAATATTTAGAAAAGGCACTGGAGGGTGCAACAATGCACCACTGTGCAACAGGACTTGTCCGAGGATCAGGGCAGGACTGAATATGAGAAATGAGCAGTGCAGAAGAGCAAAAACAGGGAGAACAGCACCCAAAGGCACAGGGGACAACACTAACACAGGGACAGTGCAACATGGGTAGAGGCACAGCCCATTTGGGTACCACAGGGAGCACCACACACACACACACACCACCAGTCAATGAGAGTACCAGGTACATTGGGCATGAAATACAGAAGGGCATAGTCAAAGTGCCACAGCAGTGGCAGTGTCAATGGACAGCATGGCTGCATACCCCTTTTATCCAGTTGAATTAGCAATAAAAACCCATAAGGCAGAACCATTCTGTGATGAGATAAGTGTACTGCTCTCTGCCCTATGGAAGGAGAACTGTATTTTTCCTTCCATAGGGCAGACAGCAGTACACATTTTGTGTCACAGAATGTTTCTGCCTTATGGGTTTTTATTGCTAATTTGACTGGATTATTGCAGTTCATCACTGTTTTTTTTTTTTTCAGAATTACTCACTGAACCATTCTTTCAATAAGTTCCATACTGTATTGCTGAAGAACTTGTATCATGCAACTGTTGCCTGTTGTTAAAATAATGTCTAAAACATTTCAGTGTTTTGTTTAATTTGTGGGTTGTGAATCTAACATTATGTGGTGTTTTGGTATTTGGTCTGCCATGGGAACCCTTACCTTCACCAATATTCTACTTTCTCATCTGATGGTTCTGCAATAGTCAACTGCTGGTACCGAATGAACTGAGTCAGATGCATAAAATAATAACAATATTAGGATTTTTCAGAAACATAAGCAGTAACATCTTATCAGCATGAGGTACAAACTTAGACTGCCTGTTAGGCAGGAAGTTGGGGTTTCCAAAACCCCTGATGTAAATAATTAGCATAACATGTGACCAAAGCTCTGCCTGCAACATTACTGTTCCTAGTTAAAGTGGCAGCAGCTATTCTTTAAGCTACATGCTTAACCTGTACTCTACATTACCCCAGATACTGTAAATGTGAGTACCACTTGAACAAGTAAAAGCATTGCTGTGCATTAAACAACAGTAAGAATTAGCAAAACCTTTGTAAACATGAATATAAACAGTTATCAGCATCGTAGAATAAATTAAGAAGAATGTTGATTGATTGATTGATTGATTGAAAACCACAATACATAGCTTCAGGTGAGGGATGAAAGAATCTGGACTACTCTGGTGATCAGTCAGTGTAGTGCCAGGGGAGGGGGGGGGACACCATAGCACTTGAGGCTTGGCCATACTACAAGTACTAAAGTGCGGGGAGGGAAGGGAAAGGAAAGAGGGAAAGGGGAGCAGCAAGATGCATTTTAAATATTTGTCAATACTGCAAATCATCAACATTTTGAAGACCTAGGAGAAAAACAGTTATTGCAAACAGTAAAGGCTTAATGCAAGATTAAATGAATGCACAGTTCTATAAGGCAGACAATAATGAAAGATCACACAGAGTTCAAGAAATGACCATGGAGTTAAGAATTAAAGTTCACAGTGTTTTGTGACTTTTGCAGTCAGTAGAAATTGATTTGTGTGTGGATTGGACCAGTTCCTCACAGGACTGGGTCAGGTCAGAAAAGGGGACCCAAGAGCTCTGCAAGCTATCATAACCACATCATTTTACCTGATAAATCCAGGATCCATTGGAATAATTTTTGTTCAATATTCTCTTGATCTGATATACAAGAGTTTTCTGAGAAGAAGATGCATCATCAAATGATTGGGAAGTTCCCAGTAGTCCATCAGGCCGAGTTGGCAAAACAGGATCTGGCTGATTGTCAGGACCATGAGGTAGTAGAGGAATTGTTTTCAAATTGTCTGCAGGACATTCTGTTTCCAAAAGTAAAGCAGGTTCAGGTGCAGCTTCATTGCTTGGGGGACTAGGATCATCAGGGAGGATACCATTCAGGTACCCATTTTTCAGTCTGTTGATGTGTTTTTAATTCTGTTCCAGCTTTCCACTGGACTTATGGCACAAGTGAACATGAACAGGAGGAAGCTTTTCCACAATATATAAGGGGCCAGTATCTGGGGAGAAGCAGTTTTTTGTGGTGCCCAGAACTAGGACAGGTCAGTACAAGTATACAATGTCACCCAATAGAAAATGAAGGCTCATGTGGCTTGGCTGCTAACATTTTCTGCACTGCAGATTTTCTCTGGCCCAGTGTATCAATTGCAACCCATCTGGCAAGTTCAAGCTGTTCTAACATTGGAATGATAAATGATGAAACTGACCTTGGGACCTCTAGCAGCTATAGGTTCTTGTCCAGAGGTGTTCATGGGTAATGTCCATGGAATAGAAAAAATGGTGTGTACTCTGTACTGTTGACACAAGGGCTGGTGTTGTAAGCAAATTGAATGAAGGGAACAAAATTATCCCAATTGTTGTGAGTTTCATTCAGGTAATTGGATAGTATATTAAGAGTGGTAGACATCATTCTCTCACATTGTCCATTGCATTGTGAATGATAACTGGTTGTGTGAGTCTTTCTGATGTTGATAAGTTTGCATGTTTGTCTCACAATAGTTGAAAAGTCATTAGTGCTTCTATCTGAATGCAGGTACGCTGGAGTACCGTGAAGACAAATGATTGTGTTGAGGAAGGCACTTGCCACTGTGGCAGCTGTAATGTCTTTTAGGGGAATTAGTTCCAAATACATTGTAAGGTAGTCCACAAAAACAAGAATGTACTTGTTGCCAGAGTCAGGGCATGTAGGCAAGGGGCCAAGAATGTCCATGCTGACTCTTTGGAATGGTTCAGTGGCTACAGGAATTGGAATGATGTGTGCCTTTGTCAGTTTGGCAGGAGGCTTTCTTTGGGAATGGGGCTGACAGGATTTGACAAAATCAGACAATGTCCTTGTTCATGTGAGGCTAGAAGAAGTGAAGCCTTGTGTTTTTGAGAGTTCTGTGGATTCCCATATGAACTCCAGAAAGTGGAGTGACATGAGTGGATTGAAGAACTTCAGTGACTAGAGAAGCTTCCACAACTAACTGTACGAGAGTTCCATCCATGACATGGTCCTTGCCCTCCTTTGTACAAATGTGAAAAAGCACAGCATCCTTGAGAAGTATTGTGATGTGAAGAACAGGACTTCCTGACAGTGTTTCCTTTGTTGTGGTAAAGTTCCAGTCTCTAGATACGTGATTATGTCTGCAAATTGAGGATCAGTTCTTTGTTGCAGTTTAATCGTAGCCAGGGAGATATCAGTATTAGAGGTTGTAAGAAGCTATTTGGCTGCTTGCAATAAGTGAGGATTGGTGCTTTTCTCTGCAGAAGCAGTTGGTAGCAACAAAGCAAATCGAGGCACTGTAGGAGTGTCCACAGGAAGCTCATCTGTGGAGTGAAAAGGAAGAGCATATATGCTGGCTTCTTCTTCATCTGGTGAGGCTGATGTGGAGGGATACTGTCTCCATCTTACAGCATCAGCATTAGAGTGAGCTTGACCTTGTCGGTATTGTATCTCAAAATTGTAGCATTGTAGTATGGCAATCCATTGGGTGAACTTTCCTATTGACTTATTCATTTCGAACAACCAACTTAGGGCAGACTGATCCATGATAGCAGTAAAGGAGGAGAAGCGAAGGTAACAGTCAAACTTCTTTACAGCAAAGACCATGTCTAGGCATTCTTTTTCTGTGATGCCACAGTTTTGCTCAGCCGATCAAATATAGTGCCCAGTATAGGAAACAACTCATTCTGTTATGTCTTGGATTTGACACAGCACAACACCCACTGCAAAGAAACTAGCATCTGTGTAGAGCTTGAATGATTGGTCAAACCTTGGGTAGGCCAGTACTGAGGAAGACGTATATTTTTCTTTCAAGGTTTCAAAGGCCTTTTTGCATTTGGAAGTCCATATGTAGTCACATCGCTTTTTGGTGAGAGCGAACAGTGGAGCTGCAATCTTGGCATAGTTGCAAATGAATTTCTGTAGTAGCTAGATAAGCCTAGAAAAGTTCTAAGGTATTTGAGGTTTGTAGGTTCTGAATAGTTCTTTACAGCTGAGAGCTTATCTGGGTCTGAAGAGATGCCTTGAGAACTAACCACATGTCCCAGGTAATGGATCTGATGCTGTGCAAAGCAACACTTTTCTGGGTGAAGTTTGAGGATGACTTGCCTGAGACATTCAAACAATTCTTTGAGATGATGGAGGTGATCTTGAAAGGTTCTGCTGAAGATGATAACATCTTCCAGGTAAACTTGGCATGATTTCCAAGACAGTCCATGTAATACAGCTTCCACGACACATTGAAATGTGGCTAGACTATTCCAAAGTCCCACAAGCAGATGCTTGAACTGAAAAATTCTGAAGTGGCAGTACCAGACTGTGTATGGGAATGACACTGGATCAACAATAACTTAGAAGAATCCACTCTGAAGGTCTAGAGTGGTAAAATAAGCTGGGCTGGCCACACCAAGGCTCTCTAAGGCGTCTTCAGTTGTAGGTAAGGCATGTGTGGACCAATTTCCAATAGTGACAGAGATGTAGTTTGCAAGGAAAGGTGACCTGATGACAGGAACTTTTGCGCTTAGAGGTGAGATAATGCCTGACTTAGCAGCTGGAGGGTGTAGCTTGTTTGAGTTATGAGAGTTGGTGGGGCAGTTAGTGGCTGTGTTCCCTTGATCCTGGGAGCAGCTGTGGCCACTTTGCTGGTTGTGCTATGGTGGGAGCCCTTGGGTCTCTTGATTGCTATGGCAGTTTATCAGGTTGCAGTAGACAGCAGCAGTGTGTCCTCTGAATCTGCACCACTGAAAGGTTACCAGTTCTCATAGAGGTAGGGGAGGTTCAGGTCACTGCCAAAGTGACTGCATCACATTGACAGAGCTTGCAAGGGAAGCAGTAGTAGCACTGAAGTGTAAGCTGTTGATATTTGAGGCAAGCATCTCTATCATTGATTGCTGCTGCTGGACACAGGTTGCAAGTGTGGCTAACTGTGAGGATCGGGTCACTTGCACAGTGGTAGGCAGAGACATTGTTAGAGACTCTTTTGTGAGTTGTGCAGCTTGAATTGTGTCCATCCAAGTTGTTGGTTTCTGTTGTATGATATACAGGCAGAGATGAGGTGGGAGGCCCCATACAAAGATAGCGATTTGCTCCCTTTCTGACTTCTGCAGGTGTTTTCACCATGATTTTATGTCCACTATAAATGTTTCCAAGGATTCAAAGGGTTGCACAATGCGCTCTCACAGTTGCTGTTCCAACAACCAGGGTGGATGTGCTAGTAGGATATGAGACATCATGGAAGAATGAATTGCCAAGAGAAAAATATTTTTGCAGACAAAGCACAGTTGTTTGTAAGCAATTTTCATCAAATGATGTCTTAATAAACAATTTCCACTCCATTTTGGTGTTGTCTGGTTTTTAAATAAAGTTTTATTACAAGATCAATTATTTGGTGCACTGTCCCTTTAATTGCTTTGGCTTGCCATTGACTTATATGGAGTACCATTAATTTTTATGGATTGAGGTCATTTGGTGCCCTTCACAAGATGTCTTTTGAACTGTGAAATCCAATGGTAATATCTGACAGTCTCAAGATGGCCACCACCAGGAGGTTAAGGGTCACTGTAATTGTTTGCAGCACAAGATGGAGGCTGTTTGCTATGAGGGAGCAGGGCAAGAACAATATGGCATTTGCCAGGCTGTATGCTTCTTCCCCACTAAAAAATTCGGTGGGCTTTGCTTTCTGTGGTGAGTGCAGAATGCTGGGGGCTATTGCTGTGTTTATTTGCTGTACTATGTTTACTTTTTTTTTCCTTTTTCTTTATTGTCCCACTTCCCCAGCTTATATTGTGCCTCCTGTACTTATGAATGCTCCCTTTAATTTAGAATGTTGCCCCTTTTGTATATAGCCCAGGTTTACACTTTATGGATGCAGTTTAATCCTCTTATTCCTTACTTTATGATTTGTATGGCTCCCCTGTGGCTTGGAGCATGGTGAGCAAAGAGCAGAGCACTCGTTGCAGTCTTATTTTATGGATCCCTCACTGCTCTCTTCATATTTATTTTTATTTTGTTTTGATTTTTGTTGCTGTGGCCATTTGTAGCATGGCCGAGATTGGATGGGAAGGTCACTCCATTGTTGATGGAGTGCTGATTGCTGAGCAGTCAGGATTCAGGGAGCTGCAGTTATAAGGAGTGCCAAGTGGCTTACTGCAGATGTGGCAGTTGTGAGTTGAGGCTCCTTTTGCAGCATAAAGGGAGCAGTGTAATATGCTGACCAGCTTGTTTACTGTGTGGCTGGAGGTAATGGAGTCACGATATCCGGGGGGCAGCAGAGCGGGCGGGACATTCAAGAAGCATGTACAGCTGCAGTCCTGCAGTTCTCCGCTTTATCTGTCTCTCCCATTTGTAGAAGTGTGGCCCAGCAGGAGAGGATTGCTCCGTTTGTGGGAGCAGGAGGCTTGCAAAGTGACTTTGTAACATGTCCCTACCTGTGGGGAAGGGCTGGAGGCAGGGCCGGTCAGAAAGTGATGGCTCCGTAGCTACTGGAGGGAGATGAGTGTTGTGGCCTTTCAAGAGGGCAGCACAGCACAATTTGATGAGCAGTGTGAGCCACAACGTAGGAGGCAGGAGGGCCAAGACATCTAAGTTGCTCCATTGATTTAGACGTGAGTTGCAGCAGTTGTATTGGGTAGGTTTCTGTGCAGTGGGTTTGAGCGAGAGGGCTCCAGCACTGTAGTCGGGGGGGGGGCGCTTAGACAGAGGTAGCAGTTAAAGAGGCTGGCTGGAAAATGTGTTCTTCCCATTTTGTTTTAGCTGTGATCCCCCTTATTATAGGCACTATGGCTGCAGCTAGGAAGAAGATTGCTCGGCAAAACAGAGGAGTGAGTGCTGAAAGGAGCTCTGCCACGAGGTAGGAGCTGGGGGTGTTACAGTATGCAGCTCTGTGGTGTTGTGTAGGCTTTTGAAAGTGAATGTGCATACAGCTGCTGATAGGGTTGGTGCAGCAATGTCCCACAATAATATACATTTAGTTTACTGAGGCAGATTGCAGGAGGGTATATTGAGCTGTATGCAGATCAGTTTAACTTTCACACTTAAGGTTTATTCATCCGCTTTGCTGCCAGGGCTGTACTTTATTCAGCATGTAAACAGTTCAGGCAAACTTGTGAGATGACTCTGGGGCATCCAACAATGCAGATAAAAGAGATGGGGCTCTGGGTAATTGTGGTAACAAGTAATTGTAAATGGAGTCCACTCTGAAGAAAGAGGGGTTACTAGTGGGGTATCGCAGGGTTCAGTACTGGGTCCAGTCCTTTTTAATGTCTTTATAAGTGACATTGCAGAGGGACTGGAAGGAAAAGTATGCCTCTTTGCAGATGACACAAAGATCTGAAACAGGGTTGATACACAAGGAGGCATGGAAAGGATGAGAAGGGACATGGCAAGGTTGGAGGAATGGTCAGAAATATGGCAGCTAGGATTCAATGCAAAGAAGTGCAAAATAATGCACCTGGGAAACAAGAACCCAGGGGAAGATTACACAATGGGGAGGTAGTAACAGCAACAAAAAAGGAAAGGGACCTGGGGGTAATCATATCAGATGACCTTAAGGTTAGCAAGCAATGTGAGAAGGCAGTAGGGAGGGCTGGGGGTATAGTGGGATGAATAGTGAGAGGCATGATCAGCAGAAAACAGGAAGTTGGCATCCCTCTGTACAGACAGTTGGTGAGACCCCATCTGGAGTACTGCATCCAGTTCTGGAGACCCCATCTCTGCAAGGACATAGACAGGATAGAGGCAGTCCAGAGGAGGGCAACTAAAATGGTGCAGGGTCTGCAAGAGAAGCTGTCTGAGGAGAGACTAAAGGAGCTTAATATGTATACCCTTGAGGAAAGAAGGAGGGAGACATGATAGAAACTTTTAAGTACCTCAGTGGAATCAACAAAGTCCAAGAGGGTAGCATCTTTCAGAAAAAGAGACATGCAAGAACAAGGGGACACAATTTAAACATAGAGGGCGGTTCTGGGGCAATGTGAGGAAGTATTTTTTCACAGAGAGGGTAGTGGATGCATGGAACAGCCTTCCTGAGGAGGTTGTGGGGTCTAAAACTGTGGGAGAATTCAAGAATGCATGGGACAGACATAAGGCAATTCTTGTGGGGGGTAGGAAGAAATAGGCTGTTGGTTAACTAGGATCTGCAGCCTATCCTGTAGGTAGGGAAATGGGAAGACTAGGTGGGCCAAGCGGTCCTTATCTGCCGTCAAAGTCTATGTTTCTATGTTTCTGGGTAGAAGGGCCACATTCTCCACCATGTGTGGCGTTTTGGTATTTGGTCCGCCATGGGACCCTTTTCCTTCTCCAATATTCTGCTTTCCCATCTGGAGCTTCTGCAATAGTCGACTGCTGGTACCGAACGAACTGAGTCAGATGGATAAAATAATAACAATATTAGATTTATTCAGGAATATAAACAGGGACATTTCATCAGCAGGAGGTACAGACTTAGACTGCGTGTTAGGCAGGAAGTTGGGGATTCTACAGTCCCGCTGGAAATAATTAGCATAATATGTGACCAAAGCTCTGGCTGCAACATTACTGCTCCTAGTTAAAGGGGTGGCACCTATTCTTAAGCCCCATGCTTAGCCTGTACTCTACTATTAGAAGAATTGTTTTTATATAGTACTATCCCACACTCGTGCACCTGCTTGCATTATTCCATGACAGCGCCCCCAACCCCACCACCACCACTGCATTATATCAATGCTGGCAACTCCTGCCTTTCATGCCTGTTTCAGCATCAATGCTGGATTGACATTTTGAAATCTTTCCTGCATATTTCACAATTCATTGTGCTGTAACCTTTTTATTGAAATTAGCAAGACAATTTCATTTGAAGTAAACTCTCAAGTTCCTTCCACCACTGAGTTCTCCTGCCACATAATAGCTCTCCTGGTCATTCTGCAAATGTATATGAAGAATTCCAAAATGTGGTGCATAAAATCTTTATTTTAACATGAGAGCTTAAAGAAAACAGCAAACAAAAAAATGTAGCATGCCCTGAGTGTGGAACAAATCTTGGGCTACAGTTTGAGTTTTGTCCCATGCTCTCAGCACGCTACACTTTCTTGTATGCTGTTTTTTAATGCTTGCATGTTAAGATAAAGATTGTTTTGCACTACAGTTTTGGACCTGTGACCATTACAGAATGAATAAGAGAGTGTTCTTTTCTGCTTCATTTGGTTAGCATTTTTATGTGTGCACCTCCCATACCAACCACTTAATACAGAATCCTAGAGGGTCTAGTACGATCTCCCATCACTGATCTTCCTGGCTGAGAAAAAAACATGTTTTACTTCCCGTTTGTAACCTTCCCGGCTTTGATTTTATACTGTCACTGATTCTCCCGACAATGAAATACTTAGGAAGCAATATATATCCAGACTCATGCCCAGTATCGAACTGTAATTAACATTGACAGTGACAGTGACAGTGACAGCTGCTGTCAGTGGCATGTGCCGTAAGAAACCAGTCTCGAACAGATGATCATTTTAGCACATCTGACTCTAGGATTTAATACTGGGATTTACTACTGCACAGCACCTGGTAAGCATTTCTATCTATTTTGTTCTTTAAATTCTTTATTTTATCTACTGCTTGCCGCCGAGCGATCCACCCAGGTCATGGCCCCCTCCTCTCCCTCTCCCACATTTAGCCTTTACTCCCGGATACCCCCTGGATTACTCCGCAGGGTGGGGTTGCAGCACAGGGCCAAGTGCCGCAAACAATGGGATAGGTCTGGGAGTCAGTCTGAGAGCTCATTAGAGCGTAAGGGCAGGCATCATCCTGGCAGCAAGCAGCGTGATTTTTTTCCCCGTTAGGCGAGGGCAGGACGTGCAATGATGACCTGCGTCCGCCCTTTTTTCCCTAGCTTACTTTTGGCGTCGGAGCTTGTGGTGCAACCCAGCCTCCACTGGGTGTTGCCACAGCTCCAATCACTCACCACCCTCCTCCCTGGAGAACGAGAGCAGCCGTGGGGTGCTCTATCCATCTCCTCCTGGCCAGCCCTCCGACAACCCAAGTCTGTTCCCAAACCCAGGTCACCAGTGTCACAAGCGGAAATCCAACCACTGCACTGGTGGGCTGGCATTTCTATATATTTTGTAGTCTGATGCCATTGTTTACATGTCTGTTTACATTACATAATACTTATATAAAATTATTCAGTCTGATCCCATGGTTTAGATGTGCAGTTTGATGCCGTTGTTTACATGCCTGTGTTACTATACTTAGATAATATTATGCAGTCTAATGCTGTGGTTTAGATGTGCCTGTGCTGCTCTACTGTACTTAGATTAAATTCCAGCATTTAATACTGTGACAGGATTATTAGTGTCATAAAATTTGTTGCCGGGAAATAAGACATGTCGGCAAGTACATGATGGTAAAATTATGGTCAGGAAGTTTGCACTCGGGCAATGGTACTGATCCCATCCTAGACTGAGCCTACCACAGGTATGCTTATAGTTGGCATTATAGAATTATACAGTAACAGCCAACTAGACAAAAAAACTGAGTGGAAAACAAGCTTCTAAGGCTCCAGGTGAAAATGCTATGCACTAATTCAAACATTGTTTGGCTAGTGAACTGTTTAAGAATACAGTAAACACAACCATACTACCCAATGGATACTGGCGAGAGGCTACACAGTCACAGAAAGGCAGAAATGGTTAAATCTTTGTGCTCGTGATCTTAACTATGAGAAGCGGCAAATAGTCAGGCGATACAAATGTGAGCCACAGAAAATTGGAGGTGTAAAAAGATATATAAAGCAACATAAAGAGAGTAAAAGGCTGCACTCTACATCATTCTCTATTGCTGACAAATCCTATTTGATATTGCAGTCACAGCACTCAGCAGATGTGTGCTTGGCAGGCTTTCCTTCCTCAGCATCCCTTTCCATCTGGCTGAGAAGGGATGGCTCTGAGCATAGGTAAAGGTAACTAAAAAATTGTATACGGATAAAAAAAAACACTAACCAGACTATGAAACAAAGTTAATAACTTCATAACTGACAGCAGTAATGAGCTAGTTCACATCTGAGATCTAAAAAGCAACAAGAACATTCTACTAGGTCTTTAACAATACATCAGGAAGCAAATTCAAGGCCAGTGATTGGAGGATGGGGGATGCCACTAAACAACAGGGAGGGAAATGTTAAATGTTTTTATGTGGCTGGTGACTGGAGGGTGGAGGGAATGCCACTAGACCCCAGGTAAAGTTTTTTTCTTCTATCTGAACTGCAGAATAATTACATGAACTGTGGATTTGTTCCACAGTTCAAGGGTATTATTCCACAGTTCAGCAAGAAAATTCCACAGAACAGGGAGAAAATTTGCCAAACGTATTATAAAAATGTTCAATCCAGCAAAGGTGGAAGTTTGGAAAATTTCATGAAAGTTGGCAAACTTTTACAAAAGTTCTGCCAAAGTGGAATTTAAGACTTCCACCCATTACTACTCATGCTTATTCTAGGAAGTTACAATTAAGTGATACTTAATGGTCATGCTAATACTGCGAGGTTAGGAAGTTCACTTATTTTGGTAGTACTGGGAAAGGTGAGATAGATAACATATTTGTCCCAATTTCCAATATTGATGTTATTTTGGATTTATTAATTTAATTCTGAAAGAAAGAACTGTTGAGTAGCTAGAGGCCAGTGGGGCACAGGACCCAAGGCAGCATGGATTCACAGTGGGAATATCATCTCAGATGAATCTAATAGATTTGTTTGACTGGGTGACCAAAGTAGTAGACCAAGGAGGGGCTGTGGACATGGCCTACTTAGACTTTAGCAAGGCATTTGACACAGTACCACACAAAAGATTAATAAACAAGTTAGCCAGCCTGGGAGTAGGTCCCAGGGTGGTAGCCTGGGAAAAAAATTGGATGGACAACAGGACATAGAGGCTAGTAGAAAACAGAGTCCACTATGAAAAAAGGGGAGTTACTAGCAGGGTACAGCAGGATTCAGTTCTGGGGCCAGTCTTCTTTAATGTCTTTATAAGTGACATTGCAGAGAGACTGGAAGTAAAAGTATGCCTCTTTGCAGATGATACAAAGATCTGCAACAGGGCTGATACTCAAGGGGGGTGGAAAGGATGAGAAGGAGCTTGGCAAGGTTGGAGGAATGGTCACAAGTATGGCAGCTTAGATTCAGTGCAAGAAAGTGCAAAGTAATGCATCTGGGAAACAAAAACCCAGGGGAAGAGTACACAACTGGCGGGAGGTACTAACAACAACAAAAATGGAAAGGTCCTGGGGTAGTCATATCAGATGACCTGAAGTTAGGCGAGCAATGTGAGAAGGCAGTAAGGAAGGTTGAGGGGATACTGGGATGCATAGGAAGAGGCATCACCAGTAGAAAACAGGAAGCTGTCATCCCTCTGTACAGATAATGTTTGAGGCCTCATCTGGAGTACTGCGTTCAGTTCTAGAGACCCTATCTCCACAAGGACATAGACATGATGGAGGCAGTCCAGAAGAAGGCAACTAAAATGGTGAAGGTTTTGCACCAAAAACCACACAAAGAGAGATTAAGGAAGCTTAATATGTATACACTCGAGGAAAGTTCCTCAAGGGAATCAGCAAAGTCCCAGAGGGTATCATCTTTCAGAAAAAGCGATGAAGAAAGAATAAGGGGACACAGTTTGAAGCTAGAAGGAGATGGCTCAGGGGCAATGTGAAGAAGTATTTTTTCACAGAGAGGATGATGGATGCATGGAACAGCCTTCCTGAGGAGATTATGGGGTCAAAAACAGTGGGAGAATTCAAAAATACATGGGACAGACATAAGGCAATCATAGTTGGGGGATAGGAGAAAGTAGGCTGTTGGTTAGCTAGGACCTGCAGCTTATCCAATAGGTAAGAAAATGGCAGACTGGGTGGACCAAACGGCCCTTATCTGCTGTCAAACTCTATGTTTCTATTAACAGATATGCACACAGAAAGTAGTCACGCTCCAGTTTCATTTGCTTTAAACATGCTTAGTTATGACCCAGCAGGGACTTTCTCCCATGTAAGTATGGGAGAACGAGTATGTTGAAAATTTCAAATACCTAGGTGTGTGGATTGACAACAGACTTGACTTTACTCAGCATCTAGAACAACTGCTGAAAAAGCTTCGCCTAAGGCTTGGCCTCCTCTACAGATTAAAACCCTTCCTTAATAGAGATTCAAAGATGAGATTAGTCCAGGCCATCTTTCTATCAGTCATTGACCATGCAGACTTCCTCTATAGTCACTGCCCCGCTCCCTACCTTCAAAAGTTGGATACCTTATATCATAGCGCAATAAGGTTCATTACAGACCTGCCATATAATACTCACCATTGTTCTCTCTATGACGCAACTGGATGGGTTTCCCTTCATGTCAGGAGGAGCAGAAATGCAGCTTTATGGATCTACAGAGCTTTATCCAAAAAACTCCCAAGCTATATCCTGGACTGCTTCAACCTGACCACTCCTAGCTCCTATGCCCTAAGAAGCAACAATATCATCCTGCTCAAATTGCCCAAAGTCAACACCAAAATAGGGAGGGCAGCAATCAGCTATTCTCTAGACATAGCATGGAACACCCTACAAAAATCCCTTAAACTGTCCATTATCATTCCATTTACATCCTTCAAGCAGAACTGTACAGCCTTCTTCACAGAGAAATGCAGCTGCTATCGCTAGAGATAGAATAGTCATCCCACAAAACCATATTCCAATCACATATGGCATATTCCTTCCAGTCAGACACCGCCAGTATTTGGCACCCAATATTCCCTTCAGCATCCTTGTGCTCATTATGTGAGTGACTGTCATGATCCTCATTGAGATATATATGTACTGTACATATTGTAGATGTTAAACTTTCTCTTAGCCAAGCTTTAACATGTGAATTCTCTGTATATTATTGTGTTATAAATAACATTTTCCTTCCTTCTGTATGTATAACTGTCTCATAAGTATGTGATGTAATTGCTGTGCATCAACTTGAACCTTGACCTTATCAGGTTCATCTTGTAAATGAGCCTTGCTCAATGATGATCGCCTGAATAATAAAGATTTGATTGATTGATTGATAAGAATCCTCATGTGATGGTGTTGGCAAAAAGACACATAGAATCAGTTACTAAGTTACATTTTGAAGATATGCTTTTCTCACTCCATACTGTGGCCAAAATTGAGAACGTTAAATCTAGTATGTCCCCTCAGTAAACTTTTACAGTATGTGGCTACACCACAGTACACCTGAAAGACATGCCCAGGCATGTAGCCAGTCAGCTGCACCTTGTGTAATGCTCTCAAATGTTTAACAGTAGTGCTCAGATTTATTTATTTATTTCAGTTGCAGATTAATACCTTTGAGCCAGGATGGCTCTTTTACAAAGGTTCCATGTCAGGTAGACGACAGACAAAAATTACAAAGGTTCCATGACAATTGGACAAGAGACAAAATTACAAAGTCAGTTTGATGAACATTGCAGGAAAACAGAATATTGACAGGCTGTACAAGAAGGCGAATAGGCAATTTCATTGACAATATTGTTGCAGGTATAAGAAGTGCATTTTGACAGATGGACCAATATATTGTTAAAGGCATAGAAAAAGCATCAAAGAATCAAGTTGAAGTTAGGCACAGAGTAGTTTGGGAGTAGCCTGAAGGGGCTATGTCATAAGGTAGGAAAGAGGGGTGAGGGGAGGAGCAGGAGTAGGGGGACATCCACCAGGGGCTTTGTCAGGAGGGCACAGGAGAGAAGGGGGAGGGGAAGTAAGAAGGGGAAGATAAAAGGGGGGAATAACTCGTGGTGGTGATAGTCGCCTGCGTTTAGTAATTGCAATCATATTGGTTATTTTCGGCCAGAAGGGTTAGCAGGTCTCTTTTAAAGGTGCCAAGTTACGTAAGAAGTTACCATAACAGTAGGTCTTCGAGAGAAGCTCTTGAAATAGTCAGGATTTTTCCTCCCTCCATCCCCCTGCTCTCTATCTCCATTTTGGCCTTTTTGAGGATCTAGGAGCCCCCTCTTATCTCCTGTCATATCTTTTGACAGGTCTCAGGTGGGAGAACTGAGGTGGGCGTATCTCCAGCTACTCCACCTGTACAGTGGAGTTCCAGAAGGAGGAAGGGTAAAAGAATGGCGGCTATTTGAGCCATTAAAAATATAAAGCCTTGTGTCTGGCCTAGAAAGTTCCATGTTCCGCCCTGAAAACTGCTATGGCCATACAGATACATTATAGGAGGCACATATGGTAATTAGAATGTGTTTTTTGTAGGGCTGTGCAGGGGCCAAATATTATTTCCCAAATACCAAGACTAGTTGGGCTCCGAAATATTCATGGCCCTTCCCAAATAGGGGACTGTTTGAGTATTCTATATTCAAGGGGAACATTGGGAAAAAAAAGAAAAATAAAACAGCCCCTAACCACCTTCACCAGTCCAAAATCCAGTTAAAAATTCAACCCATTCCCCAAACCTCTGTTAGTAACCCATTCTCCATCTCCCTTCCACCACCCACAAATTGTTTTTATTTATTTGGAATGTAAAGAAAATTGCCTAATGGGTGGCTGCCACAACCTATCGGCTTCAATTTCCTGCAACTGTCTTTAGAACTTCTAAAATGCTTGTTTGTGCTAAACAAAATATTATTAATGTCCCACCCCACCCTAGCAGCGACCTTCTCCCACCCTCCTCCCCCACCAGCACCCAATTCTAATGTTGGAAGGTGATGATTGGCACAACCTATCCTTCTCTCCATGGCCAGCTGCCTTCTGATGAATGAAAGCACTCACATGCTTTTGTCTGTAATAGTGAAACCAGCTGATCATGTGATCTGGTTTTGCTATTATGGACAGAAGCATGCGAGATCTTTCATTCATCAGAAGGTAGCTGGCCATGGAGGATGGCAGGTTGTGTCACTCACCTTCCAACATTAGAATTGGATGTCAAGGGGGAGGAGGGTGGGATCAGGGTGCTTTTATAGTGATAGTGGGAGGAGGGAATTAGTAGTATTTCTTTTAATGTAAACAGGCACATTAGAAGTGCTAAAGATAGTGGTCAGCCACGGAGGTGGGTGGGTTGTGTCAATCACCCATCATGGGATTTTTTTTATGTTCCAAATAAATAAAAAAAATTATTTGTGGGTGCTTAGGGGGAGTAGGGTAGGACTGGGATACTGACAGAGGGTGGGGGCAAGAGGATTGCATTTTGTGCAGGTATTGGGCTGGGGAGGAGGGTGGTGCATTTTCTTCTTGTTTTTTCTATAAAAGCACCACGAATATCAAATATCCAAATATCAAATATTTAGCTGCCAGATATCGAATATTTTGCCAAATATTCAGAAAGCAGTATTTGCACAACCCTAGTCTTTAGGTTCCAGGGTCTTGAAAAGTGGTTCTTATTCAGTTTGAAGTTGTATATGAGTACCAGTTTAGGAGTGGAGAGAGAGAGAACATGTGGCGGTTGGTACACTGTGAGTTGCAAATGTATTTTTTTCACACTGGTCTTTTAAACTATATATCTCACAGTTACCAGACTCTGCCACTTGTGTGAGGGTGGAGAGAAGTGGGATAGACACTCAGTTTGGTGTCACAAACAATCAAACTAGTGGACAAATTATAGGGTCTTAACACCTAGGAACGAGTGTTCTTATAGTTCCTGAAGCAAAAGTACAAGCTTCTGGAAATATTTCCTGTTCTCTACTAGTTCATAGGGGAATGCTTTTGTAATAATATATGTGCCTAATCCTGTACTAGAAGGCAGTGCAGAAGAATCTCTGGTGTCCCAGTGTAACAGTCTGAAAAGGATTAGGCAGAAGTTATGTAGTGGGAGTTGATGCAAGTCATAAAGGTACAGTATTTTGGAATCACAGTTATATGAGTGTCATTTCACTGTCCAGCCATAAAAAGGGCTCAGGCCATAGATGACTTGTATATTAGTTTGACCAGAGTCCACGTGCAGGGGATCTGGGAGTTTTCAACAGCCTTCATGTTTGGTCCTCCTATTGCAGTATGCCCCAGTTTGACCAAGACTGTGTATTAACCGACTAGCAAGTTTGGTGATGAAGTACTTAGTTCATTTTTAGAGCTCACCCTTTTCAGGTTTGTAGTGGTGGCTGAGGATGCTGGTCCAGCTGTATTCCCTGGTGTGGAGTGATGTGGTACTGTTCCTCCATTTGCTGCAGCTAGTAAGTCAGTGCAGGATGGTGGTTTAGTAGCTGGAGTGGGTGGAAGCATGAGTACTGAATCTGTAAGCTGTTTTCCAGATTGCGATGTAGCTGTTAAGGTCAGATCATCAGGCAATGTTGATTATTGGGAGGTTAGGAAGAAATAGACTGTTGGTTAGCTAGGATCTGCAGTTTATCCAATAGGTAGGGAAATGGGTTAGACTAGGTGGGCCAAGCTGTACTTATCTGCCATCAAAGTCTATGTTTCAAAGTCTATGTTTCTATGAATGGAGTGCTGCAAACCTGCTGTACATTTTCAGGAGTGGATATACAGAGGAAGTGTTTGTCATGGCGGAGGATGGGAGGGGGGCTCCATTTCCAACTTTGGAGAGGTATCTTCAAGAAAAAGGCCCTTGTGAGATTGCTGCTTTAGCTTCTTCCAATCCCTATTTCTGGAGATTTGGGTCGAGTGCTTGCCCTCAGTAATCCATAAATTGCAAGTGGTGGAAAACTGACTGAGGTAAGATCCAGCAATGTCTGTGGGCTGAGAGACCTCATGTGGAGCTAGGGTGGAGCGTAAATCTTCAAACCAAGTAGTGTTGGGCAAAATTGGAATATTTCACTGGGCAAAATATTTCACGTAATTAGCGCATTACACAAAATATTTCACCAGGTGAAATGCAAAATTTCATCCGTGGTTGTAAGCAAAATTCCACCGCAAGCCAGAGAAATTTCACCCGTGGGTGAAATTTTGCCACTGTGGGTGAAATTCCACCACTGTTGGTGGAATTTCGCCACCCTCAGGTGAAATTTTGCCTCTGCTGGTGGAATTTCCCCACCTGTGGTTGAAATTTCACCACTATTGGTAGACTGCTCAGAGGGTGAAAATATGGGTGAAATTGTGAAATTTCACCACATTTTTGCGAAACTTTTGTATGACATAATTGTCGAGTTCACCACAATTTCACTGGTGAAATTTAATTTGGTGCATCCCTAAAACCAAGTGGTTTGGCCAGTGTTGTAAGGTAAACTGGTCTGCTTCCTATGGATTCTAAGTCTATTGAGACCAATTTGTATTCATAGTAGAGCTGGGTATCAAAGGGAGTATTGTACTCTTACCTGAGCAAATTTGTGGTGCACCATGGTATAAGTTCACCTTTTCTTAGACAGTTCAGCCTAGAAGTCCTTAAATATTTTCATGGTGTCTCCTTTCTATTTTAGGGGACCTTTCTCCCTGGCAAGGCATAGAATGTTTTCTTTAACTGGGTATCTGAGGAACTTACATGGTATGGGTCTTGACCACTCCCCCTGCATAGGATTGGGTGCAAGTGGCCTATGTGCCCATTACAGTTCAAGTAGTGGGCAGTGAAGAGCATTAGGTAAAGCTGGTAAAGTCTTTTGGAGGAAGGTAATTACATGGGAATCCTCCACACTTTCAGAAAACCCCATAATTCTTATATTGTTCTTCCTGGTCATATTTTCACTATCATCTAATTCAAAAGATGAGCATTGATTATGGTACTCATGGTCTCTTAGACATGCCCAGTTGTTTTATGCAATGTCCTCTCTGAACTGACTGTACTGATAGGCCACTGCAAGCCTCCCACGCAGAGCTGTGAGGTCCCAGTAAGTCTGGGTTGTTGTACTCTTGAATTCTGTGCTGTTAGAATTAGTGCAAAAATGGCAGATAATGTATGTGAGTCAATCCAGTGGGAACAGTTGGAGAGTGTCTAGGCAATGTGGCCATGATGCTGAAATCGGTAAGTGACTTGGTTAAAACACACAATTCTACAGTTAATAAACAGACTGCAGTAAGGCCACAAGTGTGATTGCAAGGTGGTCTGAGGAGATGTGAACCAGATGCTTAACTTGGTTATGGTAACACTAATCTGCACAAAAGAGGTTTGCTCGGTAGAGCGGGCAAAATTACATCAGATGTGAGTTTTTTGACATCGCAGTTTTCACAGCATTAGGTGGATGCTATGGGACTGAAGTTCTAGATAAGTGGAGCTTGCGCTTCAGGTGACCATCTTGGCTCCAGACAGCCTTGCCCCCCACTGGTAATCACCTTTTTTTAAATAGCAGGATCAATGCTGCTATCTGCTAAAATTTTGGGATTACAAAGATTTGATTTATCTTCTGAAATAATACAGCAAGAGTCTCTGACCAGCATTTTATATTTACTCTGTATACCTCAGCAGGGATAACATCAATCACATGGATGGATCATTTCAAATTTCAATTTCAAAGCTGTCCCCTATTGTTGTTCAAATGAGACTCAACACTCTCCCACCCATATGCCAGAACTTGCAAGCCACAGAAGGGATCATACATTTCAGTTATCAGTGATAAAAATGTCATTATATTTGTGACAGAGTTTAATAAGACCCTGTCTCAGTTGTTATGCAGAAGGAGCTAAAAGCAAGAATCTGTTCCAGCCTCTCCTTTACTGTCTCTTGCCTGTCTAATTGCACAATCAAATTTTCTAGTGAGACCCAGGAACTGATCACTCCGACAGTGTCAGGATTCTCCTCCTTTCGCTATCGTCCTGCTTTCACTTGCTGTTTTTCTGTTTTCATCCCTCTTGCTTATCTGTGGTTATAAAAATATATGTGGATATTTATGTGAAACTGGGTTCTCTGGTTTAAAACTCTATGTAGTTACATTGTTGAAATGACTGCAAACAGCTATTCAGAGCTCAGGGGGTTAACCTTGAGATGCAGTTTGACCTTCATGAGCTCATTTGCAGAGCTGGCAACATGAGATCAGTTCTGGGACACAGTGTTCTATTTTTGTTGCTCCTGCAAGTAAAGAAATGACATATTTTGGGGGCATTGTGTGAAAACAGGACATGTGTCTTAATGAGCTCTGGATGCAGAAGTTAATTGACAGGAAAATACATTATATATAAAGAGTGCAATCTTCTGTTTTAGAGAGAGAGAGAGAGAATAAACTTTAAAATTAGAGTTACCCTCAGATGAAGGACTTTGTTTTGTTTGAACTACTTTATAAGAACTATTATGCACAATTTTATTTTTTTATTCTATTGTTATTGATAAAATAGTAAAATACTATTTGCAAATGTTATGTCTTCTCGTGGTTTTCCTATGCTTCCTGATTCCTGGTTTTCCTATGCTTCCTGATTTGTGTCTTAATGACAATATTAACATGATCAAAGGAG
The DNA here is from genome assembly GCA_016271365.2 of Neoceratodus forsteri. Lineage (NCBI taxonomy): Eukaryota > Metazoa > Chordata > Ceratodontiformes > Ceratodontidae > Neoceratodus > Neoceratodus forsteri. The sequence continues at coordinate 1,022,972,402 of CM028135.1, read as the reverse complement.
TCCAAAAGAGACAAACAAAGATGGTCAAGCAGAGGGAGAACATGAGCTATGAGGACCAATCATCAGAACTTAGATTCTTGCCACCAGAAATGAGGAAGCTCAAGGAAAACAGGATCACAGTACTCAAAAGCCTGAAAGGAATAACACCACCAGATCATGCAGTTCTTCAGACTAACCAAGGACAAAAGAACAAGAGGACACCCAATGTCTCTAAGAGGAGGACGTTTCAAAGGAAGTATCAACAGCACATTTTTTTAAGAAGTGGTAAATATGTGGAAATGACTCTGTAACAGGTGACATCTGGTGATACGGTATCTCCTGTTAAATTCAGACTTGATAAGTACTATGAAGAAAATGGGTCGGCAGGGTAGTCCCACTAAGCTGGTGGGGGAATGAACTGGATGGGCCAATGGTCTTTTTTCCTTTCAAAAAAACTCAACAGCTGTAATGTCCAGATACCTGTACAGTATTAATAACTGGATGGTCACAAGCTGACTGAGCCTCAAACCTGGTAAAACAAAAATACCAATGATTGGACTGAGACTTTGTCCATGATGAGTTGTGATAGTGTGGTGCTGCCATCTTAAAATGGTAGTCCCCTGTGAGCCATGGATATGTCAAAAAAAAGCAATCTGGGAGCTCAGTTTGACTGCAGGTAGACATTTGAATCTGAGGTGTTGGAAACAGATTAGTTAGTCTCTTACACTGGGAAAACAGCTAGCTGAAAGACTTTCCTTTGCAGACAAAGATCTGGCCACATTGTTTTTTTGTGATATCATGTCTTGACTACTGCACTGCTTTATTCCTTGGACTATTGGAAGGCTTGGTGTACTGTTTGCAACTGCAGCAGTACACTGTGGTTAGGTTGATAACATCAATAAGCTGTTCCATCTCAAACTATACTTGTGCTGTATGATTTGCATTGGCAGCCTGGGAAATAGTGCATCCTCTTTAAGGCCTGTTTTTTTGACATATAAAGCCCTATGTATCCTTGCTACCTGAAATATTTCTTTATGCCTTATATTCCTGCACACCACCTCTTCTCTACCGGGCTGAATTTTCTGTTAGTGCCCAGGACCCTACTCAAAGTCTTCTGAGAACTGACCCTTCTCATTAGCAACACCAATACTGTGGAATATGTTGCCTCTTTACTTTCATTCTTGTACAGTACCTAGGTTGAGTCGTTCAACCTATTACATTAATATTTACACAGGCATTTTACAATTTTATGATGTGTTAATCCTGAGTGCTTTGTGTGTTATGCTGAGTTTTCTTTGTTTAAAGGGAAACATTCATGCACATTGGTTGACATGGTTATAAAGCAACTGTAAATATCTATCAAATGAGGTACTGGGCTCACAAGTACAGTATCTGGAAGTACTCTACAGATGCGGATGAATGAATCTGTTCAATATTAATACTATATGGCAGTCATTTGCAGAACATTGTGATGTTATCAGGGAAAAATCCCTGATTAACTCATTGTACAGAAGTTAGGCATATCTTGTTCCTAGAAAACATCAACACTGCTCTACTGTACAAATGGCTTCATTATAGTATTAATATTGAACAGGCTCATTTGTCTATATCTGTGGTGTACCTCCAGCTACAGATGAGCTCAATACCTCTTTTGATAGTGCTTTTCATGGCCATTCAAACTATAATGACCACTGGGCATGAATGTGTCCCTTTAACTCCATACATCTGTATTGATTGGGGATCTTCACTTGTTTTTTGACTTTTATATTTAGTGCTCTAGACCTCAGGGATGGGATACTATATATCATAAAATAAACCTGTGTTGCTCTGCCATACCTTTAGATGAAGATGAAGAAGAATCTCTTAATGTATGGCATAGCCCAAGTTAAAAATTAACCAGAGTAACACATACCAGTTGCAATATATGTCTGTTAAATTCTGTTTCACTAGGTTGATATAAAAAGAAAACATTTATTAGGCCTAGTGGAAAAAGTACAAAGCTGTAGGGGGCAGAGTTGCCTAGTGGTTAGAGCAGAAGTTCAGGAAGATACTGTAACTAGGAGATTACAGGTTCAATCCCCAGTAGAATAAAATATTCACTGTGTAACCTTGGACAAAACACCTAACCTCCCAGTGCTCCAGTCCACCCAACTGGGATAAATGGTAGAAGCAAGACTCCAATGGAAACAAGATGCTGCACCTTAGGTGGGCTATCCTGGGTAAATAAATAATAAAAAATTGTAAATATCTAGAGGAGGGTTACAGAAATAATCCAGGGCAGCCAAGTAATACCTATGAAGATGAATTGGAAAGTCTTAGCACACACTCTTTGGAGGACAGGAAGGAAAGGATGATATGACAGACACATACAATGCATGCTCAGTTATAATAGGGTAGATTGCATTCACACATTTTTTTTTAAGTTAAGAAACAGACAAACTAGAGGGTAAACGACCTCAGACTGGAAGGTAGGAATTCAAGAAGGACATCAAAAAGGACTTCTTCAAAGAGCAGGTCATGGTTATGTGGAATAGTCTACACAGTAATGGAACCAATACTGAGACTATCTCTGGGTTTAAACCCCAAAGGGATATTGCCAGTGGGTTATTAGGAATAAAAGGGTGGCAGAGGGTTTGGGGACTGCTGCAGGACTGTGCAAAACCCTTAATAACACCAGAGTGGATCCAATGGACTTGATCTTATTCTGTCCTTAACCATCTATGCAGCCATGAAGTCTGGAGTCCTATGTTTGAATACCACTTTAACTACTACCACTTAATCACTGTGTAACCTGGAGCAAGTCTCTTATCCACCCCATGTTTTACCTCTTTTGCTCTCTCTTCTTTTATCTCCATATGTCTGTGCTTAATCTTAAGGTTTTTGTTGCCTTCTTCAGTCTAACCCCTCCCCCCACACACACAGCATGCCTAATGGTTTTTGCAACTGCACATGGCTTGTAAAGTATTTTGGATACAGTATATATGAAAAGCAATATACAGTATAAAATGAAATGTCTTATCCTTTATGTATTTTAATATCTATCATTTTTTTCCTGCAATAAACTGAAAAAAAATCTTCAAGCATGTTATTATCCCAGCATGACAACTATTTTTGATGAGGCATTGACAGCTGCTTCTTTAATGGCTTTACATCCAGAGTCTACTCAGGACTGAGCATTAACCAAACTAAAACAGCTCATAATTATTTCCAGTTTTATACCCTGCTGTCTTTTTTTAACATTTTAAGTAATGACCTTTCAGGTATTTATTCGGCTTGTCAGAACATTTTTTTTTGTAACCTACGTCACTCTCAAAATGTCATTTAGCAAGTGACATTTTTATTACCTACCGAGAATTTTCTAGAAGTCATATTAGACAACATTAAGTTGCTAAAGAAATAAGACCCCACATTCTGTCAATGAGTATCAATATTTGGTAAAGTTGTTGTTCATATCACAAATTGTAGTGAGAAAGAAATAATGTGACCTACTGGGAATTGAACCCAGGCCCCTGGACTACCTTCATTGTGCTCTAACAACTGAGTTACTGGCTCACCTGGTTGGACCAAGGGTTCCTGAAAACACCACTGCTGTTTCTCCCTATTGCCTTGCCAAAGATCCCAAAATCACCCAAGGTCAACTCACAGTCACAGTTGGTGGTGACATCAAACAATGGGGTGCAAACAGCCCCCCCTTGTGTTGCTAGCAATGATGCTATATTCAAACATCTGGTTAAGCTGCTGAGGGAGGGGTCTCCCTTCGGACAAAGTCACAGTGCTAATGGAGTTGTAAAATGTTACTTGATACAAAAAGTTTGGTACTGTATGCTGTTTAGGATATAAAGCAGTATAAGCACAAAGATCATTTTGATCATAAAGTTTTCCCCCATATTTAATAATCATGTTTCAATCATTTTCGATTTTTTTGTCTTTGGTAACTAATTAAGGCCCACTAAGAACAAGTGCCTGTTTTCAGGGGTGGCCTGGAAGCACTAGTAAGGTTAAGTGACTTGTTCAGAGTCCCACAGTATGCAAGTGAAGGTTGTGGGATTCAAACCCAGCTCTGTATGATATGCTAAGCCTACGGACAGCTCATTACTCTAAACCCTAGGTTACACTGGCAGCCATAGTTTCAAATATAATTGAGGAATCAGCTGTGAGAGTTCTGAAAAGGAAGTTCTGGCTAGGTCAAAGACCTGGGACCCATGAAAAACAACACACCAATTGACTCCCTATGTGACTCAGAGAACAGTCAGGCAGCAGAGAAAATATGTAGCCTCTTTGAGAAGCTTGCTGATACCTCCCCATCCATCACCTCCTTGTTTCCCTCCATTACCTCTGTCTCCTGATTAATCTGCAGCAGGAGAGTGGTGGGAGTTGGGAAGGAATGAAAGTGAAAGTATTTCCATTTGGGTCTCTCCTGGACTTTACTTGTCCTCCCAGTGCCTGCCTACTTTGCACTTGGTAGGTAAAAATGTCTCAGTCTCTTTTTGCTGTTCAGAGAGTAGCTGTGGTACTCAGAATAATGGAAAGCTTGAAGCCCAGAAATTGATTTAAAAAAATGGTGGTCGGAGAAAATGGGAAAACAGAAGCTGCACAGTGTGCTTCATGATGACTGCCAATCTGCTATCATGAGGGAGCATTTCAGAGCCATATAGAGATACTGTACATGACAGCATACCTAGGTAGAGATAAGGGGGTAAAGCAACCTTTGTTTCTACCCTGTGGAATGACGTACACAGCAGCCAAGGGGAAATACAATAAATTAATAGAAACATAAAAACAGATTGTTGATGGCAGATAAGGACCATTTGGCCCACCTAGTCTGCCCATTTCCCTTCCTACTATAACACCATAGACCCTACTTGATCTCGAGCTTTATGCTCCCCTTTCCCTACCTCTATGGTTTGCTTTTTTTTTTTTTTTAGTTGTTTAACCAGGAGTAGCACACTAAGCTGAAAGCTTTTTTGACAGGTACATCCTGGGAGCACAGGGAAGTTAAGTGACTTGCTCAGGGTCACACAGTATGTGAGTGGAAGCTGTGGGATTCAAACCCAGGTCTGGTCTACTGGATGTCACCAGGTTTGCAGCTCAGAGCCTTAAACCACTGCACTATACTGCCTCCCTGCTTATGCCTATCCCATGTGTTCTTAATGTCCATTACCATTTTTGGCCCCACCACCTCCCCTGAGAGGACATTCCAGGCATCCACCACTCTTTCCATGAAAAAGTACTTCCTCACATCTGCCCTGAGTCTGCCCACAGCTTCATAGCAAGTCCCCTTGTTCTTGAGCATCTTTTTTTTCTAAAGATTTCTTCCTTCTTGCACTTTAGTTATACCCATGAGGTATTTGAATGTTTCTAACATATAACCTCTTTCCCTTCTTTCCTCCAGGGTGCACATATTGAAATCCATAAGTCTCTCCTCATAGGGCTTGTGATGGAGACACTGCACCATTTTCATTGCCATCCTCTGGATCCCCTCTATCCTGTCTATGCCTTTCTGGAGATGTGGTCTCCAGAACTGGACACAGTACTCTAGGTGAGGTCTCACCAGTGATCTACAGACAGGCAACATCACCTCTCTCTTTCTACTGGTGATACCCCTCCCTATGCAGCATAGCATCCCACTAGCTCTCCCCACTGCCATGGGGAACATGAAGGTCTTGCAGGTAGGCTGGTCACCCTTCATGCAGGGCTTTGTAGGTCAGTAATCTGACCTTGAAGGCAATCCTCCACCTAACTGGCAGCCAGTGCAGTTCACAGAGGATAGGTGTAATATGCTCCAATCTCGCAACGCACATCAAAAATCTAGCCACCACATTGTGCACCAGCTGCAGTCAGCAGAAATTGCCTCCAGGTAGTCCCAGGTACAGGGCATTGCAGTAATCCAGTCAGGACATGACAAAGGCATGGACCAGGGTGGTCAGATCCTCAGCTAGTAGAAGGGCCAGGATCTGAGCAATGTTCCTTAATTGGTAGAAAAGACATTTGACGATGGCTGACACCTGCACATCAAGTGTCAGACCATCGTCAAGGATCACACCCAGATCCTTAACCTGACTGGAGGGGGGTCTGGATAACACCCCTCAAGATTAAACCAGCGTGATCTCCGAGTCCCACCCCCCCCATCTCTTCAATGACCCAGATCCACTACCAGTACCTCCGTCTTGTCTGGGTTGAGCCATAGCCAATTGCGAGTCATCCAGTTCTGGATCTCCTCCAGGCAGGTATTAAACACAGATGCCACCATCTGGTTTCCAGGTGCGCAGGATAGGTATAGCTGGTTATCATCATCATAGCAATGAAAACCCAACCCATACCACCTGATAATGTCTCCCAATGGCAGCATATACACCGTGAACAGCAAGACCAACAGAACTGACTCCTGTGGAACTGCACAGCGCAGAGGCATTAGGTTAGATTAATGCAATCCTTGGAAAATTGGCCCTCCTGAAGTCCAGGAAACTCACCTTTGTGTGGTTTGATCCTGTTGAAGTACTTACATTGAACCACAGTTTATGATGATCACTAGTCCCCAGGTGGCCACCCACTGTAACATCTGCAATACTGTCCCCATTGGTGAGTACTAGGTCCAGTACTGCCCACTTACAAGTGGGTTCTTTTAGTAGTTGCCTGAGGAATGCCCCCTGCAAGGAGTCCAGGATGAAGCCTTGTGCTTTGTATAGGCATATGATGAATGCAATTCTGGAAAGCAGTCTGCGAGCCCTAAACTCTAGACATACACTTATATGACTTCTTTGTACTTTAGATACTGTAGAGGGTAGGTATATGGGAAATGGGAGTATTTCATTTTAACACATCATTACATAGAAATCTGGATATAAAAAATTATACTTAGTGAATAAAATATATATACCACCCCATATAACTTGCCTATGGAACACTGTAAATATTGTTGCACTAGATGAGACATTATTACTTGGTTTTGTTTATTGGTGGTTTTGTTGGACTTTCATCCAGCTCAAAAGGTACAGTAGTTGGAATGTGTTTCCAATGAAGCTATACCTCAGTATGGAGAACATGGGGCCAGATGCACCTCTTTGTATGGGTATGAGTCTGGAAGGAACCACTTTAGTGAGGGGCTTGAATAAATTAGTTACTGCTGATAAAGTGAATGTATTTTGTTTCTGAGTAAATATAAACAAAATACAAAGAATAATAGGTAAACTATATTTACCTCTATTGTTCTTTTATGTGAATGGTAATTTGTTGTAATAAAAAAGTCTAAACCTTTAGTTAATTACAATTATGATCTCATATACCATGTGACCATCCCTCTTGAATGTAAATCAAGGGGATAAAATTAAGTAGGATGTAATAGAAGTCAATTATTCTTTGACCCACCTGGAGAAATTACATGCTCAAGGGGGAAGAAGCCCTGTGGTACCTTTTACAGCTAGAGGAGTACGCAGACTAGCAGTCTGACAAGGGGGTCTTGTTCAACATTTATTTGTTGCAAAATATGTTCTGCAATAAAAAAGGTGACAGTCACATGGTAGATTTACCAGAAAGAAGTGAGTTAATCTGCCTACTGTCATTCACTTTAAATGCTGTTTGTACAGTATATGCTGTAAAACTGATGCATAGCCAATGCATCTAATGGTACAGTCATGGTTTGTGTATCAACCCATGATACTCCAGTGCACACCTCATCTACTATGGCTGTTACCACCTCCTCCGGGTACTCCATAGTGCATTGCCCAAGGAAGGATTGCAGGGATGAGGTAGTGGCCATTGTATTTTGAGCCAGCGTGGGCTTCTCAGTGCACTCAGTTGGTACCATCTGATCTTTTGAGTGCATTATTGTCTGTGTGGGTACAGGTGCAGGTTGCAGGATTCTCCTCATTTACTGCTCCCCGGGGCAGGGGGAGAATCCCGGCAGGTGGTAACAGACTTCATTGTCGACCAGGTGTTGGGCTCCACCAGGTGTTTAATCTTGGGGGACTTCAATGCTTGGATCGATGATGAATCCTTGCATTTTGGCTATGACCTTCTCCAGTTGATGCAGTCACTGGGCCTAGCACAAGCAGATGCTTCTGCTACCCACCAGCAGGGCCACAGTCTCGATCTGGTGTTGCAGTTGGGTCTTGAGGTTGATAACCTCAAGATTGATCAGGTAATTTGGTCTGATCATTACATCATAGAGTTCACATTGAAGGGGCTTGCACCCAGAGGGACTGCTGGTGGTAGCTGCTCTATGTAGGGTTGATGTGGCATGTGCGATTGATGCCAGAGAGGTGGTGGCCACCTATAATAGAGTGGTCTCTGAAGCTCTGGACATCATTGTGCCAGTTCATATATGACCCAGATCTTCGTACTCGAGATCCCCTTGGTTTGATGGGGATCTCAAGGTGATGAAGATCAGGCATCAGAAGTTGTAGGATTGCTTGTGGAAGACCTGCCTGAGTCCAATAAATTGGCCCTGTGTGTTCACTATGCTGAGTACCGGGGGCAATTTCCCCTAAGAAGGCAGAATTCCTGCCCAGGGATATTGCTGCAGGGAGGAATAGACCATCTCAGCTGTTTTGGACTGTAGACATGCTTTTACATCCTGCCTGTCTGCAGCTGAAAAAAGCCTTTTCATCCACTGTATGTGACGAGTTCACTCTGTTCTTCTCCAACAGAGTGTCGGCCATCCAATTGGGGATTCCGCCAGGTAGGCCATTGCCTAGCAGTGGCCGGGCTGTGGGGAATAGAGGCACTCCATCTGTCTGGGAAGAGTTTAAGCCAGTGGAGGTGTTCAAAGTGACTAAGGTGATCTTAGAGAGGAAGCACACTTCTTGTGAACTGGACCCAGCACAGACATGCTTCTTAATGGGATGTGTTGAAGCTGTTGGCCCGGTGTTCCCCGGGATTGCCAGGTGCTCAATGGTAGATGGGGTTTTCCCAGCTGCTCTGAAAGAAGTGCTGGTGAGGTCCCTCCTTAAGAAACCTTCCCTCAATCCTGATGTACTGGCAAATTACCGTCCTATCTTCAACCTGCCTTTCTTGTGTAAAGTTGTTGAGAAGTTAGTGGCACAACAGCTCAAGGGCTGCCTGGTGTCCTCAGATAATTATGAGCCATTTCAGTTGGGTTTTTGGGTTAGATACGGCACTGAAACAGCCCTAGTGAGGGGCATAATGATCTGCTCAGGGCTAGAGATAGAGGAGACAGGTCAGTTCTTGTACTCTTCAATCTCTCACCAGTCTTTGACACTGTGGAGCATGTTGTGCTATTGGATTGGCTCTGTGAGTTCTGTAAAACTTGATGGTACTGTCATCAGGTAGTTTGAGTCCTGTCTCTTGGATAGGGTGCAGCAGGTGGTAATGGGGAATTTCTCCTCCTCCCCAATGCCTCTGTCTTGTGGAGTACCACAGGGCTCGAGCCTGTCACTAATGTTATCCGCAGCGTATATGCTGCCCCTGGGTGAGATCATTCAACAATACACTGTGGAGTTTTACTGTTATGCAGATGACACCCAACTGTATTTGTCATTTGCTCCTGGAGCATCTGGAGCTGTTGATATGTTTAACAACTGTCTGGCTAAAATCAATGACTGGATGGCTTCCAGCTGGCTGAGACTCAGCCCAGCTAAGACGGAGGTACTGATGATTGAGCTTGGTCGTGGGCATGATGGGTTGCCTCCCGGGACTGACTCTGGTCTTGTATTGGGTTCAACTCCGTTGGTGGCTTCCCTGAGGGTACAAAATCTGGGTGTGATCCTTGCTAGCAGATTGACTTTTGAAGATCAGGTGTCATCTGTAGCCAGCAGTGGTTGTTACCATCTGCAGAACATAACCTGGATTAAGGCACTTGTTCTGCCTGAGGACCTGCCAATGCTGGTACATGCCTTTGTTTCCACCAGGCTTGACTACTGCAATGCTTTATACTTCGAGGTCATGGGAGGGACCTTCCACTAACTACAGCTGGTGCAGAATGCAGCAGCCCGGTTGCAGATGAGTCTTTCAAGGACCAGTCATGTAACCCCAGTTCTGCATGCCCTGCACTAGCTGCTGGTCAGGTGGAGGTTCCTATTCAAGGTGGGTCTCCTCACCTTTAAAGCCCTACAGGGACTGGGCTCTGGCTATCTGTCAGAGTTCCTGACACTGGTGACCTCTGCTTGCTCCCTCCGCTCCTCCTTGAGGGCCCTCCTGGACATTCCCAGGGTTCGGCTCAGGACCCTGGGAGATCGTGCTTTCTGCATTTCTGGGCCAACCCTGTGGAACTCACTCCCATCTGCAGTCTGGGAGGCCCCTCACTAGAGGTGTTTAAGTGGAGGCTGAAGGCCCACCTCTTTAGCCTGGCATTTAATGACTACTGAATTCCATCTTGTTTTTGTTCAGTCCCTGATTATGGCATCCTGAAAGCTTTTTAATCTGGTTTACACTTAATTTTTTTTTTATAAAATGTAATCTTATTTTAACTGTTTTATTGCTTGCTTGGATTAGGTGCCATGTAGATAAAATTAGTCTTGCCTTGCCTCTAGTGGACCCATTATTAGAATTCTTCTCCACCTTGCCTGCAGTGCCATTAAATCCATGGCATGGACATGACTAGGGTAAATTATAATCTCCTGTCATCACATCCAGTGTACACTTCATCTGTGATTCCATATCAAAAGGGCAAGATCAAAAGTGTGAATACAAAAACAGTGATGGCATAACAGCATGGACACAAAGAGCAACCAGGAAATAACAGCAGTCACCAAAATGGTGACAACAGTACCACAGTGAGTTTCTGTGGGAGGATCCTCCCACCGCACCCCCTTTGCAGTGGGTTTCATCCCCTGCACCCCCTTACTATAGATAACCAACAACAGGAGGAAGCACCTTGGGGAGGGAGAGAAAGCCATAGGTCACTGTTTTGGTGATCACTGTTATTTCCTAGTCACTCTATGTGCTGCACTGTTTTGACATCGCTGTTTTTGTATTCGCCCGTATGTGCTCACAATTTTGACGTGACACCCCATGCCTTTATGTCCAGGGCATGGCAGTCACTAGTATGAATTAAAATTTCCATCTGCCACCTCTAGTGCTCCCTTCCTTTAAAACTGTGCTGAATGAGGATTTCTGCTGGGGAAATTCAGGTGGAATGACAATTCTACTCCTGAAAGGTTGTTCAAAGTTTTTTTGTAAAATTTTGCAGAATCCCAAGTGCATTTTATGTAAACAGCAGATTAGTTTTCCACAGTTTACTAAAACCATGGATTATTTTTTAGCGGTTTGCGGAAAACTAACCCACCATTTATGTAAACCATAAAACATTAATCCATGGTTTATACAACCAAAACTGTACAACACAAATCTGTGGTTTACAGTATGTAATCTACTGATTAATGTTCCATATTCTGACAGGAGAATTCTGCCATTCTATTTCCAACATAATTCTGCAGAATTTGTTGGAATTTTCTAAACGTATGCAGACTTATTTCAACGTTAAACTTTTTATTGAAATGAGTAACTTGAACAACAAAACATACAAACATAGGAGAGTTAATTAACAAGGAACACATGTTAAACAGTAGAGATATATAATGAAACAACCAACCTAGAGAAGCAAAATGTATAAACATAATAACATTCACAAAAAGCTGGTCAAATCAAGGAGGGAGGCGATCAACTAAATGCACAAGGAAAGGAAGCACAGAGAAAAAAAAAACATATGGAGGTCTGGGGATGAACATATTGCAGCTGGAAATAAGGAAAAGGGGCTAATAACCAGGGGATCAAAAGGAGGCTAAAGGAGAGGTGACCTGGGGGAGTGGGAAGTAACAGAATGCCGACTGCTGGAAGTAAGGGAAAAAGTATGGGAAAGATACTAAGGAGGGTAATGGAGGGAGTGGGATAACAAGTAGACAAAATAAGGGGCCCAATCAGCATTATAAGTTAACATTTGTGACAGGGCTAAATGGGACAGGTGCTCCAATGATGCAAGCTGACCTAAAGATAGGAGCAACTCTTGAAAGAAGGGGACATCAATGCAGTGCCATATATGCAGGAGAAGCTTTTTGGAAATAAAGACTGCAGCAAAAGCCCATTGTAAGTGGGGATCAGAACGAAGCAAATTGAGAGGGTGAGACCCAGCAGAATGAAGGGGGCATCAAGACATACATTACTTGGATGAATGGACTAGCAAAACTGGAGAATCTGATCCCAAAAGAAGGAATATAAGTGAACAGAACCACAGGAGGTGGGAAAGGGAGCCTTCCTGAAGATGGCAGTGCCTGCACCTATCATGACGGAGGATACCACAGGATTGCAGCAGTAGGAGCATCCTGTACCATCGATGGAGGATTTTCAGCTTGACGAATTGAGCTCAAAGATTCTGGTAGGCAGTGTTGGTGCAGAACCAACAAACGTCCTACGCATGCTGAGATATGGGAATGTTCAGCTCCAGATCTCACTTGTCCTTAAGGAAAGAAGTGGGATCTGGAGCAAAGTCCTGGAGGAAATTGTAGAATTTGCTGACTTTACCCCTGAAAAGAGACAGTCATTTAGAAACTGGTACCTCAAGTAAAGAAAGGGGAGGGCCTTTATCAGAGGAAGGAGAGCAGAGAGGAATTAAAAATGCTGCCAGTACTCTCATGGGGAAAGATTAAATTGGTCCCAAAGAGCCTCAAACAAGAGTAAGGTCAGACGCGCATAACTGATGGAGCTGAAGGATACCAGCTCATTGTCATGGTGCTCAATTAACAAGTGCACCACCAATAAGAATATCTGGGTTATGCAAAAGTTGATTATAGGTGCTTGGAAGGGGGCTGAGATGGGCTCTAGATGTAAAAGACCTCAAAGACGTGATAAAAATCTTGACAGCTGGATGTTGCTGAGGTATCAATGACTTGGGTAGATAGAAAACCAAAATTACTCTCTCATCAACCCTCAGGAAAAAGGGCAACAAAAAGAGTGAAAAAATCAAAACAGTGGGAGAGGCCTTGTTCCAATCAAGCAATTAATCAAGGTACAGATCGGATTAATAGGCCCACTCACCAAGATTTTAAAATTATTTTTTGTTTATTTCTCTTTTCTGTAACATCCAGTTTTCTTTTGCCAACGTTTCGGGGTATAACAGAACACCATTCATCAGGGAACTGGTTTCTCTGTATATATAAACCAGCTCCTTCCCTATTATGACCCTGACTCGATAAACTCATTACACTTACTTTTAACACACTTAGGGCAAGATATTCAAAACTTTGCTCAGGGGCTAAAGTAACACTGCCCAGCGGGCAAACTTAGCCCTGAGCACAAAGCAAGCTATATTCAAAAGGAATAGCCCGGGCAAACGGCTTCTGAATATAGCATGGGAATGAGGCCGGGCCAACTGGGCTGGCAGTGCAGGGCAAACTTAGCCCTGGAATAAGACAGCTCTGAATATAGCAACCAGGAAGTCCAAACCACAACAGCAACACAGTGCACAGGAATGGGGCCTGATGGGATTCACCCAAGAATTCTAAAAGAACTAAGGGTAGAACTAGTGACACTGCTGACTACTCTGTTTAACAAATCATGGGAGGATGGGGTGGTACCTGAGTACTGGAGGAGGGAGGATGTGATTACTCTTCACAAAAGTGGAGACAGGACAGAGGCAGGAAACTATAGACCAGTTAGTTTGACCTCAGTGGTAGGGAAAATGATGGAATCACTTCTGAGGGAAAGAATTGTTGAGTACCAAGAGGCCAGTGGGGCACAGGTCCCAAGGCAGCATGGATTCACGATGGGAAGGTCGTGTCAGATGAATCTAATAGATTTCTTTGACTGGGTGACCAAAGTAGTAGACCAGGGAGGGTCTGTGGACATGGCCTACCTAGATTTTAGCAAGGCATTTGATACAGTCCCACACAAAAGATTAATACACAAGTTAGCCAGCCTTGGAGTGGGTCCCAAGGTGGTAGCCTGAATAAAAAATTGGCTAGACAACAGGACGCAAAGGGTAGTAGTAAATGGAGTCCACAGTGAAGAAAGGAGTTTTACTAGCGGGGTACCGCAGGGTTCAGTACTGGGACATGTCCTTTTTATTGTCTTTATAAGTGACATTGCAGAGGAACTGGAAGGAAAAGTATGTCTCTTTGCAGACAACACAAAGATCTGCAACAGGATTGATGCACAAGATGGAGTGGAAAGGATGAGAAGGGACTTGGCATGGTTGGAGGAATGGTCAAATGTATGGCAGCTCAGATTCAATGCAAAGAAGTGCAAGGTAATGCACCTGAGAAACAAAAATCCAGGGGAAGAGTACACAATGGGAGGTGAGATACTGACAACAGTAAAAATGGAAAGGGACCTGGGGGTAATTATATCAGATGACCTAAAGGTGGGCAAGCAATGAGAGAAGGCAGTAAGGAAGGCTGGGGGGATACTGGGATGCATAGGAAGAGGCATCAATAGTAGAAAACAGGAAGTTATTATCCCTCTGTACAGACAGTTGGTGAGACCTCATCTGGAGTACTGTCTGCAGTTCTGGAGACCCCATCTCCGCAAAGACATAGCCAGAGTGAAGGCTGTCCAGAGGAGGCCAACCAAAATGGTGCAGGGTCTACACCAGAAGACATACGAAGAAAGACTAAAGGAGCTTAATATGTATACCCTTGAGGAAAGAAGGGAGAGAGGGGGGACTTGATAGAAACTTTCAAGTACCTCAAGGGAATCAAAAAAAGTCTAACAGGGTAGCATCTTTCAGAAAAGGAGATGTGCAAGAACAAGGGGGCACAATTTGAAGTTAGAAGGAGGACGGCTCAGAGGTAATGTGAGGAAGTATTTTTTCACAGGGTTGTGGATGCATGGAATAGCCTCCCTGAGGAGGTTGTGGAGTCAAGAACAGTGGGGGAATTCAAGAATGCATGGGACAGATATAAGGCAATCCTAGTGGAGGGTAGGAGGACATAAGCTGTTGGTTAACTAGGATCTGCAGTTTATCTGTTAGGTAGGAGTATGGGCAGACTAGGTGGGCCAAGCAGTCCTTATCTGCCATCAAATTCTATGTTTCTATGTTTCTATGATGTGAAGGTAGGTAGAGGTGAACTATGTGGCCAACGTGTGTGCCAGCAAATGTGTGGACCCAGTACAGCTGCTGGCAGCAGCGCATATGAAAGTACAGAGTTCAGAACTGTATAATAGTCCCTGAACTGTCTGCACAGTGCTAACACATTTGCGCGGGTTTAGCACAGGGCTAAACCATTAGCCTGGTGCAAACACATTTGCCTGACATTAAACTTTGCCATATTCAAAGGTGAACTTAGGTACTCTCTGGGCAAACATCCAGATTAGCATCTCATTATGCCCTGAATAGCATGCAGTTTGCCAAGCGTTACTGCAGGGTCCCACAGCTCCATCTGTAGATCAGTCTGGAAGTATAGGTGCTGGCCAGGTCCGACCGCAGCTCCTTCTGTAGGTCAGTCTGGCAGTGCATGATGATAGCTGTAGGCTATATGTAAACAGTACAACATAGCATAGAATATTGTACCCCAGGGAACAAGACATCATAGGCACAGATGGTGGTGGTGCTGCATGCAACTGTCACACTGTAGGTTATGCTACAGTACACAGCAGACACTACAGTAGCAAAGGGCCAGTAGTGTGCGGACACAGCACTGCCTATGGTGTGTAGGGTAGTGCTGATGACTGCACTATACACAGTGACAGGTCCAACATGCAGGTGTTTACTGACAGTGGACATTACTGTTACACTGTTGTGTGACCCAGAGATGCTGCACCTCTGGCATGGGATGCTCACAGTGACATGTACATGTATAGCTTTGTGTGCTGTGGCAGTTGCACAGCTGTGCAGTATGTGGCAGGGGGGCATATATTATCAGAAAGGCACACTGGTGTTGTGGTATTCCCAATACTGGCCCATGTGAACTGAGGGATGTGTCCCAGCCTTGTGACCACACCTGGTCTGTGGCACAGCCTGGCCACCAGTAAACTTTCCCTTCAACTCCTCCATGCCCATAGTCCTGCGTCTGTGTGCTGGCATCTGTTGGTGTCTACAGAAGAGTGGTCCACAGGTGTGTGCTGTATGGCCACACTGCCATGCTGTCCACTGGTGGCAGGGTCACCACTTACTGCCTGGCATGGCTGGGACTGGTGGCAGATGATGGTATCATTGTGATGCCATCAGTGAGCAGCATGTTTCCTCTATGTCTGGCTTTGTTAACGTGTCATATTTATTTGTTACGGTCATGCAAAGCCATGCAAACACCACTCAACGCCAAAATGTTGCACAAAGATGATTGCCCAGGGTTAAGACTACCTTTTCCTGGGTGCTAATGTGCACCATGCTAAGTGTTGTGCTAAATCACGCAAAACCACTTTGCGTGGCACTAGTCACTGAATATAGCATTGTGTCTGTATTAGTGTACACACCCCCTCAGTTTGCCCCTTGCATACATAGAGAATACAGGATGGGTAACCATGCAGAACTAGTGTGTTCTGCCTCAGAAGGGTCTGATTGCTTGTGACCTCGAGAGCGAAGCTCAAGAGGTCCTTGGGAATCAGATCCTGAGGTGGCAGAACACACGGTTCTGCATTGGGTTTACCATCCTGAATTTTTTATAGTGTATGGTGCCTCTTAATTTATTACAACAGTAGTTTTTCAGCTTTAAAAATTTGCTCTGTTAGTGTAAAAGAAAATATTGTGTTTGGCTTCATGCTGGCGAGTTGTGTGATTGCTAGGGACTAGGCGTCCTTACATTAGCAGTGCACACTCCCATTGGCTGCTGTTCTTGTAGGTGGGAATTGGTAAAAATATAACATGGCGACCGGACATCTTGCTTAGCGAGAAAAAACAAACTTGTTTTGCCGAAATATGTAAGTTAACTTATTTTTAACATACAATCTGGTTGATCCAACTTAAAACTTAACTGATCCGTTATCCAACAAACCACCACGGCCATTTTCAGTGTGTTTAGATAAAGAATTGGCACATGGTGGTTTTCTATTTATGCTTCATAGACAGAGCTTAAGCTTCACAGTCAACATGAATGGAATGCTGTTCTGCACGTATGGTCAGAACAGCATTCCATTCATTGTTTTCTCTATGACTGAACAGCATTTCATTATGGTGGAATTTCTAGCAGGAACTACTGTATGTTCCACCATACACTATATTATGATTTTGCCTGGCGCTAATGCAGTTTGCGTGCGCTATTTGGCCTTTTGAATATAGCAAATCCATGCTAATCCCGTGCTAAACCTGCACAAATATTTTTTGCCCAGTGCAAAGTTTTGAATATCTGGCCCTTAGTGTTGTACACCTTTAAATCAACAGTTAAATCTCATTATTCTTTCTTACTGCTAAATAAATGCATCTTGTTAATATATATTCCATTAATGCACAAAATCACGATATGAAAACTTTCTTCATAAAAGGGAACATTTCAACTTTCCCTTTTAACAATATCACAACTGAATCATACCAACCCGGGTCTTAAGAGGTGCATTACTTATGGTAGCAGTACTTTTCTTCATTACTTGGTAATCCAACCTTCCTAAATCAAACAACAAACAGAAAAGGGGTTCTTGTCACATAGTTTTTATAATCTTAAAATATATGTACATAATCCTTTTTACTGAACCTCATCTACAGACTCTGGGCTAGATATTCAAAGCTTTGTACTGGGCAAAATATGTTTGCGCAGGTTTAGCGTGGGATTAGCGTGGGTCTGCTATATTCAAAAGGCCAAATAGTGTGGGCAAACTGCATTAGTGCCAGCCAACCCATAATTATATGCAAGGGGCAAAGTGAACATGAATACAGATGCAATGAGATATTTAGCGACTAGCCCCATGCTAAGGTGTTTAACATGACTTAGTGTGACCCATAGCGTGGTACAAATTACCGACCAGGAAAAGCTGGTCTTAACCCTGAGCAAACAGCTTTGCGTGACATTGTTGCTTTGTGCAGTGTTAGTGCGGCAGTAGCGTGGCTTGCACGACCCTAACATATGAGTATGACACTTAGAAACTGCCAGACATGGAGGACACTTGCTGCACACTGATGGCATCACAATGATGCCAACAGCTACCACAGGCCCCAGCCATGCACAGGCAGTAAGGGGTGATCGGGCCCACAGGGGACATCATGGTAGTGTGGCCATACAGCACACCTACAGACCATACAGCTGTGGTGCCCAACACATGCCAGCACACACAGGCAGCACTGTGGGCATGGTGGCCATTGAGGGGAGGGTGTACGGGTGGTCAGACCTCACCACAGCCCAGCTGTGGCCACCGGACTGGGACACAGTACGCAGTGCACATGGGCCAGTAGTGGGAATACCCCACTGCCTGTGTGCCTGTCGGCTCCTATGTGCCCCCCCAGTCACATACAGCACAACTGTACAGATGCCACAGCACACACAGCCGGCCATGTATATGTCACTGTGAGCATCCCATGCTGCAGGTGCAGCATCTGTGGATCACACAACAGCGTAACAGTAATGTCCACTGTCAGGAAACAGCTGTAAGTTGGGCCTATCACTGTGTACAGAGCAGTCAGCGTCACATAGGGAGTGCTGCATTCCACACACACAACTGGCCCCATGCTTCTGTACTGTCTACTGTGCACTGTAGCATGCCCTATGGTGTTACAGTTGCATACAGCACCACCACCACATATGCCTATGCTGTGTTGTCCCCTAGGGTACAACATGCTATACTATGCTGTACTGTGTACATGTAGCCTGCAGCTAGCATTGTGCACTGCCAGACAGACCTACAGGTGGAGCTGTGGTTGGACCTGGCAAGCCCTGTGCTTCCAGACTGACCTACAGGTGGCTCTGTGGGACCTTGCAGTAATGCTGGGCAAACTGCATGCAAATCAGGGAATAATGAGATCATAATCTGGATGTTTACCCAGAGACTGCCTGAGTAGGCTCATTTGCATGTCACATTTGAATATGGCAATGTTTAGCAACAGTCAAACAGCTTAGCGCCACGCTAATCCCGTGCAAATACATTAGCTCCATGCAAATGGTTCAGGGAATGTTATACTGTTTTACATGCTGTACCTTCCCATAGGCTGCTCACTGCAGCTATACTGGGTCCACGCATTTGTTGCAACACACATTGGCCGCATAAGTCACCTCTAGCTACCTTCACATCACTGTGCACTGTGTTGCTGTTGAGGTCTGCACTTCCTGGTTGCTATATTTAGAGCTGTCTTATTCCAGGGCTAAATTTGTCCTGCACTCCCAGCCCAGTTTGCCTGGCCTCAATCCTATGCTAAATTCAGAAGCTGTTTGCCTCGGGCTATTCCTTCTGAATATAGTTTGCTTTGTGCTCCAGACTAAGTTTGCCCACTGGGCAGTGCTAATTTAGCCCAGGGACAAAGCTTTGAATATCTGGCCCTCTGTGTTTTACTTTCATCTAAGTTTCTAGAAAATTTTATTCTGGTTAGATAGGGTTTATATTTACATTTTTTACCATATTCTATCTTGACAAAGTAACCATGAAGTTCACCTCATTTCCATTCAGTATTCATGTTAGTAATATCTAAATTTTCTACAGAAGTACTTCCTTTCTCTCCTTTCTTTAGCGACAATATTTAACCTTTCTTTTTAACACCATAGTTATTACAGAAGTCATTTTAAAAACTTTCAAAAGCGTTTAGCTTGTTTGCTGCTACCAAACACTTCACCTCTGCTCCTACACAGTTTACCAGCTTGAGCATTACCTGGAAGTGTGATCCTTTGTGTTGGACCCTCTTGTTGAAATCTGGCAGACTGCGCTCCAGCCAATCATGTAGGGGTGCGTTCACAAGCAGGCACATGAACGCCTACCTGGGTGACGGACACGCCTTATAAATTGTGGTGCTTAGTGGTAGGAATTCATCATTATTTTCACTTAAGTCAGTTTGACCTTATTCATAGTTTTTAACCTCCCTGTGTTTCAATATTTCCAATATTGAAACCAAAGTAGTAAGTTTCAATACCTGTAGTTCCAACACCTGAACCTAAGTAGTAAGGACAATGCAGCCAGCAGTGCCTCACATCCTTAATCACTCCTGGATTTTTTCTAGGCATTTTGTTTAACTTTTTAATCACAGATCTTGTAGGTACTAATTATTATATAAACTTTACAAAAATACAGTGGGGGGGGGGGCTTCTATCCTTGTTTAAAGAACTCAGTCAGTTCACTTCAAATCCTATGCACAGAACAACAGCCAAGCTTAACATGTCATAAACAATCTTATAGGAGTGGAAGCTAGTCTATACCATCATTTAGTCCATATTTGATGTTCAATGACTCAAAATAATCAATATAATATGCTTCTTGATTTAGCAATTTCTGACTGTAATTTGGACCCCTTTTATCTTGTTTTACTTTTTCAGTGCCAAAAAATCTTAACTCTGGGAGCTGATGTGCTGCTTCTAAATAAATGTCTAGCAATTGGAGAGTTTTCATCTTTTTTCCTTATATATCGTTAATGCTCACCTATTATGGTCTTTAATTGTCTCTCGGTTTTTCATATATATATATATATATATATATATATATATATAGCACAGATATTTTATACCATACCCCACACCTATCGTTTGGCATGTTATGAAATCATTAAACAATACATCCTCATTTTTTTACCACATTATGAATTTTCTTTAACCATTGAGCATTATTGCAGTGAATGCATCTACCACAAGAAAAGTTCCCTTTTAAATCACTCATAATGCATACTGGTGTCATCACTGGCACTTGATGGTCAGTGTGTACTACTCTGTCTTGTACTGATTTTACCCTTTTAGCTACTATCAATGGGTTATTCAAAAATATTCTTTCTCCTAGTTCTGTTGCCTTTAAAATATGCCAGTGCTTTAGAACCATTCTCTTTAATTTGTAAAAATCATCATTGTACTTTAATATCAGCATCAACCTGTTCTCTGTTGTGTTTTGCTTTTTTGCTTATTATGTCTGCCTGTTGTTAATACCTCTTGTCTTGTGGCCCCCACGACCCTTTGTCTGACTTTGTCCAAAATCTCCCTAGGATACTCTATCTCTGATAACCTCTCTCTAATTGCTTCTGTGGATTCTTCAAAATCACTTTCTAAAGTACAATTCTGTTTTGCCCTTAATAATTGACTGTAAGGAATTTAATTTATCAAGGGTTTTGTATGGAAACTTGTGGCCTCTAAAATTGTATTTCTATCTGTTGTTTTCCTATAAAGTTTTGTGCACATCCTATTCTCGTTTTTAAAAATCAGTCAGTCCAAAAAAGGAATCATGTCTGCATCTTGATTCTTAAATTTTTAATGTGTAGTCCTGGTATTTATGTATTCGTGGAAATCTTCAAGTTCCTGTTCAGTTCCAGACCAAATCACCAGAATGACATCAATAAAACATTTTCATTGCAACATCATATTGTTGGATGGATTATTTGTATGTATGAACCATTTCTCAAAACTGTTCATGTACAAGTTTGCATATGAAGGGGCCATGCTTGACCTCTATGCTGTGCCTTTAATTTGGACAAACAATTCTGTCTCAAAACAAAAATAGTTCTGTGATAAAATTACTTCTGCAAGTTTAATCAAAAATTCATTTGGGGGCCTCCCCCCCAACAAGGCTCCTGGGCCGGACAGCTTTTATCCCAACTTTTATAAGAAATGTATAGATCAGTTGTCCCCATGGTACACAGATTTTTTATTTACCTCCTATCTGAGGATCCTTGGATTCTCATTTATTGGTGGCCCTGACTGTAGTTTTATATAAACCAGGCAAACTGGAGGACAGGGTCATGAGCTACAGACCCATCTCCTTGATTAATAATGATGTTAAAAACCCTTGCAAAGTTATTGGCAAACAGACTCAGCAAGGTGCTCCCCTCTTTAATTGGACCAGAACAAGTGGGGTTCATGGTAAGTAGACCCTCCCATGACCATCTCCACACACTGACCCACATTTTAGCCACATCCAGGGACTCTGCACTCCCTGCAGTGTTGGTGTCCCTGGATGTAGAGAAAGCCTTTGATAGGGTGTATTGGGGCTTCTTATTTGGCATTTTAAGAAAATTTGATTTCCCCTCTCAGTATATCCGATGGGTACACACGATGTATTCAGGTCCGTGTGCTAAGATATTTTGTAATGGGGTATTTTCCTCCACTTTCTCTTTACAATCTGGGACATGGCAGGGATGCTCCTTATCACCCCTTCTATTTAATCTAAATTTAGAGCCTCTTTTATGTAAGCTCAGGGATCATCCCAATATCCATGGTGTCAGGTAGGATCCCATGAGCTAAAGGTGTCCGCTTATGTGGACAACATTCCTCTCCATCTCAACCCAGCCCAGATATGTCAATTCAGACTGCCCTTGAAACGATCTCTGAATATAGCAGATTCTCAAATCATAAGATAAATCCTGATAAAACTCAGGTTTTCCCACTCAATAACAGAACCCACAGTAGTGTAGTAAGCAGTGCAAGGCTGCAGTGGCCCTCTAAGAGCTTCAGGCATTTAGGTATTATGCTGGCAAGAAGTGATTCCAAAATTAAACATTTAAAGATCAATTGCAACAAGTCTCCTAATTCAGCAACATTATCACACGATATGTTAGGTATTATCCATAACTGCATAGGTAAACCTCCGTTTTTTCACCATGATGAGTATTAATGCTTAAAATGACATGCTTGTTTTTTAATTGCTGTCTCTGTCATGCTTTAGTCTTCTGCCTCCTTGCTCCGCCGGAGTGAGAGTGTGCTTGCTGTGTGATGACCTAATAAGGTGGCTTTGCCTTGTAGTGATCTCCTGCAGTCACTGAACAGAGCACTTGTACAGAGTCTACTTACTGTAGCTGTTCAGTGTGTTCAGTCCAAGCTAGTGTCCAATCCTGAAAATGTCATCCGATAAAGAGACAAGCGATCTGCAGGCTTTGTCCTGCCGTGCATTTTACAATATCGAACCCTACTGCTTTGAGCTGCTGGCATTTGCCAGTGCTGCTTCTAACAATAGATCCTAGGAATGGAACTTTGGGAACAGCGCTGAGAGCAGTGAAGAGGAGGACAGCAGTGTAGATAAATCCGCAGATGAATGGTATGCATGGTGTAAATTTAATTCATGTCAATATAGCCCTAATGGTGTTCAGATTCCCTTGCCACCTAATTTCAATTGTCCCACAAGTCACAAAGCATGATATAAGGGTTATTATTTCTTTGTGAAAAGTCGGTGGGGGGGCTTGTTCAATTTCCCGAACATAACTGCACTGCATATCACAAGCTCATAGCCACAAATGATATTATTTCCCTTACCGATTGTTTACTTTGTTGTATCATGAAGTGACCAGTGCAATTAAAAATTGTGAGCCACAGTTCAGACAGTTTTGCGGTCAGACACATTACCGCTATTTGTGGAAATTTGTTTTGTTTTTATTTTTTGACTGTAAGGTCCGTATCCAACACAGCACTTAGCTACATATTCCATACCTCTCAACTGTCCCTGATTTTCAGGGACGTTCCTGATTTTGCCCCAGAATTTTACTTTGTCCCACCTAAAATTTGTGTTTTTGTGGCTAAACAGTGGGGACATTAAGCACAAAACAATGTCAAGCATTAAAGTTACAGACTTGTTCTTCTTTAGAAAATGCATTTTGCACTAAGCCCCATATTCTACCAGCTTTCTGGGTGGATATCTCTAATTTTGAAGATGTGTCCCTGATTTTGGTCCTTTGTCCCTGATTTTTTTAAGCTTTGTCCCTGATTTATGAGGCAGGAGGTTGAGAGGTATGAATAGTACATAAGTAATGTCCTCTCGTGATTTTTTTTCAGAATGCCTATGGTTGGTGTTGCACACCTTCTGTTGTTCAGTGTCTCAATATAGCTGTAATTTTGTCTGATTCTCTGTGGACTGCTCTATAAATTTCTTTCTCTCTCAAGTTGCACCTTTCAATAGCAGCTATTTTGTTTGGGGGGGTTGAGGTGTGGGGTTAGCTTCATTCTATTTCCCAAGTATTAATCCCTGCATATCAGGTGTTCCAGGTTTTCTGAGCCACAACTGATATTTTGTGAATAACGGTATTGTGGTTGACCACAAAACAGTATGAATTGTGGCTTGTAACTATATAATTGAGCCGGTCATATCAAACTAAATATCCAATTTTTTTGCAAGACAATTGCAAACTTATTATAACTTATAAAGTGTTCATATTTATTTGCACATGGCTTCCCAGTTGACCAGCTGATCAAACAAGTGCAGACCGAAACATTACAGAGATTGGCACTGTAATAATTTGCCATATTAGACCGTGGGATACCAGAACTCAGGACAGTACTTGGAAACGGGACAGCAGTATGAATACGATGTATGCATAGCAACACTGTACCCTTAGCCAGTGTACCAGTAATGCTGGTACATCCAGTAATCCATGGTGCAAGGACTATTTCCATATTTCTTTTCTATGACGGGCACAGTGGTGCTATGCCTGCTTCTGATTTATACTGCTGTCTTGTAGTCCCACTTCTAAGTACTATCCCCAGTTTTGGTATCAGATTGTCTATTACACATGACCCATACCAACAAATGTCCATTTCTTCTGCACATTACTACAATGCCAATCTGTTTAAAAAATACCATTTGTTATTTACTTTAGGTGCCTGGGACATTCAAGAGTTAAGATCCACCACTACTGTTATTGCTACCCATATTGCGGACTGATACCCCCTTTTGGTTTTGGTCCACATTTTCTTCATCTGCTGTTTATTGGGAAGACATGGCAAAAAAAATGAGCTAAGAGAGGCTTTGTGGTTATTTATTTGATTTACTTCTTTGCTTTTGGTAACCGGGTAAGTGCACTAGGCATAGCTATACTAAGTATGCAAATCATTCGCAAAAATCCAAATGTTTATTTTTGTTAATTTTTATGTAACTGGTACCAGTGATTCAACAATGAGCATGTGTGTGTGGGGAGGGGGGGTAAGGGCAACTGCATCAATTTATATCCATGTCATCTTTTAGATCGTAACCCTAATGGTCCTATCTATTTCCCAAATTGAGCACTATCTATAGGAACATTTTCCTATGCCTGTTATACTGATTTTCAGCATTTATGGAGCTGACTGATAGCACTTATCTAGAGAAAAGTACAATGCAAATTTCATACAACAACATGCTATCCTAACATAACAGCAGTACAAGAACCACAGATTTTTCTGCATCTTGCATAAAGTGCAGTGTCCAGTGTGATGCCTTTTTTGGAACTGTGTGTTACATGTTTTTTTCTTTCTTTACAGCACAAGTACTCCATATGTGACAACATGACTCATCCTCCTGCAGGTCATGTTGTCATAGTTCATGTGCCTTGGTTACTTCACCTCCATGTTACACACTGGCAAACTTTGTTTTCCCCAGTTTATGGAGCACCAACACATACAGTTTTATTGAATAGATGTGCTGATTGAAGCATTGCATTTACTTTCTGAATGTGCTACTGCTGGTGGTTGTGAGTACCCTGCACTATTCTAGTTGCCCTCCTCTTGATATAAATATATGACATTCCCATGTTATTAGTGGTGCAGTGGTCCACACTCCACAATCACAGATGCCACCCGACACTCTACAAAAGAAATATGCCCATGCATGGTGGTGCACTGGACTGCAACCCTCCCACCTCGAATGGTAGTGCACATCATTCCCTTCTCCACCCCAATCTAGTTATCATCAGCACCCAACTCCCACCACCCTAGCTGGCTGCCCATAATAAAGTATACACTCGTTGCTTTACAAACAATACATGAGCGCAAACTATATTATACAGTACGTTGTCACTGACAAGGGTTTCCAGCTCTGTGTGTGAGAGAGGAGGGATAGCCGAGTGCTGGGCACTAACACCTGCAATTTTGTGCTTGGCATCCACTAGGCCACCACACCCAGCAATTCACACAGCACTGCTCTAATGGCCGGCTGCAGACTGATTGGTCAGTGACAGCATACTGTATAATACAGTGGTCCCTCAGGTTCCATCTGGTGTCAGGGAGGTGGGTCCACTGCACCTCAATGGAAAAGTGAATGCTATCTATTTCTTTTATGTGCATGGTATTTCATTGTGGCATGAGATCATTACACCACATGGGAAGGTACAATTTCTATTTTATGTCACATGCTGGGGTATGACCTATCACCTCAAATCTCTGTGCTCTCAATGCCATCCATCACACTGCAGACTGAGATAATGAACCACACAGTTGCCTTACCTTTTCTTTACTTGTCATCCAATTCAGGTGCAGCTGTGGCAATTGTGCACCAATGTCGACCATGATTGCAAATCTATGCTGCTGATTTTATTCAGCGGTTTATGAAACATTTGAATAGATGGACGACATACAGCGCATAACAGAGGTGCAAGGATTCAGAAATATGTGTTTGGAAGAAGATGTATTATCATCCTGTCTTTATGAGTATGTAGAAGAGATCGACAGGCCTGTGGGTGACAATGAATCAAGGAATGAGTGACTTGCACCTTCCTATTTTTTTCTGTCTGAATCCTATTATGAATGCATGCCTGTTTTTCAGTGTGTATATGGGAACACTTGCGTTGTTGGCATGCTTGCATGTTTTAGTTAGGTGCAGCAAGCTACATTGTCCAGGAAGCAAGAGGGTAATGAACAGCATGCTAGTCTTGATTTCTTGCTATACGTACCACCACAATCTAAGCGTACATTGTTGTACTGTAAATTGCACATGGGGTACTGTGACTTCTTTCCACAACTTGATTGACATTTCACTTAGTTTGCAGAATGTCATTTTTTGGCCCTGACATATCCCATTTCATTGTTTTCATACAGGTTATTACGTTACATGACCTATAGTCGATTTGTCTATGGGGTGTGGCAATGACTGGGTCTAAGAAATAGAAAAGTACTGCTAGCCTGTGCAGTATTGGTGATCCATAATAAGCTCACTTTGGAGACATACACCGGCTTCCACCATTCATAAATAAATGAAATGTAAGTATGTAGATCATGTTAGCATACCTCCTGCACAAGTGGTGAATTTATTATTTTGCTTTCACTATCTTTTTATGCCCCTGTTTTTTTCCATATTTTCTCCCATTCCGTCTTACCCCTACTGTTAGTCCACATATGGAGGTATGCACATGCCATGTCT
This sequence comes from Neoceratodus forsteri, assembly GCA_016271365.2. Lineage (NCBI taxonomy): Eukaryota > Metazoa > Chordata > Ceratodontiformes > Ceratodontidae > Neoceratodus > Neoceratodus forsteri. The sequence goes on along the minus strand of CM028135.1, from coordinate 1,022,945,333 downwards.
ATAGGTGCCCTCCCAAGACTTCTTTTCATCTCCTGCCTATGCTGGCCATTGGCCCTCCACCCAATGGCAGCAAAACTGGGCGGGGGGCACAACCTCCCTGGGAGAGGAGAGCTACCTTTTGGCTGCTTAATCCTGCTCCCTACCCCTCCCCCCTTAAAAGTGGCCCAACGACCGAAGGTCATTCAAGAACCAGGGTGTACTACATGAGTGTCGCTGAGATTTCTCACAAAGAACTGCCACATCATGTGGTATGTGCATCACTAAAACTGTAAATTTTCAAGCTGGCGTATCCAGCAGGTGGGTGACCTGTTAGTAGATGGTAGTAGTACTGCATTTAGGTGTTGCTACACCTCTGTATCAGAGACAGACCCTGTGCATGATTCAATATCATACAGTGTCCCAGAGCCTGCATCCTGCAGCTCATGGCATAGGGTGATCTAGTGCCCCCCAAGGCTCAAGTGGGCTGCAATTTCTTTTTTGTATATCTTGGGACAATTACATCCCTGGTGTTCTGTGCCCCTTCCTCACCCAGACCCAATCTGACCATGATCTGTAGAAGGAAATCTCTGCCAGTCTAGTGGCACCCCACATCTCAACCCCATCAGGTAGTGCCCACACCCCAAATCACGATCCAATGACTGGCACAGCCCTCCTCACACCACCACAGCTGACCAGCAGAATGAAGTGTCAGAGCACCTACTGTGTATGGGATTGGAATTTGTCATGTGGGTGGTTGCCACTACCTGAGGAGGTGGGGTGGTTTGGCCACTTGACCAGCAGTGATAGTTCCGATTTTACAATTTACAGATGATGGCCCATTTGAGGAGGGGGGGGACACAAAATCACCATGGATGTTTAGTTTGTATGTATAACTGCCTGCTTGGGGGGGGGGCTGACAGTGCTGCACAGTTGCCAACCCTCTCAGAGGGTGTCTAAGTACTGTTCTGCCTGCTTTTGGCTGGTATAACAGTACTTAGAAGATTGTCCTATGAGCAGTTTCTCTAAATACATTTTTTACCTGGCTATGGCAGCTTGCGTCTGCTGCCAGCCCTCTTATCGCCATGGCAAAGACTTTTTTGTGAGGCAACCCCCTTTCTTGCAAGTAGCCTGTGTGTGATGCCGTCTGCTGTCATGAATCTTTTTTGTCACTGGGTGTCTCAGACAGTACATCATGTTGTAATCCTGCTTATTCAGCCATGCATGTGAACCTATTACCATGGCCTATGGAAACTCATGCACACAGTGGCTTCACAAAAAACATAAATTTCAGCATGCACCACAGACAATCAGCAATACTGTCTCTGCTTGTGTAGACTTTGTAATTACTTCTGAACCAGACTAGCTGGATACTTGTTGCTGACACAAAGACTGAAATAATGGGTGTCATAAAAGGTGACAATTGGACCAGTCACCATAATGGAACATTAACTGCAATTATTGCATTGGAGCACACAGTTAGTATTCTCATGTGTGAGTAATGTTAATCTGAATTTATTCCAATTAAAAGGTGTGACTAGCCTTGACGGAATTAAAAGGTGTGACTAGTGTTGATGGCCCTGCTGATTATAACAGGTTATGTGCTTCTGAGCTGTGGTTGAGTCACTGACCATTTCAGTTTAGTTACTGTCGCCAATATTGGCCTATAGCAAAAGCCTACAGATAACCAAACATTTTTGAAGATAGGTTACCTTCAAATAGAATTAGGGACCACAGTCTGAGGTTGGACGGGGAAGAGTCAGGGGGAGTTCAGGGCAACGATACTTCACTGAAAGGGCGATGGATTCCAGGAACGGGCTACCAGAGGAGGAGGAGGAGGTGGTAGCTGAAACAGCAGGGGGATTCAAGAGGGCATGGGACAGGGATTAGTCAGGCAAAAAGATTAGTAGGGCAGGGAGGGATGGAGATGTAATTACGGAGGGGGGGAGTCAGACTCGATGGACCTCTGGTGTCCTTTTCTGCTGACAGCATTCTATGATTCTATGATGTGCCACCAAAGACATGAACAGATGTGTTACTGAATTGAAAGGCACATACCTGTGGTTATGTGGGGGAAGAGCTCCTCCACCACATTCTACTTAACCAGCAGGCAACCTCCGCTCTGCTTAGAGTGAGTTACACTCGCTAGTGGTGCCGCCGGTGATTGGCTGCTCTTTCCTCCCTTCTGTTCTGCTCCCTCCTTCCCGTGCTTCCGTTATTCATTCTTCTGTTTGTTTGCTCATTTTCCCCCTCCTCCCCATGCTCCTCCCTTGCTGTTTGCTTCTTCCTGCTTTTTGAGGATCCTTCCTCACTGCTACCTCTATGCTGTGCCTATACCTGGCTGCCTCACTGACTACTATTTTCCCCTTTCGCTCCCTATATTATTGAGCAGCCATTGCCCATGCTGCCGTCATTCCACGCCTTTCAGTCTGTCCTGAAGCACTTACCTCAGAGCTCAGACCTCTGTTTCTCACCCACGCTGCTTCCCCTTTGATGAGGCCGACCACCGATTCTGCAGGCTGCATTCCAATCCTCAGCTACTGGACACCCATACTTCTGCTGTGGAGCTCATATTTTCGTAGATCGACATATGTTAGGCATGCATAGCAAATTCTACAAGGGTGAGCTGACTTCATTTGAATGCATTTATTTCAGCTGTGACTACCAGGTTTCATAACCATGCAGACACTAGGGGCCACTGTCATCATTGATACTGCAGACAACTACTAGGCTAGCAACAAGTGACTACACCCGGTTCTGCAGAGAGCAGCCCTCTTTATAAGGTACGCAAAAGACACTTCTGTGTAAACTCTGCATTTTCCATTGGTAGCCTAAACTACCCGACTATGCATGGTGACTTTTGTAGGTTACTGCTCTTGTATTCCAACGGCAGGAAATATTGCCGTCAGCTTGCAATTTCCCCACTTCATTAACTGGCACATGGTACACCTTTATCCTGTTTAACCTTCTACCTAATACCAGCACTACAGCACTAAGATGGTTCCTATTTCACATGCACCTTCCCTCTGCACTTCCTAATCATATGTTAACCATGCAAATGACCCGAGAGAGATCCTCTCATTCTGTCTGCTGCATACTGCCAGCTAATCCAGGATACGGACAACATTGCATATTTGGACACTCGGCTTATTTTATTGCCTAGCTTGCAATCATCATCTGAAATCATACCCTATTCTTTCCCTTTTGCAATAACATGAGACAGCATGCAGGCTCTGCCTCCCTTCTCTATCTCCCAACTTATGTCTGCTCATCTCCATGTAGGACTGCAAGTATGATCAGGTTCTACGTTATTGCGCCCTAGCATATTCCTTGGATGTCAGTTCTCAGGAGCAACTTACTTGAATCATTGACTTGATACTGCTCTTCTTTGCTTCTCCATACTGGGCACTCGTATTTCTGTCCTAAAGTTAGCCTACATGTGGGTTCACAGTCATCCTAGCCTGCATGGGGCCTAGCTACCGCTCTCTACTCCTTCCTTTGGCCGACCTATGTGTGGTCCTGCTGCTCATCCTACCCCACATACGGGCTTAGCTGATTCATTTCCTTCAGCCTCAGGATTTCCTGCTATCGACCAAGCCATGCACTATATTAATACGTTCACTTCCTAGCTCCTGATTCTTCCTGTTGACCATTGCATACCTTGTACTTCCTGATCTCAAAATATCAGCTCTATACTGCATCCTGGATTGCCTTCAGCGGACTTTGCTCAGTCATGTCTTCTGCCATTCATCCGTTGGATCTTCCCATCCCTAGACATTCCTCATCTGCCTGTGGATACATTGCCATGATGTCTCACCTTCAGTCACACTACTCCAGTTCTGGACGCTGCAGCCTTCACCTTGCTTGCACACACCTAATTCCACTTGTCAAAGATAAGCTTCTTCCTTCCACTAGATTTATCTCTGGATTACATCTCAGGATATTCGCCTCAATTCCCTTGCATGCTTCTTGCCATGCTGCTTCAACTCCATTGGATTTACTACTATTGTCTCCATCAGAACTCCCAGCTGAGCTCTGTTCCATACTGCCTTCCTTATCATAACTTAAACCACAGACATAGATCTACTACAGTTTCTGGATGCTTATTACCTCTGGTTGAGTTGCCAACTCATTCACCCAGGTCTCTTCACTGCATTCTTTACCATCCTCAGTCATCAGGATATGACAACCTACAGCACTTTTCTATTGCTGTCATAAGTCTGCCTTAGAATATATTACTACTCTGCATGGAATTGACTTTGGATATGCTACCGTTTGCAGTACCGTATGCAATCTATTCTTACTCCTTCACTACTACTTCTGCATTGCATGCAGGTTTGACAATTATTATTACTCTCTACCACTGCTCTACAACCTGCCTTGACCCGCAGGGCTGGAGGTGTCACTGCAATGCACTTCGAATGACATGCGTCACTACGGGCCCAGAGGTCCTTGACCTTATATTACTAACGCATCCTCTATCCTGCTTACATGACCTGCTTTACCTATCTGGGCCTGGGGGTTCGATTACTTCTACTCCATACATGCCTCGCTCAGCATTGGGGCCCCAGAGGTTTGCATATTCTACTCTACACCTGCCTGCTCACCATGTCTACCAGCCTTAGGAACTCCTTTCTGCTATGGACTGACATCTGGATTTGTTTAGCCATTCATCATCTATGCCTTTGGATGCATCTCCTTGCCGCTTCAGTTCATATGAATTTACTACTACTACACTCCTACCAGGACACTTAGTTGAGCCCATCCGGAAAACTTTTACTCTCTTGATTTACACCTTGACGTCACTCTACTCCAATGCACTAGGGGTTATTGGATCCTGTTACAACAATATTTCATCAGACTTGACCCTCTTCATTGTCTATCATTTATGACTAGTAAGCACGTCAATGCAGGACTCGTCATCATTCTTACGAGTCTACTTCCAGCTGATGCACCACTCTGGCCTCCCTGAACACGTGTATATACATCGCTTAGTAGAATCATATTGCTCACCAAATGAAAGCTCTTTGATTTATATGCTTATGTATATTCCCTCAATACTCTCAGCTGTATACCATTCTTAATCTATTTAATACTACTCTTCTGCTACTACATCTGCATCGCGCAAGTTTGACTTTACTACAACTACTGCTGACCTGTGCAAATCTATACATTTTCATTATATGCTCATACTTACCTGCTTCGCCCCTACAGGGCCTAGAGGTTCATCAAAGACTGTCTCGCCAATTCTATGACTTGCTTCGCCCCTAGGGACCTGGAAGTCCAGCTAACTTATGTCTACCCAGTTGCATTAAAGGAGAAGACTCCTGTATATTTACAATTTGGATATGTCTGATGTATTTATTATACATTACATCAAATACTGTCCATGTGTCAATAAGAGATCAGCCATTTCTTCTGTTGCAACACATATCTAGAGTTTGAGGCTCTGACACAAGGTAGTAAAATGTCAAGCAAGCCTCCATTTACATGCAAATGAGTCACTTGTAATACAGCCCCTCCCATTCCATGATGTCACTGCAGCAACAGTGCAAAACAAAACATAAGGCTATCAATTCTGTCTAGTCTGATTTTAGTTTAATTTTGCAATGGCTTAAGGCAGTTCTGTCATGCAACTCACACAGGGAGTAGTACTTATAGCCTTAATACTGTATGTGTAGAGCAAATAATACATCTAACAGTATTTCATTCACAGGAAACAAAAGCTGTTTCTTTTTACTACTCATTTCTCTCTTTGAGACAGTTGTAACATGTTGTGGAAAGCAGTAGACTGAATCAGTCAATCAACCAACCAATCAATCAATCAATCGAGTAGTCAATCAGTCACTCTGTGTTGAACCAGCTGAACACCCTTGAGAAGATTTGTTACAAGATGAGCCTGGGTAGTTTACCAAAGGATCACACAAGACTGACTTATGCACATCCCTTTTCAGCAGCCTGAAAGTGGAGAGATAGATCATTTACTTTATAAAGTGTATTGTTTTACATTTCAAATGCTCCTTAAATCTGAGTTTTCTGACTGGAAATACCAGGACACAGAATGCATATGACATGGGAGGAGTGAGTTAAGCAAATACAGAGCACTGCAAACACTGAGAAGATTATTTTTTTTGCCTACAACAGCTGAGATGTAGCATCTGATTTGTGAGGGACATCCTACTTCAAATGCTGGCATTACAAAGTGGGGGGGCAGCCACAGCTTATCCTTAGTACCTTGAAAGTGAAGTGCTGTGTAGCTCTCACATCACTGCTAATGATTTATAATGGGACTTGGGACACTTTTAAAGTCATGGACCTGAGGGGGCCATCACAGTTTCCAAAGAGGTTAGAGGAACTTCTTAAGGGTTAGAGAGTAAGGGACTCCAGTAGGATCTGAACCAGAGTCCCCCAATGCTTGTGCTTTAACCACTAGATTATCCTTCTTCCATATGCTGCAGCTGATGCTTTCCTCCTAACCTATTCCTTGTTATAGCTGAATTATTTATTTCCTTATTGCCTTACAGCAGCCATCCAATCACTGACTGCTTAGTTACAAAGGGAAAGGGGCCTATCTGCAAGGTTGTTTCTCACTGTTGGTGTCAATCAAAACAGAGAATGCTAACACACACACAACATAATGCAACAGCTGTATAATACCACTTAAACTCTTGTTGTACCCAGAGTCATTTATTGGGTAAACTGTTTTTGCTAACAGGAACAGTAACACAACATATACAGGCACTCCCTTATATGAATACTGTATATACCTCAAATAAGTGGTGCATCACACTCACTTGGTCCTAGTCCCTATTAGGCCTGCACTTCAGGATGTGCACAACACTTAAAGGGTTCCTTCATTACTCATGTGAGGAACCAAACATTGTGGATTTGGTTTACTGGTGGAACTGCATTTAGTGCAGCACCATTATCTGTTGCTCTGATGACATCTTCCTCCCTCAACACTGATGGTAAAATGGAGGACAAACACATTGATAACTTATGAGGGCTGTATATTTTTATTTATAATCTAGATTTGGACAGCAGTAGGACTGTTGGCAACTGGAGGGTGCACACAACGGTTACACATAAGGAGTTGGGAAAGCATTGGTGTGAAACTATGGGAGACTTCCCCTTAAAGTTCTATTGCTAACTCACCTTACCTGCCAACCACTCGGACTGGAAGCTCCTACTGCTCTACCCTCTCTAAATCCAGCAGCCTGCGCTTAGCTCCATGCTTCATCGCTAAGGCCTTCTTTTGCAAGCTTGCCATGTGGAATGAACCAATTCCTCATATTCTAGACTTAGTGTCTTAGCCATTTGGTTCCTAGTTCCTCATGGAACACTTCCTCGCCTTCTAGAGTGCTTCACCAATGCAACTTTTGACGTTTCAAATTATTTGCTTGATCGTGGATTCAATCTACTATCAGATTCCACCCCAGACATGGATTTCTTGGACTAGGAGTTCACCAGAAGGATGAGCTGCCATCTTCACCTGATATTCAATATCAGTATTTTTATTCAGCTTCTTGCTTTCACTGGATCAGGATCTACAACTTTGGGTTTTGGATAAGCCAATAACTTTAAATTGTTACTTTAGGATTATTCTCCTTTAGTATGCCTAGAAGGATGGGCAGGTTAGTAGCCATGGGTCCTCAAAAGTTTCCCCTAAGAATTTTTTTTCCTCTCCTGCATGCTACTGGCCACACTCTCCAGAGTTGGAGTAGATAATCATTCAATATCATTATTTCTTTGGGGGGAGGGTCTCAGCCTATGTGTCCAAGCATCCTTCCTGTGGTGGGATACAGAGAAAGGCTAAAACAATCAAGTCATAACAAGCTACTTATCAGTTCAAGTATCTAAGCACCTTGCATATACTATCCAGTTCACACGTACTATAATCACTGACTTGTGCATGTCTATGCTGAAGTATCTAAGCACGAATCATTATATACGACTAATACCTAGCAAGCATTTCCCTACTTACTGGTCTGGCCTCTGTATCTAAGCACAACCTACATCATTCAGCTATGGTACATAGCACAAGCACCGAGCTAAGAACCACACATAATTGAAAGGCACATGCCTGTGGTTATGTGGGGGAAGAGCTCCTCCCCACATCCTACTTAACTAGCAGGCAACCTCCACTCTACTTAGAGTGAGTCGCACTCACCCTCCATCCTCCCCTTACACCTTCTCCTTCTCCAGCACTCTTATCCCACTGGGAGGTCTCAGCCTACATGTCCAAGCATCCTTCCTATGGTGGGATACAGAGAAAGGCAAAACAATCAAGTCATAACAAGCTACTTATCAGTTCAAGTACCTAAGCACCTTGCATATACTATCCAGTTCACATGTACTATAATCACTGACTTGCTCATGTCTATGCTGAAGTATCTAGGCACGAATCATTTTATACGACTAATACCTTGCAAGCATTTCCCTACTTACTGATCTGGCCTCTGTATCCAAGCACAACCTACATAATTCAGTTACAGTATGTAGCACAAGCACCGAGCAATGAACCACACATAACAATGAGGCTGTATAGTGAGCCTTTGCTGATTCACTGTAACACAGAAATATAGAAATTGTAGGCAACTAAGGACCACTATGCCCATCTAGTCTGTCCCTAGGCCCTGTACTAGATTGCAGCTTCTGACCATCCCTCTGCTGTACCTTTATGGTTCACCTATACCAGCCCCAACCACACTGCTTGCTCCACCCATCTCCTGTGGCAGACCATTCCATGTGTCCCCCACCCTCTCTGTGAAGAACTTCCTCACATTCCCTCCCAACATGCCAACATCTGATTTCATGTCATGACCCCTCGTTCTTGTACTCTTCTGGTACTGGAAGATGTTGCCCACCCTCACCTTGTTTATTGCCTTGAGGTACTTTAGTGATGATATCATGTCTCCTCTCTCCCTCCTCTCCTCAAGTGAGTACATATTGCAGCCCTGTAATCTCTCCTCATGAGTTTTGTGGTGGAAGCCCTGTACTCTTTTAGTTACAATTCTCTGGACCACCTCCAGCCTGTTAATGTCCAATCAACTGTGTGGCCTTCAGAACTGCACACAGTACGCCGTGTGAGGCCTGACCATGGTTTTATATAATGGCATCACTACCCCCCATCTTATTTATTTTATTTTCATCTTTGGTAACTGGGATCTTCTATTGGTTATACTGCTGCCTATGCACGCCATCGTGCCACTGGCCTTCCCTGCTGCCCTTGTATTCTACTTGAACATTTTCAGGTCATCTGAAATAGTTACCCCCAGTTCCTTTCCTTCTTGGTGACTGTCAGCTATTCACAACTGCCCCCGGTAGCTCTCTCCAGGCTTTCTATGCCCCAGGTACATTCTTCTGCACTTCTTTGAATTAACCTGTCAGATGCCACTCCGCAGTTCATTTCTCAATAAACACTCGGTCCTTCCTCATTTTCTCCACCTCTTCTGCACTATCCATCCTGTTACAGATCTTGGTGTCATCTGCAGACAGTCAGACATTTCCTTCCATGCCCTTCATCAGTGTCACTAATGCAGAAATTGAAGAGGATTGTCCCAAGGACTGATCTGTGAGGTGCCCCCACTGGTCACTGTCATCCTTCCCAAGGTGGATGATGACATCCAGTACCTCCATGCTTACTCTTGCCCTCATGATCCTATCGATACACTTCCCATCCCTCCATGCCATATTTCTTAGGATGCACTTGGCCTCCCTGTTCTTCATGCTAGTGTATCCTAAAGTCACTCCATGGACAACTGAATCCCCCATCACTAGAAGTTTTCTTTGCTGTTTCTTGTTCTATGCCCCCTTACTTTGGGCTTCATTAGGGAGGACCTGCTCATGCTCCCTGCTCTCAGCTGTTGGGTGCACATGTTGGGCTATCCCTATTAGGCTCCTCCAAAACAGCAAAGGGGTTTGTTAGACAGTACCGGATGTGAAATGTGCCTCTGTTCCCCCCCTCACACACCCTTAAGGTGCATACTGTGATCAAACCAATCCTCCTCCTGGCCATCCTTTGAGGTATGGGTTGTACAATCGGTGGCCTCTGGGTGGAGATGAAAGCACCCTGTAATCTGTCCAGTTCTGTTTGGAGGCAGGTGAATTCAGCCAGTTGTTTGATAATATTAACACAAATTATTTCTCAGTCACAAGAGCCATTACCAAAGGGGAATTGAGCAAATTTTTGTGATAACATTAATAAACATGTCTCAGCCACAAGAGCCATTACCAAAGTTTGATCTCTCATTCCTTCATTTTTGTTCTGATTTCAGATCCATGGACATCAAGCACCAGTGACTCAGAATTCTACAATAGAAAGCATAGAAACCAATAAGATGTCAATGCCTGTAGACTGCAAGTCTGAAGAAGACTTCACCATCTATCATGACCCACATTTACAAAAGTCACAATATTTATTCTTTGGTCCACCCCACCCCCACCCCCATGCCTCACTTCCAGGGTTGCCTTGTACATCGCCCTCACCTTATTGAAATCTTGAATCATTTTACCCCGCTCCACCACCACCACTCACATTTCCTCCAGGTGGCTGAAGCAGGCAGTCAGAACTATTTAATTTCCAAAAGTAATTTCCCACATTTATCTTCCCACCTGCAAACTTCATATTGTAAATGCTTGTCACTGGGAATCTGATTTATTATTTATTAGAAACATAGTTCTTTCATTTCACCTATTTGTGACAGTTTGTTATTTCTATGGTTCAAATAAATTTAACCTGTTCCTTAAGGCTGCAATCAATTTTTTTTTGTTTTATTAGAACTGGCACTTTATAACACAGTGACTAATAATTAATGCCTTTTAAAAGAAGTACAACCAAAGTGAGATCACATATATAGGTACAAAAATCACCTTGTACTGCACGTGTGTTACATATTCTTGTTCTCCTGTGTTATGCTTTTGTTGTTTTGTTGTTATAAATTAAATAAAGCATATTAAAAAATGAGCAAACATATCAATAGAAATTATGTATGTTCACTTCGACAGCAAATTACTGTACATCACGGTACAGAACATTAGACTGAAATCTCAGAGCAGTTGCTTGGTAGTATGTAACCAGATGACTGAGATATGCTTTTCCTGTGTGTGAGTGAGTGTGTGTGTGTGTGTGTGTGTGTGTTTGTGTGTGTGATGGACCACAAAGGTTTTATGCTGTGCAAATCCAGCACAAGCAGCATATCAGACAGTTGATGTGCTATAATACAGTCATTAATAAAAGACATTGTACATGAGTGAAAATTATGTAACACGGTGTCATGTATTTCTGTAGAAGACTGTGCATAAGTGTCACAAGATAACCAATTACAACAGCATAGGTTACTTAGCAAGTAAGAAAAAAATATTTTACACATTAACAATACCACAACATATGCCGATATATGGACATCAGGACTATCAGTTGTTCTGCAACACAATGTGTGACAGAGAGCAGACAAGTAGTGGCTGTCATGTACTGTTGAGAAAGAATATGAGACCTGTGCATATGCATATATATTCAAGTAAATACTTACACAAATTGTTGCCAGACAATGACAAGGTCATACACTGTGGCACTACCACTGAAAAACTGTGCATGCAAAATATGCCTCATACTAAACAGGCTGAAAAAAAAAATTTGGGACATATCATAGAAAGGGGATACCACTTATTTGACACAAGATATAGAAAGTGTTGCTCTGACCTCCTGACAAGTTAGGTGATAGTACAAAAATGAAAATGAGCCAGACATTATTCAAACGTAGGAATAAGCCATCACTAATAATGTAACTGGGCACGCAGATAAGCAACACCTGGACAGGAATACAAATAGGATAGCATTGGGCTGAAGTAGAGGAAATGTCAGTTAGGGTGTAACACTGTAGATGCCATAGGAGAAATATGAAAAGCTGCTCTGTGTTATGGAATGAGTTGCTGACATTAAAATAGAATTAGAGACTCAGAATGCTGGAATGCCATGTAAACATGAACATATATAACAGAATGCATGTTTGACTGATCATGGCAGAGTAAAACTGTAACGGTCACTGATTCTATATTTGCACAATAGCTCATGTGTTAGTAGTAATTTTACAGACAAATACAGGTACCTAAAACTCCAACTTTTTTTTTCCATAATTATTTAGTTATAATGAGGTCAGCTGATATAGAAGTATGCAAGGTGGCATACTCTGCAGAAGACGTTTTTGGTAAAAGAAGTGTGGTATTTCATTCAACATATTATGAAAATATTCATTACCAAATATTAATATGGCAATTATCAAATTTTTTTAGTATTGCATTTCACATACAGTACAGTACAGCACATTCCCACAGGAAACCAAATAGTTTTGGCACAGAGGACTACAACAGCTGACAAATACAATCTGAGCAGTTGCTATGAAATCCTGAATGTTGTGTCACTGGTAAGTATACAGAGCAATTATTATTGCACAATACACAAAAAACAATACTTACAATGTACAACTAAAATGGTCACTAGGGCTAGAAGAAACACCATGAATACAGGCACACAACCATTGAATGAAGTGGTCACAGGATATCAAAATAAAACTGAATTTTTGTCAGATGCTGGCAGAGTAATAATGTGCGACTGGAACAGTCATGCTTTGTATAGTTTGCCAGTGGCTACTACTAGACTTGATGACATACAGTATTGAGATGATAATCTAAAGGGGATCACAGTGTGCTGACAAGAAAGAAATGTGAAGAAGGGGATAGCCCCACACTAGCTCAGTCAGCTGATATGGACAGGGCTATACACATACTGTGCATGGTGGTTTACTCGGTGGAAATCTAGGCTTTTCTGTGCAGTGTTTACCACCTATTATTGTAATTTTAATTTGTATAGAATTTCTGATACAGTCATTTAGGAGCTAGCAGGTAAATTGATCAATACCAGTACAGTGACTGACAGAAACTTGCTGAGTACATAGGTTAGTCAAAGAAAAAGGAATGAAACAATCCAACGTATTTCAGTGCTAGTCTCACACTGCTAAACAGAAATGAAAAATATGAGCTTTAGCATGGTATAGCATTTCATATATGAATCATGGCTCACAGCAGACAAATGGATAAAGAAACAAATAAAAAGCAGGAGTAGAGATGGACAAAGTGGCCCCAATTCACTCCATGAAGTGATTCGTAGAGTGAAGGCAAACTCGTGAAGAGCTCCGCAATGCAAAGCGGAGTACTTTGCATTAGAATAGATAACGCGAAGTCCATTAAAAACAATGACTTTGTGTTACTCCACCTTCCCAAACCACAACTCCACCAATTCTTAAGGTGAAGTACATTGAAAACAATGTACTTTGCCTTGTTTTTAAGTTCCAAAGGTGAATTTTGCAGTGATTCATGGGATTTCAGGTCACATGGGTTCTAGATTGTTCTGCACTGCCTCAGTTTGGGGTAGTGTGTGTAGGACACTGTAGGAGACAATCTTCTCTAAGACCTCTCTGTGATTCAAACCTAAACGCTGTTAAAAAAGTCTTTTTGAGTCATTTGCTGAAACTTTAGTTAGTCAGTTATAGGGAAACTTGCGGAGGTCAGGTCCAGTTTCAAGTACCTTGGGATCCATCTTAACCAAGAGATGACCTACAGACCTCATATTGACTCGATAACCAGGACCATCAATCAAAAGCTTGGTCTCCTTTATCGTCTGGGGAACTCACTATCTTGCATCGCACGGCGAGCAATTGCAAGCTGCAATCTTCTCCCTTCCATTCTGTATGGGGCTCCTCTACTGCAGTCACTCAGAGAGACAGAATTCAACAAACTTTCTGTCCTGTATAACAGGGTGGCCCGTTTCACCTCAAACCCCTCCCCAAGGAGGCATCACTGTGAGGCACTTAAGGAACTGAACTGGCCATCTCTCCGGCACAAACTAGCCTACTCAGTCGCCTGCCTTGCATTCAAGTTCTCTACCACAGGTCCCCCCCTCACCTAAATGGACTTCTCTCTACCAAAACACAATGCAGATCCCTACGATCATCTGCAAATCACCTACTGGACATCCCTCTGTGTTGCTCAAACCAAGGCAAACGCTCTTTCAAGTTTGCTGCCTCTCACCTTTGGAACTCCTTACCAGCTAGCTTGACTGGCGCATCCACTATTAGCCATTTCAAGTCCAGGCTTAAAGTATATCTCCTCAACCTCAGCCTTTGTGGCTGTAACCGTTAGCTCCCAAGCCCACTCATGCTTGCACTGCCTTGACCCCTCCTTCCTCCTGGATGTATCTAATATTGACGTCTTCCTGACTGTCTCACATTGCAGACTAAATGGAATGTGAAATCTGACATCATATACTGCTAACAAAAGCTTACTACCCCTATGGCTGGATGCTACTGTATACTCTGAGTAATTATTGTAACTACAGTTAAGATTGCAGTTATGTGTCTTTGCTCTGTAATGAATGCTATTATGTGTCTTTGCTCTGTAATGAGTACTATTATGTGTCTTACTCTGTAACATAGCTGGGTCGTTCCTTGCTAGTATTGGTGTTATAGCTGGGTCGTCCCTTGCTAATATTGGTGTTATAGCTGGGTCGTCCCTTGCTAATATTGGTGTCAATTACTGTAACTACTGTTTGGAATGCTAGTATGAGTCCTCCTCTGTAAAGAATGCACTTGTATGTCTCTCCCTGTAACTAATTCCGGGTCGCCCCTGAAAAAGGGACCTCTGGTCTCAGTGGGCTTACCCAGTTACCAAAATACAAATAAATAAATAGGAAACCATCCTGTGCTCATCTCATCGAACATTTATTTTTTGTGTATGGATTTTGAATGTTAATGTACAACATTCAGTCTGTGTACGGAGAGATAGTGGAAGTGTGCTTTCAGGAGGGGTGTATCTGTGGTGTAGGTAGATTAATTTGAAGAAAAAGTGCTTTCTGTTTTGGTGATATTTTTCTTGTATAACTGTGTTAATGTACACACAATAATATTTTCAATAATTCTTGCCACTTTTTTGCTGACTGTTGTGTTGCAGCAGTGCATAATATTAGTTTGTTTAAAATATGTGGTTATATTACTGAAGTTTTCAATTTGCTATGCATTACTTAGTGTGTGTGTGAGTATGTGTGTGATGCGTGTTATCAAATCAGACACCTTTTATTGTGCCACATAATAATTTCAGCAATGTGAACCTGCTATCCACTGCAGCTGTGTTATTTTTGTACTTCTTTGTGGTATCTTTACTGGTACTAGTACTAGTGACTGTTACTGCAGCAGTGCACTACACTGCCCCCCCCCCGCAGCCCACCCCAACCGGCAAAGGTATTCTTTTCCAGATTTGAATTTCTGATGGTGAGCACTGGTTAGGTGTTGTGCCTTTGTGTCTGCATCTCTTCAGTGCACAGTGCAATCTTAATCTGTCTGTGCATTTGCATCTCTGTAGGGCCCAATCTCCATCTGTAACTTAAGCCACAGTTGTTTCTTTGGCTTCCCTTCGGACTACTGGACAGGTGTGGTGCATAATTCTGCATGAACATTGTACTCATTAATATGCATTTTTAAGTCAGGACCATCATCATGAGTCACTCATGACACAAATCACGTTCTTCATCATCACGGTCACAATCATGATTCACAATCCCATCACAAATCACAATATTAATTTTTTTACTAGTTACTTGGATATATTGTAAGCATGTTTTGTAGTATCTCTCCAGGCTTCACCACCCCACCGTTGTACTCATTAATTAACGTTTTTAAGTTGGGGAGTTTGTGCTACAGCTTATCAGGGAAGTACAGCCGTAGGCATTCGCGTTCCCAATACAGTTCCATATTGGTTATCTCACCCCAAATCACATTCTTCATCATCACAGTTACAAATGCAGTCACAAATCATGATTCATGATCACATCATGAATCAAAACATTAATTATTTACTAGTTACTAGGATGTATTGTAAGCATGTTTTGCAGTATCTCTCTAGGCTTCACCACTCCACCATTGTACTCATTAATAAGCATTTTTAAGTTGAAGAGTTTTGTGCTACAGCTCATCAGGGAAGTACAGCAATAGGCATTTGTGTTCCTTCCTTACAGCACATGAGTTACAGTACTGTAAGCAGTGGTGGGCGAAGTGGCTGCAATTTGCTCCGTGAAGTCATTCACTGAGTAACGCGGAATCTGTGGAGAACTCCACAGTGTGAAGCGGAGTACTTTGCTTAATAATGAGGAACACAAAGTCCATTGAAACCAATGACTTTGCGTTACTCCACCTTCCCCAAACCACTTTTCCACCAATTTTAAGGTGAAGTACATTGAAATCAATGTAGTTCATCTCTCTTCACCCTGTAATTGTGCTGCAAATGAAATTCTGCAGTTATTCATGGGATTGCAGGTCACATGGGCTCTAGGTAGTTTGGCACAGCCTCAATTCTGGCCTGGGTAGTGTGTGTGCAGTGGTAGCTGGAGACAGTTTACTCTCAGAGCTCTGCGATTCAGAACCTCTAAAAGCTGTTTAAAATGCCTTTTTGAGTAATATTTTTTGCTCAAAATTTAGTACTTCAATTGTAGAAAACCCTTCTGTGCTCATATCATTGAGTGTTTATTGGTGTGTGTGGATTTTGAATGTTAATTTAGAACAGTCAGTCTGTGTACTGTGAAGTGTACTTTGGGTGCGGGGCATATTTGTGGTGTAGGTAGATTAACCGGGAGAAACAGGCAGTCTTTCTGCTTTGGTTATCTTTTTCTAGTATAACTGTGTTAAGGTACACACAGTAATATTTTCAGTAATACTTGAAATTTTTTTTGCTGATTGTTATGGTGCAGCAGTGTACATTTTGTCTGTTTAAAACATTTGGTTATATTACTAAAGGTTTTCAATTTGCTACGCATTACTTAAGTGTGCGTGTGAGTGTTTGTGCGATGTGTGCCATTAAATCAGACACCTTTTATTGTGTTACAGAGTAATTGCAGCAGTGTGAACCTGCTATCTACTGCACCTGCACACATTGTTTATACTGCTTTGTGGTATCTTCAGTGGTAGTGGATTGTACTGCTGTGCACTAATCCCCCAACTGGCAAAATGTATTCCTTTCCAGATCTGGATTTGTGACTTCTGAGCACTGTTTAGGTGGTGTTGTGCTTTTTGTATGCATCCCTTGAGTGTGCAGAGCAATCTTAATCTGTCTGTGCATTTGCGTGGCACCATTAATTCTGGGAGACTGTATTTTTTTGTTATGCTCTCATTTCAGTTTGTCAGCACTGGGGAATTTTCTGGACACAAGACAGTAGCATTTTGGGGATGCACATTAATTCTGGTGACTTTGTGTGTGACTTGACCACTACACGCAAGACTGAGTGCGCCATTAGTTCTGGGAGACTTTGCATGTCTTGTTACACTCTCATTTCACTTCATCAGTACTGGGGAGTTTTCTGGACACAAGACAGTAGCACTTTGAGGATGCACATTAATTCTGTTGACTATGTGGGTGGGATGCTGCCAATATTGTTGTCACTCTGCCTTACTTTGCATTTAAGGTGGAATGACAATGTGAAGTAATAATAACAAGGTGAAGTGAGCCTTTCCTATGGGGCACTCTGCTTAGCGAAGTGCCAACACAAAGTGGCCACTTTGCGTTCACTTATCTGGTGGATTTTAAATTTGCTGCATCTCTAACCAGGAGAACAATCATAAAAGGGCTCCAAGCGGGATGACACAAATAAAAAACAATCTGAATTCAGGGACTCAAAACAGTATTTCACAGATAATGCATGCTTCATTGTGGTTCATCGATGTGGAATGCAGTGTAAACAAAAATAACTACCTGTGGAAGACACAGTCATAATCGAGTGTGTCCCATTGGCAATCTCACATTAGATGGACCTTACAAACATGAGTGTAAACATTAGGGGACAATAGGAACACTGTGGGTAACATAGTGATGTAGCTGACATAGAACAAATGTACCATTTGGCTCTGTACTCTGTCATGCTACCATCACAATACAATTAAAAATTTTACTTATCGGGTCATGGATGTCCCCTACACAGTAAGCATGCCCTGCAGTAGTACCCATCAAAATCAAATTAAACACATAGATTTGGGACAACCAAATAAAAGCAGGACAAGAATATAGCCAGAACACTTTTATTAAAATATTTTCTGAGCAAACGAGAACCTAGCACACACTGCGATGATTACAAATAATAATAAAGAAAAGCTCAAGCTCAATGCAAAATATGTGGACAGTGCTGTCTCT
Organism: Neoceratodus forsteri; assembly: GCA_016271365.2. NCBI lineage: Eukaryota > Metazoa > Chordata > Ceratodontiformes > Ceratodontidae > Neoceratodus > Neoceratodus forsteri. Next base: position 1,022,927,132 of record CM028135.1, on the reverse strand, counting down.
TCCAACAGACACTGCTGCATAACCCTGCTAACCACCTAGCCACCTAATCACGTCATTGCATGTGGGGCAACATGCAGTCCAAGAGGGTGTGGCATCCAAACAAACAGCTGGCTTACAGAATAAAAGACACAGAACTGTGAGGTAAATACATTTCTTTTAATGCATTAGTTTAAAGAAAAAACAAGCACACCTCTTCTGGGGGTAACACTTTACTCAACCATACTTGTTTTTCTGCAAAAAAAAACAATGTTGCACTTGATCTTTAAATTTAGATTCCCTACAACGTACAATTCAACAGGCTCTAACTCGGTGGAAGGATTTAACCCTGTCCTTATGGGGGAGGTTCAGCTTGATAAACATTAACATTTTGCCCCATCTATTTTATCCTGAGTATGCTAAACCTATGGCTGCCTCTTAGTTCGTTCAGGAAGCTGCATGGGATCATCTCAGATTTTTTCTGGTGAAATAAGCCCCCAAGGAGGGCTTACTACAAACTAACTGCCCCAAAAGAGAAGGGGGGGATTGAGACTGCCATATTTTGGGCTATACTACTGGGCCAGTCATGTAGGTAAATACTTGTGTTGGTTATGGCCAGTGGAAGACTCCCACATATTTCCATACATTCCTTCATGGCTCTCAACAGAAAGGGAACTAATGGATCTCAAGGGTATTTTCCATAATGCTATGCTACACGTAAGGTTGAAGGATTTACCTAAGGATTGGCATGACTCCCTGATTGCTACATCAGTGATATTTCACTCACAATTATGTGCCTTCCTAAAATATAATCACACCGGGGACCCTGAGCAACCAATCTTGAGAAATCCTAATTTCCGAATAGGGGGCAACTCCTTATCAGCAGGGTGGCTTCCATCACTGTGAGGCATAAGTCCCAGGGACATGACAAATGGGGATTCATATCTTACCGTGAAGAAAATCATGAGGAAATACCCAGTAGGTCCCAAAGGGATTTTAAAGCTTTTCCAAGTCCATTTGCCAAAAAACTGTTGCTAACAGAGCATAGGGGAAATATAAGATTTTTCATCCTTTGATCACACTAGCTCAGCAATCTCAATCGATTGCCCACATATACTCAGGTTTTTACACCTTGGCTTTTCCATTAGTAGATGGGAAACCATCTTATTGGGTTAATAAGTTTCCCCATCAAACCTCAATTAAGAGAGAGTTTGGAGGTCCTGCCACTCACATATCACACAGGAGAGGCTTCAAATCATGCAATTTTTAATTCTTCAGGACATGTACCTGACCCCAATAAAGTTACACAAGATGGGTAGACTTCCCAACCCAACCTGTGTGCAATGTAACCAGGCTGAGGGTTACCTTGCAGCATATCTTTTGGGAATGCCCTTCCATTGCCTAATTATGGAAGATCATTAGGCAAAAGGCAGATCCACTACTGGGCATCAATGATTTGTTTACTCTGGAGATGTGCCTAATTTGGGACTTTACCAGAGCAGAAATAACCCAGCATAAGTATCACATGTCCCTGATTGGCCTTTCCCTTAAAGCTCTAGTGCTATGTCACTGGAAAGACTCTAATGTCATAATGTACGCAGAGTGGCTTTAGGAACTATTGTCAAATTTGAGGCTGGAAAATATGGTGGCAAGCCTTCATAATTGTATGTTGCAATACAAGGATAGATGGGAAAGGTTACACACATTATACAGCCTATAGTACTGCTGAGTGTATGGTTGCACTGTCTGTACTTCTACAAGATTATATCTGTTGTGATGCCAAGGGAGTGGGTTGGGGGCTCAGTGGATGTGGAGGGTGGGCGTTGGGAGGGGCTACATGTTTGTATTGTATGCAGGTGATGTCACTCATTATTGTATGGTTTTGAGGTATCTGTGTGTGGTTTTTCATTTTGTCTTTTGCATTTGGAAAAATCAATAAAGGACATAAAATGTAAAAAAAATCATTTTTTTTCCTCTGTTCTAAATTCCTCCAGTGTTTCCCTGAAGCTTTCATACTCTAAATCACGTGGGATAGAGGTGTACAAGTCCTTCACATCCCATATTACTAGAATTAATCCTTCTGTTGTCTGTAAATTTTCATTCATCTCCTCTGTTAATTTAATAACATGTGAACTGTCCCTTAAGTAAGATTGTGTCTGTTCTACAAATCCACTGATGTAATAATCCACATATACTGACAGTAGCTCTAGAACAGAGTCTACTCCTGACACTACAGATCTTCTGGGGTGATGTACTGGGTCCTTTGGCACTTTTGGCAGTGTATAGAAAACTGGTGTTAGTGGAAATTGTTTTAACAACACTCCCCTTTCCCAGTCTGAAATCCAGCCCCTTTTATGTGCTTGATTCAGAATGCCCTCACCCAAGTTCTTTATGTCTGTTGTTGGAGCCTTAGTCAGTTTCAAATAGTTATAGCAATCAGCCAACATTAGTCTACATTAGTTAGCATAAACCTCATAGTCTTCAATTACTATTGCTCCCCTTTATCAGCCTTTTTGATCACCACATTGATGTCATTCTCCAAGGCCCTTAAGACTGCAAATTCTGTTGATGTCAGCTTGCTTTCATTTCTTCTATCCATGTTTCTTGATTCTTTTAATAACCTCTCTACATTCTTGTTTACCAGAGAAATGTACAGTATGTTTCTGTATGATGGGGAATATTACCTGGTGGGATAAACTGTGATTTCAACTCCAGTTTGTGTGATTAAATTATTTTCTTTTCTACTTCTGTTTGGTTTGTTTGTTCTCTAGGTAATAAATCAAAAAAAGTGTTGTAATCTTAATTTTCTATAGAATCTGTTTAATTCTAGCTTTATGTCAAATTTGCTAGTTCTTTCCTGTGGGCAATAGGACAGCCCTCTCCCCAACAGTTTTATTTCTGTTTCTGTCAATTCTCTTTTCGAGAGTTTACAAATGATACTTTCTGCTGTGACCGAGTGCCCACTTGTGTCCTTGCTCTTTTGGCTTGTCTTTTCTCTTTCCTTGTATATCAGTGGTGTCGTCTGCTCTCGAGGTTTCTATGCCTGACCCTCCTTCTTCTGGGTCTGGTCTTTGTCCTTGTTCTGTATACTTTCTTGTAAATTGGTAACCTTTCCGTCCCTTGCCTCTGACTTGCCCCCTTCCTAAAACATGGTTACCAGGGCACCTCGCTGATCTGTTTCTGTTTCACTACCAGATGTATACAGTGACGTATCTGAATCAACATTATATTCATATCCTACCCTGTTTTTGTTTGGCTTATTTTTGAACCATGTATAAACCTTTATCTTTGTAATCGGTCAAATCTCTTTCAAACTTATAAAGTTGTGTGGCTCTTAATTCATCTTCATATTCAGAATGAGCAGTTTAACATGTTGGTGATGGGGACCACTAATGAATTAATGGTCAGTTTAAGGATTTCAAAGTCAATTCTGTCCGCCGCATTGCTGGGTTTAGGGTTGTTACTTCGGATGAGCTTTATGGTATCTGAGGGTTTTAGGACCCTAAAATAGAATCTGGGGCTAGGCTTGGATGTAGTATTGGGGCAGGGGGGTAGGGGTGGATGAGGGGGAGGGGGAGTGTAGGGGGAAGGTTTATATTTATCAAGGTCACCAAAGAATGAGTTGAAAATGTTTGCTACTTCCGAGTGGTCGTTGGAATGCTTGCCACCATGGATCAGAGTGATAGATTTGATATTCCTGTGTTTCCCGAGTAGTGAGTTGAATGTAACCCAAAGTTGACGGGGGCAGAATGTTTCCTCGAGTTGTTTATTATCGAAAAAGTCAATTTTGGCTTTTCTGATGACTGATTTGCACTTCCTTCTGAGAGCTTTTTAGAGGGCGAGCTGTGTAGGGTCTCTGTGCTTGGTGTATCGGGCCCAGGCCTTGTCTCTGGTCCTCATCAATTTATTGATGTCGGACGATGCCCATTCATTAACACATCCCCTAACCCAGATTTTTTTGAGAGGGGCATATTTGTCACATACACTGTTGAGGATGGCACAGAATCTGTCGAGGTTACATGGAGTAGCAGTGAATGACCAGTCGACTAGGCCAAGATCATGTGTAATGTTTTCAATGGAGTTGTTTGGCCAGCATCTAGAGAAGATGAACTTGGGGAGGTCGGGGCACTGGGCTAACCATATACAGTAGGTGGCACAGCGATCACTGAAGCAGTCTGGCAATACTCCGGGGTCAGTGATGCAAGAGGGGCTGGAGACGCTGACCCAGTTGATTAGCGATTGAGTCCCCATCTTATAATTTGACCTTGTGGGTGTGGAGATAATTTGATGAAGACCGCGGTTGGCGATTCAGGATTTGGCAGTGTTAGCATGACTGGAGAACCAATTTATGCTGAAGTCTCTGAAAAGAATCCACTCCCTGTTGAGAAGGAGGGAATGTTTGAAGGCTAGCAAGGACTCCAGGTTGGAGGGAGGGAGGGGTTCCTGGGTTCCTAGGTGGAGATAGGGTGGGGTTTTATTTTGTATGAGAAATAGGCTAATGGAAAGGGTTGCAAGCGGGATGAACTCAGAGCTGAGACTGTGTTTGGTGAATGAGAGCTTGTTATAAACAAAGAACATGACATGCTAATGTGGCTGTTTTCCCACAGTTTCCCTAAGTAGGTTCATTTGCATAGCAGTTTTGACTATAGCAAACTTTTGCACAGGGCAAACATGTTAGCATCAGGCAAACATGTGAGTGCTGTGCACATGAGTTTGCCCTGCGCAAAACTATCAGAACCATAGCACAGTTCTGCAGGTTTTGTTCTGCACTATTGTTTGCAATTATTGTGAATCCACCTCTTTGCTAGCACACACATTGGCCACGTAGTTATCCTTTGCCTTATTCCATGCTTGTGTGCACTGGGCTGCTGTTGTGGTTTGCACTGCCTGGTTGTTATAGTCAAAGCTGTATTCTTTTTTTTTAACTCTATTTTTGCTCCAGAGGTCCAGGGCATCCTTCCAGAGCACCCACTCGACTGCTGCCGATACTCCCAGCCTGAAACCTCCTATCTACTCTCCCTCCCAATCCCAAGGTCTGACCAGCCTCCTGAATCACCTCCCAGGAGAGAGGCCCACCCTCCCTTGGTGGCCTACCTGGAATTAGAGGGATGGCTGTGAGATCAGACTGGGGCCTAGTGAGAACCAAAGAGGGCAGGTCTGGCAGTGGGATGTGGGCAGGTCACTGGGATCTCCTTCATCTCCACTGGACTCCATGATATTTCTGTGTTTTTCCCCCTGGAGGATGGTTGTGCAATGATATCTGAGCAGGCACACTGCTGATGTCTGCCGTTGCTCCACCCCTTTTACAGCGCTAGCTCTTATAGGACCCCTGATGTCCATCGGGGACAGCTAAAGTACTGGAGCGAAACCCACTACCCACCCCAGGAGAGGTGAGCTGTCCTCTGGATACTCTATCCTCTTCCTTCCCAGTTGACCCCTGGCATCCCGAGTCCATTCCCGAACCCAGGTCACAAAAGTGGCGTGAGGTGTGGTGTCCAGCACCTCAAACCTCAGTGCCACTGGGCTGACCAGGACTGTCTTCTTTGCCAGGCTGTTTGCACTGCACTCAAGGCCCTGTTTGCACACCATCATTTGCATACTATATTCAGCTGATTTAGCCCCCAGGGCTATTCCTTTGAATATAGTGTGCAAATGGTCCTGGACGAATTTTGCACACTGTGCAGTGCTAATTTTGCCCCGGGGCTAAGTTTTTAATATCTGGCCCTTGGAAAGGAAATTTGGTATGGAGGGGGTGAGAAAAAATAATTTTTTTAGAAATTTTGAAACTCAGATATACAAAGATGGTATCAGTTAATAAGTGATGGGAAATTTATTTCATATCAGAGATGCAGAAGAATTTTTCAAGGAATGGGGGAATAAATTGTCTTCATTACTTGACTTTGAAGGGGAAATATGACAGTTTTAGTAAAACAAAAATATTTCAGAATAGTGATATAACGAATAGAAAAAAAACAAATTATCACATTAGGCTCAGAAAAATTATTACAAAGCATATATAATAAAATTAGTAATTATAAGAAAAATACATGGAAAACAATAAATAATAAATGGATAACAGAAGTAGAAGTACGATATACAGAGCAACAGGGGATAAACCTGAGGATTAAAGCCAATAAAGATTATTTATTTGCAAAAAAGAAGGCAATTCAAAAGAAAATAGTGGATAGAGACTATTTTACACCTAAGTTATTGGGACATTTTACAAAAGACAAAAATCAGAAATGTTGGCACCTGTGAGGTGAGAAGGAAAATGTGTCACATTGTTTGTGGGATGTTCAGAGTTAAAGCCTCGGTGGAATAGAACAGCTATTTTGTTGGGTCAGATACTGGAAGTGGGGGTTCCCAATAACTTCTCTCCTATGATTTTTAATGATATAGTAGATTTAGGATTACCAGTACCTCATTACAAGATGTTTTGTACAGGAACAATGTTGACCAAAGGTTAATATTAGAAAAATGGAATTTTCCCAAAATGGAAAGTTTCCCTCAAAATAAATACTGGTATGGGTTAAGAGAGGCACTACTCTATGCAAACTATCTGATGAAATATGTACAGAAAAATAAGTGGATCTAATGGTTTTGATTGATACTGAGGCTATGTTTCCACCACTAATTCAATGTTAAGGGTCTCCATGGTAGAAGGGGAGGGGGAAAAGAGGATACTATAAGACCTATTATGACAATATGTAAGTATAACGGATGCTATATAAGAGATGTACTGTAAAGACGGTATCCATATAAATGATTTACAAACAAAAATATTAAAAAAAATATGGATAATAAGTCATAATAACATGTTTTTATGTAATGAAAGGCAAAGACTAAGGTTCATGTGGTGGGAGCAACAAGCCACACGCCCTGTCTGGCCTATATCTATTTGGAAGCTCCATTTGTTTTCTACAGGCAGAGGCTCTGCTCCCTCACCATCCACCCTGGTGTTTGTTGCTTTCCTCTTGACTTTTTGGGTATTACTATTTGGATTTGCCTTTAGCTTCTGCTTGGTTTGTGAGTTATACAACTCCCTAGATTAATATTTTGTTTGTCTGCTATCCCTGGCGACAGCTTGGTGCAGCCTGCTTTTCTCTACTGCAGCCACTCCTGTTGCTCTCATGTACACATTTAACTCTACTGCATGGAGTACCTGCCATGTGTTTTTAGTGTTTTGACTCAGTTCTATCCTGTTTCTCTCATGCTGCTATATTTTGTTTATGTCTTTTTCAGTGTGTTTTAGCAGCACGGGGTCATAATGCCAATGACAAAATCCACACAGAAACAGATGCCACAAGCAATAGTGCGCCAACCAAAATAGAGTCAGAAAAAACAGCAACCATAAGAAAAGAGCACACCCATTGAAAACAGATCTATGATACTGGTTCGACAACACTTTCATCGACTGGCATCACAATGACAGCATTTATGTCGACTGCAAGTTGCAGTTTACATAAATCCTGATTGTCTCCCAGTCCTTTTTTTTCTCGGGGTGCTCTGCCCCCCATATCTCCCATACTAATGATTATCAACTCCAAGTCAGAGTTGATTCTGGGAGGGGGTTCAGGACCGGGAGACAGTGTGCCCCAATCTCAGGTGCACCAACACAGAGACCTGTAGGCAAACTGTCGATTTTGTTGACAGCTACGTAGGTTGCTGTGTTGGTGTCACTGCTGGGGAAGGGGCATACCATTGAAAACAATGGAACTTTCTGTTTTAATTGGGGGTGAAGTCCCCCAAACCACCAGATGAGGGGGGCTTTGCCCCCCACATTCCACGGACTTTAGATTACAAACTCAGAGGGTGTAGGGATTCGGGGATGGGTCAAAAAACCAAAGGGGAAGAATTTAACTTTTTTTTTAAAAAAAGGACGGTAAAGCTGCAACACCAGGAGACATGGAGAGAACTGAACCATGATCCCAGGTCTCCCATCCTGCCAAGTGCAGCTTTCTTAGCCACTCCATCATGGGAGCAGCTCTGCCAGGCACCCCAGCAGACGGCAACTTGATCCATTCAAGGAAGAGAGCAGAACGACAGGGGTAGCAGTAATTCCCTACTGCTGTTATTCTCCTATCGCTCTAAATCCCAGCGCACTCTACACTGTGCAATTATTCATGTGCAGTTCTTGTTTCGGCATTATGACCTGGTACCATTTTACCTGCTGTTCATAGCAAAATCACCTACAACCTTTATACTGCAGTTGCACTGCATGCATTTCATTGGTTTCGTTGGTTTCTCTTGGCTCCAACCAGCAGCTAAAATCATTCAAACTCCTTAGCCAGCATTCTTAGTTATTAGGAAGAAGAAGGCTGTTGTTTAACTAGGATCTGCAGCTTATCCAATAGGTAGGGAACCTACCGGGTCATAATGTCGTACGCTTAATAGCGTACGACATTATAGCTAACCCAAAATAGCGCTGTCCATGACATCGAATGGTGCAATACCACATAAAAAAAAGATTTATGCCGCTTGGCAATATTGTGCTGTATTGGCAGCTCAATTTTGCTATGTGGCCTAATGTCTTGCAATATTATGACCCTGTGCCAGTAGGGAAATGGGCAGATTGGGTGGGCTAAGCAGCCCTTATCGGCTATCAAAGTCTATGTTTCTATGTTTCAGCTATTATACAGTCTGTGTCAGTATCCTCACCGCAGTCATGGCTGTAATATAGCATCCTGCATTTCCTCCTCATGGCTGAGTGTTCACTATGATATTGACCTTTGATATGCATTCATATTTTCAGTAACTTGTCATTTAATTCAGTTTCTTTTCATATCAGTCATTCTTCAGCAGTCCTCATTCAGCCTAATCCAGACTATCAGTCATATCCTTTAGCAGTTATGAGTCAGTCATTCCATTACTGCATCATGGCACCTGGCACTATAATTGCATTCCTATTTGCCATTATCATTATTTCCAGAATCCTGCTCACCTGATCCCCTTGAAGTTCAGATTTTGATGGGGAGTCCCTTATCATGGGTGATATATCCTCTCAGGCCACTTGTATCCTGTGGCACCTCATAGCGGTTCCACCTAGTGGTGAAAAGGCCCAAGACTGTGGGGAAGCTTCAGCCATGCAGACTTACAGCCGGTGGCCCCTCATGGTGAATTAACTAAGACTTCAGCTGATGAAGGGTGGTGCCCTTGGCCCATAAGGGTTCCTTTAGCTATGCAGGCCATGTTGGCAGCACCTCCGAAAGCTATTCACTCTGCATCTGCCGAAGATCAGCCTAGTCTCATTCTGTCTCCCTTCCTTTAGATTCAAGTCAGGGTTAGGCCTCCTCACAGCCTTACAGCTGTGTGCTTCCCTTTGAGCAGTCACTGCTTTCCTTATTCCATGTTTTGGGGGTGGGCTGTTTTTGTGGGGACTTCAGTTTGCTGCAGAGATGAACTTGCAGCACCCCCACAGTACTGGGGACTAGAACAAAAATTACTATTAACAAGCGTTTGTCAATGCCAAATGTTTGCTTGCTGATACTAGCATTGGACATGCAGGAGTTAGACAGATTTAAAATAGGAATGGCAGTGAAGTATTGAACTCACTCCAACCCCACCTGCACCCTGCAGAGATGGATAGGCATTGGGGTGTGCCTTTGAGTCATCGCTAATAATGCTCACGGCATTTCATTTCACCTCACCCTATCCTGCAAACACCGACAAGTGTTGAGGTGTGCCTTGGGGTATTCAGCTTTACAGTCACCCCATTTCATAAGGACATATGCTGAAATGGGTGCAGTATAGGAGAATGGGGTGAACTCTGGGGCTGAAGAGTCCAAGGCACACGTCTGTGCCTGTCACTGGCTTCAGGGTGGGGTTGGGGTGGTATGGCATGAGCATTACAGCCGGCAATCCAAAGGCGCACCCCTGACATCTGTCAGTCTGTACAGGGTGGGATGTTATGGTTAGCAACCCTAACGCTCTGGGAGTCTGTTGGTGTTTGCACTACAAATTTTCAACATGGCCTTTCAGTGACCCCCCCACCTCATAAAAGCATTTGGGAACTCAGCTCATGAACAGTGGCACTGTGATTTTGTTAATCAGTCCCAAAATTGATTTCCCACAGAGACTGCACCATTCTGTGCCAGATGTGCAAAAACTCAGTTCAGGCAGAATGTGAAAAATGTTAGCTGTACCATTCATAGAGAGTTGTGAAGAGATGGCAACGTTGAAAATCTAGAGTGAAAATATTAAAAATGCTCAAACTTACTAGTGTACATGGAAACTGCACAATGGACACTCGTAACACAGTCATTTAGTGAAATTATTTCACCAAATTTACAGCATAGGCATTTTGTGACCTCTGCTCATGAACAGTGTCACTATGATTTTCTTACTCTGTCCCAAATATTTATTTCCCACAGCGACCACGCCATTGTGTGCCAGATGTGCGAAAACACATTTCAGGCAGGGTGTGAAAAATGACAGCCATACTGTTCATAAGAAGGTGTGCAAAACTGACAATGCTGAAAATCTTGAGTGAAAATATTACAAATTCTCGAAGTTATGAGTGTGCGTGGAAACTGCGCAACGCACACTCGTAACATAGTCATTGTATGGACTTTTGTCACCAGATTCGCAATTTAGGCATTTTGTGACATCTGCTCATGAACAGCATCACTATGATTTTCTTAATCTGTCCTGAACATTGATTTCCCACAGTGACCATGCCATTGTGAGCTGGAAGTGCAAAAACACATTTTGGCCAAGATGTGAAAAATGACAGCTGTACTGTTCATAAGGAGGTATGACAAAGTGCCACTGTTGAAAATCTGGAGTTATAAATATTACAAATTCGTGAAGTTACGAGTGTGCATGAAAACTTTGCAACGCACACTCATAACACGGTAATTTTTAAAAAATTTTCACCAAATTTGCAACATAGGCTTTTTGGGAGCCCACCTCATGAACAGTGACATTATAGTTTTGTTACTCGATCCCAAAAGGTAATTCTGCGCAGTGACCTTGAAATAACCTTTCAGGACTGAAAAACCAGATGACAGTCACTGAATTCATGTGATGGGGTCTTAAGAACCCCATGTTGAAAATTTGGTGCCAAAATTTGCAGAAATGGCTGAGATATCTATATAAGTTGATCCCCACCCCCATTTATGCCATTATACAGCTTACCGGCATTTCTTCAGATCATAGTCAGCTTTGAAGAGTGCAGATGTGTTCCCACTCCACTGAAGATCATCGTACCAGGCTCCGCAGGTAAGTATAAGGTGAGGGAGTGTGTGGGGAGGGGGGTGCGCAAAAGGTGGATGCGGGTCGGAGGAGGGGGCACCGCAGACAGCGAGGGACTGTTTTCTTGTTTACAGGTTTCTAAAAAATGAAAAACAATGTGAGAAGATTTTCTTTTTTCACAGGTAGTTTGGGCCACCTGGGTATTTGTTGGGAGGGGCTGTAGCCGATTGGGATTGGGCAACCAGTTGGCACATATAGTATTTGGGGGATGCATAAGCCAAGGAGGATTGAGCACCCCATCAGCACACAACAAATGGGGTAGGCATTATGTCAATGGGGATTGGGATCCCCCATTGGCAAATGAACTTGGGAGGGGGCTTGCTGACAGGGGGATTGGGACCCCCCATCAGCTTTCATGGGGACTGTGAGAAATGGACGGTGACAGCTGCTGCTATGTTTATTGAAATGGGATACCAGACAAGTCAAGCTGTGATTCCCTGCTGTAATCAGGGACCACCCCAGCAACAAAAACAGTTAAATGACAGGGCACTCTTTGATTGCAACAGCAAGTTTCTTTCAAGTTGGTGGCATGCTACAATACTGTGGTCATCAACAGCATGCTCCTCTATTGGTGCCATAGAGACAAGCCCCAAAATGGACTGCTGGCACTGGCCACAACACAACCGCACCGCCACAACTCGCTACTACAGCAAGCTGCTACAATATGTTTCTTGCACATGCGCGCAAGCAAACATAAAAAGGGAGGTATTTTAGTTCCACACTCTGGACTGCCTAAATCCCAAAAGTAGATTAACTGAGGAGTGAGACTGGAGGCTGTACTTGTGATAAGCCTGACAGAAAATTCTCTGCACAGTTTTGGAACAATAGCCATAATTCAGATTTATCATCTCCTAATGGACTGATTAAACATGAGTGTTCACATGTGCTTAGATATGTTGTTTATAGTCAGGATATAGTGCTGTGCAGAATTTTCAAATTCCGTTGTGAACAAATTCTGCAGAATTTTCAAAATTCTGCCCGAAATTCTGAAAGATTTCACCAGAAACGGAATGGTGGAATTCTGCAGCAGAAAATAATTGTGGAATGATTTTCCAAGGAAAAATGCTGTTCCACAGGACTTATTCCACAGATCTCAATATTTTCCATGGACAATGTTGCGCAATAATTTTCTGCAGGAAAATGTTGTTCCACAGAATATTATTCTGCAGATCATAGTAAGCAGAATTCTGCAGAAGAACTAGCAAACTTGCAGCACATATTCCGATGGTGGAATGTTGATTCTACACTAATTTCACTGGCAGAATTTTGCATTTACACAGAACTAGTGGGATAGTAAAAATGTGTGACAAGTAATATTTTAACTGTTTTGCCTTGCTTTCATACTTGTACCTTGAACTACCTCAAATTTGCTCAAGTGTTGCCTTTTAGACTCCTGTACACCACTTACAAAAATAACCCTGGCTTTATTAGGTCGACTCCTGCAAATGCCTAAGTGTTACCCTGTAGGACACATTATCCTTCACACTACATGTGGATAACATTGTCAGCCTTGCAAACTGCAAGTTAGGAGCACTGTTCAAGAATCTCCTGAACTTGAACTTGACCACTGAAATCAGACATCTTGTAGTGTCCTGTTCAATCCTACTTATTCTAGACTATGGTCTCCTAGTTTACACAGTGATAAGCAACTCTATACTCAACAGAGTAAGTTTGGTGTTCAACAAGGCCTGTCACATTGCTCTATGGGTGGATAAGCTTGCATATAACTGCTCCCTTTACACTCTAACCAACTGGCTTCCCCTATAGAACAGAATGACGTATGTGACCTGCCTGCTTGCAAAACAAAAAGCACTGTTAGGCCTTAACCCTTTGGATATTCACAAACTGTTCTGCCCAGTTAACAACCATTACACCACTAGGAGTATGGCTACGAACACTCTAGAAATTCCCTTCCGTAAAACAAGCCGGTGTAGGCATTCCTTTGCAGTACGGGCATTTCACTGGCTGAATGAACTACTTGAAACTCCTATACTGTAGGACCCCCAAAATTGCCCATTTCAAGAAGTCACTAAGAAAGGAACGTGTTTGCTAGTTCCAAATGTTCCTGCTACAACACTACTGTCACCTAATTTACTGTTCTCCTTAATTTGTAATGAAGATCACACTGTGTCATGACATTATACAGGGCTTTAACTCATTATTGTTGATTAGATTCCTTGGAGCCACAGTCATTTGTCTTTGATTGTACCTATATACTCATATTGTCTATGCTGACTATGTGCCACTGGAGCTGCATGACTTGTTTTGTCTATAGTTTAAGTCAGTGTTAATGCCTTTTATTATCCTTGATGTGGAACCTTTGTAAAAGAGCATGTGTGCTCAAAGGTGACTTCTAAATGAACAAATAAATAAATAAAATAAATAATATGGCCATGAGGGCTTTTTCCAAATTATTTAAAAACAACATTTTGATCCATGGGGCAATAGCCCAAGGTGGGGGGGGGGGGATCACTGTATTTTATTCTATCCAGTTGAACGTAGTTGTTCCCACCCAGCCCACCAGGCCGCTACTGCCTGGTTTGCACAGCAGTCTGCTTAGCCAGGCTCCTTCTGTTACAAGGTAAGGTGATCCCTTATTAATGTCAGAGTGACAGCACCCCGTCCCTCTGCATGTCCGCTGGTCCAGCTACTCCATATACTGTGGAAGACAGGCAGCAGAATGGCATGGAGAGTTCTATCATTTCACAGTGCAGGTGGCTGAAGAAAGACTTACTTTACTAAGCACAGTTCTCATATTTCAAAGAGAAACAAAATCCTTAGCAGCCCATTTCTCACTGCAGGAAAAAGAGAGAGTCGAATCAGACTCCAAGGCATTAAGGAATTCAAAGTGATAAAGGATGGTGCCCTCCAACTGGGCAAAGTGCCCAGACATTTACAGTGCAGTGTGAAACAAAGAAACACAGCTATTTCCAATGAATTTATAATCTAATGAATGGTTCTGAGTTTTGCTTATTTTTATAAATCTTTTTTTAGAAAACAGAGATAGAACTGAGGTACTACTGAAGTACAGTAAACCTATTATAACAAGCATTTGTCAATGCCGAATGTTGTCGTGCTGGCATTGGCTTTGGTAGTGCAGTGCGAGAAAACATTTTGGGCAGGATGTGAAAAATGACAGCTGTACAGTTTGTAAGGTGGTGTAAAAAAATGGCAGTGTTGAATATGTGGCATGTAATTATCACAAATTTGTGAAGTTACAAGGGTGCATGGGAAATGCACAATGCACACTTGTAACACAATCATTTTATGGATGCTCAGCACCAAATTTTCAACATAGGCATTTTAGAACCTCTGCTTGTGTACAGTGTCACTGTTATTTCCTCAAACTGTCCCAAAAAGTGATTTTGCACAGCAACCGTGCTATTCTGCGACAGATGTGCGAAAACACATTTTGGGCAAGATATGTGAAATGACAGCTGTACAGTTCATCAAGAGGTATGGAAAAATGCCAATGGTGAAAATCCAGAGTGAAAATATTACAAATTCATGACGTTATGAGCGTACGTGCAATCTGCCAACGCATGCTTGTAACACAGTCATTTTATGGAGTACCATCACCAAATTTTCAACATAGGTATTTTAGGATGTCTGCTCATGAACAGTGTCACTGTCATTTTCATAATCAGGCCCAAACACTGATTTCCCACAGTGACCACACTATTGAGCGCCGGAAGTGCAGAAACACATTTCAGCCAGGATGTGAAAAATGACAGTTGTACTATTCACAAGGAGGTGTACAAAAATGGCAATGTTGAAAATCTGGCATGAAAATATTGTGAACTCACGAAGTTATGAGCCTGTATAGCAGGTGCACAATGTACGCTCGTAAACAGCCATTTTTTTTTTAATTTTTTCCACCAAATCTGCAACATAGGCTTTTTGAGAGCCCACCTCATGAACAGTGGCACTGTCATCTCATTAATCAGTCCCAAAAGGTGATTCCGCACAGTGATTGCGAAATCACCTTTCAAGACCGAGTAATGATATGACAGTGATAGAATTCATGAGGAGGGGTCCCAAAAACTCCATGTTGAAAATTTGCTGTAAAAATTCCCCAAAATGCTGGAGATATGCATTAAAGTTAAAAACCCTTATTTATTCCAATATACAGCTTACCAGCATTTCCACTGTTCACAGTCAGCTTTGAAGAGTGCAGACGTGTTCCCAGTCCACCGAAGATTGTCACGCCAGACTCCAGAGGTAAGTATGGGGTGAGGGGGTGTGTGGGGAGGCAGGGTGCACTGTTGGTGGGTGCGGACTGTGGGAAGGCAGGGGCAGAGAGATAGCCGAGGGACCATTTCCTTCTTTACAGGTAAAAAAAAAACCTAAAAGACATTGGGGATCGTTTTCATTTTTAATAGGTGCTTTGGCACACTGCGGTGGGCTCCCAGCATGCCACCTGAGTGTGTGTGTGTGTGTGTGGGTGGGTGCTTTAGCCAAAGGGGATTGGGCACCCCCATCGGCAAACAAGAAAAAGGGGGGAGCCGCAGGAGCCGAGGGGGATTGGGCACCCCCTCATAAAGCAAAAAATGGGGGGGAACACATTATGCCGATGGTGAGTGGGCTCCCCCATTATCAAAATTCAAGGGGAAGGAGGGATACATGCCAACAGGAATTGGGCCCCCGTTGGCAAAGAGAAACTGCTAGTGGGAGGCGCATGATGCCAAGGGGGATTGGGCACCCCCTCGGCAATCAAAAAATGAGGGGGTTCCATGATGCAGACGGGGATTGGGCACCCCCATCGGCACACAATAAACTGTGGTGTTGACAGGCAACAGCAGCAGTCACTGCCGCCATATTGCCTGCACGTAGGGGGAGGCGTGTTGTGGTCACACTGCATGAGAGCTTCGCTCTCATTGCAGTGGACCTTTTCTCTCATGTCTTTGCCTCATTAGCTAGGCAGCGTGTCGGCCCCTGCTGCTGTCTGATTGGGGAAAGGACGCACCTCTACTGGTGTGTGCCTGCATTCACCAACAGTGACCAAGGCCTAAATTCAGACTATCAAGATGTTGGCTGCATAAGTGCACCAACATAAAAATCGAACAACATTACCTCTATGTGAGAAAAATATTTTTTTTAATTTATTGGAGAATTTATTAATGCAAAAAACATCTGCACACAGGAATACTGTGTAAAGTTTTCTTTCTGTATAAGTGGAATATTTTGAATTCACTACAGAATCATTTCATTGCAAAATTTAGGTGCGTAGATTAGATTATGTAAAGTTTTATGCCTAGCAGGGATACCCTAACATGTTTAGATTTCCTGAAGGGAAAGTCTGATAACAGGGTCATAATAAATAGTCTAACAGTTAAAATGTTAGCAAGATATTGCATAAAGGTTTATAGCCGTGTTATATAAAAGTGAGCTAAAGCATGGTTATGGAGATACTTATCATTAAAACATAGGCTGCACAGCTTTTTTTTGGGGGGGGGCTGGTAGCACTATGATGTAAGTAGTTTAATAAAAAGGAAAGTGTTATCAAAATGGAAAACTTAAAGCTTCAGTGGTATCTTGGCAGGTTTGGAACACAGCGGGCCGAAGAAATTACAACAGTCACAAATTGTCCCCAGAATTTTCTGTGAAGTGAGAAGAATAAATCTTTGAAAATGTATTTCCAGTGTGTGGTGTTCATCTATTTTTTTAAGTGCTGGCAGTAAATGCTTCCCATAAGCAGGCAGATTATGAGGAACTGAGGAAAGTGGATTTATGAGACAGGATACACCTGATAAGACCAATATAGGCTGGTCTAAGAAGTGAAGCCACTTAAGTCTGGGTAGGCACCCACTAAAAGCTTGAGAAAACATGATGGGGGGGGGTCTGCCCCCACTTGCTAGCCAGTTATTTGGTAGGCCCCAGAGAAGCCCTGCCCACATCCCTGAGAATTATCATAATGCCCACACCCACAAGTAGTGTTGGTTATTGCATATTACGTATTACTGAATAGACTGGGCTTGACTGAAGATACTATAGATGGTAGAGAAGGAGAGCATATCTTGGTACTGAGCAAGCCCAGAGTAGGCAGTACTACAAGCCCCCTTGAGTCAGTCCCCTGCCCTATATCCACATCTTGTCTAGTGCACCATGACAGATAAACAAACAGAGAAGGGAATGAGGAGAGACATAGGGTGCGGGGATCTATGGAGTCACCCGAGATTGGTTTGTCAAACATACGGGCAGTACCAGTGCAGTGGGGAAGCAGTGATTGTGGGGCTGCAAGAAAACAAAACATTGCATGTGAACCCTGTATTAATCAGAACCCCCCTCCCCAGGTCCAGACTCAGGCCACTTAGTGGTTTGGGGTATCTTATGAGGAACAAAAGAAATGAGCCTCAAAATCTGGCACTGAATGCCCCAGAGTTCTGCCAGAGACAGGCATTAGACCCCCACAGACACAGACACAAATGCATATCTAAGGTGCATGCCATCTTCCCCAACAGCACCTAGCTGAAGATCTGTAAGTTCAGCTACGTAAAAGTTTATGTGGAGGTAGGATACAGCTGTTAGTCACTGGTCCTTGCTCCCAAAGGTACTGCATAGCTGTATCAGCAGTATTGAATCCCAGATCATCAGAGAGGCTGACATCACAGTGTCTGAAAACTGGGGTGACATCAGTAAGAGTCCCTGACTCGAACTATTAATCCAGGTGGGGGAAGTCAAGAGCAGTAACAAAACACTGCGTTGGAGAAAAAAAAAATACTTACTGTCCCAGCCATTTTGAATCAGCCCAAGGGTAAAGGAGGTAACAAGCTGGGCATGTGTTTCTGCAGTGAATCAGGAATGGATGTGCCACCCTCAGGGTGAGGAGTGCTCATCACGGCTGTGAAAAGGATGTAGAGCCAGTAGATAAGGGGTCAGAACTTAGGGAAGTGACAGCTTGTGAATTCTTGGGTAATCCTGAGGATCCATAAGGGAGGACTACATAGGGGTTTGGGTGAATGGAAACCCCATGGACATCATCTGAAGAGGCTGGACAGTGCTGCTCCTTGCTGTGGTTCTGCAAGTGGGACTCCTGAGAAGGCATGCCTTTGGTCTGTCCATTACTTTGGCGACTGCGTGCATGGTTTTAGTTGGGCAGGGTCCAGTGATCTCCCTTGGAGTGTTACTTTGGGGCCATGCTATTAGGGATTGTGCTGGGTGTTCTGGTCTGGGAAAGAGGAGGGGGAGCTGGGTCCATGGGTGGACAAGAGATGGAAGTGAGGATCACCCAATCTGTAAGGGGTCACACTAGACCCAGAGATGGTTTGGATAAAGCCTCAAAAGCAGTAGGAGCTTCAAACATATAAGGCACCCTATCTGTGATGATTCTGAGCTGGGACAGGTAGCAGAGGTAGTGTTGTAAGCCCACAGCAGCCAGCTGTTTTTATGGTTTAGTGTACTCCCACCACCTTGCAGAAAGCTCAGCTGAGAAGTCCTGATAGAAGTGGATAGTATGGCCCTGCCAAGACAAGGGATATCATTCTCTTGCAAGTCTGAGGATGTTTTTTCTTGATAGAAAAGCCCTGAAATCAGGCTAGGATCAGAAATGGATGCTCCCTTGGCTTTGGTTTAGGAGCCAGGGAGCAGTGTACCCACTCTATCTCAGACAGTTGCTGGCAGGCAGAAGGTCTTGTAGAACTGTCCAAAGAAAGTCAGTGCTGTTGTCTCCCTAAGCACCATGTGAGAAGCTGGCAAAGCACACATTGAAACTAAGCCTGTTTTCTAAGCCATCCACTTTTTCCAGAAGTTAGGAAATTATCCTCTCTTTTTCTCCTATGCAAGTGTGAAGACTGTCTATGCAGCCTATAACAGTGGTGACCTGGGACTCAGTGGCATCCAGTCAGAGTCCTATCACAGTTACATCCTGGGAGGTTTGGACCTTGGTGACCTTGAGAGTGGTGGTGTCCTGCAGGATCTGGGCCTGCATCACAAAGATGTGAGAGGTCAGTGGGAGAGTCATCATGCTGTGGAAGAGAAAGTCAGCTGCTCGAGGGACAGAATTGAGATCCAGTTGGCCTCAAAAATGAAAAGTCTGCTGACAGGGCTCCAAGATAGATTTTTCCAGCAAGGCAGGTATTGCTAGGTATCTAGGGAGGCAAAGAAACAGAATCTTGCAGTTTCAACTCTATTAGTACAGAGGAGTAAGAACAATGTCACTGGATGTCACAGGGGATGCCAGAGCTACAAAATTAAGCTGCCATCTTGATGCCAGGAAGATCATGCCCTTTGGAAAATAGGGTTTTAATGCACAGGCAGTCTGTCATCAATGCAAAAATGAATTCATTTTTTAGCACTGAAGTGTCTGGGCAACATGAGAGATAGTGCTCATTACATGTAGGACACAGGGAATGAAGGGTGGTACATATTTATTTATTTAATTTATTTATTTGTCAGTTTAGAATTAATACCTTTGAGCAGAGGACTTGTTTACAAAGGTTCCAAGTGAGACAGATACAATACATGACATAACATTACAATGGTTGCACTGCAAATACTGTAGAAATTGATTCAAGTAATGGGAAAACACGATTACATTACATGAGAAAACATTACAATGGGTACACAGCAAAAAACAGTAGACATTGTTTAGCTGGCTGTTTCTAGCAGAAGAGAACTGGTTGCAGAGCAAGAAACAGAAGTCCAGAACTACAGATTTTTTTTTACTAATTAGTCACTTCTGTCTTAGCAGGAGTAGTACCTGTTTGGATTAAGCAAACAGATACTTTATTAGAAGAAGGGGGTCTCATTTAAGTAAAACAAAAAAGTGTTTTTTTCTGAGGAAGGGGCAGTATCACCTTAATTTACTGAGAGCAGAGAGTGAAGCTAATTGGGGGTGTAGCTTAGCAGCTTAGGTGTACAAAAGCAGCTGTCTCCAATTACAGCTTCCGGCTATTTCTAGCAGAAGAGAACTGGTTGCAGAGCAAGAAGAAGAAGTCCAGAACTACAGATTTTTTTACTAGTTTTATAGCCACTGAATTTATCTGACAACAGGAACTTTCTGTTTGGCAGTAGGAAGGGAAGGATTGCTGAGACACATTAGTTTCAGAAACCTTGAAGGAACCTAAAAAAAAAAACTCTTTATCCCCCGGCTGCTGGAGGTCTGAATCCAAACACGGAGGAAGGAGACTACTGAAGACTACAGGAAGTTCCTGTCCCAGAACAGGGAGGGTGAGAGCTGGGCAATATAGGCAGGAAAGCAAGTGTAAAAATACATAAAGGGAGGAGATACTAGCATACAAAGCAACAGGAGAGGGATACAAAATAAGTCAAGATGGGAGCGGTGCAGTGCAATGGCTGTGGAGCAGCAGTGTTCCAGGAGACATTCTGGAGGCTGCGATGCTGCCCTGTTTGCAGGTACCTCTCTGGTCTGAGGGAGGAGGTTGCCCGTCTCCAGGCTGACCAGGCTAGGATTCGTGAAACCTCTTCCCTGACCCAGGGACCACCAGGGCCACCACCCTTACCTCAGAGGTTGCCAAGAAAGAGTAGCGGTTGGACCAAGGTGGGCTCAGGGAGGGAGAGGGTGGTGGAACAGAGGTGCATCCCTCCAGTTGTAGCTCTCTACAATTCATATGTTGTTCTGGCAAATAGTGGTTCCTCTATGGAGGCACCTGCAGTGGAGACCAAGGAGGATGCTGGGAACCTCCACAAAGGAGACCCGCAGGAGGGTGGCATGAGGCCCCACAGGGGAAGGAAACAACTCCTGGTGGGGGACTCAATCATTAGGGGGTAGACGTGGGGGAGGAAGGGGATAGGGAGGTAAGGTGCCTGCCTGGTGCCATGGCTTGGAGGGACAGCAAGTGAATCCTCAGGATTGCGGGGAGCAGCTGCACATGGGAGGGAGCTGGATGTCACTGTCCACCTAGGGACAAATGACCTGGCTGTAAATGGGATCAGAGAGGTGCAAGAGGAGTTTGTGGAGTTGGGGAGGGGCCTTAGACAAGTAGCATGTATGGTAACCTTCTCGGAGGTGCTGTCTGTCTATGGCAAGGATGATGCTAGGGTATTCTGCAGCATGGGATTCAATGAATGGTTGAAATACTGGTGTGGAGTTCAGGGTTTTGGCTTCAATGGGGACTGGGGAGCCACCTGGAGGGATGTAGACCTATACTGGCATGATGATCTGCATCTGTCCAGGGGGATCCAGGATCCTAGGTGACAGGTTTAAATGCTTCATTGGCAAGCATTTAATCTAGCCAAGGGGGGAGGCACTGAAAAGGAGCAGGGAAATCCCAGCCTCCCCCACAAAGCGCAGTAGTTAGAGAGGTAAACACCAAGGCAGAGAAGTCAGTAGGGAGCAGGACTGGGATAAATGCAGAAAAAGGTGTTAAGGACAGGGATGGGGCTAAAAGGGGTAAGGCCATGAAAATAAATGGAAGGTGATGAGTACCAATGCCCGTAGTCTGTGCAACAAGCTCCCTGAACTAGTGGCCTTAATGAAAGAGGATGCCTGGATATTGTGGCAGTCACTGAAACATGGTACACAGAGAACCATGGTGGGAAGTCAACATACCAGGATACACAGTCTAGGAGGAGGGACAGGGTGGGTAAAGAGGAGGAGTAGCTCTCTATATAAGGGAAGGGATTAAAGCAACAGAACTAAAGAGTAAACAGGAAGTTGATGACTCACTATGGGTCACCCTGGAGACAGGAAATGGCACCACAATCTGCATGGAGGTTGTGTACAGACCCCTATCTCAGGTGGAGGAAATGGACAAGGAAATGATAGAAGGCATCCTTAAAATGGCAGGAAAAAGGGGAGATATTGATGATGGGGGACCTGTATATGCCAGATGTTAACTGGAGTACCTTTGCTGCAGGCACATCCAAGAGCAGGGTCATTCTTGATGCCCTACAGGGGGCATGCCTCAGACACCTAGTGTTGGAACCCACTCTGGAGGAGCAATCTTAGACCTGGCACTCTCAAATGGGGAAGGAGAAAGGATCTCAGATTTAGACGTGGGTAGCCATCTGTGAACAAGTGACCACCAAACAGTGTGGTTCACAATAAACACAGCCATAGAGTCAAGCCATACAAAAACAAAAGTATTGGACTTTAGGAAGGCTGACTTTGGGAAATGAGAGAGTGCCTTAGAAAAGCACGAGGAAATGGGCAAGAAGGAGGGTGGAGGAACAATGGGGGATAATCAAAACAGCCATCGCAGTGGCAACAAGCCTTTGTGTGAAGCAAATCAGTAAAACAAAGCAAAGGAAAAAAACACTATGGTTCTCAAAAGAGGTGGCAGGGATGGTTAAGGAGAAAAGGATAGCATTCAGGAAATACAAGAAAACACAGAAGGAGCAGGACAGAGAACTTTATCAGTTAAAGCAGAAGGATGCAGGGAAGAAAGTCAGAATAGCAAAGGCACAAACTGAGGAAAAGATAACCAACTCTGTTAAGAAGGGGGATAAAACTTTTTATAGGTACATTAATGAGTGAAGAAAGACCAAGGGAGGGATACAGAGACTTAATAAAGGGGAAGGAATGTGGGCAGAGGGTGACAGTACAAAAGCAGGGATACTGAACGAATATTTCTGCTCAGTATTCACAACAGATGAGGAGGGGGAGGTGCCTAAACCAAACAAGGGAGGAACTCTGAATAGTGGGGTTGATACCAGTCCATTCACAGAAGAAAGGGTTTTTAAAGAACTCTTGAAACTGATGGTAGACAAAGCAATGGGGCCTGATGGGATTCACCCAAGAATACTAAAAGAATTAAGGGTAGAACTAGTAACACCACTGACTACTCTCTTTAACAAATCATGGGAGGATGGAGTGGTACCTGAGGACTGGAGGAGGGCAAATGTGATTTCACTTCACAAAAGTGGGAGCAGGGCAGAGGCAGGAAACTACAGACCAGTTAGTTTGACTTTAGTGGCAGGGAAAATGATGGAATCTCTTCTGAAGGAAATAATTTTTGAGTACCTAGAGGCCAGTGGGGCACAGGACCCAAGGCAGCATGGTTTCACAGCAGGAAGGTCATGTCAGATGAACCTAATAGATTTCTTTGACTGGGTGACCAAAGTAGTAGACCAGGGAGGGGCTGTGGATGTGGCCTACCTAGACTGATTTTAGCAAGGCATTTGACACAGTCTCACACAAAAGATTAATATACAGGTTAGCCAGCCTTGGGGTGGGTCCCATGGTGGTAGCCTGGATAAAAAAACTGGCTGGACAACAGGACGCAAAAGGTAATAGTAAATAGAGTCCACAGTGAAGAAAGGAGGGTAACTAGTGGGGTACCTCAGGGTTCGGTACTGAGACTGGTCCTCTTTAATATCTTTATAAGTGACATTGGAGAGCAACTGGAAGGACAGGTATGTCTCTTTGCAGATGACACAAAGATCTGCAGCAGGGTTGATACACAAGGTGGGGTGGAAAGAATGAAAAGGGACTTGGCAAGATTGGAGGAATGGTCAAATATGTGGCAGCTCAGATTAAATGCAAAGAAGTGCAAGGTAATGCATTTGGGAAACAAAAACCCAGGGGAAGAGTACACAATGGGGAGTGAGTTAATAACAACAACAAAAATTGAAAGAGACCTAGGAGTAATTATATCAAATGACCTAAAGGTGGGCAAGCAATGTGAGAAGGCAGTAAGGAGGGCTGTGGGGATACTGGGATGCATAGGAAGAGGCATTAACAGTAAAAAACAGGAAGTTGTTATCCCTCTCAACAGACAGATAGTGAGACCCCATCTGGAGTAGTGCGTGCAATTCTGGAGACCCCATCTTCGCAAAGACATAGACAGAGTGAAGGCTGTTCAGAGGAGGGCAAACAAAATGGTGCAAGGCCTGCACCAGAAGACATGCGAGGAGAGACTAAGCAACAATATGTATACCCTTGAGGAAGGAGGGAGGGGGACATGATAGAAACTTCAAGTATCTCAAAGGAATTAACAAGGCACAAGAGGGTAGTATCTTTCAGAAGAAGAGATGTGCAAGAACAATGGGGCACAATTTGAAGATAGAGGGGGGACGGCTCAGAGGTAATGTTAGAAAGTATTTTTTCACAGAGAGAGTTGTGGATGTATGGAACAGCCTTCCTGAGGAGATTGTGGAATCAGGAAAAGTGAGAGAATTCAAGAATGCATGGGACAGGCATAAGGGATTTCTAGTGGGGGCAGGAGGAAGTAAGCTGTTGATTAACTAGAATGTACAGCTTATCCATCAGGTAGGGAAATGGGCAGACTGGGTGGGCCAAGCGGTCCTTATCTGCTGTCAAATTCTATGTTTCTATGTTTCTATTTAGTCATCAAATGGGAAAACATGATTACTGTAAGGAGGTGCCAACAGCAACAACACTATTTGAGTGTGGTACAGTGCTTTGATGAAAACAGAGTACAGCCAGGTTCGGAAGATCCCAGGTTAGTGTGTAGTATGGTGAAAAGCAGCCAGAGTTGGCTTTGTCGGGGGTAAAGTAGAGAAGAGTGGGTAGAGGGTGAGGGGAGAGAGACAGGGAAGGGAGTGGAGGAGGTGAAAGAGGGTGAGGCGGGGGAGGGAGGTAGCATAAGGGGGGAGAGGAGGGGGATGAGGTGGAGGCATGTGGGAAGGAGACGGAAAGGATTAAATTTGGGCTAGCTACGATTAAGTCAAGCATCCACAGACACTTTCACAGGCTAGGTGTGAATGGAGCCCAGATTTGAACTGGCTGAGCTTACTACACTCGTTTAGGGCAGTTGGTAGGTCATTGATCCACTTGGGTCCTCAGAAGGAAAGAGATCTCTGAGCTAGCATTGTGCACTTAAAAGGCACCAGAAGCCCCCCCCCCTCGTAACACTTCTAGTGTTGATGGTACAGTAGGTTGTGTAGTTTTTACTAGACTAGAGATTGAGTTAGATTGAGTAAGGTGTAAGCCCTAACATTGATTTTTCTACCAGCAGGCAAATCTGGTGTTGTGCCGGGAGGGGAGCCAATCAGTCTCATTGTAAAGAGCACATGTATGGGTGAGATGCACTGCCCCCAGGACCAAATGACAAGCCTTATTGAGGAGGTCTTTGACCCTTTTTAGAGTGGAGTCAGAGTCATCCCCATAGATCACGGGGCCTTAATCAATGGTAGATAAAACTGAGCAGTACATGACAAATTTCAAGGCATCAGGAGCGATGGAGTGTCAGTGGTGATAGAGAACATCCAGTTTTATATCTGTGGATTTAACAACATAGTCAATATGTGTAGAGAGGTTAAGGGTGTCATCCATGTGTACACCTAGATATTTAAAAGTGCAGACTTGTTACAGTGTATCTCCTTTATGGCTCTGTATTAGCAGTGGGACAAAGTTCTTATTCTGCGATACAGTGAAAAGCATGCCCTTGGTCTTTTTGTAATTGAGCATTCGTTTATTCTGTGTGAACAATGATTCAAGCCTATGGAAGTTGGCTTGCAATTTAGAAGTGATTCTGGACTGGTTCCAGCCAGATACTGAGATGACGGCATCATCGGCATGGAGCACAATGTGTGCCGGGCAGACAGAGGGTAGGGAATTAATGAAGAGGCTGAATAGGAGTGGTCCTAGAATTGAATCTATGAGTCATTAAAGCTAACATTTAATAATGATAAAGACAAGCTAGGGAAACTCAAACCAACTACCTCTCCTGGACCCAACAATTTGCACCCCAGACTATTAAAATAACTTACTCCAGTTTTATGTGAACCATTAAGTACTATCTCCCAGTCCTCAGTTGATGAGAGAGAGATACCCGAAGATTGGATGATAGCTAATATAGTACCAATCCACAAAAAAGGCCCAAAATCAGATTGTTCAAACTATCATCTAGTCAATCACTGGAAACAGGGGAGGTACCCAAAGACTGGAGGATAACAGATGTAGTCCCCTTATACAGAAGTGGTAACAAAGAGGAAGTGGGAAACTACAGACCAGTCAACCTCATCTCCGTAGTGGGGAAGATCATGGAAGCACTACTGAAGGAGAGATTGGTGGAACATCTGGTTGTCAATGGACAGCAGGATCCAAGGCAGCATGGTTTCACCAGGGGGAGGTCATGTCAGACCAACTTTGTTGAATTTTTTGACTGGGTGGCTAGGGAGGTGGATCAGGGGAGGGCAGTGAACATGGCCTATCTGGACTTCAGCAAGGCCTTTGACACTGTGCCACATAGAAGACTATTACAAAAACTAGGGAATATGGGTGTTGGCAGGACAGTAGTGTGGTGGGTAGGTAACTGGCTGGGCGGCAGGACACAGATGGTGGTGGTAAATGGTTGTCACTCCACAGAGGGAAGAGTGACCAGTGGGGTACCACAGGGATCAGTGCTGGGACCGGTTCTATTCGACATCTTCATCAGTGACATTGCGCAGGACCTAGAAGGCAGAATTTCACTTTTCGCTGATGACACAAAGCTCTGTAACAGAGTAGACACACCAGAGGGTATAGACAGAATGAGAAGGGACTTGCAGAAATTTGAAGAATGGTCAGGGGTTTGGCAGTTGAAATTCATTGCAAAGAAGTGCAAGATAATGCATAAGGGGGACAAAAACTCTGGCACAATATATCAGTTGGGGGTGAGGATATAGCATGCACCAAGCAGGAAAGGGATCTTGAGGTTATCATCTCTGATGACCTCAAGGTAGGGAAACAGTGTGACAAGGCAGCAGGCAAAGCAAATAGGATGCTGGAATGCATAGGCAGGGGCATCACCAGCAGGAAAAGGGAGGTCATGATTCCACTATACAAGACACTAGTGAGGTCTCACCTGGAGAACTTACCTACATAAGGACATAGACAGGGTAAAGAAGGTTCAGAGGAGGGCAACAAAGATGGTACATGGATTGCATCACAAGTCCTATGAGGACAGGTTGAAAGAATTGAATATGTACTCACTGGAGGAGAGAAGGGAGAGAGGGGGCATGATAGAGACATACAAGTATCTTACAGGGAGGAACAGGGTGCAAGAATACACTATTTTTAAGTGAAAAAGATGTTCCAGGACTAGAGGGCATGGGATGAAGTTGGAGGGAGTACGATTCAGAGGAAATGTGAGAAAGAATTTCTTCACAGAATGGGTGGTGGACAAGTGGAACACCCTGCCTGAGAAAGTAGTGGGGGCTGAAACAATCATGGGATTTAAGAATGCATGAGATAGATTTAAAGGAATTCTGGAGGTCAGGGGTAAGGGGCAACAGACTTCTAGGAAAACATAAACTGAAGTTACAACTCAAATGGGCAGAATAGGTGGGCCATAGGCCCTTATCTGCCGACACTGTCTATGTATCTATGTATCTATGTATCATCCCATTAGCCTGATCAGTATTCTGAGTAAAGTTCTGGAGTCTATTATAAAGGATTACCTTGAAATACATATTCAAGAGAGGGGGCTCAAGGATATCTCCCAGCATGGGTTCACAAAGGGAAGATCTTGCCTAATCAACTTACTCACCTTCTTTGAGCCATTAAGTGCTGCTGTGGACAGAGGCCTCCAGGTGGATATACTATATATAGACTTCAAAAAAGCTTTCGACACAGTGTCTCACCAGGAACTGATCCATAGTTTAAGGGAAATTAGGATAGATTTATCCATCATTAGATGGATCATGACCTGGTTGGTTGAAAGAAAGCAAATAGTTTGTATTAAAGGTCATATGTCTGGGTGGTCCTCTGTCTCCAGTGGAGTCCCACAAGGATCAGACTTGGGTCCTGTGCTGTTTACCATCTTGGTCTCATCCTTATCCTATAACTCTGGTACATGGTTGACAAAATTTGCCCACGACATGAAGTTGGGGGCTGTCGTCAAAAATGAACAGGATGCAAAATCATTCTGAAAAAAACAGATTTACTAGCAGCCACTGCAAGGAGGAAGAAACTGATGTTTAATTTAGCTATGTGCAAGGTTATGCACCTAGGGAAGAGGAATCCAAAATGTAGTTACAATATAGGTGAAGTCAGGGTAGTTGAAACAGAAGCCAAGACAGATTTGGGAATATGGATAAATAAAGATTTGGAATTTACATAACACTGTACTTTAACAACTAAAAAAAACTTATGGCATCTTGGTTTCCATAAAAAGAACAATTAAAAGTAGAGATAGAGAAATAATAGACCCCTTCATGTGTCCTTGATTTGCCCATGTATTGAGTATGCTGGAAGTTTCTGGAAACCTAGGTTGAAGGCTGATGCAAGAAGAATGGAGGGAGTGCAGAGGCATGCAACTAAGATGATAAAGGGAATCAAGGACCTATCCTATGAGTCGAGATTATGTGAGCTTAACGTGTATTCACTGCAATATCGGGGTTACAGGGGTGATATGTGCCTGGTGTACAAAGCTACTAGGGAGCCAAATCTCTGGAAATGTACAGACTTGGTGGAAAGATCCAAGCTAATCACCTAACTGGGGTCATAATTATCAACTTAAGGGTGAGAATTATAGTAAAAGTAAAAAAGATGCCTAATTCTCCCAATGTGCGGTGGCACAATGGAATGTATTGGAAGAATTGGTGGTCTCCTGTGAAACTATGAACCAGTTTAAATTAGCACTAGATAAAAATAGTGAGGGGAACTGCTTTCAGTTTAAAATATAAATAGAGCAGGTTATTAATTTTCCTATGATTCCTATAATCCTTGAGGGACTCTGAGGCTCACCTCCCTAGGTTAAGAGAGTTTACCACTGATCTTCTCACATTTTGCCCTGTGAGAGAGGTAGCTGTCATACCAGGCTGTAGTGTCAATGTAAAGGCCTGTAGATAGTAGACAGTTTAGGAGGAATTGATGGTTTATGGTGTAAAATGCCTTAGTGAGGTCTATAAAGATAGACCCCACTGCCAGACCATTATCTAAGGCATCATAGAGCTGAGAGGTGTAATCAACCAAGGTGGTAAGGGTGGAGTGATTTTTCTGGAATACATGTTGCAGTGTGCAGAGTAGGTTGTGCTTTTCCAGGTACTCTGTAAGTTGATCGGAAACCACTCATTCCAGGGCTTTGGATGGGGGGGCGCTTAGAAGAGAGATGGGCCTATAGTTAGTCAGGTTAGTTCTATCACCAGTTTTAAAGACAGAGGTGACAAGTGCAGCCTTCCATTTGTTAGGGAATTCACCCATTCTTATTGAGGCATTAAAAACACTTGTGAATGGATCGGCAATCTCATTTAATGTGAAAGCTATCATTTTCATGTCCACTAGGTAACACCCCATCCTCCCCATCCTAGTCTAAGCCTAAGACCCGCTTAACATAATGTATGGTCTCAGTCCTAGTCATTTGCCTGAAATAGAATGTTGGTATACTGCTATTAGGTGGAGAGGGTGGATTGATATTGGGGAGCTGGCCAGGTGACGAGGAGGTGAGGTAGTCACCAGGTAGCACAGCACTAAGGTCAGTGAAAGGCAGGTTGAATGCATTTGCAATATTACTGGGCTCCTGGAGTGTCCCAGATGCTGCTGTAATCAGGTCAGGTGTCTGGAGTCCCTTCCCGTAAGTGATTTCATGGAGTTGCAGAAAGCCCTTCCATGGCTCCTGCTCCTGCTTAGGAGATCATCATAGTAAGAGGTTTTGGCTACGTGAATGAGCTTCATGCATATATTTCTGGCTGCCTAGTAAGAAATGAGGTCAGCCTGTGACTTGATTGCCTTGGCTTTGTGCCACAGGTTGTCACTATGGCACATGAGCTCAATGAGGGAGCCTGAGAGCCATGGATTAGTAGACCCTTTTACTTTTTTGGTCCTGTACTGGGTGAAGATGTTGCAGGCCTTTGTAAAGGTCATAAGGAAGTAATCAAGTGTTTGGTTCTCATCCTTAGCTCTATCAAGCAGTGACCAGTCAGTCAGACTCAGATATTGTTAGAAGGTTTCCAATTGTCCAGTTCTCAGAGAATGATTTCTAGTGACCTGGGGTGTGCACTTAGTGAATGTATGTGTCCGGGTGCACAATACTGGCGAATGGTCACTGAGTAAGACAGATATCTCAGAGATATGTTCCAGGCAGGTGGAAAGAAGCCAGTCAATAAGTGTACTTGTGCCTGTCTGGTAGTTATGTCTGGTGACTTGTGTTACCATCTGTGTGAGGTAAAGGCCTGATATGTGGTCTTTGACTACTAATGCATCTTGAGATTGCCATTTATTGTAGAGGTCTCCAACAATAACTTATTCCCAATTTTGCCTAGTCTACTCTTGGTTGCTTATGAACTGCTCAATGCCAGTGGTGTACTTACCAGGGAGTATATATACTGCTGAAAACAATAATACTTTGTTTTGTTGGCCTATGGTGAGTAGAGATGCAGCGAATTTAAATTGCCCTGCAAAGTGCCCGCAAAGTGGGTACTTCACGTTGTCACTCCATTATGCAGAGTGACCACTGCAAAAGGCTCACTTCACATTGTAATTATTACTTCACGCTGTCATTCCACCTTAACGTGATGTAAGGTGAAGTGGCAATAATGTTGGAGATCTTCACACACACAAACAGAATTAATGTGCATCTCCAAACTGCTACTGTCTTGTGTCCAGAAAACTCCCCAGTGCTCATGGTGATGAAGTGAAATGAGA
Source organism: Neoceratodus forsteri (assembly GCA_016271365.2). Lineage (NCBI taxonomy): Eukaryota > Metazoa > Chordata > Ceratodontiformes > Ceratodontidae > Neoceratodus > Neoceratodus forsteri. Next base: position 1,022,896,414 of record CM028135.1, on the reverse strand, counting down.
GCACAAGAAATGCAAAGTCTCCCAGAATTAATGGCTCACTCAGACATCATGCATGCAGTAGTCACACACAGTCACCAGATTTAATGTGCATCCCAAAAATGCTGCTGTCTTGTGTCCAAAAAATTCACCAGTGCTGACTAAGTGAAATGAGCGGGTAACAAAAAAATGCAGTCTCCCAGAACTAATGGTGCACTCAGTCATGTGCGCAGAGGTCACATACAGTCACCAGAACTAATCTGCATCCCCAAAATGCTACTGTCTTGTGTACAGAAAATTTCTCAGTGTTGACGAAATGAAATGAGAGGGTAACAAAAAATGTAAAGTCTCCCAGAATTAATGGTGCACTCTATCATGCACGCAGTGGTCACACACTGTCACCATAATTAATGTGCATCCCTAAAATGCTTCTGTTTTGTGTCCAGAGCATTCCTCAGTGCTGATGAAGTGAAATGAGTGGGTAACAAAAACTGCAGTCTCCCAGGATCAATGGTATACTGCAAACGCACAGACAGATTAAGATTGCGCTACACACTCAAGAGATGCAGGCACAAAGGCACAACAACACCTAACCAGTGCTCACAAGTCACAAATCCAAATCTGGAAAAGAATACCTTTTGCCAGTTGGGAGGGGGGGGAGTGTACAAGCAGTAACAGTTCACTACCAGTAAAGATACCACAAAGCAGTATAAAATATTCATGCAGGTGCAATGGATAGCAAGTTCACACTGCTGCAATTACTCTGTGGCACAATAAAAGGGTAATGATTTAGCTGGATGCATTGCACACACACACACTCACACACACTACAAGTAACGCATAGCAAATTGAAAACCTTTAGTAAGATAACCGAATGTTTTAAACAAAATGAAATTATACACTGCTGCATCACAACCATCAGCAAAAAAAAATGTCAAGAATTACTGAAAATATTAGTGTGTGTACATTAACACAGTTATACAAGAAAAATATAACCAAAACAGAAAGACTGACTTTTTCTCCCACTTAATCTACCTACACCACAGATTCACCCCTCCCCCCAAAGCACACTTCACAGTACACTGACTGACTGTTCTAAATAAACATTCAAAATTCACATACAAACAGTAAACACTTGATGATTTGAGCACAGGAGGGTTTCCTATAATTGACACTGTAAATTGTGAGCAAAAAAAAAAGAACTCAAAAATACTTTTTTAACAGCTTTTAGAGGATTTGAATCGCAGAGCTCTAAGATGAAACTGTCACCATCTTCCACTACACACACACTACACAGAACTGAGGCTGTGCAGAACAATCTAGAGCTCATGTGACCTGCAATCCCATAAAGCATTGGAAAATCCACCTTTTGGAGCTCGAAAACAAGGTGAAGTATATTGATTTCAAGGTACTTCACCTTAAAACTGGTGGAGAAGTGGTTTGGGGAAGGTGGAATAATGCAAAGTCATTGTTTCCAATGGACTTCGCATTCCCCATTATAACGCGAAGTACTCCACTTCAAGTTGTGGAGTACTTAGCGGATTCCGCGTTACTCCGTGACTCACTTCATGAAGAGAATTTCAGCCACTTTGCCCGCCACTAATGGTGAGCTTTAAGTTTAGAATTCGTGCCACCTTGGTGTGCTGACTTGGTGTGACACATATCTCAGGTAACAGTATACAGCTGGGAGATACGGTAGGTACTAGAAATTGACAAATATACTTTGGACTACAAAGCTATTTTTGATCTAGTAAACAGAAGGCAATATAAGAAGTTAGTCAAGACAACCCAAAGCAAGCAGATGTAAAAGAAAGATAAGGATTTTATTTAAGTAACAGACTTCCATCACAAGCAACCTCAAAAATATGAAAAAAAAACCTGATTAAAGAGGAGAGAAGCCAATTCTAGTCAAGGCCAAAACACAAACACAAAAGACTAGAATAAACAGCCCACTCACCGTACAGTACATATGAATCTTCAATATTCTTTTTTTGTTGTAGTAACATAAAACCCAACACTAGGTATTGCTCCAACATTTTAGAAGAATCAATCCCCTTCCTCATGGAAGCTGGTATTTGTCTGAAAAAACATGTTTATATACATATATAAAGTTTAAATATGTTGCAAATATTATATAATTTCAGATTTCAAATGGCAATAACAATTTAAGATGCTTATAGTGACCACCTAGAAAGTTTTTTGTTCTGTACTCTCTATGTGTTAAAATATGGCTCGTAGACTTGTCATCAAGAAAAAACCCTCAAATGTTCTGTAAGAAATAAAACATCCTCCCTTAAACATGAAGTTACATTTTTAAAAGTTTCTACTAGGAAAAATTCCATAGTCTACTGATACTATCCCAAGCTTTTTCCACTTACTCTAGCAGTGCTTTCATAGTAAACTCTACAACCAAATCTCCCATATGCAGCTATTTTGTAACAGTGAGAAGCAGAAACATCTAAATGTCAAGTATAAAAGTTGTAATGCCACTTCAGCATTAACAGTTGTTTAAATAACATAATTACTGGTGACCCTATTTATCAACCAGCTTACAGTATCTACAAAATACTTTAATACTGCAAAAACAGTTATTATGGCATTTTGCAAAACTTTGTTTACCCAACTCTGCCAATCTTTCCTAGCACCACAGCTGATAGGCTCCTGGCATCCATGTGGGTGGTCTATACATTTAAAAAAACATGGCGGATCCATTTCTGAGAATCACAGTAATCAGCGGCATGCCTGCCCACCCAGGCTAATCGTTTGCCTGGGACCATGTTGAGAAATAAGTCATATTTTTGTTTCACTGTCTATCCAGTTGATCCTGACATTACAACAAAATAAATGTATCTCGTTGATCCTGCTGTAGTTGAGCTTCGGTCTGGGCTTTCGTCTGACTGAAGGCAATCTCCAGGTATGACTGCCTCATGGTCAATGGTCCTATTTTTGTAAAAGAAAGAAGAAAAAGAAAAAACAATGTCCTTATTGGACATGTGTGTACGATGTGTGTGCATGCATGCATGCAGGTGCGTGCGTAGTGTGATTAACTTTACCTAATGTGAGGCATTCACTCCCTGCACCAGTAATTATAAAAAGTAAAAGATACGCAAGTGTGTGTGTTTATGGATTTGTTTTACAAACCCTCAGTGTGTGATGACTTCATAAACCTCTCGAGCTTCACTCTTGAGATTTATGGGTCATCACACACCTCAGGTGTGTAAAAAAAACCATAACACACATTTGCCTATCCATTATTCTCTTTATAGTTACTGGTTCATATTTTTTCCCATAGAGAAACCTGGTTATAATTTGTTGTTATAACCAGTTGGTTATTATGGCAAACACATGTTGTGTTTTCCTCACTCTGTGCATGCACCGGCCAGCCGTCTCCCTGCTGTCACACTGAACACTGCACTACCACTTGCTTTCAGCGGTAAGTTAATTTTTTTTAAATAAACAAAATGGACTGTCACCCTTGATCCCTACAGCTATTTAAAAAGTGTCTAGGCAAAGGAACCTGACAAAAAAAAACAAGCATTTGTCAATGCTGAATGTTGTCTAGCTGCCATTGGCAGTGCAGGAGTTAGAGAGATGCAGCATAGGAGTGGCAGTCAAGTATTGGACTGATGCCAACCCATCCCCAACCTACAGAGAGTGAGAGGCATTAGGGTGTCCCTGTGGGTGTTTGGTAGTGCAGTGCAGGAAAACATGCTCGGCAGGATGTGAAAAATGACAGCTGCACAGTTCATAAGGAGGAGTAATTAAATGGCAGTGCTGAAAATGTGGCATACAAATATACGAAAGTTGTGGAGTTGCAAGGGTGCGTGGCAAATATGCAAGGCACGCTTGCAGCACTGGCAGTTTGTGGGCGTTCGGCACCAAATTTTCAACATAGGCATTTTAGCACCTCTGCTCATGTACAGTGTCACTGTCATTTCCTCAAAGTGTCCCAAGAAGTGATTTCGGCATTAATAATTTTCACGCTTATTCTGCATCGGAAGTGCGGAAACACATTTTGGGCAGGATGTGAAGTGACAGCTATACTGTTCATCAAGAGGTGTGTAAAAATGGCAATGGTGGAAATCCAGAGTGAAAATATCACAAATGCATGATGGTATGAGCATGCGTGCAATCTGCCAACACATGCTCGTAACACAGTCATTTTATGGAGTATCAGCTCCAAATTTTCAACATAGGCATTCTAGGAGCTCTGCTCATGAACTGAGCCACCGTCATTTTCATAATCTGGCTCAAACACTGATTTCCCACAGCGACTGCTCAATTGTGCGCCGTAAGTGTGGAAACACATTTTGGGCAGGATGTGGGAAATGACAGCTGTACTGTTCACAAGGAGGTGCAGAAAAATGCCAATGCTGAAAATACCGTGTTAAAATATTGCGAATACGCAAAGTTACGAGCCTGTGTAGCAACAGCGCAATGCACGCGTAAAACAGGCATTTCTTGGATTTTTCCCACCAAATTTGGAACAAAGGCTTTTTGAGAGGCCACCTCATGAACACTGGTGCTGTCATTTCATTAATGGGTCCCAAAAGGTGATTTCATGCAGTGAATGCGAAATCACCTTCTGAGGCCGATTTACACCATGACAGTGACAGAATTCATGAGGAGGGGCCCCAAAAAACCCATGTTGAAAATTTGGTGCCAAAATTCCCAGAAATGCCTGAGATATGCAACAAAGTTGAAAAAACCCTATTCATTGCATTATACAGCTTACCGGCATTTCCTCAGTTCACAGTCGGCTTTGAAGAGTGCAGACGTATTCCCAGTCCACTGAAGATCATCGCACCGGAGTCCAGAGGTAAGTATGGGGTGAGGGGGGGTGAGGGGAGGCAGGGTATGCAGTGGGTGGAGTGCGGGTGGAGGGGACGGGGGGATCTAGACTACGAGGGACGGTTTTCGTTTTCTAGGTAAAAAAAAAACAAGAAAATGTTGAACAGTTTTGCAATTGCGGGGCATTTGGCACACTGGGATGGGCTCCCAGCATGCCACCTAAGTGGGTTTGGGGTCAGTAGCCGACGGGGATTGGGCACCTCGGTCAGCACACAACATGGGGAGGGGTAATGCTGCCAGGGATTGGGCACCCGCCGGCAAACAAAGTGGGGGGAGCGCATGCTGAGAGGATTGGGCACCCCCTCAGCATTCAGCAGTTGGGGATGATGCCGACAGGGGTAGGCTCCCCGTCGGTTAAAGCAGAGTGGGTGGGTGAGCCAAGGGGATTAGGCACCCCCTCGGCTTTCCATTTGCGGGGGATGCCAATGGGAGTGGGCTCCCCATCGGCAAACAAACATGGGAGGGTTGCCGACAGAAGTGAGCACCCCAATGTTGACAGAAATCAGTGACAAAAGCGGGACCATGGCCATACTGGCGGCGAGCACGTCAAGCAAAGGACCGCTGCATATGACGATTGCAGTGGACCTTTGCTTTGATGTGTTCACCCCATTATGTATGCATGGTGTGGCGGTGGCATGCAGGCTGATTGGGGAATGAGGGACGCACCTACTGATGCATGCCCTGCATTCTCCCAACAGCAGCCGTGCCCCCAAGACCCGCACTGTCGCAAGATGTTTCTTGTGCATGCCCGCAAGCCAACATAAAAAGTCTTACCAGCCATGGACCACACTTAGGCCAGATGGGACCACGGCTCAATAAGAATGTGGTTTTATTTCACATAATTTCTCTGGCAAAAAAAATCATTCCCAGCAATTATATAAAATAAAGGCTGGGTAGGTGTGTAAAACTCAAATTTTACACACACCCTCAGTATGGGATACCATAATAAACCCCTCTAGCTTCACTCTCAGGGGTTTATGTGTTATCCCGCACCTCGAATGTTTGTAAAATTCTCTTTACTACCACTTATCCAGCCATTATTCTATATTTATAACATGTAACTAAATAAGATCGGGGATAATAATACATACAGGTTGAACAATTTTAAATATTTCAAGTTTCAGGATGTCTTAATGCCTAAATAAAGAAAAAAGTATGGAAGTAGTTCCTGAGTAAAAAAAGTTACCAAACAAAACTCTGAGTAGTGCTAAAGCTTTGCCAAAATGAATCACTTTACCTTGGCTTTTAGGTGAAATTGTAAAGGCTCTCACCCATCTCCTGAGACAGGTAGTAGGCGTTGTAGCAGCTTCTAAGGCCCGTTTAAATAGTGTGGCAGCCAGGAAACAGGCATCCACATGCCAATGGCTACAGTCATGTCACAGGAAAATATAGCACAACAGGAATGCACATACGAGCACAAAAGTGCCTGTGCAAGTGGGGGTGCCCATTCTGCAAAGTGGCACTTAGTGTAAACTAAGGAAATAATACCAGGGGCCAGATATTCAAAAATGCATAAAAAATGTGTGCCACACCTTTCACTTGCCACGGTGCCAAAAGAGTTTATAGTCAGTGGAATAGCACAACTGCACTATTCAACTGAATATTGGACCATGTCAAGCCAGCACTAAGCCACTTAGCACTGCCCTGCTAGGGATCCCAAAATGTGCCACTAGAATGGATAGCACATGAGTGTTATTTCCAGTGTTCAAAGCGACCCATGCAATTGAGATCATTGAGTATGCAAGGCACTAAGGGGTCATTTGCATGCCCATTATGGGCTCATTTGCATGGGTAATGAGGCAGATTAAGGTAGTGATGTTCCCCCATTTGCCTGATACAGCCAAGTATACAGATTCCGGGTGCTAGTTATAACCCCCGCCAATTGCCAGATCATTCTATAATTAAATATTATCCCTGGTGTTAGTGGTGCCCTCCCCCTTCTGACCCCAGCCCTTGCCTCAATACATGTCTCCCTAGTGCCAGTGGTAGACCCCTTTCCTCCGATCTCATCCCCAGCTTATAAGGGTACTCAGTGTATGTTACCCTCTTCCATATGTTCATTATTTTCACTGGCACTCAATGGGAATAGTAGTAAAGTAGTAAAAATGTATTTATACAGAAATGCTGCCATTAGGGTTCAAAGAATCCCTATTTACAAGGCAATCCTGTGTTGTACAAAATTTGAATGATTACAAAAGTTACAAAATACATTTCATTCTATTACACATACCATTCATACAAATTATACCACAAATACAACATCATAATCAAACAACTTGTGTAATATTATTTATAACTACCTATTACACAAATATCTAAAAAGCAGTTCATGTTTTACTGCGGTTCTATATTCTAAAAAAGACAAATCTGGGTCTCTGAGAAAAGGGGAAGTCAATTTCAACTAGTTGAAACTTTATATTGAAAGGTCATATTACTAAAACTAATTTTTATTTTTGGAACCAAGAAATCTCTAGCACCTAGTTTCCACAAATTTAATCCATGGTCTGGTTTCATTAGTTTTCTTGTCAAAAGATATTGTGAATCCTTTTTAAATAATCCTTTTATCTGATTTAACCAATTTCCCTCTGCTCACTGATGTAATGTATTCCAACCTAATTCAGTGTGCATCACACAATGATGAGTGCCAATATCGCATTTTAATACAACTGTAGCTATTTTATTATAAAGAACATCCAAATTTTGTAACTGTTTTCTTGAAGTATGTCTGTAAATATGACTCCCATAATCAATCACTGGTAGTATTAATTGATTTGCTATGTCTAGTCGCATTTCTTTTGTTAAGCAGTTTGAGATATGTCTCATTACCCCTAATTTTGAATTTGTTTTTTTCAATTAATTCTATAACATGTTGATCAAAATTTAAGTTTTGATCAACTTGAATACCCAAGTATTTATAAACTTGTGTTTGCTCCAAGATTTTTCCTTCCCGAGTCTTAATTATTATATTTGGACTTATTTTATTTTTCTTCTCAGTACCAAACTTCATTGTTTGTGTCTTTTTACTGTTTATCAAGAGTCCAAGCGATGAAAAGAACTTCTGTATTACTAGAAAATCACCAGGTAGTTTTTGTACTGTTTCATCTGAATTTCTCCCTGATGCAATCAGAACTGTATCATCCATGTAGAGTCTAACTTGTGAGCTTTTTATCAACCTTGGTAGATCATACAAATAAACTAAGAACAAGAGGGGTCCCAGGATTGAACCCTTGGGTACCCCCTTGTCACATAACCCAAACCAGACTTGTGACCATTAACTATTACAAATTGGGATCTCTTATCTAAGTATGATGCAAACCATCCACAGGATTCTTCCTCCACTCCCATGTATTTCAATGTTTTAATCAAAGTACAATGATTCACTAAATCGAATGCCTTTGATTGGTCCACGTATACCGCATCCACTGACCTCCCCTCCCCCAAGGGAGTAGCAACTAAATCTAGGAAGTCCATGAGTGTGGTAGCCATGGACCTATCCTGTCTGAAACCTGACTGAAATGGAGTTATTTTCTGATATTTTTCCAAATATTTCATTAACTGTCCATGAACAATTTTCTCCCAAGATTTTTGAAACTGCTGACAATAATGCTATAGGACGGTAATTTGATGTGGCCATTGAGTCCCGTCCCCCCGTATCAATTGGAATTATTCTTGTCTGCTTCCATACTGATGGATACAATCCCTCTCTTAGACTCCAATTAAAAATATCCCTCAGGATAGGTGATATTTCTTGACAAAGAACCTCTGTGCGCAAACACTGAGGCAAGGGTTACCCCAAAGGGCATTTGGCTGGGAAGCCAAGTTTCAAGAAAATACAAAATCACACATGCCCACGCAATGCAAAGCATCATGGGCTGCATATGCAAATCACCACAGAATGTTATGCTGGTTCAACTTCTGCTTAAAGTTGAACCAGCATAACATTTTGTGGTGATTTTGGATATTTCTTGTACAGCTTCCTTTAGGACTCTATTTTCTATCTTATCAGGACCACAAGCCTTATTTCTCTTTAAATTATTTATTATTTTATATACTTCCAATGTTGTCACTATATTAAACCAAAACATTGGTACTAGATTTTTCCTTACAATTATCAAATTCTTTATTTTGATCCATAATTGAACACTTTTCATTTTAGTTTCTATTCCCAGATCCAAGTCAGGAAGTTCAATAAAATATTGATTTAATAATTCCACAGCTCTTTCCACTTCAAAAACAAATCCGTTATGACTGAGTTTTATTTCTATTTGATTTTTAACAGGATTTGTAAGATTTTTTATCAAAGATCAGTATTTCTTGGGATCTGTTGATTCACTGATCCTTTGTTTATAATAAGTGGCCTTTGATTTCCTAATTTCCTGAACCACCCTGTTTCTTATTTTTTTAAAGCTATCCCATGCGTCAGGTTTCAAAGTTTTGTTTGCTTTTTTCCAAAGTTGATTCTTTGCCCTAATTAACTTCTTTATACAGTAGTTGAAGTCACCCAGGGCAAATGATTTTGTTTTTGATTAACTTTTTTCCAAGGTGCAAATTGGTCACATGCCTCAATAAACATGAATGTAAATTCCTGTACAGCTAAATTCATGTCAGGGATTAGGAAAATTCTATGCCATGGTCATCCCTGTAAATACTTTCGTAAGAACTGCTTATTAAATTTTATATAACTTCTTTTATACTGTATCGAATATTACATTTTTGGAGCTTGTTTAATTCCCAAATTTATAACACATCTAATTACATTATGATCCCCCACATTTGGTTCCCCAGTTCCTTTATTTACTACAGTCAATTCTGGGGAAACAAAACACAAATCCAATATACTACCTTTACTTGTTAATTTTCCTTTCCTTGTAGGTACTGTATATCAATTATCTGTAGCAGGTTTAAACATTCCATAGAGTTTTCCAAGACCCGACCCCTTGGACATCCCCAAGCAGCATTAAAATCACCCATCAATATCACATTTGTTTTGTCTATACATTCTATAATGGTATGTGAGAATTTCTCAAAAGACGTGGTATTAATCTTAGGTGGAGAATAAACAACTCCCACAATCAAATTAATTGTATGAAATTTTAACAACAGGCATTCAATTCCTTCTATTTTCCCTGTATATATTACCTCAGAAAGGCCCAAGTTATATCTAGTATAAATGGGACTAGATCACTAAGCAGGTTAACCTTCTCTATTCATTTTTTCCAGAAAACCTTTGGACAAAGGTCAATACTGTATAAAGCTCCTCAGTTGTTTAACATTCTTCCACTGAATATAGTCAATAGCTCGACTGATTCATTGTTTAAAAAGAAATCATGACAATGGTTTCATAAATCTGATAAATATAACTGTTTCTAGGTTTGGATTCCACTAATTGGACCTTAAATATGATGTTTGTAGATATTCTATATTAAACTGTTTTGTATTGCTTGTATAGTTATTGTATTGTTCTCTGTTGTTTGTACACTTGTCACACATGAAAAAGGACAGTCATGCTCATTGTGCCTATAAGTATAAAACCATAAAATGAAAATGGAATGAAAATGTGTCTTCCTGGTGCCAGTGGTATCCCCTCCTCCCTCCTCCCTCTGATCCCAGCCCCAGCCTCAATATCTTTATCCCTGGTGCTAGTGATGCTCTCCCCCCTGGTTGCCAACACTGAGGGTCATACAACTCCTCCCTGGGGCCCAATTTGAGGACATATTACTCCTGGTGCAGGGCAATTGATGCCAAACCCCATGGCGCAAATCATACCTTACGCTAGGCATAATTCAAGTTGCTATTCCAGAAGGCGCCTTGCACCATGCCATGTGGTTGTGCCAAAGGTGGGCTACACCAGCCACTACACCTGCAACACACAGTGACATGGTGCAAGGCAGGGTTACAGCAGCAACTGCCATAACCCACTTACACCATTCCAGAAAAGGCAATGATGTAATGGGGTTAGACTAGCTAGAAGGTGGTCTAAGGGGCATCCGACCTGGCATATTTATGAATGCTCCCCCCATAGCACTGCAGAAATGCCTCATCTGTGCCCCACATGCCCCCCCCGCATTGACCTACCCCCACCCCAAAATTCAGGGACCCCTGGATCCATTTTTTTGTCGTGCACCCCCAAATGCCAATGACAACAGGCCAGCCCCACCAATGCCCCCAGGTACGTGTGGTTGCATTCTGGGGTGGAGAGGCTCAGGAGGGGCCGTAGATTGCATGTCACAACTTGTGGCACCCAGGTCCAGTGCACCATTCCCTTGGCGCTAGCCTGTGGCTGTCGCAAGTCATGGGTGTAGGTGGCAGGGATCATACCTATCTTGTAATAGGGTGAAGGGTCCCCGGCTAGTGCCACATGGCGCAACTCTAATATGCCCACAAGTTGCGCCATGTGTCTTGTAATTGGTCTGTTGGTGTCCAGTGGTTCCCCCTCTACAGAATGGGTACCACTCCACTCATTGCATCATCAGATGTGGTGCCATGGGTGCATATGGTACCAACACAGCCCTCCTCACACCTTCTCAGGAAAATGCCAAATGTACAGCCAGGGAGTGTGCTTCTTATATTTAAGACAGGGCCTGCTCCCTCACCCTTTCTGAACTGGAGCTGGTGAGCAGCACATTTCACATTGAGAGCTGCTGTCATTCAGTGAGTGCGTACTCTATACAGTATGCGCTAATTGAGAGCTCAGTCAGTGGTTAACCATGGTGGTGAGAGGAGGGCTGCACTGGTCACTGTCTCAGATTCAGGATGGTGGGAGCAGGGTAGTGGGACACTACCTGTCAGGGTGGGGGCGGTGGTCCACTAGACCACCAGGGACAGTTATCTCATAATATATGGGGGTGACCATAGCGGAGAGGTAGGGGAGTCCACAAGGCCACCAGGGAAGGGTATACATAAAGTAATGGGGAGATCAGGGATGGGGGTCCACTAGACCACCAGGGACAAATTTATGGCTATTTCATTGGAGAAATCTGGGATCAGGGGTGGGTTCTATATGCATGTACACAGCATATGATTGACAGTAACACCTGACAGCATACACATCCTGACAGGTTCTGACACATGCCCATTTATGCACACCTCTCACCACCAAATCCCCCATTGCCACCTCCGATGCCTCTAGTGTGCACCTACTGCCCCCTGTATGAGCCCATCCCACTGGCACAAGCCACTTAGACCACTTTCTAGCTGGTCTAAGTGGTGCCCCTTGCTGTGTATATGGTGGGGATTGCAAACTTCCAAATAAAGAGATGTTGCAGCCCTGCCATGGCAAAAGTCCCCTTACGACCAGGTGCACCACCATGTTGAGCACAGGAGTGGTGCATGGACACTTTGGTGCAAGAGGTCCCAGATAGGTCTTAGCCACCAACAGAAAATCAGGAACAGCATTAAGTGTGATACAAGGAAACATAGAAACATAGAATTTGACGGCAGATAAGGACCGCTTGGCCCACCCAGTCTGCCCATTTCCCCTACCTACTGGATAAGCTGCAGATCCTAGTTAACCAGCAGCCTACTTCTTCCTACCCCCACCCCCCAGAACTGCCTTATGACTATCCCATGCATGCTTGAATTCCACCACTGATTTTGACTCCACAACCTCCTCCGGAAGGCCATTCCACCACTTGAGTCACTCTGGGGGCTTTGAAAATCAAGCCAATTATGTTTAAAGATATCCGAGACATGTTTTTTACGGAGGCTAAGGTATATAAAAGAACATCCAGTGGTTAGTTTAATTAAAAAAGTAAATACACAAATAAAATAAATTAAACCAATGCAGAAGAAAAGAAGAACAGAAAAATCTTTTATAGCATGTTTTTATAGAAGAACTGTTCTGGACGAAAACAAGCTGTATCAAAGTGAATCATGGAAGAAATGAAATCAGTTTTATCTAAAAATGCAACATTATTTTGGTCATTAGCAGCTAAAGGTACAGTAAATATGGAAAAAATATTAATGCCCAAATTCGTATTGAGTATTTACAGAAGTGGTCCTTATTTGTATCAAAGTCTATGTTTCTATGTTACTTTGGACACTCTGAATAAAATAGATATTCTACTTGATCTCAAAACTATGAGTCTATACTTAAGAACCTGGGTTATGGTCAGGATGTCACTTAATGGAGACCTTTCAAATAAAACCACCAACTGAGGAGTCTTGTAAGGCTGTCTATCAGCACCAACATTTTTTAAATATTTATATAAGCAGTCTACTGGAAGCAATGAACAACCCCAACTTTCATAATCCAAAGTTTCAAAAGCAATAAATAATTGTAATGGCATTTACAGATGATGTCATTCTCATATCCACTTCCATGTTGGGATAAAAAAAAGGTAGATTTTTTCTTAAACTCTGTGAAGAAAAGAAAATGGAGATTAATATCAACAAACAAAAATCATAGTATTCTCTAATAAAATGTGTGTTGTCCCAGTGTTGACGAAAGGCGATTGCAAAAACATTGGCACCTACAGGTCATAGTGATACTTCCAGTACTCAATAAAATACTTTAGAAAATGGTAGCCTCTCAATTGACAGAGTATCTGCATACCTTGTTCATTGAATTTTGTTGACTCGGTAGGCCCACTGAGCCTAGAAGTCCCTTTCTCAGGGGCAACTGGTGGACAGGGGGATACAGATGCTAAACAATTGAAATTGAACCAGATTAAGAAGTTGCAGGGGCAGACTGACCAGACAGGCTACCGGGCACAGACCGAGGGCCCTGTGCTACCTAGATACATAGACAGTGTTGGCAGATAAGGGCCTATGGCCCACCCAGTCTGCCAATTTGAGCTTGTAAGTTCAGTTTATGTTTTCCTAGAAGTCCCAGCAGCCCGAGATGCCAGCATTATGTTTTTTTCTCTTTGTTTCGGTCAGAGGCTTGGAGTACAGAAGCAGCCAGGGAGGACCAAAAAGGCTTGAAGTGGAGGGGTGCCAAACTGAAAAGGAGAGGACTGTCACCTGACCCATGCACACACATCTCTGTTGTCACGTGGGACTTCAGAGGTGAAGACAGCATCAGTGCATACTGCTGCGGATGGTCGGGAGTTGGAACGGTCAGGCTAAGCTAAGGAGGGCTCTTCTCTTGTGTGCAATGGCGACCACCCAGCCCTTCCTTTTAAATGTTTAGTTTTCTAGAGGTGAGGAAGATGGTTGGGACTTGGGAAGAACAAGCTGTGAAGGGTACCATACAACTGCGATACCACTGTTGCTGCCAGTCACGCCTGCCCAAGCCAGGGTCCAGGAAGATTTATTAGAATGGTCATGGAGGGACTCTGGAGCCAGGAGGAATCAATCAGGGGTCAAGGCCAGGCCATATCATCAGTCATCACATCAGGTAAACATTTGGCAGACAAACAACTTTTTTTTCTGAATATTTTGCCACATCTGCCATTGCGCCCATGATACTTATGTGGGACTGGCACTAAGACAGACAGAGTCTGTGAGGCTGCTGACAAGGAGACATGGAGATTACTTGTGGGGCTCGGGCCCCGGCTAAGACTTACGAGAGAGAGAGAGAGAGAGAGAGAGAGCAGCTTATAAGAGGGGGACTGATAACTTTGTGGGCCAGGTGGGGTCATAGTGTCTGTGAGGCAGGGAGATTACTAGTGGGGCAGATTACTAGTGGTAGTGGAGAGGGAGCATAAAGGAGGAGTGAATAACTGGCTGGGTTCACGCTATCAGGTGCAATGGTGCTATATAATCCCAAATGCTGTTCTGTTCCACAGTCCCTGAACTACCAGTATTTAACACATTGCTTTATTTGGGCTGTAGTGTGTATGAGAGGTGCTATGTAAATCCAAACTGTATTCATTTCACAGCCCTGGATTAACAATATCTAATTTGTTGCTTTGTAAAACACTTTGGAATATAGAGTGTATGAAAGATGCTGCAGTATAAAACCAAACTCTGTTCTATCCTGTTCTGTTTTGTTCTGTTCTACTGTATTGTATTATATGTGACCTCATTTAGAAAACACAGTAGATATGACAATTAGATGTTTTTAATGCAGTATTAGCTTCTGCTTAGCAATTAAATCACAAATTGTAGTGAGAAAAAAATAATGTAACAATAGGTCACATTATTTCTTTCTCACTAGAATTTAAAAAACACAGTACAAATTCTTGCTTTCTCATCACTTTGCTCTTTAAAGTACAGACTTCTTCACATAAGTGTATTCGACACAGGAGTGAACAGTGTTTGATGTCCCAGAGTGCTACATTGCCAGCCCAAACACCACACTGCAGCTGCTGTGTACATACACAACTGTGTACTAAATATGTATGAGTAGGGGGGCTGTTGTGGACACACTGTGGAGTAGTGGGGGATGATACTGGCTGTCTGTGGGGTTTTCAGCTGACAGAGGGAGGCTGATTAATTGAGGTAGTGGAGGTGACACTGACAGTGGAGGGGTGCTGACTAGTGACTGGCAGACTGGGAGAGCTGATTACTACCTATGGGGAGTGGCTAGTGGACTGACTACTGGATATGTAGCTAACGGATGAGGCTGTGTGGGCACAGATTATTGGGATAGGAATGATGATGGGGCCGGGGGAGGGTGGTTTGGGCAACATACTAGACTGTGGGGACTCTGGGGAGGGGGCAAGGGTATGAGTTATTGAGCATGGGGAGGGGAGTATCAGGATAGCAAATTCTGTTCTGAAATTACCTCCAAAATGCACCATAATGCACCAAGTTTTAAAACTTTTCAGAGGACCTAGGCAGCCCTGAGACCACCAACCTACATTTTAGTATATTCACACCAGCATCAGCACCCACATCTATTTCATGAGGGGCCCAAAACAACATTGTTGTCTGGGGGCCCAAATATGTCTCAGTCTGCCTCTGAGCAGTTGGTGGTATTTTTTACCTATAACCTCCTGTCTCCTGCACAACATGATTTCAAGAAAGACCACAGCACCGCCACTGCCATCCTATCACTCACCACCAACATGACCTCACCAAAGCCTTTAATTTGGTTGACCACTCCTTATTCTCTGGAAAGCTTAGCACACTGTGTCCTTCCTCCACTGCCCTATCATGATTCAAAAGCTACCTGAGTAATGTGTCTCAGTGTGTTAAATTTGGCCACTCTTTGCCTGACCCAACTGCTACTTCAATCAAGGTCACTAAATGATCCATATTGGGCCCCCACCTCTCTGTATCAACTTAATCCATGTCAGTCTCTCACACAGCACACCCATCCTATACACTGACAACCTAGTCCTTTTTATGTTGGCGTGCATGCGCAGCCAACATCTTGCAGCAGTGGGGATTTGGAGGCATGGTCGCTGTTGGGCGAATGCAGGGCATGCACCAGTAGGTTCATCCCTCATTCCCCAATCAGCCTGCATGCTGATGCCACACCATGCATACTAAGCTGGCAAGCACATCTAAGGAAAGGTCCACTGCAATCTGAGCACAGCTCGTCACATGTAGCGGACCCTTCCTATGTGGTCACCAGCTAGTAGCATGGCGGCACAGTGGCCGCTACACTGCCGACAGCGCCAACTTCGGGGTGCCCAATCCCCCAGTCAGCTTGCCCTGCCCCGTGAAATATATATCGATGGGGGAGCCCACTCCCCATCAGAAGAATGTACCCCTCCACCTTGTTGTTTGCCGAAGGGGGTGTCCAATCCCCATTGGCATCCACCCTCCTTCCCGTTGTACTGTGCCGACGGGGGAGCCCATTCCCCATCTGCATCATATCCCTCCCTTCTTCTGTGCTGATGGGTGTGACCAATCCCCCATCAGCTACTGTGCCCCCCCAAGCAAAAGAAACAACCTGTAAAAAAGAAAACCATCCATGTTTTTTTTCTTCCTCTGTCGGTACCTGTAAACTGAAAACAGTCCCTAGTAGTTTCCCTACCCACCACCCGCACCCACCCACTGTGCACCCTACCTCCCCATGTCCCCCCACCCCATTCTTACCTCCGGAGTCTGGTGCGATGATCTTCGCTGGACCAAGAACACGTCTGCACTCTTCAAAGCCAACCGTGAACTGAGGAAATGCTGGTAAGCTGTACAATATAATGGACTAAATAGGGTTTTTTCAACTTTGATCCATATCTTGGGCATTTTTTGGAATTTCTGCACCAAATTTTCAACATGGGGTTTTTGTGACCCCTCCTCATGAATTCTTTCACAGTTTTGATGTTAATCAGTCCCAAAAAGTGATTTTGCAGTCACTGCATGAAATCACCTTTTGGGACTGATTAATTCAAGGACAGTGGTAGTGTTCATGAGGTGGGCTCTCAAAAAGCCTATGTTGCAAATTTGGTGGAAAAAATCCCAAAAATGGCTGTTTTACGAGCGTGCGTTGCACAGTTGCTACACAAGCTCATAACTTCAGAAATTCACAATATTGTCATGCCAAATTTTCAACATTGTCATTTTTCCACACCTCCTTGTGAACAGTACAGCTGTCATTTTTCACATCCTGGCTGAAATGTGTTTCCACACTTCTGGCGCACAATACCGTGGTCACTGTGGGAAATCAGTGTTCAGGCCAGATTGCAAAAATGACAGTGACACTGTTCATGAGCAGAGGTCCTACAATGCCTACGTTGAAAATTTGGTGATGATACTCCATAAAATGATTGTGTTATGAGCCTACATTGCGCAATTTGCACACACGCTCGTAACGTTGTGCATTTGTAATATTTTCACTCTGGATTTTCACCATTGGCATTTTTCCACACCTCTTGATGAACAGTAAAGCTGTCATTTTACATATCCTGCCTGAAATGTGTTTTCACACGTCTGGTGAAGAATAGCACGGTCGCTGTGCAAAATCACTTTTTGAGACAGCTTGAGGACACGACAGTGACACTATACATGAGTAGAGCTGCTAAAATGCCTATGTTGAAAATTTGGTGCCAAAACTCCATAAAATGCCTGTGTTACAAGTGTGCATTGTGCATTTTCCATGCACCCTTGTAACTTCGCATATTTGCAATACTTACATGCCACATTTTTACCACTGCCATTTTTTACACCTCCTCATGAACAGTACAGCTGTCATTTTTCACATCCTGCCAAACATGTGTTTCAACAATGCACTACCAAAGGCAATGCCAGTGCGACAACATTCAGCATTGACAAATGCCTTGTTATGAGCTGTCTTCTCATCTACAGTCCTGTTCAAGGATGGCTCCAATCAAACAGTCCTCATGAATACTATAAAGACCCAGGCCGTGCTGATCAGCTCAGCTCCAAGAGTAAAAAAGTGCCTCTCAGCTTTGTTGGTTTCTTGTGAGAATAGATCCTGTCTCATCACTGTTTCCTTCTTCAGCTACCTGTGAGTCAAACTCAACAAGTTACTGGACTTCTCAATTCATGAAGTGGCTGCTTTTAAGGCAGGGAATAATGGGTTGGGGGTTATCTTGCAACTTCAAAAACAACCTCACTCCTAAAGCCCACATAGCCATTTTCCCAAACATTATGCTCCCCAAACTTACTAATGGGATGTCAGTTTATTCTTGGCCTCCAAAACTGTCCTGCAGAAATGGGATGTGGCCTATACTGTAATAATATTTGTAGATTCACCTTGGCCACACACAGATATACTCACCACGGTACCCTTTATTCCTGACTTGGTTGGCTTCCACCATCTTCCCTGCGCAAACTCACTATCATGAATGTTGTACATAATGTTGTGGCTAAACAGGTCCTACTGTCCATAGACTTGCTCTTTAAGCCTGCCAGTTTATTCTATCCTCTAAGGTCTAATGTTCCTTGGCCACCACCCAAAACCAGAACTAAGTTAGGGAAATTGTCCTTCTCCTACTCTGTCCCTAAACCTTGGAACTCCATACCAGCTATAGTCTGATTGTGTTTATCTAGCCATGCCTTCTAGAGTGAATGCTGCCTCTCCTTACTCAAGGCTGCTGCATGTCTCTACCAATAGGCTACATAGGACCAACAGTAAATTTCTGAGTTGTAGCACTTGCTTTGTGATACTGATTATCAATCCTTAATGTATGGAACATACAGTATTTCTGTACCTGTTACCTCCTTTCTAGCAGTCAGACTGTGCTCTATACCACAAATCATACTTCCACACAGTATTTTTGTTTTTTTTTGGTTTATTTCTCTGTATTATTACTAGATACTTGTATAGATCCTTCTCATATTGTGCATATTGTTGTGAAAACCTCCACTGTTGTGATCTCCCAGGTTGTGGCTAAAAATAGACAACTGTTTTGTCTAGTGCACCTACCTGGTAAATAAAAACTAAATAAGTAATATTAAGAAAGCAGTATTGATTCTGGATACCAAACAATTAGAGATGGTTATGAACTTTGATTATTTAGAAATTAGACTTATGTGTAATAACTATAAAAAAGGGCACTCAGACTGGATTCTAAATAATGTACAGGAAATTGATTTCAGGTATACTGCACTTGTATTAGAAGTAAGCTGTTGATTAACTAGGATCTGCAGCTTATCCAATAGGTAGGGAAATGGGCAGACTGGGTGGGCCAAGTGTTCCCTATCTGCCATCAAAGTCTATGTTTCTATGTTTCTGTGTTTCTATGTATGGGGGCATGAATCTGCCAGATATTTTTAAAGGGGCACTGTCAGCTTTTTTGCTGAATTTTATATCCCCATTAGGATGCGATAGGATTTAATAAGGCCACTAAGGAAGCAGTAGCATTTCAAGCTAGCTCTTGCAGCATTTTTGATCTTTGTTGGTTTTTTCCTAGAGAAAAACACTCATAACATACCTGGCTGCACATGTCGGAGAAGTAGAAAGCCAGACCATGCTCTTCAGCTAGTGAAGAGTTTACCTTGTCGCTGACTTGTCCATTAGAGAAAATAATCCTACAGCCTAGTAGCAGAGTGCCTTTCAGCTCTGCTTCTGCCACGGGGGTTTCCCCATCTGGCACATTAAAGGAGTCAATCTTTGAAAAGCCCGGCAGATGTGTCAGCATCTGTATCATCAGCTGATGTGCATGTCCAGTGTACCAGCTTTGCTTTTCAAATATTGATTTAACAGGGTTACAGTGCTCATTTTAAAATGGGAGTGGCATTACTATGTTCAGCTCACTGACTACTATGGTTCCATGTCATAATAGCAATTGCAAAACAGTGATCGCTATTATGGCAAGTGTATATCGCCAAAAAAACAATTCTGTGATATACACATGCCAGCGAACGCACATCCAGCAGATAAATAAAATGTTTATGTGGGGGGCTCCCTGTGCCCTCCCTCATGGAGGGCTTTACACCCACATCCTCCTGATTATGGATTTCCAACCCAGGGGTGCATGTCAGGAGGGCAACACTCAAGAATGTGGCAAAAAAAAAAACAGCAGCAAGCAGCGGCAAAAATGCCTCCCAGTTCAGCTCCAAACCCAGAGCCTACTGCACTGGAGCCAGCCATCCTCACCACTACACCATACGTCCCCTGTCAAACTCCTCTTCCCTATCCCTCCCCTTCTTCTCCTTATCCCACCCCTTCTGGTCACCATTCCTCACTGTTCTGTTGCTACCCTTGCAGGGTTGCCCAACATGATAGCACTAAAAATGAGTTGCTGTTTTTACAGTCACTCATTTTCAGTTGCTATCATCACTGGATACCGACTACTATTAGAAACAGAATTAACCTGATAGTGCTTGAAAATTTCTAAACTTGTCAGAGAATGAGTTTACTGGTGCTATGGTGCCATGTTGAAATGTGACTACACTAGTGCATTGGGCTGCTGGAGGTTTGAAAAGATTGCCCAAAAAAAACAATATTGAGAGAAACACAAGCAATGACCATAATATGAAATTCTAGGGCCATGTACTATGGGAATACACATTTAAGTGGCTGCAGACACATCTCTGAAATGGGGATGTACAATTTTGCAAAAAAGCTGACTGTGTCCCTTTAAAGTATAATCACTTTAAACAGAGTCTAAAATGCTACAATATACGGGTGCAGAACATGGGGTATGCACAATTTAGATATTCTAAATAAACTTCAAATAGAATATATAAACAGTTATTAGAACTTTTGAATACATGACCAAGTGCTTCACTCAGGGCTGAGTTAGCTTCTGTGGAATTTTAATCCATTTGCAGAAAAGAGAATAATCAAACACTGGCTAAAAACCATGTCATTATCAGAAGATAGGTGGGTTAAGTTAGCACTGGATGAAATGAGGTACTGTACTAGAAAAATAATTATTATAATTTCCTTGCGTCTCCTGTATAGAGAATTTACAAAATAAATTGGGATTAGGTTACAGTTTTAATTTTCTACAACTGGAACCATGGAATGTAAAAATGAATACTACTGAACTTAGAATTTCATATCGATATCTTCAATGGAAATGGATGTAATACAGTATCAGAAAGCCTGTAAATGTTTACCAAATGTTTGCCAGATATGAAAAAGTAATGTTAAACTAAAGCCATATTTAGAGATAATTGATAATCCCACTGATAGGAAATATTATTCTGGATTTCTGATTGAATTATGTAAAAGTATTTTCCTAAAGTATAAATAGCAGAAATTGGCTGGCCTGATGGGCTGGAAGGCTGAGGCACCAAGCCTCATTTGCTATCACTCAGGCAAACGGGGGGTCAAGAATGATCTTGGGGCATCAGGAGTTGGCTGGGGGGAGGAGGTTTGAGCATCAGGAGGACAGCTTTCCTTCTCTGGAGAGAGGGGGACACTGGCTCCAGCATTTTCCTAATAACTAGCAGTGGCTGGCAGTACAGACAGTGGGGACCACAACATGGGGAATGGAGCAGTGGCGGCCATCAAGTTCCTATGCACGGGAGCATGTGTAGGCATGTCTGGATGTCATTGCATGGCCTTGCCTCTAGTGAGAGAAAAGCAGAAAATGTCTGGCAGTGGGGCAAGATGATACTGACCCCTTGCAGGCTTCACACCCAGGCTACAGTGCCTTGTCCTGGAAACTGGATCTGTTTCATCGGCAGGCAGATGCCACTGACCCCTACCACAGGGGGCAAGCTGTGGAGGAAGACCAGGATTGAGGTAAATCTCTGGGACACGGGTTGTTAGGAGGTCTAAACCTCACTTTCAGGTTCTTTGCAATATTGGGAATGCAAGTAATCACAGAGATGTTGCATAAGAGTAATACACAAGTTTATTACTACCAAAAGGATAAATCACAGTTGCCCTAAGCAGTTCTTACCAATATGAACCAGGAGCCAGTGTTAAGTGTTCCCTATACCTCGAAGTTTCTCTGTGTCTCCTGGGATCTCCGAGGTACAATACTAGTGTATCACATTATATACCTATGATAACTACTATGGTTACTGTAAGATAGAAACATTTCTGGCTACAGAGATGAGCCCTATTGGCTAAATTAGAGGTGGCTCCACGGTCCAAGATAACATTGTACAATTTTGTATAGTCATCAGTTTGTGAACAAAAGAGTTCTTATACAGAGTCTTACATAACTCAGTGTAGTAGTACAAATCACCAAAAGGTGGCAATGCTGACTTACATATCATAATTATTCCAAGGACACAGATGCCTTGGCATCTTATAAGTAAGAAATACACAGAAAGTACATAGAAGAATATATGTATTACCAAGCAAAGTGTATTACAACAATATGCATTCATATTCTGACATCTACTCTTGTACAGTTGATGCCCTTAGCCCTATATGTTAGTATAACATATACCTAAGTGCTAGCTGTCTACAGTGTACCTCTGAGGGTACCAATTAGGGTGCAGGGACCTCGTGTAACATTCCTCCCCTTGTTGCCTCCAAGGGCAGCACAGGCAATATTGGGAAAGGCCAGGGAGCAGTGGTCATTTACAAACCTGACTCGCGAGCTTTGTAAAGGAACTCGAGCTGCTCACGGTGTTGGCGCAGTGTGCGCAGTAGGCAGCAGAGCATAATAATCAAAACAAAGATTAAAAATGCTTGTATAATAACAAAACCTTTAAAGATAATCTCTAACCAGGTGTTAGTCAATGCGTCATTCATGTCACCATCATTAATCAAAGAGAGGATAGCTTCATTGGCCTTGGTCATATTATTGCTGATGTGGATGAGGTGTGTGTCTTTCCTGTCTAAAAGTGATTTTAATGTAGGTGTGAGTGGGCCTATGTGTACATTAAAATATGGTAAGTATTCAGACAGTGCTAGCAGATAATCGGGGTTACCATCAATGATGTTTGCATCTAGGAGGGGGACAGGGGTTATGACGGTATGTCCAATGACAGTCTTCTGGTGGTGGACAAAACAGAAATTGAGGTACTCAATAACACATGTAACAGATGCATAAGTATATCTTTTAAAATTTGTAACCACACAGTACTCCCCATCGGAATTATACTGAGAGCGAACAGTAGGGGTCTCCACTTTTGCAACTGGACAGGGCAGGTGTAGGTCATCTTCGAAATCCATGTTGACAGGTGATGAACCTCCTCACAATATGATTGGTAGAGCTTATCCGGAGCCAGAGTTGAGTCCAAGGATTCAGTGTCATTCTTGGTAAATGTCATCATCCATGGTGAGAGTCCAATCAATGCTACCTAGATAATAACCACAAACAGGTTGAATAACATCAAATACATCACATCGGCACAAGTAAATGTATTGATTCTTCACACAGCAATCCATGTGCAGAGCCACCCAGGCATCCAGGAAAGGATGGAAAACCAGTAGAGGTGGTAGATCCAGGCGTTCTCTGTAGATGTCTTCGTCCAAATGCCCAAGCGAATGGACCAGTGCAAGCTTGTCAAACAAAGCTGTAGTGGGATCAAAATGTGGTAAAGAGACAATAAAAGAAACAAACATGGTATCTGTTATGGAACATTTCTTAGCTGCAAAACAAGGACCAGTATTAGGGTGTCTGGTCACAAACTCCAAATTCCTAGCTGTAGAAAGAGGAATGGTTAAAGCTTGTTGCATACACATAGCAATACAGCCAGGGGTTTTACATCGTGGACAGTACCATTTGGAAATACGTCTGTCATGTATGATATCAGGGATTCTTCCAAATTCTAGATCACGGAAGAGATTGTTGATGGTAGTGATAATGTATGAGCCAAAGGCAGAGCAAAGGATTTCTCTAGCAATGTATTGTTTATCTGCTTCTTTATTGTTTTGTTGTATGAGTGAGTTGATCTTATCTCTTGAATCAATGAATGCCTTAGCAATGTCATGCATGTTGTATACAGTGTATCTTTCTGCCTGACTAAGGCCATCCACACCATGCAATCACGGGGGTAGTACATCATTAACCAAGCCAGTGGAGAACTTGGCAGAATGAGCTTTGATAGCAGCAATGTCTGCTTTATTCTAAATAGACATAGCTGTACCAAAGAGGCCTGTGACAGTACCTGTAGCACCTGTAACATCAGAACAGTCAACTTCACATGACTTACATTTATGAATTAGATCATCAGGAGTGGGTTTTCTCCTGAAGTTGCCTCTATGTTCAGTGGAATGGACCCAGGCAATAGGGTCTTGAGTATGAATTTGAAATGCAGCTAAACTATCAAGCAATAATGAACTATAAAATGCTGAAGTGTTAGTATTGTGACACATACCAAACTCTTTCATATTCCAGTAAGATTAAACAAAACAGGTATATGCATAAACTGTAAGTTATTAATCAATGGACCTGGGAGGGCAGTGGCTGTTAGACCACTACTGGGACCAGGGGTTTGCTTTGGACATTCCAAAAGCTGTTTATCAGTAGGTGGTGACACAGAGAGGTACATGGCTGTAGAAGCCATGTGGTGTATAACACAAAATTTTCGAGCAGCATCTCTAGACAAAGAATTGCAATATGAAGGCTCTATTAAGGCTGTTATGTTATACAAACCAGAATGTCTTAATGCAGTTTGTAACAAAGACAGAGAACCATTTGGGGATAATTTAGCATTGGGCCAACCCTGGAAAGTTCCTTTGGAGAGTTTGGCCACAGGGATGATTTGTCCTTGCGATGTGGTTTGCCACTCAATTTGAAGGGTAGATTTATCAGGAGCAACAACTGAGGCAGTGAGGTAAGCATCGGAACCTTCCTGGACAGTGATCAGACAATCTGGTATATTGATGGATACTCCCTCTGGAGGAGGTGCTAGAGGATCAAGGTGTTGTAGGATGTTCAGTACCGTGCCTTGGATGCAAGGGATAACTCCTGAGATGAGGAGATAATGGAACAAGATAGCCATCTTGTCAGTGTATCTGAAAAGGAAGATCAAAGATTAGTATGTTAGTACTATTCCGCCCAATGGGGTGAGGAAAAGTAGTTAAGCTCCTTTATTGTTTCAGCTGGTTTGCATGTAACCATTTGTCAGTCAACTTATTGTTATGCAGGAGTCTAACTTGATAGACTGCTGGACTGAACTTGTTGACAAAGGGGTATGGGCCTTCCCACTTGTTGGAGAAGGAATGGGTGAGATGTGCAAATCGGAGTACCATTACCTGATCTCCAACCTGCCAATCCACTTCTTGTGCGTGTTTGTCAAACTGTATTTTGGATTGTTGCTGGGCCTTGCCCATGCAGTTGGCAGCATACAAGTGTGTGTGTCTTTTCTGAGTTTTTCCACATATTGGTCTACAGACACATGGTCTGCAGTGGGGGTGTGCAGGTCAAACAACAGGTGTTCAGGTAATCTCATCTGTCGGCCAGTCATCACCTCAAAGGGTGTGAGCTGGGTGGTGGCTGAGGATGTTCCCCTAATTGCCATAAGGAGTAATGGCAGTAGGGAATCCCAGGTTTTGGGATTGTCCTTAATGAATTTGGAAAGCATTTGCTTAATCTGTCTGTTGGCTCTTTCTACTTGACCTGAGGATTGGGGGTGGTAAGGTATGTGGAACTTCTGTTGAACTTCAAGGAGTTCAAGGGATTCTTTCATCAACTCACCTGCAAAACTGGTTCCTTTGTCAGAGTCTACCTTAAGAGGTAGGCCCCACCTGGAGAAAATCTGTTCTACCAGGATTTTAGCAGTGGTCTTCACGCGCATGTCTTAGTGGGGAAAGCTTCAATCCATTTGGAGAAGAGATCAGTTACCACAAAAGTATACTTATTATTTCTGCTGGTGTTGGTCAGAGGGCCAATAAAATCAATCTGTATGGCATGCCAAGGGTCAGAATGTCATTGTGGTAAAAGCCTGGCATTTTGTTTGGTAGGGATGGGGTTGTTTTGCGCACAAATGAGACAACTGTCTATGTACTGTTTAACATCTTTGGTGACACCAGGCCACCAGGCAGTGGTCTTGTGCCTTTGGAGGGTATTTTCCACTCCCTGGTGTCCACCAGTGGGTGTATCATGCACTTGGTGCAAGAATTCAGATCTTAGGTGTCTGGGGACTACCCACAACTTGGTGGTGGAGTCATCTGGTTGGAACCAGATGAGCTTGTCATCTGGTGATGAGCGTAACTTACCTTCATGCCTCCGGTAGGGGTTGTTTGTGGGAAATTTCTCTTCGGTACCCTTGTCAAGGAATCTGAACACTTCTTTGAGTTCAGTGTCAATATGCTGGGCTGATGAGAGATCCAAGGGGGAAAAAGGTTCATGTTTCTTCCAGAGTGCTGCAATCTGTACGGCCGCATTGGCCTCTGGATGGCCCATCATCCAGGTGTCCCCCCCTCGGGCCCCTTCCTTAGCAAGGGTGCCTGCTGTGTCATTGAAGGCATGGCAGGGGTCATGGAGAGAGTGAGCTTTGAAATTATGTACATAGAGTTTGTGTGCAAATTTCTGTGCCAGTGAATGTATGTATATTACCAATTCCTTGTATGTCACTGGGCTGCCATCAGAGGAGAGAAAGGAGTTCTTCTGCCAGAAAGGAAGAAATTCTGTAAGAGAACAACAAACCCAGTTAGAGTCTGTAAAAATAATGGTATCCTCAGTCCCATGTTGGATGAACTCGATGGCACAGGCAACTGCTGTCATCTCTGCATACTGTGATGATGCTACACTACAGCACTTAGATATTTTGACAGTGTTCTCATAAGGGTAAATCACTAGAATGCCCATCCCTGTGATTTGTTCTCCCTGATAGTAGGATGCTGAACCATCAGTAAAGACACGACACAAAGAGGTGTTATCAAGTATTTGTTGCGTGGCAGGGAGGAAAGGACCTGGATCTGGAAGATTAGGTGACTGTAATGTACAGTCATGGGGTTCTCCTTGGAAAAGAAGTCCATGAGCTAGCATAGATGGAATTTTTTCAGTTGTACCTCTATGTCTCTATCCTGGAGAAGAAGTGACCAGTGTGTCAGTCTATTATTAGAGACTGACCCATCATTCACTCTATCTGAGAGCAGAAAGGTAGTTGGGGTGTGGTTGGTGTTGATCAGTGTTAAGTACCCAATGATATACAGGAAGTGCTTGACAGCCCAGTAGGTGGCCAGAAGGTTTCTTTCACAAAGGCTGTACTTCTGTTCCACTGGGGTCAAGAGCTGTGATGCATATGCAGTCGGTTTCAGGGTGCCATGCACCTTCTGGGCCAGCACTGCTGACATGGCAATGTCAGAGGTGGCACATTCCAGATGGAATGGTAGTGCTGGATTGGGGTTGACCAGAGCTGGGGCGGAGGCCAAGGCCTGCTTCAGTGACATCACAGCCTGGGTGTGTATAGGGCCCCAAGTCCATGGGATGTCCTTCTTGAGTAACTCATACAGAGGAGCAGCTTTCTGAGCAAAATCACTGATAAAATCTCTCGAATAATTCACCATACCTAGAAACCTTCAAAGAGTTGCCACACTGGTGGGCAATGGCAAGACTTGCAATCCCTGTACCTTCTTCCAGGTAGGGCTTCGACCTTGGTCAGTTATTTTTAGACCTAGAAAGAATGCTTCTTTCTGACACAGTTGTGCCTTTGCTGGATTGCATTTCAAGCCTGCTCTGTGGATGAGAGTCAGTAGTCCGTCCAAGAGATCTAGATGTTGTTCCTGCGTGGCAGTTTCCAGAAACAGGTCATCCACATATTGCAAGAGACATTGGGGAGTAGAGAAACTCTCGAGGGCATCCATCATGTGCAGATGGAACAGGTACGGACTATTATGGCATCTTTGTGGCAAGCAAGTCCACGTATACTGTCTACCTTCAAAGGTGAAGGCAAACTTATATTGACTCTTAAGGGCCAATGGTAATGACCAAAAACCATTGGAAATGTCCAGGGCACTGAACCATTTCTGGTCAGGGGTCAGAAGTCATAGCACATCAGGTGCTGATGCCACAGTTGGAGAACACCTGGGGGTGACCTGATACAGTTTCCTGTAGTCAATAGTAAGTCTTCAGGCACCTGTGGGTTTCTTCACAGGCCACACTGGGGAATCGTCAGTGGAAACACAAGTTCTGATTACTCCTTGCTTGAGGAGTGACTTCATAGTTTCTCTACGGGAAGGCAAGGCCTCAGTTGGGAAAGGATATTGCCTTTGCCTCTCATGTGCTGAGCCTGGCACTTCGATGACAGTGTGCATTCTGCCACAGTCATGTTTGTTAATTGCAAATGCTTCCAAATGTTGTTGCAAAATGGGGAGAAGCTTTGGAAAAAGTTCATGAGTTTTGAACAAATCTATGATGTCATACTCCTTGTCATTGGCAGATATTGTTGCCACAACATGTGAATCAGGAATCAAAATGGTATGGTATTGACCCTGAATCTGTATCAGAAGCATGTTAGCTAAGTCCACCACACAGCCATGTGTTGCAAGGAAGTCAGTCCCTATGATACTAGGATGATTATGCAATACTATTAGTTGGAAAGTGTGTGAGGCCTTTAGATGGCCTAGCTCTACCGGTAGTGGTAAAGAACAGTATGCAGATAGCCTAGCACCATCAACTCCTGACATGTTGGTCCTCCGTCCGGTGGACCAAGGGGATGTGTTTGGCTGTTCATCATGTAGCACAGATACAGCTGCACCTGTATCTAGCAAGACTACTAATAGGTAGCCCCTAACCTCAGCCTCAGTGCAGGGCCTTCCATTTGTATCCAAGACTAGCTTGTTTACAATCCGGACTGGGGCCTGTAATTGTCAATCTGCACTGCTAGGAGCATGAAGAGGTTGGGCCTGACTCTTGTGAATCACTTCACCATGCTGCACTGATGCTATATTGGGAGGAGCTTCTGGGTTCAGGCCCGTAAGGGCCTGAGGGCTTGCACCTCCAGTGTCCCCATGACCCGTTGGGGTCTGGGTCGCCGGTTGTACCGCTGCAAGGGCCTGTGTGGGAACAGCATCCTCTACAGAGCGCACTTGTCCGAGGAGCTCTCGGAATTTCTGATTCTCTTTGGCTATATCCCTATTTGAAGGGCCTGTTCTTTGCTGTTGTGGTTTACCTTTACCCTTATGCTTTTTATACTTGTGCCAATTCCGGTTACCACCCCACTGTTGTTGCTGTTGCGGTTGTTGTTGATGAGCCTATTGGGGGTGTTGGTTATCAGCTGGAGGGGCTTGTTGGTGTTGGGCCTGTTGGTGTTGGACCTGCCCTTCCACTGTGTAGTGAGTCGTGGCCTCTGGAGTAGGCTCCACGGTGGCTACCTTCTTGGAACCAGAGCCAAGATCATGGATATAGATTTGGTACACTCTCTCAGTTTTCTGAAGGATGTCTGCAAACCTATCTGTATTGGGGTATGTGGTTGGCTCTACCTTTTTCTCGTACTGGTGGAATCATGTTCCTAAGGAACTGGGTCTTATATTTAATAAGATCTACATCCGCAGCTTCTTGTGCCAAGTGCTTTCCTGCTTGGTAGGCCATCCAATGTCTCTGGTGGTAAGTTGCTGGACTTTCCTTTGCATTCTGTTTTACAGGGTATGCAAGCATCACTCCTATTACACCTGGGCTGTGAGCAGAAATGAGCTCAGCTGCAAACTCATCAAAGGTGGCGTTCCCATCCTGGCAGATGACATCGGGGAGTTTGGCCCACAAACTAGGATCAATGGTTTGGCGTAGTATTTGGACCTGGTATTCTGCAGTGAGGCTAAGCATTTCACATTTAGAACACACCTTTTCCAAGTAATAGCTAAGGTTGTCAGACGGATTCATCCTACCGATGCTGTCAGTTATTTGCTGAACAGAGTAGGCCATTTGTAGGGGACTACTGGGTCGATCAGGTAGAGGTAGATTGTCTCGAGTGCCGTCCAGGGCAGCCCGAGCTGCAGCCTTGGCCGCAGTGCGGACATTACCCTCCTGAGTGCCAGCCTCTTGCAGAAGCTGTCTAATCTGGGTTTTAGGAGGCAGTATAGCGCAGTGGTCTAAGGCTCTGAGCTGCAAATCTGGCGACATCCAGCAGACCAGACCTGGGTTTGAATCTCACAGATTCCACTTGCATACTGTGTGACCCTGAGCAAGTCACTTAACCTCCTTGTGCTCCCAGGTCACTCCTGTAAAAAAGCTTTCAGCTTAGTGTGCTATACCTGGTTAAACAACGAAATTAAAAAAAAAAAAAAATTAATGGCCCGTTTACTTCTCTCGGGAAGGGGTACATTGCCTATTGCAGTTTCAATCATGGTTTCTATCTCATGCCAATCTTCCACATTAATAATGGCTATCGGTGGTGCCGTCGGGACCAGGCCTGGGCCTGCCCCCCCATCAGGGGGGATGCCATGTTGGCATCTCCCATGATGGGCGTCACCACGTCGATGACGTATGACATGGTGAGGGTGTAGTGGGGACCTGCCATGTTGTGGATGGCTGGGTGGGGTCTCTGGGCCATAGTAGGGGTGTGACTGGGCATTGTATTGGGAAATGTCATCATCTGACATCTCACCTTCAGATGACATATGCAAGGCAGGGGCTACACCTCCCATTGCCTTAACATGGCCAGCCAGAACCTCCCACTGATGGTGCAGTTTCGCCATCTTGGTTTGACATTCAGTATGACTCACACTTGCAACATCCATATCAACCTCATCTTGCTTTTCCTTTTGCAACACTCTATACATGGCACTCAGTTTGCGATTATCCCTGATAGACACTTCTAAGTCATTACGTACCTGGTTTATCTCGTCCTGTAGCTCACCCATCTCCTCACTCAACTGCACATTTGCAGCACTTAGCAAATCATTCATTTGCAACACCTGTCTCTTATCCTGTCTCAATCTTTCACACTCCTGTTTCAACATACAAAGGTCCTGTTCTCCAGCTTGAGCTGAATGATGCAATAGTGAATCCTTTAACTTCTGCAGAGTTTGGAGTTCAGACTCCAAGTTCTGCTGCAGTCTAACACATTCGGTTTCCTGCAAACCCATCTATTGCTTAAGAGATGAAATTTGCAGGTCAAGGGTTCAAAACCTCCCTTCGGAAGCTTTCAGAGCAGTATAGAGAGCCACAACCATCAACCCTTTAGCTTGGCGCTTATTGGCTGATTGTCTCGTCTCTGTGTACTGGGTTGAAATCCCCAGTATAGGGTTTTCGGATTGACTTTCGTCCCGCGCGAAGTCAACCCATTCTCCATGGGAGGTAAGGAAGTTCCAGACATCGAGTCTCAGTTCTGTGCAGATATTTGATAAGGTGGCTATACTGTGGGAGGGAACGAAAAATCAAACTGTGAAAAAGGTGCCGTGCTGTGTATCGATCCACAGCAAGAACACTTTATACACAGCTGGGCTACTGTAAAAGTTGTAGACTTATGAATCAAAGCTGTTATGGAGTGAGTCGAGTAGGCATCAACCACACCCAAAAGGATGACAGCCAGACTTTGTAAGTGACTACAAGCTGGTTTTAAAATGGGAGAGGTGATACGGGAATGTATACCTACTGTCCTTGTGGGAAAGGGAAAAGTTCTAGCAACAAGTGAAAACTTACAAACACCAAATATTGCCTGCACATGGTTGCCAATTTGTTAGGAGGTCTAAACCTCACTTTCAGGTTCTTGGCAATATTGGGAATGCAAGTAATCACAGACATGTTGCATAAGAGTAATAAACAAGTTTATTACTACCAAAAGGATAAATCACAGTTGCCCTAAGCAGTTCTTACCAATATGAACCGGGAGCCAGTGCTAAGCGTTCCCTATACCTCGAGGTTTCTTTGTGTC
Organism: Neoceratodus forsteri; assembly: GCA_016271365.2. Classification (NCBI taxonomy): domain Eukaryota; kingdom Metazoa; phylum Chordata; order Ceratodontiformes; family Ceratodontidae; genus Neoceratodus; species Neoceratodus forsteri. Next base: position 1,022,864,614 of record CM028135.1, on the reverse strand, counting down.
TCCTGGGATCTCCGAGGTACAATTCTAGTGTGTTACATTGTATACCTATGATAATTACTATGGTTACTGTAAGATAGTAACATTTCTAGTTACAGAGATAAGCCCTATTGGCTAAATTAGAGGTGGCTCCATGGTCCAAGATAACATTATACAATTTTGTATCGTCATTAGTTTGTGAACAAAAGAGTGCTTATACAGAGTCTTACATAACTCAGTGTAGTAGTACAAATCACCAAAAGGTGACAATGCTGACTTACATATCATAATTATTCCAAGGACACAGATGCCTTGGCATCTTATAAGTAAGAAATACACAGAAAATACATAGAAGAATATATGTATTAGCAAGCAAAGTGTATTACAACAATATGCATTCATATCCTGACATCTACTCTTGTACGGTAGATGCCCTTAGCCCTATATGATAGTATAACATATACCTAAGTGCTAGCTGTCTATGGTGTACCTCTGAGGGTACCAATTAGGGTGCAGGGACCTCGTGTAACAGGGTGATGGGGTTTGGAGGGGGGCAGATGCAGGAGCAGCTCGCCCCAGTATGGAGGGAGAAAAAAATAAAGAAATAAATAGCTGAAATTAAACAGAACACCATACTATAAGTGTAATATAAATTTATGTAACAATTTTACCTGTCTTCTGTATGAAATGCAGAGAAATCAATATATTGTGACATATTAGCCTAAGATACTGGTGTACAAAATTTTCTAATTCCAGTGGAACAGAATTTGGTGGAATTTCATGAAATTCTGCTGAACTTCTGACAAATTTTTTCAGAAGCAGAAAAATGAAATTATGTGGCAGAATAATATGGAGCAGGTTTTCTGCTTCCTTTCCACAGAATTAAATTCTGTGGATCTTGCTATACTCCACAGAAACGATCACAGAATGATTTTCCAAGGGAAAATGTTATTCTGCAGAGTCCACACAATATTACTTTGTGGATCACAGCAAGCTGAATTCCACAGAATGACCACAACATTCTGATGGAAATTACATCAGCAGAATGGTCATTCCACATTAATTCCATCAGCGGAATTCTGCATTCCACACAGTAGCCTAAGATATTCTAAACATAAATTGTTGACAAGACTGATGTGTTCAAAAAACTTAGAAGTGGTATACTGAATGCTTTAAATTCCTCAAATCCATTTGACACGACACACAGGGATCAAGTTAAAATATCAGGGACCATTTTTGACATAATATTATGGTTTATTAGACCTTTTCCCCATAGTCATCAGAGAATACAAGGTAGTACTGGACTGTGTGTAGATAACCAGACCTGAGCTACCTAGTATCCTTGTTTCACACAGTTAATAGCCCAGTGTTTGTTAAATATTTTAAAGATTCTCCCTGATGTATAATAATATATGATATAGAAATGGAGATTGAATCGGTACTGGTAACTGTTCCTAAATCTGGATGTAAATACATGAATGTATATGGGTTTAGGTATCAAAGAACACAGCTACTGTATATTGCACTTCACACAAAATATGAAAATATTTGATAAAAGAACTGGATTAATAATGTATATGATACTATGTACTTATGCCTATTTTTTAAAATGTGTTCTTATTATGGCTACTGTTATATATGTGTAATAGCCTGATGGTTTTGCAATAAAGTAATGAGGTATGAAGAAGAACTGATGCAAACAGAGCATTGGGATACATGGAACTGAGTCTAACCCCTCCAAGTCATTAAAGATGTACCACAAGGCTCAGTACTTGGCCGCTTACTGGAAAGTAGGGGTGAAATACCAGCTGTGTGCAGATACTACTGTGCTCTATGCCTCTGGAGCCAGCACCCCTGCAGTGCAAACCACTCTCAACAAGCATTTGTCAATGCCGAATGTTGATTGCATTGGTCTGTTGAGCTCGCTCAGTGGCCCTCTGTCACTGGCTCAGTCTGTTTGTCCCAGTGCTGCAGGCTGCTCTTTCATACTGGGCTGCTGCTTGCGTTGGCACCTTGTTCTGCTGAGGAAGTAATCTGCAGCTGTCCCGACAGAGCTCCATTGAAATGGCTCACTCCACCTATCTCACTCGCTCATTCTGTTTCTCCTGGCGCTGCAGGCTGCCCTTTTGTACTGGGCTCCTGCCTGTGTTGGTGGCTATTCTACCCACAAAGAAATCCACAGCTGTCCCAACAGAGCTCCATTGAGGTCACTCACTCCCCCTGTCTCACTCGCTCATTCTGTTCTGCCGGCGCTGCAGACTTCCCTTTTCTACTGGGCTCCTGCCTGCATTGCTGCCTTCTTATGCCCACAAAGAAATTTGCAGCAGTTACTATACAGCTCTGTTGAGCTCACTCACTCACTCATTCTGGTTTTCCTGCCACTGCAGGCTGCCCTTTTGTACTGGGCCCCTGCATGCATTGCTGCCTTTTCTGCCCACAAACAAATCTGCAGCAGTCCCAACAGAGCCCCGTTGAGCTCACTGACTGCCCCTCCCTCACTCGTTCATTCTGTGTCTCCTGGTGCTGCAGGCTGCCCTTTTGTACTGGGTTCCTGCCTGCATTGGTGGCTTTTTCTGGCCAGAAAGAAATCTGAAGCAGTCCCAACACAGCTCCACTGAGCTCGCTCACTCCCCCTCTGTCACTCTTGCATTCTGTTTCTGCCAGCGCTGCAAGCTGGCCTTTTGTACTGGGCTCCTGCCTGCATTGCCACATTTTCTGCCCACAAAGAAATCTGCAGCAGTCACACTAGAGCTCCGTTGAGCTTGCTCACTACCGCTCTGTCACTTGCTCGTTCTGTTTCTCTTGGCGCCGCAGACTGCGCTTTTGTATGGGGCTCCTGGCTGCGTTGGCACCTTTGTCTGTCCACAAAGAAATCTGCAGCTGTCCCGACAGCTCCGTTGAGGTTGCTCAGTCTGCCTCTCTCATCGCTCATTCTGTTTGTCCTGGTGCTGCAAGCTGCCCTTTTGTACGGGGCTCCTGCCTGCATTGGCACCTTTTTCTGCCCAGAAATAAATCCCAGCAGTCCTGATAGAGCTCCACTGAGCTCACTAAGTCCCCTTGTCTCGCTCGCTTATACTGTTTCTCCCACTGCTGCAGGCTGGCCTTTTGTACTGGGCCCCTGCCTGTATTGACATCTTTTTCTGCCCACAAAGAAATCCACAGGAGTCCAGACAGCGTTTCGGTGAGTTTGCTCACTCCCCCTCCCTCACTCGCTCTCTCATTCTGTTTCTCCCAGTGCAGCAGGCTGCTCTTTTGTACTGGGCTGTTGTGCTGGAGCCTTTGTCTGAACACAAACAAATCTGCAGCAGTCCCAACAGAGCTCAGTTGAACTTGGTCACTCCCCCCTCTCACTCGGTCGATCTTAATCTGTCCCAAACACTGATTTCCCAGAGTGACTGTGCTATTGTCCGGCAGGAATGCAAAAAAATATTTTAGCCAGGATGTGAAAAATGACAGCTGTAGTGTTCATTAGGGTTGTGAAAAATGCCACTGTTGAAAATGTGGCATGACAGTAATACAAATTTGCGAGAAGTTACAAGAATTAGTGAAACAGTTCAGCGGCTTCTTTCCAGATCATGTTATGGAGTTTCGTCACCAAATTTTCAACATAGGGATTTTAGGACCTCTGCTCATGAACAGTGCCACTGTCATTTTCTTAATCTGTCCCGAACACTGATTTCCCACAGTGAATACGTTATTCTGCGCCGGAACTGTGAAAACACATTTCGGTCAGGATGTGAAAAATGACAGCTGTACTGCTTATAAGGAGGTGTGAAATAATGGCACTGTTGAAAATCTGGTGTGACAATATTACAAATCTGCGAAGTTACAAGGGTGCGTGGAAAGTGCACAACGCACACTTGTAACACAGTCAATTGATGGGCTATCATCACCAAATTTTCAACATAGGCATTTTAGGACCTCTGCTCATGAACAGTATCATTGTCATATTCTTAATCTGTCCCAAACAGTGATTTCCCACAGTGACCGCTCTATCCTGTGCCAGAAGTGTGAAAACACATTTCGGCCAGCATGGGAAAAATCAGAACACTGATTTCCCACAGCGACCGCGCTATTCTGTGCCGGAAGGGCAAAAACATATTTCCACCAGGATGTGCACAATGACAGCTGTACTGCTCACAAGGAGGTGTGACAAAATGTCAATGTTGAAAATCTGGCATGAAAATATTGTAAATTCACGAAGTTAAGAGAGTACATAGCAACTGCGCAACGCACACTCATAAAGCAGTCATTTTGGGGATTTTTTCCACCAAATTTGCAACATAGGCTTTTTGAGAGCCCACCTCATGAACACTGGCACTGTCATTTCATTAATCGGCCCCAAAGGGTGATTCCGCACATTGACCACAAAACCACCTTTCGGGGCCAATTAACGCCATGACAGTTCAAGAATTCATGAGGAGGGTTCCCAAAAACCCCATGTTGAAAATTTGGTGAAAAAATTCCCAAAAATGCAAAGATATGCACTAAAGTTAAAAAACCCTATTTATTACATTATACAGCTTACCGGCATTTCCTCAGTTAAAAGCGGTCGGCTTTGAAAATTACGAACATGTTCCCAGTCCACGAGATACGTCACGCCAAGCTCTGGAGGTAAGTATGGGGTGAGGGGTGGGGAGGCAGGGTAGGCAGTGGATGCTGCAGGTTGCTGGTGGGGGCAGGCGGCTGAGGACAGTTTCCTTTTTCAGATGAAAAAAACAAAAGATATGGGAACCATTTTCCCTTCACAGGGCATCACAGAAGCTTTCATTTGAGGGGCCAGCAGTAGCTGAAGGGATTAGGCACCTGTCACTAGGAACAAAACCGGGGGTTCATTATGCTGGGGGATTGGGCACCCGTAAGCAGGAACAAAATGGGGGTTCATTATGCCGATGGGGATTGGGCACCCGTCAGCAGGAACAAAATGGGAAGGGGTTCGTGTATGCCGGCAGAGGATCAGGCACCCGTCGGCAGGAACAAAACAGAGAGGGACAGAATGCACGACAGGGGGCTCCCCATCCGACAAATAAACACGGTGGGGAGGTTATATTATTTGTGAACACGGCGGCAAGCCTCTACCATGTTCACAAACAATATCAGGGGTTTCACATCCCGCCCAGCAATGACGGGTCGCTCCCTCATTGCAGTGGATGGCTGATGCTGCAATGACGAGGCGGCCCCTGATTGCAGCGGCTACTTTTTTAGACGGTTGTGGCAAGCTGGCTGAACTAGTGTCAGCAGCAGCATGCCACAGCATTGGGGGATGGGGGACAAGCCTTTGCAGGCTGTGGGGGCATTGGGCACAACAGTGCCACGCCTCCATAACCTGCTTGTGGAGAAAGCTGACGCAACGTTTCTTGGGCATGCACACAATCAACATAAAAAGGTGATTGTCTGACCTCCAAGTCTTTTTCCTCTACTCAGAATTGCATTTAAATGTGGGAAAGACTACAGTGTCTCATCTGCCCCATGACTTAAGAGCTATGCAGGCTCAGCCCCTCTGGTCATTGCTACAACAGAGGGATCCACCCCAGATGTGGTTAACGAATACAAATATTTGGTTTTCTGTGTTTCCTTTAGCTCACAGGGAACACCTTCATCAATAAACTCATCAAAAGTCTAAGCCTAAATACTGACTTCCTGTTAGAAACAAACCTTTGCTGCCCAAGGAATGCAGAGACAGAGAGAGAATGAAATAGAAGGAGACAGACAGAGAGAGACAGAATAATCCAATGTATGAAACTTCCTTTCTGTGGAATTCCATTCCATTGGAATTTCAACATTCCGCACAGCCCTAGTAAATAGTAAAGTATTTCAGAGCAGCATTTGAATCCCTTAAGGCAGAAAACTATTTAATTGTGAAGACCGGATTTACATAGTTAAATGCCTTAGTTACAGTAGGTCCACAAGTGCTACACCTGTGAACATGACATTGTTCATACCATTAAACCAAAAGGACAGTTGTTGCAGCATCTTTCCTAAGCCATTCCTTAAATCCATCAGTAAGGAATGCTTTGTTGAATTTGTTGTGAGGTTTTGATAGATAATTTTCTGCAAAAGTTTACTTAGAGTGCAAATAATCACTAATGAGTGATAGTTTGTAAGATAATTATGACTACCAGATTTAAACACCTGGACTATGCTGAAAATATTTCAGATGTCAAGATTTACAGTAGAAACAGTACCTGATATGAAAGACAATCTAAATATTCTAGCTAGTGGATCAGCAATGAATGGATCATCTGTATAAAGCAATTTAGGCTTTAAACCATCAAAGATAGTACTAACATTTGATTTAATACAGGATAATAGGTTTGCAATCTCAGTTGGATAAACTTGGTAAAACTAGTTTATTTGTTTACAAACTGGAGACTGGGTAAGGCACACTGAGTAGAAGTTAATTTCCAGTTGTGTCCCAGGATTAAGGACACGGGATGAGGGTGAGGGGTATTGTTAGAGAAATGATTGAAGCTCTATTGAGATAGCGTGCCAGCCTAAAGCATGGTTTGAAAGTATACTTTCCAGGGCAAAACAATATGGCTTGTTTAAGAAGCACACATCATCAACATCATCATCCATGATGACATTAACAAGATAAGGAGCACAACTCCTGATGACATGTGGAGGTCATTCACAAAAACTAGGGATTTCCGTGAATAAAAAGGAATGCAGGTTGATCTTTTCCAAGATAATGCCATATTCTGAGCAGTGAAGGAGCAGCAGCCGACTTTTCAGCATTATAACTCTTGGAAAAGTTTCAGGTGCAATGGAGAGGGTTTTATTTTTTTTTCCATTTAGAGAGCTTTGTGAAGCAAGGCCTGCACCATCATAACAAGTGAGTGTGGGCACTGGCCAGGGGGATCTGGAGGAGGTGACATGCAAAGGATTTCCAATGGCAGAGGTGAGACACATATAAGCACTGAAGAATGGAGAGCAGTATGGGGGAGCACTTGGGTAGGAGAACCCTAAGGGTGCTATGAAGCATAGAGAGACAACTATCCTCACATGTATGCAAGCAAATATGAAAAGTACACAGAGAAAAATTGGGAACTTGAGGGCCTGATACTCTTTGATGGCCAGGATGAAGTAGAACTTACTGTATATGGAACTGGTGAGAGAAGAACCTGGTTGAGACACCAAAACTGAGGACTGTATACCTTTCCAAAAGGCTAGGCCTGACAGTAAATGAGGTGGATGTCTCTTTTTGTAAGGAAGGCAATCCATGTGGAAGACAATAAGTGCATCTGGAAGGCAAGCAATGCCACAATGTCCATCTTATTAGAGCTAGAAGAAAAGGGGAAAACAGAGTCACCCTGAAGGTATGCTATAGGTCCCCAAATGACACAATTGAGTTAGATGTCCAGATGTTCAGGAAAACTACAAGGGCAGCTAACTCAGATGCCATGCTAGTCTTTCTGGACTTCAGTGTCCTGTGCATAGGTTTTCTTCTTGAGCAAGTGAATTGCAGGGTTGAGTCCATTTTCCTTTACACTTTAAATGCCTGTTTCTTAGATTAGCATGTCTAACAGGGGACTAGAAACATTGAAACATAGACTTTTTCAGCAGTTAGGGACCTCATGGCCCACCTAGTATGCCCTATTTTCCCTACCTATAGTGTCACTGCAGACCTTATTCAGTATCCAGTCTTCCCCTTCCCCCGCCACTAAGATCCCTTTGTGTCTATCCCATGTATTCTTGAACCCTGTCACCATTTCTGCTCCCACCAGCTTTGCTGGTAAGCTCTTCCATGTGTCTACCACTCTCTCTGTGAAGAAGTACTTCCTCACTGCTCCTCTAAGCCTCCACCTTCTAACTACATAACATATACCCTTGTCCTTGAGCATCTTGTTCTGTGGAAAATGCTCCCCTCCTGTAACTTGTTTCTACCTGTGAGATCTCTAAATGTCTCTATCATATCCCCCAGTCCCTCCTTTCCTGCAGGGAGTACATGATATGTTCCTTGAGTCTTACCCCATACGGCTTTTGTTGTAGGCCATGCACCATTTTGGTTACCCTCCTTTCTAATGTCTCCATCTTCTCTATGTCTTTATGGAGGTGGGGCCTCCAGAACTGTACACAGTACTCGAGGTGTGGCCTAACCAGTGATCTGTATCGGGGTATTATTACCTTCCTCCTTCTGCTGGTGAGTCCCCTTCCTATGCAGCCTAGCATCCTTCCAGCCTTCCCCACTTCTTTGTCACCTTGCTTCACCACCTTCAGGTCATCAGAAATGATCACCCTCAGGTCCCTTTCCTGCTTTCTATTAATACCTCTCCTCCCAGTTGGTATGTTGTCCTCCATTTCTTATGCTGCAAGTGCACTATTTTGTACTTCTTTGCATTAAAACCCAACTGCCAAAACATTGACCATATTTCCAACTTTTCTAGATCACTTCTCATTTTTTTCAGTCCTCCTAGTGCATCTACTCTGTTGCAGAGTTTTGTGTCATCTGCAAACTTGCATCATTTCCCTTCCAGCCCTTCTGCAATGTCAGTGATGAAGACATTGAAGTGGAATGGCCCTAGTACTGATCCCTGTGGTACGCCACTGGTCACTTTGCTTACTCCAGAGTGACTGCCGTTTACCTACACCATCTGACTCCTATTACCCAGCCAATTTTCCACCAATTTTATTCCCTTAGGACCTACTCCCAAGATTCCCAGCTTGTTTAACAGCCTTCTATGTGGAACAGTGTTGAGGGCCGTTGCTGAAATCCAGGTAGGCCACTTCCACCTCTCCTCCTTGATAAACTTTCCTGGTCACACAATCAAAGAACTGGATCAGATTTGTCTGGCAGAACCTCCTTCCTGTAAACCCATGATGCCTCTGATCCTGTAGGTTATTGGTAACTAGCTATTTCCCAATTATTTCCTATAACAGTGTTTCCATTACCTTGCCTACCTCCAATGTCAGGCTGACTGGCCAGTAATTTCCTGCCTCCTCTCTATTTCCACTTTCGTGGAGTGGGACTACATCTGCCCTCCTCCAGCCCCCTGATACCTCTCCTGTTTTTAATGACAGGTTGAAAAGAGCTGTCAGAGGTGCATCTAGCTCCTCTTTCAGTTCCCTCAGCATCCTGGAGTGCACCCTGGCTGGCCCCATTGCTTTGTCTACTTTTATCTTTGATAGTTCCCTAAGGACTCTTTCTTCTGTAAATGGTTATGTGTCTACTTCCCAACCCTTTATATCCTTGCCCTTTACCCTTGGCATGTTTCCGTCCCCCTCCTCTGTAAATACTGAACAGAAATAGTTGTTTAATAAATCCACTTTTTGGTGGTCCTCTTCCACACTGCACCCTCCTTTACCTTTCAGTCATAGTATTCCTCCCTTTGTCCTTCTTTTTTCACTTATATATCTAGGTTTGAGATCACTCTTGATCTTGTTCTCATTCATGGGGATGGGGTGCTCTGTAGTGCAAATGTAAAGTAATCAGTAGCAGACAGTAGCCACTGCTTGGTAACCTACATAGTGGTGGCAAAGAAAAGAAGCCAAGCATTAATCATCAAGACATAGAACTGCAGAAAGATAGAATATGCCAAAATGAAGGTCTTGGTATCTAATGAACTGGGACAGCTCATGAGGTTGGAAATACAGAGCACCTGTGTGGGCATGCCAAAGTTGGTGCTCAAATAAACCAGAGAAATTTGCATTCCTGTAAGCAGTAACAGAAAGAGGCCATGATAGTGCCCCCATATCAACAGGGATCAAAGGCAACTGATACTGAACAAAAAATGTCTAAGACTACTGAAAAGAAACATGTTACTGCCATGCCAGACAGGAGTACTGAACAGCTCAGAGGAATTAAAAAGCTTGGAATCAAGAAAGCCATTGAGGGGTGGAATAATAGTAAAAGATGCCACAAATGCTGATTAAATAGTTGAAGGAAAAAATTTGGCCCGTGGAACCAGGGAATGGGTGATGGGAAAGAACCTGTGAGAGAGAAAGGGCAAATGAATGATATGTTCATTAAAGAGTCTTTTCAATGTTCACTAAAGAGTCCTCAGAAAAAGGAGGGAGGTTGTGTATAGATACACAACAGTTTAGGATGGTCCATGGCATCAGGAGCAATAGTGGTACAGCCTGAAAACCTAGCACCCTCACTGTTAGTTGACTATCTGGCAGAAGTCAGGCAAGACTCAAAGGGTGGGGGGGGGTATACCCAAGGATCAAAGAGGAGTTACGGAACAATTAGTGGGGTCACTTTCAATAATCTGTTATGCGTCATCAGAACAGGTGTGGTGCCAAAGAACTTGAAAATGGACAATTTGGTCTCCATCTCAAAATAGCAAGGTCATATCAATGTAACTACTATAAATGCTGACTAGCCTGACAGCAGTATTGGGTAATGCCCTGGAAGTCAATAGCAGGGCAGAATAATGGAGCACTTGGTTGAAGAAAAGGTTCTTGCTAACATTCAGCATGACTTTTCTGATTGGCAGATCAACCATGCAACTAGATTACCTTCTTCAAAGTGGTGACCAGGGAAGTTGACATGAGTAGTGCCATAGATATACTCCATCCCAACTTCACTAATGTCTTTGTTAATATAGCACATGACATGTTCCTAGGCAAAGTACACCACTGTGGTATACATGAAATATAGGCATGCAATGAATTTACACACAGTCTTATTCCAAGTTTTGTGTAATATGTTCTTTATTTATTTTTATTTTTCAGCTTCACCAAGGACCATCTCTAACATTTTGTAGCCCTGAACCACTTCCCCAAAGGCTGCTGCAGTATAATGTCTAAAGATAGAACATATTTGCACATGTTTCTCCTGACCTCAGTACATAACATTGTGAATACTCTGGTAAAGGTTGTTCAGTCTAATAGATATTATACCACTGCAGCCTTGAAGAAGTGGCATTGAGCCATGAAACATCAGCCAATGGCCACATTGCAGATCTGAAAAATAAAAATAAAGATAAGTTTATACCAAAGTTTTAGTAAGCGTGTATATAAATTCACTGCATGCCTTTTTAGTTATAGCACCAGTCAGCCATATTACCCGGGCAATTGATCATTCTTCTGAAGTCTCAGATGTGACCTTACCAAATTCATGGTGCTACAAATGGGGCTGTAAAAAGATGAATGATGTAAACATAGTGTGGGTGTGAACAGCTGAAGTGGAAGGGAAATGGACCAAATAATCACAATAGCCATGGAGCTAAAGAAAAATTGTTGAGAATTACCACTGTTGAATAGGATAGCAGAACACTGGGATATGGCAAATGGGGGCAATGAACAAGATAGGGGAAATAATCCTGCCATTTTACAGGGTTCTGGTCAAACCATACGGTAAGTACTCTATGCAGTTCTGGACTCCTCAGTACAAAAATGATATTGTTAGTTGAGAGGATGCAATGTAGAGTGATCAGAATGATAAGTGGAATTAAAGACAAAAGGTACAGAATGTGACAAGACTGGTAGCCTTTTTTATGTTCACATTGAAGAAAAGGAATCTGGAAGGGGTCATGATCTCAGTCTTCCTGATAGGCAAGTGTATTGACAAGATCAAACAGAAAAATATATTTAATCTGGTGTCCTCCAGCAGTACACATGCACATATACTGAAGCTCAGAGGTGGCAAGTTCAAGGTTAGTGTGAGGAGACACTTATTAATCTATGGAACAGCCACCAAAGCAAACAGTGGGCATGAAGATAATACAGACAATTAAGTTAAGCCAGAGCAAATTTATGCTAGCCAAGGGAATTACAGGGCACCTTGGGTGATAGAGTGGTTGGGGAATCCCTATAAACTATACATGTGTGTGTGCAGCATACTTATTATACTCTGCTTATGAAGCTGGGGTGGGGTGGGGGCTAGGTAGACATAATGAATCTAGAGTTCTACCTGACCTTAAATACTGATTCTTTCTCCTTATAATAAAACAGTCACATTCATGACTGTCTGAATGTCTACAAATCCTAAATGTTCCAACTTTGTTTTCATTAGCTGTATAGATGTTTGGAGACCTCTATTTACTCAAGGTCCCAATACTACTTATTAGAGTCTCCCTCATGTCTTGTTTCAAATGTTGACTAAGCAGTTTTATGTATACTGTAAGCTGATTTAGAAATAGGCAATATACAATTATGTTCCCTTTCACATAAGTGTAGTTAAGTGCAACAGTCAACAATGTCCATTTCATTTCCAAGGGGTTCTGGATTTCATACTGCACCTTTTGGTAGGAAACTTGAAAAATTGAACAAAATTAGCAAATTGTAACATTTACTCATGAGATACTGTTTTATGTTGCATCACAAAATATGATAAAAATATGTTTTTTTGTTTAGTAAAGATGAAGGTTTCAACCTGCTAGAAGGATCTGAGGTGGCTGACACGGCAATGACTGACATTTCAATGGAAAGTATTACTTTTCCATAAGACTCAGTATGGAACGGTGCATGTTTTGAGAGCCACATGACTACAAGCAGTGGCCCTGGTGAGGAATAGTATGGCATCATGAGAGAGACACTTTCAGAAGACTAGGTATGCTCTTTAATTTAGTACATGTTTGCATAAGCTATGCCGCTGCCACAGCAAAAACATTACAGTGTTGTCATCAACAGTGACAACAACAACAGATCACTGTAAACTCCACTTGGGACCCCGGCTTGGCTTCCCCGGGTGTTGTGCTCCCTCCCTGAATCAGCTCCAACCTGGAGTTGATAACAATAAAGTGCGGGGGGCATAGCCCATCCCCCAGAAAAAATGCATTACTTTTCCAACAACACAGTGATTAATGCTTACTTATAAAGCAAGGAGTGGACATTATTGACCAAAAGTCCCTTCTGACTTTAATAATTGCGGTGCTAATAAAGTTACCATAACTTATGACTAAAAAGTTTTGAAATAAATAACATCTTGAGTGTTAATGTAGTTCATTCTATGGTATATAACTGTTCAAGTGTATAAATGAATCTTTCATAATGATATCTTATGAGAAAGAATGTCATCCTGCAGCTTGCAGATAGCAATTAGTGGGAAGTCTACCACTCTGGGAGATGAGTGACTTCCCTTTAAAAAGAATTCAGCATTACAGAACTTTAGAGAGAATGTAACATAAGACAGACTGAATAATGTATGCAGGTTGCTTTTCTTTCTAGTAGTTTATCACAGAGCATTCCTGTACAGCAGTCTCATTAAGGATCGGATCACCTTCTTTAACATCAAGGCTAAAGTCAGTGCTAGGTAGCAAAGGAGCGGGTAATTAACCCAAATACTTATTCCCACCCAGTAATGAGCTTGTTTTTACTTTTATAACTATTCCCCAGAAATCCGGAATGACATTGATTTTTCTGATGAAAAGACTGTCTGAGAGATTCATTCATTTATATATGCCATCTGATATTAGACACCTCATAAAAGAACATGCACTGTTTGAATTGACTGAACAAAGAGAAAGTGAATACAATTATAATTTCTTTTTTTCTTTTAATGTGACAACAAAAGGAGGTGAGGGAAATGTTAGCAAAAGGATGCATTGGTTCTCACACTTATTTATCAGCATTTAATGCAAATCAAACAAACAGCTTTTCTAGATGTTTTCTTATGTTGCTATCACGTCATCTGTGTATGTGTGTTAGTGGAGGTACTCTGTAATCATGGATGTGGTTAATACAAATTAAATTTCAAATATATGACTTCAATGACTTCTACTATTTCCAAATAGTTTATTTATAGTTAACCACCCCACGCAAATCCTAGCTGCAAGGACATGAACAGCAGCAGGTGAGGGTTACAGTGTAATCTAGTATAGAGCTACTGTTTACAGGAATTGTAGCCATGGATACAGTATGGAAGCAGACAGAAAATACATGTCATTATGACATACAGCTTATTGATAATGTGATCATATACCATATGGTACAAGTCAATTATATAAGCATATATTTCCTGTGTGTGGCTAAACAGTTAAAGAGACACTGATCTATTAGCATTGGCTTTGGAACAACATACAATAATACAGTATTTACAGTAAATACTGCCACTAATACAGTATTTTATATATATATATATATATATATATATATATATATATCATTATATAGCATTATGTACACTAACATGAAAACAGGATCACTTCCAGTTAGACTTCACTTGCTCTTACTGTTTATCTATGCCTGACAATATATCATTGTCTTCTGACCATACCTTCTGAAATGATTGAATGTCCAGGCATGATTTGAGTGCACAAAAGGCAATTTTGAGTTATTTACATCAATATAAATAACATTACATTTTATTCAAACCATTCCTAAAGCATAACAGCTGAAATTATTATTGTCCATCAAAATCAGTCTTGCTTTGAGTTCTTCATCCTGTTCCATTCTTCACGTCACCATCGGCTTTCTTCTCGGGGTCCGGACTCATAATCTGACTCCCCGCCCCATCACCATCAGTACAACTCTCCAACCTTACTTGTTCAGTCTGTAGGTAACAGACCCAATCCCTACCCCTTCTACGTTCACCTCCCCCTCTAAACATGTCCAGGTGCACTCCCCCTGGCCTGTGCAACCTACCACCCACTCCCTCAATTGCCTTCCCCCTCTCTCCCTGTATGCCCTTCCACCACCCTCATATATACTTCTTGAGCTCTTTCTAGCCATACTCACCAGCAGGAACTGACCACCTGCCCCCACAGGACTCACAGTCCAAATTCATCACCGTTCCAAGCTCTTTCAGCCCATACTCACCAGCAGGAACTGTCCACCTGCCCCTACGGGACCCACAGTCCTAACCAACTAGACCTTTCCTTTTGTTACACCTGCTTGGGCCAATACTCACTCCACAATACAGGGTGGGTGGGTGGGAATGAAAATCCAGCAGAAAGAAGGTGAAATCCTTCAGACCTAAGCTTATATGTCCCTAAGGACCCCAAGCGAGAACCCCTCTGGCTCCTCCCCCTGTCCAATCCTGCTTCCATCTAGTGTATGCATCACCTTCTTATGTCTGTCACTCAAGATCTCACCTGTCCCTCCCCTCCCTTGACCCTGTCATTCATGACCTTACCAAGCTCTGCCCCCTTCTTCCCCTTCCTGTCTAACTACCACCCCATCCCACTGTTCTTAAAACTATTATTCCATTTCCTCAGGCACGTCATCAAACAATTTTGGTTGCCTTTTAATGGCAACCTTGTTTGTCTTCTGACCACACATTCTGAAATGATTGCATGTCCAGGCATGATTTGAGTACACAAAAGGCAATTTTGATTTATTTACACCAATATAAATAACATTACATTTTATTCAAACCATTCTTAAAGCATAACAGCTGAAATTATTATTGTCCATCAAAATCAATCTTGCATTGAGGTCCTCCTCCTGTTTCATTCTTCACTTCACCATCAGCTTTCTTCTCAGGGTCCAGATGCATAATCCGACCTCCCCATCACCATCAGTACAACACTCAAACCTTACTTGTTAGGTCCATATGTAATAGACCTGATCCCTACCCCTTTTACGTTCACCTCCCCCTATAAACACATCCAGGTGCACTGCTTCTGGCCTGTGCTACCTACCCCCCACCCCAACTTCCTCCTCTCTCCCTGTATGCCCTTTCCCACTACTCCTCATATTTCTTTCCACTAGCCCCCGCCCAGCTTGCATTGGATAGCAGGACTTCCCCTTTGCAGGGCCTTTAGCTATTCTGTAACCTAGTCCTAGCTAGGAGCCATAGGGGCAACAAAAATAAGGACAGGCCTGTCTTGGAAAGGTGTACCCCATCCTCTCTATATAAACTTGTTTTTTCAAAGGAAATCCCCTTATGTGAGATACAGGCCCCACCCATCTCTGCCATTAATGTGGCCATCCTTTTATTTAGTCTCTTCTGAGCCCTCTTGATCACCCCAATACTCTTTGCCTGCCATCATGCCTGTCGAGATATAATCTCCGACCATACCAACTCTACCCTTGGCCGCCAGCCCTTTAACATATACAGGTCAGCCTTCATAGCCGGGAGCAGGGCCCCCAAGGTGTCTGTCCCAAATTATTCCCCCCAAGGTGGATTACCAGTATATCTGTGCTCCCCGGGTTAACCTACGTTCCCCTGCTAGAGGAAGTAACTGGACCCATTGCATTCCCAGGATCCCTTTCCATTGAATTTGGGGACCACTGAGATCCTTTAGCAATTCCCAACCACTCCCGGTGGTTCCTACATATCGTTCCACCCAATATATAAATGAATGCCCAAGGATCAAAATAGTCTTTCTCTGGCGTATACCTGCTGAATAAAGAGAAACAATTTCATTTAAGTTCTGATGTAGCAGTTATAGATGGTGGATCACTACCTGCCCAGCCTCTTTAAGTCCTCCTTTGATCCCCTTGACTAGCCAAGGCCGAAGCCACACCTATCCTAAATGAGTGGGTGCCAAAATACCCTGGGTCCATTTCCTTAAATTCCAGCACCTTTTTTAGGAACACTCCTACCTGGAAACTCGTTACAACATTTCCATTGCCATGTCAAAATCATGCCCCCCCACGTCTGGAGGCCAGTTTTTCTTATACAGCTCCATCGCCTGTACTATGCATGTTCATCCCCCAAGGCTGCAATGTGTACCTTCATCCCATCTCCCATGTGGTCAGTTTTTGAATGCTGCACTCAAATAAGTATACCTGCCCCATTAAACTCAACATCTCCCATCTGCAGGCCCCCCTCTGTATCCCCTCTGTTTTTTGCCACCATCTCACTTACCCTGAATGCTCCTCTGTACATCAATGTAAAAATGGCCTAAAAAGGCAAGCTTCTTTGGCTAAACTACAAACCACCCCCAGGGCCCCCACAATGCCAGGCAAATTGTCTGGTGTGATGGGTCTATGAGTGTCCCTTCAAGTACCCTGTCCTCTATGCCATCCTAAGAGCATGCATCTGATCCTTCTTCCCCTGGTGGTCTCCGGCCATCCCCAGGTGCCACACACCCAGCCTATCCCGGTCAACTGTACTGCCAAGGTAGAGTGGGCCATTCCCTCGTCCCACCTGCTCACCATGAACATCATTATCTGCTCCTCGATAATGAGCAAACTTACAACCATGCCCTGCTGTAACCGAAACCCTTGGAAGGCTTCCCACACACCCTCATATGCCTTCAGTGTATTGGCCAACCATGAGTTCTGGTACAGCATTCAGACTCTTGCCACCCAATCTCCCACAGCTGTTCCAGCACCAGCTTTCTCACCTCCTCTGCCTGAGGGCCAGCCTCCTGAACCTGCCCAACTGAAAACAGGAAAGGCTGTCAACAATTTAATTCCTAATGCCCTCCAAGAGCCTGGCCCTGAATGTAAGGTTGAACTGCAGTCCCAATAGAACCAGCTGCCTCATGACCCTGGTTACTGTTTCCTTAGACCCTTTTTGCCTGTTAATAACCTCCACCACCCCCTTGTTGTCACACCAAAACAAAACCTTCATGTTCTGCATTTCCTTCCCCCATACTTCTACTAAGGCCACCCAAATGGGAAAAATCTCAATCAGAATGATGTCTGTCAGCAAACCCTCCTCCCACCACCATGCAGGCCATGGCTCTGACATCCACTTACCTCTGTAGTAAGCTCCCAACCCCAGAGCTCCGGATGCACCCATGTATAACTGTAGAGCATCACTGTCCACCCATTCCTCCTGCCAGAACGTGACCCCAATATAATCCTTTAAAAATGAATCCCAGACCATTAGGTTGTCCTTTACTCCCCTGTTGATGTCCACCCAGTGGTGTGGCTGCCTAGCTTTCCCCATGGCTTGCCCCAGCCACCTGAGGAACACTCTACTCGGGCCAATGGCCTTACATGCAAAGTTCTAATGACCCAAGAGCCACTGAACCAAAACCAACGGTACCCTCTTCTTATCCTGCACCTGCCCTAACAACCCCTTGAGCCCTGAACTTTGTCCTGCAGCAACTGAAAACATTCTTGCTCTGTAGTCACCTCAGTCCCCAAAAATTCCAAAAACCTGGCAGGTCCCTCTGTTTTCCCCTCAACTAAAGGAATCCTGAACTCTATACACATGTCTTGACTATCCTGCAACATTCCTTGAACTTCCTTCTTAGACTCCCAATCAGCAAGAAATCATCCAGAGAGTGGACTAACCTCCTGTGCACATATCTGGTTCCAAAAACCCATTGGATCCATGAGCTGAATGCTTCAAAGGTGGAGCAAGCCACCGAACAGCCAATGGGCATGGCCTTGTCAAAGTAGATCTCCCCTTCACACTGGAAACCTAACAAGTCCCAGCCTTCTGGTCACACTGGCAGGAGGTGGAAAGCAGACTCAATGTCTGTCTTTGCCAACCAGACCCCCTGGACTTCCCTGATTAAAGCCACTGCTGTGTCCAGTGAGGCATAAAATACCGCTACAGTCCTCAGGTATACCATCATTCACCGATGACCCCTCCGGATACGATAGGTAATGAATCAGACGGTATTCTGCTGGCTGCTTTTTGGGGACTATTCCCAAGGGTAAAATGTGGAATTGTACATATTGGGTGCATGCCAGAGGACCCCCGAGCCTAACAGCTGCTTTCTCCTTAGCAATTTTATAATGGACTACGTCCTCCCTCCCCCTTACTGAAGTGAGGTTCTTGGCCCTGGCTCCCATCTTTACACCATGAAAAGCTAATTTAAATCCCTGTGTAAACCCCTCCTTCAACATAGTCCCTTGTTTCTGATTGTAGTATCACATAGTCCATGTCTCCACCATTTTTGTCTTAATTGGTGTCCTTGCCATTGGAAAACCCCATCTCAAATACACTGGCCCCTGCCTTCAGTTCCAACCATAGTTGTGATTGTACCCACCCTTGTACCCATACCCCGTTCCCTTCCCCTGTTGCCACTACTGTTTCCCTCCCTCCCTCCTTGCACATCTTGAAAGGGCTGCTCTGGGTTATTTACTCCCCCAGAACATTTGCTGTTCCCTCCACATTTTAAAACTGGGTATGCATGCTTAAATTTGAAGTTGGTCCAACTGCACGATGCCCTGCTATATGCCCAACAAGACTTGGCTGCCACGTGCCCTGTGGACACCTTGCTCACTTCCACTACCCCTCCCCTTTGACCCGACAAGGTCCAGATCCAGAGCTCTGAGTGCATGCAGTCCAACCTCAGATCACCTCTCGACACCATCCTCTGCTGGAAAGCCTCATCATACTCCAGCCAGCCGTACCCTTTCTGTGCCTTGTAGGCATCCCTTATGATAGCTGTATATGTCAGTAGAGGTATTGATAAATCTGGTTGTTTTTCCAACAGAATGGCACTATAAATCAAGAACCCCACCTGCCAAGTATTTCTGATTTACCCACCATTTCCTTTTGCTCATATTTCTTAGCAGATTTCTTGTCCAATAAACCAAAGATGTCCACATACTCTCCCTTCCATATCTTATCCTTAACTGATTTGGGCACATGGTCTCCAAGGGATAACCCCGGTGGGGCCTCATACAGCATTCTAGTCCCCTGTTTCCCAGCCCCACCCCATCCTGCTGCTTCCTTGTCCCCCTTGTCCTTCTTGAGCTCCTCCAGAACCTTCTCCATTGTGTCCAAACCTTTACCTCTCATCTCCTCTAGTAACCCTGACAGATAGTCCTTAAGACTGCCTGCCTCCGACAGATCTTCTGTACCCTTATCCAACTCAGTATCTGGATCCAAGGGTTCTGGAATGGGCTCTGGAAGGGGGGTAGGTTCTGGGTCTGGTGCTGTGCCGCCTGCCCCCTTTCCCCAAGGCCCCACCAGCCATTTCCTCTTTCTCGCCTCCTCTTCCCGCTTTTGAGCCTTGTCAATAAGCTTCAACATCTTGGTCATCAACGATGCTGCCTCCAGTCATAGCTGTGCACTGAAACCTGTAGCTGGTTACTTCTTCGGAGCAATTCTCCTCCAACCTAAAGGATAAATTGCGAGGAGAAATGGGGAGAGTGAGGAAGTGGGAAGGAAGAAACCACAGTTAGTGACTGAGCCAGAACACTTTGATGTGCCTTGCTGCATGGTCACTACAGTGAGCACTGCAACCAGTGGTGATAGCCCCCTCTCCCATCCATGCCCATGCTGCCTGGATAAGCCCATCCATGGGGCTGTATGATGAGATTGGCCGGCAACCCTGCCATTGTCCTGCCTTTGGACAGCTGTGCCTCCTCCTCTGTGTGCCTTCCATCTGTTCTACCTGCTTGTCTGTGCAAGTTATGCTGGGGTCCTACAGTGCTCTACTTGTGCCATGATAATGTTGTCCACCAGAAACCAGGAGCCTGGGTACACCCGCTTCGAGCAAATGCCCCATCCCCTTTTTTGAACAGAATCAACCCCCAGCCCCCGTTCCTGCTTGGGGTTTCTTCCCAATTCTCAAAATTCTTATTAATTAATCTTCTCCTCCAAAGCATGTATCCCACAGCTCAGGCCCAAAAACCTCCCCCAGTCCCCCAATCCCAGCAGAAAGAGGGAAAAATCCTTCTGAGCTAGGCTTGTAAGTCCCCTAAGGACCCCAAGCGAGGACCCCTCTTGACTTCTCCCCTGTCCAATCCTGTTTCCCTCTAGTGTACACATCACCTTCTTGTGCATGTCACTCAAGACCTCACCTGTCCTTCCCCTCCCTTGACCCTGTCAATCATGACCTCACCAAGCACTGTCCCCTTCTTCTCCTATATGTCTAACTACCACCCCATCCCCTATTCTTAAACATATTGCTCCATTTCCTTAGGCATTACATCAGACAATTTTGGTTGCCTTTAATGGCAACCCTGTTTGTGCTTGTGAGATCACAGTCTGTTGGTTTGGAAATGATAATGATGGCACAACCAGAGGACTGTGATGTCGGGTGTACATACACAGCCAGAGCAGATACAGCTCACTTCGATGCTGTGTTCATTTTAATTTCCACGGTTATAAAGGACAATGGAGAAAATACAGAAAACCTATTGACCTGTATTTACAAATTGTGTTTTTTTAAAGTTTTTTTTGAGATATTATTGCACTTTAACAAAATGCAGTAGGAAATGGGAAGTAATATCCAGGAGTCTGTTCCAGAATGAGTGGCACAGGAGATAAAAGTATGGAACAGAAAAACCTTCCTCTTTCACTTTGGGATAGCTAAGTTATTAGAAGAGCTATGCTGGCCATTTGGTACTATATATAACGGAGCAAATTCTGAAAGAATATAGGTCAGGTAAATGGGGAGGGAATTGAGATATTTTTTAAAGACCAGGCAAGTAAGGAAAAGCTTCCTAGGGTTTGTGAGGGATAGCCAATCTCCCTAATGGTACATATGAATGTGGTGAATTCTGAGATCGCAATCCAGAAGGAAACTACTTTGAGAGTTATAGACAACAACAGGACTATAATGTTTATCTGGGCAAACAGACTTATAGATCAGTTCTCTAGTGTAGGATTCTCAATAAACCGATATACAGTGAGGGCACGTGTGATACATTATTTATCTACACAAGAAGTTTGACCTTGGTTAACCTTAAGACCAGCATAAGCCATAAGTGTATGGCCCATGTGAAACTGCTCACATGTTGATAAATAATGTATCACACATGGTCCCCATTGCATTTCCTGTTACTACAATAGGCTACCAGACAGGAGACTGAGATGATTGACAGGTAGTGTTTACCCAACATATTTGTGAGAAATTCCAGGTTCTAAAATGTATCACACATATGTGAAGATAACATTTTTTATGATATTGATTTTGTGTCCACGCATATTCTATAAAAACTATAGTTAAACTAGTAATGAATCAGCTGTTGATTAGCATTCAGATAAAGTAGTATATTTAGTTGAGCACAGCCACTTGAGCATATAGAAAGCACTCAATAAATGTACTGTAAATATTTTCAAGTAGAGCACTAGTTGAATGCTTTTAGTTGAGCTGAGAAAAAGAAACACTTCACGACTTTGGTGGCAGTTTGGCTCTGAAAACATATTTGTGTATTTTGAAGAGCAGATACTGTGTTCTCCTTTTAGCATTGTTATTGAAATAATTGGAATTTTAGGGTTTTATATTTTGGGGGAAATAGCAATACATGTTTAGTCAAGGCATGATGTTCTGCTTTGGCCACAATATCTTCATTGTATTTTATTACAAAGACTGGTTGCAGACAAGCCTTCTAGAAATGTTTTCCAGACATGTATTTCTTTCAAACTTTAGCTTTATTGTATATCTCCTTTTGGTATTCCTCATATGAGGCAGATATTTAAACAAAATCAATATATTTGTAGGTAAGTTTATTAATAACCCACACTGATCTTGGATATTTTATTTAACAAAGATACTATTTTATTAATGTCTGTAAAGAACTCAGTGCTTCTGTTGCCTGTCTCAAAAGCAATGCACACACACACACACACACACACACACACACACACAACACTCCATCTCTCTGTCATGCATGTTTGTAAAAAAATGTACAGATACACACCTGTTTAGGTGGGGTACTTGCAAACTCCAGCTGTATGGTAATTAGCTCTTGTTCTTTTCTCTTAAAGGAACAGGTACCATTTTGTGCATGCACAGTTAGTACAAAGCACAGCAACTGTGTTTAACACAAATGAAACATCTTATATGGACTTACCAAAACATAAAAGGTTTTCCATTTAACTATTTTTTATCTAAATTGAATGTACTTTTTTTTCAACCATATTGTACCAACTTACCATAACCAGAGAGTCCTACCTGTTCTCCCCTACATCGGAGATGCAGGCCCAAATCTCAAAGATCCCTTGTAGGGACGCAAGTTGCATTGCTCCAGAGATATGGCAAACTCTGGGTGACCCAGGGACCTTGTGCCTGATTTTGTAAGAATCAGGGTCCCCATGACAAACTCCCCAGGGTTGTCACAAGCTACAGCCTGCGCCCAAGAATCAGTGCACCTGAGGGAAGTGCCGCAAGGACCCAACCCCCCCGGATGCAGTCTGCTTTGTTATGGTGAAATATGCTGCTGCATTCTGCTCAGTTATAACAGGTCCAGTCATGCTTTTGTTTCTGTAGGGCTGCAAATGATCCCACTGTATGTTTACTTGTCACTGTACCATGCAGTACAGCACATGACCATGCTGGATTTTATGTGATTCATAACACTTCTCACACACCCTGCTGGGTGCCTTATCTATCATAATCATTTACAGCTGTCCTCCCTGACTCATCCCTTGCCACTCCCCTATGCCTTATGCCCCAAGCAGCCCAAAGTCTACCCTGCCCCACTGGTGCAAGTCACTTAGACCACCTCAGGGCTGGTCTAAGTTGTGCCTCATCCTGCAGTCGTGGCTGGGCTTTTGGAATCCCAAAAAAGCTGGTGTTGCAGCCCTGACACACCTGGTTGGTTGCTGCATCCCTGGCACAAGGGGGCTTTGGTGCAACTGCATTAGATTTGCCACAGGCTGCTTTACAGAATCATATCTGATATAAGTTGTGATGCAAGGCACCACTCCCGTTAAACTCTTGAGATGCATGTCCCTTGCATCAGTCTAAGTCTTTTGAGAATTGGGCCTGCAGTGTTGGAAGGTGAGGACAAGGCATGCAAACAATATTCAAACTGTGAAACCCAGTAAGGTTTTAAAAAGAACAAGGGCAGAATGACAAGTGTTATTAGGGTCTGGGACAGCCTCCATAAAGGAACTGGTGCTGTTGCAATGGCTGAGCTATGCAAATAGTACCTAAATGTACATATTGCATAGTAGCTTGTATAGAGTAGAGACATTTAGTCTTCATTTTTCCATGATGTAAACAACAGCTGGATTCCATTCTTATTTATTCAGTCAAAAACACAAATCATTTTTGAAAGAGTTTGAATCAGAAACAGTGTATTACTCTCTTACCCATCTATTCCCTCTGTCACAACAAATTATTATCACTAGGAATAAATGAAGTCCATCTGGTATGCTTCACATAGTCTTTTGTGTTAAGTAAATAAATTATGCATTTTCATGTAGTCTTTGCTGTGAAGTGGTCAGCACTGGGAGTTTGCCAGAAAGGTGTCATCATACTTTGTGAAGTACACACCAGAAAGCAGGTCACATGACTGATTTTCTATATAAAAAGATGGACATATGTTAGTGTACATGTTAGAGCAGGACATTTGCCACTTGGCCACATGTATTGTGTGCACTTTTTCAATATTGAGAGAAGGAGCAAAACCTGTTCTTGGTATGGTGAACAAACCAATCTTATTTAAGTTAAAAAAAAATAATGGTGCAGAAATCTTCACTCAGTTTGAATGCTAGCACTTTGTAGAAAGGATCTGAAAACGTTTAATTGTAAAAGAAAATGTTTTAGCAGATATTTTGATAGGTTTAATAATTCTTTATTTAGAGTACAGCATGGTGCATCAGTGCTGAATCTGTTGGTAAATATAAAGAGGTAGCTTACAGTTTCTTCATTATCTTTCTATTTTAAACTTTAAATGATTTTGACAAGTGTAGCTTTTTATTTTAATGTGTTAAGTTGACTATTGATTGTGAGTGTCCACTAGTCACCATGTATTTGATTCTTGAAGCTTGCCTATTTTTTTTTCAAATAAGAAATACTGTATTACATAGGAAGAATCAGTTTGACTGTGTGAAGCAAAAGCCAATTATTGTGTGGGGTTGCTAAAGAAAGGTCCCACTGTGCATCTCAATGCTTAGAAGCAAACCTTTCTCAAGTGAGAACTTTGACAGAAAATATTTTTGGGATGTGAGAGACTACAGTCAGTTATTTGTAAAGGGCTGTGAAAAAATATTCATATTTTGCTCTTCAGTGCTTAATTTTTAGCATATTTTTTAAAATTCAGGAATACTATAAAAATTTAATTTTGTCTGTGCAAGGGAACATTGAGTTATTTGTGTACAGCTGAGGAAGAGCCATCATGTCGTCCAGCTCATTGCTCCTGTCACTTATTTAGTGTAGAATACTGGTGATATATGATGATAAGGCTGAAAAAATAGGGGATATGCAGAGGGACTGGCATGATACATTATTTCTCTACCCAAGAGCAGTCTGACCTTGGGTAGCCTCATGAGTGAGTTAAGCTGCAAGTGATGTGCCTGAGCTCAAACTGCTCGAGTGTAAATATTGCATCATGCCGGTCCCCATTGCTTGTTCTGTTTACACAATAGGCTTTTTTGAGGGGGAGAGATACTTTACAGGTAGTGCTTCTCCAACATATGCATGATAAATTCTGTTTTTTTAAATTTATCACGCACATGGGAGGAAAACATTTTTGTGATACTGGATATGTGTTCATGCATAGTGCAGAAAAAGATAGATGTGGTAAAGGTCATGGCAGATAGACTTATTATCAGGATGAGAATAAGGAAACACAGAAACCATCAACAACATATGTGGTATATACCAGCACTCTTACTTGATCATCATAAGGCAGAGGCAAGGTAATGACAATTGAATCTGCTGCTCTGTTTTTAGACAATGAATGTAGTAATAGTGAGCCCCAGTATACCTCCACAGAAGTTCCAATGTGTAAGGATAGTGAGGCAGCCCAGGAAAAGGTTGTCAAGCATAAGGAGGGATAAATCTGAGGATGCCAGTGAAGAAGTAGGGGAGATTGAGGATGGTGATGACGTAATATAAATTTCCTGGAAAAATTCCCTAGCAATCTCACTTTAAAAAAAGTCAAAAAGTCAACAACTGTCACTGACAATAATATCTGATCACACTTCTGTACTAAGCTGTGGGTTAAAACTGACAAATAAGGGAAATGTAATACTGACACTGATATGGTTGGCAAATGCCTCCAACCAAGATGTCCAAAAAAAAAAAAATCAGCCATAAGCCTCACAAGTGGAGAAAGTAGTTGAAGCCCCCCACCCCACTCCACTTCACTTCATAACAAATCACAAGAAGTTATTCACATATTTTGCTTGAGGCTATTTTATTATTGATCCATTTTATGTGAGTCAGGCAATGTGACCTCTTTCCAAGCCAGATTTTTAGTATGGTCAAAGGGAATCAAACCCATCATGGCACTAGTGGGCTGCACATTCGCCTTGTCAGCATGGCTCATTTGGTGGTGCATCTGCCTCTGAGTCTGAAGGTTGTGTGCTTTAGTCCCTCACTGTGATCTGGCTCATACTATGAACAAGGGCACCCCAGTTTTTATATTTTATTTATTTATTAATTTAAGTCTAGGATTACAAGTACCTTTGAGCCAAGGTTCTTTTACAAAGGTTCCATGTCAGTTTGAGGACAGTACGACAAAACTACAACAACACATGTTAATACAGAAGTAAAGGCAGGATAACAGGTTGAACAAGTCTGCAATCAGTTACCAGAGGAAGATGCATACATTTTTGGCAGAACAGGTCAGGGGCAAACGAGGTGTGCAACAGCATTACAAGACATGGGTAAGACACTGGGAGGGATATGAGCTGCCAAAGGCATTGTTTCAAAACATAGAGAAGTGCAGGAGGTGGGTTTTGGGGTGGTGAGGGGGGGAAAGGATGGGGGAAAGAAAGGGAAGTAGGGGAGGAGAAGGAGCAAGGAAAAGGGGGTAAAGTGATTGCTGAATTGCTGAGGCAACACTGAGAGGGTAGCTAGGGTTGCTGGATAGATGTAGCAGTTGCAGGTACTGGAGGCAGAGAGAGAGAGAGGCAGAGCCTAGATTTGAAAGGGCCAAGCTTGAGGGTGGAAGAGATTTCTCTGTTGAGATTATTTAACCAGCTTGGCACCCTGTAGGCAAATGAGCATTGACGCATTGATGTTTGGCAGCGAGGAATCAGCAGAAGTTGAGAGTCAGATCCCCTGGTAAGGTGGTGGGGATTTCTACTTGGGCTGAGGATGGCTTGGACACCAGGGGGAGCAAACACCAAGGTTATCTTCTTTGCCATAAGGCAGGTTTGGTATTTTAGATGATTTGATAGTTGTAGCCAGCCAGTTTGGGCCTAGAGGTTGCAGATGTGGGTAATGCGATGGGCACCAGTTATAAGATGACATTCTTTGTTTAGGGTGGTTGAAATGCTTCTGAGGGCTGTTGAAGTGGCAGAGCCATATATTATGAGGCCACAGTCAATGACAGAGACTACCTAGCTCTGGACAGTGACCCTAAGGGCTTTAGGGGTAAGGTGTGCCCTATGCCGGTAGAGGAGACCAAGTCACATGTTAGCTTCCTTGGCTACCCTGATAATGTGGGCTCCATAGGCCAGGTTATTGTCAAGAAAGATCCTGAGATATTTAAATAAGTGTACCTCTTCAACGGCCACTCCAAGGTGATTTGAATTGGTCAGTGGATGCTGCCTGCTCTTGTTGTGTGAGTTACTGAAGAGCATGGATTTAGTTTTTTTTTATAGTTAAGAATAAGTCTGTGTTTGCTGAACCAGTTCTCTATGGAGGAGAAACTGAGCTGGAGTTTCTTCTGTAGGGATAGTGGGTCCTTATGGGTGGCATGGATAATGGCATCATTGCAATAGAGGATGAGTTGTTCCAAGCATGATTGGGTGAGGTTATTTAGAAATAGACTGAAAAGAAGGGGCCCCAGTATGGAACCCTGAGGAACGCCAGAGCAGACTAGTCATGCATCGGAGAGGAAGCCTGCAATTTTCACTCTTTACGATCTGTTCTCCAGGTAACTTTTAAACCAGGCTGAGGAGTCTGGGGAGAGTCCAGCCATTAAGAGCTGTTCCAGAAGCAGGCAGTGGTGAATGGTATCAAAGGCCTTAGTTAGGTCTATGAAGACCGACCCAGCTAGGTGCCCATTATCCAGCAAGTTGTGGATGGCTCCAGTGAATTCCAAGAGGGCTGATGTAGTGCTGTGTCCTTTCCTGAAACCATGTTGCTGTGAGCATAGGATATTGTGTTTGTCCAGGTAATCTGTGAGCTGGTCAGCAACTGCGCGTTCGATGACCTTGGATAATGAGGCATTATGGAGATTGGTCGGTAGTTTCCAGCGTTGGTCTGATCTCCTTTTTTATGGATGAAGTAGCAGTATCGGATTTCCATTTGTCTGGGAACTGGTGGAGGGAGAGGTTGAAGATCTTAGTGGGCTAATCACCTTATCAAGAGTGAGGGACAGCAGTTTCAGGACAAGAGTGTCCCCACTATGTCTTGTTTTTGTGATTGCATTTGCAATGTATTTCTGAGCTTTGTGCATCTTGACAGCTTTGAAGTAGAAGGGAGGATGTGTAGGGGAGGGTGTAGTGGTAGTAGGTTGAGCAGGGGAGCAAGCTTCATCGAAGAAGTCTGGGGGGAGAACATTACTGAGGTTTGTGAATACCATGTTGAAAGTATTGGCAACAGTAGTAGGGTCAAGGGTAATAGTCCCATCCATGACTAGCATAGTTGGGGAGGTTTTTGGTTGTTTTCCGGTTACTTCTTCAATATTATACCAAAAAGCTTTCCCATTTCCCCATGTGTTGGTGAGTGCTTCCTTGTAGTAGGTGCTTTTGTGAAGCTGGATTGATCATGTACAGGCATTTCAGGCTCGTTTGTAGTTCTGAATGTTGGTTTGCATGCTGGAATCCTGGACCAGAAGCCAGAGGTGGTCCCTTGCTTTTAGTTGTGCAATTAGGTCAGCGGTGAGCCAAGGATTGAAGAGGGCTTTGACGTTATGCTTTTTTAAAGGGGCGTATGAGTCACAGGCTGCATTGAAGGTGGAGATGAAGAAATCCAGGGCCGAGTTAACATCTGATGCATTGAAAATAGGAGACCAATCTTGTTGTCTGAGGAGGGATTTGAGGAGTTTCAGCTTCCCACGGGGAAGGATTCTGCTGGTGGTGACTGCTGGTGGGGTTTTCAGAATTTATTAGACCATTCACCAGTGACAGGGGAATGGTCACTAAGAGAATCAGGGAGGATGGAGATATTGGTGATCCAGGTGGGATAGCTGCTTAGGACCCAGTCCAGGAGGGAACTAGTTACTGTTCTGTAGTTGCATTGGGTTGGGGAGGTGACTAGTTGTGTGAGGTTTACAGAGGTAAGGGCATCCTTGAGGTTCCCAGTATGAGAGGCGGGCCAGTTAATGTTAAAGTCACCAAGCATAATTAGCTCAGAACCATGGGGTTGTGTATGTGCGAAGTCCAGGATGGCATTGAGGCCTTTTACTTGCTCTTTTGGTGGGATGTACACCACAGCAACTGTGAGAACTTTTCCATGGGCTCCTAGGATGATATGAATGGGAAGGATCTGAGCAGATGTGTCTGAGAGAAGGGTGTTTAGGGGATGGCCCATGAGAATCTCTCTGAGATAGATGGTACATCCCCCTCCCCTTTTTGCCTTCTGATCTAGCTTGAAAACATTATAGCCAGGCAGGGCGATTGCCAAGTCAGGGACGTCCGGTGATAGCCAGCTTTCAACTACTGCAATGACATCCAGTTTGTACTGGCAAGAGAAGATTTGCAGGGCATCAAGCTTCAGAAGAAGGCTGCAGATATTGAGAAAAACTAGGGAGAGTGCCCCAGAGTGTTTAACTTGGTTGTTTGAACCATGAGTTATTGGGCCAGGGTAATAAGGGTGGATGTTGCCAGACAGGAGTAGCAGAAGGAGCAGTAGTTTCAGGGTACACAAGCGCAAGTCCCTGATGGTGAGTTTACGTGTGTGCTTCGTATCGGTGGGTAGAGAGAGCTGATGGTGCTGATCCCAAAGAGATGTCACATGTAATAAGAGAGGGATGGGAGATGACATAGTATGTGGCCACTGGTTATGGGTATCTGGGATTTGCCATTCAAAATGTGTGGGGGGTGAAGGGGGCATGGCAGAGTGTAGAGTGCATGGGTGGTAGTGGACAAAGTCAAATTGGAAACTTAATGGAGGGGAGGGGAGGGGTAACAAACTCCAGGGAGATAGCAAAGGGGAAGAGATGCCAGGAGGATAAGTAGAATTATAGTGGGGTGAGACATAGCTTCCAGCAGCCGAGGCTGGCAGGGCAGGGTGGGGAGCAGAAGGGAGGTACTGGAGAAAAGATGGTCAACAGAGAAAGGTGCTAGAAGGATTGGGAGAGGAGGAGGAGTTAGAAGTTGTGCAGTGAGGGACAGAGAGAGAGGCTTTTTTGTACAGTTTTGTACTAATGGGATGCAATATTGTCACAGTGTGCCAACCTTCAGATGAGATGTTAAATTGAGCCTTTGTCTGAATTTTATTCTTGTTCTTTTGGTTGTCCACTCAGACACTAATGATCCCATGGCACTTCTTGAAAAGAATAAGGGAATGTTCCTGATGTTCTGATGTGCTGGCCAAGTTTCCCCATTCACTAAAATACTACCAACAGCTTAATCTTCTTTAATGTCAGTTTGTTTGTTTCTGTATCCACCTCTTCCAAGGCAAGGCTGAAAATAACCAGTATTATTCAGCATTCCTTCCCCAGTCAACAAACAAACAAGTAAACAAACAATAAATTAACAAAAAACAATCTTCTGTTTATATGGGCAAAATACCACAGCAGAGCTAATGAGGTGACAGGTACAGCTATTATTTTTAATCACACGTGAGTGGGAAAAGAAGAAGAGGAAGAGCAGGAGGAGAAGGATGAACTAGGTAAGGACAGTATCACTAATACTGCAGGTACTTTGGTAAAATCAAGAGTAATATTGTTTCATTTTTGTCACCATTAGATGATAAGATCAAGAGCAATCCTAGATCTTTTTGGAAACTCATGGCTGGACTGATTGAAGGTAATATGTCTCAGCACTCAGGTAATATCCAAATTAATGGTCAGCAGATTTCAGTGGGTACTGAGGCCACAGAGGCATTTAACATACACTTTATCGGGGCAGGCATTGCTGGGGTGGGATTTAGTAGCCAATGTTTTGTGGACTCAGAAACTAAAGAGGATCAGGGATATGTGGGCATGACAAATATAGGGATGGCTAATGACTTTAAATTTAAGAACATCTCAGTGGTAGAAGTTAGAACAGAACTGCTAAAACCTGATGTAACTAAAGCTGAAGGCCTTGATAGA
Organism: Neoceratodus forsteri; assembly: GCA_016271365.2. NCBI lineage: Eukaryota > Metazoa > Chordata > Ceratodontiformes > Ceratodontidae > Neoceratodus > Neoceratodus forsteri. Next base: position 1,022,833,780 of record CM028135.1, on the reverse strand, counting down.
ACACCATCAAGATTACTCAGATATGTCACCCCTTGCATTGCCTATCCTTTGTGACTTATCTTCAACTTGTCCCTCTCTAGTGAAGAATTTCCTCTAAAATGGCAAACCGCCAAAGTTATTCCCATTCACAAGTCTGGCCAGATACAAGACGTTGGTAATTATCGCTCAATTTCACTATTGCCTCAAATATCCAAGATTTTTGAAAGGCTGGTATCACGTCAATTCAAAGCATATTTGGAAAAGATGACAGGTTGAATGAATATCAGTCTGGGTTTAGATCCTGCCACAGCACCCAAACTGCCATGGTTAAGGTGGTGGGTAACCATCAGATGATCCTGGACAGGGGAATGATGATAGGAGCTGTTTTCATAGATATGTCAAAGGTGTTTGACATACTGACCCATGATGTTCTCATGTCCAGGCTCGCTAGTCTAGGATTATTTAGCCCTGTATTGAAATGATTCAGGTCATATCTACAGAATTGAAGGTAGCTCGTGGAACTGGTACCATATAGCTCTTCCCTAGTTTATATAAAATCAGGAGTGTCCCAGAGCTCCACTTTGTGGCCTCTACTCTTTAACATCTCTTTGTCAATGGACTTAGTTTCACTGACATGGATGTTAAATTTCATTTGTACACTGATGACACAGTGATATATGCTGAGGGGAGATCTGTTGAGCATATGCAAACTAAACTCCAGTCCACATTTGATTACACTTAAGATTTTTTTCAAGGCCCATCTGACGATGCTTAAAATTAAGAAAACCCAAACAGTATTTCTCAATAGGACTCCCAAAATAGGCAGTAATTTCACATGGAGAATTCAGACACTTGATGGGGAAACAATTAAACAGGTCACAAGTTATAAATATCTTGGAATGTGGCTGGACAGCTCACTAAAATGGGATGAGCTCATTAACAAGATCTTAGGTAATACCAGTAAAAAACTAGTGGTACTTTACCAGATGAAACATTACATGTCATTTTGATGTAAGGCTAAGAATGATAAATTCCATGATTATTCTGGTTCTAAACAATGGGGATATATTGTATTCAGGAGCACTTAAAATGTGGCTTGATAAAATGGATGTACTACTTAATAGATTAACTCGTTGTGTATTGGACACCCCTTTTAGGACACACCACTGCCATCTTTATCACACTTTGAACTGGCCCAGATTACAATTTAGGAGAGACTTACATACTTCATTATTCATGCTCAATGTCCTTAAGGGTGAGGTTCCTAAATATATCCAGGACCTGTTTCAAATTAGACCTGTCAAACAGTGCTTAAGATATGCTTGAGGCATAGAATTCCATGTTAAGAATTGTAGGCTGGAAATAGGGAGGTCCTCAGTCCTGCATAGGGGTGCTGTAACATGGAATTCAATTCGACCAGGCTTGTAGGATGTAAACAACATGACCAAGAAAAGTCAACTTGAAAAAATGGTACAGGTATTTGGGCAATAGCCCTTTGCCATGTTGCCATACAGGATTTACCTGAATGTGCTAGAGACTTATTGTTACCAACAAAAAAGTTGCTAAAATACTGTACTTATCTGTTCATCTGTATTTCTCTCTTTGAACAGGTCTTTAACCATATGTGTACTGTCTACATTATGAATTGTGGTAAGGCAAAACAAGGCAAATTTTATTTAAAAAGACGCTTAACCCTGGAAGCTCTAGGCGTCGTACGTAAAACCAACGTCATATCGTTCATAAATAAAATAATAATAAAACTACAATATACTTGCATAAAAAAACAGCCAAAAAAACATGAATACATTATAATAGGTCATACTAAAACAATATTTACAGTACTGAGTTGGGAAAGGCCTTTCTCAAACAAGAAAGCCTTGAGGCGTGCCTTAAAAACTTCCAACGAAGGGGCCTCCCTTATTGATAGAGAAAGCAAATTCCAGAGGAAAGAGCCAGTGATGCTGAAAGCTCTATCACCAGATGATTTGATTTTAGCCTCATCCTGGAAATTTCTAGGAGGCCACTCGAGAAGGAATGGAGGGAGCGCACTGATGTAGCAGGTGAAAGAAGGTCCACCAGGTAGCCAGGGTCCAGGCCAAGTAGGGCCTTAAAGGTGAGCAAGCCCACCTTAAAGAGGATTCTCCACCTTACCAGCAGCCAGTGAAGTTCACACAGCACCAGGGTGATGTGGCAAAACTTACTTTGCCCCATCAGCAATCGGGTAGCTGCATTCTGCACCAGCTGAAGTCTGCAGAAGATACCTCCTGAGAACCTGAGGTAGAACGCATTACAGTAATCCAGCCTGGATGGCACAAAGGCATGCACTAAGGTAGGGAGGTCCAGGGTCAGAACCAGGGGCTTAATCCTGGCAATATTTCCCAGGTGGTAAAAACTGACATGGACAGTGGCCGACACTTGGCCCTCAAGTGTCAGGCCACTGTCCAGAATAACATCCAGGTTACGCACCCTGGAGGAGGCCTTCAAAGGCACAGAACCCAAGACCAGTTCTGTGTCTGCACCTGAGGCCAAACTATCATGCCCTCTGTTCATCTCCACTACCAGTACCTCTGTCTTGTTGGGGTGCAGTTGCAACCTGCTGGAGGCCATCCAGTCGTTGATCTCAGTGAGACAGTTGTTAAGCACGTCCACCACATTGGATGTCCTCAGTGCAAAAAAAAAAAAGATACTGCTGGGTATCATCGGCATAGCAATGAAAACCCAAACCATATTTTCTAATGAGCCCTCCCAGGGGAAGCAGGTACATGGTGAACAACATTGGCGACAAGACCGAACCCTAAGGTACTTCACAAGACAGGAGGTTAGGGGAAGAGGAGAAACTCCCCATCACTACCCTTTGCCTCTTGTTTGTGAGAAAGGACTCAAACCAACAGATGACAGTGCCGGCAAGCCCACACAATTCTCTTAGGTGGTCAAGTAACACACAATGGTCCACAGTGTCAAAAGCTGAGGAGAGATCGAGAAGAACGAGAATTGTCCCCTCTCCTTGATCTCTCACTCTGAGAAGGTCATTGTGCACCTGAACTAATGTGGTTTCCATGCTATACCTTGCACAAAATCACGACTGGATGGGTTCATATAGATCAAAGGCCATGAGGTGTTCTTCAAGGTGAAGCATCATAATCTTCTCAACAACCTTACCCAAGAATGGAAGGTTGGAGTTAGGATGGTAATTTGCCTCGATGTTAGGATCCAATGGTGTTTTCTTCAGAAGGGGTCTCATCAATGCCTCCTTCAAGGCTTCAGGAAAGATCCCCTCTGAGAGGTAGCACCAGATAATCAAGGCAAACACCGAGCCAACAGAGTCAACACATCCCATCAAGAAACATGTCGGCACTGGGTCCAGTTCACAGTATGTGTGCCTCCGTCTATAGGCCACCTCCGCTGGTCTAAACTCGCCCCAACTTGGCAGAGTGCTTTCCAGGCATCCAAGGCAATCACTGTTGGCCACAAATTGGCTCACTGGTGGAATCCCCTGCCTGATGGAGGACACTCCGTCTGAGAAGAACTGAGTAAACTCTTTGCAGAAAGTGTTTAAAAAGGCTTTTTTCAGCTGGAGACAGGCTGGATTTAATAACCTGTCTATAGTCCGAAAGAGCACAGTTGGTCGGTTACACCCAGAAGCAATCTCCCTGGACAGGAACTCTGTCTTCTTGCGGTCGATTGCTCCCAGGTACTGACCATAATGAGCATGCAGGGCCAGCTTGTCTGCCTCCAAGCGCGTCTTCCGCCAGCAGCGATCTAACCTCCAACCCAGAACCTTCATCACGTTAAGATCCCTGTCAAACCATGGGGACCTTAAATGAGAGGATCTAGGCCATACAAGGACTGGTGCAAGGGAGTCGAGTGCCTCAGACAACACCCTATTATAGGCGGCAACTGTGGTGCACGTACCCCTCCTGCATGCAGTGCCCACACTAGACAGGTCAGCCACTGCCAGAAAACCCTCAGGGATCACAACCCTCAAAGGGAGGTAGCCTACACACACTCTCATGCACACACGCAAGCACGCACTCACACACCCACACACACCCACACTCTCTCTAATATCTGTTTGACTGAGAATGCCCTGCGTGATGAGGTTAACACAATGTCTCATGTATGCACCTCTGTAGAAACTAGTATCTTTTATTGCTTTAACATCTTCACCACTCATACATGGCCACTGTTTGGGGAGCTTTGAATCACACTCTTCATAAGAAAGTAGTCATGTTGTTGAACATCACCCTATACATGATTGAGCTACTGCTCCAATGGTACAAGGTGCTCTCTGACTATATTTTAATTCATATCACTTGTGATTCCTCAGAAGTTTCCATGAACTGAACAACAGTGTGGTTCATACCATGGATGGCATGATTATCATCTTATGGCCTTTTTAGTATGCCACTGAGGAGATTAATGGCCATGCAGCATCTGTAAGCCAAGCTGTTTCACCTTTGTGGGTGCTAAGGCAAGTACTGTGCAAAGTGCATGAGCAAATAAAAGTCATGAGTCTACTTGAACTGAACTCATGGAATAGGTGCAGTCACTACTTGATAACATTACCTTGCTACAACCCACATGAAAATCCACAGAGTACAAATTATCAACATGATTATATGCAGTGTTGGGTAAGTTACTTTTCTATTACTTTCTATTATGTTTGGAAACGTGTTCCAGGAAGCTCTGTGCAGTCACTAGCAAGGATGGAGAAGTACTAGAAAAAGTAATACACCTTACAATTATAGTTACTTATTTCTTTTAATACAAAAACAATACAAAAATAATAAATAACTATAACAGATTACATTTTTTGAAAGTAATAGGTTAGTGACTAGTTACTTTCAAATGAATGTAATAAGTTACAGTTACGTATTTCCTTTATTTAAAAAGACATAAGTAAATTTTTTCTACTAATATTATCCGGCTGCTTGTTCTTACCATCGTGCAAGAATGTGCCATTGTAACCAAACTGGCTTATCTGTTTACCTGGTGTAGTCACATGTGCTTGCTAACTATGTAACCCGTATGCTGTAACCAAAGTTCTGTTAAGTGCTTACAATTGTAACCAGACTGGCTTATCTGTTTACCTGTTGTAGTCACATGTGCTTGCTAACTATGTAACCCGTATGCTGTAACCAAAGTTCTGTTAAGTGCTTGCAATCTATGTAACCCATAGGCAGTAACCAAAAGTCTGTTATGTATTTGTCCTCAATGTGACAAGGTACCTTTGGAAATGAGCCCCTGGCTCAAAGGTTGTAAACCAATGTTCAAATAAATAAAATAAATAAATAAAATAAATGTTACTGTAAGGTGTATTATATCTTCCAGTACTTCTCCATCCTTTCTAGTGACTGCACAGAGCTTTCTGGAATAAGTTTTCAAAAGTAATAGAAAAAGTAACTTAACCAACACTGATTATACAGTATGTGCAGTACAAAGGTCGACTCCTAGAACTTGTTTTCAATCAATCAATCAATCAATCAAGTCTTTATTTAACCAGGCATTCATCGTTGAGCAGAAGCTCATTTGCAAGATGGACCTGGGTGGAGCATGAACAATTGTATATACAGGTCAACACAGGTATTTTACAAGGCAATACAGATAATACTCTTTACAGAGAGGAAGAAAAAGAAGATCATATGTACATAGAATTATACAGATATTATACAGATTACACGGTATTTACATACATAGAAGTGTCTATAGGAAGATAAAGCAGGTTATCTAAGGTTGCAGGAGGAAGTAACGGAAGAAAAAAAATAAAAATAAAAATATACACCAGGTAGAGGTGAAGGTAGGGGGGAAGAGAGGGAGGGAAGTAGGGGGAGAAAGGCTAGGAGAGGCAGTGCACAGAAAAGAGTTGGTAAAGCTGGATGTAGAGAAGGTGGATGGAGAAAAGGAATATGTGTGAGCCCAGGATTGAATGCTATAAAGTACAGAGCATGGTAGGATGTCACAACCCAGGATAGTGAGCTCCTATCCGAGGTTGGGAAAGGAAGAATAAGGGATGGATGGGCCTAGTGTTGATAAGACAGGGGATAGAGAGAGAACAATTAGGCTGGTGAGGAGCAAGCTGGGGGGGGTCAGTACTTAAAATTGGGTCTAGGCGTGGCTATATACCAGTACTGGGTCTGAGTGGGTGAAGCAGCTACATACTTCTCTGATTGTACGGAAATAAAGCATCTTGAAAGCATTTATACCGATTAGAGTGCTTAATTTGAGGTTTTTGTAGATCGTTCCATAAGGTAGGTAGCACGATGCTTATGGCTGCCCTGCCGGAGCAGGATTTTGCTTTGGGTACTTTAAGTGTAATAGCTGAGTAACTTCTTAACGCTGCATTTCCCAATTATACTCAGGGAAGACAGCAGGAGATATAGTAAGGCAGCTTATTAGAGATGGCTCTATAGGTCCAAGACAGCGTTTCTGTGGTGTCTGAACTTTAGTGATGTCCATCCCACTGCCGCATATAGGGTGCAGTGATATGTGTCGAAGGGGAGTCCCGTTATAAACCTCAGTGCTCGATGGTAGAGTGTGTCCAGTTTAGCCATGTAAGAGTTGGGGCATTGGCTGTAGAGGAAGTCAGCGTAATCAACCAATGATAGGAAAATGGATTGGACCAGTTGTTTCTTGGCATCTCTGGTGAGAAATTGGCTGATTCTAAAAAACAGTCCAAGCCTTTGCCGAAGTCGTTTTAGCAAGTCCTCGATATGTTCAATGAAGGAGAGTCTTTGGTCTATCCAAACTCCCAGATACTTGAATTTTGTAACAAATTCTAGTTTTTCACCTAGAACTGTGGTAATTTGGGGAACTGTCCCACTGGACACAGGGTTAGCTGTATGGATAAAAGGAGAGGACCATTGCTTTAGTTTTTGGGCATTAAGGGTAGCTTTTTGGAGGAGTTGGCTTTGCAAAGGTTGAATTCTGACTGTAGGTCATTGCAGGCAGCTTCAGGTGTTGGGCGACTCACGTAGAGAACTGTATCATCTGCAAACAGATGGATGTTGGCTTCTTTTATACAGTAGTCGATGTTATTAATGTAGATTGCAAAAAGTAAGGGCCCTAATATAGAACCTTGAGGTACCCCTCTTTGCAGAGTTTTTAAGGGGACAGGCCTCCTTCGGCTTTAACTTGTTGAAGGCGCCCTGTAAGATAGTCAGTGAACCAATGCAGAGAGGAGGGGTCCACACCTATGGTTTGAAGGGCGGAGAGGAGCAGACTATGGTCGACGGTGTCGAAAGCCTTGCTTAGATCAAGGAAAACAGCACAAATAAAGTTTTTGCTCTCAAGATTACACTGCCAGTCGTTAGTAACTTTGGTGAGGGCTGAGATAGTGCTATGTTTAGCTCTGAATCCGGACTGCATAAGATTTAGCAGTTCCTAGACTCAAGGTGAGTCCTCAGCTGTGCATTTACAATTTCTCTAGGAGCTTGGACAGGACCGGAAGGAGGAAATTGGCCTGTAGTTATTGAGATCGCCATAGTCACCTGATTTGAACAGTGGTATGACATGTGCTGTCTTCCATATAGGTGGTAAGGTGCCCTGAGACAGGGATAAGTTAAAAGGTGGGTGGCGGGTATCGCTAGTAGTGGTAGGCAATTTTTAGGAAGTAAGGTCAAGGGAGTCGGCCCCAGCACTTTTCTAGTATCCAACTGAAGCAAGAGATCCTCTACCTCTTTCAGTGTGGCAGGTTGAAGTGAGGGCAGGAAGCTATCGGAGTTTCAGGCAGTTGGCTGGCAGTCTTGGAGCAAGTATGTTTGCAGGGAGTTATCAAATGCCATGCCTGCAGTAGCAAAGTGGTTATTGAATCGTCAAGTATATCCATCTTTTCGGTTATAGTCAAGTTGCCAGAGGTAATCTTGGTCGGGAGTGAATTTCCTGGGGAGTGGCCTAGCAGATCACTGATTGTGTTCCAGAGCTTGATTGGGCTTTTTGTGGCAGTGTCGAGTTCGGATTTGAAGAAGGTGGTCTTCGATTCTCTGATTGTTTTGGTTCATAAATTTCGTAGTCTCCTGAACTGGTTCCAATCCTCTGCAGTGTTCAGTCTGCAAGCTTTTTTCCAGAGCTTATCTCTTTCTAGAAGCAAGGACTTGATCTGAGGGGTGAACCATTTACAGGTTTTGGTCCTAGTTCGAACTTTAATAAGGGGAGCATACTTATTAAGGGCCTTGATAGAATGTTGTGGAAGATATTGTAAGCTGGCCGTGTCGTTTGGCCAGGTAGAAATCTTGCCACTCAGGGAATACTTAAGCTCATTTAGGTAGGCATGTTCATTGAAGTTGCACCTGGATCTCTTCATAGAGAACTTGCTGATGGGTGCTGAGGTTGTTGGTGGATCTTACTCCTGCAATAAAAATAGTGCTGGCGTCTGAGAAGAAGACATCAGCGTGGGAGAAGAGATAGAGGTTTGCTCACCATTAGCACATCCAAAAGTGTATTTTACTGGGTTCTTCACGTTTGGGCGTGTTGGTTCAGTAATAAGTTGCATCAGCCCATGTTCATCACAGAAAGATGCAAGGGGCAGCTGTGTTAGAAAGCAAGTCAAAGTTGAGGTCTCCTAAAATAATAGTTTCTGGCAGCCCTGTCCCAACTTGTCCTTAGATATGACACAAGCTGTAGGCCAGCAGACGGTGGTCTGTAGCATCCTATTACGCAGAGTGCAGTAGTCTGTGTAATTTCCACTTTGAGAAATTAGGCATTCAATTCGCTGGCGACAGATGCCGGGGATAAGCAGGAGGCAGAAAATTTGTCTTTAACGTAGATAGCTACCCCTCCTCCTCTGGCATGCCTATCAGCTCTGAACAAGGCATAGTTGGGTATGTTTACTTCTCTATCAGTGGTGCTGGGTCTAAGCCAAGTTTTGGAAATCACAAGTATGTCAGGAGAGGTATGATTTACCCAGAGCGTTTTGTGGGCATTGTCAAGATATATTCCAGCTGCTGAAGAATCATCTGATTGAAAAGGTATATGCACATCAACTGATATCAAAACTAACAAAGCTAAGGATGAGACAAAACTAGATAAATCCCAATCCTTTTAAAAAGATCCTGATACTGACTCTGACCCTATCACATTGGTGGACGCACTGAATTCAGGCATCACCATCTCTGAAGATCACTCTTGTAGCAGTTCCAAACCTTTCTTTGAGCACTGTACTCACAGGTTTGTTTTGTCAGAGAGAAAGAAAAGGAAGTTATCAACCATGAGACAGTAGAATGTATGGTGGAGGAGTACCAGACTGACATAAATAACCTGAACACTGATGAAGAACCATTTTTGTATACAGTTACAAAGTATCAGGAGTGCACGGCATTGTCTTCTGTGGCATTACATTATTTCATTATTTGAACTGCCCACAATCCAGTGCCAGTTTTGAAAGAATGTTCTGTTGGTCAGGAGCTATCAGTACCGACAAACTGACAAATCTGTCACCCAAAAATGTTGACACATTTATGAAAATGAACACTCACCTAATCCTGCTTGACAACAACACATCTCTGCTGCCACAGACTAATCTCTTGGGCCTAGCTTCAGACAATTCAAGCCTCCTCCACCTTACAGTAGCAGCAATTGACACAGTAAGTTATTTCCTTAAATTTCTGTGGTATATATCTAGAACAATTCTCTGTCTTTCTGCAGTAGCACTGTAGGGCCAGGAGAGGGAATTGATACAGAATATTGCAAGATATCTGGAAATATCTGACCATGTTGTTGCATCTGTATGTACCAGACAGTCACAACTTTTAAAAACAGAGTCAGTTTCCCATGTGGGATGCTATACCTTCTATTCAGCCATATACAATACTGTTGTCAAAGAGGCATAGTTTTTTGAAGCAGTGGTAACCTACTATGTGGGCCACTAAACTTATTATTCTACTATCCCAAATCAACATGTCAGTGCCCTGCCCCCTTTTGAAGAGGGATCCAGGAGGTCAATGTGCTAGGGGCTGTTTGTAGTAGTAGTAGAAGTAGTAGAGTTTATTTGTTAAGCACCCTATCCCACAGGCTCAGAGCGCTGTACATAGTAATAAATAAAACAGAGAAATATTGTTGCATAACTAAAACTATTTGCTGAACACATAAAGCAACAAACACAATAAGAACACTAGAATGAATAAACACGTAAGTAAGTAAATAAATAAAATAACATATATGTGATAGCTGTGGAAACTTAAGAGGTTGCTTAACTAAAGACAAAGGTGTCTTGAAGCTTTAGGGTCAGCAGTCCCCTTTTAAAGGCCTCCACCAAGGAGGCCTACCTCAGAAATCTTAGCAGTCTGTTACACAGGGCTAGGCCAACTGTCTGAAAGGCCCAAGTCCCTAATGATTTATGTCTAGTCTTAGGAAGAGTGAGGAGGCCCACATCGGAGGAGTTGACAGGATGGGGGGTCTCACATGGAATCAGGAGGTCTCTCTCACGTAACCAGATCCCAGTCTGTATAGGGCCTTTTAGGTCATAAAAGTGAATTAGAAGGTGATTTGCCACTTCACCTGCAGCTAAGCAGTTCACACAAGACTGGGGTTTTATGACAAGACCTCAAAAGGCCAGTCATCAACCTGTCCACTGTCTTCTGCATCAGCTGCAGGTGTCGTAGGACACATTTACTTACCCTGACATACAGAGTGTTGCAGTAATCAAGTCTGGAGTTGATGAATGCATGCACCAATGACAGCAAGTCTTCTGAAGGGATCAAGGCTTTAATCCTGCAGAGTCGAGATGGTAGGAAGGAAACATATTCGATTCAGTGCTTTAGAGTAACTGGTAATTGCTATTATTCTTTTAAATTTAGATTGTGAGTTTTTAGTGACACTGTACTTTCTTTGTTGTCTTTATTTAGAATTGTTTTTGGGCTGCTGAAAATTTAAAACGTAGTGGTGGTGTAATTCTGTGCTGTCTTTAATCGCTGCAAATTTTCGCCCCTCCTCCCTTCCCCCAACTCTTAATTATATGCCCTGTTAAATCTGATTGACAGGAGCTAAACACAGGGTATAGTAGGGGTGAAGTAGGAGGGGTATACAAGGGGAAGAAGCCCATCTTCAACACAAGTGTTTTGACTCATTTATTTATTTATTGGTTTCTTTTCTTTTTTTTTTAAAGAAAATTATCTGAGGATCAGTGGCAGGATTTTTAGGACAGTAAATTAATAAAAAGGGAACTAGGAGAGCTTCAGTAGCAGACAAGTAGTGGAATAGCAGTATAATTGCAGTATAATGTGGGGAGTGGTGCAATGCAATGCAATGGCTGTGGGGCAGCCATATTCAGGCAGACCTTCTGGACACTGAGGTGCTTCCCTATCTGCATGCAACTCTCTGGACTGCGGGATGAGGTAGCCAGACTCAGAGTGGAAGTAAACTGGGTCAGGAGTACCATCACCCCTATCCAGAGACCACCCAGTCCAATGCAACTGCCTCAAAGGATGCCGAGAACGAGGAGCACTAGGATGACAAAGGGCTCTGGGAGGGTTAGAGCGGTCAGGCAGAGGCACATCCCAATCCTATTCCACTCAAGAACTCATATGCCACACTGGCAAATGAGGACAACCAAATAGAGGTACCCAGAGAAGTGGAAGAAAAGGATGTGGAGGTTGGCCAAGGAGGTTACCTCAGCAGGGAAAGCAGTGGACCCCAGAGGAGGAGGAGGAAGCGAATCCTGGTGGGGCACTCCATCATAAGAGTGATCCAGCTAGGAACACAGGAGGGGAAGGACAGGGAGGTGAGGTGCCTACCAGGTGCCACGGCATGGAGGGATGGAAGGAAGATCCTGGGGATCACTGGGAAGGCAAGACGGGAGGGTGAGCTGGATGTCATTATCCACCTAGGTACTAATGACCTGGCAAATGGGGAGCCAAAGGAAGTTCAGGAAGAGTTTAGGAAATTGGGGAGGGTCTCAAGCAAGTAGCTACTTCTGTCACTTTCTCAAGTACTACCTGCAAGAGGCAAGGAGAACATAGAGTGCATGCCAGGAACTTTAACTCATGGTTGAAGAACTGGTGCTGTGAGGAAGGGTTTGATTCATTGGTGACTGGGGACCCACCTGAGGGATGGAGGGTTTGTTCAAGCCTGACGGCCTGCATCCATCCTGGAGAGGAATCCGAGCCCTCAATGATAAGTTTAAATGCTACATTGACAAGCATTTAAACTAGCAAAGGGGGTGGCAGGCCAGCAAGGAGAGTGCCTACTTGCTCACCCCCAGCTAGCAGTGGAACTAGTGAACCAGAGGAGTGGCTATCTCTGCAAAGCAGTGTGCAAAAGATGGAGATTAGTGCCCAAGAGGTGGATAGGCAGAAAAGGGCAAAATTCAGCAGAAGGGCAGACAGCAAGGAGAACCAGGATAAAGGACAACCAAGGAAGGGCTGCAGTAGAACAGCAAAACAGTCTAGGGAGGTCAAATCATGGAAAGCCATGTGTGCAAATGCCAGGAGCCTTAGCAACAAGATGGAAGATCTGGAGGCTGTCATGGTGCAGTCAGACCTGGACATTGTGGCCATCACTGAAACCTGGTGTAATGATAACCATGACTGGGAGATGGCCATACCTGGCTACAACATATTCAGAAGAGACAGAGCAGGCAGGAAGGGAGGAGGAGTGGCACTGTATGTGAAAAATGACATAAGGGCCACAGAGATCCAGGAGGAACAAAATGGGGGAGAGATACTGTGGGTTAAGCTGGAAAGGAAAATGGGGACAGCCACCCACACAAGTGTGGTCTATAGACCACCAGCCCGGGAGGAAGAAACAGATAGGGAGCTGATGCTAGCCATCCAAAGGATGGCAGACAAGGGTGAGGTAGTACTGGTTGGAGACTTCAATATTCCAGACGTAGACTGGAGCATCCCAGCAGCAGCATCAACTAGGAGCAGATTTATCCTGGACTCCCTTCAGGGTGCCTTCCTCAAGCAACTGGTTATGGAACCAACTCGGTAGAAGGCAATACTGGACCTTGTGCTCACAAACAGGGACAGTGTGATGGGGGTAACAGTGGGGAGCACCTGGGGAACAGTGACCACCAGTCATTGTGGTTTGAAATCACAGAAAGAGCAGAACCAAACCACACAAAAACACGTATCCTGGATTTTAGGGGGGCAGACTTTGGGAAAATGGGGAGATACTTGAAAGAGGCATATGGGAATGGGACAGGAATCAGGGTTGAGGAACAGTGGGCAGTATTTAAAATGGGGATTACAAAACAACAGAATTATGCATTAAGCAGGTTAGCAAGAGGAAAAGGAAGAGGAGACCATTATGGTTTTCCAAAGAGGTAGCAAAGAAAGTGAAAGCCAAAAAGATTGCATTCAGGCAATACAAAAGACACAGGCAGAAGGGGGATAGGGAGAGTACCAGGAGAAGCAAAGGGAGGCAGGGAGGTCAGTAAGGGAAGCCAAACCTCAGACAGAAGAACACACACAAAATCAGTGGGTAGAGGGACAAACCTTTACAGGTACATAAGTGAAAAAAGAAAGACAAAGGAGAGATAGTGAGACTGAAGGGGAGGATGGGGGCCGGGTGGAGGATGACAACAGTAAAGCTGACATATTGAACAGGTATTTCTGCTCAGTCTTTACTGAGGAAGAGGAGGGTAATGGGTCTGAAGGGAGTACAAAGGGTGAGAATGGTGCAGAAATGGACACAAGTCCCTTTACAGAAAGGGTCCTGAAGAAACTGGAAGTAATAGAGTTGATAAAGCAATGGGGCCAGATGGGGTGCACCCAGGGTCCTTAAAGAACTAAGAGAGGTGGTGGCTGAACCTCTGGCTATCCTGTTTAGCCGATCACTGGAAACAGGGAGGTACCCAAAGACTGGAAGACAGCAGATGTAGTCCCTTTATACAAAAGTGGGAACAAAGAGGAAGCAAGGAACTACAGACCAGTCAGCCTCACCTCGGTAGTGGGAAGATCATGGAAGCACTACTGAAGGAGAGATTGGTGGAACATCTGGTTGTCAATGGACTACAGGACCAAAGGCAGCATGGTTTCACCAGGGGAGGTCATGTCAGACCAACCTCGCTGAATTTTTGACTGGGTGACTAGGGAGGTGGATCAGGGGAGGGCAGTGGACATGGCCTATCTGGACTTCAGCAAGGCCTTTGACACTGTGCCACATAGAAGACTATTACACAAACTGGTGAATATGGGTGTGGGCAGGACAGTAGTGTGGTGGGTAGGTAACTGGCTGGGTGGCAGGACACAGAGGGTGGTGGTAAATGGCTGTCACTCCACAGAGGGAAGAGTGACCAGTGGGGTATCACAGGGATCAGTGCTGGGACTGGTCCTATTCAACATCTTCATCAGTGACATTGCACAGGACCTAGAAGGCAGAATTTCACTGTTAGCTGATGACACAAAGCTCTGTAACAGAGTAGACACACCAGAGGGTGTAGACAGAATGAGAAGGGACCTGCAGAAACTTGAAGAATGGTCAGGGGTTTGGCAGTTGAAATTCAATGCAAAGAGTGCAAGATAATGCATATGGGGCACAAAATCCTGGCACAATATATCAGTTGGGGTGAGGATATAGCATGCACCAAGCAGGAAAGGGATCTTGGGGTTATCATCTCTGATGACCTCAAGGTATGGAAACAGTGTGACAAGGCAGCAGGTAAATCAAATAGGATGCTGGGATGTATAGGCAGGGGCATCACCAGCAGGAAAAGTGAGGTCATAATTCCGCTATACAAGACACTAGTGAGGCCTCACCTGGAGTACAGTGTACAGTTCTGGAGACCATACCTACGTAAGGACATAGACAGGGTAGAGAAGGTTCAGAGGAGGGCAACAAAGATGGTGCATGGATTGCATCACAAGTCCTATGAAGACAGGTTGAAGGAACTGAACATGTACTCCCTGGAGGAGAGGAGGAGAGAGAGGGATATGATAGAGACATACAAGTATCTTACAGGAGGAACAGGTGCAGGAATACACTATTTTTAAGTGAAAAAGATGTTTCCAGGACTAGAGGGCATGGGATGAAGTTGGAGGAGGATGATTCAGAGGAAACAAGAGGAAGAATTTCTTCACAGAACGGGTGGTGGACAAGTGAAACACCCTGCCAGAGGAAGTGGTGGGGGCTGAAACAATCACGGGATTTAAGAATGCATGGGATAGACATAAAGGAATTCTGGAGGTCAGGGGTAAGGGGCAACAGACTTCTAGGAAAACATAAACTGAACTTACAAGCTCAAATGGGCAGACTGGGTGGGCCATAGGCCCTTATCTGCCGACACTGTCTATGTATCTATGTATCTATGTATCTATGTATCTATGTGATCTAGTAGTAGCTCTGTTCCTGAGCTCTGTTACTGACCTATGATTGTTATATTTCAGTCTATAGCAAAGACATTTAAAAGAACTGCTGAAACAATGCAATGTCAGGTGAGAGATGCAGAACTGTTGATTAATTCATTTCACCCAAGCAGGACTGCTAGTGCAGTGATTTCAGTTAGCAACCAGCCCAGACAATTGTGGTGGGGTGACTGCTTTGGCCATGCTGCAGGTTAAGGCTGTTCTCTCTCCCTGTGTCAAGCCTTAGATCCTGGCATCATCACAGACACTTCCTATGGGGAATACAACCAATCAAGCATTCCTCTCTGATGGAGCAAAAGCAATACTCCATTGACTCTCTGGGGAAAGCAATCGACAAGCTGCTGGATTGGACAGAGAGGTACAACCACTGATTTAAGGCTTTAACTAAGAAAACAGATTAACTGCAAGCTGAAGTTAGGAAGATTCAGAAGAGGACTGTGGTGGCAGAGCAGATTATCACAGATCAAGCAGCTAAACTTGAATGTCAAGATGGACAAATGCAAGTAATGAATGCCACATAGAAAGGCATCATTAAAGAGAAATTTAATGTATATCAAAAACTGGAATAGAATGAAAATCAACTAAAGTATAGACATTTTCAGGTGGTTGGTGTTCCTGAGTCTTTGAATACTGAATTTAATTCTGTTTGTTATCTTGTGTAAGAAATGTAATCAATATATTTGAGCTGCCTGTTGATAAGCCCCCCTTCCCCATTGGATCGTGCATTTAGAGTATCAAAACAAAAATTGGTCCATGTGCATCTGTAAAGTCTACTGTCATAGGCACCCCAGCATTTGACTCTGATTAAGACTTTATTTTCAAGCTTGACAAATTGAAAGGTGGGCTGGAATGCAGGGGTTTCCACTACTGTATATTTCCAGACCTGTGCTATCAAAGCTTTAAAGCCTTCCTCTGGAACTTCCTGAAACCCTCCTCCCCCCTGTGCTTGCTCCTCGTAGCCCTACTCCATTGCCCCTCTCCTCCCTCCAGCCCAGTTGGGTGGGGGCCTCAGCGCTACTTGCACTTCTTCTCCAGTAACTGGCCAGGAATCCTGGACTTGACCACCTGCCTAGGGTACCCCCCCACAGGCACTTACCATTGTCTTTGTTTCTGTTTACTTCACTGTTCACCTCCTAATTATATCCTGTATGTCTCTTTCTATTGTAATGCACCGTGCCAACCTTGTCCTAGAGACAGCCTTGAAATGCCTGTTATTTTAGGTATTTTTCTTGTCTCCTCAACAGTCCATGTATGAATTTTGTGCCAACCTTGCTCTAGAGCCAGCCTTGCAATTGCCTGTTTATTTCCTATGTATTTTTTCTCTATTCCTCAACTGTCTATGTATGAATTTTGTGCCAGCCTTGCTCTACAGCCAGCCTTGAATTGCCTGTTTTTTTTCCTATGTGTTTCTTTCGATTCCTCAACTGTTTATGAATGAAGTTTTCACCTGTAACTCTCCCGGGTCGCACCTGAAAATAGGCACTTGGCTGTCTAGTGTGCTTACCCTGTTAACAAAAGCAAATAGATAAATAAATAAAACTCAACAATACCTTCGACAGTTTGTAGCTTACAGGCAAGAAGTCCTGGCATTGGGGGGCCCAGTTTTCTCTTCTCCCTTGGACAAAAAAGAAAGTTGTTAAGGAAGGGAAAACTCATTTTTTAAGTGAACCAACTTGTTATCTTCCTTAGATCACAATATTATACTACCTTTAAATAAGATTTGTTTAGTTCGCCAAAACATAGACATAGACTTTGACTTTGACGGCAGATAAGGACCGCTTGGCCCGTCTAGTCTGCCCATTTCCCTACCTACAGGATAGGCCGCAGATCCTAGTTAACCAACAGCCTATTTCTTCCTACCCCCCACAAGAATTGCCTTATGTCTGTCCCATGCATTCTTGAATTCTCCCACAGTTTTAGACCCCACAACCTCCTCAGAAAGGCTGTTCCATGCATCCACTACCCTCTCTGTGAAATAATACTTCCTCACATTGGCCCTGAACCACCTCCCCCATCTTTAAATTGTGTTCCCTTGTTCTTGCACGTCTCTTTTTCTGAAAGATGCTACCCTCTTGGACTTTGTTGATTCCACTGAGGTACTTAAAAGTTTCTATCATGTCCCCCCTCTCCCTTCTTTCCTCAAGGGTATATATATTAAGCTCCTTTAGTCTCTCCTCATACAGATTCTCTTGCAGACCCTGCACCATTTTAGTTGCCCTCCTCTGGACTGCCTCTATCCTGTCTATGTCCATGTGGAGATGGGGTCTCCAGAACTGGACACAGTACTGAAGATGGGGTCTCACCAACTGTCTGTACAGAGGGATAACAACTTCCTGTTTTCTGCTGCTGATGCCTCTCCCTATGCATCCCAATATACCCCAGCCCTCCTTACTGCCTTCTCACATTCCTTGCTAACTTTAAGGTCATCTGATATGATTACCCCCAGGTCCCTTTCCTTTTTTTGTTGTTGTTACTACCCCCCATTGTGTATTCTTCCCCTGGGTTCTTGTTTCCCAGATGCATTATTTTGCACTTCTTTGCATTGAATCCTAGCTGTCATATTTCTGACCATTCCTCCAACCTTGCCAAGTCCCTTCTCATCCTTTCCACACCTCCTTGTGTATCAACCCTGTTGCAGATCTTTGTGTCATCTGCAAAGAGGCATACTTTTCCTTCCAGTCCCTCTGCAATGTCACTTATAAAGACATTAAAAAGGACTGGACCCAATAACTGAACCCTGCGGTACCCCACTAGTAACCCCTCTTTCTTCAGAGTGGACTCCATTTACAATTACCTTCTGTGTCCTGTTGTCCAGCAAATGTTTTACCCAGGCTACCACCCTGGGACCCACTCCCAGGCTGGATAACTTGACTATTAATCTTTTGTGTGGGACTGTGTCAAATGCCTTTCTATAGTCTAGGTAGGCCATGTCCACAGCCCCTCCCCAGTCTACTACTTCGGTCACCCAGTCAAAGAAATCTATTAGATTCGTCTGACATGACCTTCCCACTGTGAACCCATGCTGCTTTGGGTCCTGTGCCCCACTGGACTCTAGGTACTCAACTATTCTTTCTTTCAGAAGTGACTCCATCACTTTCCCTACCACAGAGGTCAGACTGACAGGTCTGTAGTTTCCTGCCTCTGTCTTGGTCCCACTTTTGTGAAGGGAATCACATCCGCCTTCCTCCAGTCCTCGGGTACCACAACATCCTCCCATGATTTATTAAAAGAGTTGCCAGTGGTTTCACTGTTCCCCCTTAATTCTTTTAGAATTCTGGGGTGAATTCCATCAGGCCCCATTGCTTTGTCCACCTTCAGTTTTAGGAGTTCTTGCAGAACCCTTTCTTCTGTGAAAGGACTGGGATCGCCCCCCTATCAAGAGTGCTTCTGTTAATTGGATTAGGCACTTCCCCCTCCTCTTTTGTGAATACTGAGCAGAAATATTCGTTCAGTATCCCTGCTTTTTCACTGTCCCCCTCTGCCCACCCACCATTCATTCTATTCAGCCTCACTATCTCTCCCTTGGTCTTTCTACGCTCGCTGATGTAACTACAAAAGGTTTTATCCCCCTTCTTAACTGAGTTGACTATCTTTTCCTCAGTTTGGGCCTTTGCTATTCTGACTTCCCTCCCTGCTTCCTTCTGCCTTAACTGGTACAGCTCTCTGTCCTGCTCCTTCTGTGTTTCCTTATACTCCCAGAATGCTATCTTTTTCTTCCTGACTTTCACAGCCACCTCTTTTGAGAACCATAGCGGCTTTTTCTTTCATTTTGATTTGTTTATTTGCTTCACACAAATGCGTGTTGCCTCTGTGATGGCAGTTTTGATGATTCCCCATTGTTGCTCCACACCTCCTTCTAGCCTGTTTGCTAGTGCTTTTCTGAGGCACTCTCCCATCTTGCCAAAGTCAGACCTCCTGAAGTCCAGTACCCTCACTTTTGTATGGCTTGACTCTGTAGCTGAGTTTAACGTGAACCACACTGTTTGATGGTCACTTGTTCCCAGATGGCAACCCACTTCTAGATCTGTGATCCTCTCACTGCCCCTGTTTGAGTGTATGAGGTCTAAGATTGCTCCCTCATGAGTGGGTTCCGAAACTAGCTGTCTGAGGCCTGCCACCTGTAGGGCATCAAGAATGGCCCTGCTCTTGGATGTGGCTGCAGCAAATGTGCTCCAGTTAACATCTGGCATATTCAGGTCTCCCATCAACAGTATCTCCCCTTTCTCTGCCATTCTAAGAATGCCTTCTATCATATCCTTGTCCATTCCCTCCCCCTGACATGGGAGCCTGTACACAACCCCTGTGCAGATTGTGGTGTCCTTTCCAGTCTCCAAGGTGACCCACAGTGCCTCCTCTCCTCCCTGTTTACTCTTTTGTTCAGTTGCTTTTATCCCTTCCTTTACATAGAGAGCTACTCCTCCCCTCTTCTCCCTGCCTGTCTCTCCTGTAGGTTATGTACCCTGGTATGTTAACATCCCAGTCATGGTTCTCTGTGTCCCATGTTTCTGTGACTGCTACGATATCCAGGCATCCCTCTTCCATCAAGGCCACCAGCTCAGGGAACTTGTTGCCCAGACTACGGGCATTGGTACTCATTACCCTCCATTTCCTGATGGCCTTACTCCTTTTTGCCCCATCTCTGTCCTTCTGGAGAAAGATATATTTGCCTTAATGAACAGGATTGACTTTTATTTCTAATATGGGAAAAACATGCATACATTTTTTGTTTAATTAGGGAATAGTGGGCCAGCCTTGTGGGAGAAAGTTTATGTTTAACTCATTGCCTCCACAGGAACACTCTGAAGTTGCAGCACTTGTCTTCTGTATGCTATTAACAGTGAATCACGGGCCTTTCTAAGCAAAATCAAGCCATAATCGGCATGCTGCAAACAATTGCTAATAGCACAAAAAACATAAGTGCTAGACACAAAGTATGAGTGACAAACTTGTTCAGCATAAAATTACATTTCTAATGGTGGTATGTGAGTATTATTAGGTAATTTAGTTTTTTTTTCTTTGCTGGTAGAAACTGCAAAAAAAATATTTTTTCCTCTAAAAAGTGCGCCATAAGCCTTTTTTTGTTGGGAAATCTATAACATATCAACACCAAATTTAGCATCCAGACATTAGATGCAGTTTTAATAATTTGTTTGTAAAAAATAACAGCTATTTCTGTAGTATTAAACATAATTTTTCCCCATTTTAGTCAAGGTGCGTTGGTGAGGTTTGAAGGACGAATGTGAACCATACACACCATACCATAAACAAATGCATATAACTCCTAAAGTATACATGATATACACAACGTATCAGTGGCAAAGTTGTTCCACACAAAATTGCATTTCCAACGGTGCTATGCAATCAACTGTGCTCAATTCGGTTTTTGTTTTATACTGGCTGAGATACCCAGAATGTGTGTTTTCTTCAAAGTGCTTAGGTGGTTCTTGATGGACAAAATGTCTGCCATACACACTGTGTCATAAACAAATGTGAATAAATCCTATAGTGAACATGATACACACAAAGTGTCAGTGACAAAGTTGTTCAACACAACATTATCTTTCTAATGGTGCTATGCAGTTAATTCTAATCAATTCTGGCTGGCAAGTAATATTAAAACATGTGAGTGACTTCTCCAAATGTTACTAGGGCACACAGGAAGTCTGTAGGTGACTTCTGTAGTCGTTCTGGGACACACTGCAGTACATTTGCTGCTGCCTGCAGGTGTATTCTAGGAGGCAATGAGTTAAATAAAATAACTGATTTGTTTATATAGTGTAGCTGTCGATCTGCAAATAGAACAACATTTTTATATACCATGTAAGACACCTCACCTATAAAATGATCTATTATTATCCCTTAAAGTTTATGTTCATTCAGCTTCTTTGATATTTCATTAATTTCATTTCATTTCATGTTTATTTTTTATACTTGTAAGCAAGATGAGCATTGCTGCCCATTTTCACAAGTGACACATTTTACAGAAAACATAAAAATGTATACTTAAAACAATACGAACACACAATATAGACAATACAAAAGAACAGGACAATTACAAATTTAAATCACAGGAACAATCATTTGCAGTATCCAGTCATGATCTTCGTCTATTTTGAAAATAGGTCACAGTTCAACAGTTGGATACAGTATTTGGAATTCTATTATAGAAGAGGGGAGACCTATATTGTAAAGATTTCTGCCCCAAAGTTTTTTTTACATAAAGGTAATCAAAGTACAAATTTACTCTGAGACCTCGTACCGTGTGTGTTGGTGTTATGGGTAAATAAGAACTGGACAGGATGAGGGAGTAGGTTGTTAATAACTTTATATAGTAGTACACCCATTCAAACCTTTATCCTGTTTTCAAATGGATGATTTTTTTAAACAACTCACAATGATGGAATTTAGATGTTGAATTAGTCATAAACCTAAGGGCGCATTTGTAGTGACTTTCAGTTTTGACAAGGCCTTTTTGCTTGTTGCTGTATAGATGATAAGGTTGAAGTCAAGCACACTAAGTAGGACTATGGGTTAGGATCCTTTTAGATTCCGGAGTCAAAAAAGACTTACAGTAGCTCTATATAATGCTCTCAGTCTTTGATGTATTGTTTTTTATAATATTATTAATGTGGTATTCAAAAGATAAGTTGGAATCTATGGTTATTCCTAAATACTTGAGACTATTGACTTGCTCAACTATCTCCCCATTGAAATCCACAATTTGGATTGCCATTTTTCCCAATCCAGAAAAAAATCATTGATTTGGTTTTCTTTATTTTCAATAACATCCACTTTGACATTAACCATTTTTGAAATACTAAAAAGTCATCCTGCACTATCTGAACAGCATCCCAAGGTTGCTAAAAAATACAGCATCATCTGCATATAAAGTCATTGATGATTTCTGGCACATATCTGAAGCAGAATTCATATTAATGGAAAATATTAGAGGACCCAATATTGGTCCTTGGGGTACCCCACACTTAATGGTTTTACTTTGTGAAAGCACTCCATCAATTCTGGTTCTGGGTACTCTTTTGTTAAGATAACTAGAATACCAATCTAAGACATCCTTTGAAATATTCAAAACTGAAATGGAATCCTGCAACAGACTATGGTTAACTAAATTAAAGGCCTTGGTGAGCTCCACAAATAGAGCTACAACAAACTGCCCCTTATCTAGGACACCCTGTATGCAGCTGGTGAACCCCACCAAGACTGTTTCTGTGTTATGCTTCAACGTGAAGCCATGCCAACAAATTATACATTTAAAAAAAAATCAGATGCCTAATTGAATGTAATTCTCTTTGGAATATTCGAAAGGGGGGACAGTAATTAAATTGGCCAATAACTGGTGATACATGTTATACTACCATTTTTGAAGATTGGTTTGATTATTTATTTTTCAAGTGCTAGAGGACTGAACAAAATAACAAATGCTATCTCTGTTATGTTTACAAACATTATATAAACATCAATAAATAATAAATAAAAAAAAAAGACTGTAATCTGGGCAATATTTCTGAGATGTTAAAAACCACTCTGGACTGCTGCTGACACCTGAGCCTCTAGTGTCAACCTGTCATCCAGATGAATCCCAGATTTATATTCCAATGTTTTCTATCTGTGTATGACTGCTGTGTTGCATATTAGTTACTTGCATTTGAAGTTAATAAAAATGTTTGCTTCAGCCGGCCTGTCAGGGCGGTGGTTGGATTTCCACTTGCGAGGCCCTCAACATGGATTTGGGAATGGATCCGGGTCACTGGGGGGGCTGGGCTGGAGGGAGAAGGCTCAAGCATCTGATGACTGCTTGTCTTCTCCCAGGGGGGAGAGTGGAGATGCGGCTCGCTGAAGTGCTGACTCCTGGTGGTGGCCGGGAACACAGCACTGTGTGGAGCTTGCTGAATGCAGGGGTCATGGTGGACATCAGCATTTGCCTTGATGTCTGTGGCACGCCATGCACCTGGGGAAGAAAATGGGAAAGCAGCTTCCTGACCAGCAGATGATGGCTGCCAGCCCCTGCTGCCATGGACACCCCGGTCTCCAGCACTACCTCAGCAGCACCCAGGGTCCGAACAAGAGTGCACTGATTGTCCCCCCGGCACCTTTCCCCTCTGAGGTGAGAGACCCATCCAGTGAAGGATGACACCTGGCTACCCCTGGGGAGGCTGCAATCTGAGGTTGAAGGCAAGGGGTGAGTGTCGGAGGGACCTAGGCTGGCACAAAGAAGTGGTGGGCTGGGGAGCTGAAGGAGGAGCAAAAAAAAAAAGAAAACTTTTGCTGGATTGGTACTACATGGAGAGTGCTCCTTTGCTCATACTTTTCTCCATCTGAAATTACTATAAAAGGAGCACCTGTTTTGCTGATACAGTTCACCCTACATATGGTTCCTGTTCTCTGGGTTTGGTCGGGCAGGAGCAAATACAGATGCTAGCCTGCAGTTCCACTTTTCCACACACAGAACTTGGACAAACACACGCAGGCTAATAACTGCTCAGAAGACTTCCATTAACATAATTAACTGAACTGTTATCTGAGACAATTGCACAAGCATAATAACACAGGGAGTGAGGGTCAAGGTTAAGCTCTGCAGTATTAGCAGATTTGCTGAGAGCATCCAGACTCTGGATGATCAGCTATCAAGCTGAGAAATAACAACGGAAGGCAAAGTCGAGAAGATTTAGAAAGCTTCTTACAAACTGGAAAAATTACTGACCTAAGAAATCATCTTGGCCTATGACAGGAGCTCATGATAAACACACAAACAGGGTTTGCGACCTAGAGGAGTTAGGAATTGACATGGTACATGCATGTGGACTTAATAATCTGGTACACAAGGATAAATTCATTCACTAAAAATACCACCAACAGTTTAATCTGGTTCAAGGTCAGTTGGAATTCATCTGTATCCACCTCCCCCGGGTCGTACCTGAAAATAGGCAGAATTTGTCTAGTGCACTTACCTGGTCAAAAAAACTAAATAAATAACAAATGGGAGGCTGCTATTGTGGGATGTTCACGTAAGCTGGATGACACCCTCATTTTAGAGGACAAGGTGAGATACAACCAAGTAGAGGCAGACACTAAGATGGTGCAACATGAATTTGAAGAATTTGATAACACCAGACTAGTATACACTTTGAATGAGGAGCTAACAGAATACATGCACAAATCTGAGGTAGAAATCATTAACAGAAACAAGATCAAATTAAAAAGGGATGATTAAGATTATGCTCTCAATTTTCAAAGATCAGAGTATGACACAAGAAACACAGAAACATAGAAACATAGACTTTGATGGCAGATAAGGACTGCTTGGCCCACACAGTCTGCCCATTTCCCTACCAATTGGATAAGCTGCAGATCCTAATTAACCAACAGCCTACTTCCTCCTAACCCCAATCTAATTGCTTTATGTCTGTCCCATGCATTCTTGAATTCCCCCACTATTTTTGACCCCACAACTTCCTCAGGAAGGTCATACCAATCGTCCACCACCCTCTCTGTGAAACAAATTCTTCCTCATATTGCCCGAGTGGTCCCCCCTCTAGCTTCAAACTGTGCCTCCTTGTTCTTGCACATTTCTTTTTCTGAAAGATGCTACCCTCTTGGACTTTGTTGATTCCTTTGAGGTACTTCAAAGTTTCTATCATGTCCCCTCTCTTCTTCCTTTCCTCAAGGGTATATATATATATTAAGCTTCTTTAGTCCATCTTCATATAACTTCTGGTGCAGACTCTGCACCATTTTAGTTGCCCTCCTCTGGACTGCCTCCATCCTGTCAGAGATGGGGTCTCCAGAACTGGACGCAGTACTCCAGATGGGGTCTCATCAACTGTCCGTACAGAGGGATGGCAACTTCCTGTTTTCTGCAGGTGATGCCTCTCTCTATGCATCCCACTATCCTCCAGCCCTCCTTACTGCCTTCTCACATTGCCTGCCTATTTTTAGGTTGTCTGATATGACTATCCCCAAGCCCCTTTCCATTTTTGTTGTTGTTAGTATCTCCCCCCACCATTGTGTACTCTTCCCCTGGGATTTTGTTTCCCAGGTGCATCACTTTGCACTTCTTTGCATTGAATCTATGCTGCCATACTTTTGACCATTCCTCCAACCTTACCAAGTCTCTTCTCATTCTTTTCACCACCACTTGTATATCAACCCTGTTGCAGATCTTTGTGTCATCTGCAAAGAGGCATACCTTTCCTTCCACTCCTTCTGCAATGTCACTTATAAAGACATTAAAGAGTACCGCTCCAAATACTGAACCCCGCAGTACCCCACTAGTAACCCCCCTTTCTTTGGACTGTTTACCATTACCCTCTGAGTCCTGTTATCCAGCCAATTTTTTACCCTGGCAACCACCATGGGACCCACTCCCAGGCTGGCTAACTTGTTTATTAATCTTTTGTGTGGGACTGTGTCAAATGCCTTGCTAACGTCTAGGTAGGCCATGTCCACAGTCCCTCCCTGGTCTACTACTTTGGTCACCAAGTCAATGAAATCCATTAGATTAATCTGACATGACCTTCCCACTGTGAATCCATGCTGCCTTGGGTCCTGTGCCCCACTGGCCTCTAGGTACTCAACAATTATTTCTTTCAGAAGTGATTCAATCATTTTCTCTAACACTGAGGTCAAACTAACAGGTCTGTAGTTTCCTGCCTCTGTCTTGCTCCCATTTTTATGAAGGGGAATCACATCTGCCTTCTTCCAGTCCTCGGGTACCACATCATCCTCCCATGATTTGTTAAAAAGGGTAGTCAGTGGTCTCACTAGTTCTCCCCTAGTTCTTTTAGAATTCTGGGGTGAATTCCATCAGGCCTCATTGCCTTGTCCACCTTCAGTTTTAGGAGTTCTTTCAGGGTGCTTTCTTCTTTAAATGGACAGGTATAGCCCCCCCCCCATCCAGAGTGCTACTATTGTTTGATTTAGGTATGTCCACCTCCTCTTCTTTTGTGAATACTGAACAAAAGTATTTGTTCAATGTCTCTACCTTTTTACTGTCACCCTCTGCCCACCCTCCCCTTTATTAAGCCTCACTATGCCTCCCTTGGTCTTTCTTCGCTCACTAATGAACCTATAAAAGGTTTTATCCGCCTTATTAACTGAGTTGGCTATCTTTTCCTCATTTTAGGTCTTTGCCTTTCTGACTGCCTTCCACACTTCCTTCTGCTTTAACTGATAGAGGTCTCTTTCCTGCTCCTTCTGTGATTCCTTATACTTTCTGAATGATATCTTTTTCTCCCTAACCTTCCCCGGCACTTATTTTGAGAACCATAGTGTTTTTTTTTCTTCATTTTGTTTTGTTTATTTGCTTCACACAAAGGATTGGTGCCTCTGTGATGGCAGTTTTGATTTTGCCTCATTGTTCCTCTACCCCTCCTTCCTGCTCTTTTGCTAGTGCTTCCTTTGGCACTTTCCCATTCTGCCAAAGTCAGCCCTCTGAAAGTCCAGTGCCATTGCTTGTGTATGACTTAACTCTATGGTTGTGTTTATTTTGAACCACACTGTCTGGTGGTTGCTTGTTCCCAGATGGTTACCCACTTCTAAATCTGAGATCCTCTCACTGTTCCCAATTGAGAGTACCAGGACTAAGACTGCTTCCCCCTGAGTGGGTTCCAACACTAGCTGCCTGAGTCATGCCCCTTGTAGGGCATTGAGAATAACTCTGTTCTTGGATATGGCTTCAGCAAATGTGTTCCAGTTAACATCTGGCATATTCAGGTCCCCCATCAACAATATCTCCCCCTCATAATTGTTGCAAGTGGCACCTTGTGTCAAAAGATGCAAGAAACCAATTTTTGAATGCAGTGTGTATCAAAAAGAGGAGCTGTTGCACTAAACTGGCATGGTGCCAGCCTTGTCACTGCAGTTGGGATGTTCCAGGTTGTAAGGGAGCTTGCGCCAAGGTGAGGCTGCACCATCCTTCTTTTATTAATTCTGCAATCTTTACCATGGAAATAACAGGGGGCTCTGCTTAGAGTAGCCAGGAGGTGTTCTACGAGCCCTTTGCTAGTGAATGACATTGTCACAATTGGGGGGGGAACTGCCAGGAGGGGGCCAGGGCAAGAAGGAGCACATGAGTGCCCTAGGGGGCATGAGGGGGATGACAGCAGACCAGTGTGGTAATGTAGCAACCAACCAGGGTGCATGTTGCAATGTCAGGCAGTTGATTGACTGGCAGTCTGGGGAGGGTTGGCAGGGAAGAAAAATGATCTGGCTCTATGTGGACACAGGCATGGCACCTGCCCCAGAGGTGCCACAAGCCACAAGCCTGTATGGGGGAAGCACAGGCTGCAGGGTGAGAGCTGTCAGTAGTGGAGGGGAACCTTCTCCTAGCACTGCAGCAGTTTCCTGGCACCCAATCACCACTGCATTGTGGCAGGCTGCCTCCCATGTATAGGCTTGAGGCTCATGGCATCTCTGAGGCAGGTGCCATGGATGTGCCCACCTGGAGCCAGGTCTGTTTCCATCCTTGCCAACCCTCCCCAGACTGCCAGCTGATCAATTGCCTGTCCTTACACCATGCACCCTGGCTGGGTGCCACATCACCAGACTGGTCTACCGCCATGTCCCCATGCCCCCTAGGGCACCCCCCATGCTCCTTCTTGCCCTGGCTCCATCCTTCCATGCACAGTTACACACCCCCATTTGTGACTTCTCTAGTGTTGCACAGGTTTTGGGGGGGTCAGATCCCTGTGGCAATTCCCTCAGGTGTGCCAAATGTTTGATGCTAGCCTGCAGCTGTGATGACTCCTGGGTTTTTGGTTCAGGGCCCCCCCTTTATAAAATTAGGTGCACAGTCCCTGACACACCTGGAGTTTGCCACAGCCCTAGAGGTATACAACTTGTGTTGCTCCAAGGGCCCTTTGAAAATTGAGTCCTATATCTCAAATCAAGTACATGTCTGGGACTGGAGAACCACATCCCAAAGTTACAGCAGAAACCAACCTTGGAGCCAAAGCAGTCATAGAATTGATAGCAATAAAAGGGGTAAGACAGCTGCTAGTTACCAGATAACATGACCAAGTCCCCCAAGATCTGACTCTAATAATCAAGAAGCTTTTTTTAAGAACAACAACTGCCCAGGAGAACAGACAAAAAAGAAATCAAAATAAAAAATAAGTAGGGGCAAGACCGGGAAAGAAAAAAAGATACCCGTCACTGCTGTTGACTCTCAGAAACAGATAGTAGCAGTTGCCAAACTAACAAGGCATGTTTTAGCTGAGGTACAATACAAATATCTGTCTTACAGACTCATCTTCTTCCCCACCCCTCCTGTGGATGAAGTTCATTTAAATTTAGATGTTTTCAATTTTTTTCATAAAATTAATCTAATTAAACATTTTTTGAATAAGATAGGAGGTCAACCTCAGCTACTGGAGGTTAACCAAGAGCAAAGTATTTCTTTTTAAATTTGTATTTTATATGTATGCGCAGATTTACTAACCGTGAAAGATCCTGGATTGACAGCACTGAAACCTGAAGTCCTCTGCTTATCAGCATGACAGGAACCGCATGGGTGATCACAGTGCAAGCTCTACAACACTGCCTTACGTATATGGCTCAACTCATTGAGGGACCACCATGTAGGTTTTAGTTTAGGTGTTGTCTTCTTTGTCTTATTTTTTACCAGGGCGTGAACTGGGCACATCCCTTTTTCAATCATGCCTGACATTTAACAATAAACAATTACATACACAGTAAATAAACAGATAGAAAAGAACAATAATTAAGAACAATTACATTGACATTTAGCATTCATACTATGCAATTTCTTTAACAGATAATTAAAATGCACTTCATTGTGGAATGTTTTAACCAAACCTGACAAATCATTTAGGATACTTGGGCCAAACCTAGAAAAGGATTGTTTACTCAGTTTTAGCTTTGTGGGATTGATAGAAAAAAAGCTGAGACAAGTTACTCCTAGTGCTGTGAAATCTTGAATACAGATTAAAAGAGGAAAATAAAATATCTGGTCTAGAGTTTTTAAATATTTGATAGGCAAATACTGCTGTGTTATACTAAGTCCTAAACTGAGGAGGCAGAATCCCCATTCCACTATATAAATTTCAGTTGTATGTTCTAAAAGGTGCCTTAAGAGCAAAGTGGCAGATGTTATTTAAAATTAGTTGATATTTGTCTAAAAAGGCATTATTTTGGTTCACAATTAAAGCATCTCCACAGTCTAAAGTAGAAATCAGGACCTATTTTGCAGTTAGCATTCTGGCTTCATCTAGTAATGAATTAATGTGATGGTACAGGCAGACCAATTTTTTATCTAACTTTTTCCCTATGGTTTTAGCATGTGGTACCATACTAAAACTAGAATCCAACAACACCCCTAAATATTTAAATTTAGGAACCAGAGACAGATGGCTGGATTTTCACTGGCCCTAGACTGATGCAAGGTGCTTGCGTCAAACAAGTCTGATGCAAGGGCACCTTGCGCCAAGGGATGCGACAAGTGGGAATTTGAAAGGCAGCCTGTGTCACCCAGCAGGCTGCCTGCACCAAAGTGTGCTAGCGCCAACCTTGCACCACAAAAGTGGCTGCAGCATGGTGCTGGGGGCTTGCAGCAGACCCAGACTGCCGCAGCCTTCGGATCCAGATTTTGAAAGACCCCCCCCCTGGAACAAAGTGCCGAGTACCCTTAGACCAGCGAGGGGCTGGTCTAAGTGGACTTAGACAGCTCCCAGGAGTCATCCTGTATGTGCCACTGTGTGTTCCACCCTGATCCATCCCTGGCGGGCAATCCCTGGTGGTCCAGTGGTCCCCGCCTCACCCCATCACGGTCCCAACACCCACGTCTGTGCGTCCTGCCAACCCCCCCAGGTGATACCCATCTCAGCACTCCCACCCCCCAATACCCAGATCCAGCAACCGACACTGCCTTCCATATGCCACCACGGCCAGCCACCAAATGAGCAGTCAGTGGGTGTACTGTATACATTATACAGTACGTCACGGACTGCCCATTCGCAGCCGGGCCGGGGTGGCATGTGGGAGGCAGTGCCGGGTCACCGGATTGGGGTGACTAGAGGGGTGGGAGTGCTATGGATGGGTACTGGGGTACCAGGCCCACCTGAGGGTACTGGACAGTGATGCGGTGTGGTGCTGGTGGCATATGGTGATGTTGGGGCAGTGCCCTGTTGCCAGCCCCTGTCTCCTGGGTGCTGCGGACTCCCCGCAGCTGTTGCAGTATTCCAGGTGGGCAACCCATTTGTCTAGTGCAGCACCCCCTTTGCCACAAGACACTGGACTTAGGCACCAGGACCCTGTATAATCGAAATTTCGGGCGCAGGGTCCTGGGCTCACCGCACTCGGCGCAAGCTGCCATTGTCACAGCTTGCATTGGGGCTTTGAAAATCCAGCCCAGGGTATTTCCATTTGTCCCAACAACTTGCAGATTATCCTTCATTTGAGCCAGTTTTTGGGTAGGCCAACAAGCATTTTGTTAGGGCTATTTTCATTTAATTGTAATTTATTTTGGTGAGAGGGTAGTTCAGACTTCATGCCCATTCAGTCTTTGATCTCTTATGTGAGGCTGCCAACAAAAGTTCCAATTAGTGCCAATTGTTTTGGTGGTTTTATAGTGTGGATACCTGCCCACTGGGAGCTGGACTGAGACAACCACAATTCATTTCACTTAGGCCATTGAACAGCCCTCAGGTGATAGTAGCTTTTGACCACTACTGACCTCTACTGGCTTTAAACCTGTGATATAGCGGTTAAAGACTTCTTAACCCCTACCAATCCACTGAGTTTCTCTGTTCCCCCTCAACCAGTGACTCAAGTTGATATCGCACTGTTGCATCGATTCTACAACTGTGAAATCAACTTGAGTCAACCAATGACTCAGGTTGATTTCACAATTGTAGAATCAGTGCGGCAATCTGAAATCAATATAATACCAGACAAATAGAGATGGGTGAAGTAGTTGAAATTCACTTTGTGAATTAATTCACAAATTCCATAGAATTTACAAAGTGCAAATTCACCAAAATGACAATGTTTTGACTTGAAAAGTTGCTTTCTTTTGGCAAAATGACCAAAATTCATTCGCAATGTGGCTACTTCACTGAAAAAATTGCCACTTCCTGGTAAAAAATTCACAGCTTCACAAAGTCAGAATTCCTACAGTATGTTCCATGAAAACTTCCCAAAGCTTTGCAAAGGCAAATTTCAGCCACTCTGCAGCAACTTTGCCAGCAAAGTTTAACTTCACCACATCTCTACAGACAATATTCCTGATCTCAGAGACTAACTGAAGAAAATTTTACAACATACTTGCATGAAGGTAGCACCAATATAGCATGATGAGCAAACCAAAAGTCATCTTTCAGAATGAAATTAACATTCAGACTGACATGCTAAATGAGCACATCAATTGAAATGTACCAGAAAATGGTCTTGTGTGATGTATCTAAAATTATTGTAGAACATTGCAACACAAAGAACTACAAAAACCTCACTACAGAGGAACTGATGGCATCATTGGACCTTTGACAGCTTAAAGGAGTAAAGAAAAAGCAATTGAACAAAGAAGGAAACATCATCCTGTTATTAGAAGAACAATACATGCTGAAACAAACCACCAGTTATTCAATGCCAATTGCTATATTCACTTAAACAAAAAGCCTGTTTTCATCTTTAAGAAAATTTTTAGGACTTATGTCAAACATGCAATGCTTCATGGCCATACCATTGAGTCCACTTTTTAATACTTATACAATGACAACCAAGTAACACCAACACTGCATCTATTACTGATGACACACAAGGATATTTGAACCCTCCCAGGTACCCTACAGTGTCCAGAAATGGATCTCTCCCTGAAAGACTTTCAAACCTCACTGATTGTTACATAAAACTAATGGTGCCTGCATTACCATTGTATGTATTAGATACAATGGATGTCTTATGAAAATTAAGCAATTTCATCTTCTGTAAATATTTATGTGTTTATTTTTATTTATTTATTTATATATATAGGAGAGACACACTAAGCTGAAGCTTGTTTACAGGTGTGACCTAGGAGTACAAGGAAGTTAAGTGACTAAAGTGAGTTAAGTGAATTGCTCAGGGTCACACAGTATTCATGTGGTTCACAGTGGATGTATCTTCTTGATATACGTCCATCAGGAATGAGTTGGCAATTGAAACTGTCTGTGAGATGCTAACAAAATCCAATCAGCATATGCCACTGGACTTTATTATCGATTCACTTAATCCCATTTTGAAACTAAATGATAGTTTGCTCAGCAATATCTAATAATTGCAAATCTGTGGGACAGCCATGGGAGTGGCGGTGTCCCCTTCCTATACCACACTTTTTATGGGCTGTTGGGAGAAAGGCATCTCATCCAGTGTGTACCCTATGGACAACTTGTTTGTCTGAGGTGTAACTGTACTGATGACATCACATTTGAAACCCAAGCTGAAGCAATGTTAGAATGTTTTTGTAATAGGGGATATGGGCAAGGTATATTGGAAGCAGCTATGGCAAAAGCCATGCAACTGAATCATTCTATATCACCAAATAAACAGGAGCACATGGTAGAACCCGAAAAGACTACTTTTGTCACACAATACAATTCAGTGGCTATAGCCATAAAAAGAGTTGCACTTAAACACTGGCACCTTTCAGAGGCAGATAATGACCTTGCAGTTATTCTCCTTCTGCACCAAGGTTACTTTTAGTGAAGCCCTCAGCCATGGTGATCAGACAGTTCATAGCCATTGTGTACCATCAGTACCAAACCTTTTTGTTCTGTGCAGCAATTACAACATATACTGTACATGTATGTGAAACAAAGTAATGGCTTTTCACATCACTTTACAGGTGACATCAATGATATAGGACAGCCCATGATATGTGCAACTGCCGTTGTCATTTACACAATACAGGTATGGTGTACTTGGTAACTGTCTATATGTGGGTGGACAATAATGCTAATAAAAGAAAGACTACAGGCACACTCTTGGGCAATTATCACTGAATGAAAAGATTATCCTGTATCAAGACATTGTTAGGAAGCACATCAAGGTAATTCCTGTGCTTTCAAGTATATTGGTACTGAATCAGTGTCATCGCTACCAGAAGAGGAGATTGCCTCTGTCTGCTACTACAGAAAGAAAGCAAATGGCTTTAGAAACATCAGGCCATTTCTCTCACATGCCTGGGTGATTATTGATCCTCTTCCCTTTTCATAATGCAGCCTGAGAGATATTACTGTTAACTTTGACAACATCCAGAGATACAGACTGTTAGGCATAGCTGTTTTATTTACATATAGGAGACAAAATGATGCTTTTTTATGTTAAATATGCATTATGGGTTATTCAGTTTTGGTATATTCATTGTATCATCCACTTCAGGTTTTCCACTATGCTCTCCTTATTTGTTTGTGCCTCTTTCAACCGGTTCATGTGGCCACAGTTTATCAATTATTATTATTTTCTTTTGCAGATCTTTTAACTGGTTTATGTGCTCACAGTCTATTATTTTTGCTTCCTCTGATTTTTTCTTTTGTTTTCTTAGTCTCTCGCCTATATTAAACTTGTTATATTCATAGATTTTACTCATTTATTTTCAATTTTTTGTACCCTACCCCACACCCCTTTGTCTTTTCCCTTGTAAATATGTGTGATTTCTATGCCAAACTATTATTGTGGATTTGTTCTTAGTGGGTAATGATGTCTCAGAAACACAGTCACAGCATAAAATACTTATTATCAGCTATGCCAAATTACAAGTAAAGTATATATACCATCCCCTGGATGCCAGAGGGCAGTGACCCCCTCTGTAGCCTATGTGCTCTGACTTCAAACAAGACCCCAATTTGATTCTGTTTTTTTACAGTATTTCATGACTAGAGCTATTGTTTCAGTTTCTCTTGTCTGCAATCACATTCTTAATACAGAAAATCCCCAACCTCCGCTTATTGATGTTGCCCAACCTTGAGAAGCCTCAGCCTTCTGCATATGCACATCTTCTGACAGTACTCTTCCACATTTTGGCATAGTAAGTAAAATTTAAATCTCACTAAAACTAATCATGGCAATATGTACATAAATGATCACTCAGCAGTTCCAAAAGGCACTTAACACTAGTGAACCAGTAACTCTAACAACAGATCTCACTAAAACCTAACCTATAGCAAACAACAAATCATTTCTATCCATAATAATACACAGATACAGAATGCATGTATGAAAATGTGTATGTATGACAGATCACAAGCATATATATGACAGATCCACAAGCATATGCTGACACCCTTTTGTTTCTATTACAAATTTGTTTCAGGTGTCATTTCTGTTTTTTATACCTGTTCATCATTAGTGGTTTGAGGTTAAGTGCTCACTTTTTTTCTACTTTAAGATCCCGCCATTTTGTTCTCACTTGAGGATTATACCATCAGTGTATGATAGATCACCGTCTGTGATCCTAGTGCTGTAGTTACTTTTAACATTAACACAATCTTAATTTAATGTTAGCCTATTGTAATACAAATGGTGATAAAACACGTTACCATTGACATCCATGTAGCATACTTATAGACTTTCTTAGTATTCTCATTCCAAGTGCTTCTGCTCTCCCACTCTCTCTCCCACTCCAATTTTATAATATGTTATTCTTCCTTTCTAAACCAGACACACATGTTTGTGTTTTGTCCCACTTGTGTATTTGTTTTTAGTCATGTTGGGTTGTATTATTTAACTTTATGATTGTTCTCGCCTTCACCCCTTCCCTTTTATTATTAGTCCATGTATTTTATATATTTCTCAGGTCATGTTTTTTATGTTTGTTTGCAGAATGCAGATCCAATATTTTGGTATGGCATGAGTGGAGCAAATCATGCTCTGGAGTTGTGTTGGGCTGTGAGCCAATGACCTGCCTGGAATTTACAGTACAGCCAATGGTGGTTGATCTGGTTGATGGAGTGGGTTTGCTACCAGAAAGCATACTTTTCAAAGGAGTTTTGAAGCTCCAGTGCCTGTGTTGGGTTTTTCCATTTTGATGACGTTGTGCAGCCAAAACCCTCTATCTTACTTTTGCCCCATCTTCCATGCCACCTCCCGAGTATGGCATTACAGTTAGTTTTGAGAGGTGGGGTGGAATATGTTCTTCTGGTCTCCAGTCTAATTTGGCCACCATTTTTCAGAGTGAAACTAAGGTTTTAAAGGGTGAGACATAAATACAAACACTTCTGTACAAACCTGAAAGAGCCAGACTTGTCATGTGATTTTCAAAGGGTAGATAGACGTTAACTTTAATAGCTATTTGTTAATGTTAAAATGGAGTTGTTTTCTTCTATAAAAAGGTGGTCCTCTTTTACCTCTCAAAGTATCCAGAACCTGCTGTTTTTCATGGTATCACACTGCCACAGCAAAAACATTTCGCTGATGATCATTACAGTGACAACAATGACAGGTCACTGTAATGGTCACAAGGGACCCTGGCACTGCTTCTCTGAGTCTTGCACCCCCACCCAAAAAAATACTGACCCTGGAGTTGACTATATAAAAGTCTGTGGGGTGTGGAGGGTATAGGCCCCTGCTAAAAACAATTTTTTCTCCTGACGGCACAATGTCAACAGCGATCACTGTCAAAATTGTGCCATCACTGTAACACTGGTCGACAGGATTTCTATCAAACTGGAATTGTAGAACCATTTATCCCTAGACATTCTTTCAGGCATTCAGCTGCTGAGATAGTCTCAAGTCACTGCTGATGTCACGGCTATCTGCCAACAGTAGTTTGTAAGTCCCAAGTAACCCATCATGGAGGAGTACTTGTAGTCAAAAGGCTCATGCAGGGCAGAGGGACCCCATGGCTCTGTGGTGCATTCAGTTTCTCTCATCAAAGGGGACTGTTGTTGCCCTAGCCATTGCCTCCTGCAGCAGGCAATAAGGTGGATATAGAACTTGAGGTAATGGCAGAAGTTTATGCACAAGCAGGTTCCATGTCCCTCTCTTTCAAGCCCATGTATGTTGGCTGAACAGTGCAGCTTAGCTGTGGCAGTGGTCTGAGTCTAGCTCCAAGTGCCCCCCTGGCTAGCCATGGCAATCGGTTGCTTGTCAGGATCCTCAGTGTGCTTCAGTAGGTCTCATGGTGGGCACCAAAAGTTGATAACCACTGTGTCCAAGTCCACGCCCTTGGTCATCATCTCCTTCAGACATGTTTTGGAAGGTGGCTTGTTGCATTACTTGCTCCCATGGTAGGATGAGATGCCCCCAGAGCTAATCTTAGATTTAGGCAATTGGGTTGTCCTCTTAATGCCCTTCCAGAGCTGGCTTGGGCTATGGTGTGGGAGGGAGTGAGGAAGGTGGTGACTTCCTTAGATGACAATCCCTCACTGAGGGGGATCATATTTTGGCAGCAGCCAGGAGTCAGAAGCTCCAAGAAAAAGAAACAGGTGTCACAACCAAACTATACAGATATTTATAATGTTATTTAAAGGCACAATAACTGCATTTGGCTATAAAAAAAAGGAATTATTAATGTTCTTAAAATGCCCTCTGCAAAATGATTGTGCTGCTGGGACACAGGGCACTGTTGGACAAGCCTGTTTCTTGACATGTCAAGCACCAGGGCACTACTATTATTACTAAGAGCCACATACACTCACACTACTTGACTGTCACACAGACACTACACACCTATCACACACAGCACAGGTATACTGCTTTGTTGATACACTCAGCAAAAGGGGGAGGGAGAGAGAGAGAGACAGACACACAACAAAATGGTACTAAAATAAGTAAGTAAGTAAGTAAAATATATTTATATAAGGCACCCTTCTTGAGCTCAGGTCACCTTTAGAATACAGTACAATAACAATATTTAAAATCAATAAAACTGATAACAAGGCAATGACAACCACTCAGTAAAACCCTGAAAATGTTTGGTTAAACAAATACATTTTTAAGGATTTTTTTAAATCCTTCCATGGTTAGGCTATCTCATATCTGGCGAGGTAGAGAATTCCACAGGGTAGGTGCCATAAAGGCAAAAGATTTTCCTCCAGATGTTATCAGGGATACCCTGGGAATTTCTTTTTTTTTTAAATTCAAAATTTTATTGTGTTTATCCACACACTGAGCAAAAAACATACCAGAGACATTTTGTTCTTACATAACAATTAACATAAAATAAAAGAGTCAGGCTATTTTCTCCCCCCTCTCCCTCCCCCTCCTTTACCTCCCTATCCAACCCCCCTTCCTAAAAACTAAGACTCTAAAGGAAGATCTGTTCACCCTTATTCCACTATTATACTACATTCCTAAATTCGGTCTAGATTGGAGAAGGTATAGCGTTTGAAACCAACTCCATATACCCTGGGAATTTCTAGCAATCCCTCACCAGAGGGTTGGAGTGAGCATGAGGGGCAGTAAGAAAACAGGAGTTTTTTCAGGTAGTGAGATCCTGACTCATGTAGGTCCTTATAGGTCAGTAATGCCACCCTGAAGGTGATCCACCACTGTATGGGCAGCCAGAGCAGTTCACGCAGCACAGGAGTTATATGACTGGATCTAGAGATTCCAGTCAACAACCTGGCCATCGCGTTCTGCACTAGCTGCAAGCAGCAGATGTCCACCCTTGGTAGCCCTAGAAAGAGGGCATTGCAGTAATCAAAATGACTGCTGACAAAGGCATAGACCAAGTTTCACATATGGATTTAGATAAAGATCTTACTATTGAACAAAATTATGCCCTATTACAATTTATAGAAAATAAGAAAATCATAGGAGATTATATTTTAATGGGGGACTTTAACCTTCCCCAAATCAATTGGATTACATCAGATAGTGAGGTAGAAGTAGAAGAAAATATATTGACCTATTTATACAAACAAATTTGGAAAAAATGATTCATTTACCAACAAGAGGAGAGATTACTTTGGATCTCATCCTAACTATTTGTGATGAAAGAATTCAATCTATCCAAATACATCCACCATTAGGTAACTCTGATCACAATATGATTTCTGCATATTTTGCAGATACGACTAGACATAACAAAGGTAAAACAATATTGAGAGACTTCCACAAAGCTGATTTTCCTAAAATGAGAAAACATCTAGGAAAATGCGAATGGGAAAATTATTTATATGGCAAAGACTTGGAATCAATTTGGGATATTATCAATAATCAACTCACATACTATATTGAGAATTATGTACCTACTAGAGTAAAATGTAATAAAAAAAAAATGTACCCCACCTTGGTGGAATAATAAAATAAAAAAAAATGATACAGAAAAAAAGAAAAATATTTCTGAAAATTAAAAGATCAAAATCTGTAGAGTTATGTAACAAACTCAAAGTAATTAACAGAAATATTAAAAGAATGGTAAAAAGAACTAAA
The DNA here is from genome assembly GCA_016271365.2 of Neoceratodus forsteri. NCBI lineage: Eukaryota > Metazoa > Chordata > Ceratodontiformes > Ceratodontidae > Neoceratodus > Neoceratodus forsteri. The sequence continues at coordinate 1,022,795,117 of CM028135.1, read as the reverse complement.
GAAAACATGGAATTACAACTAGCATCAAAGGTTAAGGATACCTTTAAACAGTTTTATAGTTATATAGGTACTTTAAAAGGTAACAATCACACTGTTGAACCATTGAATACTGATAAAGGAGTATTAACAGAGGAGGAGGATATAGCTAAAACCTTAAATAATTACTTTCTTAGTGTTTTCGAACAGAAAGATCCTAAGACGCCACAGTTTGATTTGACTAAATCATATTTTTCTCCTTTCAGCACTTCAGAAGTTAATGACATAATTCATTCTTTAAAAACTAATAGTTCACCAGGGCCCGATGTTATAACCCCAAAACTTATTCAGGAACTGGCTCATGTCTTAATTTACCCAATTACTTACCTTTATAATAAATCCATTCAAGAAGGTGTTGCATTAAAAGCCTGGCATTTAGTTGTAGTACAGTAGCAGCTACAGACACTGCCAGCTATTTCCTGAAATTTCTGTGATATTTCCAGAAATATCTTATGTTTTCTCCATTTTCACAGTAGGGACAGCAGACAGAAACTCTTTAGAAATTTTGCGAAATATCTGGAAATAGCTGGCAATGTCTGTGGCTACTACTGTAACTGCTATTCATAAGGGAGTTAAGAGAGACAAAATCAAGAATTATGGACCAGTTAGTCTTACATCTGTAGTTGAGAAAATTATGGAGAAACTACTACAAAAATGAATTAGTGATCACCTGAAATCTAAAGGGTTGATAGACCACAGTCAACATGGTTTTGTTACTAGGAGAGCATGTTTATCTAATCAACCAAATTTCTTTGAACCTATTAGCCAAGCACTAGATAAAGGAATCCCTAGTGATATAATTTTCTTGATTTCACAAAGGCATTTGATAAAGTATCACATTCCATATTAATATACAAACTTTAAAAAATGTATTTATCTCGTAATATAGTATGTTGGATCAGTTCCTGGTTGGAAAACAGATATCAAAGGGTTGCAGTCAAGGGGAATTATTCTCCATGGGGTGGTGTAACTAGTGGCATGCCCCAGGGTTCTGTACTGGGCCCCAACCTTTTTAATGTCTTAGTTGCAACAATGCCTATCCGGGACAAAGTGTGGCTTGCAAAGTATGCAGATGATTGCAAGCTGGGAAGCCTCGTAACAACTATAGCTGATAAAATTAATATACAAGAACATCTAGATTTATTAATGGATTGGAGGCATACTATGCATTTGCAATTTAATTTGGATAAGTGCAAGGTAATGCACATTGGGAAGAATAACCCTGGCTACAATTACTATTTGGGACATACATCACTATAGGTTGTAACAGAAGAGAAAGACCTTGGAATCCGAATTACAAATGATTTTAGCTTTGATAGAAATACCATTTCAAATGTAGAAAAGGGCCATAAAATAATAGGCTACATCTTGGCAAATATAAAAAGTAGAGGCCAGAGAGTATTAATGCCATTGTATTCTAGCTTAGTATGTCCACACCTCGAGTATAACTTGCAGTTTAGTACACCATATTCTATAAGAGGTTGCAAACTAATTGAAGGTGTTCAAAGAAAATATACTAAAAAAATAAAAAAAAATATGAGAATCAGGACTATGACACAAGAATAAAAAATCTACAGATCTTTAGTACAGGGTGCAGGCAAGTCCAAGGAGATCTGTGTTTAACATATAAGGCATTAAATGATGAATACTTGGGGGCAACTGTAGGCCTAACATTAAACAACAATAAAACCAACACAAGAAATAATGGGCTTAGATTAATTGGGGAACTTATAAAAACAACTAAGTGAAGCAAATACTTCACTCAGAGGATTATTGGAATATGGAACAGTTTATATAAATCTGCGGTTACTAGTCCAACAACGGATACTTTTTAAAAGCGTTTAGATTATTACATGGGAAACAATAAATATACATACCACCTATAATTTGGTGGCAAGTTCTTAAAAGGGCTTTTAGCCTACTGAACTTGTATTAAATCTATGAATCTATGAAAGGTAGGAAGATCTTTGGGCAGGACCAGGTGCTTCACATGGGCTATATTACTTAGATGGAAAAAGGAAGATTTGACTACAGCTGACACCTGCACCCTCAGGGTCAGGCCCTCATCAAATACCATGCCCAGATTATGCACCTGACCTGAGGCCGTAAGCGGGGCCACCCCAAGGTATAAACCTGATGGTTTCTCCACCCATGTCCCTGTAATCCTAAAACCAGGGTCCAGCACCAATACCTCTGTTTTACTTGAGTTAAACCTAAGCCAACTGGTATTCATCCAGTTCTGTATCTCCAGCAGGCAGTTATTAAACACCATGATTGAATCAGACTCCTGTTCAGGCACAGAAAACTTGTACAGCTGAGAGTCATCAGCATAGCAATGAAAACTCAGCCCATACTGTCTTGTAATTTCTCTAATGGAAACATATACACCACGAATAACATGGGGGACAGCAGCGAACCCTGTGGAACTCCGCAGGGCAGCCAGTGAGGGGCCAAGGAATAAATCCCCGAGACCACTCTCTGTGATCTGCCCTCAAGGAAGGATCAAAACCAACTGAGGATTGCCCCCCATAGTCCACAGAAAAACCACAGGCACTCAAGCATCACTCCATAATCCACAGTCTCAAATGCTGCTGAGAGATCAAGGAGAACCAAGATGGAATGGGCTTTCTGATCTCTTGCCATCAGGAGATCATTTAGTACCCACACCAGGGACATCTTGGTGCTATGCTGATTCCTGAAGCCAGACTGGAAAGGGTCATAGATATTGTGGCTAGTTAAATAATCCTCCAGTTGCAAGGTGACCACCTTCTCAATAACTTCCCCTACAAAGGATAAGTTCTAGACTGGTCTGTAGTTAGTTGGGCAGTTGGGATCAAGGGAGGGTTTGTTCAGAAGGGAGTATACTACTGCCTCCTTTAAGGGATCTGAAAAGATCCCTCTCTCCAATGAAACCACCACTATCCCAGTGAGGACTGGGCTGATGACTGACCAAACAACTGACCAGTACAATTGCACTGCTGACAGTGATATACAGGGGCAGTGCACCACTGTCTCACACAGCCCAAGTACACAGAATTGACAATGGAATTAAACACTCAGCACAATGGCACTTCCTGACTGACTGACCTATAGACACAATGACATTGACACTGACACGGACATGATAGCCAGTTCTCTGATGAGAGATACTACAGCACATACACAGATCAAAGGACACTACTTAACAGCTGACAGACCTGCAGGCAAACACCCACACACACTTGAGGGTCACTACTAATAGAGGCATACAACCAGGCACTACATGAGTGACACACTATCAGTAGTGCTGCAAGTTCAGTTTGACCAAGGTATTCAATGATCAAATGATCAGTCACCTGCTGTTAGCATTATTTCACCTATGCATGAATTTGATGCACAAAATGGCGGACATTGGTTCACCACCATCAATTATTAAAAACCACACACTTGATGTGTCAGTCATCAAAGCCCTACTGCATAAGCTCTCACTCACCCATCACCCAGTCTCTCCGCAGTCACCTGGTGCTGTATGTGTATGTACTGTGATCCCCCAGAAGTAGTAGTGGAACAGAAAAAAAAAGAGAGTCTCTCAGACAGTCTGGCAGTCAGCACAGAAAATGGTGATTGGCTAGAGGGTCTCGCTATCCTCCAGCAGCTGTCTGTATAATGAACAAGGATTTATGCAGGTCACAAGAGTCCTACATGACTGTAGCATTTACTTGTTCACTAGCTGCACTTTTACCATTTCTGGCAGAGTCAAGGTACTGTAAGCAGAAGAAGGAGCAGCCCGTTTTCTGTACCCAGTCAGATTTGACAGTGTCCTATGCTAGGTCGTTGTCATCACTCAGGGACCTCACACAGCCTTCACCTAGTTAATGCTGCCTAGAGGCTAGTCAGTATAATTTAAAATATTACAAAACAATTGATTTGTGACTCATCAAGAGGGAGGAAAACATGGAGATACAGAAAGCAGTATGGTGTGGTGTTTGCTGTGGAGTAGGGGAAGATGGCGCCTTCATTTTCATGCAGTAGATCTGATTGAGTAAGTTTCATACATTGTACTGCAGTAGTGTTGCTGTGCTGTCTACACTACAGTATCAGCAAAATTAATAAACACTACTGTATCATGTCAGCCTTTACAAAAAAAAGCAATTAACAATATATGATTTCTTAGAAAACGGGCTTGAAAAATAAAGCAACCTGACTGGCTAAAAGCCATGAACAGGCATACATTTATTTTTCAATAGATGCCCATCAAATAACAAGTACCAACCTGGCATCACTCCAAGTGGTATCCTTGTACTAGTTTGAATTTTAAAATTGACATTTTTTAACCCCTCAATAATCGAGAGGAAAGCTGAGAGAGCCCCACCACACACATTCATACAGGCAAGCAGAAATCTGCCAACAACACCACTGCCATTTTTTTCTTCTTCTTTTTTCTAAATAAAACATAAAATATTTCAAAATTGTCTCCAATCCACCTGCCCGTGGAACATGTCTGCACCTGCTGACCCTCTCCCATCAAATCAATGATCCTTGTCTCGCTTTTCCTTGAAGTTTCACCTCACAAACACACAGGGAGCAACAATCCTCTCCAGAAGTCCACCAGCATTCTCCAGTAAATAAAAAACACAAATACGCTGATTTTCCTGGTTGTCGTATGTTTCTGGTAACCGTATCCTTGCTACCAGCCTGCCCTTTCATGCTACAAGCTAGATTACTCATTGAACTTTCTTTTTTTCAAATTTTCCCTGACAGTAGTACCTTTCTGTTCATAACTCCACCTCCAGAAGAGTGATGTCTCCCGTAATGTCACCCTCACTCCACCCACACTCTGTGGTCGCCCGACCACAATTCAACATGGGGAGGAGAGTACTGATACCAGTATAAAAAAAGAGAAACACATTCTGTATGCTCTGCATGTCGGGTGGGGGTGGGGAACAATGCAGTTTTTGAAACACGGCAAGGCAGACTCATGGGGCAGGATTCACAAAGCTTTTTGGGACTAAGTCCCACTCCACAACCCCAGTTATGCTTTTAAATTGCCGCAGCTGCGGAGTGGCCAATCCACAGCTGCAGCAGTTGTGGAGGGTGTTACGGTGGGTCCCACTGGCTTTAGCAGCCTCATGCAGCTGTGGTGCTGTCCCTGGCAACAGCACCCGCAAACTGCCGTAATCCATGGAGCCGGTCATACTCTGGCTCCACCTTAGTGATTACCCACAGCTGCGGGCGACCGGCAGATTCCCAAGTGGCAACCCACTAGCTCTGCAGTTTTCCTGCAGCTGCGGGACCTTTCCTGATATTCATGAATCCTGCCCATGATCTCTGCCTGTGTATGGGAGGATAACCATAACAACCACTCCAATTCACAACTATGGAGGCTCCTCAATGGCAAAAGTCCCTAGCTAAAAAAAAAGGCGGAGGAACTGTTTTATTACAAAACATATTTCAAACAAATTTTTTATTAACTTTCATTTTATTAAACCAATTTTTTTAAGTGCCCATCTTCTAAGCACAATAATACCCTCCAGGTTGGGTGATATTGAGAAATACCAGACCTTCCAGGGGCTATAAGACCCTCTGCCTGTGGTGTCAGGCTTCATTACTCCCCGTGCGGTCTGGTATTTCCCAATACCACCCACCCTGGAGGGTTTTATTGCTTACTTAGTCTCTGCTGGTCTGCAGTGACTGCTGCTGCTATTCAAAAAATAGTCAAATCAAACTAAGACTCTTATGGAATATGCACTAGCTGTGGGAAAACCGCAGAGCTAGTGGAGCAAAATTGGGGAGAGATACTGTGGGTTAAGCTGAAAAGGAAAATGGGGACAGCCATCCGCACAGGTGTGGTCTATAGACCATCAGCCCAGGAGGAAGAAACAGATAGGGAGCTGATGCTAGCCATCCAAATGATGGCAGACAAGGGTGAGGTAGTACTGGTTGGAGACTTCAATATTCCAGACGTAGACTGGAGCATCCCAGCAGCAGCATCAACTAGGAGCAGATTTATCCTGGACTTCCTTCAGGGAGCCTTGCTCAAGCAACTGGTCATGGAACCAACTCAGCAGAAGGCAATACTGGACCTTGTGCTCACAAACAGGGACAGTGTGATGAGGGTAACAGTGGGGGAGCACCTGGGGAACAGTGACCACCAGTCCTTGTGGTTTGAAATCAGAAAGAGCAGAACCAAACCACACAAAAACACGTATCCTGGATTTTAGGGGGGCAGACTTTGGGAAAATGGGGAGATACTTGAAAGAGGCATTAAGGGGAATGGGACAGGAATCAGGGGTTGAGGAACAGTGGGCAGTATTTAAAATGGGGATTACAAGAACAACAGAATTATGCATTAAGCAGGTTAGTAAGAGGAAAAGGAAGAGGAGACCATTATGGTTTTCCAAAGAGGTAGCAAAGAAAGTGAAAGCCAAAAAGATTGCATTCAGGCAATACAAAAAGACACAGGCAGAAGGGGATAGGGAGAAGTACCAGGAAAGCAAAGGAGGCAGGGAGGTCAGTAAGGGAAGCCAAAGCTCAGACAGAAGAACACATTGCAAAATCAGTGGAAGAGGGGACAAAACCTTTTACAGGTACATAAGTGAAAAAAGAAAGACAAAGGGAGGGATAGTGAGACTGAAGGGGGAGGATGGGGGCCACGTGGAGGATGACAACAGTAAAGCTGATATATTGAACAGGTATTTCTGCTCAGTCTTTACTGAGGAAGAGGAGGTTAATGGGTCTGAAGGGAGTACAAGGGGTGAGAATGGTGCAGAAAGGGATACAAGTCCCTTTACACGAGAAAGTGTCCTGAAGGAACTGGAAGTAATAAGAGTTGATAAAGCAATGGGGCCAGATGGGGTGCACCCCCGGGTCCTTAAAGAACTAAGAGAGGTGGTGGCTGAACCTCTGGCTATCCTGTTTAGCCGATCACTGGAAACAGGGAGGTACCCAAAGACTGGAGGACAGCAGATGTAGTCCCCTTATACAAAAGTGGGAACAAAGAGGAAGCAGGGAACTACAGACCAGTCAGCCTCACCTCGGTAGTGGGGAAGATCATGGAAGCACCTACTGAAGGAGAGATTGGTGGAACATCTGGTTGTTAATGGACTACAGGACCCAAGGCAGCATGGTTTCACCAGGGAGGTTATGTCAGACCAACCTCGTGTGAATTTTTGACTGGGTGACTAGGGAGGTGGATCAGGGTAGGGCAGTGGACATGGCCTATCTGGACTTCAGCAAGGCCTTGACACTGTGCCACAGAAGACTATTACACAAACTGGGAATATGGGTGGGCAGGACAGTAGTGTGGTGGGTAGGTAACTGGCTGGGTGGCAGGACACAGAGGGTGGTGGTAAATGGCTGTCACTCCACAGAGGGAAGAGTGACCAGTGGGATACCACAAGGATCAGTGCTGGGACCGGTCCTATTCTACATCTTAATCAGTGACATTGCACAGGACCTAGAAGGCAGAATTTCACTGTTCACTGATGACACAAAGCTCTGTAACAGAGTAGACACACCAGAGGGTGTAGACAGAATGAGAAGGGACCTGCAGAAACTTGAAGAATGGTCAGGGGTTTGGCAGTTGAAATTCAATGCAAAGAAGTGCAAGATAATGCATATGGGGCACAAAAACCCTGGCACAATATATCAGTTGGTGGGTGAGGATATAGCATGCACCAAGCAGGAAAGGGATCTTGAGGTTATCATCTCTGATGATCTCAAAGTAGGTAAACAGTGTGACAAGGCAGCAGGTAAAGCAAATAGGATGCTGGGATGTATAGGCAGGGGCATCATCAGCAGGAAAAGGGAGGTCATAATTCCACTATACAAGACACTAGTGAGGCCCCACCTGGAGTACAGTGTACAGTTCTGGAGACCATACCTACGTAAGGACATAGACAGGGTAGAGAAGGTTCAGAGGAGGACAACAAAGATGGTGCATGGATTGCATCACAAGTCCTGTGAAGGCAGGTTGAAGGAACTGAACATGTACTCCCTGGAGGAAAGGAGGGAGAGAGGGGATATGATAGAGACATACAAGTATCTTATAGGGAGGAACAGGGTGCAGGAATACACTATTTTTAAGTGAAAAAGATGTTCCAGGACTAGAGGACATGGGATGAAGTTGGAGGGAGGACGATCAGAGGAAACATGAGGAAGAATTTCTTCACAGAACGGGTGGTGGACAAGTGGAACACCCTGCCAGAGGAAGTGGTGGGGGCTGAAACAATCACGGGATTTAAGAATGCATGGGTTAGACATAAAGGAATTCTGGAGGTCAAGGGTAAGGGGCAACAGACTTCAAGGAAAACATAAACTGAACTTACAAGCTCAAATGGACAGACTGGGTGGGCCATAGGCCCTTATCTGCCGACACTGTCTATGTATCTATGTATCTATGTATCTATGTAAATTAGACAAACTAGTTTCTCAGTCTGTGAAGCAGTTTGCCACAAGGAAAAAAAACAGCCACTGAGACTGTTGAGTGGGGAATGACAGGTTGCTTAAAAAATACCAAAGCAATTAGTTGTTTGTTTACTGCATAGCTGCCTGCCTTCTAGCCAGTAGTTCCTTCCTCATTGGATTGGAAAACTTCCCTGTACACTTGCAGCAGCCGCATAGAGCCCCAATTAATTGCCCCACTTTGGATTATTCTCCCTTGTCCACACATACTAAGTGCTTTATTGCCCTGTTCAGGAATACATTTCTCTGTGTTTGCAAATACTTGACACACTGATCAGTGCTTTATTGCCCTATTTGGGAATATATTTTCTCTGTGTTCTCAACTACTCAATGTCCCCATCAATGCACCCCCTAGTGCTTTATTGACCTGACTGTGGATAATTTCCACTGTTTTCAGTTGTTGCAGCATAACGCTTTATTTTAATTCATTGTGCTGCTTGGGATAATTCTTCACTTTTCATACTCCATGCACCCAGTAAGTGCTTTATTGACTAGATAGGGAATACATTTCTCTGTGTTTTCACTTCTTAGCTTATGGCATCCATTCATTCTATATTTACTGTATTCTTTTGGTAACCGGGAAAGTCCCACTAGGCACAAGTCCCTGTTTACAGGGGTGACCCAGGAGAACTGGGGAGGTTAAGTGCCTTGCTCAGAACCACACAGTATGCAAGTGGAGGTTGTGGGAATCATATCCAGGTCTGCTGGATGTGTACCAAGCTCATTCACAGCTCATTATTACTCAAACCTCTAGGCTATACTGCCAGCCCCACTTTGACATGTTTGGAGTCAATTTGATTGCATTCACAACAACATGACACAGCATTACTGCTGTATTGACCTGTTTGGAATAAATGGCCTTGTTTTCACAACTACTTGACACACCCATTAGTGCTTTATTGATCTGTTTGGGAACACATTTCCCTGTGTTTGCACCTCCACACACCCACTGTTTCCTAGTAAAACACATAATTCGAAACAATCATTGCCAAATTCTAGTCTTTTATTTTCATTTTCCAGGTCAGGATGAAAAAATTACACATGTGGAGGATGGTTCAGTCAGGATCAAACTCCCAGATTTGTCCTTGGTTCCAACACAGAAAAAGAGAAGGGAAAGGGACCACTGCAATAAAAATGAAAAAATAAAGCCCTGTGTGAATTGAAACAAAGGCAATGGCAGCCTATTAAATTCTGAACTTGCAGTTAACAAAAATGAAAAAAAAAATACTGAAAAACTGTGTCCTGGGTTGGGCCTTAGTGACACATGGAAAACTCGCAGCAGTCAGATGTTGAAGGAATTTTCCAATATAAGGTAGCTATTCACATATTGTGGTGGCTGCCCTCGGCAATAGTTATTCTAGCCAGTTCTGAGGAATTATCTGCAGCCCATATCTTTGTCATTTCACTCGTAAACTGCCCCTGGAGACAGGCAGCCTGACTAATTCACAGTGCCCCAGTTTTGCTGACACGTCCCCACGCTGAAGCACGTAATGATATCTAACCAGGGAGACCACGAGGGCATGCCCCTTTGAAATGAATGGCACTCAATTTCTCTTTGATTTTTAAACTCAAGAATGGCCACTTAGAGATTAATGAAGTTCACCGTTCTACTAACAGGGCCCTTGTTTTTTGAGCAGTGACCTACATTAATCTCTAACTGGCCATTCCTGAGTTTAAAAACAGAAGAGAAATCGAGCGCCATTCATTTCAAAGGGGCACACCCCTGTACTCTCCCTGGTCAGACGTCATTATGTGCTTGAGTGCGGGGGACACATCAGCATGATCGAGGCACTGAGAATCAATCAAGTTGCCCTGCTCTAGGGGCAATTTAGGAGTGAAATAACAAAGATATGGGCTACAGATAATTCTTAAAATCTGGCTAGGAAAACTATCACTGAGGGCAGCAACCACATGTCCTTGTGGAAATGGGGTCTCCAGAACTGGACGCAGTACTCCAGAAGGGGTCTCACCAACTGTCTGTACAGAGGGATAACAACTTCCTGTTTTCTGCTGCTGATGCCTCTCCTTATGCATCCCAGTATACCCCCAGCTCTCCCTACTGCCTTCTCACATTGCTTGCTAACCTTAAGGTCATCTGATATGATTACCCCAGGTCCCTTTCCTTTTTTGGTTTTGTTACTACCTCCCCCCCATTGTGTAATCTTCATTTGGGTTTTTGTTTCCCGGGTGCACTATTTTGCACTTCTTTGCATTGAATCTTAGCTGCCATACTTCTGACCATTACTCCAACTTTGCAAAGTCCCTTCTCATCCTTTCCACACTTCCTTGTGTATCAACCCTGTTGCAGATCTTTGTGTCATCTACAAAGAGGTATACTTTTCCTTCCAGTCCCTCTGAAATGTCACTTATTAAGACATTAAAAAGGACTGGACCCAATACTGAACCCTGTGGTACCCCACTAGTAACCCCTCTTTTTTCAGAGTGGACTCCATTTACAATTACCTTCTGTGTTCTGTTGTCCAGCCAATGTTTTATCCAGGCTACCACCCTGGGACCCACTCCCAGGCTGGTTAATTTGACTATAAATCTTTTGTGAGGGACTGTGTCAAATGCCTTGCTAAAGTCCAGGTAGGCCATGTCCACAGCCCCTTCCCAGTCTACTACTTTGGTCTCCCAGTCAAAGAAATCAATTAGATTCATCTGACATGACCTTCTCGCTGTGAACCCATGCTGCCTTGGGTCTTGTGCCCCACTGGCCTCTAGGTACTCTTTCCTTCAGACGTGATTCCATCACTTTCCCTACCAAAGAGATCAAATTGACAGGTCTGTAGTTTCCTGCCTCTGTCTTGGTCCCACTTTTGTGAAGGGGAATCACATCTGCCTTCCTCCAGTCCTTGGGTACCACACCATCCTTGATTTGTTAAAAAGGGTAGTCAGTGGTTTCACTAGTTCTCTCCTTAATTCTTTTAGAATTCTGGGGTGAATTCCATTAGGCCCCATTGCTTTGTCCACCTTCAGTTTTAGGAGTTCTTTCAGAACCCTTTCTTCTGTGAAAGGACTGGGATTGACCCCCCCCCCCCCATCCAGAGTGCTTCTGTTAATTGGATTAGGCACCTACCCCTCCTCTTTTGTGATTACTGAGCAGAAATATTCGTTCAGTATCCTGCTTTTCCTCTCCCTCTGCCCACCCACCGTTCATTCTATTCAGCCTCACTATCCCTCTCTTTGTCTTTCTACGCTCCCTGATGTACCTATAAAAGATTTTATCCCCCTTCTTAACCAAGTTAGCTATCCTTTCCTCAGTTTTGGCCTTTGCTATTCTGACTTCCCTTCCTGCTTCCTTCTGCCTTAACTGGTACAGCTCTCTGTCCTGCTCCTTCTGAGTTTTCTTATACTTCCTGAATGCTATCTTTTTCTCCTTGACTTTCCCAGCCAACTCTTTTGAGAACCATAGTGGCTTTTTCTTTCATTTTGATTTGTTTATTTGCTTCACACAAAAGCTTGTTGCCTCTGTGATGGCAGTTTTGATGATTCCCCATTGTTGCCCCACCCCTCCTTCTAGCCTGTTTGCTAGTGCTTTTCTGAGGCAGTCTCCCATCTTGCCAAAGTCAGCCCTCCTGAAGTCCAGTACCCTCACTTTTGTATGGCTTGACTCTATAGCTGAGTTTAACGTGAACCACACTGCTTGATGGTCACTTGTTCCCAGATGGCAACCCACTTCTAGATCTGAGATCCTCTCACCATCCCCATTTGAGAGTATGAGGTCTAAGATTGCTCCCTCACGAGTGGGTTCCAAAACTAGCTGTCTGAGGCATGCCACCTGTAGAACATCTAGAATGGCCATATTCTTTTACGTGGTTGCAGCAAGTGTGCTCTAGTTAACATCTGGCATATTCAGGACTCCCATCAACAGTATCTCCCCTTTCTCTGCCATCCTAAGAATGCCTTCTATCATATCCTTGTCCATTCCCTCCCCCTGACCTGGGGGTCTGTATACAACCCCTGTGCAGATTGTGGTGCCACTTCCAGTCTCCAAGGTGACCCACAGTGCCTCCTCTCCTCCCTGTTTACTCTTTTGTTCAGTTGCTTTTACCCTTTCCTTTACATAGAGAGCTACTCCTCCCCCTTTTCTTCTCTCTCTCTCTCTCCTATAGGTTACGTACCCTGGTATGTTAACATCCCAGTCATGGTTCTCTGTGTACCATGTTTCTGTGACTGCTACAATATTCAGGCATCCCTCTTCCATCAAGGCCGCCGGTTCAGGGAGCTTGTTGCCCAAGCTACGGGCATTGGTACTCATTATCCTCCATTTCCTGATGGCCTTAGTCCACCGTCTAACAGGGCACTGTCTCATATGGTAAGGTGTTCCATTTTCCCACCACTCTTTCAGTGAAAAAATGTCTTCTCATCTCCCTCCTGAATCTTCCTCCCCCCTCCAATCTCAGTCCATGCCCTCTCATGTCCCTCCCCTTTCTTATCTGGAAAATCTCTTCTCTGTTGTTCTTGTTTATCCCCTTTAGATACTTAAAGGTCTCAGTTATATCCTCCTGTCCCTCCTCTCCTCCAATGACTACATATTCAACTCTGCCAGCCTGTCCTCATAGGGCTTACTCTCCAATCCCTGGATCATCTTTGTGGCCCTTCACTGCACCCCCCTCCAACAATCTGATGTCCTTTTTCAGGAATGGACACAGTACTCCAGGTGGGGCCTAACCAGTGACCTATACAGGGGCAGGATAACCTCCATCCTTCTGGAGGAGATCCATCTTGCAATATGCCCCAGCATTTTGTTGGTTTTTGCTGCCGCCTTCCTGCACTGAGCAGAATTGTTCATGCTCTCCATAATGATCACTCTTAGGCTCTTCTCTTCTGTGGAGCTCCCCAGCTGTACCCCATTCAAGTGATAATCCCACCCCTGGTTCCTGGCTCCGAAGTGCAGAACCTTGCACATCTTGGCATTGAACCCCAACTGCTATGTTTCCACCCACTTCTGCAGCTTATTCAGGTCTTCCTGCAACCCCTTCTACCCATCCACATCATCAGCCACAACTCCCATCTTGGTATTGTCTGAAAACAGACTGATCTTGCTCCGGATCCCATGTGAGATATCTACAACAAAAGTCTCAAACAGCACCGGTCGCAGTACCGGTCCCTGTGGTACTCCGCTCGTCACCAGTCTCATGGATGAGAGGTCTCTACCACACCACCACCTTCTTTCTGGCCTTCCTTGAGCCAGTTTTTGATCCATTTAATCATTTTGGCCCCACTCCCACACGTTCCAGTTTCCCCAAACTGCCACATGGCACTGAGTTAAAGGCCTTGCTGAAGTTTAAATACAGGACATCTACTGCATGGCCCTTGTCCCATTCCCACATCACCAGGTCGTAGTACACTACTAGGTTTGTCTGGCAGGATCTGCCTGCTACAAACCCATGCTGTTGACCATCCTGGAGACCATTTTCCTCCAAGAAGCTCACTAGCCTTCCTTTTAGGATGGTCTCCATGAGCTTTCCCATGATCGATGTGAGGCTCACTGGCCTATAGTTTCCTGGTTCATCCTTTGGGCAACTTTTGTGGATGGGCACCACATGGGTCATTCTCCAGTCCTGTGGTAAACATCAAGTGTCCAGAGAGGTATTGAACAGGTTGGCCAGTGCCCCCACCAGGACCTGTGCCAACTCCCTTAGTACCCTAGGGTGAATGCCACCAGGTCCAAGTACTTTGTCCACCCTTAATGCCCTCAACCCATCTAGTACCCTGTTCTCTGTAATCCTTACATCTGTCATCTCCTTCCCCACCCACCTCCCTCCTTGCCTCCAGTAGCTGCCCCCCCTTCTCCTGTGTAAATACAGAGCAGAAGTATTCATTCAGTGCCTCTGCCTGCTCCACCCCTTTCTCCACCCACCCTCCATCCTTTTTAATTCTCAGCAGCTGAATCTTGCTACTTCTTCTCTCTCTGATGTAGTGGAAGAAGTATTTTTCTCCACTTTTTATTCCCTGCACCATTCTCAGTTCCCTGGACACCTTGGCCACCCTGACCAGTCTGGTAACCTCCCCGAACTTCTCCATGTATGTATCCTTGTCTTCACCCCTTCCTGATTTCCTGTACTTTCAAAATGCTGCCCTCTTGGCCCTCACCACTTCCATAACCTCCTGTGTCATCCAACTGACCTGGGGGTAATCATATCAGATGACCTTAAGGTCAGCAAGCAATGTGAGAAGGCAGTAGAGAGGGGGCTGGGGGGATACTGGGATGTATAGGGAGAGGCATCACCAGCAGAAAACAGGAAGTTGTTATCTCTCTGTACAGGCAGTTGGTGAGACCCCTTCTGAAGTACTGCGTCCAGTTCTGGGGACCCCATCTCTGCAAGGACATAGACAGGATACAGGCAGTCCAGAGGAGAGCAACTAGAATGGTGCAGGGTCTGCTATAGAAGCCATACGAGGAAAGACTAAAAGAGCTTAATATGTATACCCTTGAGGAAAGGGGGGGAGGACATGATAGAAACTTTTGAGTACCTTAGTGGAATCAACAAAGTCCAAGAGGGTAGCATCTTTCAGAAAAAGAGATGTGCAAGAACAAGGGGACACAATTTGTAGATGGGGGGCGGTTCAGGGGCAATGTGAGGAAGTATTTTTTCACAGAGAGGGTGGTGAATGCATGGAACTGCCTTCCTGATGTGGTTGTGGGGTCTAAAACTGTGGGAGAATTCAAGAATACATGGGACAGACATAAGGAAATTTTTGTGGGGGGTAGGAAGAAATAGGCTGTTGGTTAACTAGGATCTGCAGCTTATCCTGTAGGTAGGGAAATCGGCAGACTAGGTGGGCCAAGTGGTCCTTATCTGCTGTCAGAGTCTATGTTTCTATGTAACTGGGTTTCTTAGCCCTCCCCTTCTTGATCTTCTTCCTATTGATAGACTCTGTAGCCTCCATCATCCCTTCCTTTATGATGTCCCATTTCTGGTCTGTATCCATGAGTGGTTGCATACCTACTAGGTGCCTGCCCTAAATTTCCCTGTCTTCTTAAATTCTGCCCTCTAAACTCAATCATTCTTGTACCTGTGCCTCTTGTTTCCCTCCCCATGTTGAGCATGAACCACACAGAATACTGGTTGCCCATAGCCAGTGGTTCCTCCACATCCAGATTCCTTACAGATTTCCTGTTATCCAGTACAAGGTCCAGAGTCCTTTCTAACAGAGTCAACTCCTGGACCAGCTGTGTCAGGAAGCTGTCTTGAAATGCTTCTAACAGGACCCCTTCCCTTGCACTCATGGTGGATGGGTTGCCCCACTCCACCCCTAGTAGGTGAAGTCCCTACCACTGCTGTCCTCCCCTTCCTGCAAAGCCTCCTTATTTGCTCAACTAATTCCCTATCCATTTCACTACCTTGAGCTGGTGGCCTGTACATCGCCCCTATCCTCAGTGTCCTATTTTTTTGTATCTTGGAGCTGCATCAATAGTACTTCTGTCCTCCCCTCCTCCCTTTCCTCCCTTACGCGTTTTATCCCCTCCCTTACATAGATCACCACTCCCCCCATTCCTCTTAGCCCTATCCTTTCTGAATAACCTGAACCCCGGGATCATCATATCCCAGTCCTGGTACTGGGTGGCACACGTTTCCATGATGGCCACAATGTCCACCCCCTCCACCACCAAGAGAGCCTATAGCTATGCTGTTCTATTCCTTGGGCTTCTTGCATTCCTACCCCTATTCTTCCCCTCATTTGTCCCTCCCTGTGCCGCTTCCCCACTGTCTTTACCAATAACTGGGGTGACCTCACTAGGCTTCCCTTCCCAGACCCTTTTCCTAACAGCAGTCCCCTTGCCTCTCCCCTCCTAGTTTAAATCAATCTTTGTTGATATATACCCCTCTATTCCCCATTTTAGTACTCCCTTCCCCTCACTGCTCAGGTGTAACTCATCCCCTGCATATAGGCCACTATTGCCCCAGGTTCTGTCCCAGTCTGACACTAATTCTTATTCCATGGTATAGCACCAATCCCTCAGCCACTCATTGAACTCCTCTATCCTTTTTTTCCCCATTGTACTCACACATGGTACCGGGAGTACCTCAGAGAATGCCACCGACCCCTCCACCTCCTCACACTGCCTACCCAAATCCTTGAACCTCCCCTTTACCACCTCTACCATCTCCCCCGCCATGTTGTTTGTACCCATGTGCATCACTATATGAGGTTTCTTCCTGCCCTTCCATGTGCATTTGAGAAGTGCCTGCCCTGCCCTTCCCACTGTCAACCCTAGAATAGCCTCATCCCAAATATGACTGTGCCTTTCTCTCCTTCTGCACCATCAGACCCCTTTCTGTATAGAATCCTCCAGCACTAGTACCCCTTCTTCTTGTCCCATACCCCCACTTCCTTTTTTCCCTGTCCACATTTCCAGAGTCCACATTGCCTGCTTCTTATTACCTCTATCTGCACAATTTGTGGCTCCTACATCTTCTCGCCTTGTTTCCACCTCTCCCTCTGCCTCTACCCTGCTCTTCCACTCCCTCCTTCTTTCTTTCCCAGCCTATCTCCTGATTCCTGGGCCATCACTACCCTTCTCCTCCCCCCCATCAATCTCTGACACCTCCACTACCACCTTCAATGCCAATAATGAAAACCTATTACTTGCTACCCCCACAGTGGTGCCCATCTCCTCCTTCCTCCTGCCCTGAGCCTTCCCTTCACTTACTGCCCCTCTGCTATCCTTTCCCCATCCTCCCTCTCTACATCCTCATGGGAATTAGCCCTGCTGTTCCTCCTCTGCTTCTCCCAGCTACTCCTCTCCAAGGTACCTCCTACAATAGACCCCCCCTCTCTCACCCTCTCCAGCTCTCTCCAGAGCCCCTGTACCTCCTTTTCCAGTGTGTTCATCCTGTAACAAATTGGTCAATCCCCAGTTTCCATAGTATATTCATTCAAGCAGCCACCCCACAACTGTTGCACCCCACTATCCTCCCTGTGCCTACCACCCTCACTCCATGGTGCCCCCATTCCATCCACTATTCTGATGTCTCCAGCCACCCTTACTCAAGCCCCTCCACCTCCCAGTGCAATCCCCCCATAATGCCCAATTTTCCTTCCCTCCATTATTCACACTTAACTTAAATGTAACCTCAATTTCTTATCACACAGTCTGTACAACAATAGCTGGATATCATATGTGACCCTACTAGCATGCTTCCAAGTCCTTCTTTACCCCATTGGTCCCTCACTTGCCAGCTCAATAACTCTAGTTAACACATTTTTACATCACCTCGTTAGTTTGAACTTTAAACTTTCAACTTTAAATATGCAGTTATTCCTCCTTAACCCAAACCTGTTGGTATGACTTTCAAACTTAACATTTAAACCTTAAAATCCAACTAGCAAAAGCTTGAGTGTCTGAACTTGTCACCACCTGACTATTAACTTTAAGAGTTGGCTCATATGGGAAGTTTGCAGATCTCCAAGCTCCTCCCTCACAGCCTTCAAACCAAACCCCCAGTGGTTTTTCAGTATTGAAGAAAGGCCGGTGGAGGGGGTTGGTTGCTGGGGGGGACTTTTTTCTTTCCCTCCAGTGATAGATAGATTAAAGCTAAATTCAAAAACCACCAGCAAAACATACAAAAATATCAGAGATAAATAAACTTGCAGAGAAAAATTCACCACATATTCAAAATCCACTATTACCTCACCCACAGCATGTAGAATTAACAGATAAAATGCTTCAGTGTACATTTAAAGATAGATTGAACTAAAATGCAAACAAACTTGATTGGCTGTTCTGTTACTGGACAAAGAACCATTCCCCAGCAACAGTCCACAGACAATCCAGATGCAGAAAGACTTACAAGAATTTATAAAAAATGATCTCAGTCCCTCCAGCCATAGATAGATTTAAGCTAAATTCAAAAACCACCAGCAAAACTTACAAAAAATCTCAGAGATAAATAAACTTGCAGAAAAAAAATTCACCACATATTCAAAATCCACTATTACCTCGCTCCACAGCAAGCAGAATTAACAGATAATATGCTTCACTGAGCATTTAAAGAGAGATTAAACTAAAATGCAAAATAGACTTGATTGGCTACTCTGTTACTGGACAAAGAACCTCTCCCCTAGTAGCAGTCCCCAGACAATCCAGCCACAGAAAGACTTACAAGAACTTACAAAATAACCTTTCAATCCCTCTAGCCACAGATAGATTTAAGCTAAATTCAAAAATCACCAGCAAAACATACACAAAATCTCAGAGATAAATAAACTTGCAGAGGAAAAACTCACCATATATGCAAAATCATCTATTATCTCTTCCCACAGCAAGAATAATAAAAAAAATATATATTTAGACAAAATTCAGCTATTTCCTATATTGTCTATTGATTTCTATCGATTTCTCCTTCCAATTATTTATTATTGAAGAAATTCCCACAAAAACAAGATATGTATTCCTTAGAGTGCATCTGCTTCTATAGCTTATTCCCTACTTAAAATGATGTTCTTTTGTAACATCATAGTCTGTTGCCAAGACAATGACTGTGATGTCACAAGCAGAGAAATTATGACATTGGGTTGTGAAAAGCAATTGGAGCTGATGAACCCTCATGAGAAAAAATTCCTTCTTCATGCATATGACCTCAGTAATAAATAATAAGGATAAGAAATACAAAGTTAATCCGAAAAATAAAGCTGACTTGCATCTAAAAAATATGTTCTTCAAAGTTGTCCTTGAGGAATCAGTGACCATTTAAGGAAGAGTAGGAGGTGACAGCAGGACCCAATAGTGGAGGAAAGACAGAAGGATAGGCTAGCGGCTAGTGACAAAAGAATCCCTTGCCATCATAATCATCATCTGGACAGTATATGTTTTGAAAATTTGTCAGGCTCATTATTAGAGAGATGAGCCTCTCCACATGTTTAATGCACCCTTAGGCATTCTCTGCATTTTCATAACAATTTCAATTTTAACAATTTCATTTTATTGAGTTTTCATAACAATGTCAGCTTCACTTGTAAATTATATTGATGATTTATTTATAATTTTGACAGAGGGCACTGACACATTCAAAGAGTTCCATCAGGAATTTAACCAACACCCATCCATAAAACTTCCCTTGGAATATTCTGACACCAGTGTTAACTTTCTGGACACCACAGTCACCATCAAGGATGGAACCTATAGACATGCATTTATAGGAAACCCACAGATAAACAGAGATATTTGCATAGGAATAGTAATCACCCAAGACACACTAAAAAATCTGTAATGTATGGTCAAGTGTTTAGATATCACCGTATCTGTCCTAGTGAGGAGGACAGTGATGAACATTTGGCCATGTTGAAAAAGACCTTTATTGGGCAGGAGCATTCTTCCAAATAATTTGACAGAGTGGTAGAACATGCAGCGCAGATACCAAGGGAACAACTACTTCAGTATAAAGATAGGACTACCACTAACAGAATACCCTTAGTAGTCACATATCATACTGATATGGAACTTCTATGTAAAGTTATTAAAGACCTCCAAACAATATTCAGTGAGGATGAAACCCTAAAATGTATTTTTCATGAACTTCCTCTACTGTCCTTTAACCCTTAAGCTGCCAGAAGATTTAGAATGCATAGGTTTTTAGGACAAGATATTATGTCGGCAGCAGCCTAAGGGTTAAGCAACTACCGAATTTAACCAACCTTATCAATAGGAGTAAACTTGCACCAGAACAACATAACAGAACACTAGATAGCACAAGACCCTGCAGTTATGTTAGATGTAAGACTTGTGAGCACATTACTACTTCTGGGTGTATCAATATTCCACAAAACAGACAATTCAGGATACAGGGAAGCAATACCTGTGCGTTTTGAAATGTTGTTCATTTTATTCAATGCAAGAGCTGTCCACAAACAGGATATTTGGGAGAGATGGGACAACATCTCCGTTCCTGAATGAACTCACACAGACATGCTATTAAAATGAAGATGACTGAAAAAAGAGTAGGACAGCATGTCTCTCAGTTTGATCACTCCATCTCAGATTTGTCAGCACTGGTTTTGAAAGGACATTTCAAAAAAATATAGGAACATAGGAAAATATCAAGAACATTAGCCAAAGGCCATAATCGTCCTGCACCATTTATAGCCTCAGAGCATATAGGTTATTACGTATGTGTTTATCTATAGCAGTTTTAAACTCATTTATGGTTTCACTAGAAACTACATGGCTTGGCAAATTATTCCATTGGTTCACAACACGTTGTAAGAACCAAGACCCTCTCAGATTCTTATTGTAATTCTCACCTTTTATTTGATACAAAAGACCCCGGTTTATAGTTAAACTTGATCTTAATGTTAATCCCAAACATTCCCACAAATCAGGAGATCTACATGCCCTATTAATCAGGCACATATCCCCACAATATCTCCTGTATTGTAAGGAATACAATACAAGTTCCCTCAATCTTGCCTCGTAAGACAATCGTTCCAAGCCTGCCAAACTCCTCTATGCCCATCAATTAACCGCTTCCAATCTACGTACATCCATTCTAAACCTAGGGCTCCATACACTACCAGCATACTCCAGATGGGGTCTGACCAGTGACCTGAAAAGTGGCACTATAACCTCCCTCTCTCTACTCCTTATGTGTTTCATAATTTGAGCCATAATTCTATACTCTTTTTTAGTTGTTTCATTTACTTGATAAATTAAACTCCAATTCTTTATTTATCCATACTCACAAATCCCTTTCCACTTCAGTTTCCAATAACTGTACTCCATTTATAAAGTACTTATTTTTAGGATTTTTCTTACCTAAATGCATAACCCTGCACTTATTGTTGCTAAATTTCAGTTTTATCTCTACAGCTGTTATATTGAATCAATATTTTTCTGGAATTTCTGAGCTTCTGGAATATTAGTGACTACTGCCCCAAGTTTAATGTCATCGGCAAATTTGACAATCCATGCATTACTGTCACATTTAATAGAAGAAATCTAAACATTGACTAGAAGTGGACCCAGTACGGAGCCCTGAGGGAACCCGCTGGGCACTGCCATCCAATCTGACTTATCTCCCTTTATACAGACACACTGTTTCCTATTAGTTAACCATAAGGAAATCCATCTAACAACATAGGAGCTTACTCCCAGAGTCTCCAATTGATGCACTACTTCTAAATGGGATACGGAATCGAATGCCTTTTCAAAGTCAATGTATATAACATCCACTGATAGGTTGCCATCGATGGCTGTATTTGCTATCTCAAAAAAAGATAGCAAGGTAGTCACACATGATCTCCCCTTAGTAAATCCATATTGTGTAATATCTACGTGTCCCA
Organism: Neoceratodus forsteri; assembly: GCA_016271365.2. NCBI lineage: Eukaryota > Metazoa > Chordata > Ceratodontiformes > Ceratodontidae > Neoceratodus > Neoceratodus forsteri. Next base: position 1,022,773,349 of record CM028135.1, on the reverse strand, counting down.
TTTCACTTAAATAGCCCTCAGTGTACTCCTTTATAATAGACTCCAGTATTTTGCTCAATATACTGGTTACACTAATATGACGATAATTAGAGCAGTCAGTTTTTGATTCTTTTTTGCGAATAGGGATTACATTTGTCATTCTCCAGTCCACAGGCACCTCTCCACAATCTATAGAGGACTGGTAAATAGCCTGGAGAGGATTATAAATAGAGGTAGCAAGCTCTTTAAGAAGTCTTGGGTGTAATTCATCTGGTCCTGGGGAGGTATTAATTTTCAGATGAAGCAATTTTTCTTTCACAGTATCCACCGTTATTACTAATGGTATATCCAATGTTTTTATAGATATGAGGTCAGGTACCAGCCCACTAGAGTATATACTATTGAAAAATTTATTGAACTCTATTGCCATTTATTTTTGATTTGTTACATTATTATTATTTACTAGCAGGGGACCCACATTTCTATTATTTTGTTTTAGGGAAGCTATATATCCAAAGAAAGCCTTCTGATTATCCAATACCTTGGATACCAAATTACTTTCAAAGTTTCTTTTGGCCCTAGTTATTTCACTCTTTACTTCTTTTAATTTACTTTTGTATTTTAATTGATCTTCCTTCTTATACCTGTTATAAGCTCTACTTTTCTTTTTAATTACTCTATGGATGATATTATTAAACCAAACAGGAATCATCCCTTTAGCATTATATTTCTTTTTAATATGGATTTGTGATTCAATGATATAATGAATAAATGATTTAAACTTATTCCACATTTGAGTAACTGTACACACTTTAAAACATGACTTCCAGTCCCAATTTTCTACTAACAGTTGTATCCTAGTATTTTATTGTAGTCTCTTATCACAGTAGACCCAGTATGAGGAACACCCCTAATTTCAATTTTAGTCTCAGTCATACTATGGTCACTCCCACTTTAAGGCTCCCTTACTCTACAATCCAATATTTGCTCTTTCATATTGCTCATAACCAAGTCTAGGATATTTACTCCCCTTGTTCCTTCCTGTATGTAATTTTCCAGTGCCAAGGAATCTAAAGCTTCCAAAAATGCTGCTTCACAAGGGGACAAGGGGACCATGTATTCCAATTTATACCATCAAAATTGAAGTCACCGAGCAATAATATGTTTTTTGCCTCATTTAGTTCAGTAATACTCTGGATTAATTCAAGGTTTTTTTCCAGAAGTTAAAGATGGAGGTCTATAGTATATGCCCACTAAGATTTGCTGCCCCTTAGGGGGAATGATTTTCACCATAATTTGTTCAAAATCTAAATGCTTAGTGGTTTTCATTTCATAAGCCACTATATCATTGTGAACATATAGAGACACTCCTCCTCCCCTTCTATTATCTCTATCACATCTAAGCACTTGAAATCCATCAATATTAGTTCCCCAATCATCCTTTTGCCACCAAGTTTTGGTTACTGCGCACAGTTTAATTCCATCTTTATTTAATATAATCTCCAATTCCTCCCTTTTTTCCCCAAACTCCAAGCATTTAATAGCAATATAGTCCAGTGATTAGATTCCCCACTTGAGTTTTTCCTCTTATCCACTGTTCTATAAACTGGGGCACTACCCACCCCCCCATTCTTTAGTTTAAAATGTCTGCTATTTTATTATTAAGTATATCTGCCATAACCCAAAGCCCATATTTATTCAGATGTAGTCCATCTTGTGAAAACAAATCAGGGACATTTATAAACTTCTGCCAACGACCTATTAATTGCAATTTCTCCCTTTGAGTTAATCTTTTTAACCATCCATTGAATCTTATTAATGCCATGTGCTTATGTCTATTAGCTTTTGGGACTGGAAGTACCTCAGAAATGATCAACAGGATATTTTTCTTTTGCAACTCTCTTCCTACTTCTTCAAAATCCCTTTGGATACCTGCAAGTTCCCTCTTCCCAATATCATTAGTTCCAATGTGTAATATAGCAACGGGATTGACCGTATTTTCAAAAAATCCATTTAACCTTTGCTTAATATCTGTTATTCCTGCACCTGGTAAGCAAAATAAAGTAACATGTTCTTTCCTGTTGTTACAAATCATCCTGTCAGCAGATTGAAGTATAGAATCATTTATAATTACTACATTTCTTTGCTTATTTTCAGGGGTATGTGACTGTCCAGGTAATGCATTATTCTCTGGCCTAGTTTTGTTAAATTTGCAGGTCTCATATATTTTTTTCTGGTTTATAACTGCTCCTGATGAGTTTCCTCTCCCAGTACTAAGTATACATATTTCCTGACACAATTCTGGGTTATTTTCGTCAATTTCTCTAACATCTTCCTGAGCATGGCTGGTTCCCTCATCATTTAGAGCATTGTACCTATTTGTCAGATCTAACTGGTAAATACAACAGAGGCAGACTTTTGAGGTCAAGCTCACTTTACTTCTAATATGGTGGGAGACGGGATCAACATTGATTTGTGTTTTATGTCACATTATGCAATGGCAAGAAAATTTCTTTGTCTCTGATTGGTTGCTGCCCACCTTCACCAGTGATGTTATCTGAGTATAATATCATGGTACGAAGGTCCAGCAACCAGAGAATAAATTAAAAAAATCAGTATGCTCCATCTAGACTGCCCGTTATGTTCCTTCCTCTTTCCTGGTCTAATTCCCCGCTTTAGTGAACATCTTTCTGTCATCGTCCCACACACCAGTCACCAGCACCCCAAAACAGCAATCTCTGTGTAATTGCACCAGCATTACTGGTAATCCAAACATTTTTTTTTAAATTATGGTTTCACTGAATGAATGAGAGAGCAAGCAAGCTGAGCACCCGCTTCTTTCAACAGTGCTTGGCTCTTCCGGTAACACTCACTTTTCACTTCTAATACTGACCACTAAATACATTTTAAAAAAACAGCTCAACAGACTAAACCCTCATTCCCCCGACCTCCACCATTCCTCCATTATCTTCTTCAGTGGTCCTGCTCAGAAACTCAAACCGGTGCAAAAGTTACAACTGCCTGACATGCCCAAACACCAGTGACTCAGTATAAAACTGCCACATTTCTGCAATAATCTCCCAGTACACTTAAATATATCACAGCAGTTTGTACTGGGAGAACTGCGAGCAGCATGGTGGGGGGGTTGTAGAACAAACAAAACAATTCCACAGCCAGGACCAACAATAAAACACAACAATGCTCCTAATACACAGACAGCTCCCCCAAGTGGATAGAGAGAAAAAGGAACTTATTTTTATATAAATGTTCTTCCACGCACAAAAAGCAAGTAAAACTATTTAAAACATTTTTCTTATTTTTTTTTTATATTTTCAAAAAACATTAGCCATTGTGTAATAGCAATAATGCAATAATGCACTCCAGGGCGTGTGTTGTGCTGGGATAACATCACTCCTCAGGAGCTGAACGCACTCAGCCTGCTGCCTTGTGCTTCAACCACCCAAGATGTGATTATATCCCAGCACGACACACACCCTGTTGTACATTATTGCTTAATTACACTGCTTAAACTTTCACTGGCTTCAGGAACAATGCATGGACATACATTATGGTATTGCTACAGTATATGCTCACATACATAACTGATATATATTCCTTCTAACTAGTTATCTATACATTGGTTTTGCCCCCTGGGAGGAGGGAGTTGATAGAGCATGGTGGTGGGTAGTAGATTCCCTCAGTTTTTGTTTCAGATTTCTAGAACTTTATTACGTTTATAGAAGAATTGATATTTACTGACACATTTTGATATAGGGACACATTAGGATACATTATCTCACTTACTAGGGAGTCCTTGTTAAGTCTGATTTTTAATTATGAAAAAAAACTTGCCATTTGTTACAAAATTGCAGATTGATCATGGTTGAGTAGTATAGGTTTTAATATTCATGAACAATACTGACTTTACTTAATCATTTTATTGAATAAAGTATATTATATAGGTAGTACATCAAATCATGAAACATCCAATACATTGAAACAGTGCAGATACATCCATTACCAAACTTAAGGAAATAGAGCAAAACTTAATACACAGATCTGTAAGCATGGAAAGGTCAGACAAATGTTGCCACATTCAAAATCAGAGATTCTTAACAATACCCACATGAGTGGGAAAACAGAGACTATTGCTTAGACAGAGTTGATTTTGTCCTTGAAAGGTTGCCAAATCTGTAGATACTTATTTATTTGTTTGGCAGAGGTATAATGTATCCATTCAAGCATGTGCACTTCAGTTAAGAGATTGAGCCATCCCCTAAAATGAGGAGAGCTGGGCGTATCCTTCCATTTCATCAAACTTAATTTAAAAGCCACCGTCAGACAAATATTTACAAAGCAGAGTTTAGAGATAGACAAACCTTTGTTACTTAAATCAGTGCATAACAACATCCAGTATGGATGTTTGTTCAAGGGGCACCAAATGGTTGCAGAGATAAAGGACAATATTTCCTCCCACCAGAGATCCAGCTTCAAGCATGTGATCAGCATATACTCAAGAGACCCTATCTATGTAGAACATCTAGGGCAATAAGATGAAATAACAGAATTCATTTTGTTCAGATAGTATGGCATAACATAGATTCTGTGCAAAATATTAAACATTATTTTTTGTGACTGAATTGATTTAAGACCCCATATTTTTACATTAACTATTATTTTCCATGCAGATGAGGAAATGCATACACTTAATTCTTGTGCCAATTTATGTTTCAAATCATTCAGAATATACCTATGAAATGGGAGTATAATCTTATATATTTATGAAATTAAACTGCAAGAATTAGATAGGGTCAAAATAGTCTCCAAATTGGATATGATTTTATTTACTCTATTACAGTTTTTAAATATAAAGTCTTGAGTCTGCAGATAGCACAAAAATGCTGGTTAGCAATGTTATATACATTTTTAAAGGAGGCAAACTCAAAAATTTGCCCAGGACTAAAAACTGACCCACCACGACTAAATCTTTACTATACTAGATTTTAAATAGTGTTTTATACATGATAGGGGGAAAATAGTTATTAAGATAAATTGGGATATACATTGAAAAATATGGTTTACACTGTTTTGGTGGCAGTATCTTATACCAGATATAAAGAGTAGTCTTGGTAGAGAGTGCTAGTCAAGACAAATTGGTTTTTAATGGACCAATGTAGAGCAAGTGTTGCAAATGCTTTAGCGGTGAGAAGTGGGCTTCTATACTATACGATGAGTCATTGTTCTCTACTTTGAACCAGGTATAACTAATACTAATATTTGCTGCATAGTAATAATATTTAAAATAGGTAACACCAAACCAGCCTCTGAGGTAGGTAAATATAGTTTATCAAGTTTTAGCTGGGGCTTCCTACCTGTCCATAAACATTTTCTAATAGCTACATCTAATCCCTTGGAAAATTTGTTATTTAACATAATGGGTAATACCTGAAAAAAAACATAACTTTTGGGAGAATATTCATCTTAATAATATTCATCCAGCCCATTAACATAAATGGTAAAGCTTCCTGCTGACTAAGAGTCATCTTAGTAGCCTCCATTAAAGAATCAAATTGAGGGAATGCAATTTATCTAATCTATTATCTATTTGAACTCCCAGGTAAGTAATTTGAGTGACCTTCCGGATATTCAAATGTGATGGGGAGATAAAAGGGTGAGAATGGTGAGGGGTTTCCATTACCTCTGTTTTAGTCCAATTCACCTTATATCCAGATAGTTTCTCATATTGCCTAATAATAACCAAAATAAGCAGTAAGCTATGATTTAGGTCAGTTACATAAAGTAAAGTGTTGTCAGCATATAAACTTAAGTGGTTCTCAATATTATTAATAATGGGACCTTTGATTACTGTAGAGGCCCAGATTGCCAATGACAGTGGCTCAATAGCCAAGGCATATATTAATGTGGATAAGGGGCATTCCTGCCAGGTACATCATTGTAAATGAATAATGAGTGACAAATCAGTTTTTGTTTTGACCCTGGCCACCAGACTCGAGTATAAAACATCCACCCATTTAGTGAATATTGGTTCAAAACCAAATTTTGCAATAATAGACCTGATATAAGGCCATTCCACTTGATCAAAGGCTTTCTCTGCATCAGTGACCATCAAGGATAAATCAGAGTTTAGGGAATAATCTAAGATGTTAATAGTATGTTGAATATTTGATTTTAAAGATCTCCCTTTAATGAAGCAATTCTGATCATGGTGGATTTGAATAGGGAGTGTTTTTTTTCAAATCTTGGTGCCAGGGTTTTACCAAAAATCTTGTCATCAGTATTAATGAGTGAAATGGGATGATATAATGAAGGAAGTAATGGATCCTTACCCTTCTTCATGAATAACAATATATTAGCTTCCCTAAATTAGTCTCTGGCCAATGCACATGCTCTTAATTTGCTTTGTCCCACTGCAGGCTGTCGGGTCTGACCCTGAGTACTACACTAATGTTCTCCCATGTAATACGCTTGTCTAGGTGGCTATGAACCTTGATATCTTTACTGTCCTCAGCTGTCTTATGGTTACCCTAATTGCTTTATTTTACATCCTTATTATGATCTATGCCTAAAATGTACCTTTTTGTAACTATTACTGTGCTACCCAATGTATATCTTGTTTTGCTCCTGTACACCTATATTATGTCTATGCATTTCTGCACATTGTAACCAATGTCCTGTGCTCTCCCGGGTCATGCCTGAAAATAGGCAGGTCTGTTGCCTAGCGCACTTATCCGGTTACCAAAAGCTAATAAATAAATAAATAAATGAAGGTGCCAAGGACTGGGGATCGAGCATTGAATCAAAAACAAATTGAGATGCTTTATAAGTTTAGGATAAAAGATTTTAAAAAAGTCTGTGGACAGTCCATCAGGACCTGGAGATTCACCAGGAGGTAAAGGTTTAATAGCCATGATGATTTCTGCTTGAGAAAGATTCATAAACAATACTGACTTTACTTAATCATTTGAACTTGTTCAGAAGGTAAGGTTGGAAACATAATCTGAGAAAAGAAAGGATTAGAGTGATCAATAATCGTAGAGCTGTCCGCTGTATAATGATTTTGATAAAATTTATAGAATACCTGCTTAATTTCTTTTGGGAAAGCATGAATCTCACCACAAGGGTCCGCAATCTGAATAATCATATTTTTTGTTGCGCTGACTTTAATTGCCATGCCATAAGTTTCTCAGAGCAGTCACCACTTGTGTAGTAATGAGAGCAGACGTAAAGTGATTGTCACTGTACTTGCTTGGTTACCAGTCCGGCATATTCATCTCTAAGGGAGGTCAGCTTTAAGATAACTGATTGATCATTGGAGTTCATATGATACTGTTCTGTTTCTGAAATCAGTTTTTCAAGTTCAATCAATTTTTGCCATTTATTCTTATTTCTTTTAGCTGTAAAAGCAATAATATAGCCATGAATATAGGCCTTAATGGCCTCCCAGATGTTAACAGTGGTTGTCTCATTACTAAGATTCACTACAAAGAAGAAATCAATCACCCGATTTATAAATTCCATAAAAGTAGTATCTTTGAGAAATATAGGATCCAGTTCAAAGAATGGAGTACTATTATTATTAGGAATTTCAATGACTAATTGAACAGAGGCATAGTCAGATATCACTATATTATTATTTGTTACCTCCTGAACAAAATGTGCGAAACTGTGTGATATAAAAAAAAAAATTCAACACAGGAATACATGTGATACAGAAGTGAAAAAAAAAACTCATTCCACAGGGTGTTTATTGTGCCATATTTCAATTAAATTGTAGTCCTCAATAAACTGATTTATTTTTTGGCTTGCTGGATTGTGAGAAGCAGAGTGAGTACCAGATCTATTGAAAATTGGATCTAATACAAGAATAAAGTCCCCACTGATTATATATGGGTCCTGGTATTTGACTAATTCAAGAAAGACATTAATAAAGATGGGGGATGCATTATCATTAGGATCATATAGATTGCAAATTGTAAAGTTTTTGTCATTAAAGGTAACTTGACATATTAGGAAACATCAATTAGGATCAATGGTGTGCTTAGTTATCTGGAAATTCAGAGATTTTTTTTAAAAGATTGCCACAATGGAGGAAACATTATAATAATGGCCATTTAACCCATTTCCCCAACGCTTTACATGATATAAAAATTCTGAGTTGTTAAGATGTGACTTTTGAATCAGAACACAATTGGCCACTTTCTGGTCAATATAATGAAAGACTTTCTTTGCTTTATGTCTATCGAGCATTCCCTTAACATTCCAAGAGATCACGTTCAGCGTGGTAGCCATATGGTATATTTATGTTAAAGTGAATCCGAATAACGATTGCAAACATCATTGCTACATGACTACTTCCTAAAAAGGAATGAATATTATTAACAAAGCAATACATCTCATAAAGCAAGAAGTTAACACATAGAGAAATGTTCAAAGCAAACCATAGGATGTATTGCACTTCAGTACCACCAGTATTTGCATTAAATATAAACATATCTTTCATAACCCCCAGCCCCCCCAACATGAGGCCAAGTTTCTTATCCCTATATATGAGGCTGAGCCCTGTATCTTGATGCATGCCAGAAGCCATCCCCAGAGCTCTGTCATGGATGTAATAAGCAGGTTAATACAGAGAAGCACTAAAATAATAAGCCTATACATCCATGCAGGTCTCTAAGAAAAAATGGTCATAATTATTAACATTAGAAAACATATTGCAGAGCAAATGAGACCAACAATACTGCCAAAAAAGAGAAAACATGATTATTGTTGAACTTTTTCCCAGGACGGGACTAGAGGTTAATTCCAATGCAGGGCTCAGCAGTTTAGCCTCAAAACTACTTATCGTTCTGATTCCACCCCCCCCCCCCACTGTGTATCCCAATGTCTGCTCTTTGTAGCTAGTCATGGCCTCTGCACCTGCTCCATTATGCACATAACATTAGGCTATCCCTCAAAAAAGTGAAAGAAAAAACAAAAATATCCCTCTACCCCATCAAAAAATTAAAATGAGAGAGTTATCAAAAGTATCAGTGTGCCCCAAAGAACAATTTCCCACATATACATGCAGTGTTGATCCTCAGCTCTAATCAGCATACTACATTAAGTGCTACCCACATCCAAGTTTTGACTAAGTAAGAATTGTTCAATGTTCTTCTGTTCTTGAAAGATCCATGGTTTACCATGTAGAACAAAGCAAAGCCTGGCTGGATGCAGCATTGCACAGTTAATGATGCATTTTTTCAGTATATCCCTGGACTTATCGAAGGCACAACTGGCTTGCAGAGTGCTTTCTGATAGGTCTGGAAATGCAGAAAACTTAAGATGTTCAAAAGTCAAGCCCCGATAGAGATAAGCATGCCTAAGAATTAGCTCCTGGTCCTTGAAATTGTGGGGCTTGATAAAAACAGGAGAGGGTGCAGGGTTATTAGAAGTGCCAGTGGAAAAGGGGGGGACACGTGATGCAGCGAGCCTGAAAAGACGCTTCTTTTAACCTCTCCTGCCTACCGCTGCACTAATCTCAATTTATCATCCATCAAAACTACATCAGGATTTCTGAAAAGACAATTTAAGAGTGTCTGAATTACTGGACTTACAAGTTTGATCATTTCCAGTGGGATGGAGGTGGAAATGAAGAAATCCCAGCCGAAACACACCCCTCCTGCTACGCCAGAGAAGGCTCCTAAAAAACCAAGAGCTAACACAACGTCCGCCTTACAGCCTATATCTCAACAGAAATCTGAGCAAGAGCCACTGACACTTTCTGGCTTTCTCACTAAATTCCGGCCTTTCCAGGAGGAACTTAGAGGGCTGACATCTGAAATAAAGTCATTATCGCAAGCTATTGAGGACATCACCCTAAGAATGTCCGACAGTGAAGTGCGAATTATTTCATTAGAGAGAAGGGCAGATAAAGTAGATCCTGAGCTTGTGGTGATGAAACAACAAATTAATAAGATCGAACAGAAGATGGAAGACCTGGAAGGCCGTAGCCGCAGGAATAATGCTGTAATTATCGGTCTTCCAGAGGCTGAAGAAGGTCATGATTCCGTTCTCTTTGTGCAAAGGTTCGTTGAAAAAAATTATAGGGCCTTCTCCTTATGGCTCCCATTATGTTATAGAATGGGTACACAGGGTACTTAGACCGATTCCTCCACCTGGGGCTCCCCACCCCCGTCCCTTAATTTTTCATTTCTTAAACTATCTAGAGAAACATAATTTTTTTATTAAAATAAGGGAGATTCAAGACCTACAACGGGAGGGTACAAGAATCTGAGTAGCCCAGGACTTGCCTCTTTCAGTATGGCAGCATAGATCTGAATTCCACCCATTAGCGACAAAAATCATAGCAGCTGGATTAAAGTTTAAAATGATTTACCCTGCTAGATTGCAGGTATTGATTTCCGGATTGTGGCACTCGTATGAGGATTCGGAGGCAGCGACCATTGGCCTCAAGTCTGCCTTACCTGATCTGTTTAAGAGCACTTGCTGGCAGAGAGTCAAGTAGCCTTTACGATGTAAGAAGTGAAAAACAGTAAAACAGAATAAGAACAGGGATTAAAGAGTATGGCCCGATGTAACGGTAATTTGGTGCACTAGATCAGTCCTCGTGGTACGAATTTCATCAGGATCACCCAGTCTGTCAGCTTCCTTGGCTAACAATGGGATATTAAAAGTGGCTCTTATTTATTCACACGCTGACACTGACTATTCCTCTTGCTTTGAATGGAATGATCGGATTTTTGATGGCATTCAATCGTGCGATCTGACCAAATTATTTTCAACATGTATAAGGTTATACAAGAAATGCAGGACTGAAGAAAACTGTAGGACACTCATTTCTCTGGTTCATTGTAAGGTAGCATTCAATGGGTTATAATTAGATGCTGAGAATATCACTTAGCTGAGTAAGTTTATAACCATTTTGATGTTTTGTTTTTGGGTCAGCTAATTGTACAGAATCCCCAAATGCACTGATTTTTGCCAAGAAATGCAGGACTGTAGAGAACTGTAGGACACTCGTTTTCTGTGGTTCAATGCAAAGTAGCATTCAATGGGTTATAATTAGATGCAGTGAATATTGCTTAACTAAGTAAGTCTATAACTATTTCGATGTTTTGTTTTTGGGACAGCTAATTGTATAGAATCCCCAAATGCTCTGATTTTTTTCTTCATAGTAAACTCAATGGGGTTTAATGAAGGTGCAGTTTTGTTTTGCATCCACTAGAGGGGAGTGTTGTTTTAGTTTTGTTACAGCTTTAATGTTAAGACTCCAGTGAACATTTCTGCAGATAATTTTACTTGTAGTAGGATTAGTTTTTATTTTAGATGGTGAAGTAGGGGAACATACACAAGGTGGGTGGGCTGGAAGGGAGAGGCGATTTTGTGGAATGCTGTAAAACGATTCGCAGGACAGTAAGGGGGAAAGGGAGGGCTGGAAGGCTACTGAGCACAAAGGGAGTATGTAGATTAAGGTTCCTTTTTGTTTTTCTTTTTTGAGATATAGGGGGACTGTTGGGGATAATGTTAGGGAGGGAGGGAAGGAGGGATGGGAGGCACAGTCCTTTAGTCACAGAATGTATGTGATTTCAAGAAATATTTGTTTTCCTTTAAGTTATGTTTGCTTAACTGTATGTGGCTAATGATATATGTTTTTCATCATGGAATGTTAAAGGGGTCCATTAGAAGTTAAAACAATATAACATTTTGAAGCATTTAGATATTTTATACTCCCATATTTCTTTTATCCAGGAATCTCATTTACTGTATTAGACTCGGAGGCCATTCAGATGAGAAGACTGCAAATAGGTCAGGTTTTTGCCACCCAAGGAACCTCTAACAGTTGTGGAGTTTTAATACTTATTAACAGGAAAATCCCGTTTATTCCAGTGCAGGTCCTTAAAGACCCACATGGCAGATTCATACTAGTCCGAGAAACTGTTTACTCCACAGACCTCTTACTTGGTAGCATTTACAGTCCTAACAAGGATGACCAACTATTGTTTATGCACCTTCTTAACAGTATGCTCCCATTATTACCTGCTTCAATAATTTTAGGAGGAGATTTGAATTTGGTATTTGACCCCTGCATGGACCGCACTGGCTCTGTTTCTGGAGGACTTTCCCCAGCTCAGCATGCTTTGCAAGATCTAATGGATCATCTGAGTCTATGTGATGTTTGGAGGGTATTAAATCCTGAAGTTAAGGAGTACACCTTCACATCTCCCATCCACGGGTCTTCATCCCATATCGATTACCTTTTGCTATCCCAAGCCCTTCTCTCTGGGGTTATAACCTCATCAATCCAACCTGGTCCACCTTCAGATCAATCCCTGGTGCTGAGCAGGTTGTCCCTTATATCTTTGCCCAAACGGACCCCTCGGTGGAAGTTGAATGATCAGTTGCTCAAGGACTCAAAGACTTCTGATTGTATCAGAGATCATATCATAACATTTTTCAAAGTAAATGCTACTCAGGATACTAAGCCTGATATCACCTGGTGGGCTTTCAAAGCATATCTCCGGGGTATATTAATAGGATTAGCTTCCAATAGGAAAAAACTCCAAGAATCAAAATTGAAAGCTGTGTTATCCTAAATTCAGTCTTTGGAATCAAACTTGCATTCACACTCTCCCGATGTTGTCAAACAAAGGCTTGCAAAATTGAAAGACTCCTATTTAAGTTTACTTAATGAGAAAGCAGAACTCGCCATTCTTCCCGCTAAGGCCTCATACACAGATCAGGGACAGAAGGCAGGGAAATTATTAGCTCTTAGAATTAAACAGAAGGAATCATCCCTATTTATCCCTCCTATTCGTTCCACTACAGATGGTTCTTTGAAATCCTCTCCTCAGGAAATTGTTGACGAATTTACTAGGTACTACAGACAATTATACGGAGTTATGACTAACCCCCCTTCCAATTCGACTCTCTCCTTTTATTTATCAGATGCTCATTTACCCCTTCTTTATGAAGCCCAGAAATGGGCATTAGTAGCACCTATTTCGACCTTAGAAATAGCCAAAGTTATACAAAGTCTCCCTACAGATAAAACTCCAAGACCTGATGGATTTTCGCCCAATTTTTATAAATGTTTTAAGGAACTACTTATCCCATGTCTTCTTTCCTTATATCAATATATTTTATCCGGCGTACAATTAGACTCCACTCTATCTGAGGCACTTATTGTTCTTCTACCAAAACCTGGTAAGAATTTAGACTTGGTGAAAAATTACTCGCCCACTTCATTGCTTAACCAGGACATAAAGTTTTTAAACAAATTATTGGCAGATAGGCTCAGTTTAATTCTCCCATATCTAATAGGGTTACAGCAAGTGGGTTTTATGTAAGGGAGATCTTCAGTAGACCACCTTCACACTCTCTCATATGTCTTCTCAGTGTCAAGGGATGCCTCTTTTCCGGTAGCCTTGGTGTCCCTTGATGCTGAGAAGGCTTTTGACTGAGTCAACTGGAATTTTTTAGTTCATACTTTGAATTCCTTTGGATTCCCGCACCAGTTCCAGGATTGGGTGAAGGGTCTTTATCAAAACCCATCTGCCAGAATTTCTGGAAATGGAGCAATTTCTGAGCCGTTCTCTTTATATTCTGGCACCAGACAGGGTTGCCCCCTTTCTCCCCCCTACTTTTTAATCTTTACTTGGGGCCTCTAATCCGTAAACTGTCTTTATGTCAGAACGTACAGGGACTATCAATCCAAAGTACCAAATTTAAGGTATCCGCTTATGTGGATGATCTTCTCTTACAGCTTTCCTATCCAGAGACTTCTATCCCAGCTATGTTAGAGATTATAGAGGAATATAGTAGTCTATCAAACTATAAGTTAAATGTTAACAAGTCTATTGTATTCCCTTTAAATCACAAAGTATTTAAAAACAACATTATAGTCTTAGGTCTTTCATGGTCACAGGATTCCTTACGATACCTCAGTATTGAATTAACCAGAAGTACACATCTTACTATTAAGAAAAATTTTGATTCGTTGTTATCAGCTCTGACTCAGGACTTAGACCACCTGTCGATTGTCCCTATCTCATTGTGGGGTAGGATAAACTTGATTAAGATGAACATCTTTCCCCAGTTACTTTATCCTCTTCAATTACTTAACATTTACTTACCTGGAATTTGGTTTAAAAAAGTTCAAAGATTAATAATGAAATTCATTTAGATCAAGAAGCAACCAAGATTAGCATATCATAAATTAGCTGCCTCTAAATCTAAAGAACGTTTACATCTACCATGTCTTAGTTTATATCACTGGGCCAGTCATGCTTCCAAATACCTCCAGTGGTTAGATCCAAACCCCTCTACCTCCCTTCCTCCATGGCTCAAAATAGAATTAGAATTGATTCGCTTGTGTAACATAGCTCCTTCCATGTTATTATTCTTAAATATATCCTCTTTACCGAAAAATTTAAAAGCCACCATGATAGAAACTTCCATTAGAGTTCATTCCAAGCTATGTGGGTTTTTAAAATATAAGCATTATGCAGCCACTTCTCAGTTGATTTGGAATTCCCCAGCTTTTAAAATTGATAATAAAAGTTTAACACCTAATTGGCTCCACAACTTGGAGATGGAAAACTGACATCGTTTCTGAGGGATGATGGCGCATTGCTATCGATGGCGGATTTTATGATAAAATTTAGATTTCAACCATCTGATTATTTCAAGGTTCTTCAATTAAGGCATCTCCTTGTTAAAAAATTTAATAAGACATCTCCCATGTCACCTAAGCTTTCCTTTCACTCAGATTTGAGTCCTCTAGCCAATTCTCCTAAAGCAACTTCTAAATTATATAGTATTCTTTATGATTGACACTTTCCTGAACCTTTTGGTCTCACAACCTACTGGTCTGACCTTTTTCCACACTGGAATAAAGATTGGTCTGTCCTTTGGAGTAATTGTCACTGCTTTGTAACACAGGACCAGTTACGTCTCATGTAGTTTAATATTTTGCATAACCTCTATTACTCTCTACAAAAATTGGCTGCTTGGGGTGTAATATCATCCAATCAATGTACATGGTGTTTACAGGATGAAGGCACCCTTCATATCTTCTGGGACTGCTCCAAGATAGCCGCTTTTTGGAAAGATATAAAAGATAGAGCAGACCCATTACTGGGTTTATCTGATCTTTTCACACCTGAGATATGTCTCTTAGGGGATTATTCACAAATATCAGTGATCAATCGGAAATACCATATTTCCATGATATCTATGTCAGTTAAGAAATTGGTCCTTAAGCATTGGAAAACACAGAGGCTGTCTCCTACACTGAATGGCTTAATGAACTTTTAGCTAATCTTAGAACTGATAAAAAACATAGCTAATCTTAATAATAATATAACAAAATATAAAGAGATTTGGGCCCCATTACATATGTTATACATACTCCATTTAAATTATGTTGTGTGACCCTAATAACTCATTGTGGGTTTCTAATTACTTGGACTGTGGAGGGTGGGAAAATAGGAATGTGGGGGGGGGTAGGGTGGTAGGTGGGGTGATGGGGTCTTGGCTCTTGATTCTGAAAGTACATGTATAATTTTGATAAGCATGATCCTGTCTGATGTAAAAATGAAAAGTTATAATAAACATTATATTGAAAAAAAAAAAGAAGTACCGGTGGAAGTACCTCTGCACCCCTATGTGCTCGCTCCAGAACAATCAGTTCTTCAGGAAATCTTCTGTTAATAGCTAGAGTTACCATTTTTTCAAAAAAGGGGAGTTGGTCCCCCAAGCCATCAATACCCTGTGGGACCTGAATAAGTTTAATATTAGAAGTATGAGAGCAGTCCTTCAGGTCAGTAACTTTTGCCTTCAGATCCAAACGTTCTTTCCCCCAGGTAAGGTGTTGCTGAGCCATAGAGATAAGCTTGTCGTTGAGTGTGCTTATTCTTTGCTCAGCCTCAGTAGTGTGAATAGATAAAGCATCCATTTTTGCTTGCAAAGATGCAAGCAATGATGTTACATCATCAAATACCTTGGACTCACCCTTGACTTTTCGGTCACCTTCCACGACCATGTCAATGATCTCTGTACCACTGTCAACAGCAGAACTGGTCAGTTATACCAGCATAAACATTGCCCCCCCAAGGCCTCTGCCTGGCTGTCTCCTCCTTCATACCGTCCCTCGTAGACTGTGGGATACCCATATACAGGGCAGCAGATAACACCTTCCTCCGTAAAGTCAAATTATCCTTAAAGCCTGCTGCTTAGTCATGGGCTGTGACAGGCTGACCCATACCTGCTCACTCTATAGCCTGTCTGGCTGGCTCAACTTTGACAGCAGGCTCAAATACCAGACCTGCCTGCTAGCCAAAAAAATCTCCACTGGTTTAACTGCCTCTCTAACATCATCCATCCTGACACTGTCCCCAGAGCTACCTGCAGTTCCACCAAATCATCTCTCCTAGTCCCCCATTGCAGGATGTTCTTGGGGCAGTGCTCCTTCTCCTATAGGGTCCCCCTCTAGATGGATGCTCTATCCACCTTGGTCTCCTCTGCTTTAAACCTTGGCCCCTTCAAAACAACCCTCTGAGCTAATTTCTTCTCCTCCTGCTCCTGTGACTGTTACTAATTCTAGCCCTCTCGCTCCTGCTTTCCTTCACTCTCCCAACATTGCCAACTCCCCCATGACAATGGATTTCACTTAATCCAGCTTATGTTTGCTGACCTTGTATTTTAAGCTGCAGCTATCATTGTCTTCTACCTTGTTATTTGGTTCTCCTATGTAATCAAATTCTGACATGGAGCCTTTGTAAAGGAGTCTCTGACCAAAAGGGTTGTAATTCCGATTTCTCTCTAAAATAAAATAAAGAAATCATTCAATGCTGAAGTAACTGTAGCCAAACCAGCCTTAATTTCATTTTTTTAATTTCTTTCTGGAATTGCTTAAAGTCCATTTGGTTCAGAGTTTCAGTAGGCCCCAAAAGACCCTTCCCCCACCTCCATAGTGAGAGAGTCCCGCAAGTAAGAATCTGATGCCATTATAGTGCAGTCTCATTGAGAATTAGGCTCAGTATTTTGCTGAGATATGCCAAAAGTGGAAATATGTGATTTTGTCTGCTACACTGGTATATTCTCTCCTTGGATTAAATCTTGCTGCACATTCAATGTTGTGTTAGGTTGATTCAGACAAAGATTAGCACTGACCTGATTTTCCACTGAGGTGGTAGAGAAGATACATGTTGATTCAGTCCCTTTGTCTTCAGCGGTCAAATAGCCGGGTTCCTCTGGCTCAGCGTACAAGTTCGGAAAGGACCCTGGAACTTTAATCATCAGGTTTGGGGAGGCAGGTAAGGGGGGGAGAGAGGTCTGCCCAAAATAATTGTAGCCACACCAAAGTAGGAGTTAAATTTTTGTTGCTGCAGCCGAGTGTGGGTGGTCTGTGATTTATTTTGTGCATCAGTTGCATCACAGTTCGGGACGGAGTCACGTTTGGTTAAGCGTTTTTTTGCTAGCGATGAGTTCTGTGACTGCCACTCAGAGGAGGAGGCTGACATAGTTGGGAGTGAAAACACTGTAGCAATTTGATTACGCAAGCTTATTTCCCATATATTATGCACCAGGAGAACTGTACACACCATGGTGTTCAGCAGCGGAAACTCAGCTACCATTGCAGGACTCAAACAATGCATTCTTTGGTTGCTCAGCAAAAGAGTGTCTCAAAAGAGTACATTGAGTGGAGAGGCTAACTGAGGGGTAGCTAATCCAGAATTTTCATCTGAGCAGCAGAGACCATTTGTGCACTAGCTTTGAAACACCATCATGGATTGGCTATGAAGTAGCACCACCCAATGACCATTCTTCCATAATACTGACTTGTTGAGCATAAGGCTGATGACATGCATTAAGGACATGCATCTCCTGATAGGGCTAACACTATATGAAAGTGTTAAACAAGTTGTGAAAATGTATTATTCACACTAGGGCAGCTTATCTTTAAACCCTTTAATTGCCATACACAAGGGTATAGTCTTATTTAGAAGATTTTTTTAGCATTATATACTATGGTTTCTTAGTCTATTCTAATGTGGAGTTTAAAATCACAGTTATTTTCAAAAATATGCACTAACATACACTGGCAACATCTTTATTTTATTTATTTTATTTAAACAGCAGTTTGGAAAACCTTTGAGCCATAGGCTCATTTACAAAGGTACCTTAATTACCTTAAGGTATCTTAATTGAATTAAATGTGTTCTGGGGTTTCTCTCAGATAAAGACTTATTCATTCTGCAACTTTGACCTTGAAATGCTTTCCTTTTGGATAGGACTCTGCCTTTTTTCTGAGTTATTTTAAGAAGGGCATTATCTAGTCTGTGACATTTAACCTTGAAATGCCTTTCCTTGCTAGTAGTCAGCTGGTGTTCTCTATAGGATTTTAAATTGACTTTTAAATGTAAATGTTTGGCCAATGGGAGTCTTTACAACTTCTTTGGTGTTGTTTTTTTTTTTTATGTATGATCTGGGCTTTAAAGAGCCCCTGTCGTTGTTTACAACTACACTGTTTTAGTAGCATTTTAGCTTGGTGACAATTTGTGGTTATTTTCATTTGTGTCTAAATGGCATTTTGCAGGTCAGTCTCAGTTTTTATGTTTGAGCCTCTCAAGCCTGTTTATTTTCCCACCTGAAATAGTTGAGTGAGTGTGCCAGTGATGTGACGTAACTTGTGGTGAGTCTTATTAGCTAATTGTAATTGTGGTTTGCGCAAGGACTTGGAGTTTGATGGTCATGTAGAAGAGAACAGTTCTGACTGTACTGCAGTCAGTGTTGAAGATAAGAATGAAGAACTGGAGCATTTCAAGGAGGTGCTGCGCACACGCACCCCTTTTTCTGCAGTCTGTTACACTGGCTGTGGTCCCCCCCCACACACACACTCCATATCCCTGATCTCCCATTGAAAATTACATTTCTGATTCTCTGGAAGTCTAGCGAATCCTATTCCCTAGCTCTGATTTGCCTTTGAAGTAAAATTGATTCCCTGGTGGTTTAGAATCTAGCGGACCCAGCTCACTGGACCAGAGCTGCTGGTATATTTACAAATACCCCCACCCCAGCCAGCAGTGACACAGCACCCCACTTGACCCCCCTGCACCTCCACCACAATATTAATACCCACCCCATCATACCATCCTTAAGTCAGAATCCAGAACAAAAGACTGATCTGTACCACTGCCGGTCGCTGAATGCACTACCAATAACCACTGATGCTAACTGACAACTCATTCTGTGTCTGACACTTGTGGAAAGCAGAGGGCTCATTTCGGGGTGAGAGCAGGCTGGTGGGTAACTGCCTGTTGAATCTGGGGTGGTGGAGTTGGGAGAAGCCTGCTACACACAAGGTATTTGATTATTTGTATATTATTTTGGCAGCTCTGGTATAGGGAGCGGGGACTGCTAGCCCAGCAGGGAATTTCAATGGCAAAACGTATACTAGGAATGGAGACCTCAGACCACCATGGAATCAGAAATTTCAATGGGAGATCAGGGAGTGTGTGTGGGGGGGGGAGGGGTGTTGCAAGCACAGAACAAAGAAGTAAACAGCAGTCATAGGTTTGGGGTGCTTTTTGAAGTGGTGATCATGGATAATAAATAGTAATCATTATTACTGAAACCATGTGTTTGGGTGTATTTTTTTCATTTTCTATTGCCACTGTCTATGAACACGGAATCAGTTTTACACATTTATAGGTTGGAAATTACTAATAACAGTATACATAGCAATTTCCTTTCAAGTGTACACTCTATATGAAGAGAACTATGGCAGTACAGCAGCCTTTCACTGGAGGACAGGGGCAGCATGCTAAGCACAGTACAGTACAGTACTGCATGAGGATAAACAAACTACAAATGATGTCATACTTTCTTCAGGCTACCAGCAGTTGACAAAATGCAGGAAAAAGGTAAAGACAAAGATGAGATGTCAAAGCAGGCTGCCACAAACATCTAGACACTCCCTTGTTAAACAAAATAAGTACGCCACATAATAATTTAACACCTAAAGAAACAAAATTTGCCAAAGACGCAAGACCATGTCAGATGCTCTTTAATAGAATGTATTCTTCCAAAACAACAGGCGTTACCTTATGATGAAGGATTGAGTGTAGTCCAAAAGCTTAAGCACCTGTTTTCTTTTGTAACATCTATATTGGTCCAATAAAAGGTATCAAATCATCTTTTCTCTGCCACATTTTTATGGAAAGTCATGTTCGTGTCATTCACTATTGCTCCAGCAGCACTGAAAATTCTCTATGAATATGGGGTGGAAGGTGGTCAACTGAGGTATTCAGTAGCAGTTTCAGTTAAAGAAGGCCACATTAATTTCTTCTCATGCCAGACAATAGTGGTTAATCACCTACAGTTAAGTGCAAGCACAGTCTCCTCCATGTAATCCTTCAGCATTTTTGTAGCAGGGACATCTGACATTGCAGTAGCAGAATGAGCCTTTCTAGCTGCATTTATCAGACCCAAAATCTGATAGCATGTCCAACAGTCATTTGTCTTCTTGTGGTGTATCAGCAATTGCCTTGCTAGTACTGTAGCAGCACTTCTGGTTTGTGTTTGACAGATAAACACATCAGTAGTGGTACAAGCAGCAGCAACAGTGGTAGAAACAGTGCAGCATATTGTGTTACCTCCCTCTCCACCAGATTTTGTGCAGATTACAAATGTGGCCGTAATGAACACTGATGATGTAGTGCTTTTTTCAACTATTCATGCTGAGACTTAATAAATTAACTGTACTTGATAATACTCAAGGTTCTTAAAGTCCTGTGATTGGAAGAATGTCTCAGTTGTGCCCTTAAACCAAGGATCTGAAAACGGGGCCTAAATGTAATGCTCAGCTGTGCATATATCTACAATAGACTGGTCAATCAGGAAGGTGTTACACATTGTTTACACAAGTGATGCAGCATTGACATCTTTGTTGTAAAGAAATTGTGACTTGAGAGGCTTCAGTCTCAACCTGATGAGTGGAATTAGTGGTAGTATCTGCCTTAGCCTAGCATTATCAGCACTCAACACTCCAGTAGCCTCCTCACAGGGTAAGGTCACAACACACATTCTCTCTCAGATGCCACTGACTGGGGTTGATATTCATGCCTCCTTTTCAATTGCCATGTTGGACGGCATATTGGTAGATGACTTTCTGTTGTCCAGGCATTCTCTGCATCATACAGTAAGTACTCCTTAAGGAAAGGATAGTGCAACACCTGGAATCCATAGGAGCACAGGACCCAAGACAGCATGGGTTTACAACATGAAGGTCCTGTCAAACTAATCTCATAGATTTATTTGACTGGGTAACCAGAGTGGTGGACCAAGGGGGTGCAGTTGATGTCTCCTACCTTGACTTCAGCAAAGCTTTCGATACTGTTCCACATAGAAGATTGATTAATAAGCTAGGTAGGCTCAGGTGGGTCAGAAGTTGGTCAACTGGGTGGCAAACTAGTTGGCGGGCAGAAAACAGAAAGTGATGGTAAACTGTATATAGTCAGAAGAGTTGCAAGTCACAAGTGGGGTACCTCAGGGATCAGTTCTGGGACCAGCGATCTTCAATATCTTCATCAGTGGCATTAAATGGGAACAAATCAGTGACTATCATCTCCCCAGTTGCCTTTGCAAATCACTTTGCCTCAGGCCTGTTGACTTAATATTTCTATTACCACTTAAAAGTGTCTTGCAGAGAAATGTGAAGGCTGCTACACTGACTGATATCACCAGATTCTTTGGGGCTTCTTCCCTTGACCTTATCCCCCATGGGGGTAAAGGTTATGGTTGTGGATGGTATCCTTCTGACTGCTATTAGGCTGTGGTGGTGGACTCAAAAGTGTAAAAAAAGTATAAAGAACCTAGACATTGAAATTGTTGAGCATTGACTGGAAGGCAGACTTTCATCTTCTGCTCTTCATCAATTTGAAGGTACACTAGAGGGACAGGAGAACTGGTGGCTAATATTGATGTTTACTCAAAGTAACAGAAAGCCAAAATTGTTAGCAGATGCTAGTCATCCATGTATTTCATTATGGCCCATGGCCACATCCACTGGGAAAATATCTGTGCCTGGGTCCAACAAAAGAGGGGAAGAATTTGAATTATTTTTAAGGGAGTAGGTAGCTTACGGGGTTGACCCATAGGGATGCAACCATATTTAGAATGTGCTAGATCTCAGGGATGATATATCACTTGCTTCTGTGCCTTCTAAATGGAAACTGTCAACTGTCGTCCCACTCCCTAAAGGTGGCAACCCTACCAAACCTGGCAACTATTGCCCAATCTCCCTTCTCTTCATCCTAGCTGAACTACAGGAACACATTTTCCTTTCATAACTCAACCCCTATCTCAACTCTTCTTTCTTCTTCACCTCTTTCGAGTCTGTTTTTCTGTAAGTCCTACTCTAATACCACGTCCATCCTTCAGCTTACTGAATCCATAGTCACAAGTATGGATCAGGAGCAGATCACATCTGTGATATTTGTTAACCTTTCTAAGGCCTTCGATACAGTATCACACACCCTCTTCCTCCACAAATTAACAGCCACTGGTTTATCCACTTTAGCCACTGGCTGGTTCTGCTCCAACCTGGAAGGTAGGTTGCAATCCCTGAAGGTTGGCACACCCCCACCCACCCACATCAATACTGGAGTCCCTTGACTCAGTTCTAGGCCCAATCTTATGTTCTATCTTTTAAATGACCTGCTGTCTGCTCTGCAGTGCAAATACACATATACACAGATGACACCATACTATGCACTGCTGGCACTTCTCAATCAGAAGTCACAACCACACTGCTGCAGGATTTCAACAGCGTACCGCAGTGTTTCCATTCCAACCAGCTATTCCTAAATGCCAAAAATACTTTATCCATGACCTTTGGCACAAGGCAGAGACTCTCTCTAACCCTCCCCACCACTATTTTATACATGTTGGATGGTACACCCTTAGAACATGTCATCTTCTTCTGGTATCTAGGAGTCTGGCTTGACCAGTACCTGAACCTTTCTGTACACGTGAATGCAATCCATAAGACACTGCACCCAAAACTCGGTGCTCTATACAGAAACCGTGACTACATTCCCTTTACCAGCCCACTGTGCTATTGTGCAGTACAGAAAATGATCCTCCCCACTTTTAACTATGCTGATGTAGTCTATAGTGCTGTTCCCAAATCCACCATCACCATACTGGACTCCCTTTTTCACTCCTGTCATTTTGCTCTATCCTGCCCCACTCTAACCCTTCACTGCAATCTCTATAAATCTCTCTCCCTCCCCTCTCTTGATTCCAGACATCTCCTCCATTCTACCACCTTTATAGCCAAATACTGGTTAAGGTTACTACCCTCCTATCTCATTTCTTCGCTGAATACCCCCCCATCTCCCCCTTATACTCTCCACAGTACCACTCACAGAATCCTAGCTCTCCCTCATACAAACTCCACAGCCAGCCAATCTGCCTTCTCATACTGGTGCCCCAAATTGTGAAATGCCCTCCCCCATATTATCTAAAATGCTCCCTCACTCACTTCACATTTCTCCCTATTTAAAGCTCACACCTTTCTAGCCTGCATATGTCCCTAACTATTTCAGGTCCTACCACCCTCAGCCAACATCAGACCCAACTACCGCAGGCCCTACCACCCTCAGCCTCCTCTCCCACCTTCTCCAAAATCCCTGAAGTTCTACGTCTTCCTCTACTCTCCTGAAGCCTTCAAATCTGTATCATTCTCCTTATACCCTGAATGTGGTATTTGCTTCATATTCATGCTCTAATTGCATTTAGTCAACCTACTTCAACAAGGCTATGTCTCCAATGATACCACTGACAGTTTGCTGTCTCATACATGTAGAGCCAGTCACCAGTTGTAAATACTCACTACTGTATGTTATCTATACCAATGTGAAATGCCACAAATGCTGCTAATAGAAATACTACTGTAACTTGTTTATATCTATGTGAAATGATAACAATGTATCCCCATTCCCCCTCCTCCAGGATGCATCTGTACATGAGCAATTTACTCAGCATGCCTTCCTGGTGGACCTTTCAAAAGAATAAATAAATAAATAAATAAATAAATACATTATTTTACAGCTTGTCCATGCACCAACACTTTGCAAAACATACTCTTCTTAGTGCTATATGTACTTTCACAGACATGCAAAATACTTGTGTTTCTTTTACTCAAGTAGAAATAGATACAACTTGGTTATATATGATAGGATCTGGTTATACCCATCAGAACCTGATTTTACATGCTAGACCCTGGTTACATCTGGTAGAACCAAGAAGAACCTGGTCAAAGTTTTTTTTAATTTTTATTTTCCTCAGAAAATTAGTGAGATACAACTTTTAGAGGTTCACACAGACCCATGCACAAGTATACTGAACTGCTGACAGATACTACACATATAGAACAGTGCACTACATGACTGACACATACTAAGGCACAGATTAGGAGCATAGGGACACTGCTGATAGAACCATACATATATACATTATTTGAGTGTAACCCCTAGGTGATGCTATTCCAATGGCTACTATCCCTGTCTGTATGACTATGCACAGGTTGTGGGGCCTGGATTCGCTATTAAGGTGCCGCCACCCAGAGTAATGGTTTTAGGGATGTTGATCTATTCTGTTATAGCCCTCTGGGAAGTTATAACCACTCACCAGCCCTCCTAGTGACCCAGTACCTGATGTAGTAGTAAATTCACAGTCAGTATGAAACAGCAACAATATGTGCAAACCCTTAGCACTTACCACCAGGATTGGATCTGCAACAGCTTCCCTGGAGAGCCCCTGTAAAATAAGGACAGCAACATAGCTAAACACTTTCAATACAATATCCCAACTAATAATATGCACACTAGCCAGTTTGAACATGAAAACTGACAATCAGATTTATTTAGGGATCTGGAACAAGGAAGGGGTAAGAATTTAGTCAAATGATTAGCAATCTGAATTAGTTCAGTGTTTGCATGCACTTTTTGCACCAAACTGGCAGTCACACAACACTGGGTACCCAGGATGGAAAGTCTGGCTAGCCAGAGGCGTTGCCTGGGAGTGGCCGGCGATGCAACTGATGAGGATCTTGATGGAAAGAAAGGCAGTTAACATGCAAAACAACCAAATTATTTGTAATCCAAGCCAGTTGGCTCAGTCCCTTGAAAACCCAGTAGAATGAAACATTTAGATGGTACCACAGGTGATTTAGCACTTGCTTCAGGGAGCTACCCTGATTTGTATTCACACTACCAGGTTTCTGCTGACAGGCAGGCGATACGGAGATCTTGTGGTGTTCACCGATGAGCATGGGGAAACAGGACCGACATGACACACCTCCTCTTCACGGTCATTCCTCCAGGTGGCTGCAACTTGCATGTTGTTGTTGCACAGGGGCTGGTTCCCCAAAGCCGGTCTCTTGTCGAAACAGTCTCTGGTGCAAGAGTAACAGTCTGGACCAAATTGGGAAAGTCCAGGCAGGATGAGCAGTCTGGAAAAGTTCACAGCTTTCAGCTGGTGAAGCCTCCAGCTGGCGTAACAGGTTTGGATGTGGGCAAGCAAATCTCGACCCACAAAACACATTCAGCACATTCAAAGTAAGCAGCTATCTCTGGGAACAGCTTGGATATAGTCCAGTTGCAATTCAGCAGCTTTCCTGAGCAAACCTTTCAATCTGAGCATGTTTTGCACACAAGCTGGGTTGATTGCTTCAAAGGAGCAAATCTTCAGTCCAAATTGCAAGTAGCACTGGCAACACTTCTTTCTTTCTTCTGCCACAATTCCACTCTAATAGGAAGATTTCCAACTTCTACTATAGGAAGCCTTAAGAGAGGAGAATGGTGGCAGGGAGGCAAGGTAGGTCTCTTCTCATTGATTCCCCTACACTGTTTCAGGGAGCAGCTGCTCAAAAGCTCAAGCTGTTCACACACCAGACTCCAACTCTAACTGATCCACTGTCTTATGGCACACTGGGATTTTCCCTTGTTAGTCCAGCATTCTGGTTGGCTGAAGGAGCTGTCAGACACAGTTAAGGCTCCCCCTCCAGGTTAATTTTGGCATCAACTATGGCTGTGCACGGGCTGAATATTACTTTCCAGATACCACGGATATTAGGACTTCTAAATATTATGAAGCCCTTCTCGAATAGAGGACTATTCGGGTGGTATTCGTATTCAGCACTGCCCCTGACTTCACAGCCCTAAAAAAACACCCCCAACATTCTCTGTAGCCCCCTCAAAAAAAACCAAAGAAACAAGGTCAGCCATGTAACTCCCGTCCACCCCACCCTCTAGCAGCAGTCCCCCCAGCACTGGTGGCAATTTTATATAAATAAAAAAAAAATTCCCCAATGGGCGATTTGCACAACCCGCCCACCTACATGGCCAGCTGTTCTTTTGTCTGGTGAATCTAATGTGCTTATTAAGATACTCTCACCCCACCCTTGCAGCACCCTAGTCACCCCCTCCTCCCCCTAGCACCAGCAATTTGTTATTAAAATAAATAAATAAATACATTCTCCAATGAGCAACTGGCACAACCCGCCAGCCTCCATGGCCAGCTGCCCTTTCGTCTGGTGAAGCTCTTGTGTATTATATACTCCCTCCTCACCCTGGCTGCACCCTACTTCCCCAGCACCCAGTTACCCTTCAGAAAATAATGGCAGCACAGCATCAGCACAACCCTTCTTCCTCCATGGCCAAGTGCCTTATAATGAATGAAAGTGTTACGAGCTTGCACAGTAAAACCATCAGGTCACATGATCTGCTGGTTTTACTATGCAAGCCTCTAGCACTTTCATTCATTACACAGCGCTCGGCCATGGAGGACGGAGGGAGGGTTGTGCCATCACTGTGCTGCCATTATTTGTGAAGGGTCATTGGGAGCTGGGGTGGAGGAGAGTGGGAGTAGGGTGCTGCCAGGGTGATGGAGGGTTGGGAGGGAGTATGTAATACACATGAGCTTCACCAGACAAAGGGTGGTGGGGGCATGGAGGTGGGTGGGTTGTGCCAGTCACCGATCAGAGATTTTATTTATTTATATTTTTTAATAACAAATTGCCGGTACTGGGGGGGAGGGTGAGAGTAGGGTGCTGCCAGGGTGAGGGTATGAGGAGTGAGTATATTAGTAACTGCATTAGGTTCATTAAGCAAGAAGGCCGCTGGCCATGGAGGTGGGTTGTGCCAGTGACACATGAGGGATTTTTTTTTTTTATAATAAATTGCCCCCTGGTGCTGGGGAGGTTGCTGCTAGAAGGTGGGGTGAATGGGGGGGTTATATGGCTGCACCTGTTTTTTTTTTGGTGGAGGTCTGCAGAGGAGGGGAGGCTTGTTTTATGTTTTTTTTTGTTTAATTGCTAGTGATGTGCCGAATATTATATTTGGCAGCTGAATATTATATTTGGCAGCCGAATATCAAATATTTGGTGGCTGAATACCAAATATTTGGCCGAATATTTGAAATAAGGTATTCACACAGCCCTAGCATCAATTAAAAACTACAAGACTACAGATTTTCCTTCCCACAAACAGTGGGGTTCAGATCCAATTTAGATCCCCAGTGGTTCTATTGGTCCAATTATTGGAAGTCCCAGACCCAACATGGTGGCTCCTATTCAGACAAACAAGCTGCAAATAAAGCAGATTAGACAAACTCCTCTACTTCAGCAACAATGATACACAAACAGTAAACAAGCACAGTTCCTACACAGGCTCCCTTTGCGAAAGTAGCAACTGCAAGATGGAGCAAATAGAAGCAGTGTCTGGCCAGTCGCAAGTCCTAAGTCACTTTCATCCAGCACAGACCATTCACTTACCATAGATTAGCTAGTCTCTTAAAGGGACAGGTGCAGAGGCTCAACATTGCACTCACACACAAATGAACAGGATTACACAAAGACAGGGCACCAGCCTGACAGTGGGCATTGAGGAACCCAGGAAGACATTAAGGTAAACCCCCTAACTGGTGGGGGGGCTACATGAGAATGCCACATATAGCAGTCAGTACACTGCACTGCCAACAGACAACACAAGGACGCTGCTTCCCTGAGAGAAAGATGGAGAGGACTGACAACCCAGCAATGCAAATTCATAGCACGTGAAACAAATTCCCTTACATAACACAAGGGGACTGCATGACTGACAGATAGCATGGCTGCCAAGCTGGGATAATTGCTTGTAGGGTGATTTACAAAGGGGACTGGGTTTAGGGGTATGTTTTTCTAAGGCAGTTTGAAGAATTAGTTTGTTAATATTGCAAATGTGTGACTTTTTATGTTAAAGCACAGAAAACAAATGGGATCAGAATCTGGGAAGTAGCTTGTGTGAGAATTAAGAATTGCTGATGGATGAGAGGGAGCTATTTTTTAATCTGCACATATCATCATCAAATGCTGGTAGCATGTCTGGACTGAGATACCCAAAGGACTTGTTGCTGACAGCGGCACTTTTGATGGTGATAATCACACACAGCTCAAGGGTACTGAACAAATAACTGACAAAGAGCAAATGGACCCTGCATTGCTGAGGTACCCACAGATGGACACACACAGCACAACATTAATAGACATACCTACAGACACATAGAAATAAGCTCTGTCAACAGAAACACATGGACAATTCCACCTCTTGACTAGAAGTCCTTAGAGTTGTCTGTTCTGCTGTGTGATGTTGATGAGTACTCGATGGCTGCTGTTTTCATCTACATACAGTACAAGCAGTACAAGTAAATGGCTCATTGGTCTATAAAGGGCTTAGTGATATTTTATTTCCTCCCCAGTTGCTCTGAAGTCCCTACTACATGATTACACCTCTTATGTCTGTGTGTGCTCCTAACTCTCGTCTCTTTTCTCTCTCTAAATTCTTCACATTTCTTAATCTACCTCCTTCACTACCTCACCTTCCTTACCTCTTCCTATTCTTTCCTTGTCATGTTTAATTGCAGAAAGAAAACTGAATATATGTCTATAGCTTTAGTGGAAAAAATGAAGTTTTAGAGGTGAGTGAGTCAATGAGAAGGCTGGAAATCAGACCCCTGAAAAGTGTAGGAGATCTGGTCAATGATGTAAGGTTTCAGCCAGAAAGCACACTTTTAAAATTACTTTTGCTGCTCCAAACAGTGCCCTGGGTTTTGCCATTTTGATTATGCTCTGTAGCCAATGCCCACACTACCTGGCATTCTTGCTCCACCACTTCCTTTTATGATGAACCCTTCATCATGGCCAGCAAGGAGGCTTTTGCTGCAGCCATCGGTGGCTTTTTTCTAGTTTTTTGCTCGCTGGCTTTTATTGTATGATGGGCAAGTAAAACATACATGTTGGCGCAGTGCTGTTCTAAGATCTGAAGCAGCTTCATATGCTGCCTGCCAGTGCATGGCTTTGTACACTTTTGTGAATGTGGTGAGTAACTTTTTTTTTTAAGGAAAGGTCTCCAATCATTGGATGCCGTACACTTCAACTTGCTCCTCCCCATGCTACTACTGAATGTTACCCAATAGACTTTAGTGTGGGAGGTGGGGGATGAGTGGAGAGCACATCAGGAAAAAAACAGTTATACTAAGATGTTTCTGGCCATCCAGTGTTGCAGAGGGCTGAGTTGCTGCTGCCTCACCTGTTCTCATGCTTGTGACTCAGCTCCAGAACTGGCCCAGGGTTGCTAGGGGGCTGGTCAGTGGAGTGAGGATTGAACAGCCCATGGAGAGCTCTCATTTTTCTGGGGGGGGATAATGTGTCTCACACTGTCTCTACCTAGTGGAGGTAGGGTGGTGCACCAGGTGAGTGTCTTGGAAAGGGAACCTGACACAGATGCCAGTAACACACACATGTGTCTGTAAATGCATGCATGTCAGTGCACACGACTAGGCCCTGAGGACAAGAAAAAGAAGAAGAAAATCCCTATGTGGACAGGCCACCATAGATGATGGCATCAGTCCCCCCTGGTCTCACCCCATGTGGATCCCCACCAGTGTGAAAGCAGTAGGACTGGTGAATAGGACTGGAGATGCCAAGCAACATGTCTGAAGTAGGCAGAGGTAGTGGTTGGTGACAAAACAGCTCTATAGAAAAAAGAAAAGAAAACAAAGATGCTTCTCCTCAGTGGTGCTTGTAATGTGTGTGAGCAGAGCAAACATCAGGAAAAAAATGAAGATATGAGTGCTGACTGCTGCTTTCAGTGTGTGCTGAATCTCTCTCTTTCCCACCCACCTCTCCTCTTCCTGTCCCACGCACACCTGACCCCCGCTACCTGTTCTTGGTAGGAAAGTAGTTGTGCTTTCATCTGACATTGGCAGCTCCTCTGCACTCCTTTCCATGAAGTTTTCTCTGGGGTCCAGAAGCAATGAACCATAAGTTGATCCTTTCCATTTTTGAACCCATTGCATACTATGGATTCAGGAGCACAAATGAGACAGTCTGTGCTTCTGCTCTACCCATTGAGTGGGCTGTCCTGTGGCTGACAACTCACTCTTCTGCCCTCCATGCAGGCTATCCTGCCCACCTGTGGCAACTCACACTTTAGCCTGCAACAAGTGGACTCTTCTGCCACTCCCCACAGCACTCTAGAGATAACGAGTCCCACAGTCAGCTCCAGTAATGAGTACCGGCTGAGTGTGTGTGGCAGGCTTAGGAGAAAGAGTTTCCAGAGCCTAGAGTCAAGGTGGCACAGTGTGGCAGGATCAGAGTTCAGCAGCAACCCAATGGGAAATGCTATTACGGGACTGGGGTTCAGCTCCATATTTGGAAGGCCCTGTTCAGTGTCACATTACAGTCTGCTAAAGAGCTGCCCCTCACAAGATCTTAGCCATAGGAATAATAAATGGAATGGTTAGCCTTGGTGGGATTCCCCCTTATGGTGATTGGTAAGCTCTGAAGGGGTGGAAGGGGTTCATGGGAGAATAGTTTGGTCATGATGAGTAATGCAAACTAGGACTGTGAGAGGGAAACATCTCGCATTACTTTACACTTCTGCCAGATTTGTATTAGGGCAAGGAGGTGTTTATCCCCATAGCTTGTATTAGCCTCCATTACTGCACAAGCTGCCCCTGGCAGATGGTTTTTGGTTCATCCATGCATGTTGCTGGCCTGAATTGAAACTAGGTAGACATCCACAAAAAGGGTGCTTATCTTACACAACTGGCCTTGACTATCAGTGACATTGGTTGAAGCCAGCATCCAGAGCTGTGAGGCAATTTTAACAATGAACTGAATCTCCCATCCCATTACCAGCAGATTCAGTAGTGTGGAGCCAAACTCTCTGCATAGTGGCAGACAGAAGGATTCCCCAGCTACTAAGGAATACTTGAGAGCTGTGTATCTACTGTGCTATGGAGGACAGCTGCAGCATGTCAAAGAGGAAGTGTAAACTGTGAATCACGTTGAGCGCTTGGAATCTTCTGGAAATTAAACCATTCCAATGAGGCAGAGGGCATGATGGAAGTAATGAATAGGATATCTCACTGAACAAGGAATACGTCAGATGTCTGAATCCCACTTCCCAAAGTTAAGCAGCATCTTGTCTGTGAGGGAAGCATGTGAGGAGCTGACAACAATGGAGACATTAAGGGTGGAGATCTGAATAACAAATTGTTAAAAGTGAAGAGCAAGTGACAATATATTTTGAAGGCAGATTCTCAGATGGGTCTTAATGCAATGTTTAGCCTTGCACCATTTTTGAAGAACACATAGTGAAAATCTAGTGAATGCATTAGGATTGTTGTTTATCAAAGAAAATTCAGAGACGTGGATAAACTACAATTTTTTATTAATACTTGGAGTTTTGTTATCATACTGCCTATGTATTTGTTATTTTGAATTTAGAAGTGTGAAGCAGGAAACATTTGGTGTGTCTCAATAAGTGAAGAAAATGAATGTTCATCCCTTTTTTATACAATATATATGCCTTTTTGCTTAATAAGTGCATGAACTGATCATCTCTGTGCAATATATAGGTCCCTTGTGAAGCAATTCGAATGTATATATATCTATATCCCCTTACGCAATAGTCCTTGTAAGTGAGGTTGAGACTTATATGCTAGATGAGGAAATTTTATAATTAACGTTTTATAATTAGTTTACTATTGGTGGAAGGATTATTTAAGACTATTGTGATTCTTTAGTATTTATTGTGATTCTCTAGTGTTTATGTGTGGTATTTATATAAGAACTATGATGATGTTTGTTTATTATTGTGTATGCATTTTTTGATTGTACTGGTTTCTCTGCACTGGCACTTTAAGAGAAGTGCAATAATATGGGTTATTTGTATTTCTTTGTTCATGCCTTAAGAAAGCATCAGAGTGACATGAAAATGTTTGGCGTCTGCTGAGGGGTGCTGGCGATATGTTTTTACATGGAACAATAAATATGCCTTTTTAACTTGGACCAAGTTAAATGGTCTTTTTTTGTCACTGAACCATTGCAGGCCTGCCCCACTTGTACATTGATTTCTTTGCGGTGGATCCAGTTATGTCTTTCATGTAGTCACCTTTTCGTCCGCTTTTATTTTTCAGTCGCATTTTCTAAATTAACACATTGTACTGCCAGATGGCCCAATGGAAGTGCATCACACTTCCATGTTGGTGAACCAGATTCAGGAGTGAGCTATGAAGTCAGCACTCAATTGGCCAGGTTGGGAGACAACGATGCTGAAGATAGTGTTCCCAGCCAGAGGAAAGGAGGCAGCACACTTTCTGGTGTGGTATTGAGTCCTGATTGTGGTATGGGAATTGCTGTCCTGGCAGAAGCATGCTGCATACAGCCATGGCACATCCCCCACATGTAATTGTGTGCTGCCTCAGGGATTCAGGGAGAAAAAGAAGAGGAAGAACAACCCATTGCAGAAAGATGAAGGTTTAGCAGTCCAAAGGCCTTGCACCACCAACTACAAGCAGCCAGTCAGATGTTATACTAAGATAATATCATCCTTTATTCGGAAAATATCCTAGACCAAAGATAAGCACAAGCAGTGCCACTATGGCACTGATTAGCACCCTCCCTGACTCGACTCTTACATTAAGGTATTTGTTTGCTGTGGGAGAGGAAGGGAATGTGGAGAAGTGTGTGTGTGTGTGTGTGTGTGCATGTGTGTGTGTGTGTGTTGGGTAGGGTGCTTTATTGAATCTAGGTGTCATGGGTATTGCCAGGGTGGGGAAATTGGGTAGGCTTCTGATTTAGGAAGGATAAGGAGGGAGGGATTTTTCATCATAAGGAGGAATTGACATAATCTAATATTAACTGTAACTATGGACACTATGTGCTATCTTGCCATTGTTGGGAGGAAGGTGGTCATGAGTTACAGGGTGCTTTGGGTGGAAGAAGAAAGGTTATTTATTGTAGGGTAGGATAAATGTCAGTTAGAGTCTTAGGATAGCCAGATATTAGGATATCTGAATCAATATCCATTGAGATACATGGTCAGGATCAGATTTCAGATAAGGATTAGCCTAATATTCGACTAACTTGGCTCAGATTTTAAAGTATCTGAGCAACCCTAGTTAGCATTTACAGCACTGTTAAGAAAAAGAAACATCACAGTCAGGCCCTGTGGTTCAAACCACAAGTTAAAGATCAAGCAGAACCAAATGTAGCAGAAAGGAAAAGTGTTTTTCTTTTTCCTCTTGCTCATTAGAGCATTTTCTATGTAATAGTTTTATGCTGGATATGTGGAATAGTATACTGCCAGAAGCTGGCATAACTTTTTCTGTCCCTCCTCCTACATCATCAGCACAATGACCTCACGGACAGTGACATCACAACTGACTATCCTGGCAGGTATTGTGTGGCTCTTCCTTAGCAGCTGTGATGTAACATTTAGCAAGGTCACAATGCTGATCATGTAGTGGGATAAACAGGCTCAACATGTCAGCTGCGAGGCAAATCACACTTTCTAACATAAGGTAACAAATCATCTAATTAACCAAAGGGAAAAGAAAAAGTACCTTAGATAAAAATGATAATAGTTAACTGCTTTTAGAAAAAACAAATATTAGCTTTACTGTAGGTAGTACACTAGCACTTTAAATGCTTAGGAAGTGCCCTGAAAAGCTTAACCTTGAAAGAATGTTACGTGGCCACTGAGCAGCGAATTAAACATTTGTGTATCTGCCTTTACTTCTCACTTCCATATGACACTGCTTTGAGTAGTTTATCTAAGCCAAATTCAAAATGACTATTTTGTTTCAGAAAAGAATAGAAAAGAAGTTTAAAGCTACATACTGTAGACAGTGTCAGCAGAAAAAAAGCATTGGCCCTTACAGTTTGCTCACCCTACCTAACTACTCTGCACTGGCCCCAGTAGCCACCCTTACCCTTTGTTTCTCCTTCCTCCCACTTTTCTAAATAATTTCATATGCGTATCCCATCCCTTCTTCAAAATGCTTACTGATTTGGTATGTGCCACTCCTTGTGGCAGCTTATTCCACTTGTCCACTACTCTTTCTGTTAAAAGGTGCTTATAGATATCCCATTTGAATCTCCCCAGTGCGAGTTCTGCCTCATCCCTCTATTTGAGCACAAGGAGAAATGTTCCTTGGTGTCCACCCTGTTTATTCCGTGCAGGTACTTATATGTTTCGATTATTTCACCCATTTACCTCCTTTTCTCAAGGGTATACGTGTTCAAGTCCTGAAGCCACTCATCATATATCTTACCCCCTAGTCCATTAACCATCTTGGTTGCCCTGAGCTGTACTGTTTATACCTTGTCACAGTCTCTCCTCAGGCATGGACTCCAGTACCTTGCACAGTATTCCAGGTTTGGTCACACCAGTGACCTGTGCAATAGGTGGGTCACTTCCCGAGTTTTGCTGCTTATCCCTCTCTGTATGACACACAACATCCTTTTTGCCTTGAGCATACAGTAGCTCTGTTAGTGTGCTGTTCTTTTTAGGCTCCCTATATTCTAACTTCTAGGTCTCTTTCCTCCATGGTGCTTTCTAGCAAAACTCCTATATTTTGTATTGCACTCTTGGGTTCCTTTTCCCAATGAACATCACATTATATTTTTTAGGATTGAAACCCAGCTGCCAGATCTTTGACCAGCTCTCCAGACTGCCCAGATCCTATCTGAATTCCCTTATCCCTTTCTCCATCTTCACCCTTGAACAGATCTTTCTGTCATCTGCGAAGAGACAGATCTTGCTCTTGATGCCTTCCACTATGTCACAGTTGAATACATAGAAAAGGACTGGGCCCAGCACTGACCCATGAGGTACTCTGCTTGTTGCTTCTGTAACCCCCTTGTTCCCAGGGGTTACTGGAATCCCATTAGAATCAGTGGCACACAGGGAGAGGCAGCTAGTGAAATGCCAGTAAATGGATTTCACACTGTCATTCTCTGGTTTCAGTCTCAGCTGAGCTGGAGGATGATGTAATCATGGAACTGTCACAGTAGCATAAGCCACACTAGAGCTAGCTGCAGGGAGTTAGTTTTGGAATGTTCAGTTAGAGTGAGTGAGTCTGTAGAGTGGAGTTCCAGGAGGAGGCTGCAGCTTGCAGCAGCTTCTCAGTTTTATCTCTGACAAAGCGCTACCACTGTGTTTTGGGCAGTTTGTTCTCACCCCAGAAGAAGAACATAGGAGACAGCGATTGAAGTAGTGGAAACCGTTCTGAGTAGGTTTTCCTTTGCCCCATCCCAGGAGGGATGGGGACAAGCTCCAAGATTCAGGGGCAATCCTCTGGTCCAGTCTGGACTGTGTTGAAGCTGTCTGAGATTCATCTGCTCTGTGAGTACCTGTTACTTTTGTTTGGAAAAGCCCTGGGGCACCTGCATTCCTTGTGGTGAATTTTCTCTGTCAAAGGGATCCTGTCACCTAGACTGTTTTCTGTTTAAAAGTGTCTGCTACAGTTGGGGTCTAGTGAAGAAACAGTGCCAATTACAGAACTTTTAACTTCCTGACACCTCAGAGGTGTGTAATATAGTATGCTAAGTGTGAAAGACATTTCAAGATAGCATCTACAAGTTTTCTGTGAGGGTGTTATTAACCAGATGAATGGCCGAGTATAAATTTGGAAGCAAAAGGTGGGAGACTCCCCCCCCCCATCTCGAGCAACCATTTTACCTCTTTGGGTTCAGTTTGAGCACCAGTGTTTTCTTTCAGTGCATTTGGCCAGTGCCTGAAGAAAACAGTTTACCCAGATGTGAACTGGATTCTCTTTGAGCCTGTATGTGCTCTTTGGTGGTCGAGAGTGCCACCAGTAATTCCTCATGAAATATGGGAAAGTGTACTAGTACTGGCCATGTGTGCCTAGTCATGAGGAAATGTACCAGTTCTGGCCATGTGTAACAACCTCCTAATTCAGAACCAGAGAGTTTGCTGTCTAATTCAGAACCAGAGAGTTTGCAGTGTAATTCAGAACCAGAGAGTTCGCTGTTCAAGTCAGAACTTGAGAGCTTGCTGTGTGTGTGTTTTCAATATGCCTATGCTAAATGAGAATTCAGGAATTTCTGTACCTAAGTAATCTGCATTACCAGTAGGAATAGCCCTGTGGGGGTCCATCTTCACTTTGTGATTATTCTCTGTGTATGTAAATAAAAGCCACACTCTAGAATCCCAACCTGTTTTGAACAGTACTGTTATAGCTTCCACTGTGTCTGGATTTACTTGGGTGCTCCCGTCCAGAAGTGCAAACCTAGCATAATTGTGAGCAAACGTTTTCTCCCAAGGACCTAGGTTGATGGCCATGGTAAATGATCCCACCAGGTGTGTGTCAGGTAGTTGCCACACTTGGTTTGCCTGTCCTTGTATGGCAGGCTCAGAAGAAAATGTACTGGTAAACTGTGTAGTGACAACCCCCGTCCCTCTCTTTGGCACCATGTGGCGAGAGAAGCAGCCCTGCTAGTTATACAAGGTGGGCCGGTGGGGAGGGGTTACACTTTCTTGGCTTGTAAAACTCATTAACTATTACCCTTTATGCTTTTCTCCTCAGCCAGTTCTTCACCCATGTTGCTGCACCCCTAAAACCATTGTCTTTTTGACCAGCCTCCTAGTGGGGACAGAGTCAAAGGTCTTTCAGAAATCCAGTGTATACTACATCTGCACCCTGTCCCTTATATGCTGCCCTGGTCACCAGTTGAAGAAGTTAACAAGGTGCTGTAGCCCATTTACCTCCAAGAGGTCCACCAGTTCCTCCCTTAGTAAAGACGATAATTTTTCCCATTATAGATATCAAGCTTGACTGGTCTTTAGTTCCCTAGCTCATCCTTTCTTTGCCACTTTGTGTAGAGGGATCGTGTTCTCTGTCCTCAAGGCCTGAGGGACCACACCTGTGGCCAGTGAGCAGTTGAATATGTCTGTAAGGAGCCCTGTTATCACCTCTGGTATCTTCTTCAGCATTCTCAAGTGTAAGCATTTAGGTCTCATAGACTTGGTTATTTCAGTCCTGTAACCTTTTCTAACACCCCTTTCTCTGTTACATTGACCATGCCACTTGACCCCTTTCTCTCCTCCCTTCCCCTCTTAACATAACATTCTGGAAGTAGTCCAGCCTTCTCCCCAGTAAATATCAAACACATATAGACATGGAGATGAAGTTCATTTTCGGGTGCAATCAGGTTTTGGGGGTTACAATAAAGAAAAGTAGCAATAAAAACAGAGGATGGCACAAACGAAAAAGAACTAGAGCTTAAATAACACCTTCACACATGCTGTATCCCAAAGTATTTTTACAAGCAGTGAAGCAGTTGTAGTAACCATTAGGTGACTACAAAGGGGCAAAAAAGGGTCTGGAAGGTTAAGAAAGGCTTGGGAAGGTCAACAAAAGCCAAGGAAGGTCAAGGAAAGTGCTAAAAGATGAGGAAGGCTGAGAAAGATTAAGGAAGACACAGACAGGTTAAGAACAGAAAGAGAGGAGAGAGAGAGAGAGAGAGAGAGAGAGAGAGAGAGAGCAAGACAGAGAGAAAGGAAGTTAAGCACAAGGATGTTAAGTGAGATTCAGGGAGGTTAAGATTGTGTTGGCATCGTGGATTACAGGTCAAACCACCAACTTGGGAATCAGTAGATCATAGGTTCTAAACCTGCTAGAGCCAAATACTTGCAGTGTGACCTTTGGCAAGTCACGTAACCTCCCAGTACTCCAGTCTATCCAGCTGCAGGAATGGGAAGCAGGATCCCTCTGGAAATGAGACAATGAGTCTCAGCTGGGCTGTCTTTGGTAAAATAAAACTGTTAAGAAAGGTAAGGCCATCTTTTTTATATATATATGTGTGGTTATGCTTTTCAGCTGTATCACTCCTCCTCTGGTCAAAGAGGTGAACCACAGGAGTCAGAAGTCCATGGATTGAAAAACCCTACCTGAACCCATTAGAGATGAGTGACCTTTTTTGTTTTAAAAGAAGTGGGCCCTCACATGCCTAAAGAAGCCACTACTTGTCCAGCACACCTGGGTCAACACTGTCCCTCCTTGCCACTAGGCAACCACAAGGCACTGAAGAGACTTTGGTTGAGTCCCTCCCCCCCCCACACACCCACACACAAACACATACTTCACTGATCTTCTCTTTCGTGCTCTTTCAGCTTTTGCTGTTCTTTGTTTTCTGTTTCTGTGTTCCTGTTTTCTTATTTCTTCTCACTTCCACCTTTACTGTACTGTACCAATTGTCTTCAGTTTTCTTCTAACATACCTCTTACTTTACTTCTACTATACTCCTCTTCACTACTAGACATCTCTGCTGCTCTGACTCTACTTTTGCTACTATTTTTCCCTTTATCAACCCCTTTTTCTTTCATTTCTTTACAGGTTGGGTCAGACATCAGCTGTTTTCCTATTAGATACATCTACCAGTTATCTGTTCCTAACTCTCTACTCCCTTCTCAAGGACCTCCAACCCTTTCTGCCTTCTCAACCTCCTTTGTTCTCTCATAGATCTCCAGTGGATCATTTCTTCCTCAGGATTCCCAACTCCATTGGAGCAGATAAGTCCTCCTATGTTATGTATATTCCTCAGTATAGTGAGTGGTATATAATGAGGCAGCCACACCCATAATAATGAAACATTCATGGAGTGGTGTGTTTGGGTACAGGAACTGGGTTGAGTTGAATCACATTAGGCACAGGCAAGAAGGAGCAGTGTAAAACCTTTATTGTGTTTGATTACCTGAATGCTATTCACAATTCTTCTTGCTGTATATCTAGTGTATTATATTTAAACGGCTGCCTTTGTTCTCCCTTACCAGGCTAATTTTCATGGAATTATGATCTTTGCTTGCTGAAGTTCACTTTCTGCCTCATATTCTTTTGCTGATGTCATAATCTTCTGATTGCAATGGTTTGACAATAAAAGTGATTATTACATGACAAGCAGAGGAGTATGTCTTCAGCAAAGATTAAATGTAAGAGCAGGAGAATTGTAGGCATCAATAACTTTTTTCCATTTAAATTAACTTAATAAGGAACAGAAATATGGAAAATATATAACAACCATGCTGAATTCTGTTCAAATAATGTTATCCATAGTTCCTAATAGTCACACTCACAATTTGAATGAAGCCCTTCCAATACTTCACTAGGCCAGCATCCGATTAAATGAACATATTCACTATCTTATAGCAAAGACATGATCAGATCAGATTACCTGATGTATAAGGAGGTTGGGACTCAACGCTACAAGATTAGAGAGTGAGGAGTTTTGTTGTACCTGGCCTGGAATGGGGGAGAGTGACAATGGATAGTGGGTGACATAGTTTCCTTTTAAAACAATGGCACATTTCACATTGGTGTAAGAACACTTTGCTTGTAAAGAATCACTTTTACTGGGCTACTATACACACTGCTTCATCACTTTACTTCTCCAACCCTTCCTCACCATTAACACTCCGTCTTTTCTCTCTTCCCTCCTCCTTTATTTGGTTCATACACCTACTCTGTCTTATACGTAGATGGTTACAGTCTAATGTTTTACCTGTTATTCCCTTTTTATAATTGCTCTAATCATGCATTATTTGTCACTTGATTAACTGTTAAGTATTTTAATGTATTTTATTACTTATAGTGTATTGTCTGTATTGCTGTGATTGATATGTTTGTATTTCTTCCCATTCCCCCTCCCCCAGGACTCTTCTGGAAATGAGCTTTATGGCTGAGTAGGTCTCTCCAAGTGAACCTCTTTTAAATAAATAACTACTGTACATGCGACGTATGTACCTGCATTATCCTAACAGCAAAACAATGTGCCCCCTTTATCAGCCTCAGCTTAGTTTTACTTTACACTCAATCACAGCTACCAGTACTGAGTCAGTCAAGAAACCTATCTGTGCAAAAACACTTTTTGAACCCTATCACTGCAAAACACAACTCAAAACACTGAAAATAAGCACTATATTGCTACAAAATGCAGTATATGTGCTGACAAATGCTTTCTCTAAAGCTATTTTACTTGTAAAACTCCCTAGAGAACTGTAAACATAGACCATGAAAAAATACTTGCTCTAAATCAAGCATTGTTTTTTGTCTTATCTTCTTCATCTTCAGAGAAAGATTCTAGTCCTTAGCCTATTAGTCTAGTTCTGTACAACTTCGCATGGTTACAGCCCTCTACCTCCTGCAACAATGTAACCATGCAATCATTTTTTTCTGCACACCATATGATCTAGAAACATAGAAACATAGAAACATAGACTTTGACGGCAGATAAGGACCACTTGGCCCACCCAGTCTGCCCATTTCCCTACCTATTGGATACGCTGCAGATTCTAGTTAACCAACAGCCTACTTCCTGCAACCCCCCACTATAATTGCCTTATGTCTGTCCCATGCATATTTGAATTCTCCCACTGTTTTAGACCCCACAACCTCTCCAGGAAGGCGGTTCCATGTGTCCACCACTCTCTTCATGAAAAATAATTTCCTCACATTACCCCTGAGCCATCCCCCCTCTAACTTTAAATTGTGCCCCCTTGTTCTTACACATCTCTTTTTCTGAAAGATGCTACCCCTCCTGGACTTTGTTGATTCCCTTGAGGTACTTAAAAGTTTCTATCATGTCCCCCTGTCCCTCCTTTCATCAAGGGTATACATATTAAGCTCTCTCAGTCTCTCTTCATATGGTTTCTGATGTAGACCCTGCACCATTTTAGTTGCCCTCCTCTGGACTGCTTACATCCTATCTATGTCCTTGTGTAGATGAGATCTCCAAAACTGCACGCAGTACTCCAGATGGGGTCTCACCAACTGTCTGTATAGAGGGATAACCACTTCCCTTTTTCTACTTGTAATGCCCCTCCCTATGCATCCCAGTATCCCCCTGGCTCTCCTTACTGACTTCTCACATTGCTTACTCACCTTTAGGTCATCTGATATGACTACACCCAGATCTCTTTCCATTATTGTTGTCGTTAGTACCTCCCCTGCTATTGTGTACTCTTCTCCTGGATTTTTGTTTCCCAGGTGCATTACTTAGCACTTCTTTGCATTGAATCTAAGTTGCCATATGTCTGACCATTCCTCCAACCTTGCCAAGTCCCTTCTCATCCTTTCTACCCCCCTTGTGTATCAACTCTGTTACAGATCTTTGTGTCATCTGCAAAGAGGCATACCTTAGACCCTCTGCAATGTCACCTATAAAGACGTTAAAGAGGACTGGACCCAGTACTGAGCCCTGAGGTACTCCACTAGTAACCCCCTTTTCTTCAGAATGTGTTCCATTCACTATTACCAGTCATTCACCATCTACATGAAGTAGCATTGACTTTGTAGGTGAAGCACCTTGCATTATTCAGCAGCGTGTACTGCACCCCAAATTTGGTGAACTGAGGTCACTTCTAAAGGTCATCTCAAGGGCAAAGTTCATGACTTCACAACATCTTTGTTAATGAAGGAAAACTTTGCAAGAACTCTAGGTCTTATAACTCAGCTGCATCCCTTATATGATGCATACTTATCACTAAAGCAATCGTAACACACTTTTGGTGGTCAGGATTATGAGTTACAATGCTGTGCTGTAAATACTGTATAAAGCTCCATGGTTGAACTTACAAAGACGGTATACAACTGACCTAATTTTTTCAAGATAAATGGCTTTATGTTAATAACTGCATTACTGCTCTGTAATATAGAGGCCCATGTGTTTCCAATGATGACTCAGCCTCCATCAGAGTTTGATCTTCTTAAACTCCTGTCAGCCCCTCGGTTAAATTTTCCATCTTCATTTACACAGTAACCTATATATTCAAATGGTGTGCAGAGGTCTCTGGGCTTCTGCCTTTGCTTTTTAAACTGTCACTTGGCATCTTAGATTTCTACTTTGCTTAATTAACTTCTGAAGACTTCATTTCAGTAGCAGTATCACACTGCCATTTGACAAGTTGTGATAAAAGGTTGTAACACCATTTTATGGTGCTAAAGGCTTTCTATAAAAGCAGAATTATTAAATGAGTGGTTTGGCCTTTTTGTGCTGTTTTATAATAGTGGTTCATGGACTACAGTTATTTTGTAAATTTGCCTCATTTTGCTTTCATAAGGTTTTTGTCTTTTGTTTCCCATTGCATATTTCTATTGACACTCCACATCCAATGGTTGTATTGCAAGATTGCCTAGCTGAAACTCCATAGTTTATTTATAGCAGGTACTGTGTTCAGCTGGAAGGAATGAAGCAGATAAGTGTCCTAACTTGCTCAAAGTCAAAGACAAACCTTCAACTGTGGTGGGAATTGGACTTGTGGTCCGAGGACCCTGCCAGCTGACAGAAGAAGAATCAGCATTTATATAGCACTTTTCAAACACATTGTATCTCAAAGCATTTTACAAGCAATACTGGACTGGTAGTGAAGTGAATGAACCTATAGTGGCATCTGTGTGCAGTTGTTGCCAAGGACCTATGGTGATAAGACAACACACCAGTTTCTCAGCCTTACGCCACTCCACCCAGAACCCTGAAAAGTCATAACACAGACCAAAGTTCCTGTCTTTAAGAGTTGCCCAGATAAGGCTTCAAGTTCAACCACATGGTTCATGCCATAGTGGATTCTTTAGTGATCCATAGGTTTATCCTATGGAGGGTAGATCTGCTCTGTGAAAACCTTGCAATTTTAGGCAGATCCACAGTTAATAGCCTGTTACCCTGTTAAAGGCTGCTTACAACTCAGTGCAATTCAGTGCATGATGTTGATAGTGAACATTTGTTTTAATTAATAGTATTTTAACATATTATTATTTTTAATATTTTCTATAAATTGTTTATATTTTATATGATATTATTTTCAATTCATAATAAATACTGCATATACAGGCTGCTGAAGAATGCTATGATGCATACAAGGTCCAGTGAGGACATGTGTTGTGCTCAGGGAAATATGTCAAAGTAACTGAAGATGACGTGGCAAAATAATGCAATAATGGGTAGTGAACTAGTTATGTAAACTGTCACCACAATGAAGGGGATTGTATGAAAATGTCCAAATAAACAATAAGTGCAAGAGACTGAAGAACAGAATAATGGAATAGGCAGCAGACCTAGGAAAGTACTGTGTTACAGAAAGGAAGTCTTAGACTGTGATCACATGATTGGGTCAAAATACATAATGATGACAGGCGGATAAAGAGCATAATAATTGGGTAGGGTCCCAGTGAAGTGTGTTCTTGTGTCACAGCAAAGAAGACATAAGTTGTGGTCATGTGAGTAAGTCCAAATAATTGATGATGTGTGGCTAAAGAAAACAATAATTGTGTAATATGTGAACTGGCTCCATTGGAGTATGATGTCACAGTAAAGAAGGCATGGGTTATAGTCAAGTGAACAAATCTGAAAAATTTCACAACAATGAATCAAACAAATTCACCTTGGCAGTAACAGAGGTTAACACTTTGACTGATGAGAGTCATATGGAGTAGGATCCAACAGTCAGAATAAAAATGTTGAAGACTATGAGGAACTAAATGATTAGAATATTTTGCTGAATAGAGTTTCTGCCATGCCTCCCCAAGATGGGGAAGATGTAGTTAAGTTCTGGGACTTAGAGTCAGAAATAGTGGCTGATTATGAAAAGACATGAGAAGTTCTCTGTCCTGCTTTCAACTAATTATATCAGCGACAATGTAAGTGAACCAACCCCCACAGCTATTCTGAAACTAACGACAATTTTTAAAGATGGGAAAGTGTCTTTGCAACCTTAATATATGGATTAATGTAGATTTTTGCAATTAATTTCCTTACTTTTTAAGTAAGGACCCCATCTGGAGCACTGCGTACAGTTCTGGAGACCCCATCTCCACAAGGACATAGACAGAATGGAGGCAATTCCAGATGAGGACAACTAAGATGGTGCAGAGTCTGCACCAGAAGCCATACCAAGAGAGACTAAAAGAGCTTAATATGTATACCCTTCAAGAAAGGAGGGAGAGGGGAGACATGATAGAATCTTTCAAGTACCTCAAGGGAATCAACAAAGTTCAATAGGGCTGCATCTTTCAGAAAAAGAGATGTGAAAGAGCATGATTTGAAGCTAGAGGGGGGATGGCTCAGCGGCAAAGCGAGGAAGTATTTTTTCACAGAGAGGGTGATGGACACATGGAACAGCCTTCCTGAAGAGGCTGTGGGGTCACAAACAGTGGGAGAATTCAACAATGCATGGGAGTACATAAGGCAATTCTAGTGGAAGATAGGAGGAAGTAGGCTGTTTTTAAGTAGGATCTGCAACATATCCAATAGGAAGGGAAATGGGCAGACTAGGTAGGCCAAGCAGTCATTTTATCCTGTCAAAGTCTATGTTTCTATTTTTCTATTTAAGTAAGTGCTAACTTGCTTCAAGCAGGGACCAATGGGCCCTGTGCAAATCATGAGCTAAGTCGAAACTTGCCTCAGGCAGCATCTTTTGGGTCCTGTGCAAATCCAGGAAGTAGGAGCTAAGTCTCATCTTGCTTCATAAAGTGTTGTTTGGGCACAATGTAAGCCCACAAAA
Source organism: Neoceratodus forsteri (assembly GCA_016271365.2). NCBI lineage: Eukaryota > Metazoa > Chordata > Ceratodontiformes > Ceratodontidae > Neoceratodus > Neoceratodus forsteri. The sequence goes on along the minus strand of CM028135.1, from coordinate 1,022,728,440 downwards.
CAAAAGATTAAATTCTACCTAGCTCTGAGCCCTATGTCAATCATAAGCTAAGTCTCAACATCGTCAAGCAGGGCACTTTGGGTTCTGTACAAACCTACAAACAGAAGCTAAGTCCTAACTTGCTTTTAGCCCTGTGCAAATCAGGAGCTCAGTAATACTGTACCTTGAATTGTTTAAGTCACTTTGGGCCATGTGCATATTGAGCCCTACACAAAGCAAGACATGGAGGTCCAAAGCAGGATTTGGAACCTAACTTGCATTACGAAGGGCCCTGCACGAGATGCTCAAGGCTCTGTGCAAAATATTACATGCTTTCCAACTTTCTGGTATACATCAGTCTTAAAATTCTATCACTGCATAGTTAATTTTTCACAAACATGTTGCTGGTTTAAACATTGTAAGAATACATGACATAAAACATTCGTTAGAAGGATTGTTTTTTTGTCTGTAAAATCTAGGTCCAATAATGTTCTTACTAAATAACAAAAACACATACTGGGGAGCATTTACAAACTGACATTAACAGTAACTGTTTAAGAGATAGGGCACCTTTATAGCCCACTAGAAAATCTGTTCTCAAAACAGTCAAACCTGCCAAATTATAGGCAAATGAAGTGAGAAAAAACAAAGTCCCAAAGTATGTCAGATTTCTTTTTTTCACCCATTTTTTTTTAAATTTTGCTGATAAATTGACCACTTTTGCTGTTTTTGAGCCCCCCTTTTCAGAGCTGCCATGTTGGCTCCCCACATCATGAACACATAAGTGACATGTAAAGTCACAGTATCTCTCAGCTCCCAGGGACACACACACACTTGTGCACATGTGTACTGGACAGATGCTAGTCAAAGCAAACAGGTACTCCCACCTTCCTAAAACCTGTATTTTACTAACAGCACCAGGTGTAAGGACAAGCAAATCTCTAAATGGTTCCTTGAAAAAATGGCAAGATGGTTATTTGCTTATCAGATGCATTCCAAGCATATCAAACTTCCAGGTTGGAAGAAACATTCATCCTTATTTTATTTTAAATATTGTAAAAATAATACATAGTATTGCACACTTATTTGGTATTCACATTGGCTGCATACTTTTCACACCACTTTTAATCAGAAATTATTCTTTAAAATTAGTGGTCACAGTACATTCCTTTAATTTTCTTTGAATTTCATTATGGTTTTTAGTAGAAGGAAGTTCCTTTAAAAGTGCAGTGACAGTACATTCCTAAGCGTTATGTTGTATATTTCAATCAAAAGTGATTCTTTGAAGATAACAATCTTAACTGTACTTGTATACTGTATCTTTTAAATAGTGTATTCCTTTCTATGCTATTGTAAGAGGCGAATGACTGGCAATAGTAATCTGTAATTAAAAGAAAGAGGACACCTCACAATAGATACTCCAACATGTGATAAGTACTGTTAAAAGAAAGTACTCCATGCAGAGACACAATAGAGCTCAGCAGGCTCTGTTCACTTTACTACAAGGTCAGCAGATTTGCAGCCCAGGCTGACAGCAAAGAGCACCATTGCAAAGTTCTCTCCTCATTAAACTGGCCCCATCTCAACAGCTGGCTTAAGCATCCTTCACTCTGCCTCAACAGCCGGAGAAAGGTTGCTTGCATTCAGAATAATGCAGTACTGGAATAATCTCTCCCCCCTTCCCTGCAGAATAACCCCTCACTCTCTGCATTCAAGCACTCACTAAGAGCACACCTCTTCACTAACATTACCTGCACCTGTGCATACTAAAACAGCACTCATGTCAGACACCTAGTGAGCTGACTAATGTTCCTCTGAACTAGTACCCTACCACCCTTTTTGGCTTACTCTCCTATTATACAGTATGGTATTCCTACAATGAATCGACTACTAGTACCTTACCATGTGTTGTTCTGCATTTCTTTGGATTTTTTTTTATCTGTTATCATGTTTGAATGTTGTTTATCTACTACTGTTCTTTGTTGTAAACTAATTGGACTTGTCCTGCATTGTGTAATCAAACTCTGAAATTCTTACATGAGCTATTCCTGCCTTTGTAATGACCTTTATGTTCTATTTGAGACTGTTATTATTGATCTCTGTACTTTGTACTGTAAGAGCAAAGTGTTTCCCATACACATAACTAATCCCAGGTCTCCCCTGAAAAGGGACCCTTGGTCTCAGGTGGCCTACCCAGTCAACAAAATTCAATAACTAAATAAATAAGTAAAAACACTTATAGCCAAAGCAAGTATGAAAAGTCCCTTGGCTCTGGATAAAATGGTGTAAGGCGGTCTGAGAAAGGGCTCTACCTGAAACATCACTACTGTACATTTGTCCTCCATCCACACGGCCTCTATGCTTTGGAGCTGATCGCCATCGAGGCTTACACCATTTTCTAGGTATAGAATTAAAGAATATTTTCTGCTTAAAAGTGGTGTGAAAAATATGCAGCATGTGTGAATACCAAACAAGTGTGTAATGTTATGTTTTATTTTTACAATATTTAAAATAAACTAAGGAGGAATTTTTTCATCAAAAATGAAATTTTGGGGAGGTCACTTGATGCGTCGTGAGGGCTAGACGTGCTGTCTTGGGTCTCCGCCTCGACGAGTAAAAAAGTAACAGTTTTAGACCCTAATTTTGTTTGAATCGGCAGTGCAAGTGTGGGAGAAGTGCTATATTGGTGAACTAGAGTATTTGGAGCTGGAATGACGTGGGGCAAGATGGAAAATTCTGAACAGGAATCGGAAGTAAAACGGCCCCGTCGGAGCTCTTCACCGATGATGCCGCAAGAAGAGATACAGCCGAGTAAAATATATGATGACCTGGCTACAATAAAAGAAGCTTTATTTAAATTGGTGGAGGATGTGGCTGAGTTTAAACCGGCGTTAACGCAGTTAGTCAGGAGAGTTACTGACGCAGAAGCCAGGGTTTCTTCATTAGAGAGGAAGCAGGAGAAATTGGGCCTAGCGTCCACGGAAAGTAAGAGAGCAATTTCTAAATTGAAGGATCGCTTAGACGATCTTGAAGGGAGGAGTAGACGGAACAACCTCGTGCTTCTAGGGCTCCCGGAGGGGGAAGAAGGCTCCAACACTATTATGTTTATACAGAAGCTACTTAATAAATCTATGGGTCCCTCGCCCAATGGCCCTGAATATGTTATAGAGAGGGCCTATCGCGCTTTAAGAGCCAAACCCCTGGCATCTCAGCCACCAAGACCAGTAATTTTTAAGTTGCTGAATTATCTGGACCGTGAATTTATTCTACAGGAATCCCGGAAACTAGCAGTGTTTCAATGGGAAGGCAAGAAACTTTGGCTGGTCCCTGATCTGACGTGGAAGGTGCGCCAGGCCCGTGCTAGCTTTAGACCAGTTACTTCAAAGCTTTGGGCAGCAGGTATTCGCCATCGGATGCTGTATCCTGCCAAATTGGAAATTTTTTTGAAAGAGGGGACTAAAAGATTTGAATCTGTAGATGACGCGCTGCAGTCTCTATCTGTTTCCCTACCAGATTTGTTTAAAAAGGGGTGAAGATTGCAAAATTCTCTGGAATACCTGGCACAGAGTCCGACAAGGAAACCATGCGGACTGTTACTTATTTCTGTCGTTTGGCATGTGCGGGGCATTGATATATATTTAAACTACTGGACTGGCTCTTTTTTTCTTATTTGTTATTTTACATAACCTGCCGATTTGGACTGTTGGGAGATACCTCGTAGGCTAGCTAGGGAGTTAATTAATGAACATTTTGAGTGGGAAAGGAGTTCCCTAATTAAGTATTTTTATTTTTTCGAAATAGGGGCAGGAAATCATTATGGAAAAATGATAGCCTTAATTTTGTATTGTTGAAGTGGGCCTAGAAGATTGGCACGTAAGGACTGCCCTAGCGTATACAGGGCTTATGGTTTTTTTTTTTTTTTCAGAAGGCTATTTCAATTGTAAAGTCAAAACTTAAAGGTTTGTTAATAGGTGTATCAATCAGTGATGGTGACTTGACCATTAGTTTACTCTAGAATTAGAGCAATCCCTAAGGTTAAAGGGAGACACCAGCGTATAATAGGCCTGGTCTGAGGCCCAATCTTTATTTACTATGTTTAGATAACTCCCTTTGAGTTGCAGCCGTTAGAGTGTGATAAAAATTGTTTAGTACTGGGAATTAGATCTGGGGATCTAGAACTGTTCACATGTTTTATATGTTTTTTTTGTCCTTTAAAAGTGGTAAGACTCGGGGGGGGCACCCAACCTTAATGGCGTGCCATGGACCCTAGATTGAGGAGTGGCTTAGGGCCAGAGGGCCTGCCCAGCTGGCAGGCCATTTCTCTTTGATAAGAGGGTCGGGGGAAGGGGTGTTTATGGTGGTTGTTGGGGAGATATCAGCTGCCTGCATCTCTTTATAAAAGGTGGAGGGCTCCAAGCTGGCTAGTCCGTTAAACATTATTTCATGGAATGTGAAGGGGATACCCGGAAAAGGAATGTATTATTATTTCACTTGGCTAACTTGGATCCGCCATAGTTTTTCTTCAAGAAACCCATGTGACTTTTGACCGGCTCCATTATTTTAAAAGAAAGTGGGTTAGCCAAGTTTTTGGCACAGGGTTTTCTACACGCAGTCGGGGAGTCGTGGTATTAATAGCAAAAGGGGTTCCATTTATTTCATCTGAGGTCGTTTCTGACCCGGAAGGAAGGTTTGTGGTAGTCGTAGGTAAATTAGGGGGGGTAGACACAGTTTTAGGTTCAATATATGGCCTGAATATTGATGCCCCTTCCTTCTTTATACACTTAAATACTATTCTAGCTCCCTTTAAAGACTCTTTTATTATTCTTGGGGGAGATTGGAACCTAGTTCAATCCACTAGCTTAGACCGTTCCTGTTATAGGCCTTCGAAACTTTCTCCAGCTCAACGGGCCTTGATGGAGCTTAAAATGGTTATTGGCTTAGAGGACCCCTGGAGAGTTCTTAACCCAGCTGTGAAGGAGTTCACCTTTTTCTCCTCATCACACAGGTCTTACTCTAGAATTGATTACTTTTAATCAGTAAACATCATTTAGTTGAAGTGGATGGGATAACATTCCTACCTAGGGTGATTTCAGACCATTCTTTAATCAAATTAAGACTTTCTCCTCTCTCCATTCCACCTAGATCCTATTCATGGACATTAAACAACAGTTTACTGAGAGACCCCCATACGTTGTCTCGCTTTCAAACCTTTATGGTGAATACAATAAATGAGAATTGGAGGTCACTCAGTACGGTAGATGTGGTTTGGGCTGCCTTAAAAGTGACATGGAGAGGGGAATTGCTAAGAATGGCTTCGGTACGGAAAGCAAAAACCAGGCATTTACTTAATAGTTGTTTAAAAAAAATTTCACTGCTAGAGGCTATTGATGAGCCAAATAGAACCCAAGAACAAGAGCATGAACTAATTAGCCTACGGAGTTGGTATGCAAATGCCCTAAAGGAAAAAATAGATAATTCTGCCTCTAAGTTGAAAGCAGCATACATAGGTAGGGGTAGCAAATCAGGCAACCTGCTGGCTTGGCAGTTAAAGAAAAGGTCAGAGGAAAAGTGGGTAGCTGCTTTGATGCATCCTACCTCGAATAGTTTGATTGTGGATCCCAAGGGCATTCTGGAATCAAAGCAACTTCTAGTAGCTCCCTTTTCACATGAGGAAATTGCAAGTGCCATTGATTCACTAAAATTAGACAAAGCCCCCGGCCCGGACGGCTTTACCCCCTTATTCTATAAGTCGTTCAAGAGTAAGCTGATCCCCCTCCTTCACCAGCTTTATGCTTACTGGCATGGTCATGGAGTGAAGGAGAATTCTCTTTTTGAGGCGAGGATCATCTTGCTACCTAAACCAGGGAAATCTCCGGACTCGGCAAGCAATTACAGGCCTATTTCTTTGTTGAATGTGGACATAAAGATATATGCGAAGATTTTAGCTAATCGGTTGAAAGCAATGTGGAATGTGTTGCTGAGCTCGGAACAAGCTGGATTTGTTGCAGGCCGATCCTCAGCAGATCATTTCAGAAAATTGTTTTACTTGATTTCAGTGGCTGAAGATCCAGATGACGAGGCCTCCCTTGTGTCATTGGATGCAGAGAAGGCCTTCGATAGGGTCGAGTGGAGTTTTATGTTTACAACATTGGCAAAATTTGGTTTCCCAAAGGAATTTATTCATTATGTTCGCATATTGTATGAAAATCCGTCGGCAAGGGTTCAATGTAACAACTTAATTTCTAGTACGTTCCCCCTCTTGAGAGGCACCCATCAGGGTTGTCCCTTGTCGCCATATTTATTTAATCTATATTTGGAACCCCTGATAAGAGCCATTCAAATGGACCCTTTAATTCAAGGTATACGCTTAGGTAATTGGGAGTTTAAAATATCAGCATTTGCGGATGATTTGCTGCTGCATATTAGGCATAGTACAACTTCACTCCCCCGTCTACTTTCGTTAGTCTCGAACTTTAGTGATTTCGCTGGTTACAAGCTTAATAGAAGCAAAACGTTAGTTTATTCACTATCTTCACACCTGCATAAGGCATGGTGTTCCACATTAGGTCTGCAATGGCAGCCAAATTCATTATCCTATCTGGGCATTCAGATATCTAAAGACCTGGAGAAGTTGGCCAGTTTAAATCTCAAGCCTCTAATAGGAGAGATTGGGGAGGACTTGGAGAGGTGGAAAAAACTCCATTTGGCCTTTTCGGGCAGGGTCAATACATTAAAGATGATGGTTTTGCCCAAAATTTTCTACCCTTCAAGGAACTTGAATATTTACCTTCCCAGGTCCTACTTTAACCAACTTTACAAATCCTGCTCAGACTTTTTTATGGAGGGGCAAACCTCCTCGTAGAACTTATGCTAAGTTGATTTCACCTTGTAAAGTGGGTGGCCTACAGGTCCCAGATTTTTATTCTTATTACTTAGCCATACATGTGACCAGTTTTGCTCTGTGGTCAAGGCAAGACGATCTCCTTTTATTTGGCCTGGCCTTAGATCGTAAGGTCTCTGAACTGGAGAATATAGATGTAGAATCCTGTCTATATTTGCCGTGGTCCAAAGTCCCTAGACACCTAAGGAACACTCCCTTGGGCTGGGCTGTAAGGGCAATGCATCAGTTGTTTTCAAACTTACATATTTCTTATGTGAATTATCTATCCCAACCCATTTTAAGAAATCCCAATTTTTTAGTGGGGAACAAGCCTATAACTAGGTTCATACGAAACTATTCTGGAAAACCCCGTATTTCGTTGTTTTTTTCGGGCAACTTTTTCTCCCCTCTACCTGAAATGGTGGACAAACTCAAAGTTCAATCATTAGACCTTTTGTGGTTTTTTTCAGATTTATAAAAGTGTAGGTTCCTTGGTTTGTAAAAGTACTGTCTCGGAGGTAGCCGGTCAATTAATCAGGACCTTGAGTGAGAAGGCGGGGCTGGATATATCAGTTTCTAGGCTATATAAGTATATTATTTCAAACCTTGGCCCCAAAAGATCCTCAATCCCCCCATACTGGGAAGCTAATTTGGTTTTGGGATGGTCTGAGGAAATCTGGGAGGAAGTATGGAGGAATGTTTATTCTTGTGTTAAGCAAGATAGACTGAGGGAGGTCCAATTTAAGCTACTTCATAATTTATACTTTTCACCGGCTAAGTTGTATAGGCTGAAGAAACATGACTCTCCGGCCTGTATTGACTGTGGTGACCAGTTGGCTACCACTTTTCATAAGTTCTGGGCATGTCCTAAAATAGCCAAGTTCTGGCAAGATGTCAAAGGCTGGATACTGCCATATTATGATTTATCCCCTTTGTTCAGTATGGAAATTTGTTTATTTGGGAAACATCCCCGCACTCTTTTAGGATTTCAAAAATGTCAAATTGCCTTGGTGGCTTCAGTGACAAAATTATTAATTCTGCGTCACTGGCAAGGTAATTGGACTCCCTCCTTTAAAGAGTGGTGGGAAGAGTTTTTGAATGCACTAAATGCGGAGGAGATCAGTATTAACTTATTACAATGCTCCAGCCAAGTTTTCTAAGTGCTGGGATAATCTGACTCATTTTTGAAATTAAAATATGGTTACTATTTTTTGCATTATAAGATATCAAAATCACAGCCTAACTAGTAATGTCTGTTCCCTTTATATTATTCATCATAACTTTAAATCTCTGCTTATCCTTTTTTGCCTCTTCGTCTTATGCCAAATTATATTTTTATTGGTACTACCCCTTCCCCTTAAGGCAGACATCTTTTTTCTTAGCCAAGGATTTATAGTCATTGCAATGCTCCAATTTTTTCAACAATTTTCTCCAAGATGCGGGCAGCTGTTGGGCTTAGAGGGAGTAGGGGGGAGGTTGGGTTTTAGAGTTTAGGGAGGGTGTTGGAGGGGGGTTTTCCTTTTGTTTTTGTTTTTTTTTGGTTTTTTACCTTTATTTTTTGTTAATTATTTAGTAAGCTTTGTTTACCTTGCTGTGTTAACATGTACTAAAATGTCAATAAAATAAAGTGATTTGCAAAAAAAAAAAAAAAAATGAAATTTTGATATGCTTGGAATGCATTTTGTAACTAAATAACCAACTTGCCATTTTTTCAAGGAAACATTTTGAGAATTGCTTGTCATTACACCTGGTGCTGGTACTAAAATACAGATTTTAGGAGGGTAGGAGTACCTGTTTGCTTTGACTTAAGTGACATTTTATAAATGCACCCTGAACTTTTTTGGGGATGATTGAACCCACCAAAATGCATGTTGGGGAGCATTTCCAATATTATATTTGAGTGTTCGTAAGATGGAATGCCAATATGGACACCTGAAAATGTAGGCTCAAAATGGCAACAAATGGCCAAGTTTTGAGCTACAGTTAAAATAAATGAGGACAAAAACTACAGTAATTTCATGAGCATGAGCAGTTTACAGATTTTTTTTACTTATTTTTTCCCAACTTGGTTTATTTCTAGGTAAAGCAGTGCATCAGTGGGCATAGAGGAGTCACAACAGGGGTCCTGGAAGATTTGTAACATGGGACAATGGCATGAATGGGTGCCAGTGAGAGGAAGGAGAGTTACATGGAAGGTACAGGGTAAGCAAGAGTGGGGATTAATTTGAAGGCCTTTGGATGGGGGGAATACTAGCTGCATGACTGGATAGCCACTGCCAGTAATGCTTTTTTTTTTGAGTATAGATGAGATGGGGGGCTGGCATGTGAGCTACATGATGGCCAAGAATTGAGACTGTCATTTAAATGGGTTGGGAGGAGGGGACTGACAGGTGGATTTGGAACCCACCATTAGAAAATACCAGTTATACAACAGCTGATTTCAGTCTTTCCAGGCTGAGCTGAGTGTTGGAGGATATGGAGGCATCACACTGGGGGATAGGGATGATCCATGATGAGGGAGAAAACTATTGTTGTTTAAGGAGAGTGGAATGGGTTCTAAAGGATAGGCAATGGTGGGGACTCTCATCCAACCAGGTCATGGGAACAGGAGACCAGCAGGGGAATTGGATATCCACTGATGGTAAAGATTGCTATTCATGGATGCCAGTGGTGGGATTGGGCACCCACCATTGGGCAGCAATACTGGACCTTGGTTGAGGGGAACCACAATGGAATTCTTGTGGGGAACACTGGAAGATGTGAAGATCATACATCACCAACTGTCCAACTGTCATGCTTTAGTTTTTTTTCAATATATACACATTGCTAGAATATGTCTATAATGTCCATACTGCATATTTATACAATTCGTACAATAAGTATAGATTTTAATAAAAAGACAAAAGTTAATTGCAATATAACAACTAGGGCTGTGTGAACCTCCCAAAGTTCAGTCATGTTAACTTTGACCATCAAACGAGGTAATGTTTGCCAAAGATCTGTTACTGGTGGACTAATTTACACTGGTTTGACCATTAGAAAGCATTAGGAAATGGGGTAAAAATAACATAATGCACTGGGTTGATGAAGCACCCAAAACAGCAAGATAATGCAGTTGCCAGTATTAAGGGCCACAGGTTCTGAAAACTGTGTTTGTTAAGTCAGTGCGAAACATGGACAATGCTAGTAATGTCCTCCCTTATCAATATCACCTATGTCATATTATTGCACTGAAATTACCTGCCTCTTAATTTGCTTTATTGTATTGCACCGTGTACACTCATTGAATTTTCACTCATTGTGTTGTCTCGATGTATACTTTACTCATTGTATTGCACTGTGTACACTCATTGGATTTTAACTCATCGTTTTGTCTCAATGTATGGCATTGTCCTACCAGGGCCTCCTTGTAAATGAGCATGCTCAATGGAGTTTACCTGCCAATAAACTTGAACTTGAACTAGTATAAAAAAGAGTATGTGGCTAACAATGTTCAAAATAAAATGATTTGTAAGGCCTATGTATGCTCACAAATTATTAGTACAGAATTACTGTTCCAAAAATTGTGCGTCCAACTGGGACCATGCAGCACATGGAATTCCAAAAATTGGTCTAAGTCAAAGAATAATGTGCCATGTAGAATCACTGAGAATCCTTGACATTCAAAGATATAGCAAGGGAAAAAAAAGCCTCTAAATTCTTGAATTTCTAAACTATACTTTAAAGAGCTGGTGACATGTTCAGTGAACTTTAACAAAACTTAATATTTAGACACAGTCCAGCTTGTATTTCCCATTAGTTCCATATCTTTCCTCCCAACTTTTTATTACTGAGGTCATTTGCATGAAAACAGGATTTCTGCTACTGAAGTGTTTATCTCTTGCTGCTGCTTTCTCCCTACCTGAAGTCACAGAGCACTACTTGTGACCTCACAGTTACTCCCATGGCAATAGACTGTGATGCCAAAACAGAGAATTATGACTTGGAGTAAGGAGTAACCCATAGAGGCAGATGAACCCAAAATAAACTCTAAGGGACAATGATAGTATATTCATACACATTTTCTTAGTAATAAATTATTGGGAAGAGAAGTATATAAAATATAAATGGAATGCAAGAAGAAGTGTACCTAAATATTATGTTTTTTTAAAGTTTTCTTTGAGGCGTCAGCAGCTGTTTAAGAACTGCCTTCTACAGGTGGTTGCGTCTGCAGTCTGACATCTGTGTACAGTAGATAAATACCTTAGAGTTTCAAAAGTTGAAACAAAGAAAGATGCACACCTCACCCCTTCATATATAGGACTGTCCAGACCTGTTTTGTTGCAGTGACATGATTTTATCAGGGAACACTCACAGCTAACTAGCAGCAACTGTGGTGTGCAATACAAGGGCCAGTGTTTTGCTTTATCAGCTTTATTTTATTTTTATTTATTTGACTCATCGGAGGAAAAAACCTTTGAGCTAGGAGCTCTTTTACAAAGGTTCCACTTCAAGAGACAATGAGACAATTACAATGTTACAATTCACAAAGACAGAAGTACAGGTTTCAAACATAGGAATACTAATAGTCAAGACAAAAGCTAAACAGTTGAATTACAAACAGTTACAAAAATTACAAATAGCTGCCTTGGGACCAGGCATTGTCACTCTTTTCAGGTCCTTAGTTCTTCAACATAGTTGCAGATGTGGGGAGGGGTGTGTGTGGGAACAGGGGATCAGCATGCTCAGTCCCAAAGATGGGTTGGAGAAATAGGGACTTAGTGTGCAGCAGGTGACAGTAGGAGTAGAATGGAGGTGAGTGTGAGCTGAGGGCAGGTTAGAGTGGTGAGACAGAATTAGGAAATGGAGGGGAAAGGAGTACTTAGGAGCAAGGTAAGAGATACAGGAGTGGAAATAGGGATTTTTTGGCAAAGGGCTTGCAGAAAGAGAAAGGGGCAGGAGGGAACACAGGTTATAAACAGGAGCTAGTCTACAAGGGATTAACACATGCTGGCCTAAAGATGTCCTCATGAAGGGGACACATAGAGAACCACTTATCGTGCCCCTTGTGTTATGCTGTGGGTGTGCAGGTAGGATGATCTGTTGGATGCAGGGGGATGCTAGGCTTAATTGGGCTTTTTTACCTAGTAGGCATGTTTGACATTTGATCCTGTCTCTCAGGTTAAGCCAGCTAGTTTGTTCGTATAGGGTGCACATGTGGGTGAGTTTATCTGCCCCGAGGACTAGCCTGCATGCTTTGTTGTGTGCTGTAGCCACCTGTTTTTGGGCTGTTTCCGAGGCAGCGCAGTACACTACTAGGCCATTATCAATTATTGATAGGATGGAGCTGGATACGGATAGGCAGAGGGCCGTGGGTGTAAAGTATTGCCGGCGTCTATACAGGACACCTAGTCTGATGTTGACTGCTTTTACCACCTGGTCAATGTGCTTTGATAAGGACAGGGTGTCGTCTGTTGAGACTCAGAGGTATTTAAAGCAGTTGACTTGTTCCAGGGTGATGGCCTTGTTGTTAGTAATAGTGAGTAGAGGGTTTCTAGCCTTGCATTGGCTGCTTGAGATGAGCATTGTTTTCATTTTTTTGTAGCTGAATAGCAGCTTATGTTGTTGAAACCAGTCTTCAAGTTCATGAAAGATACCCTGTAGATTTTGTTGGAGTTGAGCAAGCTGGGAGTGATGATTTATAATGACTGCGTCATCAGCATAGGGAATGATTTTGCTAGTACAGGCATCAGGAAGAGCACTACGAAATAGACTAAAAAGCAACGGGCCCAGTATTTACCCCTGGAGAACTCCTAGGGAGACCTCTATAGTGGTAGAGACAGCAGCCCCTATTTTAATGCTCTGTGATCTGCAGGACAGGTAGTCATGGAACCAACTAACAGAGGTAGTTGACAGGCCTTGAGATTGCTGCTGCTAATAATAGTGATAACTTTATTTATTAAGCTCAATTTAAATATCAAAGTGCTGTACAAAAGTATAAGATCATAAAAAACCTTTAAACAGTAACAGTTAAAATCCTGTTGCACCAAATCAACTGATTAGTCAGAGTTAATTATAAAAGCAAAATTAAATAAGTGGGTTTTCAATGCTATTTTGAAGCTCTCCATGGTGTGACACTCTTGAACCTGACAAGGTAGAGAATTCCACAGGGTAGTGCTGCGGAAGCAAATGAACAAGTACATGATGTTTTCAATTGCACCCTGGGAACCTCTAGCAATCCCTCATCGACAGAACAGAGAGGGCGGTGGGGGTGATAGGGGCAAAGAAGCTCTTGCAGGTAACTCGGACCCTATCTGTGTAGGGCTCTGTAGGTCAGCAAGCTGACCTTAAAGGTGATCTGCCATTGCACTGGCAGCCAGTGCAGCCTGTACAGCACAGGATTAATATGGATAGATCTAGAAAACCCAGTCAGTAACCTGGCTACCGCATTCTACACTAGCTGCAAATGGCAGATATTGATCCCTGGTAGCCCTATGTAGAGGGCATAACAGTAATCTAAGTGAGAGGTCACAAAGGCATGGACCAATGCTGGAAGGTCACTGGGCAGAAACCAGGTGCCTAATCTGTGCGATATTCCTCAGATGGTAAAATGATGTCTTGACACCGGATGACACCTGAAACCTCAGGGTCAATATCTCATCAAGAATAGTGCCCAAATACACACCCATTCAGAGGTCCTCAGCTGGCAATCACCCAGTACCAGACCAGATGCTCACCCTGCAGAAGACCCCTCTACTTAGCGACCCGGGTCCACAACCAACATCTCAGTCTTGTCGGAATTCAGCTTCAGCCAATTAGCACTCATCCAGTCTTGGATCTCAGATAGGCAGGTGTTAAATACAGAAAGCACAACATCCTGACCTGGCACAAAGGACATGTACAGCTGAGTATCATCTGCAGAGCAGTAAAAACTCAATCCGTACCACGTTACAATGTCCCCAATGGCAACATGTACACTGCAAAAAGCATGGGGGAGAGAACTGAGTCCTGTGGGACCCCACATGGCAGGAAGAAAGTATCAGAGGAATAGATCCCTGACACTACTCTCTGAGACTTGCTAGTGGAGAAATAATGGAACCATCTGAGGACTGTACCAGAAAGTCCACAGAGCAACCACAGGCACTCAAGCAGTACCCCATGGTCCATGCTGTCAAATGCCACCAAGAGATCAAGGAAGACCAAGATAGTACAGCTCCTCTGATCTCTCGCAACAAGGAGGTCATTGAGCACCTGAACAAGGGAAGTCTCAGTAGTGCGCCTTTTTCTGAAACCCAACTAGAAGGGATCATAGATGTCATGTATGGCAAAATGATCCTCCAACTGCAGCGCAACCACCTTCTCAATAACCTTGCCCACAAAGGGAAGGTTAGAGATGGGTCTGTAGTTGGCAAGACAGTCTTGGTCTATTGAAGGTTTCTTTTTTTTTTTTTAATTTAATAAGCTTTATTCATTTTAAATGTTTAACAGCAAACAAATACAGACAACATGACGAGGCTATGAAAGGAAACATCCAGAATAAAACAATTACATTATAATTGCATTCAGTAAAAGAAGATGATTGTGTAGCAAATCCCGATTATGATGCGTTTACGTTGTCTGTAACCCCAATAACCCGCATTCTTCCCAACCCTGGTCTGCAACTTGGTATTATAGTAAAAACAAAAATAAAAAGGAAAATTGAGAATATAAGTCAGAAATACTGGCTATTGGGATATACCTAATAGATAAAACTATCTTTTAGAACCACTGTAAAAGTAATTTAGGATCAAATCTATTGTACCGATATAAGAGTTTGGAGTGTTTCCCACCTTTGCTTGTATGCGGCTAGTCTATTCTTGATTCCAGCCAGTATAAGATCTGCCTGTAAAGTGAACATAATTTCTTTGAACCACTCTAAATAAAGGGGAGTAGATGAGTCAAGTCAATGTCTTAGTATTATTTTATTGGTACAAGCAGTAATTAAGACCATATGGGCTTTCTGCTGTGACCCTTGAATCTGGGTATAATCCCCCAGAATACAAATTTCCAGAGCAAATTTGTCAGTAACCATAAGCATTGGGTTGAGATGACTTTGGATCTCCTTCCAAAAGGAATTAATAGTATCACAGGCCCAAAGCATATGAAATATATCGGCTGGTTCATGTTGACATTTTGGACATCGGCTGAAGGATGAAGCCCCTATTCGGAGAAGTTGAACTGGTGTGTAATATAAATTATGGTTAATATAGCATTGCATTATTTGGTACCTATCCCATTTGATATATTTATATAGGTGTTTCCAGATGCTGGCCCAATTCCTGGAGGAGGAATGCGGTGGTAAAATATTGTCTCACCAATAAGATCTTTGACCTTCTATGTTAGCTATTTCTTTTAGTAGAAATTTATATTAATAGGATATAATGTGTGATGTAGGGATGGATTCTACATGTGGGAGAACCGCTGACATAAGGGGACTTGTCCTTTTATCTTACACAAAGTGTTTTACCAATAAATGGGCTATTTGAAAAAATTTAAACACTTGGTTATCAGGCCATTTAAAAATGGTTTTGGCTTCTTTAAAGGAGAGCAATTTTTGGTCTTTAACCAGTTGATCTACAGAATTTAGTCCCATTTGTGGCCAGAAGTGGTGATGTTTAATAATTTTACCTGAGATTAAAAAATTAGGATTAGAGAACAAAGGTTGAGTTATATCTCAGGTTGCATCTACTTTTAGGAAATTATTTAACTGATGTTGAGTCTGAAGTAAGGCATATAATGGTGTTTCCTGTAGGGCTTTAGGGAGATTCTTCCTGGAAATAAAAGGGAGAGAAAAGAAGGTTTCTTAAGAAGGGGAGTCACCACTGCTTCTTTCGAAGAGTCAGGTAAATCCCCAGTCTCTAAATAGCTCCAGACTATCTCTGCCAGGACCGGGAGGATGACATCCATACACTCCACAAGGAGGCGGGTGGGACCCGGGTCTAGACTACAGTAATTTGGCCGCATACTCTGCATGATCCTCACGACATCCAAGATTGCCACCTGGCCAAACACTGACAAACCAGACCGAGGTTCTGAGACCTCCCACAAGTCACTGCCATTCCCATTAGAGTGTGCCAAACAAATCTCAGTCCTGATGCCAGCAACCTTACCTGCAAAGAATCAAGCAAACTCGTCACATTTATCTTGTGATGACACTCTTCGCAATTGCAGACAGGCTGGATTGAGCAGTCTGTTCACAGTGCGAAAAAGCTGAGTCAGTCAATTACATGCTGCAGTGATCTCCCCGGGCAGGAATTCTGCCTTCTAATGGGAGATTGCTGATTGATAATCTGCATAATGCACCATCAATCTAAGCCTGTTGGCCCAATTGCTGCCAGGATCGCTCTAGGCTTCACCCCGCTCTCCTCATCTCCCTCAAAATTCCATCAAACCATGGGGACCAAGGCTGAAGGGAGCAGGGTCAAACCCAGATAGGAGGTATGGAATCCAGAGCTGCCACCATGACCATATTGTAGGCATGTAGTAGAATCTCTGCACCCATGCTTGCACTCATACATCCTAATAGGTCAAGCACCACTGTTAGGTCATCTGGGATCACATCCCTCAATGGGCAGTACCGGACCCTCTCCAAAGGTGCAAACTTATAGGGTGTGCCTCACGGCTGAACCTGATAGCGTAATGGTCAGAACTGAATAAGTGCTGAGTAAGGAGATAGTGGTTGACAGTGTCAAATGCTTTGGAGAGGTCAATAAAAACTGACCCCACTAGCATGTCTCCATCCAAGGCCTTTTGCAGAAGGTCAGTGAATTTGACCAAGGCAATAGACATGCTATGGCTCTTCCTGAAGCCATGCTGTTGGGGGCATTGAAGACTGCATTTTTGCAAATAGTTGGTAATTTGGTCAGCCACTATTTTTTCCAGTGCCTTTGAGAGGGGGGAGAAGATCAAAATTGGCCTGTAGTTTGAGGAACTTATGCGATTCCCACTTTTGTGAATGGGGGTCACTAGAGCTTGTTACCACGCTGATGGGAATTTAGCAAGTGTGAGGAATTTATTAAATATTTTAGTCATGGTAGTGAGCACTTCTTCCAGGGTGAGAGCAACCATTTTCATGTCAAGTTTATCGCTACCTTGTCTGGTTTTACTGAGTGCATTTTTTACATATTTTCTAGCCACCTTGATGGAGATATATTTAAAACAGAGGTTAGAGTGTTTGTTTTCCTTGTTATGTGAGGGTTGTGGGGGTTCAGAGGCATTAAGATTGTCTGTGGGTAGTACAGAGCTGAGGTCTGTTAAAGCTTTATTGAAGGAGTCAGCAATGGTGAGCAAGTCATGGGTGGTGGTTCCATTAATATTGAGCATCGAATGATGCTTTTTATCTCCCATTCCTAATAGTTCCTACATGTTCCCCCCAAAATCTCCTGCCATCACCCCACTACCTCTCAAGTTTGTCCTTATAGAACTTTGATTTGGCAGGTCTTAAAAGGTGTGTACACTTATTCCTGGCTGTTCTGTATCTCTGGTAATCATCCCTCTTGCCAGAGTCTGTGACTCTTCTCCACAATTGTCCTGGTCCCTCATTAGGTCAATCAGTTCTCTGGTGATCCATCCATTACAGGACCCCCAGGATTTTCTCCTCCTTACTGGGGCAAATATGTCACAGGATGCTTTGAACTTGTCTATGAAGTATGAAGAGCAAGGTCTATGTCCTGAATTTTACTCATTGGTGACCAGTCTATTTGGGTGAGTGCTGCCTTAAAGAAATTGAGCAAGCATCTCTTGAGGACCCTACTTTCTATCCAGGTAGGTGCAGACTTCCTGATTTTGTTTGACTAAAGACAGGTGACCAGTGAGAGGTCACTTAGAGAGTCTGGGTGAACTGTGACCTCTGCTATCCTTGAGGGGCAACTGACCAGGGCCCAGTCAATGAGTGTGTTATTGCACTTTTGTGGTTATGTCTAGTGGGTTCAGTTACCAATTGCGAGAGGTCCAAACTAGTAACCAGGTCCTTCTGAGGATCGGTCTCCTTACTAAGCCAGTTAAGATTGAAGTCTCCAGTTATAATGATTTCAATGTTCAATTTAAGCTGGTTGAGCACTTATATAACTTTGTCAAGTCCCTCTTTTGCCCACCAGGAGGTAAATCAACTGATGCTATTGTGAGGGACTTGTGATTAGCACCAAACAAGATCTTAATAGCCAGCAATTCATGGACACCAGAGCTTCCTTATGAGAGGTGCACGCACCCTTTAAGAGTATCCCTAACATAGATTAGGCACCCCTCCCCCTTTTACTTGCCCTATCTTGCTTTTATGCCTTGTATCCTTGTAAGGAAACTGCATCATCCTTAATTTTTGGGGCTAGACAAGTTACAGTGAAACAGAAGATGTCCATGGTATGCATGTGTGTCCATGCTTGAAACTGTTCCCATTTTGCCAACAGGCTCCAAATATTTATAGACACTATCATCAGCCCATCCTTCATTTTTCCTTCCTTAAACTGGAGATTTGGTGGTCCAGGATTGGGGTGCACATTTCCAGATAGCAATAGGAGTATTAGTACTGCCTTTTTCCTTGAGAAGCTAACATGTATCTCAGTCTTAACCCATTTTTTGGATTAGTTTGAGTAATTTTGGTTGCAATGAACTTATATGAAGATTCAGGGGTCTAGTGATTGCAGTAAGACTGACCCCAGTTGTTTGTTGCCATTCCATTGTCGGGAGTAGAAAGAGGGGTGCATTCAAATAAGGTATTTTGTGGTGAGTCCTTTCAAGGATCCTAAGGTCTTCATTGTGGGTTAATACAGTGTCCTGATTTCCAATTGCATACTCAGAGGACAGATGATCTGGGGGGGAGACACATAATAGAAGCATGACATGCACCATCACAAAGGGTGCACCATCGTGTCCCCGAGTTAAGGCTGGGTTAGTAACCCAGAACTCTGCAGGGCTATCAGTTGTGCCTCGCCTATTACCTGGAGTGAGTGCATGCCTGTCGGATGGGTAAGTGGACCTCAAATAGTGCTTTTAAATTTAGGACTCCAATCATTAGTTCCAACCAGTTAGTTCAACTGAGGTGTAGTTGGAATGCATAAGAAGACCAGTTTTTATCTTTTAATTATTTTATCTTTATTCACCTGAAAGGGGTTCCCCTGCCTTTGATGTGCAATAGGTCAGCTAAAGTGCGAGCATCCCTGCCTGAGAATTGCTACATATTAGTGCCTACTTTCCAGCTAATAAGGCTTGTCCAGGAATCAGCTACTGGGAATCCAAATACCCTATATTGGTGTATGCGTACTAGCTGCTGACGGGAAAGTGGAGACTTAGTCACATGACCACCCTACTTCTATTTAAGCAAGACTAGCAAAGGGTGGGTGGCGGGCGGGCAAGTGGACTATCAGTTTAGCAGTAAAAAATTCTGGCTGAGCTGGCTTTAACTTATGCAGCAACTGAGCAGTAATAATTTCAACAACAGCTGAACTCTTGGAGCTCCATAGAAACATAGAAAGTGACATCAGAAGGAGATCGCTAGGTCCATGTAGTCTTCCCTGGAGTTTTTCCTTAACCTACACCCTTAGCTGCCTTTTCTAGTGAGGGTTCCCTTGTGTCTGTCACACTCATTTTTAAATTCCCCCACAGCCTTTTCCCCCACCACCCCTGATGGCAGGCTGTTCCATCCACCACCCTCTCAGTGAAGAAGAACTTTCTAATGTTGGTTTTGAACTGCTCTCCTTTTAGCCTCAGCTCGTGTCCCCTAGTTCTCCTTGTAGTGAAAAAATTCATGTTTCTGTACCTTGTTTATGCCTTTTATGTATTTGAAGGCTTCAATAATGTCACCCCTCTCTCTTCTGCTCCAGGGAATGCATGTTCAGTTCACCCTCAACCTATCCCCGCATGACATCTGGTGCAATCCCCTTATCATTTTTGTTGCCTTTCTCTGCACTGTCTCAATATATCCGATGTTCTTTTTGAGATGAGGTCTCCAAAACTGGATATGGTACTCCAGGTGTAGTCTGACCAGTGCTCTGTATAGTGGCAGGACCACCTCCATTCTCCTATTTGTGATTCCCCTCCCAATGCATCCCAGCATACCACTGGCCTTCATTGCTGCCTTCTCACAATCTTTTCCCACTTTCAAGTCATCCAAAATAATTATTCCCAGGTCTTACTCCTGGTTTGTGGCCATTAGTTTTTCCCCTCCAAAGTAATATGTCTTCTTTGGGTTGCCTCTTCTCATCTGTTGAATCTCAACTGCCATTTTCTAGATCATTCTTCAAGTCTTTTTAGGTCTGCTTCCATCTTGCCGACTCCCTCTAAGGTGTCCACTCTAGTACATATCTTGGTGTCATCTGTGAATAGACACTCCTTTCCTCTAGTCAGCTGGCTATGTCAACTATGAAAATATTGAAGAGCAGTGGCCCCAACACTGAGCCCGGAGGCACTCTGCTGGTCACCTTCCCCTCTGATAATAGAATGCCATTTACCTGAAATGTCTGAGATCTGCCCTGTAACCAGTTCTTTACCCATGTTACCACTTTTTGTCTGACCCCAGTGTAGTCTAACTTCTTTACCAGCCTTCCATGTGGAACTGAGTCAAAGGTTTTACTAAAGTCCAAGTAGACCACATCCACTGCCATGCCATCATCCTCAGCTTTTGTAACCAGATCAAAAAATGGACTTGATTTGTTTGGCATGACCTTCCTGTTGTGAATCCATGCTATTTGGGGTCCTGCTGCCCACTGGCTTTGATTAATGCTATAATCCTTTGTTTGAGCAGTGTCTCTATCAATTTTCCACTATTGATGTGAGACTTACAGGAAGGTAGTTTTCTGACTCTTCTCTGCTATCCTATTTGAGGAGTGGGATAACTGTTGCCTTCTTCCAGTCCTTGGGAACTGTTCTGCTCCTCAAGGACTCAGTGAATAGTTTTGCTAGTGGAGCTCTTTTCCCAGTTCTTTCAGGATTCTGGGATGTATCTCATCTGGACCCATGGTCTTGTCCACCTTCAGCTTATTGAATGCTTCTAAAACTTGGTCTCTGTGAAGGGGCTGGTGTCAGCCTCTGGTCCAGGAGTGCTATGTTTAGTGAGCGCAGGCCATTTCCCTGGTCCTCCTTGGTAAACACTGAGCAGAAACAGCTGTTTAGGAGTTTTGCCTTTTTCCTGGTCCTCTTCTGCTAATTTCCCTTCTGCTGCATGGTTCCTTATTATACCTCCCTTTGACTTTCTTTTCTCCGAAATGTATCTAAAGAAAGAGGTGTTGCCCCTCTTTGCTCCCTCAGTGATCTTTTTTTCCATCTGGGCTTTGGCTTGTCTTATCAATTTGTTTGCTACTCTCATTTTTTTCTATGTACAAATCCCAGTCTTTTTCTTGTTTAGTTTTTTGGTATGTTTTGTAAGCTTTCTTCTTTTCCTGTACTATGGTCGCCATTTCGCTAAAGAACCATAGAGGTTTTCTCCTCCTTTTTGTCTTGCTGAGTCTCTTGGTGCATTAGTTTGTGGCTGTTATGATCACTCCCTTCAGCTTTTCCCATGTGACCTCTACCCATTCCTTCTCATTCTCAATCAACATGTTTTTTATGCTGACTCTCATTTTTTGGAAGTGTCTTCTTGTAGTCAAACACCCATATTTTTGAAAGACAGGTATCTTCTGTGATGCTTACTTGGAAACTGACCATATGATGATTGCTGTTTCCAATGTTGCATCCCGCCTTGACTTCTTTGACCCTCTCCATGTTGGTGAGAACCAGGTAAAGAATGGCATCTCCCCTTGTTGGTTATTTTACAAGTTGATACAGCCTTGTGCTCCATAGGGCCAATAAGAAGTCCCTGCTTCTTGCTGTGGCTGCTGTTTGAGTGCTGTAGTTGATATCTGGGAGGCTGATGTTTCCCACCAGAATCACATCACCCCTGTTGTTTTGTATAATTCTTCCAACAAATATTTGTCTTCTTTTTCTCCTTAATTAGGAGGCCTGTAAACAATGCCAGTTTTGACAATTTTCCATTTACCTGCATCAGCTGTCAGGCACAGTGACTTAGTCTCTCCAGGGTATCCCTGCAAGTCTATTGCTTTTATTTCTTCTCTTATATAAACAGTTATACCCCCCCCTTGTTATCCTTACTGTCCTTCCTGAACAGGTTGTATCCAGGTATTGCTGTGTCCCAATCATGGTTTTCTGTGAACCATGTTTCTTTCACAGCTACCCAGTCCAACCTTTCTACCTCCATGAAGGCTGCAAGATCAGGTAGTTTATATGGTAGGCTCCTAGCATTTGTAACCATTGCCTCCCAGAAATGTGCCAACCCTTTATGTAGGTGCATTGCCTTCCTAGACTGCTGTGATTTGTCACTGCCACCTAAGACATTGTGTAACTTGTGGATTTCCTGGGGAATTATGTGTGACACGCTTGTGGTCAAAGTGTGCATTCTTTTGCTTTTTGTGTATGGGGTGTACTGTATGTCTGTGGTGCTGTGGCAAGTGTTGACTAGCACACTGAAGGTTGGAGTATATGCAGTCACCCTCTGCCCTTTGTTCAGTTTAAATGACCCTCATTGACACTGAATTTTGTCCAAGTGCCTGTACACCTTCTCTGGTCAAGTGCAAGTGATCATATTAAAAAAAAACTCTTTACCAGAAGTTTTGCCAGTTACCTATGATGCAGTACCATTTTGTCTGGCACCAGTCATGGACCCATGAGTTGAACTCACTAACTTCAACTTCGCTGACTCACTTGATGCCATAACCTTTTCTCTATACTAGCAGGATTTCCGAGAAGGCTAGTTTGGATGAAAGTGAAGACAATTTACTGACTAGTACTTTTGAAGTGTTTTTTGGCCTCCTCCACTGTGTGATTTGCCATGTCATTTGTTCCAAGGTGTACTGCGATGTGCGACATATCCCTTGCCTTCCATACTATTCCTGCTATATGGTTTCTGTCTCTTTTTGCAGATGCACCTCAGAGACATTTAACCACCATTTTGCTTGCTCACTGTTGCTTAGGTGGGGTTCTACTCCACAGATCATGGAATTCCCAACTATGAGAAGTTTACATTTTTTTCTGTCATTTTTAGCAATTTTGTTTTGCTGTCCTACAGGGTGATTGTTTTTTATGACACAATTTGCTGTGACTGGGGTTGGTTCCAGCGGGGAGAACCTGTTTCTGTTGGAGATGACTGAGGTATTCTTCTGGGTACAGCCTTTCATCTTATACCCTCTACAGTAGATTTTTCTCCTAACCATCTGCCAGTCCCCTGAACCCGTATCCTGACTTTGTCCATTTTGGATACTCAGGTCATGGTGGTAAGGAGGTTGAGTACTGTAGGTCTGTTGTACCACTGCTAATACTGTAGATTCCAGATTATGGTCCAAGCTTCCTGTAATCGGGCTCTGAGGTCTGCGATGACCCAACAAGTATTACAGGGACCTGGCTGATGGTGATACACTCTAATGTACAGTGCTCCACAATTTTGGTAACTGACTATGTCCATTGTGTAGTATGGGAGAGTTCTTTGATCCTGTTGCTGACCAGGAATAGAGGATGAAGGAAAGAAAAAGGTCCTGTGTGAGTGTGTTCTCCTGATTTTAGTCAGGAAGTATGGAAAAAAGAGAACTCAGTGTAAGAGGGAATGGAGCAGATGAAAGAAGAAAACTTTCCCTCCTGTGTAATAGAGAAGTGAACACTTAGTGCAGTGTGGATGAATAGAATTGAGATCCTGTGTGCTAGAAAGAAAGAGAAGAAAGACTATATAAATAAAAAATGTTTTCTTATCTATCATGTCCTCATGTAGCTAGAGAGGAAGTGGGCAGACCTGATAGTGTATAAAAGGGGATGACCCTGGGGTGAGTGGAATTTGTGAGAGGGAGGACGGGTAGAAATATCGCCTCCCTGTGAAGGCAAGAGTAAAAAACAATTAGGACACTCTAAGGTGTGTGGTTTGAAATGCAGCAAAAACAACAAAAACACACAAAAAAAAGTCTGTTAAGTTTCACCACAGATTTGAGAGTTCCTCATGGGAAACCTCCCTGGTTGAGTGCTCAGTCACACAGACTAGCCTTAGAAATAGTGCTATGCCTAGTTGTTATGCACTCTGAGAAAGTCATTTTTTCCCCCCAACACCTGCTTTAGGTCAATGTGTGAAGCAGTCCGGGTTGACTTGCAGCAGTGTTCCCAATTGACAAATCCCCAGCCCTAACCCATTGAGGTTGGACAGAGGAGCAATTAAGGAAGTGCAGTGAGTGCTGCTGGTGTGGCTTCCTTGACCTGCAAGAGTATCACATGCTGTCTGTGGCATTCCTGTTGCCGCCCTGTAGACAGAGAAGCAGCAGTTAGCTATACGGTAGGGCAGTAGAAAGGAGCTCAGAACAAGGAAGGTTCTGACCTCTCAAAGCCTCCAAACAGCAACAGTTAAAGATCATATGCAAAGATTTTTGAATATTGTTAACAAATCTTGACTTGAAGTCCCTATGTCATGATTAGTTTCCTGAACATTTCATGCTGTTTGATTTTGTGGTTTCTTTAAATCAGCATTTGTTAACTTGCTCTACAGTGGCTGAAAACAGTGGAGTTTTTTCTGTCTTTCTCAGTGAGGCTTGGAGATCGATGACATCATCTTGGAGTACTTTAGCTTGCTGCTTCAGATTCCCAATCACAGTAGGATGCAGAGTTAATGGTTTGCTCACCAGGTTTCTTACAAACTCAGTCTGTGGTTTGTGCTTAGATCAATTAGCTTAAAAGCTATCATTCTCTTCTTGTCATTTGAGTTTCAATGCTGAATTGAAGTAGTGGAAATCTTTCTCTGTGAGAGATCAGCTTGTCTGTGTCACAACTCTTAGTTCTTTTTCATCAAAAATCTGATTTTTTCTAACTATACTACAACTGGTTGTTTAATAAATATAAAATCAATCTATATTTTGCTCATTCATAGAAATAGTTTATCTTTGATGTAGTATTTATAAATATATTCATATAAGAATGTTGTTTTGCATGTCAGATTGACAAACAGGTGCTTGTTACACTATACTATTTCAAGCACATGTACTTTCTGTTCTCACAAATATCAGTTCTTTGGTGGTTTCTGTGTGAAAATACATTGCATGTGGGTGTGTGTATAAATGCCAAATAGAAACACTATATGACATCCTTCCTCCTGTCCCCATTCCTCAAGCTGCCTGCCTTCTGCTGTGGCTGTGACTGTAGGGTTGGGGAAAGAGGGAAGTAGGGTGCAGCAGTACCAACTGTTCAGCCAGGAGATAGGAGTGTTATCAGGGTATAGTAGCCCGATCTGTTAGACAGGGTGAAGCAACCAAGCCTGGTTGTGACAAGGGATGTGGGCAGCAGGGTGTAGCAAAGGATCTGACTCAGGAGTCAGGGGCAGCAGAGTGCAGCAGAGGGAACTGTGGAGGCAAACAACAGGGTGCAGCAAATGTCCTGAAGCTTGTGGGAAATGGCAGCATGGTGCAGCAACCCTAACTGCAGAGGCATGGGGCTCTAGGACACAGCAGGCCACAGCAACCCCAATGGTGTAGACAGAAGCACGGTGCAGCAGTCCTGGCTGTGGTGATACAGGACAGAAGACAGCATGATGCAGAAGCCTTGACTGTGGAGCAGGACATAGGGGGCATAAGGGTGCAGCAGCCATGACTGTGAGACAGAGTGTGCATGGTGCAGAAGCCCTGCCCATTTGGGGCAATGGAAGTGGGTAGAAGGGGGCAGCAAACGATCCACTTCAGGTGGTCTAGGGCAGCATGGTTCAGCAGTCTCAACTGTGGAGGCAGGGGATCTATGACTCCAGAGCTTAGCAGAGCACAGCAGTCCTGACTGTGGAGACAGGAACAGGGGGCAACAGATGCAGTGTCCTGGACTGTGAGGGGGGGCAGCATGGTGCAGCAAGCAGCTCCAACTGTTTGGGCAGATTGCAACAGGGTGCAGCAGCCCTGATTCTTTAGGCAGGGGATGGAGGCAGTAGACTGCACAATTGCTGACAGTGAAGGAGAAGGCAGTGGTCAGCAGGGTGCAGCAGCTGTTCATGTGGAGCAGAAGACAAGGGGCTTGTGGGGCATAGGGCAGGTGATAGCAGAGGACAGCTGCCTCAACTGTGGAGAAGAGACACAGTGCTTTATGATGCCGTATAGTGTTTCTGTTTATATACATACATAATGTATTTTCAGACAGAAACCACCAAAAAACTAAAATTAATTATTTCAGACAGTACATGTGCTTGAAATAGTAGAGTGTGACAAACACCTGTTTGTCAATCTGACATGAAAAAATCTGTTCTTTCATGAATGTATTTATCAAGGCTACATCATAGACAAAGCTGATTGTATTTGTGTATTTTTGTATGTTTTTTTTGTCCAGGTCAGGCCTGAAAAGGGACTTTTGGTCCAGTGTCTTTACCCAGTTACCAAAGAATAAATGAAATAAAAATGAAAAATTCTATGAATGAACAACATTTAGATTTATTTTATATTCATTAAACAACCCTGTGTTATATAGTTATAAAAATCTGAGTTTTGAAGAGAAAAAAACTAAAAGCTCTGATTCAGACAAGCTGATCTCTCACAGAGAAGATTTCTACCACTTCAATTTAGCACTGAAACTCAAATTATCAACTTTTTATAAGAAGAGAACAATATATTTTTAGCTAATCTATCTAAATTCAAACCACAGACTGAGTTTGTAAGAAACCTGGTGAGCAACCCATTAACTCTACAGCCTGTTGTGATTGTGAATCTGAAGCAGCAAGCTACAGTACTCCGCAATGATGCCATCACTCTCCAAGCCTCACTGAGAAAAACATAAATAACTCTACTGTTTTCAGCCACTACAGAGCAAGTTGACAAAGGCTGATTTAAAGAAAACTACAAAACCAAACAGCATGAAATGTTCAGGAAGCTCTAATCATGACACAGGGACTTCAATTCAAGTGTTATTAACAATATTCAAAAACCTTTGCACATGATCTTTAAAGAGTTCAAGGTTGTCTTGGTTCAGTTGGTTGCAGAAGGCACCAAGATTCAAAATCTCATGGCTGAAGCTGAACAGGCATCTCCATACCTGCTAAGATTCAACGACTCCCAGAATGGTGGCAAGGTCAGGCTAGTAAGCCTGCAGCTTAGGGTATCAGCCCTGGCCAGGGGCTTCAGCAAGCAAGCAGAGCCTGGAGGGGGAGAAGAAAGAGAGCAAGGTTAGCAAATGCAGGGAAATTTAAGCTGGGAAGCCAGACATTTATTCACATAGAGGGAGGCCTTGCAGTAGAAACGGTTATGATCTATTGTGGTCTGATGGGGTGGGGGAGGAGAGAGCACTCCAGCGAATAGCAGAGGGATGAGGTGGAAACAGAGTGCTTTAGAAGCCTAACAGAAGGCTTATTTAAATATTCACTAAATCCTGGCAGGCAGAATTAAATAATCAATAGCACTTTATTTTAAGTGTCTTTAATCACACTGTAAATATTGTATAACTATGCTGTAACTTCACTGTAACTACTGTGTAGTTACATGTAACTACTATGTAGTTGTTAACTAGTTTCACAGTTGTGTGTTAAGTAATTACACAAAATTTGATTGAATTAACTACACTGTAACTACGGTGTAGTTAAATGAAACTACTATGTAGTTGTTTACTAGTTTCACATGTGGGTATAGTGTAGTTACACAACTTGCATACATGTGCAACCACTACAGTCTCCCTCCCTTTTGAAACAAATCATTTCAATCTGACAAGTATAACTGTACATGTAACAGCTGTTGCAAAGTGAAACAGAAAATCTATTGTGCAACTACCACTCTGTCTCTTTCGGAATTGTGTTATTTGTTTGTGTAAGGACAACTACACCTGTAATAGCTATTGCAAATTGTAACAGCAAATCTGTTGTATAACTACTATGTTACTACTTTTGGCATTATTAAATTTGTTCTTACAAGTGTAACTATATATAAATGCAGGTTGTGTGACCTGTTTCAACTTCCTATGTCTATCTGACATTTATTTAAAAGATAATCACACAGAAAAATGTTAACGTGTAATAAGAATGGTAATTAAAATATGAATACATGTAATTTCAGTCTGCTACAGTTAAATGCACTGACTGGCAACTCTTTAGATGATGTTCCATGTCTGTATTCCAGTTTTTCATGAACTTAAAGATTAGTAAACATGCAGTTTAATACTGTGAATTAATATGTAACTGTACACAAAAATATTTCATTTGCACAATTACTAAATGGCGCTATAACAATATTGTGGCTAAAAAATAATGCTACTGTTTTCATAGTTAATGCCTAGGTAACATGTATTTACGGTTGCACACCCTTTATTGTATGGCTGTACTGAAGCTGTGATGTAAGTTCTCATTCCGAAATCAGTCCCTCATGAATGCTGCGTACTAAACATGCACTCTAATTATAGACCCTATTCACATAGGTGGCAGGGAATGAGCCAAATGCACATTCCCAGGCCTGGTAATCAATAGCAGCCATCCAATCAGATGGATTGACCAGGAGCAGACTGGACCTGCACTCTGTGTGGATAGGGGAATTGTGGGTTATGGGTGGTCTTCCCATTACTACTGTTTTCATTAAGGGGATCTACTGGTCTGCCTGTGTTTATCGACTTGTTCCCAGCCCTCATTGTTTAGTCATAAGGCTGGGATAACTTGATGAGAAGGATGATGCTTTGGTAGCCATAGTATTCAGCCAGTGGGAAGGGCATGTAATGACTAAGGAAGGTTCCCAGCCTGTGTATCCAGTGCCACCCACCACCACTCCACACAGCAGATTGGTGATAAAGCATGATATATAGTCATGGTCCACCTCCTGCCACCCAACTGGGTAGTAGCAGGCCAGGAGTGTGGGTATAGAAGAGGTGTGGGTCAATGCGACACAAGCAGCACATTTCTTGGTAGCTACAGCACTTTTACCAGCCAATAAGTAATTATGTAAATGATTTGTATTGCATAAATAAACAAAGTAGTTGTATAGCAATTAACAATATTAGATTGTGAGTTTATTAAGCAGTAACTGCGGAGGTACAGAGATGCTTGTTCGGCTCCAGCTACTTTTCAGAATGAAATGATTTGTGCTGAAAGGGAGACTGTAGTACAGTAATTGCATATGTCTGCAAGTTGCATTACTACACCATATTCACATGTGAAACTAGTTAACAACTGGCAGTATAGCCTAGATGTTAGAGGAACGAGGTGTGAACGAGCTTGGTACATCCAGCAGACCAGATCTGAGTTTGATTCTCACAACCTCCACTTGCATACTGTGTGACTCTAAGCAAGTCATTTAACCACCCAGTGCTCCCTGGTCACCCCTGAAAATAGGCACTTGTGCCTAGTGGGCCTTACCCAGTTACCAAAGACTAAAATAAAAAAAAAAAATAAAATAAAATAAAACTACATACAGTAGTAGTTACATGTAACTACTCAGTAGTTACAGTGTAGTTACTTCATGCAAATTGGGTGTAACTACTTAGCACACAGCTGTGAAACTAGTTAACAGCCACATAGTAGTTACATGTAACTACACAGTAGTTAAAGTTACAGCATAGTTATACAGTAATTACAGTGTAGTAAAGGGCACTGAAAATAAAGTGTTACCAAATAATCTATAAAACCTTGCAAAACTTCATTTAGTCATTATCAGTTTTACAGTTACATTTAGGCTGAATAAATATTCCCTTAATCCATGCATACCTACTATATTTCAACCTCAGTTTTTACATTGGTTTAATAGTAAAAAAACTGGGCCATCAGTTTAACAGTAACAAATTCCGGCTGGGCAGGCTTTAACTTATGCAGCAAGTGAACAGTTGAACTCTTGGAGCTCCAGACAGCAACAGTTAAAGAGTTCAAGGCTGCCTTGGTGCAGTGGGATGCAAAACATGCCTGGATTCAAAATCTTGTGGCTGGAGCTAAACAGGCATCTCCATACCTTGTAAGATTTAGTGACTCCCTGAGTGGTGGCAAGGACTGGCTAGTAAGCCTGTGGCTCAGGGTATCAGCCCTGAACGGGGGTTTTGGCAAGCAAGTGTAGCCTGCTAAGATTCAGCAGCACCTAGAGTGGTGGCAAGGCTGGGCTAGTAATCTCACAGTTGAGGGTATCAGCCCTAGTCAGGGTTTTCGGCAAGCAAGTGGAACTGGCTAAGATTCGGCAGCTCCCAGAGTGGTGGCAACATCGAGCTGATAAGCCCATGGCTCAGTGTATCAGCCTTGATCAGGGGCTTCAGCAAGCAAATGGAGCCTGCTAAGATTCAATGGCTCCCAGAGTGGTGGCATGATCTGGCTAGTAAGCCCGTGGCTCAGGGTATCAGCCCTGATCAAGGGCTTCGGCAACCATGTGGAGTCTGGAGGGGGAGAAGAAAAAAAGGTTGCTAAGTTTTATCAAGGGACTGGGTGCCCCTTGCTGTCAAGTTATTTATTTAGTTTGAAATGTGCATTGTGCATTCTAATTTAAAATGACCGCATGAAAAGACAAACAAGATCAAAAATCAATGTACATATCCATGTGTGTTTACAATACAGTTAAAAACTGTTATTAGATCTTGATACCAGTAGCAAAACATACTGTACATTTTAAGAACCTTAAAATACTGCCTGAATATTTATACGATTTTGCAAACAAGGAAAAACATATTCATATACTGCACACTGTCCCTAAGAAAATGCAAATGGTTTACTACAAGAATAACTACTACAGTGACATAGAGCAGCATGTTGGATTGCCTTATAAGGAATATCAAGTGCAAATTTTAAACTACATTAATTGCACTAGTCCCTCTAAGGTTGCAAAGATTATAAATGCTAATTTTTACAAAGGGCCAAAAGTGCGAAATACACAATGGGTCCCCACTCTTACCCACTTCTGGGGAAGCAGGGTCTTAATGTCCCATCCACAATGGAAACAAACCAGTCCCTTGTGTATAAGCTGCAATCAGTTGGATATGAAATGCAGCTGGAATCTCTAAAAGGCAAAGTGAGTGAGAAAGACATTTAGATTATATGTCACCAACTCCTATGTTACATAAAAATGTAGCAGATGACATATACAAAATATAATCTAAATGTATTTCTTACTTACTCATGTCCAAAGGGTCCTGCCCCAAGCAAGTTGAGTCTCAGCTCTTACTTCATATTAGGCTTGAAAGACCCTGCTTGAAGCAAACTACCATTCTACTGTCTCAAAAAGTAAGGACATCTATTGCAGAAAAAAATACATTAATGCATTATTAGTGTTTCAAAGTCACACAAGATGGGAAATGTGATGTTGGGGGTATTTCAGCCAGTTACAGTTTTCCAGAACTGCTTCTGGTAACCCTTACCTGTCTGATCATTCTTAAAGCCAGTAATGGGTCTTCAATCCTGCTGTTGGAATCCCTCCCCCTCCTGCCATTCTGTAATGAAAGCAGTGTAGATGGTAGCAGGAGCCCAACTCCACCACCATTATACTCAGCTACCTACTGTACCAGATCTTCACGGAATCTGGTGTCTTGTGCCCAGCCATGCCACTGATACTCCCTCCTGCCTTCTCACCTGATCTGCAGTGAAACTGGTGCTGGTTGCCTAACCCCACCACCAGAAACCCCTCCCACCCAAAATAAAATGAAAACAAAAACACCCTCACCAACCCTCTAGCACCCACCTAACTTTCTATTACCAGTGTCCAAGTACATCCTCCCATTGATGATTCCTCCATGCTCCTCATCATGTCTCAGTGTTCCTTTGAAGTATTCCTACCTGCAGCTAAATGAAACAAAAACTGATAAAAAAATAAACCTTAGTCCTGAAACTGGTACTAATGCTTTTTAAGGAAAAAATGGGTGTCTGAAGCAGGACAATGGGGCAGTTTAGCAAAAGTTAAATTGTGTGTGTGTGTCTGTGTGTGTGTGTGTGTGTGTGTGTGTGTGTGTGTGTGCGTTCAGAATGTGGAAAGAACCACAACCCAGTAATTCAGTTAAAAAAAAAAAAGTTATGGGTCTTGGAAAACTAACCCCAAGACCTCTACATTTTGTGAAATGCACACTATGCATGCCCTGGGGCTGCTTATTTTCTGACTTGTTTTTTTCTTTATTAGTTTTTTTTTTTAACACTCATAGCATTTTTATTTTTTAGTATTTGTTTCACTAACTGTGAGGAATGGGATCGTTAGGGTTCCAAGTCATAACAGGGAATATTTTGGGGCAACTCACAAAACTGAGTACACTCTGCTGAAAACCAATTCGGCACATCACAATTATTGCCAAACACCAAGTTGGCGCACATGTAAAATAATGTTTAATGTGGGGGGGCTACGCCACTCATACCCCCATACTTACATAAACATCTTTGAGGTAGAGGTGGACACTGGAGGAAAGAAGAAGAATTGTTGATGGCAATAAGGCTAAAAAAACACCTGCAAAAGGAAAAAAAAGTACCTGTATGCAGTCCTGAATGCAGGACCACCAGCACTGCAGATGGTGTCCCTACCCACTGCACTAGTGGGGTAGCTCGGCAGCATCATAATCCACATCCCCATTTAGCCCATCCCTCTTCCTCCCCCCTTCCATCACTATTCCCTTCCTTCTCCATTTCTCCCATCCTCACTTGCTATTCCCTCCCCTCGCTATCCATTCCTCATAGCTGATCCTGAAAGCGACCAAAATTGAAGCACTCATTTCTGAGTCGCTCAGTTTGGTTCACTATATTAACATGCTACCATCATTAGTGGTCCTTCTCATGAACACACAATTGGCAGGTTTTGCACCAGCCCAATCGGTGTGCTGGTTTGTGTTGCGACCTCAGGGCTCTTCACAAAGCAAGCTGAAGGTGGGTCACGAAGTGCAACACTATGCAGCTAGTTTTTGAGTAGTCCTCGGAGCCACTCATGATGCAAGTCTTAAGTCTGACTGTGATACACTTGATCACAATCACACAGATGCTTATGTATGGGGTGCTTGGCTAGGATGCCTTCACCAGATGACCTGTGTAAAACCTTTGTGGAAGAAAATGTGTTGAGGGAGTGTGACTGAGATGCATCTGTGGTAGTGTGCCTCCCAATGGAGACTACAGAACATGTTAGACAAAAGACACAACCTCAGAGAAATGAGTCATACAATTTCAAATGAGCAAACTGTAACTTTACTGACCATTCTGATGGTGCCATACGCAATACTGTAGATCCAATTGCCAAATCAACATGATTTCCTTTTTCAGGGAGGTGACCAGGAAGATGGACAGGGGCAAGGTCATGGTCTTAGTCTAACTGGACATCTGCAAGGCCTCACCCTGTACTCTAATTGTCCACATTTTTATAAGTAAACAAGGCTGTCTGCAGACATCCATGGTCATCCTGGCTCTGCCACTGATTGGTCCATAATAACGCCATCCATCATTTGTCCATCATTTATTGGCATGGTTGTCCATGGCAATAAGCATACATAAATACCTGGAAAAAAAACACACAATGAAATAAGACTTATCTGGAGAAAAAAATCCATCAATGATAGAAACATTTTTTGATAAAATAGAAATACTACATAGAGGACTGTGTGTTACAAGGCTGTAATACCATCGAGAGGTTCTGATGACAAGTAAACCCTGACAGCAACGCTTGAAAGGTTCCAGCATATCCCCATAACCTCAATATGGCATTATAGTCAAGAAATTACAGTCCCATATCTTATTTTTTGTTAATATATGGCTTCAACTTATAGCTCTGGTGGTCTAGTGGGTTAATTCCCTGGTGGCCAGTGGCCAAGGAGTTTTCTAATGTTAAAATAATTCCCTGGTGTCCAGTGGCTACATTTTTTTTTAATATAAAAAAATATTCCTTGGAATATAGCGGAGGGAGTCCCTGGATCTAGATTACGTGCAGCAGGCAGGGAAGCTGGTGAAAGCTTCTGACCACTGGAGTACTGCGGCTGATAAGTGCAGACCTCCATTTAGCCCTATTGGCCCTGACATTCAGAAACATTTGAGAGGGTTTTGACCCATTGCTCACAACCATAACAGACTCTGCAGCCTTGGTCTATCAGGATGTCACCCTCAGGGTTGCAGATGCAGATGGTGGTACAGGTGCAGCAGACCAAACATGCTTCCAGGTGGCAGATGATTTGGGTCATGCTGGTCTCTGATGCCTTATTCACCACACAGGGAGCTTGCATTTACCCACCCATAAGGGTTAAGCAATCACTCAGGGTCTGTGGTGACTTTTGTACTCTTTCAGGACAGGTTCTGATAGCTCAAAATGTGCATTGCAAGCTCTTCAATGCTGTTTCTTGAGGGAATAAACCTATTTTTTCAAAAGAATTTTTGAACAGCTTCCTTTCAACCTGTTTGCTAACTGCTAAACTCACTTGCAGGCCATTCTCCTTTTGTCTTTCAGATGAATCTTCCTTTTTTTTAGTGTTTATTTTATAAACAAATTTTCACATACAGGGTACAGCGAGTTACAACATACTTTGCATATATTCAAAGTGTAACATGAGCTGTCCCCATCCCCCCTTCCCCCCACCCCATACAGCAGCAGAATCCTTACAGTAATAAGATAGGAGTACTATACAGTATCACAAATCAAAGATCATTGATTACAGTAACTCATATACCTGATCTGGTCATTATTAGCATGTGAAGGGGATCCCAAGTATTCTTGTGTCACTGCAACTTATTATGGAGGCTCGCTATCGCTTTATCTGTACATAGGTTAGCTAGGATTTCATTAACCCATTCCTGATATGATGGGCTTACTGCATCCCTCCAATGCCGAAGTGCAATTTTTTTGACAGATAATGCAATCGTGGAGATATGAAATCTCCAGATTCTCACCTTGATAGAGAATAGGTCTCCCAACAAACATACATCTGGGGTGAAGCAATCTTGCAAACCTAATATAGGATCTAGGTTAGTCTGTATGGCTACCCACAAGGACCTTATCTTGGTGCATGATCAAAAGATGTGAAGAAGTGTGCCATCCTCTTGACATCCTCTGGTACAAGCCCCCGAACTTATAAGACCCCATTTCCACAACTTCACAGGAGTGTAATACATGTTATGCATAATGTGGTATTGCAATAGGTGGAGTCTATCCTGAGAGACATATTTATGACAGAACTTCCATAAAACTGACCAGTTAGGAGTGTATTGGGGAAAAAAGAAAACCCAGAGTTGAGTGGGACCTTCAGGTCTCCCATATTTTCAATAAGATAAAACACGGTATATTTTAGAAATTGCGTCTGGTGACCTCAATAAGGAGGAGAGATCAGATACAAATAGAAAAGCAGGTGTGCGAGGAGGAATGATACCAAATACTATAGAGAGCAGATGCTTTAATTGGACCACCCTAAAGTGAAAAGCTAACGGGATGTCAAATTTACGAATTATATTGGAAACTGAGAGCCATTCCCCTGCATCATCCAGAAAAGTGGAGATTATCCCATCCCCAATTTAGGGTAACCATTTATGAGAAATCATCCTTTTGTTGATTGTGAAAGACTCATATCTCCATGATTGCATTATCTGTTAAGATTATTAGGGGGATAGAACTGGGGGGAGCAGGGAAAACTGAAGTAAGGTGCCTGCCTGGTGCCATGGCTTAGAGAGAGGAAGCGCATCCTCAGGATCATGAGAACAGCTGCACGGGAGTCTGAGCTGGACATCATTGTCCACCTAGGGACAAATGACTTGGCTCATCATGAGATTAGAGCAGTGCAGGAGGACTTGTAGAGTTGGGGAGGGGCCTAAGACAAGTAGCACACACAGTATCCTTCTCAGAGGTGCTGCCTGTCAATGGCATGGGGGAGGCGAGGGTACTTTGCACCATGCAGTTTAATGAATGGTTGAAAAAATGGTGTGGAACACAGGGGTTTGGCTTCATTGGGGACTGGGATTCCACCTGGAGGGACACCAGCCTATACTGGCAGGATGGTCTGCATCTGTCAGTTTAAATGCTTCACTGGCAAGCTTTTAAACTAGTCAAGGGGGGAGGCACTGATAAGCAGCAGGAAAATCCCAGCCTCTCCCTACAAAACAGGGTACTAAATGAGAAAAAGACCGAGGTAGAAAAGTCAGTGGGGGATGCTGCAACAGAAGGTAAAGCCATCAAAAAATGGAGAGCAATGAGTACCAATGTCTGTAGTCTGGGTAACAAGCTTCCTGAATTGGTGGGCTTAATGGAGGAGGAACATCTGGATATCGTGGTAGTCACAGAAACATCATACACACAAAACCCTGACTGGGACGTAAACATACCAGGATACACTATCTACAGGAGGGACAGGGAGGGTAAAAGAGGAGTAGGAGTAGCTCTTTACATAAGGGAAGGAATCAAAGCAACAGAACAAAAGGGTAAACAGGGAGGAGAAGAAGCATTGTAGGTAAATTTGGAGACAGGCAATGGCACCACAATCCACACAGGGGTTGTATACAGACTCCTTCTCAGGGGAGGAAATGGACAAGGAAATTATAGAACGAGTACTTAGAATGGCAGAAAAGGGGAGATATTGCTGATGGGTGATCTGAATATGCCAGATGTTAACTGGAGTGCAGTTACAGCAGCCACTTCGAAGAGTGGGGGTTATTCTAGATGCCCTACAGGGCATGCTGCCTTAACAACTAGTATTGGAGCCCACTAGAAGGGAGCAATCTTAGACCTGGTTCTCTCAAATGGAGATGGAGAGAGGATCACAGATGTAGAAGTGGGTAGCCATCTGGGAACTAGTGACCATCGAACAGTATGGTTCACAATAAACACAGCAATAGAGTCAAGCCATACAAAGGCAAAAGTACTGGACTTTAGGAAGGTTGACTTTGCCAAAATGGGTGAGTGCCTAAGGAATGCACTAGCAAATGGGTAGGAAGGAGGGCTGGAAGAACAATGGGGAATAATAAAAACTGCCATCACAGAGGTAACAAGCCTTTGTGTGAAGAAAATAAACAAAACAAAACGATGTAAGAAACCACTATGGTTCTCGAAGGAAGTGGCAGTGAAGGAGTGAAGGTTCAAGAGAAAAAGAAAGTTCACGGAAGTACAAGGAATCACAGAAGGGCAGGACAGATAACAACTGTATCAGTTAAAAAGCAAAAGGAAGCTGGGAAGGCAGTCAGAACCATAAAGGCCCAAACCGAGAAAAGATAGCCAACTCACATTAAGAAGGGGGATAAAAACCTTTTAAAGGTACATCAGGGAGTGAAGGAAGACCAAGGGAGGGATAGTGAGGCTTCATGAAGGGGAGGGAGAGTGGGCAGAGGGTGACTGTGAAAAGGCAGAGATACTAAACAAATATTTTTGCTCAGTATTTACAAATGTAGAGGGGGAGATACCTAAAACAAACAGTAGAAACACGCTGGTTACAGAAGTTGATACCAGCCCATTTACAGAAGAAAGAGTTATGAAAGAACTCTTAAAACTGAAGGTGGAAAAAGCAATGGGGCCTGATAGGATTCATCCCAGAATTCTAAAAAAACTAAGGGTAGAACTAGTGACACCATTGACTACCATCTTTAACAAATCATGGGAGGATGGGGTGGTACCCAAGGACTGGAGGAGGGCAGATGTGATTCCCCTTCACAAAAGTGGGAGCAAGGCAGAAGCAAGAAACTAAAGACCTGTTAGTTTAATCTCAGTGATAGGGAAAATGATGGAATCAATTCTGAAGGAAAGAATTGTGGAGTATCTAGAGGCCAGAGGGGCACAGGACCCAAGGCAGCATGGATTCACAGCGAGAAGCTCATACCAGATGAATCTGATAGATTTCTTTGACTGGGTGACCAAAGTAGAAGATCAGGGAGGAGCTGTGGACATGGCCTACCTAGACTTTAGCAAGGCATTTGACACAGTCCCACACAAAAGATTAATATACAAGTTAGCCAGCCTGGGAGTGGGTCCCAAGATGACAGCCTAGGTAAAGAATTGGCTGGAGAATAGGACACAGAGAGTAATAAGTAAATGGGGTCCACTCTTAAGAAGGGGGGTTACACTCACTGGGGTACCGCAGGGTTCAGTATTAGGACAGTCCTCTTCAATGTCTTTATAAGCGACATTGCAGAGGACTGGAAGAAAAGCATGTCTCTTGCAGATGACACAAGATCTGCAACAGATTTGATGCACAAGGTGGGGTGGAAAGGATAAGAAGGACTTGGCAAGGTTAGAGGAATGGTCAAATGTATGGCAGCTTAGATTCAATGCTAAGAAGTGCACGTAATGCACCTGGGAAACAAAACCCAGAGGAAGAGTACACAATGGGGGGTGAGATACTAACAACAACAAAAATGGAAAGGGCCCTGAGAGTAGTCATACCAGATGACCTAAAGGTGGGCAAGCAATGTTAGAGGGCAGCAAGGAGGGCTGGGAGGATACTGGGATGCACAGGGAGAGGCATCACCAGTAGAAAACAGGAAGTTATTATCCCTGTGTACAGACAGCTGGTGAGACCCCATCTGGAGTACTGCGTGCAGTTCTGGAGACCCAATCTCTGCAAAGACATAGACAGGATGCAAGCTTTCCAGAGGAGGGCAACTAGAATGGTGCAGGGTCTGCACCAGAAGACTTATGAAGAGAGACTTAAGAAGCTTAATATGTAAAGCCTCGAGGAAAGGAGGGAGAGGGGGGACATGATAGAAACTTTCGAGTACCTTAAGGGAATCAACAAAGTCCAAGAGGGTAGCATCTTTCAAAAAAAGAGGTGTGCAAGAACAAGGGGGCACAATTTGAAGATGGAGGGTGGTCAGAGGTAATTTAAGGAAGTATTTTTTCACAGAGAGGTTGTGGATGCATGGAACGACCTTCCAGAGGAGGTTGTGGAGTCAAAAACAGTGGTGGAATTCAAGCATGCATGGGACAGTCATAAGGAAATTCTAGGGGGTGGGGGTAGGACGAAGTAGGCTGCTGGTTAACTAGGATCTGCAGCTTATCCAGTAGTTAGGGAAATGGGCAGACTGGGTGGGCCAAGCAGTCCTTATCTGCCATCAAATTCTATGTTTCTATGTTTCTAAGACTGGGAATTTCAAATAGACTGAGACAAGTCCAAATGTGGGGAGTACCGCAAAAATGTATAAAGCTGCACGTGAACTCGAGGGACGTTCGAATAGTAGGGCAGCTACAGGTGTCAGGCAGGGACACCATTTTAACGTAGAGCATAGTCTGGGGGTCTATGTTCTCAGACTGATTGAAGTCTAACTCAATTTTGATCCAGACCGGCCTTAAGTGTTCCGGACCCAGATTCACCCAACGCATATACTTTGCAATATGACTAGCCCAGTAATAAATTGCCAGATGGGGGATCCACAGCCCTCCATCCATTTTCTGAGCGGCCAGCTTATAATTTGCTAATCTGGCTTGTTTATTGAACCAGATAAAATTTGTGAAAATTCTGTGCATTTTCTGAAACCATGATAATGGAGTGAAAGAGTTAAGAAGCAAGAGGGATAAAACAAGCAAGGAAAAACATTCATTTTATTTATATGAATGCAACCCCAGAGAGAGACAGGAAGTTTGGACCATCTATTGAGGTCTTGAATTATCACTTGGGAAAGGGGCTCCAAGTTTTCTTTGAACCAGGAAGAGGGGTTACACGTCACGTTAATACCATGATATCTGAGAACACGAGGAGACCAGCTGAGACCAAAAGGGGACACATCATTTTTGAAAACCTTATGATTAAGAGGGAAAATGGAGGATTTATTAATATTCAGTTTATAGTTTGAGAAAGTACTGAACTTAGCGATTTCTCCTAACATGACGGGGATAGATGTTTTTAGATGAGATAAATGGAGGAGGAGATCGTCGGCATAAGCCGTGATCTTCACCACATTATTACCTACCGGGATACCTCGTATCTCCGAATTATTGAGAATGTTTTGGATAAGGGGCTCCAAATATAAATTAAATAAAAGACGGGAAAGAGGACATCCTGCCTGGTACCGGAAGACGAAAGAAAGAGTTTGGAGAATGCTCCATTGCCAAAGACTCTGGCAGAGGGAGTTTGATATAAGGCTCGAATCCAGTCTATAACTTTGGCCGGGAAACCAAATATTTTAAGGACCTGAAACAGGAAATTCCAATTGACATGATCAAATGCCTTCTCAGCGTCCAAGGAGACCAATCCCGTGGGAAAGGCAGCATCCCTGGACACTGAGACAACGTGTGACAAGGTGTGTAAATGGTCAGTCAATGAACATCCCTTCATAAACCCCACCTGAGACATACTAATCAGGTCTGGAAGGACCCATGTTATTCTATCGGCCAGTATCTTCGAGAGGACTTTAACATCTTGATTCAATAAAGAAATTGGCCTATAGCTTGCACTAGTTCTGGATCTTTATCGGGCTTAGGAAGGAGAACAATCAGGGCTTCAAACAGATGTGTATCTATTCTTGCACCAGAAAGAATGTGACAGTACAACCGGTGAAGAACTGGTAATAACTGAGATCGAAAAGTTTTATAGAATAAAGCGGAAAAGCCGTCTGGTCCTGGGACCTTGTCTGAGGGCAAAGCCCTGATGACCTCTGATATTTCCTCCAGAGATATTGGAAAGGATAGGAACTTCCTCTGTGGTTCAGATAAAGAAGGTAAAGAAGAATCCCTCAGATACTGTATGCCTCAAGCGCATCAAAGGAAGGGGGGGTTACCCATGTCCATATTTAAGAGCTCATAATATGAGGCAAACTCCTGCACAACCTCAGAAGGGGACACCTTCAGGAATACATCTGCCCGGGCCCTAATTGGAGGTATGAACCTAGCAGATTCCTGCTGTTTTAACCTCAAGGTAGCAAACAACCTGCTTTTTCCCCTGGTCGGTGTAGCTTGCTTTGGTGCAAATAATAGATAACTCTGCTTTCTTCCTCAACAGATCTAAATATTTATCTTTAGCTACCGAAAGCCCCCTCATATCCTCTCCTGAGGTATTAGAAGATATCTTGATTTCCAGAGACCTAATGAGAGATAAAGAAGCTAATAATTCTGTCTCTCAAGTCCTTTTCCTCTTTGTAGCTAAACTAATAATAATCCCTCTCATGTAAGCCTTGAAAGTGCCCCACAAAATATCAGGTGCCATGTCCTCAGAGGAGTTAGTAGAGGAAAAGAAATCAATCTGCTCTTTTATTAGGTTACAGTATTTGATATCTTTTAGCAATTGCCCGTTTAATTTCCATCGGGTTTCTTTATGGGGAATGTTAAGGAAAGCCAGATTGGAAGTCACCAGAGAGTGATCTGACACTGGACCAGGCTGAATCGAGGCAGTTAAGACCCCGGTAAGAGGACCTGAGAAAGGAAAGATAGTCGATGCAGACTGGGTTCTGTGCACAGGCGGGTGAAAGTATACTTTTCTATCCTTGGGTGTAGTACATATACATCTGATCGCACCGATCAAAAGTCCCTGAGGGCCCTCTGCCTGGGCGACAAACTCCTCGACCCACTACCAGACCTATCCACGTCAAGATCAAGAAGCAGATTGAAGTCCCCGCCCATAATTATACCAATAGGAAGCATGGGAAGGAGTAAGAAGATAAGCTTCATAAAAAAGTCCGGATCATCTATGGTTGGCCCGTATATGCTACCAAGTAAAATTGGCATAGACCAAAGATTCCCCTGGACCAGGACATATCTACCATCCGGGTCCCTGAGAACCTGTTTAGAGATAAAGGGAATGCCTCTGTTGACCAGAATCATAACCCCACAGCTGTTAGTGGACCCTGAGGCAGTAAATACCTGCCCTATTTGTTGCCTCCTAAGTTGCAGAGATTCACTTTCCAGTAGATGAGATTCTTGCAAGAATATGATCTGAGAGGACAATAAGCTTAAATGTTTTAACACTTGGTATTGTTTCACTCTTTTCCTTATCCCCTTCACATTCCATGTAGCCAGATTTATACTATTGGCCATCTAAGTAAAAGAAAAAAGAGTCTCTTATGTAACATCTAGGAATTACAACAATAGGAATTAAGTGACCAGAACCCATGTTTGCAGCTGTATTTCCCTCCCAGCCCAACATCGACTTCCCTTCCTCCCACCTCCCCAACCCCCAAAAATATTCCAAACCCACCCAACGAACTAATAAAATGAAACCATGAGCACAATATCATCCCTCCCCACCCCAACTGTCACGAGCAATGTTCAGCACAATACTGTTTTCCTTCCTCCCTCCAACCTCCCAAACATGTGCCCAAAACCCAGCCCTAATAAGCAAACCTTCTTAAACAAACAATGATCAGTAATATCAGAGCGAAGGTAGAAATAATATGTGATAATATACAACTACTGGACTCCTGATATCCAGAAAAGCAGAGAACGAGAACAAGAAAGGGAAGAGAGAGCATCCCCCACTTGGGAGCAGTCCAGAGAACCCAAATACCTGAGAAAGAATAGGGCAGTATAAAGTGTGATAGCAGAATATGTTATCGTTACTGCTGCCACTAGCAAGATTGAAAATTTTCCCAGTGATGTATGTTAGCAAAAGAACTAAATGCTCCCAAGCAGTGGATCTCCACCTGTTCCCAAGCCCCCACTGTTATATTCAACCGGGGAAAAAAGATTCCCGACACAAGTAATGGGGTTGATCCACTAGATATATTGCAAGAGCACCCTCTGGTGATATTATCTCAAAAACGCATGCCCAGCTAAAGCTGATACCAGAAGGTCGCTCTCTTGACTAATGCCTTAACAATCAAAAACACCAAATCTGAGAGCTTTCAATATAATAACAACATCATGAGAAATAAATTGGTGTCCTTGTAAAAGAAAAACAGGAAAATGTGATCCACGTGAAAAAAGGGATCTTCCTCCCAAACAAGACACAACCCCATAGAAACAAACTCCTAGGATATGGTGTTGTTCCAAAACACAGAGCGCTAAGATGGAAAATGTAAGAGAGCAGAATTCCGATGAGAATAGTCCACTCCGAACCGTGGCATTCAGGAACCTTTGAAACCAGACAGATATTCATTCCTCATTTTGTATAGTAGTACGAGAAAAAACTTCTCTTTTCCCTCGCAGGGTAGAATGAGACCAACCAAACAGATCAAGTGTCCCGAAACAGATTAGGCAAAGCAACCTTAAGTCCCATCAGAGCAGCTTCAGGATTCTCATATGTTGAACAGGTACCAGCCACTAGTATCTGTAATCTAGCTGGATAACCCATTTTGAAGTGAAAGCCTGCTGCTATGACTTTCGATACAATAGGGTGGAAAGCAGTGTGCTTCGCTCTGACCGACCCCGGTAAATCTTGGGTAATTCTAAGCCTGGCATTTTCCCATTTCACTTCTTGCAACTCTCTTACTTTAGCCATAAAATGTTGTCGCTCCAGGTAATTTAAAAAACGACAAATAATGGGACGTGGTGTTGCACCTGGAGATGGCTTGGGTCACAGGGACCTATGTGCCCTTTCAATGGTGTACTTGGCCCCGAAAGGAGAAGGACCAGTGATCTTTTCCATCAGCTTCTGCACAAATGCAAGTGTATTCTGGCCTTCCTCTCCTTCAGCGAGATCCAA
Source organism: Neoceratodus forsteri (assembly GCA_016271365.2). Classification (NCBI taxonomy): domain Eukaryota; kingdom Metazoa; phylum Chordata; order Ceratodontiformes; family Ceratodontidae; genus Neoceratodus; species Neoceratodus forsteri. Next base: position 1,022,685,143 of record CM028135.1, on the reverse strand, counting down.
GATAACTATATTATTTCTTCGGCTGCTGCCCTCTAAATCTTCCAGCTTAGCTTCCAGACTAGAAATCCTTTGCCACATAGCCACGAGACCGGGATCGATTTTTTCCACTTGCTTCTCAAGGGAAGAGATTCAAGCTGCATTATCTGGAGTTTTCATCGAGATCTCTTCGAGTTTTTTAGAATGGGATTTAATTTCAGCTGAGATTTCTTTAACTTCTTCCCGGAAGGGTTCAAACTCTTACAAAAATCTGCTCAAAGTTAGGGGTTCTTGCTCAGCGATCAGGTTTTGAAGCTCTGGCTTATCCACTGCACTCGAGGCCCTTGATTTTTTCGGGGCCTTCTCGGGAGTGACTGGCGGTGTGTGTTTCTGCAGAGGCTTCTTCATGTAGACCTCCATGATCGATGAGAACAAGCTAGCAGGTGCCCAGGATATTAAGAAGGCAGTAATCAGCAATCTTTCTGGTTTTTAGGCAGAAATAATGGCCAAAATAGCGATATTTTGCAGTTAGGAGGCTGGAGCTATGCAGAGAAGCTTCTACCCGGTACCCTGCATCACATGATCCCCGTCAGATGAATCTTTTATGCATCACATGTATCTCCTCTATGCAAAAATCAAGGGATCAATTATCATTTTATCTTGCTGCATTGCCTCCTCCTACTCTTATGTGTAGGTAATGTCAATCTAAATCCTGCCACCCCCACCCCAACTCTACAGACTCTCTACCTACAAATTCCCAAAGGCAAAATGTTAAAGGTCTGAACATTGCTCACATGAATGCTAGGAGTTTGCACTCTAAACCAGCTGAGCTCAAGGCATGGGTTATACAATATAACCCTGATATTTTAGGGACATCTGAGACCTGGCTCAAACCATCCATTAGCCAGCATGAGCTCACATTGCAAAGGTATGTCTGCTTTAGGAGGGACCAGATAGGCAGGAGGGGTGGCGGAGTCCTTCTTTGTATTAAATCAGGCATAACGGCTACAGAATTACCTACACTATCCCCAGACCTCCCCACGGTAAAATCCCTGTTCCTCACAATAACTCTTGAGACTGTAAAAGAAATTTATATTAGGCTGCATCTACCCCCCCCAAAAGAGGCACCCACTGTGATTCCCTCCCTCATCTCCTCCCTAGCTGAACTCCTGCACATGACCTGGTGATATGTGGCGACTTCAACCTTGACTGGGTAAACCCCACCATGAACAAGACTCACTTAATCTTGACCAAGGCCAACCTCACCCAGCTCATCACTGATCTCATCAGGATTAATACTAGATCAGCCAACCGATCCCTGAACAATTAGATAATCACCAACTGTAGCCGCAAGGTCAGGTCAGCTGGTATTCTCCCAGACAGCATCAGTGACCATTCATCGACATTACTGTATCTGGCGTAACAACGTCCCCAACCCCCCAAAAACAAATCATACTAGCTAGGGATATGTCACATTTCAATGTACAGGCATTCCAAGAAGCATTGTCTAGTGCAGATATTAATCAGATGCTAGATGTCTTCATTTCAACCTTTACCACAACACTATACTTAATCTTTATGCCCCATAGAGGAAACAGAGAACCAAGGGCCTTAAGACTCTGTGGTTATCCTCAGAACTAAGGAAACTCATGACCTCCCGTGACAAGGCTTGGCATGCCTTCAAAGTAAGTGGACTCCGCAAGGATTGACTTGCTTACAGACAGCTCAGAAATGGCTGAAAAAAATTCCTCTGCAAGGCCAAGTGGAACGACCTTAAAATGCTACAGACTGAACACCTTAGTAACCCTATGGACTTCTGGAAGTAAATTAACTCACACATGAAAGGCAAAGCTACAGTAAATCCTATCTCTCTTAAAGCTCAAGGTAACATCCTTTCAGATTTCCCATCGATTGCTGCTGGTTTCAACGAATTCATCACAGACCTTGACAAATACACCATACACCTTGACTGCATTACCGATCCTCCCCCCCCCACCCACCAGTGGACCCTTTGCCACAGGCCTACCTTTCACCTAAAACTTGCTACCAGGAAGGAGGTACGCAGATTGCTTTCCAACTTAAAACCTGAGTGCTCCCCTGGTCATGATAGCCTTGAATCTAAGCTCCTAAAACTTGGCACTGATAGCCTTATCATACCAGAGAAGAATTTCATAAAGAGGTCCTTTCTCTCAGGCATGGTACCAGACAATCAATCAATCAATCAAAGTCTTTATTTAACCAGGTGATCACCGTTGAGCAAGCTCATTTTCGAGGTGGACCTGGACAAATGAAAAGTAGTAGTGGTTGTCCCGATCCACAAAGGTGGTCCAATTACATTAATAGAAAACTACCGACCTATCTCCATTCTCTGCCCACAGGAAAAAATACAGGAGCATATTCTCTAATCAACTTCAGGACTACCTAGATTCACACCACCTCCTCTCCATGTACCAGAATGGCTTCAGAAAGAATTACAGCACCCTGACAGCTCTTATAAAAGTTAGGGCAGACATATTTGCTGCTTTGGATCAAGGACAAGTCAAGGGCGCTGTCTTCGTCAAATTGACAATGGCTTTTGACCTGGTTAACCATAATCTTCTGATATGCAGACTCCACTCCCTGGGCCTTGACATTAGTGCCCTTGCATGGCTCTGCAATTACCCGTCTCACCACTCCCAATGTGTCAAGTGGTCCGGGGCTGACTCAGATCTCAGACCTATACAGTACAGTGTTCCCCAGGGCTCTATTCTGGGCCTGCTATTATTCTTGTACTTTATAAATTACTTGCCCCTCAACTGTGGAGGTGCTACTGCTCATCTCAGTGCTAATGACACCATCATCTACCACTCCTCCTCTGATCTGGGCTGGACAAACCTTTATCTGGAACCTGATTTCCATGCCCTTCAGGGATGGTTCCTTGAAAACCATCTGGTCCTCAAGACAAACAAGACCAAGACCATGCTGTTCCATAGTTATGGTATAGCATTCTCATTTCATCACTCCCTTATGATCAAATCACAGGATGGCAATACCCTAGAACTTATAACCTCATTTAAAAACCTCTCGATCACCCTGGACCCCTCACTCAACTTTGAGAGTTATCTCAATGTTCTGACGAAAACACACAACCAGTGGCTTGGTCTGCTGTGCCACCTTTGTCCCCTCCTTACAATAGCCTGTCTAAAAATTGCACTGTCCACACTCCCCCACTTACTTGCATATGGTGCCTTGCTGCTTCACCAAGCATGCGGCCTCCATCTTCTCATGCATTAACCAACTTTACTTGAGGATTGGATGCTTTGCACTTGGTACCAACTCGTCATTATCACTGTAAAGTCCTCTTATCCCTGGGCTGGGCAACCCTTGAGGGCAAATTCCAGTCCACCATGTGCCTCATGTTTAAGTTGGTTCACCACCATGCCACACCACGCCTGGGTGATCTCATCAACCGTTAGCATCACCAACACACCCTATGCTCCACAGTCTTCCCCCAACTGGTTACACCCAACCCTCAGTTGGCTACTAGCAGACAGTTCTTTGCCATCACAGCAATGTGTGCCTGAAATTTGCTCCCACAAGAGATTCTTTCCACCATCTCCTTCAAACAACAAGCAGATACCTTCTTGTCCCATCTTCCTGCATCTGTTTTCACGAAATACTCTTCCTTGGTAAAGATTAGCTCATCTTTTTGATATACCACTGTCCACTTGAATCTATCCTGAAAATGATTACAATTTAGAATTTTTTGTTATGCACTTATTCAAATGTTTTTTCTTGCTTTATCACTCTTTAACATTGTAACCATGCAGCTGCACATGTATTTGTACATTTCTATATTAATTATGTTTTTTAATATTTTCGTTAGTTGTTGCTTATCTGCTCACCTGTACAATGTACTTATATGTTGTCATGTTTGTCCCGGGTCATCCCTGAAAACGGGACTGCATTGTCTCAGTGGGCTTACTTGTTTGCCAAAATTCAATAAACCATTGGCTGGCATCTCATGCATTATTCATTAAGATAAACACCTTGCTTTGCTTTCAGTGTTTGTCACTTCTTGGGGAAAAGTATGCATAAAAGTATTTGTAACCTGAGCTGGCTTGCAACTTGCACTGCACTTGCCCCTGTGCCCCCCCCCAGCTGCTGCTATATTGAAAGAGATAATGAGTAGAACTATCTGGCTTACTGAATATAACCCATACAGGTCTTGCTGCTATCCCATTTTGGGCAGCAGTAATCCCAATGGGCTACATACAGCCCTGGTCCATGTCAGAGCAGTGCAGATTCTCTTAGCACTGCATCAACATGTTTAATCAGATAGCAATGCTTATCATCAAAGATTTGCAACCAGCCCTTGCCTATTTGCTGAATATGGGACCCTACAGGACCATGTTTATACTTTCTCTGTCTCAAGGGCTGCTAGACAGGGATCAGAGGACATGCAACCTGCCTGGAAACATTGCATAGTATTGTGATTAGTTTTGCACAGCTGCAGACTAGCTCAGGGTTCAGTGCACCTGTCCCTGTGAAACTGACATCAATTAGAGGATAGCTCAGCTCTGCAAAACTCAGCTTAGTTGAAAGCTGGCACAGGCTATAGAAACTTTTATGCCTGTAAGAAAAAGTGGGTCACTGAGCCTCAGGTTTCCAGTGGAAAGCTGGCAGTATTCATCTCTGTTGTGCCACAGTCCATTAACTGTATTGTCCAGTGGTTAAAACAAATACTCATTCCTGCCACACTGGTGACCCTGGTTAGGAAGCAGAGGCAGGTGTTTCAGTGGCCAGCCAGGGGAGAGAAGACTGTGTGTCCCAAGGACAGTGCTCCTGTCTTTGGGATGAGAGTCTACACATACCACTAGGTGGCTACCATCTGGAGGTTCTAGATGGCAGTGCAGCAGGACACCAGGGAAGGTGTCCAACCCTCTTGATACTGGGGGGCATCCCCATGAAAGCAGTGCTCACATAATGCACCATTGCAGTTGCCATGGACCCAAAGCAAAAACAGATGAAAACTCCTGACTGGCAGGATGAAAGACCCAATCTCCTGCAGGTCCTACAGCAGTGTCTGGGCTCCCTGCTGCTTTGGTAGAGGACAACTGGACAATCAGTAAGTCCCAGAGAAGCTTGATGATGAAGCTGGGAGGACCAGTCCAGAATGGGTCTGGTCAGACAGAAAGGACATAAAATGCTAATGAAAAAATACTCCATTTTGATTAGCTAACAGACATGGGGTATTCCTGTACATACCCAGTGTAAAACCAAAATGCTAGTTGTCACAAATGCACTCAGCAGGTCAGGCCCTCTGCTCCCACAGTGCCAGTCTCTGAATGCAGTAATGTGTACAGGTAACAGACAAGGTAACCCTCCTCTCTGCTTGTGGGTCTGATTCACCTTTAGTCTCAAGTTCTGGGGTGATTCAGACTGTGAACCTTATGCTAGCGTACCCAAATGTACAGGAGCAGATAATCTTCTCTTCAGGGGGATGCAAGATATCTTTTACCTAAGGGCACCCAACCAGGTATCCAAAATGAACCCTAAAAACTCTATAAAAGACCTTAGGTATATTCTTACCTTCTCCCAGTTTAGTAACACCATCAAGCTTTGAACAGTTTTTGTCAGTCTTAACCCTCTATACATCACATGCAAAAAGAACTTCGAAGACACACCCAGGCAGTCTTTCAAAATAATATATTTACTAAAATGGATAAAAATATGTAAAATTTAAACACAGAACACTATGTCAAAAAGCATATAATCACTTAAAAGAACAAGGTTAAAGTACAAAACATAAACTCCTACCACAATACAATTAGACTTTTTCTATCTAATGTATTACCTCTTTACAGTGCTTAAGTTAGATCAGAAATCGTGTTTCTTAGATATGTCCCCAAGTTCAAACCCAGTATACAGTTTAAAACTCTGTGTCTCTATACCCCTTCTATGAGGTTACCTAGCTCCTCCTTTTAGAATATAAAAAATATACAAAAAGGATGTCCTATCAGGAGGTATTTCAGATAAGACGACATCAGCAAAAACTCATTTCCCAATATGACTCTTTAATTAACGTCTCCTCTTCGATCTCGAGAAGTTGCTATTCCCAGCGCACATCAAATGATTTTATGACTTTTAGCACCATGGTGGTATATCATGTTTTTTTCCTGTAAGATATCATAAAAGTTTATGAGCCCTATATCCTGGTAGCTGGGTCAGTTCTAATTAAGTCTCTCTGGTCATTTAATTACCTCCTGGTTTCAGGTTAGTATAACCTGTAGCTTCTCTGACCTGGGGGGGGCACCAATAAGCACAGGATCACATGCTATATTTTTATATTTCAAATAGCATAGAACAATCATAAACAGTTGGCCAAGAGTAACACTAGTCAACAGCCTTTTCACTTGCTTTCAATGGATTTCAATCAATTAATCAAACGTTATTTAACCAGGCAGTTACATCACTGAGCAAGCACATTTGCAAGATGGTCCTGGGCACAGAGGACAAATTCATTTACAGTATTCAACATCATTTCATAACACAGCAGACACTAAAACAGACTATTCTTAAGTACGAGATCATTAGGTAACTGGAGCAAGACTTAGATAACAAGGGCTATATATATATATATATATATACAGACAATTCATCATATATGGCTTAGGAGACAGTGGAGGACAGAGGCAGGAGAGGAGGGCAAAGACACATGAGGTGAGCAGCCCTGCTAGGGTAGAGTCCCCCAAGGGGGATGCCATGGGGAAGAAGAGAGGGAGTGGTGGGGTAGTTACACTAAAAAGGAATGCCGGCTAACAGGGGGAATAAGGAGACCAGGGAGGTCCAAGAGCTAGAGGAATATTCAGTTCATATGCCAGTGATTACCTGAAGCAATCACATGTAGTCTTCAGGCATCAATAAAGCAGCTGCCTGAATATGTAGGGGCTAGGCAGGAGGGAAAGTTTAAGTGCTTTTTGCGTGTTTTTCCAAAGTGATGGTAGGAAGGAGCGGATGGCAGTTGTGCCATGATGTGTCCTCATCTGTGGTAGCTTGAGGAGGACAAAGGAGGAGTTTTGTAGGCTGTACGCACCTTTAGACCATTCAAACAGATTGCAGATATAGAGTGGAAGTTTGTTAGAAATAGCCCTGAAGAGCAACATGAGGGTGTTTATTTGCCTCCTCATGAAGAGGGTTGGCCAATCAATTGCCTAGTACAACAGGCATTGGTGAGTCCTCAGGGGCATGTCAAGTATGAATCTCAAATCATAATGGTAGAGCGCGTCAAGCTTTTGGAGGGCATACAGGGGGGCAGTGACTGTAGAGATTTAACCCTCCATTATCCACACAATATGTCTGCCTTGCATTTGTTTCTCACCATATTGTTTTAAACAAGCATTTGTCAAAACCAATGATGTTTGACTACATGAGATGGGCATGCTGCATTTGTGACAAGGTCGGCTCCTGCATGAATTTCAACCAAGTGCCGGTCCTATCTTTGCCCCAGCAAGGAGACTGCAATGGGCTGTTTCAGCATTGGGCAGCTGGTAAGGTCCCTGCTGCTTCTGAGGGAGGACTGGCAAGGGCCACCTCAGCAGATGGGAGCTATATGGGCACTGGTATCCACCTCTGTCTCCCATCATAAATCTTATGTGCCTCAATTCCAACCACTTAATGTCAGTTGATGTACTGCTCCTCCAACAGCATTGCAATGAATAGGGCCATTTCATTTGAATGAGCCATTCATTCAGTCTTATTTTGTTAGGACTGCAGGTACTCGGATATTGCAGCCCTATTGAGGCAGCTCTAAAAAAACTGAGCTACAAGATTCAGACCAAAGAGCACTTCCTTTGGAATTTTTCAATGATCCTTCCACTACTTTGCAGCCCTTCAATTTAACCCTTGCAGTGCTGCAGACTAAACATATGTGCAGAGCTCAGTCAAATAGATTAATTCTAGTTCTTTTGGCAGCCTTGTAGGTCTTCAGTGACTATAAGAAACACTTTTTCTTTTCAATCCAACTTGCTAAGCAGCATTTGTAGAGCTACATTACTGCAAAGCAGATAACAGCAGAGCAGTCTCAAATTACATGCTTGGTCATCTCTCCCCGTCTGTGTGTGTGTGTGTATGTGTGTGTGTAGCAATGAATGACAGTACATTTGAAACATAACAGAAGATTACTTCAGAGAAGCTAATTAACACTAGTATGCATTTTAGCTGAGAAGCCCCTGAAGGACAACATTTAACAAGAATTATCAACAGATAAAGAGCTCTTCTCACATACATTTTAAACTGTCTCAGTGAGTTTCAAAGAAAGCATTCTACTGATAGAAAAAAACTTGATATTCTACTGTCCCTTACACATGTAAGAGAGCTTACAACTTTTACTGCAAGTGTCCTTGTGTTTTAAAGAGCACAGTCAATGAAAGACAAAATGCTAAAATGAGGTCCAATTCCAAGTTGAAATTAAAATAAAATTATACATATATATTCTATATGTGTGTGTTATATAATATATATATATACATATATATAGTACAGTATACAAACATATATACATCTATACACACACACACACACATACATTATGTATATATATATAAATATATGCATACATACTCATATACCTACAAACATACACACACATATGTATATATTGTGCATACACACACACACACATATATATAACACATATAGACACACACACATATATACATGCACACACATACTGTATATATATATATATATATACATATACATACCTACCTACACATATACATACACACACACACATACACATACACACACACACACACATATATATATATATATATATATATATATATATATATATGATAAGCCGCAACAGAGTGTGCAGTAAAGGATTTTTCAATGCATGCCCCAAGGAGCATGCTAAGGCACAAGGCCAAAGGCCGAGTGTCCTTATGCCTCTGGGAAGTGAATTAAAATCCTTTAATGCACACCCTGGAGCAGCTTATCACACTTATAAAATTGGCTACTATTATAAAATAATTAGTTTGATTTACTCTGTCAAGTATTAAAACTTATTTACTATTTGCAAAAGAGTGTACAATACATTACCTCTACAACATCTAAAATCTGAAAAAGTAGTCCCTATTAATGAATAAAATAGCATATCTCAGCAATTGGTTAACTAGTACAGTACTTTTCAGTAAAGGTATTTATTAGTAGAGTTGGTTGAAAATAAATATTTTCTCTGTAACATGTAAATTATCATATAAATGCACTGTAACTTCTGTAAACGTGTAAAACATAAGTAGTGTTTAAAACTTAATTTTCATTACACTGTAGGTATATACTTTCATTGAAGGCAACCTTCTCTTTATTTTTGTTTTTCACTTATGTGTTGTGGTCTAGTATATAAAAGGAAAACTGCTATAGGATTGAGGTGAAAGGTTAGTAAAAAAAAAAACAACTTTAACTCTGCCAAGTTGCCTTGTTTTGGTGTTGGTGAGGGGGTAGATTTCACATGAAAACACCTATTTATGATTAAAACATATGTGCTTTTATAAACATCAGCAATGAAGTTGAACAGTTTGGATCTGCCTCTACCTATGTAACTGTTTTCCCACCTTTTCTCTTTGTTTATAAAGTATTACTATATTGCCTACTTTCTTCATCTCATTTTTTTTCTGTTTTTCCCTGCATTCCAGACATAGAATATTTATCATGGAATGTTTACCATGTAATACAGGTATTCAAAATTCTGCTCAGTTCCACTGGTAGAATGTTAATCTCCTAATATACTGTACACACAGACAACAAAGGCCTGTTTTAGAGTCAAAGACTCACTTATCTCACTGTCAGGCAAGCAGAAGAGATTTCCCTAATGAGCAGGTAAAGATAGAAGGGGGAGTTTCACTGTCAGTAAACAAACAGTTGTAATGAAAACTATAAACGATACTTAATGTTTCTAATTTGTTTGTGTGTGTAAGGAGAGTGTGATGATCAGGTAAACAACATTTAATGAATTTGTTTTATTTTTTATTTAAGGTTATTTTATGTTTAGGGCCCAGTTGAAGGTTTCCACAATGTAAAGGTAGCAGCCATGTTTGTGATGGAAGATCAGTTCTGGTTATAGGTGGACTGATAGAAGATAGTTCTGGTTGTAGGAGGACCAATTTGCTCATTGTGTGATGTGGTTTAGGACCAGGATTACTGTGCGTATATAGAGATTTATTGTACAGTCAGCTGATGTATCTTGGCCAATGAGATTTCTAGATTTTTCTTGCCTATTTATATATATATATATATATATATATATATATATATATATGTATGTAATAGATAAACCACTCTGAGGTGTGTGGTCACGCTGTGATATACGCATGCCTAGGTTTGCATTATTACGCACGAGGCCGCATGTCCAGTGCATCAACCACTCAAGGCATGCATATATCAGAGTGCGACCGCACACCTCAGAGTGGTTTATCTATCTTATAAAATGTCAAAATTGTTTTGGAGGGGGTTAAAGTGCAGGTATGCAGTCGCGCTCAGATATATGCACGGTCATGTGGTGGTGGGCATCCAATAAATGGCCAACAATTTCCCTAACCATTTTATATATATATATACACACACACACACACACATATATATATACATATACATACACATACATGTACATATACACACACACGCACACACACACACACATATACATACACACACAGAGATACACACACACATATTGCATACAGAGGGTTTAAAGTGAAGTTTACTCAACATGAGCAAACGTTTCGCACAGAATATAATATAGAACATAGCTTGAGACATTTTCTCAACTACACTCTCAACCAGTTAATGTATTACATAAACTTTAAAGCCTTCATTGTTGTAACAGCATTTAATACATGATACTATCAATTGTAATTATAAGTGCCAAATAAAAAAACCAAAAACAAAACTACTTGTCAGGGACCACCAAGAAAGTGAGACCATAGGCCTGATCAGTACAGATTTCAATACAGTGTCGATGTATAATAAACATGTATAGAACCAGTCTAAGGAATCTAAATAAAAACTCATAGGAATCAAATCCCACAGCCCCCCTTTCCCTGGGAAATGCAACTAGTATGAATGAGATATGTGTACATGAGTCCTAATGCATCATAATTCACACCAGTCTTTGCAATATTTACCCAAATGAATTGAAGAGTTGATTTATATTTACCACTTCTGGACCAATGTAATTAATGACATTGGAACTCTCATAGTTTTTTGCTTGTTGGAAGGGTAAATAAATGTTAGGCAGCTAATGTTTTAGGAATTTTCTGAGGTTGCAAGGGGCATCCTAGGGAATTACAAAGAATCATAGTGGTGTCAACTGCAGTGCTCTCAGATTGAACAAAGCATTTCCATGTTAGGCAGCCTCCTTTTCCCTGCATTTTCACTAAAAAACTGTTGGCATCACTCAAGCTTTGCTCCCAATGTTCTCCAGAACATCTTAATGGTGTTATACCATTGTTGCAAGATACTGGCACAGCTGAATAGCCTGATTGAGATGCAATATATCATATTCAGTGGGGTCATACTTTTATCCATTTTGGCAATGTACTGGCACAGGATAGCATTGATGAGATACAGGTTCTTATTTTCAGAGAGGTCCTAATTTTACCCATTTCTGCAATGTACTGATACAGGTTAGCCTGGCCAAGATGCAGTATCTAATTTTCAGTGGGGTCTTACTTTTACCCATGTTTGAGTTCCAAGATAGGATACAGCATCTAACTGCAGAACAGTTCCAAATTACATCCTTTGCCATCTCTCCCAATTTGTGTATGTGTGTAGCAATGATTTATAGAGATGCAGCAAAATTCAATTTCAATGCTGAAATTGTGGCAAAATCAGAAATTTTGCCATGTGAAATGTTTTGTGAAAATGCGGGCAGAATTTCGCAATTTCACCTACAATTTTGCCAGCTCACCAATCCAGCACCAGCAGAGAAATGTTGCCTGCAGGAGGCAAAATTTCACCCATGGGTGATGAAATTTCACCAGAAGTGGCCGCCAGGAGTCAGCAGACACTAAGCCACATCCCTCCCCCTTGAGAAGGAGAGCTGTCATGGGACACAGCAGTCTTCTCCCCCTGGCTGGCCCTCTGATGACCCGGGCTCATTCCTGAACCCAGGTCACCAGTGGAAATCCAACCGCTTGCACCAGCGAGCCAGTCTTCTGCCCTGCCACAAGGCTGTGTTGAAAATTTGGTGTAAAAATATTTTAAAACAATAATTTTCAATATTTTAAACCCAGATTCTTCTCCTGCAGCCCTATTGGCTCTAGCCAGAGTTTGTTCTTTGATTCATAACTTCTTTGCTTTTTAATGTTTGCTACTACTTTTTCCTGTTGATGTTCTTTTTAGCTCCACCCTCACAAACCTTAAGGGTGTCAACTTTCAAATCCCCTCACCACCCCAAAATGGGTGTTTGCAGCTTATGCCAGCATCCATCACACTCATTTCAGGGAAATTTGAAAGTTGGCATGCATAAGGTTCATGAGGGTGGGGGTAAAAAGCTCTTGACATAAAACAGAAGGTACAAATATATTTTTTAAACGTTATGACTTAAAGAAACAAAACATTGAAATGAATGGGCCTTTGAAATGAAAGGCCCCATTCCTTTCAGTGTTTTTTTTTTTGTATATTTTACCTATGTTTTTTCTGTCCTGACCTGTTAGCCCCACCCAGATGAATTGTATGGGTGTCAATTTTCAAATGGGCCCCAAAATTGTTGACTGCAGTGGATGCTGGCATACACTATATACACTTAATTCAGGGGGATTTGAAAGTTGACACCCATGATGTTCATCATGGCAGGGCTAAAAAGGACCTTGGCAGAAAAAAGAAAGGTAAAAATATTTTTTTTTTAACAGAGCTGTGAATTAAAGAAAAAGAAAACACTGAAATGAAATGAGCCTTTAAAATGAAAGGATGTGCAGCACATTGAGGGTCTGGCATTGTGGGAAACTTTGATGAGGGACAGAGATGACTGTCAGTGGAGGGAAGTGGTGGTAGGATGCATAGAGTGTGGGAAAGGGTCAGGGGTTATTTTTCAACAGTGTGGGGGGAGGGAATATTACTAGAATTTGATGGTGGGAGAGACTGTACTGTTTATAGGCAACAGGGCTGAGCACCTGACCACCAGAAATTGAGGATGAAGGAACAATACTGGCTGCAGGACTGGGCTACTGACCACCAGACATTGGGGATGATGGGACAATACTAGCAGCAGGACTGGACAACTGACCACCAGGCATTGAGAGAGGAACAGTACTGCTTACTTGTGGTGGGGTTGGGCATTTGACTGCTAGAGTTTGAGAAACATTGACAGGCAGGTTGTGGTATCACTGAGGACAGCATCAGACAGGGAGCAATGGCTACACAGCATCAGCAAACTGGCAAAACTCAACACACTATTTGGAGTTACAAAACTCATTTAAAAAGTATAGTTTTCAGTATCAAACCTGCATCATCGGGCAGATAAACCATCACTGGCAGCCTGCTTTACTCTGATTGCCAGTCAGTCCATTGTCTCAAAGCCTGACACACCTCTAAAACCTGCTTTTCTCCTCTAAAGCTATACCATTATGTTTGATTTGCATTCTGCAAATCAAACATAATAAGGGCTTGATTTGGCTGCTACTTCCCCGGATACACATCTCTCCCAGTCTCAGTTTGTCACACACCATACCTGCTGCTGCTGCACTCTTAGGCTCCATGCCTCCACAGTGTGGAACAAATGAGATCGTCATCAACCATCCAAATATGAAGTCATCACTTCTCCAGTTACAATACTGCTCTCCTCTCTTCTCTTCTCTTCTCTTCTCTTCTCTTCTCTTCTCTTCTCTTCTCTCCTCTGGAATCTACTTCAACAGAGCTACCTACAGGTAATAAAAGCTATCTGTTTTTTTGATATCTTTTTATCTACAAAAAAAAGAAAAAAAAACTTGGATAATTGTAATCCACTTCAGCATGTAGTACTGTATATTGTGGGACATAGCAATGTTTTTGGTGTGGGAGTCACTCGACCTATAACCACATGACTCAAAACACACCAAAGGCATGGTGGTATCCCATGATATACCAACTCCTGGTGTGTATCATTACATTAGAAAATGGGTAGAGAAAATCTAAGCCTGTGATTGACTGAAGTAGACTGGCATCTGTGCTTTTATTTCAGTAAAGTGCACAGGAAAAAGTATCAGTTACAGGCTGGGAGATTACAGCACAAATCAGTGAAAAAATCTTATCATTTTTAAATTCAAACCAAATGCCTTTCTTTACTTTTGGCCCACATTAAAAAATAAATTTTGCTATTTAAAAAATGGCAGAATCAATTGTTCTTCAGCAATCACAGTGACACATTTGTTTTCTATGTCCTACATTCAGAATTCTTTGTTTTAGTTGCTTACATTTTTATGTTGGCTCGTGCTTGTGCAGTCAACATCTTGCTCTAGTAGCAAATTGGGAGGCATGGTCATTGTGGGCGAATGCAGGGCATGCATCAGTAGATGCATCCCTCATTCCCCAATAATCCAACAGCAGGCGCTGACATCATGTGGCCACCAGATCTAAGAAAAGGTCCACTGCAATGAGAGCAAAGCTCTCAAGCAGAAGCACCACAACATGCCTCCAGATGTGCATGCAACATGGCGGCACTGACTGCCACTGCCACCTGTTACAATGCCAATGGGGGGATCCCACCCCCTGTCAGCATAATATCCCCCCACTTAAAATGTATGCTGAGAGGGTTCCCAATTCCCCTCAGCATCATGCACCCCCCAAAAATTTTTTGCTGATGGGGGCCCCAATCCTTCAACTTTAATCCCCTTCCCTTTATTTTGCCGATGGAAGCCCACTCCCTGTTGGCATTATGTCCCTCCATTTTTGATGTATGCCGAGGGGTGCCCAATCCCTCTTGGCTATTGTCCCTCCTTTGGTATGTGCTGGACGGGGTGCCTAATCCCCTTTACAAAGCATCCCTCCCAAAACATCGGTGTCATGCTAGGAGCCAACCCCAGCGTGCCAAATCACCTAAAAAGGAAAAACCATCCTGAGATTTTTTTTTTCTTTAAACCCTGTAAAAAAGAATATGGTCCCTAGCAGTCTCCCTGCCCCCTCCCACAACCCACACCCACCCTCTGCGCACCCTCATTCCCCACATCCCCCTCACCCCATACTAACCTCCGGAGTCCAGTGCGAGGATCTTCGGTGGTCTGGGAACACCTCTGCACTCCAACCGCAAGCTGAAGAAATGACGCTTAGCTGTATAATGGCATTAACAGAGTTTTTTCAACTTTGGTGCATATCTCAGCCATTTTGGGGAATTTTGGCACCATCGTTTCAACATGGAGTTATTGGGACCCCTCCTCACGAATTCAGGCACTGTCATGGTGTTATTCAGTCCCGAAAGGTGATTTCGTGGTCACTGTACTGAATTACCTTTAGGGACTGATTAATGAAGCAACAATGCTTCTGTTCATGAGGGGGGCTCTCAAAAAGCCTATGTTGCAAATTTGGTTGAAAAATCCAAAAAATGACTGTTTTATGAGCATGCTTGTGCAGTTTCCTGGCACGCTCGTAACTTCATGAATTTGTAATATTTTCACTCCAGATTTTCAAACTTGCCATTTTTCCACACCTCCTTGTGAACCGTATAGCTGTCATTTTACATATCCTGGCTAAAATGTGTTTTTGCACGTCCAGCACAGAATAGCGCGGTCACTATGCAAAATCAGTTTTTGGGACAGTTTGAGGACATGGTGGTGACACTGTTCATGAGCAGAGGTCCTAAAATGCCTGTGTTGAAAATTTGGTGATGAAATTCCATAAAATGACAGTGTTACAAGTGTGCATTGCGCAGTTTCCATGCACCCTTGTAACTTCGCAAATTTACAATATTTCCATACCAGATTTTCAACACTGGCATTTTTTCACACCTCCTTATGAACAGTACAGCTGTTATTTTTTGTATCCTGCCCTAAATGTGTTTTCGCACCTATTCAGTACAATAGCATGGTCACTGTGGGAAATCAACATTTGGGACAAATGAATAAAATCACAGTGCCACTGTTCATGAGGGGAAGTTCCAAAATGCCTATGTTAAAAATGTGGTTAAAATAATCCCCAAAATAATTGGATTACAGACGTGTGTTGCACAGTTTCTATGCATGCTCATGACTTCACCAATATTTCATATTTTCAGTCCAGATTTTCAACTTTGCCATTTTTTATATGTCCTCATGAACAATACAGTTGTCATTTTCCACATACTGCCCACAATCTGTTTTTGTCCCTGTGCCTCCAAATGGCATAGCTGCTGTGTAAATCCACCTTTCAGCTAACAAACTGGTAGTGCTGCTCTTCATGAGGTGGGCTTACAAAAAGCCCAAGTTGAGTGAAAATACCAACACACACCTACAGTGCTACAGTTTCCAACTATAACACCCCACCCTGTAGAGACTAACAGGTGTCAGGGGTGTGATTTGGGATCATCAGCTGTAATGGTCATGCCATTCCACCCCCACCCCACCCTGCATCCAGTGACAGGTATCGTGGTGTGCCTTGCAGTGTTTGGCCACAATGTTCACCCCATTCTTCTGTACTGCACCCACCTCAGCATATTTCCTTATGGAATGGGGTAAGTATAATGCCCAAACACCCCAAAGCACACCATGACACTTGTCAGTGTCTACAGGGTAGGGTGAGGTAAAATGACATGAGCATTATAGCTGATGACTCAAAGGCACACCCCAATGCTTGTCGGTCTCTGCAGGGTGGGGATGGGGTTGGTGTCACTTCAATACTTCACTGCCATTCCTATTATGTGTCTCTAACTCCTGCACTACCAATGCCAATGCCAGTGAGACAACATTCGGCACTGACAAATTTTTTTATCACATTACAGTGAAACCTTTGAGTACTGCTGCAGCCTTTCCCCACTGCTATATCAACACTCAGAGCTTCCAAGTCATCACTTATCAAATGAGGGTGTTTTTCTGATTCTGACCACAAATCAGGATGATTTACACAGGGCTCTAAAGTATATGCTTAACTGAATCAGGGGAGCTAGAAATGCATTTCTAAAGCCATTTAAAGGCAGTAGGAATAATCTCTTCTTTAATTACATTGATTTTAGGGACATGGACTTCTGTCATAAAAAGCAGGTGAAATCTTAACAAAATGTCAAAATCAAGGAGCCCCCCTGAAAAAATAGGGAGACTTGGAAGGCATGTATTGTTCAAGAAGCTTAAGCAACTGCAATGTGGAGAAATGCATGTGCTTGTCTCCACTAAAGCTTTTATATATGCAATTTATATAGAGAGATAATAAATTCTAGGAAGGTGTGGTATATGAGGATATAATTCCATTGAGGGGGCTTAATAGCCAATACCCTACATGCCTGAAGGGCTAGTGGGTTTACTGATCTAATTAGCCCCCAAGGTGGTATTCTAGCCTCATATACCACACTTTCCTAGGAATTTTTCATATAATACATAAGGATGATTGACATATATGTAATAGTGTTAGCCCTGTCATGACCCTGACCATGGGAATGCCAGCAAAAGTATGCCCTAAGGGAATAAAAATGAATATATATATATATATATATATATATATATATATATATATATTTATTTATATCTATCTCTCTCTCTCTTTTCTCTCTATATATATATGTATATATATATATATATATACACATACAACACATCTCCTTTTACTTTTCTATCCAGGATGTTGCAAAAGTATTTTCTATGACCCAGGTTTTGATCAGTACAAAAGGTTTGCAAGCTCAACCCCTGTATGTACAATACAATTTAATAAATTTAGTGGGGTGGCTCCTGGTGTGTGACAAAACAGAAACATATGGTTAAAGTTCCAGGGCCTTACCCCCCCCTCCCATTTTGCTGCATAAAAGCCTGCGTTTTTTCCAATTAACTCCAATAGTCTTACTTTTCATACATTTTGGAGGGGTTCTTGGTTCTCATTATCCAGTTGAACCATGATTAAGCCTGACCATTTCAGCAATGTGACCACCTCCATCAGTCAGGTAAAAAGCATCACATTTTAACTTGCCTGATCAGAGCTGAGGTCTCCTTGCTTCCTCCATATTTTTTTGAAGAGACCACTCTCCAGGCTTCATTACGTGTAGTGTGCTCTGGCCAATGAAAGGCTCACAGGTGTCTAATAGGGAGCTTAACAATTAGAAGAAGGCCACAATTCTCCTACCTTCAAATCAGTAGAAAGGTTAGCAAGCTCAACTCCTGTATTTACAATACAATTTAATAAATTTAGTGGGGTGGCTCCTGGTGTGTGACCAAACAGAAAAATATGTTTAAAGTTCCAGGGCCTTGCCCCCTTTTGATCACCCTGAAGGTCAGACTGTGCCCCCACCTTATTTATTTTATTTTATTTATTTGTTCTAGGATTACAAATACCTTTGAGCCGGGGCTCTTTTACAAAGGTTCCACGTCATTGGTACAATTGAGATAATCATAAGCAAAGATAACAGTTTATAAAATAAAAAAAAACACATAGTCTTGTAGATGAAAAAAAATGATAAGGTGAAACTTTGGGGAGGGGAAATGGAAAAGAGGAGGGTGAAATCAGGGAGACTAAGTGGATGGGAGAAAAGGGGAGGTAGGACAGAGAGAGGAGAGGTGTAAGGTGAATAAGAATAGAGGTAGTGCAGCTGTGGGTCCAAAAGGGCTAGCTCTCCTCCCTTTATTTTCCTTTTTGTTTACCTTAAATCCACTTTCCCTTTCTGTATTCCAACTTGACCATATAAGTATTCAAAAAGAGAGTGAAAAATAAAGAAAGAGATTTAAAAAGCAAACCAGTCTAATTTAAATGTGCTAAAGTCTGAACCCTGATTTTATAAATGAAGATACCTCATTTCAGCACACCTGTAGGTTACACATTGAATTAAAGCTAATATGGCATCAGCTACAAAAGAACATTTACAATGTTTTATGTCACACTGTTAGCTCACATTTTGAAGCAAATGGACAGTCTGGTTCCCCTGAAACACTTTCAAAAGAGATTGGGTAACTAAAGGCAATGAAATGTGAGACTGTTTCAGTGCATGTATTCTGCAATTTCAGCTCACTTACCTGCAGTTGTTGCTGTTGTCACGGTGATTGTCAGCTACAGACCTGGAATAATTGAGAGCTGATTTAGGGAGGCTACAAATGTGTGAGGAGCTCACAGAGACATATTCATAAATAGCTACTATATCTTAACATTGGTGATACAGAACATGTGTTTAGGTGTTCACATGTGTGATTTATTATTGTTTATGTATTAAAGTTTCATATGTTTGCTGAAGAGAATACTTTAAGTAATAAAATGCACTAATTATGTTAGTTAGATACAACAAGTACAACATCTGACCACTGGGGACTGAAAATAAAGGGAGCCCTAGAGAGCTAGTTAGAATGGATCAGATCAGTCACACATCAGATGAGTTCCAGAGAAGTTCCCGAAAGATAGAGACAGTGTGAAGTTGCTGTGTGAAGCAGATGGATCTCCAGCCTGAGTTCTGAACTGGAGGAGGGAACGCTGAGTGAATCTCACCAAGAGGAGAGTATACAGCAACCAAGGAAAAGGTTCTTAGCCTTAAAGAGCCAAACAGACATTCCAAGTAAGAAGGAAATCTGCCTTGTTGTCTTTTCAAGTTGTTGTCTTTTCTCAGTGGTTTGCAAGGGGTTTTAAATATTTTGATGTCAAAGTTTGTTTTTTTTAATTGTATTTTTATTTTCTTGCTATTTTATAAATTCCAAGTGGCTTCCAGTTTGTAACAAATCTAAGTTGGTTTTGGTATTGTGGGTCTTTCATAGGGATTGATTGGTTAATGGTTTTGGTTAATTGGTGTTGATTTGAATTAGGTGTTATACATTACAGTATGTGTGGGAAATGTATGTGTGATTGGTGATTTTTTTTGTTGTAGTAAATGAGTTTCATTGCTGTGGTATTTAGGTATAATCGCCAGTATATGTTACTTTAAGTGGAGTAGTGTATGAGGAAATAAATTATGGTTTTCATAATGGGATTTTGGTCACATCCATGTATGTTCTATCTGTCTGTCTGTCTACCTATAGTAAGGGTTCAACGGTCACTTCTATGTGAAACTCAAATGTTTGCACTTCAATAACTTCAAAACTTTTCAACCGATTCACATAAATGTGTGCATGTGCCATCAGGCATCAAATAACTCTTGATGTGAAAAGTTTCTTTCTGGTCAGATGTGTGGGTGTGGAGATACGGAGTGACATAAAATGTGAGAATGACCATATTTTGTCAAATTCTTTGTCACATCGCTGCACAGAAATGATGTGATATTGTGTATTGAAATTTTCAGGGTAAACAGGCCTTGGGTCACATATGTGTCTTTTGAAGATTTGGTGAAAGCATACGCATCTTTTCAAAAGTAATTGGATTTTAATGTTTCCCATTATTTTCAATGGGAGCAGTAAGATGTCCCCTGCAAAAAAGGAGCCTTTTTTCGAAAATGGATAACCCTTTGCCACAAATGGGTACTCCTGTATCGCAAATGGGACATTCTTTTTCATGCAGCTCCCATTTTGTCTTAAAGTTAGTGAGGTAAATGAAATGTAATGTCTTAAAAAACATGATGTATTCATTTGAAAATGATATATGCAGCTTGATTATCAGGACCACTTCAATTGCATTCTACAGGGAACTGGAGGCAAATAGCTTAAACTACTGTTTTTTTTTACAAAAAAATCTTTTTTCATTACTTGTAATACAAAAAAGATTATTTTTCATACCCCCAAGTCACAAAAAGAATCCTTTTTTATGATCGTAAAATTGTTTCCCTGGTGTCCAGTGGCACACCCCACTCCAGATCGCCAGCCCCATTAAAATCACATTTCAGCACCTTTGATAGAGTTTTATTTGGAACAATTTTTGTGTCTATTTTTACATGTATAATGGGAAGACTAGATAGACCAAGCAATCCTTTTCTAGAAACAAGTTCTATGTATCTATGTAAATTGGTGGTGGGGGGGGGCAGTAGGAGAAGAGAGTCAGAGCCTGGAATTAGAACATATTCCAGAATCCCTGTTATCTAGTCATATATCCAAAATGGCAATTTTTGGGCACACCACTGGGCAATATTCCTTTAGTAGTGGACAAAAAGTCTGAGTCATAGCAGCAGCAATATATAGGTGAAGGAGGAGGAGGAGACTGTCAGTTAGTGACAGTGGGAATTGAAGAAGAAAAAAAGAGCATGAGAAGGAAGGAAGGGTGTCAAAAGAAGGATGAGATGTGGGGAAGGCATCTGAGGGAAATTTTGCTGATATGGAAGATGTTGATGTCATCATGGGTGATGAATCAATTGATGATCCTGTGACTGATCTTTCCTGTGAGCCCCCAAATAAAAAAATTAAAGGTGACAAAGGCAGAATACAAGTCAAAACCCCATTAGTAAAAGCTACCTGTTCCAGTGCCACTGTATGTATTATACCCTCAAATACAAGTTTGACTGTGAATACAAGAAGTACACAAACACAATCATCCAATAATCCTCTGGTCTCAACTTTAACCATGTTATTCTCTTCCACCTCATCTGTGTGCATTCACAAACGATCACATCTTTCATAGTTGTTAGTGTCGGGCCTTTTTTTAACTGATGCTCTTAAAGAGTCAGTTAAAATTTGCCAGATATGCCAGGCTACAGTTCTCAACGATTTTTTGTTTTCTTAAAATAAGAAAATGGTCCCTCACCGATCAAACACCCCACCTCCCACTCAGCACCCACCACCCCCGGTACACCCCTACACATCCTCACTCATCTGAACAGGTCCCAGGTTCAAGATCCACTCTCCCAGTCAAAGACATGACTTGCTATTGGAACTGGTGACTGCAATATGAGAAATTAAGTAAAATGCAGTTCAATGAATTTCAATGGGGTTTTCAACTTTGATGCATATCTTCGGCATTTCTCCATATTTTGACAGCAAATTTTCAAAATAGCCTTTTGGAGACCCCACCTCATGGACAACTCAGTGTAATTTTGGGACTCCATCCTGAAAGGTGATTTTTCAGTCGCTTGGTGAAATCACCTTTTGGGCGGATTTCAGTAGTTTTACTGCCTTTATTATGAGGTGGGGTTAAAGGAAGGCTATGTTGAAAATTTGGGGTCTAGATATGTAAACATAGTGAAGTTATACAATGCATTTATATTTAAATACGCTTACTTGCAACTACAGTAATTTTCCAAATTTTCAACCCAGATTGTCAACATTGTCATTTTTTTTATCACCTCATGAATGTGGCAGCTGTCATTTTTCAAATCTTGAACAAAATGTCTTTTCTCTCCTCTGCCGTGGAATGTTGCTTTCCTCTAGACTCTTCACCCTGCACTCATCATAGTACCTTGTATCAACCTCTATCCTTCCCCTCCCTAGAAGGCAGGCACCTCTCCCACTGTGCCAAGTTCACTTTTAAATTATGGGTCGGGGCTTTCTCCTCTTACCTCTCCCCTTCACTCACTACCCCACCTCACCCCTCCTGCCCTCTCCATTCCACTGACATGCACACTCTAGCTATCCCTCATCATACCACCTAAATAGGCCAGGCTGCTTTCTCCTATCATTTCCCAAAGCTCTGGAAGTTGCTTCCTTCTCCTCTTAGACTTTCCTCTTCTCCATCTTCTATCTGTCAGGCCCTGCACAACTACTTTTCCCCCAACTGTTCTTGCACCTAGACCCACCTTTTCTACCCCCCTTCTCAGTGCTCTACCCATATCCCCTCCTAACCCTGTCTTCCATCTCCCTGGCTACACAACTACTGTCCCCCTACCAATTATGTCTCTAGCCCCACTCCCAACCTTTCCTTCCTTAAACCTAAACCTCTCCCCTTCTCATCTTTATCTCCCAGTATTTGAGTACATTTCCTTTCTGATTTTTCCAGACCCTTCCCCAGTCTACTTTTACTGGTCTTTTCTTCTAAGTATGCCCACAATGTGTTCCAACTTCTTTCCCCTTTTCTCATCCCTCCTCCCCTTAAATTCCCAGGATCACACCATTGTGTTCTCCCCCTCCTGCTTTCCCCTCTGAATCCCTTCTCATTCCCAGATCTGCTATCTCTCCTGCCTCCTAATTTCCCTATTTTTCCTTCCCCCAATCTTTTTGCCCATCTCCCCCTACCCATCCTCCCACCCTCCAATCCTCCTCCTCCCTATTCCCTCTTTCCCCTGCATCTATTTCTGCCTGGTCCTATCCCCTTTGCTGAGTTTCTCAGCATCCTGGCAGGGAAATTAGTTCTTGACTTCCTCCCCCTCCTCCTCCTCCTCCCTCCTTCCCCTCCACCCCTTCTGCCTTTCTGCCTAATTCTCATCTCCCTTGCCTGGTTTTCAGCATCCAGAAGGGGCACAGATTCATGGCTGCTCTTTCCTGTACACCCTTGTCTGTCTCATACTCTTCTTACCCCTTTTCTCAACCCTGTACACCCCTTCATTTTCACATACTAGCCCCCTTGGGCTTATATTGGCACTTGATAAACCTGTGTGCATCCTCATCCTCTAGCACTTCATTTGTGATATCTGAGCTACCTTACATGTGTACTACCAAGCTATGCAATAGATATCATTGTATGTAACAGTTACTATACATTTTTATTACTTTGTATTTGTATTTTGTATGATCTCCCAACTGCTGTAACCCCCCTTCCCCAGGATGCATCTGGAAACAAGCTGTTTTTTTTTATGCTCATGATGTCTTTCCTGGTGAAACATTTTTCAAATAAATAAATAAAATGACATTGCAGTGGTGAGGAATGATGTTTTGGTGGGGATTTGAAAATTCTCAGGCCAGCGTTTGTTAGATGGGCTCATAATAAGGTTTAGCTGACAATGTGGCTGCTGTTTTGACTGCAGTGCATCCTTGACAACATGCATGCATGTGTCTATGGAAAGACTGCTCACACAAATAAGATATGATTATAGGCTGATGGGAGCACAGTAGTGACCTCCGGCCCTAGCACTGCCACAGAGACTTAAGGATATTATTAACCTATCTCACTAATTATGAATGGATGGGAGCGCAAGCCCAGTGCTCACACCAGCAAGTAAAAACACAATTATACTATCTCAAAAAGTAAGGAAAATCTTTGCAAAAAACTTTGTTAATGCATCAGTTAGGATTCCAGTGACAAAAGTTTGTAAATGTGCTATAAGGGTTTCTAACACTATCACCCCGCCCCACCATGCAGAAATCTACAGGTGTAGTGGGTGTGTCTTGGGTTTGTCAACCCAAACTCTCGCCCCTTTCTCCTATACTCTAACCATCTCAGCATACTTACACATGGAATGGGCTGAGTCTTAGGATTGACAATCCAAAGGCACACCCCCACACCTTTTGTCACTGGAACCATAACTGATGTTTTAGCACATAGGCAATAACTGCTTCCGGGTCAGGGAGCTAGTTTATGCCCTCCTGGGATTTAATAAAGCATATTATATGGATTCAGCACCCACCTCTAACTTTGTTTACAATAGGGTCTGGACACATTCCTTTAAGCTATTGTTTAATGCCTTAAAAAAATGCTTCTGCTGCTCCTTCTTTGTGCAGGCAATGTTGAACTTAAACCTGGACCTACTCTATCCATTTCCTGTCCGTCAGATCTTCTAATGCTAAAAGGCATGTCCTTTTGCACATCAGCTTTTGCAGCCTCTTGAAAAACCTTGACGCTATACAGGCTTGGACCTTCTATCTCAAACCAGATATCTTTGTAATTACAGAAACCTGGCTGAGAGTTTCCACCCAGGTCCTTACCATTAATATCCCTGGCTATAATACCTTCTGAGCTGATAGACCCTCCAGGAGGGGAGGGATAGCGATTTATGTGCAGGTCAAATATATAATCTCCTCGGCTGTTCCTTACTCTGTTCCCAAGGAATTCAAGTGCCTACCTCTAAAGATTCAGAACAGTAAATCTATGTCCCTGTCTATCATAGGTTATTACAGACCTCCTTCAGCAGGGCTTTTAGTAATGGACTATCTGCATGACCTGTTATCTCGGACTGCCTCAGAATTCATCATTCTGGGTGATCTTAACTTAGACTGGTTGACTAATTCCTTAAAAAGACCTTTGTAATGCCTTCAGACTCAGTCAACTTATTGTGGAAGCCACATGTCTGAACTTCAAAAATCCAGAATGCAACACCCTGCTGGATATTGTTCTTTTTTTTTTTTTTGAAATTTAAGTTTATTGGGTTTTAACAACAAAATCAAAAACAACAAAACAAACATATTTGATAAGGTACAGAACAGAAGAAAACGGTACAACCAAAACCCTCCACCTAAACCCCTCTCCCACCCTCCAACCCCCAAAAGAAACACCACCCCACCCTCCCAACGAAAAAGGAAAAGAAACCCCAGCCCCTCCCCACTGACATATAAGTAAAGCAAGGTTCAACTTCTAACAGAACCACCCCACCCTCAACCTCCCTCCTCCTCCCTCCCTCTATGGGTGCACCATCTCATAGTAAAATATTCTGGTAAAACAGTCAATCATCTTGATACTACCAATCTCCAGTACCAGCAAGACTGCAAAATGACACACATAACCAAAGTTGAAATATTTATGCGGACTATAGAGATCAGGTCCCAAATTAATTAATTAATGCAGACATAATGCTTGAAGTTTACCCCATCTCTTCCGAAACAGATCCATACGACCATGCAGACTGGCAATCAAACTCTCCGACTGTAAGTACGAAGTAAGTTCAATCAGCCAGTCAGCATATGACAAGGCCAACTGGTCTGTCCAATGTCTCAAAACTAATTTCTTGACTGCCATAGACACCAAGGCCATATGGCATTGACGTTCAACACTATCTATACGGGAATATTCACCCAGAATACAAATCTCAGGGAAAAAGAAGCCAGACAGACCCAGAAGGGGATCTAGGTTATCCCGGACAAGGGACCACAAAGGGGCAACCTTAGGACAGTCCCAGAACATATGAATTAGGTTACCTTCTCCTCGTGAGCACCTGGAGCAAGTCGAGTGGGGAAGTTTCTTGAGCTGGAAAAGTTTGGTAGGGGTATAATAAAGGTTATTAACAATATAGTATTGGGTTAGCCGTAGTCTGTCCTGGGTATGATATCTATGTAAGTCCTTCCATATACAAGGCCAGTTCAGGGAGGCATCAGGTCAGGTATGCCCAGACACTGAACCATCAACAGTCTCAGGGAATTTGTAGTTCAAAAGGAAAGAATAAATCAAAGAAATAGAATGAGATTGGGAAGCAAGATTTATAATTTGTGAAAGAAAGGGGTAGGCCACAGAGTCTCTAAAAATGGTACAGAATTTTCCGGCGATAAGATGTCTTAGTTGATACACCTTAAAGACCCCTCTGCTAGGGATACCGAATTTATCCAGTATGTCATCGGAAGAAAGAAGGGATCCCTGGTTATAGAAGTGCTCAACCTTGGCCTCTCTAATCTGTGGGAGCCAGTCCGGCATAAGCCAAGAACTACCCAACTTTATATTAGGATTGAGAATTACCAGCTGACCCAAATCCGAGACACTAGAAATGTGAAAAGACACTAAACATTGAGCTAGAGATTTAAGGGTGACTAAAATCGTGCTATCAGTCACCCAGTGTGAGAGTGCTGCTGAGGAGTATAAAATATAGTGTAACTATCAAGTTTAGATTCAGAAAGAAGTGAGCGCAAGCTGGAGCCAAATTGGACAAGGTAGCGTGAATTTATGGAAAACCATCTCCCAATTTGGAAAGATGGGCTGCCCAATGATAAAGTAAAAGATTAGGTAACCAAGACCGCTTTTTCTTTAGGAAGAGATAGTTTAGCATATGAGCGTCTAACACCCTTCCCATGCCAGATAAAATTAGAGAACATAGTATGGAATTGCTGAAAGTATGTGATAGGGAGCCAAAGATTTAACAGATTCAACGGGTTAAAGATCCGGGGAAGGACATTCATTTTAATAATATTGATCCGACCCCAAAGAGAAATAGGAAGGGCAGACCATCGCTGCAGATCCTGGATAAACCAGATTTTAATTCTATCCAAATTTAGCTTTTTCAAAAGAGAGGTTCGGCCGAAAAATGAATCCCCAAATACTTAATGGATCTAGGGGTCCGCCTTCATCCCAAAAAGAAGTAAACCCTGTTTATTGGTATGGACGCTTAATGGGAAAATTTCGACTTAGAAATATTCAATTTGTATTGAGAGAAGGAACCAAACTGCTCAATAATATCAATCACTGCCTTTAAGGACTCTGCCGGGTATATTAGATGCAGAAGTATGTCATCTGCATAAGCAGAGAGCACCAGTTCCTGCTGTTATAACAAAAAGCCTCTAACCTGGGGGGATGTTTTAAGTCTGATAAGCAGCGGTTCCAAACACAAATTAAACAGCAAAGGTGAAAGGGGGCACCCCTGTCTAGTACCAGTATATAAACGGAAGAGGGGAGAAAACCCCATTACAATAAATTTTAGCTGAGGGGAACCATAGAACATCCAACCCTTTTCAGGAAAGTAGACGGAAGCCCATCCTCCATTATGGTCCAAAGGAAGGTCCAATCCACTGGTCAAAGGCCTTTTCTGCATCAAGAGAAACCAAAGCTGCCGGATAAGGGGCTGATTGGGCAAGCTGGGAAATATGGGACAAGATTCTTAAGTGATCCGCAGCAGACCTGCCAGACACAAAGCCTACTTGCTCGGGACTCAGTAAACCAGACCAGACTTTATTAATTCTTTCGGCTAGTATCTTAGCGAGGATTTTCATGTCATAGTTTTGAAGGGAGATAGGTCTATAGTTTGCTGGATCTGTGGGGACTTTGTCAGGTTTAGGAATCAAAATAATTGTGGCCTCAAACAAGGTGGTATCTACATCGATAGAAACTGATAGATATTCATATAACTTAAGAAGAATAGGTACCAGCTCTTTAATGAAAACCTTGTAGAAATTAGCGGGGAAGCCATCAGGGCCAGGTGCTCTGTCATGGGCCATAGAGGTAATAGTCCTTTCTATCTCCTCCTGTGAAATAGAAGCCAAAAGAATTTCTTGTTGGGCCACTGACAAACAAGGAATGTCGACGTCCCCCAAATACATATTGATATTTGAGATAGAGGGAGATAAAGAAGGTTTACTATAAAGGTCCAAATAGTATCTCTCAAAGATACGGGCAATACCTCTAGGGGAGGATACAGTAGAGCTGGATGGGGAAAACAGAGAAGGAATTATCCTAGAGCCTTCCAGCACCCACAGTCGCAAAGCCAAGAGTTTCCCAGCTTTTTCCGCATGGTCAAGATATTTAGCTTGAGTTCTTATCAAACAATACTCCGTTTTCTCCTTCAAAAGATCCATATACTCACGCTTGGCTAACAAAAGGTCTTTAAGAGTCGGTAAAGAAGAAGTTGAAGAGTATTTAGCTTCCAGATCTCTAATTTTATTCATTAAAGACAGAGATTTTGCAAGCCGAGCTTTCTTTCTAGAGGAGGCCATCTTAATTAAATCACCCCTGAGATAGCACTTCAAAGAGCACCAAACTATATCAAGTCTCGGGGTAGAATTCAGGTTCTCCGCCAGGAAGAAAGAAATCAGAGACTTAATACTCAAGACATTTTGAGGATCCTTCAACAACTGAGTATTTAACCTCCAAACGGAATCCCAACAAAACTCAGGATCTAAAGAAAGTCTGATCCAAACTATGGCATGATCCGAGAGGATGATTGGATCAATACCGGATTGAAGAAGACTGGAAAAAAAGGATTTACTAATTAAAACAAAATCTATCCTCGATTTGGAACCATGCGACTGAGAAAGAAAAGAGAAAGCCCGAAAAGAGGGATTGGAGAGTCTCCATGAGTCACATAAACCTAACATTAACAATAACTCCTGAAGAGCTCTCTGGGCAGGAGAAGGGGGATGCTTATCCCGGGGTTCTTTATCCAATATAGATGAGAAGGGGACATTCCAGTCCCCTCCCAATATAAACTGGGAAGGAAGGAAATTAGATAGCTTGTCTGCAAGAGACATAAAAAATCCTGGACTCCCCCCCACCGTCCATATACAGAACCCAGAACAACACTGTCGCATTGAGAGTACCTTTAACAGAATAAACCTCCCTCTGGGTCTGATACAATCAATTCCTTCATGAACACATGCTTTTAATAAGAACAGCAACACTTTTACTAAGACTGGAATTCCCAGCAAGATAAGTCTGGGAAAACCAGAACCAGATAGGAATTTGGTGTCAACATGGCTTAAATGGCTTTGCAGAAAAAGAATATCAACCTGCAACAATGAGCAGTGGTTAAAATCTGAGACTGCTTGACCCGATCTCTAAGTCCGCACATTCCAAGAGATTATTTTAATCGTGTTTGTAGCCATTTTAAATACCATATAGAGAGAACATGCACCAGTCAAAATCAATAATAAAAGGAGAGAAAAGGGCACCAAAACCAAATAAGTCCAACGCTCAATAGTCTGCCAGAGCACCCCAGAACAGAATACCCACAAAGGAACCCCAGCAATCTAGCCACGCTAGAACAGTACCCACTCTAAGCTGGCAGACTAGACCAGACCTCCCATAACCCCCACCACCCGCTACTATCCCCAAAACCATCCCCAACCTGCCTCCAATAAACATTACCATCTAAATAACACAGTATATAATAGTACAACCACACTTGGCAAGAGACCATGCATAACACACAGTAATATACCCACCCCCACCCCCACCCCACCCAAATACCCCACAAATGACTTAAACCAAAGGAGTAAACATCCCAACCCATCCACCCACCCCCAATATAAAACACAAACCCGAGAACAACTATTTACAGGGAGCCAGGGCAAAACCAAAGCCGATTCAGGCAAGGAAAGGGAAGCCCTGACCGCCCGACCCCAATTGCGAACCTCTGAAACCCCAGTGGTGATTGGCCAGGCCAACGGAGGAAAGTACAACCCAGAAACATATTACCACTGGCGTAAGACCCAGCCGCCCATAAAATGACCAACAGTATCCCGACCACCGGGTTGAGGTTAGCCAAACCCCCAACCCTCGGCTCGCGATTCCACATCCAGCAAGCCGCTAAACTTCAGGCCCTGGCACCCCCCACACCCCAAACACCAGAAAACAGAAGAAACTGCTACAATTAGGGGAAGAGAAACCCCCACCCATAATACCTCCCCGGCTGCCAGTGCCAACATAACCATGACTGAGTCTTATGCCAGAACGAGTAAATATCTTACTCACCCTCCAGGAACCCCGACCGCCCATAGAGCTAGCTTAGCTAAGAAACATACCTCGGATCCATGAGAGTTCACCGCTTAGGCCCGATGTTTCCGGGGGGAACCATATCAGCGCGGGACCAACCGGGTCCCACCACCAGGAAGTTACCCCCCAAGGAACCACAACCCAGCAGAAAGGTTCCAGAAATGGAAGACACACCGGGCCCAGCAGAGGAGCTCCCACCCCGACCTCTGGGAAAGCGCCCAGCCACCCAAACCAGACGTCGAGGAACCACCAGGTAGGAGAGAAAACAAGGGTTAGGAAGCCTGTGAAGCCCAAAACTACCAATGAGGAGAAACAGGAGGAGTTTGGGCACCGAAATCAAACAAGCAGATTAAGGTAATAAGAAGGGCATATAACAAACTAAAAGAAAAGTAAAAGGCGAAACAAGCCACCCATCTACCATTAGACCAAAAAATAATGGCGGCAATGCAATAGCATACAAAAAAGGCAAAGTGTCTTTCAGCCAGAGTTCTTAAATAGGTCCGGTAGCTTAATAGCTAAATCCTTCAGAGCCGCCTCGGGGGAGCTGAAGCTATAGGTAGAGCCACCAACTGTAACCTTTAACATCGCCAGATAGATCATTCTGAAGGGGATGGAGGCAGCAATTAGTTTCTGGACTGCAGGATGGAAGACCGCCCTCTTCTCCCTAGTTTTCTTCGGAAGGTCCTGCGTGATCCGAATTCTGGCCGATCCCCACAACACCTCTTTTAACTCTCGAGATCTGCTGTAAACATGTTGCCTCTCTATGTAGCTTAAAAATTTCATAATAATGGGATGCGGAGGCGATCCAGACGGGGGTCGAGGCCTCAGCGAAGGGGCCTGTTCCAGATGGTACTGAAGGGCTAATAGGTGATGGGCCCACCACTTAATCAGGAACCTCTGAGGAAGGCTAATAGATCTGGGCCCCTTCCATCTCAGGTAGGCCCAGAATCAGAAGATTATTCCGACGATTGCCTCTAGATCTTCAGTTTTTGCTTGAAGCTTCTTAATCTGCTGTTTAAGCTCGAGATTTCCACTCAGACTTAGATCTCCATTGCTTTACGGAGAACACTCTAACCTCCACGCCAGACACTCGGGTTGAAACCAACAACAGGTCGCCCGGGTTTATTAAGCTCTCCAGCCAGCTCCTGTAAATTTCTTTCACGGAGACAATTCTTGGAGAAATCTGTCCTCCGTAAGGGGGTTGATAGCTGAAGTTTGTCTCCACTCCGCCCGTTTCACACCACTTTGGTTATGTTGTTGCTAGCTGCCTTTTCAGGAGATGTAGGTGGTGTGTGTCTGACAGAGGCCTGTTTCCCATCCACCTCCATCTTGTTAAATTAGGCGATCTTCTGGTCAGACTTCAAACCCACTTAGTAGAAGGCTTATCAAAACTCCCTCAATGCCGATTTCAACAAATTAATGCACCGGGGAGTTCGAAAACTGGCGATTAGAGCAGCAGGAGGGAAGAGCTCAAGGCCTCAGCTGCTGCCTAGCTGGCTGCCATCACGTGACCTACCCCTGGATATTGTTCTTGTGAACAAACCTTATCTCTATGCTCACTCCAGAGTTTTTTTCAATGACCTCAGTGATCATTGCATTATTGCCTGTGTAAGGTCACCCCTGAATCCTCCTCGCACTCAGTGTTTATCTACAAAATAAGTCACAGGAATTTCAATGCCGCCTCCTTCCTTTCTGACTTACAGAACACCAACTGGCAAAACTTCCACCTGGCCTCTACAGTCGATGAAGACCATGAGAACTTTCACAGTATCCTGCCTGATAACATTAACAAGCATTCACCTCTGATGAAAATACATACAAAAAAGAGATCTTGCCCTTGGTTCCCCTCTAATTTAAAGGAAGTTTTACTAAATAGAGATGCCCTGTGGAAAAAAGCAAGACAATCTAAGACTCCAGGTGACTATGCCACCTTCAGAGCAGTGAGAAACCTCAGTACCAAACTAATCAGATCCAAAAAGGCTAGCTACTACCAAAGCCAATTAAAAGCATCCTCTAAGTCCTCCTCTCAGTTTTGGAGAACACTAAGGGACCTGGAAGGACACAGTCCTTAAATGCTCTACCATCTATAATTTGTTCAATGGGGCTTGAGTTTTCTGATAAGCATGACATACTAAAACTATTTTACAATCACTTTGCTGCTGGAGAGTTGGCCTTCAACTCATCACCAGCATGCACTCTCCGGAACCCGTTATTGAATTTGACTCTTCCTTGCTAAACCCCAGCATTAGCTATATGCCATGATGCCTCTTCAGTAACTTTTTCATTCAGCCAGGCATCGGTAAAGAATGTGGAAGACCTCCTTCTACAATTGTATCTGAGGAAAAGTGCAGGAGCAGAATTTATAGAACCTTTCTTTTTAAAGCTTGGTTATTTCATACTATCTCCCCCCAATCATTCACCTATTCAACCTATCACTGTCACGGGGTGTCCTGCCAACTAATTGGAATATGGCACACATCATGCCATTGTTTTAATCTGGTAGCAGGAGTGATCTTAACATTTACCACCCTATCTCTCTGCTCCCTCTCCTATCCAAATTGCTGGAAAAAGTGGTCAATGCACAGATCAGAATTTTCCTGGAAACCAATAATCTCTTCAATCCAATCCAATCTGGGTTCAGGCCAAAACACAGTTCTATCTCAGCACTTTACAAAGTCTCTAACAACTGTTTAACCTCCCTGGATGTGAAAAGCATGTATGCACACTGTTCTTAGATCTCAGCAAAAGTGTAAAGGAGAAACAACACTGTGATAAGAATTTTTTTCAAAAGGTGGGAAAATAGGCAGGTTTGAAAGATTTGCATTGGTGCTGGAACTGAATAGCAAACCCTATCTTTTTTAAAGGATGCCTTTCTTCATGGATCGACTTCCTTTTCATAACACAATATTTGCCATTTTTTAAAACTTTCAATATACCTATAGAGACATCAGCCCACATGTTGATTGTAGTGCAAATTGTTGTACTGCCATGTAGGGAAGCGTGGTTGGGATTTTGAAGCCCGAATGTGACTTTGTTGGATGACCCAAAAGTTGTGGAAGCCTTTAATGAACTTGTGGCAGATAAGGCTTCTATCCTTTTTTTTATACCATAATTTTGGACTTTGGTGGGAGGATTTAAAAGACCTCTTGACCTGCTTTTTTTAAATACCTTGGTCAGACATAGGTGGATACATCATATAGGAAATATTTGGTGTTAAGGGGAGATCTGGGATGGTTATTATCAAGACAGTGCATGGAGGGGGTAAATCTTATGGATGAAATCCAATCCATTAAACTGGAAATGGGGAACTACCAGTACAACTGGCTTTGGTCCTTATGGAGAGAACAAACTTTTGGAACTCAGGGGGAAAACAGCTAGTATAAACCTGTTTGTTAGTAGTCAGCAAAGGCAGGAGAAGAAACTGATCACAGGCTTAAGGTCCCCTCAGGGGACACTGGTTACAGGGAATGCAGGAATAATGGAACTTTTAGGGAAGTATGTAGGACGTATGTTTGGGATTTCGGTGAGTGAGTTACAGTTTGCCTCTCATATACTCCAAGTGGTGGATACCCCTCATCTTGTTCCGGAGTTGTGGGACAAATGATATCTCCCTTTACAGCACTGGAAATGACCAGGGTGATACAAAGCCTTTGAAAGGGGATATCTCCAGGTTTGGATGGCCTTCTGGGAGAAGTGTATAAAGTCCTTTGGGACATTATCCCATCCGAACTTTTATTAGTTTATGATCTTTTCATTGACAACTGTTTTTTGTCAACTTCAATGTATGATGGCTTGTTAATTTTTTTATATAAGTCAGGGGACCCTATAGATATTAACAATTGGCACCCCATTACATTACTAAACACTGATTTTAAACTGTTTGCTAAACTATTAGGGAACAGATTGGCCTGAATAATGGCAGATTTAATTAGTCTGATGCAGTACTGTTCAGTGCCAGGGAGAAGGACGAGACAGACTTTACTATTCTATAGAGAAGTGGTGAAGGGTGATGTGGGGAATGGCCTGGGATGTAATTCAGGGTTCTTGGTAAGCCTGGACCAGGCCAAGGCCTTCAATAAGGTTTCCCATTCCTTTTTATGGCATTGCTTAGCTACTTATGGGATTCCTATGGAGTTTATTGATTGGTTGAAGTTATGTTATGCACTGGCATATGTAGTAACTTATGACAATGGTATTATGAGGCCCAAATTCCAGGTTCGGAGGGGGGGCTCATCAAGGCTGCCTCCTAAGTCCCTTCCTATACATTTTTATGATAGACCCTTTACTGAGTCTTCTTTTGCGGTCTCCTAGAATTTATGGGTTGGCTGGGGGTGTTTCACAAGAATGTAAGGTGTTAGCAGATGCAGATGATCTTTGTTTATTGCTTCATAACAAGAAGTCCCTTGAGATCGCTAGGCACCTCATGAAAGAGGTGGGAAAAATAACGGGGGCATGCCTAAATGTAGAAAAGACAAAATGTATAAATCTTAATGGTTTCCAGGACTCACCATGGGAGGTGAGAGGGTGTCTGGTAGCAATTGCACCTTGCAACATTTTAGGGATTTACTACAGTGGCAGAGATATAGCTGGGCATTATTGGGAAAGGGCACTCTAAAAGGGAAAAGAAATGGTAGGGAGATGGAACCATTGGAATGTGTCCAAAAAGAAGAGTCTACTTGACTAGATAATTTTTGACCACTATTTTTTTATATATCAGTGCAGTTTTTTGGGGTTTCCAAACAATTGGAAGTGCCCTTGTTGGGTGTTTTTTCACTTGTTTTGGGGGGAGTAGACTAAATCCAGTCAAACGTAACATTTTATATAAAGATTTCAAGGTAGTGGGGGTCAATATGATAAATCCCATATTATTCTTTTGATCCATTTTCCTATATACAAATCTGCTTCCATTGTTGAAGGGTATTGCACAGGTGTGAGGATCCTGGAGTTCTTCTCTACTCCAGGGGGTACTGACAGAGTGGAAAGATAATATGTTTTTCCATAAAAACAAAAGGTGCCTCCGGTTGGTGAAACGCTGAAGGGGTCTTTTATTGGATTATTAAATGGGGAATTAGCTATACAACAGTTCTTTGTCTTACTAGGAAACAACTGTATGCAGAAGTTCTCTCACTCCCTTTTGTGGAACACCTGTTCTCAGGGTTTTCACAAATCAATCAAGATTTTATATCTAAGTACACTATGGATGTTAAAATACCTGAACAGATGTGGGATACAGTATGGTTGGGGATAAATAATAGGATAAATGTGAAAAGTAACCAGAAACATAAACCTCTACAGGACAGATATTGCCTCAGATACTGTTGTTTGATGAAAATAGAAACAATGGATAATCTATACTACACTTGTCCATATATAATTTGTCAGTGTCAGTGGCTCAGTAGGTAGTACACTCACCTCTGAAGCTGGGAGATCAGAGGGTTGTGGGTTCAGTTCCCACAACTGGCACTTGGGTTAATATCTCAGTACTGATACTGTAGTGCAGCATGAGAGGGGTGCTGCTTTTCTGAAGTGCCGTCTTTCAGATGAGACGTTAAACCGAGGTCTCATCTGCCTGGATTGGTGGTAGTTTAGGTGGAGGTTAAAGATCCCATGGAACTTATCAAAAAGAGTATGGGAATTTTTTATTTATATCACAAAAAAAATCTTTTAAACAATACAAAAAAAATTCCCTTCATACAAAATGTCAAAAATAAATCCTAATACAATATATTTCCTCGTATTGTAACACTTTAAACATAAAGAAAAACAAACAAGATAATTAAATAATAATTTTGCATACCCAGAAATTATAACCTAACAAACAATATTTAATACTCCCTCCTTTTTTTCTCTCCCCCTTTTTTAAACTTTAAAGGAGACACAAATAACTTTTCATGTTGCACTAACAACCCCTGCAAGAGGTGGTTTAATCATTTCTCCCCTCATGCTCTAATTTCCATACATATTACTTAATACAATCAAAAGAATGCCATCAATTTTCCCAGTAATCATGTGGAAGCCTAGATTT
This sequence comes from Neoceratodus forsteri, assembly GCA_016271365.2. NCBI lineage: Eukaryota > Metazoa > Chordata > Ceratodontiformes > Ceratodontidae > Neoceratodus > Neoceratodus forsteri. The sequence goes on along the minus strand of CM028135.1, from coordinate 1,022,648,842 downwards.
CTCTGAAGATTTCAATTTTCCTATCTCTGTTTCCAATATATATATTAAATTGATTGGTTGAATTTCTTGTTGTTGCAATAATAACTTTCATCTACTAATCCACATCCAATATAAAAAGAAAATATGTATGACTTACAGAGTGCTCGAAGTGCCCTCAGACACATCCTTAGCAAAGGAACCATAATATAAATTCTCGCATGAAGGAGGGATTGTCAAACTTTTTTCCAGCGGTGTTTTACTATATCCCAAAATTCCATAGCATAATAACAATTAAAATAAATGATCCATAGTCTCCGGGAATATTATACCTTCCTCTCTTGTGCAGTAACAATCTTGTACATATTTATGTTTTTGATTACTTCGTACATTTATTTTCCCATGGATCCCCAACCATGCAATGTTCCACATATGTAGTGGAATAAGAGGGTTGATTATATATTTGGAAATATCTAAGCATACCTCCTTAGAAAGCTTTAAAAAGGGGTTTTCATGAAAAAATTGCACCAAAACATTTTTGTACAATTCCTTTCTAGAAATACTCTTAATTACTTCTCAACTGATATTCCAGCTTTTTATTTTATCAAAAACTTCACTCCATCTCTCCACCAATTGGGGACACCTTTTGTTTTTATGCATAAATTTTGCATTTCTCCATTCTAACATTACTCCCTGTAGAAATATATTAATTAATGAACTCCAAATCTTGCAATTATCTCTGACTACAGGTGTCAAATTTGAGTATAGAAAAATTGAAAATAAAAAAAGTACCAGATTGATCATTCCTAAACCCCCTTCTTTATACTCAAAATATAAAATATTATGCTTAATCAGGTTTAACCGACTGCCCCATACACTGCAAAAAAAAATCTCATTAATGAGGTCTCCAAGTTTTTTAGTATAAGGAAAATGTTACTTAAAAATAAGAAAAAACAGGTATTAAGTAAGTTTTAATTAAGTAAACTCTTTTCTTTTTTGAAAGTTTATTGCTATTCCAATTCGTTATTTTAAAATGACCTTGCTGTAGAGACAATTTCCAATTATCAGTTGCACTATCCTGACCTCCAAAATAAATACCTAAAATTTTACAAGGTTGTTGTTCAGTCCAAAAGCTCCCTACTCTGGTTGGGGTATCTGGAAACCCTGTAATACTTAAACATTTAGTCTTTAATCTATTAATCCATGCTCCCATAATCTTCCCTAGTTCTGTAATAATCATACAGTCTACCCTTACAGAGGATTCATCAGGCAAGATGAGGCACAAATCATCCACATAAGCAATAATTTTTATCTGAATTGTATTTTCCCAAATAATTCCTTTAATCTGAGGAGATCTATTAATTATCCATAATAAAGGGTCAAGAGCCAAAAAGTATAGGAGAGGGCTAAGCGGACACCCCTGCCAAACTCCTTTTAATAAACTATGCTTCCCTCCTCTCCATCCATTTTCTAATGGAATTACATATGCTAAGGCAAAACACAGCTGCACCCATTGTACAAATATATTCAGAATACCAAAAACCTTCAAGCATTCCCATAAATATTCTTGCAATAGTAAGTCAAAGGCTTTAGCTTGATCCAAACTTAGTAAATAACCTTCCAAAACTCCTAAATTTCCTGTCCCTATCACCATAATTTTCATAATATAAATCAATGCATCATATATCCTTCTCCCTGGCACTGCACAACATTGAGAATTGCTAACTAAGTCAGGCATCACCACAGATAATCTGTTCCCCAAAAGTTTAGAAAAAATCTTAAAGTCTACATTCAATAATGTTAATGGCCTCCAATTCCATATATCTGAATGATCCCCATTCTTAAATAAAAAAAAAATAATCCATCATACATTTGCATCAGTAAAATCATATCAGAAATTAAAAATGTATACATTGCCAATAATTCTTTAGGCATCAATTTCCATATAATTTTATATAATTATCCTGGCAATCCATCTGAACCAGGAGAAGCCTCATTTTTAAGAGATGCAATTACTCTTCCTAGTTCTACTTCCATAAATGCTCCTACTATTAAGTTTTGTATATCTGTCAATAAACAAGAAAGATCCGCTGTTGCTAAAAATTGGGATGTAAATTCAAAATCTATTTTTTCCCCCAAAACTCTTTCTTATATGTTGGTCTAAAACATCCATAATTCCAACATTATCTGATACAACCTTATTTTCCTTAGTTCTTAAGCTAGAAAAAAGCCTTTTGTCTATCCGGTTTCTGTAAGCTAAAAAAGGGTTAACTGGCACAGCCTTACCTTGAGTCTCGAAGGACTGTTCCCCAATAAGTGAACCTAATCTATCATATTGATACTGTACCATACTGTACCATACCTTGTTTTATCTGTGCAATAGTCATAGATAAATCTACCCCATTTTCTGATTGTATTGAAAGTAATTTTTGTAAGGAGTGCCGAAGAGACAAATATTCCTAATTTTTTGTTTTTGCTCTCAATCTACCTTGTGCCTGAAATATCCAGTCAAACATAATTTAAAAGTTTCCCACCAACCAACCATGCTTTCATGCTTTCATGCAAATCTATAGTTGTAATTTGATCTTTAATAATTATTCCCAAATCCTTTAGAACATCTAAGTTGCTTAAAAATGAAACATTCAATTTCCAAAACCCAGGTCCTTTTATCCTGCATGGAGGAATATCTATATTTATACCAATCAGGATATGGTCCAAAGAGTCTATTGGTATGGAAATTAAGCTAGAAATTAACAGCAATTTTTTCACAAAAATAAAATCAAATCAGGATGATAAACCTCCTTTAAAAAAAGTAGGTTTAACTTTGTTCCGACCTGTTTGACGAGGATCCCTCAGACCTGCTAGAGAAAGAACAGACTATAAGCATGTTTTGTCACAATACAGTTTCCCTACTTCGTTCTTTTGCTGAAAATTTATATTGAAATTCCCACATAGAAATAATTGCCTACTTGTATACAAGTAAGGTTGAACCTTTTGCAATAATTCAATTCTAAGAGCTTTCATCTGTGGGCCATAAACTGAGATTAACCTACACTGGAAGCCTTTAACTGTTACATCCACCAAAAGCACCCTTCCTGGTTCAATGTCAACCAACTCTGAAAGCTTAACATCAGAGGTTGAAAAACAAATTCCTACCCCACTACACCTTTGTTCCCCTAAGGACCAAAAGGATATACCCCAATGCCATTCTCTAGTGGCTCTAGAGGTCTCAGAAACTGTATTTAATCGTGTATCCTGCAATAACGATATGTCATACTTTAAATGAGGAAGTATTCCAAACGTCGTCTGACATTTTTGATGAGATTTTAAACTGTTTTTTTTTCACATTTAATGAAGTTATTGATAATGTAAAAGGTTTCAGGGCAGAGGTTTAGGTGTTTTTATGCTAGATCTAGTCACCCATTTTCTAGCTTCTGGTGGTTTGCTCACTAATACATGTTCTGGATTGAGTAATGTTACTGCTGAAATATCCGTTTTCATGTGTGGATTCCAACATAGGATGGGCCTGATCTACCTGTTCCCCCCATGATGAAAGGACTGAAAATCTATTCCCTAAAGGTAAAGGAGAAATGGGCATATTACAGCAATCACTCCCTTCTCCAACCAAAGGCAGTGTACCATCTTTAGAAACTTGCAAATCCCTTTGTACGCCTTTACTAATGGGTTCTGCAGTGTTTGTCAGAATGCGAGAATCACTGCCCATTGATTTACATGGCCTTTGTGGAGATCCTTGTGGGATCACAAACGGAGTTCCTCTTTCTTCCCTACTTTTCCCCTGAGGAAGGTCTAAAGCTAGTGCTACCATCTGCCCTGATTGAAATACATCAGTAAAGGACTCATTGGGCCTTAACATGTTATGAGGGACAGAAGATTTAGCTTGTTTGCTATTTTCATTTAATCCTCCCTGATCTCTACCCCTACACCTACCTCTAAATATATTTTCAGTGTGCCTCCCTTCTTGTTCTTGATACGGCTTTTTTGCCTGTGCCAAAAAAAATTCCTGATCGGAGGAGTCATCCGTATCTGTAGTTCTCCATGGGCAATCTGAAAAGGAAGGGATAATTTCATTACATAAATTGCAAACCGGGGGAGCTACACACTGTGCTGCTGAATGCCCTAGCATACCACACCACATTGGAAACATTTTATCTGATCACATGAGGTATTCAAATGTGTTAATGACCCACACCTAAAACAACTTTTAGGCTGACCTGCATAAAAAATAATACCCCTGTCCATCCCCCCAAAAAAGGAACTAGGTAAATTTTGTATGCCATCATCGTCATCCTGGTTCAGTTGTACTTGTATTGTCCAACCCCCTGTCCAAAAGCCATTTCCATCCATAATAGGCCTTGGTCTATCCTGTATTAAACATCTTTTTTTTCCAGACAAAAAAGAATATTAGCTATGTTCACCCCTTCATTTCAGAAAAGAATGGTAACTGTTTTAACTGTGAGCTTAGTGATTGGGATAGCCTGGAAATCCCTCCGTTCTTCTTGATCTTTAATGTCATTATTCAGTCTCCAAAATTTATCTAATGAAATGATGGAACAAAAACTGATATCATAGTTATGTTCATCAGGTGGGTGTATAAAGGCGTATACTTCAGCAGGAGAAAAATCCATTGAATCAATTAGTAAAGTCTTCCCCACCCATAGTCTTTCTGGTACTATTGGGGCTTTGCCTCTGTATCTCAATCGCACAAAAAATCTGCGTTTAGCTGCCTCTTCTGTTTTTTTAAACAAGCCTGCATAACATTTAGCACTCATTCCTTCTGGTTGCTTGGCCCTCACATTCCTGTGTAAATCTTTATTTGCATTCAAATCTATTACGTAACTTACATTCCCATTTCCTTCAGTAGCTGTCACGATTGTAGAACAGTCCATAGAAAGATTATGTTCTGATAAGGGAGATGAGAGTTCCAGGTTGCCACTGGCATCTTGCGTATCTAAAAATTCAATAGCCTCTCGCTGATTTTGCGCATTCGCATTAAGGCCATCTGAGGGCTTAGAATTTTGACTAGCCACAGCTAGCCTAGATATAGCATTAGGGGTAGCTATTCCAGCTTGATCTAAAATGGATCCACCAGGTGTAGGGATCAAGGGATCAGGAATCCATTTATCTATTACCCACAACCATCCAGCTTACCTTAATGTGTCTACTGGGGATCATGCAGACAATGTACATGTTTGTTCAGATGAATTATCCTGTGTAACTTCTCCATTCAGTTGTGCAGTGCTTTGTAAAACATTAACATTTATTACATCCTGATGCTCAAAATGTTTCCCTCCATTTTTAAACGGGCTAGTTGGAGGACGTTTCAATTTATTGCTTTCTGCTTCTAGTTTCAGCTGGCAGGTATGAAAGTCTCTCTCAGCTGTATTTATTAAGTCCAGTAATTGGGTTTTTTCCCTATCCAATTCCTCCTGTAGGTGCGCTTCTGCAGATATGTCCGTATCCATTAGCAATGCAGGTCAGATGCATCCAAAACCATTACTCGGTCACTACTTGCAAACTGAACTTCTCATCTGACATTGTAGATACTGCAGATAGCTCCTGAGCTCCAAGTCCATGTCCATACTCTTCCACTACCTCCTTCAGACTGAGGTCCTCCATCTCTGCTGACAGATGGACAAAGCCACCCACCTATAGAGGAGGGGAATTTCTCCGGTGTCCTGGCCACATTTCCCTCATTCACTAAAAATACCACTAACAGCTTAATCTGGTTCAAGGTCAGTTGGCATTCATCTGTATTCCCCTACCCTGGGTCATGCCTGAAAATAGGCAGGATTTGTCTACTGCACTTACCCGGTCAACAAAAACTAACAAACTAAATAAATAAATAATACAATTTGGGGATGTCATTAAAAATAGGTAGAAAGGGAGGATACTGATAACCCCAGATCCTGATTTAATATATTATGGAATTATTCCCAACCTGGTGGTACAGCTACATGACAGCACTCTCCGGGTTGTGTTTGCACCTTTTGTATACTGGATCTGGATTTATCATTGCTGTCTGGTTTTACAACAACAGTACATATCTGTTCTAGACCTTTCCCAGATACTTTCTACAGAACGTAGACACTGGAAGGCTGTAGAATTGATGAGGGTGGGAAGGAAACATGGACCCTTTGGTGATCTCATTTTGATTATATTTAAGTATACCAGTACATTCCCCAGTGACTTCATATGGATTACATGGATTACAGTTCCTGAGGTTATTATTTTCTGGTTTTCTTTCAAATTTGCACCATCAACTAGATATGTATTCTTGGGTATCGAAGGGAGGGGATTCGGTTTAGAGTATATCCTTCACTTTTCACAGCTGAGTTTTTTCTTATTTCTCTTGAACATTTGTATGAAGTACTTTTGATGAGTGGTTATGTGTGTTTTTCCTTTTGAGGTTTCAATTTGGGACATTTCTTTCCTCTTAGTATGAGGAGGGGGTGGATTGTTAGTTATAATCTAGTTTCTCCAGGGCAAAAAATATGTGACAGTTTACTGCAGCATTCATTTCTGTAGTTTAGCTTTATTCAGAATTAATTTTTGCAATGTTATACAGTTTTGAGTTTCTTTAGTCCTGCCGTTATTGGGGAATAACTTCCCTATCCCCCCTTTTTTATCATCTTATTTAAAGGAGGAAGGACGGTGGGGTGTTAGTTATAAGACCTGGTTTCCCTATGTTTCAAATAGTGGTATGATGAAGTACTTTAGTATGTTTTCTTAAATTTTATTCAGTTTGTATGATGCAATACTGGTTTATTAAGTTTGAATCCTTATGGGGAAAAAAAAGCAATAATCAAATGTCCCCTACTCCTTTTGTGAGGTGAAGGGGTGGGGTTTAGGTTACTAAATTTGTTTTTCTACTGCTCACATTTACTGTTTGATGGAATACTTATTTATGTTTTTGTCTATTTTCTTTTACTATTATGATTTTTTATTATGATTTTGTATGATGCAATACTGATTTGTTTATACTTTGTTCTTTATGATTTCATAAAAAAATCCCCTACTCTTCCCAAGAAGTGCCATGGGATCCTTCCCATCCAACTGAACAGACAGATGGGACCTTGGTTTAATGTCTCATCAGAAAGACGGCACTTCAGAAGTGCAGCATCCCCCTCATGCTGCACTGCAGTGTCAGAATTGGGATATTAACCCAAGTGTCTGGTGTGGGGATAGAACCCACAGACTTCTGATCTCCCAGTCTCAGAGGTGAGTGTGCTACCTGCTGAGTAACTAACACTGACATGCCATGTCCTGCTCATTTAAATTGTATACATTGTTTGTTTGTCCTTGTATGTAATAGTATAGTATCTTTTTTTGTAAAAACTTGTCACTTGTGAAAATGGGCAGTAATGCTCATCTTGCTTACAAGTATAAAAACTAAACAATGAAATGAAAAAATAAATGCTCCCCACTATCCATTCTTGGGCAAAATGTCAGTGTCAGTGGCTCAGTAGGTAGCACACTCGCCTCTGAGACCAGGAGATTAGAGGGCTGTGGGTTCAGTTCCCACATCTGGCACTCGGGTTAATATCCCAGTACTGACACTTTAGTGCAGCATGAGAGGGGTGCTGCACTTCTGAGGTGCCGTCTTTCAGATGAGATGTTAAACCGAGGTCTCATCTGCCTGCATTGGTGGTAGTTCAGGTGGATGTTAAAGATCCCACAGCACTTATCGAAAAGAGTAGGGGAAGTTTTTATTGAACATCAACTGAACAGAAAAGAAAAACAAAAATGATACAGAGAAGAATAAAACACAAAATAATTATGTAACAGGAACATCAGAATCAGTTATCCAAGGTAATGGTGTCCATAATTCCAACAAAGAGTCAGACGGCAAATGCTCTGGCTCTGAAAAATATATGGCCTTCAAATCATGTTTGATCCTTCAAATAATGGTAAGAAGAGGCACATCCTGATTCTGTAAATTAAACAGACAATGAGCATTCCACACATGCCATTTGATTATTACAAAAATCAAATTTAACATACTAATATTCCAATGAGACCAAGTGAGGGGGACAAAACCATACATCAAATTGTCATAAGTGATGAGAGCAAACAAGGGTTCATGCCATCTGGCAGCTAATAGAGTCCAAAAAGAAACAATAAATGTACATGAAAAAAAAGGTGTGAAATAGTTTCTTCTTGTTGCTGACATTCAGGTCTGGAACAAAATCTGTCCTGCAGTGATTTGTGTTTATGGTTACATTTGACGTTGTTACATTCATGGCAGCTAAGCCAATGTAAGTCCCACATCTTTTGAGGAACCCTAGAATTATGAAGTAAAATGAGCAAAGCAGGGAGATGTTGCGTAGGACATTTGGGAAAAACAACAATCTCCAAACATACACGGTCCACTAAATACTTATACAATGATTTTCTGGAGACAGTTATTAGCATATGGCTAGTAATCTGCCAGTGTTTCAAATGAAAAAAAATTATCCCTAACATAACCAGAAACCTGGGGGGAATGTGTTAAAACCAACAATTTGTTAAGTTCCCATTTATGAAACCAAGGACTACAGGATTCAGGAAACCAAGGTTCCCAACCTCGATCTTGGTTAACCAGCAGGGGTCTAATATTGTGGAACAAGAAAAAACTAGTATAAAAAAAAACAGGTTGGACCATAGCTAGGCATCCATTCCGAATAGGGAGATAGGTGATCTGATTTTTAATGGGGTTCAGGTGGCTACCCCATAGGGCTTGAAAAAAGAGACTAAGCAATCCGGTTTCAAATTGCCGGGGAGGGGGGAAAATATAAGCCAGAAAGAGAAAAAGGGGAAGCAGAAAGGTTTTAATCATGTAAATCCTTTTTTTCTTACTCATCTGCCATGAATTCCAATGTGCAACCATAGTTTGAGCATAATCTAATTTGGGAGTCCAGTTAAGGACATCTAAAGGACCATTACAGTATAAAATGCCCCAAATCCTAATAGGGTCATCACAAAGTCTAATGTCAACAGAAGACTCATCTACAAAAGGGGAACCTAATCTACGGCCTACACATTTATCAAGATTAAGGGCCGCGCCAGAAACAGCCCCAAACTTGGAACAATGCCATAATGCAGAATGCACGGAGGCAACATTAGCCATCATGAGACTCATATCATCTGCATAGGCCAACATGGAATATGGGGCTGAGGGAAGTGGCATAATTGTTGGGGCTGAATTAATGGAATGAAGTAAGGGATCCAAAAAAAAACCATATAAAAGTGGACTAAGGGGACAGCCCTGTCTAACGCCTCTGTGTAGAGGAAGCATAGGGCCCTTCCATCCATTGACCAGTGGGACAACAGTTGCAGACCGATATAGCAACTGGAGGCTAGTCAGGGTATAATCTGGTACTTTATAATATCGAAGAGTAGACCATAACATATCATGATGTACAGAATCAAAAGCCTGCCGTTGGTCTAGTGAGAATAAGAAACCATGTAAAACATTAGAATTTCCATGTTTAATAATTTCTCTAAGTAAAATTACATGGTCCTGTATACATCTCCCAGGGACACTGCAAGATTGTGTGGTAGAAATCACATATATGGCCAATTTAGAAAGTCTGAGGGCCAAAATTTTGGTCAATATTTTAAACTCAGTATTTAAGAGGCATAAAGGTCTCCAATTGGAGAGCAATCTTCTATCCCCTTTTTTCATGTAAGTAAAATAAACAACCCATGTTAAAGTCTAAAGGAAGATGTTCGCACTATAGAATAGAATTATAAACTGTAGCCAATTCAGAACTCAGCTCAGCAGAAAACAATCTATACAGTTTACTGGAGAGACCATCCAGGCCCGGTGTCACTCTTGGACATAAAGACTTGATTACTGCTTCAATTTCATGTGCTTGTATCTCAGTATCTAACATATCTACAACAGAAGAAGGTACATCAAGAAGTTGTAAAAAGGAAAAGTAGTCCATTTTGGATGCAGATGGGGGGGCATGGGATCAAACAGTTTTTGTGTATAACAGGTAACACAGTGCCTGATATTCAAAATATCAGTGAGCTCAGTGAAACAGTCATCAAACAGCATACTAAAGGTTTTACTCTCTACTGTTCACCGAATAGAAGCATATGGACATACAGTGTCACGGGTACCAGAAGTCCCAAAACGCTGTTGATGCTGAACAGAAGTAGCCTTCAGAAGGTGATAATCCATCATGCGCTTCTTAAGAGTACTTATTTGAGTGGAAAAATCATGGCCAGTTTCATGAGATAAAGTAAGTAATTTTTGAAGTTGTTGTCTGTTAATGTGATAAAGGAAATACAATGAATCATGATGATGTTTACTAAAATTTTTAAATAAAGTTCGGAGTCCAGATTTCGTATCCCACCACCAATCCCAGGGTGCATAATATAAAAAAAATACAGTCTTTCGATTATGAATAAACTCAGTTAAGTGACTTAACAAATGTGAATCAGGCAACAGGAAAGCATTCTATCTCCAAATGCCAGGGCCAAAACGAGATGTCAAGGAAGGGTCTAAAGAACTAGATAAAAATTATGATCCAAAAATTCCACAACTTGAATTACAGCATCAGAAAGTTGGAGGTGGGAAGAAATAAAAAACAATCAATACGTGTTGCAAGGGAGCCTTTCTGAAAAGTAGGAGTATGCTGACCCCTAAAAGATAAATATGCATCCTGTAAACTTGTGGAATGGAGCAATTGTTTCAGAAAATTCATCTCACAAAACAACTTAGTAGTCTTTGAAGTAGAAGGCTTATCTTTAGTGGATAACCCACAATTGAAATCACCCCCAAAAATCACATGCATTGATGTGTATAAACAGGGCTGAGTTAGTTTCAGTAGTTCAATTCTGTGGGATTTAATTGAGGGGCGTAAATATTAATAATCCAGAAAGGGACAGAAGAAATCAAAATATCCAACAACAGAAGCTGACCCAGGTAGACATCCAATTAATCAGACAGTAATATCATTAAGACTGACACCTTTGTTACAAAACAATATAGTAACAGTTTTCTGAGTAGGTTTAGTTAAGGGAACGGCATTAAACGGTGACCATAAAGGAGAAGTTTTAAGCTCCTGATATTTTCTCCAAAACTTTTCTAAACCAGTGATAGTTTTAAAACTAATATCAAAATGAGACTCTGAAGAAACATGAATTAAGGCATGAATTTCAAAAGCAGCAAATTGCATAGAATCCTTCAAAAGAGTGCGACCTACAAAAAATCAGTCAGGAGAGTCAGGTAAGCCCCCCAAATAATGCAGCCGAACAGTGTTGTGTCTTTTATCTTGATGTACAGGGGGTTGAAAGCATGCAGCATAAGTTTTAGGGGATGAAGCAGTAGAAGTAGCAGGTACTGGACGAGACTCAGGGTCCCGAAGATTCCGTTGTTCTTGAGGCGTCGAGGAAGCAAGACCAAATTGCAAAGTCGAGTTCTGAGTCAGAAGGAGTTCAGTTGGCAAATAAAGATCAAGAGAAGCAGCAGAGTCTTTCAAAACAGGAGAGGCCAGCAGTTTGTCAGTGTCAGGAGGCCTAGTACAGATCAGGAAAGAACCAGAATGCCAAGTCCCAATGGTAGGATCCTTCTCCCACCCAGCCACTTCCAGGGCCGACTCAACAGACCAGTCCATTGTGTGCAAGGCATCAGGGAGAGCAGAATCAGGCACCTGTACAGAAGAAGTTTCTGGAGAAAGCTGAACAAGAGGTACAGTCAGTACAGGTGGTAGTGAGTGAGGAGGGTCTGTAGCAACAGGCAAAGAATGTGGAAGTGTCATAATTGGTGAAGAGACAGTATAACAAGCATTCCCAGATGGTGAGTCAGTAGCAGCAGGTACAAAACCAGACTGAGGCTTAAGGGCTAACAAATGCTGTCTAGCAGTGAAATAACACTGTTCCTCAATTTTAAGTAACATGTCTACATCCATAGAAATAGGAGGAGAAGACTCACGTATATCCATAGTAGCAGGGTTAGAAGATGTTGTAAGCACAGTTTGAGGAATAAATGAAGGATCCACAGGTAAACACTGCACACAAGTATCCACAACAGCAGCAGGAGAAGTATCCAAAGGCACAGAAGAACCATATTCAGTAGTTTGCAGCACAATATGCATAGAAGATGGGGTCTCTCTCAGAACATTGACAGGGGAAGAGACCAGCTCCACTGCCTCCAACACCTACATGTCCTCCACAGCATATCCAGAGGCAGCCATCTTGGTCCCACATGAAAATGGGACCCCCTGCTTAGAGGAAGCAGAGTAGGGCTGGTGTCCTGGCCAAATTTCTCTCATTCACTAAAAATACCACCAACAGCTTAATCTGGTTCAAAGATCAGTTGGCATTAATCTGTATCCCCTTCCCCCAGGTCGTGCCTGAAAATAAGCAGGATTTGTCTAGTGCACTTACCCGGTCAACAAAAACTAAATAAGATAAATAAAAATTAAAAATAAAAATGCACCACCAAGTATCCTGGTGGGACAGATGCCTGCAGAACTGGACAAGAGTCATCTACCAACCAAGTATCTGAGATGCAAATAACGTCAGAGAAGGAATTAGTTATGAAATCTTCCATCACAGTGATTAAGGGCTGGAGAAAATTAGAAAACTCCAATTTTGTGGAATTTTCATGAAATCATGAATTTTCATAAAAATGTGAGGAATTTTCTGAATTTCTTTAATTGGTAATAATTCAGTAGTATGTCTAGAGATCTAAAGGTTGGTGTGTGTGCTGCTTGGAAGAGGCCCAAAAGGGATACCAAAATGTATGACCATTTGGCAGTGTTGGGTAAGTTACTTTTTCTATTGCTTTTGCAAACTTGTTACAGAAAGATCTGTGCAGTCACTAGCAAGGATGGAGAAATACTGGGAGATGTAATACACCTTACAGTTATAATTACTTATGTCTTTTTATAAAAAAGAAATATATAACTGTAACTGAGTACATTTATTTGAAAGTAACTAATATATTACTTTCAAACAATTTTATTTTTTGTAGTTGTTATTTTTGTATTGGTTTTGTATAAAAAGAAATAAGTAACTATAATTGTAAGATGTATTACTTTTTCTAGTACTTATCTATCCTTGTTAGTGACTGCACAGAGCTTCCTGGAACAAGTTATCAAAAGAAATAGAAAGTAGTAGAAAAAGTAACTTATCCAACACTGCTATCTGAATGATGGATGGGGAAGTCATTGTGGCTCAAAATCTTGCAAATTATTATTTATGAAAATATTTTTGAAAAAATGTTTATGCTTGCAAATTAGCCACCTTTGGAGCTAAATAACTGAAATACATATATATATATATATATATATATATATATATAGAGAGAGAGAGAGTGAAAGAGAGATAATTTCTGCAATAGTCTTAGAAACTGCTAAATAGAGAGCTGGTTGGTTATGTGAATTGTAAGTTACAGGTGTCCAAAATTTCAGTTTACTTATTTGTTAAATTATATGAAAATTTTAAAAAATATACTAGCATACTAAAAATAACAGCAGAGTAGGCCACATGGTCTATTAAATGTGCTCAAGTCAGCACCTTGAACGGGTACCTTTACCAACCTCCTGACCCATCCCATAGTCCCCCTGCCCCCACCAAAGATTCTTCCACAGACAAGCTCTCATTAGCTTCATTCTCCACCTGTACCTGCCCCAGCCTCTCTTGAACCATTCCACTGTAGATACCTCCAGCAGCTCCTCAGGTAGTGTATTCCAAGGCTCCACCACTCTCTCAGTGAAGTATCACCCCCTCTTTCCCCCTTGAGTCTCCCTCCCTCCCTCCAGCTTCTCACCATGCCCCCTGGTGGCCCCTCTCACCTTCCTCTGAAAGACTCCATTTAGGCTTACTGCCTTCATCCCTTTCAGGCACCTGAAGACATCAATCATATCCCCCGTCCATCCTCTCCTCTAATGAGAAAAGTTTGAGTGCCTATGGATCCTATGGATGTCTATAACTCCATTGCCATTGCAAGTATATGCACAAGATTTAGCATGCATACCAAATGTAGATATGTCCTGGACTCTAATCAGGCTGCATAAATGTTGCTTAGTAGGTTAACAGTTTTGTGGATACTTTAGAAATCACTAATTGGCAAAATTTGCTCAATAATCCATGGAAACATAGAAAGTAATGCGAGTTGAGTTCTACTTGGAAAATGTAGCTTTTACAAAACACGTATCATCACTGAATCACCGAACCTGCACTAGCATCATGGCCCTGCAATGTCCCTCTGACACCTCTTTTTTGCAATGAAGTAAACTTTATTGAAATCTTCAATACCATAAGTACAACACCAACATGTAACAATAACAATGCATTAATACTATAATAACAAAACAGAAACAATAATGCATACCAAACACACAATTTCCATATACGCACCCACATTCCCTATGTCCATGCTGGACACTAAGCCAAATTAAAAAAAAATGAAATAAAAGAACTTGATGGGTCTTAGTTCTGTCACCTATTCCAGGAAAGTCCCTCCAACACTTCTATAAAAGTGATGTCCAGCAACATGTTCCATCAAGACAGAAGATATTCATTTCTGAAATAATGGCCAGAGCCAAAACTAGTTGTAAGGCTTGGCATCACTTGGCGCCACTGTTATCAAATAGCAAAAATATACATTACTATCTTCAGGGTTGTTAAAAGTTAGCTGGTTGCATTGTACAGAAACAATGTTACATGTGCCTGTGCTTCTACAAGTCATTAAGTCAGTGGACTACAGTGGTTAGCTGGCATGTTGCAAGAAGACAGGCTGGTGCACAATGATGCTCATGACTATTCTTCATAATTCACCACTCAAGATAATGACCTGACACTTGGCACCAGAATACATTTACTATGGAGCCTTCTATGAATGCTACCTCACTGCAACTCTAACCAGCCTTAATCTTCTTCTACATTGGCAACTCGGTGGTATGACTTGGAAAATGTATGGACATGGCTTCGACAAAGTATCACAACATTCCACAGTTTCCCAAAAGATCATGAAATTCAACTTTCATTTCTGATGTTATTTTGGAATCTTTGGCTGCCTAAAACCTGGCCAGCCTTTGAGCAAAACATTAGAGAGTTGACACACACAGCATCTTTTTTTTATCCATATTGTTTTTCTCCCATTCAGCAGCTCATCTCTCAGGGCTATACCCTATTCACAGGGATGTACCCTATCAGGCTGAACAAAGAAATCATTCAGTTGGCTACCCACATTCCCTCCACTTCCCATACTGGGGGCAGTGCCTCTCTCAGCCTCAGACAGCCACAACTTCCCTTACACCAGGATCAAGTTCTCTGGCCCACCCGCTGGGGTCAATGTTTGTTGGAACCCGCTGTCAGCCCTTCCTAGTTGAGATGCACTGTTAAGCAGCAGCTGGGCTGGTCATGACTAGCCTCCTGATGTGACTTCCTGGGCTTGTTTCTGAACTTAAGTTATCTGCATGGTAACACAATGCTCTGTTGCTGGGCCATGGGGCTGGCTTCAAAGCCTAATATTTATGGTTCGTGAACTTAACAGAAGTGGAGATATTTTGATATCTAGTTTTAAAGTTATAGGTGCTTACAATTTTTCAGTTTACATAATTTCAAAATGTAATTTTAAAATTTCTGAAAGTCTGGAGACTTATGACTCAGTTACCTTTAAATACAGACATTTGAACTTTGGCACATATCTGTATAGACCTTGATAGAGTCTTCATGCCAAATTAGATGCAGTGTGGACAAACACTTTGTAAAATATATGGAAATAACTGAAATCAGAATTTTGATGAAATTTCATGAAAATGTCAGAAATGTCTTGAATTTCATGGTAGCAAAATCATAATTTCACCAGAAATTTGCAGTGGAAGATAAATTGCTCCCAGCCCTGCAGTGCTTTTGTTCCTCACTGACCTGTCTTTGCAAAGAATGGCCCAAAGGGGAGGCACAGAGTGGCTGTATGGACTACTGCCAGCTCATTGACCTTCAGCTAAGCCCTGTGCAGGGAACAAGACAGTGAGAACCCTGATCCTTATTCAGAACTGTACCAAAGTACCTCCTGGTTCTCAACAATCCAATCCTCTTCACCTCAATCATTATACCCAGGATCTCTACTAATATGCTTCAAGTGAAACTACCTCTGGCTGGAATCTGCAATACTGAACACAGGATTTGCAAGAAAGCGAGTTGTGCTCACAACTTAGGGAGGCGAACCTTACAATTGTCTTTGGTTTGTAGCAGATATTCTGCAGGTGGAGGCTACTTCTAACTGAAAGGTGAAATAAAGAACTTAGAATTAGCAGGAAAAGACAGTCTTTCAAGCAACAGAGGGAGCTGGATCTAGCTTTACTTTTGTTACAATTCTTAAGATTTTCAGTGCAGGAAGAGTTTAAAGCACAGCTGACTTATTTTGGAGCTGACTGCTTTCAGAGCACAAACCACCAGGCTGTTTTGGGACTGGGGAGGTTTACCTGTGTCTGACTTGGATGTCTGGATTTTTCTCTGTTTGATTAGCAGGGTATTTTCTCTGTCAAATTGTTTTGTAGGGCATCTTGCTGACAGGAAGGCACTCATCGCTGC
Organism: Neoceratodus forsteri; assembly: GCA_016271365.2. Taxonomy (NCBI): domain Eukaryota; kingdom Metazoa; phylum Chordata; order Ceratodontiformes; family Ceratodontidae; genus Neoceratodus; species Neoceratodus forsteri. The sequence goes on along the minus strand of CM028135.1, from coordinate 1,022,632,312 downwards.
TGTGGGTCAGAGCTTTTAGCTGATTGTTTTGTGAGGGGCATAGTTTAGGCCCAACCCCTTCCCACCCTCACCCCACCCACCCCTGGAAATATTTCCTTTATACCTGGGGTTCTGACATCATTTCCTTAAGAGTGCAAGGTGCATATCACTGTCATATCGTCTCTAGCACACTGCACTGATGAAATAAGCATACACATTATATAATATATATATATATATATATATTTCTATATAACAAACCAATTACTCACACACACACTCACACACACACACACACACAAAAAAAGTAGATAAACATGTGGGAAGTAGTGCAATGTAATGGCAGTGGTGCAGCAGTCTTCCGGGAGTCTTTCTGGAGGCTGAGATGCTGCCCTATTTGTAGACAACTCTCTGCCCTGAGGGAGGAAGTTGCCCGTCTTCAGGCCACCATGGACAGTAGTAAGGGAACCTTCTCCCAGGCCACACTGGATGGTAGGAAGGGAACCTCCCCCATCCAGGGAGCACCAGAGCCACCACCACTACCTCAGAGGTTGTGAAGAAAGCACAGCAGTTGTATGACAGTGGGCTCAGGGAAGGTGAGGATGACAGAACAGAGGCACACCCAGTCAGCTGTTTCACTCCACAATCCATACACCATTCTGGGGGGAGCATAGCTCCCCTATGGATGCACCCGAAGAGGAGACTAAGGAGGCTGAGGACAACTGTCACAAGGGAGGCCCACAGGAACGAGGCAGAGGACACCACAAGGAAAGGAAGCAGCTCCTGATGGGGGACTCAATTATTAGGGGGATAGACCTGGGGGGAGCAGGGAAAACTGAAGTAATGTGCCTGCCTGGTGCCATGGCTTGGAGGGACAGGAAGCGCATCCTCAGGATCATGAGAACAGCTACACAGGAGTCTGAGCTGGATGTCATTGTCCACCTAGGGACAAATGACTTGGCTCATCATGAGGTTACAACAGTGCAGAAGGACTTTGTAGAATTGGGGAGGGGCCTAAGACAAGTAGCACACACAGTATCCTTCTCAGAGGTGCTGCCTGTTAATGGCATGAGTGAAGCGAGGGTACTTTGCACCATGCAGTTTAATGAATGGTTGAAAAAATGGTGTGGAGAACAGGGGTCTGGCTTCATTGGGGACTGGGGTTCCACCTAGAGGGACACCTGCCTATACTGGCAGGATGGTCTGCATCTGTCCAGAAAGGGAACAAGACTTTTGAGCAATTGGTTTAAATGCTTCATTGTCAAGCTTTTAAACTAGTCAAGGGGGGAGGCACTGATAAGCAGCAGGAAAATCCCAGCCTCTCCCTACAAAACAGGGTACTAAATGAGAAAAAGACCGAGGTAGAAGGGTCAGAGGGGGATGCTGCAACAGAAGGTAAAGCCATCAAAAAATGGAGAGCAATGAGTACCAATGCCCATAGTCTGAGTAATAAGCTTCCTGAATTAGTGGCCTTGATGGAGGAGGAACATCTGGATATCATGGCAGTCACAGAAACATGGTACACACAAAACCATGACTGGGACGTAAACATACCAGGATACACTATCTACAGGAGGGACAGGGAGGGTAAAAAAGGAGGAGGAGTAGATCTTTACATAAGGGAAAGAATCAAAGCAACAGAACAAAAGGGTAAACAGGGAGGAGAAGAAGCACTGTGGGTAAATTTGGAGACCGGCAATGGCACCACAATCCACACAGGGGTTGCATACAGACCCTCTTCTCGGGGCGAGGAAACAGACAAGAAAACGATAGAAAGTATACTTAGAATGGCAGAAAAAGGGGAGGTATTGCTGATGGGTGATCTGAATATGCCAGATGTTAACTGGAGTGCAGTTGCAGCAGCCACTTCGAAGAGTGGAGTTATTCTAGATGCCGTACAGGGACTTGCCTTAGACAACTAGTATTGGAGCCCACTCGAGAGGGAGCAATCTTAGACCTGGTTTTCTCAAATGGAGATGAAGAGAGGATCACAGATGTAGAAGTGGGTAGCCATCTGGGAACTAGTGACCATCAAACAGTATGGTTCACAGTAAACACATCAATAGAGTCAAGCCATACAAAGGCAGAAGTTATGGACTTTAGGAGGGCTGACTTTGCCAAAATGGGTGAGTGCCTAAGGAATGCACTAGCAAATGGGCAGGAAGGAGGGGTGGAAGAACAATGGGGAATAATGAAAACTGCCATCACAGAGGTAACAAGCCTTTGTGTGAAGCAAATAAAACAAAACGATGTAAGAAACCACTATGGTTCTCAAAGGAAGTGGCAGTGAAGGTTCAAGAGAAAAAGAAAGCATTCAGGAAGTACAAGGAATCACAGAAGGAGCAGGACAAAGAACTATATCAGTTAAAGCAAAAGGAAGCTGGGAAGGCAGTTAGAACAGAGGAAAAGATAGCCGACTCAGTTAAGAAGGGGGATAAAATCATTTATAGGTACATCAGGGAGCGAAGGAAGACCAAGGGAGGGATAGTGAGGCTTAATAAAAGGGAGGAAGGGGTGGACAGAGGGTGACTGAAAGGCAGAGATACTAAACAAATATTTTGCTCAGTATTTACAAAGGAAGAGGGGGAGGTACCTAAAACAAACAGTAGAAACACTCTAGATACAGAAGTTGATACCAGCCCATTTACAGAAGAAAGGGTTCTGAAAGAACTCTTAAAACTGAAGGTGGACAAATCAATGGAGCCCGATGGGATTCATCCCAGAATTCTAAAAGAACTATGGGTAGAACTGGTGACACCACTGACTATCCTCTTTAACAAATCATGGGACGATGGGATGGTACCCAAGGACTGGAGGAGGGCAGATGTGATTCCCCTTCACAAAAGTGGGAGCAAGGCAGAAGCAGGAAACTACAGACCTGTTAGTTTAACCTCAGTGGTAGGGAAAATGATGGAATCACTTCTGAAGGAAAGAATTGTTGAATATCTAGAGGCCTGAGGGGCACAGGACCTAAGGCAGCATGGATTCACAGTGGGAAGGTCATGCCAAACAAATCTGATAGATTTCTTTGACTGGGTGACCAAAGTAGTAGATCAGGAGGGCTGTGGACATGGCCTACCTAGACTTTAGCAAGACATTTAACACAGTCCCACACAAAGATTAATATACAAGTTAGCCAGCCTGGGAGTGGGTCCCAAGATGACAGCCTGGGTAAAGAACTGGCTGGAGAATAGGACACAGAGAGTAATAGTAAGCGAGTCACTCTGAAGAAGGGGGTTACTACTGGGGTACCACAGGGTTCAGTATTATGGCGGTCCTCTTCAATGTCTTTATAAGCGACACTGCAGAGGGACTGGAAGGAAAAGTATGTCTCTTTGCAGATGACACAGATCTGCAACAGAGTTGATGCACAAGGTGGGGTGGAAAGGATGAGACAGGACTTGGCAAGGTTAGAGGAATGGTCAAATGTATGGCAGCTTAGATTCAATGCTAAGAAGTGCAAGGTAATGCACCTGGGAAACAAAAACCCAGGGGAAGAGTACACAATGGGGGGTGAGATACTAACAACAATAAAAATGGAAAGGGACCTGGGGGTAGTCATATCAGATGACCTAAAGGTGGGCAAGCAATGTGAGAGGGCAGCAAGGAGGGCTGGGGGATACTGGGATGCATAGGGAGAGGCATCACCAGTAGAAAACAGGAAGTTATTATCCTTCTGTACAGACAGCTGGTGAGACCCCATCTGGAGTACTGCGTGCAGTTCTGGAGACCCAATCTCCGCAAAGACATAGACAGGAAGGAAGCTATCCAGTGGAGGGCAACTAAAATGGTGCAGGGTCTGCACCGGAAGACATACGAAAAGAGACTTAAGGAGCTTAATATGTATAGCCTCAAGGAAAAGAGGGAGAGGGGGGCCATAATAGAAACTTTCAAGTACCTCAAGGGAATCAACAAAGTCCAAGAGGGTGACATCTTTCAAAAAAATAGGTGTGCAAGAACAAGAGGGCACAATCTGAAGATCCCCGGGTAGCTCAGAGGTAATTTAAGGAAGTATTTTTTCACAGACAGGGTTGTGGATGCATGGAACAGCCTTCCGGAGGGGGTTGTGGAGTCAAAAACAGTGGTGGATTTCAAGTATGCATGGGACAGTCATAAGGCAATTCTAGGGGGTGGGGGTAAGAAGAAGTAGGCTGCTTGCTAACTAGGATCTGCAGCTTATCCAGTAGGTAGGGAAATGGGCAGACTGAGTGGGCCAAGTGGTTCTTATCCGCTGTCAAGTTCTATGTTTCTATGTTTCTATATTGTCCTGCCTCTGGAGGACCACCAAGTCACCTGCATCAGCTGAGGACCTCTGCAGAGAGGACTCATTGGGTTCCATCAAACAGTCAGAGATGCCACAGGTGGTCACTGGAGTAAATGAGTATCTCTGCTCCTATATCTCTACATTTACTGAACCCTCAGTAATATTTTGAAAAAAACAACTCCTATAGCTCAACTTACATAAAATAAACCCCAAAAAGTACTACAGTTTCATAAGTCTAAATCAATCCAACCCTTACTAAATAAATCATACACACTACGACTTAATCAATAAATACAATAACACAGACCTACCATTCATACACCCTACACTTTCCTAAGCAATACCAAACTTAATTCACATGTAAAATTAAAACAAAAAGGAAAGAGGAAAAATGCAGCCCTGCATATAATGCAACAACATAAGATTCAGTTCAAATTAAGATAGGTGATACTACACCTATTGCCTGCACGTGAAACAGACTGAGAAGAAATGGTACAGGATTTAGTGAACCACTGGATAAGTTCTTAGCCCTCTGTAGACCTTTGTAATCCTGTGTTTAGTCAGCCACAGTCCCACAGTGAATGTCCAGACTGTCCAGCGGTACAGCACTGGTAAAATACGAGACAAAATACAGCAACCAGTGGTGTGATTCTTATCCAGTCCATCTGCACAGGTATTCCTTCACTATGTCACACTAGCAGACAGGGATGCAGAATTTCATCTCAGCTCCTCTCCCATCAGGAGCAGAGATAAAAGGAGCACCACAGCAATGGCAGGATCCACCAATCCCAGCAAGGATAGAATCAATCCTCTCAACAGTGACCTCTTTTACCAGGTCAGTTGGATCCTACATCCAACCATCAATCACAGTGAAAAGTGGATTTCTTCATCTGATTACCAGCTCACACACTCTTCACAGACACAGCTCCACACCCCCTCAAAGTGTGCAGTGAACTCAAAACACCTTCTGGCACTGTAACAGAGACTGTATGCATACTGCTCAGCTCACAGGTAGCAGTGGCGACAAGTGCTGGGAAACAAACTCATGTTGGATAGTCACTGATACCAGGAACCAAAGGGGTTTATCCAGTTAATAATGAAACACATAGGGTGGGATATTCAGAAATGCACCTGGCAAGGGCACAAGCAGGGCACAGTGCAACTGTGATGTGCCAGGGCATGGACTGGGCGATATTCAACAGAGCTGCACCATGGCTCAGCACCACTGAATATTGCAACTTGGCCTCCCGCATTGCACATGGTGCAGTAGCACTGCACCAGCGCAAGTAGAAAGAGTAGAGCAGGTGGATGCACCAGCACAAGTGCAGTTGCGCTAGCAGCAGGAGCCATGATATTCAGCAGTGGAAATGCAAATGGGGCCATAATGCATGCAAGGTGCAACTGAAGCCATTAGCATGCCATTATGGCCCCATTTGCATGCAGGTGCGCTGATCCCCTGCGACTTGTGCCAGGCGCCCTGCCAGGCTGCAGCCATTAGGGACTGACACCCCCTGCACATCGGCAAAGTGCCCCAATGCCCAGTCGTGGGCATAAATAACATAAATCACATGTCCAATATCCCTGGTGGTCCAGTGGACCGCTTGCATCCAGATCGCGGCCATAAGTAATTTAAACTACATGTCCAATATCCCTGGTGGTCCAGTGGACTGCTTGCAGCCTGATCGCGGGCATAGGCATACTAAAATCCATGGTAATCAACCCTGGTGGTCCAGCGGTGCCCCTCCCACCCCCACTAAGCCCGCCATCACTCCCCCCAGTCAGCGGTGGATGGCAGCCCCCTCGCAAGCCTCCTGGCCTCCTGCTGACTGACTGCGTGCAGTAGGCTGTACGTCCATTGAGTCGCAGCATGGGCCAATGGGCATGGAAACCATACCGTACTACACAATCCTGATATGTGAATGGATCCTTTCACATATCTGGACTGTATAGTATGGTATGATCTGCGCGCCCATTGGCCCACACTGTGGACCAATGGGCATACAGCCGAACTGTACGCAGTCAGTCAGCAGGCAGCTGGACGGCTTGTGGGTGGGGTGCTGCCACCTGCCACTGACCGGGGGGGGAGTGAAGTGGCGGGCTCAGTGGGCAGGTGGGGAGGGGCTACTTCTGAACCACCAGGGTTGATTTCTGATTTTGCATACCTATGCCTGCGATCGGGCTGCAAGTGGTCCACTGGACCACCTGGGATATTGGACATGTAATTTAAATTGCTTATGCCTGCAATCAGGCATGGGGGGGTGCGATGCCGACAGTCACTGGCTCTGGAGCTCATGTGGCCACCCACAGCTGGCGGCTGCCATGTTGCGCCCTGCATTACGGCAGCTCACCTGTGGGTGGCCAGCCCTTGCTCCTATTTCTTTGTGGCTGAACTTTGAGCACCAGTGTACGGTGCAAGTAGGGGTTGCACCAGCTTATGTGCCGCACATCCCAGGCTGAATAACGAAATGTGCAGGATATTCCTGGACATGCCCCCACACTAGTGCTGCAGACATTATTGGTGCACCCTGGTGCATCGGAATCTGCACGGCGCAAAATCCCCTTTTGAATATCGCGTTGGGGCATATCAGTGGGTTGTACATGGTGCAACAGTGTTGTGTCATGCGCGACCTCTTTGAATATCCCACCCATAAAGTACAAAGTGCTAATGAGAAACCCCTGCAGACAAGCAATGCCTGGGCTCAGGAGAGGGTATCTATGAAATCCCTTAACTGATTAACCAGATTGATCAAGCAGCGGCTTGCTGTTTGACCCTGGAAGAAACAGAGAGTGTGTAGGATGCTAGCTCACTCTGTCTTCCTAAAAGACAAAAAAAGCCTGATCTACAGTGCCTCACTATAATCCCTAACTACTCTTATAAGCATAAAAAACAAAATAACTAACAGAGTAATAAGAGACAAAAATGAAAATACCTTAAATAAACCACAAAGTGCTCAAATTAGCAGGAACACTTATGGTTAGCCCAACATGGCAGTCATTTTTCTTGTAATTTTACCTCTCTAAGATGACATTTTTTTATTTTTATGTTTTAATTTTTTGTCGACTCTGGGTGCAGGGGGTTATAGATGCAAACCAATTGATACTGACAGAAAGACCATTGCAACATACTGGTTGTGCATATGCAGTACTTCTTAACAGATGAAGTACTTTTCACTTACAGTATAGTGCTGTTTGTCAGGTTCCTCTTTTGCCACCATGTGTAGATGTGTGTATGTATGTGTGTGTGAGTGAAGGGGCATGCCTTGTTGTGTAGGTGTTATTTTATATGAATACTACAATGGTATCTTTTTTGTTATTTTTAGTCGTAGTAGCATAGAAACATAAATATTGACAGAAAAATGCTCAAGGCCCAGCCAGTCTGCCCAGTATCTACCTAGGGCCTCAAGTGTCAAGCATTGGCATGGTCATATGTACCTTCCATTAGTTCTGCATGGATTTTCCCACTGCCTCCGGTAGTCCCATCCCTTGTTCATATAATTTTCACCTGTCTCATGTAACTATCCCACTATGTCTTGAAACTTATACTTGAAACTTATAATTGTTTTAATTGTCTTAACATTGGCCACTTCCTTTGTCAATTGTTGCCCTTTTCTGCAATTCTTTCCTTGAAGAAATACTTTGTCATGTTACTCTTAAATGTCCCACCTGCCAGCTATATCCACTATATATAATCTTCAGATACTTAGTATTTTTTTAGTCATGGCCATCAGGACAGGTGGATGATGGCAACAGGAAACTAGGGGAAGCAATAGAGAGGAGGGGTGCTAAGGCGCATGTGGCGGTAGTGAACAATCCTATCAGATGTTGATTGGGATATTACATCAGCTAACAGCAACAGATAGCAGGCCCTACCAGACACATTGAAGGACTGCCTACTGGTGCAGCTGGTCAAGGAATCCAAAACGCAGGATGTCATTCTTGATGTGGTGCGCAGTAATCCAGAAATGGTGGGTGGAGTGCAGGTTGGTCAACCACAAGGGTCCAGTGACTATATCCCTATATGGTTTGAGTTGGCTCTTAGTAAAAGTATGACCTTGTCAAAGGCTAACATTCTGGATTTCAGAAGAGCAGACTCTAGCTTTAAATGATCGTAATATTGTGGGATTGGTTAGTCAGAGTGCACAGAATTTGGGGAATAGAGGAAAGATGGGGCGATATCAAAGGGGGCTTTCTGGAGGCAACAGTGTCCTGCTTGAGAGTGGCTACCAAGATAAACAGATACAAGAGACCAATATGCTTCTCTACAAAGGTCAGAGAGGCAATGAGGAAGAAAAAGAAAGCCTATATCAGGTACAGTGAGAAGCAGGGAGATAGAGAATGGAGGAAGTACCAAGTAACAACCAAGGAGGCCAAAGGGGCAGTTTGGTAAGCAAAAGCAGACACACAGCTTCATATTATGGAAAGAGCAAAAGGCAGAGAAAAACAGTTTCTCAGATATATTTGGGGAACAGGAAAGATGGGAGAGAGAATTGTTGGCTGAAAGAGGAGGTCAGGATAATAGATTAGGATGAGCAGAAGCCAACCATTCAGAAAGAATACTGCTTCTCAGGATTCATAAGTGAGTATTTTAGGCCTTTACCAGACAGCAGCATAAAAGCTGCTCACAGGGGATCCCAAAAATTAGACAGAAGGTATTTACAAGTGATATGGTCAGAAAATGGTTTGCATCCCTTAAGATAGATAAGGTCCCTGGGCTGGATGGGATGCATACAAGGTTGCTCAGGGAACTGGTATCAGAATTACTGTAAGCTGAACACCTGGTTGGGTGATTCAAAAGCTTAGTTCAGTCGGGGGTGGTTCTGAAAGACTGGAGGGTAGCATACATAGTTCCTTTCCTTAGGGCTTAAGACAAGAAGCAACTGGGTAACTATTGACCTGTCAGTCTTTATTTTTTTTCTTTTATTTTCATTTTTGTTTACCAGGAACTGACCAGACAGTCTTACCTCGCTTGTGGATAAACTAATCTGGTCAAATAGGACATGGTTGACTACCTGGAGAAAAATGGGCTACAGGATAGTAACCAGCATGAATTAATGACTGGGAGGTCTTGTCAGCCCAACCTGATAGTATTCTTTGATTGGGTACCTAAGGCAGGGGCATGCAGTGAATTTGCTCTACTTCGTTTTCAGCAAGGCATTGAATTCAGTTTTGCACAGAAGATTTGCTGAAGAAGCTAGAGGATCTATGTGCAGCAAAGAGCACAGATGGGAGGGAAGTTGATTGGAAGGGAGACAGCAGAGGGTAGCGGTAAATGGAGTAAAACCCAGTGACAAGGAGATCAGTAGTGGGGTACCACATGAATCAGTCCTAGGTCCAGTCCTTTTCAATATACATACCAGCAACACTGGAGAAGGAATTCAGGGCAAGAGGTGCCTCTTCGCAGATGACACTAAGCTCTGTGGTAGGATAGACAGCAAAGATGGGGTAAGGGAGTTGCAGAGGGACCTAAAATGGCTGGAGAGGTGTTCTGAGATTTGGCAGTTGAAATTCAAAACCATAAAGTGCAATGTGAACCACATAGGGAACAAGTACCCCAGGACAGAGTATTAAATTGGAGGGATAATGCTAGGCACTACATCTGAGGAATGGGACCTAGAAATCATCACAAATGACTCCCCTAAACAATCTAACCCATGTAAAAAGTCCTACAGTTAGGCAAACAGGTTGTTGGGTTGTACTGGGAGGGGGGTTGATAGTGAGAGGAAAGAGGAATTACTGCTTCTCTACTGCTCACTGATGAGGTCACACATGGAGTATTGTGTCCAGTTCTGGAGTACTCACCTAAGCAAGGATAAAGAGAGGCTAGAGATTGCGCACCATAAGGTAACCAAAATAATCCAGGGTCAGCAGGGCAGAGTCTATGATGTAAACAATAAGACATGAGGGTGTGTGCATTAGACACTTCGAACACACAGTCAGGGGGTGTGGTAAGGTACAAGGCCACAGTCTGAGTGCCTTCAGCCCCGGCCGTGCATTAGATGTGTCTCATGCTCACCCCTGGAGTGTCTTATTGTGCTTATAAAATGGGTCACTGTCTTTTACATTAATATTACAAGAGAAATTGAGAGATTAAAGTACTAAAACAGTTACATCTTTAATTAAATTTTACTTAAAATAGTCCCTCTGCCTGAGATTGATTTTTTTTTTGTTACTTAAAAACTTTTCTCCGAATAGGCTTCCACAGTTGTAGCTTTTGTAGTAGGTGTGCTGGTTGGGGTACAGAGAGAGAGAGAGAGAGAGAGAGATGTGTGTGTGTGTGTGTGTGTGTGTGTGTGTGTGCAGCCAGCAAGAAAGAGCCAGAATTTTTTTGTTTTAAATGGCTGTCACCAACACTAAAAGGACATCGGACAAAACATGGAGCACTAGTGCCATTAGAAGCCCAATTTTACACTGGTTGATGCATGAAAAAGAGACAGTGCCACTGCATTTCTCATTAACGGAAAAAGTATTATGCGCTATTGAAAGAGCAACTGTGAGTCCCCCACCCCTTGATATGTTACATAGAAACATAGAATTTGACAGCATATAAGGACCACTTGGCCCACCTAGTCTGCCTATTTTCCTACCTAACAGATAAGCTGCAGATCCTAGTTAACCAACAGCTTACTTCCTCCTACCCACCACTAGGACTGCCTTATTTCTGTCCTATGCATTCTTCAATTCCTCCACTGTTCTTGACTCCACGACCACCTCAGGGAGGCTGTTCCATGCATCCACAACCCTCTCTGTGAAAAAATACTTTCTCACATTACCTCTGAGCCATCCCCCCTCTATCTTCAAATTGTGCCCCCTTGTTCCTGCACATCTCTTTTTCTGAAAGATGCTACCCTCTTGGACTTTGTTGATTCCCTTGAGGTACTTGAAAGTTGCTATCATGTCCCCTCTCTCCCTTCTTTCCTCAAGGGTATACATATTAAGCTCCTTTACTCTTTCTTCCTATGTCTTCTGGTGCAGACCATGCACCATTTTGGTTGCCCTCCTCTGGATAGCCTCCACTCTGTCTATGTCTTTGTGGAGATGGGGTCTCACCAACTGTCTGTACAGAGGGATAACAACTTCCTGTTTTCTACTATTGATGCCTCTTCCTGTGCATCCCAGTATCACCCCAGCCTTCCTTACTGCCTTCTCACATTGCTTGCCCACCTTTAGGTCATCTGATATAATTACCCCCAGGTCCCTTTCCATTTTTACTGTTGTAAATATCTCACCCCCCATTGTGTACGCTTCCCTGGGTTTTGTTTCCCAGGTGCATTACTTGCACTTCTTTGCATTGAATCTGAGCTGCCATACATTTGACCATTCCTCCAACCTTGCCAAATCCTTCTCATCCTTTCCACTCCATCTTGTGTATCAACCCTTTTGCAGATCTTTGTGTCATCTGCAAAGAGACATACTTTTCCTTCCAGTTCCTCTGCAATGTTGCTTATAAAGACATTAAAAAGGACCAGTCCCAGTACTGAACCCTGCAGTACCCCGCTACTAACCCTCCTTTCTTCACTGTGTACTCCATTTACTACTACCCTTTGCGTCCTGTTGTCTAGCCAATTTTTTATCAGGCTACCACCTTGGGACCCTCCAAGGCTGGCTAACTGTATTAATCTTTGTGTTGGATCTATCAAATGCCTTGCTAAAATCTAGGTAGGCCATGTCCATAGCCCCTCCCTGGTCTACTACGTTGGTCACCCAGTCAAAGAAATCTATTAGATTCATCTGACACGACCTTCCCATCTTGAATCCATGCTGCCTTGGGTCCTGTGCCCCACTGGCCTCTAGGTACTCAGCAATTCTTTCCTTCAGAAGTGATTCCATCATTTGCCCTACCACTGAGGTCAAACTAACTGGCCTGTAGTTTCCTGTATCTGTCCTGCTCCCACTTTTGTGAAGAGGAATCATATCTGCCTCCTCCAGTCCTCCAGGTACCACCCATCCTCCATGATTTGTTAAAAGAGTAGTCAAGCTGGTGTCACTAGTTCTACCCTTAGTTCTTTAGATTTCTTGGGTGAATCCCATCAGGCCCCATTGCTTTGTCCACCTTCAATTGTATTAGTTCTTTCAGAACCCTTTCTTCTATAAATGGACTGGTATCGACCCCCATCTTTAGAGTGTTTCTCTTGTTTGGTTTAGGTACCTCCCCTTCCTCTTCCTTTGTGAATACTGAGCAGAAATATTCGTTCAGTATCCCTGCTTTTTCGCTGTCACCCTCTACCCATATTCCCTCCCTTTTATTAAGCCTCAATATCCCTCCTTTGGTCTTTCTTCACTCCCTAATGTACCTATAAAAGGTCTCATCTCCCTTCTTAACAGAATTGGCTTTCCTTTCCTCGGTTTGGGCCTTTGCTATTCTGTTCTCCTTCCCAGCCTCTTTCTGCTTTAACTGATAAAGTTCTCTGTCCTGCCCCTTCTGTGTTTCCTTATATTTCCTGAATGCTATCCTTTTCTCCTTAACCTTCCCTGCCACCTCTTTTGAGAACCATAGCGGTTTTCCTTTGTTGTGTGTTATTGATTTGCTTTACACAAAGGCTTGTTGCCTCTGTGATGGCTGTTTTGATTACTCCCCATTGTTCCTCCACTCCTCCTTCTTGCCTATTTGCTAGTGCTTTTCTGAGGCACTCTCTCATTTTCCCAAAGTCAGCCCTCCTAAAGTCCAGTACTCTTGCTTTTGTATGGCTTGATTGTATGGCTGTGTTTATCATGAACCATGCTGTTTGGTGGTCGCTTGTTCCCAGATTGCTACCCTTCTAAATCTCAGATTCTCTCTCCATCCCATTTAGAGTACCAGGTCTAAGATTGCTCCCTCCCGAATGGGTTCCAATACTAGCTGTCTGAGGCATGCCCCCTGTAGGGCATCAAGAATGGCCCTGCTCTTGGATGTGTCTGCAGCAAAGGTGCTCCAGTTAACATCTGGCATGTTCAGGTCCCCCATCAACAATATATCCCCTTTTTCTGCCATTCTAAAGAAGCCTTCTATCATTTCCTTGTCCATTCCCTCCCCCTTTGATGGGGCTCTGTATACTCTTGCCTTGCATGGGTCACTGTTACCCTTTCCCCAACTTTGACTGTATTTATTGGAAGGCAGCAGTGTGAACAGGGAGTGCAAGCGTGATCTGACCAGTGAGAGAAGAAGAGGGAGCTGGCAAGTGCTTTTTTTTAAAATAAAAAATTAAAGGTGCATGAACTTAACCAGAGCATCATCCCCGCTGTCCATGATTGGAAATGATTATCCCTCTGTGAGGGCAAGCAGTTGCCCCGCTCCCTTCATGACTGTTGGGATTTATCATTTGACACATGAGGAGTGGGTGTTGGAGGTCTAATGCAAGCACGAGGGGATACTTAAAATACTGAAGTTGTTTTGATTTTTCTGTAAAAGAAAATGATTACCACCACCTCACAGGCTTGATCCTATTCCCATTCACCATACCAAGCTGGCTGACAGGTGGAGCTGTGGAGGTGAAGTATGGCCACTGATGCTGCTTGTTTCCCACTTGCTGCACATACTGGTGTGGCTGCAGGGGCAGAAGTACATATTAAAGATCCCTCATGCTCACCCTTTTAAAATTTAGTGATCAACTGTATTTTCTCACTTTGTGCTTCTTCTGTGTCACAGACAGAGATCAGTGCAGTGTAACTGTAAGAATGACAATGCGATCAGCAGGTTGGACTGTGCTGTAGCTGCAGTGATTGCTTCAGTGACACAGCAGAAGCATAAAGTAAGAAAATAGAGTTGATCACTCAATTTTAAATATCCACTGTGCATTAGGCTTACATTTACTACAGTAAGCTGGCAAGAATGTGTTGGGCTTTATTTTCTTACATGGATTTCTTCACTTAGACTGCAGAAAAAAATGGCGTCATTTTAAAAAATGAAAATTCTATTTAAGAATTCTAAGCTTGAAAGCATTGATCCCTTTTGCCCTCTAGATGTTATAGGGTGGCTGCTGATCGATTTGTTAATAGCTGTGCAATAGACACTTCTAATGCATGGCTACTAGCCAATCTGATCGCTCCAAAACCTAGACCCATTTTATAAGATCATCTTAGAGTACTGCACATGTACTCACTGGAGTCCAGATAAGAGAAGGAAAATATGACTGAGTCATTCAAGTTCCTGAAAGGAATGAGCAAGATAAACAGCAAGGACATACTCAACAGAAATAGTAGTCTACATGAGGGGCATGATTGGAGTCTGGTGTGGGGAGAACTAGGAGGGACCAGAGGAAGTTTTATTTTACAGAGAGACTGGTTGAGCCATGGAACAACCTGCCAGCAGTTGGTGGGCTCCAAAACCAATAACAGTTTCAAGCATGGCTGGGACTCAGTAAAGGCCTTAGTATTTACTTGGGGAGTGTTGCAGTACAGCAGGGAACATGGAGTTCAGACAAAAACTCTGTACAGAAAACAGGTCTTGGGGTATGTTAGGGTATTATGGGTAGACTGGATGGACTAATGGTCTTTTTCTGCCATCACTGCTTATGTTCCCATGTACTTCATCTCTGTTCTAGCCTCCAGAGAGCACAGTGCACACTGAGGTCAGTAAGCCATTCACCATAGGTCTCCCCGCTGGTTGGAAATGAATCATTTTGGTCCTTCTCTTTTTGACCAACTCAAAGTGATCCTTGTCCTTAGTTAAGTAAGGGTTCCAGAAATGCACACAGTACTCCAGCTGTGGCCACACCATGGACATGTACATGGGCGTTCAGGTAAGTATTTTGCCCTGAAAGGTGGTCCTTGAGGCAGCACATGCACCCTGGGCAGCATCCTGTAGTTCCTCCTACCCACAAATCCTATTAGTGCAAGTCCATGCAATGCTATTGGCTATCTAGGCACTTCCCCAGGGGCATTGTCAGTAACCAATGATCACGGCACTGCCCCAGGGACAGACAACTGGAACCAATTACCCAAGCACTAACCCAGGGCAGTCCATGGGAATCATTTACACAGGCATTGCCCCCAGGGACAGTGCCATTAATGAAAATGCAAGGCAATGTCCGAAGTGCAGCCCATGGAAAACAACTACCCTGGCCTGCCCCAAGAGCAACCCATGGGAATAAACCATACAGCCACTGCCTGATGGGCAGTGCCCCAAGGGATCACACAGGAACCAACTACACCGGCACTGCACCAGAAGCAGCCAACAGAGAAAAACCATCACTGCACTGCCCAGGGGCAGCCAAAAGAAACTAACTACACAAGCACAGTCACAGTGGCAGTCCATGGGAACCAGTTGCACAGGCATTGCCCTAGTGGCAGCACCACTAACAAAAAATCAAGACAATGCCTCAGGGGCAGCCCATGGGAACCAACCACCCAGCACTGCCCCAAGAGCAGCCCATGGCAATAAACAATACAGCTACTGCCCCGGGGTAGTGCCAGTAACCAGCCACCAGAGCACATCCCCTGGGGCAGCACATGGGAACCAACTATATAGGCACTGCACCACAAGAAGCCAACTGAGAAAAAACATCATGGCACTGCCCCAAGGAATCCAACAGGAACCAACTACCCACGCACTGTGCCACGGGCAGTCCATGGGAACCAATTTCACAGGCTTTGCCCCCAGGAACAGTGCCACTAACCAAAATTCAAGGCAATGCCCATGGTGCAGCCCATGGAATCTAACTACCCTGGCCCTGCCCCAAAAGCAGTCCATGAAAATAAACCATACAGCTGCTGCCTCAGGGGCAGCTCCAGTAACTAACCATCATGGCACTGCCCCAGGGGTAGCACATGGGAACCAACTACACAGGCACTGCCCCAGCAGCAGCCAACAGAGAAAAACCATCACTACACTGCCCGGGGAAGCCAAAAGGAAGCAACTACACAGGCACTGTCCCGGGGCAGTCCATGGGAACCAATTACACAGGAATTGCAGCAGGGGCAGTGCCACTAACCAAAAATCAAGGCAATGCCCCAGGGGCAGCCCATGGGAACCAACTATCCAGGCAATGTCCCAAGAGCAGCCCATAGGAATAAACCATACAGCCACTGCTCCAGGGACAGTGTCAGTAATCAACCACCGTGGCACTGCCTCGGGGCAGCATATGGGTACCAACTACCCAGACACTGCCCCGGGAGAAGCCAACAGAGGAAAGCCATCATGACACTGCCCCAGGGATGCCAAAAGGAACCAGCTACACAGACACTGTCCCAAGGGAAGTCCATGGGAACTAATTACACGGGCATTACCCCAAGGGCAGCGCCACTAACCAAAAATTAAGGTAGTGCCCCAGGGGTAGCCTTTGGGAACCAACTTTTCCAGCACTGCCCCAGGAGCAGCTCATGGAAATAAACCATTCTGCCACTGTCCCAGGGGCAGCACTAGTAACCAACTATCATGGCACTGCCCTAACAGCAGCACACAGGAACCAACTAGCCAGGCACTGCCCCGGGGCAGCCAACAGAAACCAGTCATCATGGCACTGCCTCAGGGGCAGCCAAAAGGAACCAATGACACAGGCACTGCCCCAAGGGAAGCCCAGTGGAACCAATTACCCAGGCTGTGCCCCAGGAGTAGCCCATGGGTATAAACCATCCAGACAGTGCCAGAGAGACAGCCCCAGGAGCCAACTACCCATGTACTGCCCCAGGGCCGGACAGCAGGAAACAACCATAATGGCACTGCCCCAGGGGAGCCACAATTAACCAACTACTGTATACGGGCACTGTCCCATGGGCAGCCCATGGAACCAATTACCCAGATCTGCCCCAGGGGCAGCCCACAGGAAACAACCATCCAAGCACTGCCCCAGAGGCAGCCAACAAGAAGGGGCAGCCAAAGGGACCCAACTACACAGTGACTGCCCCAGGAGCAGCCCATGAGAACCAATTACGCAGGCACTGCCCCAGGAGCAGTCCAAGGGAATAAATCATCCAGGCACTGCTCCAGGGACCAACAACAGGAACCAATAGCCTTGCACCTCTACAGGGGCATCACACAGTAACCAACTACCCAGACACTGCCCCAGGGCTGCCAGCAGCAACCAATCATCATGTAACTGCCCCAGGGCAGCCAAAATGATCCTACTACACAGGGAGTGCCCCAGGGACAGCTCATGGGAATCAATTACCCAGCACTACCCCTGGAGAAGACCCATAGGAATAAACCATCCAGACATTGCCCCTGGGGCAAACAACAGAAACCATCTAGCCAAGCACTGCCCCAGGGGCAGCACACAGGAAAAAATTACACAAGCACTGCCCCAGGAGCAGCCAACAGGAACCAACTATCATGGCATAGCCCCAGGGGTAGCCAAAAGGAACCAACTACATAGGCACTGCCCCATGGGCAGCCCATTGTAACCAATTATTGCACTGTCCCTAGGGCAGTGCCTGTGTAATTTTTTTCCTGTGTGCAGCCCCTGGGGTAGTGCCTGTGCAGTTGGTTCCTTTTGGCTGCCCCAGGGCAGTGCCATGATGACTGCTTCCTGTTGGCTTCCTCTGGAGCAGTGCATGGTTAATTAGTTCCTGTTGTCTGTCCCTGGGGCAGTGTCTGGGTGGTTGGTTTCTGGGGCAGCTCCTGGGGCAGTGCCTGTATGGTTAATTCCCATAGGCTGCTCCTGAGGCAGTGCCTGTGTAATTGATTTCCATTGGCTGCCCCTGGGGCAGTTCCCATGTAATTTTTTCCTTTTGGCTGCCCTTGGATCAATGCCGCAATGGTTGGCTCCTGTTGGCTACCCCTGGGGCAGTGGCTGGGTATTTGGTTCCCATGTACTGACCCTGGGGCAATGCCATGGTGGTTGGTTACTGGCATTGCCTCTGGAACAGTGACTGGATGGTTTTGTTTGTTTGTTTGTTATTAAAAGTTTATTCTTGAATGTTTCCAAGAAAAGGATAACCCTATTGAGCAAACTCATTTACAATGGGATCCAGCATTCATACATTGCATAAATAATCAAAACTTCTTACAAAATCATTTAAAAAATAAAATTGTATGTATTTCAAATACATAACATGTTACAAGGCATAACACAGAGTTAACAGCAACCTTTAGGGTATAATAACATATTTAGTAGCCATTCTTTTATCATACTTTAGGGCACCACTTTCTTAGATTTAAATTTTGCTGGCAGACCATTCCAAGCTCTTGGCCCAAGGTTTATAAAGGTAATTCCCTTTTACTGCTGTCATCTCTGGTGTTTTAAGTTTCAGATTTGTGCTGTTCTCAGGTCACCATACAGTGTGCAAATGTGGAACCCTTCATTTAAATAAGGTGGGGTATTTTGCAGCAAGTCCTGGTATGTAAAATGTAGAATATGCAACTGTCTACATTCCACAAGGTTTATCCAGCCCAAAGTTTTGTATAGTGAACAGTGGTTCATAAACCTGGATACATCCAAGATGAAGCAGGCAAATCTGTTCTAAATCATGTCCAGCCTGTCCATTTCCATCCTGGGTGCCCTCTCCCCCATAGACTGTGTCTCCATAAACAATAAGCGGCATTATCATGGCATTCACTATGTGTTTTGTGGCTTCAGTTGGGATACACCTCTCCACCACGTATAAGGCCCCTAGCCTAGTATTTAGTTTCTAAATCAAACCAACTATATGTATATCCCATCTTAGTTGTGATACTAAACATACTCCAAGGTATTTATAGGAGTTAACCTGTTTCAAGACAGACTTTATGTTAGTTTTAATCTGAAGAGTTTGGCTTGCATTACTTTGTTTGTATTTAAGAATCATTACCTGAGATTTCCTGGGATTTATTACTAGTCTGGGATTTAAAATAATCCTGTAACTTATCAAAGTCTTTCTGTAATTTATGTGTTTTGGAAACTGATGCACCCTCTTTAAATAGGACCACATCATTTGCGTACAGATGGTGCTGGGCCTCCACAACAAGAGGCCCAGTTCTATTCAAATACAGATTGAACAAAATCGGCCCCAACACAGACCCTTAAGGAACCTTTGATTTAATATTTTCTAACTGAGATATTGAGGTTCCTAAAGATACTAACTATGCCCTTCCAAATAAATATTCCTTAAACCAGTTCAGGGCCACTTGGTCGAGGCAAATTCCCTTCAGCTTTTCCAGCAATATGGTATGATCCAGGGTGTCAAATGCCTTGGACAAGTCTATAAATATGGCCCCAACCAGGAGGCCCTTATTAAAAGATGCTTCGATATCAGTTGCTACTTTCACCAACACAGTTGAAGTACTGTGTCCAGTATGAAAGCCAGATTGGAATGGATCATATATGTTTTGTGACTTCAAATAATTGTTCATTTTCTTTCAAATATTTTTTTTTAAAAGTTTTAATATCACAGGGAGGAGACATAGTGATCTATAGTTAGTTTAACCTCAGTGATAGGGAAAATGATGGAATCACTTCTGAAGGAAAGAATTGTCAAGTATCTAGAGGCCAGAGGGGCACAGGACCCTAGGCAGCATGGATTCACAGCAGGAAGGTCATGCCAGATGAATCTGATAGATTTCTTTGACTGGGTGACCAAAGTAGTAGATCAGGGAGGGGCTGTGGACATGGCCTACCTAGACTTTAGCAAGACATTTGACACAGTCCCACACAAAGATTAATATACAAGTTAGCCAGCCTGGGAGTGGGTCCCAAGATGACAGCCTGGGTAAACAATTGGCTGGAGAATAGGACACAGAGAGTAACAGTAAATGGAGTCCACTCAGAAGAAAGGAGGGTTACTAGTGGGGTACTGCAGGGTTCAGTATTAGGACCGGTCCCCTTCAATGTCTTTATAAGAGACATTGCAGAAGGACTGGAAGGAAAAGTATGTCTCTTTGCAGATGACACAAAGATCTGCAACAGAGTTGATGCACAGGGGGGGTGGAAAGGATGAGAAGGGACTTGGCAAGGTTAGAGGAATGGTCAAATGTATGGCAGCTTAGATTCAATGCTAAGAAGTGCAAGGTAATGCACCTGGGAAACAAAAACCCAGGGGAAGAGTACACAATGGGGGGTGAGATACTAACAACAACAAAAATGGAAAGGGACCTGGGGGTAGTCATATCAGATGACCTAAAGGTGGGCAAGCAATGTGAGAGGGCAGCAAGGAGGGCTGGGGGATACTGGGATGCATGGAGAGGCATCACCAGTAGAAACAGAAGTTATTATCCCTCTGTACAGACAGCTGGTGAGACCCCATCTGAGTACTGTGTGCAGTTCTGGAGACCCAATCTCCACAAAGACATAAACAGGATGGAAGCTGTCCAGAGGAGGGCAACTAAAATGGTGCAGGGTCTGCACAGGAAGACATATGAAGAGAGACGAAAGGAGTTTAATATGTTTAGCCTCGAGGAAAGGAGGGAGAGGGGACATGATAGAAACGTTCAAGTACCTCAAGGGAATCAACAAAGTCCAAGAGGGTAGCATCTTTCAAAAAAATAGGTGTGCAAGAACAAGAGGGCACAATTTTAAGATGGGGGTGGCTCAGAGGTAATTTAAGGAAGTATTTTTTCACAGAGAGGGTTGTGGATGCATGGAACGGCCTTCTGGAGGAGGTTGTGGAGTCAAAATCAGTGGTGGAATTCAAGCATGCATGGGACAGTCATAAGGCAATTCTAGGGGGTGGGAGTAGGAAGAAGTAGGCTGCTGGTTAACTAGGATCTGCAGCTTATCCAGTAGGTAGGGAAATGGGCAGACTGGGTGGGCCAAGCGGTCCTTATCTGCCGTCAGATTCTATGTTTCTATGTTTCTATAGTTTGAAATGTCCTCTTTGGGACTGAACAGTGCGTGAGTATTACATTTGCTATTTTCCAAACTGTGGGATATGTGCCAGTAAGTATAGATAAATTGAACATTTCTGTAATTTTTTTAGCTTTTGCTGGTGAGGCAATTTTTAGAAAAATTGTATTTTGTCTAGACCTATGGCTGTTCTTTCATAAGGCTTCAATAGTTCTTTTAGAACCTCTTTTGTGCCAACTGGGTCAAATAAAAAAGTTGGCCTCTTTACCTTTTCCATGTAATTTCCCACCTCTATAGCCTCTGTGGCCTCTACCAGTGTACCAAGGTCTATAAAAAATCTGTTGAATGCATCTGCTGCATGACTTGAAGGGGGAGCATTTTTTCCTTCGATTTTAAAAGAACCTGGAAGATTATTTGCCTTTTGCCCTTTTAATTTAGAATGCAAGCCCCAAAACATATGTGGATCATTTATATTTTCTACTCTAAATTGTTCATTGAAATAATCTGCCTTTGCTTTATTAATTTCTTTATGGTAAAAATTCCTAAATTGGTGATATTTATCCCATTCCAATCTTGTTTTAGTTCACTTTTTTTGCTTTCCCCCATGCTCTATCTCTGTTTTTACTGCACAGACTCAAGGTCTTTGTATACCAGGCTGCGTTTTTGCTTTTAGCTTTTGTTTGCAAATAGGGTCATGTTTGTCACATACTGATGTAAACTCACTAAAAAAGTAGCTCCACATGCTGTCTTTGTCTGGGATAAGTCCCAGTTTTTCTCTTCCAAATTGATCATAAATATTGTATAATCAAAATGTTTGATGGAACTATATTCTTTTATTTGGAATCTTTCCACCTGTTTTTCGGTTTTTCAGATGCAAAAAGTGAGCTGATTGTCACTATATGCATTTGGTAAGACTCCACTTTTAATATGGTTTTCTGGGTTCAAAGTCAAAATTAGATCCAAATAGGGGTAAGGCTTGCATCTCTGGGATTTATTCTGGTGGGTGACTCAATCAACTGAGTAAGCTCCATCCCCAGTATTAAATCAAGAAGTTTACTACTTAATGGGATAGAACACCAGTCACCTTGGAAATCACATAACAGCAGCACTTCATGGCTATTCCTATATAGTACTGATACAACAAAATCCTGTATTCTTAAAAAATATCCTCATTGCCTCTTGGTGGTAGGTAACAGCCCATTATTAATAGGGGATTGTTGCCTGGGAGTCTCAAATCGAGGACAATTTTTTTCATCCCAGGTGTTTGTATGCTACTACAGACAAGGTGTAACAAGTTTAAGGAAGTCTGCCCACATATTACTGCTCCCCCAACCCCTTAATGTATTTCTGTTCTGCTTCCAAACTTGGTACTGATAATTCTGAGTCTTATATTTTGTTATCAAGCCAAGTTTACAAAAAAACAGCCACTAAAGGACTAGTTTCCCATATCCATTCTTTCATAGTACTCATTTTAGGCACTAAGCTGAGTGCATTAAAGTGTATAAAACAACCCCCTTCCCATTTTTACATGCTAGTGGTAACACCCATTGCTGAGCAGGGGCCTGGGTTTAATTGGACATCCCTTGCCTATAAGAAGCACAAGAAAAGCATGCCCTTAACTGTTATCAGTCTTTTTAAATAAAATGTTGTTTTCAACATAGCTTTATATTGGTATTTATTTTTAAATTGTTTACTATGTCAAAATGCATTTTAACAGCATTTATTGTTGCTTTCATCATGTTTGTGAATCCCATCTGTCTCATCAAACCAGGTATGATACCAGTAGTCATATAAGAAGGGGAGAAGTCAAAGGATACCACATTGCCACCATAAGATAAGATAATACATGGTTTCATCCAAAGATTCTCTTATCTAGGTTTATTCTAGTGGGATGCTCCTTGGGCAGTGCCTGGGAAGTTGGTTCCCATGGGCTGACAGTGGGGAATTGCCTTGATTTTTGGTAAGTGATGTTGCTCCAGGGGCAATGCCTGTGTAATTGGTTCACATGGGTGCCCCTGGGGCAGTGCCTCTGTAGTTTTTTCCTTTTGAGTGCCCTTGTAGCAATGCCATGATGATTGGTTTCTGTTGTCTGCCCTGAGGAAGTGCTTTGGTAGTTGTTTTGTTTTCTGCCTCTGGGGCAGTGGTGTGTATTTGGTTCCTGTGGGCTGATCCTGGGGTACTGCTTGGGTAGTTGTCCCTGTTGTCTGCCCCTGGAGCAGTGCTTGGGTAGTTGGTTCCTGAGGCTATCCCTGGTGTAGCACCTAGATTGTTTGTTCCTGTGGGCTGCCCTTGGGGCAGTGCCTGTGTAGTTTGTTCCTGTGAGCTGCCCTGGAACAGTGTTTGATTTGTTGGTTCCAGTTGTCTGCCGTGAGGCAGTGCTAGGGTAGTTGGTTTCAGTTGGCCCTTCCTGGGGCAGTGCCATGATGACTGGTTACAGGTGATGCCCATGGGGCAGTGCTTGGGTAGTTGGTTCTTGTTGTCTGCCCCTGGGACAGTGCTTGGGTAGTTGATTCCTGGGGCTGCCCCTGGGTTAGTGCCTTGAAGGATTATTCCCATGGACTTCTCCTGGAGCAGTGCCTGGATAATTGGTTCCCATGGCCTGACCCTGGGGCAGTGTCTGTGTAGTTGGTTACCTTTCGCTGTCCCGGGGCAGTGCCATGATGGTTGCTTCTTGTTATCTGCCCCTGGGGCAGTGCTTGGATAGTTGTTTCTAGGGCATAGCATGGCTAGTTGGTTCCTGTTGTCTGCCCCGGAACAGTGCCTGGGTAGTTGCTTCCTTGGGCTGGTGCTGGGGCAGTGCCTTGAGTTTTGGTTAGGGGAGCTGCCCCTGTGGGGCAATGCCTGTGTAATTGTTTCCCATGGGTTGCCCCAGGGCAGTGCCTGTGTAGTTGGTTTCTTTTGGCTGCCCCTGTGGCAGTGCAATGATGATTGGTTCCTGTTGCTTGCCCCCAGAGCAGTGCTCGAGTAGTTGTTATTTTGTCTGCCCCTGAGGCAGTGCTGTGTAGTTGGTTCCTGTGGGCTGCTCCTGGTGTACTGTTTAGCTAGTTGTCCCTGTTGGCTGCCCCTGGGGCAGTGTTTGGCAGTTTGTTCTTGGGGCTGTACCTGGTATAGTGCCTGGATGGCTTGTTCCCATGGGCTGCCCTTGGGGTAGTGCTTGGGTAGTTAGTTAATGTGGGCTGTCCCAGGAGCAGTGCTTGGGTAGTTGACTCCAGTTGTCTGTCCTGGGCCAGCACTTGGGTAGTTGGTTCCTGTTGTCTACTCCTGGGGCAGTGCCTTGGTAATGGGTTCCAATGGGCTGCCCTTGTGGCAGTGCCTGCAGTGCTGGTTACTTTTGGCTGTCCCTGGGACAGTGCCATGATGGTTGGTTCCTGCTAGCTGCCCTGGGGCAGTGCTTGGCTAGTTGGTTCCTGTTGTCCTCCCCTGTGGCACAGCCTGGGTAATTGGTTCCCATATGCTTCCCCTGAGGCAGTGCCTGTGTAGTTGTTTCCTTTTGGCTGCCCCTGGGGAAAGTGCCATGATAGTTTTTCTCTCTTGGCTGCTCCTGGGGCAGTGCCTGTGTAGTTGGGTCCCATGTGCTGCCCCTTGGGCAGTAAAGTGATGGTTGGTTACTGGTGTTGCCCCTGGGACAGTGGCTATATGGTTTATTCCCATGGGCTGCTCCTGGGACAGTGCCTGGGTAGTTGGTTCATGTTGGCTGCCCTTGGGACATTGCCTTGATTTTTGATTAGCAGTACTGCCCCTGGGCAAAGCCTGTGTAATTGTTTCCCATGGATTGTCTCTAGGGTGTGATGGAGGGTGACTAAGCTAGCCAGTTTAACATTCTACTAGACCCCCAAATATAGAATTATGCATCCACTGGAGTAGCTCAGGATAAGAAATGGGTTATATTTTAAAATATATTATCACTTCGGCACAGTGCCAGAAGCTGTTATTTTCATGTTTTTCTTTTCTTTTGAGGACTCATGAAGAAGAGGGGGAGGGTGGTGGGTGGAAAAGTACTTTGATATGAAGGGAGTGGCCAGGAAACTTGCCTGGGTCACCTGGAAAAGGCGTTCTGAATACCAGATACCCAGATAGCTGAGGCATTTGGAATGTGTTCCTGAATTTTAGGAACTCTATTCTTTGTAGCATTTAGGAATTAAAACTTGGGGACTGCACAGCCATAGACTATACCCGATTTTAGTATGGACACATATAAAAGCATAACAGTTAGGATATTATACCTAATTATGCTGCACAATTTATTTCACTTGATATTGAAGGCTGCAGCTGCCTTGATGGCAGAAGAATAGCTTAGTTATTATCTAACAGTTCCAATGCTTAACTGTACCGAAAATTATGTTTTTTCATATGACTCAATTTTAGTATGCTCATCCTGCTTGGGTATGTAAAAAATCCTGTCAAAAGTAATTTTTGTGAGAATGAATGTGTAGAAAAAACTGATTTGGATTGCAATTTTATATTACTAGGATGCTCCTGATGCCCTTCATCCATTCTCCAATCCCATCTTTTTCTTACTCTGAAAGCATAGAGAACAGAGTGGTGTATAGTATGCATTTTGAACAAAAAAACTCCCAGGTTTGAGTCTTCTGGTAATGGCGTGTTACAAGATGGTGGGGTGGGTCTTCAGCTCTATTCTTCCCCACACTATAGCCACTTTAATTCTGCTGTTTATTAGCAAGATTCAATCTGGATGTTGTCAGCTTCATTTTTTATGGGAGGCAAGAAGAAATTATCAAATCCTGACATTTATATAGCTGATTCTTTACCCTCTGACCAGTCTCCTGGTTTTGCTTCAATAGTGGCCTGGAGCATGGTGACAGCTTCTCCAGAAGGATCTATGCAGCCTTCTAACATGACTATTCTGGATGACCTTCATGAATTCAGTGCCTAATTCTGGGCTCTTCAATTTGATGTAAAATTCTAAATTGCCACTTTGTAGACGAGTTAGCGATTTATAACAAAAGGACACAGGAACGGACTCTCCGGTCAACAGTTTGGAGCATGCCCTGCTAAAGGTGATGCAGGACCAACAAGACCTCAGGACCATTGCGATAATCTGGAGAATTGGTCACATTGAAACAACTTATGAGTATAGGGAGAGGAGGAATGGGACATGATTTCTTTTCTTCAGTGGCTATTCTCAGCACTCCTGGATATTTAGGATCTTTCGCTGCTCCAGATTTAGTGGGCATCTTGGGCCCTTTCAATGAAGCCTGCAAATCCAGGTACCCAACTAAGTTCTATTATTGCCTGTTTTCTTAACTACGCAGCCAAACAGGAGGTTCTAACTAGGGCATGGAGAAAAGGAACTCATTTATAAAGGTCATCGCTTATATTTGAACAATGATTACTCCCCTTCCCTGATGGCTAAACAATGAACTTATACCCCAGTTTTAAAATTTCTGAAGGACCAGCTTAAATTCAATACCCCTTACCCTGCCAGGCTTCGCATTCACTTCGCTGATGAAACTCGCACTTTCAAGGACCCTGAATCTGCCCTTCAGGAACTTCAGACTTGGTCCATTGAAGTACAAATGGACCAGATGGAATGTGAAATCTCCTGAGAAAATGGGGTTCTACAGAAGGATCGATGTTCCAAGATATCACCCCACAGCAAGAAGTGTCATCAAGATCAGGCATTGCTCGAGATCAAAGATATGATGCAAAATTTCTGGAAGGAAGATTCTTCTTAGAATAATGTTCTTTTTTAGATATGTTTTTGCTTTTTATGTCTCTCTTTAGTTTTAATCTTCTTTCCTTCTTTTTTTTTAATTATTTCTTCTGAGCTCGATTTTGATCTTGGCCTTTTTTGGCCTTTTTCTGTTTTCTTTTTTCTTTAGCCTGTAGGTAACACTGATGTTTTGTTAGTATTCGAATTTTGTTTTTGTGGCTTTATTCATCTTGTTTACATATTTGTTTAATTTATTTCTTTAGTGTTCTATTTAAAAAAAGTATTTTATTTTAGAGTAAAACAAACATACAGTCTGATTTCCAACCACAGATACTACATTAAAATACTTATAAATTCCCATAGAGGGTACCACTCCTCCTAATATGAACATTATTGACCATTGTATGCTTTTCAGACACATCATCTGTGAGAGTACCAACACAGAAGAAATAACTTTTTCTTATAAAATGCAATATAAAGATCAAGTACTGTATTAGAGCCCATGAGCTGCATAGAAGAATCCTGAATGTATATATATAAAAAGTCCAAAGTCCTTCACCATACTTTATGGTATTGGGTACCATGCATGTAATAGGGTGTGGGATAACAGATGGACACAACAGCCAGATATAAAGTTCAATGCACCATTGGCAAGGCACAATGTTTATTTGTTCCAACACCAACAGAAAGGAAACAAAGTAAAAGGCTCAAACTGCGAGCAAAATAAAGGCTATATAAAGCGAATACCATTCTGTACCATTGTGGCAAACTTAAACATTCTGTTTCCAACTGAGTGATAAGGTCTTAGGGACCCTTCTCACTCCTTTATCAGAAAACACTGACCCTATCTGAAAAAATGCTGAACAGGTTAGCCTTTTTATACCCGCCCACCCAGTCATGTGTCCACAACATCATCACTTTCATATAAGTTTTCCTTTTAAAGTACATTCGTATTTTAAAATAGAACAGTTTATGCTGCATTTTAACCAGTATTCTTTGGGAGTAAAACAATTTATTTATCCCCTTACTGATGGCTTGTGTTTTAGTTAACAACTTGAATGTTATTCTCACACTCTAATGGGGCTGTAACTTGAGATAGCCTCTCCCATTTCATTTCAGCAAGGGAATAGCATTATTTTATTTAAACAACCCACTGCTTAGTCAGCAGGAGCACAAATGGACTGCTTGAGTCAAACAGTACCAGTCTGGCTTTTAAATTACCAAACTTGTTAATACAGTGAGCCGGCTTCTAAAACCAAACATTCAGATATGTAACTTTGCCAGGTGACTGTTCAATGCCAGGCCCTTTTCTATCACCATGTTTTGCCTGCACCTAGTCTTATGTGTGGACCACAGGAAAACTGAAAAACAGCAGAGAAAGAAAAGCTTTAAGATGGGGGGGGGCTCAGTGGTGGACAACCATCTGAGCTAATAGCATAAAGGATAGTATAAAGACAGGAAAGAACTGCTGCAACAGTAATTTTAAAAGAATGAGACAGTCCAACTCAAGGAACAGGCTTACATTAGTAGTAGTAGTAGTAGTAAAATGTTTTTATTCATATAAAAAATGAATAAAGGATATTCTCGATTGAGCAAAGCTCATTTTCAACGAGATCCCAACATTAATATACAATAAAAAGAAAAATGTTTCACACATACAATACAGAATTTCCAGACAACACACTATCACATACCTACATCTTAAATTACACAATACAAAACATTTATATCCTCCTAAGACATAAAATATACTTTATAAATCACAACATTGCCTTTTTTGTCGAGAACTGGTATGGTACCAATGTTGAATCAGAGACTAATGATTTTTCACATCCAACATAAACAAAGATTTAGGAATTGCATTCCAGCTCATGGCTTCTCTATAATATAAGGATTGTCGTCCTATCTCTAGATTGCAATTAGGCAATTCTAAGCTAGGTACTTTACAATATCTCAAATAAGTCAATTTGTCCCTATTTATCAGATGTTCTGCCACATACTGTGGATATTTCCCCTGCAATCCTTTATAAATAAAGGCTAGCACATGTTCATTACTACGTTCATAAAGTGTCAACCAATTTAATTGATCATAAAGTACACAGCTATGTGTTAATCTAGGAACCCCCAATATAAATCTGGTGAAATTATTATAACTTACTTCCAACTTTCTTAAATCCTGCTTTCTCCCACAAGAATAAAATATATCCACATAATCAATCATGGGGATAACCATTGTATTTATCACTTTTTCCCTTACCTCCTTACTCATTAATGATCGAACCCTATAAAGACCCCCTATTCTTCTATTTAGGTTCCCTACTAATTTCTCAATATGTATATTCCAACACAAGGAGTCATCTATCCAAAGACCCAAATATTTATACACATTTGCCTGCTGGATCGGGGACCCCCAAAGGTAACCAATCCCAGGGCTGTGTCTCCCAACCATTCACTTTTCCGATGTATCAACATGGACTGTGTCTTCTTCACATTCAGAGTCAATCTGCTATCCTTTAAAAAAGTTTGCAGATCATCAAAGGATAACTGAAGCCTTTTTTGAATCACCTTAATGGATTCATGTGAGGTGGAAATAATAGTATCATCAGCATAAAGATGATACTTTATTTCTGAATCTGAAAAAGACAGCCCATTTATATACATATTAAACAACAAAGGCCCAAGGATGGAACCCTGGGGGAACCCCAATCCAACAGGCAAAAAAACTGATTCCTGACCCCCCAATGTTACCATTTGACTCCTGTTCAACAAATATGACTCTAACCATTTTCCACTCAAACCCACCATCCCCATAGATGCAGCCCTGGACAGGAGGACACTGTGGTCCAAGGAGTCAAAAGCCTTGGATAAGTCCACAAAAATGGCCCCCACTAGTGTCCTAGTGTACACATTAGCTAGTACAAATCTACTAACTTATTTTGAAAGGTTTTGCAATGCAGACAGTGCCATTCTATAATTCTCCTATGAGGGCTCTGTGCTTAGTATCTGCATTTGTAAGTGCTTCACTTAATTAGGCACTTAAAGTGCTTTAATTCCTCTGTACTCATGCATTTCATAGCTGCCCATTTATGCGAGAAACAAACATTAGCCAGAACTTCTCTCTTTGAGGGGGGATGACAGAACAGAATAATTCAGCCTTCTACCCAGGGGCCACCCTCTTATAATGCACTTACATGTATAAGCACAAAACTTGTGCATACCAGAAACTGATCCACCCTAGCTTAACTTTTTGATGCTTAACTAGCAAACGTTGCAAGGTAAAGAGGATTTGCCATTATACAGCAAAGTGTACTTTAGTCAGTAGCAGTAGGAATCAGTTCAAGGAAACAACATAAAAAAAACCTTTACATTCCATTACATTCATGTAAGGGTAAAGAAACAGACCCCAACTTAGCCAAAAAAAGAAGCAACTGTTAATGTCAGTACAGGGACATGAAAAAAAGAACACACTCACCCCTGTCAAGGTGAAAAGGAAGCATAATTTCATTTAGGCAGTCACCTAGTTTATTGTTGCCAAATGTCCCATAGCATCAAGCAATACCAACATCCTTACGTTTCACCACCCACTGAAGGCTTCATCAGAGAATAAAGATACAGATTAAACCAACACCACTTAAATACTAAAATCAAACAGTCAGCAAATCTTAGCCACCAGTGGGGCTATTACAAGTGATTTTACCTTAACTGAACCAAACTTTTAAAGCCTCTAGCCATTTTAAATAAAGAGGTAACAGTTTATGTGTTTACACATTAAAAACATAATCTAAACCTTTGTACATTTACAATTAGTATGCCTTAATATGAAAAAGGAGAAAAGATCTTGTCTTTTGCTTTGCATGGCATACTTCTCGGAGACCTGCACGGAAATGATGAAAAGATGTTAAACAATGTGTAATTTTCATCTGTAGATAAAAACACCAGTGAACAATTTTCAGTTATAAATAACTTGAAATGTTCTCTAGATCCAAACAGTATGGTTACTGAATATTGGAATGGTGTGTGTCTGTGTTGGGGGGGAATGATTATAGTGGGGCGTCATTAGACACTAGCCTTGCAAATTTGTCCCTCAGCCTGTAGGAGGAAAGATTTAAATATGATCCTAACAAAAATCCATTCTTTGAATAAACAGACCAGTACAAATGATATATAGATGATTTATTGCTGATATGGATGGGCACAGACAGGAACTTACTGATTTAGTAAAATATCTTGAAAGCACTAATCAGAACTTGAACTTTAAAATCAGTGCTGACCTAGTAAAGGTCAATTTCTTGGACCTTGTTATCCCAAAAAATCTAGATGGGCTGAATCTTACTGACCTCTACAAAAAAACAAATGACTGTAACAGTATCCTGCATTCTCAAAGTTGTGACCCCAGGCACACTCTCAGAAATTTAACAAAAGGGCAGTTTCTGAGGATAAAAAAACTGCAGCACACAGGAACTGTTCAATCAGAGAGCAGCAGAGTTCTCAGAAAGATTGTATGAATGAGCATATAGTGAGATGGATATTGAAAATGCACTTGACTACACTAACGGTGTGGACTAGTCATCTTTACTGGTATCCAGAAAAAAAAACATGACTGATCACTGTCTGACATTTGTTACCACATATGGGGGAGGGGCCCAGGATGTGGCTGAACTTCTATGTAACAATCCGCCAATACTCAGGGGTACACTGCAGCTCAGCAAGCTTGATGACAAACCACTAAGAATATCCTACAGGAGGAGTAAGAACTTTAGGGATATGCTGGTTAATAGTTACCAGTCCAAATCTGTACAAAACATTGCTGTAAAATAAAATGGGGCAAAACCTTATGGATTCTGCAGTGTTTGTCACATAATGGAAGGAAAAGAGGCTTTCCTTAACACAAAAACTGGAAAATCTATAAAATTTAAAAGTTACATCATTTGTGAGGCTGAAGCTGTTGTGTACCTTCTAAATTGCACCTGTGGCATGTATTATGTTGGTAGGACCAAAGGGGAATTGAGATTTAGACTCATTAAGCATAGCAGGGATGTTAAAATGGGAACCCTGAATATGCCATTGCTAGAGATACAGTGAATTTAAATTTTGCCAGCGAAGTGAACGAGAAGTGAGCACTTTGCATTGTCACTCCACTATGTGGAGTAGCTAATACAACAGGCTCACTTCACCTTGTAATTATTACTTTGCATTATCATTCTGCCTTAATGAGAACTAAGACGAAGTGACAACATTATTGGCAGCCCCTCATACACACAGTCACCAGAATGAATGTGCATCCCCAAAATGCTACTGTCTTGAGTCCAGAAAACTCCCCAGTGCTGCTGAAGTGAAATGAGAGCACAACAAGAAATGCAAAGTCTCCCAGAATTAATGGCACACTCAGTCATGTGTGCAGTGGTCACACACAGTCACCAGAATTAATGTGCATCCCCAAAATGCTAATGTCTTCTGTCCATAAAATTCCCCTGTGCTGACAAAGTGAGATGAGAGCATAACAAGAAATGCAAAGTCTCTCAGAATTAATGGTGTATAGAGATGCAGTGAATTTAAATTCCGCTGGCTAAGTGAACGTGAAGTGGGCACTTCGCGTTGCCACTCCTCTATGCAGAGTGGGCAATGCAAAGTGCTCACTCTGCCTTGTCCTTACCACTTTGTGTTAAGGCAGAATGGCAATGCGAAGTAAGGTAAAGTAATTGTTTTTAATGGACTTCATGTTCCTCATTATGATTCTTAGTGATCAATTTGGTGTTTCAGATTTGGAAGCCCCCACACACATCACATGGCTTACAGTACTGTAAGTCACATGCTTTTTAGCTAGTCAGGAAGGAAGTGAGTCATACAAGCAGACTCTTTTATTTTCTTCTGTGCAGAAGGAGAGAGAGGAGTGTGTTTTGTGACTGTTGATACTTTGAGATCAGAGCGAGGAGGAGATTTAAACTTTGATTTAGACCCAACAGCTTTTTTAAAAGCTACATTTTTTTTGCCTTTTCTGTCTGTACTCTTTTTCACTTAATTTGTTCTTTCTGTAAATTTTATTTTTCTTACATAGAGGGACATCAGTTGCAAATTATGTCCATGCTGGAACTGCTGCTGGATCACCATTGGATCCCACATTAGTTTTTTCTCACACCATGTACCCCCCCACACACCTTCCTTGCTGTGCTATAAAATGTACTCCTCCACCATCCCTGACCCTTGTATGTAATTATGCCCTTTTTTTGTTGTCTTCCATATGTATTCTGAGCAGTGCAAGTATGCTGTGTTAAGCTACATGGGTGCAGTTTTCTTTCCAGCCTGTGTATATACTGCAGATACTGTCCAACTCCCTGACTTACAAACACTTATTAATGAGTACAATGGTGGGATGATGAAGCCGGGAGAGATACTACAAAACAAGCTTACAATACATCCAAGTAACTAGTAAAAAAATTAATGTTGTGATTCGTGACACAATCATAAATCGTGATTTGTGACTGCATTTATGATCGTGATGATAAAGAAATGTGAATGCCTATGGCTGTACTTCCCCAGGCCCCAATGAGGTGTGGCACAAAACTCCCCAACTTGAAAACACTCCTTAATGAGTACAATGGTGGGGTGGTGAAGCATGGAGAGATACTACAAAAAAAGCTTACAGTACATCCGAGTAACTAGTAAAAAAAATTAATGTTGTGATTTGTGACATGATCGTAAATCATGATTTGTGACTGCATTTGTGACCATGATGATGAAGAACATGATTTTTACCACGAGTGACTCCTGATGATGGTCCTGACTTAAAAACTCATATTAATGAGTACAGTGTTCATGCTGAATTATGCAACACACCTGTCCAGCACTCTGAAGGGAAGCCAAAGAAACAATTATGTCTTAAGTAGAGATGGAGATTGAGCCCTAAAGAGATGCAAATGCACAGACAGATTAAGATTGCACTGCACACTGAAGAGATGCAGATGCAAAGGCACAACACCTAAAAAGTGCTTGTTTTCAATGTGCTTTGCCTTAAGAATTGGTGGAGTAGTGGTTTCGGAAGGTGGAGTAATGCATTTGGAGCTTAAAAACAAGGTGAAGTAAGGCAAAGTACATTGTTCTCAATGTACTTCGCCTTAAGAATTGGTGGAGTAGTGGTTTGGGAAGGCAGAGTAACGCAAAGTCAATGTTTTCAATGGACTTCACGTTACCCATTATAATGCAAAGTACTCCGCTTCACGTTGCGGAGCACTCCGCGAATTTGCTTTCACTCCGTGTTCCACTTCACGGAGCAGATTGGGGCCACTTCGCCCATCTCTAATGGTGTACTGCAAACTCACAGACAGATTAAGATTGTGCTGCACACTAAAGACATGCAGATGCAATAGCACAGCACCACCTAACCATTGCTCACAAGTCACAAATCCACATCTGGAAAAGAATACCTTTTGTCTGTTGGGATGTAGTGCATGGCAGTAACAGTCCACTACCAGTAAAGATACCATAAAGCAGTATAAAATATTCATGCAGGTGTGGTGGATAGCAGTTTCACTCTGCTGCAATTACTCTGTGACACAATAAAAGGTGTCTGATTTAATGGCATGCATCGCACACACACACACACACACACACACACACACACACACACTACAAGTAATGCATAGCAAATTGAAAATCTTTAGTAATATAACAAAGTGTTTTAAACAAAGTGAAATTATTTACTGCTACACCACAACAGTCAGCAAAATGTCAAGAATTACTGAAAATATTACTGTGTGTACATTAACACAACAAGAAAAATATAACCGAAACAGAAAGACTGCATTTTTCTCCCGGTTAATCTACCTACACCACAGATACGCCCCTCCCCCAAAGCACACTTCACAGTACACAGACTGACTGTTCTAAATTAACATTCAAAATCCACACACAAATGATAAACACTCGATGATATGAGAACAGGAGAGTTTCCTACAATCGATGTACTAAATTTTAAGCAAAAATAAATAGCTCAAAAAGGCTTTTTTAACAGCTTTTACAGGATTTGAATCACAGAGCTCTGAGAGGAAACTGTCTCCATCTTCCACTACAAACATACTACACAGAACTAAGGCTGTGCAGAACAATCTAGTGCCCATGTGACCTGCAATCCAATGAAGCACTCAAAAATTCACCTTGGAGCTCAATAACAAGGCGAAGTGATGCGAAGTACATTGATTTCAATGAACTTCGCCTTAAAATTGGTGGAGAAGTGGTTTGGGGCAGGCTGAATAATGCAAAGTCATTGGTTTCAATGGATTTCATGTTCCTCATTATGACATGAAGTACTCCACTTCACATTGTGGAATACTTCATGGATTCCGCTTTACTCCACGAATCGCTTCGGGGAGTGAATTTCTGCCACTTCGCCCACCACTAGCCATGGCCTATCACATATACAGCCAAAAACACAAAGCAATGCACAAGATGAGTGCTATTGACATAGACACAATCTCTTAGAGTGTAAGAGGGGGTGATTTAGAAAATATGTTAAATCAGAGAGAACAGAGATAGATCTATGAATTGAGTGCCTTAAGACGATGTCCAGGTCTTAATTGCAAGTTCAAAATTGTTCATTTTCTAAAGAGATAGTTCTATAGGAATGTAACTTAATAATTCAACACATCCCAACTTCTTTGGGGGGTTTTCTTTGTTCTCTTTTTTTCTACCCCCATCCAACCCCCCTCCACACACACACACGAGCACACCATTCCATTATTCAGTAACCATGTTGTTTGGATCTAGTGAATATTTCAAGTTATTTATAACTGAAAATTGTTCACTGGTGTTTATATCTACAGATGAAAATTGCACATTGTTTAACATCTTTTCATCTTGTTTCCTTGCAGGTCTCCAAGAAGTATGCCATGAAAACAAGAGACCAGATCTTTTCTACTTTTTTCATATTTAGTCATACCAATTGTATGTGTACAAAGGTTTAGATTATTTGTTTTAATGTGTGAACACATCAACTGTTACCTTTTTATTTAAAATTGTTGGTGGCTTTAAAAGTTTGGTTCAATTAAGGTAAAATCGCTTGTAATAGTCCCATTGGTGGCTAAGATCAGCTGATTGTTTGATTTTAGCATTTAAGTGGTGTTGTTTTAATCTGTATCGTTATTCTCTGATGAAGCCTCCAGTGGGAGGTGAAATGTAAGGATGTTGGCATTGCTTGATGCTACGGGACTTTTGGCAACAATAAACTTGGTGACTGCCTAAAAGAAATTGGGCTTCATTTTATTATTGACTGGGGTGAGTGCATTTTTTTCATTTCTCTGTACTGAAACCCCTTAAAAAACAGCACCACCACCATCCATATGCACCCATCACACACTGGATATACAACTGTTAATGTCCCAACTAATATTGTCCAATGATGATCAGCAGGGTGGTAAGCCTCTCAAGTTTGAAATGCATCCTGCTAACTTGCAGTGTCCCAAAAGAGAATTTCTTTTGATAATGATCAGTTTTACCTGATGTAGTTTATCCCACCTCCTATTAAAGCCTTCTTACAGATTCTCGAGGCTCCTCTTCATCTGAAGACTGATGATCTGATTCAGTTGAGCACAGATGCGGAATTGCATTTCTCTGACCCCACTTTAAACCTTCTGCAGGATCAGAAAACAAACAGACCTTCCCATGATGGGCGATCCTTAATTGTGCAGGGAAAATCATTCCATGAGGGATAGAGGCCTCACTCAACATTGCTCATACCCCATCAAATCTTTTCCATTTCTGGTGGGTCATGTAGCTGATATCTGGATATAAGCTAAACATGTGCCCATCATGAAGTAGAGCTCCTTTGTATCTGGCCAGAGCCGAAATGTAGTTCCTGGTCCCTGCTTCATCTGTGACCACAGTTATTATACTCAGAGTATCTTGATCCTCTGTCCACTCTTGTGGCATAACACAGTAGGCCCGTTGGAATGGTTGAACTTTTTGTTGAGCTTCTGCTCCCAGCTATTGCCCAAACCAGTGCTGGAGAAATAATAAAAGGTGATCTCCTTCGCTCTCTCTTTGGGTATACCCAAAACTCTGATATTTGGGGCCCAGATTTGATTCTTCAGTGTTTCAATGTGGGCTTTCAGTGCCCGCTGTCCTTTATCACTGTCAACACTGCTCCCATGGTGGCATCCGCTCTCTTGGAGGCATTCAAAGCCATGTTCTGAGCTCCCTCCATTGTGGCTTCCAGATTAGTGACCCTATTACTCAGGCTGTTGAATCTGTCCGACAAAGTGGTCACTGATTTGATTAATTTAGTGAGTTTGGTCTCTGTGGTTTGCAGGGTTTCCTCTGTTGCTGCCTCCACATTTTCTTTGAGCCTATCCTGTGCAAAGCGAATAGCTGGAGCCGGTGGAGAGTTTTTAGCTTTTGTTCCTGAACCTTGATTCTGATCTTTTCAGGGATTTCCCATTATATTGAGAGGACTTTCTAATGAAGTTCTCTTCCATTTTTACCTAAAGTTAGTTGCTAAGAATACACTTTTACAAGAAGTTTGCTAGTCTTGAGCTGAACAGCTTGCTCAATTAGTCGCCATCTTGCTCGGGTACCACAGCAACCCCCCTAGTTTTTTTTAATTTTTCCTCTTACTTTTTCATTCCTTCATTTTTTTTTTCATTTTATTTTAGCTGTTTTATTTATAGTTTTGTCTGTGTTTATTTGTTTTAAGGATATTTATTCATTTGTGTAAATTCCCTGATCCTATATACTGTAGATATTATCTGTTTGGTTTGGCATGCTTTGCTGCTACTTTTTCTTTTTTGCTGTGTTTTGCTGCCCTCTTGTGGCTTTCTTATATAAATGCTTTACTGTACCTTTTTGATTCCTTGGCTCAAGACTCCCGTCGGATTCCTATATAACACGATTTGGGACCCAGGCACCTTATTAGAGTTGGGTGGTCAACTTTTCCTTTTATTATAACAAAGGGTGTGTAGTCATATATTTCTTTGCTTTTGCTTCTTTTTGCATTTATTGATCTTTATGGAGAATCTCCTCTATCAGCATATCGCTGGTGGTTGTTTCTTTGGGTTGGGGATTTGGTTCTGGCTTATGTTCTTTTATGTAACCATTGGTCTGTGCAGTTTATATTTGTTCCTTTGTTTCAGTTTTTTTAATGATTACTGAGTATCATATTGGGAATATATCTTTGATTAGGGTGTTTTCTTTATTATATATTTTACTTTATTTGCTTACTTTGTGCTAAGTTTTATTAATTAGTTCCTTCCCACCATCATTGACACTAGTGATAATTCATACTTTTCTTTTGTTGCCAGGTTTTATTATTCTTAGATTTAATATGGCCCATTTTGTTTTCTTTATGGATCCCCTTTTCTTTTCATTCCTTAGTTTCTGGTCCCCTCTTGTGACCTTTTAGAGAAATTGCATTTATTTATTAATTATGCAGCTTTTAAAGGCAGTTGTTCTTAAGTTTCCAGTAAGTATGGTGAATGTCACTTTCTTTTAGATAATCATACTTCTCTGATCCAGGTGTCCTGTCAATGAGGGAATTTTTTTGGTTTTCTTAATTAGTTGTCTTTATGTAGGTATGGTTTCTTTTAGTCTTTTGTTGGTGGCTACTATCTAGCTGAGTTATTGAGTAAAGTGGAGGGGGTAGCATTTCCCCCTTCTGCTTTCTTCTTTTGGAAGGTGAAAAAGTCATATGATCTTGATGCATATTTTTTTTTCTTTATTTTGTTTTGATAGGATTCTTTTTAGGGGTTATAATCATTTTATTTCATATAGGTCCTCCCTATGTACACCCTTTTTGCTTTCTTCTATTAGGTGGGTAGATATGGAGAAGAAGCCTTACCTGAAAGAGTTGTGGATCATTTCCTCTTTACTACTTTCTTTGGTTCTTTTTGAACCGGGGGGACCTTGATACCTTTTCTTCTATGTCCCCTGGAGCACCTTGGATTTGCCAGTTGCTGCCTAGGAATGTGTTTTTTTTCTCTCACTCCCTCCCTTGAAAGTCATTTTTTTGTCCTTTTCCATAGTGCATACTCATTGGGAGCAATTTGTGTTTTAGGATTAAAGGCAGTGTTTTTTTATTTTTTATTTTTTGCTTCTATTTTATATGGACTGCTCCTTAGATAAGAATGAGATGCTACTTACTTTATTAGTAGTTCAAATTTCTTTTTTGGACTCTCAGTTTTTACCTGTACTTTGGGGACACATTTTGGATAGGGGGGTCGCTTCTAATTTATGTAGGGATGGAACTGGGCAAAGGAAATTCCATTTTCTGCTCTTATTGTTCCATTTATTTTCTATTACTTTGAAAATATTATTTATTTTCTGTAATTTTTTTCTTAGGTATCCACTATAGTATTGGGACATTTTGGAATTCATTTAATGTTTTTTTTTTTTAGATCTGTTTTTTTTATTCGGGAAAAGGCATAGTTTGACCGGAGGCTTGTATTAGTTGTTATTATTTTTGTAATTTGCAATGCTATCCTTTGTGATTTAGACTTTAAGAGGCAGCCCAAAGGCAATTTGGTTGAGTTTTGAGACCCCTTATTATTATATTTTCTTGGGGTGTATCAGTGGAGACTGTTTCTATGGTCCTCGTTTTGCTTTACGACTTGGGGAATTTTTACTCATTCTGTGGACATTTTTTCTTATTTGTACTAATGTCTATCACTACGAGATTAGTTTCTTACAACACAAATTATATTTGTAATCCAGTAAAATAGACTCATCTCCGTCAGTATCTTCATTAGCAGAAAGCAGGCATTATT
Source organism: Neoceratodus forsteri (assembly GCA_016271365.2). Taxonomy (NCBI): domain Eukaryota; kingdom Metazoa; phylum Chordata; order Ceratodontiformes; family Ceratodontidae; genus Neoceratodus; species Neoceratodus forsteri. Next base: position 1,022,592,976 of record CM028135.1, on the reverse strand, counting down.
TTTTTGCAAGAAACACACCTCTTCACTGCGGAGCATTTGAAATTTAAAAACTTGGGGTTTGAACATGTCTTTCTTTCTTCTTGTAGTTCTAATAAGAGAAGAGGTGTTTTAACTTTGTGCCTTAAGGGACTTCCTTTTGAGTTGTTGCAAGTGGTCACAGATCATGCAGGGTGATATGTTATTGTCTTGGTTTCTTTATTTGGTAGGAACTCTTACTTTAGTTAAAGCTTACTTTCCCCGAGTGTTCAAACCTGATTTCTTTCTTCTTCTTTTTCACTTCTGGTAGAACTTCTTCATGAGCAATTACTTTGGGGTTGGGATTTAAATTTTACTCTGTCTTCTGATTTAGATTCTGCTCACTCAAAGCTTTTATTTTTTCTTCAGCCAATTGTTTTCTATTCAGGCATCTACTTAAGTTTGGTGGATATTTGGCATCATTTTTACCCTAAACTGCGGAAGTATACTCATTATGCCCTGCCTTATGGAAGTCACACCAGGCTTGATTACTTTTTTACAACTTCTGAGCATCTTGGCTTAGTTTCCTCAATTTCTCATGGCCCTATTCACTTGTCAGATCATGCTCTTCTGTTAGTTTTGTAATTTTTGGGTAAACCTTCTTGACCCTCCTTTTGGAGGCTTCATTCTGCCCTTCTGTGAGACTGGATTTTAATAGATAAATTGGTTAAGGAGATTCCTCAATATCTACAAGAGAATGATCAGGAGGATATTTCTCCCAGTATTCTTTGGGATGCCTTGAAGGCAGTCCTTTGCATCACTATTATTGCCCATGTTTCTGCCCTTCATACGGCATGGAGGGATAAAATTCAGGCTTTGCACTCAGAACTTCAGTCATTACAGATGGCCTGGGGGTGGTGGTGATGAAACAGTGTGGCTACATATTTTGAAACTCTGTTGACAGCTTCTACATTTAACGGAGCAGAAGGTTGAGCATGCTTTGTTCTCCTTTCATCAGAGTTATTAAGAAGGGAGACCATGTGGTGCATGATGTATGGCCTGGCATCTCTGAGTTCACCAAGCTGCTGCTACAGTCCTCAAACTATGTTCCTCTCATAAAACTAATCATGATACCAGAGGAGAACATATTCTTTTCATATTTCGTTTATACTATTTTTCTTTACATTCTCGAGATTCTTTTTCTCCTTCTTCTGATGGTAGTATACAGTCTTTCTTATCTGCTGCTTCTCTTATGACATTCTCTCTTGATCAAACTCAGATATTATTTTCCCATAATAGTATTGACGAGATTTGCCATTGTATACTAGCTACTAAATCGTGAAAGTGTCCTGGACTCGACAGTTTTCCAGCAGAGATTTTAAGCACCTCTCCTCATGGGACTTGCTTCTTCCATTTTTTTAGTTCATCATTTTCACAATGTCCAGGATGGTCCTTCTCCTTATTGGCAGTATGGTGTAATTACTACTCTGACAAAACCCGGGGAAAGACCTTCCTCTTCCAGCTTCATATTGCCCCATCTCTATTTTAAATTCTGACTATCAGTTCTTTTATTACTATTTGGGTTTCTCAGATTGAGGGTCTTCTTTCCTGCTTGCTGGATCAGGACCAGGTGGGTTTTGTCCCTCAAAAGACAAGCATATGACAATGTTCAGTGTACATTACTGTTGCTAGAATATGTGCAGCAACATTCAGCCCCCTGGTCCTGGCCAACTTGGATGTGGAGAAAGCCTTTGATCAAGTCATTTGGTCCTTCTTATGGTCTACATTACGGGAGATGGGTTTTCTACCTCAATTTCTTCATATGATTCAATGTTTATACTTTCCTTCTTTTGCTTTGGTTAGGGTTAATGGTTTGTATTCTTCTCCTTTTCTGTTGGTACGCGGCACCCGAAAGAGTTGTCATCTTTCTCCTTTGTTATTTGCACTGTATATTGAACCTCTTGCTTATCACATTCATTTGGCAGCTGACATCCATGGGATACCTCTGGGAGGGGGGAATATAAAATTGCTTTAGTTGCTGACAATATTCTTTTGATGCTTACAGATCCTACTTCTTCCTTATTGGCTGCCCTTACTGTTTTCTCAACATTTTAAGTCTTAGTTGGTGTTTGCCTTAATAAGGATAAGATTGAAGTTCTATCTTTTCATTATTTTCCCCCAGATATCATTTGTGCTTGCTATCCTGTTCATTGGAACAGAAACTGTCTTTGATATCTGGGTATTATGTTCCCAAGGAATTTGGATCACTTTATTCTACTTAACTACTAGCCCTTGACAGAGACTCTTGTTCGGGATTTCGATGGATTGTTCATCCTTCCATTGTCCTTTTTTCAATGAGAGGAAGTCATTAGATTTAATGTTTTACCCCGTATATTGTTCTTTTTGCAGACTCTTCCACTCCGCCCCTTATATTATTTCTGGCATTAGCAGCAGATGCTCTTGAATTTTCTTTGGCGAGGTAAGAGACCTTGAAATCAGGCGTCACTGTTATTGCTTCCTTTGATCAAGGAGGCATTAATTTTCCAGATCATTGGCATTATGCCCTGGACTGTCAGCTCCGCATTTAATACTTATGGACCTCTTCTTGATTTCATGCATACTGGAAAGATATTGAATTTGCCTTGAATGATCTTTATGATATTGGCTGTTTATTTTATTCTCAGCCTCCACAGTACTTCCCTCTTGCTAATTTTTTCTAATTTACCTGTGAAAGTCTTGTCTGTTTGGCATAGGGTTCATACTCAAACGGTGCAGACTAGTGCTTTTTTTATTAGTGCATTAGTGTGGAACAGTTGTATTTCTCAGAATTCTTTCAGTCCTTTTCTTCATGCATGTGCTAGGCTTCGCCTCCAATATGTCTATCTGTTACTAGTTGATGGGGGGGGCGTCATTCTTTTGCAGATTTATGGGTAGCATACAATTTACCTTCTAAATATTACTACCAATATTTGAAACTTTTGGGCCTACCTTTGATCTTCTGGTCTAAGATTCTCTCTGGCTTTCGATTGCTGTTAATATCCTTGATTATTTATGGTCAACTTTGGGAGGTGCAGGACCATTTAATTGATACTATTCATTTGGCAGTCCATTCTTCTACCATGGAATTAACTTTTCAGTTTCTTTCAGTGATGGTTACTTGATTTGCAAACAGATTGTGATTTCTCTCAATGGGAAAAATATGCCTGACCTACCTACAAGCTTTCTATGACACCATACCTTAGGGGGTTTGCATGGAAGTGCAGAATGCATTCCTTTAGGACACTGGCTTCTTTACTATAATTAGGCCCTTCAGCTGGAGTTTCTTGGAGACAGTGCAGTGCAGTGAGAGTTTAGCAGATCAGGTGCATATTTTGTGGTTGTGTCCTTGCTTGGATCTATTTTGGATGGGGATCTCTAGGGTTTAAGCTCAAATATTCAATGTTACTTCTCAACTATCTCCCTTATTGGTTTTGTTACAGATTCATTTGGGTGAATTTCTGAAGTGGGGTAGACAGTTTAAACATTTATTAATTTTGTTGGCTTGTGTCAAAAAAATGATCACTAGGTTATGGTGCCAACCTAGTCCTCTGCAGGTGTCCCACTGGGAAAAGCTTGCTGATATCATACAGCAATAAGAGCGCTGTACCTATGCTTATATGAACCATTTATTGGCATTTGATGAAACTTGGTGACATTATGTCCTATATAAACTTTATGTTGACCTGACTTTGTTCCCTAATGGGTGTTCATTTTTATTTGGATTGGATAGTCCTCCGCTTGTGGCTCCTCCATTCTCGCTTCTTGTCTCTGGGCTTCCTTTTTAGTTTTTTATAATTTGGGGGTAATACAGAGTACTGGCTTCCATTTATGCTATATATTATTTATTTCTATTTAGTGTATTTTGTTTCTTTTGTATATATTGCTTGAATCTGAGTTCATTGAATATCCCTTCAATTTATATTTTGTGTACTTATTCCTTGCTGATAATGTTAGTATCTTGTTGAGCTATAGTGTTGGTCAATTACAATATTATAACATAATTATAGTAACTGAATGGATATACTGATTTTCTTAGTATGTTTTTTTCTTCTTCTTCATTAGCTCTACATACTAGTTGTAATGGATGTTTCTATTATGGTCTGTTTTTCTCTCATATACTGTTTTCAATAAAGATGTTATTATAAAAAAAAATCCCAGATTAATGCACCAAACCCACATACTCACTTTGCAACTTTGAGCAAGCCACTTAACTCCTTGAATTTCAGTCCCCTCAGTTACAAAACTGGATGCAAGCAGGGCACCACATTCCATAAGATGCTGCATATCACTTGGTTCACCCAGGCTAAATGCTGTTTCCTGAGAAGAAAACCATTAACAAAACTAATCTTGTAAAATAAATTCCTTCTTACCCTGGTGGTGCATGGGCTTTGCAGCCTGGTAATCTTGCAAAAACATGACTACCAAATGATTTTAAAAGTGTCCCCAGGCAACTAGAAATGTGTGATAATGGCCTGGGTCACTCAACTTCCAGCTTTTGCATTTGTGCTTTGGCCTCTGTCTGATCAGCAAATGTGCCCCCTTTCCCATTGATGTACACCTATGTCCAATGGAAAATCAAGCTGTGTGTGACAGAAAATGGTCTGATTTTGTTTTGAAAGGTAGACCCACTGTGTTACCCAGGAATGAAATTAGACACTTTTTAGTGGGCCTCTATGCATGCTGATGTCAATTGTAAATAGGGTCCATACAGAATGAGAGAAGATGGCTATCCTACTCTTAGCTCTTGTACAACCTAATCCTGTTATAAGAAAACTGAAAAGACTGTCAGGACAATAAATATATTGTTAATACTGTCTGTGTTTTTTTTATATTTTATTGCACGCTTAGTTTTTAAAAAACTAGTAGAAGATTACATAAGGCAGTTTATTTTTTGTTTTTGTCCTCAAGCAAGTGCACAGTTACTTCATGTCTTTCAAGAAGTTCAAAATATATTGAGGTTAACATCAGAAAAAAATGGTCTGTTGTATGTGACAGTGTGACCCCCTGACCTTCCTTCCTCAGGAGAAACACATTTACAAGCTACAAATAACAGGATATAATGGAAAAAGATACCATAAAAAAATGATGAATTGCTGTGACTAAAATGTTCAGAATAAGCACCCAGTTCAAATTGGTTTTAGCCATAATTACTTACAGCTTCCACCCTGTTCAGACTTAATCACACCAGTATAATTACCTTAAACATACTAACAGTGTAATATAAGAGGTATTTTGCCACACTTTATCAAGGAAGCCTTTTCTGCTTTGAAAATAAATGCAAGCATTGCTTTCTTGTGCATTGTTTTGCAAAGCTCAGGTCAACTTGATTTAAAAAAGCATTTTCCCCATTTACGTACACAGGAATTCAAGTGGGAGTTATAATAAGCATTGGAATTATTAGAGGACTTGCCAGAGCTTGTCCCCCATAGCTCAGATGGAAGCCCCTTGATACCCATATCAGTGCCACTTACTTATAATGGAAAGGGTGGCACTTTCAAAGTCATGCATCCCCAGTGTCCTATACAGTTGCTCCCAAAGCTGAAGAAGTATCATTCCATCACTTTTTACATTTTAAATAGGAATCATAAATACAATGTGCTCCAAAATTCTTATACAGAGACATAGAAATATAGAATTTGTATGCAGAAAATGAACGGTAGGCCCATCTAGTCTGCTATATTTTTACATGACTACTCTGACACCTCAGACCGTATTTGGTTGCCAGTGTCCCTCCCACCTCCTCTTCCCCTACTTATGCCTATCCCAGCCATGCTTGAAGCACCTCACTCTCTTCTCCTCCACCACCTCTTCCGACAGGCTGTTCCAGGCATCCACCACCCTTTCTGTGAAGAAGTATTTCCTCACATCCTTGTAAGCAACCTACAGCTTCATTGCATGCCCCCATGTTCTGTGCCATTTCTTCCTCTGAAAGAGACTCCCCACCAGCAACTTGTTTACCCCTGTGAGGTACAGTAGTTGTAGGTCTCCATAATATCCCCTCTCACTCTCCTTCCTTTGAGGGAATATATGTTGAGATCTCACAGCCCCTCCTTTTAGTGCTTCCTGTGTAGCCCCTGCACCATTTTAGCAGCCCTGATCTGGACAAATTCCATTATGTCAATGTCCTTCTAAACTTGGGGTGTCCAGAAATGGACACAGTACTCTAGTTGAAGTCTCACTTATGAGCGATACAGTGGCAACACCACCTCCATTCTCATGCTAGAAATCCCACTCCTATGCACCCCTCATCCTGCTAGCCTTGCTTACTGCGTTGTCACACTGCCTGTCTCCTTGAGATCATATATGATTACCCTGTGGTCTCTTTCTTGCTTGGTGACTGTCAGTACCTCCTCCACCATCTTAGACACAGCAACTGGGTTTCCCTGCCCCGGATGCATGGCTTTGTAGTTTTTGTCACTAAAACCGAGTTGCTACACCTCAGATCACTCCTCTAGTTTCCCTCCACCCCTTTCTGAGTGTTGACATTGTTGCAAATGTGTCATCTGCAGAGATACTCACCATATCCCACAGTTTCTGAGCAATGTCACTTATGAAGACACTGAAGAGGACAAGTCCCAGTACTGATCCATTTGGCACCCCACTAGTCACTTGCCTATCCCCTGAGTGTATGCCATTGACTACCACCCTCTACCTCCTATCCTTCAATCAGTTTGATACTCAGCTTACCTTTTTCTCTCAACCCACAGACTGCTTAGTGTCTTTATTAGCCTCCTGTGCTGCACAGTGTCAAAGGCTTTACTGAAGTTTAGATACAGTAAATCATATCCAGTGCCCTACCCTGATTCACCAACTTAATCACCCAGTCCAACATAGAAACATAGAAATTGATGGCAGATAAGGACAGTGTGGCCCACCTAGTCTACCCATTTGCCTATCTTTTGCAAAAGACAAGGAACCTAATTGATCTGGGGTTTATCTTTCCTCCCTATTGCCATGATTCCTTTATGTCCATCCCATGCATTTTGGAATTCCCTAATGAATTTGCTCCCAAGATCTCCGCTGGGAGGCAGTTCCAAGTGTCCATGACTCTTTCCATGAAAAAGTACTTTCTCATAATGCCTCTGAGCCTACCTCCCTCCAGCTTCATCTCATGCCCCCTTGTTCTTGTACATCTCTTTTTCTGAAAGATGCTACCTTTTTTATCTTGTTTATACCTTTGAGATACTTGAACGTTTCAATCATATCCCCCCCCCTTCTCTCCTCCAGGGAATACATATTTAGTTCCCTCAGCCTTTCCTTGTAGGGCTTTTCATAGTGACCATGCGCCATCTTTGTAGCACCCCTTTGGACTGCCGCCAGTTTGTCTATGTCTTTACAGAGATGCGGTCTCCAGAACTGGAAGAGGAACAGTGGCCAAACCCAGCCATGTTCCAGTGAGTAAGGTTCAAAACAACAAGAACATGCATAAATTTAACATTATTAATGAGAGTCTCAGAGACAGAAGTAATGGTCAGACCACTGGATGGGCCCAGCTCCATGGTTGAAGATTGTAAACGATCGTCCTTTGATGCTCGGATGATCATAAGGAAAAGATCAGCTGTTGCAATGGAATGACTGGAACAGTATTGGCCCATGGTGGTATTAGGGAATCTGAAACAAATGTCTGCACTCATCATTGTCATAAGTTTGTAGAGACCGGTATGTTGCTGATGAACTTGGCGTATGCCCAAAGTTCCACTGGGGCAAAAGTGAGTCTTGGGCCAGACCTGAAAAGTTAATTTGACAAGGCAGGCTACTGGAATTTGCTTTCCAGCAGGGTTGTCAATTTTCCATTCAATCTGTAGTATACAGTTGTCTGGAGAAAACACCATGGCCTTAAAATAGGCATCTTTCCCTTCACGTACAGTGACATATGAGGATGGGAGCTCGATGGCCACCCCTCTAGTGGGAGGTGCTGAGGGTTGGAAGAAAAGTACTCTGGATGCACAGGATTCAGAGTATGGAGAAGTATGCAGTAATCCATCTGGTGGAAGTCCAACACATCTGCCAGTGTGCATGGCAGGAGGTAAAGGAGAATGAGCATCATTCTGAAAAAGAAGAAAAAACAGAAAGATAAACATGCAGATCTCCTTTCCCCAGCCGGGGTAAGGAGCATTAATCACCTTTGTACAATTTCAGTTGATTGACATGGTACCATTTGTCTATGGGTTTCTTGCGGTCCATTAGCTGCACTTGGTAGACAACAGGACTCAATCTGTTGATGATGTTATAGGGACCCGCAAATTTGTTCGTAAAAGTGTGGGCAGGCGTGGAGAATTTCAGTATCATAATGGTCTCCTACTTGCCAATCAACTTCTTTGACTTTCTTGTCAAAGTACATTTTGGACTGGCACAAATTCTTGGCAGCAAAAAGACACGTCTGTACCAGATTGTCCTTTAGTTGCACAAAATAAGCATCCACCGACACTCTGTCTGCTGTAGGGGTATTCAGATCAATCCACAGATGCTCGGGTAGTCTCATTTGTCTGCTGGTCAACACCTCGAAGAGTGTGCACTGGGTTGCTGCAGACAGAATAGCTCTGATTGCCATTAGGAGTAAGGGCAACAAAGTGTCCCAACCTTTAACATTCTCATTTGCAAACATTAGTTTGATTTATCTGTTGGCTCTCTCTACATACCAGATGTCCAGATGACTGAGGGTGGTATGCAGTGTGGAATATGTGGCTAACTCCTAATAATTCCAAGCAATCCTGCATTAGTTCTTCTGTAAAACTAGTCCATTTGTCAGAGTCTACCTTGAGAGGTAGGCCCCACCATGTAAATACAGATTTTGGCAGTGGCTTTCTCTGTGTTCACTGTACGTGGGAAGGCCTCTACCCATTTCGAAAAAAGGTCAGTGATCACAAGTGCATACTTGTGTCTGCTAGTATTAGGTAAGGGTACAATGAAATCAGTTTGAATTGCATTCCAGTGACCTGATTGTCTTTGTGGGAGTAGTTTGGCATTTTTCTTGCCAGTGATAGTGTTATTCTGAGCATAGGTAATGCAATTGTCCACATAAAGTTGGACATCTGTTGTCATTGCAGGACACCAGCCTACAGTTACATAGAAGTTGACAACAGATAAGGACCGCTTGGCCCACCCAGTCTGCCCATTTCCCTACCTACTGGATAAGCTGCAGATCCTAGTTAACCAGGAGCCTACTTCTTCCTACCCCCAACCCCTAGAATTGCCTTATGACTGTCCCATGCATGCTTGAATTCCACCACTGTTTTTCACTCCACAACCTCCATCGGAAGGCCGTTCCATGCATCCACAACCCTCTCTGTGAAAAAATACTTCCTTAAATTACCTCTGAGCCACCCCCCCTCTATCTTCAAATTGTGCCCCCTTGTTCTTGCACACCTCTTTTTTTGAAAGATGCTACCCTCTTGGACTTTGTTGATTCCCTTGAGGTGCTTGAAAGTTTCTATCATGTCTCCCTCTCCCTCCTTTCCTCGAGGCTATACATATTAAGCTCCTTAAGTCTCTCTTCATATGTCTTCCAGTGCAGACCCTGCACCATTTTAGTTGCCCTCCTCTGGACAGCTTCCATCCTGTCTGTGTCTTTGTGGAGACTGGGTCTCCAGAACTGCACGCAGTACTCCAGATGGGGTCTCACCAGCTGTCTGTACAGAGGAATAATAACTTCCTGTTTTCTACTGGTGATGCCTCTCCCTATACCTCCCAGTATCCCCCAAGCCCTCCTTGCTGCCCTTTCATATTACTTGCCCACCTTTAGGTCATCTGATATGACTACCCCCAGGTCACTTTCCATTTTTGTTGTTGTTAGTATCTCACCCCCCATTGTGTACTCTTCCACTGGGTTTTTGTTTCCCAGGTGCGTTACCTTGCACTTCTTAGCATTGAATTTAAGCTGCCATGCATTTGATCATTCCTCTAACCTTGCCAAGTCCCTTCTCATACTTTCCACCCCACCTTGTGCATCAACTCTGTTGCAGATCTTTGTGTCATCTGCAAAGAGACATACTTTTCCTTCCAGTCCCTCTGCAATGTCGCTTATAAAGACATTGAAGAGGACCGGTCCAAATACTGAACCCTGCGGTACCCCACTAGTAATCCCCTTTCTTCAGAGTGGACTCCATTTACTATTACTCTCTGTGTCCTATTCTCCAGCCAATTCTTTACCCAGGCTGTCATCTTGGGACCCACTCCCAGGCTGGCTAACTTATATATTAATCTTTTGTGTGGGACTGTGTCAAATGCCTTGCTAAAGTCTAGGTAGGCCATGTCCACAGCCCCTCCCTGATTTACTACTTTGGTCACCCAGTCAAGAAATCTATCAGATTGTCTGGCATGACCTTCCTGCTGTGAATCCATGCTGCCTTGGGTCCTGTGCCTCTCTGGCCTCTAGATACTCGACAATTCTTTCCTCCCGAAGTGATTCCATCATTTTCCCTATCGCTGAGGTTAAACTAACAGGTCTGTAGTTTCCTGCTTCTGCCTTGCTCCCACTTTTGTGAAGAGGAATCACATCTGCCCTCCTCCAGTCCTCGGGCACCACCCCAACCTCCCATGATTTGTTAAAGAGGGTAGTCAGTGGTGTCACTAGTTTTACCCTTAGTTCTTTTAGAATTCTGGGATGAATCCCATCAGGCCCCATTGCTTTGTCCAGTCTCCAGTTTTCAGTCTCTGCAGGGTCTTGTCTACCCCTTGGTGTCCACCTATTGGGGTGCCATGGACCTGGTAAATGAATTCTGGTCAGATTGTTTTGGGAATCACCCACAGTTTTTAATCACCAGAATGGCACAGGACCAGCTTCTGGTCCATAGAGAGGTGAAGATTATCAGAATGTTTTTTGAATGGGTTATTCAAACACATTTATTATTTTGTTTCCATTGAGAGGTATTAATATACCTCTTTTATTTCTGGATATACGAACATACGAACATGCGAAATTTGCCAGCAGATAAAGGCCTAGAGGTCTATCAAGTCTGCTCGAATGTGCAGCTAGCACCCCTTATTCTGCAGCTGCCCCTCCCTTCCACCCTTCCCCTTCATTAACCCTCCCCCTTGTCCTGTCCCATCCTCGTTTGAAGCAGTCCACTGTTCTACTGCATACCACTTCTGCAGGTAACGCATTCCACCCAGCCACCACCCTCTCTGTAAAAAAGTGTCTCCTCATCTCCCTCCTGAACCTTCCTCGCTCCAGTCTCATATCATGGCCCCTGGTGGCCCTTCCCTCCCTTACTTTGAACAGCCCCTCTGTACCCATCTTGTTTATTCCTTTCATGTATTTAAAGGTTTCAATCATGTCACCCCTGTCTCTCCTCTCCTCCAGTGAGTACATGTTCAACTCCTTCAACCTCCTCTCGTATGATAAGTCCCCCAGCCAGTTGATCATCTTTGTCACCCTGCGCTGCACCCCCTCCAGTAACTTAATGTCCCTCTTCAGATACAGATGCCAGTACTGCACGCAGTACTCCAGGTGTGGTCTAACTAATGACCTATACAGTGGCAGAACCACCTCCTCCCTCCTCGAGGATATACCCCTTGCAATACAACCCAGCATTTTGTTGGCCTTTGCAGCTGCCTTCCTACATTGTGCCGAGTTGTTCATTGACCCAGTAATGAGCACACCCAGATCCTTCTCCTCCTCTGTCTGGGCTAGCTGCACTCCTCCAGCTGGTAACTCCTCCTTGGGTTCTTCATCCCAAAAATGCAGCACTTGCACTTTTGGCATTAAACCCCAGTTGCCAGGTGTCTGACCAGTTTCAAGCTTTGCCAGATCATCCTGCAACCCCTGCCATCCCCTAGGTCATCCACCACCTGTACAACCTTGGTATCATCAGCAAACAGACTGATCTTGCTCTTGATGTCCCATGATATGTCTGCAATGAATATCCCAAACAACACTGGTCCCAACACTGAGCCCTGTGGGACACCGCTCGTCACTGCCCTTGGGTGAGAGAGCTCACCACCCACCACCACCCTCTGTTGCTTTCCCTGCAGCCAGTTTCCTACCCATCTCACAAGCTGTGCACCCGCTCCTGTGCCTACTAACTTCCTTCCCAGCCTTCCATGTGGCACTGAGTCGAATGCCTTACTGAAGTCCAGATAGAGGACATCCACTGCATGGCCCCTGTCCAGGTGTCTAGTTACCCAGTCATAGAACTCGACCAGGTTGGTTTGGCAGGATCTGCCACATATGAAGCCATGCTGTCTGCTGTCCTGTAGTCCTTTGGCCTCTAGGAGGGCCACCAGCCTCTCCTTCAGGATAGTCTCCATTAGCTTACCCACGATGGATGTGAGGCTCACTGGTATGTAGTTTCCCGATTCATTCTTGGAGCCACTCTTGTGGAGGGGCACCACATGAGCCATCCTCCAGTCCTGAGGTACACACCCCAAATGTAGTGAGGCATTAAATAGGTCTGCCAAAGGTCCTGCAAGGACCTCTGCCAGCTCCTTCAGTACCCTGGGGTGGATGCCATCTGGGCCTGGCACCTTGTCCACCCTCAGTGCCTTCAAACCCTCTCGAACTTTGCCCTCCATGATTTCCCCATCTGTGACCACTTCCTCCCCTTCGTCTGCCATTTCTCCCACCTTGGGTGTCACCCCCCTCTTCTCTTTAGTAAATACTGAGCAGAAGTACTCATTTAGTGCTTCTGCCTTATCGTACCCTGCTTCCACCCAACCCCCTCCTTCCTAATCCTTACTATGTGGTCCTTACAGCTCCTTTTCTACCTGTTGTACTTAAAGAAGTCCTTCTCCCCCTTCTTAATGCCTTGTGCCAGCCTGAGTTCCATAGATGCTTTGGCTCCCCTTACTGCCCTTGTCACTTCCTTCGATTCTGTCAAGTACTCCTCTCTGTCCTCCCCACTCCCTGTTTTCCTGTACTTCCTAAAGGCAGCTCTTTTCCTCCTTACCTTTTCCATGACCTCCTTGCTCAACCAGCTCGGTTTCTTAGCCCTAGCCTTCTTGCTCTGGGCTTTGCAGCAGGTTTTGGTTGCCTCCGCTATCCCCAGCTTTATGTGCTCCCTCCTCTGGTTAGTGTCCATACTAGATTGAATTCTGGCCAGGTACCCTTTTACCACTTCCCCCATCCTCCCAAAGTCAGCCCTCCTGAAGTCCAGCACCCTGTGCCAGATTCCACTCCTTCCTTGCCCATATCCAATGTGAGCCATACTGAGTGGTGGTCACTCCCTGACAGCGTTCCTCCACTGTAAGTTCTTTCACAAAGTCCCCATTTGCCAGCACAAGGTCAAGGGTATTCCTAACCTGGTTGGTTCACTGACCATTTGCAGCAGGAAGCTGTCCTGGAAGGCATCCAGCAGTACCTGCTCCCTTCTGTTCCTGGTTGTTAGGGTGCTCCAGTCCACTCCTGGCATGTTGAAGTCCCCCACAATCACCACACTACCCTTCTGCAGGTCCTCCTGATCTGTCCCGCTAGTTCCTGTCTAACTCCTCTATCTGAGATGGTGGCTTGTACACTCTCATTCTAAGAATCTATTCTTGAATCTGAATTTGCACCCAAAGTGACTCTGTACTACCCTCCTCCCCTTCCTCGCTTACACACTTCAGTCCTTCCTTCACATATAATGCCACCCCCCTCCTTTCCCACTCACCTTGTCCCTACGAAATAACCTATACCCTGGTACAGACAGGTCCCGGTCATTATATTGGATGGCCCATGTTTCCATGATGGCTGCAATGTCCACCTCTCCCTCTGCCATGAGAACCTGTAACTGCAGTTTTCCTCCCAAGGCTCCTGGCATTAAGGGTAACCACCTTCCACCCTTCCCCCCCTCCCATCCTGCCCTCCTTTCCTAGCATCACCAATAGCACTTGCCATTTGTCCTTTGTCACTGTTATGGGGGGTAAGCTCATATGATTTCCCAACCTGTGGTCTCTGCATATCTCTTCCCCAACTGCCACCCCCCACTCCTAGTTTAAATTCCCAACTTCCTCTATATACTCTTCCATACTCTGTTTCAACACTTTCTTTCCCTCCTCACTGAAATGTAGTCTGTCCTTGGCGTAGAGACTACTGTCCTCCCAGGTCCCTCCCCAACCCCCAACAGCCCATACCCTTTAGCACAACACCAGGTTATTAGCCATCCGTTAAATTCCTCTATTCTCAGCTTTCTTGTTGTACTTGCCTTTGCCACCGGAAGTATCTCGGAAAAAGTTACTGATCTTCCTGCCCCCTCACATAATCGTGCTAGTTAATCAAACCTCCTCTGGACTATATCTACCGTCTTGTCAGTCAGGTCGTTTGTCCCAAGATGTATAATTAAATGAGGCTTGTCCCTACCCCTTCTAGCATATTTCAGAACAGACTGTCCCATCCTTTCCGCTGTCATTCCTGGCATGGCCTCCACCCAAATGCGACTATGCCTCTCCCCCTTGCTACCCCACCTAACTCCTCTTAGTATTGAGTCCCCAGCACTAGGATTCCACCCCTTACTCCCTGCTTGCTTCCATTCATCTCTCCTCTCATTTCCAGCTCCTTTTCTTCCTCCTGCACATTATTTCCCTTTACCCCTGTTGCAGTTCTCCCAGCAGAACTCCCCCTGTTCCAGTTTGGTCCAGGCATTTATCAATTACTCCTCTAATTTCATCATTTTCCTCCTCCACTTTCTTCCTGTCTAGCAGTGCAGAGCTGTTTTCTGAAGACCCTTCACAAATGCCCGCTCCCTCTCTCTTCATAGTAACCTGTTCTCTCCTTTCCACTCCATGACTTTTGCCACTTCTTCGCCTCCCCTCACAAGTCCCTATCTCCTCCTTCCATTTGACTTTTGTCTCCTGACCTGGTTTCCCTGGCAATCATTCTTCCTGGCCTGGGCCCCTTTGTCTCTGCTTCCCTTCTTCTGACCCTCTCCTCACCACTGTTGGCTTGAATTGCCCTCACTCATGTCCCCTTCTTCCTCCCTCCAGTATTGGGCAAAACCCACCCCCAATCTGCCTTGCCTGTCTTTAGTTCCTCCTGCAGACCCTCAATCTCCTTTCTAAGTTTTTCTATGTGGTTGCACACTAAACATCCTCCCACACTCCAGGCAATGTTTAGAAAGATTGTTGCACCGCAGTTGTTGCAGCCTACCACCCTACCCATTGCTGTCGTTGCCCACCAGTGACCCCCCACCCTTCCAGATGCAGGATACCAAACACTCCCCCAAGTCTCCCCTCTCCCCCCTCTATCAGTGCAAAACATTCTTTTCTTTATTTCCCTTACCCCTTTGTTGTACACGTTTAGATAGATTGTGCAACTGCTTTTTATATTCCTATCCTTCCTATCCACACTCTAAAAGAGAATTTAAGTAGCCATCTGCCTTTGTGATGGTGATATGACATTTATATTGCAGTCAGATCCAGAGAGACCATGTTGGTCATCTTGTGGATGGCCACTGTGTGTGGCCCCATGGGGGTGTTCCATGACTCACACCTCCCCCCTCAAATGCCATATTTTGCTAAGGTGTCTGCTCGACCATTGTACTCATGGAAAGGCTGCTACTTGATGTTGTCCTTAACCTTGTGTATATACAGACTGAAAAAAAAATTGCTCAGCAAGGCTCACAATATGTATGAACAGGTCCTCGTATTTTACAGGTGTGCCTTCTGAAGACTCAAAATCATGGGTCTTCTAAAAAAGGAAGAAATTCTGTCAATGAATTGCACACCCAGGAAGAATCAGAGAAGATGATGGTGACCTCTTTCTCTTTGCCATGGATGATTTCCAGAGCACAGGCTACTGCAGCAAGTTCTGCATACTGGGAAGATGATTTAGTGCACTTCCTGGATACCTCAAAAGTGATACTTGCTAGGTGAAGGGCCAGGACCCCAAAGTCTGCAATTTGTTCTCCTTCATGGTAGGTGGAAGATCCAAGAGGAGTGACCAATGGGTGAGTCTGGTGCTAGACACATTGCCATCTTTGATTCTGTCTGTGAATAAGAAATTGATACGAATTTGGTTGATGTGCAGCATAACAGTGGAAAATCCTATGAAGTATGTGAAGTGTTTGATGGCCCAAAAGGTTACCAAGAGATTCCTCTCATACAAAGTACTTCTGCTCCACAAGGTAGAGCATCTTTGAGGCATAGGCTATAGGCCTCAGGGTGCCATTTGCCTTTTGTGAAAGGACTCCTGGCATGCCTACATCAGAGGTGGTAGTTCCCAGATGGAATGGCATTTCTAGTTTAGGGTTGACCAAAGCTGGAGTGGAGGCCAAAGCCTTTTTCAAAGAAGTGACAGATGCTATATGCTCTGGTCCCCACTGCCAAGAGACATCTTTCCTAAGTAGCTCATAAAGGGGTGCGACCTTCTGTGCAAAATTGCAAATGAAGTCCCTGGAATAGTTTACCATACCCAGGAAACATCTCAGTGTAGCTACTCTGGTAGGAAATGGAAAGTCCTAAATGCCTTGGCCCTTGTCCAAGACAGGGCTCCAGCCCTCAGCAGTGATACACAGCCCCAAAAAGGAGACTTCAGAAAGGCACAATTGTACCTTTGCAGGGTTGCACTTGAGGCCTACCCTCTGTAATTGTGTTAAGGGCTCATCTAGGAGTTCCATGTGTTCTTCCAGGCCTGCTGTGGCCAAGAGAAGGTCATCCAGATATTGCAGGAGGCATTCTGGTGAGGAGAAGCCTCATATGGCATCCCTCATATGGATGTGGAAAAGGGAAGGGCTGTTGTGGATTCCCCATGGGAAGCAGTTCCACATGTACTGACGTCCTTCAAAAGTGAAGACAAATTTGTATTTGCTCTCAGGGACCAATGGAAGTGACCAGAAACCAATGGAAATGTTTAGTTTACTGAAACATTTGTGTTCAGGTTTTAGAAGTTTTAGCACATCCAGGGAAGATGCCACAGTGGGTGCACAACTGGGAGTGACTTGGTTAAGTCTTTGGTGTTCAATGGTAAGCCATGTAGTCAGCTCCCCCCATCATGAACACTGAGCAGAAGTACTCATTTAAAATTTCAGCTTTTTCTCTTACTTTCTTCTACTGCATTGTCCCTCTGCACTCCTGATTTTCACCATCCTACCCCTTGCATTCCTGTTTTCACTCACATATATGAAGAAAGTCTTATCCCCTATTTGGACCTCCTTGGCGGTCCTTTCCTCTGTTTGCACCTTAGCTGCCCACCACTCCTTCCTGCTTCCATGTGTTTTTCCAGATATATGTCCGTGTGCCCCTCTGTCTGAGTCTCCTTGTACTTCCTAAAAGCTGTTTTCTTCTCCATCACTGCCTTAGCCAACTCCTTTGAGAACCATAGCAGACTCTTCCTCTTCCTACCCTTGCTTACTTCCTTCAAACAACATGCAGGTGCCTTAGCTGTTTCCTCATTGATCTTTTTCCAATGGGTCTCCCCTCACCCCCAGCCATACCCCCCTTCGAGTTATCTAGTGAGGCAGTCTCCCATTTCTTTAGAATCTGCCCTCCAGAAGTCCAAGACTTTTGCCTTAGTATGTTTTATCTCCTGCCCATCTTTATGCCAAAGTGATTGCTGTACCGAAGGGACTACCCACTGTGACATCTGTAATGTTGTCCTTGTTTGTAAATACTAGGTCCAACACTGCCCCATCTCTAATGGGATCTGTTAACATGCTGCCTGTGAAATGCCCCTGTAGGGAAACAAGGAAGGCCCTGCTTCCTGTAGCTGCAGCTAGAATGCCCCAGTCTATAGCCAGTAGAATAAAGTCCCCCATAATCAGTACCTCCCATTTGCTTGCCATTTTGCCAGTGGCCTCCCCAGAATTTTTTCTACCTCCTCACCCTGTGTTGATGGTCTATACACCAGCCCCATTCACATTAAGTTCCCGGACACTGTCTTTAAGCAAACCCATAGTACCTGAAACCCTTTCTTATCCCCTTGTTGTCCCTGTAACTCTGTGGCCTTTATACCTTCCTTCACAAATAAAATTACCCTCACACCTTTCCCCCTTGTCCTGTCTTCCCAGAACATGGTGTAGCCTGGTATGGACACTTCCCTACTGTGGTTGCTGTTACACTTTGACTCATTTATGGCCATCAGACCCAGGTCTTCCTCCATAATGATTACTTCAAGGTCAGGAATTTTATTTCCTAGGCTGCTTACATGGGCACACATGTTTCTCCACTCCTTTTGTCCCTGTCTCCATCCTTTGCTCCTCCTCTTTCCCTATTGCTGTCCTCTCTTTTTTCACTATCCCTCTGCCTCTCCTCTTTAACACTTCTCTCAGATTTAGTTCCTCTTCCTGACCTGTCCATCCTGTCCTCCCCTTGTCCTTATGGCCTTACACTTTTGGGGAATTAATTTCCTTGGGGATTCCCTTTCTGCTGTTCTATTCTCAATTGGGGCAGTCTCAGTCTCCCTCAGATTCACTACCTCCCCCTTGGCTAGATTAAGTGCCCATTAAAGTAGCATTTTAGCCTTCCACCCAGGACTGCTGTTCCCCTCTCTGCTGGATGAGGCCATCTTCATTGTATAGGTCTTTATCCTCCATAGAGAGGACCCCAGTCTCTGATGTAGCCAAAACTCTTCTCCCTGCACTATGTCTTTAATGACTCCTTGGAGATGCTTGTGTAGTGTTCCCTAACTTTACCCTGGCCATATGCATGTAGCACCGCAGTGAAAGTCACTGTGCAAGCTACTTGCTTCAGAACCCTCCATGGTTCCCATAACCTATTCTGGACCTCCCCTTCTATGTCCATTGCAAAGCCATTAATCCCCAGATGGACAATGATACCCGGCTCCCACTTCTGCCCTCCCAGCATAGCGATTATTAGGACCCACTCTCTATCCCTCCATGCCAAAGCTCCAAGGGGCACCTCAGCTCCCTATTTCCTTCACATCCTCTCCAAAAACCATTCCCCCCACCAATGACTGATTCCAACACATGAAGTTGCTTCCTTCTCTGCTGAGTTCCTCTCCAGCCTTGGGGCCTACACTATGAAAAACCCTCACTTCCTCCCTGGCAATTGGCAGGGGTGCCTGCTTCTGGCAGTTTGGTCCTACCAGAGCAGTGAATGAGTTGTGTGGTGGCATCATCTGAGGAATATTATTTCGACCTGCCACCCTCGCCCTCCTGGAGTCCACCACAGTCCAGCTGATCCTCCTCTTTTGTACCCTCTGATGCAACAGTAGTAGACTTGGTAGCCCCTTGGAGGGAGGAAAGGTCTCCTGAATCCAAGTCAGCTCAGCCAGGACTCTAGTAATCTCTTCCCCCAGCCCAGAAAGGTGCAGGCAGATGGAGCAGCAGCTTAATCTCCCTGAAGACTGATGCTCCATAGCCACTGCACTGCACCAATCCCAACTTTCTTGTTTCTACAGCCCCTATGATCCTAGAAAAGAACTTTTTGCACAAACCTCAGATAGGGTGTTTTTGTTTCATTTACCCTTTTGTTCCTGGTCCCTAGATAGTGCTTTTAAGTTTTCCCCTTTTGCTTCTTTTCTCCACGTTTTTATCCTTGCCCTAGATTAATTGATATATCTATTCCCACTTAACAGGTGATTTAGTTTGAGCAATCTCATACACAGGCAGGAGCAAATAGCAGGTACTTTACTTACCTTAGTGGGCTGGCAGAGCTCCCTGCATGCCTGCTGTCACCTGCTAATGCTGTCTGACACCTACAATGTTAATTTCCTTCACTGTTCCACTCCTATTCTGTTCCACTTACATTCTGGGACATGAATATAAATGGGCACATTAGCAGTGGTTGAATTATACAGCAGCCTGAGCTTCCTGGTTAGTTCTGATTGGTCCTGCTGACCATTGATCCTACCTTCCCTACTGCTGAGACTGATCTTGCTTGTTCGATCTTGTTTAGAAAAATAAACCCCAAAAACCACACTTCCAGGTTTGTTTTTTAACTCTGCAGTTTGTAGGCTTTAAGTGTCATAAATCCCTCTGGTAGTGTTAATACTGTGAGCTACCATACCTTACAGCAAAGCGGTGGTGCAGAAAAACAGGCTGGCTAATGGCCTGAAATGAAGCTCCAAAACTCCACAGTGAAACTGTTCCCCATACACTGTACTTCTGAACCTAGCACCTTTGTCTGCACATCTGCTATACATGCTATATTTCTAATTTTACATTTGCAAATCAATAGCATGATAAATAGCCAGTAGCAAAATTTCTTATATCATACTTTTTCCAGCAAAAATTCATTCATAAAAAGATTCCATATTTTCAAAAATACATTTCACTTCATTACAACAGTTTCAAATACATTCAAAAACAATAACTATGCTACTGTACATGTAAAAAACAAACTCATTTGCTTGAAACCCCTGTAAAACTCAACTTGACCTCTGTCCCAAATGAATTTGAATGTCTGTCTCTCAAGGTTGAGATCTCTACCTCTGTCGCACTTTGTATGGTAGGATGGTATAGGCCCCCATCAGCTGGTCTACAGCTTCTGAAGCATTTATGGAAGTTGTTATCCCTCTGTACAGACAGTTGGTGAGATCCCATCTGGAGTACTCCGTCCAGTTCTGGATACCCCATCTCCTCAAGGACGTAGACATGATGGAGGCAGTCAAGAGGAGGGCAACTAAAACGGTGCAAGGTCTGCAAGAGAAGCCATATGAAGATAGATTAAAGGAGCTTAATATGTATACCCTTGAGGAAAGGAGGTAGAGGGGGGACATGATAGAAACTTTTAAGTACCTCAGTGGAATCAACAAAGTCCAAGAGGGTAGCATCTTTCAGAAAAACAGATGTGCAAGAACAAGGGGACACAATTTGAACATAGATGGGGGAAGGCTCAGGGGCAATGTGAGGAAGTATTTTTTCACAGAGATGGTGGTGGATGCATGGAACAGCCTTTCTACGGAGGTAGTGGGGTCTAAAACTGTGGGAGAATGCATGGGATAGACATAAGGCAATTCTTATGGGGGGTAGGAAGAAATAGGCTGTTGGTTAACTAGGATCTGCTGCTTATCCTGTAGGTAGGGAAATAGATAGACTAGGTGGGCTAAGTGGTCCTTGTCTGCCGTCAAAGTCTATGTTTCTATGTTTCTATTCTGGGACCCGGTTCCCTAGAATCTATCATATTAGGGGACCTCAATTTAGATTGGTTCTCCAATGCCTCAACACCACTCAAATCACTCAGTGATTCCCTTAGGTTGTCACAACTTATCAATGAAGTGATGCATCCTAACAAAAAGAAAAATAATAGTACCCTATTGGATATTATTTTAGCATGTAAACCCCACTTATTTTCTCATGCTGGTACTTTTTTCACTGATGTCAGTGATCACTGTTTTATTGCTTGTATAAGATCAGTTTTTAAGCCATTACCTACATCAAAATTTTCTTTTAAGAGGTGCAGACGCAACTTCGATCCCCTTGCCTTCATTGCTGAGTTAAGAAACTCTCTGCATTGGCAGGACTTCTATTCAGCAAATACTGTGAAAAAGGCATATGACATTTTCCATGAAACAGTGGCAGGGGCACTAAATAAGTGTGTACCTCTGGTAAAAGTCCATGTGAGGAATAAAACCTGCTGAAGGTTTACTCTGGAGCTGAAGGCAACAGTGTTGGAAAGGGACATGCTTTGGAAAAACACTTGCAAAACTAAGACTCCAATGGATTGGTGCTTGTTTAGGAGGGCACAGAACATCTGCACTAAGATGGTCAGGGAGGCAAAGGCCATATTTTGTCATTCTGAACTTGACTTTGCCTCCAAGAGCTCATCCAAATTTTGGGGAACAATTAAGGACACATCTGGTCACACTTCAGGAAACTCCCTACCAGCAAAGCTTAATTCTGATAATGCTACTATTTCTGACAGAACAGAAATCCTTGATTCCCCAACAATCACTTCACCACCACAGGGCTACCTTCAACAGCTCCCCTGTGTGTTCTCTACATTCCCAACTTGGCATACAAAATCATGAAACCGTTGTCCCCAACTCTGCTTTCTCCCTTCAGCTTGCATCCCTGAAAGGGGTTGAAGACCTTCTGTTACAGCTTGATACCATGAAAAGTGCTGGAGCTGACATTCTAGACCCATACTTCCTAAAGATTGGTTACCAAGTTTTAGCTGTGGCAATTACACAAACATTCAACCTATCACTATCTCTGGGGGTCCTCCCACCTACATGGAAAACAACCCATGTTATCCCCCTGTTCAAATATGGTGACTCCTGTGATCTAAACAATTACAGGCCAATTTCCCTTCTCCCCATATTGTCTAAATTACTGGAGAAAATTGTGAGCACCCAACTCAGAATTTACTTAGAGTTCATGAATCTATCAAATCCATTGCAATCTGGCTTCAGAGCCCAACTCAGTACAGTCTTGGCACTCGCTCAGGTGACCAATGATTGGCAGTGTGACTTGTATAATAGGAACTTTGTGCTGTATTTCTGGACCTAAGCAAGGCCTTTGATAATGTCAGCCACAGCCTGCTCCTCTCCACCCTTCAGAGCATAGACCTGGAGCAACTATTCTTGAGACGGTTTGCTGATTACCTTACAGGCTGGCTACAGCAGGTTAAGGCAGAAGGTGAATTTTCACCACTTAAACCTCTTATGCGAGGTGTGCCACAGGGATCCATTCTGGGTCCCCTGCTGTTTGCAAGTTGCATCAGTAATATTGATGAAAGTATAAAAAAGGCTAATGTACACCTGTTTGCAGATGACACGGTGCTCTATCTAAGCATACTGATGCCTGAAGCTACTTGTGGTGACCTCCAAGCTGAATTCAATCAGCTGCAAATTCAGCTTCTAAACCAATAGCTACTCCTAAATGCCAAAAAATGAAAGCAATGCTTTTTTCTCCCTTTATTTATACTTTGAACCCAGCTAGCTTTGGATCAATTCCACATATTACCACAATCTTAGGTGAACAGTTGGAATTTGTAACAAAATTCAAATACTTGGGAGTGTGGCTTGACCATAGACTCTCCTTCACTAATCATATTGAGGAATTAACAAAAAATCTTAGACAAAGGCTTGATCTCTTCTTTAGGCTTAACCATTTTCTCACTAATGATGCTAAGTTGAGATTGGTCCAAACAACCTTTCTTTTCCTATTAACTTACGCGGACTTCCTATATAGCCAGGGCCCCACCACATCTCTTGCAAAGCTTGATACACTCTATCATAGAGCTCTAAGGTTTATAACTGGTCTTCCCGTATCCACACATGACTGATCCCTGTACATGGCCATGAGGTGGTCATCCCTCCATTATAAGCAGCACAGAAATGCTGTACTCTGGACTTTCAGAGCAATCACCCAAACACTGCCCCAATATATCTCTGACTGTCTCCCGTTAAGCGTGTTAGGCAATTACCCACTGAGAAGTACCTCCTATATTTCCCTGAAAGTACCTAAGGTCAAATCATGCTTTAGTAGAGCTTTCATAAGCTTTGTGCTGCCTTCATTGTGGAATAAACTGCAAACAACTTTGAAACTAATCATCACTGTCAACCTTTCTGTCTTCAAAATACTATATGCCTGTTCCTTTAAGGAATCTTGTAATTACTTCCCTCATCCCTAATTGCCACAGCTCTCGCAGCACCCTCACTGATCCTGCCTGGCTCTCCATATGCTTACTTGGTCATTTGGTTCCCATTCCCCCTTTTTCACCCAATACCCCCGCTATACTCTTATTACTTGAATACTATACCAGATAGTCCTCCATTATCAACTCTTACTAGCACCCTTTGATTGCCTTCCTCTCCCATTATGATGCAGGAGTTGCACCTTCTCCCTTGGTCGAGACATGTAACCCTTGCTCCCAATGCCCCTTTTAATTGCCTTTTTTCCCCCATCATTGTTCTCCATCCTTACTGCCCCCAAATTAATCTTTCTCCCTCCCCATCTTCTCTTTAGTCCTCCTCGTACCCCCCCACCCTGTCCTGAAATTCCCTAGCCTTGCTGGATTTGCCCTAGCTTGTTTTGTGTGTGTATATATTGTTTACTAGCCACTGAATTTTGTTAACCTTGTACTTAACGTTAATTCTACTCGTGTATTGTGTGTGAATACTGCCACCAGCTATTGAAATGTTCTGAACTTGCTTGTATGTTTAACTGTGCAACTGTCTCTGCTAGTCACCTTGAAGCCTGTAATTAAATGGTGCTCACCTGGATAAATAAAGATTTTGATTGATTGATTGACTGATTGATTGAAGGATGTGAAGTCTAAAATGCTGGGGCGACACCAAAGGCTTGTTTTCAGCACTGTAGTTTTTAACATTTTGCACTATTTGTAGCACCTGTATTATTCAACTGCTTACCATTTACACTATAAATATCCAGCATTGCTTGCAATTTTTTAGGACAAAGGAGTTTGATTTTTACATAGTAGCATATCTTCTGTTTTTGAAAGCATTTGAAACTGTTGCAATGAAGTTAAATGTATTTTTTGAAATATGGAATCTATGAATAAATTATTGCTGCAAAAAGCATGACAGAAGATATTTTGCTAATCACTATTTATTTTTCATGCTACTGATTTACAGATGTAAAATCAGAATTACAGCATGAATAGCTGATGTGTACACAACAGTGATGGGGTCAGGCATATAGTGAGTGAGGAACAGTTTCACTGTGGAGCATTACGGTTTCAAGTGTCTCCAGCTGCTTTAGGCACTTGTTTCCAAAATCTCCTAATGTGCACAGAGCTTTAGCTTAACAGAGATTTTTAAATGGTAAGACCTGTTACAATTAGACCTGCTGGTCCTGGTCTCCCTACTTCTGAACTCTGACCCCGCTCACTCTATCCTGTGTGGAAAAAATTAACCAAAACCACCACTACCACCCAGAAATTGGCAAGTCTCTTACCTTCTCCTGTCTTCTTCACTTTGGATGGCACCCCTATTGAGACTGTCCCTGCCTTCAAATACCTAGGGACCTGGCTCAATAACAAACTTGATTTATCTGCCCATATTAATGCAGTTCATGCCAAACTTCACCCCAAGCTAGGCACTTTGTACCACAAAAAGGACTGCCTCTCCCTCCAGGTCCACTGGGAGTTGATTGCTAAAGTGATCCTCCTAGTGTTTGACTATGAGGATGTGTTCTGTGGTACCCTCCTACCTCATCTCTAGCCAGACTGGACTCCCTATGCAATGCCTTGTGTCGCTTTGCCACCAACTTCCTACCCCACACTCACCATTGTTCACTATATTCATCCCTTTCCAGACTCTGTCTTCCTCAATGTTGCCTGTACCAGTGCACCTCCTTTATTGCTAGATACTGGTTTGACACCCTCCCATCCTACCTTCCCTGCCTGCCCCTCCTCTTACTGTCTATGTACAGAAAGCTTTAGAACCTTCATCATTCTTCACCCTCACTCATGTGCTGGTCAAGCTGCCTTCTCCTACCATCTACCCTCTCTCTGGAACCAGCTCCCTTCTTCCTTACATCTATCTTTACATCTATCCACGTCCCTCATTGCCTTCAAATGATTGCTATGTTCTACTCCTGCCCCCCAATCACCCCTCTCCCCCTTCTCCTCTCCCCCTTTGTAGCCTTTTCCACTCCTGTCACTCCTTCTTGTAAATTCCTCCTCCTCTACCCCTTTGAAGCCTCCTCTGCTCCCTGCTTACATCCTGTTGCTCAGCTACCTGGGTCTGCTGTTCTCCCCACTCTCTGCCTGCACTTTCAGTATGTGGATGCTACTTTTGACAGCTCTATTGTACACCCGGTTTCATAGCTTCTCATTATGTTGCTACTAAAACCTGTTTCTATGCATTGCAATGACTGGTCAACCCAGTCTGGTTTTACTTCCAGGCAAACATATTGGTTTGTAAGCTGCACTTTGCTTCTCATTTTGTTGCTACCATAACTTGCTTCTTCACACTGCACTGACTTTTTACTCTATTTCTGGTGTTACTGCATGGGAAACACTATTTGTATGCTGCACACTGGAATGCTCAATTGTCCTTTACTGTAGTGTAACTCCACATTCCCCTCCCCCCAAGTAACACCTGGAAACAAGCCTCAGCTCAGTGTGCCTTTCCCGGTATAGCATTTTAAATAAATAAAAGCACACTTTCTGATAAGCTTTTTAACTCTTCAGTTTGTAGGCTTTAAAATGTCCCTTGCTGCCTTAGATGCTCTTTTCATAAACTTCCTAATGCTCCCTGGTTCTTTAATTTTATATTGTTTTGACAGTTCTTGTCATTGTCATCCAGATACGTTATGATTTGCTGTTCATGGAGCTTGCCAAAAACCAAAATGTATAGGCAACCGATTGCAAGGAACACCATTCTTAGGACTGACAGCTGTCACCATAATATCTTGATAAAAAAAAAAATAACCAAAGGACAGTTCATTCAGCAAAATGAACCTGAATTAATGGACTAGATTCTGATAATGAAAGAAATTGCTAGACAGTATGGCAGAGACCATATTACTTCAGCATACCAGTATGCTAAAAATATTGAACACAATACTGAGCTACAGGGCAACCAAAACATAAATACTAATGAGTCTGAATGGCTTCCAACTTTTGTCACCCAGTTCAATCCTGCATAACCTATAATTGGGGAAATAATTAAGCTAAGTTGTCTGGTTCTAAGTGCAAATACCAGACTAAATATGCTCTCTTGTAAGTTGGTGAAGGTCACACACATCGGCATGGATGCAATCTCAGAGATGCCATTGTACATATCATACTACCAAAACAGGTACAAAAAAGGTGGCTACCTCCACGCTCGGTTAGCAACTACAGATGTGACCATTGCAGACACTGTTCTAACACCAACAATACTTCCACATTTTTCCATCTCTGAAGTGGGAAGAGATACAATATAAACTAATTCATTAATTGTAGTTCAGCAGAGGTGGTGTGCATCATCACTTCCTTATGGCCAAGTATTGGGGAACACAAAACTGCAATTCTGATTCCAGGCTCTCATTTTTTATCTGTAAGAGTGGGTTTGGAGATATGATCCAAGATGGCTGCTGGTTGGGCTGTGATGGGAATTGGGTTTCTAAGTTTTAGTAATGGTTTTTATTCTATCAGTCACATTTAAGTTTTTAAGTTTTTTAAGCCTGTTTATACTGGTTAACTCAATAAGCCGCTTCATAGTACCATCTTAAAGTGCCATTTTCATATCACCATTCAAGACAGGGTGCTGCTTTTGTGGAGCCAACTGTGAAGAATCTTTTTAAATTATAGGTTTATTTTGTTAGTGGTAATGGGGTTAGAGAAGGTAGGGTGCTGCAGTGACTTAGTACCAGGAGCTAGAGATTTTTTTTTTCTGATAAGCCACAGTTTCCTGGCATGCTAAAGTCTCTGCTTAAAGTTTAACACATTACCATAAGCTGTGACAAGTAGTAAGAGTGAGTTTCTTCCCCATGTTTTCCATTGCTGGATTAAAGTTCCTTGCATGTACTTTAGGTTCTACTTTGGACCCAGTCCATGGAAATTCCAAAGCTTTGATAAAGATCCAAAAGGTGGAAGGCATCTGCTGATCAGTCAGATGACTATTCAGTCTGAGCTGTTTACTAACTGAACAGAACAGCTGGCTGTAGGGTTTACTCTGAGTGACTGCCTGTCGTCCAGGTGTTGCTGATTCCAGGCTCTTATTTATTATCTATGAGAGCATGCTTGGAGAGTGCTCTGCAGACTGCCCCTGGAAGGTGGATGATGCTTGTTCTACTTCTGTGCTACTGTTGGAGTCTGGACTGGTGGATGGGGATCCATAGGAATGGGAGTTCCTAGACCTGCCAACAGTGAGAGTGCCGGTGGGCTCAGGATTACTTCCTGTGGTGAGTGAATTGATTATGGCAGACTAGGGATGGTCACCCACTCAGTTTTGATTCACTTCTATTGAAATAATTCCAGTGGAAGCAGAACAGATCCAATCTGTGACTTTTTAAGCCTGCACTAGGAAACGTTATGCAGGCCTCTTCTGAGAGAGGGGAGAGACAGTCCTGTTTATTCTTACAAGCTTATCTATTTAAATAATGAATGTGGTCGACTGGCACTGTCTATTGTGTATTTTACCATATTGGATTGTGTATTTATTTGGTTTTAGAGTTTTGGTTGGGGGGATATGTGCTGATGTGGGTAGGTTGGTGGGTCGTGAGGTGATCATTTTGGTAAAAAAAAAGGGGGAGGGAGTCTTGTGGTTGTTCAGAGAATATGATTCCTGCATCAATATCAGGTTCCAGTTCTGTATTACTCAGCATCCCTGCTTAAGGATCTGTTCCCTTTTGATCCTTCCCACAGTGTAATGTATATTGGCATTGTAGGGAGGTTGGGATTATGGAGAAACACAGGAAAGGAGTGAGGTATGTAAGAAGGACTGAAGAAGTGAGGCTGATAAGAGTACTGAGGATGTGGAGATACCACGGGGCAAGACAGGGATTGAAGAGAGGCCAGAAGTGTTTAGTCACCATTCTCAAGGTTCCCACTGGACTGAGTGGGCAGGCAGCTGAGTGGCCAGATGACTCCTTCCATCTCCTTCAGGCAATGCTATATAATGATAGGTCAATGATGAACAAGATCTCTATCATAGCAGATCTTGTTTCTTCTGTTAATGTGGCTTCCATTGCTGAAAACTGGCTGGGGGATGACTTGGTTGAGCTCTGGAGGCATCCATCCCAGCTGGATTCTCAATCAGGCACTGCCTGGGGAAGGACAACAGGTGAGTGGAGGGGGTGACCATCGGTTATAGATCTGATAGAATCTGGAGTCACACCCAGTGAGGGACACTGAGTCATTTGACTTTGTGGCCATGCATGGGAGTGTGGGTGTAGGCTGCAGAATCCTCCTTGTGTACTTGCTTCCAAGTCAAGAGTGGGAGTTTCTATAAGAAATTGCATTCTTCACTGATGACCTGGATTTGGAATCTTCAAGATGGCTTTTTCTTGGTGATTGCAATGCTTAGGTGGACTATGAATGTTTACACTTTGGTCAGGATTTCCTTCAGATCATGGAAGCTGTGGGCATCCCACAAGTGATTAGATTAGATAGATAGATAGATAGATAGATAGATAGATAGATAGATAGATAGCCAGCCTTTATTTCTAAAGCACCCCTTCCCGGGGGCTTGGAGCACTGTAAAATTCATACAATATGATATGAATAAACCAATAATTTTCCCATACATAAAAACACTACAATACAAAGTGTAAACATCAGCAAATACTGTCAATTTCAAATCATGATATTAATAACTACAATGACAGTCATCAAGTGTTTCATGCTATAATTAATTAAATGGTTTTTCAAATAAAAATGTCTTGAGCCCCCTCTTAAAGGCTTCCACTGAGAGTTCCTCTCTCAGATACCCTGGAAGCAAGTTCCACAGAGTTGGGGCAGCCTCGGAAAAAACATGGTCTCCTGAAAGCCGCAGCCTCTCTCTCTCTCTGGGAACCACAAAGAGTCCACCCTCGGAGGAACAGAGAGGGCGAACCGGGCAGCGTCGTGCCAGGCTGTCTTGCAAATAGTCAGGTCTCTGGCAATGCAGGGCTTTATCGGTCAGTAATCTGACTTTAAAGGCAATCCTCCACCTTACCGTCAGCCAATGCAGTCCGTGAAGAACCGGCATAATATGTTCGAATCTAGAAATGCCCATCAATAGCCTGGCCATAGTGTTCTACACCAGCTGCAGACAGAAGAGCTTGCCTCCTGATAGCCGCAGGTACAAAGCAGTGCAATAGTCTAGCCTCGATGTGACAAAGACGTGTAGCAGGGTGGCAAGGTCATCTGGCAGTATCAGGGAATGGATCTGTGAATGTTTCTTAGATGGTAGAAACTACTTTAAATGATGGCTGGCATCTGACCATCAAGTGTCAGGCCATCTTCAAGCATCATACCTAGCTCCCTAACCTGAGTGGAGGTGGTCAAGGAAGAGCCATGAAGTCTAAGACCAACTGGAGATGCTTCTGTGACCCATCAACATGGCCACACCTTGGACCTGGTGCTCTTCCTAGGGCTCAAGGTAGGTACTTTTGAGAATGATCAAGTTAGTGGGATGGATCATTGTACTTTCAGGTTTAGTTTCAGGGTTCTCCTATGCCATCTATCTCCTGGGAGATGGTTCAATACTCCTATGATAGGGCTTAGCTCAGAAGGACATCCAGCAGTGTTGGACACCTCGGAAATGATGACAGCTTGTGCTCATGGTGCAGAGACAACAGTGGAGGCCTATAACTGGGTTGTCACTGCAGCCTTTGATCTTGTTGCACCAATTCATGTCTGTCTTGTGGTGACATACTTTGGTTCACCATGGTTTGATGCTGAGTTGAGGGCATTGAAGACCAGAAGATGAAAATTTAAGTGTTGTTGGAAGAGGTCAAATACTATGTAGGATAAACTAGTACTGATATCCCAGTATAAGGAATATCAGAAAGCAATCACTTGAAAAAAGGCAGAATTTCTGTCCAGAGAGATTACTGTTGGGAGGAACTGACCAGCTCAGTTCTTTCAGACTATAGATAGACTGCTTCTTCTGGCCTGCCTGGATCCCATACAAGATTTAACACCCTCAAAATGTGAGACATTTGTGCTGTTCTTCTCAGATAGGGTATCATCTATTGGGGCTGGAATCACTCCAGCTGGGCTGGGACAACTCAGCAGTGGAGGACTGAGGGGTTGCAGATGTAATCAGAGGTCATGGGAGAAGTTTCAGCCAGTGATGATCCAAGAGGTTTGTGAGGTGATCTCAGAGCTGTGGCTAACATTTTACAACCTGGACCATAGTCTGACATGACTACTGATGGGTTGTGCCAGATATCTGGGCCAGGTGTTTGCCTAGATTGTTCAGTGCTCATATCAGAGGGGTACTTTCCAGTGGCCCTTAAGTAAAGTCTGGTGAAGCCTCTTCTAAAGAAAGCATCCTTGAACTCCAAGGTCTTGGCGAAACATCATCTGGTCTCTAACTTTCCCTTTCTGGGAAATGTTATTCATAAGGTTGTTGTGCTGTAGATTGAAGTACAGCTTACAGCCTTTGACATCTTTGAGCCTCTTCAGATTGAATTTAGGTCTAGATATAGCTTTGAAACTGTGCTTGTCTGGGTGCATAATGAGCTGCTCAGATTGAAAGATAGGGGTGGTCAGTCAATTCTCATACTTCTAGATCTTTTATCAGCATTTGGTACCATGGATCATGGGCTTCTGTTGAATTGGCTAAGGGAGTATGCTGGGCTCACTGGCAAGGGTTATTAGCTGGTTTGATTCACGTCTCAGAGGCAGACACCAGAGGGTGGTGTTAGGGAGATTCTCCTCACACCTGATGGTTCTGTACTAAGGCGTACCTCAAGGCTCCGTACTATCGCTCATGTTGTTCATGGTCTATATGCTTCCCCTGGGTAAGGTCACTAGGAAATATGGGCTTGGATTTCATTGCTATGCAGATGATACCCAACTCTATATGTCCTTTGTACCCAGTATGATAGGAGTGGTGGAAGTGTTTGACAGATGCCTGGGTGAGATCCAGGACTGGATGTCATCAAGCTGGTTGAGGTTTAACCCAGCCCAGAAAAAACTGAAATCCTAATGATCAAGCCAGGTCATAAGGGGGAGTGATCACTGCTGGAGGACAGAATGAACTTTGGCTTGGTCTCTCTAGGCTTGTAGTCACCACTGAAGTGAAAAATCTGGGTGTCATTCTCTATGATGGGCTGACTATGGAGGCTCAAGTGTCAGCAGTAGTCCAGAATGGCTTTTTCCATCTTTGGAATATCAGCTAGATTAGATCCCTTATCCCACCTGGTGACTTGGCCACCTGGTGACCTCAAGGCTTGACTACTGTAATGATGTCTACCTTGGTAGCAGTGGAGGTATGCTGTGATACTTGCAGCTGCTCCTGAACACAGCAGACCAGTTACTAACAGGCCTTCTAAGGTTGTACCACATTTCACCGGCACTGCAGTATCTGCACTAGCTGCTGGTCAAATGGTATCTCTATTTTAAACAGGGTCTTTTGACCTATAAAGCCTTATATGGACAGGGCCAGGTTACCTGGCTGAATGCCTGCATCCTCACGTGCCCTCTTTCCCACTCTCTTTCCCACTCTAATCCACTGCCTCATGGCAGTACCAAGGTCAAATACCAAGGTCAAGGGGTTGAAGACATCAGGGGACCAGGCATTTAAAGTGGTGGGCTCAGTCCTCTGAAACTTCCTGCCCAGTGCTCGGGGGGGGGCATCAGTACATATCTTTCTGAGAGGCCTGAAAACGTACTTATTTCAGTAGGCATTCGGGGTAGTCATTTAACATCTGATTCCCTTTTAGATATTTTAGTTATTTATTTATTGGTTAGTTTTATATGATGTATTTAATGTGATACAGTTTTATTCTATTTTAGATAGGTTACTCTATGTAATGGTACCCTGAGCTACTGAGGAAGGGCACAACATTTTATTGAGTCTAAATATGTATCTGCTGCATGTATGAAATTCACTGAAATTGAAAAGATTGTAATTGATGCATGGGGTAGTGACCTTGTATGGAGGCTCTTTTAACTGGAGGCATTCAGGAAATCAACCCTTAATACTGTTATGCCTAGTGGACTTAATGATCAAGTCCCACTCCATTCGTATCTGTGACTTTTGACTCTTGACATTAAGTGAGTGGACTTCTTATATTGGGCTGTGCTCAGTTTGAACTATGTCTTTGAACTAACCCTGTTTGCCTTCTGCTATATGTCTGTTTTTTGCTCTGCAATCTAGAATATATGTATGTATGTATATATATTTTAGGTTACAAAGACATTTGGAGTTTCTGATTTTTAGGTTGGTTTTAGAAATTGTTTAACACTTGTCATGATTTTCTAGATTCAAGTTCAAGTTCAAGCTTATTTGTTTGATCATTAAAAAGATCATTACAATAAATAAAAATCTAAAGACATGAGATACATAGAGACATTGAGACATTCATTTAAATAAAAATATTACATTACCTACAATAAATTTGGGCTAGCAGTATAGTCTAGAAGTTAGAGTAACGAACTGTGAATGAGCTTGGTCCATCCAGTAGACCAGACCTGGGTTTGATTCTCACAACCTCCACTTGCATACTGTGTGACTCTGAGCATGTCACTTAACTGCCCAGTGCTCCCAGGTCGCCCTTGAAAACAGGCACTTGTGCCTAGTGGGCCTTACCTGGTTACCAAAGACTAAAAAAATTAAAAAAAAAATTGTTTAAAACAGCATAGAGCATAGAATTTTACAGATCACAAAATTGATACAACATTCAGATTCAAAGCTTCCATGTCTCAATACAAATAATTTCAAAATGATTTTATGACTAGGTTTATGTTTATCCTTAGGCTGTCAACAGAATTAGAATGTATAGTCATTCTGAACAGATATATCATTCCGCAGCACAGCAAGGGTTAAGTGTTTATTCATTTTGAAATCATTCTTCTCCTTACTTTACTGTTTGTAAAAAAAAAAAAAAGACTATTTTTGAACCACTCATTCTCTGTTGCAAGGCGAATAGTAATAATGGAAGCTATATTCATTGCCTTCCAGGATTTCATACAAGAACCAGACCAATAGTTTCTTGCTTTATTATACCATGTACAGATCCAAATAACATACATTATAATGTATTTACCCCTGGGGGACAATAACGGTTTGAATCAGTCATTACACCTTTATTGCATCTAACTGTGAGCACATTACAGTCAAAAATTTCAAGTCTATACTTGGTTCGGGCTCTCCGTAAATGGACATTAGAAAGGATATCTTAATAATATTTAGAAAATTTTGCAAAATAATTGTAGCATGTTGATTGACTAGGACACCTACCTAAGCGGGTGTCTACTTTTCAATGGAGCCCACTAGAAAACAAGTGCCAATTTGGAGTGCCCTGTCACTCTGAGAATCCATCGGCATCCTGAATTTTCAACTTAGACAGCCAACATTTTCTTTCTTCTCACATAGCGACTGACCGTTCCACCCCCTCCCCTTACGCTGTACACAAATATCATTCTAATACAGCATCTCGGGTGGTCACTCTTCGTCCTCAGCACAGAAAAAAAACTAACTTTTTAGCCTTTTTTTATGCTGCTGCTGCTGGCTCATACCTCTCTCCCTTCTGACCTTCCATTCCAGCTCCTGCTCATGGTACACCTACTGACAGCATCTCCACCATTGTGCTAAAGTGCCCTTTAACCCAGCCAGCCTAGTGGCACTGAGGGTTGAGGCGTTGGACGCCACACCTCGCGGCACGCTGGCGACCCGGGTTCAGGAGCGAGCTTAGGTGTCAGGGGTCAGCAGGGATGGGGAGAGGATTGAGTGCCCATAGTGCAGCTCTCCTCCCTTGGTGGGAGGGCGGGGGATAGCCCAGTGCACCAGCGGCTCCCATGGAGATCGGGAGCACTACAGTTCATGGGCTGCACATACATCAGCGTGCTGACACAGGCAGGGTTGCCATGCACCATAGCGTCAGGCATGCTCACACAAGGGGGGGCCACCAGAACAAGGAAACAACCATCTCTGTTGAGTAGGCGATGGCACATGTCCCCCATGCCCTCTGCCGGGTCCACCTCTCCTGGCCTTCCAGTTCCTCTGTCTGGGCCTTCGCCTGCAGCCAGAGACTGACTAGTAAGTGTGGCCAATGAGGAGAGGCAGCCCCACCCTGGAGAGGGTTAAGCTGGGGGTGCTGGCTGCAGGGAGGGGGGGGAGAGAGGAGTCACAGGTCGAGGGGACATCAGGCAGGCAGGATACATGCAGGATGCCTGAGAGAGGCTCTGCAGGACCCTGACTGGAGGCAAATAAAGTAAACAAAAAAAGGAAAATAGCCTTTTAACCTAAATAGGAAGCACAACAAAAATCTTTTTTTTTCTTTTTTTAAAGAAACTAAATCCCTACCCTACTCACGGATGATCCTTCATTTGAAAGTAACTCCACAGCACAGTTGCTGCTTCTGTTTGTGCAAGTCTCGCACTGTTCTTGCCTTTTGCTCTTGCCACTTACGCTGTTCACAGAGACATCAATGAAGTAGCTTCACCATTAGAAAAAAACAGTACCTCTTACTTTTTGTACTCCATTGACTCTCAAAACCCATTGCCCTTCCTGATTCTGGTAAAATCCCTCCTCTGATGCATCAAAGAGAAATGGATGGGGCGGTTGGGAGAACAGACCACTCTCAAAAAACACACACACACATTAAAACACTGGCCACAGCCTCTGTGTGTTTCAGGGGGACAGCAACTTTTTCAGAGTCACAGGAAGCAACTTAGACTAGGTCTGTTCCTGTATGGGTGGTGGGGGGACAAGAGGGAGCACCCTCTCTGCAGGCAAGCAACTGTCAAACATTGCAGATCCCTCTGCTGGCAAATATACCAGTGTAGGGACTATTTTACCCAAAAAAAAAAAAAATTTACAATCTTTTTTTTTTTTTAATTCTTGTCATTTTTCCTTTTCTTACATAAAATGCACATATAGGCATTTTATAAGCCTAATAATACTTCTTCCAGGGTGGAGATATTGGAAATACTCAACCTTCCAAGGGTTATAAAGCCTCCATCTGCTGCATCGGGCCTCATATTATGCCCCTGGGCGATCTGGTATTTCCCAGTAATGCCCACCCTGTTGGGTATTATTGCTTACTTATAACCAAAATTACTATTTTTAGCCCATACCATGCAGATTATCTAAATCTAGCAATATTTTTCAAATCTGACTTTATCTAAAATTACTGATCTTTATCTTAATTTATTTGTTATATTTTAAACTGAGGGTAGCACTTGTTTCTACATATCAGCTGAAAACAATCAAGTCATACGTGTTTACCTGTAGCTTGGATGATATATATTTTAACGGTGTGGACCCACTGCATCCTATCTTTTGCCAACTCTTCTTTTCTTTAAGGCACCTAAAGGGTATCCTATCATGAAAATTATGATGATGAGAAATGACAAAGAAAGAAGAAATTCAAATCAAACTCAAAACCATTTCTTTTTCTGTTAAGTTCCAGCTTTTTCACTGAGTTGCAAACAATATCATTTTTCTTTGGTGAATAATCCAGTAACAAAGATTTCTGGTTGGTTATGCTGAATTTATGATTTATTTAGATATTCTCTTTTGCTGTTGAGTAGCTTAATTACTTGAATGATTATTAAGTAAGTGCATTTTGGAGGGAGTTCTCCAAGGGGTGGGAATAACATGCCGCAGATGTGTATCCCACCAGCAGAGCCCTGCACCCTTGGAACGATGCTCGGTGGCAGTATTCCCATCCGCCGACCACAGCATGGCCTCACACCCTTCAGTGCACCAGTACATGGGGGCCATTCTGTGGACAGAGGCAGTCATCTAATGGGATGCCTGGACCCAGTCCACCATTTTATCATCTGCGCCCATGGGATGCCACAACATTCAGGCAGCCATGGTGTTACCAAAGCACTGGTGAGGGCAGGTGGCTAGTTGGCCACCCCAGCCCTCCATGAGGTACCTGAGGGCTGGGGCAGCATGTTGGGGGGAGTTCTCCATGCCCCTATATCACTACCATGGCTGGCATCAGCATCCCGAGGGTGCATACCAGCAGTGACTGCCTCAGGAATGTGTAGCCTGCCCCCACTTGCCTGGCACTCTGACCTTTCGAGAATAGCAAAAAGCACAGGCACGTCCCCTGCACTGCCCCCAGACCACCTCCATGTGGAGATCATTTTCAGGCTGGGGGATCTGGCTCGTAACAGCCCCAGGCCTCTTTGGTGCATTGAGCACAGGGGGCACAGTGGCAGAGGAATTTCTATGCTCCTCCTGTACTTGATGCATAGCCACTCCTAAACATAGAGAATAGGGACCATTGTGATGATGAAGTGAACATAAGGTCTATCTGGTCAGCCCCACCTGCTGCATGTAACGGCTGTGACCATATCTGTTTTTTGCTTGATATAGATATAGTCCATGATGCTCTCAAGCATTCTCTGCAGGTTACCTGATTCAGACTACGTGGATGCCACTGATTAGTAAGGGATTTCTAGAACCTTCAAGGTAACTGTGCATTAGATGTCAGCCATCTTCATGCACCTGTCCACCCCTCTTCTGTAATCATTCTTGTTAGCCAACTTTCATTATATTTAAGTGTAGGTTCAGGCAAGCAGGCTATCAAAATACTGCTGCAGAGCAGAGAGACGCAGTATTAGCCTGCACTAACAACTGCAGGCCTTGCACCAGAAGCAGTCAGAGTGAATTCAGCAGACTGGGAAAAGGTGCAGGGGGATTTTATTTCGGAAATACTTTTTACTGAGTGCTGATGTTACACTGGAGGGCACAGAAATCCAAATTTCATTTTTAATTTCATTTTTTCCCTTGTATCAGGGCAGACTGAATGTACCATAGCAGACTGTAAAAGATGCAGGGGTTTGAAGGCTTTATTTGACAAATAATTTGTTTTTACTGTCTACTGGTTGTGCAACATGGCACATAAATCCATGTTTTTATTTTTTTACTGAGTACATGAGCCTACCAGCCAGTCAGTGAGTGAAAAGTACACTTAATTGCAGTGTGACCCACAAGTTCACAAAGTTTCTCAATGGGGAGGGGTGTGGTTTTACAGTAGGAGGGTGGCCTGGTAGTATTGTTCTTTCCTATCATATTGCATTCATATAGCACTGCAGCTTGTTTGTGCACCAGGTACTGTGTATGGTGTGCATGTCATATGGGAATCTTAGGATCACTGATGACTATTGTGAGTCACCATCATTAGCATCCGGCACAAGCTGCATTGCATCATCCTTTGTCATGTATGTGTTGTCGATGTATGTAGAAAGCTTGGAAAGAACATTAGGAGAAAGAGGTGCATGGGAGAAAAGGAGATAATAAATTTTCCACTATGACAGTCCATCAAGTACAAGTATTGCAAGTGTTGGAGTTGGAGAATGGAGCTGATCATGGTAGATCTGGGACTTGAGTCATGGTTGAGTGGCTGTGAGAACAAGGGCTGCTGAGTGCATGATAGTACAGATAAGAGAAATAATTGTGCATTGGTCCCCATAAATCTACTAGTTCCTCTCCCACTAAAGTGCAAGCAGCATTCCTTGCTAGTTTTCTAGTGCAACTGATGATGAAACCATCTCGAACAATCCAGAACACCTGTCATCCCACCCTCCGCTTTCATGTCAAGGCATGGCAAGGTCATTTTATTTGTAGAGCACCCAATATCAAGAGTTCAGTGCACATCACGTACATATAACAATTAAAGAAAACAGAATGCAAATCATCAGCTTACTAATCATTAAATACAATTTGAGATACTGGCAGAATTAATTAAACATGAGATCCATATGCTATGTCAAACATATGACTTTCCAGGTACATTTTAGGCACTTTCATGGA
Organism: Neoceratodus forsteri; assembly: GCA_016271365.2. Lineage (NCBI taxonomy): Eukaryota > Metazoa > Chordata > Ceratodontiformes > Ceratodontidae > Neoceratodus > Neoceratodus forsteri. The sequence continues at coordinate 1,022,554,785 of CM028135.1, read as the reverse complement.
GTGGGATCTTCTTAGGCAGAAATGCAAGGAGTTTCATATTGCTGTAGCCACCTCTGAGAACACTGTGTTGCCAAATTGTTTCAAGTTCTATCTTGGGAATACCAGAAATAGCTTCTCAGTGGAGCAGAGAGAACATCTGGGAGCATACCAGGCTAAGAGGTCTTTAAGACAGGCAGGGCCCTATCCATGCAAGACTTTGTATGTTAACATAGCAATCTTGAAGGTGATGTGCCACCCAAATGGAAGCCAATGCAGCTGCAGCAATAGAGGTATCAGACAGCCTCTTTATGTCATGCCTGCCACTAGCCTAGCTGAGGCATTCTGACCCAACTGCAAGTGGTGCATCCAACCTCCAAAAAGTCCAAAGTATAGAGCACTACAGTGGCCAAGTCTCAAGATTACAAAGCCATGTGCCAGGGTCACAAGATGCTCTTGTCCAAGAAAGGGTCTAGTCTGGGATATATTTTTTCACTGGAAAAATCCATTGCAGGCCACAACTGACACCTGATGTTACAGAGTCAGCCATGAATCCACAATGACTCCTAGATTAGTTTACCCTATCCACAGCTGTCAGCAATGTGCCACTCAGATATGGTACCTAGATGGCATCAAATTTTCCAGCCAACCCTTGAAGACCAGGTTCCACTAATAGCAACTACATCTTGATAGGTTTGAGTTGCAGCCAACTGGAGGCCATCCTGTCTGCAGCTTCTTTAAGGCATTGCTCCAGCACAGCAATTGTCTCGTGCCCATCCAATGTAAAGGACAGGTGTAGTTGAGTATCATCTGCATAGCAGCGACACCTCACACCACACCATCTGATGACTTGTCCTAGAAACAGCATATACATCATGGAAAACATGGGAGATGGACTCAAACCCTGGGGAATCTAACAGCTGACCACTACTGGCTTTTACAAGAAAGTTACCTTCACAGCCTTCTGCACTCTGCTGGAACAAAAGCACCCAAGCTAATTTAAGTGTAACCCCCCCTGTTACCTGGGGGTACTAGAATCCCAGTAAGACCTAGTGGCAGACAGGGAAGGCACCTTGTGAAACTCCAGGTAAACGGATTTCACACTGTCTCACTTTGTTCTCAGTCTCAGCTGAGACTGAGGGATGACATCATTTTAGAACTGTCGCAGCTGCATAAACCACACTGGAATGTTGCAGTTGGAGGTTAGAGTAGAACATTGGGGAATCTGAAGTCAGTTCAGTTGAGTCTGTTGTAGCCTGTAGTAGAGGTGCCCTGCTGTAGGCATGCCCTCAGAGCTCTAAGCTCTGTTAAAGAGCTATTTTTTGGTATAGGTGTGTGTTTTCACCTGAAGATGAACACAACAAGAGAACATTGAAATGGTAGAGACCACTTTCAGGGGTTCAGGGCCTCATCCCAGTGGGGATGGGGGTAAGGAATCATCCTGCTTCCAGGGACAACCCCCCTGGTCTGGCTAGGGAAAGAAAGAAGCTGCCTGAGTTAGTTTGTGCTGAGGCACCAGAAGTTCTGGATGAGATTTCTTAGAAGAGAAAATGTCTGTAGGGCACCTGCAACCAAGGGATGAGTTCGCTCTGCTAAAGGGCCATGTATTTTCACCTGAAATAAAATGAAACTAAAGTGACTGTTACTGTGGGGTCAGGAAAAGATAGCCAAGTACAGTTTGGAAGATGTGGGGATTGGACTGCTTAACTCAGTAGGGGGTCTATAGTAATGGGCACAGCCACTTATTAAGTATGTTCAAGTTCAGCACAAATGGGATGAAAAGACAGTAGATTGAATGTGAATATATTTATAGAGAATCTACACAGCAAAGTGTTTTCAAGGATGAGGTGTTACAGTCCAGAGAAATGGCCGGGTATGAATTATGGGAGCAAGAGGTGGGAGACCCCCCATCAATAGTTACCAAATTCACCTCTACAGGTTTGCTCTGGGACACCTGTTGCCTTCTCTCAGGTACTTGGCCAGTGCCTGAGAAAAGTGCCCAGACATGGGATTGATGAAGAAGATTCCCTGAAGGAGCAGAAGTGCTCATAGGTGTTTTAAGGAGCCACCAGTAAATGTTTCCATGCTATATGGAAAGTGGCTGGCAAGGGAGCCGAGCCAGGAAAACCCAGAGCAGCATACAAGTCTGGGCTGTGTGCCCAGTGCGTTTCAGAGCCTGAGGGCTACGGTGAATGAGGATGTGTTCTGATCTCCATAAATCTGCATTACCAGGAGTGTAGTCCCATGGGGGTCTATCTATGCTTTGTTTATTCTGTTGGATGTGAATAAAAGCCTCACTTTAGAGTCCCACTTCTGGTATTGGACATTACAGTTATTTCTTCCTTTGTCTGGAGCTACTTTGGGTGCCCTTGTTACAGAGTAGCCAAACCTAGCCAATATGCCAAGTGACATATTCCTCCCCAAACCCAGCCCACCAGGTAGAGCTGTCAAGATGGAAATGGCATACCTCGGTGGGGATTACATAAGGTTGTCTGGAAAGGAAGTACCCAAGCCAATTTAAGGTGGTCCTGGTGAGTACCCCATAATCCCCAAGACATGTTTTCAAAACCCCATGGTCCACAGTGTCAAATGTTGACAAGTGATCAAGAAGAAGGATAATAGAGTGCTCCCCATCACTCACTAAAAGCAGGTCATCTAACACATTGACAAGTGCAGTCTCTGGACTGTGGTGAGGCCTGTATCCTGATTGGGAGAGGTTTCTAGATGTCAAAACTCTCAAGTTGACCTTCCAGGTGCATCATCACCAGCTTCTTGATAACCTTTCCTAGAAAAGGAAAGTTTGAGACAGGCCTGTAGTTTGCCAACACCTCCTTGCGCAAAGATGATTTCTTCAAGAGCAGTCTCACCATTTGTTTTGTCTTATTTCTTTATGCTTCCCCCAAGCCCCCAGCCAACCACTTCTCCTGGTGACCTAGGGCCTCACCATCAGTCCCTATCACCATCTTGCCCTCATTACTGCTGTGGCCCAGTTAACCTGATGCATCCCTACACTTGGGGGGGGCCTCCCAGGGCAGGGGAACTGGGAGAGGAGACTTGCCCAAAGGCTTCCTTCTATGCTGGACATATGGCAAGGGGTTGAAGTGCACACTTTTGAGCTTTGTGGCAAACAGGAACCAGACACCATCATCCAGTCAGCTGAAAAGGCTGTGCCCCCATGAACTGGTCCAACCGCAGTGGCCTGTGGTGGGGTGGTGGCAATGTATACAGGTTTCACACCACCATGAACACCAGTCACAAGCTACCACCATGAGCCACATAACAAGTGGTATAGGACTGTTCCACCCCTCTGGGAGGGAAGCATCCATGGGATACTCATAACTCCCTTCCTGCCAGACTCTGCTACTGATGTCTGGGCTCGGGGCATGAACCCGGGTCACCTTCATGCCGAGTGAACACCCATCGCTCAGTGCCATGGAGCTGACCAGCTTTTTTTAAATCCATGAGAAAACAGTCCTCCAATAAGAAACACTGGACAATCGTGGTAAACAATGGGCCCAGGGCCATTTTATATCTCACCAACAGCCACATAGGTCCTGGATCTGAGACAGAGTAAGTAGGGTGCAGTGCCACAATCAATTTGATCTCCTCTTCTATAACAACTGGCTGGAATGTATTGCAGACCTCTGCAGTGCCTTTGTGCCTCTCCCCTTCACAACTGCTGGCCCCTAAGAGGCCATCTGCTGAGATCTCAGCTTAAATTGAGGACACTGTGTCCAGAAAGAAATACCTAAACTCTTTACACTTTCTGGAGACAATACTCCTCCAGACTGCAGATAATAAGGATTTAGTAACCTGTCCATAGCACAGAACAGTAGAGCATGCATATTTCCTCCTGAGGCAATAACCACAGACAGGAACTCTGCCTTTTTCAGTGTTATTGCCCTTTGTCATGTACAGCTAACAGGAGTAATAAAGCCTATGTGTTGGAGTTGGGTCTTTGGGAGATCAGCAACTGGATGACCTCCAACTGATTAGCCTCAGCCTGGATAAGACAGAGGAATTGATCCTTAAAAAAAAAAGTTATACTTCAAGATGCAGATGTGTTAAAGTTCCTGTGGTTCAATGTGGACTACAAACTGACACCAGAACAGCAGTTGTCTGTGGTGGTCTACAGTGGTTGTTTTCATATGTGTAGTATTGCCCAGATCTAACCACATCATATGCCTGCATATCTGATGACTATAACCCATGCCTTTGTAACCTTAAGACTCAACTACTGTTATATTTTATAGTTAGGGATATCCCAAGGCTTGATGTTCCAGCCCACCTGTAGCTTGTCCAGAATGCTGTTGTCTGACTGGTGGCTGGAACCTTTCAAAAGGAACATATCACACCAGTTACGTGCACTATGCACTGGCGGCTGATTCAGAGGTGCTTCACCTTTAAGATATGATAGCTGGCATTCATTTAAGGCTCTACATCATATAGGTCCTGTTAAACTTAAAGCTCTCCTATCTCCTCACACTCCTATCCTCTTTCTGTCCACTGATGCAGGCATGCTTATGGTCCTCAACTCTCACATCAAACTGTCAGAGCACAGGGTGTTTAGAGTGGCTAGACTATTCTTATTGAATTCCTTGCTCCCCAGCACCCATTTTTCCAGAACTGTGGGGGTCTTTAATGGCTCCATAAAAGCTGACCTAGTTATTGAGGCATACATTTTCAGCTAGTTAAATATAGTTATGTTGTAGTTAGTGTTTACTTATTAATTATGTATTTATTTTTCTGTCTTCCCTTATAATATGCCATGAACCTGCTGTATTGGGTGTCCTAAAAACAAATTTTGCTTTACCTTGCCTTCTTGTGGGAAATTGGCACAGAAACTTTCAAAATTGCTAAGTTACAATGGTCATAACCATGGATACACTGAAATTAATGTATCTGTTAGGATGTTTACAAGAAACTGAAACAAATGAATATAAAGTACCCACAACAGACCACATATGTTCCTGTCAAAGAAAGGCTTGACTATTTTGAATTGAATACAGTAATTGAAAAAAAAAGTGATGCTCTACAGAAGCCTAAAACATTTAATTGAAATGTAAAATTATTAAGAAATGGTTTCATATATTATATTACTTTCACCAGTATATTAATAATTGTCATACATAAAACGTATCAATTCAATTAATTTTTTTGAGCAATATAACTATAAAAAACAAATCATTATAATAAAGTGTGTTCATTGAAGGAACTATAAAGTTATGACTAGCTATTGTTGTGTTATATTAAAGTATTTGACAAAATCATCTCAATCAGTGTGACATTTATGAAAAGAGCTTAACCAATGAAAAGAGGCATCCAAAGTGATGCCCTACAACCTTAGCTGTTGATTGGTAGTGAAGATAACCATTTAAAATAGCTTTAGAAAAGAAATTAAGAACAAGTTTGTTGAAGAAAAATAACGTCTATGCCAGACAGCACTGAAATAAAATCAGTACTGGCTATTTTAGTAGATAACCTGGCAACATTTTAGGATAAAGTTTTGATAGAATTATTGGTACTTTCTAAACATAAAGGCTCACCGACAATGTTATCTTTGAACCACACTGCATTGAAAATGTGATGGTTATCAAGAATAACTTCCAGTTCTATGAAACTTTCAACCTTATTGGACATGGGGATTTGAAAACTGTCAAAAGCTGGTTCATCACAAGACTTATTAACTGGCATGCTACTAGAAGGTAAGGTTGTCCACTTCCTGAATGGGTATATTCATGAGAAAGGGTTACCAATGTGCCAAATAGTTTGATTCTGAATTTTAAAATATCTGAATAGCTACTGCAGTTATAATCTGTTATTTTCATATAGTACATACAGTAGGTACTGTACATTTGTAGATACATAACACAGTTTGAAATACCTAGCTGCACCCATGTTTGAAGTGCCTAGCTGCATCCATGTTTCTTAGATGTCCAACTCTGACAAGCCACTTATTTCATTCTGCTAAGTGTGATATGTAAGACCACTGCATGTTTTGTTACTTCTATGCACCCTTTGTCTTATTGTACATGTTGCAGCCAAAGACATTGCTGGATATTTCTTTAAAGTTCTAAGATATATTTGGAGAAATTCCTTGCCTGCCTGCATTAACACTTTGGGCCATCAGAGAGAATCTCTTTACATATACAGTATTGTGAAATATCTGGAAATAGCTGAACTTATCTACTGTATTGTTGCAATTAAATTTATTTTTAAAACTGTCTGTGGTGTTGTTCTTTACTAATGCTATTGTTTTTCCACAGGTTAAAACTGCAGCTCAAACTGCAAACTTACTGAACATTTCTGTGGTGCAAACAACATAATGTGTCCTGCGTAAGGACAGGACTGAATATGCCCCCCCCACACACACACACAAACATTTGACACATTTATATGTATCTATGAACACAACTATATCTAAAACAAACTGTGTGGGAGGGGCTTTGGGCCGGCAAGCTTTACTTCAAGTTGCAATTGTCTAGTTAATAAAATGCATTCTGGTGCCCCTTGTTAATTTCCTGTCTCAGTGACCCCGATGTGCATGTTGGGCACAAAATATTTTATTTACAGGCAGGTGAGGGGGTGACACCATTTTATTTGCAAACAGGTGAGGGGGCATTACAATTTTGTTTGCAAACTGGTGAAGCTGTGCCACCATTACATTTGCAAAGAGCATGCCACCATTTATTTGAAAGCAGATGGTGGTATGCCACCATTTTGTTTGCAGGGAGGAGAGAGGAATACCAACATTTTATTTGAAAACAGATGAGGGAGTGACACCTATTTGTATGCAAACAGGTGAGGGCATGTCACCATTTTGTCTGCAGACAAATGAAGGCATGCCTCCATTTTGTTTGCACGCAGATGAGGACATGCCACCATTTTGTTTGCACGCAGATGAGGACATGCCACCATTTTGTTTGGAAACAGATGAGGGCATACCACCATTTTGTCTACAGGCAGATGCGGTGGCACCAACATTTTGTTTGCATGCAGATGAGTGGGCACCACTATTTTGTTTGCAAACAGATCAGGGCACACCACCATTTTTTTTTGCATGCAGATGAAGGCATGCTACCATTTAGTTTATAGGCAGGTGAAGGTGTGCCACCATTTTGTTTCCAGACAGATGAGGTGCACCACCATTTTTCTATAAACAGGTGAGGGAATACTATCATTTTGTTTCCAGGCAGGTGGGGTTGTGCCACCATTTGGTTGCAAACAAGTGAGGGCATACTGTCATTTTTTTGCAGGCAGTTGAGGGCTTGTAACCATTTTGTTTTTAGGCAGGTCAGGGTGCATGCCACTTTTCACCAACAACTGGCACAAGACAGGACTTAAATTGAAGAAGCAAACACGAATGTAGTTTCTTTAATTAAATTATTATTGCTTCATGCAGCTTCAGATGAGGCATCATTTTACACAAAATGTGTGCAGACTTTCATACAGTTGGTATAAGGTGAGGTACAGACAATAGCACCGAAGTGGCAGAGAAAAGATAACCTGGTTCTTCATCTAAAGCAATGATGCTTTATCAGGGAGTCATTATCTCAGCATGAAATCACCCCATTCAAAACTTTGTGTCAGGATCTAAAATCCATGCAAACACGTCTACTATATATCTAACAAAAACAAAAAAAGAGACTAGGGGCCCGATGTTCAAAAGTTTCTGCGTGCACTAAGAGGTCTTTGTGCTGGATCCCCTTATTTAAAATGAGCTGTTGTGTGGGCAAAGAGGGTTAGTGCCTGTACAAAATGTAATGCATCTATGTGGACAAGGGAAGGGCATGGCCACAAATAGCAATGCTACCCCATATTTAGTGGCTTTGCACTGCGCAAAATGGTTTTGTACAGTGCAAATACTGTATTGCCAGACAAAATCCTAACTTATCTCTGGGCAATCTTGGCAGCTGCTGGAGGTAATGCAGCCACATAGCCAGTTGGCCACTGGGGGAGTACAACTGCCCCTTTTGGTCAGTGGCACCCTGCCTGTTACTGGCCCATTCCATATCAAAATAATGTCCCTGGTGCTGGTGGTCCCCCCTACAACTGATCACCATTCCATTCCTTATAAAGTAATATCCCTGATGCTCATGGTCCCCCCTGCTGATTACCAACTGGTTCTGTATAAAATAATGTCCTTGGTGCTGGTGTTCCTCCGTCCATCTGATTGCCAGCCCTGACATAGAAATAAGTATCCCTACTGCTAGTGTCCCCCCTCCATCCGATCACCAGCCCCAGTGTAAACATTGCTATCACTGGTGGTAGTGGTCCCCCATCCCTCCAGTTACCAGCCCCAATGTAAGCATTATTTCCCCTGGTGGTAGTGTCTCCCCCCAGATCACCAGCCATGGAAGTACAAAAAAAACTCTCTGTCATCCAGTGAATTACACCATGGCACCAGCAATACCAGCCCCACTCCCTTTAACATTATCTGTGGTGCCACAGGAGCATATGGCGACTGGTACAGACCTCCTCACACCTCCTTGGCAGGCCACTGTACATACAGTCAAGAGACATGCCTCTTATTTATAGGACAGGGTCCTTCATCCTGTTCAATAGGTTGCATTGTGAACAACACTTTATTAGCAAATATATTACAAGATCATTTAAATAATTTAACAAATTGGGCAGTAAAAAAAATGAAATTCAGCTCTTCAAAATGTAAAGTTATGCAAATGGGGAATAATAACAAAAAGTACACATATTCAAATCAAAATGTAAAATTAATAACCACTATAGCGGAAAACGATTTGGGTATAACAATTACAGATAATTTAACATTTAATTCCCATACTAATAAAACTGTTAAAAAATGTCACATGATTATAAGCAATATTTTGAGACATATCAAAAGTAAAAAAACATCAGTTATATTGCCCTTATATACAAGCTTGGTTCATCCTCACTTAGATTACTGTGCTTCATTTTGTGCCCCAACATCTATTGGCTATCAGCAAATGACAGAAAGAGTACAGCATAGAGTAACTAAAAGAATTGATAAAATGGCTGAAATAGATTATGGTACCAGATTAAAAACATTACAACTATACTCTTTGAAGTAGAGAATTTTAAGAGGTGATCTAATTTACACTTATAAACCATACCAAAATGATTACTTGTTAAATTCTACTGGACTAGAAAAAAAAACTTTACAAGTAATTTTACTAGATTACATAATTTGAAACTAAAATCAACCCTATGTAAAACTAACAAAAGGTTGACATTTTTCACTCAGAGAATTCCTCCTATGTGGAATACACTACCAGCACACATTATAAATAGTGAAAATGTAGAACAGTTTAAAAAAAGACTTGATGAATACATGGGTAATAAAAAGTTTTACTTCCACCACTGATATCAGCAGGTGGCGAGTTCAGAAATGGCATCTTGCCTTTTGAATTTGTACCAATGTATGAATCTATTAATACATAGGTGGTGCACTCCCTGCCTGTACTTATGGTGGTCAGCTGAGGAGGTGTGAGGAGGGTTGTGTCATTCATCATATGCTCCAGCGGAACTACAGATAATGCTAAGGAGACCGGGGTAGGGGGTTGCCTGGGGCCAAGGGGTGGAACTACTGGATGGCATGGAGTTGTTTTTTTGTCTACTTCCGAGCTGGCAATCAGAGGGGGAGCTGCTACCACCAGGGATAATAATGTTTACATTGGGGTTGGTGATTGGAGGAAGGGGGACCACTAGCACGAGGGATACTTATTTCTATGTCAGGGCTAGCAATCTGAGGGAGGGAGGGAGACCACTAGCACCAGGGACATTTATTTCTATGTTGGGGCTGGGAGTCAGAGTGAAGGGGGACCACAAGCACCAGGGATACTTATTTCGACATTGGGGCTATTGATCGGTAGGGGGGGCCAGTAGCACCAGGGATACTTCTTTCTACATCAGGACTGGCAATCAGAGGCAGGGGGGACCACTACCACCAGATATATCTCCACATCTGGGCCAGGGCAACTGGGGGGGCATAACCGTGCTAACCTGCCTCACTGCCCATGCAAATGGGTCCATAATAGGCATGCAAATGACCCCTTAGCACCTTGCATGTCCAATGGGCTCATTTGCTTGGGTCCCTTTCAATACTGTAAATGGTTCTCGAGCTGCATCCATTCTGGTGGCTTAGCACTGGGCTGACATGGCCCTGTATTCAGCTGAACAGCACCAATGTGCTATTTGACTGAATATAGCATCTTCAGGCACCCAGGCAATCACAAGACATAGAGTAGAGTTTTGCATTCTGGTTTGCTCAGATTTGAATATTGGGCCCCAGGTGTTAGTAAAGTTCAGGACACATAGCAACAACATTTATAACCTGAAAATAAAAAGACTAAAATAAACATGTTGGTGTAATCCTTACTGAACTAACTGTGCAACCAAACTACCCTAACGTTTTTGTAAAAGAATAAATGTCATTGGGATAAAATGGAGAAAATCCAGAGACAGAAATGATTAAATATTAAGCTGGTTGAAATAAGAAGTCAAAGAAATGGTGGGTGGGGGTGTGTGTTATGGATGGGGGGCCAAAAAGAGGTAGGGAGAGAGGTGATTTTATTTGCAGGCTTCAGGATATTGCATTCTTAGTGTTCTGTTCTGTCCTGAGTTTCTTCTGTTTTTTTTTTGTTACAATGTTTGAATGCATAGCTGCTCATTCTGCTATCATATCCTTGTGTGCTGTTCTCTCCTCCACTTCATCATCGCATTTAGAAAAAGTGTTTAGATGTACAGCCACTTTCTGGCCATCCTATGGGCACTCCTCTATTCAACTTCATTGTTGTTTTTGGAAACTATGTGTGTGAATGTGCAGCTACTCTCCTTTGATCATCATGTGCTGCTCTCTCCTCAACCTTGTTGTCATTTTTGAAAACTATGTTTGTGAATGTACAGCCAGAACTCATTAGATCAATAGAAGTCAAAACCTGAAGGAAAAAATTAATTATTTTTTACACTGCCATATTGTAACCTCCATTTATTGAGCTACTGTAGAGAGACCACTTGGATAGTTCAACTGAATGGACTGTGATTTAATACAGTTTTTTTCTTTAAAATGTTTTTTTTTTTACTTTTCTGTATTTTATACATTACAATAATGCAGTAAAGGTCACACACATGTTTTGTGCTAAACAAAACTATATGTTTTAAGATCTAAACTCAAAGGTCCTTTGAAACAATTGATAGTTCTAAGTCAGGTACAATATAATAATACTTGAAGAAAAAACAAATACAGTAGATAGCAACTACAATTCATTTTTAGTGCAGTCAAAGTCCAATTTTGTAAAGAGGAGGTAGCAACATAGAAACATTGAATTTGTGTGTAGAAAAGTACCAGCTGGCTCATACAGTCTGTCCTCATTTTTCCAACCTATTCCAACACCTTGAACTCTATTTGGTTACCCGCATTGCTCCCATCTCCCTTTCCTCTACTTGTTAAGCCTGTGTACCTATCACATGCATGCTTGAAACTCCCAACTGTTTTACTCCCAACACCTCTTCTGGCAGACTGTTCCAGGCATCCACCACCCTTTCAGTGAAGAAGTATTTCTTCACATCCCTCTTAAACTTCTTCCCTCTAGATTAATTGCATTCCTCCATATTCTGTTAATATTCCTCCTCTGAAGGAGACTCACCACCTGCATCTTGTTCTCCACTGTGAGGTACTTATAAGTCTCAGTCATGATCCTCTCACTCTGCTCTTCTCCAGGGAGTAAATGTTGAGATCCCATAGCCTCTCCTTGTATGGCTTCCCGTGCAACTCTTGTACCATTTTGATAGCCCTCCTTTGGACCACTTCCACCCTGTCAATGTCCTTGATGAGGTGAAGCTTCCTGAGCTGGACACAGTATTCTATGTGGAGTCTCACTAATGAGTGATACAATTGCGGCACCACCTCCCTTTTCCTGCTAGAAATGCCCCTACTTATGCATACCCACATGCCATTATCCTTGCCAATCGCCTAGCCACACTGCCCTGCCACCTTGAGATATTCGGATACAATTACCCTGAGGTTCCTTTCTTGCTTGGTGATTGTTCCTCCCCTTTTTATACACAGCTCCTGGGACTCCCCACCCCAGATGCATGGCTTTATACTTTTTGACATTGAAACCCAACTGCTGCATCCTAGACCACACCTCCCTAAAAAGCAATGAAAACCCCATAATAAGGATATAAATGTTTACATCCAAAACATTTTATACATTTTCTTAGAATGAGAGTAACTCTGGTAACCTCTCATATAAGTCATTCATGTGTTGCCATTTCTTGTTGCAGGAGTAATTTGAGTCCTTTTAGTGTCCATAATTCATCAATATTAGTTATTTGCTGCCCTATTGAAAAACAATATCTAGTCATTATAACATTGCAATTATGCAAATTAAGAAACATATAGCCATTCTAAATATGAACTCATCTTAGTTTCTCTGACGACTTGTAGACCTAAGTATGATATTCTGTTTTGTTTAAAAAAAAATTCTTTTTTTTGAGTGTGAATTTCTTGTTAGTGGCTGTGAAAGGTGCTGGATTGGCAGGACTGGAACCTAAAGTCCTCTGCTTATCCAGATGACAAGTACAGCACAGGCCTTCACAGTGCAAGTTTCCCTACACTATCCAACCAATATGTCTCAACCCTGCAATGGAGGCCAATTATGTTGGTGGTTTTGTGTTGTGGATCCTTGCCCACTGGGAACTAGACTGAGACACCACAACTCATTTTACATAAGCCTCTGCATTTGTGTAATCTGGAAACAATTGTATGTTGATTGTCTTACCTGATGATGGCTGTCTCTGGTTGCTTGTGTGGGCTTCTCCTTTTGCTGCTTGGGGGAATGAGTTAGGGTTGGAAATCCTTACATCACATTTCTATACTTTTGAGGCATTAACTTGAACCCTAACTGGTGCATTAACACATTTTTGCAATGAATTTCCTTACTTTTTAAGATAATATAATTGTATCCTCATTTGCCTGTGGGCCTAGTAAGAGCTGGTTTCAGACTGGTAATGTGAGGGTCAAACAATAGTAGTGTCATACTGGGGATCTTTGGGTGTGGTGTGAGGGGGGCCTAGGAAGTCGTGGTGTCACACAGGTAACATTAGGAATAGCCGGTAGTGTTAAGGGGTAGCCCATACTAGTGTGTCAGGTAGATCACCCACATGCTGTGCTGCAGAATGATACTGGGGTCATGGTGTATAAGGCACTGCATGGTGAGGCTTCATGCAACACAGGACAGTAATGTACAGTGTCCATCAGCAACTGAAATGGGCTGTATGACTGCCATTCCAATGTACTGGGCAACACCCTAATATCTTCAGGCATGGTAGTGTGTTCAGCAGCCCCCACATACTGGACAGCCTTTTGTTTGGTGTTGCTGGGGGCCTAGTAAGACCTGCAGGCAGACAGACAGTGTGAGTGGTGGGCCATAGTAGTGTCATACTGAGCATCCTTGGGTGTGGTGGATGGGGCCTAGGGTTCACACAACACAAGACAGTGACATAGTGTATGTACCAGCAACACAAATGGGCTATGAGTTACGATGGCATCCCAATGTATCAGGCAGCACCCCAATATCTCCCTCCCATGTTAGTGTGTTCAGGCAGCACACGCATACTGGGCATCCTTTGGTGTGTGTGGGGGGCCTAGTAAGAGCTGTGGCAGACAGATAACAATCGAGAGGTGGTCCATACTAGTTTGTTGGGTACTGTACACACATGTCAAATCATTCTTAGGCCTGCCAAAATAAGGCTTTTTGTACGAACATCAGTCTTGAAGTACCTGCTTAACCTGATGAGAAACAAACATTGTAACAGATTAATATTTGTTCACCAAAGAAAGAAAAGGCACACTTGCAAAGCAAGTGCTTTCAACTATAAAAAGTTCAGAACAAAATTCCAAACATTCTATGAACCACAGGTGATACAGGAAATGTCAGACTGTCTTTCTGTATTCACTGAACAATTTTAATGTTAAACAAAATGGGAGAATACAAAAAACCAAAGGCAAACAAAATGGTTCCATATGAAACAGGATTCACTGATACGAAACAGAATCCATTTTCATATTCGTATCAGTTTTTGTTCCCTGCAAATGTAGTACCTGAAGTAGCATGAACATTTATTGATGTCATAAAAGAAAGGCATGCCACCTTTTGTATTGCATATCTGTATTGTTACAATACAGTGGTTGCAAAGTATGAACAGGCACACAAAACAAAATTACTGTACATTATTTGAAAAAGGATTCACTGATATGAAACAGAATCTTGTTTAGCATGGCAAGATGCTTTCTTTAGTTTCCAGTGCTTCCCAGCAAGCTGTGAGTGTGCATGATCAGAAATGGAATGAAATGTCGTCATACAAAAAAGGATTTGCTGATACCAAACAGAATCCTTTTTCATATGGCAAGACACTGTTTTTTCATTTCCATGCTTACCAGCAAGTTACAAGTGTGCATACTCAGAACTGGAATGTTAAATTAACAATAAGTTACATGCAAAAGGCACATCTGCAGGGCAAGCCCTTTGTGACCTGAAGAGTGCAACCCAGTATTACAAACCATCTTTCATCTATGGGAGGACAAAACCAGCAATAGCTTTCACTATGTGGCAGTCCTTATTTGTATGAATGAAAAACATCATATGACAAATGAGGCAAGCAAGTCATGAAAAAGGATTGCAAAATGATCAATAACACTTCCTGGCCTGATTTTTTGCCAATGAATAACTGCAGAATCCATCTGATGGGATCCAGAAGAGCAATATATTTATACTGATATCTGTGCAGGTTATCTTTTTGGTGTGTTTTGACTTTTATTTAATGGAAAACAAGATGTCAGCATGCAAAAAAGGATATTTTCATAAGAAAGAAGATTTGCCAATATAAACAAGATCCTTTTTGGTGTGACTCAATTCTTATTTCATTCTATGCAGCTCTATTTATTTATTTATTGCATTTTGGTAATGGATGAGCCCACTGAGACCAGAGGTCCCTTTTTCAAGGGTGACCTGGAGTTAATTACATACATCATTTATAAGTTCACATACAATTAATATAGTTCAGAAATTCACAGTATACATTTGGATCAAAGAACAGCTAACTTGAAAGTGTCTACTGTCTATGCTCAGAAGCAAAATTTCATAAATCAATAACTTTTGAACAGATACATATTTCTTCACTAAATTAGCAAAAGCCACATCTATGGGCCATGTCACCAGGTGTGGGTTTAGGGATAACACAATTTCAGACAGACCACAAGTCAGGTGCAAAAAAATGCATGGCTGTGTTTATCATTTTATTTTAACAGCTAACATAACCTAAAACTAGCCACTAGGAAACCACTGTTGCTCCATGGAGAATAGTTCAGTTGGCACCTGGAGAACGTTACATAACTTGTTTACAACATTGTTAAAGGTCCGAGCTGAGGTCAAAACATTCTGTGCTCTCCTAAACTCTCTTGCAGGGTAATATTACCTCATGCTGTCTGCTGCAAAATATATCTTAGAAGGCAGCTGCTAACATCTAGAAAAAGCAGACACAAACATTTGTCCTTCTCATTTTAAGACAGCCCTCTCATTTTGTAACTGTACTGTTAGTTTTGTTTTTAGGTTAATATGCACAGAAAGCTTTGTAAGCATTTCAGCACTTAATTTATAACCAGCCAACCAGCATGTTGGACATTATACAAAACATGTAAACTGCTTGGGGAAGGGATTTCAGTTTATCCCAGGGATGTCCACTATGACAGAGGTCACACTGTCACACATCCCCCCACATAAGAGGGCAACCATCCTACAGTTGTCAAAATCTCAACTAACATCCCAGAACGGTGTGGAGTTTTGGCTCACCCTCACTGGAAGCTCCGTCTCAGGATCCCTTTCATACAAACAATTGTAAAGTATCCTATTCATAACAATACAAATACCCTGAAACATCTCAAATCATTCTGAAATTAGTCTCTCCATTAGTAGATTACAATAACATCACACACATTTAGGAGAAAGAACCACTAATAGCAGTTTAATGCCATCTACCGACTTTCCCTGACCAGATACATTTGAACAGTTGAATGACTGGACCATCCAGCACCCAGTAGAACTGTCTTTTGGGGGGGAAACTGCCTTGCTCCATCCCCACTTAAACATTTAAAGGTAGGCTAGGAGCATACCGCGCTGCATGCCTAACAGCCTGTTCCTAACCTCTGGGTTTATGTATCAAATCTTATACACTTCTAGTGGTGTTGGCCATCACCTTGTCCCTCCTGTTCTATGTGGGAGTCTCTCCCTGCTCCAAGGATGTAATCTCTTGCCCTTCACCCTCTGGATTACCCTTCCTACATCATTATCAATGGTCATTATCTGTTTGCCCCTATAACAGGTCTTATAGTATGCTGCCACCTACCTGTACATGCTTGACCAGTAGAAATACAATGTTAGTCTAGCCAAAACCTTCCCATAGCTCAGATGCCAGAAGAGACTGGAATACATATCCTCCATCACCTTTTTTCTATATGTCATGTGCACAACTACCTGGGCATCCACTTGCTTCATCCAGGGGTTGGGCATCATGTGAAACAATACTTCCTTCCTAAGTTCATACCACCAGAACCTGTCCACCATGACAACATTAACCTGTCTCCCAGCTATGCTTTTTACATATTCTCTTAACTGGGTAACTTCAGGATCCCACTACTGCAATTTTACCCAGTCAGTATGACGAGAACAGTCATTTTTTATAGGAGGAGGTTTAAAACATGGTAAAGTCCCTTCAGCCAAAATGGCTTCTTCCATCTTGCTTGAAGTCTTCTCCCTCAGTAATAGATTGCCAGTCAAAGTTTTACCTGGGTTCTCCTCTTCTCATTCACCATCCTCCACCAAATAGCAGCCCAAAAAAATGGGCAACAATAGGATCTCCACAAATGTTGGTCACAAATACTCCATTGGGGGTCCTCCTCCTCCATAGCCCATGGATCCTGCTCCACCAATTCTTCCTCAACATTCTCTGACTGGGACCTTTTGAGTAGCTCCTGGCATTTGCACTCTGCCTCTCTCCATCATCAATCTGCCTCCAGCTATCTCCCACTCATCCAGTGAAGAAGCTGTATCAGGGTCTCCATATGGCCATTGGGTCTGTCTTGTCCCATCCATGGTGCCTCTCCCAGGTCACCATCTCCATCAGTTGTTGTTCTTCTTATCTGTGGTGCCATGCACCTCTGCCATGTATCCTCAGTACCAGGTCTGGCACTACTGACTGAACTACCCCTCATTACCTCAGATGTTCAGACAGAGCCCATTATGACACTACATGTCACCAGGCATGGGTTTAAGATAACACAATTTCAGGAAGATCACAACTCAGGTGCATAAAAAACTCATGGTTGCATTTATCATTTTATTTTCATTGAGTAAAATATACAAAAAGCAAAATGGCAAGTTAGACAACTGCTTAGCTTTGACAGTTTCCAAGTCTTTTACTTTAGCCTAACGGTGTGAATACACACCCTACAAAGAGGTCTTTCACCTTCCTCAGTCAGTATTCAACTGACCACCCTATCCATCCTATCTCAGCACTGAGGTAGGGCTTTTTATAAGCTCACTAGATGATGGAAAAAACAATTTTTCCACTGCCTTTTGATAAACAGCAAACAAAACATAAAACTAGGCACTTGGAGACACTGTTGCTCCATAGAGAAGAGTTCAGGTGGCACCTGGAGAATGTTACATAACTTGTTTACAACATTGTTAAAATTCCGAGCTGAGGTCAAAACATTATGTGCTCTCCTAAACTCCCTTAAAGGGTCATATTACCTCATGCTGTATGCTGCAAAATATATCTTAGAAGGGGGCTGCTAACATCTAGAAAAAGAAGGCAAAAACTTTTGTTCTTATATTAAGACAGCCGTCTCATTTTGTAACTGTACTCTTAGTTTTGTTTTAGGTTAATATGCACAGAAAGCTTTATAAGCACTTCAGCACTTAATTTATAACCAGCCAGCCAGCATGTTGGACATTATTCAAAACATACAAACTACCTGGAGAAGGGATTTCAATTTATCCCAGTGGTGCCCACTATGACAGGGGTCACCCTGTCACAGGCCAAACCCATTCTCCCCTGAAAACTTCAGAACACATTTCTAAACCATCTGCATGCTAGAGATGGTCAAAGCAAACATAAAAAAGTCACTTTTACACATTATCTGGATCTCAGGATTGGCATATCTGATCAGAACAAAAGTTGCCATGTCAACAGATCTTCCTTACAGGACTACACATGCAAAGAGTTGTGAAATTCCATTGAACAGGGGCAAGGTTACTATAGTGGACAATGTGGGGGATAACATTAAACATCTTACCCAACCCTAACTATAGTGACGTGACTGTGCCACTGTAATACTTTTTCCAAAAACTTTTTTAATTTACCAGTTAGTGAACTTAATGCCCCCAAAGTAGGGAAATGTGGTTTTAGGGTTTCCAGCTCTAACTAACCAATCCCACCCCCAAGCAGATAAAGGAATAAACATTAGGGTTTTGGGTCTCCAGAGTCTTGGCAAATCAATGATGGGGTCTTCCTTGGGGTTGTCAACCCTAATGCCCACCACGTTCCCTGAGCAAACAACATCACACATGATGTCTTTTCTTTACACAGGGTCCTGTTGCTCCTGCTTGAAGAAAGCTACAACAAATTATATTGGTAACATGTGGCAAGACACAGTTCTCTACTGTTGAAGAGTGTATCACTATGAGGCACTGACTTGATGCTGTGTCTCCTGCTTCAGATAGGACGCTAGGGGCTGGGGGGTTTGCCATTGGGGGTGACAACCCCAAAGAAGATTCCACCACTGATTCACCAAGACTCTGGAGACCCAAAACTCTAATGTTTGGTCTTTTTGGTGATTGAGGGGTGAGGGAGGGGAGTGAGGGGTGAAAACCTTAACACCACATTTCCCTACTTTTATGGCATTAATTTACCCTAATTGGTGCAGTAACATAATTTCATTTCTTTTTGAGATAGTGGAATCATAACCTCATTCACGCAGGTGCCTTCAGGACTTGCATGAACAGATGCAGATGCCTTATATCAGGGAAGACTCTTTCCACCTTCAGAAATACAGGGCCCTTGTGGGCCCTGCACTTCTGTGCAGTGATGGATATAAAGAATTTATGAGGTCTTAGGGTGGGCTGCAGAACTGCAGATCCTGTGGTTCATGTGCCTCCATGTGGTTGCAGATACAGATGAACAGGGCAAAGATTGCATCTGTTAGCCAATGCATAGGGCCTTCTGCTACCTACATATGGAGAAGTGCAAGTCCCTATGTCAAGATGAGAGCTGCCTTCATTATTTGGTATGCAGGCCCATGTGGACAACCATGCACATTTCATTACCTGGCTGGGGGGTCTCATAACAAAGTCATCCCCCAACCTCTCCCCATCCAGCTAGGTCAGTGCCCTCACCCCAAACTCAACTAACCAGCACAGGATCACAAAGCATGCCTGCTGGGGTAAAGACTAGCACTACACATTAAGGTTAACAATTATAATTTTTCTTGTAATTTTGACCTCATATTTGTAAGACACTCTTTTTATGATTTGCCTGATAAACATGATATGTCCCATTTATAGTATATTGACTGAAATTTTATTTCGCACCACAAGTGCAAAAAAAAATCTCATTCATGATTAAAAAATGCCATATGTCACATTTAAGAGGCGGTGTGGAAAAATGGCTATGTTGAAAGTCTGAGTCAAAATATTAAAAATTAGTGAAGTTATGAGTGAACATTGAAATACTGAAATGTTAAGTCATAACCTGAGAATTCTACCATATTTGTACACCAAATTTTCAGCATAGCCTTCTTATTACCCCACCTCATAAACCTAGTAGGTGAAAATGTTCAAATCTCCACCAAAACATCTTTCCACATCACCGAAATGACATTCTATGTCACAGGTGTGAAAACACATTATGATCAGGATTTGAAATATTACAGCTATCACATTCATGAGGTGGTGTGAAAAAAAAATTAAGGTAAAAACTTGGTGTCACAATATTAAGAACTGCCAAAGTTATGAGCGAGCTAGAAATATTTTTACCCATGCACATAACTTTGCCATTTTTATATGTTTGGACCCCAAATTTTCAACATAGCCTTCTTACGACACCACCCCATAACTAAGGGCAGTAAGAATATTCAAATCCTGTCTGAAAGGTGATTTCACCAAGCAACTGCAAAATCACCTTCTCAGCCTGATTTGCATAATTCCACCACCACTGATCATGAGGTGGAGTCCCAAAAAAACGATGTTGAAAATGCGGTATAAAAATATGCAGAAATGACAAAGTGATGCATCAAAGTTCAAAACCCCATTGCAATACATTGGACCGCAGTTAACTTAGTTTCTCATATTGTGGTTGACAGTTCCAGCAGCAAGGTGTGTCTTCAATGGGAGAGTGGATCTTCACGTTCAGACATGTTCAGGTGAGTAAGGGTGTGTGTGGGGGTGTAGGGGCGTGGTGTGGTGGGTGTTGAGTGGGAAGTCAGGGTGGGGGTCAGATTGGTGAGGGACCATATTCTTGATTGAAAATTGAAAAAAAAACACATTGAGGGGGCCCTACTGAAGTGGCCCACATCATAGAGCCCTACTTTTGGTGCCCTATTAATGAGACTCCTAGGGGGGCAGACCAGCAACTTTGCCACAAGGCTGCTCCACTCCACACAGCTCAGGTCTTTGCTCTGTGCAAATGCCATCTAAGCTTGATGTTTTTGATGAATTTCATGAAGGAAACTTAAGTTGTTTCAGCTGGTAACTGGAAGACATAAATTTATTTTTTATTTTTAAGGTCTGAGGACTACTGAGCTAGTTCTCATTGGTCTGGCCAAACCAGTCTTTGGTTGTTCGTTTGTCAGATTTCAGTGTTTATTTCATATGCCCGCTGACTTGGGTGAGAGAGGAATGATTAAAAAGAGATCCACCAGTGATTAAATCAGAGGAGGAAGTAAAAGTTTCCTGAAGATGTAGAAGTGTCTTGTTGCTGCAATGTTTTAGAGAGTTGTGGTGAATTGCAACCATGGCTGTGATGTGGATGATGGTGAGGAACCCAGGTGCACATTACATACTGAAAAGCCCATAGTATACTTTAATAAGGTATGTTCATTGTTGCCTAGGGAAGGTGGCAAATTTATTCTGCTCAGAGGAGTGCTATTGTTTTTGTTTCCCCTGGGTGTCTAGGAAATTTGGTGCCCAAATTTGAAGAGTCTCCTTTAGAGGTGATGTTACACGAGGTCCCTGCACCCTAATTGGTACCCTCAGAGGTACACCGTAGACAGCTAGTGCTTAAGCATATGTTATACTAACATATAGGGCTAAGGGCATCTACCGTATAAGAGTAGATGTCAGGATATGTACGCATATTGTTGTAATACACTTTCTTGCTAATACATATATTCTAGGTATTTTCTGTGTATTTCTTACTTGTAAGATGCCAAGGCACCTGCGTTCTTGGAATAATTATGATATGTAAGTCGGCAGTGCCACCTTTTGGTGATTTGTACCACTGCATTGAGTTATGTAAGACTGTATAAGAACTCTTTTGTTCACAAACTGATGACTACTACAAATTGAATAATGTTATCTTGGATCATGGAGCCACCTCTAATTTAGCCAATAGGGCTAATTTCTGTAACTAGAAATGTTTCTATCTTACAGTAACCATAGTAATTATCATCGGTATATAATGTGATACACTAGTCTTGTACCTCGGAGATCCCAAGAGACACAAAGAAACCTTGAGGTATAGGGAATGCTTAGCACTGGCTCCCAGTTCATATTGGTAAGAACTGCTTAGGGCAACTGTGATTTTCTCCTTTTGGTAGTAATAAACAAGTTTATTACTCTTATGCAATGAGTCTGTGATTACTTGCATTCCCAATATTGCCAAGAACCTGCAAGTGAGGTTTAGACCTCCTGACAGTGGTTTGGAAAGGGAACTCCTGGCTAATGTGAAGGGATTATAGTTTTATACTATTTAAATCATGCACATTTCTTTGCTAACTACTCACTCAACCTACATAAAGATGCCATAAGAGCAATGAGTGGAGGCTGGTTATGAAGCAATACCCCTTGAGGTGCACTTCTCTATGTTTTGTCTGGAGATCTAACTGGAATCTTATTACCCAGACCAGTAAATGAACAAAAATAAGTAAAATACACACAATGAACTGGGGTCAAACTCCCAACAGTGTTTAACTGCTTAAACACTGTTCCAAAGCCACTGACTTATTGTTATAAGCATTGCCTATTAATATAGTTCAATGATGTTTACAATAATAGTGCCTTTGGATAACAGACATTGGGACTCCATAGTATTTTTTTTTCACTATGCTTTTTTTGATGAGGAGAGAAAATGTGTAGAGATGTTTGTGGTGGTAACAGCTGAAATACTTGAGAGTAGGCAGTTTGGGGACTTTCTTTTTTTAGGGAGACCACTGCCAGAATATCCTCTGGAGTTATTTTGGCTCTTGATTTTTGGGGAAATAATGTAAGTTAATGGACCCCCCATGCCTAACTGACTCCTTGATTGTGAGAAGGGAGCTGAAGGGAGTTATAGTGTGCTTGAAAGATTGTGAACTGAACAAGGGGATGGACCCTAGTATGGGTTCTGATATGGTATGAAATGAACAGAGCCCTCCTTCCACCATTTATAAACAGTCTTTCATCTTATACTTGATTGGAATTTAACTGCAACTCTGCTTAAAAATGTTTTAGTCATTTGTTCTTTTGCATATTTTTAGGATGTTGATTTATGATTATACTTGAATTATGCTTACGTCAATAGACATTTGTAATAGTTCAAATCCTCATGCAGGACTGCACTGCTTCTTTACATAAAATAAGGTTTGAACTACTGTAAATCAAAATAAAAAGATTCAACATAAATGATTGAAGGACATTTTAACATTTTTTTTTCTGTTTAACCTTATTTAGTTTATATATTTTATAGTGCCTTAGTGCTGTTAAAATGTTTTGATATATATGAAACTATATTATGCAAGAAATATGTTACATTAGAAGCCTTGTTAATTAAGTTTCTTAATATACACCAATTAACAAATTTATTGAGCAGCTGTTGTGCGGGGTTATTCTTGCTGAGACCTATCTCTTCCAGCTGCTCTTGATTTAATTTTCTGAAATCATCTTGTTATTCTTTGCACAGGTGTTGCTTGTCATGTGTGTGGGCATCTCAGAATTTTGCCTGAAAATTTGGGGGAAGTATTTTCTGTATAATACTATTTGTTCCATCACACAATGTAATATTGTAACCAATAGCCAGTCTGTTAGTTTGACAATTGTTTGTGGTGTGGTGGCATGGCTAGTGGTGTATGAATGGACCTCTGTGGGACTGGCTACCTTGATGTGGTACTAAGGCTTGTATCAATGCAATACTGTAACAACAAGCCGGTCTGGCATGGCTAGTGGTATGTGAATGGACCTCTGTGGGACTGGCTACCTTGATGTGGTACAGAGACTTGTCACAATACAATATTGTAACCAAAGGTCATTCTGTTAGTCTGAAAACTGCTGGCTGCGTGGCTAGTGGTGTGGTGGCATTGCTAGTGGTGTGTGAATGGACCTCTGTGGGACTGGCTACCTTGATGTAAGTGTGTTACTTAATAGGGTGAGCACGGGACAAAGAAACATATTTAGGCCAAATTTGTGCATGACAGAAAAGAACTAATTGTTAGCCTGCAATTTGCCAGTGTATGAGTGTTCTAGGTTCTCATGGTAAAATGAACCTATAGTGTAACTACTTGGTGGCATTTACTGGGATGTAAAATTGGTGGAGTTCTGTTAAGTCATAAAGGGACTATACGTTAGACTTTACCCCAGAAATTACCTAAAATGTTATATGTGTTTATAGTAAGGAGCAGTATGTTTTGTGGAGTCTCCCTTGCCCAGAAATCAAACATATTTTCTTGGTTACCCTATATGTTGGAAAGGATCCCTCGTTAGTTAACATGTAAATCATGCCATAGACCATTTCTAACATGGGAAATGGTCTATTTGGCTATTAACACACTCACAGACAGTACAGATGAACATCTATTGCTCCTATAAACTCTTAACTAGACTTGATATATTCACTACATGGCATTATTTTAAATGACTAATTGGAAGTATGTACATATTATGCATATTTTATTATTGTTGCATAATTGTATGTTTTTGTATTGTAATAACTTATAGTTGAACAAATAAAACTCAAAAAAACAAACAAACATTGAGGGGAAGTTTCTTCATTTCAGCTGACAAGCAACTTTGGCAAATGGAGTGGGCGACCTGGAGGGAAGGAGATCCACCGGAGCAACGTAAACATTGGGAGGGCAGGCAACCTGGAGGGGAGGGGGGGAAAAGAAGCGGTACTAGAGGTGGACATCCCGGTCCGCAAGTTTATGTATTTAAGATACAGTATAAACATTGGGAGAGCAGGCCAAATGGAAGGGAGGGGGAGAAAGAAGCGACACTAGAGGTGGGCATACCGGTCTGCTAAGTTATGTATTTAATAAAGAAACAATGGAAGGGCAGGCCAACTGGAGAGGAGGGGGGAGAAAGAAGTGCTACCAGTGCTGGGAACCCGGTCTGCTTAATAAAACAAAGAGATAGATAGATAGATAGATAGATAGATAGATAGATAGATAGATAGATAGAGAGAGAGAGATGGAGAGAGACAGAATGGGAGCTCAGTGGCTCACCCCTTTCAGTGCAGCCCACTGGAGGACTTGAGCTGCATCTTTCTCATACAGAGAATGTGGGTAAACAGTTCCTCTCGCTAAGCAGGACACCCTGGATTTTATGGTGTGCAGTAAAAGTATATTTACAAATTAAACAAGCATTTGTCAATGCCGAATGTTTCCTTGCTGGTACTGGCATTGGTACTGCATGAGTTAGAGAGATGCATAATAGGAATGGCAGTGAAGTATTGAACTAACGCCAACCTCCACCCCCACCCAGCAGAGACTGACACTGGGGTGTGCCTTTGGGTCATCGGCCAGAATGTTCACACCATTCCACCTCACCTCACCCTGCAGACACTGACTGGAGTCACAGTGTGCCTAGGGATCTTCATCCCTTACACTAACCCCATTCCATAAGGAAATAAGCTGAGATGGGTGCAGTACAGGTGAACATTAGGGGCCAAACACCCCAAGGCACACCTCAATGCCTGTCAGTGACTGCATGGTGGGGGTGGAGGTAAAATGGCTTGAGCATTATGGCTGATTACCCCATGCCACACCCCTGAGGCCTGTCAGTCTTTCTGGCACCAGTGTCATGATATTGTATACAGAGATAGGAAAATGATGTGCTGAAAAAACATCACACATGCACACACACACACACACAACAAGGGTCCTTCAGGTTTCAGCCTCACAATATTTCCACTTACAGAAACCAGCTGGATTTACCAACCACACACTAACACACACAACCCAAGTAGAGCACAAAGTGTACGCAAGAAAAGTAAAATTCTGTGTATTCGAACAAACCAAATGCACTTTACATTTTCCTTCGTTCTGCACTAATTAAAAAAATAAATTATTTAAAGAGGCAGCGTACTCCAATAGTGGTTACAGCAAAGGCGTGGGATCCAGGATTCCCAGGTTCAAATCCCACACAACCATTTGCATGTAATGTGATCCTCAGCAAGTCATGTAAAGCAGCAGTACAACCTATTCAGGAAGTGATCAATTTCAGTATTCTGTAGATGCACAGAAAATACAATGCCTGCCTGTCTCCCCATCTTTTACTGTTGTTGTCCACATGGTGGGCAGCAGAAATGTAAACAAAAGCAGAGGACAACTAAGCAGATCATGGGGAAATAGTACAATGGCGGCAAGAAAGAGTACCAGGGACATGCTCAACAGAGCACAGGGAATAAACGGTCAAAAAACACAGATTTATTTTACACAGTACTGCTGCTTTAACCTCTCATTCCACCTGGCTGTAAAATTTAACAAAAGCAGATCTCCAGTAATAATGACATACCTGCATCACAGCTGTGGTATCCCTAATAAATATGTACAGCAATCGTCATATTTTAATCATATAGTTTTAGTCCAAAAGAAGAAAAATTTGAACTTGAGATAGAATAAGGATTTTGAGTCCACCCTGTTTTCCCTTCTTGAATTGCCATGATTTAAGGGACTGTCAATGTGTGTGTTCATACATGTTACAGATCACCTCACATTTTGAAAACAAGCTGTCTGGATTTTAATTAAACAGAATGTTCCAAGACGTTTTACTTTCACCAACACGAGAAAGCCCCATCTAAAACCCTCTTTTAAAAAAAAAAAACAGCATAGTAAGTAACGGTATAAAGCAACCCGATCTGTTTTAACTCCTAGACTTTTTGGCTTTCACTTCACCAAAAAATACATGTGCATCCGTCTTCTTTCCACACAGTGCAATTTAAATTAATGTTTAAAAAAAGGTAGAGGAAATAAAAGCACACACCTCACTCACTCCACCAAATCGTAGCCACAGGCTGTTGTATATAAATACCATCAGACTTCATGGGTGCCTCGAGTGCAGTTCCGTGCAGAAGAGCTAGCATTAAAAAAAATTTCCTAAGAATAAATCTATTGACGCAATCTGATTTTCTCCTTCTTGCATTTGAGTGTGGGAGGGGGCCTGCTCAATACAAACCCACAAATTTCTCCATCAGAAAGGGTTTAAGCACTGAACTGAGGGCTGCTCAAGACACATCACCAAAGGTAGAGACCTCCATCAGCAGCACTGTCTACCATTACAAATACATCCCACACCCACTGCCTTACCTTCTGTGCCAAGATGCTTTGTGGTCCCTTCAGATCTTCATGGTTGCAGCAGCAGCAGGAGGTTGGGCAGGGGGTGCAGATCTGGGTCACAGATGTGACAATGAGAAGGAGGATATTGTGACTCACTGCTAGTCCAGAATGCATTCCCACAAGCCATGGCTACGTCTCACTTATTCTTTCCTTACATCACATGCTCCATGGTCCTAGCTGCTGTAAACAGTTAGTCAATTACAACTAGCCCTGCTACTCAATATCATTGCTCAATTCTGTGGGGCAGAATTGAGGTCAGTGAAGGAGGTAGGGTGGCAGTGGCTGTGTTTGTGAGGGGCAAGTTGTTACAGCAACCACAGCATCTAAGAAAACAAGAGTGGGGCATAGCCAGGATTTTCGGATCTGCACACCAAATGGACTCACTGCTACCCCCCCACCATTGTTCGGCCCAGCTCCCACTTCCCCCCACTGTCCATGCCCTGTTCGTGCCCTCTTCACCTGACACAAGCATCATTCTCTGTTGTATATCTTAGCACACCACTAGCCATACTATAACCAACAGTTATCAGTCTAAAATACTGGCTTTTGATTAGAATATTGCATTGTGACAAACCTCTATACCACATCAAGGTAGCCAGTCCCACAGAGGTCCATTCACACACCACTAGCAATGCCACCACACCACTAGCCACACCGCCAGCAGTTTTCAGACTAACAGACTGACTTTTGGTTATAATATTGTATTGTGACAAGCTTCTGTACCACATCAAGGTAGCCAGTCCCACAGAGGTCCATTCACATACCACTAGCCATGCCAGACAAACAGACTGGCTTGTACTTACAGTATTGCATTGATAAAAGCCTTTGTACCACATCAAGGTAGCCAGTCCCACAGAGGTCCATTCATACACCACTAGCCATGCCACCACACCACAAACAATTGTTAAACTAACAGACTGGCTATTGGTTACAATATTACATTGTGACAAGCCTCTGTACTACAGCAATGTAGCCAGTCCCACAGGGATCCATTCACACACCACCAGCCATTCCACCAAATCACTAGCCACACAAGATTGCATTGTGATAAGCCTCTGTACCACATCAAGGCAGCCAGCCCCACAGAGGTTCATTCCCACCCCAATAGCCATGCCACCACACCACAAACAGTTTTCAGACTAACAGATTGGGCTATGGCATAACAGCAACCTTAAAACCCATGAAACAGTAGCTTCAAGTCATGCCTCCCACCCCTCCAATTTACAGTTCCACACTTTTCAGTCATGGAAACACACATTTTAGGAGTAAGTGAAACATGTGAAAAAATCATAGATGGACTTGAAAATATGGGGAAAGTAGAGGTGGGCAGGTTGATCGATTAGCAGTCTGCATTTGTAGTTTAATAAAACTGCTCCCACTATATAACAAAAAAATGCAGTTTCATAAAACTGTTACCACTCGACAGCAAAAATGCAGTCTGTATTTGTAGTACTGTAATAAAACTATGTTACCACTAGCCAGCAAAAAGTACCATCTGCATTTGCTGTTGAATTATACTGCTCGCAATAGCCAGCAAGCAAATATACACAAGCCAGCACTGACTGAGATTCCCATTTCATATGTACCACATAATAGTAGGCACTCCCTGCAACCAGACAAAAGAGGACTTGTGGCAATGCAAGAATTACACCTACAGATCTATCCCATTCCTTTATAACACTTTTATCACTTGCAAAGTTGCATTTAGAACACATCTCACTCACTGACAGCTGTGCCAGAGGTACAGTAGTAAGGCTGCTGATTCAGGACAGAAACGGATCATGCTTGTCTCTTACTGTACAGTGCATGTGCTGTACTGGTATGCACTTTCCACCCATCAGATGAGCTTCAGTCCATATTTATAGGATAGGGTGGTATCAGTTTTGTCATATGTACTGTACAGTGACTGGACTAATTAATATTCAGCCATTCTACAGTACTTCTCAGCAGGCAGGATAGGCAGAGATAAACCATTATACTATTCCTATTTTCCTTTCTCCATTTTCTTTCCACTTTTGTTGTCAGTACCCCCACAATGCCTCTACTCCCTTTTGTCCCTATACAGGACTGGAGAACAGCATGAAACATAAAATGTTGGACTCCAGATGCCTCCAAATGAGGAACTTAGAAGCCTCTGGCAGGCTGGCAGCATGAGCAGAACATAGCTTTGTGAACCCGCATACACTTACAATAAATCTAATTCTGGTTTCATATTAAAAAAAATAACCAGTCATAGAGCCACAAGTTTGAGCACTGAATTCAAGACTTGCCAACAACAAATATATTAGACACAGTTCTCAGGTCAGGACCCTTTGGTTCAGACTCTGAACTGAAGGGTCTGTACCTGAGAACTGTCTCTGATTTCATTGTTGGAAAGTCAGTGCTGAAACTTGTATAATGCTATTTTCAGATCAGCAAGAAATGCACACTTGGATGCCTAGAGATTTGTACTTGATCCTTAAGTGTTTTGCCCAAGGTAAAGTCACATTCGGAACAATTTAACATGCAGTAGGACGTGGAATATGTAGTAGCTCTCTGAACTGAGAGAGCTACTACATATTCCTACCCTATGTCAATTTGTGAATGTGACCTCACCTTGGGTAAAACACTTAAAAAGCGAGTTAAAATCTCTAGGAGTCCGAGTGCGTATTTCTTGCTGATCTGAATGTAACATATGATAATATGCACACTGCCCGATCACAACACAATCAAAATAAAATAGAATTCAGAGATATCAGGCAGACAAAGCAAATAATGCAAATGCAAAATTTAAAAAGAACCAAAATGCCCAACCTGGTAGGTAGCATTTTAGCAAAGGCTAACAGGCTGTGAGCTGCAAATCTGGAGACCTGGGTCTGAATCCCTCAGCCCCCAATCACATGCTGTGTAACCCTAAGCACATCGCTTTACTTCCCTGTGCTCCATGGTCTCACCAATAAACACGCTTTCAGCTTACTTTGCTACTCCTGGTTAAACAGTTGGGGGAAAAAAGATCCATCCATCCATTCAGTAACAGTGGTGTAGTCAGGGATTTTTAATTTTCACTCAAAAGTGACAACTGCCCCCCCCCCGGGCACTGCTGCTGCCCCCCCTTACATAAACAAAGCAAGCCCAGGTCAGAAGTCAGGACCCAAGCCAGGTTGATTTTATTTTCTTTCCAGTAAACCCACCTGGGTAGCTGGTCCACCATTCAATTCAGTCATCTTATGCACAGTCAGTTGACACTCTAGCTATCTCTTCTAACTAATGCTGAAGCCTTATCAGTTCACCGGAATGGAATTTCATTGGTAAAAAAAAGCATTTGTCAATGCTGAATGTTTGCTTGCTGCTATTAGCATTGGGAATGCAGGACTTACATAGATGCAGAATAGGAATGGCAGTGTACTTACTGGAGGAGAGGAGACAGTGGGGGGGAATCGGTCCAGGCATTCCAACATTCTTCTCTCCTCTTCTCTTCTCCTCTCAGGTCCAAGACAGACAACAAATCAATGTCCTTCAGATGGGGACTCAGCAGCAGAGCAGCATCGCTGACCGGGAACAGAGGTAGTGGGGTGGACAGCATACAGTAGGAGGGAGCGGGAGGTTGTTGTGTCACTTAGCGGTATGGGAACAGAGGGAGCGGGGCAGACAGCACACAGTGGGAAGGAACGGGAGGTGTTTGTGCACTGCGGGGTACAGGACCAGAGGGAACGGGGCGGATAACACACAGTGGGAGGGAGCGGGAGTTTTTTTCACACTCTGGGGTATGAGAAGAGAGGGAGTGGGGCAGACAGCACACAGTGGGAGTGTTTGTTCCACTCTGGGATATGGAACCAGAGGGAGCGTGGCGGACAGCACAAAGTGGGATGGAGCGGGAGGTTGTTGTGTCACTCTGGGGTACAGAACAGAGGGAGCGGGGCAGACAACACACAGTGGGAGGGAGCAGGAGGTGTTTGTACACTGTGGGGCATGGACCAGAGGAAGCAGGGTGGACAGCACACTGTGGGATAGAGCGGGAGGTTTTTTCCCCACTCTGTGGTATGGGAACAGAGGGAGCAGGGCAGACAGCACACAGTGGGAGGAAGCGTGAGGTTTTGTTTGCACTCTGGGTATGGGGATAGAGGGAGTGGAGTGGACAGCACACAGTGGGAGGGACCGGGAGGTGTTTTTTCCACTCTGGGGTATGGGAACAGAGGGAGCGGGGCTGACAGCACACAGTGGGAGGGAACAGGAGGTTGTTGTTTACTGTGGGGTATGGGACCAGAAGGAGTGGGGCGGACAGCATGCAATGGGAGGGAGTGAGAGGGTTTTTGTTTAACTTTGGCTGCCATAATGGGAAGTGGGTGGACGGCAGGCAGTGGGAGGGAGCAGGAGGGTGTACCTGTACTCTGGGGTATGGAAACAGAGGAAGAGGGATGATAGCACACCATGGGAGGGAGATGGAGGGTTTGTTCCACTCCAGGGTACTGGAACAGAGGGATCGTGGAGGACAGCACACAGTGGGAGGGAGAAGGAGGTTTTTTGTCACTCTAGGGCATGGGACCAGAGGGAGTGGGGTGGACAGAACACAGTGGGAGGAAGTGACAGGGTTTTTTTCACTCCAGGGCATGGGACCAGAGGGAGCGGGGTGAACAGCATGCAATGGGAGGGAGTGGGAGTTTTTTTTTAAAGTCAGCTGCCATAAAAGGAAGCTGGGGGGACAGCAGGCAGTGGGAGGGAACTAGAGGGTGCATCTGCATTTTTGGGTATGGAAACAGAGGAAGCGGGTAGACAGCACACAGTGGGAGGGAGCGGGAGGGTTTTCTTCACTTCAGGGTATGGGAACAGAGGGAGCGGGGTGGACAGCATGCAATGAGAGGGAGTGTGATTTTTTTTTAACTTCAGCTGCTGTAACAGGAAGTGGGGCAGATAGTAGGCAGTGGGAGGGAGTGGGAGGGTGTACCTGCACTCTTGGGTATGGGAACAGAGGAAGTGTGCAGACAGCATTCAGTGGGAGGGAGCTGGAGGTTGTCTTTTTCACTTTGGCTGCCGGGATGGGGAGCGGGGGTAGAAAGCACACAGTTGGTGGGTTTAATGGCACTCCTGGTGCCACAATGGAGAGAGTGGGGTGAACAGATGCAAGACATGCCCTGCAATGACAGAGCGCTCCCTCATTGCAGGGGAATTGGCGACGCTGCAGTGATGAGGCAGCCCCTCAATGCAGCGGCCAAAACATTTCAACTTGGTGCACTTCTGCAGAACCAGTGTCATCAGGACACTAGGTCTGCATTGGGTGCATGCTGCCAAGCCCACAAATGCAGTGCTGGCATTGGCCACCACACTGCTGCACCTCCACAACCTGCTTCTCTCCTAAGCTGCTGCAATATGTTTCTTGCACTGTGCATAAGCAAGCATAAAAACAAACAAACAGCAGGATCTAGCTAAATGAGTCCCATTTAACCAGGTTCAGGTGCATATATTTTAAAAATTTTATTTATTGAATTTTGTTGACCCAGTAGGCCCACTGGGACTAGAAGTCCCTATTAAAGGGGTGACCGGTGGTAGGGGGGATACAGATGGTTAGCAACTGAAACTGAACCAGATTAAATTGTTGGGGGTATTTTTAGTGAATGGGGGAAATTTGGCTAGGACACCAGAGAAATCCCCTACTCTTTTCAATAGGTTCCATGGGATCCACCTGAACTACCACCAATTGAGGCAGATGGGACCTCGGTTTAATGTCGCATTGGAAAGACAGCACCTCAGAAGTGCAGTACCCCCTCTCATGCTGCAATACAGTGTCAGAACTGGGATAGTAACCAAAATGCCAGATGTGGGAACTGAAGCCACAGATCTCTGATCCCCCAGCAACAGAGGCGAGTGTGCTACCTACTGAGCCACTGACACTGCACTTGCATATTTTTTTTTAATAGTTGAACTTGAATGTTAACTCAAAAATCATTATAACTGTAAAACAACAGAACATTTTTTCACCAAACTTTTGAAAGGCACACCCTTGGCACAGGTCCCTTCATGCCTGAAATTTTCATGAAAACATTTTACACTGTCAAGGCTGTGGGTGACAGCAAAAAATATACAAAGTTAAGTATAGTTTTATTTTATTATTTGGTGCTCTGTATCTCAAAAACCATACAAGATGCCATCACAAAACATTTCACATCATGAGACTTTGGCAGCCTGAGAGCACATGCCACATTTTGTGGCATTTCATTAGATAATGCCAAAGTTATTGCAGTGCAAAGGTTGGGGGCTAACACTGAACAGCTGACTCAACCCCAACTATAAGGATGGTAACATGTCCTTTAATGCACCATTTAGAGTTCAACTTAATGCCACAAATGTAGGGAAATGTGGTGTTGGGGTTTCCAGCCCTAACTCTCCACCAATCCAAGCAGCAAAAGGATAAGATTGCACAAGCAACCACAGACAGCCATCATAAGGTGAGATAAAATAACATACAACTGTTTCCAGATGACACAAATGCAGTAGCATGGATGTGCAGCCTTAATGGATTTGCATCTGCAACATTCACACTGCAAGTCATAAACACCTACTTTTGGCTGTAGATAGAAGTCCATGATATGAAAATCATAGCATTACTTCTAGCTGTAGGAGCATAGTCCCATACAGCCATGGATACAAATCAATGATACCCAAATTACAAAAGTTCTTCTGTGTGAAGATATGCTGGCCCCGTGGGACCAATGCTTCTGCAACCACAGAAACAAATCAACAGTGTAAAACATACACTCCAACTTCTGGCTACAGAAGCATGGGCCCCTTCACTTCTGTAGCCACAGATTCAAATCCATGATATCCAAATTGCAATACTGCTTCTGTCTGCAGAAGAGCAGTCCCCTTTGGGGTCAGTGCTTCTGTAGCCACAGGTGCACATGAACTCTGTAAGACATACATACCCACTTTTGGCTACAAATAAAAATCAATGATACCCAAATTGTAACACTACTCTCTGTAGAATAGCAGGCCCTAAGGGGTCTGTGCTTCTGCAGTCACAGGTATTCATTCATGCTGTAAGATATACTCACACCTCTGGCTGCAAAAGCCCAGTCCCCATGGGGACAGTACTTTTTCAGCCAAAGGTACAAATGCACACACTAAGACATACGCACCCAATTCTGGCTGCAGATGTGTAGCCCGTATGGAGCCTGCACTTCTGCAGCTGCAGATACCACACCATGCTACCCAAATTACAACACTACTTCTGTCTGCTAAAATGCAGTCCCCTGTGGGGACAGGGGCTAGTGCTTCTGCAGGCAGAGATGCACCTGCACAGTAAGTTATTCACATGCATGCCTGGCTGCAGAAACAAATCAACAAAGGTAGCATACTGTATCAGTGGTACTGCATTTGTGTCACCTGAAAACAGCCACATGTTTATCTTTTGTGATGATGGCTGTCTGTGATAACTTTTGGTATCTTGTCCTTTTGCAGCTTTGGGGATGGGAGTTAGAGTTTGAAACCCTAACACCACATCTCCCTACTTTTGTGGCATTATGTTGAATCCTAACTGGTGCAATAACTCAGTTTTTTTGCAATGAATTTCCCTTCATTTTGAACAAAGTGGATATTTGGATACATTTTATTGGACCAGCAAGAGATTTACAGAATTTTAAGCTTTCAAACTACATGGAGCTTTTCAGTAGAAAATGACAGACTATACAAAAAACCCACGTTAAGTACGTACAGTAGAACTGGTAAAAAAAACTTTTAGATATGGATGTGACAGTTCTGTTGATACAGAGTAAAGATACTGTATAATGCCTTATTTCTGCTGTCAAAAAATATTCAATATATTGGCTGATGATGTGCTATTTGATGTACTTTTTGTTTCAGAGGAGGAGGGGCTGCTGTGCCCTGGCTCAGTAGCTGAACAGAGCAGAGAGCTAGAAATGCTTTTTACTGGTTTACAAAAGACATACCACCTTTGCCTTAGTTTGTTTCCCAGTTCTAGCTTTTTTCCAGAAACCCTTGTACTGCAGAATTGTCCCTGCTGTTCTACTGCCTTGTTTTTCCTTCCTTTACAGGCCTCAGAGTCTCAGCAGTGGGAGAACCATTCCAGGAGGGAGAGAACTACAGCACCCCATAGGGGGGTGAAGCCAGAGAATGGACGCAGATGTGGATGAATGTGGCCTTGGATACTATAGTCTACAGACAAGCCAGAAGCCTAGATAACCCAGATTTTGACAGACGGTGAACTCTGAAGAATTTTTAACCCAGGAACAAAACTGTGGGCTACAAACTTCAGAAGTCCACAGGATGAAGGAGGAAGGATAAAGGGACCATGGAGAGAAGGGAAGAAAGAATTGTGCTTGAAGCCTGAGTCCTAGATATTGTTTTGCCCCCGAGTATTCCTCCTGAGTTTCTTGACCTCACAAATACTTAGAACTTTGTATTTGCAAAGCTGCTAATAAGTCACTTTATGGATGTTCTTAATATTTAGATATTAAGACATTTAGACATTTAGAAAGTATAAACTTCTAGCTGAGTTTTCAGCTTTATGATTGTAACACATTTTTTATTCATTTCAATGTGTTATTGTTGATGTTTATGCCCATATGGTCTGGTGACTGTTTATTAATACTGCCTTTTAACCGGGTGTCCCTCAGTCTAGTGTTCCATTTTAGATAAAACAGGATAACAGTTTTATATAGATTGTAGCTTATAAATTACTTTTATTTTATTTTTATTTTTGAGCCAGTGTACCACATGATAAGTCTGCATTAAAGAGCATGCGCGGCATCTTGATTTTACATTTGCTATTTTTTTTGTGCATAGACAGGATGCATTGCTAGCTTTTTGCTAGAAGTACTTGTGAAGGAATAGAACTGAAGTCTGTTTTATATCCTTAGTTCACAATTCACTTTTGCTGTGCATTTGCTGGCTGTGGTTACTATAGCCTGTATCGAATTGTGAATTGTGATGTGCTTCATTTAATTTGTTACTTAACTTCAGTATGCTTTTGCACCCTATTGCTAGTTTGCTGGGTGGCAGCCCAACAGTGAATCAGTACAGCTCAACACCGCAAAACAGGCACTGCCTCTAGTCTTAAAGTTCTATCTCCAGCCATTTTGAAACATTTTTATTGTCTTAAAATAAGGTGAATATTACAGCTTGCATTAATATACATCTCAGTTTATGGTAGATTTATGGTAGATTTTAGACAGCATAATAGTTTAAGGCAGAGCTTATGCCAGTTCCCTGAAATTTAAAGACAAAGGTAAAATTGAATTTAGCAAGTCCACAGTATTAACAGGGGGCCCAATAAGCAATTACAAATTTAATATTTGCTTTATCCATTTTTAGTGGACGGAATAGACTGTGCTGTTCAGCAAGTCCCAAACTTTGAAAATGTTATCAGCTGCTGCCTGTTTTGGCTGCCAGAGGACCCTGCCTGTGGAAGTTTGCATCTTAAAGTGCTTCACCACATTTTAAGGATTCAAAGAACCACTTCTTGAAATAAAAGGCCCTTTCTATTCTAAAGAGACATGCATTGGTTATTTTGGTTGTTTTGGTGACTGCTGAAGAAGGATTTTTTAGAATCCTGTTTATTTATTCTTGATCTGACCTGCTAGACCGATATTGTGATTGCAATTTGCATGTGTACTAACTGAACTGTGAGCATTTGTACTTTACAGTACATTAGAACCCCTCCCACACACACACACTTTCTTCTGTCTGTCTACGTCTGTAATTGGAAGTATATTGGTAACACATTGATGGTGTATTGTACTACATTCCAGACTGATATTTGCGTATTTGTACATCTTAAGTTGTCAAGTCTGAGGTGTATTAGAAAATGAAAACTAGACAACCACTCAAAAAACCCTTAGTAAATACTATTAAGCCACCAAATAATAAAAAGAAAGAGGACACACACAAAAAAAAGAAACTCATTAAAAAAGAAGGGGGGAGGGGGGAAAGACATTATACCTGCCGATCTTGGCACCTGGAGCAAGAAGACTACAAGATAAATTCTACCTCCCTGCTCCCAAATAAACTTAGTGGGGAAACATGATGTTGTGAAAATTCAGAGTCTATCATTCCCCACACTTAGCTCCTCCCCAATACAATCCATTAGAAATAGTGAGAGAAAGGAATTGCTAGACCTTGATACTAGTGATGCCAGTGAACATCTAGTACTGAAAACTATTAGAATATTGAAAACTGAGAATGAACCTTCTTATCAAGGTGACAGTGATATAGTAGTAGTAGTAGTAGTAAAATGTTTTTATTCAAAAATGAATAAAGGATAATCTCGATTGAGCATAGCTCATTTTCAATGAGGTCCCAACATTAATGTACATTAAAAAAGGAAAATATTACATCACGTACAATACAAATTTTCCATACAACTCACAATAACATGCATGCATCTTTAAGTTACACAATATAGATAATAAATAATATCCTCCTAGGACATAAAAATCCTTTATAAATCACAACATTGCCTTTTTTGTCAAGAACTGGTATGATACCAATGTTGAATCAGAGACCAATAATTATTCTTATGCAGCATAAATACAGATTTAGGAATTTCATATCAGCTCATGGCTCCTCTATAATACAAGGATTGGCGTCCTATCTCTAAATTACAATTAGGCAATTCCAAACTAGGTACTTTACAGTTCCTTAAGGAAGCCAGTTTATCCCTATTTTTCAAGTTTTCTACCACATACTGTGGATATTTCCCCTGCAATCTTTTATAAATAAAGGCTAACACAAATGTTCACTACTACGTTCATAAAGTGTCAACCAATTCAATTGGTCATAAAGCACACAGCTATGTGTTAATCTAGGAACCCCCAAAATAAATCTGGCCAAATTATTATAACTTACTTCCAACTTCCTCAAATCCTGCTTTCTCCCACAAGAATAAAATATATCCCCATAATCAATCATGGGGATAACCATCATATTTACTACGTTTTCCCTTACTTCCTTACTCATATACTCACAATTAACCAAGACAAAAGATGTGAGAACAAACATCCTTCAGAAATGCATAGAGAAAAGTCTAATATAGCCACTGAATGTCTTGTAGACAAATTAGCTTTGACAGCAGAAGAAACAGTGAGCAAGGAAAAGGAAGGCAGTGATTTAGCCCACAATATTTCCAACAGAACCAGTAGGTCTTTTGTTGAGGAATTTGATGCCTTTTTTAACACCATATACACAGAGAATGAACACTGAACAACAAGTGTTACCATCAGCTGAAGCATTATGTATATCTCGCCAGAAGATGGTGGGGGAAAAGAAAAAGAAACTAGGGAAAAAGACCATGAAGGAAAAAAAAGGGAAACTTGGTACTAATAATATAATCCACAAGGAAAATGATTCTATATTTGAGCTTCTTAAAGACATATGTAACAGGGTTCTTCTTAACAATGATATGTTAATTAATTTAACATCCTCTATAAATAACTCATAAAGAGGGAAATGGTGAATAAAGTAGCAAAAGCTACTGAAGTTGGTAATGTTGACAAAATCCCAAAACCAATTAGCAAAATTACCGAAGAAATTGGAAACAAGGAAGTAGAGGAGATAAGAAAGTTAGAGGGTGAACTAAAAATGAGAAAAAGAAGCATCCAGAATGAGAAAAAGGACAATGAACCTCATCATAGTAAAGCTAAAAAAGGGAAAAATAAAGCTAAACCTGCCCAAAACAGCTCTAATGAAGTGATTCAGAATGTTTTATTACTAGAGGAAGATGGTGTACAGAAAGGATATCTTATTTCCAGCCTGGAGAGATAACTCATACAAATAAGAAGACTTTAGAAACATAGAAACAGAATTTGATGGCAGATAAGGACCGCTTGGCCCACTCAGTCTACCCATTTCCCTACCTACTGGATAAGCTGCAGATCCTAGTTACCCAGCAGCCTACTTCTTCCTACCTCCACCCCCTAGAATGGCCTTATGACTGTCCCATGCATGCTTGAATTCCACCACTATTTTTGACTCCACAACCTCCTCCGGAAGGCCGTTCCATGCATCCACAACCCTCTCTGTGAAAAAATACTTCCTTAAATTACCTCTTAGCTGCCCCCTCTATCTTTAAATTGTTCCCCTTGTTCTTCGCACCTCTTTTTTTGAAAGATGCTACCCTCTTGGACTTTGTTGATTCCCTTGAGGTACTTGAATGTTTCTATCATGTCCTCCCTCTCCCTCCTTTCCTCGAGGCTATACATATTAAGCTCCTTTAGTCTCTCTTCATATGTTTGCCAGTGCAGACCCTGCACCATTTTAGTTCCCCTTCTCTGGACAGCTTCCATCCAGTCTATGTCTTTGCAGAGACTGGGTCTCCAGAAATGCATGCAGTACTCCAGATGGGGTCTGACCAGCTGTCTGTACAGAGGGATAATAACTTTCTGTTTTCTACTGGTGTTGCCTCTCCCTATGCATCCC
The DNA here is from genome assembly GCA_016271365.2 of Neoceratodus forsteri. Taxonomy (NCBI): domain Eukaryota; kingdom Metazoa; phylum Chordata; order Ceratodontiformes; family Ceratodontidae; genus Neoceratodus; species Neoceratodus forsteri. The sequence continues at coordinate 1,022,515,544 of CM028135.1, read as the reverse complement.
AGTATCCCCCCAGCCCTCCTTGTTGCCCTCTCACATTACTTGCCCACCTTTAGATCATCTGATATGACTACCCCCCGGTCCCTTTCCATTTTTGTTGTTGTTAGTATCTCACCCCTATTGACATTATGGTATTAGTGGGAGCCAGGTAAATAAAGGGAATGCTGGTGTTAAAAATAAAGATGTACTAGAAAAGTATAGTAGATAACTGGCAACAGTTTTAGGAGTGAAAGTTTTTTAAATTTGATGGACTGCATCTGACTAAGGAGGGAGTCAGTGCATTGAGGCAGAAGTTTGATGTCTTTGCAGAATATTTAAAACTAGCAAATGGGGAGATGGTTGCAGCACCTGGTTCATCGAATGGGAAGAACACCCCTTCCCTTTCAGCTAATGATCAAACAGGAGTTCATCATGTTTGTAGTTCATTTGCATCACCAGGTAAGGAAAAAGGTCCAGCTCCCCATATGATGTGCAGGGGAAATGCCAGACCTTGCCAAATAACTAACTCACCGATAACTAGCCAATGAAAAATCATGTATGAAAATGCCTGCAGTGTGGCAAACAAGATCCCACACCTGCAGGTAACAATGACAGAGGCTAAACTGGACATAGCAGCCATTAGCGAGACATGGTTCATCAGTAACCACACTTAGGAGACTTCAGTACCCGGCTATGTACTGTTCAGAAGAGACTGAGGTACAAAAGGGGGGGGGGGAGTAGCCTTTTCTGTCAATGAAAATATCAAAGCTACAGAAATTCAGAATACATGTAAGGAGCCAGAAGAACTGTGGGTCACCCTGGAAACAGGAAATGGGACAGCCATATGAACTAGAGTTGTCTACAGGCCTCCAGACCAGGAGGAGGAGATAGATACATTACTGTTAGAAGATATACAAAACATGACAGCTAAAGAGGAGGGTCTGATAATGGGAGACTTCAACATGCTATGTATAAACTGGTTAATACCAGCAGCAACATTCACCAGAACTAGACACATAGTGGATTCCCTTCTGGCGGAGGGCCTCAAACAACTGTTACAACAACCCACAAGAGACATGGCTATCCTAGTGCTCATACTGATTAACTGGGGAAGGATCACAGATCTCCAGGTAGAAGGTCACCTGGGAGCCAGTGACCATCACATGGCATGGTTCAATTTGGCCACTAGTACTAAACCATGCCATTCCAAGGCAAAACTATGGGACTTCAGAGGAGATGACTTCGATAAGATGGTCAACAGAGTTAAGCTAGCCCTGGCAAGAAGAAATACAGGTGTGGGGATACAGGTAAAGTGGGCAAGCATTAAGGATGCAATACTTGAAGCAACATCCCATTGTGTTAGGGACAAAAGCAAGAGCAAAAGAAGGAGGAAACCACTTTGGTTCTCAGAAACAGTAGTAGAAAAGATCAGAGCCAAAAGGTTGGCCTTAAGGAAATAGAAGGGAAATCAGCGGGACGAAGATAGGGAGGCATACCAAACTTCCCTATGGGATGCAGGGAAGCAGGGAAGGCAGTAATGCAGGCAAAGGCCCAAACCAAGGAAACACTATCACAAACAGTAAAAGAAAGGGACAAGACTTCTATAGCTACATTAGTGATAGAACAAAGTCCAGAGGGGGTATTGATAAGTTGAAAGGGGAAAAGGGGGAATGTGTGGAGGAGGACCAAGGAAAAGCATAAGTCCTAAATAGATACTTCTGCTCAGTATTTACTGAGGAGAAGGTAGGACAGGACCCACAGCTCATCTGCATAGACACAGGGGGGAGGCAGGTGTGCACAAGTCCCTTCACAAAAGAAAGGGTCCTATAAGAGCTTGCTAAGCTCAGGATGAAAAAGGCAATGGGACTGGATGGTATACATCCCAGGGTAGTAAAGGAGCTAAGGGTGGAACTAGCAGAGCCATTATCAGAACTGTTTAGTGAGTCTCTGAGCACAGGAGAGGTCCATGAAGACTGGAGAAGGGCTCATGTGATCCCACTCCACAAGAGTTTTAATATGGAGGAGGCAGAGAACTACAGACCAGTCAGTCTTACCTCAGTAGTGGGCAAGATTATGGAGGCATTCCTTAAGGAAAGGGTAGTGCAACACCTGGAATCCATAGGAGCACAGGATCCAAGACATCATGGGTTTACAAAAGGAAGGTCCTGTCAAACTAATCTCATAGATTTCTTTAACTGGGTAACCAGAGTGGTGGACCAAGGGGATGCAGTTGATGTCGGCTACCTTGAATTCAGCAAAGCTTTCGATACTGTTCCATATACAAGAATGAGTAATAAGCTGGGTAGGCTTGGGGTGGGTCAGAAGTTGGTCACCTGGGTGGCAAACTGGTTGGTGGGCAGAACACAGAGAGTGGTGGTAAATGGCATACAGTCAGAACAGTTGCAAGTCACAAGTGGGGAACCTCAGGGATCAGGCCTTGGGCTAGTCCTCTTCAATGTCTTCATCAGTGACATTGTAGATGGACTGGAGGGTAAGGTTTGCCTGTTTGCAGATGACACCAAGATCTGCAACAGAGTAGATGATCCAGATGGGGTGGGCAGAATGAGAAGAGATCTGGATAAACTGGCAAAATGGTCAAAAGAGTGGCAAATGGGGTTTAACACAAAGAAGTACAAGGTCATGCACATAGGGAAGAGAAACCCTGAAGCCACCTATAGGTTGGGATGAGAGTTGCTGGCAGTCACAGGGGAAGAAAGAGACTTGGGCATCATCATCACAGATGACCTGAAACTATCCAAGCAGACCACTAAAGCAGTAGGTAAGGCTAGAGGGATGTTGGGGTGTATTAGCAATGGTATCACAAGTCATAAGAGGAAGGTAATGATCCCTCTTTACAAGACACCCGTTAAGTCCCATCTGGAGTATTGTGTGCAGTACTGGAGGCCACACTTGCACGAGGACATTAACAAAATGGAGGCAGTCCAGAGAAGACAACCAAAATGGTGCAGGGACTGCATCAGAAAACATATGAGAACAGATTAACAGAGCTCAATATGTATACCCTAGAACAAAGGAGGGAGAGAGGTAATATGATCAAAACATTCAAACATTTTAAGAGAATTAACAAGGTGAAAGAGTCTAACATGTTTTAATATAAGAAAAATAACAGGACAAGAGGACTCAGCATGAGATTAGGGAGAGGCCGATTAAGGGGTAGTGTGAGGAAGTTCATTGTCACAGAAAGGGTGGCGTATGCATGGAATGGCCTACCTCAGGAAGTGGTGAATATGAATACAGTGCAGGGCTTCAAACAGGCTTGGGATAGGCATAAGGGAGCAATACAGATGGGTATGAATAGATAGGCCATTGACAGAATAAAGGGCTATGGCACATTCATAAGGTAGAAAAAATAAGCAGACTGGATGGGCCTTGCGGTCCTTATCTACTGTCAACTTCTTTTTTTTTTGTATTTCAGTATGGTTTTTCATGCTGGGTCACCAGTAACTCAGCCCTTGGTTACAGCCCCTCTGTGTCCCCACCTCCAGCAATCACCAGGCTTCTCTGTAGTCACCCCAGGCTTGCCCCCAGAGGGCGGGGTTGCAGATCTGTTCCCCTATCAGCTCTACACTACAAGTATCTGGTCAGGAGAGCTCTGGTACTGGAGGCTAATTGGGGCACAGAGGAAAGGGTGACATGGAGACAATCCAGCAGCATTTTTTCTCCTATAAGCAGGGCGGGGACATGCAGTGATAGCCAGTGTCTGCCCCACCCTGAAGCATTGCTGGTGTCTGCACTTTGTGGAGAACCCAGCCTCCTCTGGATGCAGCTCATTTGCTGAACAATCAACCCCATCCCTCCCTCCTGGAGAAGGAGAGCAGTCCTAGGGATGGTCGATCCTTTTTCCATGGCCAACCTTCCGATGACTTGGGTCCATTCCCAAACCTGGGTCACTGGTGTCACAAGTAGAAATCCAACCGCTGTGCCGATGGGCCAGTTTCTGCTGTCAGCTTCTATGTTTCTATGTTTCTAAAAGCGTTTGATCATTCCAAGTATTTTCTTTAAGGGCCTCCCCAAAGCTATATACAAAAACACTATTACACTTAAACTAGCATTCTATAATATCTGTAAGGGAGTTTTGGGGAACAAGCATGCACGAACAGACATTAGTTCAGTTTACAGGTATAAAGCAGGGAAAGAAAAGGGATACGTATGTTTGGTAACAAAATCTAGTTCTGTAAGACAAAAAATTATTTCACTAAAAAATGATCTAAGTACTCTGGGAATTAAAGCTGAGACAACTGTTAGAGCAGAAGATGTTGGGTCACAGTGGAAACTCCAATCTAAGAGTAAGGAGGAAATAAGACCCAAGGAAGCTGAGCAAGGAAAAACAGCCCCAGAACTTCAGCAAAGAATTATCAACTATAGCATTCCCACAGAGGTGGTACACGAACTGATACCTGATGATAATATGTTGAATCAAGAAAACAGAAGAAACATAAGAGGGTGATTACAGAAAGGGGTAAGAATTAACACTAGAATAATACTAGATAGTTCAGGGGATATGACCCAAACATCAAATACCAATATATATTCTGACTCAGAAATCTATGGCATCAGCACATTTAGCCAACCCAGCCCATCTGTTTGGGACAATCTTGGGGACTCAGCAGAGGGAAAATGACAAAAAACAAACTCTCTGGAAGCCCAAGTTTTTGATCTTCACATTCTCAGTTGGAATATTGCTGGAATTGTGAGCAAGCTTAAGGATGTAGGGTGTACAAAATGGTTGGCCTACCTCTCTGATTATGCTTCAGAAAACTAGTGCCATAGACATTGAGGCTTGCCTGACTGAAGTCTTTTCTTGGTGGGATATTCCTGCAAAGAAATTAAGTAAATATGGACATGCAACAGGGGGACTTTGTACCTTGTTAAAGGCTGATAAAGGTGTAAAGGCTAAATGTGTTCTTAGAAAGAGCTTCCCCCATGTATACTGATCAATATTAACATTTGGCCCCATTCAAAAAATTCCCTATAAACAACTATCTTCAAAGGTTGGAAGAAATAATATTTTCCTGCCAGGCACAGAACCCAGGAGTGACGATCATAGCAGCTGGTGATTTTAATGCCAGAACAGGTAGTCAGCCGGAATGTAAGGGTAACACCTGGAACCTTGATGTTATTATGGATGTTCTTATGAGAGCCTCACTAGATCCTAAAGTGAACGTACAGGGCTGTGAATTGTTAGATTGCTTGAATTCACTTAACTTAAGAATTGTTAATGGCAGATGTCAAGGAGATGAGAATGGTAATATGACATTTTCCTGTTTAAATGGGGGTAGTGTTACTGATTATATTATGGTGGATGTTTTCTCTTTTGATAATGTTATCCATTTGAAAGTCCTGGACCTTTGAGAAAGTGACCACATACCCCTTAAATTATTTTAAAGGTGAGTTGGGACCTGTGTAAAGATATAAATTATGGAAGTAAAGCTGATGCAGATGAAAATATGATGCTATGTAACTCTAGAAAAATAAAATGGACAGGTCAAATGGTGGGGAGGATCCAAATAACCTGTAACTGGAAAGACTGAATGCTCTTAAATCTAATTGTATATTGGACACAGTAACTAGCATGCCAGAAATAGTGTGGGGACACTACAGTGAATTAGTTGAAATTATTTCACATTCCCTCTCAAAAGATACAAGAGCCAGGACTACCAATATGGGCCAAAACAAGATGGTATGATGTTGAATGTATTAATATGAAAAAATGAATTTCAAAAGTTGGGAGATGTATTAGGAAATATGATTTATTGTAAGACAGAATCTCCATGAAACACCTTAAATTTGAATATAAGAAAATGATAAAGGGGAAAAAGTCAAGTACTATAAAAGCATGTGGTCTAATATGCAGGAAGCAATCAAGAACAAAGATAATGTATTGATCTGGAATGTGGTGGCTTTCGGTATATGATAAAACTGTATTTTTATACAGAAACAAATGGTTAGAGCCAAAGACATTGTTTTCAACCAAGGTCCTGTGCAATAGTGTGAGTCCATAAATAAAAATACAACAGTTAACATACAAACATAAAACTATACAATTAAACATATAATAACAGTATCAACCAAAACATGTACATATAGTTTGCAAATGTTCAGACAATTTAGCTTTGAAACTGGACAGGTTAGATATGTTTTTTAAGTGTTTTGGCAAATTATTCTAGTAAGTAGTTATTCTATTTTGCAGCTTTAACTCTCCTATTTTGTTATGGTATTTGTGTATTGGGATTCTACTATCTGAATTTCTTGTGCAAAATCTTTGATTATCTGGTAATTGTAGCACAACATACTCAGCTAAAGGATGTTTATATTTCCCATACATAATCTTATGACAGTTTATTAACCACATGTAGTTTCTTTGAGCGTTGGGATGTAGACAGTGCAATTGATTAAATATTATGCAATGATGTATTTTGTATTTGCCTTTGGTAATGAATTTACCCAATCTATAACATTTTTGGTTAACTTTCTTTAATACTTTCTGGGTATAGTTCATATAAAGCAATGCTCCATATTCTAGTATCTAGATCAACATTTGTTTAACAAGCTTCTCTCTGTCTTCTTTAGGCAAGACTCCTGATAGCCTCCTGAGATCTCCTAGTCTTTGATTTACTTTTTTAGCCAGGGTATCAATATGATCTTCAAAAGTCATACGTGAATCTACTTGTAAATCCATGTACCTGTTTCCTTTCACTTCACCAATTGGGGTACCATTGGATAAGAGGATGTGTAACTGTGGTCCACCCTTCCACATTTTCCCCCAGATGAAACGTCATTCTCTTTTTTTTTTACATTAAGAAGTAGGCCTGAGACACCTATCCACTGCTCCAGCTGAATTAGATCACTCTATAATTGCTGTTCCAGATTTTCAACATTCTCTGCTGAGACCAGCAAGACCGTGTCATCAGCATATAGTCTAATCTCCCCAAATTTGATTTTTTTGTACTAGACTATTAACATAAACATTGAACATTAATGGGCCAAGGATAGATCCCTGAGGAACCCCTCGATTTATTTCCTCAAGGCTCGACACTGAGGCACTATTAATGACGCATTGCCTGCAATTTGCCAAGTATGACACAATCCATTGTAATGGTCCCTCTTGCACCCCAACCTGCCAAAGTCTTTCTAAAAGTTTTCTGTGCTGTACTAGATCAAACACTTTGCTGAGGTCCACGAACACTACCCCGGTACTTTTCCCCTGATCCAATGATGTCACTACTAGGTTATGGAAGTCTAACAGGGCGGTGTTTGTGGATCTTCTTGGTCTAAATCCATGTTGTTTATCAATTAGTATTGCATTTGAGTCCAAGTAATGACTAAATTGAGAATGAACACTATGTTCTAAAATCTTTGAAAGTATGGGAAGTATAGTGATTTGTCTATAGTTAGATGGTACAGTACTTTCTCCTCCTTTAAAAACTGGAATCACTTTTCCCTTTTTCCATTCATCTGGAACTGTTGAGCTGTTAAGACTCCAGTTTAAAATGAAAGTAATTATTGGTGCAAGAACATCTGCACCTACCTTAAAGAATCTTGCCTCAATTCCATCTAAGCCTCCTGCCTTACTTATATTAAAATTTTGTAACTCTATTTGTACTTCATTTATATTTATTGGTCTAAAGCTAAACTTAACTACATGTAGTCTTACCTGTTTAACTTTTAATTCTCTGATCATCTTTATTACAGATAAATCTGCTGTACGCTGTTTCGGTAGGGGAGTATTTTAAGTCTGGGAGTTTAAGAAAAAAAGAATTTAATATAGTAGCTATTTTTGTTGGTTCTTCAGTTATACCCCCCCCCCCACACCCGTAACAGGCTTTCCACTTGTGTTTCTATCAGAATGTTTTAAGTCAGAAATACACTTCCAAAATTTTTTTTGTTTTTTTTACCTTTTCTAATTTGGTCAAATGATATTTTCTCTTTGCAATCCTAATGTTTTTTTTTACATTTATTTCTCCATATTTTAAAACTTTTCAAATCCTCTAAATTTTTTGATTTCCTGGCTTTTCACCATACTCTATCACTTATCCTAATTTACTTTTTTAATCTATCTGTTATTCAAGTTTCTTCTCTGGTTTTCCTCCACCTCTGCACTTTGGGGGCATGTTTGTGTATCATAGTTACTGTAGAATAAGAAATATTCACTGTACATATATTTTCACTATATTCACTGAATTGCTCAGAACCATGAAAATAAAATTAGGCTAATTAGTACTTTTTCCATTAAAGTGAATTGAACACTTTTAGTTTAAAGTGAAAATAAATTGACCCAAATATGGTCACTTTGTGGCTAGTATTAAATATAATTGATGCATTCTTTTCCTATTCTACAGTAATAAAGAATTGTTAAATTCTTGAACCACTAGGTTAATATCTGGAATCATAAAGAACCTATCCCAATTAAAGTGTCTAAGTGTATTTCTAAATTGAACATCATTAAACTTTTTAAAATCTCTAACCCAGTAAGTATTCTCATGTTAAACCGAAGAACTCTGTAACTTTATATTGCATGTTATGGGATTATGGTCACCCAAGTTTATTGGTAATACATCCCAATTTTCAATATCCAGGTCCTGGGAAACAAGCAAAAGATCCAACATTGTCCCCTGGTTACAATTAAAAGTAGTTCTTGTAGGCTTTTCAATTATATGTTCCAATCCCAAGGTCTCAACTTTTTTTTCTTAACCTAGTTCCTCTAACCTGTTTCCAATCTGCATTAAAATCCCCTATAATAAGAACCCTTTTATCTTTTATTATGTCCATGAGAAAATCTGTGAGGGTATCAACATTTTTAAGTTTTGTTTTTGGGGGGGGTGTAAAAAACTCCCACAACTAGTTTAGTAGTAAGCAGTTCAAGCATTAAACAATCAATTCCTTCATGGTTATCTGTTAGTAACACCTGGTAAGGGCCAAGATTATCTCTTATGTGTAACATAACTCCTCCTCCTCCCCTTTTTTCCTATCAGTTCTCTCCAGCCTGTACCCTTTAAAATGAATTTCATCTTTACTGATTCCCTGGTGAAGCCATGATTCTGACACAGTAATCAAATCATACTTTATATCGGCTACCCAGATTCTAAACTCATTTATTTTATATACAATACTTCTTACATTCTCATGTAATAAAGTAATGCTTCCAGCATCCCGGATTAATTTCAATATCCCCACTCTGCATTAACAAGGATGAGCAAACTAAACTTCCAAATCCTAGGTTATTTATTTTACTTGTGATTTTTATGCGACTCGCCTGTCTAATAAGCCTCCATCTTTCATTAGTAAACTGATTTCTCCTTGTCATAAAACTATTGCTTTTTGGGTAAAATATCCCTCCAAAGTAACAAACCCCAAACCTTTACTTACAGTCTTTCTCTTTCATTTTAAAATTCAAAATACAGATTGCCCATAACAAACACCCCCCCCCCCCACAAAAGGAAAACACTTTCCCATACTACTTCATATAATTTACAATTCTTGTAACTCAAATTTCTTATCCCGAGTGGTGCTCTCTCAACTCACACCACTCACACTATGGCACTCATGCCCATGGTCCACATGAGGCTTTGTAGTAAAGAGCCCCTGCCCCTTGTTTGTTCTGCAGATAACATGATCAGTCACCGGATCACCTCACTTCTGCAATTAGCTTAATTGAAACATCCCAAACAGCACATATGGTGAAACAGTTAATAGCAGCACTTTAAGTCAGTTACAATCAATGCAGTACTACACACTCCAACTTTGTGGCTCCAGAAAACTGTAGCTCTCACCTGTGGCTGAGATGTTCTTTTTAACAGGCAGTTCAAGTAGTGTATGGTGATGAATGATTGGCATGAGGTTTTGTAGTGAAGAGCCCCCACCCGTTGTCCATTCTGCAGATAATGTGATCTGTAGCTGGATCCCCTCACTTCTGCAATCAGCTTAATTGAAAAGTCCCAAACAGCACAGATGGTGAAACAGTTAATGGACAGTGTATGGACAAGAACAGATTCAGTATAAAGGCAGTCATATCTGGTGAGGATTGGCACTATCATTATAAAAAAGTTTTGGTAACTCATGTATAAGAACCAATTACTCACCATTCTCTGGGCATGAAGACATAAAACATAGTGATCTGGGTTTCTCAAAACAAGAAATAGTAACTGCAATGCATGCCCAGAAGCACAATAAAACCCTAGGAATAGATAATCATGGAGATGAAGTGTTTCAGTCAGATCCAACCTGGTGGGCAGATTTACTATTGCCCCTGTTAGAATTTATTTGTAGAAGCAAAACAATTCCTGGTCACTGGAAAACTGGAATAATTGTACCTCTCCATAAAAAGGGGGCTACTAACACCCCACAGAATTATCGGCCCATTACTCTACTTAGTGTTTCTCTGAAGATATTCTCCAGAATTTTACCGGATTGACTGCAGTGTTAGATAGAGGAAAAGAATGTACTATCCCCATTCCAAGCAGGATTTCATAAAGGGAGGTCTGTATTAGACCATATATTTGTATTAAATTGTATTCTACATAAGTATGTTAAACAAAAGAAAAAGAAAATCTATGCAGCCTTTGTAGATATAAGGGCTGCATTCAATTCAGTTAACAGAGAAATTCCATGGCACATATTAAAATCAAAAGGAATAGACTGTAATCTATTACATATGCTGATTTTATGCCACAAGAATACAAAATTAAGAGTTAGATTTTAGAAGAATAGGGTAATAACAGGTCAAATTGAAGCAAATACTGGAGTTAAACAGGGGTGTTTGCTAGCAGCTGTTCTCTTTAATATCTATATCGAAACGCTAGTTGAAGATATTTAAAAAATAGACACCTTCCCAACAAAAATTAACCAAGTTCCAGTGAAAATACTTTCGTATGTGGATGACACTATTATTTTGGCACAAAAACCACTTGGGCTGAAAAGGGCACTAGGTTCAGTCAGTGAAAGTTTGGGGAAACTGGAACTGTCATTAAATATAGAAAAAAACAAAGATTATGACCTTTGGGTCTCAAAAGAAAATGCTAGAACCCTGGAATATTAATGGAGTAGCTGTAGCAGAGGTAAAGGAATTTCAATATATGTGAGTTATCTTTAGTACAGATTTAAGCTGGAAATCACAGATAACACATATTAAAGAGAATGTTAAAAGTAGCATGTTGGGCCTTAGCAGATTCACTAGGGGCCAGATATTCAAAACTTTGCCCCGGGGCTAAATTAGCACTGTCCGGCAGGCAAACATAGCCTGGAGCACAAAGCAAGCTATATTCAAAAGGAAATAGCCTGGTGCTAATCCTGCTGAATATAGCAGTCTAAGGAAGCCAGGGAAACTGGTCTGGGAGTGCAGGGCAAAAATAGCCTGGGAATAAGACAACACTAAATATAGCAACAGGGAAGAGTAAACTGCAACTGCAGCTCATTAGACACTGTAGCAAGCCAGTGTTGCAGGTGGAGAACATTGTGTGTGATTGCACAGAGATGTCTCACAGCTACTGCAAACACACCTCTCAACCCCCTGCCTCATAAATCAGGGACAAGACTTAAACAAATCAGGGACAAAGGTTTAAAATCAGGGACACACCTTAACAATTGGTGATATCCACTCAGGAAGCTGGTAGAATAAGTGGTGCAGTGTAAAATGCATTTTCTAAAGAAGATCACATCTGTAACATAATGTCTGACATTATGTTATGCTTACAACCCCCACTGTGTGGTCATGGAAACACAATTTGTAGGAGGGACAGAGTAAAGGTTTGAGGTAAAATCAGGGATGTCCCTGAAAATCAGGGACAGTTGAAAGGTATGACTGCAAACAACAATGTAAGCCATACACTGCAGAACTGTGCTTAGTGTGCTATGCTGAAGTGAGGTTTGCCTGGCACTAACTTGATTGCACAGTGCTAACACATTTGCCCAGTGCAAACTGGTTAGCCTGGGGCAAATGGGAGCTATATTCAAAGCTCCCATGCAAATGAGCTTACTTAGGTAATACGTGGGCAAACAGGCATATTTGCATCTTATTATGTGCTGCTTAGCATACAGTACCATGCAGTTTGCCCAGTGTTACTGCATGGTGCACACAGCTCCACCTTTTGGTCAAAATGGAAGTACGGGCTGGATGCTGCAGGCCAAGGCATGCCCACAGCATCCCTTGTTGGTCAGAATGGAAGTACAAGCTGGAAACAGCTGGAACTGTGTGCTGGCAGGCACATCAGTGTATACATGAGGTAGGAAGCTAAGTCAGCGGCCAGCCGTGGTGGTGAGAGGAGGGCTAAGCTGGTCACCAGCTCTGTTCTCAGACTGTTTTGGCATCCGTGGGGTGTTACTACCGGGTGGTGTGGCCACTGGACTACCAGGGAATGAAAGGGTTTGATAGAGATGTACAAAGAGGTCAGTATATGTGCATCAGGGTGGGGCAACCACTAGACTACTAGGGAAATACTTAATTTTAATATGTGAACAGGGTCAGGATACATTCATGGAGGGGACCACTAGACTACCATGGAAATTGTTAATCTTTATATGTGAACGGGGTCTGGATATGTGCGTGGGTGTGGGGGACCACTAGACAATCAGGGAAATATTTAATTTTTATATGTGAATGGGGGTTGGGATCCATGCATGGGGGTGGGGGGACCCCTAGACTACCAGGGAATATGTATATATATATATTATAATGGGAGCCAGGATACATGCTGGGGGGCACTGTTGCCACCTTACCACCAGCACATTACCGCCAGCCTTTTCTCAGTGGTATTCAACACCACACTACAGGTTGCACTAATGCTTGTAGCGTGGCACTGTACCTTTGAATATGCCGGTGTGCCGGCATTCAGGGCCCCTCCCTTCAGTCCTTCACTTGCATACATTATAGTTTAGCATCTGTGCTAACACCAACCACTGGCACTAAATGTCCTTTTAAATATGGCAGTCGGGGGCAAATTTGCACTAGTCCAGCACAACAGATTTGTGCCCCATGCTACTCTTTGAATATCTGGCCCTTTATAGGTGTTTTCAAACAAAAAAACTACTACAAATTTCTTTATGGAGCAGAAGTATGGTGTTTCAATGTTAACTCTAAAGATCCTGAATCACTTCAAGCTTCTTTTTTTTTTAAAATATATTGGGAGTTACCCTATATGTAATGAACAGTGCTATCCATGCCAAAACTGGAACCTTAGCTGTCAGAGCCAAAAATACTAAAAAGAAACATCTGTTATTCTACAAGAGTAATGAATGCATCTACTGATAGTCTGTTAATCCACTGTCGAAGAGACATGCAAAGCAATGTGGTAAAGAATCCCCATTACTGGTTCATAAAGTTAAATCAGGAACTAAATAGGACAGGTTTACCTAACGATTTTCTCTTAAACCCTGCTACAGATTATGTACGTAGCTCTCTCCAAGTTATCCATTGGGAGAATTACAGATACTGACATTCAGGCAGATTTGGGCAATATCAGAGATTCTGGCAGATATAAAACTTTAAAGCTAACAAAAGAGCTGTTCTGTAAAGAAAAATATCTCACTTTTTGTGAAAACGCTAAACATAGGAACGCTTTAACTAAATTAAGGTTTGATTTGTTTGGAAATATCTGGAAACCAAATAATGTTCAAACTGCTTATACTTCATGCCTATGTGATGAAAATGTTAGACTCACTGCTTTACACATAATGTGACATTGTCCTAATCTATTGGAAGAAAGCAAAAAGCTTCTATACCCTATTTTTAAGACAGGGTCAGATGTCACCTACCAAGGTTATACCATCTTTGATACTAACCAAAAAAAGTGATATACAAATATTTGCTCTGGCAAGCTATGCACATAAGATAATGTATAAATTTCAGTGAATATAACTGCTTGATAGATATGAATGATATGAGTTATATGTCCTCCTTACAAACAAATAAGATCTAAGTATAGTGTCACCCTATGGAACTATGGAATTATGGAATTAATGGAATGGGAGCTGTGCAATAGGATGATGGGTTTTTAACTTGCTATGTAACATGGATAAATATATTTGATTTTGTATTGTCTAAACAATTTATGTATGTAACAACTTGTTTTTATATGTACTTTAATAAATTTGAACTGAACTGAAAATGAACTATATCTGCTGATGACAAGCATTGTGCAGCTATAAGTTGACAGCTAATATTTTTTGTTAGCAAAATTTTATATGCTGCAGGCCTAAGTGCATTTTATACCGACTGCCATCAGCTGTCAAGAACTCCACATCTCTGTTTAATACTGTAACTTTTCAAAAACAGCCCAACAACCATCCACCATTCACCACTCTTTGTGTAATGTTGTCTAAAAATGTTACTTGTGTTCTCCTTAATCACCCTGTCCTCACGGTTCAAATTGGCACCTTCCATTGTTCAAGACATCCTGTTCTCATGGTTTGAATTGCTGGCTCCCATTGCTTGTATCATCCCCCCTTCCCTCATTTGAATCACCCCATCCTCCATCAGTTTTATCAACATCTCCCATCATTAAAATCACCCTATCCTCATGGTTTGAGTCACCTGCTCCCATTGTTCATATCACCCCCTTCCCTTGTTTGAATCACCACATTCCTCCATCATTTGTATCACTCATATTCACTCATTTGAATCACCCCATCCTCCATCAGTTTTATCACCCCCCTCATTGTTCAAATCACCCCATCCTCATGGTTTGAATTGCCCGCTCCCATCATTCCTATCACCCCCTTCCCTTGCTTGAATCACCCCTTCCTAATCATTCAAATCTCCCATGACCATCCTTGTTCAATCAACATTTGCACATGTGTCACACTCAGTCACCAGATCCATATCATGTGTGCTGGAGCCAATTGCAGCATCTGGGGCCACATACACAACTGTAACTTGGTGCCAATATGGGACACCAGCAAACATTCTGGTATTTGGGGAGGTTAGTGTCTGTATATTCTTGTCCTACTTTTGAAATATGGGTTGTTAAGCACACATACTGGTACTCAGGGAGGTGACTGTTTGTGTCAAAACCCAAAAGAGTGTTTTGTCTCTGTGTGTGTTAAAACTCAAAAGGTGTTTTCATCTCTGTGTGAGTGGTAAAACACAAAAGGTGTTTGTGTTTCAGCCATGTGATATGTGTTAGTCACAAGCTACAAAAGCTGATATGAACGTCAGAAAACTAGGCTTTTTGTAGCTTGCGGATTCAATGATCAATGTGCAGTAACCGTATATACATGAATACAAGTTGATGCAGAAACCAATGCTTGCCTTAGCAGCGCATAATAAAAGCAACACTAATATTTTGTGTTATACAGTAATTGGATATTATTTAGAAACAAAAAAATAGTCTTTAAAATTCTACTTGGCTATAAATCAAACCCTCCTTATGGGTGAAATGAGACAGCAAAAGGAATATAAATTGTCAGTAGCTTTGAAAGACCTGTACAAAATAAAATATGGAAAATGTATTATCTAGTATTGAAGATACCCCAGATTTCAAAGAGACCTTCTCAAGAAATTCAAGAATTGTTTACAGTAAATACAGAACAAGAAACTTCTATTAATAACATGTGGGAAGCTTTAAAAACATGGATACAAGGAAACATGGTTAGTATAGAACAATGTTGAAATAAAAAAACAAAATGCTATAATAAAACAGTTAGAAACACTTATAGCAAGTTTGCGAAAAAATCATAGTGAAGTACTTCACAAGGAAATATTTAATAAACTAATACAAAAAAGAACAATACAATTCACTACAGTCAAATATTATAAAAAGAAAAATCATTCAAACTAGATCTAATTACTTATATCTGTCTGACAAATCTTTTAAACTACTGGCATGGCAGACAAGAAAAAATCAACAAAAGTACTATATTTAGCAATAATAAATTCAGAAGGCATAATAACTGAACACCCCACTGAAATAAACAACTCTTTTATGAAATACTATACTGAACTATACACATCTGAGACACAAACTTCTGTATAACTGAAACTGAAATAAAGACATATTTACAGTTAATTGAAATCCCATTAATACCTGAAAATTATAAGAATAGATTAGACCAAACAATTACAAAAGAAGAAATAGAGCAAGCAATAAAGGACTTGCCGGGAATTAAATCTCCAGGTCCTGATGGACTAGTTATCGAATTCTATAAAAAATATTGCTCCCTACTTGTCCCCATATTATCAAAATTATTCAACTCTTTCAATATAACAAAGAAAATTTCAAACTAATTTCAAGAGATAATAATACATGTTTTTCATAAAAAAACAAAACAGAGACCCGCTGAGCTGTGCATCATATCATCTCATAATCCTATTGAATGCAGATTATAAAATATTCACAAAAATAATAGGAAAAATACTTGAAAATATACTTCTACTTATCATTAATAAAGATCAGAATGGATTTATAAAAGGTAAAACCCTTAAAGAAAATACCGGATATACAATAAATATAATTTCACAAAATGAATCTAAAACACAGCTCTGTTTTCAATAGATGCTGAAAAGGCATTCAACAGAGTAGAATGGAAATTTATGCTTACTACATTTAGGGACATAGGGCTGGGTGCACAGTTCAGCAGGTGGCTGCAGCTTATCTATAATATGCCCAACACAGTTATAAAACAAATCAAAGCATCTCAAAACCCATACTAATACAGAGAGCTGCACATCAAGGTTGTCCATTATCGTCACTAATATTTACAGTAATAATTGAAATTTTAGCCATGAAAATTAGAAATCAACCAAGAATACATGGCATAACAATCAAAGATCAGATGTATAAAATTAATCAGAATGCTGGTGATACTTTAATATTCATAACTAGGCTGAAAACTTCAATCAAAGAATTAAAAGACACAACAGAAAAAAATGGTATACTAACTGGTGACAAAATTAATTGGGATAAAACAATCATTCTAAAGCTCAATAATCAAAACAGCACAGAAATGCCAACAGCATATAACTGTCAACAAACAAATACTCAAAATATTTAGGAGTCCAAATTCTCCCAATATGAAACCAATAGGAATCATAAATTACAACTTAGTATTTGAGGAAATGTAAACTGGAATTAAATAGATGGATAAATGTACCATGAACTATAATTGGCAGAACAAATGTGATAAAAATGAAGATGCTCCTTAAACTAATATATCTTTATCAAACTTTCCCCTATACAAATACCACAACACTATTTCAGTAAGATAAAATGGTGATAACTACATTTATATGGGTAAACAAGACCCCAAGAGTAGAAAATTCAATTATAATAAAATCATGAAGGGTTAGCTTTGCTGGATATGTACAAATATTTTTTAGCGGCACAGATAGCCACTGTTTGGGAATAGAAAAATGAAATCAAAGATAAGACCTTGGGTCAGATATTCTAAACTTTGCTCTGGGCACAAATTGTTTGTGCTTGGTGTGCAATGGGTTTGAATGGATTGGCTATATTCAAAAGACCAAATAGTGTAGGCTAACTGCATTAGCGCTGGGCAAAAATATAATGTATGCAAGAGGCAAAAAGAGAGTGTTTGTACATAAATAGAGGTACAGTGCTATATTCAGTGCATTAACACTGCACAAAGTGGTTTTGTGCAACTTAGCGTAACACTTTTAGGGGTGCAAACTACCACCCAGGAAAAGATAGTCTTAACTTTAGGCAGACCAGCTTTGTGCAACTTTGTGGCTTTGCATGATTAATGCACAGCTTTGCATGACCCTAACCAGTAAATATTAAACATAGAAAGAAACCAGGCATGGAAAAAACATGCTGCACATGTATGGCACCTCCTATGTTGCCATCATCTGTCACCAGTCCCAACCATGACAGGCATTAATTGGTGACTCAGTGCCCAGTGAACACCATGGCAGTGTGTCCATACAGCACCCACCTGCAGACCACCGTTTGGTGGACACCAACAGAATCCAGCACACACATGCAGCACTGAGAGAATGGAGGGTGTTGAGGGCAGGGTGTACAGATGAGCAGTCTGCACCACATACTGGGTACTGCTGCAAGAGTGGAAAAATATTTGCAGTGCAAGTGGTCCGGTGTAGGGAATACCCCAACACCAGTGTGCCTGTCTGATGGTATGTGTCCCCCCAGCAACATACCACACATCCGTACAGACACCACAGCACACACAACCAGCAATATATCTGTATATATCTCTATGAGCATCCCATGCCTGTGGTACAGTGCCTGTGGGTCACACAACAGCATAACAGTAATGTCCACTGTCAGTACACACCTACAAGATTGACCTGTCACTGTGTATAGTACAGCAGTCATTAATGCCCTATACACCATAGGTATTGCCATGTCCCTCACACTACTGGCCTTCTTGTTACTGTAGTGTCTGCTGTCTACTGTAGCAGAACCTACAGTTTGACTATTGCATGCAGCACCACCACCTGTGCCTGTGCTGTGTAGTCTCCTAGGGCACAATATTCTATGCAGTTCTGTACAATTGTAGCCTGTAGTGCCACCATGCACTTCCAGACTGACTTAGACGTGGAGCTGTGGGCAGACCGTGCCAGTCCCTTTACTGCCAGACTGACCTACAGGTGGAGCTGTGGGACCCTGCAATATCACTGGACAAACTGCATGCAATCAGGACATAATGAGCTGCTACTCTGGATGTTTGCCCACAGACTGCCTAAGTAGGCTCATTTGCAAGTTACTTTTGAACATAGCAAATTGTTGCCCCAGGCAAACATAGCGCCCTGGCAAATGACTTGGCTCCATGCAAAACCTTAACAAATTTGTTTGCACCACACAAAATGTTTCATAAACATGGTACAGTTCTGCAGCATTTCACATGCGCTGGTGCTTGCAGCTTTAATGAATCCACTCCTTTGGTAGCACACACATTGGCCACATAGTTCACTTCTACCTTCTTACACCTCACTGTGCACTGGGCTGCTGTTGTGGTTTATACTTCCTGGTTGCTATATTCAGAGCTGACTTATTTCCCGGGTCATTTTTGTACTGCACTCCCAGTCCAGTTTGCCCAGCTTCTTTAGTACACTATATTCAGCAGGTTTAGCACCGGGGCTATCCCAATATAGCAGGTCATTGGTTCCAGGCTAATTTACCATACCAGGCAGTGCTAATTTTGCCCCAGGGCAAAGTTGTGAATATCTGGCCCCAACACTTTACAGATGGAGTTAAATAATCAACCATAACCAAACATGAAGCAATTGTTATATTCTAGCTATCACAATACAACAAAACAAAAATCTAACTTATGTATAATAATGTAAATAAGAATAATAGCTTGGTATAAGGCACACCAAATGTTAAACAAAATACAAATCTCTCCAAATACACCCATATACGAAGATTATAATTTTACTCCTTCAGTTACCGATAAAACTTTTCAAATATGTAGTAATGAGAGCACACACACCCCTTCATGAATTACACTCAAAAATGATTGCTTTTGTTTTTACTTCTTCATTTTTATTTTAAAGCATCAGCACAGGCTTCAACAGATGCTGCTTCCAGGAATGTTCTTACGTTTCCACCCTCCATTGCTTCAACAGAGAATAAATTCCGCATATAAATTCAACATTTTATACAATCCTATTAATAGCTCCACCAATTGTATCAAGGTAACAAAATTTAAATCAAAATCCAGTTTACTATAGCTCAATTGCTTTTCATTCATGAACTCAAATCAAATCAAATAATCAACTTCTTTCATTTCTAATCATCACATAATTACTTTCATTATATCTTGATTAGTCTTCATTCATAAAATTAATTAACTATTCCTTTTTATTTAATTATTCTTACAATCAATTAACTTCTAATGTTTACAGAGCTATAATTATACATAACACACTTTTTGCAAAGAGCAAGATAGCTTTACAAAGAAAAACATTGAAATAATTAAATAAAGCCAGCACAGTTATATTGACGTCATTTATACCAAAAATACATAAAAAAATAAACACTCATATTTTAGTCTTTAAATTTCACAATTAATTGTTTGGTGGGTATTCCATTCAATACCTTATCAGTATCCCCAAAATTGTCATGTCCTCACATTCTGTATCTGTTGTTTTGGCTTCTTAAACATCTGTGGATGCAGGACCTTAAGAAAACATAATTTTGTTACCATGATTCTACTGGTGGAGCTATTAATAGGATTGTATAAAACACTGAATTTATATGTGGAATTTATTCTCTGTTGAAGCACTGTATGGTGCGAAATGTAAGAACATTCATGGAAGCAGCATCTGTTGAAGCCGGTACTGATGCTTTAAAATAAAAATGAAGAAGTTAAAACAAAAGCAATCAGTTTTGAGTGTAATTCAGGAAGGGGTGGGTGCACTCTCATTACTACAGGTTACATGGTTTTTCAGCTGCACCGCCATCCTTGTGCCAGTCTCAAAGGTTTGAAACATGTCAAATATGGTTTCAAAAAGGGGCTCAAGAAATAAAAGATTTACTGCAATCTAATAAAACCAAGTCATTCATACAACTGTAGCATAGAAACATAGAAACATAGACTTTGATGTCAGATAAGGACCACTTTGCCCACCTAGTCTGCCCATTTCCCTACCTACAGGATAAGCTGCAGATCCTAGTTAACCAACAGCCTATTTCTTCCTACCCCCACAAGAATTGCCTTATGTCTGTCTCATGCATTCTTGAATTGTCCCACAGTTTTAGACCCCACCACCTCCTCAGCAAGGCTGTTCCATGCATCCACCACCCTCCCTGTGAAAAATACTTCCTCACATTGCCCCTGAGCCGCCCCCCCTCTATCTTCCAATTTTGTCCCCTTGTTCTTGCACATATAGGCTCAGATATTCAAACTGCTCCAGGCTGTGGTGCAAGCCTGGGCACAGCGACAACTTTGCTGCACAGCGGTGTGGACTGGGAGATATTCAACGAAGCTGCGCCATGGCACAGTTTCATTGAATATCGCACCCTGGCCACCTGCAGTGTGCATGGCACAGTGGCACTGCACCAGTGCAAGTGGCTAGAGTGGAGCATGGGGATGCGTTAGCGCAAGTTCCATTGTGCTATGCACAGCAACCATGATATTCAAAACTTGACATGCAAATGGGGCCATAATGAATGCTAGGCGCAAATAGGTCCATTTGCATGTCATTATTGCCCCATTTGCATGCAGGTGCACTGATCCCCAACTGCTTTCACCTGGCACCCTGCAAGGCAGCAGCCATCAGGGACCGATGCCCCCTGCAGCCGGCAATGTGATCCACAGCCCGATCGCGGGCTGCAGTGAAAAAAGGAAAATCACAAATCCCTGGTGGTCCAGTGGACTGCTGTCTGCCCGATCACCAGCATTTGTAATGAAAATAGATTACTCTATCCAATATCCCTGGTGGTCCAGTAGACCACTACCAGCCCGATCGTGGGCATTTATAATAAAAAAGATTAATCTGGCCAATATCCCTGGTGATCCAGTGGACTGCTATCTGACCAATCATGGGCTAAGTAATAAATTAATCTGTCCAGTATCCCTGGTGGTCCAGTGGACTGCTGTCTGTCCAATCACAGGCTAAGTAATAACTAATCTGTCCACTATCCTGGTGGTCAGTGGACCACTGTCTTCGATTATGGACTAAGTAATAAAATGATAGCCCCAATATCCCTGGTGGTCCAGTGGACACCCACCCCACCACCCACTAAATCCACCACCCGCTCACCCTCTTGTCAGCGGCGGGGTGGCACCCACCCACCTGCCACCCCACCGCCCGCCCGACTGACACCATTAGTAGGGTTGTACACCCGTTGGTTCAGCATGCAGGCCAATGGGCATGCAGCCATACCATACTACACATTCCAGATATGTGAATGATTCATTCATATCTGGAATGTATGTACTATGGGCTGCTGCGCCCATTGGCTCATGCTGCTCCAGTGTGATACAACCTCCCTGATGGTGTTAGTCGGTGGGCAGCGGCAGCAGACTGGTCGGGTGCTGCCACCTGTCGGCTGGAGAAGGGGAGCAGGGCAGTGGATTCAGTGGGCGGTGGGTGGGGTCCACTGGACCACCATGGATAATGAGGCTATCATTTTATACTTAGCCCGCGATCGGGCGGGCAGGTCCACTGAACCACCAGGGATATTGGACAGATTAATCTTTTTTTATTACAAATGTCCACGATCGGGCAGATAGCAGTTCACTGGACCACCAGGGATATTGGACAGATTAATCTATTTTATTACAAATGCATGTGATCAGTCAGACAGTGGTCCATGGGACCACCAGGGATATTGGACAACAATCTTTTTTTTTACAAATGCCTGTGATCGGGCATGGGGGGCACTGCCAGGTGCAGCCAGAGCTCGGGTGGCCACCCACATGTGGCAGCTGCCATGTTGTGCCCTGCAATGCAGCAGCTCACCTGTGGGTGGCCATCAGTTGTTCCTTTGTTTTTTGGATCAACTTTGTGCTGGCACAGGTAGGGGTTGCACATGCATGGTTCTGCACATCCTGGGCTGAATATCGGGCTGTGTAGGGTATGCATGGGCACACCCCCCCACCTGCAACTGCATATATTACTGATGCACTCTGGCTCATCGGGATTTGTGCTGTGCACTTTTCCCTTTTGAATATCACACTGGGGCACATCAGTGGGTTATACAAGGTGCAACACTGTTGTGCCATGCACAACCCTTTAGAATACCTGGGCCCTAATATTCTTAAGATGCATCAATTTCAATATATATAAATAAAATACTGTGAAGCTCTTCAGGATGAAATCCACTTCTAAGGTATTCTGCAGTATGCTTCAGCAGAGTTACTGCAGTAAACAATATAATTTCAGTGGTAATTAACCTTGCAGGGCCACAGACTGATATATCAGTCCAGAATTCCTGTGCATTCTAATTCTGTTGACAGCGTAAGGGTTAATCCCTTTTGTCATGCAGGAAAATGGGACACTGCCAGGATGATGTGAATGTCACAGTTTTCTACATGACAAAAGGGACTAATTAAAATTGAAATTACATTGTTTTCCACAGAAACTCTGCTGCAGCATGCTGCAGAGTGCTGCAAATTGCTGCAGAATTGGGACTCATCCTGGAGAGCTTCATTGTACATTAAAACATCAATAAAAAAATGAAATAGAATCCTCAATACTTAAAATATTAAAAGAGAAAATAGACAAAACCAAATTCATTTCCATAATATACAAAATGTTACAAACAACTGAAAATAAAGAACAAATTAAACTCAAATGAAAATGGGCAACAGGACTAGGCATACATATAACAGATAGGATTTGACAAGATATAATAGCAGCCTAAACAATTAATGTTAATGCAAGCAAATTACAACAGATTCAATTTAATACAATATACAGGACATACTATACCCCTGTAAAACTACTTCACTTTAACAATTACATTTCAGAAAAATGTCCAAGATGTGCAATGACATCAGGAAAACTTATTCACATGCTCCATTCTTGCCCATACTGGTCTAATTTCTGGTTTAAAACAAATAAAATAATACAAAAAAAAGTTTGAAAATTAATAAAAATGGCACCTCAATACACAGTTTTAGCAATATCACCAATAAATATGACCACAGAACAAAACAAATGTTCTACAATAGCAACAATAGGGCACAACTTGCATATTAATAAAATGGAAAAGTCAAGCCCCTCCTGTTGTAGAAACATGGGTAGAATTTATGACAGATATAATGAATTTAGAAAAAATATACTATAACAAAGAAAACAACTCAAATATGGGCCCCTTTCTGAGATATCATCCAACAGGGTAGTGTATAATATGTAAGATTTCCAAAATGAATAATGAGATATAAAAACCCAAATAGTATAGAAAGGACTACTGGACCCCAAGGTGATGATGATATTGTAATATACCATAGTCACTGATTATTTCAGATGAAAAAGTTGTGTCTAAATAAATAAATAAATTGTCAGTAGCTTGGTCACCTCCCTGAAAATGGACAACAGACTGTGTGTGTGTGTGTGTGTGTGTGTGTGTGTGTGTGTGTGTATGTGTAAGCTCAGAAGCACTTAAGTGTGTATGAATTAAAACGTATGAAATCAGCAGACACCACCAATGATCAAATATATAAATAGAACCAAGTTAATGCTTAAAGGCACACTAAATGCATATATATATATATATATATATATATATAAAACAAATATAAGACGTGAGACAATAGTTCTGTAACTAGAGATACAGATTCATAATGCAAAGAATACACAGCCACTTCTGACTGCAGAATTGCAGACCCCCATGGAACCAGTGCTTCTGCAGCCACAGATACATATTCAGAATGCAAGAAATACACAACCACTTCTTGCTGTTCATTACAGCCCATGGGCATATTTAAAAGCTAGCTGTGTTTTAGAATGAAACAGAATAAAGACCAATATGGGATTAGAACAAGGAACCCTGTAATCTTATCTTGTAGTTAGAGAGGTGAACTGTAAAAAAGGAAACACTATGTTCAGACCCAACCAGGGCCACTAATTCACCCTTAGCAAGCCATTTGACTTTCACATGCTACAGTTCTCTCAGGTGTAAAACTGGTTAGAAGGAAGACCCCTGTGTACGTGTGGTATTCTGTCTTGGTTGGGATGTCCTTGGGAAATAAATGATTAAACATGGCAAGAACTCTGTTAGTTAGCTACATATTAAATATGTCTTAGCTAAACCACTGTATCTTTAACAGTGAAGGACATCAATATTTAGTTTCCCCTTTCGACTGGGTGTAGAACATACACAGCTAATATGTGAACATGTTTGAATGGGAGAAATAACTAAAATTTGAAAGATTCCAAGTAAGGAAACTTGGGGCAGACTACAGTATTGTGAATGGACTGCTCATGTTTTTTTTTTCTGTCCTTCTCTTTCTATTTCTTAACTTTGTTTTTTTTTTTCCTGACTCTGCATGTGAATGCCATTTTTACCAGTTTGATTGGTGGTTCCTATGATTTACAGGGTCCTCATTTGGGGTGACCCATGGTTGGGGCTGATTTCTGTCCAACCCCTATGATGTCCCATGTAACCCCTAGAAACACCTAAAAAAAAGGCTTTCCCAGGATCTGTTAATCTCAAGTTTGCTTTGCAAAGGAGCTCTGCAACTGCTATGATTCTGGTGAAATGCAACCACTGACATTTGACTCTCAGGGTTTTTTGGCATTTGTTGTCAGATTCCAACTCAGCCTCCTATTTGAGACCAGGTAGGTCACTTCCCAAAGACTTGGAATAATCCAGGTGGAACTAATTGATAGGGGCCTGAATATTTAGGCCAAGGAAAGCAATCTAGTCCAAAAAGCATTTTGAAATTTAGATATGCATAATACCGTAAAAACCAACCTATAGCAAGCTAGCTGAATATCTTATTCTGAAAAATATTATTATAGCCTTTCATACTAGCAAAGGGGAGTTGTTTCATATTTGCAAAGGAGGCTTGTTTAGTACTAGCATAGGGAAGTTCTTTAGCACTTGCAAAGGAAACTTATTTTGTACTACTGTAGCAAAGGGGAGTTGTTTTACACTTGCATATGGGACTTATTCAGTGCTAGCAAAGGGGAGATGTTTCACACTTGCAATGGATATTTTATTATTAGAATTTCAGCTGTGATATGTAAGCAACTATAGTACATACAGTAAGTAAGTAAGTAAGCAGCTATGATATGTAACAAGTGCCTTCCTGAAAGAACCACCCTGGTTACAATATATAGTCCTAGACCTTCATGGGACAAGAGGACATCTTGAACATGTTTCAGGGAAGAGAATACTGAGTGTCCAGTGGGTCCAAACTGAAACCTATTTTACAGGGTCCCACAGTGTGGTAAGGCAGACAGTCCAGATTTTATAGCCTCTTGCATCCAAGTTCGCGTGCAAAAATATCAGTAGTCATAACTGACAGAGACTACTTCTGGGACTGCTTAGCAAGAAATATACAAAATATATTGGTGCTTCGCTATAGCTTAGACTGAGTATAGTTTAGGATAATTTCTTGTCACATGATTAATGACAAACATATGTCTTTTGGTTTGGTTTTAAGCTGTCTTTTTCCTGTTAGATTCAGAATCTATGCCTAGAAACTGCTAAACAGAGAAAAGAGGAACTGCACAGTAATAAGCTTAGCACAATAAGAAGACTGTTTTTTTTTATATAGTTTGTTTCTATTCTTATCTGATACACATTATTACTAAGAGAGAGAGAAAAGTACAACTTATATTTTTAAACTAACCTTTGTGATATGCTTACAGTATATCTGATTGGCTTCTGCCAAAATGCCTCAGATGTCATTTGTCATATATATACAAACTGCTTACTTGTATTGTTGCATTATATGAACCCTGGCTTTGGCTTGGACAAGCCCCAGATTTAGTTCTGATCATGATCCCAGTGTGACATACTCATTGCTTGACCATGAACAAGACAACATCCTATGCTTTAGATCAGCCTGTGATGAACTAGATAAAAGCATAATCCCACTGAAAATGAGTTGTTTTGGAGCTCAGCTTGGACTGTCTAAGCAAACTGTATAATGAATGTTGAATATGCATTGCCTATAGCGTGTCCTTTTTTTCAAGGGGTGGTGGGGTGGAAGCACCTATGTGACTTACGGTCTACAGTTCAATTTTACACCAAAAAGCTAAAAGAACTCCTGAGAGTTATTTTCAATTTGACATTTGGGGTCTTCAAAAAGGCAAGATGGCAAAAAAGGAACACTTTCATTGAAAGTGGCTAAAGAGTCTAATTAGGACTCACCAATATACAATACTAATTTGGTAGTCTCTTTTACCATAAATCAGTTCTGCCCTACTCTCTAAATATAAAACCACCAAGAGGCTGGGCAATTTTCAAAATGATGTGAGAAAGTAATATTGTTAAATTGATATATTTTTTGGTCAAGAATAAACTATATTAATGTGGAATTCAGAGTGGTATGCATTAACAAAGCCTACATACCATCCAAACCTATAGACATTGCTGCCTACTGAACTAAACTAAAACAATCACTGACAGCCAAACAGAAGTAAAACAATCACTTGATGATATGCATGGGTGAACATTTTAAATAACTGAAGGCTTACTTTTCATGTCACAAACTAGCAGAAGAAATGACAGGAATTATTAAGTATTTAATAGTAAAGTAGAAGACAGATCATCATGTTAGACTCCAGCTGCTTTCTTCAGATGGTCTGTAATTTGGATGGAACAAGTCCAACCAAAGTGTGACTGTCTGTTTTCTGGTTATGAGTCTGGAAGACATCGAGGTGTAGGAAGATGGGACCAAAACCTGCAGCATTCTAATTGCTATGGCATCGGTGCATTGAGGGTTGTGGGAGACATGGCTGGTGGTTTCATTGGGGTGATTCTATTGATCAATTAGTGAGGAACACTAAGTGCCAGCCCTGGTCTTACTTCTTGGTAGTGTAGTAACTGAACCTGCAATATCCACAAATACATAGCAAAGAATTAACAAACACATGTATTTATTTAACTTACTATGTAACTGTGTTTGTCTTTTATCTGATATACAGCCTTTGTAAAAGATCCTCTGGCTTAAAGGTATTGTAATCCGAGAAATAAAAACATAAAATAAATAAACATACATGTATATCAAAATGGGGTAGAGAGGAACATATCTGGATCAATCCTTGTAGGTGTCTCAAATATTATCAGTAAGTGAAATGGTAGTCTGTGACTGTGCCCTTAGGTTACACTTTTGACATTAAGAACAAATTGATTCCCTTAATTCCTATGCCCAGTAGCCATCAGTGAACCAACTATGAATGGAGGCATAGAAAATATAATTTGCATGTTTTTAATGTGGACTCATATGTGGCATTAAGTTGAACCATAGCTGGTGCATTAATGTAGGATTGACAAAAAATGTATATGTTAAACCACAAATGTTGCACTTCAATAGCTTTGGTAGTGTTCAATGAACTGCCACAAATTTGGCATGTCCACTGGGTCTCTGGAGTGTTGGCGAATCAGTGGTGGAGTGTTCTGTGAAGTTATAATCCCTAATGGCAATCCCCACTGCTGGGCAAACAAGGTCACACATGATCTCTTTTCTACATGTAGGACCTGCAGAGCCTTGCATGAAGAAAGATAGAACATAATCTGTTGGCAAAACATGATGACACATACTTCTTTACCTTTGAAGGGTGTATCACTATGATGCACAGGCATCAAGCTGTAACTTTTGCTCCAGACAGGAGACTAGAGGCCTGGGGGCAAAAGGAGTGAGCATTAGGGTTGACAAACCTATGGAAGATCCCACCACTGATTCACAAAGACTTCAGAGGCACAAAACTGTAATGTTTTTTCCTTTGGCTGCTTGGGGGTTGGGTGGGGAGATAGGGTTGGAAACTCTTATTACACATTTCCCTACTTTTGTGGCATTAACTTAAACCTTAACCAGTGCATTAATGCAGTTTTTTGCACTATATATATATATATAAAACATGGTTTCAGGGCTGGACATAGTACTGACACTGTTCTTACCCTTTGCACCAGTGAGGTTAAATCTAATATGGATAAAGGCCTCCTTACTGGTGCAGAGTTCATTGATTTCACCAAAGCCTTTGATCTGGTGAATCATCCCCTGCTCCTGAACAAAATGGATACCCTCAGTGCTTCTGGATCCACACTGGCCTGGATTCACAACTGCCTGGACAACAGGTCTCAATCTGTCTCCTTCAGCAAGGTTCTCTCTTCCCCTGCCCCTATATCCTACGGGGTCCCTCAAGGCTCCATCCTTGGCCCCTTGCTCTTCTCCATATTTGTTAATGATATCCCCAACTCCATCCCCCACTGTCACTCCATTATGTATACAGATCACCTTATCCTCTACACTGCCTCTAGTTCCATTGATGACATTAATCACCATCTGTCATCTGCATTCCTACAACTATAATCCTGGTTCTCCTCCAGCTCTCTCACACTTAATTTACCCAAGACTCAGGCCATGCTATTTGGATCCTCTAGGAAAGTCCCTGCATGTCTCCCAAGTTTCACAGGCGTTGCCTTGATGGGTCAGTTGTCTCCACCACTGACTTCTTTAAATATATAGCGGTGAAGCTTGATCTTGTACTTGACTTCTCCTCTCACATAAATGAGGTTTGCAAATCTATTAACATCAAGATTGTGGCCTCATATCATGTGCATCATTCCCTAACCCCCTCCACTAGGATCTGTGAAGCTAGAGGGTCCTGATCCCCAGTCTACTATATGCTGTCCCTTTCCTTTCCCAGGCCAATGTCAGAGTTCTTCATAAGTAGGACACTGCGTACAACAATATTTGCTGATTCGCCTCATTGGCTCCTCTCCTTACAAACTGCTATTTGCTTTACTCCACCCTGCACTGGTTGTCACCTAGTTCCCATCACTCCTACTCTCTGGGTTGTTTCATTAACTCCTTGACTAGATAGCCATGTCCAGACACTCTAGGTGCCATGCTTTCCATTGTGCACCACCCCTGCACCCTGCACCCTGAGGTCCTCAGACACTCGGCTACCTTCAGTTCCATACTGCTCCACAAAAATTGGGGAAAAGCTTTCTCTCAATTCACTCCCAAATACTGGAATTCCCTGCCTCCCTACACAAAGTGCTCATTATCTCACTCCTCCTTTAAAGATGCACTTTTTTCACCTCTATGCACTTGATACTTGTGACTGTAGCTAACTTTGCTTGATCTCTTGCTCTTGATATTCCTTGCCCTGACTGCTCCTTCTCCATTCTCCATGATTTTCATTGGGCTTTCCCAGATTTGCCCTCTCATCCCTGCATGGATGATTTTTGCTTGGATGTATAATTTACATTTATCCATTTGCGGATACCTGTCACATGCTGTCCTTGTTATGATTGTATGCTGCTGTTGTCTGTTTGGAATATTGTATCATGTACTCTCCTGGATTGTGTCTGAAAATAGGCAGGGTTATCGCCTAGTGTACTTATCCAGTCATCAAAAGCAAATAAATAAATAAACTCCTAACTTTGGCAATTAATACAGTTGCAGCCATAGATATGTTCAGATATTTTGTGATATACCAAAAGAGTTTCTCTCTGGTGGTCCACAGTGTTACTGAAGGCAGGTAGGGAATTTCTCTGGAGATATCACAGAAAGTTCAGGAAATATCTCTCCATGTCTGTGGCTGCAACTGTAGCTTCACTCTTGTTTAACAGAATTGTACGCAATTTTGCATGTGTGACTCCGTCAGTGCCTGGAGTTAAGGAACAATCTACACATCACAGAAAAGTCTCAGTGAGTACTACAAGAATAATTCCCTAGGAAATACCAACTGAAAATAGACATCTAAAAAAAATAACAAATTCAAAAATGAAAATTCCCATAGCATAACATTGCAACTTTAACAAACCGTAACTCCGTCAATATTTGGAATTAAGGGACAAACTGTGTACAAAAAAAAGATTTAATCTCTACTACAAGACTAACACACAATAGTCCCCCCAAAATTCATTGGATATGCAGTGCACCCCCAAATTACCTCCAAACTTCACCATGGTGCCAGATCCAAATTAAAGTCCTCTTATCATCAAAAAAGCACCAAAGGTGTATCTCACCTTATTTATTTATTGTCTATCTATCTATCTATCTATCTATCTATCTATCTATCTATCTATCTATCTATCTATCTATATGTACCTGTCTCTATATCTGACTGTCTGTCTGCCTGCCTGCTGCCTGTCTTTCTCTCTGTCTGTCTGTCGCTCTCTCTTTCTCTCTCTCTCTCTCTCAGTCTGTAAGCATAGCAACATTCAGCCCAAACCAACAAAAATTTACTGACTTATGGCTAAAAAACTGAAAACAATGTTTTGCCCCCATACTAGCAAACACCAGGAGTTGTGAGGCACACTTATTATGTTAGTACCACAATAAAACAATTGCAAAGAAGCAGATAAATTGCTTTCCTGGAGGCATGCAAGTGCAGGGCCAGATGGCACTGTTCTTCCACAGCCAAATGGATGTTTTCACACGGGTCTCAAAGGGGCTTGTGTGAGTGAGGATATGATTGTACTGTCTGCAAAAGAAAGAAAATTGTTTCCAAAAAACTGCTTTAATGCACCAGTTAGGGTTAAGATTAAAGTGACAAAAGTAAGGAAATGTGGTGTTAGGATTTCCAATGTACAGTTTCCAACACTACGGTTTTGGCTGTCCTGAGTCTTGGTGAATCAGAGGTGGGGTCTTCCTTAGAGTTCTCAACCCTGATGCTCACCACATTCTCATATACAGTAGTCTTCAAATTATAGAACTGTGTCTCCCCACATGTTGTCAACACCCTGTGGGCTCTGCCTTAAGAAAACAGATCAAATCAAAACTTACTTTCTCAGGGAATAGGGTGAGCATTAGGGTTGAGAACATCAAAGAAGACCCCACCCCAATTTGTCAATACTCAGGACAGCCAAAACTGTATTTTTCTTGTTCTTTTGCTTGTTGGGGGGGGGCTAGGGTTAGAATCCCTAACACCACATTTCCTACTTTTGTCACTTAAATCTGAACCCTAAGTGGTGCACTAACGTAGTTTTTTGTAAAGAATATGTGTGTGTGTGTGTGTGTCGTGTGTGTGTATATATATATATATATAGAGAGAGAGAGAGAGAGAGAGAAGAACAATATATATATATATATATATATATATATATATATATATTCTTTACAAGAAACTTCATTAATGCATCAGTTAGGGTTCCAGTGACAAATGTTGTGAAATGTGGTGCTAGGGTTGCCAACCCTAACACCCCACCCCCATCCTGCTTGCAGCAACAGGTGTGGGGTTGTGTCTTTGGGTTATCAACCCTAATGCTCAACCCATTCAATGAGTAAATAAGCTGAGATGGGTAAAGTATAGGAGAATGGGGTGAGTGTTAGGGCTGACAACCACAAACCACACCACCAATGCCTGTTGCTGCATGCAAGGTGGGGGGCGGGGTGTTAGGTTTGGAAACCCTAACACTACATTTACCAACTTTTATTGCTGGAACCATAACTGATGCATTAACAAAGTTTTTTTGCAAAGGATTTCATTACTTTTTGAGATAGTATAATAATAGCCTCATTTACTTGTTGGAGCACCAAACATACACTCCATAATGCACCGCAAACAGTATTTGTGTATGGGACTGCAGGTCCCTCTGGGCCCTGTGCTGCTATCTTTCCATAAAATCTGCTTTCCCATCACTCCATAATGGTATTCATATTTGTGTGTTGGAGCTCAAGGTGCCATCTATCCATAATTTTTGAGATATTGTAATCATACCCCTATTTCCCTGTGGGAGTGCAAGGCCCTCTGGGCCCTGACCTCCCATCAGTCCATAATGCTATCAGTATTTGCATGATGGACCAAAGAGCCTTCACTCCCTTCCATGCATAATTTTTGAGATAGTATAGTGGTATCTTTATTTGCCTGTGGGAGTGCCAAAGAAACACCTCACATTGCAATATCGTCCTATAGAAAACACAGCAAAATTTGAAACCTGTGTAACACAACACCAAATAAATGAAGCAGAACTTAAACCCACAGAACTCCTGATTAAAAAAATATTTTTTTTTTCACCAAAGAAGCAAAAGGCACATCTGTGTGGTAAGCCCTTTGTACCCTGAAATGTTTAGATCAAAATCACAACCCATTTCTTAACTGTGGAGTGACAAAAAAACATCTATCTTAAAATTATTTTTTCACAAATTGTGAAAAAGAATCCTTTTTTGCATTCTTTATTTCATACTTTGTGGAAAAAGAAAATTATTTTTCTCAAATTGTAAAAAAGGATCTTGTTTCAAAAGTTTGTTTTCTGTAGTTTGTGAAACATGATTTTGGCATGTTAAAAAACATATTTTTAAGTAACTTATTGAAACACTATCCCCAGATTCATATTTACAAATCTCAATTAGGCAAAGACAACTGTTCTTGTCTAATAATTCTTTGTATCTTTTTAGTTATTAAATTTTATTTTCATCGCTAACTGAAAACAAGATTGTGGAACCATGGAAAAACATTCCACATTTGTGGCAAAAGTTCTTGCATTTGAAAAAAGATCCCACATTTGCAATAAAGAATCCTTTTTTGAGCAGGAGATCAAACTGGTCAAATTGGAAATAATAGGAAATTGTGAAATTTAATAACTTTGGAACATACTAATATTTTTTTACCAAATATTCAAAAGACACATCTGTAACCCAAGACCTTTCTAACCTAAAAATTTCAGATCAAAATTCCACACCATTTTTGCTCAGCAGCATGACAAACATTTCACCACAGATGTTAATTTTCACAATTTTTGACAATCCATATCTCCGCACCCACATATCCAACCAGTACTAAACTTGCTTCATAAAGAGATCTTTGTCCCTGATGGTGCATGAAAAATTTCATGCACATCACTTGAATGGTTGCTAAGTTTTTAAAGTGCAAAATGTTGAGTATAACATAGAAATTAAGACTGAACTGCAAATATGATGTTAGGGTTTCCAACCATAACACCCCGCCCCCTCCCTGCAGAAACTGACAGATGTCAAGGGTGTGCTTTGGGGTTGTCAGCACTAATGCTCAAACCCCAAAATGTTCGGGTTGCAACCCAAAAATCTTTTTTGTGGGGATCATGACAACTAAGTGGTGCAAACACAAAATGATTTTGCAACTCCAAAAGTTTTTTAAGCTGGGCACCTAATATTTTAGAGTGCCCAGAAAAGGTAGTGTAGCCCTAATTTTGAAAAAAACAGACACCAGAATCTAGCTAAATTATTTCCGTTAAGCCAGGTTTTGGTGTGTTTTTTTTTAATACATCATGTTTATCTATTTTCCATGTTTTTTAGTTAAAAAGCAAGATGGTTGCTGTGGTGACCTAAAATAAAATGTCTGCAGATCGCGACAGTTAAGTGGTGCAAATTGCAAGAAGATCTCATGTTCCCAAATCTTGAGTTTGTATCAGAGAATTATCCAAAAAAACAAAAAAACAAAAAAACCAAAGCACGCTGAGAAAAATCATTTATATCCTTACCACTCTGGAACCTGCCCACATCCTCCATGGGCAGCTACAGGTGTGGACATTTTGTACACTGCTCTAACACTATCAATATAATGATGTTCAATCATCCTAGGTTGGCACATAAATATGAAATAAACTCATTTATAAACTTTAGGTTGACTGGAATAATTTATATGTTGACATGCCCATGTGGCATGATGTACATTTGACAGACCAAGAGGGCATTAAAACAAAGAATTGGAGAGCACAAGGGGGCAATAAGAAATGCAAATATGGACGATGTCATGGTGAGACATTATTTAGAAGTCAGACATGGCTCGCCTGCATCGCTTAAATTTGTTGGCCTAGAAAAAGTGGAGATAGGCCTTCAATGTAAGGATTTTTGACTTAAGCTTCTGCAATTAGAAGCATTCTGGATTTTACAGCTCAACAGTCGGGCACCATTTGGACTGAATCAGGATATACCACTCTATAGTTATATCAACCAGTGAAGAAAGTCCCCCCCTCAATGTTTAAGTACTATAGGATCAAACTTTTAGATGTTACTGTTTCCAGTGTTCGGGTCTGGCACTAGTAAATTACAAGGATATGACTTTCCATGCCTCTACCCCTGTGGTAGATTTGACTTGTTGGTTCTGTCTCCTTTTGTTGAACTCCTGTTACAAGTGCAGACACGACTTTTTCGTGTTCTGTCTGCACTGATTGGCATAACTTTCCATCTCTGCCACAACTTTTAGGCTGATGTTTGAAACTGTGTTTTGTACACAGTTTTTTCTTCTTGAATTTGTTTTGCACAGACACTCTAGTTGGTGTAACCTGAGCACCATTTTTTGCATATTGCACTTTACGTTACTTTCTAAGTTTTTAGCTTGAAATCACACTGCTTCTGTATGGTAGCACACTTTGAGGATGACTGCATAATGATCAATACAGTCGATGTGTAAGTGAACTACCCTGAAACACAGGTCCACACCACGTTCAGTGTCTTTGTTGTGACATGCATTGATTTTTATGTTCTGTGAGTGCTCATTTTGCACGTTCTTAACGTGGCTTGAAAGCCGAAGTGGCAGATGGCTTGACACACGTTTTGGGAACAGGTTGTACCACTGATGTTCACGCTTGTTTTTATCAAACAGCAGCTAATCTTTTTCCAACAGAATTCCATCTGGACCTGTCTGTTTCTTCATTATATTTGGGTGAGAGAGTTTAGCATTGACCAGCATACTTGTTTTACTTTTGCATACATGTTGTTTTTCTATGACATTATTAGAGGAGATCTATTCTTGAATCTTTTCAAAGATCCCTTTCTTACATAGAACTTAGTGCTGATCTCACAGATACAGTATTTATGCTGGTCTTGTTTTTAACTCTGTAACCTATCAATATTTTTTTATGAATCTCTCAGAAGCTGTGGCCTTGGCAAAGGATGCTTCTAACATAGAAGTTTTGGAAAATAATTCCATACCATCTAGCTGTAAATGAAACCACCATATATGCAATAAGTACAGAAAGAAACACAGCACTTAATTAAAAATCAATATTCCATATCTTGGACACCACAGAAGCTGCCATCACAAAACATTTCATATCTTGACAACTTACCTTCAAGTCAATTCACATCATATGTTGTGGAATTTCATTAAATGCCACCAAAGTGTTTAAGGTGAAAAAATTATGTATTACATCCTTTGAAAGTATAGGCACCTTTCCGTCTTGCTGATTTCAGTATTAGCTCCTTATCCAATAATGAGGAAAAGTTGCCAACATCTTTGCATTTTATTTTTAGTTTGCAGGTGAGCTTCAACGTGTGCACAGCAGAACAATCCTCACTGTCCTAATCAAATTAGGGATGTAAGAATCTGAAAATGTAAGTTTTGATACTAGAAATTCTTTAATTAATTCCCATGTGTTGAAGGATGAAGTTTAGACTATAGGCAAGTAGGTTTAAAAGGCGTTTTATGTTTTCCAACTTTTTGGTAGTTCTTTTTTTGTTTTATTTGGATTTTGTTGATGGGTGGGCTCACTGAGACGAAGAGTCCCTTTTTCAGGGCTGATCCGGGTTTAAGAACACATGCTGGTCAATACATGAGGAAACAACAACAATCAACAAATTCAGCAGTTTGTCCATGGTAACAACAGTGAAGAGATGGAACAGTTTACAATAGGTCAGAACAAACAAGTGACTAAAATTAGAATATACAATGAATTATAATGGTTATAAACTACACAACAGATACAAGAAGCAAAAGAAAGCACTAGAGTATCCAAAGGTTACTGCTATACAATAGAAACAAATAGTCTTAGAGTATTGACAGGGAAAAGGGAGTTTGTAACCAAATGTAGCAGTCCTTAGAGGGCTGCTAATTACTGAGTATGTCATTAAAGTTATCAATAGTGCAGAAGTTGCATCCAGTCTCGGTTTTAATTTGACATTTTCTTTTTGTAACTTTTCAGTTTCTTTGATATTGGTATATCATCAGTAGTCTGAACTCGTGTTTCTATTCTTTAAAATTTCATGTTCAACCTTAAATACATCAGTGCTATGCAGAATTTTCAAATTCCAGTGGAACGAAATTCTACAGAATATTCAAAATTCCACTGAAATTACATTGAATTCTGCCAGAAATGGAATGACAGAATTCTGCAGCATAAAATAATTGCAGAATGATTTTCCACAGAAAAATCACTGTTCCATGGAATATTGTTCCACAGATCTCAGTATTTTCTGCAGAAATTGTTGAGGAATAATTTCCCATAGAACAAAATACTGTTCCATGTAATATTATTCTGTGGATCACAGTAGGGAGAATTCCACAGGTGAACAAGCAAAAATTCAGGTGAAAATTCCTCTGGCAGAATGGTCATTCCACAATAATTCAGCCAGGGAATTCTGTATTCCCCAGAGCACTAGAATACATCCTTTGAATGATTTGAATGAGAATGTTAAAAGACCTGTTAACATCTTCAAAAGAGTCTGTTTTTGAATATTTAAAGGTGCCTCTGATTTAAGATTAGATAAATTTATTTCTGACTCTCTGGATTTAATGCTGTTTCATAGCAAAGGGTACTACTTTTCCCCTTGACTTATGGTCTCTTTGATGAATTCAATTCCTGTTTCTGAGACTGTGATGAAAATGATACTTTTGGGTCTAAAATACCATGCTGCATGGCCAAGTTTTCAAAAGTACTGTATATTTCAGGAGTGGGGGCATCACAACCTACCTCAGTAGCAAGAGCTACTTTAATGGCTAGTACTAAGGAAGCAATTGAGCTGGCCAACATTGTCCTACTTCCCTCAATGCTGAAGGTCTGAGGGAGAAAGACTCAAGTGTTTATTTTTCTTCTCTCTTTCCCTTTCTTCCTTCTTTTCTCTTTTTAAATCAATTTCATCAGGTTCTCAACATCCATATCAGAAACAAATTGCTGTTGGTTTGGTACAATTAAAACTATTTTTTTTGAAGTTTACTTTGCTGAGCTTACAGGGCTCAGATGAACAGTACTGCTTCCCAAGTGGTAATTTTGGATCTCTTGGCTGTGATTTAAGACTATAGCTCTATGTCGTTCTTTGCTTTCTGTTGTCAAAGATGCTTCACTAGTATTATCTTCTGAAGGATTCTAAAACCTGACAATTTCTGTAGAAAAAACATAACAAAAATAAAATAATAGAATATAAAATATAAAATATCATACTATAAACATATTATTGTAAATATGTGATGCTGTAAGGGAAAATAAAGTAAATGGCATGAGGGAAAGCATGGAGTTGTAGACTACAGAAGGGTATGTGCCTAGAGGTCAATAATGCCCAAAAGGCTGAGCTGATTGTCAAAGGAAGTGAGTGAGGCTGTGAGGGTGAAAAAGTGGGCCTTCATAAGGTACAAGGGGAATAAGGAGGAGGAACATGGCAGGAATACTACACCAGGCTCACAGAAGCAAGTGTGACGGTCAGATGGGCAGAGGCAGACATGGAGCTACTGATTGCTGAGGGTGTGAAGGGAGAGGAAAATAATGTATTAGGTATATTTGGAAGAAAAGGAAAACTTGGGGGATTGTCTGACTATCAGAGGAAGGAAGATAGTAAAAGTCAATGAGCAGAAGCCAAATTTACTGAGCAGTTACTTCTGCTCAGTGTTCATGGTTAAGGATTGTGGGTCTCAACCAGAGAGCAGGATCCAATTAGCCACATGGAGGTGCAGGAAAAGTGGAGGGTAGTGATCATGGCTAAATAGGTGAGAAAGGGGATGGAGGCCCTTGGATAAAGCACTGGGCCCAGATGGCCTGCACTACTGAGTACATAGGTAACTGGCTTCATAACTGGCATTACTCATGACCCAGCAATTAAATGATTCACTAGAGCAGTGGCCGGGGATTGGAGGTCAACAGGTGTAGTTTCATTCTACAAGGGAGGGTCAGGGAGGACCATGGAAACTACAGGCCAGCTAGTCTTACCTGTATTGTAGGTAAGCTAATGAAGGCCTTAGTTAAAGAATGCCTGGTGGCTGACTTAGAGGATAATGAGCTGCAGGATGGCATGAAGTATGGGTTTGTGTTGTTGTGGTCATACCAGACCAACCTGATACTGTTTTTCGACCGGGTCACTAGGATGACAGATAGAGGGCTGGTGGTAGATTTGCTCTACTTTGACAAAGCCTTCAATTCTGTATCACACAGGAGGGTGCTGAAAATGCTGAAAGACTTGGGATACAGAAGAGTTTATCCAGGTGGGTAGGGAATGGGCTGGGGGGGAGACAACATAGTGTGATAGTCAATGGGTCCAAGTCAGGTAACAGGGGTCATGAATGTGGTGCCACAGTAATCAGTTCCAGGACCTATCCTATTCAATATGTTCATTAGTGACAAAGGGGAAGGTACCCAGGACAAGATGTGTCTCTTCACAAACAACACAAAGCTATGCTTCAGGGTAAACAGGAAGGAAAGGATGAGGAAACATCAAAAATACTTCAGGAACTGGATTGGTGGTAACACTGCTCAATGATCTTGTAGTTGAGATTTAATGCAAAGAAGTGCAAAGTTATGTATTTAGGGAAAAGGAACCCCTTCATGGCATATTTGATGGGAGGGGTTAGGCTGGCCACTACAACACAGGAGAGGGATCTGGAGTTTTGACATAAAATTATACTGCCCCTATACAGATCACTGGTAATGCCTCACCTGAAATGCTAAGTCCAGTACCTGGCGCCCTTACCAGAGAAAGGGCAAAGACAGGCTGGAATCAGAGGAGAGAAGGGTCACCAAGATTATCCAGGGCTAGCAAGGCACAGCCCATGAGAAATGGCTGGTGGCCCTGAATGTGTACTCCCTGAACGCCAGACACAAGAGCAGGGACATGGCAGAAAAATATAAGTTTTGGAGTGATAAATGTAGAACAGAGTGAATAGTGTGGACCTGTTTGTTATACATGGGGATGCAGTCACAAGAGGGGATGATTGGAGGTTGATTGGAGGTTGCTGGAGTAAATTCAGAAGGAATGTGAGGAAATTCTACTTCACAGAAAGGGTAATAGAGATATGGAACAGACTACTGATGGAAGAAGTAGGATCAGGTACCCTAAATGGGTTTAAAAATCATTGGGACAGAGCAATAGGATTCATAGTCCCTAGGGTAGTTCTGGGGGAGTAGGGCAAACAGGGACTACCCACTAGGACACTAGGTCAGGGGGTATGATATTACAATGCAAGCAAACATGATGGGCCATTTGTCCATTTCTGCTGACAGATTCTATGTTTCACTGAATAGTAACGTAGCTCATATTTAGCTGTGGCAGTCTTAGTGGGTTTTGCAGACTCTCTAAAAACACCACAAACAGTAATCCACAGCAGATACACGTCAACACCATCTGCCAAATATATACTCCTGTAATTCATATTCATTGCTGACCTCAATGCGTTTTCATCACTTGTAGTCTGTTTTACCCTATGCAAATTACTGTGTTGGGAGCCAAAGGAGTTCAGCTCAGCTGGTGAAACCAAATAAAATTTTCCAGTCCCCATCTCTTAGCAGAACCATAGTGGGCTCTTGCCCACATCTCTCAACCTTAGCAGGATGCACCATACTTTATGCTGGTCTCCAGAGTTTTGTATGGGACCCCCCAGTTGCTTATTTGTGGAGTTCAAGACCACCAATAGACAATGTTTCTAAGAATCTGATGGAGTGTGGGTGGGTGGGTGAAAAAGGTAAGAGGTTATAACTGGCTCTGAAGGTCCATTCAGGAGACACACATCCACCACTTATTTGATGTGTGACCAGTTGAGGGGTGGCATAAAATAATAAGCTATTTTGGCCTTGTGGTAAGAGTTCAGAGTTACTAATCTTGAAACTCAGGATTGAATCCTACAACTGCCATTGACAGTGTGATCTAGGAGGTAGGGTGTAGTGGTTGGGAGGCAAATAAGTAGATGGAGGCAGGCACTTAGCTTGACCTACAGCTCAGAGCAGTGAGCTGTGAAACTGGTGACCAAGCACTGAATCCTACAGCCACTACCTACTATACTCACTCTGTAACCAGAAGGGGTACAGTAGAAGAAGAAGGCAGTTCTTTTAGTATTACATTCCTGCCTGACATATTTGTGCATGTGTGTTAGTGATGTGTGTGTGTGTGTGCTCACACTATCAATCATGGTGGGAGCTGGGCAACAAAAGAGTTCGGTGTGGGGCTGGGCTGCCAGCTTGACTAGGTCATGTGGTGACAGAAACACTACAAACAGAGGCAGTACAGGAAGTACAACACAGGCAGTTGAACAGAGGGCAAGGGTCAGTGCTTATGGTGCAGTGTGACTGTTAAGGGTAGCCTGTGATGTGGGCGCATGCACATGGGTGATGTCCAAAACAGTGATGCTTTATAGGTGAAAGCCTGAATGGCAATGGGGAAGGTAGGGCGACTGGATGTGGTGGTAGGCAAATCTGGTGACAGGATGTTACTATATGTATATGTGAGCGTGGGGGAGTAAGCACAAGCACAGTGGGTGTGGGCTGGGAGGGGGTGGAGGGGATGTAGGGGGTGGTGCTGTGGTGGCTTGCTGAGCTGCACCATGGTGTTGGGTGTTGGTCTGCAGTTGGGGCAGATGAGGTACCAGGTTCCGGTCCAGGCGTTGGTGCAATTGTATTGAGCCCAGCCTGAAACTTTATTTTTCATGCTTTCACCCCTCCCAACATGCACCCCCCAGAGTTGAGAATCCTTTAGTAGGGGGGTGCGGAGGGCAAATCAACCTGTGTTGGGGGTATGGGGGGCGCTGCCCCCCCTACAGAAAGCATAAAATTGTAAGTCCCCGGCACTGTTATTCCATGCACCAAGGATGTCAGAGTGGCAAAAATGTTTTCACCACTCTGATGTCACGATAACATAGCTCACCTTTAGGCAGTCACCGTTATCACATAGAACTACTGTTAAGCTGCTTTCAGGTACATTGCAAGCATGGGTCACACAGATAGAGCATTGTCAGTAGAATCTCAGAGATGGAGGCCTTTCAGGGGATGCATTGCTGGCGTCTGGTTCAGTTCTGACAGGTATATTGCAGGTAGGTTCACTGTGGCAGGTACAATATTGGCAGGTAACTTGCAGGAGGTCCTGTGAGTGGTACAGTGCAGCACATATGCCAGAGGTAGTGATAGTGCATATTGTATAGTGCTGGCAAAACATATACATCACAACTGGGCAGTGTATCACAGGCAGCTACATCACTGGTTGAGGTCACTGGTCAGTGGCTTTAACTATAGTTACATACAGTGCAACCACTACAGGGAACCAGACTCCAGAACCATACAAGCCAGTTGGGAAAAGGCAACTCTTTCTTTATGTGGTTTCTTTCTTTAAGTTGTATTGCCCACCTATGCTGTACTATGTTAGACTATTTTATTATTTTTACTGTGTCATCTAATAATGTGCCCATTTCTTCAGATTATATTTTATACAGGGGCCTAATGTTCTGTGTTTCTATGTACAGTGATGGAGGGTTCTGTCTGTTGTCCCTGACATTCAAAGATTGCCCCAGTTTCTGTGCTACCTGTCTGAGGTATGCCTGGCCATAGTCTGTTGCTTGTGTTCACAATATAAGCTGCACCATAACTTAGACCAGCTCTGTCTGGTTTACATCCTGTGAGCAATGACTAATGCAATGCAGATCCCCAGGTATTGAAAATTACAATTGTGTGGTTGCTGCAGCATTTGGATATAATTTATTGATGCATACGTGGCTTGTATGTGTCCTAGGGTATTTGTGCACAATTTCTTGTTTGTGATTGTAAGCACAGTTGAAAATTAAGCAATAATGCCCAACAGGGTATGGGCTGTGCTGGGATAACCTCATACTTGGGGTGGTTAGGCACAAGGAAGGTGCATCCAACACCCCAGAAGTGAGATTAACCCAGCACAACCCACATTTTTGACTGCAGAATTACTATTATAAAATGGCTCTTATTTATTAATACTGTGGGGGCCAAAATGAGCACTTGTAGATGGCTATTAGGCAGAGAACAAGTGCTGCAATACCCTTTTATGTGTAGGGACATCTATTTTATAGTATCAGTTGTACAGTTTTATTTTTACTTTTTTTTTTTATTTTGAGAAAACACTCCTCATGTGAAAGCACTGCATCATTGGTATGCAAATAATCTATTGTCTGGTATCACTGTAGTCTGTTGTGCAATACCAGACAATTAGGTAATCTGCATATCCATGATGTAGTGCATTCATATGTGTTGTGTTTCTTCATAAAAAATTAAACTGTAAAACTTATCCTATAAAAGAGATGTTCCCACACTATGAAGATGTTCTGACACTTGTTCTCTGCCTAACTATGAAATGTTTTAGCCACACTATAAATACTTTTTTTTTATATGAAACTGAGATTCTGCTTCTGCAATTAAATTTTTAGGCATCAAGTTCTTTCAGTAATAGAGGTTGTGTCTGGTTATTCAGTCTATTATGCAATCATTTGTATGGCTGGACTTTATGCTGTGAGGTTATATTTAAATAACCTCACTGCAACCAGCAGACAGTGATAAT
Organism: Neoceratodus forsteri; assembly: GCA_016271365.2. NCBI lineage: Eukaryota > Metazoa > Chordata > Ceratodontiformes > Ceratodontidae > Neoceratodus > Neoceratodus forsteri. Next base: position 1,022,472,530 of record CM028135.1, on the reverse strand, counting down.
CAGAATTCAAGAAATGTTCTTGCTATTATATAATGTGGTTTCACACAACTTACCCTTACCACAACTTACCAGAATGCAGCTTTGGTTCTTCCAGTGATATCATGCAGGATACTGCAGCAACACAATGCAGTCTAAAGGCAATTACTCCAGTTTTCTTTTCAGGGAAGTGTAAAAGCTATATCACAAAGTACTATGCCCTGGGGGTGGCATTGTATTTTGCATGGTCTGTTCTGCCTCATATGATTAAGGCTAATATGCCCTTATGTTATTCTTTGACTTTAAAAACTTGCCACAAAAATTTTCAAGATGGATTAAGGTTTAGATTCATTGGTGGCCAGGTAGCATAGCAATAGCATTTCTGCTTCTTTCTGGTGACTTGGATTCAAGAATGGATTGGGGTTGCTGGGTGACAGCCAGGAATAGGACAGCCCCTCTCATTTTGGAAGGCAAGGATTTCCATCCTCTACTGTTTGGTTAGTACCCAATGGAGTCTGGGAGGCAGCCCAGCAAAGTTTGATGAGGGATAAGAGCCAGATGCTAATACATGCCTGCATACCAACAGGTGCATGTCTATGCATCATTGCATGCCAGTAAGCCCTATAGGGAGAAACAAGGTGGGAAAATCCAGGTGGCAGGATGACAGCCTACCCTCCTTCAGGCCCCCCACTACTGAACAGGCACCTGCCTCCCAGATGAGATACTAACCCTGTTGAGGTAGTTGAGCTCACTGGCAACACCACCATGGGGGGGTTATGGTTGAACAAAAATAAAACTGTGATAAGTACCCTCGGAAGGCGGATGACGGGGCTGGGGAGATTGGCAGAATAGGGCCACCTGAAACCAAAGAGATAAGGCTGGAAAAAAGTTGAACGTCACAACTGCCCAGAAGTTACCCATGTGTAGGCTCAGAATATGCCATGTTGGAGTGTAACATCTTACAGGGAAGTAGGCTGAATGGAGGAAGTGTTCACAAGTTGACAGATGAAGGCAGCCTATTCTAATTTGCAGTTATAGCACAAATAAAGGAAACAGGAGACTAAGGGTCCAATCTCACCATAGTCAATCATTCACAGTGTGAGCACAAACAAGTCACATGATCCCCCAACTGCTTCCGTCATTCCTGACTGCTAAACAGGGTAGAAGTAGTGCTCCACAGAAAATGAAATGTTGCATCTCACGTTGGTTACCTTGAGTAAAACAAGTGTTACCAAGTATTGTGCTAGTCTGTGACACTTGAGATATTGCTGGAAAAGCTTTCAATGCTACTGAAGCTTCTTTGGTCTGTGGGTGCAACTGCAAGTATAGGCACAAGCATACTATACAGTACTGTATGTAAGGAGGAGGTAACTGATATACCATAAAAGAAAATTGATTCACTGTAAAAGGAAGCAAACACAGGAGACAAATATAGATACAGAAAACTTAAAGGCAACAGCAAAATTAGTCACATGTTATGTATTATAACATCATACTGGATAACAAAAATCGAAGTGCAGCTTATGTAGTTTTAGATATTAAACATGATATTAAGCATGAATAGTGTTAAAAACAAGCAAAGTTTATTTGTAAATTAACTGGTACAGCTAAAGTGATGTAGTCTGTATTGTACCTTAATACAGTAAATGCTATGGCTTGTTTTAGTGAGAATGGAGTATATCAATAGCCTTTAGGAGATCATGCAGTACTTTCACTGCTGTGCTGTGCATTTCCCTGAGGACACAAAAACAGCAGATAGGGATATATTTCTGTTTTACTGATAACAGAATTGCAAGGATCTAGGACTGTATTTCTTTCTAAGGATTTTACACATCACAGAGATTAAGCTGCTGCAAAGAGAAATATGAGCTTCTGATGTTGTTTGAATTTAGTTCTTGGTCCCTAATGAAATCCCCGATGAGATTTTGTCTCATGTAAATGCACATGTTTGTCATCTCGGATTTGTTTGTGGGGTAATGCAGCATTACTCCTGATTGGCATTTGTGGTTTCATAATTTAAAACTGTACAGGAAACTGTGCCACTTTTATGTTTAACTATGAATCTGTTCGGACTTATTTATTTCTAGGGTTACAATATGCTGTAATCATGCTTATTCTAATGACACCTAAGGTGCTACAGATATGTTGTTGCTTTGTAGTTATCCTAGAAACTAGAAGTTATTTGCCCATAATAGCAAGAGTTCTAATTGGGGGCACAGACTTTGATGCCACATATTAACTTGCCGACTTTGATGCCACATGTTAACTTGGCATTTCTGTTTCTGATTAGCCATGCCCTTTAGAGCATCCATGACTGTTTTTCCCACAATAATTTTTTTCCATCACATTTGACTCTTTTCATGCCAGAACTGTTACAAAAGCAATACGGAGAGCTGCAACTTGTAGCTGTACACATATTAACCATTCAAATTGGAAACCTGGTGCATAGGCATCACTACACGTAAATGCTGTGGAGTGGGGGACCTGTGGCATTCATGAAGGGGGCATAATTGAGTAATGCACTGGGTTTCTTTGGTTGCATGGACAGCAATACACCGGGGGTGTTCCTAGGGTGTGCCAGCAGTATACGACACTCACTAAGGCATGTAGTGCTGTGCACATGAGGGGCAAAGGCGGATGTGGGTTATGCCAGGGGCACCATACCGTAGCCATACTATGTGTCCAGTCGTGCCCACAGAGCAGCCCCAGCAGCAGTAAGGCAGGCTGTCACACACATGGCTTCCCCCTCCCCGACACCTGAACAGAGCCCCCCCACACACACATACTCATGGCATCCTTGTCCCCATATGTAATGTCCCCCTGGCAGTTGCCCTGGAGCCATGCCCTTGCCCACCCCACAGAGCATAGCTGTGCAAAATCCCAGGAACATCACCAACATCACCAACCCCCTAGTCCCCACCTGAGCATCCACATATTGGAGTCCTCCTGGATCCTGCAACACCCAGCCACCTCTTGAGCCCCGATCCCACACCCCTGCCCTGCCATCTCTGGACAGTGGTCCACCTCACCGCCACTGCACCAACATCAGCCCCATCCCCTATACCTGCCTGTTGGGGCCGCAGCTAGGAATGGCCAGAGGCACATCCCTCCACACACCTCCTTGGCTGCTGGCCATTCATTTAATGCTGGAAGTGCACCTCTATTTATAGGCATTGCACTCCCAGCATCACTTGGATGGCTGGTGGCTGAGGTGGAGTGAGGAGGGCTGTGCCACTGGCCTTCCTGAGTAACACAACCAATGGGAGGGTAGTGGGTAGTGACATCATACCTACCGGAGAGTAGCTTAGTTTAAAGCTATTACATTAGCAATGAACCTCCCCTCCTCTGTGTTCCATATAGCAGTTGGAGGTTAATTCACCTGAAACACCATACATATTGCTGAACAATAAGATGTCAAGTTGAAATGACAAATAACTTAACCAACATGTAAGGAATAAAGTATGGACGCCCATACACAATGAGCCTGTGTTTCCATCAAGGGGTTGAGATGCCAGCATATGGACCTCAAGAGTGAAGCTCGAGAGATCCTTACTGGTATTTCACTCAAGAGATGGAAACAGAAAGTGAGTTATGTATGGACACCCATACTTTATTTGTTATAGTATATGGTTTAAAAAAAATGACAGAAGCAGTGTGACTGTTGTAAATTTATCTAAGAACCATAAATTGCATAAATAACATTTGTTGTTGATAGGCAGTGTTTTACTTACTGGTTTATTAGGTCTGCAGTTGAAATGGTTGAAAGATCTGTCCGAGCACCAGTACAGAGAGAGAGAGAGAGAGAGGAGAGAGAGAGACTTTGGAGTGACTCTGCCAGATAAGAGCTATTGTTCAAAGGAAAATTCCCCCACAGCTACTGAGAACAGGCATAATGAACTGCTAGTGCAGGCCCAAAGTAGGCTGTTGCCTATAGAAGACAGTGCCATTATTAGTTTCCAAAATAAGCCTACTGACATTTTTTTTTTATTTATGAACTCCAAGTGTTTCAGTGAAGGGGATCTGCCAGTATCGTACCGAGAGTGCCTCTGTGGTAAGTGCAGCACTGATGGGACAACAACTTGAGAAAGTGGTGAGAGATCATCGTAGGGTAAGCACTGTTGCACTTATAGGGGAATCCATTGACATATGCTAAGGCAGGCATTGGAAACCACTAGTGGGGTCAGAAGGCAGGCTGTGGCCTGCAAAGCAGAGTTGGAACCAGAGCGCTGAGTGAAAATGAAAGTGCTGCAAAGCAGTAGTCAGTTCAACAAGGTACACAGGTGCACTTAATGATAGAATGTGCACAACAACTTTCAGAACAGGCACAACAACTTTTGTGCAGCCACTGATTTCTGTACAGAAAAAGCCCTAACCATATACTGTATAAGCCTAATAAGGTCTAAGGTCATTATCTGAGTGCATCATATATGCCCTCTTTGTGGTGCAACAGTGGCCTGTACAACCATGAAAAAGGATCTAGCAATAACTGTGGACAATGAGATCAAGTCAGACGTATAATGTGCTGCCACTGTCAAGAAAAACAAATAAAATGCTAGGATGCAGTAGGAGGGAAAATTAGAAACATATCAAGAAAGGTTATCTTCACCTGTACTGTAAAGGTCTTGTTGTGATCACAGATAGAGAGGGTCCAGCACATGGCCACCAAACTAATACATGGCTTTGGGGGAAATGAGATACTGCAAAGTTTTACTTTGCTGGTGAAATTACCACAAAATGGTGAAATTTGCTTGTGCAAATTACTTCACAGAGGTCCCACTTCGCTCCTTTGCCTAACTTTGCCTAACTTTGCCTAGAAAAGTGGCAACATTAAGGTAAAGTTAGGTGAAGTTAGGCAAATCTTAGTCAATTTTTCTAGAAAAAGTGCAACCTTGCCTGGTAAAAACTTTACAAAGCCAGCACTTTGCGAATTTCGCCAACTTCATGAATTAATTTACGTAGTGAATTTTACCCACTTGGCCCATCTCTAAATGATGAGAGATTAGACATACTCAAATGTTTTAACCTGGAAACAAGAAGGATGAGAGAGGATCCATATTTTCAGAATACTAAGGGGGATATAAAGGATGGCGTATAAACATGGGTTTTAGACGGTGAGTGCAAGGAAAATTAGAGGGCATGCCCTCACAGATGGTTGGCAGAATAGGGGGAACATTTGAATGCATTAATTCACACAGAGAACAGAAAATAGGATAACCTACTCAGTGAGGTTGTGGAAGTAGCACTGTTCAGGTATTCAAAGCAGGACTGAACAGTATTAAGGAAGAATGGCATTCAGGGTAACACATGAGGATGGTAGTAATTACAGTATGGCTGTTAAATGAGTAGTATTGTCAAAATTTGCAACAATGTATGTTGTATGGAGTGTTTTGATTTCCTTGTATATTTATGATGTTTCCTTCCCTTTGTTTGCTGTTAGGAGTTCTTTTCTAAATTAACCTGCTAGTTATATGGTAGTTTTATGGCCCCTGGGGATCTGCATCCTGTCCCATGTGACGGTGATGCATTCGCAACCACTGGTCCAGCAAGTACCAGAGCTAGGATCCTAATGTTTTGGCCTTCAATAAATAACTCTATCATGTGTGTGTCAGGTCTGGTCAGCAGGAGTAAATGTTTTGCTTTTAAAAGTTTTCACTTCATTGAAATATACACAGCCATAAAAAGCACGTAAATCACCCCAGATCATCAATGCTAGAACTGGCAAAGACTCTAGCTGTTTTCTTAGAGAATAACCAACTCAAGTTAGCCCTCAAGTATTTGCTAAACTGTAAATGTAGCTATTAGTACTCACTGCATAAGAAAAGTTACTTAATATCACAGTTCTGGGGCTCGATTTACAAAAAATTGCAAAGCACAATGCAAATGTTTACTCTACACTTTGCAATTGCTCAGTTGTCAAAGGTTGCTATTTACAGTCACATAACGCACCTGCACCATCTCACTGTGAATTGGGTAAGGATGAGTCAGCACTATCCCCATTACCACTACCGCTAACTCCACTAGCATCAACCCAACAGGCAGCCAGGAGTATGGCACCATAATGAACAGTGCAGGTGCACTATTTGGAATTCACAAAAGCAGCAATGTAAATGAGCCCATTGGGCATGCAAGGCACTATGTGGCTACTTGCATGCCCATTATGCTCCCTTTTACATAGGCTGCACCAGAATTTAGTGTACCGGACCCCCAGTCCCTGCCCCAGAGGCAGCCTTGTGTCCCTAGTGTCTAGTTCTCCCCCCCTCCATGAATGCTGGTTCCACTATAAATATGTAACATTCTCTTGTACTAATGGTCCCCCCGACACATAAACACCAGCCTGATTATAAATAAATAACATTCCCTGGTGCTAGTACTCCCCCACCAATCGCTGGTCTGGTTGCAAAGAAATAATGCTCCTTGTTGCTAGTGGCCCCCACACCGCAATCACTGGCATGATTATACATATATAACATTCCCTGGTGCTAGTGGTCTCCCCACTGCCTTCATAAGCCCGATTATAAATATTCAACATTCCCTCATGCTAGTGACCCCCCCCCCAGTGATCACTGGCTCAATTATAAATATATAACATTCCCTGGTGCTAATGATCTCCCCCCACTGATTGCCAGCCCAACTGTAATTAAATAGTATTCCCTGGTGCTAGTGGTCCACCCTCCCCCCCATGATTGAAGGCCTGATTATAAATATATAGCCTGTCTGTGTGCTGGAGGGGTAAGTTCGAGCGTAAGGTACAAGGAGTTGGCTCTGTTTTTCAATGACAAGGTGTCCTCCATCAGGGCTGAGGTCTCGTTGAACGTCTCTCGAAAGGACTGCAGGGTCCAGCCTGAGTTGTGTCAGAGCACTCCTCCTATGTGGGATGAGTTTGAGCTGATTGGGGTTAGGGAGGTGGTAGAGATAATCTCTAAGCTGCGGCCAGCCTACTGTGATTTAGATCCTGGTCCAACTCGCCCATTGGTGGAATGTTTGGATCTGATTGGTCCTGTGATTGCTGGTGTAGTCTGGAGTTCTTTAGGGAGTGGGATCTTTCCTTCAGCCTTGACAGTACTTTGTACTGGTTATTACATGTCTGTAAGTCAATGACTATATGTTTGTAACTAAAAATGATGACTGTTGCACATGCTGACGTGGAACCTTTGTAAAAGAGCCTCAGCTCAAAGTTATTGTAATCTTAGATCGAAATAAATAAATAAAAAAAGACAGAAGTTTTAGTTAGATCACTATTGAAAAAAACATCTTTGGACCCGGACTGCCTGAGCAACTACAGACCTGTTTTGAACCTCCCATTTTTAGGGAAAGTTGTAGAAAAGGTGGTGGCCATTCAGCTGGAGAGACATCTTGCTGCTTCCTCTGCCTATGAGCCTTTCCAGTCTGGGTTCTGAGCAGGGCATAGTACAGAGACAGCTCTGGTGAGGGTGCTTAATGACCTCCTGATGGTGAGGGATAGAAGGGACCATAACATCTTGGTCTTCCTAGACCTCTCTGCGGCATTTTTTACCATGGACCATGAGACTTGACCAACTGCAGTTTTGGTGTAATCTGTTCGGAAATGTCATCAACTGATTTAGGTCATACCTGACAGACAGAGTGCAGAGGGTGACCATGGGAATTTTCTCATCAAACCTGAAGCCTCTGGGCTGTGGTGTTCTGCAGGGGTCAGTTTTATCACCTCTGTTGTTCACGGTGTATATGCTACCACTGGGGGACATTATCAGGCAGTAAGGGCTGGGTTTTCATTGCTATGCAGATAATACAAAGCTGTATCTGTCCTGTGCTCCCAATAGCCAGGTGTCAGACTAGGCATTTAACAGCTCCCTTGAGGAAATTCATATATGGATGGCTCACAATTGGCTTAAACTAAGCCCAGACAAGACTGAGGTACTGGTGGTGGAGTCAGGGTGTCGGGACAGAGGGGGGGGGTTGGACATTACCCCCTGAACTTGTGTTGGGGGTGTGCCTTTAGCCCTCTCTAAGAAGAATTTGGGTGTAATCCTGGATGGTGACCTGACACTTGAAGCACAGGTGTCGGCCGTGGTGAGAACTGGGTTTTACTATCTCAGTAATAGTGCCCGAATTCGAGCCCTGATCCCACTTGATGAGCTGTCCACATTGGTGCGTGCTTTTGTCACTTCCAGGCTAGACTACTGCAGTGCCCTGTACCTAGGGATATCTAGAGGCAACCTCCACAGACTGCAGCTGGTTCAGAACACAGCAGCAAGATTATTGTTGGGGGTGAAAAGATGTGAGCATATCACCTCAGCACTACGTGAACTCACTGGCTGCCAGTTCAGTGGAGGATTGTCTTCAAGATAGAGCTGCTAACCTATAAATCTCTGCCCTTAAGAGGCCCAGTCTATCTTCAAGAGCTCCTTGTGCTGTACTGCCAGGCCCGGGCTCTCCGTTCTGCCAGGGGTGGCCTCCTTGGAGTTCTCAGGGTTAGGCTGCAGCATTCTGGTGATCAGGGGTTTGCAGCCGCTGTGCCTACCCTGTGGAACTCCCTGCCTGGATATCTTAGGAAGGATCCCATGGTGGAAACGTTCAAGAAGGGCCTCAAATCATATTTATTTACTCAAGCTTTTAACTGAAAGGGGTTTTATATAAATAGTATATTTTGTGATGGTTAGTTAAGCTGTTGTTTTTAGTTATACTTTGTATATTGTTGTAGTTAGTTTTAGAACTGCATTATTGTATGGTATATGTTATATCTGTCATATTGTACAGCACCCTGAGTCTTTGGAGATGGGTGCTATATAATTAAAATAGCTATCTATCTATCTATCTATCTATCTATCTATCTATCTATCTATCTATCTGTCTGTCTGTCTGTCTGTCTGTCTGTCTGTCTGTCTGTCTGTCTGTCTGTCTGTCTGTCTGTCTATCTATCTATCTATCTATCTATCTATCTATCTATCTATCTATCTATCTATCGATTGATCTATCTGTCTATTACCTGGTGCTAATGGTCCCCTCCCAACTGATCACCAGCCTGATTGTAAATATATAATTATCCCTGATGTCTAGCGGTCCCTCTCCAACCCCATCCCATGCCTGATGTACAAAAACATATTGTCTGATGTTCAGTTGTCCCTACCCCCTCCTGATCCCATGCCCAATGTAAAACAAAAACATATTCCCTGGTGTCCAGTGGTTCCTTCCACCACCTGATGCCCTGCTCAATGTATAGCAACATTTTCCAAGATAGCCATTGGTCTCTCCCACACCTGATGCCCTACCTGATGCATAGTAACATTTTCCCTGGTGTCCTGTGGTCTCTCCCCCTACCCAATCACCTGCATGAGATATGGATACTGTTTCCAGATGTCCTGTATATTTCCCCATCCCAGTCCCCTGACCATTATATTTCAACCATTCCCTGTTGTCTAGTGGACTTCACCCCCCACCCTGCCAGGTAGTATCCCACCTCCCAGCTACCCCAGATCCCTTCCATGTGCAAGTGACTGGCACAGCCCTCCACTCTCCACCTTGGCCAGCCACTAACTGAGCTGTCAATGAGTGTGTACTGTATAGAGTACATGCTAATCTCTCAGCTGTCAATCAACAAGTGTCTACTGTATACAGTACGTGCTCATTGACAGATCAGTCAGGGACTGGCTGTGGTGGAGAGTAGAAGGCTGTCCTGGCCACTGGCTCAGGGAAAGGACTGGGGTAGTGGGTGGTAGGGCATTACTTGCCAGGGTGGGGAGCGAGGGGTCTGCTAGACACCAGAGAAGGGTTTATATTTCATATACAGGGGATATGGGATGTAGAGGAGGGTTCCCTAGACACCAAAGAATGGATGAAATATAATGTACAGAGGATCAGGATGGGGGAGATAAACACAGCACCTGGAATTAGTGTCCATACCTTGGGTAGATGATCAGGTGGGGGGGACCACTGGACACAGGGACAAATATATATATTTACAATCGGGCCAATGACCAGTGGAAGGGGAACGCTAGCACCAGGGATTGTTACATATTCATAATCAGGCCTGTGATCATGGGGAGGGGCATTACTAGCACCAGGAAACATTATTTCTTTACTATCAAACTGTTGATCAGCAGTGGCCTGGTGGTGCTGAGGGTTGAGGCATTGGATGCCACACCTCATGCCATGCCAGCTACCAGGGTTCGGGAACGAGCCCGGGTCAGCAGGGGTCGGCAGGGGAGGACTGGGATTGAGTGTCTGTAGACTGCTGTCCCGGTTCTGGGGTGGGTTGAGGAATCTCACCACGCTGTAGCGGCCCCTGGGGATGCTCTGGGGCACTACTGGAGCGTGGGATACTGAAGGGGAAGCATGGCAGATGACGGCATGCTGTGTCCGGACGTCATTGCATGTCCACATTCCAGAGGACCAATCAGGAGAAAAATGGCTGGGCGTGACCAAGCAGCTTGATGGCCTCGCTCCGAGCCACCAGGAGGACTCTGGCGGAGTCCTGTCAGGGACGGTCTGGGGCTATCCTGGCTGGCTGAGGAAAAGGGGGATCCCTCCAACGGGATGGGAAGATGGCTATCCCAGATCCTCCTGGGTACAGTTTGAGCTACCCAGTTCTCCAGGCGGGCAGAGCTGGTGGCTGGATGCTACAAGCCGGAGTTCGCAGCAGCGGGCAATAAATTGTTGAATGATAAAAAAAAAAAAAACTGTTGATCAGCAGGAGGGAGAGCACTAGCACCTGGGAATGTTAGATTTTTATAATCGGGATGGGGGTCGTTGCAGTACCTCTGCCAACAACTAGGGTTGTGCGAGATTAAGGCAAGGCCTCGATCAGTGGTATTAGCTCTGTGCAAAAAAAAAGAGATGTGCAAGAACAAGGGGGGCACACTTTGAAGATAGAGGGGGACAGCACAGGGGCAATGTAAGGCAGTATTTTTTCATGGAGAGGGTGGTGGATGCATGGAACGGCCTTCCTAAGGAGGATGTGGGGTCAAAATCAGTGAGGGAATTTAAGAATGCATGGGACAAACATAACGCAATTCTTGTGGGGGGTAGGAGGCAGTAGGCTGTTGATTAACTGGGATCTGAAGCTTATCAAATAGGTAGGGAAATGGGCAGATTGGGTGGGCCAAGAGGTCCTTATCTGCCGTCAAAGTCTATGTTTTTATGTGCAAGGGGACCATGAAAAAGGCCCTTGCATGAAGCAATTATTCTGTGAATCGGACTGTGCCAATATTCAGGTCACCTCACCCTTTTTTGCACTGATTCCCCTGTCCACATTTTGCTCTGGTTCAAACCAGATTTGAGCATGCAAACTGGGCTTCTATAAATAGAAACTTGGCACAAAACCAGGTTTGCCCCAGGGCAATGTTTTGTGAATCCTGACCCTGCTGTAGTAAATTGACTAAACCAGTGCTTGCTGAATCTATGGTCCCAGATACATCACTGTCACGTGGGATAGGAGGCATTGTAGAAACAAGAAGAGCAATAAACCTTGCAGAGATGGAGAGTCCCATGGGCCATAAAACTACTGTAAAACTAGCTGGCTAATTTAGCAAAAAACTCCTAATATCAGATAGAGGGAAGGACACACTGGGACTACACACACAAACTAAAACACTGCACAACAGATGTTTTTGCAAATTCTGACTGTACTTCTCTTTTAATCTTGAATATGTGCCCATAACCAAAATGGATATGGTCACTGCTGTCTCATGCAGCAGAGGGACTAACAGGATAGACCTTATGTTCATTTCATCATCACAATATGCTCACTTAATAATCATTCAAATAATTAAAGAGCAGCTGACACCTTTAGGACAATGTTAACAAAACATAATATTTAGACACTGTCCAGCTTGTATTTCACATTAGTTCTGTATTTCTCCTGCCCATTATGTATTACTGAGGTCATTTGCATGAAAACAGGATATTTCTCCTGAAGAGTGTATACATTCCTGCTGCTTTCTCCCTACTTGTGGTCATAATGCACTGCTTGTGACATCACAACTACTCCCATGGCAACAGACTGATGTCACAGGAGTATATCTTGAAGTAGGGAGTAAGCGGTAGAGCCTGATGAACCTCAAGGGATAAAGATCATGTATTCATGCAAATTCCCTCAAAGGGAAGAGAAATCTTCAGAATATATGGAGCATGGAAGCTGAATTGTACTAATTATTATATTTTCAAAGTTTTCTTTGAGGCGTCAACAGTTTTTTAAGCTTCACAACAGCAAAAAAGAATATCTTTTTAAATCATGAATGCAGCATTGTCAACCAGAAATATTGTTATTGGATTATTCACCAAAGAAAAATTATTTTGATTACAACTCAATGAAACAGTTGGAACGTAACAGAAAAATAAATGTGGGCCGATTTTCATTTGGCCCTTAGATTGCTGCAATTTGTGGCAATCTAGGGCTGCGTTGAACTCTGGGTGCATCAAGGACCCTGTGCACAATTTTGTAAAAATAGGGGTTCCTGCATGAGGACCCAGGAGTTGCCACAACTGTAGTGTTGTGCCAAATATGTGGTGCACCTATGGGTTGGATGGAGGGATCCACCCCCCCCCATGGAACCCTAGCTGATCTCCTGAGGTTGGGAAGTTTGCAATGCCTGGAAGGTGGGGACTTGGGGCCGATGGAGCCATGGTGGTGCCATGGGAGGCAAGGGGGCATGGTAGCAGTGGGAGGCAAGTTTGGAGCAATAGGGGTGATGCCATTTGCTGTGTCCCACAGCTGATTGTGTGTGCTGCGTGAGGGGAACAAGGCTGGAACAGCATGATCTGGACCCCCAGGTACAGTATCCCTGGCACCTCTCCCACAGGACCCCCAGGCTCCTTAAAGTGGTGAGTGGCAGTGGGTGCAGTTTGCAGGGTGCATGTGGAGGTCAAGGATGTGCCCTGGACACCGGGATATTACCCACATACACAGCCCCACATGTGGCAGCCGGAGGAGTGCCGCTTGCGTTATACCCATTTGATGCAGGCACTTTATGTCATAGTTTTTCAGTTGAAAATCAAGCCTATGGTCTTAAGTTGGATTTGAATTTCTTCTTTCTTTGTCATTTCTCATTGTCATCATTTTAGTGATATCTGCTGTAATGAAACAAGAAGAAGAAGATAATACACATTTTCATATCAGCCTCAGTTATCTTTTCACATTTGCCTGCATCACTTTGCATCCAAACGCTGCCAGAGGAGAAGATAAAGGGTTAGCTTTTCAGTGGGTGAGCAGGGTTTATAGGAAGATCTGCACCACCACACTTGGTGCATCAAACAGGTTTGCCACAACTGCATCCTATTTTAGTAGGTCAGACGTAGTTGTGATAGTTTAACCAATTTAAGACAACTTACACCAAATATTTGGTGTAAGCACTGCAAAAAAGGGTCCCATGGTTTGCTACAAGCAAGACCACAAGAAGTTGGTCTAATCTAACTTGCAGCAATTCATGTAAAATCCTGTTGGATTGCCTGCAAGCCCAGAGCGCTGCATCTTTGGTGCCTCCAGGGATTGTGGTAATCAAGCTGCTTTAAAAATCTCTCCCATAGTATCCACCCTGTAGTGCCTTATCAACATGTACAAAACAAAAGTAGTGCAACAGTCACTACAAATTGCAGCTTTATTGTGCTATTAGCTGCCAAAGAGAAGCAAAAACATACAAACTTTGAAAAAAACACCAAATAAGAGACAAGATTAAAATCACTGCCAGGCCTCACGGGGGTGGGACACTCCCCAGATACCAATCTGCCAAAATTTCATCTGATTGCTTCCTCAGAGTGCCCCAACTCCTGCAGTAAAAGGAACTATATATCTAACCTCTTAAAAACATACTCCCTTATTATCATGATAACAAAGCAGGAGTCAGTGGCATGAATAGAGCACTTGTACATACTATGTTACAACTTAATAAAAAGTGTATTAAACAAATCAAACCAGCCTTCTTTCAAAACTCGACCTTCTGCATGTCTGGATTTCACAACATTACCTGACACGTTCTGTATCTCTGAGTCCTGACTTTTTTCCAGGATCCCAAACTCAAGACTATCCCTTACTGAGTATCATCTTTTCAGGCAGCACAGGGGAAGAGGTGGAGGTGGTGTTGCTACCTATGTCCATCAGAGCCTGTCTTGCACCATGGCTCTCCAAGAGGTTGCATCTTCCTCCCACAAATTCCTCATTGTCAGGCTATCGTTCTTCGCATTTGCAACCATCTTTATCAGGATTTTCTATGCCTTACCAAGAATATCCTCCTCCTCTTCTCTGGTTGATTCACTCTCCACCATCACCTCTCACACATCCAAGGGTGAACCTATCCTGCTAGGGGACTTCAATGTCAAATGGCTCTCCCTGGCCTTCAGGGTGACCACCCACAAGGTTGAGTCCCTCAATCTCACACAGATTATCACCAGACCCATCTGGCTCAAACCCACACTGTCAAAACCATTCTTTACTGAACTGGGTTTTGTCCTCCTATCCCTACTGTATTGTTGCTGGAGGTGTCTTGCTAGATGTTTTCTGCGACCACTGCACAAAGTTTTGTGTCAGGAAGATCCAGTGTGCACCTTCCCCCATAAACTACATCTGGACCAGGTCTCTTCAGTCACTCAATACCTCAGCTGTCATGAGTGGTGTCCCTACTGCTGATTGGATAGCCATTATCTCTGCCTCTGATATTTACATTGCCCTCTCACTGTTTCACTCAAATTCTCCTCAGTTTGGAACTGGCTAACCCCTGGCTTACCCCTGACATCATTAAGAGTGCAACAGCAGTGATCTCAACTGGGCATGTTACAAATTATTTCATTCCCTTCCTGACCTCTTCTTATATTGTGCTACCAGGAACTCCTGTACAGAGGCTTTCTGGGCTGCAAAATTGCAGTATTTCAGGGCCAGCCTTCAGACCAATCTTAATGCCCCTTCAATGTTCTGGAAGGTATTTCTCTACTTCTTTGACCTCCCACCCAGTCTAAAACTCCAGTCCTTCTGGTACAGTAAATGGTTCAATGGTGTCTGATCCCTCCTCTTTTTCTGCTGACTTCAATTAGTTCTTCACCACTTTTGCTCTCCTTCCACTCACCCTCCAACCTCACCTCACATTCCAACACCCGCCGCTACACCTCACATTATCTCCCCTCTCCCCTCCAAGGGTTTCCTCTTTCCCCTTTTACTACAGAAGAAACCCAGGCTACCCTTTACTACCTTAACCTGTGTAAATCCAGCTCTGATGGGCTAGATCCTAAGTTACTCCATACAGTATCTTCACTCCTTCCATAGCATCTCCTTTGACTCAGCAAGTCAACCTCTCCTTCCCACTCAGTGCTATCCCTCAGTCCAGAAAGCTGGCCATAGTTCTTCTACTCCACAGCTCTTCCTCCCCAGGAAACTTCTGGCTAATCTCCCTTCTCCATTTCTTTGCTAAGATGCAAGAGAAGCTTGTCTATACCTGTCTCTTTGATTTCCTATCCTCCACAGATTTTCTGCTTTTGTTTTAGTCTGGCTTCCGGAAGCATCACTTCACTGTCTCCTCCCTGTTGTTTATAACTGACCTTATAGAAATGTAGAAACATAGACTTTGATGGCAGATAAGGACCACTTGGTCCACCTTGTCTGCCCATTTCACAACCTATTGGATAAGCTGCAGATCCTAGTTAACCAACAGCCTACTTCTTTCTATCCCCTCTAGAATTGCCTTATGTCTGTCCCATGCATTCTTGAATTTCCCCACTGTTTTTTACCCCACGACCCCCTCTGGAAGGCTGTTCCATGCATTCACCATCTTCTCCATGGAAAATACTTCCTCACATTGCCCCTGAGCCTTCACCCCTCTACCTTCAAATTGTGCCCCTTGTTCTTGCACATCTCTTTTTCTGAAAGATGATACCCTGTTGGACTTAGTTGATTCCCTTGAGGTACTTGAAAGTACTCCTTCAGTCTGTCTTCATTTGGCTTCTGGTGCAGACACTGCACCGTTTTAGTTTCCCTCCTCTGGACTGCCTCCATCCTGTCTACATTCTTGTGCAGATGGGGCCTCCAGAACTGCACAGAATACTCCAGATGGAGTCTCACCAACTGTCTGTAGAGAGGGATAACAACTTCTTGTTTTCTACTGGTGATGCCTCTCCCTATGCATCCCAGTATCCCCCCAGCCCTCCTTACTGCCTTCTCACATTGCTTGCCTACCTTTAGGTCATCTGATGTGACTAACCTCGTGTCCCTTTCCATATTTGTTGTTGTTAGTGCCGTATCCCCATTGTGTGCTCTGCCCTTGGGTTTTTGTTTCCCAGGTACATTACTGTGCACCTCTTTGCATTGACTCTAACCTGCCATACTCTTGACCATTCCTCCAACCTTGCCAAGTCCCTTCTCATCCTTTCCACACCCCTTGTGTATCAACCCTGATGCAGATCTTTGTGTCATCTGCAAAGAGGCATACTTTTCCTTCCAGTCTCTCTGCAATATCACCTATGAAGACATTAATAAAGACCAGTCCCAGTACTGAACCCTTTGGTACCCCACTAGTAACCTCCCTTTCTTTGGAGTGGACTCCATTTATTATCCCATTGTCCTGCCAAATATTTACCCAGGTTACCACCCTGAGACCCACTCCCAGGCTGTCTAACTTGTTTATTAATCTTTTGTGTGGGACCATGTCAAAAGCCTTGCTAAAGTCTAGGTAGGCCACATCCACAGCCCCTCCCTAGTCTATTACTTTGGTCCCCCAGTCAAAGAACTCTGTTAGACTTGTCTGACATGACCTTCCCACTGTGAATCCATGCTGCCTTGGGTCCTGTGCCAAACTGACCTCTAGGTACTCAACAATTCTTTCTTTCAGAAGTGATCTCATCATCTTCCCTACCACCAAGATCAAACTAACAGGTCTGTAGTTTCCTGCCTCTGCATTGCTCCCACTTTTGTGAATGGGAATCACATCCACCCTCCTCCAGTCTTCAGGTACTACACCATTCTCCCATCATTTGTTAACAAGGATAGTAAGTTGTGTCACTAGTTCTTTCCTTAGTTCTTTTAGAATTCTGGTGTGAATCCCATCAGGCCCCATTGCTTTGTCCGCCTTCAGTTTTAGGAGTTCTTTCAGGACCTTTTCTTCTGTGAATGGAATAGAATGGAATTGATAGCCCTATTCAGAGTGCTTCTATTATTTGGTTTAGGTACTTCCCCCTTATCTTCTTTTGTGAATATGGAGCAGAAGCATTCATTCAGCATCCCTGTTTTTTTCACTGTCACTCTGTGCCCACCCCTTCCCTGTTATTGAGCCTCACTATCCCTCCCTTGGTCTTTCTATGCTCCCTGTCGTACCTATAACAGGTTTTATCCCCCTTCTTAACTGACTTAGCTATCTTTTCCTTGGTTTGGGCCATTGCTATACTGACTGCCTTTCCTGCTTCCTTCTGCTTTAAGTGGTGCATTTCTCTGTTCTTCTGCTTCTGTGTTTTCTTATACTTCCTGAATGCTGTCTTTTTCTCCCTAACATTTCCTGCCATCTCTTTTGAGAATCATGGTGTTTTTTTCCTTCATTTAATTTTGTTTATTTACTTCACACAAAGGCTTGTTGCCTCTGTGATGGCAGTTTTGATATTTTCCCATTGATCCTCCACCCCTCCTTCTTGTCCAGTTGCTAGTGCTTTTCTGTGGTACTCTCCCATTTTGCCAAAGTCAGCCCTCCTAATGTCCAATACCCTCACTTTTGTATGGCTTGACTCTATGGCTGTGTTTATTGTGCAACACACTGTTTGGTGGTTAATTGTTCCAAGATGGCTACCCACTTCTAAATCTGAGATCCTCTCTCCAACCCCATTTGAGAGTACCAGGTCTAAGACAGCTCCGTCCCGCGTGGGTTCCAACACTAGCTGTCTGAGGTACGCCCCCTGTAAGGCATTGAGAATGACCCTGCTCTTGGATGTGGCTGTAGCAAATGTACTCCAGTTAACATCTGGCATATTCAGGTCCCCCATCAACAATATCTCCCCTTTTTCTGCCATTCTAAGGATGCTTTCTATCTTGACCCATTTTCTTACTGCCCCTTTTTAAAGCAGTCTCACCCACAGGATCACACATTTGCTCCCAACTTTTTCTCCAGCCACTCCATTTAACTCCTCTCAATTACTGCTCTAACCTACCCTATTGTTAGGGACCTCACCTTAATTCGACTATATACCCTTTCATCTATAAACCCACCAGCAGTTAAAGCAGGCCAACAACACCAAACAAACTACCATGGGGTACAACCCCCTACTACTACTCCTCACTACCTCTTTTGGCATTGCTGGTACCATATACGAATTCGGACCCCTGCCTCCACACTCTGAATCCTCACTGGGTGCAAGCTAGAAGAAAAGCATACACATGGCCACTACCACTTCCAGTAACAATAAGCTCTTTATCCTCCTGCACCTCCCATACACAGTTATTGCCAAGCCAGCCTCCCAAACTGTAACCTTAATGGTTAGCTTTCCCCCTAATTTAACACAGACATATATACACCTCCCCCACCTGAAGCACAGGCAACAGAAGGCACGAGGGAAGATAAACATCACCCTATCTGCCAGAAAGGTTATTTTTATGCTACTACTACTCTCTGGCAATGTTCACCTAAACCCTGTACCAACAACTCTGAGGAGCAGGGGGGTCCATACAGTGAACGGCCTGAAGATAGCATTGCTTAACATCTGCAGCCTAACTGCCAAATTGGACCAGCTCCAGGCTTGGATAACCATCCATGCCCCTGACATAATCTGCCTAACTGAAACCTGGCTGTTGGGTAGAATCAATGATGGTGAGGTGGCCATCGAAGGATTCCAAGCATTTTGACTTGATAGAATAGGCAGGAAAGGTGGTGGCTGCCTCCTATATGCCAGAAACTCACTGAGTTGCTCCATGCTCCTCATCTCCAAAGTTGTGGAGGATTATGAACTACTAGTGGTAAAAATACAAGTCAGCCTAAAAGGCAAGACCCTTACCAATGCCACAACACACCTGCTCCCCCAAAATGTCAAGGAAGGCCTTTCTTTTGTTATGGAAGAAATTAGCGCACTCAGAAAGGGCTCAGAACTCATCTTGACCAGTGACTTTAATATTAACTGGTTATGTAAGGAGGCGACACCCTCCAGAGACCTAATCACTTCCCACAATCTCACTCAACTCGTAATTCACCCCACCAGGCAGAACTACAAGGCTGGTACCAGCACCTTCATTGACTGGGTCTTAGCTAGTTCACTGATTCGATTCTCTGAACTCAGGGTTCTCCCGGATGTGCTGAGTGACCACTCCCCAATCTCCTTTATATGGACCTCTAAACTTGCCAAAAGCCCACCCGCCTCATCTAGAGCAGGGTTCTGCTGAAAGGCAAACTTGGATCCCTCAAATTGGCCCTGTCTGCCTACAACTGGTCCCCCATCAATAAGGCACCTACGCTGCAGCAGGCCCTTAGTTTTTTCCCTGAGGGCTTCAATTCCATCTGTGATATCTATGCACCACACACAAAATGGAAAATTCGGGGGGAGGTTAACAGTTGGATTGATGGCAAGCTCCTCTCCTTCCTAAAGGGGAGGGACTGCCTCTGGGAAAAAGCCTTAAACTCAGGCAGCAAGCATGACCTACAGTGCTACAAAATGGTTAGAAATCAGTGCACTAAACTTATCAGGCTCGCAAAAGCCAATTTCCATAAGACCCAGCTTAACAATGCATGGGGAGATGGAAAGAGGTTTTGGGACAACATCATGAACATCCTTGGTAAAGATCAAAAGCAGCACCCTAAGATTCTCAACATTAATAACTCATCCTCCTCAGATCCACTAGCCATTGTTGATGCCTTTAACCAGGCCTTTACAGACCTGTCCTCAGTGCTGCCTCCAGACTACCTTCTGCCTGTGGAGGACCAAGGTTGCACCAACCTGCTCACAACTAACCACCCAGCCTTCTACTTTAAGAAGGTGACAGTAAAGGAGGCTCTAAAGATGGTCAGGAAAGTCCTAGGCAAAACCAGACTGGAAAGTGATGGGCTAGACATGAAGTTACTATCTCTCACCCTTGATGTTCTTATCATGCCCATAACAATGCTATTTAATAAATCCTTGGCTCTAGCTCAATTTCCAGAGTTATGGAAGCAAGCCCTGGTAACTCCAGTGCATAAGAATGGCGGCAAGGCACTGGTGCTAAACTACAGGCTAATATCTATCTCCTCCCCACTATCCAAAGCTTTGGAAAAAATCATGGCTCGTCAACTCAAGGAATACCTCAATAAGTACAATCTGCTCTGCCCAAACCACCATGGTTTCAGGCAAAATCACAGTACAGTCAAACCTTGATGATCCAGACCTTGATTATCCGGATTATTCACTCATATGGACTAGTGACTTGGTCCTGAAAAAGTGATCTTCCTACCTATCTGTAGAATTGATTTGTGAGTTCGATTATCCAGGCGATCGATTATCCGGACAAATTTTCTATCCCCGGTAGGTCCGGATAATCGAGGTTCAACTGTACCACCACGATACTGCTGGAATACACTGACTATGCACACAAGGCCTGGATGAAGGCAAATTGGTTCAGTCCATCTTCATTGACCTCACCAAAGCCTTAGACACCATCAACCACCTTCTACTAGTACTCCAGCGCCAAAGATTGGGTGTGGCACCTAACACCCTGAATTGGTTCAATGACTACCTAACATACAGGAGCCAGCGAGTCAAAATCAGGCAAAACATTATCCAGCTCCTAGGAGTCCCTCGAGGATCAATTCTACGGTCCCTGCTTTTCAGCATCTTTGTAAATGACCTACCCACAGCCTGTGACACCAAACTTATTCTGTATGTGGATGATGCCATGCTGCTGAGCAGCAGCACCTCTCAGATTCCTTACAAACAGAACTACAGAACTGTTTCAATAAACTTGAGGACTGGTTCAGTAGGCAAAAGCTGCTACTAAATTACAAGAAAACCAAGGCCATGTTACAATCCAGCCCCTACAGCAAACACAGGCATGCTCCCCTGTAATCACCAATAAGGCTGGTGAGCAGATTGAGCAAATGCACTTGTTTTAGTACCTTGGAGTCACCATTGATGACTGTCTCACTTATACGCACCACGTAGACTCCCTTGTCAGAGTGATAAACACAAAGATCGAGGTCCTCTATAGGCATAAGAAATCCCTCATCCCAGAAGCACTCTGAATCTCAGTCTCCAGCTCCATACTCTCCATGATAGACTACAGGCTAGTGGTCTATGGAGCTGCTACTGATACAGTGCTCAAAAGGGTCCAAATTGCACTCAATAAGGCATGCCGCCTCACCCAGTGTGCAGATCACTACACTCATACTTGCACCCTGTGTGAGCATACAAACTGGCTTAACCTAAAAGACAGGATCAAATACCAAACTTGCCTCCTGGGAAAGAAGGCACTTCTCAGAAAAAAAACACCCTGTATAGGAAACCTGCTTGAGGCTTCTCTCTCAATACACATCACCAGATGGAGGAAGAATGGAGCACTGTCCATACCATTCAGCCGAACCTCACTAGGGCAGCGTGCTTTCTCCTATCGAGCCCCCCTCTGGATAAATGAACTCCCAATGAAATTACAAACAACAGTCTGTCTCAATTCAAAGCAGGTCATAAACAGCACCTAATGTCATGTTCAAAATGCACCTGCTTCTCAGGCCCCACTTGATAGACAGGCCTACCCCCAAGGTAGCACCCAGCAGGGCTACCTATAGAACCCTGCCTCCATTCCAGCCTAGCCAAGGGCTTAAGTAAGCTATCAGTCCTTTTAAATGCACTTGGTACTGCCCTCAAAACCCCTGCACACACATACCATACGACAAAGCCCTCTGGAGCTGCTCTCCCCATCACAGCCTCCCCGTTTCATTATCCCCCCACCTCTCGCTCTCTGTGGTAGGTTCAAACCCAATCCCCCTTGTTTCACTGTCACCCAGCCTCTTGCCATCTGGGATAGCGTTAAATCCTATGCAGTTACTCTGCCATAGTCTATCAACGGATTTGGAGGTTTCCAAGGGTGTACTAAGTAGAGCAACCAATTAGAAATAGCTTAGTATTCTATTACAACTGCTCTGTTTTTTCTCTTATTTGTCTAATTCTCATGTAATCGCTCTTTAATGCCTAATGATCAGGCCTTTGTAACCACTGAATATGTGTGTTGTTTTATTGTCCACCCTGACATGGAACCTTTGTAAAAGAGCTCATGCTCAAAGGTCTTTCCAAAATACTAATTAAATAAATACAATAAATAAATAAATTAAATACATTTACTTGTCCAGTTCCTTCCCCAGAGATGAGGGTCTGTATATAACCCCAGTCCGGATTGTGGTGCCATTACCTTTCTCCAGGGTGACCCACAGTGCCTCCTCACCTCCCTGTTTACCCTTTAGTTCTGTTGCTTTGATCCCTTCCCTTGTGTCGAGAGCTACTCCTCCTCCTCTTTTACCCTCCCTGTCCCTCCTATGGATTTTCTGCCCTGGTATGTTGACATCCCAGTCATGATTCTCTTTGTACCATGTTTCTGTGACTGCCACAATATCGAAGTGTCCCTCTTCCATCAAGGTTACTAGTTCAGGGAGCTTGTTACCCAGACTACAGGCACTGGTACTCATCAGCCTCCATTTTTTGATGGCCTTACCCCTTTTAGCCCTCTCCCTCTCCTTACTGCCTTTGCCTTTTTATCCATTTACCCCTGTCCTGCTCCCTATTGACTTCTCTGCCTTAGAGTTTAACTCGATAACAAGACTGTTTTGTGGGGGGGGGAGCTAGGTTTTCCCTGCTCCATTTCAGTGCCCCCCCTTGGCTAGTTTAAATGCCTGCCAGTGAAGCATATAAACCTATCACTTTAGCATCCTGATTACTTCCTGAACAGGTGTAGACCATCGCACCAGTATAGGCCTATATCTCTCCAGGTGGAACCCAAGTCCACAATGAAGCCAAAACCCTGAGCTTGCCACCAGTTTTTCAACCATTCATTGAATTCCATGGTGTGTCGTACTCTAACTTCACCCATGTCATAGACAGGCAGCACCTCTGAGAAGGTTACCATGTGTGCTACTTGTCTAAGGCCCCTCGCCAACTCCACAAACTCCTCCAGCACTGCCCTGTTCCCATTCCCAGCCAGATCATTTGTCCCTAGGTGGACAATGACATCCAGCTCCCTCTCCCATGCTGCTGCTGCTACAGTCCTGAGGATTCACTTCCTGTCCCTCTCAGCCATGGTGCTGGGCAGGCACCTTACCTCACTCTCCCCTCCCTCCACCAGTCGTACCCCCTTAATGATTGAGTCCTCCACCAGGAATTGTATCCTTCTCCTGTGGGGTCCCATACCACCCTCCTATGGGTTTCCTTTTTTGAGGTTCCAAGCATCCTCCTTGTTCTCCACTATGGGTTCCTCCATAAAGGAACCATGCTCTGCCGGAATGGCGTATGAATTGTGGAGTGGTAAAGCTGGAGGGATGCACCTTTGTCCCACCACCCTCACCCTCCCGGAGGCCACCACGGTCCAACCACTTCTCTGTCTTGGCAACCTTTGAGGCAGCGGTAGCAGCACTGGTGGTCCCTGGGTGGGGGAGGAGGTTTTCCAAATGCTCGCCAGGTCGGCCAGGAGACAGCCGACATCCTCCCTCAGACAAGAGAGGTGCCAGCAAACAGGGCAAAATCACAGCCTCCAGAACACCTCCTGGAAGACTGCCACCCCACAGCCAGTGCATTGCACCACCCTCCACGTCTCTCTCCCTTCCTGTTTATTTTTTAATTTTTTTGTTTGTGTGTGCCTGCGTTTATCCCCAGTACAGTGTATAAGGATATGACAGGTGTATGCCCTTTTCCCTTCTGGGGAAGTGATGGAAGAACCCCTGGTATGAAGGAAATGACACCCTTGAGGTGGGTGGGGTGAGGGGCAGGGTGGTTGGGTGGGTGAGACTAAGCCCGTTTCCTCCAGAAACAATCAGCTACAGCTCTGACCCACCACCCCAGTGAGTGCTTTCCTTCCCTTCAGCAAGACAACCTGCACAATAATTTAACAGAAAATATACCCTGCAAAAAACAATATCAGCTGCTGCACTCTTGCTTTCCCTTGCTTGTCTGCGCTCTTCTTAGGGATGGATCAAAGATATATCACAGCTGCCATTTTCATTGATCTGGCCATGTTCGTGTCCCAACCACTCCTCCTGGATAAGTCGAGTTGTGCTGGCCTCTCAGCACCTGCAATCTGGTGGTATCATTCTTACCTCTCAGGCCATCTGCAGTCAGTACAGGTTGGTAGCATCCTGTCCCCTCCACTTCCCATCCAGACTGGGATCCCACAGGACTCCATCCTGGGGCCGATCCTGTTTTCCATTTCCTTAATAACCTCCCCTCAGTTTAGTCCAATTCACATATATATGGAATAGTGATGAGGTGTTGATACAACAGGACTATTGTAAGCTATAGATGAGCTGTCTGCAGTAGCACATTTAGAGCCTTGAGGCTTGTCATGAGCTGAATCTCAGCTGAAGTTTCTCATGCACCAGCTTCTACTTGTTCCAAAACTGAGTGACCTCATGGCATTTGTGAATTGTACCAGTCTTTGGATCTGGCTGGATATGTATCAGTGCAGTAGTGTTGATTTTCCATAACTAACTGAAAGTAATTTCAGGCATCATGCACCGAATTACAAGTCACAAAAGTCCCCCTGGCTTCATGAATCACTCAGGTAGCTGGGTATTTGAAGTAATACTGGATACCAGTTCCTTGTAGATACATATATGCATAGACAGTGTCGGCAGACAAGGGCCTATGGCCACCCAGTCTTCCCATTTAAGCTTGCAAGTTTACTTTATGTTTTTCTAGAAGTCTGTTGCCCCTTACCGCTAAGCTCCAGAATTCCCTTATGTTTATCCCATGCATTCTTAAATCCTGTGATTGTTTCAGCCCCCACCACTTCCTTTGGCAGGGTGTTCCACTTGTCCACCACCCTTTCTGTGAAGAATTTCTTCCTCATGTTTCCTCTGAATTGCCCTCCTTCCAACTTCATCCCATGCCTTCTAGTCCTGGAACATCTTGTTTGCTGAAAAATAGTGTATTCCAGCACCCTGTTCCTCCCTGTAAGGTACTTGTATATCTCTGTCATATCCCCTCTCTCCCTCCTCTCCTCTAGGGAGTACCTATTCAAGTCCTTCAGCCTGTCCTCATAGGACTTGTGATGCAATCCCTGTACCATCTTTGTTGCCTTCCTCTTAACCTTCTTTATCCTGTCTATGTCCTTACGCAGTAAGGTCTCCAGAACTGTACACTGTACTCCAGGTGGGGCATCACTAGTGTCTTGGATACTGGAATTATGACCTCCCTTTTCCAGCTAGAGATGCCCCTGCCTATGCATCCCAGCATCCTATTTGCTTTACCTGCTGCCTTGTTGCACTGTTTCCATACCTTGAGGTCATCAGAGATGATAATGCCAAGGTCTCTTCCCTGCTTGGTGCATGCTATATCCTCACGCCCCAACTGATATGTTGTTCCAGGGTTTTTGCACCCCAGATGCATCATCATTCTCTTATTTGCATTGAATTTCAACTGCTGAACCCTTGAAAATTCTTCAAGCTTCTCCAGGTCCCTCCTCATTCTGTCTATACCCTCTGTTGTGTCCACTCTATTGTAGAGCTTTGTGTCATCAGCGAACAGGGAAATTCTGATTTCTAGGTCCTGAGCAATGTTGATGATGAAAATGTTGAATAGGACTGGTCCCAGCACTGATCTCTATTGTACCCCACTGGTCACTCTTCCCTCTGTGGAGTGACAGCCATTTACACCACCCTGTGTGTACTGCTGCCTAGCCAATTACCTACTCACCTCACTACAGTTTTGCCTACTCCTATATTCCCCAGTTTCTTTAATAGATTTCTATATGGCACAGTGTCAAAGGCCTTGATGAAGTCCAGATAGGCCATGTCCACTACCCTCCCCTGATCCACCTCCCTTGTCCCCCAGTCAAAAAATTCAATGAGGTTGGTCTGGCATTACCTTCCCCCAGTGAAACCATACTGCCTTGGGTCCTGTAGTCCATTGGCAACCAGATGTTCCACCAATCACTCCTTCAGTAGTGCTTCCATGGTTTTCCCCATTACCGAGATCAGGCTGACTGGTCTGTAGTTCCCTGCTTCCTTTTTGTTCCTGCTTTTGTATAAGGGGACTACATCTGCTCTCCTCCAGTCTTTGGGTACCTCCTCTGTTTCCAGTGATTGGTTAAACAGAATTGCCAGAGATTCAGCCACCACCTATTTTAGTTCCTTTAGGACCCTGTGGTGCACCCCATCTGGCCCCATTGTTTTACCGACTATTATTCCTTCCAGTTCCTTTAGAACCTTTACATGTAAAGGGACTTGTGCCCATTTCGGCACCGTTCTTACCTCTTGTACTCCCTTCAGGCCCATTACCCTCCTCTTCCTCAGGAAAGACTGAGCAGAAATATCTGTTCAGTATGTCAGCTTTACTGTTGTCATCCTCCATGCGGTCCCATCCTCCTCTTTCAGTCTCACTATCCCTCCCTCCCTTTTCTCTTCTTTTTTCACTTATGTGCCTGTAAAAGATTTTGCTCCCTTTACCCACTGATTTTGCATTGTGCTCTTCTGTCTGAGCTTTGACTTCCCTTACTGACCTCCCTGCCTCACTTTGCTTCTTATGGTACTTCTCCCCATCCCCTTCTGCCTTTGTCTTTTTGCCTGAATGCGATCTTCTTGGCTTTCACTTTCTCCACTACCTCCTTGGAAAACCATAATGGCCTCCTCTTCCTTTTCCCCCCTTACTAATCTACTTAATGCATAATTCTGTTGCTCTAGTAATCCCTGTTTTAAATATTGTCCACTGTTCGTCAACCTCTGATTCCATCCCCATTCCCATTAATACCTCTTTCAAGCATCTACCCATTTTCCCAAAGTCTGCCCCCCTAAAATCCAGGATATGTGTTTTTGTGTGGTTTGGTTCTGCTCTTTCTGTGATTTCAAACCACAGTGACCAGAGGTCACTGTTCCCCAGGTGATCCCCCACTGTTACCCCCATCACACTGTCCCCCATTTGTTAGCATGAGGTCCAGTATTGCCTTCTGCTGAGTTGGTTCCATGACCAGTTGCTTGAAGAAGGCACCTTGAAAGGAGTTCAGGATAAATCTGCTCCTTGTTGATGCTGCTGCTGGTGGCTCCAGTCCACGTCTTTAATATTGGAGTCTCCAACCAACACCACCTCACCTTTATCTGTCATCCTTTGGATGGCTAGCATCAGCTCCCTATCTGTTTCATCATCCTAGGCTGGTGGTCTGTAGACAACCCCTGTGCAGATGGCTGACCCCATTTTCCTTTCCAGCTTAACCCACAGTATCTCTCCCCCATTTTGTTCCTCCTGGATCTCTGTGGCCTTTATGCCATCTTTCACATAAAGTACCACTCCTCCTCCTCCTCCCTTCCTGCCTGCCCTGTCTTTTCTGAATATGCTGTAGCCTGGAATGGTCATCTCCCAGTTGTGATTATCATTACACCAGGTCTCTATGATGGCCACAATGTCCCGGTCCGACAGCACCATGGCAGCCTCCAGATCCTCCATCTTGTTGCTAAAGCTCCTGGCATTGGCACACATGGCTTTCCATGATGTGAACTCCCTGAACTATTTAGCTGGTCTACTCCAGCCCCTTCCTTGGTTGTCCTTTATTCCTGATTCTCCCTGCTGTCTGCCGTTTTGTTGAATTTTGACCTCTTTCTGCATATCCATCCCCTGTGTGCTTAGCTCCATCTTTTGCACACTGCTTTGTAGAGATATCCACCCCTTCTGTTCACTGGTTCCACTGCTAGCCATGGGGGTAGGCAACTATGTACCCTCCTTGCTGGCTTGCCACCCCCCCATGGCTAGTTTAAATGCTTGTCATGTAGCATTTAAACTTATTGAGTGCTTGGATTCCCCTCCAGAACAGATGCAGGACTTCAGGCTTGAACAAGCCCCATCCCTCCAGGTGGGTCCCCAGTCACCAATGAATCCAAACCCTTCCTCACAGTACCAGTTCTTCAACCATGAGTTAAAGTTCCTGGTGTGTGCACCCCTACACTCTCTCATGCCTCTCACATGTAGTACTTCTGAAAAGGTGACAGAAGTAACTACTTGCTTGAGACCCCTTCCTAATTTCCTAAACTTTTCCTGAACTTTGCTAGGCTCCCTGTTTGCCAGGTCATTAGCACCTAGGTGGATAATGACATCCAGCTCACTCCCCTGTCTTACCTTCCCAGAGATCCCCAGGATCTTCTTCCCATCCCTCCATGCCATGGCACCTGGTATACACCTCACATCCCTGTTCTCCCCTCCAGTGTTCCTATCTGGATCCCTCTTATGATAGAGTCCCCCACCAGGATTCACTTCCTCCTCCTCTGGAGTCCACTGCTCTCCCCACTGAGGTCACCTTCTTGGTTGACACCCATATCCTTCCCTTCTGCTTCTCTGGGTACCTCTGGTTGTTTCCATTTGCCAGTGTGGCATATGAGTTCTGGAGTGGAATAGGATTTGGATCTGCCTCTGCCTGATCACCCTAACCCTCCCAAGGTCTGCTGTCATCCAAGTGCTCCTCATTCTTGAGGCAGCTGCATTGGACTAAGTGGTCTCTGGATAGGGGAAAAGGTACTCCTGACTCAGTTTACTTCTGCTCTGAGTCTGGCTACCTTATCCTGCAGTCCAGAGAGAAGCCTGCAGATAGGGCATAGAAACACAGAAACATAGACTTTGATGGCATATAAGGACCACTTGGCCCACCCAGTCTGCCCATTTCCCTACCTATTGGATTAAGAAGGGGGAGAAGGACTTCTTTAAGTACATCAGGGAGAAAAGGAGCTGTAAGTACCACATAGTAAGGATTAGGAAGGAGGGGGGTTGGGTGGAAGCAGGGTGCGATAAGGCGGAAGTACTAAATGAGTACTTCTGCTCAGTATTTACTAAAGAGAAGAGGGAGGTGACACCCAAGGTGGGAGAAATGGCAGAAGCAGGGGGGGAAGTGGTGACAGATGGGGAAATCATGGAGAGCAGAGTTCTAGAGGGTTTGAAGGCACTGAGGGTGGACAAGGCACCAGGCCCAGATGGCATCCACCCCATGGTACTGAAGGAGTTGGCAGCAGTCCTTGCAGGACCTTTGGCAGACCTATTTAATGCCTCACTACATTCAGGGTGTGTACCTCAGGACTGGAGGATGGCTCATGTGGTGGCCCTCCACAAGAGTGGCCCCAAGGATGAACCGGGAAACTACAGACCAGTGAGCCTCACATCCATCGTGGGTAAGCTAATGGAGACTATCCTGAAGGAGAGGCTGGTGGCCCTCCTAGAGGCCAGAGAACTACAGAACAGCAGACAGCATGACTTCATATGTGGCAGATCCCACCAAACCATCCTGGTCGAGTTCTATGACTGGGTAACTAGGCAACTGCACAGGGGCCATGCAGTGGATGTCCTGTATCTGGACTTCAGTAAGGCATTCAACTCAGTGCCACATGGAAGGCTGGGAAGGAAGTTAGTAGGCACAGGAGCAGGTGCAAAGGTGGTGAGATGGGTAGGAAACTGGCTGCAGGGAAGGCAACAGAGGGTGGTGGTGGGTGGGGAGCTCTCACACCCAAGGGCAGTGATGAGCGGTGTTCCACAGGGCTCAGTGTTGGGACCAGTGTTGTTTGGGATATTCATTGCAGACATATCATGGAACATCAAGAGCAAGATTAGTCTGTTTGCTGATGATACCAAGGTAGGCGCGGTGGTGAATGACCTAGGGGATGGCAGGTTGCAGGATGATCGGGCAAAGCTTGAAACCTGGTCAGACACCTGGCAACTGGCTTTAAAGCCAAAAGTGCAAGGTGTTGCATTTTGGGATGAAGAACCCAAGAGGAGTTACCAGCTAGGGAGTGCAGCTAGCCCAGACAGAGAGGAGGAGAAGGATCTGGGTGTGCTCATTACAGGGTCAATGAACAATTTGGCACAATGTAGGAAGGCAGCTGCAAAGGCCAACAAAATGCTGGGTTGTATTGCAAGGGGTATATCCTCGAGGAGGGAGGAGGTGATTCTGCCACTGTATAGGTCATTAGTTAGACCACACCTGGAGTACTGCATGCAGTACTGGCGTCTGTATCTGAAGAAGGACATTAAGTTACTGCAGGGGGTGCAGCGCAGAGTGGCAAAGATGATCAAGGGGCTGGGGAACTTATCATATGAGAGGAGGTTGAAGGAGTTGAACATGTAATAACTACAGGAGAGGAGAGATGGGGTGACATGATTGAAACCTTTAAATACATGAAAGGAATAAACAAGACAGGTACAAAGGGGCTGTTCAAAGTAAGGGAGGGGAGGGCCACCAGGGGCCATGATATGAGACTGGAGCGAGGAAGGTTCAGGAGGGAGATGAGGAGACACTTTTTTACAGAGAGGGTGGTGGCTGGGTGGAATGTGTTACCTGCTGAAGTGGTATGTAGTAGAACAGTGGACTGCTTCAAATGAGGATGGGACAGGACAAGGGGGAGGGTTAATGAAGGGGAAGGGTGGAAGGGAGGGGCAGCTGCAGAATAAGGGGTGCTAGCTGCACATTCAAGCAGACTTGATAGGTCTCTAGGCCTTTATCTGCTGGCGAATTTCATATGTTCATATGTTCATAAGCTGCAGATTCTAGTTAACCAACAGTCTACTTCCTGCAGACCCCCCACTATAATTGCCTTACGTCTGTCCCATGCATGTTTGAATTCCCCTACTGTTTTAGACCCCACAACCTCTCCAGGAGGCTCCAGGGCAGCATCTCAGCATCCAGAAGGTGCTGGGCTCCTGTCAATCAGATTTAACAGGGCATATAATTAAGAGTGGGATGCAGAGGAGAGAGGGTGGGCAAACATTTGCCGCAGGTAAAGATAGCAAAGGAAAACAGCACCACTACAAGCACACCAAACTAGGTTTTAAATTTTCAACAGCCCAAAAACAATTCTAAATAAAGACAGCAAAGAAATAACAGTACCACTAAAACCCCACAAATCTAGTTTTTATTTTTTTTAACTCTTCATTTATCCACCTTCCTACCTTGGAGTACACTCCTTCGGACTGCTCATACCCTCTGTGCCACTGCTCCAGGATCTGCCCCTAGAGTGCTTCTCTCCTCCCTCCTATCTACACAGCGGGGTCTGTCCCAGAATTGGTGGTCTTGGATGGAGCCGTCTTCATCTAGGACCACTGAGGGGCTTATCTGTTTTCTATGCTCCCCTCAACCCCGCCCCCTGGGACGCCAGCGCAAGGACGTATGTCCAAAGAGGCGACGTGCTAATGCACGTCTCTCTCAAGTGCCCGACAGTGTCCCCTCTCCCTGACTCCATGAATGGAGCTGCCAGTCCCCCTCAAGAGCCCGTGTTCCCACCGGCTCTCTTAGGGTGTCGGGTGCATATTGCAACCCTGGTATCCCATCCCTGAGGGAGGAGAGCATCCTTTGGGATGCTCAATCCTCCCTCTCCCGGCTAACCCCCGCCAACCCGAGTCCGTTCCCGAACCCAGGTCGCCGGCGTGGTGCGAGGTGTGGTGTCCAGTGCCTCAACCCTCAGCACCACCAGGCCGGCTACAAATCTAGGTTTAAAACAAAAACAGTAATGAGCAGTTACTGCAATGCACTGAAATGAATCTGGATCCTTCCCCTTCTGGCCTCTTCTGAGAAACCAGAAATTAGCTTGCTACCTCAAATCTGACTTAGCCTCACTTCCAGTTATCATGTAGCTGAGGTCAGAGGTCAGACAATTAGCACCCCACCCCCAAACTACAGGGCAAGACTGACAAGACAAGACAAAATTTGCAGCAAGTAATGACAGCAAAGGAAAACAGTACCACTACAAGCACACCAAACTAGGTTTTACATTTTCAACAGTCCCCACAAAGATCTAACTAAAGACAGCAAAGAAATAGCAGTACCACTAAAAGCACACAAATCTAGGTTTAAAACAGAAACAGTAATGAGCAGTTACTGCACTGCACTGAAATGAATCTGGATCCTGAATCCATCGTTCTTTATTCCCTTTTCACTTCAAAGAATGTCCTTCTCTTTTCCATAAGCTCCCCAGAGAAGACCTGAAACCACATTGTTTTCTTTTCATTGTAAATCAAAAATTTATTTTCTCTGGCTATTTTTAAAATCTCCTCTTTATTGAATAATGGAGAAAGCAAGCAATGATGAGCCTTGGTCTTTGGTCATTTGGGTACTTGGGAGCAATCAATATACCTGCCTTTCAATCTCTAGGTACCATGGCCACTAGTATGTGAATAATTCAGGCAGAAATATTTGTAAAAATCTGATTACATTATTTACTTCCCATCCTTCTTTGTTTATTTAAAAGTTGATAACTGGGAAAAGCACCATGAACCAAACCTAATTTCCAGATGTGACTTAGGGGACTGGGTACAGGAATCAAAGCAACAAAATGATAATACAGTAAGCAGAAAAGTATAACACAGGCATTAAGTACAAAAGGTGAGGGTACAGAAAAAAGTGCAAAAGAGATTTACATAGGTACAAAATAAATACAAAACAGGTTACAGTGATAGGTATTTACAGTGGTATACAATAGTTTACAAAATTTGGTTATTTACAGTGGTACTCAGCAATAATGGAGAAAAGAACATGCTGCAGTAAGGGGTGTAGCTGTAGTATCTTTATGGGCATTATTGTGCATTGCTTTTCCTCTGCTCAACCTCCTGGAGCTCCCACCATAACTTTTACACCCCTAGCTAGTGTGCTATCTACCGTGGCGGTAGCCAGTAGTGCCAGGACCACTGTTGCTGCCCCAGCCCCTGTGACCACTCTGGCCATCACCACAGTCACCACCACTACTGCTGCAACAACTGCTTCCACTGGCACAATGCCATTTTACTGTAACCACCGCAGTTACTGTGACTGTATCAACTGCTACTGTATACTCACGGGTACAACATCACCACCTACTGCCCCAGTGTCTGCAATCATGACTACCCTTATCATGCTGCTCCAACACAGTACTTGTATTGCTTGAGTGCTAGATATTGAAATGTAGGGTTTAAGTGATAACGGCGATCACTGATTGGCAATCGCCATTAGGGCAAAGTCACATCGCTTAAAGTATTTTTTGGCAATGGATTCCCCGGTGCACATCAACGCAGCACCGGGGACTTAGATTTTTATTGTTTATGCAGGAGGATTCACCACTGCACCTCCCTACTAAAGGATTCTCAGCTCCAGGGAGGTGCATGTCAGGGGGGTGCAATTCCGGGCAAAAATAAAGATCTTGGACAAGGCATAACAAAAGGCATCCGCGCCAGGACCCAAACCCAGTACCACACCCACTGCAGCCACAAACCAACCCGCAACACACAACACAGCTCGGCAGCCCACCGCAGTGCCAACCCATACAACCCCTCCGTCCCCTTCAAGCCCATGCTCGGTGTGCTCACTCCCCCACCATGTGCGTAGCCAGATAGCAACATCCAGTCACTATTTCACCCACCTCCACCATCTGGTCGCCCAGCTTCCCCAGTCGCCCCATCCACAGGCACCACGACTGAGTCGCCCTTCCGGCAGGCACCCAGTCATGATTGCCATCATCACAGGATACCTGTGAAGGAGAAGGATCAGAGCACTCACCTAGATCTAAATATGTTCCTGACCCTCATGAATTGCCATCCTGATTGTCACTATTGTAAACGAGCAAGAGAAGGCTAAAGCCCGAAGGAGCTTCTTTGTGTAATAATATTCTATTTTGTCATGTTTCAACATGAATTTATTTAATCTGTTTTTAAAAATATCTTTATTTGTACTCGTAACTATGTTCTCCAGCAAACTATTCCATATGTTGACCACCCTCTCAGTGAAGAACTTTTGTTTATTACTCTTAAACTTACTGCCCTGAACCTGCAGGGCATGTCCTCTGGTGTTAGAGTTTGTTTTTTTTATATATTTTTCCTCCTACAGCTCCAGTGCCCCCACTACTTCAGGCCTACCGGGGGCTCCAGCTAACCCCTAATGATCTCACTTGAGTCCTTCCCCACATCCTCACATTGCACCCACTCCCGGGGCCTGTTCCAGGTAGGTCCCTCTCCTCTGAGAGGGAAGGCGCCAGTGTGGGGTTACCTGGCACATCTGTGTTAGGGACTGAGATGCTGCATTTGTGGAGGATTGGCTCACTGAATGGTTTCTGTGGTGCCAGAGACTGGCAGGCATCATCTGGTGGCACTGAGCTGTCTTTTCTGGTTTTCTGCCTGGTGTCATATTGACATCAAGACAAACACCGACATCCACCATCCCCTGTGTGTACTGGGTCCTGACATCCTGTTATGCCTCCAGCCTCTGCTAGGAGCCAGCAGATGCAGGGATGCATCCCCACCCTACCCCCCAGAGAAGGGTAGCTGTCTCTGGACACTTCATCCTTCTCCCCCGGCTGGCCCTCCAGTAACCTGAGTCCATTCCCAAACCTGGGTTGCCAGTGTTGAAGAAAGAAATCCAACCACTGGCCGATGGGCCAGGTTGAGTTAGAGTTTTTAAATGTAATATTCAGCTTATCTGCAAGGTCTGGATCCTTAAAAAGTAACAGATCCCCTCTTAACCTTCTGTCCTCTAGGGTATACTGTTTTAAAGTAGTCATTCTATCTTTATGTGGTAGGCCCTTGACTCCCGTAATCATTCTTGTCATGCTAAGTTGCATTCTCTTCATCCTTCGTATGTCTGTTTTTTCATATGGTTCCATAGTCAGCTACAATAGTCAAGCTGTGGTCTGACATAGGATCTGTACAGGAGAATGAATCATCTCTGCCCTTCTACTTTTGATGTGTCTTTTATTTGATCCTGCTTCTCAGTTTGCCTTGGAGATTGCGTTATTACATTGCTTGCTAAAGTCTAGATTATTGTTTATTAATTATCTGATCTAAATCTTTTTGAATGGATTGAACTTCCTTAAGTGTTTTGCATGGTTCACCTAGTTTTATGTCATCTGCTTATTTAACTGGTCTGCTAAATAAATTGTTGCCCAAATCAGCAATAAACAGTTGAAACAACACTGGGCCCAGCACAGAACCCTGTGGGACCCCACTCATAACACTACCCTCCCCAGATAAGTAGTCATTAACAGCTACCCTCTGAGTTCTGCCTGTCAACCAGCTACCAAGCCATCATAGTATGTAATAATCTAACTCAAGCTTTTTCAATTTGTGAAGTATTGCCCAGTGTAGTACAGTATCGAAAGCTCAACTGAAGTCTAGCAGGATCACATCCGCTGGTATAGCCCTATCCAAAAGTCTACTAAAGGTTTTATAGACACACATGAGATTTGTAAGACAGCTACCCTTACAGAAATATAAGTGTGCTGTGTACATGCAGAATGCATGCCACGTGCTTAAGTGTGCATGTTTGTATGCAGTTCTCATGCACAAAGTGAACCTAAGTGAACCAGGTCTAAAAAGCAAATTAGGTTCACATGCTGCAAGCTTGACATGTGCAGCAGGTAAGCTGGTGTGAACGTCATTTAAACATCACATTAGGTGCACATGCTGCATGTTTGCTATGTGTGCAGTATGCAGCAACTATGCTGGTGCGGATCTCATCTAAGAAAAACATCAGTTTCTATTTCTCATACTAGCTATTGAAGCCATTAAAATACAATTTTTTTCATTGATTTCCCATTAAAATTATGTAAACTCATTAATTCTGATTCTTTTGCAAGATGTTTAATGGCTTTTGATTTTTGTCATTAAATTCCCATTAATTTGTGAAGTACTGTTTGCTTAATTCAAAAAATACTTAGGATATAGTCCGCCAACATCCACCATTCCAGATGTGTGAAGAGGGGCCTCTATGTTGTGAAGCCTGACCTTTTTGCTTCAAGGAGGAGAGGTCTCAGGTGGTGAGTAGAGGCTAGATCAAGTGAGTACCTCTGAGAGATGCCCTGGTTAACCAGAGTAAAAATAAAATTGGAAAAAAAGAGCACATGAGTCATGCAAGTAGGACACTGTCTTTCCCACCACAGAGTAGAAGGACTGCACACTACAGCTTGAAGGAGTCAGTGAGCACTTAAATCTCAATAGCAGTGCTGTGGCAGCATATGTATTGTTGGTCTACTATTAGTGAGTCTTCATCTCCCATGGTGGCTGAAGGGGCAGGAGGTGAGCTAGAGGCTTGCTCAAGACTAGGTTACTTACTTCCTCTACTAGGCTTGCCTCACAAAAAAATAGCACAGGTCCCCCTCCTAAGCTTTTTTTTCAAAATAAGATACTTTATTTGATTTTCAAAGAAAAAACAAAACAACAAGACGAAAACAAAAACAACAGTACATTGCCAATGTTACATCACTCAGTTATACACTCAGTACACTACTGAATAAATGGAAACAGCATTTCACCACCCCTCCCCATCAACACTCCGGGGAAGAGGTGTGAGGGTAGTGGGCCAGTTCAAGCAAGCAATAGCCTGGATCTTGTGAATTTCAGGCTCACAGGCCTTGTCCATTTGGTCTAAGGGTGGTTTGTTGGGGGGAGATGATGGGGAGGTACTTAGATTTTGTGCCCATTGGAACTTGGAGGGGGTTACTATACAAGTGTGTGGGTTCAATAACAGAGCATCTAGCATACCACATCAGCTGTGGTAGAGACTCAGCTTACTTCTCATGGAACAGATCATTCTTTCCAACTGCAGAGCATCTAGGATTGCATTGTGCCACTCCTGAAATGAAGGGAGCAAGCGATGCCTAACAAGAGCAGTGACAGTTGTATGGGTGGCCTTCATAGGCCTTGATCAGTGTAGTGTGGCAGCAGCCAACCAAGAAGCAAGCAACATAGGTTGGGTGGGTTTGTCGATGAGGTGACTTGGACGCGGACCACACTGGGGACCTGGGATGGTCAGGTCTAGCATCCAGCTTCTGGCAGAAGGACGAAGGAGGAGTAGACTGTAAACTGGGCTGGTGGCATGCTGGACCAGGCTGCAGGCTCTGGCCAGAAAGCTGGGTAAGTAAAAGTAAATACCTTTTTTATAGGCAGATTGGGGAAGGAGAAAGGACTGAAATATTGATGTGCTTTTCACATTTCTGCACCTTTGAGTGGCATCACATGTCATGACCCATAAGGGATGAGTATTGAATGAAATGGAGTTGAGAAGAGAAATCAGGATTTTTTTTTGTGGGGGGGTGTACCCATAACTTCAGCCAGGAAAAAAGTAGTAACTAGGTGGGTTTAAGCCCAAATCTGATGCACTGCTCTGGGGTATAAACAGATAAATCTTATATCTTTGAATTTTTCCTGATTTGCATATCACTTTTCAGTCACAACAAATAAGAGTTACCTTTAAGAGACGTTCTAGACATTCTAGAGCTTGCCATCTAGGTGATAACTAGCACCTGGACTCCACTGGTTTGGTTATTGGCTCCCCCCACACTGAAATCTGAAATGGTGCCTCTGCCATAAAGTCTAAATTTACAGGACTTCCTCTGTATGAGCAGCATGTTTCCCACGAAGGATGAATGTGGAGCAGAGCAGTTTTCATGAGTAAAATGAGAGCTTTCCCTTGCATTCAGGGACAATTGTGCGGTATGGTGTGGTATGCACAGACAATTGGAGCCCCACTATAGTCAGGTTTATGCACCACCCCTCCCCAAGTGAAGCTGACCTCCACATCCCCCCATGCTCAGGTGCAATATGACACAGGGCAAGGGAGACTGTGGATGTGTGTACCATTAAAATGAATAGGGGTATTTTTTATTACTATTTTATACATTATTGATGGAGATCTGGAGATTAATGAAGGCCACCACTCGACTAACATGGGCCTTATTAGTAGAACAGTGGCCTTCATTATTCTCCAACTCACCATCATAACATATAAAATGTAATAAGAAATAACTCCATTCATTTCAAGGGGGTTCACCCCAGCAATCTGACCCATGGGCATCATCTCTTAAAGATTCCTGCCTCTGGCTCCCTAGTACTCAGGTAAGAGACCCTGAACTTATAACTATACTTGGTGGTTTAGGTCTGTAGCAGCATGGCCACACCTGCTGCAGTGTGTTTGCATGGTGGGCGCTGGCCATGTGGGTGTGTGTCAAGTTTTTTTTTTTTAATTTGACATACTTTATTAAGTATAACCCAACACAAAAACATACAAAAATACAAAAATACATACAGTAGTAACAGCACCTGCTACATAATGGGCTATAAGTATATTGATAAACAGAGAAGAATGAGCATTACAGAGCAAATGATAACAACACAACCTTGAAAATTAAAAACAAAGAAAAGAAAACCAACCCTACCCCTCCCGGGTGCACCTTCCTATCACATATTACCTCAGAACTAAAGGAAGAAAAATGATATCCGTTGAAGTAAAAATTCTAAGTTTTAGAAGGAAGAGAGGCTCGTGATCCCACCAAGACATCCTATCAAGATAAATAGAGGGCATATAATTTCCCCCATTTTTTATTAAAAGATGAATGGCGATGATGAATACTCATGATTAGATATTCAAGACGGAGCGCAAATTATATTTCATGCTACCATTCCGCATAAAAAATGATGACTTGATCCTTCCAGTGTCTAAGCACTAGCTTTTTGACCGCCATTGAAATTAGAGCCATATGAAATCTTCTCTCCTTCACCAAAATTCCAGAATAATCACCCAGAACACATATAGGGGGGAGAAGAGGTCCTGTAGTCCCAGCAGTGGGTCCAGAGTGGATTCAATTTGTTTCCATAAATGAGATATTTTCTCACACAACCACAATATATGAAAGAGCGAACCTTCCTCCTTATTGCACCTAGACCACTTGTTGGAGGGAAGCTTCTTCATTTGAGCCAATTTGATAGGAGTATAATATATGTTGTTTAAAATACAGTATTATGTAAGCCTGTATCGGTCCTGGGTAAGGTATGTGTATAGGCCTGTCCATACTGAATGCCAGTTAATACCTTTGTCAGGAAAAAATGCCTGCCAAATCCGAGAACCAACAATCGAAGGAGGTTGTGGAAATGCGAGAACCAATTCATATATGGTAGAAATGCCGTGGGATTTGCAAGCAAGAGTCTTAATTTGCTGGAGAAAGGCTCCAATATGTGAGGGGTTGAAATCTTTCCCAAACACCTTATCAAGTAAGTGTTTAAGCTGAAAAATCTGAAAGGCAGCCCATGACATTAATTCAAATTTAATGAGAATCTCCTTAGTGGATAACATAACATCCTGTGAGTAAAAGTCAGCCACAGTAAGATCGGGAGGGAGAGATAACCAACACCGAGATAAAGGAGCTCCACCTATTTTGAGATTCAAGTTGGCATAGATCGGCTGAGAGAAATCAGCACTCGGGACTACCTTATAAAAATTGAACATTTGGGAGAGAACTCTTAATGAGATACCAATCAGGAAAGTCTGCAGAGCTTTTGGTAAATTTTTGAAGGGCGTGTAAAAAAGTGAGGAAAGAGCTAAATTGTGTGCCGCAAGAATATCCGACTCAATATGCAACCAGATTGGGACATACTCATGGTGAGTAAGGAATTCCAATAAGGAAAGCCACTTCCCACACTTATAGAGGTGACAAGCCCAGTAATAAAATAAGAAGTTAGAGAGACATAAGCTTCTCGACTCCTTAGGCAGGGAGAGCTTGAGATAGGATCTTCTAATAGCTTTATCCAGCCAGATAAAGGAGTTAACATCAGAATGGATGCACTGAAAGAAAGACAAGGGTAACCAAACATCCAGCATGTTTAGTGGATAAAACAATCTGGGTAGAACTTTCATTTTGACGGTATTAATTCTACCCCATAACGAAAGAGGAAGCTTTTTCCATCTTGATAAATGTTGCTGAATATTAAGCCACAAATCCTCCAGGTTTATTTTGTGGAGTAAAGGAAGGTCTGAGATAATATGGATACCCAGGTACTTGATGGACTTGGGGGTCCATTTCATACCTAACTCCCTGAAAGCTGAGCTATATGTTAAACAATTGAGGGGAAAGATTTCTGTTTTGCTAATATTAAGTTTATAGTTCGAGAATTTCCCAAAAGTATCAATAATATGTAATGCTTCTGTTAAAGAACAAACCGGGTCTGAGAGATGAAGCAATATGTCATCCGCATAAACTGAAAGCACAGGGACCCTATCGCCTATTGGAATACCGGAGATTAAAGGGGAAGATTTCAGCCACCTAAGTAGGGGTTTGAGATATATATTGAAGAGAAAAGGGGAGAGCAGACAGCCTTGTTGTGTACCCGAAAAGAGAGGGAGAACCTCAGAGAGTACCCCATTGTAACGTATTCAAGCCTGAGGAGAGGAATATACAGCCTGAATCTATTTAATAAAGTTGTTAGGGAAACCCATTGTCTGTAACGTAGCCCACAGGAAATTCCAATCCACCCTGTCAAATGCTTTTTCTGCATCAAGGGATATCAAAGCCATGGGGGAAGGGGGAGTTTTGGCCACCTGAACCAGATACGACAGTTTACGAAGATGATCAGCAGGGGTTCTACCTGACACAAATCCAATTTTCTCTGGGCTGAGAAGCTGAGTCCAGACTTGTTCGATTCTACTAGCGAGTATCTTGGCTAAAATTTTAATATCACAATTTAACAGAGAGATAGGATGGTAACTCACAGACGATTGGGGTGGCTTGTTAGGTTTAAGGAGAAGGATAATGGATGCTTCCAGCAGGTAAGAATCTTAGTTTGCCCTGAGAGCATATATTGATACAGACGTAACAGACAGGGAGTGAGATCTTTAGCGAAAACCTTATAAAAGTTCGAAAGGAAACCATCTGGACCAGGAGCCTTGTCCAACACGAGATTATGTGTAGTTGATAGCACCTCTTGGAGGGATATTGGAGCAGATAAAAGGGATTGCTGCATAAAAGAGAGAGTAGGTAAGGATGAGGCTGAGAGATATTCTAATAAATCATCTTGTGACAGAGATGCGGGACGTTGACTATAGAGAGAGGAGTAGAACTGTCTGAAATCAGCAGTTATGTCTCTTGGATGTGTTTTTGTAATTCCATCAGGATCATTGATGGAGAAGATAAATCTAGAGGCCTTCAATTTCCTCAGAAGCAAGGCTAGGAAATGACTCACCTTCTCACCTTGCTATATGTATTTTGCTTTAGTTCTTAATATGAGAAATTCTGCTTTTTCCTTTACTAGACAAGAATACTGGTTCCTTACATTCAACAATGATTTTAGCAAAACAGGGGAGGACAAAGAGGTGAGAGATTGCTCGAGTGTATGGATCTGATACAAAAGTGAGGTGATGGTAGGCTCTCTCTTTCGTTTTCAAGTGGAGGAGAGCCTGATAAATTCACCACACAAGAAACATTTCGAGGGTCACCATTCATGATCCATTCTTGTAACAGAACCCCGATTATTTGCAATAAAAAGTTGAATCAAATCAAAGATCCTAGTAATAACATAGTCCTCCTTTAAGAGCTGCATATTTAAACACCATACTGAATCCCTTTGGAGATTTTGGTTTAACATAACAGTGACCCAGGCCACCGCGTTGTCCAATATAACAATC
This sequence comes from Neoceratodus forsteri, assembly GCA_016271365.2. Taxonomy (NCBI): domain Eukaryota; kingdom Metazoa; phylum Chordata; order Ceratodontiformes; family Ceratodontidae; genus Neoceratodus; species Neoceratodus forsteri. The sequence continues at coordinate 1,022,431,084 of CM028135.1, read as the reverse complement.
AGTTCTATGGCAGAGTCATTAAGTCCTCGAATAAGAGTACGGCTGAGTAAAATATAATCCAGCCGGGACCAAGTGGAGTGTACCATAGAGTGAAATGAGAAGGCGCGGGTCTTGGGATTTAGCAGGCGCCACGGGTTGCACAATCCAGCGGAATTGAGAAAATAAACAAGAACCCTCTGGACATTGGAAGGGGACTTGAGCAAGGAGTTAGATCTATCTAAATCCTGCGTGGGTGGTAGGTTCCAATCCCCTCACCCCGAGAATTAAGGGAAGTGTAGAAAATTTTTGTAGTTCCTTCAATAAATCCTGAAAAAATTCAGTTTCCCCCCACAGGCCCATACACACTCCCCAGGACTAACTCAGTACAATCCAATAATCCTTGAACTAATATATATCTCCTTTGGGGCTCAGCAATTATTATTTTAGGTTGAAAGGCAATCGACTTATGAATTAGGATGGCAGTGCCACCACTGGAGGATGAAGTACCGGAAGCAAAAACTTGCCCAATCTCTAATCTACACAAGCCCCCCACTTCCCCAGAGAGGAGGTGAGTTTCTTGAATGAAGGAGATATGGGCATGCAGGTGTGATAAGTGTTTTAAGATCTGGATTATTTTGGTCAGATCATGAGCCCCTCTTACGTTCCAGGTTACAAACTTTTTCAGTCCACTAGCCATTAGAGTCTATAAAGCCCAATATATAACCAGGCCATTGTATTAAGGAAGTGCACCAATATTTCCTCCCTCCACCATTGCAGCAAGTAAGCTATGAAACTGGAGTTCCCACGCGATCCAGAAAAATGATATACTTTGAACATAAATCCACCCATTAAGTCAATTATAAAGTAAAGGGAAACCCCATCGTTAATAGTGGAGAACAGCGGAACACCAAGGTTGTCAAGAACCCCCCCCATAACCCCAACCCCCTTATAACTATTTACAACTATCCCTCTACCCAATTTCCAAATCGACCGAAAGGCTTCATTGCCCCTGAATAGTAGAAAGCCCATAACTACCCTATTAAAACTACTATCTATGCTTCTATCTAGACGTACAGACCTGAAGTTAGTAGGCTTATGCCTCAAGCAAACTGCTGCCACTAGTTTAGGCATTAATGTGAACTGACAAAAGTCATAAAAAATGATCCCCATAATGCCACATGATATAAAACAAAGACCGAGAGTAGTTAGGGTACATCCCCCCATACTCCAGGACGTGTGGTGGATTACTCCCAAATCAATGTCTTCTCACCCCCACCCCCCACAAACCTCAAAAAAATATATACTGAAAGTAGTTTAAATCCAAAAGACAGGGATGCCCTATATAAGTATTGAAAACTGGCACCCCTCATGAAAAAAGCTGTATTCCTGTCGGGATAACAAGAGAGAAGCAAAAACAGCACCAGACACACTAAAAAAGGTAACACAGAGCAAGAGATAGGTGCAGAACAAAACAGGACTGCTGAGAAAGTTAGTTGCAAGCGCTGAGATAGGGATGCGAAAGAGAATGGTGATAAAGTAAAAATGACATGAACAACAAACATAGAAAGAAGGACAAGAATCTAATAGGGAAGTATTGAGAGAAACGAGACACTTTGCGTTGAGGTTAGGCATAGCCATCACTTTAAATATAGCAAAGCCAGGGATGAATTGTAGTCGAGAAGCAGCCAGAAGAGAAAGGATTAGTAATGGACAGAGAGGTAGATATAAGAAGGTATTTCTAGACTTATTAGCATAATGCCAGATAAAGATATCGCAGGGAGGAGTGAAAGAATCAAGCAGTTCCTTGAAAATGCGACTGTTCCCAGGGGGAACCAGATCGGTAACGGGCCAAGCCACCCATGAAAACAGTCCCCACTGGAAACGGCTAGTTGCACAAAGAGAGTCCATGGGAAAAATGGTTCCTCGCTGCAGCATGGGTTCACTCAGGCCTACAGGACACTGCTTGCCTCCCTCTCAGTCCATCATCATCTTCACCACACCGGGAAAGCTCCCAGCACAGAGACATCCCTTGGACCAGACACTTCAATGGTAAGCCAGTAGAGAAGAGATTTAGACAGTCAAAAACAACGATGTTCCTTGGTAGTTAGAAAACAGGACCACAGCCCTACGATTTAAATAAAGAGGGCATTTCCTTGCACAGATCAGCCTGGGCCTCATCAGCAGAGTCAAAGGAAAGCCATACTCCATCCACCAGGACCAGCAAGCGAGCTGGATATGCCATACGAAACTTAATGCTGCCAGCTATCAGCTTGCTGACTATTGAGTGAAAAAAAGCTCTCTGCTGCCTGGTTTCAAGGGGCAGGTCCTGAGTTATCCTTAGCTGCTTGCCCTCCCAGTGTATTGCTTATAATTCTCTGACTTTAACCAGAATGTGTTGCTTTTCCAAATAGTTGAGGAAGCGAATAATCATCGGATGAGGGAAGGCAGACTCCTCTGGCTTCGGGCGTAAGGACCTGTGCACCTTTTCAATTAAGTAGGCAGGGTTATGTGGGGAAGGACCCATGATCTTGGAGAGAAACTTCTGCATAAACGGAATTGCAGAGGGGCCTTCTGCCCCTTCTAGAAGCCCAAAGATCAGGATGTTGTTCCTCCTACTGCGTCCCTCTAAATCTTCGGTCTTAAGTTGTAATTTAGTGATTTGTTGCTTGAGTTTGGTAATCTCCGGGTCAGTCCTGTCTCTCCAGGCCTCTAGGGAATAGGTACATGCCTCAGTATCTGCCGTTCGAGTTCTAAGGTCCACCATCTCAGAACGGATGTTTTTGAGATCGGTAGCAATATCCTGAAGGGTCTACTTGAACAGTTGTATTTCTTGCAAGAAGCGCTCTTCCGAGAGTGGTACAGAAGCTGACAGTGCACCCAGTTGCTTGGCAACAGATTGCTGGAGAGGTTTTGCTTTCTTTGCCTGTTTATCGGGCGAGACCGGGGGCGTGTGTCTGGGCAAGGCTGTCTTCATTTTGGTCTCCATCACAGAGATTTAAAGTAGCAGCAAACACCAGAAAACGGCCAAAAAGCTCCATTAGGTGTACAGGAACAATATTACTGAGACAATCCCCAGCAGTATTAGCCAGAAAATGCCAGATTGTAACAGATTACTGGTGGGGGGGGTGGGAGCAGAGAGAAGCAGCAGCTAGCAAGCCCAGACCATCACGCAATCTTGGGTGTGTGTCAAGTTATTGCTACTATTCTGTGTGGCCCTTAAAGGCTATTTGCATGGACGCAATCAAAACTGTGGAGAGAAAATAGTAGGAGTACAGGTCAGACAGAAGTAATTAAGTAGTTTAGTGGGTAATTGTGTGTACTGGGCCAGGTAGAACCACATGTGTTTCCACTGGTATGTGTGCTACAGTTCTGCTGTGCAGCTGAGATGAGAAGGGACAAGAAAACTAAAAAGTATAACAGTGGCTATAAGTATGCTGCATGCTTACAGATGTATGCATATCTGTATTGAAGTACTAAACAAGCAAGTCATAAGTGTGCAGGCAGTTTAGCTTAGTGGTCAAAGGCACTGAACTGCAAACCAGAAAACCTGGAGACCTGGAGAATCTCTTCAACTCCCACTTGTACAGTATATGGTGTAATCCTGAGCAAGTCCCTTAACTTTTATGTGTGAGGTGTCAGTGACCACTTGACTTTTGTACGCACACCACATGCATAAAATCTGTTCCAATTTAACATAAAAAAATGTTTTCTACACTTGCTTGCTGAATGCATGCCACATGCATGCAATTGGTTCCAATTTAACATCTAAATCATGCTTGCAGCATGCATATCACCTAGGGTAGGTTTATGTGTGCAGCATGAAAACATTTCATGTAATTATTTCTGTAAGAGTGGACTACCAGAGATAAATCGATGTTGGGTGGAGTATTCACTATTTTTTGTTTTTATGTGTTGCAGAGCCTGTCTTTGATTAATTCTTCTAAGATTTTCCCAGGGAATGATGTTAGACTAATCAGTCTGTAATTCCTAATGTCATGTTTATGACTTTTTTTGTGAATAGGAGTGATCTTTGCAGATTTCCATTCAGTTGGAACTTCTCCTGTACTCAACAACTTATTGTATAGTATTTCTAGGGACACACATGTTATCTTTCACTAGACCAGATGCACCAAATTATTTCAGTCTGTGTATTTTGTTTTTAATTTCCTCTTTTGTGCAAAACTGAATGGAAGTGGTATCAGCGTTGTGAATAGATAAGGAGCTTGATTCAGTATAGACTGAACAGAAGTACTTATTAAAGGCATCAACCATAAGGATTGGGTATGAAATTACTTTGTTTTGTACTATTGTGGCAGCTAACCCTGAGTTTGATTGTCTTAGTGTGTTGGTATATCCACAATACTGTTTGCTATCACCTCTGGTTGCTGACATTGCTAATTTTAACCTGATTTTCCTTTTGGATTTATTAATTGCATTCTTGCATATTTTTTCTGTTTGCTTGAATTTGTTTCAATCTTCTACAGTATTATTTTGTTTATATACTGCATTTTGTCTGTTTTTTTGTTTCTTCTGTTTAACCATTTTGGCTTAACGCCTTTACTGTTACAGTATATTTTTTAATACACCTAATGTATTTATTTCTTAAACTTAGTATTGCTTCTTTTATTATTTGCCAGAATTCTTCCCCTGACTTACATTTCAGTATGTTTGTCTTCATCTGATGGTGATAATGACATCAACCTTAGGGATTTAAGTCATCGGAAGCATACCTTTGAACATAAAATGATAATTTGCAAACGTTCCTCATCATAGTCTAGATCACTACAATATGTCTTATACAGAAGATTATAATAGGTAATAATCCATCCAGAGGTGTCAAATAGTGTATTTGACTATTTGAATGCTAAAAATTAAGAGAGGCAGAGAAGAGGGGGTAGGTGCTTACAGGGACAGGTTAGACAAGAAAGTGGGTAACCCTAACAAAGCAGTCCACCATGACCTTTCTGAGTGTTGTGCCAGCTCAGGACACACAATGTATTCCTGCTGTCAAATACCTGTTTCAGGCATGGAACAGGCAGAAGCACCCAGGTCTGATCGGGGGAATGGTGTGTATGAGTGGTAGCTGAGGCCACCGTAGTAGGACAAGTGGTGTTGGTTTATGTGGAGGGGGAAAAGTGCAGTGTTGTTTCTTTTCAGTATTGCACAAAATGATTGAACTAAGGCAGTGTATGGGTTGTACCAGAGTATCACTAACCAGGGGGAAAAATCAATCCAAGATTGCAACTATGGCAATGATAGATTATCTGATGAGGAAACATACCAATGTACTTTGGGAATTAACAATTGTTTCCAGGGCTGTGTCGAGTCCTCTACTAGTATGACTGGTGGTGATTCAGATGTTGCACATTTGCAAAGTGGCAGTGATGGCAAACATGTCAGTGAGTCTGACATGGTCTCTTCTGCTCCCTCCACACCAATGGCAGTTCTTCAGAAATCAGAAACATCACCAAGTGTGCCTGTCCTTTTGCCTTCTAGTGGTGACTCACATTATCCAATTTACACCTTACCACAGGGGCATATGCCCCAAAATATCCTTCATCAGCGTGGTCCCTCATATCTTCAACTTCCATTATGCAGACCTTCCATGCAAAGACAGCATATTATCCCTCACAGCTGGCAGCACAACAGATAATGCAATTGATCAGGGAAATAAGGGCCCTGTATCAGCAGTCATTTTCAGTAGTTGAAGAAACTGGTTTATAATGGCTGCTGCTACATTTGCAACCTTGTTGTCAGATACCATCCAGCATCAAATTTTCCCACACTTCTGTGCCCTTAATACATGAGGATGTGTGCAAGGCAGCTTTTAATCAACTGTCACAGACTGCTGCTGTTGCATTTCATTGCACCACAGACAAATGGAGCAGCATCAGCTCCAGTCATGCATGTTCAAAGTGCATTGGTGTGCAACAGACCAAGTAATTAATAGTGGCAATGAAGATGCTGGCTTGTCTGGTTCTGGTTATTCCCCTGGTAGATCTCAGCCTCCTCTCATTGCAGGTCCACGCTGCTGAGTGTAGCAGTTATGCATAAGGATCATCAGGCCATAAACATTCTTACATTTTTGCGAGATATGTTGAATGTGTGAATTGAGGGCAGGCAGCTGCCTATTAGTTTCATGGTCACTGACAATGCCTTAAATATAATCAAGGTCTTGAAGGATTGACACTTTGATTGGATCTGTTGTTTTACCCACAGTCTGAATCAGGTGGTGACAAAGTCTCTAAGCAAAACATCAGAGGTTAATCAAATAGTAAAAACAGAAAGAAATATTTGAAAGCCTGTACACTGGTGCTTTTGTGCTACTTCATTCCCCCTGCAAAGGCAACAAGATGGAGTGCAGGATTGAAGCATGAGGCCAGATGGTAAAATTTAGTTGTGAATTGTAGAGTTGGATGAAATGAAAACTGCATCTCTTAACTGTAGAATACTGTATTTTTGCATCTGTTCCTCTGATGTCCAGCATAAGAAATTTCATTTCACACCCTTTGCAAATACCATGGAACTGCAGTTTTGAAAATGGTGAAATTAGCTGATTTCTGCTGGAATTTTCTATTCTGCAGATTCCTAATGTTCAACAAAACTCCTTTGCAGCAAACGTTTATAAGCACCAGATGTCTCTGTTGAATCTCATATAACCAGAAATGTTTTCTATCCTTTAATACCATTTTGAAATTGTATTCCTTCTCAGAAATGTGTAGCAAATGATACTCCACACTGCATAGTGACAGGGATGTTCAGATGTCTACAGTATATTGATGTATTGCTTACAAAATGTATAATATAAGTAAGTGGTTTTAAAACTATAGCATGAGAAATACTGTAAAATCTTTAGATTCAATTCAACACAAAATGTTCACTATAGAATCATATTACCTTTGGTATAGGAAAGAAAAATCTCAAACGTTGGTCTAGGATCATATGACATTTCTCTATCCTCAGCATATGTTGAACTTTGCACATGATCTGGTGTATATTTATGCATTTGATGGTGCATTTTTCACAACCACAGCACTTTCCAACCTAAATTGAGTCAGACCTTCCCATAGGGCAGGATTTTTAAATGGATCCATCAAAGAAGTGTCCACTACTATTTTAAAACTGAATTGAATCCAAACAGTTAGACTAGGTATATGCTGTTCTACTAATGTTCAGAGTTTTCACTTAACTAATGACATACATGCATGATAAAAGAATGGCAGTCACAATATTTTGTCTAGTCAGTGTTTACAGCAAATCATGTCTTTCTGCCAAATATGCTTGCAACTTTTAAAAACAGCAGCAAGGTTGCCTGAATGCAATTTAGTGGATTTTGACACAGGTACAGCATGCATTGCTTCTGCATCCAGCCTTATGAAAACCCCACATAACATATTATAATAAAAAGGGAAAAAAATTACACCCATACCTGAGCTCCTGAAGGTTTCTTGTGTCCAGTCAGTGAGAGTGCCACACCAGGATTGGTCTGACTTTTGTGGGATTTCTCCTATGATATTTGCGATAAATGCTGTTATTGTTAGTCCTTTGGAGTAAATAAATTATTGCAATATTACAAAATATTGGGCTTGGAGACTGATCATCGCTTGTAGCAATACTTTTCCACAGTCAAGTTTAATTCATGAACAAATATATTGTATTACCATGGCAGAGGAAAAGAGCAATACAATAAATGTCACAGTGACTGAAAAACAAAAAAAAATCCAGTGTTATTTAAGAAATAATACATTTGGATCATTTGAACACATAAGTATTCACTTGCTGAAAACTCATATATAATGAAATGTAATTTATTAAACAGAAAGAATCATTACTTTTTTTTTAGGCTAAAGGATAGTTTTTACCATACTGTTATTCCAGCACAACACAATGACTGAAAATACCTCTAGTCAACAGGTACTGTAGTGTGCACATACAGTATATTCAGAAACTCTACTCCTGGTATCTATAATACAGTTCACCCCCAGGATGACTACCTTCCAACATTCACCCAGCACTTACATAGCATTTACAAAGATCAATTCAACAACAACAACTTTTTTATAAAACAAGGTAAATGTTCAATATTCCACCACCCTCACCCAGACCACCTCACATGACTCCCCGACAATGTCATCATAGGTCCCATGAAATATAATGAACAGGGAGGAAAATAATGGTGTGGACTGACTGGTATACATCAAAGGCTGAATGGGGGGGGCTACACTCAAATGCAACTGCCACCCTCTCTTTCAGTCTCACTATAAAGCTTAGTTACCTGTTACTTCTTTAATTTCGTGGACTTTCCATTGTGTTCATAATAGCTCTTGCTTTTACTGTCTTACTCAGCGAACTGGTCCCATGCAGATCCCAATGAGCTCTCTCACAATTATTCAGAAATAATTTTCTTCCGACATTATGCTCCACTTCCTCTAGCCATGCTGCTCTTGACTTGATGCTCTGCTTTATTCCCCCACCCACAGTTGCACTCTCTAGGGTAACCTGGTCCCTTATACACCAATGGTTCTGTCAACTCTCCCTGTTAAAAAAGGAAAACATGTTCATTGCTCAATTAAAAACATTATTTCCTTGGTGTCCTCTCTAGATGCCAGCACTTGCTTTTTACTAATGCTTCTGCCAAGCAGCGCTGCCCTTACATTGCCCTTAACCTGAGGTTGAACAAATCAGCAGTTATCAGGCAGTGTAGCTGTCACTTAATGAGTATGCATCAATATTTCATTCACTGTTTATGACTCCTTTTTGTTAAAGAACTTCCACATTAAAATGATCAATTTTAATTTTTTAACAAAATGATAAATTCTTCATTAATTCCCCAAAGGATCCATTTAATATTTGCAATCAGATACAACAGGGTGTATGTTATGATAAAATAATGGCACTTCTGAAATGGTGAAAGCACTAGACTATGCCTCATGCCTTCACCCACCAAAGGCATGCAATTACCCCAGCACAACATATTTGCATTACTGCTTAAATATCAGTAACACTATATAAAAGTACTAATACTTGGGTACAGAGTTCACTTGCATCACTAGCAGCTAAACTACACATTGAATGCAGTAGAGTATGTTCTTTCTAAATTATAACTATGGTATTTTAGCAGTCAGAGAGAGGGAAATACCCTTTGTCATGTCCCCTGGCCCAATTTCATAAACAGAGAGATAAACACATATAGTATTCTTTGAAAACAATGTCATAATATATTGGGAATCAAAACATATTTTCCCATTCTCATCCAAACAAACTCAATCACATCAGATTAATAGAGGAGACATTTTTTTGTCATTATTTCCAGTGGAATTAAGTTGGTTTGATCTATACAGAGAAGAGTATTTCTTCACCAGTACATAAAGTGACTGAGATATAACAATAATTCCATGGTGAGAATGAAACAGCTAACAATACAGTGAATACTAAAGTAGAATGACTGTATAATATTTGCAATGCCTAGCATGTAGTTAAACTACATACATATTTGAGATACAGTAACAGCATACTGTATAGGTCATCTGAACTAATTGCCAAAAATGTGTCTTTCATCAAAGTCAAGTTCAGTTGTAGATGGTTGATCTTTCCATCTAGAGTAAAACTCTACAGGAATATGGTGTCTTTTTAGTCAGAGGGAAGAGTTAATGAAAGTGCTATGGTGGTTCAGTTTATGACTGTTAAACACAGCACAAAATGCACAGAAAATTAACATTTTGAAACAGATTATTCTTTAAAGGAGAACTGCACTGATCCTACAAGTCACAACCCATTTTAGAAGCTGATTTTTAAATACTGGTTCCAACTGTGTTACTTTTCTATCTCTACAGGCATTTTAATTATCCTGGTGGGTGTTTCTGATTTACACACAGGTGGTAAGTACCATTTAAGAACTGTATAAATAATTTTATGTCCCTTGCTCTAATCTTTTTTTGTTGGAACAATGCATCCATGTTCTACTGAAGAACTCTGTGGCTGAGAGGGAGATAAAGTACATCAAACAATTCTTAAATGGGACTTAAGAACCAAGTGTAAATCAGAAACACCCACTGAGGTCACTAATAGGCAGCCATAGATGGAACAATAACAGAACTGGAACCAGTATTTAAAAATCAAGAGCCAATATGGCTTTAGCAAGCTTGTGAAGCTCCAGAGAGCAAGCACTGCTGAGTGCCATCTCCAAGATAGTGGCGGTGATGAAACTGTACATGCGTGGCATTCATGCATACATTTTTGTGGTAAATAGCATTCTGCCATTTCCAAGATGGTAGTTCTTGTCCCTGAATGCTGAAGTAGAATGCTGGCAGTCCAGAGGAGGGCAACTAAAATGGTGCAGGATCTGCAACAGAAGCCATATGAAGAGAAACTAAAAGAGCTTAATATGTATACCCTTGAGGAAAGGAGGAAGAAGGGGTACATGATAGAAACTTTCAAGTACTTCAATGGAGTTAAGAAAGTCCAAGAGGGTGGCATCTTTCAGAAAAAGAGATGTGCAAGAACAAGGGGACAGTATGGCACAGTGGTTTAAGGCTCTGAGCTGCAAATCTGGAGACCTGGGTTTGAATCCCACAGCCCCCACTTGCATACTGTGTGATCCTGAGCAAGTCACTTAACTTCCTCGTGCTCCCAGGTTGCACCTGCAAACAAGCTTTCAGCTTAGTGTGTCTCACCTGGTAAAATAATTGGTTAAAAAAAAAATTGAAGATAGAGGGGGGACAGCTCAGGGGCAATGTGAGGAAGTATTTTTTAACAGAGAGGGTGGTGGATGCATGGAACAGCCTTCTGAGGAGGTTGTGGGGTCAAAAACAGTTTGGAAATTCAAGAATGTATGGAACAGACATAAGGCAATTCTGCTGGGGGTTAGGAAGTAGTAGGCTGTTGGTTAACTAGGATCTGCAGCTTATGCAATAGGTAGGGAAATGGGCAGACTAGAAGGGCCAAGCAGTCCTTATCTGCCATCAAAATCTATGTTTCTATGTACGTAACAACCGAAATAGTGTGGCTGTTACTCCGTAGCGACTGACCATGGCTGAGTGTTCAAAGCTCTGCTGGACTTTCGCAAGGATTCCTTGCAGAAATATAGGCGTGCTGTGTACATGCAGAATGCATGCCACATGCTTAATTGAGCAATGTTTGCATGCAGTTCCCATACACAAAGTGTTCCTAAGTGAACCAGGTCTAAAAAGCAAATCAGGTTCGCACGCTGCAAGCTTGACATGCGTGCAGCAGATAAGCTGGTGTGAACATCTTCTAAAAATTACGTTAGATTCTCATGTTGCACACTTAATGTGAGTGCAGCAGTTAAGCTGGTGTGAACATCATTTAAACATCACATCAGGTTCACATGCTGCATGCTTGCCATGTCCTGTATGCAGCAGCTAATCTGGTGCAAATCTCATTTAAAACAAGCATTTGTCAATGCCGAATGTCTGCTTGCTGGTATTAGCATTAGAAATGCAGGAATTAGACAGATGCAGAATAGGAATGGTAGTGAAGCATTGAACTTCACATGAACCCCACCTCCATCCCATAGAGATGGACAGGATTTGGGGTAAGGATTTATGTCATCACCCATGATGGTCAAGCCATGTCACCTCACCCTATTCTGCAGACACTGACACATGTTGAGCTGTTACTTAGTTTGTTTAGCTTTACAGTCACCCCATTCCATAAGGACATACATTAAAATGGGTGCAGCATAGGAGAATGGGGTGAAGTCTTGGGATGAAGAGTCCAAGGTACACCTCGATGCTTATCAGTGGCTGGGGGATGGGGGTGGGATGGCAGGAGCAGTACAGTTGGCAATCCAAAGGCACACCCCAATGCCTGTCTGTCTGTACTGGGTAGGATGTTATGGTTAGAAACTGTAATGCCTCAGGCATTTGTTGGTATTCACAGTACAAATTTTGAACATGGCCTTTTTGTGATCCCACCTCATGAAAGCATTTGGGATCTCTTGTCATGAACAGTGGCAATGTGATTTTGTCAATGTGTCCTGAAAACTGACTTCCAACAGTGACATTCTGCACCACATGTACGAAAACACGGATCAGGCAGAATGTGAATAATGACAGCTGTACCATCCATAGGGAGGTACGAAGAGATGGCAATGTTGAAAATGTGTAGTGGGAATATTAAAAATGCTTGCACATCTGAGCCTACGTGGAAACCGAGCAGCGCATGTGTGTAACAGTCATTTTGTGGAGTTTCATCACCAGATTTTCAACATAGGCATTTAATGACCTGTGGTCATGAGCAGTGTCACTGTGATTTTGTTACTGTATCCTGAACACTGATTTCCCACAGCAACCGCGGTATTCTATGCCAGAACTGCAAAAACACATTTCAACCAGGATGTGAAAAATGACAGGTGTACTGATCATAAGGAAGTGCGAGAAAATGGGAAAACCTGGAGTGAAAATATTACAAATGTGCAAAGTTATAAGCGTGCGTGGAAACTGTGCAATGCACACTCATAACACAGTCATTTTATGGACTTTCATCAGCAAATGTTCAACACAGGCATTTTAGGACCTCTGCTAATGAACAGTATCACTGTGATTTTTGTAATGTGTCCTAAACAGTGATGTTCCACAGCGACCGTGCTATTCTGTGCCAGAAGTGCAAAAACACATTTGGGCCAGGATGTGCAAAATGACAGCTTTACTGTTCATAAAGAGCTGAAGAAAAATGGCAATGTTGAAAATATGGCGTGAAAATATTGCAAATGAGCGAAGGTACGAGTGTGCATAAAAACTGCTCAATGCACATTTGTAACACAGTCATTTTATGAACTTTTCTCACCAAATGTTCAACATAGACATTTTAGGACCTCTGTTAATGAACAGTGTCACTGTAATTTTCTTAATCTGTCCCAAACATTGATTTCACACGCCAACTGCACCATTGTGTGCTACATGCTCAGAAACACATTTTTTTGGGTGAGATGTGCAAAACTAAAGCTGTACTGCTCATAAGTAGGTGTGGTAAAATGGCATTGTTGAAATTCTGGACTGCAAATATTAAAAATTCACACAGAAGCATACATAGGAACTGTGCAATGCACACTCGTAAAACAGTCATTTTTAGGAATTCTTTTACCAAATTTTCAACATAGCCATTGTAAGACCTGTGCTCATGAACAGTGTTACTGTGATTTTCTTAATCTGTCCCAGACATTGATTTCACACACCAATTGTGCCATTGTGCGCTACATGCATGGAAACACATTTTGGGCGAGATGTAAAAAATGACAGCAGTACTGCTCATGAGTAGGTGTGATAAAATGCCAATGTTGAGAATTTGGAGTGCAAATGTTACAAATTGATGAACTTATGACCATGTGTAGGAACTGTGCAACGCACGCTCGTAAAACAGTCATTTTTAGGAATTTTTTCATCAAATTTGCAACATAGGCTTTTTGTGAGAGACCACCTTATGAACACTGGCACTGTCATTCCATTAATGAGTCCTGAAAGGTGATTTCACACAGTGACTGTGAAATCACCCTTCGGGCCTGATTACACCATGACAGTGACAGAATTATTGAGATGGGGGTCCCAAAAACCCTATGTTGAAAATTTGGTGCCAAAATTCCAAAAAATCCTGAGATATGCAGCAAAGTTGAAAAAAAAATGTATTTATTACATTATACAGCTTACCAGCATTTCTTCAGTTCACGGTTGGATTTGAAGAGTGCAGACATGTTCCCGGTCCACAGAAGATCATTGCGCCAGACTCTGGAGGTAAGTATGGGGTGAGGTGGGTGTGGGGAGGCAGGATGCACAGTGGGTGGGTGCAGGTTATGGGAGGGGGGTCTGTCAGACTGCGAGGGACCATTTTTCCTTTACAGGGAAAAAAAATAGACAACGTGGGACGGTTTTCAATTTGACAGGGGAATTTGGCATGCTGGGGTGGACTCCCAACATGCCAAGGGACTTTTTTTGTGGGGGTAAGCTGTAGCCGACAGGGATTGGGCACCCCCATCGGCACACCAGAAAACGAGGGAGAACCATCATGCCGAAGGGATTGGGCACCCCGTCGGCAGGCAACAAAACTGGGGGGGAGTTTACATCAAGCCAATTGGGAGTGTGCTCCCCCATCGGCAGACAATGACAGTGGATGGGGGAGTTACATCTTGCCGACGGGGAGTGAGCTCTCCCATCGGCTAAATAAAGCATTGTGGCACTGAAGCCGGACAGAATTGGGGCCCCCGTTGGCCAACAAAGACTGTTTGGGGGGGCACATGCTGCTGAGGGGGATTGGGCATCCCCTCAGCATGGGAGGCTGCCTAATACTGTTTGTGAATGTGGCAGCAAGCCGCCTGCCAAGTTCACAAACAGTATTAGGCTAGCTAACGTTCCGCCCTGCAATGACGGGTTGCTCCCTCATTGCAGCACTATGACTGTTGCTGCAATGACGAGGCAGCCCCTGATTGCTGCAGCGAAAACATTAGAACTTGCATTTTTTGGAGACCAGTATCATCGGCACACTGTGCCTCCATTGGTCCACCAGTGCCAAGCCCTCAAATGCAGTGCCTCCCTTGGCTGTAACACTGCCACGCCTCCACAACCCACTTCTCTCCTAAGCTGTCACATAATGTTTCTTGTGCATGCACACAAGCAAACATAAAAACTCATCAGTTTCTATTTCTTATACTACTGCTAGCAATTAGAGTCATTAAAATATATTTGCATTTGAATTCCCATAAAAATTAGATAAACCCATTAATTCTGATCCTTTTGCAAGTTGTTTAGTGGCTTTTGATTTTTGTCATTAAATTGCCATTAATTTGTAAAGTATTGTTTGCTCACTTTATTAAATGCTTAGGATATAGCCAGTCAACACCCCCTATTCCAGATGTATGAAGAGGGGCCTCTGTGTTGTAAAGCCTATCTTTTTGTTTTGGACCATGCAAATCCCTTATGCATATTTAGTGCTATAAATGTGTTCCTCCATGACTGTTCCATCTCACTTACTTTCCCTTTGTCATTCTGTATTGAGCATATATATGGCAATTCTCAGAACTCTTTGTGCTGAGTAGGGTCTTGGAGGCATGCACCATACCTCACATTTTGTCACTGAAATGAGGGACATGGATGTTCAAAATGAGGGACAATGAGGGACACTAACCCACAAAATGATCAGGACACATAATGAGACATGGAGATACAGTACCTCAGAACACAGTGAAAATCATTGCATTAGCACCTGAGAATGAATTTCTACCATTAAGCAGGGGCGCCATTTAGGTAGGGCACAGGGGACAGTTGCCCCACCCCATATCTGTGCCTAGATTGTTCTTATGGTGTGGCAATAATGGCTTTAAATTTGGATTTTATCTTTTGCACAATATGTGCCCACCTGGCCTGTGTGTGATCACACTGCTGGTACTCTCCAGACTCGACTGTGTCTATATTGTGTTGTCCAATCTCTTCACCTATTAGCGGCAGCACAATCACATGTGATGTAGATGAGCTCCAGCCAAGAAAGATTGCATGACTCTTGCAAGTACGGCACTGTCTTTCCCGCCAGAGTAGACAAACTGTACACTACAGCTTGTAGGAGTCAGTGAGCACTGAACTGTCAATAGCAGTATTGTGGCCACATATTTGTGTTGGTCTACTCTTAGTGAGCCTCCATCTCCCCTGGTGGCTGAAGGGGCAGAGGGTGAGCTAGAAGCTAACTCAAGACTAGCCTACTGACTTACTCTACTAGGCTTGCCTTGCACAAAAGACAGTACAGACCCCCACAGCAGCTAGCTAGGCTTAACAGTAGTGGTGACAGCAGTGAGGGTGGCCTTCATAGGCCTAGATCAGTGCAGTGCAGCAGCAGCCACAGCAACAACCAAGCAAGAAGCAAGCAATCCAGGTTGGGTGGATTCAGTTGGTGAGGTGACATGATTGAGGACCACGTTGGGGACCTGTAATGGTCAGTTCTAGCATCCAGCTTCTGGAGGAAGGACAGAGGGGGAGCAGACTGAAAACTGGGCTTGTGGCACACTATCCCTGGCTGCAGGTTCTGGCCATATGGTCGGGTAAGTAAAAGTAAGTACTTGTTTTTTACAGGGGGATTGGGTAAGGAGAAAGGACTCAAATATTGATGTGTTTTTCACATTTCTTCACCTTTGGGTGGCTTCATGACCCATAGGGGGTGGGTATTGAATGGAATGGAGTCAGGGAGAGAAATCAGGAGAAAGTTCTTTTTTTAGAGGGGCAGAACTTCAGCCAGGAAAACAATTGGTTAGTAACTGGGTGGGTTTAAGCCCAAATCTGATGTACTGCTCCAGGGTATATGCAGATAAATCTTATACATTAGAATTTTTCCTGATTTGCATATCACTTTCAATCAAAACAAATAAATTGCATCTTTTAGAAATGTTACAGACATTCTAGAGCTGTCCCTTTTATTCACACAGTTGAGTGGTATGGCATGCACAGACTATTGGAGTCCCACTATAGTCAGGCTTATACCCTCCCCCCAGTGAAGCTGACCTCCACATCCTCATGCTCAGGCACATTATGAAAAAGGGCAAAGGAGTCTGCAGGGGTGTGCACCATTGAAATGAATGAAGGTATATTTTTGTTACAATTTTCTACATATATATTTTTTTAATAATCTTTTTCCCTCCAGTCACGGTCTGTGGGACCTCTCTCAGGCATCCTGCCTGCTCCTGCCCTGCTTGAAGTCCTCTTACCTGTGCCTTCTCTCTCCCTCCACCTCTGTCCATGATCAGCACCCCCAGCTTAACCCCTCGTGGGTGGGTCTGCCCCTGCTCTTTGGACAATCTTACAGTCAGACTCCAATGTGAGGGAGGGCCTGGGTGGAGGAACCTATAAGACCAGGCAGGGTGGACCCAGTCATGGGCATGGGGGCAGGTGCCATCACCTACTCTGCAGACCAGGCTTTTCCTTGTTCTGGTGATCTTTCCCCCTACCATGCATGTGCACATCCCCAATGCTAGGTACATGGCATCCCCTGCTTGCATCAGGCCATGCTAATTACTTGCAGCCGAGCATGCTGCAGCAGCCCCGGTCTCCACTGGGAGCCACTGGCATGCCAGGCAATCCCCAATCTCCCCCCGGGGAGGAAAGCAGCCCAGCAGGTGCTCAATTCTCACCATTCCCTGCCATCCCTCAGTGGCCCCGAGCTTGATCCCAAACCAGGGTCACCAGTGTGGCACAAGGTGTGGTATCCAGTGCCTCAGCACCACTGGGCTGGCTTATTTTATACATTACTGATGGAGAGTCGGAGATTAATGAAGACCACCATTTGACTAACAAGGGCCTTGTTAATAGAACAGCGGCTTTACTTATTCTCCAGCTCACCATCATATCATATAAAATAGTAATAAAAAATAACTCCATTCATTTCAAGGGGATACACCCCAGCACTCTGACCAATGGACATCAGCTCTTAAAGACTCCTGCCTTTGGCTCCCTAATACTCAAGTAAGAGACTTTTTACTTATATCTATACTTAGTGGGTTGTCTGTAGCAGCATGACAGTTCCACTACAGTGTGCATGCATGGGGTGACTGGTCATGTGGGTGTGTGTGCAGAGTTATTGCTACATTTGTGTTTGCACCTTAAAGTCTATTTGCATGGAAACATTCAAAACTATGGAGAGAAAATAGTAGGAGTACAAGTCAGAAAGAAGTAATTAAGTGGTTTTGTGGGTACGTTTGTGTATTGGGAAAACGTCATGTATTTCTATTGGCAAGTGTGCTACGGTTCAGCTTTGAAACAGATGAGGGAAAGAAGAAAACTGAAAAGCATGACAGTGGCTGCAAGCATGCCACATGCATGCAGATGTATTCAGATACAGTATGTATTGAAGTACAAGAAAGCCATGTAAGTGCAGATAGTTTGGCTTAGTGGTTAAAGACACTGAACTGCAAGCCAGGAGACTAGAAAACATAAAAACCTGGGTTTGAATCTCATGCACCCCCCTTTTGTATTGTGTGATACTAAGCAAGTCACTTAACTTTTATGTGTGCAGTTATCAGTGACCACTTGCTTTTTGCTCTCATGCCACATGCATGCAGTCTTTCCCAGTTTAACATAATAATCATGGTTTCCACACTTGCTTGCTGCATGCATCCCATATGCACGAAGTCAGTTCTAATTTAACATTTAAATCATACTTGCAGCATGCATATCACTTGGGTAGTTTTATGTGTGCAGCATGGAAACGTTTCTTATAATTATTTCTGTGAGGGATACTTCCAAAAGTGGAATGGAAGCATGCCACAGTCAGCTGTTTTTGAGGAGCTGAGTGCAAAACATCTATAGGATTTGCCCAAAGCCTTAAAAAATAGCTTCTACACGGGGAAATGACTTTCAGCTTTAGTGTAGTTCTCCTTAAGTACCTGCAGTATTTCTTTGGAGGTCTTTGCTGTAAAAGCAGCATTGGCAAAACAATCGGGGAACAGCAAATTTGTTTATCAGATTTATTGTTGTATCTGTTTTTAAGGTCATTAAAGTAATATTTCATACACAGGTTTGTACTGTGTTCCTGTAAGTCTGTTCCTTTCCAGGCATTCTTTAAAGAGGATGTGACTATGCTTAACTATATATACATTTCTACTCTGTACAATTATGCATGTGTAATATATCTAATGAATAGAACATTATTACAGAGGTTTTCAAAGCCACATCAGCTTTTTGTCCTGTGAAATAAAAACATACTGTTGGTACTGTATAAGGAGAAAATATATTCAGAGACTGTGTAATTCTGCAAAGATTAAAGTAGTTCAAATACAAAGGAAATCAGTTGTAAATATGAGAGTTGTTTTATTATCATTGGAAGGACAAGGGCAGCTATGGGTTTACAGAAATGGAGGGGTAGAGGACAAATCTTGATGAGATGATCTTTGGATTGCTGAGATTTAGGGTTTAATTCTAAATGACTATACATGCTACTACTGATGTCTGTGGCATCTATAATGTGCCAAATGACTTGATATACATGTTATGCACATAAGAAGAATGTTATACATATACTGTACATTGCAGATTCATTTTTGAGTTTCATGGTCCAAGAAACTCTTCTTTCACACCAGCAATAAATGTGTCCACATCTTTGTATATGGTTCATGGGATCACAATCATGGGTCTCCATAGCTTCTGGTAATACACATGGCTGAATGTCTATAAGCAATGTTATGATACTCAGTGGGCCAGCATTAAGCTCAATTCATGTGATGTATTACCCCTTTATCAAACACCCTTCTTACTGTATGATACTCTGCCACATACTGTAGATATAATGCAGACATAAAGGTTATTAACCAACTGGGTATATTACAACACAGCACATGTAATATTAGAAGCATCAGGCTGTTGGTGGTCATGGATCAAAATGCTGGTCTATCAGACACCCTGCTAAGAGTATGGTGGTGCCATCTCAGAACCACTTCCTTATTACAATAAGGAATACTGCCCTGGTGATTTCAGCATGATGATCTATTTCTAGTAAGTCCAGCCTGCTGTGATAATCAGAGCTACCTCTTCTGCATGCTATGGATTCCCACACCTAGCCATCAACACCAAATCTTCTACTCTGTGTAGTGCTTGGCAGAGAGTGTGAATTCCAAATTAGTGGAAATTTCATGAAATTTCACAGGTTTCATAACATTTTCCAAATATCTGACTTTGATAAAAGCTGAAACCTCAAATATGCTTAGCATATTTTTAACCCATTCTGCAAAATGTTCTGGCTAAGTTTCCTTCTGTAGTTTAATACATCAATCCACAATGCATGTGCTCATTCTGCAGTTCAGTCATCAGTTCTGCAGGATTTCATTTCACAGATTAATACATTAATCTACAATTTAAAAGACAAAGAACCTCTGTGCGTAAACACTGAGGCAAGGGTTACCCCAAAGGGCATTTGGCTGGGAAGCCAAGTTTCAAGAAAATACAAAATCACACATGCCCCCACAATGCAAAGCATCACGGGCTGCATATGCAAATCACCACAGAATGTTATGCTGGTCCAACTTTAAGCAGAATTGCATTGTGCCGAAAGGCCTCTCACACAGTTTGCAAAGGGTGCTAACAGAAGACACTGGGGTGTCAAACAGACGAGGCATACTGATGAGTCCTGGTAGGACGAAACACGTGTCTATGTCTTCTGTTAGCACCCTTTGCAAACTGTGTGAGAGGCTTTTCGGCACCATGCAATTCTGCTTAAAGTTGGACCAGCATAACATTCTGTGGTGATTTGCATATGCAGCCCATGATGCTTTGCATTGTGGGGGCATATGTGATTTTGTATTTTCTTTTAATCTACAATTGACACATTAATTCCACCACTCTAAGTTGTAATTTTATGAAAGCTGCCAAAGTGCACTATGAAATTTTGCAGAGCTAAAATTCTGACTGTGCTTGACAGAGAGATTAGCCATGGTCAGCCTACTCTGACATTGGAAACCTGTGTTCTGGTGCACATAGCATCTTCCCAACAGTCACTTTGATTCACTATCCTCTCTTAAGAGGATCAGGAATCAGTAATTCCACCATTGGGATGTAACAATTCCAACAGCGGGATTTTATTTTACACAGCACTAACTCCATGAATGACAGTGTGGAACATTCTTGTGGGCATTGAGTCCAAAGAGGGTTCTTCCTGCAGCAACAATCCTCCACAGCATATCAGTGGCCAGAGAGGGCTGCAAAACAAGTGTGCAGCATTTGGGCAATTGACAGCCATTAAGCCAGGGTAGGGTTTAAATCTTCAACTCAGTAGCATCCCTGCCTTTATCTATGTGCATCACATAGTCTGTGTATCCTGTAGCATCAAGGGAGTCAAGGAGTCTGTGACAGGGTAGTGGAATAGGAAGTAAGGAACACTCAGTGACAAAACACACTGGATACAAATTCAGATTAAATTAAAGTTTAGCTTTACTTCAGCAAAAAGAAGAAAAAAATGCTTACATTCAACGTAATACACAGATTCTTCAATTCAGTCTCTGACTTTACCAAGCACACACCTTCCTCTGCCTCACTCCCTTTACTAGTCCCAGAACTGCTATCAGCAGGTGTGAGAGGCTCTGTTATTGAATAACACAAACCAAGGCTAGGTGGAGTGAGGAGGTAATGTGAATGTGTTTGTGTGTAGAAGGAAGAACAAAGCAAGTTACAACTGAAAAGGAACTATGCTGTACTCTAATTGTGGCATTGCAGTCATCATGGACCATGATTCATGGTTAATTATGAGGCAGCTACAGTGATATGAATTCAAGTCTGGAATAAGAAACAGGTATAGATAACCAGTAAGGGAATAAGATACTGTTTTTATATAGTTTTGTTAGGTAATGACATGAAGGAGAAATCCAAGGAACACATATGTTATATTGACTGCATTATACTTAACTAGTGCATCTTTTAAGTTTTTACCACGATGTCTACAGCTTTTTACAGCAGAAATTATACCCTGAGATTTGTAACAGCACCATGACGACATGCATTCTTCCCTGTACATATTCTATGTAGAGCAATCTCCCTCACACAATTCTTATAAAGTGCCATTGTGCATCATTTTTCTGTGCTATTCTTACAGACATATAATATAGCAATATTTTGTGCCACACTACATTTTAATCTGCTGATTTCTTGACAAGTGTTAAGACCTTAATTGTCATCTTTCAAAAATCCTTGTTAGATTGGAAATAAACTTGCATTTATACCACTGAAGAAAAGTGACACTTAGTGTCACTATGTATCTGATTACATTCTAGCACAGTCATTCAAAGAGCTTATGGAAATTCTGACACTAAGTAAATTATGTTATTCTTACAAATCATGTAAGATCAATCATACGCCTTATATTTTTTCAGTAAGAGTGTTTTCCTACCTTCTCATATGTCTGAGTTATTTATGTTTGCAAATGTGAGCTCTTGTAGCAGGCTCGCTATTGTGTAATTTTGTTGTCTGTAGAAATGATGATCAGCAGTCATTACAGTAGCCTCTTTACAAGTGAGATTAAGTAGCACTCATTCACACATTTACACACAAACACAATATGAAGTAGCTGATACAGCTGGCAAAACAAGCTACTGTACAGTATGTTAACTGTTTTATACTGCAGTGGTTATACTGCCATGCTATGTAGCCCTTTATATTTTGCAAACTGCAAGCATGTGTGTCAGTTGTAAAACTGATTTCATACATCTTCCATGAGGTGCATGAGATGTTAAAACAATTTTCTTTTTCAGTTGGCCTCACAAATCCAGACAGTATATTGCAATCTGCACTGCAGAGAGAGTAGCCATGGTTGGCCTACTCTGACATTGGAAGCCTGTGTGCTGGTGCATCATCTAAAGCATGCACAAAGCGTCTTCCTAACAGTCACAGTGATTCCCAATCCTCTCTCAGGTCACGTGGGCCAGCAGCATCAGGGACAGTCATGTACAAGTGGTAGGATAAGATGATTTGCTCAAGGAATGCAGCTGCCAGGGCAGCCTCAGCAGTCAACTAATGGATTCCTAGGTGCTGGCACTGCTTCACAAGCACTACCTTAACCATTACTAACAAAACAAAGTACACTGCATAAATCGCAACATGCCAACATTAAACTGGCACCAATCACCCAACCTCTGTCTGAATCACACAACTGACTAGAGAGGTGATGGTCTCCGATCTTCATCCATTCTCAATTGTAAGGGACACCAGCCTTCGAAAGACTGTTGCATGATCTAAAGTTCAAATATATATGGCATCATGCTTCACATTTTCCAGCCATGTTCTCCTTATTATGTATAATTCAGTATATATTCATATGTCAATATTTTTGAGTGAGGTAGAGTAGGATTATGTGCATTTTACTTGTGACAGATGGAGCAGTAGTGCAAACCAAAGCTTTCTAAGTCTCATTGTCTATTGTGCTGTGTCCATATCAAGCACCACCACCACCACCACCACTATTCCCTTCCTACCTCTACCACCACAAGCTCCTTAAGGAGTTATATTGAAGCAAATAGCCTTATAGAACCAGACCAACAAGGGAGCTGTCTTACTTAATGTGTCACTTTTGGAGTGGAAGCATAGTGGGGGAAACATTCTGCTGTTTATCCAGTCAGAGCTGAATAGGGCTTTGCAAAATTAAACTTCTGCAGTGGAATTTTAGTGAAACTTGGAATTTAATGAAATTTCAGAATGCACTTTGTCAACTTTTACAGAAATCTTTACTTAGAATGATTGAATGAATGTATGAATATGAATTGTGGCTTAACTTAGTGAATTGTGGAAAGAAATTTAGCAGAATGGATCACTCAGTAGTCAATTCTGTGGAATTTCTTTCCACAGTTTAATACGTTAATGCACAATTCATACATTTATTCTGCAGTTCAGTGAGTCACTGACGTGCAGAATGAGTGTATGAATTGTGGATTTTGGTATTAAACTGCAGAAAGAAATTCCACAGAACTGATCACTGAACTGCAGAATAATCAAATGTATTGCAGATTAATGAATGAAACTATGGAATGGAATTCCTCAAAACTGTCATTCAACAGTTCATGTTAATACCTTGGGAGGGGTGACGCTGCAGGTTTCAGGTGGGGAAATTGACCTCACGGTGGTAGTGGATGCCAAAATGAACAACTCAGAGCAGTGTAGAAGGGCTGTAGCAAGAGTGAACAAAATGCTGGGATGCATAACCAGGGGGATAACCTCGAGAAGCTGGGAGGTGCTCCTGCCAATATACAACTGCCTGGTTAGACGGCACCTTGAATACTGCATGCAGTTTTGGCATCCATACTTGAAAAGGGATACTGAACTCCTGGAGACGGTTTAGATGAGAGTGATCAGGATGATACGGGGTCTGGGGGAAAAGTCCTATGGGGAGAGACTCGAGGAGCTCAACCTGTACTCCCTGGAGGAGAGGAGGGACAGAGGGAACATGATTGATGTCTTCAAATATCTTAAGGGAATCAATAGGGTAAGCCAGGATAGGGTGCTCCAGCTGAAAGAAGAGGGGGTCACTAGGAGCACCTAATGAGGCTGGTAGGAGGGAGACTCAGGGGGGAGATGAGGAGGCACTACTTCACTGAAAGGGTGGTGGAACCCTGGAATGCTTTACCAGTGTAACTGGTGGCTGTGGATACTGTGGAGAGGTTCAAGAGGTGCTGGGATAGGTATAGGGGGAGGGTGCATTCCAAACAGGGTAAGCATTGGGGGTATCAGTCAGTGGAAGGGGTGGGGAACCTTGGAGAGGAGGAAGGGCAGCAAACGGTGCCCTGAACAGGCACTGACCCCTGAACAGACTTGATAGGCCATAGGGCCTACTTTGCTGGCTTCTTAGTATGTTAGTATGTTAGTATTATTCTATAATTCAGCATGAAAATTCTGTGGAACAGGACAAAAATTCAACAAACACTTTCTGAAGATTCTGATGTCACCAAAGCTTGAAGTTTGGAACATTTTGCAAAATTTATGAAATTTCACTAATGTTCCAGGAAAGCAGAATTTTCAGCTTTTGCCTGGCTCAACTTCTGGTCATCTGAATGTATCCTCATGATCTGAAGGTTGGAATGTTTGTGATTGACAGTGATAGTAATATACTGAATGCCATCACTGATCTGCCATGCATTTTGCTTTACACATGCACTGAATCTGGTGATACAGGTATATCACAAGCTTGACATACATGTACAAAAAGAAATATTTTCACTGTACTGAACATCACTACAGTAGATATTCCCATCATTCCTCCAACCCCACTAACTGCCTCCACCAGTACCAGCAGAAGCACAGTGTTTTCAGCATTGATGGATTAAAGATGTGGTGGCAAGGTGGAACTCCCATCTTTTATAGGATGGAGAGTATTGAGACACAGAAATCTGTGCTCCGGTCTATGGAATTTGATGATGTGGCCTGAGGGGGATTTCTGTCATGGGTGAAGTAGTGTTTGTGGTAAAAGTGTGTTCCAATTCTGAGTCCTTTTACAGTAAATATGCCATCAAAGATGTCAGCTCGGAATCGGCAAACCTTAACATGGCCCTTCCCTTAGTGAGTCTTCTTGAACCAAACACACATCGTTATTTGAGAGCTTCTACAGCAACCCACAAAAGAATGATTAGTGGTAGTGGTCACCAAGGAGACAACACTTATGATGGTAGTGAGAATGTTAGAGATGATGATAATGGTTGTGAAGAAAGTGGTGGTGACGACACTTCTAATTTATCGGAGTCATCTCAGACATTTGACTGGAAAGAAGTTACCAATAGTGGTTACCTGGGGGTCAGTTATGAGACCGCTACTGTTCAAAATTGTATTCAGTGAACAAGGCGACCACGATTGAATGCTTTCAAAAAGGGTGACTCAATCACGGTGCCTGTGTTCTGGACTACGTGGCAGGGTAGCGACCGGATACAGGGGTAGGCGAGTACAGCAACAGGATGTCACTATATACATGCACACATGGTGGGGGCACATCGTGTGACACACAGAAGGGGAGGGAGAGTATGTGGGGTGTAGTGTGGCATGTGGCCATGTGGTGTCATGGGTATGTGGCGGGCTGGGATAGGGAGGGTGGCAAGTTCGGTTCTGGGTGAGTTTATTTTTGGCATCAGGTCGGAGTTTTCATTTTTTTTAAGTTTTACACACACACCCCTGACATGCACCAACCTGGGTTGAGAATCCTTAAGTAGGGGGTGTGGGAGGGAAAGTCTGATGTGGGTGGGTGGGGGGCCTACATAACAGAAAAACAGTCACCGATTTTCCAGTCACTGCGAGTATACATCACCGTAATTCATTCTCAGCGATGTACACTTGCCCAAACGATGATCGCTATTCCGCAATCACTGTTATGACATAGAACTGTTCAAAATATTTCTTGGTGTCCTTGATTAAGGGGTCTAAAGTACAGTCATTACATTTGCAAATTACATAAAAATAGATTATTTTGAAGAGGAAGACAGCCTGCATGGGGACTTCATTAATTTATTGTTATTTTTGCTGTTTTCCAGGGAAGGTAGGCTGAGGTAAATTTCCATATTCAGTTATATCTCAGGCAAGATGGGCAATAGCAGCAGTAGTAAAGCTCAGTTACTAATATCTGTTTACAAACAACGGTCTCTCTGGACAAAGTTAAAATTACCTTATTCTCAGAGTATGCCTAAATACATTCATTGCGGGTGTCCCATGGACACCTGTTTATGCACTAATGAATACTTGAAGCAGAGCAAACCTTTTGTCCCTTGACTGGGATGAATTCTGGGCAGCTTCATGTCCATTTAGGGGTGGGAGAGAGGGTTACATACAAACATCTGAAATTGCCAGCAGAAACAGGCCTCATGGTCTATCGAGTCTGCTGGAGTGTGCCCCTAGATCCTCATTTTGCAGCTGCCTCTCCAGCCCCTCCTTCCCAGTATCCCTTACCCTTTCCCTGTCCCAATCTCTTTTGAAACTGCCCACTGTCACACAGGACACTATCTCATCTGGTAAGGTGTTCCATTTGTCCATCACTCTTTCCGTGAAGAAATGTCTCCTCATCTGCCTCTTGAATCTTCCCCCCTCCAATCTCAATCCATGCCCTCTCATGTCCCATCCCCTTCTCATCTCATCTCGTCACACCATAAGGTTCAGCTTCAGGGTCCCCCTAATAGGTCTGCCCCTATGGAGATGGTCCAGTACCGCCCTTTGAGGGGAAGTTACCCCTAATGACCTGTCAGCAGTACTGGACCTATCGGGTTTGTCGGGTGAATGCATGAGTCCAGGTGATCTCGTATTAGCCTATAATAAGGCTGTGGGAGATGCCCTGGACAAGATTGCTCCTGTTCGTGTTCGACCCCTCACCCTTCGCCCAAGGAACCCTTGGTTAGATGATTCCTTGAAGGAATTGAGGCGAGTTGGTCGATGGTTGGAGAGAGCTTGGCAAAAGTCTGGCCTTGATGCTGACAGGCTTAAGCTGATGGCACATTATGATTGCTATTAGCTAGAAATCACCCATAAGAAGGCAGAGTTCCTGTCCAGGGAGATTTCTACTGTGCAGAATCGACCAGCTCAGCTTTTCCAGACCGTCGACAAATTGTGCAATCCAATCTGTCTTCAGCCTAGAGAAGCTTCTTCTCAGCTGAAATTCGAGGAGTTTGCTCGATTCTTCGCAGATAAGGTTGCCAGCATCAGGTCTAGCATTGGCATAAACTCTCCTACCAGAAGTTGTGGTGATTGGCAAGATGTGGTGTGCACTCGATCTCTCTGGTCAGATTACTGTCAGCCAGAATTCACAGATATTGTGTCGATCATCCAGACTATGCACCTATCCAGTTGTAGTTTGGATCCAGGCCCGACACCCCTCTTACTGGGATGTGTTGATGTTATCTGCCTGATCCTTGCTGAAATTGTCTGGAGGTCCTTGGAGATAGGGGTCTTTCCAGAACCCCTTAAGGAGGCAGTCATTCGACCGCCTCCTTAAGGAACCCTCCTTGGACACAGACTGTCCAGCTAACTACCGACCTATTGCTAACCTGCCATTTGTTGGTAAGGTTATTGAAAAGGTGATCGTGTTGCAACTGGTTGATCATCTTTCAACTCACAAGATCTATTATACTCTCCAGTCCGGATTTAGAAGAAGAATAGCATGGAAACTTCACTTGTCCAAGTACTAAATGACCTCCTGATGGCTAGAGATCGAAAGGCATGTACCATTCTGGTCCTTCTTGATCTCTCCGCAGGATTTGACATTGTATACCATGGTGTGCTGTTGGAGCACCTGCGGCTGCTTTGTGGTCTGACTGGCACAGTCCTCAAATGGTTCCACTCTTTCCTCGCAGACAGGCTTCGGAGAGTTACCACAAGAATTTATTCCTCTGGCACTTATTCCCTGTCTTGTGGGGTGCCACAGGGCTCCATCTTGGCCCCATGTTGTTTGCAGTGTATATGCTGCCATTGGGAGATATCATCAGGTGATACAGTTTGAGTTTTCACTGCTATGCAGATGATACTCAACTGTGTATGCCCTTTCTGCCGACCGGATGCTGTTTTCTCTGTGCTAAACAACTGCCTTACCAAGATTAGAATCTGGACGAGTTCTAGCTGGCTGAGACTGAATCCGGATAAGACTGAAGTGCTGGTTGTGGATGCTGGTCATCCAGGGGCGGGTATGTGAGCTGGCCAGGCATCAGGTATTTTGATTGATGGCATACAGCTCGTTACCTCAGACTGAGTGCGTAACCTCTGCATTATTTTTGATGATTGTCTGACAGTACGGTCTCAGGTGTCAGCTGTTGTCAAATTTTCCTTTTATCATCCGAGGAATATCGCCTGGGTGAAACACTTGGTTCCTCCAAATGACCTTCCAACACTGGTCCACGCCTTCGTCACTTCCCGCCTTGATTACTGCAATTTTCTCTACCTAGGGCTTCCTTGGGTTGATATCCGCCGCTTGCAGCTAGTGCAGAATGTGTCAGCCAGGCTTTTGACTGGGACTCCTAGGTCCAGTCATATTACTCCTGTGCTCCGCGAACTGCACTGGCTGCCTATTCAGTGATGGATCACCTTTAAGGTTGGTTTGCTAACCTTTAAGGCCCTATATGATCAGGGACCCGGTTACCTGCAAGACCTCTTTATGCCCTACTGCCCCTACCATCCTCTCTGATCCACCAATGAGGGATTGCTAGAGATTCCCAGGGTATGATTAAAAACATCAGGTGCTTGTGCTTTTGCTTTTTTGGCTCCAACACTGTGGAATTCTCTACCTCGTCGGTTAAGAGAATGCCTGACCTTTGATAGATTTAAGACTGAGCTAAAAATGTATTTATTTAATTTTGCCTTCCCTAATGACTAATGTGTTTTATCTTCCTGTTTTAATGTTATATTTTATCATTGATTTTATGTGCAGCACCTTGGTTCTTGAAAGGCGCTTTAAAAATAAAGTTTGATTTGATTTGATCTGAAAAATTCCTTCTGTGTTGGTCTTGTTTATCCCCTTCAGATACTTAAAGGTCTAGATCATATCCCCCATCCCTCCTCTCGTCCAGTGAATACATGTTCAGCTTTCCCAGCCTGTCCTCATAGGGCTTGCTCTCCAATCCCTGGATTATCTTTTTGGCTCTTCGCTGCACCCCCCCAATAATCCCAATAATCTGAAGTCCTTCTTCAGGAATGGGCATTAATACTGCATGCAGTACTCCAAATGGGGCCTAACTGATGACATATACAGGGGCAGAATAACCTCCCTCCTTCTTAGGAGATCCCTCTTGCAATACACCCCAGCATTTTGTTGGCCTTTGCTGCTGCCTTCCTGCTTTGAGCAGAGTTGTTCATGTTCCCCGTAATGATCACTCCTAGGTCCTTCTTCTTTGTGGAGCTCCCCAACTGTACCCCATTCAAGTGATAATCCCTTCCCTGGTTCCTGACTCCAAAGTGCAGAACCTTGCACTTCTTGGTGCTGGACCCCAACTGCCATGTTTCTGCCCACTCCTGCTGCTTAGTCAGGTCCTCCTCCAACCCCTTTCACCCCCTCCTCATCATCAATCACAGCTCCATCTTGGTATCATCTGCGAACAGACTGATCTTGCTCTGGATCCCATGTGAGATATCTGCAATAAAAATCCTGAACAGCACCAGTCCCAGTACCGATCCCCGTGGTACTCTGCTCGTCACTGCTCTCGGTGATGAGAGGTCCCCCCCACCACCACCCTTTGCTGCCTTTTATTTAGTCAGTTAATGATCCATTTCACCACTTTTTGTCCAATGTGTGGTCCTTATCGAGCTCCCGCAACACCCAGTCATAGTACTCTACAAGGTTTGCCTGGCAGAGTCTGCCCACTATAAATTCATGTTGTTGACCATCCTGAGGACCATTTTCCTCCAAAAAACTCACTAGCCTCTCTTTTAGTATGGTCTCCATGAGCTTTCCCATGATCAATGTGAGGCACACTGGCCTATAGTTTCCTGGTTCATCCTTTGGGCAACTTTGTGGATGAGCACCACATGGGCCATTCTCCTGTCCTGCGGTACCCATCCCATGTCCAGGAAGGTATTAAACAGGTCAGCCAGTGGCCCCACCAAGATCTCTGCCAACTCCCTTAGTACCCTACTGTGAATGCCATCAAGTCCAGGTGCTTTGTCCACCTTTAATGTCCTCAACCCATCTAATACCCTGCTGTCTGTAATCCCTACATCTGTTTTCCCCTTCCCCACCAACTCCTTGCCTGGGGTATCTGCCCTACCTTCTCCTGCATCAATATAGAGCAGAAGTATTCATTCAGTGCCTCTGCCTCTTCCACCCCTTTCTCCACCCACCCCATCCTTCTTAATTCTTATCGCCTGATCCTTGCTCTTTCTTCTGTCTCTGATGTCACAAAATAAGTCTTTTTCTCCACATTTGATTCCCTGCACCAGTCTCAGCTCCCTGGATGCCTCGGATGCCCTGACCAGTCTGGTAACCTCCCTGGACTTCCTCATGTATGCATTCTTATCTTCAGCCTTTCCCAACTTCCTGTACTTTTGAAACGCTGTCCTCTTGACCCTCACCCTTTCCATAAACCCCTGTGACAGCCAACTGGGTTTCTTTGCCCTTCCCTTCTTGCTTTTCTTCCTAGTGCAAGACTCTGTTGCCTCTGCCAGCCTTCCTTTATTTCTGGTCTGCATCCATGTGTGATTGCATTTCTGCCAGATGCCAGCCCTATATTTCCCTCATCTTCTTAAAGTCCATCCCCCTAAACTCAGTCACCCTTGTACCCGTGCCTCCTCTTTCCCTTTCCTTGTTGAGCATGAACCACACAAAATAGTGATCACTCCCAGCCAGTGGTTCCTCCACTTCCAGGTTAGGCTGTCCAATGACCCCCACACATACACATGAAACATGTTATGATGTGCTTTATACAGATATTGAGGTCAATGGTTATACGTGTCAAAAAATCTGTCTTAAACCCCCCTGATTACCTTGGTCACCTGCACTGTACTTGAGCATATCATCTCCTGTACCTAGGCTCGATCCTGCTGTGGTTGTCTGCCCGCCTGGGTGTGGCCCTGTATTAAGTGTGTAAATTCTGTATTTATGGTATATTCTGCTTTGAACATTGTCATAGTGACTCTGTATTGATTTTATTTTTGACTGTACCACTGTTGAAACCTGAGTTATCACCTATGTATGTTATGCTTTTTCTGATTTCAGTGTATCTGCCTTACTTGCTTCAAATTGTACTCTGTATGTTCTTTTAATTCCTGTACTCTCCTGGGTCATACCTGAAAATAGGCATATGCTTTGTCTAGTGTACTTACCTGGTTAACAGACGCTAAATAAATAAAAAGCTGCAGAATGACCCCTTCAGACTCTGTTGGAAGCTCATGGAGAGCTGGTTGCCTTTGGGCCAGTGATCCCCATTACTTTTGATTTAACAATACATCATCTAAGTGAATATGGCAGACCTAGCCATGGATTGCAAGATTCCATGATACATTGCTCTAGCAGAGCAGGGTATCCACTTCAGGGCCAGATTTGGCTTCCGTTTGGAAACCTGTTGTCTAGCCTGACTCCACCCTCCCTTTCTCTTCATATTACTATGTGTTTGAAAGGATGGGCTTCTTGGGAGTGAAGATTGATGGACCATTACATTACTGTGAGGCCAGGAGTGGGGGGACTTAGCTGTGCAGCTATTTGTGCACCTTTACTGGCACTTATAGCATAATGCTACATCCTGAGTAGCTAAAAATTGGTCTGACACATTGGATTAAGATACCACAACCAATGAGTAAAACAAGTTCATATCACCCAGGTAAATACACAGCAAAGTTTTAATTCGCAGGCGAATTTCCCACAAATTCATCAACTTCGTATCCATTAGCTCTTTTGCAGAGTTTTCCTGTTTAGGTTAAAATGTGCCATTTGTAACTTTGCTTTGCTTTGTTTTTTTTTTTTTTTTAAATGCAAATTACACTTAAAAAATCCAAATCAAGGAGAACTTGGAAATGGCATGGATAGATCCCCTCCACCATTTTATTCCCTTCATGTCTAGTGCCCCCACCCCAGCCAATAGCCCCTCACATATAAAATGATATTGCCCCCACCAAAAACAGGCTGTGTAATATTAAATTAAATCCCCCACCATCACTGATCACTTGCCAATTGGGAATTATGAAGGTAACCCCTGGATCACCAAGTACGACACAGAAGAGACACATTTCCCTGATATCTAGTGGACCACCTTCCTAACCACCATCCTCAAATGATTCCCTGATATCTAGTGGACCCCCATCCCCCACCCCTGAATGTACTGCCCCCACCCTGCTTTCCCCCCACCCAGACCCCAAGCAGGCTACTGGCACAGCCTTCCACTCTCTTCTACGGCCTGTGGCCCAACTGAGCACTCAGTGAAGGAGCGCATGCCTGTAGAAGCATGCTCTCTTTCATTTCCAGCTCACAGTCATTCTCTGATGTTATTGGGGTGCAAAGAAAAGCAGAGGGCTGCAGCAGTGGTTGCAGAGGGGGTGGAATGGGGTAATGGGTTCCCCCACAATTTTGCCCCTCCACTGAGGACTGAAGTGGCCCTCCACACTTTTCTACACCCTAATAACATCAAAGAAAGACTGTAAGCTGGCAATGAATGAGAGCATGCCTGTTGATGCTGATTGAGTTGCCAAGCCCCACCAGTGGAGTTTTCAAACTCAGCATTTTGCAGAGTTCTTTGGGGGTGAATTTGGGCATTGTCCCCCAGATCTACTATGCGGATTGAGGGAAATTCATGGATTTTCCCCACTTCGCACATCTCTACACTAAATATGCAGTGCACAACATATCCTTGTACCACTTTCTTCTAGCTGGTAGTCATTTTTCTGCTCACAAGTCCTAGCAAGTTTTTACAACAATAATATTATTTACCCCTAATTTCTTGTCTAACCAGAAGCCCACCACTGACACATTGGAATCCAGTCCCTTACTGCCATACTCCTGTCACTCCCCCATTTGTAAGTATTTTGCTTCCCTCCCTGTCCACTGACCAGCTCCCCTGTATGCCATCACTCCCACCCTCTAGCACACCCACCTACCTAGTTGCTTTCACTTACTTATTGTATTCCCAGCCGTTAGCTAGCTGTAGCCAAAAATAACTTTTAAAGAGGAACAACTACCACATGGTGTGCTCATAAATAACTGGGCCCCTCATACAAATGTCTTTTACCTCCACTACACCACCAACACAAATCAGGAATAACTGCACTTCTAGCCAGGCACACTGAACTTAACACAACAGCACCCTCTAGTAGTCAGACTGGCTCAGAGGGAAGCACATCTGCCTCTGGGCCAGAAGGTTGTGTGTTCTAGTCACATACCACGATTGGACTCATACCACAAATGCTGGCACTACAGTGCAGTGATAACAAGATGCTACATTGTCAGGGTGTGAGTCCTTCAGATGAGATGTTATACCAAGGGCCTGTCTGCCTATTTTGCGAATAGTTGTTCAGGTGGATGTTAAATATCCCATGGCATATCTCAAAAAGAGTAGGAGAGTTTAATTGAAAATAACGTACTGTACATTCAAAGCAAGTAAACAAACCATACAAGCCTACTACTGCCAAAGTAGTAAAGTTACTATAGACACAGTGGTTGAATTTTCGAAGTAACCCTTAGAGCAACACAAGCTGCAGCAAATAGAAGCTTGAGTCGATCATTGGTTTATTTATTTATTTATTTATTTATTAGAATTTTGAATAAATACCTTTGAGCTAATGGCTCTTTTACAAAGGTTCCACTTCAGTATACAAAGAATAGAAGTACAATTTATGTGAGATTAGCAGGCAAGCAGTTGGAATACAAATTTCAGTACAGGGTATACGTGGTCTAAAAGCTACAGGTAATATATTTAACAGTAAAACAACACAGTCAAGCATACATTTAAGAATGATGAGTCACAGCAAACAATATTTACATGAATTAAAACTGCCAGAAGGGCATTGTCAAAAGGAAAGATGGAGTGGAAAAATTAAGTTGCTGCCAGTTGTGCCAGGTAGCATAGGAAAATGGGAAGAGAGAGTGGGCGTAAAGGGGTAACTGGGAGGGAGGTGAAAGGAGAGGTGGGTTGGAGATAAGGATCGAGGAAGTTTTGCAACAGTGGGTGGGGTGAACAGATTAGAAAAGGGAGATGATGGAGGGTAAGAAAGGAAGGTGGTGGACCAAGGCTAGGGAGATAGGCAGGGGTATAGAGGGGGGAGGAGGGAGGATGGTGGCAGGCAGAGATGGGGATCGTAGAGAGGTGTGAAGAACAAGAGCGACTGCTAGGGAGGTTAGGAGAAACAGTCACTGGTGGCTCTGGACACAAGCATTTGATGTAGCTTGTGTTTGAATGAACAGAGGGTGCCTAAGTTGGTAAGTTCACTGCCCAGGGAGTTAAACATCTTAGGAGTTCTACCAGCAAAAGACAACTGGCCTTGGGCAGTGTGGTAGCATAGAACAGAGAGAGAATAGTTGTCAGAGCTTCTTCTGTAATGGGAGTGGTTGGCTGGGCTTCAGAAAGACTGAACCCCAGGGGGCATGATCCCCATCAATGACTTTTTTGCTAGTAGGCAGGTTTGGAAAGTAATCCTTCCCTGATGTTGCAGCCAGTTTGACAGTTCATTGAGGTCACAGGTGTACGTACGGTGGGCAGCACCAGTAAGGAGTCTGCAGGCCCTATTCAGCTCTGTAATTATTTGCCATAGTGCTGTAGCAGTGGCTACTGCATAGATAACAAGAACATAATCAATGATGGAGACACTAGAGCTGTGTATTGCTAGTTTAAGGGCATCTGGTGTCAGGCAGTGTCTATGTTTATAGAGAAGACCTATATGGATATTTACGGATTTCACAACTGAGTTGATATGGCTGGAGAAGGACAGAGTAGGGTCCAGGGTTACACCAAGGTATTTGAAAGTCTGCATCCTGTCCTGGGTCACACCTGAGCTGTTTTTTGATTGTCAACTGTTGTTTGTTGTTGTTTGTTATGTGTGCCGCGGAATAGCATAGTCTTTGTTTTTTTGTAATTTAGCACTAGCTTCTGTGAGATGAACCAGGCTTCAACTTGCGTGAAACTTTCCTGCAGTTGTTTCTTCAAGAGGGAGGAGTCAGAGTAGTTAAAATCACTGTGTAGTCAGCATACAGGACAATGTTCACACTTTGAATTGGTCAGAGATAACTGTTGAACCATTGTAGCGTATCATGGGAGAGCCCTAAGTTGCCAAGTTGTTCCAGTAATAATGGATGGTTGACTGTATCGAAGGCTTTCGCGAGGTCTATAAAGGTGGCACAGGTAAGTTGTCCTTGGTCTAGTGCTTGATGAATATGACTTGTAAATTCAAGGAGGGCAGAGGTGGTGCTATGTCCTATGTGAAAGTCGTTTTGCTGTTGGCATTGCAAGTTGAGTTTCTCCAAGTACTCCACCAATTGTTCTGCCACAATTTTTTCAAGATCTTTAGATAAAGGGGGTAGGATGGAGATGGGCATGTAGTTACAGAGTAATGCCTTATCCCCAGTCTTGTGCATTGGGGTCACCAGGGTGGACTTCCACTTGAGCAGAAACTGGGAGAGCATGAGGGACTGGTTAATAATCTTGGTAAGAGGGTGTATGACATTGTCAAGGGTGAGGGCAATGAGCTTCAAGTCAAGTGTATCCTCACATGATCTGGATTATCCAAGCACCTAAAGGAGATATTCTTTGGTATCCCTTTCAGTAACTTCCTTGAAATAGAAATGTGGATGATTTGTATCTTGAGTCCATTGATATTGGGAGGCCGTGGTTTGGTTGGTGTCATAGAAATTAGAAGGAAACACATGGCTGAGGTCGGTGAATGCCAGATTGAAAATACTGGCAATTGTGGTGGGGTCCAGGTTTGCTGCTGTCAACTTTTAACATATCAGGAGTTGCTTTGGACTCTTCCCCTATTATTCCAGAGAAGCTTTGCCAGAATTTCCTTCCATCTGACCATGTATTCTGATAGGGTGCTCCTGTAGTAACTGTTTTTTTCATTGCAAATAGCTCTGGTACAGGCATTCCTGGCAGCTCTGTATGCCTGAAAGTCTGCCTGGTTGCCAGAGGCTGCAGCATGAGCCCATAGATGGTCCCAAGCTTTTAGTTGGTGTAGGAGTTTGCCTGAGATCCAAGGGTTGTCAAGGCATTTAATTTTGTGTTTCTTAAAAGGGGCATGGATGTCACACAAAGCACTGAACTTTGAGATAAAGTATTGAAGTGCAGCATCAACATATGGAGTGGTGTCAATCAGGGACCAGTCCTGTTGTCACAGGAGTGCCTTAAGTGGTGCAAGGTGTCCCCTAATTAGCATCTGACTTGATAGTTTTCATGGGGGGTTTATTGAATTTATTTGACCATATGCACTGGGATGGGGAATGGTCACTAATGGCATCAGGGAGAATTGTAGTGTGGCTAATATGGTCAGGGTGATTTGAAAGTAACCAGTCCAGAAAGGTACTGAGCCCTTTTCTATAGTTGATCCTAGTGGGTGAGGTAACTAGCTGTGTAAAATTTGCAGCTGCCAAGGCATTCTTACAGTTGCTTGCACTAGGGGTAAGCCAGCTGACATTAAAGTCCCCTAGCCATATAACTTCCAAGTTAAGCTTTAGGATACTGAAGCAGGTATGGGATGGGTTCAGGCTTGTTGTTATCAGTTTGGGTGGGATATATACAGAGGCTATCATCAGAGCTTTGTTATGGGCCCCAAGAATGACTTTAATAGCAAGGACCTGAAGCTTGTCACCATTAATGGGTAGGGTCAGGGCATGCCCTGTCAGAGAATCTTGTAGCTAAAGGGACAGCCACCCCTTTTTTGGATAGTCGATCCTGCTGAAAGATAGTATACCCAGGTATTGCCATGGCAGTGTCAGGGATAATTGGAGACAACCAAGTTTCAACTACAGATAGTACATCTGGGCTCTGGTGTGCTGCCCAGGCTGTGAGGGCATCTAATTATTTGGTAAGGCTGCAAATGTTGATGCTAGCTAGTGAGAGGGACCCTGTTCTGTGTTGCTCCCTAGGGTATCTAGGGGTGGTCCAGGGCTGGGGTGAACATTGACCGATGTTGGTAGTAGTAGCAGTATTAGTCTTTTTAGGAGTTCCTTAAGATATCTGCAGTGACTGCCATGTGCACTTTTTCTCTTATACTTAGTTGTTGTCTGTAGTGACCTGACTCCTGACACAATGAACAGGGAGAAATAGTTTGATGGTAGGGTTGACTGTAGGTACAGTAGCATGTTTGTATATCCTAGTATTTGG
Source organism: Neoceratodus forsteri (assembly GCA_016271365.2). Lineage (NCBI taxonomy): Eukaryota > Metazoa > Chordata > Ceratodontiformes > Ceratodontidae > Neoceratodus > Neoceratodus forsteri. The sequence continues at coordinate 1,022,393,892 of CM028135.1, read as the reverse complement.
GAGAAGAGAAGAGAGCTGTTGCAGCTGAGACTAATGGTAAGCATTCCACTTCTGTGCAAGGGGCTATCAACCAGGTCATCCAAGGTTGGTTGCAGTGGGCATTTAAATATACTGATAGTGTGGGATGCCAGTAGGGTCAGAAGAAGCAAGCGCAGCAGGAACAGGATAGGTTGCATTCCTGATGTAGTAATTTTAGACCATGCAGATAGTTATATTCAGGAATATGTAATGTAATAATCTTGTCCAAGGCACCAGGAGAAAAATTATGAAAAATAATTAAATCCACAGAAATAGTTGACTACTGGGGATCAGTAAACTGTTGTTACTGTAGATCAAAGACCCAGAATGTGTTAAATTCCTGAAGGTGATGAACATTGGACTAGGGCATATGCAGGACATAAAAACACTTTTTTAGTGTCTTCCCTTTGTTTTACAAACTGGTTGTGAATAGATCTCAGAGACAAGCACACATCCTTTATTTATTTATTATTTATTTATTGAAGGTATCAGAATTACAACCCTTTGAGTCAGAGACTCCTTTTCAAAGGCTCCAAATCAGTAAGTCAACAATTTGGCATACATATGGTTAGAAAATACAAAAATGGGTGAGTGAGGTATATAAGCATTTTAACATACAATAACGGTTAAGAAAATTTTATAAACATTTTATCATACATATAGGCAGGGAGATACAATAATGGATAAAATGAGAATATAAGCATGATAAAGTGACTGGGATTATAAAAAATATTTGATAGTGCACTGACAGGATTAAAGGGGGACCGAGGTTTGCATGGATAAGCATATAGAGATTAGGCAGGACAAGGTCCTCTGTCAGACTTGGAAAGGGTGAAGGGGTGATAATCTGCACATGACAATGGGTAAGTGACTGTGGACTAGGCCGGACAGATTCTGTTGTCTGGGGGGTTGGGGATCAGGGCCAGTTACAGGAGAAAGAGGTGAGGAGGTGGTTTTGGAGCAGGAATTTGAACCAACCAAGCTTAGGTTCAAGGGTTATGCTGAGGGAGAGGGAATTGAGCCAGGAGAAGGTGCTATAGTAGAAAGAGCATTGGCCAAGGGAGGTATTGAGCTGAGGAACTAGGAGGGTAGGTTTGAGTGAGCTCCGGGTGGCCTTGGTGGCTGGAGCGGGTTGTAGGAGGGGGACACGCTGGTGGCAGTTTGGCCCAAGGATATCTTTCTGACTAGGAGGCAGGTTTGGTACTTTAGTTTGACGTCAAAATCTAGCCAGTTTAACTGGCTGTAAGGCGTGCAGGTGTGGATGGATTTTAGGCAGACAAGGGCAAGCCGAAAGGCCTTGATCCATGCAATTTTTTGCTTGTAGGAGGGCAGAGTTAGCAGCAGCCCCATAGATCAGGATGTCATTGTCTATGATAGATAATACTGAGGATGTGATGGCAAGCTGGAGGGCTTCATGGGGAGACAGCTCTGGCATTGATAGAGTAGACCAAGATGAGAGTTAACAGAGGTACAAAGGAGGTGAATGTGGTTGTGGAAGTTAAGGGTGGGGTTGAAGGTGATTCCTAGGTACTTAAAGGTGTTCACCTATTCAAGAGGAAGAAAAAGGGAGGTACTGATGTGAAGAGAGGAGTGTTTGAGCCTATTTTGATGGTGAGCAAAAAGCATGACCTTGGACTTTTTTGGTTCAGAACAAGCTTATACTTCAGGAACCAGGACTCAGCTTCGGTAAAGGCGTTCTGGAGGGAGAGTTCTAAGGAGGCCTGGTTAGTGTGGGAAGTAAAGAGTATGGCATCATCCACATATAAGAGGATATTTCCAGTGCAAGCCTTAAGTAAGGAGTTAAGGTAAAGGCTAAACATTAGGGGCCCAAAGATAGACCCCTTCGGGACACCAGACAGCATGGTAAGGGGATTTGAGAGGGTGTTGTAGGTTTTGACCTTTTGTGAGTGGCCCAATAGACAGAGAACAAGGGCATGGCTTCCTGGGTGAGACCAAGATGAGACAGTAGAAAGAAGGAGGGTGTGATTGACAGTGTCAAACACCTTTGATAAATCTAGGAAGACACATCAGCTAGCCTGCCATTGTCCAGGGCAGAGTGAATGTAACTGGAGAATTCCAAGAAGGTGGTAGAGATGCTGTGGCCTTGTCTGAATCCATGTTGTTCAGCAGATAGGAGGTCATATTTAGAGAGGTATTCAGTGAGCTGGTCTGTGACAATGCACTCCAGGACCTTGGAGAGAGGGGGAAAGATGGAAATTGGACAGTAGTTGCTGGGGGAGAGGCAGTCACCACTTTTGTGGATTGGGGTGATGACGGCTGTCTTCGAGATTGAGGGGAATTTACCAAGATTGAGAGGTTTACGAGGCAGGAGAGGGGGGAGAGAACCTCATCTAAGACCAAGTGCAGGATCTGAAGGTCAAGTCAGTCACTGCTATTTCATGTGCCACTCAGAGCTTTGATGAGGTAGGGCTTGATCTCCAGGGGGTAAGAACCCAGAAGCGAAATGGGTGGGTGAGACAATGTGGATAGGGGTGGAGGGGTGGCAGTATTTAAGAAGTCAGGGGGAAGGATAGAGCGAAGATCGGAGAAGGAGGAATTGAGGATGTCAGCAACCAGTTGTATGTCACTGGTGATAGACCCATTCACATTAAGTTGGGTTGGGGGGGGAAGTGGCTTTGCCATTGAGGGATTTCATGTTGTCCCTGAATTTGTGAACCAACCCCCAGGATGAGGTTAGAACGGATTTGAAATATTCCACCTTGGCTTTTTGGATGGTCAAAGTGCACTTATTATCTGTAACCCAATAGAGCTGTCTGTTGGATGAGCTACCGGAGTCAAGAGCTTTTTTCCACAGGTCATCATGATGCCACATAAGGTCAAGAAAGAATGAAGAGATCCAAGGGTTGTCATGCCCCTTAACCACCCTCTTAGTGATGGGACCAAATGTATGACAGGCATCATTAAAGGTGCTAATGAAATAGTTAAGGCTGGCATCAAGGTCCTGGGAGTAAAACAGAGGGAACAAGTCACTTAGGGCTAGATGGGATTTTAGGTGACAGAGCTTTCCTAGTCTAAGCAATCTATTAAGGATAGTTTTTGGAGGTGACTTTTTTACCAGGCTGGACCAGGTACAGAAAATAGGGGACTGATCTCTCAGGGCATTAGGAAGGACAGTGATGTCAGTGATTTTGTGGGGGTGATTGGACATGACTAAATCAAGTAAGGTGGCTGCACCACTACTGTGATTAAGGTGTGTGGGGCAAGTAACTAGTTGGGTCATGTCAAGAGCTGCTAGGGCATCTTTGTAGGGTGAGGCTAAGGGGAGAGTAAGTTTATGTTGCTGTCTCCCAGTGTAATTAGCTCTGCAATGGGGGGGGGAGCTGGGAGAGATAGTCAGTGAGTGACTGAAAGGCTGGTTTCTAGCCTTGTGGTGGATTGTAGACAGCTGTGATTATCAGAGGGGCCCTCAAGGGGCCAAAGGAGACATTGAGAGATAGAGCTTGGACACCACTAGTTAGCTGGGGAGAAGGCAAGAACTTGAAAGGAATCTTGTAGGTAGATGGCACAGCCACCACCACGCTTTCCAGTTCTGTCATTGCAGTACAGAGAGTATCCAGAAATTGAGATGGAGGAGTCAGGGGTGGATTTGGATAGCCAGGTTTTGACTAAGGTGAGGATGTTGGGATGGTGTTGGGCTATCCAGACCTGGAGGTCATTGAATTTTTTAGAGAGATTGCAGATATTAATGGAAGCAATGCATAATCCTGGTGTTGGGGCATGCGATTGGGGTGGTAGCTGAGGGGGAGCCTGGGTTGGGGTGGATGTTCCCTGATATAAGAAGAAGCAGGGAGAGAGTTCTTAAAAGCAACCAGCATAGGGTTTACTTGCGAGCAATCATGGTAGTCTGAGTGCTGGTGGGTCAAGAAAGATGGGCAGGAATAGGAAGGGAACAAAGACTAGGGGTGCAAGGATGGGAGACAGCCATGCAGACTTGCAAGAAGGGGGGAAATGGAACTGGGGTGGTAGGGGGGAGGATGCAGCAGAGGATAACAGGTGAGGGTAGAGTGGAGATATATGTGTGGTAGGGGAATGGAAAGATGGTGGGAGGATGGAGGGACCAGCCAGCTGAGTGTGTAAGAGGCTGGTTTGGAGATGGCAGATGGCAGCATTAGCAGAGATTGTAGCTCTTTCTTGCAGTGGGATGGGTACTGGTTGGTTAGCATCTACCACTCAATAGGAGGAGGATAGGAGTGACATTAAAGGGGCAAGTGTTGCAATACTGAATAAGTAGAGAGGCAACATAATGGTAGTTTTTTTTTTCTCTTTTTCCTACAGCGGCCACTAGTAGTAGAATCAGATAAGCCGCAAATTAGAAAGCGGTCTGATTGGTGAAATCCTGCATGTGATCCCTTCTATAGAACGTGGAGTTCACCAAAGGTGGTGGTGGGTGGTGGGGCAATCAATGCAAAACATTGGCAGGGCTAATCAGCCCATTTTGAAATCCAGCAAAAGTCCACGGTTGCAGCGCCGTACCTGTTAGTGAGCAGGGCTTGTCCTCTCGACCAACCCTCAGGGTGGGAGCTGAGAAAAGAAGAGAGAGAGAGCGAGAGAGAGAGGAGGTTTAAAACAAGGTAGGTGGGGAGGGGCTACGGGGGCATGGGGAGGTGAAACAAAAACAATGTGGCTGGGTAGGAGCACGGGGAGGAGCATCTGCTGAGTTTTTACACAACTGCAATTACTAAAAGGGCAAGGTATTTTTGAGATCAGTCCAGATTGCTAAATTGTGGCATTACAACAGCAGTAAGGCCAGCCCTGAAATTCAGCTTGCAGTAGCAGTAAGAGCAAAGTTGGTCTGAACAGCAGAAAGTACTGAATTAAGCTGAATCAACAGCTGAAAATAATTTATCAGAGCTGTTAGCTGTGATATGATCAACGGTCGAGAAACTAAATTAAAGCTAGCAATTGGGGAGGTGGGAAGCAAACTTGCATACAAATGCTGACTACAGCAAAAATACCCTTCTAGCAAACAAATACTGTCTGGCCCTAGTAAGACAGTAATGACCCGGCAATCCAAGTCTCAATTTAAAGCAACCCTGATTGTACAGAAAATTCATTGGTAAAATTAAGATACAGTTAAAACACACACAATCTACCGGTTAATCTTCAGTTCAGAGAATCTACAGTAGACAAAAAAAAACTATCTCCATTGCTTGGCTGACTCTTAAGGCTACGAGCAGTTACAGATCAGACCTCGGTCCTTTGTTTGAAAAGGGCACCAAAATCAGCCCATATTGAAATCCAGAAAAAGTCCACGGTTGCAGTGCTGTACCTGTTAGTGGGTAGGGGCGTTCATCTGCAGCTCGGGGGAGGGCTTCTTGCAACTGGCCCTGTCAACCAACCCTTGGGACAGCTGTTAGCAGATGGGGCCATCCATCTGCAGCTCAGGGGAGGGCTTTCTGCAGCTGGTCCTCTTGATCAATCCTCGGGGGGCTCTGTTAGTGGGTGGGGACATCCATCTGAGGCTCAAGGGAGGGCTTCTTGCAGCTGGCCTTCTTGACCAACCCTTGGGGGAGCTGTTATTGGGCAGAGGCATCCGTCTGCGGCTCGGGGGAAGGATTCTTGCAGCTGGCCTTCACGGCCAACCATCGGGGGAGCAGCACCAAAAAGAGAGTGCACAAAAGGTAATGTGTGTTTTCCCTTAACAGATTAGGTATTTTCTTTACATGTTCCATTGTGTCTGATAAATGTGCCAGCAGGCCAGCCCTTCATATTTTTTTCAACTTTTTTTTTTTTTTTTTACTTTTTAATTTTTATTGTTTTAATTTTTTTTTTTTTTTTATGAAGACAATAAAAAATTGGTCAGTCACCATCTAAGAAAATAATGAGCACTGCTCTGCTGGGTTGCATCCAAGCCATTTATTCAGTGCTCACAAGCACAGCGTACTTGCAACACCTGATTCCTTTCAGAAAGAATTACTTTTTCAAAGGCTTATTTGAGATTTATTACTCTGAGATTTATATTTTTACACAATTACTTTTACTTGCTGTGTGGCTTGAGAGTTAACAACCTAATACGGTGTAAATTTTGTAACCAGTGTCGGGATATAATAGAATAGAAGTCACACTGAAAAAAATAAAAATATTAAACAATAAGAGAAACACATTTTCAGTAATTATTTCCCAAGATCACTGTCATTTTCAAAGCGGTAGTGGTCCTAAAGACATACGTTCAGTTAAAACTCTAAATGGCAAGGGCAACACCACATCCAAAATCACTATTCCAGAATCTTTGTCAGTAAATCAAGAGAAGAGGTCAGAAAGTCATATGGTCAATTGAGCATTGACACCCTTGGAATCAGTGACAGCATATTATCAGTCTGACTAGTACACCCTCTCCGTATTCACGTAAAAAAATCAAGCAGATGCATATTCAGCTTAACAAAAACAAGCTGCTGTACATATTCAGGCTACAAATGGGAGGGATGTGACTGAATACTATCTTCTGCACTGCTGAAAAGGTGCTCCAATGGTATACTTGTGGGGGGGTACACAAGACATTTACATGCTACCTGGATCAAAGCAGGGCATGATTACATTTTGGTGCCCCAGTACACAAGAGGATCAACATTAAAGTCCACAAATGACTCATCAAAATGATCAGTGAGCATCTGCTCAGCAGAATGTGACAACAAACATGTCCTCTGCCATTGCTTGTTCAGCAGAGAACTTGTGAACAGTGACCAGTCATAATGATGTGGCTGTATCCTGAGACACAGTGTCATGGATCTGAGTTGCCGACTCAGACTTTCTTCTTGCAACAGCAAGCAATCTCATTTTCAGCGGTATGCTACCACCCACAGCACTGTCACTTGGGCTGCCAGTGACAGTGACACTGACACTAACTCCAGTTATTTCAGAACTGCTTGACACCTCCAGCATCCTCTGAACAGAACAGGTCCATCTCCTTCATGACTCCCTCAATATCACTACACAGTTTCTGCCAGTTCTCACTCTGTGACTCTGCATGGACAGACACAGTGCCTCACATTTGTATCTTGGGTTGAACATGGTTGCAAGCTTGTAACAAGTATTATCATATATGGTCATAAACTGTGATCTTAACTCCCTAGTAAGCCATTCAATTAGTTCTTTATTGGGTTCTGGAAACAAGTCCACAGTACTGCAATCCTGAAAACTCTCCATGGTTGACATGAGGAGAAAGACAGCTGGAATGCCCTGCCTCAGTGAAGCTGTATTTGAGCTTAAGCAGTAAGTGCATTTCTCATAAGGAATACCGAACCTATGCAATGCCTTCAATGATGTTTCAATCCTAGTGTAGTTGTATCCCACCAATATCCTTCTGAATGGATAACTCATGTAGAACACACTTCTGTTCCACCAAATGCTGCAACATATAAAATGTGCTCTATTATCGTGTACCAACACCATGAATTAGTCGACAGTTTGGTAAACCAAGCTGGTCCCAAACAGTTTGCATCTATCTGGTTGCCTTAGCAGAATGATGAAAATGGCTATAGATGTCTCTTGAGGTACACATGGACAGATATTTCCAGATATTTCACAAAAGTCCCAAAGAGTTTCTCTCTGCTATCCCTACTGTGGAAATGCAGAAAGCAGGAGATTTCCCTAGAAATATCTCAGCAATTTCAGGAAATATCTGCCATGTCTTTTGCTATGACATTACTAACAATATGTGAAGTACCCACACTGCTCTGGACAGCACCAGTGACTACAAGGTTCAATGCATGAGCAAAGCAGCAGATTCCCTTGAAGTGGCCATCACAAGCTGCTTTTATCATGTACTTCACTCTATCTGTAATAAAGAACACAATATGCAAATCTGTTGTGCTAATCCAGGAGTCAAGCATTTCTTGTAAAGACATAAGAATGTGACCACCAGTGTGTTGGCTTGGAAGGATCACAACACTAAGGAAAGCAGAGATCCAGTGGGAAGAGATATTGCTACAGCCAAGGCCAGAGGAAGAGGAGGAGTCAACAGCAGCAGCCATGCCACAATGTGCAGCTGGTGTAGGTGAACACCAGTGTGCTGTGAGTAAAAGGTATGCATATAGGTATGCATGTAGTGAGTTTGCACTAGTCCATACATTAGATGTAGAGTGGAAAGCCTTGCTCACAGCCTGCTTCAACAATGTATTCACCTAACTTCAGCATGCCTCATATATACATATAGCAAAGGATGGAAAAATCTTACGTCAGCTTTTTATGTTGTGCTCTTAGGACCAAGGTCCCTCAAAAGGAAAAGAAAAGTAGCCAGCAACAAAGATGCAAGAAAAAAGGTCTGCGACATGCTGTCACACCATCTCTTCCCATTGACAGGGACCATTGCAGCAAACTTGAATGAAAGGTGACAAACCATTGCTAGTCAAATGGCAGAGACAAATGGATTCATCTCACAGTAAAATGAATACAATGCAGTAGATTTCAAAGAACTTAGCCTGAGCAGTAACATGCATCTTGGGTTTCAATCTAAGTGTCATAATCTTCACATCACTAACTGCTACTATACAAGTATTGTTTAAAACAATTGTATTTTTACACTGCTGTATTTGCATCTCCATTTCCCCTCCCCCTCCCCCCAGGATATACATGGAAATGAATAATACTGCTCTGTATAACTTCCTGGTGAAATGCTTAAATAAATAAAATAAATAAGTACACATAAAACTGCTGCTCTAACAGGCTGGACAGTGCTTACTAGTCTGGAATTACATCAGCACTCCAATGTGCTGACTCAGAGGCACAGGAACAGTATGACTGACTGGGGCTATAAAAGAGCAGGCAAATCAAGATTAATTACAAAGAAAATACTGACTTATTTTTGTTAAGATTTTCAGAAACAACTGACAGCAACACAAGGAATGGTACTAGAGTGTTTCTTACAGAAAAAATAAGGATAGCAAATACAGTATGGGTAACACTTTATTTTAAGTATCCTTAACTACACTGAAACTACTGTATAACTACAATGTAACTTCTGTGTTGTTACATGTAACTACAATGTAGTAGTTAACTAGTTTCACATTTGCAGTTTGGTGTAGTTACACAATTTGCATGAAATGCTAGTTACTGCAATTACTGTTGCCTCTCTTCTACCTCAAATCAGTTCTGGCTGGCAAATATAACTGTGTATGTTTCACTTTGCAACAGCTGTTACATGTGTAGTTACACCTCCAGCATAAATCAATTTGTGCCATAAGAGATGGTTGTTGATGAATGTGTAACTACTACTTAACACAATTTGTATAACTACACACCAGGAAGGGTCCCTATTTGTGTATCCTTCACCACTCACCACCACCCTACACAGCAGATCAGTGGTAAAGTGTGGCATGTAGCCATGTTTCACCCCCAGCTACCCACCTGGGCCACAGCAGGCCAGGAGTGTGAATGCAGAAGAGATGTGTGTCAATGCCACAGAAACAGCACATTTCATAGTAACTACAGAACTGTTACAAGCCAATACTTAATTTTGTAAATGATTTTTATTGTATAAGTAAACAATGTAGTTGTATAGCAATTAAGATATTAGAGTGCATGTTTATTAAGGAGTAAGTTCATGAGGGAATTATTTGTGAAGGAAAACATACATCAGAACTATAGCACTGACATTCAATTTAAGCGTATAGTAGTTATACCATTATTCATACGCTTTATTTTAAGTGTGATTTTCTGCATACTTACTTTACAAATACACATTAGTTAGAAATTAACTGTGAAAACAATGCCACAGAAGCATTACTTTCCAAAGTAACTACAGCACTGTTACACACTTCTTACACTTTATTTTAAGTGTTAGTTTCTGTGTACTTACTTTGCCAATACATGTTAGTTAGTCATTAACTGCGGAAACAATGCCACAGAAGCAGCACTTTCCAAAGTAACAACAGCACTGTTACACCCTTCTTCTTACACTTTATTGTAAGTGTCGGTTTCTGCGCACTTGCTTTGTAAGTACATGTTAGTTAGGCATTAACTGTGGAAACAGTGCCACAGAAGCAACACATTACTTAGTAACTACAGCACTGTTGAAAGTCGATAAGTATGTAAATTAATTATTTTTTATTGTATAGCAATTTACAATGTTAGATTTCATGTTCATTTTTATTTTGTTTTTATTTTCTTTTTTGGTCGTACATTATACAAATGGTACCTCTGGGATTTGAACCCAGTCCTCCAGATTTGCAGGTCAGTGCTTTTAACCACTGCCCTATACTGCAATAACATCATGAGGGAATGATTACTGAAGAATAATTTTAAGTGTCACTAATTACACTGTAACTACTGTATAACTACACTACTATGTAGTTGTCAACTAGTTTCACAAGGTGTCTTGTGTGCTTACATAACTTTTAATGTGTTGCTTCTGTAAGGTTGACCCACACCTCTACTGCACTCACAACCCTGTCCTGCTGCTGACCAGATGGGTGGCTAGGGGTGGGGTATGGCTACCCTTTGACGAGAGTCCTAATTCTTCTGTACCTAAGACTAAATTGTCCCATTGTACAATGCTGAACAGTCATAAGACTGACTGATTGTACATCATGTATATTGCAGCCACACTTTAGTTGCTATTCTATTGTGTTTCAGCTGTGTTCTTGCATTTAATTGTACCTAACTGTACTCAATATATTCAGTGTATTTTATTTCCTGTACCTTTCTCTGTTAATGTAAGTGTATTGTCTGTATTTCCTATGTATCATCTTTATGGCCTGGGTCATGGCTGAAAATGGTCCACTGAATCAGTGCTGCCCTCAAGACTGATGCATTATGTGGCACTCGTTGTTCAGCCTGCAATGGTTGCTGGCTTCTCCTCTGCCCCAGTTCTGCTCACCAGAAAGAAAGGAAAACAGATGGATAGAGAAAAGACAAGAGTGGGGCAAGGGAGCCCAAGGGCTAGCTAAAGGAAAGGATGTAAAACCAAAAAAGGATTAAGCTGGACAGAGGCCATAGGACAGAGGAGGAGGACCTGAAGGTGAGAGCTTTGCCCCACCCTCTGGGTGGCCAACCAGACAGAGAGAGAAGAGAGGAAGGTAAAGTAAAGAAGAAGAAAGATGTGTGGATGAAGAGAGAGAGACCCCACTACATCATATACCCAAAAAGAATTCTGGGAAAAAGATGTTGTTTGACATCCACAAGGTCACTCAGCCTGTTGCTGTCCAATGGGGAATACAGAATTTGGCTGAACCAAAGCTAGGCCAGGAACCCAGAACCTTCAGCTGGAGGAGATGAACAGCAATTCATATGGAGTCTCAGAACTGAGTACCTCCTGGCTTGAAAAGGTGAGAGCAGCATATTAGACAGACAGTCTCAAACATCAAATCCTTTCTAAAAGCAGGTGTGGAGAAGGTCTCCCCCCTTCTCCACTGCAGTACAGGGTGTTGAAAGCCATCCTGGGATAGGACCCTCTCCGGTTATGATTGTCCCAAGAAGGAGAATCCACAGGGTTCAGGGGGAATCCTGTCCAGAACAAGTCCTTTCCCCCAAAAATGGAGGGGGAAAGAAAAATTATTTAAGGAGGGAGAAGGCGAGTCCCCTTGGGCCCTCTCCTCCCCTCCCCACATAGGGAATATCCCCACCACTAGAAGTCAGTCATGGTCCACAGGACTGGACCAAGTCCCAGAAGAACCCCCCCCACCTGGCTGAGATGGGAAGGACTCACAGAGTCCCTAAGGCCAGGGCAAGAAGCCCTATCTTCCTTCCTCCCAGGGTGGGCCCTCTGTCACTTAGGAAGGTAACAGAGGACTCAAAGGTTCCAGTGGGACTCTGCCTCAAGGAGGGGCTAGTGCAAACAGGGAGGGGGCATCTCCTAAGGCCTGAGGCCAAGACGAAATGGTGGGTGAGTGTTAGTGATGAATGGTGAAGTTACACAGGAAGATCAAGAATTACGATATGTATGTAATTTTCATATCTTCCCTGTGTCAGTCTTCACCATTCATCACTGTCCGGTTGAGTATTGAGCCCCCCCAAAGGCAGCCCAGCACTTCCCTGACAGACATGAGTCTCTCAGCCTCTCATGGGAGAGGACCACAAAAGGAGGAGGCTCATTACAGGCCAGTTAGGCCTGCGACTGGTCATGGTGAGACAGGGTCTCTCATTGCATGGGAGACAGAAGTCACCCCTGTAGTTTTCACTTCACCCTGCAGGAGAAAAGGTGGGTCCCCTGGAAAGTGAAGAGAAGCACCCTATGCTGGGCCAAGGGTGAAAACCTTAATAGACGAAGCACTCCATCTGCCTAATGTAGATTGCTGTCACAGCTAGCCTTGAAGCTACCTCGTTTGCATCATGACATGCCCTTGCCTTGTGCCTTGTGAGCTCCAGGCCCTGTGCAGAGAGGACATTGGCCTGTCTGGGTCCCTCTGTATCAAGCAGCAATTCCAGCATCTGTCCTAGCATTGACCACAGATGCCTGTTGTAGGCAGCATGATATGCTTGATGAATGGCAATGCTGAGCATGATACACACCTAGGAGAACACTCTCCATCCTCAGTGGTCAATTTCTGCAGATTCCTTATCCAGGGGTTGATCATGCAACAAGTGTCTATGCCCAAAAGAGGTATCCAGTACCCTCAAAGAGGGATGAGGCAAGGTCCCTGGAGACCCCTGGGGTGCACAATACCTGTTCTGGCAGTCCATAGGAGCTGGAGTTGGGAAAGATTGGCATTGCAGGATGTGGGGTGATCCCTCCTAGATGGGAATCAGCCAGGGAGGGACCATTAGGTAGTTTGCACTGAATTCATTAAGACAAGCATCTTCCGCTCAGTATTGCATCTTGCAGTGTCAGTTAGGTGCCAATCACTGACCAGCCATGATAGGCAGCACTGATACTCTATCTAATCAGCATCTGAGGGCAAATGGACAGAGGTATCCTCTTCCTCAAAGGAGGAAGATGAGGAGGCTGATGAATCTGAAGAGTCCAAGTCTGGCTGTTGTGGGGGAGACAAAGAGAAAGACCTGCTTGTCCATAGCCCTGACATACCTGGGGAAGGTGGCAGCAGAGGCTGTAAACTGCTCCCAGGTCAAGGGCCCCAAAGGACCTATGTGGCCTGGGAAATGAGGAAGGGCTGGAGAGGTAATGGGGAGACACACTTCACCTTGTGGCGAGTGACCTCTGCCAGGGATAGAGGACCTCTCTAGTGATCCCAGATGTCCTGGGGATAGAAACGTAGAAACATAGACTTTGATGGCAGATAAAGACCGCTTGGCCAACATAGTCTGCCCATTTCCCTACCTAGAGGATAAGCTGCAGATCCTATTTAACCAACAGACTATTTCTTCCTATCCCCCACAAAAATTGCCTTATGTCTGTCCTATGCATTATTGAATTCTCCCACAGTTTTAGACCCTACAACCTCCTCAGGAAGGCTGTTCCATGCGTCCACCACCCTCTCTGTGAAAAAATACTTCCTTACATTGCCCTGAGCCATCCTCCCCTCTATCTTCAAATTGGGTCCCCTTGTTCTTGCACATCTCTTTTTCTGAAAGATGCTACCCTTTTGGACTTTATTGATTCCACTGAGGTACTTAAACATTTCCATCATGTCCCCTCACTCCCTCCTTTCCTCAAGGGTATACATGTAAAGCTCCTTCAGTCTCTCCTCATATGGCTTCTCTTGCAGACCCTGCACCATTTTAGTTGCCTTCCTCTGAACTACCCCCATCCTGTCTATGTCCTTACAGAGATGGGGTCTCAACTGGACGCAGTACTCCAGATGGGATCTCACCAACTTTCTGTAAAGGGGGATAACAACTTCCTGTTTTCTCCTGTTGATGCCTCTCCCTATACATCCCAGAATCCCCCAGTCCTCCCTACTGCCTTCTCACATTGCTTGCCAAGCTTAAGGTCATCTAATATGATTACCCCCAGGTCCCTTTCCATTTTTGTTGTTGTTACTACCTCCTCCCTCATTGTGTAATCTTCCCTTGGGCTTTTGTTTCCCAGGTGCATTATTTTGCACTTCTTTGCATTGAATCCAAGCTGCCATACTTCTAACCATTCCTCCAGCCTTGCCAAGTCCCTTCTCATCCTTTCTACACCTCCTTGTGTATCAATCCTGTTGCAGACCTTTGTGTCACCTGCAAAGAGGCATACTTTTCCTTCCAGTCCCTCTGTAATGTCACTTATAAAGACATTAAAAAGGACTGGACCCAGTACTGAATCCTGTGGTACCCCACTAGTAACCCCTTTTTCTCCAGAGTGGACTCCATTTACAATTACATTCTGTGTCCTGTTGTTCAGCCAATGTTTTACCCAGGCTACCACCCTGGGACCCACTCCCAGTCTGCTTAATTTGACTGTTAATCTTTTGTGTGGTACTGTGCCAAATGCCTTGCTAAAGTCTAGGTAGGTCATGTCCACAGCCCCTCCCTGGTCTACTACTTTGATCACCCAGTCAAAGAAATCAATTAGATTCGTCTGACATGACCTTCCCGCTGTGAACCCATACTGCCTTGGGTCCTATGCCCCACTGGCCTCTAGGAACTCAACAATTCTTTCCTTCGAAGTGATTCCATCACTTTCCCTACTACAGAGGTCAAACTGACAGGTCTGTAGGTTTTCTGCCTCTGTCTTGGTTCCACTTTGGTGAAGGGGAATCACATCTGACTTCCTCCAGTCCTCTGGCACCACACCATCCTCCCATGATTTGTTAAAAAGGGTAGTCAGTGGTGTCACTGGTTCTCTGCTTAATTCTTTTAGAATTCTGGGGTGAATCTGGCCCCATTGTTTTGTCCACCTTCAGTTTTAGGAGTTCTTTCAGAACCTCTTCTTCTGTGAAAGGACTGGGATAGAACCCCCCTATCCAGAGTGCTTCTGTTAATTGGATTAGGCACCTCCCCCCCTCTTCTTTTGTGAATACTGAACAGAAGTATTCATTCAGTATCCCTGCTTTTTCACTGTCCCTCTCTGCCCACCCACCGTCCATTCTATTCATCCTCACTATACCTCCCTTTGTCTTTCTACGCTCCCTGATATACCTATAAAAGGTTTTATCCCCCTTCTTAACCGAGTTGGCTATCTTTTCCTCAGTTTGGGCCTTTGCCATTCTGACTTCCCTCCCTGCTTCCCTCTGCCTTAACTTGTACAGTTCTCTGTCCTGATCCTTCTGTGTTTCCTTATACTTCCTAAATGCTGTCTTTTTCTCCCTAACCTTCACCGCCACCTCTTTTGAGAACCATAGCGGCTTTTTCTTTCATTTTGATTTGTTTATTTGCTTCACACAAAGGCTTGTTGCCTCTGTGATGGCAGTTTTGATATTTCCCCATTGTTGCTTCACCCTCCTTCCAGCCTGTTTGCTAGTGCTTTTCTTAGTCACTCTCCCATCTTGCAGAAGTCAGCCCTCCTAAAGTCCAGAACCCTCACTTTTGTTTGGCTTGACTCAGTAGCTGAGTTTATTGTGAACCACACTGTTTTGTGGTCACTTGTTCCCAAATGGCTTCCCACTTCTAGATCTGAGATCCTCTCAGTGTCCCCATTTGAGAGTACGAGGTCTAAGATTGCTCCCTCATGAGTGGGTTTCAAAACTAGCTGTCTGAGGCATGCCACCTAAAGGTCATCGAGAATGGCTCCAGTTAACATCTGGCATATTAAGGTCCCCCATCAACAGTATCACCCCATTCTCTACCATCCTAAGTATGCCTTCTATCATATCCTTGTCCATTCCCTCCTCCTGACATGGAGGTCTGTATACAACCACTGTGCAGATTGTGGTGCCATTTCCAGTCTCTAAGGTGACCCACAGTGCCTCCTCTCCTCCCTGTTTACTCTTTTGTTCAACTGCTTTTTTCCCTTCCCTTACATAGAGAGCTACTCCACCCCCTCTTCTCTCCTCCCTGTCTCTCCTGTAGGTTGTGTACCCTGGTATGTTAACATCCCATTTATGGTTCTCTGTGTACCATGTTTCTGTGACTGCTATGATATCCAGGCATCCCTCTTCCATCAAGGCCACCAGTTCAGGGAGCTTGTTGCCCAGGCTTCAGGTGTTGGTACTCATTACCCTCCATTTCTTGATGGCCTTACCACTTTTTGCCCCATCCCTGTCCTTATTGCATTTGTCACTTTCTCCATTTACCCCTGCCCTTCTCCCTATCAGCATCTCTATGTTGGTGTCTAACTCACTTAGTACCCTGATTTTTTGAGGAGGGGCTAGGATTTCCCTGCTCCTCTCCAGTGCCTACCCCCTTGGCTAGTTTAAATGCTTGCCAATGAAGCATTTAAACCTATCACCTAGGATCCTGGTTCCCCTCCTGGAAAGATGCAGACCATCATGCCAGTGTAGGTCTACATCCCTCCAGGTGGACCTCCAGTCCCCAATGAAGCCAAATCCCTCAGTGCTGCACCAGTTTTTCAACCACTGATAGAATCCTATTGTGTGGTGCACCCTAGCCTCACCCATGCCATAGACAGGCAGCACCTCAGAGAAGGTTACCATGCTTGCTATTTGTCTAAGGCCACTCCCCATATCCACAAATGCTTCTTGCACTACTCTGATCCCTTTCTTAGCCAGGTCATTTGTCCCTAGGTGGACAATGACATCCAGCTCCCTCTCCTGTGCAGCTGCTCCTGTGATCCTGAGGATTCACTCCCTGTCCCTCTAAGCCATGGTGCCAGGCAGGTACCTTACCTTCCACTCCCCTTCCTCCCCCAGTTCTACCTTCCTAACAATGGAGCCCCCCCTACCAGGAGTTGTTTACTTCCCCTGTGGGGTCCCATGCCACCCTCCTGTAGGTCTCTTTTGTGGAGGTTCCCAGCATCCTCCTTGGTCTCTACTGTGGGTGCCTCCATAGAGGAACCATACTTTTGTAGAATGGCACAGAAATTGTGGAGAGGTACAACTAGAGGGATGCACCTCTGTTCCACCACCCTCACCATCTCTGAGCCCAACGTTGTCCAACTGCTCCCCTTTCTTGGCAACCTCTGAGGCAATGGCAGTGACCCTGATGGTCCTGGGTGGGAGAAGAGGTCCCACAAATCCTGGCCAACTCAGCCTGGAGATCAGCGACCTCCTCCCTCAGCCCAGAGAGGTGCCATTAGATGGGACAGCACCGCATCCTCCAGAACATCTCCCGGAAGACTGCTGCTCCACAGCCACTGCACTGCACCAATCCCATCATGTCTTATTTCTGGCTCCCTAACTGTTGTTTAGAATACTTACTCTTTCCTCTGTGTGTGTATTTCTTTTTTTTTCTCTCCCTACTGCCCTTTTAGCTCCTGATCTTCCTGTTCTGAGACAAGAAGTTCCTATATTTCTCAGTAGTCTCCTTACTTGCTCAGAGTCAGACCTCCAGCAGCTGGGGGGGACGGAGAGCTACTCTTGCCCTTCTAGGATGGTGAGTCTTTGGTGGCTCTGTGATCACTTACTTCCTGCTCCCAAGCAGGAAGTTCCTGTTGTCAGTCAAATCCTGTCCTATAAAAGTAGAACTGCCTTTGGGGGGTGGATTGGAGGGAAGGAGGGCAATATAGTCCCAGTAGAGAAGTTTAGTTATACCAGCAGCTCCTTCATCCTGGTGCTCTGCCAGAAGCTATCTAGGGCAGTGTTTAAATTTGGTTTTCACCTGGCTCCTTCCACCTAAGCCACTCCCCCTACTTTGCAAATCTTTCTCCACTTTGTTAATTTCACAGATAACAATTCCCTTCAGTTAACTGTGACAAGCACCTAGATAACTCCCCCTACTTTGCAAATCTTTCTACACTTAGTTAATTTCACAGATAACAATTCCCTTCAGTCACCTGTGACAAGCACCTAGATAACTACACAGATAACACAGATAACAGATACACAGATAACAATTCACTTCAACTAACTCTGACAAACACACATTAACTTTTTTTGTACCCTAAATTGAAGGTCCCAGTACAAGAGTTCTAGTTCTTAGTCCCAGTATAGAAGTTTAGTTATACCAGCAGCTCCTTTCTCCTGGTGCTCTGGTGGATCAGCTATTCCAAGTAGTTACTGCCCACTCAACCAGCTTGAAGTGGTCAGAACTGAGTACTAAAACAGAAATTTCCCTGTGAGGAGACTGGGGTTGAATAGAACCACAAGGGTGGACCCCAACCCCACCCAGTAAGGCTTACCTTGAAGGGGACAAGGGAGAGAAAAAGGGCTCAGTGTTGTGACTCCTGCACAAACCCTATAGGGTCTAAGGGAAGGCCACTGCCCCATGCCCTGTCCCCTCAACCCTGTCAACTCTGAGGTTGACCTCTTCCTCATTCCCAAAGCTAGGGACTGCTCCAATCCTGCAGGTCCCCCAAGGGAGGCCGCAAAAGAGGGAGTCCCAGTTGCAGACCCAGGGGACAAACAGTACCGGCACTGAGACTGGTAGCTGTCTGGGACCCCAAGCCCCAAATTACTATCCCCACAGATTAAGGGCCACTATTGGCAAGCCCACTCCCAACCTCATCCCCGGGGTGGGAGCTAGTGATGACCATAATCACCAGTGCCAAGGAAAGGGATGCATGGGAGAGTACAGAGGTACTGGGCACCAGAGAATCCTCCTACTCCGAGGAGTCAGGCAGCCAGTCTGGATCATTCTCCTAATCATCTGGCTCTGGAGAGGAGGAGATCCAGAAGACCTCCAGATGGCAGCCCTGGAGGTTTTCCCACCTACACCACCACTTGCAGTGCCACAGGAGGGCACAATACCACTCAAGGTTCCAAGCCAATCATGGGAGCAGTGAACATCCCCAGGATTCAGAACAGTGCGGAGAGGCAGTACTGAGGAGCCACCCATGCTGGGCCCAGCAGGCATGGGCCATGACACCTGGAGAGCCTGCACTTCTGAGGAGGTAACTGCATGTGCTATGCTCCCAGCCTGGACCCCTAGAGGGCCGTACCATTAATCAGGCAGCTCAGAAGTCACTTTCTCCATGGCATGGCTAGAAGGGAAGGAGGCCCCCTCCTCACTGGTCTGTATAGAACTGGGAGGGAACCTGGAGGAAGTGCAGAGAGTCCAGCACTTGGAGTCCCTCGTATGATGACACCCTCTGAAATTCAGTGGATCTCAGCTGACTTTCCAAGTGCAGTGCTCCAGTACTCTGTGGACCATGGAGAAGCAAGTGTTGCAACTATCCATATCATGATATGGGCCCAGGCAAGTGAGGCTTCTCTCATGCTGATCCATGATGGATATCTGCCGGCCTAGGAACACTGAAGCATAGGTAGTCCAGCCCGCCTAGGAAGAGCACTTTTTGTCCCCAGACAAACCCAACATGACTTGCAGTAACTAAAATAATAATAAGAAATAGACTTGGCATTACTTCAAGAAAGAAAAAGGAACGGTCTTACCATATTCCTGCAGAAAGCAGTATCAAGTTAATAGTGGATGGTAGAACTGGAATGAAGTGAAAATGGCATCGACAACAGCATAGAAACAACTGACTAGGCCACAATGTTGCAGTTGAAATTTCTTCAGCGGGGTAAGGTGCTGCACTCTTGATAGTGGGAGAACCAGAACTGGAGTGGAGGAGGAGAAGCCGGTGACTGTTGCTGGCCTACCCACAAGCACCTTGTAATGCATCAGCCCCAAGGGTGGTGCCACCTCTGGCACAGCTCCTCCCACACCAAAAAAAGCTTCTGTGGGGTGCCGCACCTCCAGCTGTCACCCAGATAGTGATGGATGGTGAAGATTGATACAGGAAAGATGGGTAGTACTGTGCTGTAGTTACACAATTCATATAAAGTGATAGCTTCTGCAGTTACTGTTACCTCCCTTCTGTCTCAAATCCATTCTTTCTGGCAAATGTAACTATGTATGTTACACTTTGCAACAGCTGTTATGTGTGTAGTTATACTTCCAGAATAAATCAATTTTAATGTTGCAATTTGCAAAAGCTGTTACATGTGTAGTTACACTTCCAGCATAAATCAATTTATGCCAAAATGGAAACTGTTGTGGTTGCATGTGTAACTACCACTTCATACACACTAGTCAAATGTGAAAGTAATTTACAACTACATACTATTTACAATGCAATAATAGTGTAGTTAGGTCATAGAAATGTGTGTCTAACTACATAATATGCAAATATGAAACTTCCAACTACATTTTAGTTACATGTAACTACACAGTACTTACATGGCAGTTACGTTGTAGTTATAGAGTAATTACAATGTACTTTAGGACACTTAAAATAACGTGTTACCCAAATATGTTGTACATGATATTTAAACACAGTGGTATGTGTGTGTGTGTATGTGAAATGTAAAACCTAGGAGGAAATATTACTGCCTATGAACAGAAATGGGATGTTATTTAAAGGAATGTTGGACTAATGACTGATCTGTTACTCTGGTAAAGTAGGAGGGTGTTGCAACTGCAAAGGAAACACACTTTGTTTTTTCTTGTTTTTTTTGGGGAAGGGACTTTGTTGTCTGGCATAGTTATCTGATGTAGGAGGCTGCACTGCAACTCTGACATGTTCTTCAGTGGGGCAGAATGCTTTAATGCAAGGCTGAGTCTCTTTTAAAAGCAAAATGTCTGGAGGGCTCTGCCCACTGCAACCATAAAAAAAGAGTTATTGTTAATATTTTAGTATCAAATTTCCAAATGGGCTACTATACAACAGGCCACAATAAAAACAGACAAATAGCCCACTCTCTTGACCCCAGGCTGACCTCGATTAGTTAAATTTACTAAAGATGTTGCCTATTAGTCAATTATCAGTAGGGACTTTTTTTTAAAATAACTATTACTCCCAGAACATGATAACAAGAGATAATTATAAATACTTAATTATACATAAATAAATACGATTTTTTAAACTTTTATCACCAAAGTCTTCAAAGGTACTTTAGGACAATCAAGTAGGATACTGTAATTTGCCTTTATTTTCCACCTTGTCTTAACTCAGCTTTCAAATCTCAGTTTCCATTTCAGTTCAGGACAGTTTAGAAAGCTTGCAGAACATGAAAGGCTTGATAAACAATAGTTGGGAATATAATTCAGAAGTAAAGGTGAGTTAGCAAGGAAATTTCGAAGAAAGGTTACTAAGATAAACATAGAATAAAATACTCTCCTTAATGTATTATCTCATCAGGGATCAAAAACTAATTTCCCTCGTATTAAAAAATAAAAATGAGATAATCTATCATTTCTGAACTTTGCAATTCTTTTGGCTTTTTTAGTATCAGTAATCCAAAAATAATTAAATAGTTTATTCAAAGCTAGTGCTGGTGCTATTTCTGTCAAGTAAACACTTCTTGTTTAAATAAAAATCATAACAGCTACATATTAATAAAAGATTAAAATAGCCAAGGTTCATAATATTTAAAGATTTAATATTTTGCAAGAGCAAATTTAAAACTTTATTTTCAAAAAGCTTACTTTTAAAACTGGATTTTGAGTTCAGTAACTTGAAGCAAATTTGAAGTAAACATATCCACATTGGCCAAAAATAGTCTGGATCTTCCTTAATAGTTAAATAGACTTCCTTGGCTGTTCAGGGGCTCAGCATCTCTCAGTTGATTACAAAGTTAATCACTATATGAGATTTGCTGTCAAATTCCTTTTTGAAGTAGGCAAAAGCTTCAGGTTTAAACGTAGAAGCTTTTAAAATGTTTTATCATTTACTAAAAACAGTACTAAACAGTACTGAAGCTCCTATGAGGTGAAATCCAAAGTAAAAGTGTAGCAGGATCTCACCCCAACCTGTTCTGATGATCTAATGTAAGAAAAATATTGCCTGGTCTTTTTTTATCTATAAGAGCAACCACATTAATCAATGAACTTCAAAAAGGTTCCCCAGGTGAAATCTGGACAATCAGATTCAGAAGCTCGAAGGCATGCATTTCATGCCTCAGAAGCAAATACCTGTAAAAATACCTCTGGGAATCCTTGATGATTGTGACTATTTTAATTTAGCTTAATTAAGTTAAAACAACTATGCAATCAAGTTATCAGTTAATATTAGCATGAAGAGTATGAAAGATAAAAATTTAAATTTATAATTTTTAATGTTGCAGATTATCTTTCCATAATAATAAAAAAATATGTAAGACAGCCTAAAGCATACAACTTAACAGAAAACGTCAAAAGTAACTGAATAAATGCCTGCTGTGTTTAACATTCAGGTATATCAAATGTATCCTGGCAAAATTCCCCCCCCAAATAGTACACGACTGCTGTAATAATGAAATGCACAAGTGCAACATGTTTTCATGTACAGGAAGGAAAGAATGGAGGATTTTTAGTTAAATACTTTCCTCCACTAATGCTGACACTGTGTTATATTATATTTAAAGGTGCAGCAGCTCCATTCCTCATTGTCAGTCCTCTGTCGTCCATTTTCCTTCTCCCTGATCTCTCTTCTAACAACAAGCAGTAGTTCTGCATTGTGCTTCTCTGGTTTCTTGGAGCTTCCCTTGATAGCATTAGAAAAATGAACACTTAATTCAAGGTAGCATTTCTTTATACAATGATAGTAGAGTGTCAATATAGTATAGGCAACAATATCATAAGTTTTTTTTTTAAATAAAAACAGCATTTTTCATAGAATGCTGAAAAAACTCTTCTTCCCTGCTTTGAGATCCATCCTCATGTACAACAGTCCTTGTTCCACTTGGCCTATCATCACCTGCCTGCAAGCATACCGCATGATCTAAATGTTTGCAGCTTTGGCAGGTCACATGGTACATTTTGCCAGCACCAATGAAATTGGCAACTTTGCAAAATCTGACTTGAATATGTGAATTCACTTTTTGAAGTTGTGAAACTTTGCAAATTACTTTGTGAAGTGAATTTCAACAACATTGCCTGTCCCTATGCTTTATTCAAGATACTGGTTGACTAAGTATACATGATGAAACCTGCGGCTAGGAACTATTGAGTTCTACATTGTTTTAACTAAAAAATCATAAATTTGGTCAAGTGGCATACAATTAAATGTTGTGTAAAGTTCACAGTGATATTCATCCAATAAACATTATATTTTGTCTCCTAGATCACATGTCCATCACCTTCTTTGGCTACACCAAAATCAATGTAGATTCAAGAACTCATCTACTCCAAAGCCTTGGGAACCACAAGATGCACTTCATCCATTCCATGACTGTGGAACTCTGTGTTAGTTTGCTCTTCAATATAGGTCCTTAACATTCAGTTCCCAGGAAGGCATGCACCAATAATCCTTTTAATAGTGATTAGGTGATCAGATGTCTGAGGCCAGCCACTGGGAATGAGAGCGAGAGAGAGAGAGAGAGAGAGAGAGAGATCTCTTAATGATGTGGGTGGGGGAGTGCAAGGCATCATCTACTCAGTTGCAGACATAGAATTATTTGAAAATTATTATGTCTCAGGGATGCAGGAATGTCATGTTGCCAGCACACATTGGATGTACCAATATGCATATCTCCCCATCCTGCAACATTTCCTCCACTGCACTGGTACCTTCTGTATTGTCATTGAATGGCAGAAGTAAAATAAGTAAACTTAATACAACTGTGTTTATTCTTAATGTATCAATTATGAGCCTATTACATTTATCCCAATACCCATCTGCCCCTTATCACATTTCTCCAACCTCAAAATGATCTTCGTATTGAGTTTAACTAGGGTAAGAAACATACAAGGTGCCACCTCTTACAACTGCAAGGTAAAAGGTTTCGTACAACTAAAAGAACATTTTTCTATACATCGAGGATAGTTAATCATTGGAATGCATTACCTGAGAATATAGTTGTAAGTAAGAATAAAACAGTTTTTAAAAATAAGTTAGATGAGCACTTATTAAGTGGTACCAACCTCATGTGTTTTTTGGTGACAACTGGAGCAAATATGGGCCTTGCCTACTAGCTCCATCTCTACCTCAGTATGAACTGCTGTGCAAGGACCTATCAAGGGTCAGAGTGGATGTTTTCCAGCAAGCTGTCCTGCCACACCCTGCTCTTTATGTGGACTGGATTTGTATTTGTAAATGGACTTGAAAAAGTAAGAACATTATCCTGTGTTAATGATGGCTTTCCTGGACCTGAGTGCTACTTTTGTGTGTAAGGTTTTTGCCCTCCCTCCCACCCCCACCCACTTCCCCTCCATTTTTTAAATGCTCTGTGGATGGGTTTGGCAAATGCACTGCTCAGGTCTTTTGTCATTGGTCAACTAGAGGGAGGAGAAAATTAGAGGTTGTATTCTACTTTTTGTTGAAGCCTGTCTGTTATATGCTTATTCAGGAGGGGGATCACTGTCATTGTAGTCATTAGCAATTGAAATGTGAAATGGAGAGGTGTTGGTAACTGTTTTGTAATCTGGGAATAGGTGTAGATAGGCTATAGAGATCTACTGTAAGCTAGGGACAATAAGGAACTTTGTTAAAGGTTATGTTAAGGTTTTCTGAAATGTTTGTTTTATTATATCTGATATTCTTAAACCATTGTTTTATGTCCTCTTCTCGTACCTCTCACACGTCACTTAAGGACATGTTGCCACACTTTCTGTTCCCTGCTCCTCCCCTTCTCATCCTCCTCACTCTCTCTTCCTGCTATTAACCCACTTCCCCCAACCCCTTTTCCTCATACACAGCTGCGCAACTGGGCACCTTACCCCTGAATACATCTCACACCCTGTCTCCACTCCATATCCCTCCTGGCCTCCACTTACCCTGCATCTCCCCACCTGTTGTCTGCTCATTGCAACTCACTCTTTCTTTCCATACCCCTACCCCTGTGAGAGAATCACCCTACTGGAGCAAACAACTCCTGTCTAAGTCCCTGAAGCACTATTTTTGCAAGACTGCCTTGCTTCTCTTTCTCTTATCTGGAAATATTCACCCTAATTCTAGCCCCCCCTCAGTACCCCCAAAGCCTAGTAACATGCATTGTCACCTTACATTTGCCTCCATTGAGCAGGGTCATGCAACACTCAACTGATGTTTTTGCCCTTAATGAGACCTGGCTTAAGGTCCCTGACTCTATGATCTCCCTCCCTGGTTATGTGCTGTATAGGCAAGACTGTTCTGGTAAAAGAGGGGATGGTTATGCCATCTACCTTAAGGGCACACTGAAAGGTTGAGCACTCTCACCTGCATGCACTGTCAACAATTCTTAAGCTCTTACTGTTAAAATCTTCCTAGGTCAGCAGGGTAAAATCGTAACTGTTCTGACTGTCTACATCCCTCCTTGTGACCTATTAGCTGGCCTCAGAATGGTTACTGACTAACTTAATACCCTTCCTCACTATTATGAGATTATAGTGCTTGGTGATTTCAACATCGGTTGGCTTGCCCACAAAGCTAACCCCTATAAGGATGCACTTGCATGTGGCTGACTGTCTGTGTTTGTCTCTGTCAGTAGTTTAGTTTTTGTGGATTTTCATGTATTTCTGCTTGGAGGAACTGGACCATTCTTGGACATGACATCTATGAACTTTTTCTGGACTAAGAAACTGTAAAACATCACCACCAGAAATTAGCATTCTCATCATAAATCAACGTTTTTGGTAGGCATCAAAAGCAAAAATAAGGTCAGTAAATCTGTTATACAAACTCTGAGCTGTGAAGTGCTGCATTGAATCAACATTTCCATCTGACTTTGTCTTTAAAGATCTGTGCTTGTCTTTGAGGTCTGTTCACAACCATTTTGGAGAACAAAGGTAAGACACTAAGAAATTATTTTTATATCCTGCATATGCCCCAGGTCAGTGTTCATCACCTTCAGGAATTTATCACATTATGGGTCTTTGATCTACAGTAAAAACAGTTTACTGGTCCCCAGTAGTTCACCATTTCCTGTGGATTTGATTATTTTTCATCATTTGACTCCTGGTACCTTGGACAAGATTACTGTATTACATATGCACCTACCTGATCCCAGTAGCTGCACTGATAAACATCTAACCATATTTTTTACAGTGCTCGTCAAGCCTCCCCCAAATGAAAAAGTGTACCTGCTCCTGTGTGACTGTCATGTACCATCTACTTCACTCTCTTGTCCTAGTGATGCTGCTTCTACCAAGGAATGTGCACCCCAACCCTGGACCCACCCCACTAGACTGCCTAAACACAAAGGGCAACTCACTATCGTATCTTTAAACATCAACAGTCTCCTATCCAAGTTCTCCCAATTCCAGGCTTAGGTACAGGTGACTAACCCAGACATTATTGCACTCATGGAAACCTGGTGTTCCCCCAAAGATCCTGGATGTATCAATCTCCCTTGATGGATACAACTCCTTCAGGCAAGATAGAACCACTAAACGCTGGGGAGGGTGCCTAGACTATACCAAATCTGGAATAAAGGTGCAGGGCCTTGACTCCAGCCTACACATAAAAGAGGTCCAAATCCTGAATCTTAAGCTAAGCATAGGTCAACAGAACAAAACATTGCTGTTCTCTATAGTATATATACAATCTGGGCACCAAACTACCAGGCTAATACTAGTTGCAGACAACCTGCAGCAGTCAGGTATTAATTTGGAGAAGATCGTTGTAGGTGACTTTAACATAAACTGGCACTCCCTAAAGGAGACAAAATCCAGGGATCTAATATAAAGCCTATTCTTAACCCAGATGGTAACCGTTAACACTCGGATCAGCTACAAAATAAGGAGCAGCTCCCTTATAGACTGGTTCCTTTCCACACATCCAGAGCATATATCAGATGTCACTGTCCTGCCTGACAGCCTCAGTGATCACTCCCAAGTGAAGTGCACCTGGACAAATAATTTCACCAAAGGCCAACCTAAGGTCTCCAAAAATCACTGCCTAAGGCCGGGGCTACTTGACCATTTCAAGCAGTACCTATCACAACTGGACTGGTCTCCTTTGGCAGGATATATTGATGGTAATGAGGCATTGAATTATTTCATAATGAACTTCAACCGTGCTTGTGATATTTTTGCTTCATACAAAACAAAGAAAGTCA
Source organism: Neoceratodus forsteri (assembly GCA_016271365.2). Taxonomy (NCBI): domain Eukaryota; kingdom Metazoa; phylum Chordata; order Ceratodontiformes; family Ceratodontidae; genus Neoceratodus; species Neoceratodus forsteri. The sequence goes on along the minus strand of CM028135.1, from coordinate 1,022,367,025 downwards.
GGGGTACCTCCAACCCATGGCTCACTAACCCTCTGATCAGTTTAATGAAGAATAGAGACAATCTCTGACACATTGCAAAATCATCTGGAACTCCTGTGTCACTCATTGCCTTGAGGGCAGCTAGAAACACTTGCACCAAGCTCAGTCGGCAGACAAAAGCTTCCTACTATAAGGACCTCTTAAGCAAGAGCTGGGGCTCCGGTAGGTAATTCTGGAACTCCATCAAATCCCTAACAGGAAAGACCGCTAAGGCCCAACCTGATCTACTAGTAACAAGGGAGGGTCCCCTACAGAAACCCATTGACATTGCAAATGAGCTCAACCATGCTTTCACAGACCTATCTGGAGTACTCCCTGCTGACTACTTTAAAGATCAGCTAGGGCAACAACACCCCACTACCCCTCTTAACCCCCCAAAGGAAGGAATACCACCATTCTACTTTAAGCAGGTCACCAAGTCCAAAACCACCAAGCACATTAAGAGGGTTCTTGGCAAGACCAGGATGGGGGCTGATCTAGTGGATATGAAACTCATGGGTCTTCTCCTAAATGAATTGGCTGGTCCCCTCTCGATGGTGTTTAATGCATCTCTTAAAAACAGGGATGTTTCCAAAACTATGGACATAAGCCAATGTCATGCCTATCTTTAAAGCCAGGTACAAAACTCTAATGTCCAACTACAGACCAATATCCATTCCACCATCCCTCTCTAAAGCACTTGAAAGAATGGTCTCGGAGCAGCTTACAGAGCATCTTGATAAATATAACCTACTATACCCACAGCAGCATGGGTTCCAAAAAAAGTATTCCACACTTATCGCCCTTGTTGATTACTTTTCCCAGCTTTATGATACGTTAGATAACATGGAGGCAGTTGGCTCAGTCTTCTTTGACCTTACAAAGGCCTTTGACTCTGTTAACCACAAACTACTCCTAAACTGCCTCCATTCAACAGGTCTATCCCTGGACACGGTACTGTGGTTCAGAAGCTACCTCATAAACAGGTCATAACGAGTCAAAATTGGAGACACCCTAACATCTGCTATGGAAGTGTCTCTTGGGGTCCCACAGGGCTCTATTCTTGGCCCACTGCTTTTCAGCCTCTTCATCAACTATGCACCATATGTACGTACAGCATGCACTATTCTCTATACTGACAAAGCAGTGATATTGGTCGCTGGGAAAGATCACAACTACATCACAACCAAACTCCAAAACAGCTTCCTCAAGCTTGAATCCTGGTTCACACAAAACAGACTACTACTAAACCATAAAAAAATGAAAAGTCTACTCTTCTCTACCTCGCAAAACAAAAAGAAATACCAGCCTTTCCTCATCCAGAACCATAATGGTGAAACACTGGAACAAGAAACAAAGTTTAAATACTTGGGCATCACCTTTGACAATACACTAAGCTTCTCCGGCCATATAGACTTAGTCGTCAAGTCAGCGAATACAAAACATGGGGTCCTTTACTGCCATAGGCACTCTATAACACCAGATGCACTGAAACTTGCGATCAGTAGTTCAGTGATGTCCTCCATAGATTATGGACTGCCTATTTATGGGGTAGGCACTAAAATTGCCCTAAACAGGGACAGCACACTACTAAATAAGGCCTGTCGACTAGCCATAGGGGCTGCCCAGGACACTCACACCTGCATGCTCTACACTGAAACTAGGAGGCTCCCACTCCATCTTAAGCACTTTACCAAACCTGCCTACTTCTGAAAAAAGTGCTTCTTGGGCTTTCTCCCCCTGAACTGGACTGCCTCTTTATGCTGACAGTTTCCACCAAATCAACAAGAAGCATGGCTACAGACAGGTTGGTGATTCCCTTCAAAAAGACAAAACTCGACGAGAACCCCATCCTGTACCTAGGACCAAAATGGTGCAGTGAGTTACCTGGTAACCTTACAGAATCACCCAAGATAAGTACCTTCAAATCTGGGCTCAGATCCCTTCTTGACACAACAAATAATTGTGCTTGCCTGCACTAATATAGCAGAATTTCAGCCACCCAACCCTGTACCTTTCACCTTCCCTTTTTATCTCATCAACCCCCCATCCCAGAACGAGGCCCACTCAGCTGACAAACCACTTCCACCACAACAATGCCATCCCTGGATGACCCCCTACCCCCTTAGACTAGACTGACCAACTAAATAGTGAACTACAAGGCTGAACCCTATTTACCCTATCCTCTTCAACCTTTAGTTGGATATATAAGATTTCTTTGGTATTTGAATGTCTGTGTAACTTTTTTCTATTCTCTGTAAACACTGTTATATTTGTAATGTTTGTATAACAATGACCTGGAAGTTTTGAAAACGAGTTTTATACTCAAAGGTATTAATCTTAAACTGAAATAAATAAATAAAATAAATAAAATTTGCGGCCATTGGTCTTACGCAGATGGTACCCTCACCTACCAGGATCAACCCTAGGACTGGCAATAGCTCCCTCCTTGACTTGATTTTTACCACCCACCCTAATAGAATCACCAGCACCTCTGTCCTCCCAGACTCACTGAGTGACCATTTACTGGTCCTGTGCCTTTGGTCTAACAAGATCAACAAACCGCAGACTAAAACTTTCTTCCAGTGGGTCCTAAAAAAGGGTATGGTGACACAACCCCTATCCTTCCTGTCCTGCTGTGACTGGTGCCCGAGAGACACATAGATAGAAACATAGAAGTTGATGGCAGATAAGAACCGTAGGGCCAAACCAGTCTGCTCATTTTTTCTACCTTATGAATGTGCCATAGGCCTGTACTCTGTCAATGGCCTATCTATTCATACTCATCTGTATTGCTCCCTTATGTCTATCCCATGCCTGTTTGAAACCCTGCACTGTATTCATATCCACCACTTTCTGAGGTAGGCCGTTCCATGCATCCACCACCCTTTCTGTGAAAAATAACTTCCTCACATTGCCCCTTAATCGGCCTCCCTCTAATCTCATGCTGTGTCCTCTTGTCCTGTTATTTTTATTCTATTGAAACATGTTAGACTCTTTCACCTTGTTAATGCCCTTAAGATGTTTGAATATTTTGATCATATCAACTCTCTCTCTCTCTCTCTCTCCTTTGCTCTAGGATATATGTACTGAGTCCCCTTAATCTGTCCTCATATGTTTTCTGATGCAGTCCCTGTACCATTTTGGTTGCCTTTCTCTGGACTGCCTCCATTTTGTTAATGTCCTTGTGCAGGTGTGGCCTCCAGTACTGTACGCAGTACTCCAGATGGGGCTAAACCAGTGTCTTGTAAAAAGGGATTATTACCTCCCTCTTATGACTTGTGATACCCCTACTAATACACCCCAGCATCCCTCTAGCCTTACCTACTGCTTTAGTGGTCTGCTTGGATGATTTCAGGTCATCTGTGACGATGATGCCCAAGTCTCTTTCTTCCCTTGTGATTGCCAGCAACTCCCCTTCCAACCTATAGGTGGATTCAGGGTTTCTTTTCCCTATGTGCCAGATCTTGCACTTCTTTGTGTTAAACCCCAGTTGTCACTCTTCTGACCATTTTGCCAGTTTATACAGATCTCGTCTCATTCTGCCCACCCCATCTGGATCATCTAATCTCTGATGCAGATCTTGGTGTCATCTGCAAACAGACAAACCTTATCCTCCAGTCCATCTGCAATGTCACTGTTGAAGATATTGAAGAGGACTGGCCTGGCAGGATCTCAGAGAAGGAGATGCAAGATGAAATGGATGACAGTTTGTCTCCCAGCCTGGTCAGGTGTTCCTTGGTCCCCACAACTGACCAGCTGGCGAGATCATTACTAACATTGATGATGCACGTAACTACTTCATCGCCCAGCTCAGCTCTGTATGTGATTTATTTATCCCTTTTCAAAAGCAAAAAGTCAGGGGAAATTCAAACCACTGGATCACCCCATCTATGCTTAGCTTGATGTTTCAGAGAGACCACCTTTGGCACCTTGCACAGTCTATCAGATCCCTCGGTGACATACAATGCTATAGGGCTGCAAGAAATATGTGCATCCATGAGATACACAGAGACAAACAAAATTACCTAAAGAGCAAGCTCACTAATTCCTGAGATAAGATTCGCAATTTTTGGAATAACATTAAGTAAGTCACTAGCAAGCCAACAAAAACTTTTCCCTTGATGATTGATGTTTTGGTACCACCATACGAGACAACAAACTCATAGCTGATGCCTTTAATACTGCATTCTCTGACCTGAGTGGTCAACCCCCCCGACTTCTTTACTGTCCCTGCTCACCAACCAAATATCACCAATCCTGCCCCTTCACCTGTTGTGCCACCCTCCTACTTCAGGACAATTTCCCCAACCGAAACCAGGAGATACCTACTCATGGTACTCGGCAAGGCCAGGTTCAGTGGTGACTCCCTAGACCCGAAGCTCCTCCACCTTTTGCTAGATGCAGTTCTACTACCCCTCACAAAACTGTTTAATCTATCCCTCACTCTTAGACAATTCCCCTATCTTTGGAAATCTGCCATAGTTATGCCTGTCTACAAAAGTGGTGGCAGGTCCCAACTTTTCAAGTAGCACCCTATATTCATCCTTCCTCCACAATCCAAAGCTTTAGAGTGCATTGTGACTGACCAACTAATGGAATACCTGGAAAAATAATGCATCCAATGTCCATAGCAATACAGTTTCCACAAAGCTCACAATACAACCTCTGCCCTTCTAGAATACACAAGTCACATCAACGAGGCCCTGGACCATGGTCAATTACTTGGTGCCATTTATATTGACCTTACTAAGGCATTTGATACCATTAACCACCAGCTCCTTCTTTACTCCCACCCTGCCCTTGGCTGCTCACAAGGTGTCATCAGTTGGCTCAGCAGCTACCTTGAAGGCAGAACTCACCATCTCAAGTTATTTGATACTCTCTCCTGCAGCCTCCCTGTTCACTCTGGAGTCCCCCAAGGCTCTAGTGTAGGACAATTGCTATCTGGTCTTTCTATTAGTAACCTCCCTAAGTCCTGCAACAACCAGATGCTCCTTTATGCTGATGACATGGCCATTTTCTTGACCTACTCTGATCTTCTGCCACTTACTGTCGACCTGCAATCACATTTTCCTTGGTCAAAAATCTGGTTTCTTCAACATAAATTACTAATGAACTATGAGGAAACTGAGGCCATGCTGTTCTCTGGCTCTCACAATAAATTCAGATCTGCAAATCTTACTATCTATAACAAACAAAACCCCCCAATAGACCAAGTCAGTGACTTCAAATATCTAGGTGTTAGTCTTGACTGCTCTCTTACATACCACCTTCACATCAACCTTATTTCCAAAGTGATCAATGCCAGGATAGGTGCCCTCTATCATCACCACCACTGCCTTACCCATGAGGCATTACAGACTGCTGTAACTTGCTCAATCCTGTCCATTATTGACTACGGGCTAGTTATTTATTGTACTGCCTCTGACACTGCCCTAAACTGAATCCACATGGCACTTAACACTTGCTGTTGTCTTGTCACTGGAGCTCACAAGCACACCCATAATTGTCAGCTCTATGCCCAGGCTGACTGGCTAAATCTAATGGGTAGGATTAAGTACTAAACCTGCCTCCTCACTAAAAAGATTTGCCTTAACCTCACTCCCCATTCTACCCATGTGTTCTTACAGCCTTCCTGCAGCCCATGATTCACTCGTAGCACTATCAAACAGCTCGACCTTGTCCCCTGCTGACACACCTCCCTGGACCAGCGCTCATTCGCTTTTAGAGCCCATACCTGGCTTAATTCCCTCCCCTTAGAAGTAACCTCAGAGTTAAAACTTGGCCCTTTCAAATCCAAGTGGCATCAATACTTTATCACTCTTAACCAATGTGACTGCCCGTGCTAGCTCTTTCAGTCCTTGCCCCCTCATTCTATACATGCTCCATTCTTCTCTGTCACTGCTCCTTCTTCAGCCTCTGGTTCTCTCACTACTCTACTGTCTTCCTCCTCTGTGAGACCCCCACTTCTTCTGTCTCTCCCTTCCCCCTTTTTTCTTCCCTCCTTTTGCTCAATCTCCCATTATTCGTGCCTCACCCCCTCACCCTCACTCCTGTTTCTCTTTTTACTCTTTTCCTCCTGAGAAGGCCAGACGCTGGCTGCTCTCACTCCCTACCACAGTTCTAATTTGCTTTTCATTGAATTTCACTTGTTTATTCAAATTTACCCCATGTTATTTTTCACTGCTTTACTTTTAAGTAGGTCTTTACTTGTTTTTAATTTATTTTATTTTCATTTTATTAAAATCTTGAATAAACACATTTAAGCAAAGCTCTTTTACAAAGGTTCCATGATGTAGTTAATTGAAACAAAGGTTATAAAGGTACAAAAAACATGAGAAACTGGTAAATAGGTGCATAACTAAAAAACAGCATTGTACAATGTATGCCAAGGTACACATAAACGCATAGAAGGCTAAAAGGAGACACAGAAGGAGGAAAGTCTGGAGAGCACAAGGAAGGCAACCAGGATGCCTTGTCAGGAGGTAGGAGGAGAAAAAGGCAGGTGGAAAGGTGGAAGAGAGTGTGGAGAGTGAGGAGTAAGGAGAAAGCAAGAGGAGACAGCCATGGGCCTTGTCAGGTGATGATGTTGCGAATGGGCGATGTTAAGGGAGGGTGGGTGGAGGGGGGAGATGAGGTTGGGGAGAGGATCAGCATAAAAATGGGGGAGGGGAAGGGGTCTAGAAGGATAGGGGAATGTTGTGAAGTGCTGAAAGAGGTGGGGCAAGGTAGAGTGCATTACATGTTGGGGCTGCTCAGGATTGAGGAGTCTAGATAGGAGATGCATTATTTAGTTGTAGCAGTCACATTTCTTGTGTGAGGTTAGGTGGTACCGGAGTTTGTATATAAACTGGCCAAGTTTAGAGATGGAGGCGAGATCCTGAGGGAGAGAATTTAGGCAGAGGGGGGTGTGGTAAGCAAAGGATTTTTGTCCTTGAGATGTGCTGCAGCATGGAACATTGAAGATCTGACTTATAGAACGCCTGGTCTGATGGGAAGAGAAGACTGGCAAAGGTTGCTTTGTGCCCCAGGATGCACAAGACCTAGAATGATATTCTTAGCTAGTAGGCAAGGTTGGTACTTGATCCTGTCCTTCAGTTGGAGCCAGCTTGTCTTGGCGTACATGTAGCATAATCGCCCCCTGGGTCTGTGTGGTGGCTGCTTGTGTTTGTCTGTGTCTGTAGCTTAGTTTTTGTGGATTTACATGTTTTTCTGCTTGTGGTAACTATACCATTCTTGCTCACTACATCCGTGAAAGTCTCCTGGATTGGATTTCTGCAAAAAAATCATCATCAGGTATCTTTATCTTCATTTTAAAATCAACTTTTTGGAAGCTATCCCAAGCAAAACATAAGTGAAGCAACTACATCTGACAACCTTGGTGACTCTGGGTCCTGCTGGAATCCACACTTTCGTCTGACCTGCTCCATGATCTGTATGTGGGCTTTTCAGCAACCTGTTTGAATGACAAAGAAATATACAGAGAAAGGGATTTCACTTCCTGCATATGTGCAGGCACAGTTAATCACCTTCAGGAATTTTAACATTTCAGTGACTCTGGACCTCAGCTGTTGATCATTCTTTTGGCTTTTGACTTATCCACCAGGTACCTATCTGCAAGCGACTGGGTGCAACTGACAAGCTACAACAAGGATAAATGGGCATATCATCCTCTATTACTAACAACCTCCTTGTTCTGGGTCCCTAGACGCCTGCACTGGTCCAAGCCGCATAAGCCTCAGAAGTGTAATTCTATTGACTACGAAGTACAGCAACTGTCTCTTAAACTCCTCCTCCTCCTCCGCTTAATATCAGGAAGTGTCCACTCAAATCCTGGCCCTGTCTCCTACAGTACAACAAAGCCTGCCAAAATGGAGGGGGGGCTCAAAATGCTACCTTAAACATCTGCAGTCTCCTCCCAAAACTGGCCTCCCTTCAAATCTTTGCTAGCCAGCACAACCCAAATATCCTTGCCATCGTCGAAACTTGGCTGACACCTAATACTCCGGATCATGCCATCTCTATACAAGGTTACAAGATATTCAGGCTGGATAGAACCTCGAAAAGGGGTGGAGGATGTGCAATCTACATAAATGACTACCTCACCTGTCTTCCTGGTTCTTACCCCACCACAGAAACCTCAGTGCAACTCCTCCCTATCAAAGATACTACTTGGTGCCCAAAACAAAGTCCTCACGATTGCTGCTGTCTATATCCACCAAAAGATCCTGATTCTGGCCTACAGGCTGTCCTCGAGTTCATAAGTACACAACCTTCTGACATGAACTCCTTCTGCTTGGGGACTTTAATATAAATTGGCTTGCTCTGATGCAGGGTCAAACAAAGATGCTATCCTAGCAGCAAATGTAACACAAGTGGTAAACTCCCCTACCAGGAAAAACTACAAATCAGGGACCAGCACCCTCATTGACTGGATCCTTACCAGCCACCCTACCCGTATAACCAATGTAAGTGTTCTCCCTGACTCGTTCAGTGATCACTCTCCAATAATATGTACCTGGACAAATTAGTTTCTTAAGCTGCCTCCAAAAACCATCTATAGCAGAGTCCTACCTTATGGCTACCTTATTCATCTCAAGACCTGTCTTAGGCAGATAGACTGGTCCTTGATTTACAAAACTCAAGATGTTGACCTAGCCCCTGTTACTTTATTTCTACTTTCTACACTGCCTGTGACACCTATACCAGTAAAAAGCATAAAAATCAAAGCACTCCACAAATCCCGGCTCACGGAGAAGCTATTGGCACAACTCAAAAGTAGGGATCACCTCTGGGCCACTGCAAGAGCTACTGGTACTCTGTCGGACATTCAAAAGTATAAACAGGCTCGTAACCACTGTACTAAACAGATCCGCGATGAAGAGCTCCTACTTCAAGAATGCCCTCTCTCAACTCCTGGGCGAAGGAAATCCTTCTGGGACAACATAAAGAATATTATGGGTCAGCAGTCCAAATCCTCTCCTACAATAATGAATGTGGATGGAACCACAACATTAGACCCAGAGATCATTACAAACACCTAAATGATACCTTCACGGACCTTAGTGGTGTCCTCTCATCTGATTTCTTCACTGATGCTGACTCTCCAATTTCTACTTCTACTACTGCCTCTCCAACCAAACCACCCTTCCATTTCAAACTAGTAAAGGCACATGAATTCTATAAATATGTAAAGAAGGCCATTTCTAAGTCCCGAGCAAGCAGCAACACTATTGACCTTAAACTTCTGTCCCTCACTCTGGAGGAAGTACTGCTCCCCCTCACAAAAATTTTCAATCTCTCCCTCTGCTACAGCCAATTCCCTAGGAAATGGAAAGCTGCAGTTGTCACTCTGGTGCACAAAAGTGGTGATAAGTCACTGCCTGGTAACTATCGCCCGATATCAATACTACCACCTCTCTCTAAGGCCCTTGAGCGGCTTGGTGGCGGACCAACTTTCAGACTACCTGGAAAAGCACAACATCCTATGCACTCAGCAGCATGGATTTAGGAAAGGGCACAGCACATCGACTGCCCTACTTGAATTCTCAGGAGCAATCCACAATGCCATGGACAAAGAAACCTAACTGGAGCAGTCTACATTGACTTAACAAGGCATTTGATACAGTTCACCATGGCCTACTTATCAAACAACTACTATCCCTAGGGCTCTCATGAGGTCCTGGTGACTGGGTAAAAAATTACCTTGCTCAGCGCTCTCAATCTGTAAAAGTAGCTGGAGTTCTCTCAGACTCAAAACCGGTTCACTCAGGCGTTCCCCAGGGATCCATCCTGGGCCCCCTCCTTTTCAGCCTTTTCCTAAACTCCCTCCCCAAATCCTGCCCTGAACAAATAATCCTCTATGCCGATGATGCCATGATTCTTGCCACTCATAAAGAATGCCTCAACCTTCAGCATGCTTTTTCCAAAGTTGAGATGTGGTTCCTTGAACATAAGCTGGTTCTAAACCACAAAAAAACTAAATCCATGCTCTTCTCTAACCCGCAAAACAAGAAACAGCAAGTCCACTCACCATTAATACATACCTAGAAATACCCTTGAACAAGTGCCAATTTTCAGATATCTTGGAATCAACTTTGATCAAGGCCTGACCTTACAACTCACATTGATAGTACAGCAAAAACTATTAATCAGCAAATTGGGATTCTGTATCGGACTGACAGCTTCTTACCCATTCTGCACTGAGTTGCCATCCAATCCTCTGTCATCTCAGTCGTTGATTATGGCTTAGTTATATACGGATCTGCCACTACTACAGCACTTAAGTGCATTACAACATCCCTAAATAAGGCCTGTCGGTTTGCTCACTGGTGCACCGACGTACCCACATGTGAACTCTATGCTGACTCAGGTTGGTTGCAACTCTCAAACGGATAAAGTACCTTACCTGCCTGATGGTGAAAAAAATCCACTCTGGGCCTCACTCCACCCTGTATCCAAGACCTGTTATGCCCGAGTGCTAGCACCCATTTACCAGAAGATCAGAACACCAGCCTCTCCAAGTCCCCAATGCGGACTTCTCAGGGACAAAGATCATTTGCCTATCGTGCCCCCAGCTGGCTAAATGCCCTCACCACTCATATTACTGCCTCCACCTCTCTAGGTATTTTCAAATCAAGGCTTTTCTCTCACCTTGCCACCTCCAGCTCCTGTGACTGCCCTGATTAAACCTCCTATTTTCTCACTACCCACCCTGTCCGTTATTTGACAAAGACATGTTTGGAAACCTTTTCTCCTGCTATTGTCTGCTCCCACACCTTTCCTTACCCTCTCTGTTCTGGACTTTTCCCTATTTGTTTCTCCTAATCTGGCATGACCTCTTTCTTGAATAATAATGTGATTATTGATATCTCATGTCCTTTTGCACAAATGATTTGATATGTATGTGTATATGTTTTCTTGCTCTTGACATAACACAAATTGTTGTGTTATCTATGTAACCTTTTGTACTGTACCTAATTGACGTGGAACCTTTGTAAAAGAGCCTCTGGCTCAAAGGTAGTAATTCCTAGAACAATAAGCAATAAACAATAAACAATAAACAGTTCACAAGTGTGTGTGAGTCGAGCTTCACCTGTGAGGAGACTACATGCCTTGTTCAGGGAAATGGAGATATGCTGTTGAGCTGTTTCAAAGGCAGAGCTATAGACGGTAAGCCCAGAGTCAATTATGGATAGCACAGAGCTTTGGATGGCTAGTCTTAACACATCTGGCATCAGGCACCACTTGTGCCTGTGGAGAAGCCCAATACAGATGTTGACAGCTTTGGCTACATTTGCAATATGCTGGGAGGTCAGTGTGCTATCCAGGGTGACACAAAGATATTTAAAGTGCTGTACCTGTTCCAAGGGGGAGCCCATGGAATTTTTGATGGTTAAGGGGTGAGATCTGTATTTGTTGTGCTGGCCACTGAAAAGCATGTCCTTAGTCTTCTTATAGTTAAGGATGAGCTTGTGTCTTCTGAACCAGTCTTCCACATTTGAAAAGTTTCTCTGGAGTTGATATTCCAGGAACTTGGGGTCAGGATTGTTGGAGAAGATTACTGCGTCATTTGCGTAGAGTAGTAGATGGTCATGACAGGAGCTAGGTACTTTATTCAAGAAGATACTGAACAGAAGTGGTCCAAGAATAGACCCTTTTGGGACTCCTGAATGGACTGGTTGCCTATCAGAGAGGTGGCTATTGATCTTGACTTGCTACGGGCGGTCTGTGAGATAGCTGTCAAACTACCTAACAGTTCTCTGGATATTTCTATAGCTAAAAGTTGTTCAAGGGGAGGTTGTGGTTCACCATGTCAAAGGCTTTGGAGAGATCAATAAATGTAGCCCCAACCATAGTGCCTTGATCAAGTGATTCCTATATAAAGCTAGAGAACTGGAGGGGTGCCGTGGTAGTGCTGTGGCCCTTTCTAAAGCTGTGCTGCTGAGGGTACTGTATTTGATACTTCTTTAGGTACTCAGTAAGCTGGTCTACCATGACTCACTCAAGGGCTTTACAAAGAAGGAGGAAACAAATCAGCCTGTAGTTCCCGTGATGAAATCTGTCACAATTTTTGTAGACAGGGATCACTAAGGCAGATTTCCATTTGTTGGGGAATTGTGATAGCCTCAGGGATAGGTTAAGGATTTTGGCCCATGGCAATAAAATTTCATCCAGGGTTAGGTTGATGAGTTTCAGATCCAGTGTTTCTGCACTAAATCTTGATTTCCCAAGTACTTTTAGTATATAACTTCAGGCTTTGCCCATGGTAACGGATTTAAAATAGAGTTGGGGTTGTGTCAGTGGCTGATTAGGAAGAACTGCTGTCACCGTGTTGAAGGTGGCTTTGAAGAAATCAGGGGGTAGGACACCACTGATATAAGTAAAGGCATCATTAAAGATGTTGGCAACAGTGATAGGGTCAAGAACTGGTGTTCTGTCAGTACTAATTAGAAGGGGGCTGTTTTTTAATCTTCCCTGTAATTTCCTTGATGTTACTCCAGAACTTCCTACCATCATTCCAGGAGTCAGTGAGTGCTTCCCTGTAGAACTTTTTTTTATGATTTTGGATGACCTGTGTACATTCATTCCAGGCCCTTTTGTACTTCCGTATGTCCACTTGGTTTCCTCTGGTCCTAGCAAGCTGCCATAGGTGGTCTCAACTTTTCAAGAGATTGATTAGTGCATGTGCTATCCACAGGTTGCAAACACCTTTAACTTTTAGTTTTTTAAGTGAGGTGTGGGTATTGCAGGTGGCATTAAAGTGATGGATGAAGTAGTCAAGTACCTTGTTCACATCATCTGCGGTGTCAATCAGGGACCAGTCAAGAAGGCATAGGTGTGATTTCAAAGGCTCAATGTGGCCCCAGAGTAAGACCCTGGATGCGAGAGTTTTGGATGGTGGCTCAGTAAACTTGTTGGACCAACTGCATAAAATAGGGGACTGGTTACTTATGGCATTGGGGAGTACAGTTACATTGGATATGTGAGCTGGATGGTTGGAGATGACCCAGTCCAGGAGGGTACTGGTCCCTGTTTTGTAATTTGTTCTAGCTGGTGATTAAACAAGCTAGGTGAAGTGTTCAGCAGCGATTGTGTCCTTGTGTGGGCTAGCTTCAGGGGATAACCAGTTAACATTAAAGTCACCCATCACGGTGGTCTCAGAGCTAGGGTGAACGGCATGAATGCAGTCAAGGACCTAGGTAAGACTGGAGAGATTGTGCTTTGTAGGGATATAAACTGATGCCACCATGAGAGATTTATTGAGGATTTTAATGGCCAATACCTGGATATTGCTCTCCAGGGTTGACATGGGTAGTGCATGCCCCATGATTGAGTCCTTAATGTATATAGCACAGCCTCTTCCACATTTGGAGAGTCTGCCCTGTCTGAAGATGATGCAGCCCGGTATGGTAATGTAGTCATCAGCTATTTTTGGTGAGAACCATGTCTCGATGATTGAAACAATATCAGGGTTATGTTGGGAGACCCAAGCACTTAGGCTGTCCAGCTTCATGAGCAAGCTACAAATATTGAAATATGCCAGTGTGAGAGTACCAGATCTATTTCCACTGGAGGGGCCTGATGCTGGGGACCAGGGTTAGGATGTATATTGCAAGACAGAAGTAGTACAACAGTATGAGCCTTTTCAGATGATCCCTTAGCTGCTTGTATGCTATTGTTTCTGATTATGCAAGGGGTGGTTGCTGAGTATCTGCTGATTTGCATGGTAGCATGTAAGGAGATACAGGTGGGGATACCAAGCAATGTTAATAGTGGTTAACCAGGCATAGTTGTGAATCACTCCAGCATGTTTTTCTCCTGTTCTAGAGGAGTGGCATGCACCCTGATGTCATGGCATCACCGCCGACGTCACCACCTCCCAACCCTCTCTGTATGCATCAATACATCAACACTTGCTGTGCCTCTGGCTTCTGCCAGAGGCCAGTCAAGCACCGAGCTTGGATTCCCCCTCCCTCCCAGGAGAGGAGAGCTGTCCACTGGATGCTCAATCCTCTTCCTCCCTGCTGACCCCTGACAGACTGGGCTCATTCCCAAGCCTGGGTCACCAGTGTGGCATGAGGTGCATAAGACAGTTCTAGTGGGGGGTAGGAGGAAGTAGGCTTTTGGTTAACTGTTGGTTAACTATGATCTACAGCTTATCTAAAAGGTAGGGAAATGGTCTGACTGGGTTGGCCAACTGCTTCTTATCTGTCATCAAAGTCAATATTTCTATGTTTCTATGGTATACCTTCCATTAATCAAAGCCATATGGGACAGTTCTGTCAACTTAATCAAGGCTGTCTCCAAAGTAATTTTTTTCTAAAACCATGTTAACACTGGTACAGGTCATATCAGTCAATACATAGAGGATAATGTATGGGGAGCAGTTAACAACCGCGTTGTATTCTCATCGAGAGGTTACCATGGTCTGTAAACCTGGAGATTGCAGCTTGAGAGGTTTTCAGTAACCATGGTATCTTCAAGATGAGAATTCAACAGGTTAACTTACTCTATCTGATGTCTTTATAATGTATGGGGAAGCAGTCCAGGCACATAGTTCACAAAAGTAGGAAGGGAAAACAAATTAAACATTTACCTAAGTGAAGACATGGACACGATAAAAAAAACAAAACAAACAAAAAAAACATCGCTGTCCCGCCTTGCAACTAGGAAGTTTATAACTAGGGGTCAAAACGGGTCGACATCAACAGTGCGCCATCTGGAAATGCTTTGAGGGTACTCTTCTCGATTACCAGGTACCTGATGAGAAAAGTAAAAGAAAAACTAAGTAAACAAGTAAGTAACTGCCGTTTTTATTTGAATGCTGCCGAGTATGGTGAAAGACTGTGATGCGCTGGTGCAGTGGCAAGTTTATCTCGGCAGCATTCTATTTTGTTATGCCATCGATGTGACTTACCATCAGTGGGTTAACAACTTCATCATGTCACATCGATGGCATAACAACATAAGGAAAAGATAAAAAACACCAGATAACAACGTTCCACCACACATTATATTACTGTACATTAAGAGGTCATAGATGAATCACTCAGCCATTTTAGCTATGGCTGGAAATATAAATATACAATAGGCCTATAGTTAGTAGCACTTAGCCTATTACCTGATTTAAAGATTGGAATTATAAAGGATTGTTTCTAAACACCAGGTACTATTTCCAGAGCTAGTGAGAGATTCATTAAATATGCCAAAAGGGTTGACATGATAAAAGGCAACATTTTAACAATTGCAATTAAATTGAGTCTGGGCCACACCTCTTTTCAATATCAGACTTTCCCAATAAGCATTTTATTTTTTCTTCAGCGACATTTCAAAATTTAAACAATGGGAAAGTCAGACCATTTACCAAAGATTCTCTCAAGTCAGGAAAACCAGTTACCTTACCAACCTGATGAATGTCTGTTGTGGGAGTTACCAAGCCAAGAAAAAATAATAAAATATTTTTTGATCTCCAACTTTTTAACAGTGTTTTTACCCTACATTTAATGTTGATTTATATGTTCTATCTTCAGATTTGTAAAGAGAGTCAATAGTAGTCCAAAACAAAAGTGGGTTGCACAAACACCTCAGCGGCTGTGTTCAATACTATTCAGATTGTGAGTGGGTAAGGTTAAGTTTTGCTTGATTCCTTGCATTTCTATGATGATTACAAATGTTGTAAAATTATATTTCACCAGCAAAATTCTGGTGAAATTGGCAATTTCACAAGCAAAATATTTTGGGAAATTCACCCATTATGTGAAACATTTTGCAGGGTATGAAATGTGGAATTTTGCCATTAAAGAGTCAAAATTCAACCAATGAAAGGCAAATTTCACCATCTGCAGGTAAAATTTTGCCTTCTGCAGGCAACATTTTGCCCTCCATGGGGGAAATTTCACATTACACATGTGAAATTCTGCCTTCGACGGGCAAAATTTTACATTACGCAGGCGAAATTCTGAATTTCACTTGCATGAAAAATTTTGCAATATGGGAGAATTTCTTGAACTATTTTGCATAATGAAATATGCCAGTTTTGCACATATCTAATACTGATTTAGCAATTGAAGATCATAAGTCTTTTAAAATACTTCCAATTTTATCCCATGTACCTAATTTGTGATCATAATGCTCTACTCAGCCACAGTGAATAATCACTCTTGACTCTCCGGGTGATCTAAGGTGATAGTCATCTTTCAAGTAAATAAAATAATTTGATCAAATGTTTTGCTTCATTCTGTAATGGCTAGAACAGACAAGATGTGGAAAGATTATGCTAGCCATACCAAAATGTTCCATATAATATTTTTAATGTCAGTTTAATAATGCCAGACATTTGCCATCTTATTGAATTTTAAAATCTTTGCTTATTAGCAACAAGCACTGAGGTATGATCTTACCAGTAATAAGACTGTAAGTAATGATATCCAACTTCACTACAACTTCAGAGAAGAATAAAAGTAAATTGGTTGTGGATCAGGCACAGGTGGATGACATTTAAAAAAATAGCCCTATATAGGTCCCATGTCAGGCCATAGACAGACTATGGATCACCATTCTGGAGTCCCTACATGATTTCAGATACCAAAAGAATAGAACAGATCCAGCGAACAGGCCTATATTCACTCAAACAAAGAAGAATAAGGGGTGATCTCCTCCATCTATTCAAAATCCTTTAATCACCTGTTCTCAAGGAACAGTGTGGTACTGTATATTATTTTCAAACAGGAAGATTATAGCCAGGTTGCACAGTAAACAACCTGAAGTCAGCAGAACAAAAACTAGTAAAATACAAAACTTTTTCACAATCAGGGCTTCTAGGCCATGGAATGCATTGCCACAGGACATTGTGATTGCAATCAAATAGCAATCTTCAAAAATTGATTAGACAAATGGCTACTCAATTAAAAAAAAAATTAAAAAAATGTAGGGTTAATGTTCCATTATGTGTGGGGGACAATCTTGATGGGCCAAGGCCTTCTTTTGTCTGCAAAACCAAGTAACCAAGTAACCAAGTAATATGTATATAACAAATAAAATAGATCTTAAATGTACAGATATGGCTGTAATGGTATATCAGGATTCTGGTGACAAAAAGAAACCAGTTGTGCATTGCATCCATGTTTATAAATGTCCCTAATAACTAATAACTAGAATTATAGCCTTAGGGCTGAGTAAAATAAGCAAATTCTGCTTATGTAAAAGTTTGCATAACTTTGTGAAAATGTTATAAGTTTGTTTATTTTTGTAACTCCGCTATCTATTTAGATAGAGCCTTAGAAACTGACATGTTTACTTTCTGATAATGGGTCAAATTCTAACAAAAATATCATGACATGCAGCTGAGTGGTTGTGAACTAAGAAAAGGTCAGATTCTGGCACTTAATGTATTTGTGATATTTTATGAAAATATTTTGCAACTTATAATCCAGTCACTTTTGGAGTTAGATACATAAAATTTTGCATTAGTTAATTGTCTTGAGAACAATCTTAGAAACAGCTGAATGTATCAATATTTGGTTTAGTATTTTTAAGTTACAGGGGCTCACCATTTCATAGATTAATTATCTGTGACATTTTATGATTTTTTTTTCTGGAAATCTAGATGCTTATATCTCCAGTTCCATTGGAGGCATAAACTTGACATTTGGCATACTAGAAAATAGAAAATCTCACATGCCCCCCACAATGCAAAGCATCATGGGCTGCATATGCAAATCACCACAGAATGTTATGCTGGTCCAACTTTAAGCAGAATTGCATGGTGCCAAAAGGCCTCTCACACAGTTTGCAAAGGGTGCTAACAGAAGACATTTGGCATACTGCACCATAATACATAATATGGTGTTGTTCTGGAATACAACAAAGACAGAGACATTTGGTTTAGTAGCTCTAAATGGACAGTGGAAATTCTGTAGATTATTAATTGGCAGAACTGTCCCCAAAATTGTACAATAAGTGATATCACTAGAATTCCACTTTTTTTTCAGTGTGTTATTGATTTTTCCAAGTCATTACAAATATAAGACTAAAATTAAAAGTGGAAAAAACATTGATTTCTGAAAGTTTGATTAATTCCTTTACAACAAAATAACTGTTAGACATACATATCTAGGAGTCATTCATAAATATACAGTACGATTAAGTATAAAATCCAAACAACACATTTTCATTATTTTGTGAATTATCTACAGATATTTTCATACATTATTTTGTCAGAAGGAAACATGGATGCCACATTAGCTAAATCAGAAACATCCTGAGTGTAAACAGAACCCTATAAGATTTGGGTATGGTTAATTACATTTCTGTATGGCATATTGTAATCTGTATTCCCAAAACCAATAAAATACATTTGAAATTATCCAAAGGACCTAAAAATAATCCAAGGTTACTCCTAATTATTACAGCATAAAATAAGAACACAATTCCACTTGTAAAAATTCATTTTTACAAATTAGTTATCACCACTTACAGTCATTTTGGTTGTGCATCTAATTTTCCCAGTGGAGTTCATCTGTTTAAGGCCCTGTAGTACATCACTAAGTGCCTGTTTTTTGCACAGTCCCTCACTTTCCTTTGTCTTTGACTTGATGGAGTTAATGGAACTGTTTATCTACCTGATATCCTCCTTGTTATTGATAGCGACACCTTCCCTTTAAAGGAAAGACACCTGCTCCTCTGCCTGTCAGACCTTACCTTAAATGTCTTTTTCTTTATCTGCCATGGCAGATAAAGTGCATGACTAGGCAACATTTATGGATATACTGTAGCCTCACAAAAGTATCAGAGATTTCTAAACTTTTCACAAAAAGCTCATAACTCTCATAACATGTTATTGTACAGTTTTTGACTGCTTAAAACTTGTTATCCTTTAAGCAAGAGATAAAAATATTCAGATGTTAAAGAGTTCTTGAGCTGGTTTCCACAGGGTTCAGTACTTATTTATTTATTTTCATTTATTGAAAAAGTTGGAGTTTACCTTTGAATACAAGTACTCCATGTCAATTTTTTTATTGAATTTTGTAGACCTGGTAGGCCCAGTGAGACTGGAAGTCCCTTTTCAAAGGCAACCTGGGGGATACAGATGGTAACCAATTTAAAATGAACCAGAATAAGATGTTGGTGGTATTTTCAGTGAATGGGGGGAATTTGGCCAGGACACTGGGAAATTCCCCAACTTTGTCTGCAGGGGGCTTTGCTTTCTGTGAGCAAGTTGGAGGATGGCCAATTCTCCTGAGTCACAGACTGGAATAGATGTAGAGGGAGCTGAGGAGAAGGCCTCATCCTATGCTCTTATTTCTCTAGAGGCTGAAGATATTTTCCAGGATGCAGAAGGTTTTATTACCATCCCAGTAAATGAAGAAAAGCACCAGAATGGGCTTGATGCTTCAGCTGAGATGGGTGAACAAAAGATATCCTTGGAACCTGATGTGGAATTAAATATGTCAGCAAATACATCATGGGCACAGTAGTTAAAAGTGCAGTTGGAAAATGAGGTACTTCATTCAATAGGAAAAAAGCAGATTTGCAAACTGCATTGTTGTTGTTACAGGAGGAGTCTGATTCAATGTCAGAAACCACAACTACTGCTGGGTTCAGCGAGTTGCACATCCCAAAGGCAACTGCAGCATCAAATACAGGTAAGGTTCATCAAACATCCTCAGATGTTCAGGATGGTGCCACTGTTTTTTTCTTTAATCCTGCAAGAAAAGGTAGTGAGAATATGGTACGGGAAGGAAATGTTAAAATTGTCAGTGGGCCTACAAAACAACTGGGTACTATTGAGTAGAAAGAAGTTTTGAAACCGAATCCTCTCCAGGTAACTGGAGATCTTCAGAAAATTTCTAATGCTGCGGTCCCATGTATTAATGCTAGTGCTGTTGTACCCAGAGGCCATGGGGGACTACAGGAATGCAATATCTCCTGACAGTAATAAAAAAGAGGATGTGAAGGAAATCTTAGGAGCAGCACTAGCTACCAAACAAATTACCTTATCTATAATGTTAAATGAAGGTTTGAAAGATGCAGTAGAGATGAGAACACATGGGGAGAATAAAGGCTTGAAGGTTGGAATGAGTAATGCCACAACTAAGAATGTGGGAAAACACGATCCAGACTAGTCACCCAAAATTGCACTGTGAGGGGTGGGCTGGAAACAAGGCTCTGAAGGGCAGTGCTACCCAGATCTGGACTGGGACCCTATACCCTTATCACACGGTAGCCTGGAGTGGAAACCTCCACTTCATACGACTCATCATAACACAAAACCCTCTACTAATGATCATATGGATGCAAGACAGTTATTGTGGGACCAACAGGACCCTCTTCCTTCACAGAGTCCTCAGAATTAGGCCCCATTAGATTGTCAGGACAGAGATGGGAATAAATAGGAAAGAAAAAAATATTCTGATTTTTTTCAAAAGTCTGAGGCTGTGCCACGTAGGCATGCGGTCAACATTAGGTATAAAGGGGGTATGAAGATTTGACCTGACAGATATTTTATAGGAATGCAACTTTTGAAAGGTTCTTTGAAATTCACACCTGCCGAGGTATTTGCATTCATCAACATTTCTGGTGAAGACAATTTTGATGTAAGCTTTCATTCCCCCCATCTGTTGGAATTTTTTTGAACACGTTATAATCAAT
The DNA here is from genome assembly GCA_016271365.2 of Neoceratodus forsteri. Taxonomy (NCBI): domain Eukaryota; kingdom Metazoa; phylum Chordata; order Ceratodontiformes; family Ceratodontidae; genus Neoceratodus; species Neoceratodus forsteri. The sequence continues at coordinate 1,022,346,352 of CM028135.1, read as the reverse complement.
GCAAGTTTTCACCCCTCTGGACCCCTTTCCTGGTCATTCCACTCACTAAACGCCTAACAAAATATGTCACCATAATGTTCCATAATGAGGATGTGCACGTGGAGGATATTACCAAGTTGTTAAAACAGCGATGCACTGTGTTAAGTACCCCAGAAGCAATCCTTGATGCTGAACATTTCTGTATGGGTGGATGGAAGTATAAAGTTAAACTGACACAGAATGATGACGGTAATGTGCACGTTCCTAACTGTTTTTTTCTTGGTAAGGACAGAGGCATTTGTTTCTATGCTGGGCAACCCACAGCATGTTACAAGTGTGGGTCCAGGACCCATTTGTCATGTTTGTGATAAACCTCGATGTAGGATCTCTCAGGAAGTTGGACATATTAGCATGCAATGTTCACACTAGACCAAGTGCTCATTATGTGACTTATCTGGCCATCTCTTTCATGAGTGTCCTTGGGCATCCAGGAATAAGACCAACAAAATGGACCCAGAAGACCTCATTCGGAAAGTTCAACAGGCAGCAAGGCCCCCACCCCTCAATCAAAACTCTGAAGACCAACAGCAGGAGTCACAGGCAGCACCTCCACCAGAGCCAGACTGCCAGGAGGATGTTCCATCTGAAACTCACCCCTTGGATACCAGGAATAAGGGCATAGCACAAAACCTGTAAAACAAGCATCCTACTGTATGCCTCTCAGATGAAGACCCTCTCCCAGCTTCATCTATACCCTGTGATCCCCCCCCCCCCTTCCCAGTGTCAAAACTGAAGCCTTACAAACTGCCTTGTTAACCCCAGTAAGCTATATAGAGGTACCAATGGATGATCTGGGTCAGCAATCCCATTAACCAGGGAGTCCACCAACTACAAGACACAGATTGACACAAAGCAGTTCAACCACTGTAGGAACCTTTAATTTTAGATATGAAAATCTCTTTTTGGTCCTTAAAACTCAGAATTGGGGTGATATGGATGTGGGCAATGCAGGCAGTGAGTCCAATCTGTGCTCTTCACACTCCTTTAAAACACTTGATTACAGATATTCTGGGAAGAAAAAAAAAATGGAAAAAATGGAGGACTGATTACTTTTAACCCTTAAATGCATATGGTAGCCTCTCAGAACATCTGTTAAATCACAAGAGAAGGCTTGTTGCATTTCAAACACTACATGATTATGGCTTTGATTTTTTTTATACAGGAAACATGGATGTGGTCAGCTACTCAATTACAGTTATTCAAATTGGAATGGCCATGGGGACCTTCTTTTTGGTCATTAGTGTTGTACAGCTCAGACAGGGTTGGGTTTCTCTTTACAGGGTTCACCTTTTCCTTACAGAGCTTGTTGATCTTATTCCTGGGAGGGTACTTATTTTGGATGGTATCTGGTATTCCCAACCCTGTAGGCTCATTAATGTCTATGCACCCCAATCAAAGGCAGAAAGGGTAAAACTGTTTGAATCTATGCAACCTTTTTAGTAACTACCAGGATTATCTGTTTAGCAGGACATTTTAATTGTAACCTGGCCACAAAGACCACCTTTACACAAGGGAAGAAAATCTATTGTGACTCTAACATGTCATTTAAATGCATTAATACTGCTGATATGGTAAATTGTACAGATTTTAAAACAGAAGGTCCCGCTTTCATGTTTCAGAGGGGACAACATACTTCCATCATTGATTATATCTTTACCAGTAAGCACCATCAGAGCATTAATTTGACTACTAAGTCAATAGAATTTTTTGATCATTTGCTTTTAGTTGGGTCCTTTATTTGATTCATCCACTCCACAATATCGTACCAACCATTGGAAGCTAAATTCCTCAATGCCCCTTGATCCAGAGGTTCAAAAATCCATTAGAGGACTTTTGGTAGCCAGAACATCAGTTTTAGACCTTTGTGATGATTTAGGGGCTTGGTGGAGGGACACTAAGAGATATATGATAGAATTTTTTCAAAAATGTGGAAAACAGAAGGCACAAATCTCCTTTTTCCAATACCTTAAACTAAGGGCACAATTACAAAGGTTAATGACAATAGCCTACAGCATAAAAGATAACATTTCAGATCAAATATCCAGTTTGAAGACAGAATTACTTAAATTCCAATATGATAGGGCACAATCCATCAAAGCACATTTATTATATGGGACTCAGAAAACCCCATAAATGGATCCCTTCGAAATGTGTAAAAATAAAAGAAAAGTCACCACTTTTTATGAACTACATAAAAAACATGGTATTTTGACCTCTGACCCATCAGAATTATATCAAATTGTAATAAAACATCTTTGATCCTTCCAGAATCTGGAGTAACCTAAAACTACTAACATTATGCAGTACCTGTCTCAAGAGTAACCTTGATGTTCAGAGAGTCCAAGATCTAATTGGGCCGGTGACAGCTGAGGAAGTTCAACAGGCCATCACATTGTCTAAAACTGGATCCTCTTCTGGGCTAGATGGGCTGCTTTTTGATTCATATCAAACTTTTTCAACTGAGCTGACACTCTATTTAGCACTAGTGTATAATTATTTGTTAAGACATGATTCTGTCCCCTCTCTTTTCACTAAAGGATTGGTTATTTTTCTTTTTAAAACAGGAGACAGGTCTGAGATAAGTAATTGGAGGCCAATCACTCTTTTAAACACTGATTTACAATTATTGTCAAGTATGTTAAATCTCCAGTTAAAAAAATATGCTGCAACACGGTTACATCAAACTCAATTCTGTGGTTTGCCTGGATGGAAAATTCAATAAGCCCTTATTCTGATTAGAGAAGTGGTTAACTATTATAATGAGCACAGTCATTCTGGATTTTTGATCTCATTAGACCTGAGTAAGGCTTTTGACAGAGTCAATCATGAGATTTTGTTCAGAACCTTGCGACATTATGGCCTTCCACAGGAATTTGTAAAATGGCTAATGATGCTATATTCTTCTGGATTCCTTAGTCCTATTGTGCTGGGTAAAATAGGACAGGCTATTCATATTACTGAAGGAGTGCATCGGGGTGCCCCTTGAGTCCCGTCCTGTACATCTTTTCTTTGGATCAACTGATTCAAAGTATTATACAAAATAATTTCATTATAGGAGTCCATGGGTCACAAATGGATGATGAGCTGAGGATCTTGGCTTATGCTGAAGATATCTGTTTATTTGCTTACTCAAGGGTCAGCATTTTAACAATGCTTGCAGAAATTTGCTCATATTCGGCAGATTCTGAGGCTAAATTAAACCTTCAAAAAAGTGTTGGGTTTGGATTAGGATTAGAAAAGCAGACAGTGGTCCAATTGATAATATTAAAATGGTAACTACTCCAGTAAAAATTTTAGAAGTATACTTCTCTAGGGTTGATATGGGTCCTTATGACTAAACTACCCTCTCTGCTTGCGAATTTAAGGTAAATAGATGGAAGGGGTGGAAGTTATCAAAATTGAAATGGGTTGCAATTATTAAGAAATTTCTCATCCCTGGGTTATCATATACAGGGATGATCTTTCCCTTACCCCTTAATGCTGAGACTAAAAGCTATAGTCATTTTTTTCAACTTTTGTGGGGAAGTCAGTTGAACTGCATTAAAAGGATATACACATATTTGCAGAAGATAAGGGTGGGTTAGGGATGGCCTTTTTTTTTTCACAAATTCTTAAACTAGCCCTTCATCCATTCATAGCAATAACAAATAAATGGCTGCTAAACAATATTGCAGTTTTTTTTTCCAGATTTGGACAAGAAAGATTCCTTGGCAATCCAAATATTTAACTTTCCCAACCACTATTAAAGGCACAATTCAGAAACTTAGGAAGTGGCAGTTAGACAAGGATACTATAGTGAAATTGTCTTTTTCCCAGTTATACTTGAAAATAATGTCAGCATATGTTTTGACAAATCTGGTCTTTAATCACTGCCCTGAAGCTGATAATGTGAAAGTGTTGCATCTCCTATATTCAAAACGCATCCCTGTGAAAATGTGGGAAATTGTATGACTGAGCACATATGGTAGACTACAGATTACAGGGAACAATAAACCCAAAGTGTTGGAGCAACGATATTGTCCTTTCTCAGACTGTATAGCAATTGACAAGGATATGATAGAAGGCATCCTTAGGATGGCAGTGAAAGGGGAGATACTATTGATGGGAGACTTGAATATGCCAGATGTTAACTGGAGCACCTTTGCTGCAGTTACATCCAAGAGCAGAGCCATTCTCGATGCCCTACAGGTGGCATGCCTCAGACAGCTAGTTTTGGAACTCACTCATGAGGGAGCAATCTTAGACCTCATACTTTCAAATGGGAACAGTGAGAGGATCTCGGATTTAGAAATGGGTAGCCATCTGGGAACAAGTGAACACCAAACAGTGTGGTTCACGATAAACTCAGCTACAGAGTTAAACCATACAAAAGTGAGAGTACTGGACTTCAGGAGGGCTGACATTGGCAAGATGGGAGAGTGCCTTAGAAAAGCACTAGCAAACAGGTGGGGTGGAACAACAATGGGGAAACATCAAAACTGCCATCACAGAGGCAACACACCTTTGTGTCAAGCAAATAAACAAATCAAAATGAAAGAAAAAAACACTATGGTTCTCAAAAGAGTTGGCGGAGAAGGACAGGGAAAAAAAGGCAGCATTCAGGAAGCATAAGGAAACACAGAAGGAGCAGGACAGAGAGCTGTACCAGTTAAGGCAGAAGGAAACAGGGAGGGAAGTCAGAATAGCAAAGGCCCAAATGGAGGAAAAGATAGCCAACTCGGTTAAGAAGGGGGAAAATGCCTTTTATAGGTACATCAGGGAGTGCAGAAAGACAAAGGGTGGGATAGTGAAGCTGCATAGAATGGACGGTGGGTGGGCAGAGAGGGACAATGAAAAAGCAGAGACACTGAATGAATACTTCAGCTCAGTTTTCACAAAAGAGGAGGAAGGGGAGGTGCATAATCCAGTTAACAGAAGCACTCTGGATAGGGGGGTCTCTTCCAGACTTTTCACAGAAGAAAGGGTTCTGAAAGAACTCCTGAAACTGAAGGTGGACAAAGCAATGGGGCCTGAAGGAATTCACCCCAGAATTCTAAAAGAATTAAGGGGAGAACTAGTGAAACCACTGACTACCCTTTTTAACAAATCATGGGAGGATGGTGTGGTGCCTGAAGACTGGAGGAAGGCAGATGTGATTCCCCTTCACAAAAGTGGGAGCAAGACAGAGGCAGGAAACTACAGACCTGTCAGTTTGACCTCTGTGGTAGGGAAAGTGATGGAATCACTTCTGAAGGAAAGAATTGTTGAGTACCTAGAGGCCAGTGGGGCACAGGATCCAAGACAGCATGGGTTCACAGTGGGCAGGTCATGTCAGATGAATCTAATTGATTTCTTTGACTGGGTGACCAAAGTAGTAAACCAGGGAGGGGCTGTGGACATGGCCTATCTAGACTTTAGCAAGGCATTTGACACAGTCCCACACAAAAGATTAATAGTCAAATTAACCAGCCTGGGAGTGGGTCCCAGGGTGGTAGCCTGGGTAAAACATTGGCTTGACAATAGGACACAGAAGGTAATTGTAAATGGAGTCCATGCTAAAGAAAGAGAGGTTGCTAGTGGGGTACCGCAGGGTTCAGTACTGGGTCCAGTCCTTTTTAATATCTTTATAAGTGACATTGCAGATAGACTGGAAGGAAAAGTATGCCTTTTTGCAGATGACACAGAGATCTGCAACAGGATTGATACACAAGGAGGCATGGAAAGGATAACAAGGAACTTGGCAAGGTTGGAGGAATGATCAGAAGTATGGCAGCCTGGATTCAATGCAAAGAAGTGCAAAATAATGCACCTGGGAAACAAAACACAGGGAAAGATTACACAATGGGAGGGAGGTAGAAACAACAACAAAAATGGAAAGGGACCTTGGTGTAATCATATCAGATGACCTTAAGGTTAGCAAACAATGTGAGAAGGCAGTAGTGAGGACTGGGGGAATACTGGGATATATAGGGAGAAGCATCACCAGCAGAAAACAGGAAGTTGTTATCCCTGTGTACAGACAGTTGGTGAGATCCCATGTGGAGTACTGTGTCCAGTTCTGGAGACCCCATCTCCACAAGGACACAGACAGGATAGAGGCAGTCCAGAAGAGGGCAACTAAAATGGTGCAGGGTCTGCAAGAGAAGCCATATGAGGAGAGACTAAAGGAACTTAACATGTATACCCTTGAGGAAAGGGGGGGACATGATAGAAACTTTTAACTACCTCAGTGGAATCAGCAAAGTCCAAGATGGTAGCATCTTTCAGAAAAAGAGATGTGCAAGAACAAGGGGGCACAATTTGAAGATGGGGGGCAGTTCAGAGGCAATATGAGGAAGTATTTTTTCACAGAGAGGGAGGTTGACGTATGGAACAGCCTTCCTGAGGAAGTTGTGGGGTCTAAAACTGTGAGATAATTCAAGAATGCATGGGACAGACATAAGGCAATTTTTGTGGGGGGGTAGGAAGAAATAGGCGGTTGGTTAACTAGGATCTGCAACTTATCCTGTAGGTAGAGAAATGGGCAGACTAGGTGGGCCAAGCGGTCCTTATCTGCCATCAAAGTCTATGTTTCTATGTTTAGTCATTTTTTAATTTCCTGCACATTTTCTAGCAGTTTATAAATATATTTCGTTAAGACATGGGGCTTATAATGGCTGGCAAATGTATCTTATGAAAGCATAGCATTGGGAATACACCCAGCTAGTATGAGGAAATATGATATTCATTCCTTACACGTGTTATTTGCTGTTCTGAAATTTTATTTGTGGCATGCTAGATGTCTGTGGGTTCTTCAGCAAAAACTGGTGCTGTATAATACATTTAGAGTCCTTTGTGAAAATGGTATACGGGAGATTTATGACTATGAATTATGTCACAGTCCTAGATTAAAAGTTTTTAAGTGGTGGAAAGGTTTTATTGCATTTATAAAATGTAAACAATTTTTTTAGGGTGAAGGGGTATTTTGATCTGTATGAATTTCACTGTGGGTTATTGTGGGTATTATGCTTGATGGTTAGTGGGTTGTTTTTGGCTTTAATCTTATTTGGGTTTCAGGAAATGATTGTATATGGTTTACACTGCGTGTTTTGATCATGTGTTTTCAATAAAATATTCCCTTACTCTTCTCGAGAAGAGCTATGGGATCTTTAACGTCCACCTGAACAACAGCCAGAACAGGCAGACAGAACGTCGGTTTAGCATCTCATCCGAAAAGCACCTCAGGAGTGCAGCACCCCCTCATACTGCATGAGTCACAAACAAAATTACATGTACAGTGAACTGTTCCAGTGGAAATGCAGTCAAATTAGGCTCCAAGCACTTAAGGCAGAACAATTACATGCCCTATTGATAAAATAAATACAGATAATTGTACAAAAAGTTAGATTCTCATGAAGATAGTCATATGTGATATAAAGCAAGATATACACAGTAAGCTCTGCTTCTTTGCAGATGATGCCAAGATATGAACAAGGGTAGTCATTCAGGAAATGGATTAGGGCACTAAAGGAGGACCTAGCTAGGCTGGCAAAATGGTTTACTATCTAATGGCTGAGCATTGATGCATTCTGCAAAATTCATTCTTACTCCCCCCCTTTCCAAAGTTCTTGAATGAATTGTGCCTGACCAACTGGTAGATCATCTGGAGAAATGCCAGTTGCAATGTCCCCAGCAGCACAGATTCAGAAAAGGGCACAGTACCACCACTGCCCTGCTCAAATTCATGAACTACATCCTGTCAGGAGGTCTAAACCTTACTCTCAGGTTCTTAGCAATAATGTGCATGCAAGGAATCACAGACACATTGCATACGAGTATTAAACTTGTTTATTACTACCAAAAGGATAATCACAGTTGCCCTAAACATTTCTTACCAATACAACTGGGAGCCAGTACTAAGCTTTCCCTATACCTCGAGGATTATCTGTGTCTCTTGTGGTCAGTGAGGTAGAAGACGTAATGTCTTACATTATATACCTATGATAATTACCATGGTTAGTGTAAGATAGAAACATTTCTAGTTACAGAGATGAACCCTATTGGCTAAATTAGAGGTGGCTCCTCAGTCCAAGATAACATTATACAATTTTGTAGCAGTCATCACTTTGTAAAGACAAAGGTGTATAGTTTGCATGTAGCATTGTAATAATACAAATCATCAGAAGATGGCAATGCCGACTCATATATCATAATCAATACAAGGACACAGATGTCCTAACATCTTGTAAGCAAGAAATATATATGTGTATTAGAAAGTAAAGTGCATAACAATAATATGCATATGTATCCTGACATCTACTCTTATACAGTAGATACCCTTAGCCCTATATGTTAGTATAACATATACCTAAGTGCTAGCTGTCTGATGTGTACCTCTGTGAGTACCAATAATGGTGCAGGGACCTCGCGTAACCTTCCCCTCTTGTTGCGTCTCAAGGGCAACACAGCAAAAGTAGAGAAGTGGATAGGGAGCAGGGGTCATTTACAGAACCGATGTGTGAGCCTTGTAAAGGAATTCCAGCTGCTCACGGTGTTGGCACAGTGTGCGCCGTAGGCAGCAAAGCATAATAATAAGTAAAATAATCAAAAATGCTTGCATAATAACAAAACCTTTAAAGGTGATTTCTAACCAAGTGTTAGTGCACTGTTCATATCACCATCATTAATACGTGCAAGGACAGCTTCATTAGCTTTAGAAATATTATTGCTGATGTGGATAAGATGGGTGTCTTTTCTCTCTAAAAGTGATTTTAATGTCAAAGTGAGGGGGTCAATGTGTACATTAAAGTAAGGTAAATACTCAGAAAGGGTAAACTGATAATCAGGGTTACCATCAATAATATCAGCATTCATGAGAGGGATGGGTGTAATAACAGTGTGCCCAATAACTGACTTCTGGCAGGGAACAAAACAGAAATTGTGGCTGTCTATAGCATATGTCTGCAGTCCGTAGGTGTAGGATTTTAAATTAGTAACAATACAGTACTCCCCATCAGAATTATATTGCATTTTAACAGTGGGAAGTCTACATTTTTGCAACTGTACCGGGCAGGTGTAGGTAGTCTTGGAAATCCTTGTTGACAGGCGACCAACCTCCTCTCGATAAGACTGGTAGAGCTTGTCTGGAGCCAATGTTGAGTCCTGGAAGTCTGTGCCATTAGTGCTAATGTCATCATCCATGGAAAAGGACCAATCAATACTGTCTGGGGAATAGCCACATACAAGTTTAATAACATCAAATACGTCACATCGACACAAATAAATATAACCTTTCTACGTGCAGCAATCTGTGCGCGGAGAGACCCAGATGTCCATAAGAGGATGGAAGACCAGTAGAGGAGGCAAGTCAAGGCATTCTCTGTAGATATCTTCATCAAGGTGCCCAATGGAGTGAACAGTTGCAAGTTTATCTAATAAAGCTATAGTAGGATCAAAACGTGGTAAAGAGACAATAAAAGAAATAAACATTGTATCCTTAATGGAACATTTCTTTGAAGGAAAACATCACAAAACTCAAATTCCTAGCTGTGGAAAGTGGAATAGTTAGAGTCTGTAGCATACACATTGCAATACAGCTTGAAGATTTGCACTGAGGACAATACCATTTAGAGATATGTCTATCATGTATGATATCAGGGATCCTTCCGGATTCTAGATCGCGGAAAAGATTATTGAAGGTAGTGATAATGTATGAGCCATAGGCTGAACACAATATCTCATGGGCAATATATTGTTTATCTGCTTCTTTATTATTCTGTGCAAAGAGAGCATTGATCTTATCTTTAGAATCTGTAAATGCCTTAGCAATGTTATGCATGTTGTATACAGTGTATCTTTCTTCCTGACTAAGGCCATCCACACCATGTAATAATGGGGTAAAATATCATTTACCAAGCCAGTTTGGAATTTCTGTGAATGTGATTCGATAGCAGCAATGCCAGCCTTATTTCAAATAGACATGGATGTAACAAAAAGACCTGTGACGGTGTCTGTGGCACCCGTGACACAGAAACACAGACTTTGACGGCAGATAAGGACCACTTGGCCCACCTAGTCTGCCCATTTCCCTACCTAGAGGATAAGCTGCAGATCCTATTTAAAGGGAAACATCAGAACTGTCAACTTCACTTGTGTTACGTTTACAACTTTGATCATCAGGGTTAGGTTTTCTCCTAAAATTGCTTCTATGCTAGGTGGTATGTACCCCAGCAATAGGGTCTTGAGTACAGATTTGAAAATCTGCTAAGCTATCAAGTAATAAAGCACTATAAACCGATGAAGTGTTAGTAGTATGACACATAACAAATTCTTTCATATTCCAGTAAGTCAAGTTAAACAAAACAGGTATATGCATAAATTGTAAATTGTTAATAAGTAGACCATGTAAGGCAGTGGCTGTTAGACCACTACGAGGACCAGGGGTATGTTTTGGACATTACAAAAGCTGTTTATCCATAGGGGGTAACACAGAAAGGCACATGGCAGTGGAGGCCAAGTTGTGTACAGCACATAATTTCCTGGCAGAGTCTTTAGACAAAAAATTACAATATGAGGGATCAATTAAGGCAGTAATATTGTATAAACCAGAATGTCTAAGAGCAGTTTGGAGCAAGGACAGAGAATCATTGGGGGATAATTTTGCATTGGGCCAACCATGGAAAGTTCTCTTGGAAAGCTTGGCCACAGGGAGAATTTGTTCTTGTGAAATGGTTTGCCACTCAATTTGCATGGTAGATTTATCAGGAGCAACAACCGAGACAGTGAGGTAGGCATCTGAACCTTCCTGAACAGTAATCAAATTGTTGGATATATTGATGGAAACTCCCTCTGGGGTAGATGCTGGAGGATCAAGGTGAGGAAGGAGGTGCTTTACCATGCTTTGGATGCAGGGTATAACTCCTGAGATGAGGAGAAAATGGAACAAGATAGCCACCTTGTCAATGTATCTGAAAAAGAAAACCAAACATTAGTAAATTAATACTATTCCACCCAATGGGGTAAGGAAAAGTAATTATACTTCTTTATACAGTTTCAGCTGGTTTGCAGGTAACCACTTGTCAGTCAGTTTGTTGTTTTGCATGAGTCTAACCTGATAGACTGCCGGACTGAGCTTGTTGACAATGGGATATAGGGCCTTCCTACTTATTGGAGGAGTGTGTGGGATGTGCACATCTAAGAACCATTACCTGATCTCCAATTTGCCAATCCACATCTTGTGCATCTTTGTCAAACTGTACTTTGGACTGTTGCTGGGCCTTGCCCATGCAGTTGGCAGCATACAAATGAGTGTGTATGAGGTCTTGTCTGAGTTTTTCCTGATATTGGTCTACATACACACTGTCTGCCTTGGGGATGTGTAGGTCAAACAACAGGTGTTCAGGTAATCTCATCTTTCTACCAGTCATTACCTCAAAGGATGTCAACTGGGTGGTGGCTGACGGTGTGCCCCTGAAGCCATAAGGAGTAATGGCAATAGAGAATCCCAAGTTTTGGGATTGTTCTCAATGAATTTGGAAAGCATTTGCTTAATCTGTCTGTTGGCTCTCTCTGCATGACCTGAAGATTGTGGGTGGTAAGGTATTTGGAACTTCTGATGAACTCCAAGGAGTTCAAGTGCTTCTTTCATCAACTCACCTGTAAAATTGGTTCCGTTATTGGAGTCTACTTTAAGAGGTAGGCCCCACCTAGATAAAATCTGTTCCACCAGGATTTTGACAGTGGTTTTTGCAGTACATGTCTTAGTGGGGAAAGCCTCAACCCACTTAGAGAAAAGATTAGTTACCACAAGGGCATACTTGTTATTTCTTCTAGTATTGGTCAAAGAACCAATGAAGTCAATCTGGATGGCATGCCAAGGGCTGGAGTGCCTTTGTGGTAGCAGTTTGACATTTTGTTTGGTAGTGATAGGATTATTTTGTGCACAAACAAGGCAGTCATCTATGTACTGTTTGACATTTTTGGTGACACCGGGCCACCAGGTGGTGGTCTTAAGCCTTTGGAGCATGTTATCCACTCCCTGGTGTCCACCAGTGGGGGTGTCATGGACTTGGTGCAGAAATGCAGGCCTAAGATGTCTGGGAACCACCCACAATTTGGTTGAGGTTGTCATCTGGCTGATACCAGATGAGCTTGTCATCGGGGGACAGATGTAACTTACCTTCATGCCTCCAATAGGGGTTGTGGGTAGGTAGTTTTTTTTAGTACCCTTGTCAAGGAATCTGAACACTTCTTTGAGCTCAGAGTCAGTATGCTGGGCTGCCAACAGGTCCAAGGGGGAAAAGGGCTCAGGTTTCTTCCTGACTGCTGCAATGTGTACAGCCGCTCTAGCCTCTGGATGGTCCATCATCCAGGTGTCCCCCCCCTCGGGCCCCTTCCTTTGCAAGGGTGTCAGCTGTGTCATTGAATGCATGATAGGGGTCATGTATGGAGTGAACTTTGACTTTGTGTACATTGAGTTTGTGTGCAAACTTTTGTGCCAGTGAATGAATGTATATTACCAGTTCCTTGTGTTTCACTGGGTTGCCATAAGAGGAGAGGAAGGAGTTCTTCTGCCAGAAGGGAAGAAATTCTGTAAGAGAACAACAAACCCACTTAGAGTCTGTAAAGATGATGGTGTCCTTGGTTCCATGCTGGATGAACTCAAGGGCACAGGTCACCGCTGCCATCTCAGCATATTGTGATGATGCCACACTGCAACTCTTAGAAATTTTAACAGTGATACCATAAGGATACATCACTACTATGCCCATCCCTGCAATCTGTTCTCCCTGATAATAGGAAGCTGAACCATCTGTAAAGACACGGCGCAATGAGGTGTTCTCAAGTAGTTGTGGTGTAGCAGGGAGGAAAGGACCTGGATCTGGAAGATCAGGTGACTGCTGTGTACAGTTGTGGAGTTCTCCTTGAAAAAGGAGGCCATGCATCAGCATGGATAGCATTTTGGTTGGGTGGACATGGATATCTCTATACTGGAGAAGGAGGTACCAGTGTGTCAGTCTGGTGTTGGAGACTGACCCATCCTTTACTCTGTCTGATAGCAAAAAGGTAGTTGGGGTGTGGTTTGTGTTGATGATCAGAGGAGAGTACCCAATGATATACAAGAAATGCTTGACAGTCCAGTAGGTAGTCAGAAGGTTTATTTATTTATTATTTATTTATTTATTTCATTTGCAGATTAACACCTTTGAGCCAACAGACTCTTTTACAAAGGTTCCATGTCAGGTATAACAAACAGACAAAACAATTTACAAGGTTACATTTCATTATTGGAAGAGACAAGAATACAGTGGTAGTTTGATGGGCATTGCTGGTGCTGATTGCTGATAACAGAATACTGACAGGCTGTGCATGCAGGCAAGTAGTCTATTGCATTTCCTAAGTTGTACAGGTACTAGAAGTGCATTTGGCAAGTGGTTTAACTTATATTGTTAAGTCTTAAAAGAAGGCCTCAAGTAGTGAAGCCTGAAGTTAGGGAGGAGTGGCCTGAGGGGTCTTTGTCATATGTTGGAAAAGGAGTGAGTGGTGGAGAAAGAGAGGGGGACAGCTGCCCAGAGGCTTTGTCAAGGAGGTGCTGGAGCTCAGGAGAAGTGTGGGGTGGGGGTGGGAAGGGGGTATATCATGGCTGTCTGCAACTAGGGGTTGCAGCCACACTGGTTGTCTTCTGCCAAAATGGTTAACAGGTCTCTTTTAAAAGGGCCTATTTTTATGTGATCCAGTGTGGAAGAGGGGTGTTCATTAAGCCACATGTTGCTGCGGTAGGAGAGTGACCACTGAGCAAAGCATGTTCTTTTGAATGGGACATGGAGCACTCTCTTTGTCGTTCCTCTGGTGACCTTTGTCAAGGGGTGTCGCTGGAACAGTGCAGCAGTAGAGTCAGACGTGAGACCTAGTAGGGCTCTTTTTCCCATTATGCATGCCTGATACCTTGTTCTGAGGTGGAGCTGGAGCCACCCTGTAGAGGATTAAAGGGTGCATGTATGGGTACGCTGGTTGGCACTGAGGACCAGGCAACAGGCCCTGTTGACTAGTTGTTTAACTCTATTTAAGGCTGAGTTGGTGGCAGCACCGTAAATGACTACTGCCTAGTCGATGATAGACAGGATAGAGCTTTGAGTAACTAGTTTAAGAGCCTCATGTGTCATGGCTTGTCTTTGCCTATATAGGATGCCTAGCTTAATATTGCCAGTTTTGACTACATGGTCAATATGGTGCACAAAGGAGAGTGTGTCATCAATATGTACTCCGAGGTATTTGAAGGTGTAGACTTGCTCAATGCTATCCCTTTTCTGGCTAAAGATAGTCAAGGGTTCAACATTCGTTTTGGAATGTGGCATGGTTAGGTGCATTGTTTTAGTTTTTTTGTAGTTCGGTAGAAGTTGGTTTTGGGAGAATCATGCCTCTAGCAAGGCAAAGCTGCACTGTAGGTTTTTAGAGATTTCACAGGTATTGCAGCCTGGGACTGATATCACTGCATCATCTGCATACTGCAGCATTTTAGCAGAACAGTCTTTGGGAAGGGAATTTATGAAGAGACTGAAGATAAGTGGCCCTAGGATCGAGCCCTGTGGGACCTCTAGTGTTACCTTTCTGGGATCAGAGTTAACACCCCCTATCCTAACACTCTGCATCCTGTGTGATAGGTAGCTGTTGAACCAGGAGATGGTATCTACTGACAGACCCAGGGTCCGTAGGTGTCTTAGCAGGCTTTGGTGGTTGACAGTGTTGAAGGCTTTTGTGAGGTCAATAAATATGGACTCCACCGTTTTTCCTGAATCAAGGGCTTCGTATGCATGGGAGGTAAAGTCGATAAGGGCGGTGATGGTTCTATGCTTCTGATGAAAACCATATTGCTGAAGTCAAAGCAGATTGTACTTGTTTAGATAGTAAGTGAGCTGACCAGAGATGACCCTTTCCAAAGCTTTATAGAGAGGTGGAAGTATCGAGATAGGGCTATAGTTCCCCATATCAGTTCTGTCCCCGCTCTTAAACACAGGGGTGACCAGGGCAGTCTTCCACCTGTCTGGGAAGATTCCATTTCACAAGGAGGTGTTGAACAGCTTGGTTAATGGGATGGCAAGTTCTTCCAGGGTGAGTGCGAGCAGTTTCATGTCTAGTGAGTCACTACCAATCCTGGTTTTGTTTAGAATCCTTTTGATATATTTCACAGTCTGTTGCCTCGTGATTTGCCTGAAGTAGAAAGGTGGTTGTCCATTTCTACATGATAGTGGAGGCTTTGTGTCTATGGGATCCATGGCTGGTGAGGACTGGAGAAATTCAGGGGGGAATACAGAGCTGAGGTCCATGAAGGCCTTGTTAAAGGCATTAGCCAGGTCTAGAGATGGCTGTAAAGTGCCAGCTGCTGTGACTATTAGATCTGGTGGGGCTCTGGATTCTTTACCAGAAAGGGATCTAACATTTTTCCAAAACTCACTGCCATTTCCCCAGGTTTTTTCCAGCTATTCTTTGTCATAGGAAGCTTTGGCCTGCCTTACTATCCTGGTGCAATTATTCCTAGCCATTTTGTAGCCGTGATGTCAGTTTGCCTGCCTATCTCTCTGGCAATATGCTAGAGATTGTCTCGTTGTTTCATCTGGGCAATGAGCGGTCCTGTGAGCCAGAGGTTAATGGCCCCTTTTATTTTAACAGTTCTATCTCTTTCACAAAGGCTGTATTTCTGTTCCACTGGGGTCAAGAGCTGTGATGTATATGCAGTGGGTCTCAGGGTGCCATGGACCTTCTGGGCCAGCACTGCTGACATAGCAATGTCAGAGGTGGCGTACTCCAGATGAAATGGCAAAGCTGGATTGGGGTTGACCAGGGCTGGAGCTGAGTCCAAGGCCTGTTTCAATGATGTCACAGCTAAGGTGTGAATGGGGCCCCACTTCCAGGAAATGTCCTTTTTCAGTAGTTCATACAGAGGTGTGGCCTTCTGGGCAAAATCACAAATAAAATCTCTAGAATAATTCACCGTACCTAGAATCCTTCTAAGAGAGGCCATGCTGGTGGGCAATGGCAAGTCTTGCAATCCTTGTATATTCTTCCAGGTAGGGCTTTCTGCCTCGGTCAGCTATTCTCAGGCCCAGAAAGAGTTCCTCTTTCTGACATAGTTGTGCTTTTGCCTGATTACATTTGAGGCCTGCCCTCTGAATGAGGGTCAGTAGTTCATCCAAGAGATCCAGGTGTTGTTCCTGTGTGGCTGTTGCCAACAGCAGGTCATCCAGATACTGCAAGAGACACTTGGATGTAGAGAAACCCTCAAGGGCACCCAGCATGTGTAAATGGAACAGGGAGAGTATGTTATGGAATCCCTGTGGTAAGCATGTCCCTGTGTACTGCTTCCCTCAAAAATGAAGGCAAACTTATATTGAAATTTGGGGGCCAATGGCAATGACCAGAAACCATTGGAGATGTCCAGTGCACTGAACCATTTTTGGTCAGTGGTCAATAATCGCAGCATATCAGGTGCTGATGCCACAGTTGACGCACAACTGGGGGTGACCTGGTTCAGTCTCCTGTAGTCAATAGTAAGTCGCCAGGCACCTGTGGGTTTCTTCACAGGTCACACTGGGGAGTTGGCAGTAGAAACACATGTCCTGATCACAACTTGCTTGAGGAGTGATTTTATTGTTTCCCTAAGAGAAGGCAAGGCCTCCGGTGGAAAGGGGTATTGCCGTTGCCTTTCATGTGCTGGGTCTGTCACTTCAATGAAAGTGTGCATTCTGCCACAGTCATGCTTGTTGGTGACAAATGCCTCCAGATGCCTTTGTAGAATGGGGAGGAGCTTTGGGAAAAGCTTATGATTCTTGAACAAATCTGTGATGTCATACTCTTTATTGTTTGCAGAAATTGTTGCCACCACGTGTGAATCAGGAATCATGACGGTATGGTATTGTCCCTGAATCTGTATCAGTAGCATGTTGGCTAGGTCTACCACACAGCCGTGTGGTGCTAGGAAGTCCATTCCAATTATAGTAGGGTGATCATGAAATACCATTAGCTGAAAGGCGTGGTAGGCCTTCAGGTGTCCCAGTTCCATAGGTAGTGGCAGGGAATGGTATGCAGGCAACCTAGTTCCATCTACCCCCGACATATTGGTCCTCCATCCAGTGGATCAAGGGGATGTCTCTGGGTGATCATTATGTAATACAGACACATCTGTGCCTGTATCCAGTAGTACTGTCAGTAGGCTGCCCCCGACCTCGGCCTCAGTGCAGGGCCTTCCATTTGTATCCAAGACCAGTTTGTTTACAATATAGACTGGGGCCTGTAATTGTCAATTTGTACCAGTGGAAGCATGGAGAGTTTGGGTCTGGCTCCTTTGAACCACTTCACCATGCTGCACTGATGCTATATAGGGAGCCCCTTCCGGGTTCAGCCTGTATGGGCCTGAGGGCCTGTACTTCCATTGTCCCCATGGTCTGTTGAGGCCTGCTTTCCCGGCTATATGGCAGCAAGGGCTCGAGTGGGAACAGCATCCGCTATGGAGCACACTTGCCCAAAAAGTTCTCAGAATTTCCAGTTCTCTTCGGTTATTTCCCTATATGAAGGGCCCAATCTCTGTTGTTTACCCTTGTTCTCATGGTGTTTCTTATTCTTGTGGTAGTTCCATTTCCCACCCCAGGATTGTTGTTGTTACTGTTATTGGGCCTGCTGGAAGTGTTGGTTGTCTTTGGGGAGGGGCTGTTTCTCTTGGGCATGCCTTTCCACTGTGTAGTGCATCGTGGCCTCCGGAGTAGTCTCCATGGCATCTATTTTCTTGGAAGCAGAGCCCAGATAATGGATGTAGAATTGATAAACTCTCTCGGTTTTGCGAAGAATGTTGGCAAACCTTCCCATGGTGGGATAGGTGGTTGGTTCCATCTTCTCTCTTACTGCAGGGATCATGTTTCCAAGGAACAAGATCTTATATTCAATAAGATCCACATCTGTAGCTTCTTGTGCAAGATGCTTCCCTGCTCAGTAGGCCACCCAAAGCCTCTGGTGGAAAGTCACTGGACTTTTCTTCGTATTCTGTTTCACAGGGTATGCGAGCATCACTCCTACTACACCTGGGCTGTGTGCAGAAATTAGTTCAGCTGCTACTTCATCAAAGGTGGCGGTGCCGTCCTGGTGGATGATATCGGGGAGTTTTGCCCACAGTCCAGGATCAATGGTCTGGCACAGGATCTGGACCTGGTAGTCTGCAGCGAGACTAAGCATTTTACATTTAGCACACATCTTTTCCAAGTTTCAACTGAGGTTGTCAGACGGGCGCTTCTGACCAATGCTGTCAGCTATTTGCTGAACAGAATAGGCCATTTGTACGGGATTATTGGGTCGATCAGGCAGAGGTAGGTTGCCTCGGGCACCATCCAGGGCTACCTGGGCCTTGGCTGTTGCCACTGATTGAACCATGCATCCTGGTGTCCCAGCCTCATGTAGAAGCTGCCTAATTTGGGTCTTTAGAACCCGTTTATTTATTTCAGAAATTGGCATAGTGCTTACTGCCATTTCTATCATCATTTCTATCTCCTGCCTGTCTTCTGCAGTAATAAAGGCTACCGGTGGTGCCATTGGGACTAGGCCTAGGCCTGCTTCCCCCCATCATGGGGGTCACCATGTTGGCGACACCCATGATGTGCGTCACGACGTCGATGATGTATGGCATGAGTTACATGTGACAGGTGTCCGCCATGTTGTGAATGGCAGGGTGGGATGTCTGGGCCATTGTAGGAGTGTGGCTGGGCATTGTACTGTGAGATGTCGTCATCTGATACCTCCCCTTCAGATGACGTTGTCAAGGATGGGGTCACGCCTCCCATTACCTTGACATGTCCAGCCAACACCTCTCACTGATGGTGCAGTTTGGCCATATTGGATTCACATTCAGCATGATTCACATGTGCAACATTCACATCCACCTCATCCTGGATCTGTTTCTGTAACACTCTATATGCAGCGCTCAGTTCGCGATTGTCTCTAGTAGCCACTTCTAAGTAATTACGTACCTATGTTTATCTCGTCCTGTGTCTCTACCAACTCCTCACTCAACTGTTAATTCATTCTACTTAACAAGTCATTCATTTGCAAAACCTGCCTCTTATCCTATCTTATACTTTCACACTCCTGCTTCAACATACAAAGTTCTTGCTCTCCTGCCTGTGCAGAATGATGCAAAAGGGAATCCTTTTCATTTCGCAGTGTTTGGAGTTCAGGATTCCAAATCCTGCTCACGTCTCACACATTCAGTTTCCTGCAACTTCATCTCCTGCTTAAGAGATGAGATTTGCATTTCAAGGGTTTTAAACCTCACTTTGGAGGCTTCCAGAGCAGCATAGAGAGCCATGACCAACAGCCCTTTAGCTTCTCGCTTTCTGGCTGTTTGTCTCATCTCTGAGTACTGAGTTGAAATCCCCAGTGCAGGGTTGTCAGATTGATTTGCATCCCGCTCAAAGTCAGCCCGTCCTCCATGGGAAGCAAGGAAGTTTGAGACATCGAGTCTCAGTTCTGTGCAGATATTTGATACGGTGGCCATTGTGTGGGAGGGAAGGAAAAATCAAACCGTGAAAAAGGTGCCATGTCGTGTATCGATCCACAACAGGTGCACTTATTTACAGTCAGGCTACTGTGCACTTGTAAGCATGCAATTCTAAACTGTTGTGGGGTGGGTTGAGTCAGCATCAACCAGACCCAGTAAGCAGCCAGACTTTGCAAGTTCTTACAAAGTGGTTGTAGAACAGGAGAGGTGATGTGGGAATGCACACCTACAGTCCCCGTTGGGAAGGGAAAAGTTGTAAGAAACAAGTGAAACTTTGCAGACACCATGTATTCCCTGCACTTGGTCATCAATTGTCAGGCGCTCTAAACCTCACTCTCAGGTTCCTGGCAATCATGGGCATGCAAGGAATCACTGACATGTTGCATAAGAGTAATAAACGTGTTTATTACTACCAAAAGGATAATCACAATTGCCCTAAGCAGTTCTTACCAATACGAACTGGGAGCCAATGCTAAGCATTTCCTATACCTCAAGAATTCTCCATAGAGACATAGACTTTGATGGCAGATAAGGACTGCTTGGCCCACCTAGTCTGCCAATTTCCCTACCTAGAGGATAAGCTGCAGATCCTATTTAACCAACAGCCTATTTCTTCCTACCCCCCCACAAAAATTGCCTTATGCCTGTCCCATGCATTCTTGAAATCTCTCAATGTTTTAGACCCCACAACCTCCTCAGGAAGGCTGTTCCATGCGTTCACCACCCTCTCTGTGAAAAAATACTTTCTCACATTGCCCCTGAGCCGTCCCCCCCTCTATCTTCAAATTGTGTCCCCTTGTTCTTGCACATCATTTTTTTCTGAAAGATGCTACATTCTTGGACTTTGTTGATTCCACTGAGGTACTTAAACATTTCTATCATGTCTACCCTCTCCCTCCTTTTCTCAAGGGTATACATACTAAGCTCCTTTAGTCTTTCCTCGTATGGCTTCTCTTGTAGACCCTACACCATTTTAGTTGCCCTCCTCCGAACTGCCTCTATCCTGTCTATGTCCTTGCAGAGATGGGGTCTCCAGAACTGGACGCAGTACTCCAGATGGGGTCTCACCAACTGTCTGTACAGGGGTATAACAACTTCCTGTTTTCTGCTGGTGATGCCTCTCCCTATACATTCCAGAATCCCACCAGCCCTCCCTACCACCTTTCACATTGCTTGCCAACCTTAAGGTCATCTGATATGATTACCCTCAGGTCCCTTTCCATTTTTGTTGTTGTTACTACCCCCCATTGCATAATCTTCCCCTGGGTTTTTGTTTCACAGCTGCATTATTTTGCACTTCTTTGCATTGAATCCAAGCTGCCATACTTCTGACATTCCTCCAACGTTTCCAAGTCCCTTCTCACCCTTTCCATGCCTCCTTGTGTATCAACCCTGTTTCAGATCTATGTGTCATCTGCAAAGATGCATACTTTTCCTTCCAGTCTCTCTGCAATGTCACTTATAAAGACATTAAAAAGGACTGGACCCTGAGGTACCCCACTAGTAACCCCTCTTTCTTCAGAGTGGACTCCATTTACAATTACCTTCTGTGTCGTGTTGTCCAGCCAATGCTTTACCAAGGCTACCACCCTGGGACCCACTCCCTGGCTGGTTAATTTGACTATTAATCTTTTGTGTGGGACTGTGTGAAATGCTTGCTAAAGTCTAGGTAGGCCATGTCCACAGCCCCTCCCTGGTCTACTACTTTGGTCACCCAGCCAAAGAAATCAATTAGATTCATCTGACATGACCTTCCCACTGTGAACCCATGCTGTCTTGGGTCCTGTGCCCCACTGGCCTCTAGGTACTCAACAATTCTTTCCCTCAGAAGTGATTCCACCACTTTCCCTACCACAGAGGTCAAACTGACAGGTCTGTAGTTTCCTGCCTCTGTCTTGGTCCCACTTTTGTGAAGGGGAATCACATCTGCCTTCCTCCAGTCCTCAGGTTCCACACCATCCTCCCATGATTTGTTAAAAAGAGTAGTCAGTGGTGTCACTAGTTCTCTGCTTAATTCTTTTAGAATTCTGGGGTGAATTCTATCTGGCCCCATTGCTTTGTCCACCTTCAGTTTTAGGAGTTCTTTCAGAACCCTTTCTTCTGTGAAAGGACTGGGATCGACCCCCCCCCATCCGGAGTGCTTCTGTTAATTGGATTAGGCACCTCTCCACCTCCTCTTTTGTGAATACTGAACAGAAGTATTCATTCAGTATCCCTGCTTTTTCACTGTCCCTCTCTGCCCACCCACTGTCCAGTCTATTCAGCCTCACTATCCCTCCGTTTGTCTTTCTATGCTTCATGTCTCTTGGGGTCTCTGAGGTAAAAGATATAATGTCTTACATTATATACTTACTATAATTACCATGGTTAGTGTAAGATAGAAACATTTCTAGTTACAGAGATGAGCCCTATTGGCTAAATTAGAGGTGGCTCCTCAGTCCAAGATAACAATATACAATTTTGTAAAGACAAAGGAATACAGTTTGCATGTAGCAGTGCAATAATACAAATCAGAAGATGGCAATGCTGACTCATATATCATAATCATTACAAGGACACAGATCTCCTAACATCTTGTAAGCAAGAAATACATATGTGTATTAGAAAGTAAAGTGTATAACAATAATATGCATACATATCCTGACATCTACTCTTATACGGTAGATGCCCTTAGACCTATATGCTAGTATAACATATACCTAAGTGCTAGCTGTGTACAGTGTACCTCTGGCGGTACTAATAAGGGCGCAGTGACCTCGTGTAACAATCCACAATGCACTTGACCAAGGCCAACTCGTTGGTGCCACATACTGTATATTGACCTTACCAAGGCCTTTGATACAGTCAACCATTCTTGGTTGATTGAACAACTAACCACCTTAAGGCTATCAAAGTACACCACAAATTGATTTAATAGTTACCTCTGTGACTGATCACAACAGGTGAGGAGGATTGGAGATGTCCTCTCAAACAAGCAATCTGTCCATTCAGGTGTTCCCCAAGGATCAGTCCTGGGTCCCCGCCTTTTCAAAATTTTGTTTAAACAAGTTCCCTGACTCCTGCCATGAACAGATACTCCTTTATGTGGATGATGCCACAATCTACACCAGCAACCCTGACCCATTACCTCTGGAGAACCAGCCTCAGAGTAGCTTTGTGAATGCTGAGGCCTGGTTCAAGTCACAGAAGCTGATCCAAAACAATAAAAAAAAAAATAAAAATAATGTTATTCCATAGTACACACAACAAACATAAAGCACAACAATTAACAATCAGAAACTGCTCGGGCATTGCTCTGGAACAGATACAACAGTTTAAATATCTAGGAGTGATCTTAGACAGTACTCTATCTTATACCAGTCATGTTGACAATGTTGTCAAAGCCATGAACATTCGTATCAGTCTACTGTTCAGTCGAAAGCGTTGCCTGACCACAGAAGCTCTCAGTCTGGCAGTCCAAAGCTCTGTAGTCTCCATCATCAACTACAGGTTTGTGATCTATGGATCTGCCACAGACACAGCTCTGTGTCATATCACTATAGCTCTAAACAAGGCCTGCAGACTTCTTACAAGAGCTGAGCACCTCTCTCATACCTGTGGCATCTATGCACAGGCTGACTGGCTCCAGCTAAAAGGCAGAGTCTCTTATCAAACCTGCCTACTTGCAAAGAAAATCTCCCTTGGTCTTATGCCTCCAGGAGTTCCATTGAACAAGAAACACCAAAAACCTCACCTTTCAGGTGCCCCATTGTACTTCCCAAGGTCATTTGCTGTCAGAGCCCCTAAGTGGTTTAGCTCCCTTCATTGAGATATCGACAACACTGCCACAATAGGCCCTTTCAAATGTAAACTTTGGCAACTCCTTGTGGCTCATGCCACCTGTGACTGCTTCATTTAAACTGGTGTAGGCCTGATCACTTCTACCTACATCTTACCTAATTTCCTCTATTTACCCTCCATCACCCCATACCTCCTACATCCATCCCCCTTGTTTCCCTGTATTACTGATACACTATGTCTCTATATTCTATCCCACCTCCCCAATCTCTCCCTTCTCCTCTCCCCTTCTCCCCTTCTCACCTCACCTGCATCACCACTACTCTGATTCTCACCCTATTTTACACCTAAACTCTCCTATCCCACTCTCTCCATTCTCCCTCACTCTCTACTTACTCCATCTCTCACCCTGTTTCTCATTACCCCTTATCTCTTTTTCCTGCCTTGACAATGACTTCGGGCTGCTCTAATCCTACTGTGTAGTATCACATGATTGTTCTAGTTTTAGCAAGTTAATCTTTTAGTTCTAGTTTATTATTCCTTAGTCCAGTCATACATTGTCCAATGCCTGCCTTAATTTGCTTGTTTCACATTAATATTGTGCCTGCCTACTGTATTTATGCTCACATGTACTACTGTCAGTATTTTGTACTGTACCTTGCCTGTGTACCTTGACGTGGATGCTATGTAAAAGAGCTATTAGCAAAAGGTATTAATCCTAGAGTTAAATAAAACAAAGAAGAAGAAGAACCTGAGGGCACACTACTCAATGCAATGGATGATACTGAAATGCAAAATGGAAGACAAAGACCACAAGGTTATATTATCAAAAAAAAATCAGAAATACATAGCACACTAAAATAATGCTATGGGGAATGCAAATAGGATGCTGGAGTACATTGGGTGAGGGGGTGGTATTTATTTGCAGAAACTGTGAGTTGATACTCCCACTGTGCAGATCATTGGTAAGAGCATACCTATAATACTGTGCAAGATTCTAGATCTCATAACTGTGGAAGAACTGTGAGAAAATGTAGGCAGTATAGTAAATGGTGACTAAAATGATCCAGTGCATTGGAGAAAGTCATATTGGCAGTGTTTGCAAGACCTCAACATGTACACCCTTGAAACTAGGAGGGAGAAGAGGGACATGATAGAAACATACCTACTGTACACTGAATAAGTTCATTGGATTACAAGGACATACTCGCCTTGAACATAAACTCAGATCTGAGGAGAAATTCAATGTAACTGGCCAGAGGAGGATTCACCAAGGATGTCTGCAAGCACATTTTCATCCAAAGAATGGTGAACAAGTGGCACAAACTGCCTGAGGATGTGATTAAGGACAAACTAATGGGCAGTTCTAAGATGGGTTGGGGCAGTCACATGGCTTTCATAAGAGAGAAGTGGCAGGAGCAAAGGGGTGGGATGCTCACTAGGGCCTAAGGAATGTAATTAGATGGTGTCTTGGTCCTCAGCTGTGGTACTGAATCTCACCCCTCCCATCCAGTACTCCTTCCTGGGGTTCTTGTTCCCTACATGCCTGAGTTAGGTGATGCTGGGATACTGGAAGGGCTATTAGACCTATATCTGCCATCACCTTTGATGTTTGTATTACAAATTTGACACAAACAGACTCCTTGTTAGGGCATATAAACTTTCCAAACTTGATAATATTGCATTATTAAGTTTTAGAGTTATTGGGCTTTAAAGTCTTACTTAAAAATGTCATTAACATTTTCTAAATATTTTGCTGCTTATACTGTTACCCCCATCAAGATGTAAATTTAAAATATGGAACAAATAATCATTGGGTATAGTATATAACTTTAAACCTGCCAAATGTGGCTAAAATGTCAATGAGGGTGTCAAAATTATTGCAGATGTAACAAACTGAGAACAAAAGGTTGGAAATTTCATGAAATTTTCAGAAACAGAATTATAATGCAATTCACACAAATTTTGCTTGTGGGAATTAAATTTCATGCAATGATGTCATGTTTAATTGGGTTTCCTTTATTCCTCATATTGCATTATCATTCAGAGTGTTTGTTTCTAAATTATTTATTACCTTTTTAATGACTTGATTACTACCCTAGGGCTTTCGTTATTTTGGCAAAAGTATTATTATCCAACACATAGCAAGGAAGAGTAGGGTTACTAGGAAAAATAAATGAAATATGCCACCTGATGGACAAAGTCAACAATTATATGCAATTTAAAGGCGTATTCAGAAAATGTCTCCTATTTGGAAATGTATTTTTCAGTTGATGAAATAGCAGTTTAAAATATTTCCAGTCATTATTTTCTTCTAAGATAGTAACATATACCATAGAAGTATCTCTGGATTATTAAAAAGAAAGTACATTTTAAATAATAAAAACTGTTTTTTTTTTAATTTTACAGGTTTATAAAGTTGAAGGGTATTGTCTATTCTAATAAGGAACAATATGTCTTCTCTAGCTGTTGTCATTGTTGTGATGCAGGACCTCCCTGTCTCATTTCCTTGTACAATATTCTGTTATTAAATCTATATAAGTTTTTGATTTATTTTACAAATCCAC
Source organism: Neoceratodus forsteri (assembly GCA_016271365.2). NCBI lineage: Eukaryota > Metazoa > Chordata > Ceratodontiformes > Ceratodontidae > Neoceratodus > Neoceratodus forsteri. Next base: position 1,022,320,474 of record CM028135.1, on the reverse strand, counting down.
ATTTGTTTTGTCAAGTATTTTTGCTACTCCATTTCGTGGGGCTAATATACCACCATCTGAACATGTTGGCTATCGTTATGCATGGACAGAGGGGATTTACCCCTTAATTTCCCACGGTGCTGATTTCCCTTTCCTATTGGAATGGCTGCATCAGGACTAATGTCCCAGTGAAAGCATGCATGTGTGAGCATCCCACCACAGTCTCCATAATGTACCCCTTGCCTAATCTACTCCAACACCACCTGTATTCCTACTGGTGTCAGTGCTAGGGTGAGGTGATTCAGTTCTCCCTCCCTGAAGGAGTGCAACACCCACTGGGCTTCTTGATCCTGCACCCCCCCAGCTGATCCACTGATGTCCCAGGCTTGTTCCTAAACCCAGATGAACAGCATTGCAAGCAGCAAAACTACTACTGCACTGCCAGACTAGTGCTTCTTTCTTTTATGATCAAGTTGTTGACTGCTTATGATCTATGATTTTGTCTGTCACAGACTGAGTGCACTAAAGCTGTAAATATTGCTTATCACAAATGAGGACTTATGATTATTATCTGGACCCCAGTTTGGGATAGCCATCATGTTGAGAAGACACACTTACACAAGGTTCTTGATTCTTAAGTCATTAATATATTTACATATAGTTCATCAATATCCTTGTGAAAATAATTAAATACAAGTTCACTGTCATAACAGGTTACCATAAATTAAGGCTAGCCGGAAGAGCTAAAGTTATATGTTATATGTTATGCATGACATATATATATATATATATACTACCCTATTTTGAATTTCTAAAAGTTTTACAGACTACTGTATTAGGAAATTTTATGGTTAATACTTCCATATGAAAGAAGTAGGGTAATAGTACTATTGTTTGAGATAGAGATGGAAAAGGCAGGACATGACAACATTTACACAGTGGCTGGGATATTCAAAGGGGATTGTGACAGCACAGCAATTGTTGTGCCATCACCCACTGATGCACCCGCACACGATATTCAAGAGGGATGCTGTGCTGCACAAATCCCAATGTGCCGAGGTGCACCAGTAGTGTATGTGGCGCAAGTGCGGGAGGTGTACCCATGCATATTCAGCACATCCCAATATTCAGCCAGGGATGTGCAGTGCATATGCAGGCACCCATCCACCTTGCACCACACAGGGAGGCACAAAGATCCGCCCATGAAGAGAAGGAGCAAGGCCTGGCCACCCACAGGTGAGCTGTCATATTGCAGGGTGCAACACGACAGCCACCAGCTGTGGGTGGCCTCCTGACCTCAAGATCCACATGCCGGGCATTGCCACCCCATGCCCGATCACAGGCTTTGTAAAAATAATTTAACCTCTGGTGGTCCAGTGGACCTGATCCACAGCCCGATCGCGGGTCTTGTAAAGATAAATGTATCCCTGGTGGGCCAGTGGACCTAATCCCTACCCTTTCCCAGTCCCTGGTTCTTGTAAATAGTTTTCATCAATATATATTTTTCTGATTTACCTGCCTGTGTCTGTGTCTGCTTTGCAGGTGGCATGAGGAACCATGCTGCAGGGGCCCAGTGTCTGTCCATGTGGTGTGCATGTGATGGGCACATGTTGTGCTTTCGTGGTTCACTGCTGTGTGTTGTGGTGTGCCCCACTGTAGTGGTGTACATCCCCTGGGTTGGTGGCTGTGCCTTGGGGGGCCCATGGGCCAGCTGTCAGTGCTGTGTGGCAGTTGTGTGTGTGGTGGTGGCACACAGCCATGGTCATTGGTCAGGTACTGTCTGCATGCTGTGTTGGGGACCCTGCTTGGCATTGTGTGACCTGTTCCATGTGGGCTGCCACACGACCTGCCACCCAGCTCAATCAGTGCCTACTGTGTGGGCTTTCTGTGTGCCTGTGTGGCATGTGTGTGCATGGTTGCATGGTCCTGGGTGTGGCCTGCTATGGTCTTGGGGGGCACAGCCAATGGCCCCTGCGGGTGTGGGCTCCTTGGTAGCCCTCTCTGTTGGCTGTTAGCAGGTATGAGTGGGTGGGTGGGGAGGGGTTACCGCTGGACCACCACGATTTTCTCTTCTACAATGCCTGTGATTGGGCTTGGTAGCGGGTCCATTGGACCACCAGGGATACTTTTTACTTTACAAAGCCCTCGATCAGGCTGGATTCAGTCCACTGGACCACCAGGGATAGTATTAATTTAACTACTCCCGCGATCGGGCTGGGGAGCGGGTCCACTGGACCAGGGATAAAATTATCTTTACAAAGCCCTCAATCAGGCTGGGTAGCGGGTCCACTGGACCACCTGGGATAAAATTATCTTTACAAAGCCCACGATTGGACTGGGGAGCAGGTCCACTGGACCACCAGGGATGAAATTATGTTTACAAAGCCCGGTGATTGGTCTGGGGATCAGGTCCACTGGACCACCAGGGAGACTCTTATTTTAACTATGCCCATGATTGGGTGTTGAGGCGCTGTACTGCCGAAGTGCAGGGGGCGTCGGTCCCCGACGGCTGCAGCCTGGCTGGGTGCCAGGTGCAAGTTGCCGGGGATCGATGCACATGCATGCAAATGGGGCCATAATGACATGCAAATGGCCTCATTTGCACCTTGCATGCATAATGGCTCCACTTGCATACCCACTACTGAATATTGCGGTTCCTGCACCTAGCGCAACTGCACTTGCACTGACGCATTCCCCTGCTCCTCACTTGCCACTTGCGCTGGTACAGTCCCACTGTGCCATGCACAATGTGGGTGGTCACAGTGCCATATTCAATGGTGCTGAACCATGGCACAACACAGTTGAATATCGCCCAGTCCACGCCCTGGCACATCCCAGTTGCACTGTGTCCAGGCTTGCACCCCTGCCTGAATCAGTTTGAATATCCCGGCCTGTGTATATAACAAGTTTTATCCCTTAAAGGAGGGATAACCAACTCAGCTTATTTCTAGCTGTAGGTTAAGTAAGTTAGAGAAAGGGGTCCATATCTGAATGAATTTGTACATTTTTCTCAGGGTTTGATAATGGACTTTAAAAAGTGATGCATAAAAGTCATAGAGTTTAGCCATGTTATGAAGTTTAGAGGCTCGGGATCCTTCCACTTAAGTAATATATGTTTAAAAATGGTAGTAAGGCCTATGTTTAGTAAGCTTCTAGAAAGATATGGAATCTGTTGTACAGGGCCTCCATATCGAAGTAGCATCCAAAATTAGTTTTTAATAAGGGGTTTATTAATGGCATGAGATATGATGTCCAATATAGAATGCCACCAAGTTGACAATTTGGGGCACGTTATTAACATATGCTCCAGTGTGCTGTTCTCATCTCCACATCTAGGGCAGAAATTAGAACATGTAAGGTTCATCATATGAAGTCAATGTGGAGTGAAGTAAATTCGATGTAGAATGTTGAATTGAATCTGTTGCGTTTTGAATGATTTGAGTCCCCATGATTTTATAGCAGTAATTTTTGCCGTAAAGGCCCTGGGATGAATTAGCCTAATTTGTCTTCCCATTTAAGTTTAAGAGAATTCAAATTGTGACATGGGGCTGTCATTAAAGCCTTGTACAGAAAATATATAATTTTAACTTGTGATGAGGACAGCAGTATTTGCTCTAATTGCTCCAAAAAGGAACATCTGCCTTGGTCATGTTTTTATTTATGAAGGCTCTGGTTTACAAGTAGCAATAGAATTGTGCATCTGTTAGTCCATATGAGGTTTTTAATATTTCAAATTCTAATATATGATTGTACTGAAAAAAAACTGACTATTTTCCATAAGGCCCTTTTGATACCATTGCCCAGATATTCAAAAATGTGCCGAAGTCTGGTTCAGGTCCAGCACAGAGCAAATCTGATGCACCATGGTGCAACGGGAGCCATATTCAGAGGTTGTGCAGGCTTACCTGTGCCAGCTCAACCCGGCTGAATATGGCAGAGTTGCGCCATGACACAGATAGAGATGCCCCAGCACAACTGTGAGAGCAGAGCAGCACAGCAACAGAGGGGGGCACGGCACAGAGAACAGACCCAGGGACAAAGTCATGGAAGCACAGTGACAGGCCACAGGAGGCCTCCACCAGCAGGGCACAGCAGGGCACACACAGGCACCCAGATATGTGACCCCGGAACACAGCAGTGGCACAGATAGCAGGGAATAGGGGGTGCCAATGGCTAACAGAGGGCCACCAAGGGAGCCGCCCACCCCCCGCAGACTACTGGCTGTGCCCCCCTCCCAAACCATAGCAGGCCACACCCAGGACCATGCAACCATGCATACACATGCCACACAGGCACACAGGAAGCCCACACAGTAGGCACTGAATGTGCCGGGTGGCAGGTAGTGTGGCAGCCCACTTGGGACAGGCCACGCAATGCCAGTCAGGGGCCCCAACACAACATGCAGACAGTACCTGACCAATGACCATGGCTGTGTGCCACCACCACACACACAACCACCACACAGCACTGACAGCTGGCCCATAGGCCCCCCAAGACACAGACACCGACCCAGGGGATGTACACCACTACAGTGGGACTCACCACAGCACACAGCAGTGAACCATGAAAGCACAACATGTGCCCACCACATGCACACCACATGGACAGACACTGGGTCCCTGCAGCATGGCTCCTCATGCCACTTGCAAAGCAGACACAGACACAGGCAGGTAAATCAGAAAAATATATACTGATGCAAACTATTTACAACAACCAGGGGCTGGGAAAAGGCAGGGATAGCGAGGGAAGGGGACAGGAAACAGGGACTGTATAGTGGGGGGGGACTGTAGGGGGAGGTACAGTAGGGGAAGCAGGGTAAAACAGGGTTGAAACTAACAGCAGCCCCCTCTGTCCACCCTGGCAAGCTGACACACCCTCCAGGCAGTTAACAGCATCCTGTGAATCTGCAGCACTGCCTCCATGGTCAGCGATGTCACAAGCAGAGTCTGGCACAGCAGGTGGCTCAACATTGTCCATGGAGGTCTTCACCACTGGACTCCTATAAGAAGGGACAGGACAGGTGATAAGTGCAATGTCCCAAGGAACCATGCCCACCAACAGTGTGCAATTGGCAGTGGAAACATGCACCTCTGGAAGACCCGTAACTGCCACCCACAGGGGAGTGGGCCAAAGCCAGCCAGCAACTCAGCGCACCACAACATTGCACAGAGGTGGTCTCCACTGCACAATGGCTACCCAACTGTGCAATGACAGTCACATGGCACAGTGCACTGGCAGCACCACAACAACAACAGTGGCAGCCAGGTGTACGCCCAACCCACCAACAGCTGGCACACATGTCCAATAGATGCGCCACAGTGGCATGCACCATGCACAGTGTGACACACACAGGTGCCATAGCACATGGCACAGGTGGCCATGCCTGCACCCACTGCCCTGCCACCCCCATGTACAGTGTGAAGGACCATGACAGTGCCTACCTGCCCTCTGTGGCCCTGCTGGTGCCAGTCCTGCTCCACCACAGCCCACTGTGGCCTGCAGCACTGCAGCAGCCTGTGCCCTTCAATGGTCCTCAGGTCCTGGGAATGGAAAGAAGACAGGTGCACATCAGGAACGGACCACAGAAACTGCCCTCACCCCACCCCTGTGTACAGGGTGTGCCCCTGCCCAACACATCCCACATGGCTGCATCACAATGCAAGTGGAAGCTGGCAATGCCACCCTGTGATGTGCACAATGACAGTGTACCCTTCTTCAGGGCATGCCAAGCAGCCAAGCCAACACCAAAGTACAGCACCAGGGCAGACATGCAACATAGGATGACTTAAATGGCTGTGGCACAGCATCTCACCTGGCAACTGCCTGTAGCCTCCTGAGGCACTCTGGGTCCCACTGCATGAGGCTCTGATAGTAGTGGCCAAATTGTTCACCAGTCCTGGACATCCCCATCCTCCGCTCTAGGCTGTCGGCTATTTTCTGCCACACAGTGCCCCTTGCCCACTGCAGGGGCACCTACCCAAAGAGCTGGGGGGCATGGGGCTCTACACAGGCCACTAACTTGTCCAACTTGACCTGTGACCAGTTTTTTGCCCTCCTGCATCTTGCTATGTCATGGCCAGCACAACGCATTCAGCGTCGAAAATGGCAGCAGGAGGAGCAGGTGTTCACACCATGCACCCACCTTGCGATGCACAGGAGCATGCACAATGCCCACCAATCACGTTGTGCTGGAGGTGCATGTAATGGGGCGTGGATACTTGGGGTCACAGAGTCAGAGGTCTGACCCAGGGGTCAGGGGTTGCCCAACATTGTGCACACTCGTGATACAGCACGGCACCCCATGCACAGTCAAGCACATAGCTGGCCCATGAACAACATGCACAATGCCACTGCATCATGCTGTCCACCCATGGTGCATGATTGACACCATGATGCCGTGATGTGCATGTGCACTATGGGCCTGCACACAGCACAACTGTGCCCATTGCACCATCATAACTTGCTCTGGTGCAATTCCATTGTGCATGGCACAATATTGCGATATTCAGACAACACATGCAAATGAGCTCATCAGCCAATGCATGGCACAGTAGGTGCATTAGCATGTCATTAATGTTGCGCCCAACCTCATTTGGATGTTTTGCACCTGATAAGCACCACAGAACAGCACAGGCCATGGACTGGTATAGCAACCTTGATAGATAAGTTGCACATGCTGCTGCAACTCACTGATAGCAGACAGCACTGCATGGTGGGATGGACCTGGGAGATGCTACCACTGTCACACTGTGCTGTCCATGTCCACAGTCAGCAACATGTCAGCACATGAGGAGGGCAAGGAGTGGGGGCCTGCACAGACATGCAGGCCCAACTTCACAAAGGCTGAGACTGATGCCCTGTTTGAGGCCTACCTGGAAAGGAAGCCCCTGTTGGGTGGTGCCACGGGCACACCACAGACTAGGGATGGTGCATGGGAGGAGGTGGCAGCCTACATTAACCAACATGGCAGCCACCAGCGGTCGGCACAGGAGTGCCAAAAGAAGGTGGGAACGGACAAGCGACGGATAAAGGAGAAGGTGGCAGCCACCAGGCATCCCATGCTGCCACTGGAGGAGGGCATGCGGATGCACCAACACTAACACTGATGGAGGAGTTGGTGACACCACCATGTGCCACACCACGGTGGAGGGTGTGCCTGGAGGAGGATTCCTGATGGGTGGCAGCCCATAAGTAGGTCAGCCACATACAGCCGGTGGCACAGAGGGTGCATACTTGGGCATGTTGGTGTGCATACAGCCAGCATGCATGTCATGTACATGTTTGCGCATCCAAAAACATGCCATACTGCAGGACACATGCAGCGGCAATGTACTGGGGGGCACATGTGGGCATTGCATCACTGACATGCCTTTTTTTCTCTTGAAGCACCAGCATACCTCCGTGTAGATGATGGGGCAATAGCAGCAACCATGGATGCAGGTACGGCCCTTGAGGACCAGTCATCCACCTCCACCGGCATCCAGGGCCTGACAGGCTGCAGCTCAGTACCACGGTGCATGTGAATGTCTGGGACCTGAGGTTGGATGAGGCCCTGCATGTGATCCTTCAAGATACCAGCCTTGGTTCCCTGTGTGTGGAGACACAGATCAGGGCATGGTCCGACTCCATTGAGGACTACTGTCAGCTCCTGGACAGCATGGGCAGCATTATAGGTGTGTTGCTCCTGCTGGCATCCGACACAGGCACCATGCCCAGTGCTCTGTCAGTGGCAGAACAGCTGCCTGCCACCACTGCAGGTGCAGTAGTGTGCGTTGCCATGGCTGTGCCCTGTGGTGGTGGCAGTGCGGCCACGCAGGCATTGGGCTGTATACAGTGGCCAGACAGGTGATGGCAGCAGGCTGCGGGTTCCACCAGACAGAAGGACACAGGGTCCACCACTGGTGTGCCTACAGTGCCTATTCCCTCTACAGACCCCACTGTGCAGTGTCCACCAGAGAGGGGGGCTGTTCAGCATGGCCAGTCACCACAAGAGGATCAGCATCCCACCCGGGAGCCCCAGGATGCCAACCGACTGGCTAAGCACACCCATCTGCTGCGAGCGTCCATTCAGTAACAGGTGCTGCTTGACACTGGGGTGTGTGTACTGTGTGCGGAGGTGCACCAGTTAGCTGAGCAGCAGGAAAAGGGCACTGCACAGATCCTGGCATGGATGCAGCACATGCAGGAGGCCATGACTGCATCCTTGGATTGCATTGCCACTGTGATCATGGATGGCTTTGCATTTGCTGACTGCCACAGGGCATGGCCATGCACAGGTGACCCCCAGCAGTGTGCTGTCCACCCCACAAACCCAGTGTCAGGTGACTGCAACACGGTCAATGCCGGGCTATGATGTAGGTGTCCCAGGCACACCCAGGGCTGGCCTGTTTGGGTGCATGCACACCCCTATGCGGACAGTTGCAGTCCCATGGTTCAACCCCTTGGGGGCTGTTGCAACCCTCCAATGGCTGATGCAAAGCCTATGGCTGCCAATTGGCCCCGGTGCAGCTGCCCTTTATGGCTGTGGCAGCCATGTTTCCATGCAGCAGCCCTGATGTGTGAGCTGCCCTGACTGCAGTCTGCAGCTGCTGCCCTGTGCACACATGGACAGTGTATGTGTGTGTGTGTGTGTGTGTGTGTGTGTGCCTACCACTGGTGTTGCACCTGTGTGTCATGCCGCACACTGCCCATGTGCATGCTTGACCAGCCGCTGGACCATGTGGCGTGGGCATGATGAGGGTTGTCTAGCACTGGTTGCACCTGTGCACCAGTGCAATGAATCTGATCTATGCCACATGCCAATGCATGGGTGTGTGGGTGCGTGTGTGTGTGTGTGTATTCCTGTGTGTGGTTGTGTGCCACTGACTCCCCCCTACCCCTGCATCATGCCTCTGTGTGTGTATGCCCATTGCCATGCATGCCACTGCATGTGTGCTGTACCTGTGTGTGTGGCCCATGCATGTGTACTGCACTTCCTACCTTTGTGCACCATAGTGCTCCTGTGCGATGGTGTTCTGGTGGCATTGCACCTGCTGGAGCAGCTGGGGGTCCCTCTACCCAGGGGGTGGCTGTCCACCACCCTCCAGCCCATTGCCTTCATCATCCCCACTGCTGTCACCCTCGTCAGCTTCAACAGCTATCCCACAGTCAATGGTCATGTTGTGCAGTATGCAGCAGGCCAAGAATAGGCCACAGGCATTCAAGGGGCTGTATTGTAGGGCACTGCCTGACCTGTCTAGGCAATGGAACTGTGTTTTCAGCATGCCAAAGACATGCCCAATGATATTGCACATGCTGGCGTATACCTAGTTGTCCCATTCCTCTGGTGAGGACGACGGGCACCAGTAGGGGGTGAGCAGCCAGAGCCTCAGTGGATATGCTCTGGAGATCAACATGGGTAGCCCTCTGCTATTCTGGGTTGTGCCCCTTGCCTGCTTCTGGTGCCATGCCAACATGCACGCTCTGCCCACCCTATCCCCAGGTCTGCTCTGCCCATCGCCCCTTCCCATGCCATACTCACACACTAGGTGGCCCATGGGGATGTCCCCACATTCAGACTTGTGGCACAGCACAGAGCAGTGCCAGATGAATGTATCATGTACACTCCCAGGGTGTGTGGTGCAGACATTGGTAATGCACCCCATGACATCGCGCACCACCTGGCAGTTGACAGTCAGGCTCTCCTTCTGGTTGATGTATGCCATGCCCTCGGGGCCAGGTGGCATGAGGATGGCCACGTGGGTGCAGTCAATGGCCCCAATCATGCCAAAAATACGTGCCACCCTGTGGAAGTCAAGCATCGTTGCAGTACACTCCGCCTGTGTGCTGGGGAAATGGATGAATTTTTGAAACACGTAACAGCAGAACATTGAGGAACTGTGTAAGGAGGTGGAACTTGGCCAACTGGGTGATGCCTGTGGTGTCCTCTGTTGGTCTCTGGAAGGTACCTGTGGTAAGCAAGCACATGAAGGTGGTCACCTTCATCTCCACGGACATGGCGTGTCTCCATCTGGTGGGTGTCTGCATCTCCTCACTGCACAGTTCACAGAGCTGCTTCAGAATGACCCTGTTCAGGCAGTACTGGCCCACGATCTCAGTGGCATTGTAGTTCTCAAAGGTGATGCAGGCACGGTACCACCTGTGTCGGGCATACCACAAAAGGGCCCTTCCTCAGCCATGTCACTGTTCCCCCTGCCCCCTCACATCCCTCATTACTGCCTCCATCACGAAGGATGCACTGTCCATGGCCCCTACTGTCCACTCTCCCCCTGGGTGGTTGGCTGCTGGTGCACTGCTTGTCTGTGTGTGTGTGTGTGTGTGTGTGTCTCTCTCTCTCTCTCTCTGTCCCTCTCTCCAGCACCACCTCTGTCCCTGTCCCTCTGTGTGTGGCCATTGTCTGTCTTTCTGTGCCTCTGTCTGTCTCTCTCTGTCTCTGCCTCTCACTTTCACCCTGGCACAAGTGATGTCTGTGTGCTTGAGCCCTGTATTTATGGGAACAAGTCTGCTTGGAGCAACTTCGATTTGCTCCACACTTGCGCCATGGATTCACGGTTAAATATGCCACTACACTGGATATTCATGGGAATGCCCCATGCTCTTGCTCCTGCATTCATTATAGTTGTGCATTGGTGCAATGGATTTTGCGTTGTGCACTGGCTCCCACTGAATATGGCTCCTTGGTGCAATACCGCACTTGCGCTGGTGCAACTCAGTTACGCCATGTGCAACTGCTCTGAATATCTGGGCCCATATCTTAAAGTTTGAATCTGAAATAGATGGAATAAAGTTTGAGTTCAAATATATATGTGCATGTGGTGAGCAGATCACCTGTTTGAACGATTTTCTTAAAATTAATTTCCAAATGTGAATAGTAGTAAAATTCTTGGTAGAAAGAAAGAAAGAAGGAAGAAAGGAAGAAAGAAAGAAAGAAAGAAAGAAAGAAAGAAAGAAAGAAAGAAAGAAAGAAAGAAAGAAAGAAAGGAAAGAAAAAACATAGATACATAGATAAATAGATATATTATATATTTGATGCCTTTCCCAAAAGCACAGAATATTTAGAATAAGTATTACAAAGTTCTGATGACTTCAGAGACCTCATGAGCTCCACTCTCAAGGTGTGTGATGTCATCAGAACCCTTCAGTGAAAACTCACCGTTGTTTTGCATGCTTTACCATTTATTATTCTATTTAGAATAGCTATATAAATAACTGAACACACTTTCTTAGTGAACCTGTCTGAGAGTACATGTTGTAACTGATACAAATAAATACGATTACAACTCATCACATAGCAACATATTTACACAAGGAATTAAACATGAAAGGCCTGCCTGAATAAAATGGAGATGGTCTCCTTGTAAGTTACAGTTTTGTTAGGATCATGACAGTAGTAACTGCAAGGAAGTTCACTCTGTACAATCTCACCTAAGAATAACTTATTTAAATGATATAATCTCATGGGATCAATAGTGTTGTGAATTGCAATAGTTTTAAAAGGTTTGAACTGTCAATGCCATATAGTATCATTAACTAATTGTCTAATGAGAGAGCTTGCTGATGACTTGCTTTTCCTGACCTTTTCTATTAGACTATAATTCATTCTCATTACTGAACTTAATATTGTCCTACTCAGTGTATGCACAGAGATTTTATTTTTAAGGGCTGGGGGCTATGAAGGATTTAACATAGAAACTATCAGTGTTTCTAAACACAGGCCAAATGATGACCAGAGTATGGTCACTTTGCTGGAAACATATTACAGCTTTCTAGCAGATGGAGAGGGAGGCCAGGTGCCTACGTGGGACCACAACCTGGATGGAAGAGAAATGTATCCTAGAGATCACTAGCACAGGAGGTAGGAAGGGGGAGCTGTATGTCATTTTCCTGGGGACAAATAACCTGGCTACAGATGCTTCTGGGATTGTGCAGACAGAGCTTAGGGAACTGAGATGTGGTCTTAGACAGGTGGCATAGTCAGTAGCTTTCACTGAGCTACTGCCTATCTAAGACATAGAGGAGGAGAGGGCTCTCCACAAAAGGACCTTCAACTCATAGCTGAAGGAACAGTGAAGAGAAGAGGGGTTTGGCTATACTGGGGACTGGGGACCCACCTGGCAGGATGAGGGTCTATACAGGGGTAATGGCCTGTATCAATTCAGTAGGGGAACTGCATGTTACTTCGATGAACATTTAAACAAGCTGAGAGGGGTGGCAGATGGTGTTGGGGAGGAAGAAACTGCCCCACCCTCCGTTGAAGTAGACAATAGGAGATCCTGATTGGAAAGGACCCCCCCCCCCCAGGATGCAAAGTGATAAAAGAAGCAGGGTGTCAGTAACAGAGAGGGAGGGTAACAGAAATATAACATAGAAAGGGGGAAGAATGAGGGCTCAAAAGAAAAAGAGGGGTAACAAGCAGAGTGCTAACAAAATCTGGCAGGCCATGTGTGCAAATGCTGGAAGTCTAGGAAATAAGATTCCAGACCTAGAGGCTATCATAGCAGAGGCTGACCAGGACATAGTGGCCATTACAGAGTCATGATTCACTGTAAACCATGAAAGGGACATGGCCATACCAGGCTATACTCTGTTCAGTAAGGACATGGTGTGAAGGAAAGGAGTGTGTGTGTGTGTTGCTTTATGTGAAAGAAAGCATACAAGTGATGGAAATACAGGGAATTCAGGATGAGGCAGGGGTATTATGGGTCTTCCTGGGGTTGGGGAAACAGAGCCACTATTTGCACCAGAGAGATGTATGGACCTCTGGTACAGGGGGAGGAGTCAGATTAGGAATTCTTGGAAGCCATTGACACAATGGCAGAAAAAGAGAGGTGCTGGAGGTAGGGGACTTCAATCTGCCAGATGTAGATTGGAGCCTTCCAGCTGCAGCTTCATCTAGAAACAGGGACATCCTGGACTTCCTACAGCAGGCATTCCTCAGGCAACTAGTCAGTAATCCCACTCATGATGGAGTGAGGACAATATTGGACCTGTTACTCATTAACAGGAAGACATCAAGGTAGGAGACCATCTAGGGACCAGTGATTACCATACAGTGTGGTTCAATATAAGAATGGCACGGACTTGAGCCACAAATGGGGGAAGGGTCCTAGACTTTAAAAGACTGGATTTCATAATCATACGTGAATGCCTCAGGGATGCCCTGACTAGGGGGATGACCTAGGAAGGGTAAAGGAATTGTGGGTCAAGATAAAAGGGGGCATAGTGAAAGCAAATGGTATGCCGCCACTACAGCGACACCTGCACAATGAACCCCACACAGTGAAACCACCACCATGCCTAAATCAGCAGCAATGGGGTTTTTGCTTTGACACACTTTAGGGTGACGGGAGGTAAACATCAAACTCCATTGACTGTGTGACATAGAGTAAGATATCTATAGCAAGGGGGGCGTGGGGGTGGCACAGCCCCCACATTGCGTGTAGAGATGTTACTGGTCAGTTCGGGGTCGTGTCACCATTGGGAGTGTCGATGGCTTCCCAGCACTGAAGCAGATTTTGCATTTGGGATTATCGTGCCGGTGTCATGGATGCAAAGCAAACCAACCTCTGTGTCAAGCAAGTGTGCAAAGATGAAAGGAAAATGAGACCACTATTGTTCTTGACAGAGGTAGTGGAAAAAGTAAAGGCCAAAGAGGTTTCATTCAGATAGATGATTCAAGGAGACACAGAGGGAGGGGGATAGGAAGATGTATCATGGAAAGCAGAGGGAAGCAGGGAAAGTAGAAAGGAGAGCAAAGACACAAACCAAAGAAAAAACAGACCAGGTGGAATCAAAAGGGGGCAAAACATTTTTTCAGGTATGTAATCAAGAAGAGGAAGACCAAGGGAGGGATTGTAAGGTTAAAATGGGGAAGGTGTGGACTATATGGAGGGAGACTGGAAAAGGCAGACATCTTCAAAAAATACAAATACTTCTGCTTATTATTCACAGAGGAAGGAGAAGGAGAAGGAAGTAACAGGAGCCTTGAAGCCCTAATCCTTTCTCAGTGAAGAGAGCCCTGAAGGCACTTGCTAATCTGAAAGTGGACAAAGCAATTGGACCAGATCACCACATACCAGATTGGTTCTGGAGGACTGGGGAGAGCAGATGTAGTCCCACTTCCCAAAAGTGGTAGCAGGGAAGAGGCCAGACATTATAGGCCAGTCAGCCTGAAATCAGTGGTGGAAAAGTTAAAGTAAAGGTGTGATGTTTCTGGTTTCAGTATTGGGTTCCATAGCCCATTACCTTGAGGCAGTGATAGTCCTTCTTGGGTGAAATCATAAGTTTTCATGCTATCCTGTAAACAAGGGAAGGGATTGTAACTCTGGCCGAACTGCTGACCAGTCGCACCATTCCAACTTCCCGGTCCGCTGAACACACCCCGGCTCTGGGACATTTTGTGACGCATTACCAAGGAGAGCACAGGGATGCACCCCATTGAATCCTATTGGCCATTTTCAAATCATTACTATACATTTTTAGGCAACTTTTGATGAAAATGAAAGCCACCACTCAATGAATAGGGCTAATGTGAGGAGTGGTCAAGGATATGGCTGCTGAGCTTCAATGCAAAAAAAAGCAAAATAATGCACTTGTTGCACAGAAATCCAGGAGTGTAGTAGAAAATGGGAGTAGTGGTATTGACTACAACCAAGGAGGAAAGAAACCTAGAGATAATCATATAAGATGTCCTAAAGGTTGCAAGACAGGGTGACAAGGCAGTTGGCAGGGCTAGTGGGTTGCTGGGGTCCATAGGAAGGGGTATCACCAGCAGAAAGAGAGAGGTGTTGTTGCCCCTGCATGGATCACTTGTAAGATACCACCTTGAGTACTGTGTCCAGTTCCAGAGACCGAATCTCCAGAATGTCATAGACAGAGCAGAGGTGGTCCAGAGAAGGGCAACTGAAATGATGCTGGGTCAGCATCAAAAACCCTGAAATGAGAGAATGAAGGACCTCAACATGTGCACCCTGCAAGAGAGGAGGGAGTGGGGGCTATGAAAGAGACCTTTAAATACCTCACAGTGGTAAAGAATGTGCAGGATGGAAGTATTTTTCAGAAAAAGGTGCTCAAGAACAAGGACACATGCTATGAAGTGGAAAAGGGGGTAGATTCAGGAGAGATGTGAGAAGATAGTCAGGTGCAAAAGTATTGCAGAAGTTGGCCATTTGTCTAGTGCCTCCCTTCCTCTGATCTGTAGTTATGATGGATCCTCCTTGGGGAGTATTGATTAGACCCTGGTACCACCTCAGGAGGAGGAACCACAGGGGCCACCAAAAGGACAGTGGCTATCTGGAGAAGGGTGAAGGGGGGGTGAAAAAAGAGCTGTAGGCCAGCAGTTCCCCTCTTTTCTGCTCCGTTTTCTGGATCCCCACCCAACCCATCCTTTAAAAGCAAGGTGAGGGTCAGCCAGGTCAGGCAGGAAACCCATTGTTTTACTAGGGTTCATCAGGATAAGTTTTTTTTAATTTTTTCCCAGTAAAAAGGGTTTTGTTTCTGGGTTTTTCATCTCCTCCAAGGAAATAAAACTTACGACAAAGCAAACTTAACTGTCACACTCCATGGAAATGGTCGCTTGGGAGTATTGCTGACAGACTGCACAGGGGAAAAGGGTGGATGAGTCAAATTTTTCTGAAGGGCCCATCACCTCTAGTCAGCATGAGGCCAGGGGAACACATGACCTGGACCCGGTTAGGGAGGTCTCTGTTCAATCTTATCATGTTAAGCTACAAGGGAAATGAAACCAGATGAGGGCAGTTGCTTGCCGCTTGGCCACAGGACCTCCCCACTCTTGGAGACTGAGTACTGACCCAGGAGGTATGTTGATTAGTTGGTGCACACAAAGGTTGGCACATCCAAAGGCTGCATGTGGTGGGGCCTGGAAAGTCTGCTGATACTCCTAGCTGCACGTGCTTCTCCAATAATGGGGAGGCTGCCAGCCTACCGCAGCAACTGGCCACTTGCCTGGGCCCCCCTCCCTGTACCTGGTTAGGAAAAGGATACCACCTTTATGGGATGAACAAAGAGCCTAGCAACACCCAGGAGGAGGTCCCCAACAGGCCACCTTTAAGGAGGGATGTCATAGTCGGATGGAGGAGACAAGGGAGATACTTAGTCCTGCTCCTTTAGCAGATCTCTCTCTCTCTCTCTCTCTCTCTCTCTCTCTCTCTCCCTCCTTCTGGTGGATCAGGATGCAGCTTCAGCAGCAAGGTAAAAGCCCCTAAGGTTTATTAGAGGAGGAGAGCCTTGAAGCTAAGATCCGTAGCCTGGGTTGTTTCTGGGCACTGAGCAGCTTCCTCTGGTAAATCTCCTAGTGATTGGTGTAGCAGCCTTCAGGGATGTTCTTAATATTTTCTGGAAATCAATGTTTTCTGCTCAGTCCCTGCAGGTATCAGCCCGTTCGGCGCTGCACTAATAGATCCCTGCTCATCCTTGAAAATCTGTGGTTGATTTTCGATCAGGACCTCCTCCTGCAGCTGAGCAATAGTGGGCTTTTTACCCATTCCTGTGGGAGAAATTGGTTTAGGTATGGGAGGGATATCCAGCAGTCTGGATTCATTCCCACTGCCTCTCTGCTGAGCACAGCTTAATTTTCATAAATAGGGCTATAACCACTTCTTTCTGGGTTCAGCTTCATTTGTATCTGGTGACTTAAAGTATACTGTGTATTTTGGTTTGTCTTACTGTGACAAGGTACCTTTGTAAATCAGCCTATGGCTCAAAGGTTTTCCAAACTGCTGTTTAAATAAAATAAAAAATTAAAAGCAAATCACATTCCACTCAGTGAGCTTGGCTTTGCAGGCTGGGGTTGGTAGGCATTTCCCACTTTTAGAGCTTATCATTGTTCTTATTCCCCTCCTCCTCCCACCACCTGGGAGTGCTTTTTCATCCCCCCCCCACACCTTAGGAGCTTAGGTCTTATGGTTGTTGTGGACTGCCGGCACCTCCTTGAGTGTCCGTCCGTCTGGGCTGTTTTTGGAGGCTGAGGGGGTGCATATGGGGGATAGGGAGCTGAGGTACTACCACACCACTCGTTCTCTACCTGGAGGAGTTCCAGTCAGGCCATGCAGTTTCTGTGCTGGTAATCTAGGGGAGCAGATCTCGAGGGAGCGATTGGCCGCTTGGCAATTGGTGACCGCCATATTGTGTGAGATGGAAGTCTCATTGTCCATCTTGATGAAGGGATGGTCAACGAGATGGGGAAAATAGCCTCTGCTCCACCCTGTCTTTCCTTGGGTGCTTATCTGGGAGTGAGGTGTAGGGTTGCCCATGTAGTCCAGGGCAGAGGTACGGTGTTTCAGCCAGTACAGGCCCCAGTGGTGAGGCCGAAGAAAACATTCAGCATGGCACAGCCCACAGGGGGTCGCCATCTTGGAGATGCTGCTGTACGGAGCTAGCAGTGCGGCTTGTCTGTGGAATACCTGTCAACCGATTGCATCATAAATTAGAAACCCAACCGCAGGGCAACATCAGACTTGGAAAGGTTCACTTAGAAAGCCAAAAAGCATAAGGGGCTTAGTGTAAGATGCATTTGCTGAAGTAGAACAGAGGTAACTTGAAGGTAAGACAGTAGGTGGTGTTACAATGCCCACTATTCAGTGTGAAACCACTAAGTTAGTAAGGACAGAGAAAATTGGAAGCAAATTCAGGGGTATCCCTGGAAATCAGGGACAGTGAAGAGGTACGGTCCCTGGAGAGGTATCTGTCTCTCAAGCAAGGACTGTAGTCTTACTACATGCTGTAATAACCTTCCAGTCCTGTACTCCCCTCATCTGGCAGTATACAGAAAAAAAAGTGCCATTGGAGTGGTGTGGAGGACAAGGCACACAGCTGGCATGGTAAGGGCCCTGGGTTCAAGTCCACACAAGACCCTGGCTCAAATTTGAGAATTTTGAATTAGTCAATATACTGTAGAACTATTAATGTTTGCTTAAAGTTTACATCGCGCACCTGCGTTGGAATCTGTGATAGCGCAAATGTAATATTGCGCATTGCTACTGGCTGACACTAAACAGTGTCATTTAATGCCATTCAATGCCCTCTACAAATGCAGTACCTTTCCTGTCCTCTAACAGCATTACTTGCTGTATCTGCAAAGATGTCACTCGTTAAAAGGCTGAAAACCCCACAAAAACCAGCTAAACAGGATTTTGCTTCACTTCAAGCAACCGATATTGACACCGAGCTACTAAGTGTCATTGCAGGTGTATCTAGATTGATGGCAGAAAATGTTGCACAGGAGATTGCTTCTGCATCTCCTCCAAGTAAAAAAAGGAAGATTTTTCAGGCAGTCTATTCACCAGAGGTCAGGTTTGAGATTGGACAGTATGCCGTTCAACACGACGTAATGAATGCAACCCGATTTTATGAGTCTAAGTACCACTCCAAAATTAATGAAAGTACAGTCCGCACTTTCAATGTTATGCTGTTCATTATCAAGGCAGTACCTCCCCCCACAAGTCATCTACCAAGGTAAAACATCTCAGTGCCATCCCAAGTTTAAATTCCCCGCTGACTAGCTGATCTCCCATAGTGAGAACCACTGGGCTAACTCACTGACCACCACTGAATACACCAACACTGTACTTGTCCCATACATTAACACTAAAGCCCAAATGGATCTGCCAGCTGAGCAGTAAGCTTTTCTTATACTGGATTTATTCAGAGGCCATACAACACCTGAAGTTATTGAGAACTTTGAGAAGCATCAGATTATTCCCATCTTTGTTCCAGCATCCTGCACAGACATGCTGCAGCCACTGGACATTTCCATTAACAAGATCTTTAAGGATCTACTTAAGATGGAATTTACAGAGTGGTATGCTGAGCAAATTTCAGAGCAGCTAAAGGTGGGGGACAGCAGCTCTGTTAAAGTGGATCTCAAATCAGCTTTACTTAAAGCATGCCATGCACAAAGGCTTGTGACAAGCATAGCAAAGCTTTCTACCCGCAAGGACGACTGTGTACAGGGTTTTTGCAAGCAGAGATACAGGAAGCATACAGTCACTGTTAGATGGTAAACCTTCATACAGTACAACTTTATTGCATTCTGCTGTCCTTGTTGTTGTCTGTCACAAAATGATCATCCATCCTTTATTTTTCATAGCAAAGGGAAGTTGACTCACCAAGTTGAAAGTGAAGGCAAGGCAAGCATGAGAGCCAGAAAGTTGGTGCCTCAACATCGTCACCAAGAAAATAAAGAAAACCTGTCAACTGTTGAATAATCCTTCACTGTGTGTTGCACGTAAAAAAAAAAAATAAAACAATTGCACCAGAGAAGGTTTACAGTCTCACTATTTGGCAAAACAGACGATGAAAATAGTTTCTCATTCTGTGTTATGAACGCCGACTGAAGCGAACGCCGTTTCCCTAGAAACAGTACCACGTGGTCAGCTGAAAACTGTAAGAAATGATCGCTGTAAAACTAATATTGTACTTAAAGGGAAAGCGCGATTATAGTGATATTTCTTTTACAGCGATCATTAATAGTTCTACAGTAAGACAAATTATTATTCTAGTCATTATGCTAGGCTCTTGAAGACCTGGATTTGAATTTCATCACCCTCTACTGTATACACTGGTGGAGGAGTGTACCAAGTGGTGATTGGGATTTGCATAGAACACCTCAGCTCAGGGCATGGTTCAATTCAATTCAATGTATGCCCCTTCAGCTACAAAGTGAGGGGTCACCTGACCCACCTGGCCTGCTGTTCATGAGTCTATATATGGTGGCTAGTGTTCCTCCTTTGAATTCTTCCCAGGTCATTGCTCTCAGACCTGCAGGGATTCCTGTATTTTGCAGGGATTTGGAGCAATCTATAGGGAAGTGCTCCCATAGAAATACTGTATCTATTGTACAGGAAAACAAAGCACTTCATCATAGGATGCAATGTAAGCTACAGGACACATGGAAAATTGCCCTGGAGTTACGAACAAACAAATATGCGAAATTGCCAGCAGATACAGGCCATATGGTCTATCTAGTCTGCTGTAGTGTGCAGCACTTCAGCCTATTAGACTGCAGCTGCCCCCCTTTCATTAACTCTTCCCTCCCCCAACTGCCCCCCCGGTTTGTACTTTCCCCTTGAATTTGTCCCACCCCCTCTTGAAGCACCCCACAGTCTGCACTGATACGAGTTGCTCAGGCAGTGCATTCCACCATGTTACCACTCTTTCAGTGAAGTAGTACCTCCTCCTTTCCCTCCTGAATCTGCCCCCCTTTAACTTCAGGGAGTGCCTCTGGTATCTCTTCCATTCTGGAGAGTGAACCCACCCTTGAAGCTTACTCTGTTCATCCCCTTCAGGTACTTGAAGGTCTCGCTCATGTTCCCTCTTTCTCATCTTTCCTCCAAGGTATACATGTTGAGCTCTTTTAGTCTTTCCTTATAAGTTCTAGCCCCCAACCCCTTGGATCATCTTTGTTGCTGTTCGCTGCATTGCCTCCAGTAGTTTGATATCCCTTTTCAAGCATAGGTGCCAGACTGTATGCAGTACTCCAAATGCGGCCTCACCAGAGACCTGTACAGGGGCAATATGACTTTGCTATATCTGGATGTAATCCCCCTTGCTATGCACCCTAGCATCCTGTTAGCCTTAGAAACTACCTTCCTACACTGGGCTGAGTGGTTTAATTCCCCAGTTACCAGTACCCCCAGATTCTTCTCCTTGTTGGAAGTGGACAGTTTGATAACATCCATCCAGTTGCTGTATCCTGGTTTTTTTGCTCTGAAATGCATCACCTAGCACTTCTTGGCATTGAACCCAAGCTACCAGGTGTGCGACCACTCCTTGAGTCTTGCCAAGTCCTCCTGTAGTCATTTGCCACCCTCCTTCCCATCCACCTCAACACAGACCTTGGTGTCAGCGGCGAAGAGGCTGATCTTATTCTTGATACCAACCGCTATGTCTGTGATGAAAATGTTAAACAGGACTGGTCCCAGTACTGATCCCTGTGGGACACAACTTGTCACTGCCCTGGGCTCCGATGCTTGTCCTCCCACAATTACCCTCTGTTGCCTGTCCCTCAGACAGTTTTCTACTTATTGGGTTTGCTTCCACCGTATACCAAAACTCCTCAACTTGCAGGTCAACCTTCCATATGGCACTGAATCGAAGGTGTTGCTGAAATCCAGGTAGACTACATCTACCACATGGCCCTTGTCTAGTGCCCTCATGACCCAGTCAAAAAAAATCAACCAACTTTGTCTGACAGGATCTGCCAGCAATGAACCTGTGCTGTCTGTCATTTTGCAGATCATTATCCACAAGAAACTGCGCCAGCCTTTCTTTGAGGATAGATTACATCAGTTTCCCCAGAACTGCGGTGATGCTCACTGATCTGTAGTTCCCTGGTTTGTCCTTTGGCCCATGAAAATGCAAAATCATCCTGAGAGCACCAACATGTTAGCATTGGTTTGAGTATCACTCCTTACAGTAAATATGTGGTGGCACTGCAAGCCAAGGGAACCCCACTGGATGGAGTTATCCTGAGCAAATCATGATGTGTTGCAATTTTTTTTTTTTAATTTGAAAGTTTATTATTGTTTTTACAACATTATAACTAGACATATACAGTCATGATAGATAAACTACATCAGGATAACAGTCCACATGTCTGGCCCCTCATCCCCCACCTCCCCTTTGAGGGAATCCCCCACCCCTTCTGCCTCCTCCTCTTCTCCTCCATCCCTGGCTTGGCGTCAAAAGAAAAAAAACATTTTGTCTGGTGGCGCACACCCCAAAAAAGAAAAAGGGGTGCCATATTCCTCAGGAACAGAAATGCAACCAGAAGGTTACCGAGGGACTGATAAAGAGGTACTCCCAGACTGGAGCAGGTAAAGGGAGTGGAGGCTTTCCCAGATTTTGTTATAACAGGGTAATGAGCCCCAAAAACTTGCCTTGAGTTGTTCCCTCTAGAGGTTGAATAACAGCTCTTGTAACCAATCCATGTACATGATCCGGTGGTCACTTAGCCAATATCAGAGAACTAGTTTCTTTAGAGACATGGAAATCATGGCCATGTTATACCGGAGCACATGGACAGGTACATGTGAAAAATCTCCAATTAAACAAACCTTGGGGGTGAACAGTTCTTGGAGGCCCAACAGGGGGTCTACTTTGGACTTCTCCGAATTCCACAATACCTTAATGGGTGGGCAATCCTGGAATATGTGACAGAGGGTGAGCTCCTGTTCCTGGCACCTGTGGCATAGGGAGGATTGGGCTCTCTTAATTTTTGATAGCTTGACTGGGGTCCAATACATGTTACTGAGGATTTGATACTGGGTCAGTCTCAGCCTATCCTGGGGGATATAAGTGTATGTGTCATGCCATATGGATTTTCACCTTTCTTGGGTTGAGGGAAATTGCTCAAGCCAATATTTGGGGTGATTGTATTGGGTGTCAATTGACCTGCAAAGTAAGGCCGAGTAAAGTGAGGAAATAGCATGGGGCTTGTTGACTTCTTGGACAAGAGAATGAAGCCATACACCTGTATTACCCTCCCCATAGAGGAGGGGTGCGATAGAGGCCAAAAGGTGTTGTAGCTGAAAAACTTTAAATATTGGCTTTGGCTCCAGGTAAAACTGTTTCATGATTGAGTTGACTGACTTACACTGCCCTTCCGCTAGTAAGTCCCCCACTCTGACTCCCTGGAGCTGAGGGATCCAGCCAGGTAAAAGCATCTGTCCACCTATCTTGAGGT
Source organism: Neoceratodus forsteri (assembly GCA_016271365.2). NCBI lineage: Eukaryota > Metazoa > Chordata > Ceratodontiformes > Ceratodontidae > Neoceratodus > Neoceratodus forsteri. Next base: position 1,022,297,793 of record CM028135.1, on the reverse strand, counting down.
TTGGGTTCCCCACGACTGGCTGAACAACATATTTTTTAGAGTTGTACCATCGGATAGCACAGAGCTGGATGTGAGATCCTAAGGAGGTAGCAACTGGAGTACTGGTAAGAGAATGTGGCAGTGCCTTAGGAGGGATGTGTAGTAACGCTTGTGGAGAGATACCGGTATTAGAGAGTAACTCCCTTTCCAAGGTTAACCAAAAGGGAATTTAAGGGAGGGAGTTCAGCTCCTTCTGGGGCAGAATCCATTTCAAATATTTACATGCATGGCTCACCCAAAAGTAGAGGGTGAAGTGTGGGAGCCTCAGTCCCCCACATTCACGTGTGGCTTCCAACTTTTTGTAGGATCTTCTGGGTGGTTTACCTAGCCAAAGGAATGTGGAAATGATTGAGTGTACCTTCCTAAACCAGCTCAGAGGGAGGCAGAGGTTGAGCATACTGAGGGGGTAAAAGATCCTAGGCAACACATTCATCTTCACTAGGTTGATACATCCCCAGAGTGAAATTGGAAGGGATTTCCACCTAGTGAGGTTGTCCTGGATTGCGCTCAAAAGCTTCTCCAAATTCAGTTGCCTCATCAGGGCATCACTTCTGGCCAAATATAGGCCTAAGTATTTTAAGATTTTTGGCTCTATTGTAAGCCAAGATGCTCCACCTCCACCCTAACTAAGCAATGGTTAAGGGGGAAGACTACAGTTTTTCCAAGATTGATTCTGTAATTCAAGAGATCACTAAATTCTGCAGTGGTTGATAAGGCCACGGGGAAAGATTGCCTAAGGTGTAGCAGGTGTAGAAGAACGTCATCGGTATAAGCCGATAGTTTGAATACTTGGGCACCCACAGAAACACCCTGGACCTCTGCATTGTCCTGCAGTCTGGCCAACAAGGGCTCAGGATATATATTAAACAAAAGAGGGGACAATGGGCACCTCTGCTGAGTGCCCGAGTAAAGGAGAAAGGTGTCTGAGAACATCCCTTTGCAATAAATACATGCAGTAGGGTTCTTATACATTGAGGAGACCCATGCAATAAACTTGGCAGGGATACTCATTGTCTGCATCGCACACAACAGGAACTGCCAGTCAACTCTGTCGAATGCCTTCTATGCATCCAGAGAGAGCAAGCCTGCCAGAATGCTAGAATCCCTGGATGCAGAGAAGACATACAAGAACTTGTGCAGATGGTCCGAGGAAACCCTCCCATTCATGAACCCCACCTGGTCAGGGTGAATAAGAAGGGATAACACCTTACCTAGCCCTTTGGTGAGAATTTTCTGTCACAAACCCACTCAGCAGGTCAGGCCTCTGCTCTCACAGTGCCAATCTCTGAGCAGTCTTGTGAACAGTTAGCAGAACAGGGTAACCCTCCTGTCTGTTTTGTGGGTTTGAATCAAACTTTGGTCTCAAGTTCTGGAGGGTTTCAAACTGTGAACCTCTTGCTAGTGTACCCAATGTACAGGCTCAGATAATTCTGCTCTTCGGGGGGGGGGCAGATATCTTTCACCTACAGGCTCCTACCAGGCGTACAAAATGAACCCTTAAAAACTCTATTAAAGACCTCAGAATAAACTCTTACCTTTTCCCAGTTTGGTAAAACCAGTAAGCTTTGTACAGTGTCAGCTTTAACCATGTATGCTTCATTTGTCAAAAAAAAGAATGTTAAAGGCACACAAACTAGTCTCTAAAGTAGAGGTTTACTTAAAGATAGATAAAACAATGTAACATAAATACAGAATGATATATCACAAAACATACAAATCACTTAAAGAAAACATGTTTAAAAGTGCAGACAAGGAGACCACATGATGCAGAGTGCTGAGTAGCAGCTCCTCCGCATAGCTCCAGCTTCCTAAGTTTATAATAGGTATTTGCTGACACCAAAACCATTTCAAACCCTCTGTACTACAAGGATCCGGTTATCTAAAGCTCCAGATCTTCCAAAGAGCAAGATTCGAGCACTGATGGAGGCTTATATGAAAAAAGCCTGACAAAAGCATACGCCTCCAGTCACCTCCGAGAAGGCCCCAAAGAAATCCCGGGCATCAAATGGGCCTGATAGACCCGATTATCTCAGTCAAGCAATGGAGCAGGAACCCTTAACCTTAAACAGGTTCCTGGAAGAGTTCAAGCCTTTTCGGGAGGAAGTGAAAGGGATGGCGACTGATCTAGAAGCCCTATCTAAAAAGTTGGATGAGGTCTCGGTGATGGCCTCGGATAACACTGCTCGCATAGTATCCCTGGAGCATTCCTTTGATAAGGTGGACCCCGGATTAGCGGCGATCAGGCAGAAGCTTTCCTGAGTGGAGGCCAAACTAGAAGATCTTGAGGGCCGCAGCCGTAGAAACAACGTTGTCATCTTAGGGCTACCTGAAGGAGAAGAGGGCCAGAATGCAGTGGTTTTCATGCAAAAGTTGGTGGAACGGGTTGCTGATCCCTCTCCCTTCGGCCCTGCATACACCATAGAATGAGTGCATAGATCGTTAAGGCCTAAGCCACAACCTGGGGCTGCCCCCCCATCCCATCATATGCCGCTTCCTGAATTTTTAGAAAGGCAACACTTTCTGGAAAAAGTGAGAGCATTACAAGACATGTGTTGGGAAAATTCCAAGCTGAGAATTTCACAGGACTTGCCAGGATCAGTAAGGCTGAAACATACAGCATTTCACCCCATTGTGTCTAAAATTATTGCTGCAGGGTTCAGTTTCAGGATGGGGTACCCAGCCAGGCTGCAGGTATTTGTGAATGGTTCTTGGCTCACCTATGAAGATCCTGAAGCTGCTATCTTTGGCCTGAAGCTCGCTATGCCTGATCTATTCTGGGATCCATGACAAGACCTATTTTTCTGGTGAAAGGAGTCTCGTGTTGCTGCATGGGAATGGTCATTTAGTTATTTTCAAAATGTCTGAAATGACGGTTTGCTTCTGGAAAACTCTGGTTATCTAAACGGACATACCTATATGTTGAGGGGTCAAGTGTTTGGGACATTCAAGCCTTAGTTTGTTTGAACTGTGTCTGTAATCTTGTTCAATGTTTTGTGAAAATGTCTATTTGCTAGTCGGGGGGGAAGAAGGGTTTCTCATATCTTAATTTTGCCAAATGAGCAGGCCTTTATAAGTGAGGGAAGGAATACCCTGAATCATTAATGAAGCATCTCATATTTGGAATGGCTGAGTTTTGGGCCTGTGCTTGGCTAACCCCTCGCTCTCAGACATATATGCTGTATGGTGGTTTAGTATCCACAAGAGGGAGCTCAGCGTGCAGAAAAGTCAGGACAATGATAGGGGAATCAAAGGGATGACCGTCTGGTGATTGTGCTCCCTGTTTTGGCTGGGGACATCGTATATCCCGATTTTGTCCTTTGGGGCATTTGGCTGACATGGTGCCGTCGAAACGATGTCTGAAGCCAAACCTAACTTAACGCACCAGATCCAAGGTGCTGGGGTCCAATTTGTTAAGCAGGCCACTGAACTCTCGTTTGAAAGGGCAATTTTCCTTTCCCTTCGGTACAATTTCTCGTCTGGTCTGCTATGGGGCAAGAGTCCTCTCCATAGGGGCACTGGAGACCCACTTCCCTTCTTATTTCTTGGGATCTCTTGGCACCTGGTCATGCTTCTCTAGGGGCCTTATCTCTCTATTTTACAATCTCACAAATGAGATACGCTTTTGTTTATGGCTTAGCACTCCTTGTAAGCCACTGGGGATTGTTAATGTACTTTAATTTTGTTTCTTTCTTTTCAGGATTTGAGTTCATTCACTCATATGGGAGGACTGTTGTGATGCTTGCGACAGGGGGGGTTTCTCGGGAGGCTTGGGGGTGAGGAAGGAACACAGTACTGTGCTAAACGTTGCTTGTGACAGCAAGGTAAATGAGTGTTATTAAATTGGTGTGCTTTACGTCAAGTGAAAGGGGAGATGTTGAGGGGGGGAGAGGAAGGGATAATTGTGGAGGGGACGGGGGGAAGGAGGACTATACAGCAGTAATAATTGGAATCTGGTTGAATGTTTCTTGATATTCTCATACAGGGCTGAGGTTGTTAAGCTCATTAATCTTAGTTAGATGACTAATGATGTGACTTTTGCTACCTGGAATATTAGGGGGATCAGGAAAAAATCCAAACAATATCAGGTGGTTAAACATTTAAGTTTATTAGATAACATTCCTGCAGGAATCGAATTTGCTAGAATCTGAAGCTTTACAATTAAGGAGACAACAGGTGGGTCAGGTTTATGATGCTCAGGGCTCCACTAAAAGTTGTGGGGTCATGCTAATCATTAATAGAGGCATTCCCTTTATTTCCACACAGGTTATCAAGGATCCAGGGGGGGAAGATTTGTCTTAGTCAAAGGCACTCTTTGGTCAGTGCCACTTTTACTTGGTAGTATATATTGACCCAATACTGATGATCTGGGTTTTTTTTACGAGGCTGATATCTATTATGCTTCCAATGCTTCCCATCAGGATCATTATTGGGGGGGTGACTTCAACCAGGTCGTAAATTCTAATCTGGATAGGTCAGGTAGTGGGCTGATGGGAACGTCCCCGGGGCAGAGGGAACTTAAGGATTTGATAGATCAGTGCGGGCTCTGTGATGTCTGGCGCATGTTGCATACTGATTCCAAGGAGTTCACTTTCAAGTCAATGGTGCACGGCTCGCAGTCTCGCATTGACTACATATTTATCTCTCAGGGTCTCTTGCCTGGGGTCAAGTCCACCTCAATCCAACCTGGTCCTATTTCCGACCACTCCCTTGTGGTATGTAACTTGACATTCCTTAATTCACTTAAAAGGGAGACCAGATGGAAGCTCAGTGAGCAGCTCATGAAGGATGCCAGGTATTGTAAGCTTATAAGAGAGCAAACTGAGTTCTTCTTCTCATCTAATCCATTAGGCAGTGCAAAGCCGGACATTTTATGGGGGGCATTTAAAGCATACATGAGAGGGATTCTTATCAGTATAGCGGCCAAAAGGAAAAGGGTACAGGAGGAAGAGCTACTATCATTATTACCCAAAATTCGGTCCCTTGAAGCGAATATCTCTGTCAGCTCCTCTAATGAGGACAAGAAGAGACTCCTGGTGGTCAAAGATAGATATCTAGAGTTGTTAAGAGAAAAGGCAGAACTAGCTATAATCCGAACCAGAGACAGTTATATGGATCAGGGAGAGAAAGCAGGGATCCTGCCTGCATTGCGCTTAAAACAATAGGAATCTGCAAGATTTATCCCACCAATTCGGGCTATGGAAGATGGGTCTTTGAGAGTATCCCCTACTGAGATAGTGCAGGAGTTTGCTCTATATTACAAAAAATTGCACAGGGACATGGAGAATCCTCTTTTCCCTGGGACTCTTGAGGAGTACTTAAGTGACTCCCACCTGCCCTCCCTATCGGAGCAACACAAGGGTTTTCTGGCTTCTCCCATATCCCAGGAGGAAATCTCCGAGGCTATTAGGGGGCTACCCTCAGACAAGGTCCTAGGACCAGATGGGTTCTCCTCTTTATTTTACAAAGTTTTTCATGACCTTTTATTGCCAGTACTCTATCGCCTATTTCAATACATTTTATCTGGGGTAGAGGCGAACCCTTACCTGTTTGAAGCCCTGATTGTTCTTCTCCCTAAACCAGATAAGGATCCCGAGTTAGTTCAAAGTTACAGGCCCATATCCCTTTTAAATCAAGATACTAAAATCCTTTTGAAGATATTGGCCAACAGGTTAACTGTAGTCCTCCCTGATGTAATAGGTATGGCACAGGTTGGATTCATGAAGGGACGTTTGTTATCTGACCATTTACGTACCCTTTCTCGTGTCTTCTCAGTCTCCAGGGATGCTACGTTTCCCACTGGGCTAGTCTCCCTGGATGCCGAGAAGGCATTTGATCGTGTGAACTGGAAATTTTTGTTCCTAGTTCTTGATGCCTTCCAGTTTCCTCCTGTCTTTGTATCCTGGATTGTTGCATTATACAAAACTCCTACAGCAAAGATTTCTGGAAATGGTGCATTTTCCAAGTCCTTTTCGCTACATTCAGGTACCAAACAGGGTTGTCCCCTTCCCCCCTTTTATTTAACCTGTATCTCAAACCTTTCTTTCAAAATATTCTCAATAATGCAGAAATACAAGACATCTGGGTGGGGCGTCATGAGGTTAAGATCACTGCATATGCAGATGATCTCCTTGTGTACTTATCTCACCCGGTATCTTCCGTCCTGGTTTTGCTGGGTGAAATTGCTAAATTTAGCACCTTATCCAATTATAAACTAAATGCTATCAAATCCTCCTTTTTCCCTTTAAACCACAAGACATTCAAGACTGATATTATTCCCTTAGGTTTATGTTGGTCCCCCAGGTCATTAAAATACCTGGGCATTAAACTGACTCACAACCCCTTGGGATGGTTTATGGAAAATCTGGAGCCCTTTTCCCAGCTTATAACTCAGGATCTTGACAGATGGTCTAAGCTCCCTATCTTGCTTTGGACCCGGATTAACATAATCAAGATGAACATCTTCCCAAGAATTTTCTACGCTTTATCTCTCCTCAATGCTTTTATCCCTTTATCCTGGTTTAAGAAATTGCATGGTATTTTTACCAAGTTTATCTGGTCTGACAAATACCCCCGACTGGCTTACTATAAGCTGGCTGCTCCAAAATCTGAGGGGAGCCTTCCCCATTTGGCTATATATTATTGGGCTAGTCATTTGGCAAAATGTCTGAAATTGGTAAGTTCGGGCCCTGAAAAGGTGCAGCCGACATGGTTTAGAATAGAGTTGGACTCAATTTTGTCCATGAACCTGGATCCCCTAACTTTGTTCTATGTAAAAATGTCTCTGGTGCATGTTGCCGAGGAATGTCCCACAGTTGCCACTTCTTTAAAGGTATATGCACAACTTTGCTCTTTCTTGCGATATACCCCTCAGTTAGATCTGGCCCAATCCATCTGGAACTCCCCATCTTTCACTATGAATAAGCAGCAGATTCCCCGCACTTGGTTGCCCCCATTAGGCATTGGGATAGTACTTTCTTTTGTAGATGAGGAGGGGCAATGGTTGTCTGTTGGTGATCTTATTCGGAAATTTAGTATCCCAGCATGCTCACATTTTAAAGCAGTACAGATAAGACACCTACTCTCAATAGTGATTGGTAGTACCCCTCCCAATCAGACAGTTGGGGCCCTGATCCCAGAATTTTCTTCTCTACTTGGGTCTTCGGGTATTGCATCCAAATTATATCAGGTTTTGTTTCACAAAAGATATGGGGACTCTTTTGGACCGATGAGGTTATGGAGCTCCTTACTTCCTCAATATTCACCTAATTGGCAGGCTTTGTGGAGGTCCTGCCATAAATTTGTCTCCCAAGATAGGTTGCATCTTATGCAATATCATATTTTGCATAATATGTATTTTACTCCAGTTAAGTTAGAGAAGTGGGGTCTGTTGGACTCAAACATACGTGTTAGATGTTCTCAAGGGGAGGGAACACTCCTTCACATATTTTGGTCCTGTCCCAAAATCTCCCTTTTGTGGGACTCTGTCAAAGCTTCCCTAGATCCTATACTGGGTTTGCAGGAGCACTTCACGCCTGGCATTTGTCTCCTTGGGGATATGTCCTCTATTAGAGTCAAAGCGAGAAGATTTCATATTTCTATGATAGCTCTATCTGTCAAGAAGCTTATTTTACGTCATTGGAAAGACAAGACTACTCCGACATTGCAGGAATGGGTGAATGAAATCCTTGCTAACCTGCATACGGAAAAGGCTATTGCTAGGCTTCACAACAGATTATGTTTATACTCAAATATAGGATCCCCTTCATTCTCTAATTTTAGCTGCTCAGACTTAGTAGTGCTCCAGAGCAAATAGCCCTGTATACTCCTGTATAATGGCTTTGAACTTATGTGACACACTGATATGTTACTGCTGTGGGGGGGGAGGGAGGGGCAGTTATAACATAACAAGCTTCTGTATTCTTGTCTTATTTTCATGGTAACTGCCTCTTAATGTGAAAATGTGTTAATAAAATTTGCATTAAAAAAAGTGCAGACAAAATCTCCTACCACAATACATTTAGAATTGTCTTTTCTAATGTATACTTATCTCCTAACTGTGCCTGAAGTTGCTTTTTTAGAGTCCCAGCATGTGTGTCTGTACAGGTCACTCACAGCATAATTAAAACGATGTCTTGAGCCTGCCTTCTCCATGATGTCACCCAGCTCCTCCTCTGTTTATTAAAAATTATACAATCAGGATGTCTATCCAGCAGGAGGTAAATTAATAAAGGTGACCTCAGTAAAACTCATGTCCCCATATGACTTTCTTTAAATAACATCCCCTCTTTGATATTAAGTAGCTCTTCTTACCAGGACACATCAAAGAATCTTTTACAACTTCGCACTAAAGTGTCATAACCTGCTCTCTTCCTCTAAACGTTATAAAAGTTTATGATTTCCCATCCTAGCAGCTGGCAAGCTACAAATAAACTAGATAAACAGGAGATCCTTAATTTAGTCTCTTCTAGCCTGTAATTATCTCCTGGCTGTTCTCTTTTAACTGAAACAGCATGTCACATGAGAGACACTCGATAACTCATTTTTATATTACAAAAATCATACAGCGGTCAGAACCAGCTGTCCAAGTGTCACATTTTCACTAAGATTTTAAAGTCACAATTTAAGAATGAGATGGGCCTATAGATGGTTACTCATTCTGGATCTTTGTCAGCTTTATGTAATACAATTAAAAGTGCCTCAAACACCGTTTTATCTCAGGGTTGGTATGTATGATACAACTGAATAGCCTACCCAGCCAGGGGGAAAGCTTGTCCTTGAATTCCTTATAAACATTGGGGGAAAATCTGTTTGGTCCTGGGCCTTTATCTGACTCAAGGGAAGCAATGGCTGCCTGGATTTCTGCCAGCGTGATGGGTCTCATAAGACTGTCTTGCTGATCTGTGTCCAGAGAAGGGAGGGTGGTGTTAGCCAAATACTGAGAAACCTAACTATGATCAGGAGGGTAGGGCATAGGGCCATATAGTGACTGGGAATATTCAGCGAATTCTTTGGTAATCTCATGGGGGGGCAGTATGAAAGGAGTCATCAGACAGGGATCAGATACACTTAATGCACCTAGTGGCTTCTGCCTTCTTAAGATGGAAGGCTAGCAACTGGCCCACTTTCTCCCCCTGATCAATATATTTGGTTCCAATCTTCAGGATCACATACTCTGCCTTCTCACAGAGGAGGCGGGCATACTGATCCCGAAGTCCCAGTAATTTTCTCCGGTAAGCATCAGTGGAGCCGGACGACAGTGAGGCTTCTAATTTACAGATGTTCTCTAAGAGGGAAAGGGCTTTTTTGTACCTCAGTAATTTCCTCTGAGAGGCCAGCTTGATGAAGCACCCTCTCAGCAAGCACTTCAGAGCTCCCCAATCTGCATCAAGTCTGTTAGTGGAATTTAAGTTAATGTCTGTATGCTGTTCTATCTCCTGGGTAATGGCCTTGACTATCTGTGGTTCTTTAAGCAACTGATTGTTCAGTTTCCAGACCATTTCTTTGGGGGCTAGGTACCAATGTCAGAGAGCAGTGTACCACCACACGGTCTGAAATGACTCCTGTGTTAATGTCACTAATCAATCCTGGAGCAGGATCCATGGACTTTGGATCTAAAGGTAAATTACTTCAGATTCGGGTGGAGAACACGCTAGAGGTTGCATAACCCCAGGTGGTCAACTAGATCCCGGATAGCTCGCTGCACTGGGGTCAAGCACTTGTGCTTCTTCTATGACTTGTCCAGATCTGGGGAAAAGGGGAGATTCCAATCTCCCCCTAATAAAAGGGGAAGATTCGTAAAAGGAGCCAGCACATTTAATAGGCCAATAAAAAAGCTGGAGGAGTCCACGTTGGAGCCATAGAGGCTTCCCAACACAACGTCAGTCCTTTCAAGCTGGCCTTTAATTAAAATATACCTGTCTGACGGGTCCCTTATCACCTACTCCCCTACAAAAGGGGTGCTCCGATGCACCAGGATGGCTACCCCCCCCCGGCTCTGGGTGCTATCACCAGCTGTGAACACTTGCCCTACAAATTGCTGGTGCAGCAAGCCCTCCTCTTTTTCCAAGAAGTAGGTTTCCTGCAGCATGGTGATGTCCCCTTTCAGATGGGAAATATGTTCGAAAACTTGATAACGCTTAACTTTATTCCGGAACTCTCGTACATTCCATGAGAGGAACCTCTTACATGCTGCCATGGGTGTCTCCTAACAATGTACCCAACAGAAGATGTGTCAAGAGTAGAAAGGATATGTCCCACCAGTGACACCAGTCCATGAACACCAAGCCAGCCCACCCTCCACCCCCACCACGTCCCCCACAAAAAAAACCCATAAACCGTACAGCAATCCCCACACTCACCAATGTCATAAAACAAAACATATCCCTAATCATCTCTACAACCCACATAGCTTCACAGCACGTGATGTACTTTCCTGCTCAGCTACCGTCATCCCCCCAATCATCCCATATAAAGTACAGACCCAACACACTATTCTAAATGATGAAGTTGATGCCACAATTGAAATACCCAGGACTGCTCTGCCTGTCCAACCCTGGCACTTGAGAGATGAGTGGCCCTCACTGGGAGTCACACTCTCTGATCCCCTCTAGAAGTGCCTCCAGGCTTGTAGTTCCAAAGGCATTACTTTGTAGCAGGGCCAGGGAAGATTCTATGATTCGGGAGGACAGGGTAGGCCTAGAGACTTCCAGTTTGGAAGATTTCTCTACTATGTTAGGGAAACCCACAGCATTCACTGTCCAGTTAAGTCAGAGAGCAACAGGCCCTCCTACAACTCCATCAGTTCCCCCCTGCACTTTCACCTAGCATTTCTATACCCGCTAACAGCAGTGAGCCCCTGTAAACACACTATAACTGTAAGAGTTAACAGCCTCCATAAAGAGAAGCATAGCACCCAGAAAGGGGGAACAATTAACAAAAAGAGGGAGAGGTATACTAAAGTTCAACAGATAAGAGGCAGTACATCTTAAAAAGTACAAAAAAGGTCCAGGCCCGATCTCCAGGCTCCCGTTTGGTTTCAGACCCAACAGTGTGAACCTCTCAAATGCAACAAAGAAAAAAGGTATCCCCCTTGTCCTGGGGAAAATAAAGTCTCAGTTCAAAACGAAAGTCCGGATCGATCCTGGCACCCTTCTCATAAGCTTCTCACACAGAGACATGAATATTGCCAGTTAGACTCCATATCAAATATTCAGATACACACAATGAACTATCCTAAGCATATATCTGAGATCCAGTGGCATACTGAACACACAGTCAGAGGTTGTGGAATAAATCTGGTAGCGCAGCCTGTAGCGACTCTTCTGCCAATTTAGGATCCTCAAAGGTAGACTAATTCCAGTCAACCAGTACTTGAAATTTAGCTGGGTAGCCCATGCGAAACTTGATATTGGCAGCGATCAGCTTGATCACAATGCCATGGAAAGAGGCCCACCTCTGCCAAACCGAGAGAGGTAGGTCGTGTGCCACACTGATTAAGATGCCTTCCCATTGTACTTTTTTAATCTCCTGTAGTTTAGACATAAGTTGCTACTTCTCCTGATAATTCAGGAGCTTGAAAATAAAAGTTCTTGGAGGGGATCCCGGTGGAGGGGTGACCCTTATCGCTCGATAGACGCGTTCTATAGTCTAGGTAGGCCCAAAAGGTGAGGGCCCTGCCAGCTTCCCCACTAATTTTTGTGCAAACAACACTGGATCAGCTCCCTTCTCTCGCTCAGGCAGCCTGATGAGGACATTATTGCGGCAACTTCTCCCCTCTAGATCTTCGACTTTGGCTTCCAACTTGGCAATATGTTGACAGGATACTGCCAGGGCAGGGTCAATCACTTCCACTTTCTGCTCTAGGGAACTTATGCGGGTCTCACTGTCTCCTGTTCATCAGGAGAGATCTTCCAGAGCACCCCAGAGTGCTTTATCTTCTGTGGTTAGAGATCATAGATCCTCTCTGAATGGGCAAAATTCCTCTAAAAACCATTTAAGAGTCAGGAGGATTTGCTCTGGTTCTTTAGCAGCCTGTCGCACAGCCAGCCCTATTTGGGCCTTTGACTTTTTGCTGGCTTTCTCAGGCATAGATGGCAGTGTATGATGAGGAAGAGCCACCCTCATTTCAGCTTCCATACTAGTGATCCAAACTGGAAAACCAGTCAGAAGTCCCCGAGTTCACATCACAAAAATTGAGTGATACTTTTTAGTGTTTTAGAGTTGAAAAATGGAGGTTTTATTTGGATAAGCAGGAGGGAGTAACATGAGCACACAACTCAAGCAACTATGCAGCGGGTCGCATCACGTGATCATTATGTGTTGCAAATTTATTGAAGTATGCAAAGGTGCATTTGATCCTGAAAAACAAACAAAAAAAACAAACATTGCACTTGCACACCAAAGCCAGGAGAATATCCCCCAATTAAGGAAATCACTCACCAGATGTTAGAATTGACATGAAATGTAAATTTACTAGGCCACTTGCATATAACATAACATCTAGGACCACTGCTGAGTGTCCGTGTAGCCAAGAGCCCCGGCATGTCACCAATTAAGGCTATGTCAGGGGGCATTTGATCCTGGTCTGTTAAGTATGGGCCAGGCTCAGTTGTATGTACAAGGGTCCATGGCTGAGCTGCAGCCTTCCCATTTTCACATGAAGGCATGGGCCTGACCATATTTATCGGCATTTGGGCATGGGGTCTCCTCCCTTCCTGTTTGTGGGGTCAGCAGTATCCAGGTCTTCATTCCTCCCCTTAAAAATAATAAATAAAGGAAATTGGAACAATACGTGATAAACAAGGCCACTGATTTACGGTGACTAAAATAATGAAATTCCGGTTTCAAGACTTCAGATTCCGGAATTACACCAGTGATTATTACTCTAATTTCTGGATTTTACCGGGATTCTGCTATCATTCTTTTAGTATGTGCATAAGTAATCCAAATTAAAGAAGGCTTAATATACAGAGCATTAAATAGAGCAAATTGAAAATAGTACAGGAAGAAATTAAAAGAAAAACACAAGTTTTGTAGATCTACTGATCTGATATAAAATGCCAGATTCCATGAAATCTTTGTTTTTACCGGTCTTCAGGCAGCCCTAATTCCGGAATTTTACTGGATTTTCCGGTTAAAACCGAAAAACAGTGGCCTTGATGATAAATGATTTGCTAATGATGGGGTGGTGGGGTGGGAGTCTTTCTAGTGCTCTTTCAAAAGCATGGCTTCACATATGAAGACCCCTCAGCTGAGATGCAGGGGGCCACCAAGGATCAGGTGTGGCAGCTTGGTTCATGGCGTGCCTGGACCATGGCCCATTGATGTCAGAAGATTCAATTCCGCAGGAACCGAAGCTGTCAAGGACCAGAGGTAAAGAGGGACCAAATGGGCCACAGGTAAGGGTCCATGCCATCTGAGAGGTGCTAGAGGCTATCCAAGGGTGGAAGCTCTGATAGTGAAGCAGAGGCATAGAGGATAGGACCAGGGACCCAGGGCAAGGGGCCCCAGTCAGCTCTCGGTTGACATTGCAGGCTGCAGTGCCACCATGATCAGGGGACGTGAGCAATAGTCTGGCTAGTTGGCAGATGTGGTGCACCCCTGTGCTCCCCCAGCCACCATCAACCAACTCCTTCATGAGATTGGATATGCCAGTAGGGACACACTTGTCAGACACAGTAGGGCAGCAGATTCAAACCGGAATAGGTCGACATGTTCTCTTTGGAACATAGGAGTCAGATGTCGATAAAAAGACAAGGAGGGAGGGTCAAGGTACATCCATCTTCCTTAATTGGATCATGACCCGGCGTATGCCACTGCAGTCCTCCTAGCAGTGAATCTCAAGGAATAGAATTGTTTAACTATATGCACCATGCTACTATGATGTATCGGCAAAAGGGGGGTTGATGTGATCGGAGTATGATGAGGAATTTAGGCCGCAGTGGCAAGAGGAATCTGCCTGGAAGTGAGGTTATCTTGATATGCCAAACTGGTAGACGTCCTGTTAGGTGGCGGCGTAGTGCAGATGGACAGTGGCCTGCCCCTGTGGCTGTCCTCCCCAAAGCTGCTGTATGGCAAGGCAACTGCACTCAGGGCTGCCTGTGCTCTCATCATGCAGGTCTGCAAGATCGATCATCCGGGGGCATTCCTGCCCTGGGTTATGATACAGGTGGGTAATATCGAGGCGGTCAATTACCACATTGATGATTTTCTGTTTGTGGGCTCGGCATGGACCCCATTGGTGGGTCATGCTGGAGGTTGTGTGAACAGATGCCTGGAGTTTAGGGTCCCCCCTGGCTTTAGGGAAGTTGGATCTGCCATCCACAGTCATTGTATTCTAGGCATTGGGATTGACACTGTTCTGCAGCTGTGTGGGTTGCCAGCCATTAAGCTGGAGTCATAAAGGGGTTGATCCATAGGCGGAGTCAGCCAAGTGTCCTGCTACAGCATTACAGTAGTGGATGGGGCACCTCAATTTCATTGACAGAGTTGTTTGGAGCGGGAGGCCCATTAAGAGGGCTTGGACAGCATGTAACCTAGTTTCTCAGTAGCAGAGCAGCAGGTTGGTACTCTGGGGTCCTGTGCCAGTTCTCACTAGAAACATAGAAACATAGAATTTGACGGCAGATAAGGACCGCTTGGCCCACCCAGTCTGCCGATTTCCCTACCTAATGGATAAGCTGCAGATCCTAGTTAACCAGCAGCCTACTTCTTTCTATCCCCACCCCCTTGAATTGCCTTATGACTGTCCCATGCATGCTTGAATTCAACCACTGTTTTTGACTCCACAACCTCCTCCGGAAGGCCATTCCATGCATCCACAACCCTCTCTGTGAAAAAATACTTCCTTACACTACCTCTGAGCTGCCCCCCCTCTATCTTCAAATTGTGCCCCCTTGTTCTTGCACACCTCTTTTTGAAAGGTACTACCCTCTTTGACTTTGTTGATTCCCTTGAGGTACTTGAAAGTTTCTATCATGTCCCCCTTCTCCCTCCTTTCCTTGAGGCTATACATATTAAGCTCCTTTAGTCTCTCTGCATATGTCTTCTGGTGCAGACCCTGCACCATTTTAGTTGCCATCCTCTAGACAGCTTCATCTTGTCTATGCCCTTGCAGAGATTGGGTCTCCAGAACTCCACACAGTACTCTAGATGGGGTCTCACCAGCTGTCTGTACAGAGGGATAACAACTTCCTGTTTTCTACTGGTGATGCCTCTCCCTATGCATCCCAGTGTCCCCCCAGACCTCCTTACTGCCCTCTCACATTGCTTGCCCACCTTTAAGTCATCTGATATGACTACCCCCAGGTCCCTTTCCATTTTTGTTGTTGTTAGTATCTCACCCCCATTGTGTACTCTTCCTCTGAGTTTTTGTTTCCCAGGTGTATTACCTTGCACTTTTTAGCACTGAATCTAAGCTGCCATACATTTGACCATTCCTCTAACCTTGCCAAGTCCCTTCTCATCCTTTCCACCCCAACATCTGCATCAACTCTGTTGCAGATCTTTGTGTCATCTGCAAAGAGACATACTTTTCCTTCCAGTCCCTCTGCAATGTCGCTTATAAAAACATTGAAGAGGATCGGTCCTAATACTGAACCCTGCCATACCCCACTAGTAACCCCCCCTTCTTCAGAGTGGACTCCATTTACTATTACCCTCTGTGTCCTATTCTCCAGCCAATTCTTTACCCAGGCTATCATCTTGGGATACACTCCCAGGCTGGCCAACTTGTTTATTAATCTTTTGTGTGGGACTGAGTCAAATGCCTTGCTAAAGTCTAGGTAGGCCATGTCCACAGCCCCTCCCTGATCTACTACTTTGGTCACCCAGTTAAATAAATCTATTAGATACGTCTGGCATGACCTTCTCGCTGTGAATCCATGCTGCCTTGGGTCCTGTGCCCCTCTGGCCTCTAGGTACTTGACAATTCTTTCCTTCAGAAGTGATTCCATCATTTTCCCTATCACTGAGGTTAAACTAAAAGGTCTGTATTTTCCTGCTTCTGCCTGGCTCCCACTTTTGTGAAGGGGAATCACATCTGCCCTCCTCCAGTGCTCAGGTACCACCCCATCCTCCCATGATTTGCTAAAGAGGGTAGTCAGTGGTGTCACTAGTTCTACCCTTAGTTCTTATAGAATTTTGGGATGAATCTCATCAGGCCCCATTGCTTTGTCACACCTTCAGTTTTAAGAGTTCTTTAAGAACCCTTTCTTCTGTAAATGGGCTGGTATAAACTTCTGTATCCAGAGTGTTTCTAATGTTTGTTTTAGGTACCTCCTCCTCTTCATTTGTAAATACTGAGCAAAAATATTTGTTTAGTATCCCTGCCTTTTCACCGCCCTCTGCCCACCCTCCCCTTTATTAAGCCTCACTATCCCTCCCTTAGTCTTCCTTCACTCCCTGACGTACCTAGAAAAGGTTTTATCCCCCTTCTTAACTGAGTTGACTATCTTTTTCTTGGTTCAGGCCTTTGCTGTTCTGACTGCCTTCGCAGCTTCCTTTTGCTTTAACTGATACACTTCTCTGTCCTACTCCTTCTGTGATTCCTTGTACTTTCTGAATGCTTTCTTTTTCTCTTGAACCTTCACTGCCACCTCCTTTGAGAACCATAATGGTTTCTTACATTGTTTTGTTTATTTGCTTCACACAAAGGCTTGTTACCTCTGTGATGGCAGTTTTTATTATTCCCCATTGTTCTTCCACCCCTCCTTCCTGCCCATTTGCTAGTGTATTCCTTAGGCACTCACCCATTTTGGCAAAGTCAGCCCTCCTGAAGTCCAGTACTTTTGCCTTTGTATGGCTTGACTCTATTGCTGTGTTTATTGTGAACCATACTGTTCGATGGTTGCTAGTTCCCAGATGGCTACCCACTTCTACATCTGTGATCCTCTCTCCATCTCCATTTGAGAGAACCAGGTCTAAGATTGCTCCCTCTTGAGTGGGTTCCAATACTAGTTGTCTAAGGCATTCCTCCTGTAGGGCATCTAGAACAACCCCACTCTTAGAAGTGGCTGCTGCAACTGCACTCCAGTTAACATCTGGCATATTCAGATCACCCATCAGCAGTATCTCCCCTTAATCTGCCATTCTAAGTATACTTTTTATAATTTCCTTGTCCATTGCCTCCCCCTGACAAGGGGTTCTGTATACAACCCCTGTGCAGATTGTGGTGCCATTGCCTGCCTCCAAATTGACTCACAGTGCTTCTTCTCCTCTCTGTTTACCCTTTTGTTCTGTTGCTTTGATTCCTTCCCTTATGTAGAGAGCTACTCCTCCTCCTCCTCTTTTACCCTTCCTGTCCCTCCTGTAGATAGTGTATCCTGGTATGTTTACATCCCAGTCATGGTTCTGTGTGTACCATGTTTCTGTGACTGACATGATATCCAGACGTTCCTCCTCCATCAACGCCACTAATTCAGAAAGCTTGTTACCCAGACTACAGTCATTGGTACTCATTGCTCTCCATTTTTTGATGGCTTTACTTTCTGTAGCAGCATCCCCCACTGACCTTTCTGCCTTGGTCTTTTTCTCAATCAGTACCTTGTTTTGTAGGGGGAGGCTGGGATTTTCCTGCTGCTTATCAGTACCTTCCCCTTGACTCGTTTAAAAGCTTGATAATGAAGCATTTAAACCGATTGCCCAAAAGTCTTGTTCCCTTCCTAGACAGATGCAGACCATCCTGCTAGTATAGGCTGGTGTCCTTTCCAGGTGGAACCCCAGTCCCCAATGAAGCCAAACCCCTGTGCACCACACTATTTTTTCAACCATTCATTAAACTGCATGATGCAAAGTACCCTCGCCTCACCTATGCCACTAACAGGCAGCACCTCTGAGAAGGATACTGTGAGTTCTACTTGTTTTAGGCCCCTCCCCAACTCTACAAAGTCCTTCTGCACTGCTCTAATCTCATGATGAGCCAAGTCATTTGTCCCTAGGTGGACAATGACATCCAGCTCAGACTCCTGTGCAACTGTTCTCGTGATCCTTAGGATGCGCTTCCTGTCCCTCCAAGCCATGGCACCAGGCAGGCACCTTACTTCAGTTTTCCCTGCTCCCCCCAGTTCTATCCCCCTAATAATTGATTCCCCACCAGGAGTTGCTTCCTTTCCCTGTGGTGCCCTCTGCCTCTTTGCTGAGGGCCTCCCTTGTGACAGTTGTCTGCAATCTCTTTAGTCTCCTCTGCAGGTGCATCCATAGGGGAACTATGCTCCCCCAGAATGGTGTATGGATTGTGGAGTGGAACAACTGACTGGGTGTGCCTCTGTTCCACCACCCTTACCCTGCCTGAGACCACTGTGGTCCAACTGCTGTACTTTCTTCACAACCTCTGACTGGGTACATTATTTACAGAGAAGCTGAATTCAAAAGGACCTCCAGGTCTGGAGAACCTTCTCAAGTCTTTTCATAGTCTAGCCTTGTGGTGGGAACAGGTGGAAGGTCCAGTCTGGCCCACCATTAGTGGACAGCTAGGACCCATGGCCCCTGTGAGATCTCTGAATTTCTGTGGTACATGTTTGGTGCTGAATATTCAGTTTCAGGCAGTGCAAGCACCCTGGGTGGATGGTGGTATTTCAGATGCTTTGTCTCATGCACAGCGGGCAGAGTCAGTGGCACAGCAGGTCACATGCTTGCATCTGAGGCTGGGAGATTGAAAGGTTGTGGGTTTTGCCACACATCAGGCACTTGGGAAAATTCCAAGATTGACATTGTAGTGCATTATGAGGGGTATGCTGCACTCCTGAGGTGTGGTCCAAAGATTCTAGGAGCTGACCCAGTAGCAAGACAACAGCCATGCACAGTTATCCACTCCAGGGATAGGGGCCATGTTCTGCTGTGGAGTGGAGCATTACTTACATGCAGGAGGCAGCTGAGTGGCCAGATACCAGGTCTAGCCAAGGGGACCAACTCTGCGATTACTGGGTGGGCTAAAAAGGTGGCCAGTCACCAGGTTCCAGGGGTAACACTTGGCAGGCAGTTGGGGCAAACTAAACTTCAGGGGCATGGCTGACAATACCAGGGCCCTTCAGGTGGGTAAGCTGTGGGAAGGGTGTAGAAAGTCATGAAGGACCAGGACAGGAACAGGAGGCCGATTCCTCCAGTGGCCCTGGCTCTCATTCTGGATCCTTTGCCTTGTGTGTGTGTGTGTGTGGGAGCACCTGTGAGGTGCGATTGTCAGAGACTGTGTTGTGGTGGATTTTGGTGGTGAAATTGACCCAGCTGACGTAGTCTCAGCATTACCAGGCTGGCTGTCAGGGGTTGTGGTAATTCTGACAGGAGGCATCTGTGACCATCTACAGAAGTCTAAGATGAAACAGACAAGGCCTGAATACCAGTATAGGTAAAGGTCTCCCCTGGAGAGTCGTGGCCATGATGGTATGGTTCAGGCATATGTACAGGCCTGCCCGGTATGGTGGGAGGCATTCCTCCATCATGACTACAGGAAGCTGGTGCCAACTTATCAATTCCAATACGTGACACTAGCCATGCTGCACACTAGTTGGTGACACATAGGTTTAGCTCTCACTCATGTTGGATTGGAGCAGCAACAATGCTTGGGGCAAAGGGTTGTTGATCAAGGCATCCAGTCGCTGGGGCACTGGAGGTCCCGGGCATTCTTGTGTCATGTTCATCCTCGCCTGCAATAATCTCCCTTTCGTTTCTGTTGCAGGTCCCTCAGACGTCCCCAGGAACATATGGCTGTGTAGGGACTCCTTCATCTACTGGGTGCAAAGTGAGTGCTGGCCAACCAGGTGGGGATCAACCTCAGCAATTCATCAAAGGCAGCACAGGTCATTTTGTTTGGCACGGAAGCATGCACTTGGGGGTGTTGTTCCCAGGGTTGTGAGAGGAGGTTGGCAGGCAAGACAATCCAGATATTCTGCTGATCCACTAGGGAGGGGAAGACATGGATCTCCAGGAGACAGTGAACTTTCTGTTAGCGATGAAGGAAGATTTGTGAGCCATTAGAGACTGGGGCCCCATGTGGCAATCATCCGGTTGCACTGGTTGCAGTGATCAAATCAGAAGCTTGCCAGAGTTCAAGGGTTGCTAAATTGGGCATGCACATGGTAAACTGGCAGATGAGAGCTGTTTGGCTTCTGTAAGGGGTGTACTTTTAAGACATATGGGCATTTATGCCTCCCGCTGGCCCATTTTAGTGGGGGGAGGGCACACAACTGCAGGTGGTGAATTTGGTAGCTTTCTGATTGTTATTAGAGATCTTGGAGGAACATCTTGGGCGAGGTGTTGGGGGGGTCCGACAGGGTTGGCCTGTAGCAACTTGGGAGGAGCACAGACCAAACGTATTGGGGGAACATGGGGGATGAGGCCAATTCTCCCAAAGGACTCATTGTCCCCAGTCAGCATGAGGCCAGGGGACTGCTAGATTATGACCCAGGTGGGGTTCACGATCCAGCCTCATCAGGTAACTCTGCAAGGACAGTGGGCGGTGCCGAACAGGGGCAGCCGCTGGAGCCTTGGTTATATGACCACCCTCAGGAATTAGGGGTACATCCTCTGAGCAGTGCCCATGCTCAAGATGGTTGTATGAATTTCAATAAACACATGGCTGTGGCCATTTCCTCCAAGTGTTGGTGTATGTGTCTTCTTGGGGAAAGGGAGGTATGGGGCAGTACCAGGCAATAGAGAGGCTGCTAGCCTGTGACAGCAGCTGGCAATTTTCCTGGAGCTCCCTCCCTGGACCTGATTAGGAAAGGGGGACCACCTCCATGGGATGAACACAGGGCCTGGCAACACCCAGGAGGAGGTCCCAAACAGGCCACCCTTAGGGAGGGATGGCATAGCCGAAGGGAGGAGGCAGGAGATATTTAGTCCTGCTCCAATAGCAGATGTCCCTCTCTCCCCTCCTTCCAGTGGATCCCCAGCTGCTCGCTCTCATAAAAGCAGGGTAGGGGGCCAGGGAGGTAAGGCCCCTTTGACCCATTATGAGTGACTGCAATAGGGGTTGGGGAGTGACTTTTCCCATTTTTTCCCATTTAACATCAGGGTTTTCTGAGTTTTTCACCTCCTCCAAAGGGATATTAAATCAAGTAGTCCATGTAGACATTGGTAATATTGTCCTTGGAAATAGGTTGTCATTTCCTAACAGAACTGTTGCAGCCATGTAAGGCAGCTTGGGAGGAGCATAGACCAAAGGTATCGAGGGAACATGGGGGACGAGACCAGTTCTCACAATGAACTTATTGTCCCCAGTTGGCATGAGGCCAAGGAGCCACTAGATTATGACCCTGTTGGGGGTCACGGTCCAGCCTCATTGGGTGACACTGCAGGGACAGCAGGCGGCGCTGGAAGGGGCAGCTACTGGAGCCTTGGTCATATAACCTTCCCCAGGAATTAGGGGCACATTATCCCAGCAGTGCCCATGCTCAAGATGGTTGTATGTATTTCAATAAACACGTGGCTACGGCCATTTCCTCCAAGTGTTGGTGTACGTGTCTTTTTGGGGAAAGAGAGATATGGGAGGGGGTACTTACCAGTCAATGTGATGAGGTAAAATAAACACATGGCTGTGGCTATTTCCTCCAAGACCTGTGTTAGAGTCTTTATTTTGTAAAAGAGGAGTGGGGGCTACCAAGATAACACTTTTTCACAGGAAGAGTGCTGGATTCCTGGAAAAACCTTCCTGCTGAGGTGGTGGGGGTGAAAACACTGCTGGATTTCAGGAATGCATGGGATAGGCACAAGGGAATCATAGGAGAAAGGAAGTGAGAAGGTAGAATAAACTGTACATCAAGTAGGGTCAGCAGTGAAAATGTAGGTGGGGAAAAAAGGGGGCAGACAGGGTGGGCCAAGTGGCCCATGTCTGCCGTCAGATTCCATGTTTCTGTTTTTCTGTGAAGTTCAATAAAGGTACATTTGTAGCTTTAGATGGGCAGCTTCATGTCATTGTCATGTCATATAAATTCTAGTGGGTGGACACAGTAAATCTTTGACTTTAAGTTTCCACCAATTTCATCACATAAGCCGCAAATGCTTCTCTGCCATCTTATAGCCTGTTTGTAGGAGATTATCTGGGTTGACCAGCCATGCCTAGCAATTGAAATGATATTTTTGCACCAAACACAGCATGTTACAATGATTTTCAAAGTTTGTGTGTTTATAACCCTTAGGAATAAACTGCTGTAGATTAAAACTCTATATATAAAACAGCAGAAATGTTTTTTTGCTCCATATGATTTCGAAAATATAAAGTGGAGGATGTGTGCTTATTCAGGCAGCTGTATTGCAGCTTATTTTCAGTTCTCATTTCTCAACATACTGTAGAAATCTCTTTGCTGTCCTTTCCCTTAAGTGTCTCAAAATGCTGCAGCAACACCTGCTGGTAGAAGCTGTGTTGTGTTGTAAAATATCCCACATCAAAGTACTAACAGAGAAGTTTTTAATAGCATCTGTATTCCCCCTCTCCCAATACATAATAAAGACTTGCCTTACATATTTAAAACTGAAAATGTTAGCCTTTACTTTATAGATTGGGAACCTGACCAGAATGAGAGAGAAACTGACCTTAAAAGCTTGGCATGCAGAGTATCAACCTTCTAATATGGAGACACACTTTTAGTTCAGAGGCAGCATTCATATATTTATCTTTGGAATAGCTTATTTTACACCACAGTACAACTGAATATGAAAATAGAGGTAAAGCAGTAGTGTTTTATTTATTTAGCACCAAGTCCCAAGGCTCTGGGTGCTGTACAACATAGCAAGAACAAAATTACAAATAACACATCACTCATAATAAAGTATAACCCAAAGTATAAAATAAGTTCTTCAGGCAGGATAGCTAAATATTGAGACCAGTGGATTAGATTAAATTAAATCCTTGTCTAAACAGGTATGTCTTTAGGTCCTCTTAAAGGCCTCCTCCAAAAGAGCCTCTTTCAGAGACCTGGGAAGCGAGTTCCACAGGGCCAGGCCAGCTACCTCAAATATGCGGTCACCTGATGTCTTCAGCCTGGCCCTGGGAACTTCTAGGATGCCTACCTTGGAGGAGCAGAGAGGGCAAACATGACAGTAAGGAGCCAGGAGCTTGCTCAGATAACCCAAGCCCAGTCCATGTAGGACTTTATTGGTCAGCAGACCAACCTTGAAGGAGATTTGTCACTTCACTGGCAGCCAGTGCAGATCAAGCAGGATCAGGTTCATATGACATGACCTCAGAAGTCCTGTCAATATCCTGGCTGCTGAGTTCTGCACTAGCTGCAGGCATTGTAGGACCCCTCCACCTACCCTCAGATACAGAACATTACAGTTGTTGAGCCTGGATGTCACAAAGGCATGCACCAGTGAGGGCAGGTCTTCTGGCATGATTAAGGCTTTTATCTGGGAGATATTACAAAGTTGGTAAAAAACATTGTGGACTACGGATGACACCTGAGCCTCCAGTGTCAGTCTTTCATCCAGAATGACACACAAATTCTTCACATTGGTAGAGGCCAATAGACTAGAGGAACCAAGAAACAAACTTGTTCTGTCCACTGTTGCCCCCACACCCTGCCATCGACCAGGCTCAAACACTAGCACATAAGTCTTGTCCAGATTGAAAAATTGCCAGTTAGAGGACATCACCCGAGAGTGGACCGGAGGGGTGGGGGGTTGCAGCCTGTTTTAGACAAGATCTGGATCTCAGGGAAGTGCCAGTTGGTGATGCCAGCTCCTTTGAGTACATAGTAGGTGCAGGTGCAGGCTACAGGACCCTTCTTATCTACCGTCCACCAGGGGATGACAGGGAGTTCCTGAAGGAGGTTGGGACTTCATCGCCGATATGGTATTGGAATCTCCCAGATGGTTAATCCTGGGAGATTTCAATGCCTGGGTCGACGATGAACTCTCGCCATTTGGTCAAAACCTCCTCCAATTGATGGATTCATTGGGCCTGTCACAAATAATTACCTCTGCAACCCATGGGGGGGGCACACACTGGACTTGGTGTTCCATCTGGGGATGGAGGTATCTTATGTGGAGGTGGAGCCAGTTGGATGGTCTGACCATCATGCCCCAAGGTTTAGATTTGCTGCCCCCTGAAATATGTATGCCCCTAGGGAGTTAGTACAGTTCCGTCTTTTAAGACGGATTACCTCAGAAGGCCTAATGACAGAGCTGAACTTCTCGGGTTTTCCAAGGGATAGCATGGATCCAGGGCCTTTGGTCGTAGCCTATAGTAGGGCTGTAACTGAGGCCCTGGATGCTATTGCTCCAATTTGTGTTTATCCCTGTACTCTTCACTTGACGGCTCGCTGGTTTGATGGGGAGGTCCATGAGTTGAAGAGGAAGGGATGAAGATTGGAAAGACACTGCTGGAAAACTCAACTGGCGGTGGATAGACTTGAATTGTTGGAACATTATAAGCTCTACTAAATAGCAATTTCCCATAAGAAGGCAGAGTTCCTGCCCAGGGAAATTGCTGCAGTGAGGAATAGACCATCCCAGCTCTTCTGGACTGTGGACAGACTGCAAGCCAGTCTGTCTTCAGACTGGTAGAGCATTATCACAGGTACAGTGTGAGGAGTTTGCAAAATTCTTCGCTGACAAGGTATCCATCATCAGGGATGAGATCCGCCAGTGTCCTTCTATTGGACATTGCACTGGTCAATCAGGTATTACTAACACCCAGCTGTACTGGTCCACCTTTACACTACCAGCAGTAATAGATATAATGAGGATCATCCACAGTCTGCGACTTACCTGCTGTAAATTGGATCCAGGCCCTACTCACCTGGTAGTGGGGTGTGTAGCTGTTATTGGCCTAGTCCTGGCAGGGATAGTGGTGGTGTCATTAGAGAGAGGGATCTTTTCGGATTCCTTAAAGAAGGCGGTAGTACACCCCCCTGTTGAAAACACCCTCTCTTGACCCCAACTACCCAGCAAATTACATACCAGTCTCTAACCTTCCCTTTGTAGGGAAGGTTATTAAGAACGTGGTCGCTCTGCAACTGGAGGATCATTTGTCCAGCCACAATATCTATGACCCTCTCCAATCCGGCTTCAGGAAAAGGCATAGTGCAGAGATGGCTCTTGTTTGGGTATTGAATGATCTCCTGATGGCAAGATATTGGAGGACCCATTCCATCTTGGTTCTACTGGATCTCTCAGCAGCATTTAACACCTTGGATCATGGGGTATTGCTCGACCGTCTGCGGGTTTTCTGTGGTCTGAGGGGAGCAGTCCACAGTTGGTTTTGATCTTTTCTGGAGGGCAGATCTCAGAGAGTAGTGTCCGGAATTTACACCTTGGCCCCTCATTGGCTGCCCTGTGGGGTACTGCAGGGGTCAGTGCTGTCCCCTATGCTATTCACAGTGTATATGCTTCTATTGGAGGACATTATAAGGGGGTATGGGCTGAGATTTCATTGTTATACTGATGATTCTCAGCTCTACCTATTTTTATGCCTGATCAGGAGTCTGACTCCATCACAGTGTTTAATAACTGCCTCCTGGAGATTCAGGATTGGATGAGTGCTAGCTGGCTTAGGTTGAACTCAGAGAAAACTGAGGTGTTGGTTGTGGACCCTGGAGGAGGATGATAGGGGCTTGGACTGGGAAAACCTCAGGCTTACATCTTGGGTAACCCCGCTTCTTGCCTCTGGCCAAGTGTGTAACCTAGGCGTGATTTTTGATGAAGGCCTGACTATGAAGGTGCAGGTATTGGCCGTAGTCAAATCTGCCTTTTTTCATCTGAGGAACATTGCCCGGGTAAAACACTTGGTTCCACCAGAAGATCTCGCCATCCTGGTCCACGCCTTTGTCACCAGCCGTTTTGATTACTGCAATGCCCTCTGTCTAGGGCTGCTGGGGTTGGCTATCCGACGCTTGCAGCTTGTGTAGAATGCGATGGCCAGGTTGTTGATGGGAGTTTCAAGATCTAGCCATATGACACCTGTGCTGCGTGATCTGCACTGGCTGCCAGTACAGTGGTGGATCACCTTCAAGGTCGCATTGCTGACCTTTAAGGCCCTACATGATTTGGGACCTCACTACCTGAAAGAGCTCTTAGTGCCTTACTGTCCTACCCATTCTCTTGCTCCTCTGATGAGGGATTGCTAGAGATACCCAGTGTACATCTAAAGATGTCTGGAGGTAGATCTTTTGCCTGTATGGCACTGACCCTGTGGAATGATCTACCTCATCAGATACAAGATTGCCTGACTGTCGAAAGTTTTAAAAAACAACTAAAGACCTTCCTCTTTGCCCAAGTATTTGCTGGAACAAAATAAGTGGGTGTTATGTATGATTGGTTGGATTTATTGTTTGTGTAATGTGTTTTAAAGTGGTTTTAAACTATTGTAAAAGCACCCTGAGCTTGGGAAGGGCGCTTGAAATAAATACAATTTTACTTACTTACTTATATCCAATTCTAGATATCAACCAGACAACAATTAATTACACTTACTGTGCCAGACATCCCAGGTGCAAATGATAGGTACAAGTGGGTATCATCTGCATAGCAGTAAAAACCCAAGCCATGCTGTCTGATGTGTCACCCAGAGACAACATGTATACAGCAAACAACATAGGTGTGACAATCAAACCCTGGAATACACTACAGAGCAGGAGCTTTGGTCATGAGAAGAGAATTTCCATCACCACCCTCTATAGCCTGCCACTGAGGAATGACTCAAACCACCTGATGACCCTGCCAGTGATGCCACAGAACTCCCCAAAAAGATCCAACAGCAGCCTATCGTTCACCATATCAAATGCTGATGACAAATCAAGTAGAATGTGAATTGACCATTCTTTTCTCTATCTCTAGCCCTGAGGGGTCATTATGCACCCTAAAGTATAATGTCTAGATCTAAATCTGACTGGAGAGCCTCTTAGATTTTAAAGGCCATAAAGTGGACCTCGAGCTGCAGAGCCACTATCTTCTCAATAACCTTTTCTAAAAATGGAAGGTTAGAAACTGGTCTAAAATTTGCTAAGCAATACGGGTCAAAGGATGTTTTTTTTCAATAGGGGTCTCACCGATGCACCTTTCGATGTGCTCAGAAAAGATACATGGATGGGTAGTAAGATAGATAGATAGATAGATAGATAGATAGATAGATAGATAGATAGATAGATATATAGATAGATAGATAGACAGACAGACAGACAGACAGACAGATAGATAGAAACGTTATTCATATAGTGCCCCTCCACAGTGTCTCGGAGCGCTGTACACACATTTAAAACAAATCTTCAGTAAGTTAAAACACACTTTACAGAAACAGAAACACCTTGCAAAGTAATTAACAATTTTAAAACTATCTGTCATATATAACTTAAAACATGACAGTCAATACTCTAGATATGCAAGGTTGAAAAAGAAAGTTGTTAAACCTTTTTTAAAGGTTTCCATTGAGGATGCCTCCCTTAGATAGACTGGTAGTGAATTCCACAGGACTAGTGTGGCAACAGAAAATGAACATTCTCCAAATTGCCACCACCTAGCCTTAGGAACCACCAGGAGGCAACTCTTGGAGGAATGAAGAGCACTAACTGGGAGGTGAGGAACCATGAGATCTTGTTGATAGTCTGGTCCCCGTCATGCAGAGCTTTATAAGTCAGTAATCCACAATTGAAGGCAATCCTCCACCTTATCGGCAGCCAGTGCAGTTTGTGAAGGACCAGTGTGACATGGTCAGACCTCAAAATCCCAGTCAACAGCCTGGAAGCCACATTCTGCATAAGCTGCAGATGGCAGAGAGTGCCTCCAGATAGCCCCAGGTGCAGAGCATTGCAGTAATCAAATCTAGATGTGATAAAGACATGCACCACAGTGGTCAGATCATCAGCTTGTATCAGAGCCCAGATCCAAGCAATGTTTCTAAGATAGTAAAAAGGTCTATGGATTATGGCTGACACCTCAACATCAAGTATTAAGCCATCATTTAGGATCATACACAGATCCCTGACCTGTGAGGAGAGGTTTCAAGGGAACAATTCCTAGCATCAAGCCAGGACTACTCCCCAACCCTCCTCCATCTTGTCAATGACCAGGATCCACTACCAATATCTCCATCTTGTCCGGGTTGAGTCATAGCCAGTTTTGAGCCATCCATTTCTGGCTCTCATCTAGGCAGCTATTAAATATGGGGGAGTGCCATCTGGTTTCTAGATGCACAGGACAGGTATAGCTGGGTATCATCAACATAGCAATGAAAACCCATTCTATACCACCTGATAACATCTCCTAATGGCAGCATGCACACCGTAAACAATAGAGGCAACAGGACTGACCTTTGCCTGAATTCACAGCACAAAAGCATCAGGCTAGATGAGAATAACCCCATTGTCGCCCTTTGCAATTCAAGCACCATGGACCCTTCCTGCACATAGGACTCTCCTTCCATGCAATTAGCATTAACAGGCTCCTTTTATCTGAGAAATCAAAACATTGTGTATGTTTGTTTTGTATTTGTATGTATGCTGACACAAAACAATAATCTATTCATGTAAAAAGGGGTCCTTGAAAATATGCGTTCACCCCGTGCTATGTTTTGTCCTGTATGCATCCTTTAAATGTGTAATATTCACTGCATCTTTAAGTGCATTGGAATCACAATATAATTTACTAGTTATCAAACTCCAATCCTCTACTTGCAAAGTGCAGTTAAAATCCCCCCCCCATACCATGATCCTAGAAGTGTGTAAATATGTTTGGATTTTCCGAAACAGTGCTATGAGTTTTAACTTGTGGGACATAACTGTTTACTAATCTAATCCATGTATATTCATACTGTGTATCCAAAATCAATGCCCTCCCAGGGTCTAGGTCTATTAGCCTTGTGACCTTCAGTTGGGAGTTGTTAAAGAAAATGCCTACACCATCACAGGTATCAACTCCCTGGGACCAAAATGTTGCCCCTTTACCCCATAGCCTAGAAGCTTGTGTTATTTTGAAAAAGGTTTTGATTCACGTGTCTTGGACAAATATTATGTTTGCTTTGTTAGTCTGTAATTCTCAAAGGGTGGTCAAGCATCTCTTCCCATTCTTAATACTGTTGACATTTACAGACAGCAGATGTAAGGGTGTCATATAAAGTTAAAAGGAATGTATATTTTTGAACTTCACTATCACTTCTGCCTGATATTCCATTTTTTCCTTCCCGTCTCTCCTTTGCCTCCATTCTCTTTCTCTGATGAGTGCTCTACTGTGGAAGATGATATTGAGGAGGAATCTGACTCATTGTCCTCATCTGTATCACTCCACTCCTTTTCTGTTTGGAGTATTTTGTATGGGTTAGTTGGTGTCATTTTCCCTTTCCCTTTTGTTACCTTCTGTTCCTTCCCTTTTGGTTCTGTTTTAGCACTCAACCTGGTTCATGGTCTTTTTTATACTCCACAGTCTTAAAGGATATCTCCTGAGCTTTAGGTGGGTGCATTGTAGTTTGGTCTGTATCCTGTGTTTCCCTTCTATTCTCTTCTGCTTTGTTTTTGGGGGGGGAGATTACTATGGTTCTGGACATCTTTATCATCTTTCTCAGTCTCTGATGTTACTTGTAGATATGTGTGTGTGTGTGTGTGTGTGTGTGTGTGTGTGTGTGTGTGTGTGTAGGGTCTTTTTGTGGATGAGAATTCTGTTCCTTTAAGGCTTCTTGGTTTACATTTAAGATCTGTTCATCACTTTGTTTACTTGCATGACCCATTACACTACTTGTTTTTTTGTTCTGTGTCATTTCCTCTAGTGCTAGGACCTTGCATGGCCTCTGTTTGTGGCTCTATACCCTTTTCCCTGTCGTTTTCCTTTCATTTGGCCATCTCTTTTTCTTGCAATATGGCTTCCATTTTTCTTCTCAGAGGCTTGTGCACACCTTTTTGTCTATGCCTGTGTGATGAAGGCTTCATGGGAGACTCCTTCTTTGGTGTTATGTGAGGCCCATGGACATTTTACGTGTGAATGACCTTTTTCTTCACATAGATTGCACTTAAATGTGTTTGTGCATGATGTTGCCATGTGTCCTAGTTCCAAACAATGGGTGCACCTAGGTGTATCACATGCATTGCTCAGATGCAGCCAGGATCCGCAATGGTGGCATGACTTTTACTATCCAGGGTAAAACAGTAACCTCCTGTCCCTACACAAATAAAAGAAGCTAGCCAGATGTACAATGCCATTATTTCCCAATATCAATTTACATTTTATCCTCCATCCTTCCATACAGATTTGCTCGGAATCAATTATAGGGGTTGGATGTTCCAGCACTTCACAGCGTTTTTTGAGCCAAAACAATATGTCCGAGATGTTTACCCCTTCATTTTTAAAGAGGATGGCGATAGTTCTAACAGCTGGTTTAGTTATCGGGATTGCAAAAAATGGTGACCACAATGGGGTATTTTTAACAGCGTTGTACTTTGACCAGAACCGATCCAAGCATTCTACAGTTTTGAAACTTATGTAATAATTGTATTCATCCATATATGAGTGCAAAAACTTCCGATGCATACAACTTTAATGAATCTTTTAGTAAAGTTCTACCCACATATACTTTGTCTGGTGGGTCTTCTAGGCCATCCTTGTATATTAATCTAATGGCATTGTAACATGGAGCAGGCTCTACCTTGTTTTTAAAGAAATCTGCCATTCATAACATAGGTTTAAACAGTTCATTTTTGTAATGGGTCTTGCAGCTTTTTAATCCCTAAGCCTACTGGTAACATTTCGTTTTCAGTCTGTACTTTGTAGGAACTATCCTGCAGTCTGCTTGGTCTTTCAATTTTATGACATACTACAGCAGGCCCTTAAGGCAAGGGTGTGGTACATGTAGATGCAACAGAAACATTTGTGCTCATTGTATCAATTCCCTCATGCATCTGTTTTCCCTTGTCTTTACTTCCCCCACACAAACCTGTGGATGTATTCACATCTTTACCCCCTTCCTTTACTCTTTCTTCTAAAATCGTGTTATCCAAGGCTACTTCAGTTTGTATCTGTTTCCCCCGGTATGCTCTCCATTCTTACTGTCTCCATCAATACCGGTTTCTTTTTGTTTTATACATGTCTCGTTTCCCCATTCAGGTACATAAATTATTTTACCTATCTCCATGATTACCATCACCATGTACTGCGCCAGCTGGGTCTGTGGTGTTCAGTGACCATCCGCCTTTCGGTTCTGCCACCCAACCTGCGTTCTGTAGATCTGTTGCAGGCATCCAGATTTCTCTGTTGTCTGTAGCATCACAATCTCCTTTAGCTTGCTGTCCCAGATCCTTCTTCCCTTTTATAGCATGAGCTGAGGCACCTAGTGTTTTTTTTACCAACCCGGCCACTGATTTTCTTGTTCGTAACCATGCTTGGCTCCGGTTGCTATTTATTTTCCCTCGGTCAGTCTGGGTGTGGTCTCTGCTGATGCAATCCTGTCTCCTTGCTCCTGTGTTTCCTCCACCTTATCCTCCGGTGACTGTTACAGCATCTCCAAGGCTATTCAGAATTGTTCTTCTTCATCTGCGATTTACTGAAAAAGCAATCATCATTTGTTTTCCAGTTCTTGCCAAAGCTTCTCTGTGGCTGCTGAGGGATCCTTCTCCTCATTGTCAGGAAAATGAAAGTCTTCCTGTGGCACAACATACACTTCTTCTGGTCCTTCTGAATCTTCTGATATTTCCAGTAGCACAACTACATTCATGCCAACAGCATCTTCTCCCTGGCCACTGAGCACATTCATTTCTTGAAATTAATTTATATCCAAATTGCAATCCATGCTGGTTAGTGGTGAAAAATCCAATCCATTCTCCAAATTTGTCTTCTTCATTAACGAAGCCGGGGGGGGTCACCTGTTGTCCGGCCTACAGCACCTCCATCTCCTCCTCTGCTACATCTTGAGGAGCCATCTTGGCAGAATGCCAGGATGTCAAAGCCAAGGTTCCCCTACTGACAAGTAGGGGAATATTTTTTATTTAAACCATAAGAAACAAATAAATAGAAATCAGTATTACATCATTCAACTCATAATAAGGAAAAATCAAAACCATAAATAAAATATTTCATCATACAGTATCCCCGAACTTAACTCCCCCCCCCCCACTAAAAGAGTAGGGGAATTTTTTATTGAACACTTCCAAAACATATTTACCTTCACAGTGTTTCATTACACTAAACAAAGAAAATAAAATCCAATACATCCCTCAATCCTGGCCAGATTTCTCCCATTCACTAAAAATACCACCAACAGCTTAAAATCTGGTTCAATTCCAGTTGGCATCCATCTGTATCCCCCTCCTCTGGGGCAAAGCTGAAAATAGGCAAAAATTGTCTAGTCCACCTTCCCGGTCAACAAAAACTAAATAAATAAATATGTCTCTGTAGGCAATGAGGGGAGCTCAAAAGGTCTGAGGTCATGCAGCTGGGCCACCGAGTAGCTGCACCTGGTGGGTTTATAATATTTTGACTCTCAATAAAATCACTATAAAACCCCAAAGTCTAAAATATAACACCCCAATTAAATATCCAATCCTCTCACAATCTGTAGCTCAAATTAACCCTTTGCAAATATACCACTATCACTCATCCACATATACATTTACACACTGCTCACTCAACCACAAAATAAATGTTACCCCTCCCTTTAATCAAATTTTCATAACATCTACTTTTTCTTAATATCAGGCAGTCCTATATAAAGTCCGCTGTGCAACCACTTTATCCACAAATTAGATACTTTTTTAAAAGGTTCTATGGGCTTATACTCCTCATTAATGTTCAGTTACAAAAGAACAAAGGATTCTCACTCCTTAGGTCCAGTCTCCAAAAACAGATGTAATCAACAGTTTGTCCTTTAACACAGGCTCTCTCTTAGCCACATCATAAAGTTTATATGTTTCTTCAGCTCCAGGGGAACTCTCACTGCCCTCAAGGTTTGCTTTTATGTCCGAAATTAACAGTCTCAATTTACAGTACCTTAATGGGTTGTATTCCGTTGCTCATTGGTATTACTTCAACGCAGCCTCTTTCTGGGCAGTGTCATAGGTTTCTCCACAGTCAGCATTTAGCAGGGGAACCAGCAGACTCTCCCCTTCTCCTCCACCAGCCACCAGCCACCACTCGATCACCAGTAACACAGCCACAGAAATGTCAGCTTACTCTCTTGTCCCTTTTCCAGTCTACCACACACAGTTCCACAGCCAACAATGCAGCAAGGCTTAAAGCAATGCCCCTGGCTCCACTGTGTGATGCAGAGCTCTGTTAAATACTATACTTCTCTCTGAGGGCTTAGTGTCCTTTCCTCTGATCCCATCCACTCCTTACTCCCTCAAAAAAATACATCTGGAAACAAGGAAGTTCTCCGCAAGATCCTGTGGCAATTCCATCAGCTCCACTAATCATAGAAGGGGATCCTGAGCATGCCTTTCTTCGCAGTCTCCAACCACTCTTCCAAAATCCTAGCCACTTCCAAAGAATCCACCAACAATTCACTCATTCACCAGATGAAATGAACACTTCACACAAGGGTTAGTAATTAAAATGGTTGAAAAGATGCATGTTACAGGTTGCTGAATTGCACCGCGAACTGACCTCACTGAAAGCAAAAAATCTGCCTAACCTACTCTTACTCCCCAGTTAAACTAAACTTAAAATCCCTAACTTCTCTTACTAATACTCTAAACAAAACGGACTGCCCAAACAAAATGGACTGCCAAACTAAAACGTTAAACTACTATGTAACATTCCAGTTAAAAACTCTTCATGTATCTGCAGTGCAGTGCTAACAGTCGGCCCAGCGTGGCTGCCATCTTCATGGAGCAGGGAGCACCAGGATCTCTTAGCAAACACCAGGCCCAGAAATTCTATACAACTCACTAAAAATCTCATCAGACCTGGTACTAGTTCACAGTGAGTGGGCCACAGCTCAGAAATCACACCACACACTTCCTCCACCGAAACCAGCCTAAACCGGCACCAGACAAGCAAAGTGCTCTCTGAAACAACCCACTTGACACTGCTGGTGTGCACTGATAAAGCTGAGGTTATCCCGCACCCAATGGTCTATTGGAGTCTATTGGAGAAGAACTGAGCAAACTCTTTGCAAAGTATAGATGAAAATACCTACACCAGTCAGAGACAGACAGGGTGTAACAGTCTGTCTGCAATCAGGATACACTAAGCCAGACTGTTCCTCCTCATTCCAATCTCCCTGGACAGGAAGACAGCCTTCTTAGGGGAGATTGCCCTCTGATACTCACCATAATGAGTTCTCAGAGCCAGTCTGTCCCCATCAGCCCTAGATTTCTGCCAACAATTCTCTAATCTGTGAACCAAAGCCTTCATTACCTTAAACGCCCAGTCAAACCACGGGGATCACAAGCGAGAAGACCTGGACTATACAAAAATGAGTGTGGCTGAATTCAGGACTGAGGTAACAGCCTTATTATAGGCTATCACTGCTTCCTCCAATCCAATCCTACACACAGCCATCACACCCAAGAGGTCCAATGTCACATGGAGTTCTACTGGGGATAACCCCTTTAAAGGGTGACATCGGACCACCGTCACAGGTGGAGGACAGCAGGGGGGGCCTCCAAATGAGAACTTCACTGTGCAGTGATCCGATCAACTGACCGGATAAGTCTTGAGGTCTTGAGATTATTTATTTCAAGCCCCAGTAAGAATACTAAATCCAAGGTATGACTGTGTTGGAGGGTCCCAGCAGTAAGCACTTGTGCAAGGCCCAGTAAGGAAATTAGCTTAAGGAAATCTTGGCCAAACTGTGAGAGTTTGTCATCGACCCATTAATTGAAGTAGCCCAGAATGAACCATTTTGGCAACTCCCAAACCCTATTCGTGAGGAAGTATATGATTTCCTGTTGGAAAACCCCCTAATGCCTTGGAGGCTGTTAGACAAGAAGGTTTCTACAACCTACACCTGGACCCCACATATGGCCATGCATTCAAACAATGAAGTATCCCCCACTGGGTGCACTGTGAAGTTCAACTCAGACCTAAAACTGATGACCACCCCGCAACCCCTGCAATCCCTCAGAGGACAGTAAACTAACGAAAAGCCAACTGGAATTTACACCTCCAAAACTGGCCCTACATCATCACCCAGCAAGGTTTCTGTGATGCAAGACAGATCAACCATGGAAATCAAGTATGATATAATCTTGAACTGTTTTCCCATCGATCTTGCATTGTACAACACTGCCTATAGGGGATGAGTGGAGACTGTTGTCCTACTGGCTACCTGCCCACTCAGTCCAGTGGGAACCTGAGGTATAGGAACCTGATTCAGAAAGATGGGTGTGCAAATGCCTTCTGCAGCACATATGGTAAGTGTTCATTCATTCAAGAGACCTTTAGATCAGACTCAGCAATGGCTGCAATTAGAGGAGGCAGAGTGAATTGCTGGAGTCATGGGGAGTGTGGCCCCTGATATGTTTTGCACCTTTTCTCCAGTGTATCTGCATGTATCTTCCATCTAGTGCCCTTGCTCTGTCTGTATGAGTTTGTGTGTGTTGGGTGCTGTGTTACCCTGTGGGTCTGCATTTGCAAGTACCACTTCTGCCCCTTGCCTGACTGAAACTCCACCCTTGCTTCACTGTTGATCAGGCACCAGTAATGTCATTGCTGTGTGTAAAGTTTTGGCAAATTTTAAAATCTCACCTGGACCTAGGATGAGCGGTGTGAGGAACAGCTGGGTGTGGAGAAGGCAGAAGGCATCACTGGAGTCATCAGTAGTCAACAAGGAACAATCAGATCCTGGGCAGGTTACTGCCGTATGTTTAAAACTGTATAACTGAATGTATCTTTTGTTGTTACTCTTGTTTTAATTTTGAGGATGTGTTATTTTAATTTACTGCTGCTTTTATTTAGAAGCATAGAAACATAGAAAGTGACGAAATATAATGACCAGTTGGCCCACCTATTCTGCCCATTTTCCTGCCTACTGCAATACCACAGATCCTAATTGATCTCCTGCTTTTACTCTCTCTTTCCTATTGTTAGGGTATTCTTGTGCCTATCCCATGCATTCTTGAATTCTCCTTCCGGTTTTTTACCCACCGCCTCTGCTGAGAGGTTGTTCCAACTACCTTTTCTGTGAAAAAATACTTCCTCAAGTTACCTGAGTCTACCTCCCTCCCTCCAGCCTCATACCATGACCCCTTGTTCTTGAACATCTTTTTTTTCTAAAAGATGCTACCTTTTTGTACCTTATTTATGCCCTTGAGGTATTTGGAGGTGTCTATCATATCCCCCCTCCTCTTTTCCAAGGTATATATTTTGAGGTCCTCTAGGCTCTCCTTATATGACTTTTTGTGCAGACCTGCACCATTTTTATTGCCTTTCTCTGAACTGCCTCTACTCTGTCTCTGTCTATGACCTTCCAGAGATGCGGCCTGCAGAACTGGACACAGTACTCCACATGAGGTCTCACCAATTATTTTTACAGTGGTAACACCACCACCGTTTTTCTGCTGCTGATACCTCTCCCTATGCACCCCAGCATCCCCCTACCTACCACAGCCTTTTCACAATGCTTGGTCACCTTTAGGTCATCAGCTATGATTACTCCCAGGTCTGTTTCCTATTTGGCGATTGTCAGTAACCCTCCTGCATTATGTACTCCTCCCCTAGGTTTCTGTGCTCCAAATGCATGATTTTACACTTCTTTGTATTGAATCTTAGCTGCTCCACTCTTGACCACTCCTAAACCATGCTTAGGTCACTCCTCAACCCCCCTCCAGAGTGTCAACCATGCTGCAGATTTTAGTGTCATCTGCAAAGAGGCATACCTTCTCTTCCAGCCCCTCTGTAATTTCAGTTATGAAGATATTAAACAGGACTGGCCCCAAGACTGATCCTTGTGGCACCCTACTGGCACCCTCCTCTCCTTGGAATGAACTCCATTTACCACCACCCTCTGTGTTGTATCCATTAACCAATTTCTTTTTTTTTTGAAATTCAACATCTTTATTAGTTTATATCATAACACCAGCTATGAAACCAGAAGGAAAATAGACACACACAAATAATTGCAAAGATAGATGAATGTTAACAAGACACCAGACTGTCTCTGGATCAAAGATAACCAAAATGATAATATATCAATAAACCTAACCTCCTTCCCCAACCCCCACCCCCATCCCGCTACCCTCCCTACCCCCACCCTGGAGTGTGCCTTATTAAAACAGTATAGCAAGGAGATAACAAAAAAAGATAAATTTCCGGCATTGACAAGCATCAAAAAATGGTAAGGCAAACATAAGCGGTCAGAGGCATGCATTATATGGTTCTTAATTCAAGTACAGAGCATAAAGTTTTCCCCATCTGTGATTAAATGAAGTTATACAGTTCCGGGAGCTGGCTATTAACCTCTCAGTATTAAAACAAAGTGACATTTCTTTCAGCCATTCGGCATATGATATAACCAGTTGGTCCATCCAGTGCCTGAGAACCAATCTTTTGACTACTATAGAAATTAGATCCATGTGAAATCTGCGGTCCCGAACCCTAATATTGGAAAACATCCCTAGGATACAAATTTCTATGGTAAACAATTCCTCCAATCCCAGTAGGGGATCTAGATTGGATTGAATTGTGTTCCACAACGGAGCCACCTTATCACAGTGCCAGAAAATATGTATCAGGTTTCCTTCAGTTGCACCACACCGTGTACAGTTAGTCGTAGGTAGTCTGCCCAATTTGGCCAGCTTAACTGGTGTACAGTACAGGTTGTTTAAGATGTGATACTGGATAAGTCTGTGCCTATCTTGAGTGAGGTATCTATGCATTATTCCCAGATCTGGCTCCAATCCAAAGTGGGGTCTGGTAGAAGAGAGATCCAAGTTTTAGAACCTGGAAAGGCGTTAGGGTATTTAATACCCAGAAGAAAAGAATAAATCATTGATATTCCATGGGACTTGTTTGCATACTCCTGTATCTGATCCAAGAAGGGCCTGGTTTAGGACAGCTTAAGTGTGGTCCCAAAGATAGTGACCATAATATGTCTCAAGTGGAAAACTTTAAATATATGTTTCTGAGGAATATTAAATCTAGCTATTATATCAGGTGAGGAAAGGAGAGCATCTTGGGAAAACAGGTTTTCCACTAGAATACCCTGTAGCTGGGGAAGCCATTCTGGAGAAAGCAGTGAACCTCCTATTTTGATGTTAGGATTTAAAGTGAGGAATTGAGCTGTATCCTTTTTAGGCGAGATATTAAAGAAGTTCCAACACTGAGTTAAAACTTTAATAGAGACACCCACAGCAAAATTTTGTATGAGAATTGGTAATGCAGAGGTAGAGTAGTAAAAAATTCTGGATGACTTAAGGTTGTGCATATCCAGAAGCCTTTTCTCCAACTGTAACCAGATGGGAAAATGTTCATCAGGTATGGCCGTGAACCATCTCCCCAGTTTGGACAGATGACTCGCCCAGTAGTAAAAAATAAAGTTGGGGAGGCGAAGTCCACCTCTCTCTTTGGGTAGATTAAGTTTTAAAAAAGCCCGTCTAGGATGTCTGTCCCACCAGATGAATTTAGAAAGGGCAGAATGAAGTTGCTGAAAATATGACATTGGGAGCCAGATGTTCAGTAAGTTTAAAGGATAGAAAAGGTGGGGCAGAACATTCATTTTTATAATACTGATACGACCCCATAACGATAATGGGAGTTTGACCCATCTATGGAGATCCTGCTGGATAATCAAGATTAAATCATCCAGATTAAGTCTCCTGAGAGCCCCTGGGTCTCTAGTGAAACGTATACCTAAATATTTGGTTGAGGAGGAGGACAATTTCATACCGAAGTGATTAAAGTTAACCTGGTAAGTGAGGGCATTTAATGGGAATATTACTGATTTGGATAAGTTTAACTTATAATTAGCCACACGCCCAAACTGCTCAATAATTTGTAGTGCATGTGCTAACAAGGTTTACGGGTATGCTGAATTGCTAAATGTAGAAGTGTATCATCAGCATACACTGAAAGGGTCAGAGATTGTTGGTACACTGAACAACCTATAACCTGAGGCAAGCTCTTAATACTGAGTAAAAGGGGTTCCAAATATAAATTAAATAAAAAGGGAGACAAGTGGCAACCTTGCCTAGTACCAGTGAATAGGGAAAACTGTGAAGAGAAAACCCCATTACAGTAAATTCTTGCAGTGGGGGCTTTGTATACCGTCTGTATCCATTGAATGAAAGTTCCCGGGAAACCCATTTTCTTAAGAGTTGCCCAAAGAAAATCCCAGTTTACTCTGTTGAAAGCTTTTTCTGCATCTAATGAGACTAAAGCCATGGGGATCCAGGAGTCTTGGGCAACCTGGAGAATATGTGAAAGGGTTCGCAAGTGGTAGGCAGAAGATCTGCCTTGCACAAATCCCACCTGTTCAGTGCTCAACAGATGAGACCAGGTCTTTTTAATTCTAAGAGATAGGATTTTTGTTAAAATTTTAATATCGTAATTTAATAGTGACCATTAACCAATTTCTGACACAGTTTACCAACCTGGGACCCAGTCCCAGGCTGCTCAGCTTGTTTTCAAGCCTCCTATGTGTAATGTGGTAGAAGGCCTTGCTGAAATCCAGGTAGGCCACATCCACTGCCCCTCTCTGATTTAATTCTCTGATCACCCAGCAAAAAATCTATCAGATTTGTTTGACATGACCTTTCATCTGTGACTTCATGCTGCCTAGGATCCTGTGATCCACTGGACTCAAGATATACCACAATCCTTTCCATTAGCAGTGATTCCATTAATTTTCCCACTACCAAGGTCAGGGTGACTGGCCTATAATTTTCAGTCTGCTCCCTGGTCCCACTTTTGTGGAGAGCAAATACATTTGCCCTCCTCCTGTCCTCTGGAACCACTCCCGTTTCTAGTGATTTGTTGATCAGGGCTATTAGTGGTGCTCCGAGAAACTCTCTAAGCCCTTTTAATATTTTTGTATGTATCCAATCCAGACCCATTGTTTTGTCCACTCTCAGTTTTGCGAGTTCCTTCAGGACTTTCTCCTCTGTAAATGGACTGGTGTCTACCTCCCTTCCACCAATGCTCCTGTTGCTTAACTGAGGTTCCACACCTTTCCCTTCTTCTGTGAATACTTAAAAAAATATTTGTTCAGGATTGCTACTTTCTTCAGGTCCCCCTCACACACACACCTCCTTCCCCTATTATCCTAACAATCCCGCCCCTGGTCTTTCTTCTTTCATTAACATACCTGACAAATGTCTTGCACCCTTTCATTACTGCAGGGACTATTTTTCCCTCCATTGTACCTTTGTGCTCCTGATTACTTTCCCTGCTTCCTTGTGCTTTTCTAAATACACTTCCCTGTCCTCCTCCGTCTGCGTTGCCTTGTACCTCCTGAATGGCAGCCTTTTTGCTCTCACATTCCCAGCCACTTCCTTTGCAAATCATAGTGATTTTTGTTGCCTCTTGCTTTTGCTTAATTGCCTAATACAAAAGTTTGTTGCATCCTCTATGGCTCCTTTTAGATTTGTCCACTCTTCCTCTACACCCCCATACTCACCCTCCACCAGGGATTTTCTGTGACATTTCCTCATCTTTGCGAAGTCGACCCTTCTGATGTCCAGGACCCTCACTTGTGGTTTGACTCCATTTTATAGGGGTTTGGTGTTACATTATCTATAAATAACTCTGAAATTCTAAAGAAAAGTGATAGTAATGAAAAAAGTTTTATAAAATGTAAATGTACTAATATTATCTACGAGAGGGATTATTTGGGGTCCAAGATGATGCAGGAATTTAATTTATGAAATCTGAGCTGTTGGATAACCACAAAACATTATGTAATGAAGTTATCAAAAGGCTTTCATTAAGCAGAGTAAAAATTTTCAATACTTATGACTTAATGTAAAGGCAGATATTGATTTTATTTGATTATTTATTTATTTCAAAACGTTGCACCAGGAAAAACATTCTGGGCTAAACTAAAGCTTGTTTCCAGATGTGTCCTAGAGGGATGGTGAAAGAGGAGTTGAAAAAAAAATCATGACAATGAACTATACAGTACATGAGATTAAGCTTTAATAATAGAAAACAGAAATAAATACACTGTACTAAACATTGAATCGAGCATTATCAAAAGGCAAAATGAATGGAAGAAACAGGGTGGTGTGCCTGCCCAGTGGGCTAAAAGGATGTACATTACTGGTACAGAGGCAGTGCTGGGATAGCTGATGCAGGCAGGTGAAGGAACTAAAAGGAGGGGTAAGTCAAGCGTAGGAAATGGGGGGAGAGAGGAGGAAAGAGGGGGGAGGTTAATACATAAAGGTTATCAATTTTATCAACATTCAAAGTATATAAAGTATGTATCTAATGTATGTATACATGTATGTACCTCCCCCTTTTTTGTCTTCTCAAAACAATAAAATATTTAACTTCAAATGAAATAAAAGTTAATAAAAGGATAAGGGACATGTATGTGGTGCAGTTGCAGAAGTGAAAGGAAAAACCATGAAGAAAGACCATTTGGATGGGGAGGAGCGAAAGGGAGAGAATTACAAAGTTTGGGGAAATGGTAGGAGAAAGCAGCCTGTCCAGTGAGTGATTTTCTTTAAAGGAGAAAGTAAGGAACACTAGTTAAGAGTTATGAAGGGAGTAGGAGGAAGGTGGTGAGAGGGAAAGGAGACTGTCAATGTAAGAGGGGAGGAAGGTGATACAGAATTTTGAAATAAAGGAGGCACAATAATTGACAGGTCTAGCTTCAAGGGAGGAAAGAGAGGGGGAGGAGTATAAAGAGCAGTGGTGGGTGAGAGGTGGACAGCTCAAAGCAAAGCTACAGAAGGAGTGAAAGAGTTGGTCCAATCTGGCAAGGGTTGTCTTTGGAGCAACACTTTAGACAATGTCACTATAATCAAAAATGGGTAGAATCATTTTCTGGATAATAGCTTGGTAAGCAAGAAGAAGGATGCAACCTTTATTTCTGTATAATGCTCCGAATGTAGGTGGAGTTTTTTGTGGATGACGTCCACATTCTTCGAGACATTAAGCTGCCAGTCTAGCCAGACCCTCAGGTACTTAAATGAGGGAACATTATTGATAGAGGCCTAATCTAAGGTGTGGAAGGAGTGGAGGGAGTTAAGCATGGAGATCTTCTGCTTTGTACCAAAGGTCATAGAGAACATTTTCTAAGCATTTAAGGAGAGCTGATTAGAACAGAATCAGAGCTGAATGATACTGAAGTCCAGTTGTAGCCTGGCCATTAGTTCGGCGGAGGAGGAACCAAAGGCAAATAGGCCTGTGTCATCTGCATATATACGGATGGACACAGATGAGCAAGCAGAGTGGAGGTATTTAGGAAGACTGAGAAGACTAATTTATTATTTATTCATTTAGTTTTTGTTGACTGGGTAAGTGCACTAGACAAATCCTGCCTATTTTCAGGCACGACCCGGGGGAGGGGGATACAGATGAATGCCAACTGACCTTGAACCAGATTAAGCTGTTGGTGATATTGTTTTAGTGAATGAGGGAAATTTGGCCAGAACACCGGGAAATTCCCCTACTCTTTTTGATAAGTGCAATGGGATCTTTAACATCCACCTGAACAACCACCAATCCAGGCAGATGGGACCTTGGTTTAACGTCTCATCTGAAAGACGGCACCTCAGAAGTGCAGCACCCCTCTCATGCTGCACTACAGTGTCAGTACTGGGATATTAACCCAGGTGCCAGATGTGGGAACTGAACCCACAGCCCTCTGATCTCCTGGCCTCAGAGGCGAGTGTGCTTATGGGTCAAGGGCAGATCTTTGAGGGACAACAGTGCTGATAGGGAGAGGAGGGGATAGGGAATCACTAATTCAAACAGACTGAAATCTTCCCTCAAGGTAAGAGCAAAACCAATTAGATGTGGAATTTGTGAGCCCCACAACCACAAGTTTGTCAAGCAGAAAGGGGTGTGCAACAGTGTTGAAGGCTTTGGCCAAGTCGATAAAGATGGTGAAGGTGATGAGGCCCTGATCTCATGGTAGAAGCATTCTAAAGGGTTCGGTAAGTGTTAAGATCAAACATGGAGCCTGAGAACTTATGAGCTTTCCAGGCAAGATCATGTGCACATAGGCAAGCAAGTAATCGGCTTCAAACCAGATGTAATATGAACAAATGAAAGTTGTCAGCAGCAAAAGGTCATCCTGGTCTATCTAGGCTGCTCAAGATTGCAGCTAGGTCCCTATTCCACTGCTGCCCCACCCACGCTCCCCTTCCTCTCTATACCCTCCCCTTTGCCCTATCCAACCCCTTCTTGAAGCATTCCACTGTGTTAAATGCCACCACCTCAGCCAGTAGTCCATTCCACTTTGTCACCACCCTCTCCATAGAGAAATGCCTCCTCACCTCCCTCCTGAATCTACCCCCTTCCAATCTCATGTCATGGCCCCTAGTGTCTCTCCCCACCCTCCTCCTGAATAGACCTTTTGTATCTGTTTTGATTATCCCCTTCATGCATTTGAAGGTCTCAATCATGTCCTCCCTGTCCCTTCTCTCCTCCAGTGTGTACACGGTTAACTCTCAAAGTCAGACCTCATATGGCAGTTCCACCAGGCCCTGAATCATCTTCATTGCCCTATGCTTCACCCCCTCCAGCAGCCCAATGTCCTTTGCAGATACAGGTGCCAGTACTGCACACAGTATTGAAGGTGGAGTCTTAGCAATGAACTGTGTAAGGGTAGAATAACCTCCCTTCTTCTCGAGGTAATGCCCCTTGCAATGCATCCCAGCATTTTGTTGGTCATTGTTGCTGCCTTTCTGCATTGTGCAGAGTTGTTCATTACACCTGTGATGAGCACCCCAGATCCTTTTTCTCTTCTGTTACTTCCAGCCACCACCCCGATGGGAGCTTCTCCTTCAATTTTTTGTTCAAAAGTGCAGTACCTTGCATTTGTTTGCATTGACCCCCAGCTGCCATCTGTCAGACCATGCATCTAGCCTTCCAGATCCTCCAGAAGCCCCTGCCACCCAACCTGCTCATCCACCACCACTCTCACTATGGTGTCATCCGCAAATAGGCTG
Organism: Neoceratodus forsteri; assembly: GCA_016271365.2. Taxonomy (NCBI): domain Eukaryota; kingdom Metazoa; phylum Chordata; order Ceratodontiformes; family Ceratodontidae; genus Neoceratodus; species Neoceratodus forsteri. The sequence continues at coordinate 1,022,253,787 of CM028135.1, read as the reverse complement.
ATTTTGCTGCTGATGCCCTCTGAGATCTCTGCAATAAATATGCCAAACAGCACTGGCCCAACACCGACCCCTGTGGAACACCACTTGTCACAGGCTTAGGGGATGAGTATTGCCCACCTACCACCACCCTCTGCTGCCTATCTTTTAGCCAGTTCCCCACCCACTCCTCCAGTTTTGCTATAGACCCTGTGCCCCCATAGCTTGCTTCCAAGTCTCCCATGTGGTACTGAATCAAAGGCCTTACTGAAGTCTAGGTACAGGACTTCCACCGCATGGCCACCGTCAATTTTCCTAGTCACCCAGTCATAGTATTCCACCAGGTTGGTCTAGCATGACCTGCCCTTGACAAAGCCATGCTGCCTCCCATCCTGCACACCATTCCCCTCCAGTAGTGCCACTAGCCTCTCTTTTAGGATGGTCTCCATTTGCTTCCCCACTATGGATTTTAGATTTACTGGCCTGTAGTTCCCCTGTTCATCCTTGGGTCCACTCTTGTGGAGGGGAACCACGTGAGCCAGTTTCCAGTCATGGGGTACACATCCTGTTTCTAGAGATGAATTAAATAATTCTGCCAAGGGTCCTGCCAGGACCTCTGCCAGCTCCTTCAGCACTCTTGGATGTATTCCATCCAGTCTTGGTGCTTGTTCACCCTCAATGCCCTTAACTCCTCCAGCATCCTCCCTACTTTCTCCAACCATCTCACTCCCCATCAGTTTCTATTCTCCCTCCTACTATGGGTAGTGCCCCCTTCCTTTCTTTCTTAAAGACTGAACAGTAGTAGTCGTTGAGCACTTATGCCTTTTCACCCACCTCTTCCACCCATCCCCCCTCCTTCTTAATTCTTTTTGTTGTCAAATTGAGTATGCTTTTTTGATTCTTAAAGTAACAATATAATAAACAGAAGAACAACCAAAGGGAACAATATTTTATAACAATAAACAAACAACCATGAAACCCAACAAACTCCCCTCTCTCCTTGTCCACTCCACCCTCCCGCAGCCACCGGAGGATACTAAGGAGTATAATATCCAACAGTATAAATCAAGAACTCTGGAAAACAAGATATAGTAAGGAAACACTCCATAAGGTACTATAAGGCACTGCAAAAGAAAGATGGTTATTACCAGTCGAGACCAGATGAATTATGTCATTAGTAGGGTATACAAAGGTTCCCAAATCTTCCAATATGTGGAAAAATTACCTGACAGGCTGGCTGTGGTCTGTTCAGCCAGCAAAGCAAAGAGAATCTCCTGAAACCATTCGGTTATAGATGGGATACTTTGATCAAGCCAGTGTCACATAATCACTTTTTTTGGACAAACTGAGATGAGAGCCATGTGTGGCCATTGGTTACCAATCAGGCATTTCCATAATCACCTGGTAAACACACCTCAGGGATGAAGGCTTCAGACAACCCTAGAATGGGGTCCAATCGGGAATGGATCGCCATCCAGAAAGGGGTAATTTTTTCACAAAACTATAGGACATGAGACAGTGTACTGGATTCCTTTTTACATCTGGAGCAGGTATTAGAGGGAAGCCTACTCACCCTATACAAATTATCACGGGTGTAATATAGGTTATGCAAAACCTGAAATTGGAGAAGATAGTATCTATCCTATTTAATGTATTTATACAGCCTTTTCCAACTTCGAAGCCAATTACAGGGGGAGTCAGTGAGTGGTAAGGCCAGGTCCCAGTAGTAAAACAGCTGTCCCTCTGAGTTGGCCATGAAGTGACATAACTGACGATAATAGTATGAAATGACATGAGAAGAAGGGTCAGACAAGACCATAGAAAGGACTTGTCATGCATATGGATTATCCCAATGGTCCATAACAAAGTGATGCATAAGCATGTGTATGAATTGAAAATATTTAAAGCATGCAGACAAGGTCAGGTGGAATTTGACCTGCGCCTCTTGAAAAGTGAGCAGCTTACGATCTTTATCCAACTCCTCAACCACATTCACCGTGGCAAAAAGCCAAAACAATTTGATGAGCAGTGTGCCCCAGTCCTAAGACTGGGATTCCCCACAATAGGTTGAGAAATCTCCCTTGGGGTGAAGCATGTAATAAGGCATAAAACTGCACATGAACCTGTATTGGCTCCACTATGGGGGTACCATATAATGGTCTGGGAGTTTTCTTGGGGGAAATATAAAGTAGACTACAGATATCTAAGCCAAGCTGGGTGTAGTGATACCGCTCTATTTTCAACCACAGCAGAATATAAGTTTGGGAAGTATCCTCTGTTGAGGACCTGAGCCATTGAAAAAGCCTAGCGCAATTGATGGACAAATAATGGAAGTATAGACTGGGTACCTGCATGCCTCCCTGCTCTCTAGTATGCTTGAATTTAAAAAGGGCTCTCAGAAGGGTCTTACCACATTATAAAACTCATATATGATTCTATCAATTTGCGTAAACCAAGATTTTGGTAAAGTGTAATTATACATCTTTAGAAAATGGGACTGTAGAAAGCTACATTTTGATTGGATAAAACTGCCAATCAGCCAGTCCAGTATGAGACAACAAAGACCAGGAAATATCTAGTCCCAGTCTCTGCTGCTTCATATAGTTCTAATAATATTGGGCCAGTAGAATGTTGAAAACGGCAAGTGCAGCCATGTTGCTTCTCACCTACAAACAAAGCAGTTAGCTGATCTCCTCCCGTCATGCCTGACATTTAACTGAACTTCCCTCAGTCACAACCGAGTAAATGACTGCAACATCTATTTTTTTTGTCATCCTGTACCCCATTACCAAACACAGTGCACAAAGACAACGTTTTAAAAAAGAAAACAGCCCTGTCACGCCACTTCCCAACCACTAACTGCCATCCCATGATCTGAATGCTCACAGTCGCACTCTCCGACTCTATTTATTAGAAAATCTAAGTGTCACAACTCACAGTCATAAAAGACTGTCTCTCGCAAACCTTAAATTGACATTAAATTTTCCCGCTGCTCTCTCTTTCTCTCTCTCTCTGTCGACTTGATCATTGTATCAATTCTCTGCTCGGTTTTTGGCTGCCTGCCCACGCCATGCCAGCAACATTAAACTTCAAAAAAAAAAGCCTCTGTCCCTAGTGCCAGTGTGCCACTATGTTCCCTATATCACCTTACTGTCCCCGACTGTGCTCCGGTACCCCACAGCTCCTGCTCCGAGCTTCAAATAAAAGCTAAACCATAGTGCCACTGTCTGGGGGAGGGGGAGAGACACGACACAGACTAAATAAGCAAAGTGCCTGCATAAGGAGCAGCAATGGGTCGGCAGACAAAGTTAGTAACCTCCCCCCATCCCCATTTTGACAATTTATTTTGTGTCAGTAAAAGGACAAAAAAGGATTAAAAACGTACTTGTATGCGGTTGAGCAGAGGAAACAGCATTTGTCCCAATCACAGTTGTTACACGTTGACAGCGATCTCGTGCCACTGTCCACCGCCTGCTTAGCTCGGTCCATCGGCTGCACTCCCTGACGTAAACCACAAAAAAACACACAAATATACCTGTTTAAACACAGGTACATACACATTTTAAGTGTAGCTTAGTAAAACTCCGTAGCCCTGTGTGTGGGGGGGGGGAGAGAGTTACCAAGGCAATGTGCTCCAAAGCAACAATTACAGAAGCTCAACTAGGACAAAATTCCACACCTCAAAACGTGGAGGAACTATTTTATTACCAAAAAAAAAAATACCACAGAGTTTTATCATTCAGACATACACATTATTTTTTTAACAACTATAACACAATGGCCCATTTTCTAAGCGCAATAATACCCTCCAGGGTGGGCGGTATGGGAAATACTGGACCTTCCAGGGGCTATAAGGCCCTCCGCCTGTGGCGTCGGGCCTCATTACGCCCCTGGGCGGTCCGGTATAGCACAATACCACCCACCCTGTCGGGTATTATTGCTTACGTAACAGGTATACTAGACGGGGTGAAACATTCATTTTCACAATATTTAAACAACCCCACATTGAAATGGGCAAGAGGGACCAGTGCTCCAAGTCTATTTTAGGGTGGGTAACCACTGTGTCTAGTTTATACTGTTTCATCTTGATCAGTGACAAAGTAAGGTATGTGCCTAAGTATTTCAGTTTGTCTCGAACCCAGACCAGACCCAGGTGCTCTATCTCAAATCTCAATGTGGCAGTGTTGAGTGGCATCACCTCTCTTTTAGCCAGATTTAATTTATAATTAAATAAGCAACCAAAATCCTTACTAATATGCAGGGCAGCAGGCAAGGATGTAGCTGGGGAGGTGACGTGTAAAAGGATATCATCCACATAAACAGAAAGTTTATATGGATGAGGTCCAATGCATATACCAGAAACGTAAGGGGACATCTTAAACTTCCTAATTAATGGTTCAAGAAACAAACTGAAGAGAAAGGGTGAGAGCAGACAACCTTGCCTGGTGCCCTGATGTAAAGTAAAAAGGGGCGGACAAGATACCGTTGCACAAATTGTGAGATGAGGGATGGGAGTAAAGGACCTTCACACATTGAATAAAATTCAGGGGAATATGGAATTTAGGCAGTAAGTTAAACAGGTAATCCCAAGAAACCCCTGAAAAAGGGAACTTCGGGGCTCAGTGGGCCTACCCGGTTATCAAAATTGAATGAATGAATAAATAAATAAATAAATAAATAAATAAATAAATAAAGCTTTTTCTGCAACACAGAAGGAACACAAGAGTCCATGGATGGAGAAAATAGATGAGATAGCTTTCGCAGGTAGTCTGCAGAGAGCTGGCCAGCCACAAAACCAACCTGTGCTTGACTAATGAGAGGGTGCCAGATCCGGTTCAACCTACCGGCCAATACCTTTGCTAGAATTTTAAGATCAAAATTCATGTGGGATATTGGCTGGTAGTTTGATACTGACAGGGGATCCCTACCAGGTTTTGAAAGCACCACAATCATGGCTTCCATGAAGGAAAAATCTGAGAGGCCTTTTTGGAAGATGTAATTGAAAGTATCTAAAAGCACGGGGGCGAGCAACTGTTTAAAAGCTTTATAAAAATTAGAAGTATAGCCATCTGGGCCTGGGGATTTGTCTGGAGGCAGGGTGTTAGGATTCCTGATAAGGTCAAGGGGACCTGTAAATACTCAATTTGGGGATTATCCAAATGAGGAAACGGGATATCCTGCAAAAAAGTCTCAAATCGGTCCAAGCATAAAGGGTAGAGGGTGGGTTATTCAGTGCCTGGTAGTATTCTTGAAATTGAGTGGTGATGTCCCGAGGCAAGGTTTGGAGTGGATCTGAAGCGGTGCGATGGGAAGAAATTATCCTGTACAAGGCCTGTTCTCGCAGACAAAAGGCTAGTAGTTTCCCTGCTTTCTCACCTTGCTCAAAATATTTAATCTTAGAGAGTAGAATCAAGTACTCCACTCTCCTTCCCAACAGAGAATGATATTTTGACCTGAGACTTTCCAAGTATTCCCAGCCAGAGGGAGAGGAGTCTGGAAAGAGGCACCTCTCCAGCTCTCTAATTTGGTCTAAAGGGGAAGACATCACCTGGGAAGCTACTTCTTTCCTTTTGGTAGCCAAATGAATGAGTTCACCCTGAAGTAAGCTTTTCAAGGCACCCCACAAGATGTCGAGCTTGGGTATGGAAGGGGAGTTGACCTCCAAAAAAAAAGAAATAAAACTTTGAATATGCTGAACCAAGGAATCTGATTTAAGCAGTTGACTGTTCCATCTCCGTACCTTGTTTCGCTCTTGCCAGGGGGAAAGACACAGATGAAGTAAAGTAGGATGATGATCGGATATCACTTTAGCCAGATAATGACATGACAAGACTCCAGGAAGGTGCTCAATCCCCAACATGAAATAATTGATCCTAGAGAACATGTTATGGGGGAGCGAATGAAAGGAATATTCCTGCCGGGTTGGGTGAAGGGACCACCAGGGGTCCAAAAGACTCAGGAAGTCCATCATATCATAGAGGGCCAACTGAACTAGTGAGAGGGAAGAGTGAGTGGGTTCAGATCTGTCGAGACCATTGCAGTAAACCACATTCCAGTGCCCCCTCCCAGAAGTATGGGTAAAGAGGACCAAGGGGCAATATGTACCATTAAGGCAGTGAAAAAGGTAGGACTGTAGGCCGTAGGGCAATAAATAACTCCAAGAATAACTTCTAGGTGGCCAAGCAATGCCCTCAGCAAGAGGAACCTACCCAGAGGGTCCCTTATTTCCTGCAGCAGACGGAAGAGTACTTTCTGGGCCACCAAGCTAGCCACACCTCTTTTACGTGAATCAACACCTGCTCCAAAGACTTGCCCCACCCAGGAACACCTGAACAGGAGAACCTGGGATGGGGGCAAGTGAGTTTCCTACAAAAAGGCGATGTCCACCTGGAGTTTGTGAAGATGCAGTAAAACTTTTGCTCTTTTTGTGGGAAATTGGGTACATTTTACATTCCAAGAACAGAATTTAAAGGCTAAAGCCATGGTGTCTTGAACCATATAGTGAAAACAACCTATAATTTATGAAGTATTGAAAGGACCAGTGCCTTAAGCAGGTAATAAACTTCCAGTGGTGATAACCCAACCCAACCCAGCCAACACATGATGCTGGAACAAGAACCGACATAACAAGTAACAAGACCCCCAACATTAAAATTAAAAAAATAACAATGAACCCCAACATCAGTACAACCCCCCCTCAAATCCCCAACAGGGTTATTAGCAAAAATCCAGTTATCTCGACTAGTCTTCATCCCATCCAACCCCCAAAACCCCATAAACAACAAAATGTCCCATAGTATCCACACCCCAACCCAGCCCCAAGCCATCCCCCAAAACAATAAAAAACCCAACTAATAGAACAGAGCCAGAATAATAACCGGGAAGAGAACCCCCCTCCACCTTATCAGCTCATGCCATCCTCTTCCTCAGTAGCATCAGCAGCTTCAACCCCACCCCCACCCACCACCCACAGAGTCTGAAAAAGTTAGAAAAAACTTGCAATCAGGAAACTAACAGGACTACCTAAGAATACCAATAAACACGTTAACCACTAGTACGTAAAGAAGGGTATATAAAAAAGGAGATAAAAGGCTCCCAAAATATTCCAACATCGTAAGTCCTCGAATAAAATTGGAATGAAGGGAGCATGGGAGGTGGGGGAGTAGGACACACGGTGTCCAGTCCCCAACACTAGGTGATCAAAGCAGACGATCAAAGTGATAGATGACCATATATGAGCTCCCATCCCTCAACACCCAGGGACCCTAAAAATAACATTTAGGGTGTCCGATCCTTAAAAAGACTATAGAGACAGCATGAGTGCTCATAAATATTCATCCACTTGAATTATACAGGTTATTCTACTCCCGGAAGAATTAGCAGTAATTCAGGGTCCCAAAAGACAATAAGGTTCTTAGCCCCCCCACCATGGTACAGTAAGAACAATAAAACAAGATTGTAGACTAAAAATAAAGCACAGGGCAGCCAGTGAAGGGTAACATATGATGCTGAAAATAAGTACCTAATGTAGCATATATAGCACTGTTCAAAAAGTAAACTTTAAATGGAGAACACCCGGACAGGAACCCAGACGCCCCTCCCTTTTTTTTTCTTTTTTCTTTTTTCCTTTTTCTGACCTACTTTTCCCTTTTTGTCCTTTTATTAAAATATGAAATCATATTAAAAATCCATGTCAGGAATATTAATTCCTGGAGCTGGAGCAGGAGGAAAGAACCAGCAACCATCACAGCAATCCCACTCTTTAAACAAAGCATGAAGACGGAAAGGAAATATGTGAGGAAAGCTGGCCATACAGTCCTGGCCCACTTAATGATGCAAATTAAACAGCCAACCTCCTTGTTGTGAAGTCAACAACCATGTAGTCCCTGATGTCAAGGAGAAAACAGGTTCGGAAAGCCATCAGAAAACCTAGATCGAAATAGAATAATGCTCCGAACCATGCACAGGGCAGCAGTAAGTTGAACCTGGCACCCCAGAGAGTAGGTCCATCATATTTGAAGTAGACAAGATGGAAAGAGGTGAAAAGTGATTGGAGGGCAACCCCCCCCCCCAAAAAAAGAAATAAACAGTGGTACCTCATCTATATTACAAGTTCCAAGAAGCAGACTATAGCTTATCCACACAGGTCCGTAGCCCACATCGGGGGGTCCCAGTCTTTATATGATTTGAAATAAAGACAACTGCAAAAGATCTATAGTAGTCCCAATCATATATATATATAGGATCCACTGAACAAGAATGCTCTCTCAGAAGAGCTGTAAAATATACAGCAATCCCATCAGGTATCATTGAAGAGGTCGGGCAACAAGCATTTAGATCAGCGCATGCCTAGTCAACTGTTTCATATGAATGCCAGGAATCTTTGTAGTAGACCTGAAACCTGGCAGGGTATAAAACCCTAAATTGAGAAGTGCCTGCCAGAAACTTGACAACAATAGAGTGGAATGTGGCTCTTTTCTGCAGGATCACGGCAGGCAAATCTTGTGAGATTCTAAGCTGGTGCTCCTCCCAGGTAATTTCTTTGAGCTCTCTGGATTTTTGTAAAATGTGTTGTTTATCTCGAAACTTGAGGAGCTTGAGGATGAATGGCCTGGGTGGGGAGCCAGGAGGAGGTCAGGGGAACAGAGACCGATGAACTCTTTCAACTATGTGGTATGAGTTGTTCGGGGAGGGACCGGCAATGTGCTCCAGAAACTTCTGTGAGAATTTAATTGGGGATGTTGCCTCCATGTCCTCAGGCAACCCGGATATCACTAGCTTATTTCTCCTGCTCCATTCTTCTAGGTCTTCCAGTTTGCTTTCCATTTTACCTAGTTTTTGAGGGAGCAGGGTTACTTCAGGCTCCATTCTGTCTCTTCAGCCCTCAAGTGATGTAGCTCGAGCTTCAAGATTCCCAACCCGCCGTGACATGGAGTTTAGGTCCGCATGCAAAGATTTATGCTCTTCAGTCAGAGACTGCTTAAAGACTTTCAGGGGCTGAATCTCTGAGAGGAACTTCTCCTATATAAGTGGAGGGGCAGGCAGCCTGAAATTTGAGGAGTGCCCAGATGAAGTGCCCTGGGACTTGGCCTTCTTTGAGCTCTTGTCTGGGGTCAAAGGTGGCATGTGTCGAAGTGGGGCCTGCAGCATCTCGGCATCCATCCTGTCGGCCAAAAATAGACAACTCCAGATGAAAGTTGTACTGGGTAGTTCCTGGACCTTATTGATGTGGTATTCTAGGTAGCAACTCCAGCTACAGCAGAAAAAATGAACAAAATTAAGGCCGAGTAGGTAGGAGCGATATAGTAGTGCGGCCACTAGCTTAGAGGCATCATGTGACTCACCTAATTCTTAATTCTTACAATTTAGTCCTTATAGCTTCTTTTCTCCCTGATGTACCTAAAGAAGTCTTATTCCCCTTTTGTTATGCCCTGCACCAGCCTGAGTAGTCTTGCTACCTTGGCTGTCTTTACCCCCCTGGTCATTTCCTTTGCTTCTTGCAGATATTACTACCTATCCTCCTCCCTCCCTAATATTCTGTATCTCCTATAAGATGCCCTTTTCCTCCTCACCCTGTCTAACACCCCTTTGCTTATTCAGCTGGGTTTCTTTCCCCTAGCCTTATCAGTCTGGGCCCTACAGCAAGTTTGCATTGCTTCCACTATCCCCTGTCTTATCAGTTCCCACCTTTGTTGTGTGTCCATACCCGGTTGAATTTTGCAGAGGAACCCCTGTACCACTTTCCTCATCATCATAAAATTGGCGTTCCAGAAATCTAGCACCCTTGTGTCAGATGTCTCCCTCTCTTTAGCCATCTGTAACTGGAAACATATGGTCTGGTGTTCACCCCCCCCCCCCAGTGGTTCCTCCACACTCACATCTCTCACCCACTTTCTGTTCGTAAGTACAAGGTCAAGGGTGTCCCTTTCCCTAGTTGATTCCTTGACCAACTGTACAAGAAAGCTTTCCTGAAAAGTGTCCAGCATTACCTGCTCCCTTCTGTTCTTTGTGGTAGGTGTGTCCCACTCCACCCCTGGCAGGTTGAAGTCCCCTACTATTACCATCCCCCCTTTCCTGCATTTCTTCCTGATCTGTTCTGCCAGTACCCTGTCCATCCCTTCAGTTTGAGATGGTGGCCTGTACACCACCCCCAATCTTAGTGATCTATTTTTGGGATCCTGTAGTTGCACCCACAGTGCTTCTGTATCTCTCTCGTCTCCCTCCTCCCTTACACATTTTAATCCTTCCTTTACATACAGCGCCACCTCACCTCGCCCCTTCCCCTTTTCCCTATTCTTCTGGTGTAATCTGTACCCCGGAACTGTCATGTCCCAATAGTGGATTTGGGTGGCTCATGTCTCGGTTATAGCCGCCAAGTCTAGAACCATGGAACCTGATTTTCCTAATAGGAGCATGTAGGTCCCAGACTGATTTGAATTTGGCCTGAAAATAAATGATGGCAGAGTTGATGTTACTGACAGAGGAGATGGGGGACCAGTTAGTAGCAACAAGGTCAGCATGCAGTGAGGACTGATCCAGTGACCAAAAGGACAGGATCTGAAGGATTTGGTGGAGAGCTTTAGGGGTGATGAATTTTATGCACACAACAGATCATATGGTGGTCACTAAGGGTATCTGGGAGAGTATCTGCATTGGTGATATGATGAGGGTGAGTGGTAAGTGCCCAGTCCAATGAGGAATGATGGAAGGATTTATGATTGAGGTGGACCGAGTACAAGATCAGTTTGGTGAGTTTAAGATACTTGATATTTTGGCAGTTTCGAATATTAGGAGCTGAGCTAATTAATATTAAAGTCCTCAAGGATGAGCAGTTCACCAGATGAGGAATGAGTGAAGACAGGGGACAGGAGCTCCATGACATCTAAGGGAATCAAGCCAGGGCAACGATATACACCAGCCCTGAAGACTGGGACAGAGAAGGGGAGAAAGAGTTTGATGGTGATAGGTTTCAAAAACATAGAAAATAGATTGTTATTTATGACCGTATATTTGCCCGAGGCTAGCAGTGGACATGGGACAGAGAGCTTTGTTGGGTCAGTGCTAAAGTTGTGGAACTTTCTTACAGTTGAACTCCACTCTCTTGACTTACTACTGACCTTTAAAAGGCACATTTCCAATGCTGTTTTGACCAGAGCATCCTGCAAATGCTAACAATGTGCCTAATTTAAAGGATATCTTGTTATTGAAGCAAATACCCCTGCTGTGGACTTTTTGTTAAGCATTATCAGTGCACCATGCTTAGGCAAACTAGTATGTTAGAAGCACTGTGTACTTTTACCATTCTGTAACTCTGGTCCCATAATGCACATTTGTATCTAAGTGCTTATTTCGTAGATACTTGTAATTGTCTTACGGTCATCAGTTATTGTACGTTATATGCTGCTTTTATGTTGTTTCAATATGTGCCATCTACATGGCCTGGATCATGCCTAAAAATGGTCCCAGGGACCAGAGTACTTATCCAGTTATCAAATGCATAAATAAATGAACAAAATTGTTATTTGGGAATAGGCACGTAAATCCTGAACCACATTATTGGCACTTGTTCCTATAAATATGAGTCTATGCCTGGAGTTCAGTGGCCAAGCAGCCAGCCACTCCCACTTCCTGAGCTATATAAGCAGTTCCTCTAATCCTCATTGTGAAGCATTTTTTTCTGTGCAGCAGAAGACTCTGCCGGTTTGTTCCCTGAGCTGTTGGGCCTCCCTGGCTGGGCCCCCCTCGCTTGTCTCTGCAGGGCTTCTGTGTTTGTTTTCCTGATTTGGTTTGTATTTTGTCTTCGGCTATGTATGCTTCCTTCCTTTTTGGGGGGGGCTTTTCTAGGCTCATAGCATACTACTTTGCAGAGCTCATACTGCTAGCTTTCAGTTACTCAACTATAGCTGGTCCATGTGGCATATTTTATTACTTTCACGTGACTCGGATTTACTTGAACCTAGCAATACAGCTTACTCATGCTTGTTCTACTTACCTTATTGCTACAGTCTCATTGCACTGCCATTTGACAATGCTTAAGAGCATTATGCCTCCTTTATTTGCACTTACAACTCAGTGTACTAATTTGTTTACTACTGCTTGCAGGCCTACTTGCTTCCTGCTGCTGCATTGTTTACATCCATTTCTACTGTACCTCGTTTACTCTGAGGTTAGCCGAAGCTCCTGATGAGGCTATTAAATTAGCTTTTATATCTGTATGTGGTTTTTGTCCTTTCATCGCTTCGTTGTTTGTCCTACGGCGGGGACTGGGAGGTGTTTGGGGGGTCGTGGCCTATGTGGTTAATTAAGTCTGTTCTAAATCCTGTCTTCGCCACCAAAAATCCTCAGAGTTTGTCACCTTGATTTAACTATTCATGTCTAGCTGGCTGCCCCTAATTCAGTGCTGTTTACTTGCTATACAGTTGTTATGCAGGTCCACCTATTTCTACTACTGCTTGCAGGTCTACACTTGCTTACACAACCGTTGCTCCTTGCTTATGCAAATCATTACTTCATGCTTACTGCCATCCCCTCAGCTTTGGCCTGGGATTCTACTGCTCTCAATATGCATTTGACCTTGCAAGGTCTCAGCACTCAATGCTCATTATGATCTCAGCACGCCGTGCTCATTCAGCTCACCTGTTTTCAGCTCTCAATCAATTCTGGGGCATGCCAGCCATTCTATTCCAGTGTAGGGTTCCTGCAGCCGACGGTCTCGTTCTGCATTTATTCCGCATCATCGAGCGTGTCCAACTTAGGGAGGGATCCTTCTCACCTAGCCCATAGCTAGGAATGTCCTCACCCCAGGCTTGGCTTTAGCTGCCTGCTACACGACAGCAGCTGCTGGTGTAGAATTTAAGACTAGGGGTGAAGGGTGGTTACAATGATCTCCTTTGACTCTAGTGTTCCACTATAATGGTTGGCCATTGACTTTAGTGGTTTCCCTAGCAAGGCACCTTCACCGCATTCTCCCCATGACTGCCTCTGGTTCACCTGGTTTGATTTAGGTCGGGTAGGCCAGGTGAGTGCCTTGGCAGTTGTTGCTCTCCTCCTGTGCCTTGGATGCACGTATTGTTGCAGAGTTTTCTTGCAACTTTCCACAACGTTCCAGCTAGAGGGTTTGAGTGAGAGCCTTCCTCCAAATTGGAATATTTTCCACCTCCCTTTAATTGGGTTTTTCAAATTGCAGCTGCAGAGCCATCACTAAATACATTTTCCCAAGCCTGGAGGGAAGGCAACCTAGGCCTTGGATTCCCAGAGGTTTCCTCCTCATAGGGTTTTTTTTTTCTCTCCTCCGTTGCCTCAGGTCATAACTCTTAGTTAGCATAGTAGTTTTCCCTAGTTTCTTTAGGTAGGTTCCGTTGTTGGATGGAGGTGGAGGATGTCCTGCCATTCCATCTTTCCTTAGGGGATTCCCTACTCTCAAAGCAAGCCATCAGTATCATGCTATGCAAACTTGGGCAGTTACTATGACAACTAAGTATATCATTGCATTATCAAACTGCCTATGCTGCTCTACTACTACGTAACAGTTACTGCTTCTATGTCACTGTTACTGCTTGCATACTGCTTCGTGTTGCCTCCTTTTTGGGGATGATACTACATTTTTTGGGAGGGGATTCCTAAGGTACCTTTAGCTATGGGAACCGTCCCATGGCACCTCTAGGGGTGGAACTCTCTCTGAGAGTTCTTTGTCATCATACCCCTACAGGGTAGTAATTCCTCTGGAATAGAGTGTGAATGGCCAAAACCAAAATAACACAGTTGCACAAGCATAACACTATACTAGCTGCATAGGTCAGTGAAATCTGAGGCTATGCCTGGAGTTCAGTGGCCAAGCAGCCAGCCACTCCCACTTCCTGAGCTATATAAGCAGTTCCTCCAAGCCTCACTGTGAAACATTTATTCTTTGCCCCACCATCTCCCCTCCTCCTCCAGCAGCAGCACTCTCTCCTTGGAGGGATTTCTAAGGTACCTTTAGTCACGGGAACCGTCCCGTGGCACCTCTATGGGTGGAACCCTCTCCGAGAGTTCCTTGTCGTCGTACCCCTACAGGGTGGTAATTCCTCTGGAATAGAGAGTGCGAATGGCCAAAACCAAACTAACAAAGTTGCACAAGCACAACACTATACTGGCTGCGTAGGGCAGTGAAATAGCTTATTTGCCAAATTTACTGACTTTACTGCATGGGTGAAACTGCATGATCCTGATATAAGCAAGCAATAATACATGACAGGGTGGGCAGTATTGGGCTATACAAGATCACCCAGAGGTGTAATGAGGGCCAATGCCGCAGGCAGAGGGCCATATAGCCCCTGGAAGGTCTGGTATAGCCCAACCCGGCTCACCCTGGAGGATATTATTGCACTTTGAAAATGGGTTTTGGTGGCATTTTAGATTAAATATTTCAAATAATTTACAAAAGTGTATTAAGTTCATGTGTTCTATATTGGGAGATATATAAAACCTTTACTGGATAGTGGCTGCCAATATTTGAAATTTTATTTAACTCATTAACACAAAGACAGGATATTCCAAACAGTTGTTGAGGAAGCACTGTCTATCCCATACTAAAACAAACTCTGGTCAGAGCCAATACTGCTGTGCAGAGCTACTGTAGGTGGAGCGGTGCCGGAGTATAGCTTTCAGAGTGGGGAAAGAGTATGCCGTATAGCTATTCAGAGCGGTGATGGTGATAGTAAGTAAGTAAAATTTAAAATAAATGATGCAGCAGTTACTAACTGTAAGAGGGCATTGAAATTAGGACTTATTTACATTTAAACTATTTTATTACTGTTGTGTTTTATGCTTTGTATCATTGTATGCTGTTTTAATTTCCTGCCTACCTGTACAGTGCCCAGAGCCTCCACGGGGTGGTTGCAGACTAACACTCAAGGTGGGTGTATGGGGGGTCCACTAGACAACAGGGAATGGGGATTACTTTTTTTTTTTAATGGAGATCAGGGATATGAAGGGGATTCACTAGACAACAGGGAATAAATTGGAAGGAGGTGATGGACTGCCTTTTCTTTTTATTAAGGTGAGAGAACATGGATAGGGAAGGGGACTGCTAGACATCAGGAAATTATAACATTTGGGCAGGCCACG
This sequence comes from Neoceratodus forsteri, assembly GCA_016271365.2. Classification (NCBI taxonomy): domain Eukaryota; kingdom Metazoa; phylum Chordata; order Ceratodontiformes; family Ceratodontidae; genus Neoceratodus; species Neoceratodus forsteri. Next base: position 1,022,238,706 of record CM028135.1, on the reverse strand, counting down.
GTCACTGGGTGGGGGGACCACTAGCCACCAGAATGTGGACTTTTTTTTATTAAACATGATTGGCCTGATCAGTCACGTGATGGCAGCCTAGAGGAAAGCAGCATTTTCATCTTGCTCCGTTCCCAGCCCAGTTTTAACCCTCACTTTCGATAGCACCGTTAAATATTGAGCCTGGAACTCATCGCACAAGACACAGAGAAACGTGTTGGTGGCTCAGATTTGTTTAAAATGGAAGCATATGTGAAAAAACAACCTTCGAAGCATACTCCGCCTCCTTCCCCCGAGAAGGAGCAGGCCGAAAAGCGTCCTCAGCAGGGGCCCAGCAAATCGACACCGGGGCTCACTGCCTTAACGGAAGAACACTTTCTAGAAATAATAATGCCACTGCAAAGTGCAATAGAAGAGAACTCGACAGAGATGCACAGTTTTAAAGCATCTTTGGACTCTCTAAACACCAGAGTGGGAGATAATGAAGTTCGAATTAAATCTGTGGAAACCAAGTTGGATAAATACGAGCTAGAATGTGCTTCAGTGAACAGGAGAATCAAAAAAGTTGAAAAGAAACTCAAGGACTTGGAGTGGAGGAGCAGAAGAAGTAATATCATTATTATTGGAATTCCGGAGAGGGAAGAGGGCGCATCTCCAATCCAGTTTGTTCAAAAATTGTTTGAGAAGGTAGCCGGCCCATCCCCAAATGGAGCAAGCTATGTTGTGGAACGAGCTCATAGATCTCTTCGTTACCCCCCCCACCTGGTGCACAACCTAGACCGATGATATGCAAATTATTAAATTACCTCAATAAGCAGCACATCCTAAGTAAAGTTAGATCTCTGCAAGAAGTCCTATGGGAAGGCAAGCGAATCAGGATAACTCACAATCTACCGTAGTCCATTCGGATTAAGCGCCAAGAAATGCATCCACTGGTATCAAAGTTAATAGTGGCTGGAATACAGTACCGGGTTAAATATCCTGCCTTATTGCAAGTGAAGGTTAGTGACCAGTGGCATTCCTATGAGAGCTTAGAAGTTGCACGGCAAGAGCTTAAGAAGTTACTGCCTAAGCTGATCAAATGATTAGTCAGGGAGATCAATAACGCAGCTGAATAGGCTTAATTTTAAGTCAATGTAAGCCTCGGACATAGGAAGCGAGACGCATTGCTGTATTGGAGCCTTTGTACTATCCGAAATGTACCACTCAAAGATGTGTCCCCGGTGCCACAGCAGGAGAGGTCATCTAAGATTTTATAGATGAACTCCCTCTCTAAACAAGTGCTAGTCCTGCTGTCTCCTTCTTGGCAAATCCGGAATTGAAAATGTATGTTTTCATAAGAAGCAATACTAATAGCAACTGCTCTTCTTGAATCTCTATACAGTGAAAGCCTGAGTAGATTTTGGTCCTGAAGTGGTAGCAAGTTCACGGTTTGAATTTGCCTGACATCAGGTCGCTGATGTACTTTAAACAAGTCCTGCTCAGGTGATCCGGTGAATCAGATCCCCTAAGGTGGAATTGCCTAACACATATACTGTTGCAGAATAAAACCAAAATTATTATGGCATGAATAGTGACTGCCATCTTGAACGCAAATGTAATGAGCAGCTGTTCATACTCCCCATTTTCTTTCTTCACTGGTGCTGTCAGTTTGATTTGTTAGGAGTGCAAGATGGGTATTCACTTGCGCCCGTAGGGTCAGAACTTGTACTCACAGGGGACATATGTGACACAGATAGGCTGGAATACCAATAACAAGTAGTCAGCAATTTCCCTCGGCATATACTGCTCTGTTTTTCCAAGTGGGGATCTGGTTGTATACAATAAAATCTGTAAAGGAGACTAGGCTTTAGGGGGGGTAATATATGCATTTTAGTTGGCCAATATTAAGATTTATCACATGGCTAGTGATAGATTCCGGGAAAGGGATCGCATTAGGGATAATTTTATAGCCTGACTTTTGTTTCGGTTAAGCGGGGGCAGAGTAATCAATGGATACATTAACATGCTCTCTTTTGTACTATACGAGTGCCATACGGATGGACAATAGAATTATTCGGTGGTTCAAGGACACAATCAAGAGGCTTGTTCGTTAGGTTTCTGTTTAAAACATTGAAAGCATGCAATACTCCTTTTCCCCCACAAGAGGGGAGTAGAAGACAACGGAAGGTTTTCCTCAGTTAAAAATGTGTTTCATAGTGATCATAATAAGCACAAAATACCTTTAGAATAATTTATGATCCTCTGATGGTATATTGCTCTGATTATACTACGAGCTGGATTATACAACATAGATAAATGTTCCAAGTTTTCAGCTAAGAATAATTGTTTAGTTATAATAATTGTGAGGGATAAGATAAGTATGGTGACTTGAATTAATAAGTTCTGAGACTGGGATTTGGGGGCCGGTGGACTTTCTACTGGGTTGGTAATAACATCCATGAGGTTCAGGCTGGGTAGTGCAGTTGTTACAACTGGGGGTAGTAGTTTGATATTATTTGTTCTAAGGCGATATATGGGGGGGGAAGGCAGGAGGGAGTAATAGCATTTCTTTAACCTTATTGCGGAATAGAAAGAACCACATCCATAGGTATGAAGGGGCATGCATGATTTATTTTCTGCAATAGGACCTACCACTTTGGTTCAGATGGCGATGTCAGGAGTGCTTAATATATTAAGTTGGAATATTAAGGGGGCTCGGGATAGATGTAAAAGGCAAACAGTGTTAAGGCACCTATCTACTCTAAAAAGTGATGTGGTCTGTTTACAAGAAACTCATATTAAAAGGGAGGATGTTCATATGTTCCGTAAATACTGGGTGGGTCAAGTATTTGGTGCAGGGGTTGCCACGAATAAGGGTGGAGTTGCCATCTTATTTAATAAAAGAGTACATTTTCAATTGGAAAAGGAAATATGGGACGCACATGGTCGATATCTTTTCTTGATTAGTACTCTCTTAGCAAAACATGTAATTATAGGGTCGGTCTATGGCCCAAACGTGGACTCCCCACAACTTTTCACACAATTGCTAGACAAATTAAACACCTACTCATCTAGGATACTATTACTTGGGGGAGACAGGAACATTACGCCACAGCTTCAACTTGATAGATCTGATAATAGATGTGTGGGGTTATCTCCTTCCCAGAGGGCACTTAAAGAATTAATGGAGGGATTAAGTCTCATTGATATCTGGGAATTCTCAATGCAGAATCCAGGCAATATACCTTCTTTTCAGCACCGCATAAGACATGTTCAATAATAGATTACTTTCTAATCAGTATTAAATCACTTGCTTCTATTTCTGATGTGAAGATACACACTAGGGTTATATCGGACCACTCCCCAATATCAATTTTGTTCACACTTAATCCTGGGTTTAAGAGAGACTTCATGTGGAGATTTAACAATCAGCTCTTGCAGGATTCCTACACTCACGAGCACCTGAAGTGTTTCATATCTCATTTCCTTGTCCAAAACATGGGCTCAGTCCCTTAAATTGATATTGTTTGGGCAGCCCTGAAGTGTGCGTTGAGGGGGGAATGTATCCGAATCACCTCCACCAGATCTAAAAAGAACAGATTACTGTTAAATGATATTACTAATACTATTAAGATCATTGAGGGTAACATCACCCAATGCTTGACTGAATCAGACTGGATTAAACTACACCAGTTACAAACACAGTTCTCCTCAATTATGCTGCAAAAAGCAGAACTTGCCCTCCAGAGAAATAAAATTAAGTATCTAGAATCTGGCGAAAGGGGAGGTAAACTTTTAGCTTTAAAACTCAGACAGTTAGATTCAAATAGATTTATTGCAGCCTTACAAAATAGCCAGGGAGATGCTATTGTTAAAGATCCTAGAGAAATTGAGGCAACGTTCAGAGAATATTTCCACAAGGTATATTCCATTCCTACTGCAGATAAAGCAAAGCCAGAAGAGATTCAGGGTTTTTTGGAATCAGTAATCCTCCCTCAGATCACTAATGCAGAGGTGGTTAAACTGGAACTGCCTATACAAGAATGGGAAGTAAAACAGGCTGTTACCCAACTTACCCCAGATAAATCCCCAGGACCTGACGGTCCCACTACTAATATGTATAAAGCTTTCAAAGAAGAAATTAGCCCTGTCCTTACCAAAGTATATCATTTTTGGTATTTTGAGTGATTTTCAGAAGGGTTTTTTTTTAGATGCCCTTATAACTCTCATCCCCAAGCCGGATCAAGATCCTTTATACCCTGGTAACTACTGCCCGATATCACTTTTGAACTTGGATATTAAAGTATTAACCAAAGTCTTAGCCAATTGGCTCAGCTCGTTAATGAGTAGGATGGTAAGTGATGTGCAGGTAGGTTTCATGATCGGTAAGTCGTCCTGTGATCACATGCGCAAACTTCATCATTTAATAGTACTCGCTAAAAATGCACAGATTCCGGCTGCCCTGTTAGCTTTAGACGCCGAGAAAGCATTTGATCGGGTCTCCTGGGACTTTCTATTTGCTACATTGTCTAGGCTTGGTCTGCCAGATGGATTTTTGAATTGGGTCGGACTACTATATAGATCTCCCATGGCACGGGTCTGGTGTAATGGTAACCTGTCGGATTCATTCCCTCTCTCTTGCGGTACAAGACAGGGCTGCCCACTCTCCCCACTCTTATTTAATTTATATCTGGAACCCCTGATCCACAGGTTACTCGCACTTCAGGATATAAAGGGATTGCAGATAGGTAATAGGAGATATTTAATCTCAGCTTATGCGGACGACCTGCTTCTGCATATTGAAGATCCGGAAACCTGCATACCTGTTGTTTTGCAAGAAATTGCGCAGTTCTCCAAAGTCTCAAATTATAAACTCAATATATCCAAGACGAAGCTCTTCCCATTAAATGCTAGATGTCTGCCGGGCGTAGCAAGGGAGCTGGGGCTTAATTGGGAACCAAAAATGTTGATGTATCTTGGAATTAAAGTCTCTAGGGAAATGGTCACGATGATTAAGAAAAACCTCAATAACTTGATTAAAATAATTAAGCTTGACCTGGATAGTTGGAATTTATTACCTTTGTCATAGTGGGCTAGAATACAGACAGTGAAAATGAACATATTACCAAGGATGTTTTACCCCTTAAACATGCTGGGACCTTATTTACCCAAAGCTTGGTTTGGGGCCTTGCAAAAATTACTTAATAATTTCATATGGAAGGGGAAAAATGTAAGGAGAGCATATTCAAAATTAACAGGTCCAAAGAAGCAAGGGGGCCTCGTGCTCCCCTCTTTTTTCAAGTACTGCATAGCATCGCATATTAGTAAATTCATTTTTTGGAATTGGACGACTTTCTTAATGGACTCCAACCCCTATGTGCCTCCTTGGATCCATATAGAGAAGGATTTGGTCTCCAAACACTCATTAACTTTAAACTCAATCGCTTATATTACTCTTAGACTCCTCCCTAAGTCACTCAAAAATACACCTATTGGCTGGTCAATAAAAGTCCTACACCAGGCTCAGAAGCTTCTTAAGGTGAATTGGCATAAATCCCTTGAGCAACCTTTAATACAAAACATGTATTTTCAAATTCAAACAGTCTGGATCCCTCCCACATTCTGGGAACCATTAGTCGTGTTGTGCCTAGGAGATTTAGCTCCGCAGGGGAGGCTACTATCGTATGAGCAACTTTGTTCTAAGATCCCTGAGGCAAAAGGAAATGTGTTTAAATTCTGGCAAATTGGTGAGTCAATAAAAGCCCATTTCCGGAAGATGATAGTTTGAGAAGCAAATAGGATAGAATTGTCCTCGTTGTTCCAGATAGCAGATCAACATCACTCAGTTTCCAAAATATGCCATGAAATGCAGAGGATAGATGGAGGATTGCCTTCCAGTGTCTGCCTTTACTGGAGACAGAGATTGGAAATAGATGAAGACCAAAGAGTATGGGACCAAATCTGGGAAAATATTCATAAATACATAAGGCAAGACAGATATAAGTTACAACAATTCAACATCATGCACAATTTGTATTACACTCCCGCTAAGTTATATAAGATGGGCAAATTAGCATCTTCTAATTGTTATAGATGTAAGGCTGGCAATGGGGATTTATACCATATAATATGGGCATGCTCCAAGATTCAGCCATTTTGGAAAGCAATTCGAGTTTCGTTACATTCTATCATCGGATTGGATCCTTTTTTTACACCTGAAATTTGTTTGTTAAATAACTTTTCTAGGGACATGAGTAAGCAGAAGAAGGCGTATATGGCTATTATTTCTGCTGCAGCTAAGGCGGTCATCCTAAGACATTGGATAGATGTAACAACACCTTCAGTTATCGAATGGTACAAGGAAATTATGTTAGCCTTACAACTGGAATTACACATAGTGAAAATAAACAAGGTACAATCTTATAACACTAAATGGGGCCTCCTAGATGCTGTTTTAGTCACCTGGAAAACCTAATATGCCAAAATGGTAGAGTCTTTCCTTAACCTGAGTTACCTTCAGAGTCTGTACAAGGAATACCTGTGGTTCTTTCTATAAGCAAATGCAGATAGGGAGGGGGTTTTGGGATTTGTGTGCAGATTTGATAAAATGAGTTCTAAGTAGATAATGTTAAAGATACCTGTTGCGATTGTCAACTTATATAGTATTAGCCTTTAACATACAGATGATTGAGATAAATGCTTGTTGCATCTCTTGTAAAGGCCTGGTCAAGGCCGCAATCTCTTTGTAACATGACAGTCTCATTAAAATATACTGAATAAAAAAAAACATGATGGGCCCATGATCGGTGGGTGGGGGTGGGACCACTAGCCACCAGGATATTGTGTTTTTTTTAATTTAATATGGGACCCATGATCGGCAGTGGGGTTGGACCACTAACCATCAGGGAGTGGATTGGTTTTATATACTAACGTATGAAAGTGCTAGCAGAAACAGATCATCTGGCTTATCAACATCTGCTCAGTTGTACAGCTTGCTCCCTAGGTTGCAACTGCCCCTCCCTATCCCTCCATGACATCCCTTAGTTACCTTTTCCCCACACCCTCACCCTTCCCTGCTCTCTATCCCATGCCCTCTTGAAGCTAGCCACATTCCAGCTCTATATCAGTCTTTCCGGAAGGGCATTCCACCTTGTCACCACTCTATCTGTGAAGTAATGCCTCCTCATCTCTCTCTTATATCTTCCTCCCTCTATTCTCAGCCCATGGCTCCTGGTGTCTTTTCCACTCCTTAGTTTAAACACCCCATCTACACCTCCCTTGTTGATCCCTTTCAAGTACTTGAAGGTCTCTATCATGTTTCCCCATCTCTCCTCTCTGATAAGATGTACATATTCAGTTCTTCCAGCCTGTTCTCATAGTCCTTCCTCTCCATCCCCTGTATCATCCTAGTCATCTTCTGTGTGCCTCCTCCAGCAGTTTGACATCCTGCCACAGGTAAGGCCTCCAGAACTGTACACAGTATTCCAAGTGCAGCCTGACCAGTGCCCTGTAGAGGGGCAAGATGACCTACCTGCACCTTGATGTGAACCCCCTCACAATGCACCCCAGCATCTTATTTGCCTTTACAGCTGCCTTCCTGCATTGGGCCGTGTTGTTCATACTCACTGTTACCAGTACCCCCAGGTTCTTTTCCTCTTCAGTGAGCCCAGTTTTACCCCCACCCCCAGCCAGTACTCCCTTTTTGGGTTCTTTGCCCTGAAGTGCATGACTTTGCACTTCTTCAAGTTGAACCCCAGCTGCTACCTCTCTCAACACTCTTCCAGCTTGGTTAGGTCCTGCTGCAACTGTCTCTACCCTTCATCCTTGTCCACCACTGCACCCATCTTGGTGTCATCGGCGAAAAGGCTTGCCTTACTCTCCACCCCGTCTGTGATGTCTGAGATGAATAGCCCAAAAAGCACTGGGCCAAGCACTGAGCCCTATAGTACCCCACCTATTATTGCTTTAGGCCCTGAGAGTTCACCTCCCACTACCACCCTTTGTAGCCTTCTGCTTAGCCAGTTTAATATCCAGCATGCCATCTTCTCCCCCACTCCTAGCCCAGCTAGTTCCCTCCCTAGTCACCCATGAAGTACTGAATTAAGGCCTTGCTGAAGTTCAAATAGTAGACAGCCACTGCATGGCCCCCATCCAGCCCTCTGGCTACCCAGTCATAATAATGAATAACGTTCCTTTGGCATGATCTCCATGCTATGAACCCATGCAGCCTCCAATCCTGGAGGTTGTTCTTCTATAGAAATGCTACCAATCTCTCTTTCAAAATTGTCTCCATGAGTTTTCCCACCATTGATGTGAGACTGACTAGTCTATAGTTCTCTGGCTCATCCCTTGGCCCACTCTTGCAGATTGGCACCACGTGGGCCAGCCTCCAATCCTGAGATACACATGCCGTTTCCAGAGAGGTGTTGAAGAGGTCCACCAGGGGTTCCGCCAGGACCTCTCCCATCTCTCACAGCACCATGGGATGGATACCATCCTGTCCAGGAGCCTTGTCCACCTTAAGCGACCTCAGCCCCTCCAGTACTCTACTAGCCTCAATCTTGCCATCCATCATCTCCCCCCTTTCCCCTGCATGCTGTGACCCGTGATCGGCAGGTTGGGGGTGGGGCCAACAGACATCAGGGAGTGGAGTGGGTTTTTTAATTTAAAATTGAACCCACAATCGGGGGTTGGAGGTGTGACCACTTGCCACCAGGGCATGTTTTTTTTTTTTTTTTACTAAACCTGATGGGACCCTTTATTTATTTATTTATTTATTTATTTATTTATTGAAATAATCAGTTTTACAACCTTTGAGTCAGGGACTCATTTACAAAGGTACCTCGTCATGGGGGGGGAACACAACAATTAAGTGAGGTTTAGGACAGTGGTTACATACAGGTGAGATACATAAATACACACGTAGAGTTACAGGCAACATTATACAAGTACATACATATGTTGAGTTACACGCATCGTTATATAACATCGTTGTTACAGTTGTTCAATTGTACCAGTACCCAGTCGTCTATGGAACCCAGAGGGCATAGGGCTATACGAGACAGGGTTATGGTCCACTACAGGCATTTACAGCATCGGCTGTCAATAATGTGTTGACAGAGGGCTATTTTGAACCGGCCAATCCCAGGGATCTTAGTGATTGCCTCAGGAAGGGAGTTAAACCAGGCCAGAGCTTTATGATGAAAGGATCTTTGGCAGAGAGAGGTCCTTGCCCTGGGTACTAGGAAGATGGCTTTGGTGGAGTTACGGTTCAGCGTAGGCCAGACAGCCAGTTGCAGGTATGCAGAGACCCCTGGTGGGCATAACCCAGACATGGATTTTTTGGCCAGTAGGCAGGTGTGATATTTCAGTCATTCCTCAAGAGTGAGTATGTTAACGGCGGAGTATAGCAGACAGGTGTAGGGGTAGGGCCACTATCCACCAGGGAGTGGAGTGTTTTTTTATTTAATATAGGACCCACGAATGGCAGGAGGGTACAGGGTGGGACCACTAGCCATCAGGGAGCAGATTTTTTTTTTGAACATGGGACATGCAATCAGTAGGTGGGGGTAGGACCACTGGCCACCAGGGAGTGGAATTGTTTTAGTTAACAGATCAGATCCATGATTGGCAGGTTGGGGTTGGACCACTAGCCACTAGGGAGTGGATTTTTTTTTTATTTAGCGTGAGTCTAATGATTGGCGGGTGGGGGGCACTAGACACCACCAAGAGAGCAGGGGGTAAAGTTTTCATTACATAGGACCTGCGATTGGTGAGTGTGTGGGGGGGTACTATTAGTGTATTAAACTGCAGAGGGAAAAAGCCTCAAAACTAACCAATGACAGTGATTAGTTCTGCAGATTTTTTCTGCTGCAGTTTAATACATTAACCCACAGTCTGTACATTTATTCTGCTGTTTTAAAGCGGAATGTTTCCAAAAGTTGGCCAAATGATTTCTGAACTTTCAAGGAAGTGAAAGTCTGACTTTCACGGAAATTCTGCCTGTGGAATTTTTTTTCTGAACACCTCTACCCCTGGGCTAAGCACAGTCCCAGAGGTTTGTACTTAGCCCCTGCAGAAAAGCATACCCAGAAAACAGTTGATCAGAAATTATAAAAGGACTAACATGTACTGAATCTCCAACTGCTGCCCACCATTCTGACATCAGCTGCAAGGATTCTGGGTCCCGTAGCAATAGAAAATGTCAGCCTAGAAGTAAACACAACCAGTCCAATACAATCCATTACACCACAGCAAACAGCAAGTATACATTTTTATGCTGGGTTGTAACTTTAAAGTCTGTGGAAAGCATAGTCCTTTTGTATTTTCAAGCATTTACTTTTCAGAGCCCTCTATTCATTCAGGGAAGTGGGGCAGCCAGAAGTGAAAGTTTGCCACTCCGTGGAAGCCTGCCTCTCTAGCAGCCTGAACTGGCTGCACACATGCCACAGACTCCTCCAAGGCTAGCTTGTACAATTCTAGAGCATATTTTATACAAAGCCAGAAGCTGGGAGTCCTAATAATACATGGTCATCAGTAATTATTTAAACAGATACCGAGCAGCAGCAACAGTAAAAGTAAAAGTTTGCTGCTCAGTTCAAAGAGTTCCTGCTTTGACACATGATTTCTTTCTCATAATGTTCTACATAACAACAGAGCAGTAGCAAAAGAATTCAAACAACATAAGCATACTGCTGCTCAATTTGTATCCATAATCCACCTATCTAAGTGGACATTATTTTGTATTTAACTGCCATTTTAAACATTTCTAAACATTCCTGCACCATATACATAAAAATGGCATCAGCATTAACTTAATTAAGCACTGCAGCACTTTAGACTCATACTATGGCATAAAATGCACTCTATGTACTTTATTTCAAAAAATGCATTTCATTCAACCAGCACCTTATATACCTAAAGAAACTTTATATCTTCTGGCATTAAATGCCATAAATGCACCTGATTTCATTCCTGCCAGCTGGCATTAGCCTGGTGTATTATTTGGTGGAGTTTGTGGTGAGAAATGGATATACAGAAACTAGAAATAAAGGCAGTAGTAAAAAAGATTTAGTAAGAAACAGAAAAGACTGCCATACATGGCCAACCTATTCCAGTGGTGGAAAAAGGTAAAGTATAGCACAGGGAGGTACTATTGTGCAACAGATTACAGTACAAAAAGGAAGAAGATAGGAAAGGCATCCCAATGCCAGGGTTATTGGACAGACAGAATGCAGTTCTGCCACAGAAGCACTTCTTTTACCCCGTAAATTAGTGTGTGTTTACACATCGTACTTATTTGTACCTGCTTATGAATCAGAGGGCAGACATAATGAACCTAGAGTCCCTTCTGACACTAAATTACAATTTTCTAATGTTTGTTATGAATACAGCATGTACTGAACGAAAGGCAATAAATTAAACCAAATTCCTTTTCCATTCCTCACTTACTACAAAGAATGCAAGCAACAGCATAAAATGTATACACTATTTATGTACACTTTCGACACTGTCACCTGTTTCATAGAGGCTACATTAAACTATTGTTGCTTAGAGCACAGAACTGTGAACATGCAGATCCATGTGTAAGTCCCACCATCTCTGCTTGCTGTGCAACCTGAAGCAGGTCACCCAACCTTCCTGTGCTTAACCCTCTCTTGCTTTCCTTCATCATCTTCCACTACTTTATGTATTCAACATTTCACTTCCACCCTGTGCACACCTCCTGTAGCAACACATGGCTTGCAATGTACTCTGAAGTATGAGTGGTTTGAAAGGCACTATTTAAGATTAGTTTTGTTGCCTTTGATTTCTACAGCTGTCTGAATCCAACACTTTTTGACAATGTGTTTCATTTGTGTGGATAAATGCAAATAAAGGCCTAGAAAAGAACTATAAAGTTGGAAAAATTTCTTGGTAGTGATCCTAATCTAGTACATGTCCGGGGCATGAAACTTCTGAAATTCGTTACCAAATTACTTTCAAATGGAGGCATTTTTGTGCAATTTGAGGTAGTTCTTGTTCTGTTGGGTGTTAGTACCATATTCGTAAACAAATGGCATAAGGAACCAGAAATGACTTGCAAGCATTTTTAGTTTGCTCATTGCTGAGTGGGAGAAAGAGGTCATTTGTGGATGTAATGTAACACCCACTCACTGGGGATGGCTGGGCCCTGACAGCCTGCCTATCCAACTAGGAACAAAGCCTTCTATAACCTTCAAGAGTTCTGAATTTACCAATAAATATTTTATGAAGCCAGAGACAAGTCAAGAGTGAATGATGGGGAACAGAGCTTTCCATACAAAAAATAAGAACGTGAGTTCCCTAACAACTAATATTTGATGCAAAAGTAGTACTACTTTTATATGGTACCTATGCACAAGGCCCACCCTCTCCTTTGGGGAATTATGTTTTATCATTTTTAGAAGTACATCACTGATGGCAAACCACCTGATGCACCTTGTAAATGAAAATAAAGATCTGGACCAGTGATTATCCCTCAAGGTAAAAACAATTACATTTCTAGGGGATAAAGCAAATCATTTTTGATTTGTGCCCCCCACGCCAGCCTGACCCTACACTTTTTGCCAGGAGCTTGAAAAACAGAAACTGTGCAGAGTTGTAGGAGCCTAAAACACACACGGGTGTAGAAATGAATACTCCAAGAAAGGCATGGTTTACAATTTGATTAGAAAAGGGTGGCTTTCTGGGCCTGAGCCATTCATTTTTGTTACTCCTACTGTGTGATATACACTCCTATTGGGGTTATAATGTGAATGTTGAATGTTAAATGCATACTGCTAAGTACTGCTGTATTTTTTTTTGCCTTTATTATGCAGTTCTTGAAGTACAACATAGGGTGTAAAAGGGATCTGGGTAACAAATATGGTAATGTCTAAAACGGGGGTAATTAGAGGCCCCAAAGTGTTCTGGCTTACACATTTTATTTTCCTAGCTACACCACTGACTTGATTTTAAGAGGGATGTCTCTAGCCAGCCTAGTGGTGCTGAGGGTTGAGGCGCTGGACGCCACACCTCGTACGACGCTGACAACCCATGTTCGGGATTGAGCACTGGTCATTGGGGGTCAGTGGGGATAAGGAAGGAGTAAGTGTCCCACAGACTGCTCTCCTTCCTTGGGGAGAGGGGGTTTCACACACCGGTGCAGTAGCAGCCCCTGGCAATGGTTGGAGGATTGCACTGCCCAGACAGCAGATGCAGGCGGATGTCTTTCGGTTGCATACGGGAGTGTGCACATGCTGAGCAGGATGTCATTGCACATCCCAGCTCAAATGGGCTGTATGGGTTTTAACACTTACTAGATGCAACCGGCAACTCAATCCCTACCTTGTCTTGATTGCTATGCTAACCACACAGAATAAAAAAGAGGTGCACAATCAACATATTTCTTTTTAATTTCTTATGCCACTCTTTCTTTAAAAATGAATTATAAAGTCATCTCTACACCTTTCTAATACACATAGCCTTGCACCAGCTCTCATGCAGTTTAATGTACAACAACAAAAAAATACAGTCCACAAGTAGTAAATCAATCAACAGTTTAGTGTCTGCCCTTCTCCTTTGCCCATTAAGTTAAACTTAGAATAGGCATGCTAGTATCAGAAAGACCCTGCATAAAGCAACATGCATTGAGGTCTAAAAGCCTTTGGGCAAGGCAAGTGACAAGGCTGCTCCAGGGAATTGGAAAGCCTGGCAGGGAGGAAAGCAACCCAGTATTTGGTACATTTGAGACCCTTGTTTTGGCCTTTGCAGACCACCTATTTTGGATTTGTATTTAATTCGTGCCACCCATAAATGAATTGTATCCTCTTGGTCTCTTTTCTTCAAGCCACCAATGCAGGTAACAATTCTATTTTTAAAGAGACAGGCAAAAAGTAATGTAGGCAAAAATTAAAATCAGCAAGAAGCAGGTCAAGTTTGTAGGCAAATGCTTTTACAAGCTAATTTCACCAGGTTGGATCCAGAAGCAAGCCTTAATGAAGCAACAATAGCCACACTACTCAGAAATTTTAATTTCCATGGAAATTCATCTAAAAAGGGTCCTAATCATATGCAAATAATAAAACAAGGCATACTGACAGCATACTGTGACAGAAATACCCCTGTCCCTGTACTGGATCACTTCTTTACCTTAAAAACTCTGTTGAAACAGTCCTTCTCAACCTTTCATGCTGTCCCTTTTAATTCTAGTCTGAAAAGTTGGCTACCTTAGAGTGATTCCTCCTCCCTCTCCTCACTCTATTCCCTGCTTAATTTTCCTGCATCCTCTTTAGGTCCAGAAATAGCGAGGTTAATATGGTGACCTCTGTGCTATGTTAGCGAGTGTGGCAAAAACATGCTTGTATCAGAAATGATAAGTGATCCTGGGTAAAGGGATACACAGGGTAATAGGAAATAGCCATGAGGCTATATGCCATATGAAGAGATAATAAAGAAAATACAAGTGTGTCCTCAGTTAGAGTGGGTAGCTGTACTTAGAAACTGTGGAACTGGCATTCGCTTTTTCTTTTTTTGTATCCCTTTAACTCCCCGGTGCTCCATATAAGGTCTTCATAACATATTATCAAATTATGTTATACAGATGTATGTGCAGGTTTCTCAGCAAAAAATTAATAATCTACAGTAGCAGAGGCGCCATCTTGGATTGGGTACTTGAGATAATGTATAGTAAAGGTTTAAAGGGACACTGTCAACCTGTTTTGCATCATATTATTTCTAGTTAAAACTCCACGTTTTATGATTTACTACCTTTTCCAACATTCATTGATATTGCTGTTTGTTTTATCTGTCTGCTTGTTTAGTAGAACTGAAATGCATGCTAATGTATATTTATAAACAACTTTGTTTTGTTTACAGTCCTGTTACTTATCTTTTTGAATACTTGTTGAACATTAGAAACACCTCAAAACAGTGCAGTTACTCATGCTACAATAGCCTCTTAAACTTCTACTGCATCATGAGTGGTTAGACTATGTTGTGGATGTTCCCAAATACAGGAAGGATGCAGTGGAAGCTGATCAAGGAATGTAAACAAACCTGTTTTTGTGTGGTAACACCAGTAGGGTGGGCAGTCGGTTTCTAATAAAAAAAAAAAACAGACTCAAATTATCAGCTACTTTAGCCAACTTTACTGAATGTTGGCAATCATAAAATGTGTTTTTTAAACTTGGGACACTATGAGGCCTAAGGGGGCTGACAGTGTCCCTTTAAACTCCCCTTGTTTTCCTGGTTAGCACCTGGTGGTTTTAATAATAGACACAGTGACTGAGATAAATTCCCTAACATCAGTGCCACTGAAGACTTCTCCATATTCTGAAAGGCTCAGACCAGTAGATATGAGCAGTTCTCCATCTCCAATATTTTCAAGTACTTGCATGCCAGTAATGCGCAGAAATGAAGAAGAGACAGAGTATCATTAAAGCACCAAGACTCCAGGTCTCTCTCTCTCTCTCTCTCTCTCATCTCAGTCTCAGCGTCTGCTTCATGTGTATGCCCATTTAATTAAAAATGGGCACTTATTGGAAAAGTCTATCCTACTAAAGTAGTAAGAAATCATCTAGTGTCCTTAATCTAAAGAGGGGTGTTGTTATAACACCAATTTCAGCCAGTACAAAGTGTGACAACAAGCAAAATAGGCCCAAATGAAATGAATTGCCAATGGCTGGCAATTGCAGCCATCAGGACATTTTTATTCTTGTATTTGCCCAAATTCTCTAAAACAGCACAAACCCTGCAAGCAGAGTTAGTAAGCCTCTCGACCCTGGCTATAGCAAGAAATGGCAGGCTAAGAGATATACATATTATAGAACATATTACAATATAGTTTGCTTCTATTAAGTTGGCAGTTCTCTCACTTTATATTATAAAGGACTGCAAAATGAGTTATCAAACCCTTATAGAGGTTTCCTTCTGAGGAAAACATAGTAAAGCCCCACATTGTTATAAATGTTCTTACCAATTCCAGTGCTGTGCCAAAGTTGTACTGTCTGTGCTGTTCAAAAGAAGCTACTAACTAAGGAGGCAGTATAGGGCAGTGGGTTAAGGCACAGCTGCAGGTCTGAAGACCTTGGTTTGAATCCCACAGCCTCCTAGATGCATTCTGTGTGATCCTGAGCAAGTCACTTAACTTCCTTGTGCTCCAAGGTCGCATCAGGAAACAAGCTACTCCTGGTTTAACAATGTTCCCTTTTCCTTGATCCCTATAGGGTGGTAGTGACCCCTAGTGACCATTTTTGTATTACTATAGCTGTCAATCAAGCTGGTTCAGGTTGTTATACATTTTATTCAGCCTAGACTGGATCCGTTTTATAGTAAATACCTGACGTTTGATTAGTTTACTACTTAGAGGCTACCTAGCATTATATAAATTAAAACGGGTGCCTAAATAAAATGTTTTAGGAAAGTTGATGATGCTACAAGCACATCACCCATTAGGGTGGGTATAAAAGCATTGTCGTGACTATATAGTAGCAGATAAGGTCAGTTCCTGCTGGCTGGTGTAGGTAGAGGACTGAGGGGAGTGAAGTTTGCCACATCCTTAAAGCTTGCTCTGTATTTATGTTTTGCTTATTATTTTTGTTATGAAGTCTTTATTTTGTATCTACCTTGCAGAAATATTTATGAAGCAATAAACATCACACTAGACAAAGTGTGTTAAATTTATAAGATCCTTGTTGTGTCCATCTGTTATCCCACACCATTAAACATACCATAAGCATACAGATTCCAACCATATGCCATATAGGTGACAGAGTATGCAGTATGGGTTTTTGGAGTAGCAATGGAGCATGTCATGTAGCTTTTTGGAGCAGCAGCGTATGCCATTCACAAGATGGCAGTGCACCTGTCACTTCTGCAGTTGCAGAAGAAAAAAGTACCCCACGAAGTGGGTGTGTTTATGCGGCCAGCGGAGGGGAAGAGCCTCATAAGCACAACCACTGGAAACTGTGCCAAAGCATCGTGGAAGCAGAGTGGACAGCGGTCCGGTCAGGTGCTTCCACAGTACTATTTTAAAATAATGATGATCACATAGCGTCTGCGGTGCTCTGCCCATGCAGTCACATAAAGGGCATCCAATGGACCCCAATATGTATAGGCCTATTAACCTTATTGATGTTTCACAGAAAGTATTCTTAAAATCTTATTTCAAAGGCTACATTTGTTGATTAGAGAAAACCACATGTTGAGTGAACTCCAACATTGCTATGTTTTAAATTACTTAATTTGGAAATATGTAACAGTGAGAAAAGTAAAGTATTTTGTTGTTTTGTTGATTTATCAGCTGCTTTTGACAGCATAAGCAGAGTGCTTCTGTGGAAAAAATATGGAAAAGTATGGGATGAGCAGTGTCTTACTAAACACTCCTATCAGGTTACATAAAGACTCCTGGACTAAGGTGCAATATAACCAACAAAGTATGACTACCTTGATGGTAGTTGCAAATCTTGGGGTGTGCCAGGGCTGTATACTAGCTCCAAATTTCTTGAATTTATACATAAATTCAATTCTGGAAGGTTTGTATAACCCTGATTATCATTCTCCTAAAATCTAGTATCAAAGGGTGCCATTATTAGCATATGCGGATGATTTGGTTTTAATCTCTACATCCTTCTTACATCTTCAGAGAAATCTGGAGTGCTTCACAGAACTTTGTAAGGCTGATGATTTAATAATTAATAAAGAAAAAAACAAAGTAGTAATTTTTGGTAACAAATCAAAATTGGTCCCAAGAGCATTTATTAATAATGAAAAAATCCTAACTGACAAACATTACGATTACTTGGGACTTTGCTTTACCCAAAATATTACATCGAATAGCCATTGGTCACTTATTCAGTAAAAAATTAAAACAGCATCCAATACATAAAGGATATTTAATTCAAAACTAGGTAAGGGGATAGTCAGGGGTATAATTAATGTCCTAAATGCAAAGCTTATAGCTAGTTTTCTTTATGTAGCAGAGACTTGGAGAGGTACAGGTTTAAAAGACCTTCAGTGCATTAACAAATTATACAGCTATATATTAATGGTACCACAATCAGTCCCTTCTGAAGTGACAAGAATAGAATTTGCCCAGTTCTCTCTTGAAACTATGGCTCTGGCCATCGGCCCAATGGTGCTGAGGGTTGAGGCGCTGGACACCACACCTCACACCATGCCAGCAACCTGGATTCGGGAATTAGCCTTGGCCACCTGAGGTCGACGGGGGGGAGAGAAGATTGGGCATCTAGAGGACTGCTCTCCTGTCTTGGGGGAGGGGTACTAGACATCCTGCTCACTGACTGCCCTCTGGTGGTGGCTGGAGGGCAGTATAGGTCAGGAGGCTTGACGCTGATGTTCTTACATTGTCAAGGAGGGAGGGATGCCGGGTGAACAGAAGATAAAATTAGCCTGGCAGGCTCAATGATGGTCCACCACTGGACCATCAGATTCTGGATTAGGTGTCAGGGAAGGGGAGAAGCCAGCAACCTCCTCCTGAACCCGCTGCAGGGGGCAATCCACAGGGGGAACTACTGGGGGGCCACCTAGCATGGGAGCGGTGGGACCAGAGAGTGATTCCCTCCAATTGGAGGGCCGCAGCTGCCTGCCAGATCTCAGGAGGAAAAAGTATAAATAAAAAAAAAGAAAAGAAAGAAACTATGGCTCTGGAAAAATGCATGTTATTTATGACGGGATTATTTCAGTTACCAGAAACTAGACTAGGTAGGTGGTATCTGAAAGAAGAAATAACGGCCAAGATATTCAAAAGGGTTGCTCCATGCGCAACAGGGTTGTGCATGCACAAGTCCTACATTGCACCATTCTGCGATATTCAGCAGGAGGCAGTTGCTCCACTAGCAACAGGTTGCGCAAAAGAGCAATGCAAATGAATGCATGCTCAACAGGAGGGGGAGGAACCATGCATAACCTGCGAAACCCGATATTCAGTCGGGTTGTGCAGAGTTGTGCATCGCAACCCCAACCTGCGCCTGCACAACCTTGAGCCAAAAAGGATCAATTGAGGCCACCCACAGGTGAGCTGCTGTATTGCAGGGGCGCAACACAGCAGCTGCCACCTGGCTGGCCCCAACTCGTCCCTGTGCCCCCCACCAGCCCGATCGCGGGCATAGAGTAACATGACCCCACCCCCCCACCCACATCTCCCACAGCCCGATCGTGGGCATCACAGTTATGAAACCCCACATATCCGAAACCCGATCGCGGGCATCACAGGTACATGAAACCCCCCACACACGTATCCCGAGCCCGGTCAGCGGGCATCACAGTTACTGAACCCCCGCCCCACATCTCCCACAGCCGATCGCGGGCAGAAGTGAACCCCTTTAGTGCCCGATCGCGGGCAGAATGTAACCCTCCCCCAACCCGAATATCTCCCTGGTGGTCCAGTGGACGTAAAGCCCGATCGCGGGCAGAATATCACATCACACCCTCTAACATTCTCTCGGTGTTCCGTGTCCTCTCACCACCTCGGCCTCCACCCGCCTCGCAGCGGGCGGCAGCATCCCACCCGCCTGTTGCCTGCCTACCATCGATTGATCGTTCGGTTGCGACGCTTGATGTAGAGTTCAGTTGGTCGGGCGCAGATTTACATGACAGTCCAGACGGTGAATGAACACCATTCACAAATCTGGACTGTCATGTACGGTATGGGTTGCACGCTCATTGGCTGTAGCTCTGCACCATGGGCGGCAGCCCTACCGGACAATCAGTCGGGAGGGCGGGCGGCAGGCGTGGTGGGATGCTGTCGCCACCGCTGTGGGGGGAGCGGGTGGAGGGGCTTTGTGGTGGTGGGGGGCAATTTGACACCGTGAGATGTTTGGGGTTGTGATGTGACATTCTGCCCGCGATTGGGCTTCGGATATGTGTGGGGGTTTCATGTACCTGTGATGCCCGACTGGCTCGATATGTGTGGGGGGTTTCATGTACCTGTGATGCCCGCGATCGGCTTCGGATATGTGTGGGGGGGGTTTCATGTACCTGTGATGCCCGCGATCGGGCTTTGGGATATGTGTGGGGGGGGTTTCATGTACCTGTGACGCCCGCGATCAGGCTTCGGGATATGTGTGGGGGGTTTCATGTAACTGTGATGCCCGCGATCGGGCTGCATTGTGCGTCGGTCCCCGACGGCTGCTGCCTGGCAGGGTGGCCAGGAGCAAGTCCTCGAGGATCGGCGCACCTACATGCAAATTGCATGCAAATGGGGCCATAAATAGATGCAAATGGCCCCCCCTGCGCCTTGCATAAATTATGGCCCCATTTGCTTGTCACCTTTTGAATATCGGAAATTTGAGCATGGTGCAATGGTACTTGCACCACCACAAGTTTAATGCTCAACTCTGGCAACTTGCGGTGGCGCAAGTTCCACTGCGCCATGCGTAACGGTGTGTGGCTGGGGTGATATTCAAAGGAGTTGCTCAATAGCGCAACTCCTTTGAATAGCACCCCGGCCACACCCCTGCGCAACTATTTTGAGCAGCGCAAGGGCTTGCGCCTCAGAATGGCGCAGTTTGAAAATCTAGGCCAACATATATAACTCAAGAAAACTTCTCCCAAACTATTCAATAAATTAAGAAAAATTTATTTCCCTCAGGATTAGGTCATTTCTCATAAAAGATATACTTGAGACAAAAGGAAGGAATTAACATTCAGGTTAAAACAAGGATTAGGGATATGGCAATTGCAAAAGACCTAGAAAGATTATCAGAATTAAAGAACTTCAGGTGGTATAAAAAATGCATCAGTTAGAACCATATTTACTTATTATTTCTAATTCATAACATTGATGCTTTATCAGAAGATTCCAAATGGAATTATACACAGCTAGATATATACATTTTCAACCTAAGAGAGCTGGTGTGATAGGCTCCTTCTGTGGCTGTGGACATGAGCCTGAAGATGATTTAAAACATGACAGGACTACGGTGCTCCTTGTACATCAAAGCAAGGAAAAGATGGCTGTGAGAAATACTGGGAAGCCTTGATCTCCCTCCTGGCTTGATAGTTACCTGCCTGTTTACAACAACAGACATTGGGATAATGAATAAACTGGTCGGATATCTGACAACTGTACATTTATGAAAGATATGAATGTATATGATAGCAAGATATGAATGAAAGGTTTGATACTAAAGCACTGATTGACACAGTTTGAAAACTGAGATATCATCAAGAATGTATTACATTCTATTTTTTCATAGGATGTTGACATATTTTATACAGTGTTAGTAAAGAAATAGTGTGAATTTATTATTATATGAATACTACGTGTATGGAAAATGCATAAAATGCCATGCTTGTGTGAAAGTATGTATGTTTGTATGTATGCCTTGTAAAGGCTTTAGCCGAAAAATAAAAATTTTTAACTTGAATTCATGGAAGTAAATAAACGTAATTTTGTGTAAAATAGTCCCTCCACAGCTGGCATTGGCAGTAGAGAGCACTAGTCTGTTGAATGTAGCACTAAAGAAATCATTACACTTGTTCTTATTTTGTATTGCTTACTTTTCTCTCTTCCTGAGCTGGAGTCTGATTTTGTTATGTCCTCCATCCCCGAGTACTGGTGCAATTTGTTTTTCAAATGGAAATGCAGCACAACAGTGTGCTTGGGAATAAGATCATGGTCGGGAGTGAGAGCAGTAGACACAATAACTGTCTGTACTGCAGATGGACACGCTCTGCTGGGTTGGAGCAGGATAGGTAGCAAGTGGGCTGCTGGCCGCACCATGGAGCTGCTGAAAAAAGACGGAAGCACAGAGTCACAGAGCAAGGGAGGTGTGCTGGGGACAACTTATGATGGGTTAGTACTGGATCTTGTACATCATAACAGGGACAGTGTTGCAGACAGCAAGATATGAAACCATCTGAGGACCAGTGATCATCACACAATGTGGTTCATCATAAGAACAGCTGTAGACTCCAACCACACAATAGCGAGCCGTGAGAGTCCTGGACGTCAGAAGGGCTGAATTTATAAAGATGGGCGAATGCCTCAGGAATGACCTGGCAGGGGGAGATGACCTTTGGAGTGGAGGAACAGTAAACCAAACTAAAGGAGGGCATAGCAAAGGCAACAAACCTCTGTGTCAAGCAAGTAAAAAGCAAAAGGAAGAGGAGACCACTATGATTCTTGAAAAAAGGTGCCACGAAAGATAAAAGCTAAATGAGTAGCATTCAGAAAATGTAAGGAGATCCAGAGAGAGAAGGATAAGGAAGCGTATCAGGAAAAATAGAGAGAGGCAGGGAAAGCAGTAAAGAGCACAAAGGCACAAATTGATGAAAGAATAGCTCAGACAATATCAAAAGGGGACAAGACATTTTTTAGGTATGTTAGTAAGAAATGAAAGACTAACAGAGTGATTGTAAGGTTAAAGAGGGGGGGACTATACAGAGGGGGACCGGGAAAAGGCAGACATCTTGAAAAACTACTTTTTCTCAATCTTCACAGTGGAAGAGGAATGGGAGGGACCACAAAAAAGCATCAGGAGCTTTGATGGAAGGAGGTGGACACTGGTCCTTTATCTGAGGAGAGTCTGGAAAGCACTTGCTAGCCTGAAGGAGGACAACGGTATGGGACAGATGGGGTGCATCCAAGAGTGCTGAGGGAGCTCATGGAGGTACTAGCTGCTCCTCTGTCTGACCTATTTAACAGATCACTGGAAATCAGAGTGGTCCTGGATGACTGGAGAAGTGCAGATGTAGTCCCACTTCACAAAAGTGATAGCAGGGAAGAGGCAGAAAGTTATAGATCAGTCAGCCTTACATCGATGGTGAGTAAATGAATGGAAACACTACTAAAGCAAAGGTTTGTGAAATACCTACAGTCCAACAGGTTACAGGATCTGAGGCAGCATGGCTTCATTGGGGGGGGGGGAGACATACCGAACAAATTCGATAGATTTCTTTGACTGGGTGACCAAGGACTTAGATCAGGATGGGGGGGAGAGATTGTTTAACCAGGAAAGGCACACTAAGCCAAAGCTTGTTTCCAGGTGCAACCTGGGAGCACAAGGAAGTTAAGTGACTTGCTCAGTGTCACACAGTGTGCAAGCGGGGGCTGTGGGATTCAAACCCTGGTCTCCAGGTTTGCAGCTCAGAGCCTTAAACCACTGCGCTATACTGCCTCGGATGGAGGCAGTGGATGTGAGATGTGGGATGGATGTCCTGGATGGAGCAGTGGATGTGATCTACCTGGATTTCAGTAAGGTTTCCAACATCGTTCCACATAGGATACTGGTAAGCAAGCTGTATAGCTTGGGGTGTGCAAAAAAGTGGTAATCTGGGTAAGAAACTGATTAGGGGGTAGGAGGCAGATGGTAGTGAAAAATGGAGTTTGCTCAGAGGAAGAGAGGGTAACCAGCAGGGTACCTCAGGGCTTAGTGCTGAAACAGGTCTTCTTTAATGTCTTTATCAGTGACATAGCAGAGGAGCTGGAGGGGAAGGTCTGCCTCTTTGAAGATTACACCAAGACCTGCCACAGGGTGGACCCTCCGGGGGTGCTTGGAAAGGATCATAGGTAATTACAGAGCTAAGCAGACTTACGTCCATAGTGCTTGCTTACTTCAACAAAGATTCCCTGATGAGCAGACATCTGAAAAACCTAGAGGAGTGGCCAAGAGTAAAGCAGTTGCGTTTTGATGCAAAAAAGTGCAAAATATAGCACTTAGGCCATGGAAACCTGAGGGAGGAGTACAAAATGGATGGCGTTATTCTGACACTGACCAAATAGGAATGAGACTGGGGGTAATCATCCTAGATGACCTAAAGGTGGCCAGGCTGTGTGACAAGGCACTCAGGGGGGCTAGTGGGATGCTGGGGTGCATAGGAAGGGGTATTATCAGCAGAAAAAAAGGAGGTGAATTTGCCTATACATAGATCGCTGGTAAGACGCCACCTTGAATACTGTCTCCAGTTCTTGAGACCACATCTTAGGAAGGACATAGACAGAGAGGAGGCGGTCCAGAGGTGGTCTACCAATATGGTGCAGAGCCTGCATCAAAAGCCCTACAATTAAAAGCTAAAGGAGCTCAATACGTATATACTGGATGAGAGGAGAGAGAGGGGATATGAAAATGACATTTAAATACCTCACAGGGGATAATAAGATATAGGAGGGGAATATTTTTCAGGAAAAAAGGTGCTCTAATACAAGGGGACATGCTATGAAGCTGGAGAAAAGTACGGTAGATTCAGCTGAGATGTAAGGAAGCACTTTTTCACAGAAAGAGTGGTGGATTCCTGGAACAGCCTTCCAGCTGCAGTAGCAGGGCTGTAAACAGTGGTGGGGTTCTAAAATGCCTGGGATAGGCACAAGGGTATTGTAGGGGTAAGGAGGGGGGACAAGACAACATCTTAAATCAAGTAGGTCTGCAGCAAAAATGAAGGTAGAAAAAAAATAAATTGTGCAGACTGGATGGACCAAGTAGTCCTTATTTCTGCCATCAGATCTTACTGTGCGTTTCTTTGTCATTGGCCTCATTAGCAATAAGGCTACCACTGTGCCAATCATCTGGCTTCCTCAGACATTTTGAAAACAGCTGGTATAGCTAATTTTGTAATTAATGACAATAGTCATTGATGATTGCCGTCACTCACAATTTAAACAATTTCTTCCACTGAGGTTACCTTTTGACTGCACATACTAGATTTATACAGTAGTTGTATTAGGATGGTGCTACCCCATGTTTCAGATTGCAAACAGCATGGCACCACACCAAGATACTAAAGTTTTTATCGTGGGAATGGTATGGAAGCATGTACATTCAAAACATTTCAAATATCCATATCTCAGTTATAAAATCAAATAAATTTAAAAGAAAAATGGGTATATCAATGTGATCTAGGACTGTAGATCTTCTCACTGTGCATGCTTCACTGCCAAGAACTGGACCCACACTTTGCCTCCCTACCTATCCTCTGTTCTGACTGCTCACCCTTCCCCAGTTTATGAGCTTAAGACCAATGACTCAAGACTCCTTTATATTCCATAGGTCCTCATCGTCAGGTCAGGCAGCTTGCAGCTACCGCATCCCCAAACTATGGAACTCACTTCCTTTACTCATTCGGCATTCCTCATCCTCCCAGTTCCTAAATGGTCTACTATCTGAGCATTTCACCACCATGTGCTCCTGTACCTAACACATTTCTCAGCACTGTGACAACCGCTCCTCTCTGGTTTACCCTGTACCACTGCTGATCCTTCCTACCTCAGTTAATTGTTCCCCATACTTCCTTTCCCTGTTGAATCCCAATTCCCCAGTCATGGCTGTATTGGTTGCACTGCCACACCCCCTATCACTTTTGTACCTGGCTCTTCCTTTCAGCTGTTCATAACTCTCTTTGTAATTATGCACCCATACCCTGTACTGTGTTCTACCCTGAAAAGTGTTGAATCTTGCTGTTATATTACTTATACCTGTTTTCTCACCTTGTATATTGTATGCCACTTGATGCTTATATTGTATTGTCCCCAGGACGCATCTGGATTCAAGTGGCACTCTGCTCAGTATGCCTTCCTGGTAAAACTCTTAAATAAATAAATAAATATAGTATTGCTTAAAAAAACTAAATGGTGACTAACATATGCTGCTCCTTTATCACAACTTGTCACCCTGCATTGTATAATGTAACATTGAAGGTAGTTCACTGAGCATTTCATATGAGGAGGAGGATGCAGTTTAAGTCCTACCATGATAATAAATGACCTTCGCAAACAGTTATGTGTGGTAGTATTTTTTCATCTCTGCGTCTTGCATGTGTGTGAGTTGTGGGGGGAATCCCCATTACTGATTGCCTGTAATGTGCACTAGAATTTTGTTTTTAGGGCTTGTTTCCATATGCAAACCAGTCAAAATGCAGCAAAATGATATCTTCAATTTCTACTGTTGCAGGTCATGGAGTAGCCTTTCTGCTCTTGCTGCACACCATTTGATCTGTCAGGCTATCAATCACTATAACTAGCAGCCCAGTAAGCCAATTGAAGATCTATGATCTGCTTAATCCTTCTCTTGCCACACCCAGTCCTCACTCTGGATTGGATTTTACAACTTAAAAACACCTGAGTTTTTGCGGACACTCAGTGGGTTGCTATATAGTGCATCTCTAATGAGAGGTCATCAAAAGATAATACAATCTGGATTCAGAAGAAACAGTTGAAAATTCCAAGTTAAGTAAACTTAATGTTTTTATGTTTAAAAACAAAACATTTATTTTGTGTCTCGCTATGAATCAAACTGTGGTGTGTCGCTGCCAAGCTTTGCTCTGTGAATCAGTTCACAAAGTTTGCCAGCCTTTCAAACTGTGAAGTGGCAGCTTTGCAAAGTTTCCTGCAGGTGTAATGGCACTTTTTCAAGTGAAGGCATGCAACTTTTCTCGTGAAATTGTAAATTCTTCATGACTTCTCTGACTTTGCCTGAAAAAGTGCCACTTTGACAGGAAAACTTATTGTGAAAAAGGGAGCTGATGAAGTGGCAAAGTGGGCACTTCACAAAGTACAGTATTTCTTTTTTTTTTCCTAACTCTTTTTCCCTTCCTTTCACTAGCCCCATAGCAATTCCCTCCAATGTAGCCAGGGCAGCCCGCATTCTCCAGCCCAGCCTGAGACCCCCCCCCCATCTCAGACCTCTGCTCCTGGAGCCTCCTCCTACACTCTCGCACTGCCGACACCCTGACTTGATGCAAGCCCTGCGTCAACCTTTGAAAACTGGGCCCAGGGAGAAAGACCACACAGTATAGTACAGGAAAGTATGTATGTCATGTGCAGTGGAGTGTTAGTCTGTTTTGTATTTTTATTTTTTTTATTTGTCCATGATAGCCCAGATGAAATGCAATATCTTATTTTAAGTGAAGTCCTGCGTGTACCTATTTTTTGGCTGTGCAGACTGAATCACTGAGGTCACGTGGTTTTCTAAGTGTTACAGTGAAGTACACTTTGGTGGGATTTAAACCTGAGTCTCTTGGTTTCTGAACCTTCCTGATGATGGTAAGCTAGTCAGTCAGCCTGGCATCATCAGTGATTTATAACGCTCCAATACCCTTTTTCAGGTATGTGTATGCTAATATAAAAATGCCCAACAATAAAAGAATACATTGGCCATGGGGTTTATATTAGGGATGGGCAAACTGACTGTGACTAGTGTTATGTGAAATTGGAATATTTTGCCGAGCTAAATATTTTCTTAATTAATGCATTACAGGAAATATTTCTCATGGCGAAATGTGAAATTTCACCAGCTGTTATGTGTGAAATTTCCTCCCCAAGCCAGCAAAATTTTGCTCACCAGCAAAATTTCACACCCACAGGTGAAGTTTCACCACCCGCAGTGAAATTTCACAACCAGCGGGAGAAATTTTGCCTCCAGTGGCGAAATTGTGTTCAAAGTTCTCCCTGGTGTCTAGTGCCCACCCCAGTTGTCACTGGCCATAAACATTAACAACACCCCAAAAGTTACCTGCCACCTTCGTTGTTTGTTTTCTAAAAACAAAACATATATACCTCTTCACTCCTGGTGTCTCAGTAGTTCCCCCAGCTGTAAACATTATTAAGCACTCCTCCCCTCAAAGTTACTCTGCTGCCTCCGCTGTTTTTTTATATATATATATATATATATATATATATATATATATACTCACTCCCTGGTGTCTAGTGGGCCTTTCCTCCTCACCCCATCAGTATACGCACCTACTCAGCCTCAGTATCCTGCTGAGGCTAGCTGGCACAGCTCTCTCCATTTCATTTACGGTCAGTAGCTAACTGAGCATTCATTGAGTGCTTGAATAAATGAGTGCCGATACACTCATTCATTCAAGCACTCAGTGGCACTCAGTCAGGCTGCCAGCCATGGAGATGAGAGGAGGGCTGTGCCAGTGACCCAATCGGCTACTGGGGAGCTGGGTGGTGCTGCTATATACTGATGGGGTGGGGGGTCCACTAGACACCAGGGAGTGAAGGGTGTGTATACATATATATATATGTATATATATATATTTTTTTTTAAAACAAACAACAGAGGCGGCAGGGTAACTTTGGGGAGAAGTGCTTATTACTGTTTATGGCCAGTGACGGCTGGGGGGACCACTAGACACTAGGGAGTGAAGGGTATATTAAAAAAAAAATTGAGTCTCCAGGATAACTTTGGGGGTTGCTTATTAATGTTTATGGTCAGTGATGGGGGGGCGACACTAGGCACCAGGGAGTGGAGGAGGGTGAATTATTTTTAAATAAAACAAATGGTGGGGTGCAGGGCAACTTGTGTGTGTGTGTGTGTGGGGGGGGGGGTTCAATTTAAGGTTGTGGCCAGCGGTGATGGACAAAATTGCAGGCAAAATTGTGAAATTTCACCACAATTTCATGAAACATTTCGTCCATCAAAATTGCAAATTTTGCTGCAATTTCACCCTGGCAAAATTTTATTTTGTGGCATCTCTAACTGTGACCCAGTTCTGATTCTAACACTGATTTTTTTCCAAAAGGTTCTGATTTTCTCTGATGAATTGTAGACCTAACAAAAATATGGTTTTGAGTATTCTGTGGTGTGCAGTTGTCCCTCTCCCACCCGATCACCTACCCAACATAATGTAACAAGTTTCAAAGGTGTCCAGTGGTCCCCAATCCTGATCCTGATTCCCTAAAAGTTACATACCATTTCCTGATGTCTAGCAGACCCCCCCATCACCGTTCCCCTGTAGTAGAGTAAGCTACTAGTCTTCCAATCCCTGGTGTCTAGTGGACCCCCCACCCAGCAGAGAGTGTCCCACCACCCCACGCTCCCCACCCCGATCCCCTGCTGGCAACTGACACAGGCCTCCACATACCACCATGGCCACCTGCCAACTGAGCTGTCAATGAAAGCATGTCTGCTTGCACAAGCATGCACTCATTCATTAACATCTCCTACCACCACAGCCAGCCACCAACAGAGCTGTCATGTCAATGAATGAGCCCATGCTTGTACAAGTACATGCTCTTTCACTGAAAGTTCAGTCAGTGGCCAGCCATGGTGGACAGTGGAGGGCTGTGCACGTCGCCAGCTTGGGGTTGGGATGGTAGGGAGTAGGATGGTGGGGCACTACCTGCCAGGGTGGGGGGTTGGGGGCCTCACTAGACAGCAGGGAATGGACTAATATCTTAGTTTGTTACAGGGGAATGGGGATAGGGAAGGGGGTTTGCTAGACACCAGAGAATGATATGTAATGTCTATGGGATCGGGATTGGGGGGAGACTATTGAATACAAGTGAAACTTGTTACAGTATGTCAGGCAGGTGGTTGGATGGGGGGAAGGACCACAGGACATTAGCATGGAAGTACGGAACAGCAGTAAAGTGCAAGACTGAATTTCTGAACTGGGCCAACTTGACAACCTGGGGATAGCCATTAAAGACTGGGTTCTTCCAGTCAGAGCTGAATCGGCCTGCTCCGGGATGGATCAGAAGTGCAGCAGAGTCAGTTTTCCCATCCATAGTTTGTATATAGTCTTTACAGTATCAGTATCAAACTCATTGGTATATTTAGGCAGCTGTGTTTGGATATGATTCCTGTACTGTTAGTAACTCAAATTCATAGGTGTACATTGGCAGACATGTTTGCACTATTAGTAGCAAACATATTGTTATGTAGTGGCTATAGTGTTTGTCTGCATAATCCATGCACTACAAGCATTAAACTTCTTGGTGTATATTTGCAGCAGTGTTTGTATACAGTCTCATTAGTACCAGTAATAAACTCATTAGTGTATACAGTATATTGACTGCTGTATTGGTCAATATAAAGTCCTGCAACACCAGTATAGAATTCAATAGTTTATACTGGCTATAGTGGTTGTCTGTCAACTGTCCATATACTACCAGTATCAAACTCATTAGTATATATTGGCTATAGTGTTTATCTGTGTAGAGTCTCAGCACTACCAGTATTGAAATTTTGATGTACCATATTGGCTGCAAAATGTCTATCTCTGTACAGCCAATGCACTATTAGAATCAAACACAATGGTATGCCATATTATACTAAGTAATAAGAAGTTAAAATAAGTTGCACAGAAGAAGGCAGAAGAAGGCTGTAATGTCTATCATGTCTGTCTCCCACCTAGTAGGGCAAATTCAAACCTTTATTTTCAATGATACTGTGTATGTATCCAGTTTATTTCTAAAGCTAATTAGAGTTTTAGCTTCTACAATGTCTCTTGGTAGACTGCTTCAAACTCTACCTCCTCTCTGCATAAAGTATTCAGCTTCTATTATTTCTTATGTTATTGTCAAGTTTAATTTAGTCGTGACCTTAGATTGAATTCCTTATCATAAAATGCAATTTGAATTGCTCTACATAATTTCTTGTCCCTAAACATTTTATATATTTCAATTACATCATCTCTGATTCTTCTCTCATCAAATGAGAACATTTTAAATTTGTTTAGCCTCTTCTATTATGGCATAAATAAGCCTCGGTCCCATTTTTGTTGCTCTATGTTCGACTTATTTCAATACCATAACTTCAACTCTCTTGTATGGATCCCATAGTTGAGAGCAATAGTCTAGATTTGGTCTTATGTAGATTTTGTAAATTGGTATGATACATTGTTCACTTTTTTTTATCATAGAATAGTTTTTATTGTTTTTCAGTAGGTCAATACCACAATTAGTAAGTCATACACACTAGGAGATACAACACAATATTCCCATTAGCAACATAGTTAACTGTGGTCATCTAGGAGGAAGTTTACACCAAGCTATTATCTCAGCCTGAAAGACTAACAATAATCTTAAAGTTATAATCTCATATCATTCAGTGCAAACCATAACATAACCTGTAGAACAACTGTACACTGTTTCATAAACCTGCACTCAGTAAGCAGAATATAAAACATAATTTCTAATTACCAGTATAAACAAGTCTCCCATTTAACACTTTAAATCTATTGAGGTCCAATATTATGCCAGAAAGTGACCGAAGGAAGAAAGGGAAGCACAGGTGGCAGTTAGCATAGGAAAGTACCAGCATGTAAAGTGGGATTGTCATAGTCCACATACCAATCCTTACTACGGGACTAGTCATTTGGGAGTTGGTTCTATAGTCTATCTAGGCAGGCGGGTTTTTGGGAGGGGAAGGAGGCACACAGCAGAGAGCTGAATTGAGGTATGCTTCCCATTTATTATGGTATAGCAATAGCTGTCCTCTACTGATGTACGTAAGCCTCTCAAAGGTGGCAAGCCTGGTTAGAGCGGAGTGCCATAGGGATATAGCAGGAGGGGAAGGCTGCTGCCAGGTCATCAATAAAAGCCTCTTGGCCTCTAAGAGAGCTGTTAGAACCCACTCCTGTTGCTGTGGCTCAATCTGTTCCAGAGAGGTGGTGTCTCCAAGTAGGAGCATAGGGTTAGAGAGAGATCTATAGGTTGTCCTAGAACCCCTGAGCAGTCCATTTCCACTGTGGACCAGAAGGGGGCCAGAGCAGGACATTGCCACAAGATGTGTAAAATATGAGCTGGACACGTCTGGCATCTCCAGCATTCAGAATGGGAGAGGATTCCCCAGTTGTGGAGGGCTGCTGGAGTGCGGTACCAGTGAAGCAGAACCTTAACCTGAATCAGCTGACTCTTAACATCTTTGTAGGAAGAGTGAGCCTTGTGAAGACAATTAAACTATGCTTCTGGTGTAATGGAGCAATTTAAGTCTTTGCTCCAAGCAATTCTATAAGCTTCTGTATGGTCTGGTAGTGCCTCCCGCCAAGTACTATAGAACTTTGCCGCTAGGCCCCAGGAGGAAGGTTTTAGATGCAATGTAGATAGCCAGAGCCATTTCGGGTCAGTGACCTGGGACCAACTGAGGGACTGAACTGTGGTGTGGAGATGATAGAATTTCCAGAAATCTTGAGACTGAAGTGAGTAGCAGGTTTTAAGCTGTTCAAATGACATGAGCATGGTAGAGTCAGGTAGGTATAAGTCCTGGACTGTGTGTATCCCTCTCTTGTCCCCCAAAGGCCAGTTGAATGGTTTGTTGTCCCTCATTAGGAGCCAATTGTGCCAGAGATTAAGATACCTGAACAGTAACAAACACACCGGTTTCTTGACCTGGGCTGCAGTCATAAGGTGGAACCATGCTTTCTTGGTTTCGACCATGACTGGCGTAAGCATACTCTGGGGAATCGGGAGGTTAGTCAAGAGTATGCAAAGGGGGGTCTCTTGTAGAATTTGAACTTCTAGCTGAACCCATAGTGCAGGAGAAGAGAGCGTAGGGAGGAATCATTTGGTGGTCTGAGCTGCGAGAAAGGACTAGTGGTATCCCTTTAGCCAGGGGAGTCCAAGACCACCCCTAGACCAATGGGCTTGCAGCTTATGAGTGCTCCACCATGGCCTCTTGCCCTCCCAGAGGAATTGAGAGATAAGTCTGTCTAGTTGCTGAAAAATCTTCTCTGACAGGGCAATAGGCAAGTTGTTGAGAAGATATTCTACTCTAGGTAACAGGAGCATGCGGATCACAGCAACCTTCCCTGGGTAGGAGAGACTGAGCTGGAACCATCGGGACATTTCGACGGCTAATTGTTCTAGGAGATGGGAGAAGTTCATGGATTCAATATGCTTCCAGTCAAACGGTATATGGATGCCCATATAGGTGAGGTTACTGGGAGCCCAGGTGAGTCCCAAGCCTTGTAGGCAGTCTTTGGAACAGGCTGTGTTTAGGGGAGTGACACTAGTTTTCCTTTAATTAATTTTCAAGCCAGATAGGTGGGCTAATGTATGTAGTATGCCCAAGACTGGGCACAGAGAAACTTGTGGATGGGAGAGTGTGAGAAGTAGGTCATCCGCGTATGAGGCCGTTAGGTATGAATGCTCTCCTAACCGGATACCTTTGATCTCATTGGTGGTCTGTAGTTTCTGAGTAAGAGGATCTAGTGCAACCAGGAATAGTAATGGCGAAAGCATGCATTCATGTTGAGTACCTCGCTGCAATGGGAAGGGTGGGGATATGTCTTTGTTAGTGAGGATACAAGCTAGTGGTTCATTGTATAGTACTCAGATCTACTGCCTGAAGTACGGGCCAAAGCCGTAAAGCTGAAGTAATGCATGTAAATAGGGCTATTCGACTGAGTTGAAGGCTTTTGAGAAGTCCACCGCCATTGCAGCCATAGGGGTAGAAGAGCGCAGGGCCAGCCACTTAAGGTTGAGAACCAGGTGAATGTTATCGACAGCAGCTCTTTCTTTGGTAAATCCAACCTGAGATGGGTGCACTATGGAAGGTAGGACTTCCATCATGCGACTAGCAACCAACTTTGCTGCAATTTTGTTGTCCACTGATATTAGGGATATAGGGCGGTTGTTGGCGCAGTTCAATGGGTCATCCGATTTTTTTGGGGAAGCGTGATTAATGCCTCTCACATGGTAGGTGGGAGAATACCAGTTGTGTGAGCCTCCTGAAGAGCGGAGAGCAGTGGGACACTGATTTCAGAGCTCATGAGTTGATACAGCTCAGTGGTCATGCCATCTGGCCCCGGGGATTTCCCTTTAGCGAGTTGGGATAATACCAGCCTCAGCTCTGACTCTGTGAAGGGTTTGTCCAATGCAGCCTTCATATGTTCCGCCAGCTGGGGGATACTGGCTGTAGAGCAGAAATCCCGCAGCTGGTACTCAAGTTGGCTCTGCTCCAGGGTGGTGTGCAACTGGTACAGGTGCTGGTAAAATTGTTGCATGCAGGCATTGATCTGTTAAGGGTCAGTGACCACCTCAGCACTATGGTTCCTAAGTGCATGGATGCGGGAAGCGGCCTGCTGTTTCTTTAGCTGATATGCTAAGAGTTTACCTCCTTTGTCTCCCCCCTCCAAGTAAGCATGTTTGGTCCTGGCCATCAGCCATTCTAACTTTTTATGCAGTGTTGCATTAATACGGTATCTTAACCCAACTATGGTTCGGAGGTTCACCGGGTCCAACCTGCCCGCTGTAGACAGTTTGAACTGGGCCTCTAGTGTTGAGAGTTCAGCTTGGAGATGGTTCAATCAGCTTGTCTAGCCTTATTTTTTTGGGCTACGTATGCAATAATGTGGCCCCACAGGACAGCTTTGAAAGCTTCCCAGACAGTAGCAACAGAGGTGTCCATGGCTTTATTAGTAGCAAAGTAGTCTTGGGCAACATTCTGTACCATTGCTTGGAATGAGGGGTCCCTAAACAGTAAGGGATTACAACACCACCTGGAGCTTGAACCAGTTTGTCCCAAAGGTGTATATGTGCAGGAAATAGGGGTATGGTCAGAGGCAAGGATATTGTCTATTTTGGAGGAGACAGTATCATGGGCTGCAGTGGGGTTAGCTAGCCAGAAGTCTATATGACTGTAGGCGGTGTGTACCGAGGAGAAGATATAGTCTCGCCTGGAGGTATGGTCTCTCTGTCATACATCACTCAATCCCCACTCCTTCATTGCTTCCTGCAGCATGAGCACTGCTTTGAGGTGCGTTTGAGGCGTCAGCTTGGATTTGTCCAAGAAGATATCTAAGGTTAAATTAAAATCCCCCCCCTAACATAATAGGGATATTAGGGTATCCTGTGGACAAGGATTCAAGAGCTTGGTTAATGTCCAGAAAGAAGTCTGGGGAGTCCACATTTGGCCCATAGATATTGGTTAGAATTGCATGACCTCCTGGGTGTGAAAACCTAGCCACAGTCCAGCGGTCTTGAGCATCAGTGACCACCTTGTCTGTTATCCAGGGACACATTTTCCGGATGAGAATAGCTACCCCCTTGGATTTATTCTGTGCTGACCTAGCTAATATGGATCCCACCCAGGATTTTTTGAGCCACAATACATTTCTTGCAGTGAAGTGCATCTCTTGAATGAGTACAATGTCTGCCTGCAAGGAGTGTAAGTGGTTGAGAACCACTGACCGTTTTGTTGGGTGGTTCAGTCCCTTTACATTCCATGAGATAAGTTTGACTCCCAGCCTGGAGTTTTGCATGACTAGACCTGAGGGGAATAGGTATAGAAGTACTCACCCCAGGAGTCCAGCAGAGGAGAACAGAAGTGAACAGAGAAAATACCTGAGGTGTAGCAAGAGTGGTCAACCGGAGAGAGAGCAGGATAAGCTGTTAAAGTGAAAAGGGAGCTGCAGCAACCTGGTAATAAAATAAAGCAGGTGAATACAGTGCACCAGTAAACAGCAGGTACAAATACAAATAACAATATGTTGCAAATGCAAAAAGAGAGAGGAAAACGACTATTCAAAGGCAGGCCTAGCAATGTATTGAATAAGCCGTCAGTAACAATATTAACAAATTCTAGAAAATTCATAGAAGCAACGGACTATAGGTAACTTGGGTTACACACGTAGGTGTAGGGTATCCACTGACAGGGGGGAAGTGCACAGCCATGTTATCCAAATACCTGAGATGGGGGTTTAGGAGCTTAACCGGTACATGCTTCGAAACTCCATCCCCAGCTATATTTTGTCAATTCTGGGCTACCAACCCAGTCTAATAAGGCTAAGAGGTGTGGCATCTAGAGGGGGAAAAAAGGAAGGAGGAGGAGGAAACAAGGGGGATGGGGGAAAGGGTTAATACATCTCCTTAAAACATTCAGAAAGACTAATTTCTAGGGTGGGCCCTACTTGCAACATAAAGGGAGAGCATATATAATCTTGATGCTTTAGAGGGCCCCCTTCCTAGATCGTGGAACGCCCACCAGCAATGAATGCAAATCAGAGCAGGATGATGCTGGGTTGGCTACCCGCTAAAGGAAGGATCCATAAGTGCAGGATGGGCACCCGCCCTCTCTTAGGGCAGCTTCTTTAGAAGAAATGTCCCAGCGTCAAGCAGGGTACCGAAGGACAGCCATCTAAACCTCTATTAGGTCTGCTACATAGCACCCTTTGGTGGATATCGCAGAAGAGTCATGCAGTACTATAGCGGTGGGTGGTAAGCTGCCCCTGCTGTGTACCTGAGCATGAGCCCCTCTAAACATTACACATAATATTAGAGACATTATGCAAAAATAAATAATTATGCAAAAACTTAAGTAAATCAGTCCGGCAGGGCAGCGCCTCCCGTTGGGTTTGAGCAGACAGCTGTGCTCTGCAGGTCCTTGGAAAGAGCTTCAGCGAATGATAGCAGTCCTGGCTTGACAGGCAGCATGGCAAAGTCCATGTGTTCATCTATTTCTGAGGGTAAGTCTGCCCATGAGGTAGTAGCTGCAACTTCCATAAGTAGATCATCAGGAATGTCCATAAGCTCAAATTGGCTTTCCGGGGGGAGATCACTCTTTGTTTGTTTGGCCAGTGGGGCCATCTCCAGCTCTTCAGAGGCTGCATTGTGGCCACTATTCGGGTGGTGATGAATCCGTGCTGTTTGGCCTGGGCCCCGTTGTGGTCTGGGAAGAAGAGAGGTGATTGCAAGCTATTGCTGCATGTTAGAGTTATCATTTGCCAGTCCCAGTGTTGTTGTATGGAAGGGAGGTCTGGGGGGAACATTTGAATGTAGGTCTGTCTGTTTGCTAACCTGATCCCCTTGGAAGCTGTTGCCAGTGGGTTGGTTCCCCCTAGTATGTTCACGGTGTCCTGGGCTCCAAAGCTTCCTGGGAGTTGAAGTTCTTAAGGGCATCTGAGGCCAATATTTAGTGAGCCAGATTTCGATCTCTTTAGGCATTTCAGCTGTTATATCCCTCCCTTCCCTGGAGACATGCAGGTAAGCCAAGTGGGGAAAGCCATATTTGAAGCCTTGTTGCACTAAAAATTGTTTGATAGGGATGAATGCTTTCCTTCCGGACGCCACTTCAGCAGAGAAGTCTCTGAAGAAAGATATCTTCACCCCGCTCCAGGTAATTTCTTCCTTGTCTCTAGCTGCCTGCAATACTTGTTCCTTAGTAGAGTATTTAAGGATATAGGCAATAATGGGTCATGGTTGCGAGTTAGCAGCACGGGGTCCACTATGAATCTGATGTAATCTCTCCACATCTATCGGGCCATGCCACCGATCCCCCAACATTTTGGTGATTTCTTCATTTAGAAACCGCTCCATGTTGGGGCCTTCCAACCCTTCAGGGATATCAAGTTTTCTTGTATTGTTACACCACTCATGGTTCTCTTGATCTTCTGCCCTTTGCCAAAGTATGACCAGCTTATCATCATGCTCCTGAAGGCATTGTAGGATTCTCGCTTGGCTAAGCTCTAGGCCCTCCGTTTTTTGCTCCACCACGTTCATCTTGTCGTTGAGGACATGAACTTCAGCCACTGTGCCTGCTAGCATTGCTGATATTGAGTCCACCCTTGAAAGTAGTGTTTCAAGCAGGGTTGTTATGTGCTGGAGGGAGGTGCCTACATTGGGAGGTTGAGAGGAGGGCTCTGAGGTGGCAGTGGCCTGTCTGGTCAGCGAAGGCATGGAGGAGGCCATAGAGTGGCTGGGACGAGTCTTCAGTGGGTTTCAGGTGGAAATGAAGAAAGGTAAACAATCCGCCTTCTGCACGGGTACAAGGAGCAGTGCACCGCAGGTCGACACAGTATGGTTGTGTGGAGACAGCCGCCAGGCCATATCGTAGTTTGCGGCCTGTAGAAGTCTAGGATGGGTCACGAGGGGACCGGCACCAGAAGAAAATTAACCAGATCCTCAGCACAAGACCCGCACCAATCGGATAGTTAGGGGCTAAGGAGGCACATTATGGCTTCAGGTATGGAAAGGATCCCTGGATGCTGACATTATGGTTCAGATTAGTTTAGCTGGGAACCAAGCTGCTAGCTTAGGAGGCCATCTTCCTCGGCGCCCAAGCCACACCCCCACATTGTTCACTTTTGATAATGAATATTCTTTTGATATTTGTCAATCATCTGTTTTACAACATTGTTACCCTATTGCAATGTGTGCTGAAACTTAAAGTCCAGTCTTATTACCTCCCAACGGTCTCTTTCAGATTCAACCATATTATGGTTTTCCATCTAATGTGTAATTTTGCCATATATATTTTCCCCACATGAATGACACATTCATTATTGATGCATTACATGTTATTCATGTTTTTTCCCAACTTTCAATTTTCTTTAGATCTGTACTAATGATATACAGTATCTATTACTGCAGCTTGAGTATTAGCTCAATCTCCCAGTTCAGTGCCATCTGTGAATTTAACTATCCATCCCTTCACTGCTTTATTAAGATCAGCAATCAAAAAAAAAAAAATCACATGTACCAAACAGATTTCTGTGATACCCCACTGGGTACCCATCTTTCATTTGACGAGTCTCTTAATTCTCACTTGTTGAGATCTACCCTCTAAATAGTGGTTTACCCATTGGACAACTCTTGTGTCAGTTTTTGTTGCCTCAGTTTTCTAACAAGATGTTATGTGACACTATGTCAAAGGCTCCCCATGTGTAATACATGTAGCCTTGTACCAGCTCTCTCGTTACAAGAGATGACAACCAAGACAGTTTTGATAATCCTTTATAAATCTACAAGTATGGTGATACCACATGCTCCTAAATGTATTCCATTGATTGATAGAAATTCTTATGGGCCCTGCTTTCAACAGGGATTCTCCCATTCTGGGCCTATGGCAAAAACTCTTTTGAAAATACATTCTTCCACCCAAAATAGGCAATTATTTCTTTCTATCCCAGTAGAGTTCCTTAAGGGTCCATGATGACACTGAACAACTCTATATACACTGCCCATATACATCACTCTTATACGACTGCTTTATTCCTGGCCCCCTGCTACCAGTCAGTGCCCCAGCTCCTGTCACTCGCATAACCCCTCCTGGTTCAAAAGTGCAAAACTACATTATATTATTATTGCCCTCTGCAGCGGGGTTCAATTCAGGAGACAATTAGCAGGCAGACATCAAAATCAGTGCATAAAAAATGCCAGGCTGGCATTTATCATTTTATTATTTGTAGCATAAAATGATAATTATTTAGAACAGAAAATAAGAAAATTGTCATTAAGTCCATAACATCAATGCTGTCTAGGGTATAGACACAAGCCTTCTAAACTTAAGGTCTTACACCTCTCACAGTCAGTTCTAGACTGACGCCTTATCTAAATTAAAGCCTCTAGTGGCAGTCTTTTATCCTGTGTCCTAGTGGCATCACTTCCTTGGGAAACACCCACATTATGTCTTTTAACTAAAACACATCTCTATGAGGCTCATATCCCAGCCTAAACATAAGAAAAGGGATATTTCCAAGCCTTGGTTAATAGGAGTCCTAGCAACATTAACATAATATTCATTCTGGCCTGGCTACACAATTTTATAGCTATGAGGACTTAATTTCCCTAGCTCCACCTCTGGCAGTGACCTCACTAACTGGGAGTTCCACAAAATCAGACAGTCTGTGGGCTGCCAGCCCTATAACAGCACCGTATACAGCAAAGGGCTCCCTACAGGTAAAGAATGACTGTTTCTACAAAGTTATCCTTAGAGTTTTATCTAGCTTTCTTGTGTTTTCTGACTTACAAACTGGCACTCCTCCTGCACTAAACTCAGGTAAGCATCTTGTAAATTTCCTTTGGTAAACAAGGCCCAAACATGTATTTTATTTTCTTCTACTTAAAGCAATGTGTACCTTACTAGAGTTTAGCTAAACACCACAGATAATCTTAATGGGGCCCCAGAGTCCTACTGTCATTGTAACTGTGTTATTATTGTTTGAGGTATTTGTCTGCTCTTTTTAAACTTTCATTAGAGCAGATGAAAACCCTATACCACACAGAATTGTGTATTTTTAAAGTAAAGCAGCAACAAGCTGCTTAATTAACTGCTCTTATTTAGAGCTGTAGAAAACAGTTCTCGACATTTGCCTACAGCTGTAAAGTGCAGCCATCAGCTTTTACTTTTCATTTTGTCCCTTTGCCAAGGGCAGTTTCTAGCAAACATAGGGAACAGAACACAAGGGGGACTGCTGTTCCTGTCCTGCACTTTTACTTTTTGTTTCTGTGCTTCCTAAGCATTTTAGTGAGTCTTTGAAGGGGGGGATCTAGAACAGACTCAGGGCACCCTTCCATGACAGGGGTCACCTGGTCACACCCTCCTACTGCTATCGGCTGGTGACATAAACCCTAACCCTGGCCCAGCCCAACCATCTCCTGTGGATAGACCTGACCCACACCTCACAGCTATTCCAAGTGGCCTTAAACTACTACATATCAATATACGTAGCCTCCTCCCTAAAGTTGACTTGCTACAGCCACTGGTGGCTACGCTCAGCCCGGATATAATTATAATTTCTGAATCCTGGCTAAATAACAAAATCTGCAACTCATCTCTGACTCTCCCTGGCTTCACCATATCACGTCAGGATAGGCCTGGGCAAGGCAGCAGAGTAGCCATCTATGTCTCCTCTTCTATCCAATTCACTTCTGTCTTTTCTGGTGCAGTACCTAAAGCCTATGAGGCTTTGTTGTTGCAAATCTCTCCCCTTCTCCAAACCTATCTTTGTAGCAGGTGCCTACTGCTGACCTGGCTCAAAACCCAAAATTGCTACTGACCTCATAGCCACTTTAGCTAGCCACTCTTCTGCTGGTGAATTATATATAATGGGAGATTTCAAGATAAACTGGTCTACCATTCCTAGCAAAGTGATAAATGCTATTCATACACTCAACCTAACCCAAATTATCCATGATCTGACTAGGCTAAACCATAATCCGGGTAACCACTCCCTCATCTACTGGGCCCTTACCACTCACACCCATAGGGTTATCAAATTGGGTACCCTAGCTGATGCATTCAGTGACCATTGCATGACTTTCCTGGTGCGCTGAGTTCACAAAGTCAAAGTCCCCTACAAAACTTTACAAATCCGTTCTTACAAATCCCTGAACATCTCCCCACTTCTTTACAACTTGGCCACCACTAACTGGGCACCCATATCTGCTGCCAGTAACCTAAACGGCGCGGCCAAATGCTTCCGTGAGCGATTCCTTGAAGTCTGGAATCAACATGCTCCATTACGACAGGTACGCGTACATGGAAACCACCTCCCCTGGATCTCTCGAGAACTCATTGCCTGACAAAGGGCGCTTGATGCTGCCTGGAAGCTATATAAAAGTACTATGCTTCTTAAAGACTATGAGGCCTACCGTGTCCTCAGAAACAAATGCTCAAAAGCCACGTGGTTGGCCAAAGCTGAGTACTTCAGCTATACCTTTAACTCTAACATAAGCAACCCATCCAAATTTTGGAAGGTAATTCATTCTCTTTTCTCCCCTCAGGCTCTTTCCTCCCCTCCTCCAACTAAATAATACTGTCATCTCCGACCACCCTAGCTTCGCCGCAGCTTTCAATTCACACTTCACCTCTTGCGCCACTGCCTTGCTTGGCTCCCTCCCAACCATAAACAATTCATCCTCTGCATCTACTAGGAGCCCAACAGCCCCACCGCTCATTTTTTCTTTCTCCAAAATCCTAACAACTGATATGCTGATGGCTTTGGAGGCCCTCAACCCGAGCAAAGTTAACTCCCCTGATGGGTTAGATCCGAAGCTACTAAACCTGTCTGCCTCGGCCATTGCTCCCCCATTGACTGCCCTTCTCAATCTCTCATTGCAATTGGCAGAAATTCCCCTGGATTGGAAACACGCAATTGTCCTCCTCCTCCCAAAGGGTGGTGACACCTCCTCCCCCGAAAACTACCGCCCTATATCTCTCCTCCTGACACTAGCCAAACTACAAGAACAACTAGTCCCACACCAACTATCCTCGTACCTCTCTGACACTAATTTCTTCATCCAATACCCATCTGGGTTCCGTAAACATCACTCGACTACCACCTTGCTACTCTGAATCACAGATGCAATCCTGACAGGCATGGACTGTGGTCACATCACCACTGCCATTTATATTGATCTCGCCAAAGCTTTTGACACCATATCCCACTCCCTCCTGCTCTGCTCCCTCTTATCAGCCAGGCTGTCTGAACACACCATTAAATGGTTCAGCGCCTACCTTATTGACAGCTCACAGTCTGTAAAAATATCCGACTACATCTCCCCTCCTCTACTCATATGCTCTGGTGTCCCTCACGGGTCCATACTAAGTCTGATTCTCTTCTCCATCTTTCTAAATGACCTGCCATCTGTCTGTACCTCATCTTCTATACATATGTATGCTGATGATATGATTCTTTTCTCTTCAGGGTCCTCACTCGGGGATGTCGCCTCCAGGCTCCAAAGCTATTTCAGTAATGTCCAGAGGTGGTTTCAATCTCACCAACTCTTCCTTAACACCAAGAAAACTGTGTCCATGACATTTGGCATGCACCAGAAACTGTCAAAACTCCAATCCCCCCCTTTCACTACCCTCGATGGGGCAACCATAATTGCCTCCG
Organism: Neoceratodus forsteri; assembly: GCA_016271365.2. NCBI lineage: Eukaryota > Metazoa > Chordata > Ceratodontiformes > Ceratodontidae > Neoceratodus > Neoceratodus forsteri. The sequence continues at coordinate 1,022,196,427 of CM028135.1, read as the reverse complement.
AGTCGTTCAGGTATTTGGGTGTTTGGTTGGATCAACATCTCACTTTCTTGGCCCACATTGATGCCATTATAAAAAAGCTTTGCCCCAAACTCGGCGCCTTATATAGAAACCGCTCCTGCCTGCCACCCCAGGCAAGACGTGAATTGATCCAAAAAATGATCCTCCCTATTTTTGACTATGGCAATATCATCTATTGCTCTGCTCCTGCCACCTCCTTAGCTAACTTGGATACCCTCTTCAACTCCTTCTGTCGGTTTGTTCTAGATGCACCTCCCTTTACCCACCACTGTCACTTGTACTGAGCCTTAGCCTTCCCTGACAAACAGGCAACTGCATCACTGCGTAAATTTCATCTTTAAGTACTGGCTCAGTACACTCCTCCCTACTTAAATTCCTAGTCTCCCTCCCACCCATCCCTCTCGACTTCTAAGATTCCACGACCACAGAACTCTCTCGTTCCATGAAGAGCCATCTCTAGTGGACAGGCCTCCCCCCTCCTACTGCCTCCCTCAACTGTGGAATTCTCTTCCTACTCAGATCCGATCCTCTTCCTCACCTGGCTCATTAAATCAAGCTCTACACCACTTCCTCTTTGTAAATTGCACTTGCCCCTAGTTCCCCCTTCTCTTTTCCTGTCTCACACCCTGCCTGATGCTCTGGTTGCCTAACCCAACCAAATCTATGCACTTATGTCTCGGAGCCAATCCTGGCTCCTATTTTGAATGCTTGTTTCATTTCATATCTCTCTCTCTCTCTCTCTCTCTCTCTCTCTCTCCTCTCTCTCTCTCTCCCTGTTCTCCAAGCCCTAAGCTCAGACTCACTTCTCTACCACCTTGTTATCTCACCATCAGTTGTCTGCTCTGTGCTACTTTAAGCCTGAAGTGGGCTAGTCCATTGGTCCCTCTTGCTGTTATGTTACTGGTGAGTCTGACACTCCATGTGAGTATAGCTACTGGATTTTAACCTATGCCACCATCAAATTACTTGTTCTGCTTGCTATGTGTTGATCACTCATACCCTATGTTCTCTATGCTATTGTGTAATTTATGTGTGCTTATTGTTACTATGTAACGCCCATCACCCTTCCCCCAGGTCGTAGCGGGAGACGAGCAACTGTTGTTCAGTGTACCTTACCTGGTGAAACTTTTCAATAAATAAATAATATAGCTGGGCAGGTTCTGCCCCAGCATTTGGAGGTTAGCTGTTCAGCACAACATGAACATCCCTTCAATGACCCCTAATGCAAAGGTTCCAAAATGACTTCTCATCTTTTCAGCTTCACTGGAGTGTAATACTATAATAGCACAGTGGGGGAAATAAGGTATAAATCTTCATTTTGTAGGCAATTAAGGAGTTGATTTCACTCCTGCCCCTTAACAATATGTGTAATTTGCTCAAGTAGCTCATTATACCCAGCACTCTCCAGAGTGATACGTCAAAGGCTTTCCAAAAGTCTATATATGCTGCATATATAGATGTTTTGTTATTTAAATTAGAACTTATTGATTCATACAAGGTTAAAACATTGATGGTACATGATCTATTCTTTTAGAACCTATGTTGTGAAGGATCTGTCAGTCCCTTAACTATCATATAGTTTTCTAGCTCTTATTTAATCACATTTTAGATTAACTTACCTGGAACTGAGGTCAGGCTTAGCAATCTATAATTTTCCATGCTTAACTGATTACACTTTTTAAAACTTGGCACTACTATCACCATCCTCCAGTCACTAGGGACCTCTCCTGTAGTGAATGACTTATTAAATCTATTGAAAAATAACAAGTTGCTTGGCTACATAGTCTTCATTCTGAAAAACACATGCTGTGTTCAGTAATAAACTAGGCTTCATTCAAAAAAATCATAATAAAAACCAGCAGCGCTCATAGATACTAGGCGCACAGTGTATGCAGCCAGCCAAATGTTTTCACCCATCCCTCATGCTTTGTCAAGTCTGAATTACTAACAGGTGAGCACTCCTTAAAAAGCAGGTACTTAAAGTAACCTGTTCCCTTTTTACCCTTTATAATGTCAACAGTGCACCTTTTAATAATGCTGTCACCTTAATACAAAAATGTATAAAAAAGCACACAATTCCCAAACACCACAGTATAAATATACAAAATTACAATATATTTTTTTCTAATTATCATTAAAAACATGTGTATCTTACTCTTTTTTCCAAATCAATGGACAAGATAGAAATTTTTAATTTTAAATAAATATATATTATTAAGTTAAGAATGATATCATTAACTTAATTGAGTTCCTATTCAGAATCAAAGAAAGGGGGACAACTGAAAATGTTGATAGTCATTTAACCTAGGTGGGTAATATGATTTTAAGCAATACTGCCAATAAGCTTCCCTTTGCAGAAGAATTTTATCCAGCTCCCCGACCCCCCCCTTATATTTTCAAGCACTCTCTCTAGAACTCAGAATAAAAAGGTGTGTGTTTTATCTTTTGACACTACATGTTGTGATAATGCACTGATACAGACCCTCTTTTCTATACTCCTGATGTGTTGACCCAAACTCTCCTTGAGCTTTTGTTTGGTTTTTCCCACATAAAATGCCATACATTGAGTACATTTTGCATAATATACAACATTCAGAGTACTACATGTAGCGAAACCTTTTAAAAAATACACCTTCTTGGAAACTGGATGTATAGATTCTGACCCTTTCTAAATGTGTCTACAAAAAATACAATTACTATATTTATGGGTACCAAAAAGGGATTGTTTGTTTACATTTTGATCTTTTGTCTGAGCAGTTACATATGTAGAATGCACCAGTTTATCCTGCAAATTTATGGCTCTCCAACAAACCATTCTAGGCGTATTGTCAGAAACTCAGGCCACTTTCCTATCTGTTTCAGAATATACCAATGTCTATTGACAATATGTTGTATGGAATATGCTTGAGGGCTAAAAGTAGTAATGCAGTATAGAGTGCTTGTGCTAGCATAATTTCTAGAGCATTGTCTATTAATACTTTGCATCTCTGATCTTGACATATCATGCACTCTTTCCCGTGCTTCCATAACCATGTTCTTATCATATCTCCCAACAAGGAATCTATTGGTGAGAACATCAGCTTGGTGAAAAAAAAAACTCATCATTTGAATGGTTTCTTTTCCCCCTCATAAATTGGCCATTCAGAATGTTAGCAGTCATGTGATATGGATGACAACTAGAATTATGTAAAATCAAATTCTTATCTGTTGCCTTTCTGTACATGTTAATGTTGATTTCCCCATATTCCCCTTTACTTACAAGAAGGTCTAGAAAACAGGTTTGCTGTAAATCATAAGACAAACTGAATCAAAGGTTCTGATAGGTCAATTCTAAGTGTTCAACAAAAAAATACAATTCTGCCTCCTTGCCTTTCCAGATCATAATGAGGTCATCTATGTACCTCTTACATAAATCTATCTTGTCCAGAAAAGGGTTATCTGTATTGTTAATTACTGTACTTTCCCTTTCAGGCATGAAAATATTAGCATAATTGGAGGCCATTGCAGCCCCATTGCGGTTCCCTTAACCAGTAAATACACGTGGTCATCAAATAAAAAACAGTTACAAGTTAACACCTTTTCAGTATATGTCAACAAAAATTCAATTAAAGTACTAAAATAGTCAGTATATTTACACGGAGAGTCTCTCAAGGCATCCAGTCCCATTTGGTGTGGAATGTTTGTATACACAGTAAGACATTGACATCCAGGGTTACCAACAACCAATCTTGCTCCACACAGACATCTTGCAGAATATTCAGTACTTCAACATTTGGCTGGCTGCACAGACTGTGCATCTAGTATCTATGACTGCTGCTGGTTTTTATTGTGATTTTTTGACTAAAACATAGTTTATCACTGAACACATGTGTTGTTTAGAATGGTGACTGTGTAGGTGTGCTCCTTGTTATTTTTAGACTGAATTGTGCTTTACTGGTTTCAGTCCTAGCCATTTAGAAGCTGCCTTACTTTTTTGTACATGTATTTCGAGACCAACAAGATCTCTTCTTCAGGGATTTTGGATTGTTGTTCAACAAATTATACACTTTTTACTTTGCTGCTTTATGTTCACATATTCTCATTTTCATATAATCTTCATTCTTTCCAACAAATGAACTCTTGTTTTTTAAACAATCAGATTAATTTCCAAATACATTCTTATACTTATTAAACTAGCGTTTAAACTTTTGCTAACAGTTTTCTGTTTTACTGTGCTGTTGTGAAGGAACGCTAACTCTCTGGCGTCCTTCTCTCTCTTGGAAAGAACTAAGATTATATGAAAAAGAGAATATGGGAATATAAAGCAGCAAAGTACAAAGTGCATAATTTGTTGGAGCAACAATCCAAAATCCCTGATGAAGAGATCTTGTTGGTCTCAAAATGCTGAAATGAAAAAAACACATAACTGACAAAAAATATTAAAATTATGCACGTTTGAAACTTATCAATTTCAGTCCAAGACTTGTTTTGTTTCTGTACTGATTGAAGTCCAGCATGTCTTGGATCTTCTTTATTAATAAGGAATAAGGACATCCTGGACTTTTTACTTATGTTTCTATGTTGCCCATTGCCCTCCGCCAGAGGATGTTGGGAGAGTCCAGTCATGAAGCATACAAGGGATCAGTCCAACATCCAGCCAGGGTCGGTGATTTTCCACCTTGTTGTTGTTTTTCCTGGGCCTGTGTCAAGTACAAAGATGTGTTGTCCACACTCTGCCTCCATGGATGCAGCCCCCGGCATTGATGGGCAGGTCACCTTCCCTGATGCTGCACTGCACTGCCATCCAGAACCACTAGACTGCAGCCACTGAATGAGGCATCTTGTTTCCCGACCCTGTGGGAGGAGAGCAGTCCTTGTGATGCTCAATTCTCCCTCCCCGGCCAGCCTCCAAGGGACCCACATCCATTTCCAAACCCAGGTCACTGGTGTGGCAGGAGTTGAGGTGCTCAGCACCTCAGTCTCCCATGCCACTGGGCTGGTGCTGGTTTAGTTATTTTGATCTTATGAAGTAGCCTAAACATCTCAGCAAAAATTTCTGTTGTTGTGTTATCATTTCATATGCTTATTTCTTGATTAGTATTTATGGTCTTACTGTTGAATACAGAGCAGAAATAATCATTAAACATATTTGATATTATCTTACAGTTGTTTATTAGGTAAACAATAACACATGGTGGGGTGTGGTTTATTCTGGATAAACACACACCTAGGGGAGTAGTGAGGCATAAGGTCACTGGCCGAGTGCTTTACTGTCCCATAAAAGTGCGTTTATCCAGAATAAACCCCACCCTGTAGTGTGTTATTGCTCTTATGAAATGGGTATATGTTGAGAAATAGTATTGCTTTTTAAAACAAATAGCAAATATTACACATTTTTCTTGTAAATGAGCACTGGCTCAAAAGGATTGTGAACCTGTTCATGTTATGTTCATGAATAAAATACTACTACTACTACTTTTAGAAGTAAAATAGTCCTTCCCCTAAATTGACAGTAGGGGAGCTGGAGAGTGAGATGACTTTTTATGTTTTATCTGGCATCCTTTCTCTATTTTGTGCAGGGTTTTTCTCTCTCACCCACTATCTCCTTTCATTCATTGATTCAGAAGAAAGAATGCCATTGCAGTGGGTCACTAGACCACTAGCAACACCAAAATTTCCTTGCTGTTTTGCTGGCAGCATGCATCCAGCTGTGGTTTCATGTTTCAAGAAAGTGCTGGTGGTCTTATAGTCTGTCAATTGCAATGGACTGCAAGAAACCAGCAGCAAGTAGGGTAAGGGGTGTGCTGGTGAGGATGTGGTTTTGAATTTGTGCAGGTCTGGAGGGAAAACAAAACTATTCAGGTGACTTTTCTGCAGCTGGATTGAGGGAGGTAGAGAGAGAAAAAGGGCTGCTGTTTCAAGGGGTCTGCCAGTGACAACATGCTGCTAGAGCCTGCCTGTGAGTAAGATGAGGAAGGCACTGGTAAGGATGTGGTTTTGTGCAGGTCTGGAGGAAAAATATATTTGTGTGACTTGTCAGCAGCAGGAATGAGGGAGGTAGAGAAAGAAAAAGAATGGCTGTTTCAAACCTTCGAGGAGATCTGAAGCCAATAGGTTCTGCATAAACTCCAAACAGATACCAATTTCATACCATAATACATGACAAAAGGTCTAATTTCAATATTTACCCATTTGACATTAATGCTATATTAGTATTTAACACCTTAACTACAATTAATAGGGTAAGAGTCCATGTCCTGCCTTCAAACGGGTTAAGTTTTTCTTAGTTGAACTGTCTTATGGATAATTCAGTATGCACTATATATCAGATTATTTAAACAAAAATATTTTATTTTTGCTGTACGAAACATAATGTCTATTAGTCTACACCTTAATTTTCTTATTGCTACAACAAATGTTGGGTGAGGTCATGGGGAAAATCCTGAAGTAATGTTATTGCAAATTTTCTAATTTTGATTGTTATGAATTTGTGTATAAAATGTTTACTGTTTCTGTTGCTTATTAAACATATCTTTAATAAAATGTTATATATAAAAAAAGAGCAGCTATTTCCAGGGCTTTGGTGTTTGTGTCACTCACAGAGCTGTACAGTTAGGATTGGGAAGTATGAGAAAGTCTCACTAAGGTGGCGAAGGGATATCCAGGGTTAATGGGTCAGTGGTGCTGGCTCTTGTTTTTTTCCCCATGGTATAAGCTACATAAATGAGCTAGCTGGCAAAGACTGTCAGCCAATCAGATTTCTCTACTGTCTCTACCCATTTTATAATGTATGTTGATGTATTATGGGTCCAGTTGTTCTAGCTACCCCTTTGCTTTTGTTTATATATGATTAAGGGGCCTTAGCATTATCTTTGCTATGTGAGATCTTGAATGCCACATTTACTCTTTCCATTTGATCAACTTCTTTGATGCCTTTTATTCATTTTGTATTTTTTAATATTCATCTCAGTTTTGTCTTTTTTCATTCTACAGGAAGATTTTTCTTTCCTACATAAATGTCTATGAACTTTCCTGGTGTACCATAGTGGAATCTTATCCTTCCTGTTACATTGTTTTTTTTTTCCCCGATATGTATTTCTTTTCTAACATTTTATTTCAAAATATTATACCATTCTGGCCCTTTTGTACTTAATGACCACTGTTGTTATTGTATTCATTTTTATTGTTGGTGATAATTCTAACTAGACCATACAGTGATCATTATTGCCTAGGGTCTTTCTGGTTCTTAAATTTTGTACTGAATCTGGCAGATCACTAATAGCTACATCAATGATATGATTACCTCTTGCTGTAGTTTTAACTAGTTGTGTTAGTCCTTCATTTAACAAACTGTTGTTCCTGGGGAAATTTAATGGTCATATACAACCAGCCTATATACAGGAGGTTCAGATTACCCATAATTATTATATTTCCTTTTTTCATATAATGTTTCAATTTCCTGTATCAGTTCTTGACGGTACTGTTCATTGGTTTATAACAAGCCCCGAGTGTTACTTTATTACACATAGTTGCACTAATCTGGACCCATATTATTGCTATGTTTTCCTTTTTTTTCCAAGGTTTATTTCACAACATTCAAAGTTATTTTTATATACTTTGGCACTCCCACCCCTTCTTCAGCTCTGTCTCTATAAAAGAGTTTGTAAATTGTTATTTCTCTGCTCCACATCATACCTTCACTCCACCATGCTTCTGAAATTGTTACAATGTCAATGTTGCTTGTGTTCATTATAAGTTTTAATTCTGTTTTTTATTATATTTAGGTTTCTGGAATATATCTCAAATGTTATCAGTTTATTCTTGTTATAAGTATTTTTTCCTTGTTGGTTTTGTTTTTGATTTACCCTGAGCCCCATCCCTTATTAGTTTAAAGTTTTTTTGAGATTTCTTCCTTTTACAGGGCTTTTTGTCATCTGGTGCCTATATCCCTAGTCTCTAAACCACTGACTGTGTTTGCCAGCTGTGGAGGGCTGTACATCTGGGCTCCAGTCTGGCAGCAACAGTAACTAACAAGGTGTGTGGTTTCAGAGCACCGTTCAAAGAGCAGTGTCATGAAGAGGAATTGTGGTCAGTTGTTCTGCTACTTTCTAGGGCTGTAAGTTTATGCTACGAGCATCCACATGCTAGGGCTTTTTGTCATCTGGTGCCTGCATTCCTTTTCTTTAAACCACTAACTGTGTTTGCATACTACAGAGTGCTGAGTGTATGGGCTCCAATCCGGGAGCAGTAACTAAGGAGGGGCATGGTTTCAGAGTGGCTTTCAAACACCAGCGTCATGAAGATGAATTATAATCATATGTTCTGCTTCTCCCTAGGGCTGTCAGTTTCTGCCAGGAGTGTCCACTTAGCGGGGCTTTTTGTCATCTTGTGTCTGCATCGCTGGTCTCTAAACCAATGATTGCATTTGCCTACTACAGAATGCACCGATAGGGAGAGTGTGTCAGACTAAGGATCAATAAGCACTAAGATCATCTGTCTTTACTGCTCCAATCAGGAGCTTGTGTGGGCAGTGTGCAGGGTCTCTTTTCTTTATGTAAGGGCTTCTACATTGCAGTCCTCTATGGCAGTACTTAAGCTAAGGGCCATAGCATAAGGGTGACATACTGGTAGCAGCAGAGTGGGTCAGAAGTTGACATGAAATGCTGCACCCCTGGTGTGCCAGCCTTGACCACAATACTTTGTACAGTATGGTAAGGTTTAGGTGCATAAAAGTCATACAGGCAAAATGTAAATGGTAGGCCAAAACAGGAAATAGGAGCAACATCTTATCTAGGGTATGTGTTCAAACAGTGTTGCACTTATCTATCTAGGGTAGTTGTTCAAGGGGAATAACAAACAACAGAAGGGGAAAACTAGAAACACCCTGTCAGGGTTAAAGGTACATAAGGGACTTTTGGAGGCTGCTGTAAAAAGGTAGTCCAAAATAGGGCATAGGAGCAACACTCTATCCAGGATAGGTGTACGGGGGCATAACAAACATCAAAAGGTTACAGAACAAAGACCTACATATATTATGGGGAGGTCAGTACTAGTTGTTAAAACACTGCGGACCAGTGGTCTCTTGCAAAAAACAGCTTTATTTAACATGTAGAATAAACACATAAATGTAAAAGCAGCTCACCCACATGGAGGCAGTCCTGTATATGGTGTAAGTGCTAGGTAGGTCCTTGTGGTTGAAAACAACTGTATGCACAATTATTTCAGCACTTCAATAGCCTAAAGTATAAGTTAGCCAGAAAGACTAGGCTATATAGAAGCCAAAAAAAAGCATCACTCAAAATTGAAAAGTCATCAAAAGTGATGCTACTCCTCAGTATCTGGGCCACATTGCCCATTCAAAAAAATGTAACAATTAGTAAGATATAATCCAAAGTCCATTAAAGTTCATGTGTTTATTATAATCTTCTCTTCACACCAATATACTTAAGGCAACAGTTTCGTGGCTGAATACGTCACTTCCTCAGGCCATTCATATAAAGCAGTGTTGATATTTTCATTTATTTTCAATCTACTTCTGGAAATCTCCTTGTCCAAAAGCGGCTACTTGAATATGCCTTAACACAGAGCTCCAAACTCTTAAAAAGGTGTTCATTTAACTACTTGTCAGTTTGAAACATTTCATCTTTCCAAATCACTGGCTCCTCACCATGAAATGCCTCTGGCAAACGGCTGCCTTTTGGACAAGGAGAAGATTTCCAGAGGTAGATTAATGCGGTTTCCTTTGTTGAAACTTTGGTGAATGAATAGCAATACTTATTGTTAATGAGCCCATTTAAGTTAAACCAGGTGGTAACTGGAACAGGGCTTCAAAGTGCTCGTTTTGAGGGTGTAGTATTATTATTTCCAGACCGGGGGAACTAAAATAAATGAAAATATCAACACTGCTTTATACAAATGTCCTGAGGAAGTGACGTATTCAGCCATGAAACTGTTGCCTTAAGTATATTGGTGTGAAGAGAAGATTATAATAAACACATGAACTTTGATGGACTTTGGATTATATCTTACTAATTATTACATATGTTTGAATCTTGAGCCCATAGTAAGATTGTCCAGAACTACATTAGTATATTAGGGCATCATGTATCAATACTAGTACCACATTGCCTATTCACTATGGTTATATATCATGAGTGAGTGTATCACATGACACTCCCCTGCTGGCATCACATGACTGTTGCCTGATTGGATGCTGCCAGCCACCTCTACATGACGTGAGCATGCTGACGGCATCCCCATGGCAACAGTCAACACTGTAGGGGGAAAACACACTCTGCGGCTTTCCACAGATCCAGAACCATGCTTCTGTGGCAAAGTTCATATTTATCCTGGCCTGTGGATTCAGAGTTTGATCTGGAGGTCTGGACTTTGGGTGGAACAGTCTGCACAGCCCTAATATTGTGGTCTACGCTCGAAACCTACGTACCACATATACATGGCACATAGACTTCCCTATGACCAACTGCTGCACCTAAGCTGCATTCAAGGATAGGGTGCAGGCCCTTTCCACACTTCATCCTTGATGTACCACCAAAATTCTGGGTGGACCCTGCTGTTGAGCTTTGCCGTGACTCACTGGAGCAAGTCAGCCCATCTTATTCTTCAACATCCCAGCCAGACTACCTGTAGCTGTCAATGGTCCAGAAAAAGGTTCTCACTCCTGGTAAACTGCTTCGATCGAACAGCTGCCCAGTGAACGAATAAGTGTCCACATAACCACACTTGTCTTTCATGGAAAACATCACCTACCAGAAACAAAGAAAAGAGGTTTATGAAATGTACATGCATGTATCATTCAAAGCTTATGACTGCCATTGATCAAGCCCCTAAATTTGCTCATCTGTTAGCCATTCATCCCTAGCATATGTGACAACGCAATGTGTAAGAAATGACTGTTGAACTCCACCAAGTCCACTCCCAAACCCCTCATGACATTTTCTAAGGTATGGCAAAACTTGAATGCTTTTGGTGAGGTCCCGTCTTCATGCTGAATGAATGACTCACCCCCCAGCTCTTTGGGCTATATTCCTCAATTCAGGTGACACTGAACATGGAAGGATACCTCAGGCTGCACCAGCATCCTCCAGCCATCCTATCTGCCTTGCTCATTTGAAGCTGCACAAACGTACCTTCATGGGTCACTACCACATCCACATCTCCTAAGGCCACTTTAATTCCTGGCACCTTACTCAGCTGAACCATTTTGACACACCAAAGGCTGCCCAAAAAAGCCACCGGAAATGCCAGGTGCAACACACTGACTCCAATGATGATGAGCACAGCTTTGGCAGTTCACCTTATCCTGTTCCAGAAAGGCTGAGCTAATTTGCTGGCATATGTATGGTCATTTTGGAGTACAACAAGCCCATTTCTCCAACATTTTTTGATGGTGAAATGCCCACGTTATCCTCCAGACAAGCAAGTTTGGAGAACAATGAAATTCCTGCCAGATGATGAACCACTGCTCTAGGTGTCAAGTTGTTCCATTTCATTTGCACTACATAGAGGCATAGCTGGTCAACTGGGATAGGGCATGCATTCTGCCCCCGGGCCTTCTGCACATTCAGAAGATTCTCAACTCCCAGCTGCTAATGAATTTCTGATTATCTCCCAAGATTCTGTATCAAACTCCCATAGGTATGATGAGATTTCCCTGGAATGCACCTCCACTTCTGTGGCCAGCTCCCAGAACCTCTCCCACTGCAAATGAGAAAAAGCATCATTAACACTGTTATCCACACCTGGCACATGCACAGCTCTAAACTGTGAGTCAAGCACCAAACATTTTAACACAAATACCCGTTTTAGATTACCCAGAGGAACCTTGGCAAAGCTGACCATTAATAGTGTGGACTACCACAGTGTTGTCTGTCATGAAAGTTACTTTTTAATTTCAATGCTCCCCCCAAACTACCAAGGTGACCATGATGAAAGTAAAAACCTAAAATGGTGCAATCTTGGTCAAGCCTTCTTCCTGCCCCCAATAAGTGTGTTACTGCTCTTTGCAGTATTTCCTTTGAAAATAAACCCCAAGCAAAGGCCTCTGGACACACCCATTAACAGCTCAAGCTCCTGGCTGGTGGTTTCATTTAGCCAGATCAACACTCCTTAAAAACAGTTCAGGAAAGCCAGCCACATCCCAAGGTCTTCTCTCATGCTCTCTGATACTTGGGTCCTGTGGTAAGGCATGCAACATCTCATGCCTGTCTTTGCCAAATGGCACTAGAATGTCTTGCCCATGAGAATTAGTTTGCAGGAGTTGAGGTGGCCTAACAGTTGCTCCAGCTCATGCAAGTTAATCTTGTATGCCTTTGCCACTCTGGCCAACAACTCCCTCAGTGCCACCACCTTATCCTGTGGTATGTGAAACTCAGTAGCCACAGTGTTGATATTGATGCCCCAGATTGAAAGTGTGATGCAAAGCCCCTCAATTTTGTCCTGTACCAAGGGGAACACCGAGTTCAGCACACACCTCCTGAAAGGAATCAATTAGGTGCCCACAGTCTCTGATTCCTGGCCTGCCCTTGAACAAGAACTCAACCAAGTAGTACACTACTTCAGTGTAACCTGCCTTGTATGTGGTGGCCAAATGAAGGAACATGTTAAACTGCTCAAAACCAGCTTGCTTCCCAACACACAGCATTGACATGCAGTTGTTGACATAGTGCTGGCCCTTAAACTTCATATTCAATAAATCCCTGTCCTCTGAGTGTACCGGCAAAAGCTGGAATGTGGACTCAGTGTCTGCCTCAGCGAACAGGGCTCCTTACCCCACTGAGCAGACCATCACTACTGCCCTATCGAACAGCACCTAAGACACTGCAATGTAGGATGGATCAATATGGTGAATTGAGGAAGTACCTGGGAGATGTATGGAATGTATTGGGGCAGTTGTGGGAGCTATTTAAGGTTGCATTTCTTGCTATATTTACAATCTTTGTGTAAGTAAACTAAAATTATTCTTTATATTTCATCCTTTTACTGTATTGCGTTTACTTTGGGTGACGTGAGTTCAAGGCTTCTCATTGTATGCATATCAATATGGTGACTGACCGAGTCCCCCTCTGGGTAAGATAAATGATTAATTATCCTGAACTCACCTGGCATCTTATATGGGACCAGGCTGATGGCTTAAACCTTGAGGTGGGGCTTGGTTGATGCAGTGAATATCCCACTAAGCCTACCTGCTGCCACCTCCTTAGCCAGCTTGGCCTGGATGATATGCAATCATTCCATGTCAGGCTTCAGGTTCTCCACCACCTAGAACCTACAGGGGCCATCATACAGTATTCTAATACCTCTCTTGAAGCCATCTGCCAATGTATGAGTGGATGCCTTAATGAGGTAATTGATTAACCACGTCTCAATGCAGTCCAACCTTATTGACAATGGGAGGCCTGTTGTGACACGAACATATGAAATTTGCCAGCAGATAAAGGCCTAGCGGTCTATCAAGCCTGCTCAAATGTGCAGTTAGCACCCCTTATTCTGCAGTTGCTTCTCCCATCCACATCCAAAAAGATCACAGTGCGGTGGTACCCATTTTGATTTGGGTGAATAGGTGCGGTAGGCCACATGCTTACACACATGCCTGTACCTACAAGACTCTACTCCTGACTGAAATTATAACAGTTTCCCCCCAAACTGGCTCTTTCTCTCTACTGCCCTGACCCCCTTTTCTTGATGAATGCTGTTACCTGACAGAAAAGTCACTGTCAGAGTGCAAGACCAGAAAAGTCTTGGCACACCAGAGCTTCCATTAGTTTAATTTCTTAAAAATTATAAATGCTAATCATTTGCAAAACAGTTACAGGTAGTGTGTATAACACCATACGCCATGAACTAAAGCTCACCATGTGCATTCGACATCCTCTGACATTTTCCTCAGGTAGAGTCAGAGTACTGAACCCCACTGCTGAGGTCAATATTCCACAACAAAGGGAGGTCCAACAAGTCCCGTGTCCTGATTGGGTGTTTGTTTCTTCCTCATACTCTTTGCAGCCACCACCAAGTTGCTGGTGTGCTGGGCTATCACCTAGATGTAATATGTACATAGGCCAGCTGCCTTAACCTCATTTAACCTGAGTCAGTATACCCACAAAAATTGTGAACCCAGCTGACCAGTTCTTCCAGGTTTGGTGGACTGTGACTTTCTTCTTAAACTCCACCTCCTTGTCCTTGTCTTTTTTCTTTTTCTTCCTCAGGCTGTTTGGGTCTATTAAGAAACATGAATGTGTACTCATATTCAGTAAAACAAAATGGTTATATTAAATGCGCTGAAAATGAAAATAGAGTTAACTCTATTTTCTATTTTTTCTTATCTATTCTCTTTCGACCTATTTGCTTTAGACCACATGCTGATGCAGCGCCTGTCTTTGTTTTTTACAACTCATATTCAGTGTTGCCTATCTGCTGCCTCACCTTGTTTTGGAGATGTGAACCCACCAGCTCTTCCAAACTTGTGTAGCTTGTAACCACAAGTTGAAGCCTTGATTGCTGCACAGGGGGCACCTGGATTGGGGGTGTAACCCCTGCTCCCCTAACCAGCCCTGTTACCATCCTGATCAACTGGTGTTCTGATTGCCAGTTAGTGTTGTGCAGATACTGCCCCCATGGATCTGAATGTGCTCTGTCGGATGGCGGCATTATCCAGGTGGGGATCCAACCCAGGATCTGGTTGAATTAACAGGTTGGATCCCAGGTTGGATCTCACATTATCTGACACAGGATCCAGGGATCTGGCATTGGATAATGTGGGATCTGACCTGGATCTTGGGGGGGGGGTCAAATCCATGGTCAGATAGCTGCTGCTATTCGATGGATCCACTATCCTGGCAAAACAGCAGGTATCTGGTGGTTCTGGATTGCTCAGGATACTATCCAAGCAACACTACTGTCAGTGCTCCTGCACTGTGATGAATGTCAGCACCTTATCAAGCTGCTGCTCAACAACTGAATGGCCCATGAGGGGCATCATAAGCTGGGAGAGGGAAGGAGAGTGCTGGAGACAGACCCCAGGACTGCAGAGGTTGCACCAGGGGTGTAATTACTTGTACAGGGGGAATAGATTAAACTGGAGTCTTGGGTGAGGGTGCCTGTTGGGTAGGCCCTGTCAGAAGAGTCAGAAAAAGAACCCCCTGAAAGTCAGGGGGTTCCACAGGCATTGGAAGACCATTCTCCATTGGTCCTCAGGAAGCAGGAGATCCTCTCTTCACCCTTCTCAGGCACTTGGAGCCAGTTTGCCCCTTGGAGTGGGGCAATCAAAAGTATGTCTCAGAATTTCCCTCAATTCCTCAGCACTCAGATTCTCAAAATCTGGTTTACCTGATGGATTCAGCTGTGCAGTGGGAACCTGCCAGAGTGTACATGGTCTCCCTTTCTTTGCTGAGGATGCTAATGGTTGATTCACCAATGTCCATTCCATAGGTGTCTCAGGCTATGGTTGCAGAGCAGGTTAAGCTGGAACTCCTGATGGGCTGGGGCCTTCCTCATCTTGGAAGCAAGCATTCCAGCATACCTTCTCTTTTGACTGGACAAAGGCAACCACCTGCTGCTCATACTCTGCATCAGTTAACATCTTCTTTCTGAGTGTCCTTTGCAACCTCAAGCTGTGAAAACACAAAGCTTGGAAAACACATGTAACCCCCTAGGTGGCACTATCCTATGGGCTACTACCCCTGCCTGAGTGACTATGCACAGGTTGAGGGGCCTGAGCTTGGTGAATGGGTACCTCCACCTGAACGAATGGTGTTGGGGTAGCATAGCTGCTGTTGGTATAGCCCTCTGGGATGCTATAACCCCCTCACCAACTCTTCCAGTGGCCTAATCAGTTTAGCAATGGAACATTCACATTTACCATATGACCATAATGATATGCTCACGCCCCTTGCACTTTCTACCAGGGCTGGATCCTCTGCAACTGCCCTGGAGACCCCCTGGAAAATATGATCAGTGATACAACCAGACAAGAGAAGTACTGTATCCCCATCAAGAAGGTACACACTAGACAGATTAAATGTAAAAACCAACAATCTGATTTATTCAGGGGATGTGAACAATGGTGAGGCATAAATCTAGCAAATAATTGGCAGTTCTGATTAAAATTCAGGTTTATTAAGCATGCATTGTAAGTTCCTTTGACACAGTCCCACAACCCTGGGTACCCAGTATGTGAAACAGGCTAGCCTGAAGTGTTTTCCCTGGGTAGGCTGGCATTGCAGCTGATTGTTGGGGTCCTTAGGAAGGAAAACAGTTAACATGCACATAGCTCAAATATTTGTAATCTGGAGCCGGATGGCTCAGTCCATTGCAATAAAACCCCAGACAAGCAGTTAGATGGTACACAATGATTTGAGGCTGTTGTTGCAAGGAACTATCCTGAAATTACTCACATAACCCAAACCAGGAGGATGTACCGATGACATAAGACCTGTGCAGATATTTCATGAAGCATGAGGAAGGGTTCCTGCATAGCCCTCATCAAAACATTGGTTTCAGAATGCAGACACAACATCCGACACTTAACTGATTAAAATTTAGTCAAAACATGCACACAGGATGTCTCGAACTGGCTGGCTGCTCACACGCTTCGGCAAACTAAGCACATTTATATGTAAGGTTTGTCCTTTTCTGGTCCCTCCTGCCAGCTTACAGGTTAATCCTGACTTCCAGCTTGATTGCTGCATGAATCCCCTGCTGCTGTGACCCCAACATGGGCAGCCTGGACACCTCGGACCCGCAGACTGACAACTGAAAAAGTTTAGGCCTGGCAGGCCTAACCTCTGAAAGCTGGCCGGCTCCCCAGATGCTCACACACTGAACTCCTGGGCAAATCTGACAATCTGAACAGTTACCCCCTTTTTATATGGGTCTTAGGTCCAAAGATCCTACTGGCTGCCAAAACTGTCCTGAACAGTTTCCATTTGTTAATTGGTTTGTGTTTTGGTGCCTAGATTTTGTCCCAGATAATTCCCCATAAGTCTCTGGCAATGTGCCATGATTCCCTTTGATAAATGTTGGCTCCCAATTGGTGGAAAGGCACAAAGATGGTGGCTGCAATTTAATTTTAGGCAGTCTATTTCTGTGTCCTCATAGATTAAAGTTCTGGTATAGCCAGACGTTTTACTTTCATTTGATGATATCCCTACTACCTTGTAGCCCCAACAGTTCTCTGTCACCATGTGCAGTCTCAATTTAAATAAATACACCCTTGGAGTCACTGCTCCCATAACACACTGCCTCTAGAAACACTGCCAGGGCTTATGAATATTCATTATGGCTTCACTACCCTGACCTTTGCCCCTAACTCCTAGTGCCCCTGAGGCAGCGCTTACGGCATCTGCCAGTTTATTAATTTAAAATAGTTTTCTCTTGCTCTTGTGTGTGTGTGTGTCCAGTGCCTTCTAACTTAATCCTGCACCGGAAACCATGGAGACACCTCCCGACTGTTGACCACAATGGCGGTCGGATAAACAGTTTGCCCCTACGATAGTGCGAGCCGTGACCTAAAGCAAACATGCCGACCGCTTGTAGGGCTCAACACCACAGCCGGAACACTTGGGGACATGGGGAAAATGGCAAAGTGCCACGGAGGAATGGGCAGACATCAACAGCAGCGGGAGAACACCCAGAGGCATATCAG
The DNA here is from genome assembly GCA_016271365.2 of Neoceratodus forsteri. NCBI lineage: Eukaryota > Metazoa > Chordata > Ceratodontiformes > Ceratodontidae > Neoceratodus > Neoceratodus forsteri. The sequence goes on along the minus strand of CM028135.1, from coordinate 1,022,178,768 downwards.
GTAAGCCCCCCAAATGGTGGGGGCATTACACTCACACAAAAATAAAATCTGCAGTATCCACTTCCACTTAAGCACCACAGGGTTGCACTGTGAGTAGACACTGGGTTATACTTGTTCTTCTTTTTATTTTAGTTATTTATTTTTTTGGGGGGGGCATTTGCATTTACAGGTGAAGAGCCTTGCCATAGCAGCCCAGATGTTACTAACCTACCCCCTTTCATTATTTTTTTAATTTTTTTAAGTTAATGTGCAGTGTAACTACATGTAAATACTAATCCTTTCATATGGTATCATTTCACATGCACTGACCAAATTTAGGATTATTTGGCCATTATACCTTTTGAGGGGAATAAAACTCATTACAAACAGATCAACTGCTTCAAAAACTTTACAAGTCAACTAAGTCAAATAAAGCATTACAGCAGGTGGGTGAATCACCGAAAAGGGTCCCTCAGTGCAAGACAACAGAACACTGAGGCCATATACAGTTTGGGCTGGATATTCAAACTGCACTATTCTGTGGCGCAAGCCCTTGCACTGCACAAAATAGTTGCGCTGGGGTGTGGCCGGGGAGATATTCAACGGAGTTGCGCTATTGAGCAACTCCTTTGAATGTCACCCCCGGGCCACAACCACTGTGCATGGCGCAGTGGAACTTGCGCCACCGCAAGTGGTCAGAGCGGAGCATTCAAGATGCGGTGGCGCAAGTACCATTGCGTCATGCTCAAACTTCCGATATTCAAAAGGTGACATGCAAATGGGGCCATAATTCATGCAAGGCGCAGGGGGGGCCATTTGAGTCTATTTATGGCACCATTTGCATGCCATTAGCATGCAGGTGCGCCAATCCCCGAGGACTTGCACCTGGCGCCCTGCCAGGCAGCACTCATTGGGGACCGACGCCCCCTGCAGCCCAATTGCGGGCATAAGTTAAAAATCCCCCACCCCCCCAACTGGCCCGATTGCAGGCATAAGTGAAATAAAATCCCACCCCCACCAGCCCGATCGCGGGCAGAAATGTTCAACCCCCCAGTACATATCCCTGGTGGTCCAGTGGACCTCAAGCCCGATTAGGGCAGAAATGCGCTCAACCGCCTCCAAGGACCACCTACCCTGGTGATCTAGTGGCCCCACCCCACCCACCCATGGAGCCCCACCACCCGCTCCCCGGTCAGCCAGCGGGCAGCATCCACCCACCTGCCCGCCCCGCCCGCCCGTGACTGACTGCCAGTAGGGCTGCACGCCCATGGTTCAGAGCAAGAGCCAATGGGCGTGCAGCCCATACCGTACAAGGCAGTCCAGATATGTGAATGAATTCATTGGTTGTTGATGGTGTGAAAGTAATTTGTTAAAGAGGGAGGTGCTAGTCCCAAGAGCATCTTTTTGCTAACAGACAGGTCTGGAGCTTTATTCTGCTAGGTAAAGGTAGCCAGCTAGAGAATGCATAAAGGGTACAACTATGAGTGTGGATCTCTGCACCAAGTACAAAGTGGCATGCCTTATTACAGATCAGCTTTACTCTGTTTAGCACTACGTCACAGGCAGCTGTATAGACAGGGATTCCATAATCTACAAGTGACAGAATGGAGCTGGCCATGATAAGTCAAGTCAAGTCAACTTTATTTATAAGGCACCCAAGCCCGGAGACTCTGGGCACTGAACATAAATAAAAATATACAATAGTAAATAAAACATAATAAAACCTCATTTAAAACCAGAACATGATAACGTTCTGTGAAACAGATAAAAGGCCTGATTCCAAGACACATACACCAGGCGTAACGCAGTACGCCAGTCCTGATAGTGCAAATTGCAAGTTACACCAGGGGAGTTGTGACATGCACAATTCCACAAGAACACTTACGCCTTAACCCACAACTGCTACAACAAATGCAAGATACGACGCAGTTACACCAAAGAATGCCTATGCCATTGCGTAATGTGGCCTATGACAGGAGTAACAGACCAGTACTATGGAACTGCTATTCCAGAACAGTTGCCATAAAGAAATATGGCAGAGGAAGGTAATGTAAGTTAGAACAGGGAATAGCTGTCCTAAACAGTGCACAGGCCAGAGAACCCCCCACCCAAGTGAGACTGTAGCACACTACACAACCAGTAGGCCCTGAACTTGGACCAAACGGCAAACAGTGGAACACCCAAGCAAATGTGCCCAGGACACCAACAACAGAGTGAAATGGGCAGCAGCATGGCCAGACAGGCCAGCAGAAAGTGAATACCAGATGAGGTGCAACATGGACTACGGCAAGCAGAAACAAGAGCACAACACTGAATGTGGGACAAGGCATCACCATGTGGAACAGAGAAGCAATGGGGTGTACAATGAGGAACAGTACCATGATATGTGTGATATGTAGGACAGTGTGGAGGTAAGCACTGCAGACAGCCGTTGCAGTGGGACACACAGCACAGGTGGCAAGAGGGGTAGAACAGGAATGGCAGAGGCCTGTGAGCACAGGCACCACCACCACCCCCAGCAGCAGCATAGTGGAACCAGAAGCACTACAGGGGACACACTGTGGCACAATGCAGCACTGGCAATGGCATGGCACCTATGCCAATGCCACCATACAGCCAGGGGATGTGAAACCAGCCATCAGGTGTAATGTGACATGAGTGGCTCCGCTGGAGCAAGAACAGTGCCCATGTGTGCCGGACAGCAGCCATGAGGCAGGACCATGACTGTGGGACAAAAACACAGGCACACACCAGGGACCACAGCAGGCACTGGTGATGGGCATGTGGGCACAGGAGGCAAAGGTCACACACAGGCCACAGAAATAATGCCGTGATGATGGCACGACCAGGCACAATGCCCCTGCCATGGCCACTGATACATGTAAACAGTGCAACCACAACAGGGACACAGCACTGGGTGGCACAGACCTGCTGATGTATGGTGGTGAGACGCACCATTGCCTGCATCACTGGTGCCACCCACAGGTACCAATTGTCTCCCAGATAGAAGGGAGTGGTACAGTCCCAAGGCCACCACACAGCCAGGAGATGCACAGTGAGGCTTGTGGCCCAGACCACGCATGGTGCACTGCAGCACGCAGGACATCATGCGGATGTGAATACCAGTGCACGCCCATGGCTGTAAGCTGCACAACTGGAAAACAGAAACCAGGTGCATGGTGGGGATGCACAGGAGACGGCGCAGGACCACCACATACGTGTCACCATGTGCACGGTGACACACACACGCACATGCCCATGCACATCAGAGACAGACGCGCAGAGCCAGATATGTAAAAATAACATTTAATAAGCAGTATAAAGCAGTAACATGAACAACAGCAACAACACAGGTAACAGAAATACAAATAACAGCAGACCCCCACAACACACCCCACCCACACAGCCCACCCACACCAGTCCAGGTGTTACTCCCGGACACTGCACCCCCAAATACAAGGCCCCCACCCCATATATACAGCCCTGCCCCAACCAACAACACAACACTGTCCCATGTGTTGGGCACTAGTGCCGCTGAAGCTCATCCAGGAGGGCACCCAGGGAGCCCTGCAGTCTGGCCATGTCACCCCTGATTGCGGACACCAGTTCCACTAGATGCTGGTTGCCTGCTTGTGGCTAACTGGGGTTCGGTGCACCCCCCTTGCTAGGCTGACCCCCGTGTGCCCCAACACTGTCATCCGTCCCACCCAGTGGTGGCTGGGCCAGGCCTCTGCTGTCCACCTGGTGAACATGGTCATCAGCAGCCTGCACGGCCACATCCTTAGGCCACTCAACAGATGGGGGCTTTGCTGTCCCCTGTGGCCCCTCCGCTGCCTCTTCCACCAGTGGCCCTGCAGCAGGCACATCCTCTGCTGCAGACCCCTCAGTGTCCTGCATGTCCATTGTCGCTGCTGCCCACCATCTGTGGGGTCAGGCACCTCAACCACCTCTGCCTTCTCTTCCGATGATGAGGAAGGGATGGGCCTTACCCTCCGCAGGTGGCACTGGGTGCGGTGGCGGTAGGCCTCAGTGTCTGCCACCTTGATGGCTGCCATGTCCCTCAGCAGGACCCTCTGGCAGGGTGCCAGTCTGTTATGCACACCTGTAAGGATGCAAAGGCTGAGGCCAGTGCTGGTCCGGGACATGTGGCATCACACACATGTAGCACACAGCCGCCGTCCCCCGCCCCCATGGGCCTGCACTGTGCTGCTGCTCACCCTTCTGATGACCCTGCTGTCCCTGGTTGCTTCATGCTGTACCTGGGGGGAACACAGTTCCATGTGTGCACCACTGCAGGCCATGGCCTGTGTGGTAGCGTAGCACCACTCTGTGGCTACATTGGCATACCCATTTGCACCTGCATCCTGGTCCATTCTCATCTTGGCATCCCTCCATTGCACCATGTTAATGAGCCGCTGCAGGAGTCCAGGGTCCTGCCGTGCCAGGTCCTGCCAGCGGTGCTGAAGTTGGCAGACGGTGTGGGGCATGCTGCTGCTGATACACAGATATGCCCCTATGGCCCTCCACACCCTGTCACACTCTGCTGCGGTGTGCCTCCTGCACCTGGGTGGGAGGAGTTTCCTTCCCCACTGCTGCACCATGTTGACTAGCATGGCGGTCTCCATAGGAGTAAAGTTGGGTGCCCGCCCGCTGCGCTCCGTGGCATTCTGACTGATGTTGTTGACCTGGCATGGGGCTGTCAGGGATGTTCGGTACAGATCTGCAAGGAAACAAGGCATAGCACACACATAAGTGTACAGTAGTGAGTCGTCCATGCCGCCCCCCCCCCACATGCTGCCCATCATGTCTAGCAGGGACCAGCATGGCATACAGGACTGGGGTACAGTGGCAATGGGTACAGCACTGCACCATGCACGCTGCACCCAGTGTGTGGTGCTGCAGGCCCATCCTGCACCTGCATGCCCCTGCATGCCATGCCCCCTACTGAAGGTTTACATGCCACCACCACACACCACAGGCAGCATGTCAGGGCAGTGAGCTGCCATGCGCATACAGTGCACAGTGGGTGGCCCCACGGCAGCTGCCTACACCACAACACCCCACACTGCCACACACCAGACCCAGCCATGTACTACCATGCTGCGACTTCCATGCACAGGCATGCCCAGGCGCATGTACATCCACCATGCATCTGTGGCCTACACTGTGTCCGTGTGCAGTGGCCTAGTCCAGCTGCTCAACATCAGGCTGGCAAGTGGTGCCACACGGCATGGCACCTGATACCCATCTGCCATATAGCACACCACAGCACAACTGTGTACAGTGTGGGTGGCAGCCAACACTACCCACCACCCTGCCGTGTGGATGTGCAACTGCAGGCACAGGGGTATACGGCACTGTGCCTATACACCTTTGACCAGGTTGCAGTCCCACAGCCCCCACATGCAGACAGTGTTACTCTGCGCAATGCACCTACCTACCCTGTGCTCCTTGTTCACACTCGTGGATGGCCCTGCAGCCTACTGTGACTCACCTGGATGGACAATTGTCAAAACAGCATTAGCAACCATAATAAACATTGACCGCAGCACATATGGTGGTATTGCACTGTCAAACTACCTTCATCCATTCAGGGTGAGCTTCTCCTAGACAAAAGGATTGGTAAAGCAATATTAGGAACATTAAGTAGTACAGGCAAGTGAATATGCGCAGGTTGTGCACTGTCCAGTACACACCTATTGTCTGGGTGTGTCTACGCTGATACAACAGAATGGCACACATCATTAGCACATGACTGCTGTACTGACTGTAGCATAAGGCCTGGGAGTGCAGTGTTCCACTACTTACCAGTTGCAGGGTGTGTACCACCTGGGCCTACTGTCCACTGTTGCTGTTGCTGGTATCCACTGCTGCCAGAACCTCCACTCATGCCCTGCATGTATGGTTTGTGGTCTAGCTTCAACCTACGTGCCTCTCCTCCCACATGTTGCATGTACAGGGCACATGTGCATTGCAGAGTGCTACTGTGCAGCTGCAGTATGTGGTCCTGCAAACTGCAGATACACAACTATGGGATGCACGTGCGGCCCGTACTCACTTGTGGCCTACGCGTATGTCATGTATATGCAGTATGCAGTATGCGGTATGCTTCTCACACTGGCATCAGCCGTGTGCGACATGCGAGATGACCTGTCACAGCAGTGGTAATGAGGGAGACCACACAGACATTTCATGCATATATGGTTACTTGGCGCAGGCGACATATCACTTAGGTGACACAGTGCAGTAAAAGAGTGTAGAAGTTACAGGCCATCACACATACCCACACCCAGTGACTGTGCAATGCACACACACACATGGCTCACAAAAGTGCACGCCCACACATGGACACGCTCACGCACACTCCTCACACACACCACACATCAGGACCCTGTGCCCACCCGGACTGCCACACCACACGTTGCCCGCCCCCTGTAGCAGCAGCGCGCCAAGGTGGCAAGTCTGTCCATCACCTGCTGCTATCGTTCAGTCATTTTGCACTTTGCAGCCCCAGTGGTAGCACTGGGCCCACCCTGCTCCTGGTGCATGTCTGCTAGACCATCACTGTCAACGCTTGCTGTGGCACTGTCGCTGGTTCCATCCTCTTGGGCACACTGCTGTCTGTGGCCTGCTGCTGTGCCACCACCTGTGCTGCCTCCAGTCATCTGGTACTGGTCCTGCACCCTGTGCCCAGTGCCTTCTGCCCCAGGCCCCTAGTGGTGGGTGTTGCTGCTGCCCTGCCGCTCTGGCTGCCTGTGGTGCCACCGGTGCTCATCTGGTAGTCAATGGTAGCAGATGTTGCCCCAGCACTGTGTGTGTCACTGGCACAGGGGCCTGTGGCATGGGTACTGCCAGTGGTGCCAGTGGTGGTGGTGGTGGTGGGGCCACCTGCAGTGACACATCCAGTGGTGGTGGTTTCAGTGTTGGGGAACGTGCTGCTGCTGGACCTAGCACACCTGGCGTGGCAGTGTTGTCACTGCTGCTGTCAGCAGTGCCTGTGTTGGTGCTGGGGACAGCTGTACCTTCTGTGGCACCTGCGTGGTGCTGGGGACAGCTGCACTTCCTGTGGCACCTGTGTGGTGGCATCCCACACTGTGGAGCCTCATGGGTGCAGGCCTGCATGCATGGCCTGTAGCAGGGCCAACAGTACATCCACCTGCCTCATCTGCTGGCCACCGACCCCTCAACATCCTTGGCCAGGTGGGTGATGGCACACATCTGTGCCTGTGCACAGGCCTGTGTGGTGGCCATGGCCTCCACCAGATGATCACTGGCTGACTGTGTTGTGTGCATCCCAATCTCGAGTACCCCTATCTGTGTGCCCATCTGCTCCTCCACCACTGCATGGTGGGCATCCATGCTGAGCCCTAAGCAGCCAAGCATCTCACCCTGTTCCACTTGTGTAGTGACCAGGGCATGGCAGAACCCTGCATAGTCCATTGGGGTCTGTGGCCGGTCCTCCTCTGGGGATGATGTTGTCCCCGCCTGGGCCTCCTCCATCCTATGGTACAGTGTGGGGCTCATGTCTGGGGAGATCTTGGCCCCCAGGCTCCTGCAGCATAGGAAGTCATTGCGGTCCAGGCCCTCCTCCTGCTGATGTTCCTCCAGCACCTCACGATCCCCCACCACTGGTATCCTGGCTGTGTCCTGCTGTGCCCACTCTGCGCTGGTGTTGGCACTGTCCACTGGCCCTGTGTCCACTGCTGCCATGCCTGTAGGGAGACATCCGTGCATCAGTGGTACCTCCCGTGTCATGCCTGCCACCTACCCATCCCCTGAATTGCTGTCCCACACACTGGGCGTGGGCCATCTGCCTATCTACCCTGTGTCTGCTGGCACTGCACTGGTGGGGAAATGACAGAGCATCAGTGCTGCACCACCATTACATGCCAACCGTGTATGCCTCCATCCCCACCCCTGTCATACCATCTCACGGTGTGGGGGTGACATTGGCAGCCGGCTTACCTGCCCCTGTCTCTGCTGACACTGCACCTGTGGGGAAACAATGGTGCATCAGTGCTACCACACCATTACATGCGCACCATGTGTGCCACCATTCCCTGCCCCAGCATCGCTGTCCAATGCATTGTGGGCTACACTGGCAGTCACCTTACCTGCCCCTATGTCCGCTGCATCTGCACCTGTGGGGGGGGGGAACAGCAGTGCGTCTGTGCCATCTCCCCATATGTTGTCTACACTGCATGGCATTCCTCCTGGCTGTGCCACATTCCTGGGTCCAGTCCCACACATTCCCTCCCATCTGTTCACTGCTCTACATTGTATGGTCGTGCCCCACCATCACTGTTCCGACCGTACTGCACAACTCTTCCTGTGGTCCCAGCTTATCACCCTCCCTGTTGCCCATTGTTATATTCATTTATACTAGTCACTATGCCATGCATCACACTTCCACTTACCTGTCCCTGCATCCATCTGGAACATGTTGAGGTTCATGTCCCCATGGACGCAGTGCTGGCTGATGATTACCAGCACCCTCCCCTCATAGGTGTTGAGTGGTCTCACCTACTGTGGCCCACCTCCTGTGGCCACTGCCTGCCACTTATTGTTTGCCTCCTTGGCCTTGGCATGGCATTTGAGATTGCTAAAGCGCTTTTGCAGGTCCTGCATGGTGTGCCTTGCATTTGCGACAGCATTTGCCCTTACTGCCATCTCATCCCATGCTGCCTTCCTCCAGAAGCGCTGCTCCCGTTTCCCTCCCTTGCCCATCAGCAGGTCTCATTTGGCCTCCAGTTCCTCTAGAAGCACATCTGTTTCTTCAAAGGGGAATTTCCATTTCCTCCTCTTCCACCGCTTGATGCCTCTCCTCCGCTAGTCGACATCTTGTAGCCCCTATGACATGTCTATGTCTTGCACACTTTTATATGGTCGTAGGGTTACAACATGCGTACTGTTATGCTGCTGTTGAAGGCTACAACATGACATGCAGGTGTAAGTTGCAACATGCGTATTTCGGCATTTTCCATCGTATCTGGCAATTCTCTTGGAATATGGCACAGCTCGCATGTCGTAGAGTTTTTGGCATAACTTTATGCACTGCTGTACTTTGCGCCCTGCTCTCGCTGCTGTCTTGGAATTGGGCCCCCAATGTTTTGTTAACTATGGACAGCACATAGTCAACATGGGGTGCAAAAGATAAAGTGTCATCAAAAGTTACTCCAAGGTACTTGAAGGTCTCCACCAGCTCAAGGTCATGTCCTGTACCATTTCTGATGACAAACGGTGGAATGTTCCTCTTCAGTGGGAGGCTAGAGAAGAGAATGGTCTTTGTTTTTTTTTCTTTTTGTGTAATTTAGGACAAGTTTGTTTTTGGCAAACCAGCCTTTAAGTGACCTAAAGTTACTTTGAAAAGGAGTTGAGGTTCAGCACCGGTGATATTGATGGGGGGGGGGAGAGGTGGCGGTAGAGCAACAAGATGGCTGCGGTGCTGCTCCGCTCCTGACAGCTCTCAACATCTAGTGGCATTATTCGGCTTTATTTCATTTATTTATTTATCAAGTCTAGGATTACAAATACCTTTGAGCCTTGGCTCTTTTATACAGGTTCCACATCAGAGAAATACAAATTATGGGGAACATCAAGACAGACATTACAACAATGTGGACATTGCAAACAGAGTACAGATTAATACAATTCAAGGGTAGCATTGTAACAAGGCAGCCAGTGGCATTTGTCAGAGAAAATAGACAACAGATAAGAAGTGCCAGAGTCATAGGGAGAGGGAAGGGGAGAGAAGGAATGTAGGAAGGGTGGGGAGAGGGTGAAAAGTGCAGCATTGGGTATACCAAGATGTGAGGGTAGAATCCAGTGAGGAGGGGAGGAGGGGACAACTAGAGCAGAAAGGGAAGTGGAGAAACAAGGTTAAGTTGGGCTATCACAGGAGCTGTTGGTAGTGAGATAGTCCCGGAGCCTAGTTTTAAACATACCAATTGTTGGGGCAGAGGAGATGGCTGGGCTGAGGCCATTGAACCAGAGTGGTGCTCGATAAGCAAAAGAGCCTTGTCCCTGTGAAGTGTGACAGTGGGGGACTTTCAGTAGCTGTAGCGTGGATCTCCTAAGGCACCATTTGTTAATTCGGTGTTGTAACAGAGTTGAGACCCCAGAAGGTGCAAGGCCAAGGTAGATTTTTTGACCATGGAGCAGGTGAGAAACTTTATGCGGTTTGATAGTTGGAGCCAGCCGTCTGAGTGTACAGGTCACATAAACGGGTGAGACGGTGAGCACCAGTGATGAGCCGACATGCTTTATTTAAGGCAGTTGAGTGGCGTCTAAGGGTTGTGATTGTGGCTGAGCCATAAATGATGAAACCATAGTCTATTACAGAGATCACATAGCTCAGGACTGCAACCTTCAAAGCTTCTGGTGTGAGGTGTGGTCTGTGTTTGTAGAGGAGACCAAGCTGTGTATTAGCAGCTCTAGCTACATTATCTACATGAAGTCCATAGGAGAGATTAGGGTCAAGCTGTATCCCTAAGTATTTGAAGGACCCCACCTGCTCTAGAGTGTTCCCCCTGGGTGGTGGAGATAGCCAAGGGGTGTAGCTTGTGTGAGTTATGTGAGCTGCAGAAGAGCATAGATTTGGTTTTCTTGTCATTGAGGACCAGTTTATGATTAAGAAACCATGTCTCTACAGAACTGAAACCAAGTTGAAGGTTGTGTTGAAGAGTTGCAGGATCTTTGTGAGTGGAGAATACAACAGCATCATCTGCATATAGTATGATCTGCTCAGAGCAGTGGTAAGGGAGGGAGTTTAAGAAAAGGCTAAAAAGGAGGGGGCCCAGTATGGATCCCTGGCGGGACACCCGAGCGAACAGGCAGGGTGTTAGAAAGAGCGTCTGCAATTTTTACTCTCTGTGACCAGTTTTCTAAGTAGCTTTTAAACCAGAGAGAAGAGTCAGGTGATAGCCTGGCATTCAGTAGTTGGTGCATTAGTAGTCCATGGTGTACTGTATTGAAGGCCTTGGAGAGGTCGACGTAAACGGCCCCTGTGAGAAGGCCGTTGTCAAGGGATTTGTGCAAAGCTCCAGTGAACTCAAGAAGGGCTGTGGTGGTGCTGTGACCTTTCCAGAAGCCGTGTTGTTGTGGACAAGGTATATTGTATTTATCCAAGTGGTCAGTAAGTTGATCAGCGACGATGCGCTCGAGTGCCTTAGAGAGTGGGGGCAGTATGGAGATAGGGCGATAATTTGAGTGATTCGTCTTGTCCCCACTTTTATGGACGGGTATCATGGTGGCTGTTTTCCATAGGTCCAGGAATTTTCCACAACTGAGAGAGAGAGGTTTAGGATTTTTGTTAATGGATGAATTACCTCATCGAGGGTGAGCAACAGAAGCTTAAGGTCCAGGGTGTCACTACTAGATCTAGATTTAGAGGTAGCTGCAGTAATATAGCGGCAAGCTTCATTCAGCCTTACCTCCCTGAAGTAGAAGAGGGGATGGTTAGACTGAGGGGCTGAGGTATTTGTGGAGTAGGCCCTGTTTTCAAAAAAGTCATGGGGTAGAACAGCACTAAGGTCTGAAAAAGCCGTGTTAAAGATGTTTGCGATCATCTTGGGGTCGAGGGTTGAGGATCCATCAACCATTAACATGGCCAGAGAGGTTTTTGGCTGCTTCCCTGTGGCATCCTTGATATTGTCCCAGAAAACACGACCATTTCACCATGTATTGGTGAGATCATCTTTGTAATAGGTGGATTTCATTAGCTGTATGGCTTTTGTGCAGGCATTTCATGCTTGTTTGTAATTTTGGATGTCCAGATATTTGCCAGTGGCCCTGGCAACTGCCCAGGGGTGATCCCTTAGTTTCAGCTGTGAGAGAAGAGCTGCGGTGACCCATGGGTTAGAGAGAGATTTTGTTTTGCGCCTTTTAGCAGGGGCAAAGAGGTCGCAGGCTTTGTTGAATATTGAGATGAAGTGATCAAGAGCCAAGTTAACATCTGTTGCTTCATAGATGGGTAGCCAGTCTTGCAGAAGCAGGTATTGTTTGAGATGTGGAAGTTTTTTTTAACTGTTGACTTTTCCATTAGCAGATTATATCCTCTCACTACTAGAGGGCTTTATCTCTATCTCTTTCTCTATCTAGTACGTAAGCCATGTGGGTTCTCTCTGCCTTTCTCTCGCCTCTCCTCCACCTCCTTGCCCTGCCCCCTTCTCTTCCCTGGTCCTAGCCACCCCACCCCACCCCACCCCTCCACCCTCTACTCTGGTTTCCACTGCTACTCCAAGGGAACTCTCCACTTCCACTCGAGACTTTTGCTTGGTGCACCGTTTGGATATTCCTGGTTACTTAACCCGACCACTACTCTCAACAAGTGTGGCCATTTATTTCATTCTATCCCTAAGTTGGCGGATGAAACTAACAGTGATTTTGATAATTCAGTCCGCTGCATATTGTTTTAAGTTTTCTGCTGGTAACCGGCATTTGTATCGCGTGCCTGAATAGAATTATATTGGAATCAGCATGCTTCTTGAAGGGAGTTTTGCTCTGCAGGCTATTGTTGCCCATGGGCTGTTGTACAATAAATAGTGGCCAGGCACTCAAATGTATTTTGCAGTGAACTTCTGAGACAAGTACCTCCCTGAGTGGACTCCCTTGCTGTTCAGAGTCCATTAAGTGTGTTTTTTTTGGACAAAAACTCTTTCTTTTACTTTGCTGACACAAGTTTCCTGAATGAAACTCAGGTTATTTTAGCCTTTTTGGTACAGACTCTGATTTTGTGGTTGACAAGAAGTTGCTGTCTGTCCAGGTCATTTGATGCCATTAGTGTTCACTCAAACCAGAAGTTACTGTACAGTACTTTGCTCTGTTCTGCCAGCAGGGTCATTCGCAAAGTTCTGCGTGCTTGAACCCAAGACATGGAGATAGTGGTCGATAGATGTCCACAGCAAGTTACGGCTATGGCCTTCAGAAAGTGGCTATATGAACAAGCAGGACAACAGGAGCACTGTATGTTCAGAATTGCCCATGAATGCTCATAAAAAGGTATGACATTGTTACCTAGGGGTGAGGGTAATATACCAGAAATGTATTGCATTTACTGCACTCAATGCGACATTGTCCTCTCTTTTTCTTTTCACAGGTGATTCGGAGATGGAGACTATGATCTCCGAGAATGTTTGCCCTGCAAAATTTAACAAATAAAACTCCTGGAGCCCTAGATGGGAGTATAAATGGGTATCTTTGACTACATAAAACTTCATTTCTAATGGTAATTGCAGATTATTGTGTTGCAAATGAACTTCATGAAATGGGAGATTTGTGTTAATAAGACCCAAAGGTAAAGAATGATTCCATTAGTTAAATCAGCAAAGGAGCTGACGACATCTCTGGGGAACTCAGAGATACCCTTTTTCCATTTTACCTACGTTAGGTGAAATCTTCTGGTATTATTGCTTTAAGAAGCCTATTGTGGTTTGAGCATGTTTTGTTCCTGAACAAGACTGCACCTTAATATATGGAGCCGCCTTGATTTTTTTTTTTTTTTTTTACCTTTGTTTTACCAGGTGAGACACACTAAGCTGAAAGCTTGTTTACAGGTGCAGCCTGGGAGCACAGGGAAGTTAAGTGGCTTGCTCAGGGTCACACAGTATATGCAAGATTTATATATGTTAGCCCATGGACTCCTGATTTAATGAAGCTTGAATGCCAGACTAAAAATGAATGGACTTCCAAGAGGACTGCAAAGTCTGCCTTTCTTTTTGGGGTTAATAAATAAATATTTGGAATATGAAAGTCCTGAACTAGTTCTTATAAAATTGAACATGTTTGCCTTGTAAGATAGCGCTGGATGTATTCATATTGTGGGGGAAGGCCCTGCACTTAGGTATCTTGTAGACTGGCACTTTACTTATTCTGAATGAAATAAAGCCCCTGAGTGAGACTTGTTATCTTTGTTGATTCATTAGAGCATCTATGTAGCAGATTTTGCTGGAACACTGCAAACAGTTGAACTCCTTCCCAGAAATGTTGTTCTTCCTGAATTAATGCCGCACTACAGCATTAAACTGACAGTCTAAATTCTGCTTTGTGCTCTCTGTTTCTCTTGCATTTATGTCCTGAGTTTTGGCTTTCCCAGCTGTATAAGTAACAAAATAATTTGGGACTCCTTGCTCCAGGAGCCATTGCTGTGGATACAGGACTGGAGATATCACTTCCCATGTTTGTGAGCAAGGAAGGTACATTTTTGTGTATATTTTTCTGCAAATGAACTGCTTCTATATAGGTCTTACACTTTAAAAACCTTTTTCCGTATTCATCAGGGAATATAAAGGACTAATATTTTGTTCCTGTGCATCTTATAATGATAACAATTTTTAATTGTCATAATTTTATAAAGACTGACTTTCATTAGGGTATTTATAAATACCTATAAGCACTATTGCTTTCTTAAATTTGCTTGTTATATGAAGTTTAGTAACAACATGGGATTTTCATGATTTCATGACATCATGGGCAAATTATAGCCCCAAACATAATGAAAGAACTTATGGCTATCAATGCGTTCTAGCAGGAGGAACTCTTTAAAAGGTACAGAATGGAAAAATTACAATCTAAGACTTTGGTAGGTGGTTGCTTAAATGCCAATATGTGTGCTGAGTTTATGAAGGAATGCTAAGCTTATCTAAGTGACTTCCCTTTTGCAGTGAGTGCACGTTTAATAGTTTGAGGCTGAGCCTGTGGGACCCTATAGGTATAAAGATAATATTATAAGATGGGGGGCTTGGGAACATTTTGTGTTCATAAAGATCTATGGGGTGATAAATTTACAACTGGGGTGAGGATCACCATAGTGATGGCAATAAGGACTGATTCCCTTGCAGTGTAAGGGCCGCTTCCTTTTATCAGTCCATCCATACAGGGGACATCTTTAAGTGGTAATGATTTTCCCCATCTAACCTAAGAACCAAAACTGGCTGGACAAGTACTTGTATCGAAGTAGTGCCATCTGATGACTTAATGTGCTCCTGTTGGGATTAAGCCAAGACTTGACTTTCCTGTCCCATAGAAACTGGGTTACATTTTTGAATTTGTTTCTTGAATTTGTGATTTCTTTATTACAGCTTGGCCTTTTTGGATGGCCTACTCTCTGACCTTGCAGGCATAAGATTTATACTGGATGGTCCTTCTTCTAAGATCTAACTAAATACTTTGAAGAGCAACAGTAAGGTTCTCAAGATCAGGACTTTTGGACTAGATGACTGCATCATCAGCATAAAGGAGAATGTTGACTGTCGGACAAGAATCAGGCAGTTAATTTATGAAGAGGCCAAATAGGAGTGGGTCTGAGATGGAGTCCAGTGGGGACACCAATAGATATTTCCCTAATTCTTTGGTATTACTTGATACTAGTAGACAAGAGAAGGCCATAGGCCCATTTGTTTTTCTCCCATTCCTAGTGTGCAGCTGTTCCACTATTATTTACCCAGTTGGGATGTTTATCCAGTTTTGTTTTAAAAATTTCTAGGTATTTGGAATTTCCTATATCACTAGGTAGTTTATACCATACTGATGCTGCTCTAACACTAAAAAACATATTCCTTTTGTTCATATTATCCTTTAAAATTACCAGTTGTTTATTATGTGATCTAAGATTCTGGGTTCTAGTGTTGTACTGTAAGCCACAAATAGATGTTAATTCTGGGTCCTGGAGGAGTTTGTGTTAATGTAACAAATCCCCTATTGGTCTTCTGTCCTCCAATGTATTTATTTATTTATTTGATTACTGGGTAAGTACACTGATCTGAGGGACCATTTTCAGGCACGACCCAGGCCAAAAAGATGGCAAAGACTGGCAAACAATACAATTATGATAATCAACAGGAAAATTATACAAAAACACAGAAATAAGACACAATTACATGAAGGAAAAATTGGCATACAATGTACAGATCATAATTTCAATTCGGACTGCAATGAAGGCAAAATGAACTTGACAGCCCTCACCCACCAATATACCTACGATTCATGCAGAGAAATATGTGAGAAAAGAAAATAAATGTTGTTGAGACCCTCGAGACCTCAAGGAGAGGGACAGCAGATAAGCAAAGACTCCTGGGTATGGTTCTAATCTTGAAAAGGGATGAGAAAAAGGACATATTCCCACACCTAATGGTGCTATACACAATGTAGCTGAAAATAAAGTCAAAATGGCCTTGGAGAGAAAGCCACCCTAGCAAACTATAGATGTAACAGTGAAGGGTTGAAAATGGAGCCAAGAGAGCAAAGCGGCAATCACTGTTGTAAACTGACATGAGTATGACCTGGATGGCAGAGGATGCACATGAATAGATGGGGGAACAGTAATCAATGATAGGGAGCAGGTTACCTTGAACGATGACAAGTCGAGCCTTCAAAATTAGGAAGTGATGCAGACAATAGGTAGCTTCTACTTTCTGATTGACCCTCTGAACTACTAGGTTGATGTGGTCTGAGATGGAGAGGGTGGTGTCGAATGTAACCCTCAGGTATTTAAAGGTGACCATGTCTCTCGCACAGAACCATCAGGAAAGATTATTTGAAGGGAGGAGCATGATTTATGAGTCTTGGCAAGGTAGGGTTTAGACTTAAATAGCATGGTCTTGTTTTTTTTTTTTCATTAACCAAAAGCAGGTTAGAGGTGAACCAACTATGGGTACAGTCATAGTTCTGAGTGAGGACAGTGACAATCCGAGAGAGGGACTTATCACTATGAAAGATGACAAGATCATCCATGTTCTCTAAATTGAACTGTATTTAACATGTATATGTATGTAAATTCTATTATTACTGTATCCTGCCTATCCCTATTTCCCCAGGGCGCATCTTACCACCTGTTTATATACTTGCTATTTGTATATATGACTTTGTCGGCTCTAAACTGAACTGTACTGCACATGTATATATATGTATAGTCTATTATTACTGTATCCTGCCTATCCCTATTCCCCCAGGGTGCATCTGGAATCAAGTGGTACACTGCTCAGTATGCCTTCCTGATAAAACGCTTAAATAAATAAATAGATAAATAAATAAATAAATAAATGTGCAGAAGTGAATTACAGTTTAAGTTGTCTAAGGGGAGCAAATTGACAAACATAGAAAAAAGTAGAGGGCCCAGGATGGAACTCTTGGGGACACCAGCTGAGGCTGGCAGGGTGGAGGAAATGGCTGAACCAATGCATGTGGATTGGGAGCAGCCCAAGAGGTACCTCTTAAATCAATCTGAGGTCTCAGTGGAGCAACCAAGTTGGTGCAGTTTAGAAAGGAGGGCATGGCTGACCAAGTCAGAGGCCTTGGTCAGGTCCACAAAGACAGTGCCAGTGTTGCACCCCTGGTCCATGTTAATAAGGACATTGTCAGAAATAAATAAATAAATCTGCATTAAGGTTTTTAATGTCTCTCAGAAGCCTATATATATATGTGTGTATATATATATATATGTGTAGTATATATATATATATATATATATATATATATATATAGGCTTCTGAGAGACATTAAAAACCTTAATGCAGATTCCCCCAAAATTAAAGATGGTATCTGCCCAGCCCTCATGTATGCTGATGATATAATCTTAATTGCGTCAAAAAAAAAAGCAAATCAAAACACAAATGGTCCGTCCAAGGGAAATTGCCATTATTTTACCACATCTATTTGAAGATAATTGTTGGAGCTGGCCAAGCTTCAGTATATGCAAAATCCAAACAAAGGTTTTTTGGCCTGCTCAAGCAAAATAACTGCTCCAAGACAACATGGTTCCAATATATTCTTCTTTTATTTTTTATAAAAAAAGTCCCAACATTTCACCTATTATATTAAGCTTCTTCTGGGGAACCATAAATTAATTCAGAAAAAAAGGGATATTGAAATCATTGTTGTCATACATATATCAATTTAACTGGTATCCTCCCCCAGATACAGCATAGTAACTCTGGTCTATAATATTACACCAATTGCTGAATAGCATAATAGTTATATTTCAATGCATTTAATATACTTTAAATATAAACCTCCGTAAAAGCTGTGTCACCACTATTACCAGCCACCAACTTAAAACTGTGTTAAACAACACTACCTTTCTAATTTCACATGGCCCGCTGGGCTCCTCTGCTGCCAAGTGCTTCATTAAATTTAATAACATTCTTAATATAACAAGAAACAGGATAAAAATTAGATCCAAGCAGTGAACACAACTCCATGTGAATTCATCTATTTGTATTCCATACAACAATTTAAGTTAATAAATTGTAGTCACCTTTAAGTGAGCAAGTTACTTCATTTCTTACAGGCTTCATATCCATTTGTTTTATCTGTTAACATAAACAGATTTTACTTCTACATCTCCAAATAAATATTATTTTTGTTAGATAGACTTCCATATATTACATGTCTGCAATATACGTTTATGTTTCTTTATTGTTTCTCAAGGGGAGTGATATTACGTCTCTATATTCCACTGCTGCAACTAAAGCGAAATCATAAATAGATCCATTTTAGTATTTAGTTATTCATTCTACAACCTCATGAGTAACACTTTTTAACCTCCTTTTAATCTAGACTTTTGATGCAATTGTTAAAACATTTTCTCCATGACAGGAGGTATTTGGCATCTGACACAGTAAAAATGTCTACTGTTTCTCCTCTTTTTTAGCCCTGTAGTTGTAAAAACACATGTTCATTAAATGTTCATTAAACATGTAGCCACTTTATCAGTGTTATGTATTTTTTCCATACTTTTTGCTTTCCAATTCAATGTTTTCTCTGTTCACTTTGTTCCGATTCTAAATATCTGTGTTTTTTTTTAAAACCAGTTAACTAGTTTCACTAATTGACTGCCTGCAACTTACTGGTTTGGAGCATCTCAAATCATGTCTCGCTCCTTATATCTTGACTTCTCAGTGCAATCTGGTACCACCAGTGTCCATGCTGGCCTAACCTCTTATGCCCGCAGGGTGAGTCACATGACAATGAGTGATGTCATCATGCATTGCCATAGCGATCTGGTTGCCTAAACAACCAGTGACTTCCTTGTGGACATCTTCTGCCAGTCTGCCGTAATTTCAACAGCAAATGTGGGACCACTATTTGGACATTTTGTTAATTCAGACATTCTCATCCTTTTAAACCTCTTCCAACTTGCCTATGTAGGGAGTTCTTCTCAAGAATGTTCCTCTTAGTTATTTAATCTGACTAGGTGTGCTGATCATGTTAAAAGTAGCTGCATACATTATGCTTAATATTTTGCTGCATACATTTTGCTCAATATTGAATCTTAACTGGCATACATGTCTTATAACCATGTTGTTAATTTGGTTCTTATGATTATTTCACTGTTTCAGGATTTAGTTATTTCTTAATTCGATTTAATAATGTGCTGAAATCCTAAACACATCTTTTAGGTACTGAGGAAAACTAGGGGATAAGCAGGAGGAACGTATATTATGATCATGTTTTGAACTAGAAAAAACAGTGTACACAAAAGATATGAAATATAGAGATGTAGTATCTCTCCTCTTGCAAAACAATAAAGAAACATAAAGGTATATTGCAGACATGTAATATATGGAAGTCTATCTAACAAAAATGATATTTATTTGGAGAAGTAGATGTAAAATCTGTTTATGTTAACAGGTAGAACAAATGGATGTGGAGCCTGTAAGAAATGAAGTAACTTGCTCACTTAAAGGTGACTGTAATTTAGTAACTTAGTAAGTTGTATGAAATACAAATAGATGAATTCACATGGAGTTGTGTTCACTGTTTGGATCTAATTTTTATCTTGTTTCTTGTTATATTAAGACCATTATTGAATTTAATGAAGCACTTGGCAGCAGAGGATCCCAGCGGGCTGTGTTAAATTAGAAAGGTTGTGTTGTTTAATACAGTTTTAAGTTGGTGGCTGTTAATAGTGGTGGCACAGTGGTAATGGAGATTTATATTTAAAGTGTATTAAATGCATTGAAATGTATATATTATGCCATTCAGCAATTGGTGTAATATTATAGACAGGAGTTACGGTGCTGAATCTTGGAGAAGATACCAATTAAATTGATATACTGCATGTATAATAACAATGATTTGAATATACCTTTTTTCTGAATTTATTTACAGTTCCCCAGAAGAAGCTTAATTTAATAGGTGAAGAATTGTGACTTTCTATAAAAATTAAAGAAGAATATATTGGAACAGTGTTGTGTTGGAGCAGTTATTTTGCTTGAGCAGGCCAAAAAACATTTGGTTGAATCAACAAAAAGCAGTCTTCAAAAACAAAATGGACTTACTAAAGCTTAAGAGAAATGAATTAAAATTAAAATCAATTCTTCAAAAAATGCAAGCTTTGACATTTGGCACAAAGAAGTTGTCAGGTTCATGGTCAACCGGGAATCAAAACTAATTAACACAGACAACTATACCTACCTTGGTGTTACATTCACCTCAAATGTTTCCTGGTCCAAACATTTGAAGTACCTTTTAGATCAGGCAAAAAAAAAAAAAAAGCTACTCGGGGTTTAAATAATTTCAATGTGGCATATGGTGGATGCACAGTGAGATCTCTAGTTACTGCAGTCAAGGTTAAATATTTTGCACAACTCCTATATGGATCTGAGATTTGGGATTGCAAAAACCCTGATAATTTAATCAGCCCTATTTACAAACCTTTAAAAAACACACTAGGGTTGGGATCATTCATGTCCTGCTATTTATATTCATTCTGAGTTAGGCCTCTGCACTGTGCAGGCAATAATGAATGCCAGAAACATAAATTATTGGTTGAAATAAGAAGAATGCCACAGGATAGATTACCCCACAAATGTTTTATAGAGAAAAAGAGTTGACTTGATAGTAAATGCAACCTGACCAGTTGATTTAGTAAAGCATGCCAGACATTAGGGAAGTATGATTTCTCTAAATTAATGGAGTATGTCAACAATAACATCATATTGAGCTGGAAATATAACGATTACATTAAAAACAAAATTTAAAATTATTGGATTAAAAAAAGACTTGGAAGGTATTGTTAAAACCATGTATGCTCTATGGATTGTGGCCCATACACAAACACATGGTTTTAAATACTACCTGGATAGTCTCACAGAGCCAGCCATAAGAAAAGCATTCACAAGATACAAATTTGAATGCTTTGAAATTAATATCCTCAAAGCTAGATTTAACAACCTCCCACCTGTGACCCAGAAATATTTCTGTACCATTGGTGAGAAAGAGGATCTTCAACATGTCCTGTGGGACTTCCGATGGTATAAAAATGCCAGATTACACTGTCTCACACCCTTGGTCAATGACTGGAACAATATTGACAAGAATACAATAACAGCAATTTTTACTTACACTAAAGGTGACTACTCAATAGACAGACTTGAAAAATACTTCTTTAAAATCAGCAGAATAAAGCAATAAAATATGGAAAAGATGGATACTACTATAATATGACATACAATAAATATAGATAAGGCTTTATTGCTGCTGGTGAACACCTGGCAAATGCTACACTTTTTTAGAGTCTAGTAGTCTATCGTGTTGAGGTTTCTAACAATAGTTTATGCTGTTTATATAGTGTTTCAATATTTTCTTCTTGTCAAGAGTCTATTTGAATTAAAACTTTTGTGGCCTGGTGGTGCTGAGGGTTGAGGCACTGGACGCCACACCTCACGCTATGCCGGTGACGCGGGTTCGGGAACAAGCTTGGGTCATCAGAGGTCAGCAGGGGAAGACTGGGATTGAGCATCGGAGACAGTTCTCCCAGTCATGGGGAGGGTTGGAGACTTTGCACCTCACTGCAGCAACCCCGGAGACACCCGGAGGTACCGCAAGTGATGGTGTAACTGAGGGGGAGGATCATAGTGGATGTGTGCACGTATGTGCATAGATGTCATTGCATGTCTGCGATCCCAAATATGGGAGAATATGGGAAAAAGGCAGCATGGGTCCATGGTAGCTTGATGGCCACAGCTCCACCAGCCGACGATGCCTGGAGGCATGTGCCAGTTCTGGTTTCCTCACCAGGCACTAGGGCTATGGGGGGGCCCCTTTCATAGGTATAGCTGCATCTGCCAGCTGGGCATGCGACCTTCAGGGTCAGTGGCAGAGTGGAGTGGTGGCTGGATGTGGGCAGAACCATGGCTGCAATAAGGATAAAGTGTTAAATGATAAAAAAAAAACCTTTTATGTTGTCAGTTTATTGCATTCCTGATATTTGTACTGTGTCAAAACAGGGCATCAGGAAGAGCACTATAAGAACTGCGCTGTGTAAAGTACAAAATGATTTATAGCAACAGGGTTATAATAGTGGTAAGAAATTACCGCTACCTATGTCACTCTGAAATTTAGCTGTAGAAGGATCAAGTTTCCATGTGCTGAGGTGCCTGGTCAAGACCCTCCCATGGTGGAGTGGCTACATCACCAGCACACAGTGGAGTAGGAGACCTAGGACCATGGCTGGTTCCCCAAGGTCTCCTCATGCTGCAACTTTTTTTTTTTTTAAGTAATTTTCCCCCATCCTAATTTTTTCCCCATCCCTGAAGTCCACAACCCCTTGGAGTTGATTATTTTAAGTCTGGGTGTGTGTGAGGGTTAAGGCCCCCACATCTGGGTGGAAGGGTAGGAGGGCAGAGCCCCCTGCCAAAATAAAGAAGTCCCTTTATTTTTAATGGCCTTGTGCTGTTGTTGTCAAGTAGGTGTTTTACCTGACGTTGTTTTGGAGGGTGATGTTTTGCTTGCAACATGTATTGCCACATGGTTTTTGTTTTCAGCAAAATGACCCCATGCTGTATATTTTAATTCTGTACAGTTTACTCGGTTGCATTCATTATCTATTTTACCTGCCTCTCAAACTGTCAACAATTGTCACTAATTGCACTTTTAATGGTTAATTATTAATATTGTTTTTGTTGTTTGATATTATGTCATGGCACATGATTTTATGAACTGTAAACATATATCTGTTTTAATCTCATTTTATGAATTATAATGACCTTACAGTCGACCGGTAAAATTTATACTACTACTACTACTACTACAGCACATTACCCACACAGAAGCTGTATCAAGGTTATTAAATAATGATCTGTTGGTTAAAATTGAATTTACAACATAACAGTGTCCACCCACAAGCCCAGAATTTTGAAAAATCCCATCAGTCTGGAAAAATGTAGAAAGGGCTGCAATCCTAAAGCCATAGACATACTTTGGCCATTAATGAGAAATTGTTTTGTCAACCTTTTTTTATAGCAAAATTGGTACCCTGTACCCTGGCATATGTTGTTGCTCCTCAATGGGAATTATTGGCTACAAGTATACATTACATGAATTTCTGAAAAAATATATTCTTTTCACCCCCCCTCCCATCAAAGACTATGCTGTAATCCATCCTACCTGTACCCATCCTACCTGTACCAGCTTGTTTGTATCTATGTCTTAATTTACTGTTATACCTATGTGTTGTACTGCTATACTGTGTATTTTGGTTTGTCTTACTGTGACAAGGTACCTTTGTAAATGAGCCTATGGCTCAAAGGTTTTCCAAACTGCTGTTTAAATAAAATAAAAATAAAATAATACTGCATGGCACTAGAACAAAGAAGCAAGCCAAGCAGTGGAGGGGGGACTTGAGGCCTAGCAGCCACATTCAGAAGACAATGGCTTTTTAATTTAAGAAACAACCTCCCAAGAAAAGGCAAATGTCCATAGAACACTGTAGTTTAGCTTATAAATTCCACAAAACACAAGCATGTACTTAGCATTTTTAAACATCATCTAAAAATACCCCAACAATCTTAAGCACACTTTTTTGGTCCTAGAGCTTAGCCCTCTACATAACAGCATACAGAGAGTTGAGAACTATACCAAAGCAACATTTTGCCAGTTACAGCTTTTAGTTTTTAACTTTAACTGTTAAACAAAGGAAAAAGCAACTTTTTACCAGTCACAGATCTTATATTTTCCACTTAGTCAATACAACAAGCATTCACAAAATGTTGCCAGTTACAGCTCCTGAACCTTCAGATATCCCTCTAACCAAAAAGCCTGAACATACTTTTGCCAATTACAGAGCTTATATTTTAAGTTTTGCCATCTATTTATTTATTTGAAAATTGGTAACCAGGAAAGGCAAACTGAGCCTAGGTTCATTTCAAGATGCAGAGAAGCAAGATAGCAGCACCACTTTGACTGGCCATGCCTACCTAAGTAAACTGTTAGCATGAAGGAAAACCAGCACAGAACATCATATACAAAATGCAGTTTGTTTATCAGACAAACATAAAAAGACTTACAGACTTGATTTGGCAAACCTTAGAGATGGTGAGTATGGATAAAGCACACAACTGCTGGTGACCCTACTGATTTCACCTCCACTTTTTCAAAAGTCCTGTATCTAGGAAGCAATACTCCTTATATTAGCCTAAATTTAAAGGTGCAGTGCAATTTAAAAACAGTGAATTAACATACTCAGTAAAGAGTAGGTACTAACTTCCTACAGATTCCACACCAAGTCTGTAAGTCTTTGTATGTATTTTTTTTTTTTGTGCAGGTCATTTCCAGGTGTGACTCTGAGGAAAGGGAAAGGGAATATAATCAAAAGAATTCACATCAGTAATGATACATTGCAAAATAATGTGCAAACAGTTCAACATGGTACACATGCAAAATTACTACAGCAGCTGACAGAAGTTGGTGGATTGCTGCATTTTTAAATTCCTGTAATTTTTAACTCATTATATCAACATATATATGCAAGTAGCAGCACAGAACTGTATTACTAGTTCAGATTGTTCTGCTTTTAAAATGTATCTTCAAATATTATTTAAAATAGAGGATAATTGATGGGCAACAGGTAACAGCAATGTAGTGTCTCTTTGAGAGGTTGTCATGAAAAACTTGAGAAGTGAACATACGGTAGCATTGTTTGTTAACTATTGCCCATCCATTATCTTTTATAGTGTATGGGCAACAGTTCAACAACATTGGTGCATCTCTTGAACAGTCCCCCCTCCCAATACTCTTAGTATGTTCCCAACTGTAGTGTGGTTAAGTGAGTACAGGATCACTCTGTGCCCCTGCAGCTATGATGGGAAAGTTGCGGCAGTTCTGGTGAGCCGCAGTCAGAATGGGGCTGAGCCACATAGAGTGCTGGGTGGATGAGGACTGTTTCAGTGGCTCACTGTGGAAGTAGTAGTGAGGCAGGCAAGCAGAGAGGAGCAGTGTGAAGAAAGTGAAAAGAAAAAAAATGATTGCTGCAGCTGTCCAGGTAATGGGAGCATGAGTGTGTTCTATCTTGTTGTACCATCAATGTAATGTACTAAAGATGGTACAACAGCATGTCAACATCACATCTATGGTACAACAATGTTAGGAATTCACTGAATTTTATAAATAAAAGCCCCCTCCCATACATCATAATATCATAAAAGGTAATTGTTGGAAGTGGTCAGAAGATACTAGTGGTTGTTCTAAAAGTAAACACATTCTTTTCTAGTTTCAAAATTATAACTACCCAAGGTCAATGTCAATCTTTATTTTTTATTTTGTTTTTGTTGACTGGAAAAGGAGGGCTAGGCAATTCTATTTTCAGCATTGTCTTGGGGATGAAGGTGTACAGATGTAAACTGCTGTACTTGAATCAGGTTTAAGCTGTTGGTGGTATTTTTAATGAATGGTGGCAATGTGGCCATGGCACAAGGGAAATTCATCTACTCTTTTCGAGAAGTGCCATGGAGTCCTTAATAGGGTTGTTCAGAATTTTCAAATTCTGGTGGAACAAAATTCCATGGAATATTCAAAATTCCACCGAAATTCTGCCAAATTCAGCCGGAAATGGAATGGTGGAATTCCACAGCATAAAATAGTTTCAGAATGATTTTCCACAGAAAAAAATCACTGTTCCACAGAATATTATTCCACAGGTCTCAATATTTTCAGCAGAAATTGTTGCAGAATAATTTTCCACGGAAAAAATACTGTTCCACAGAATATTATTCCATGGATCACAGTAGGTGGAATTCCACAGGTGAATAAGCGAAAGTCCAGCAGAAATTCTGCCAGCAGAATGGTCATTCTGCACTAATTCTGCCAAAAGAATTCCACATTCCACACAGCACTAGTCTTTAGCATCTACTTAAACAACCATTTGAATAGGTAGATGGGGCATCGGTTTCACATCTTATCCAAAAGACATGTATTTTGTTCATTGAAACTAACTTACCCGTATGATCCACAGTACTAACAACTAATTCTGAGAAAGTTAATTGATTCTAGTCAAGTCTTTTTCAAGATTTTTGAGAGGAAAGCTCTGAGGACATTCTGCAGTGTTACTATATGGTGAAAATGTATAGTGACTTTATTTATTTTATTTAGTTTTTGTTGACCAGGCAAGTGCAATAGACAAAATCTGCCTATTTTCAGGCATGACCCAGGGTAGGGAGATACAGATGAATGCCAACTGACCTTGAACCAGATTAAGCTGTTGGTGGTATTTTTAGTGAATGGGGGAACTTTGGCCAGGACACTGGGGAAAGTTACCCTACAGACAGATAGAGGTGCTAAAACCCAGAAGATGTACTGTGATATCAGTACACTTAAGTATATTATGGGAACAGCAAAGTTGAAAAATGCTTATAGAGAACGTCAATCATACAGAGGTTTTTCATATAGTAGGGGGACATGCCTTACTAGAATAGATTTTTTTCTGATCTCACATAATTTGGAAGTAAAAACAGCTATAATCCATGATTGGGGGTTCACAGATCATAGATGGATAGAGATTGAATTAAATTAAGTGAATTGGTGAATTTTGGGAAGACCCCAATGGAGGTTGAATGCTGCTTTATTAGAATCAGAGTAAATGTCTTATGAATGGAAGTTATAACAGCTTAATCTGGTTCAAAGTCAGTTGGCATTCATCTGTATCCCCCTTCCCCAGGTCATGCCTGAAAATAGGCAGAAATTGTCTAGTACACTTACCCAATCAACAAAAACTAAATAAAATAAATAAATTATGGAAAGCAAGGAAATCCATAATTTGTGTATACGATTCAGTAAGTGAATGGCGGGAAGATTCAAAAAAAGAGTTTAAATCCTTTTTTGAAAAAAATCATGGAAACAATCACTGGATACATATATGAATTATTTAACTCTGAGGAAACAATTACATACACTTATATCTAGGACTGAAACACTGAAGCATGACTATTGCAAACAAATTACACAAATAAAAAAGGAAATGTTTGGTATTCAGTATAATAGAGCAAAGACACTCCAACAAGAATTGAGATCTGGGACAGCAAGTAGAAAACAAACTTTTGATACCTTCAAGGATTCCCAAAAAAGGGTGGGAAAAAAGGTAATACAGGAGTTAGAGGATGTATCAGGACAAATCCAGAAAAAAATATGGGGATTCTACAGGTTGTTAATAATTTTCTACAAAATACAGTGGGGAAAGCACCACTGATAAAGGGCCATAAGGAATATTTAGGGAAATTGCAGATACACCCTTTAACTCAAGAACAAAAGGAGGAAATGATACAGCCAATCACAGAAGATGAAGTACAGAAGACTATAACAGCCCAAACAAATGGTACAGTGCCTGGAGGGGATGGGCTTACCCCTGACTTTTATAAGAACTTTAAGGTAGAATTGGCGCCTGAATTAACAAAATTATTTAATGAAATTGTAGTGGAACAGAAAATGCCATTATCAATGACTTTGGCAGATTTACAATAAAGGGGATAGGCAGAAGCTAACAACTGGGAGACCCATTAGCTTATTAAATGTAGATGTATAGATCTTGGGAAAAATACTGGCAAACAGAGTTGTCCAGGTGGCAGAAACATGGATAAGTGCAGCACAGGCATGCATGGTCCTGGGGAGAGGGATTCAAGATAATTTAATTGTTTTTCAGGAAATCTTTCATAGATACTAGGCTGGAACAGAGGAAGTTTTGTTGTTGTGTCTTGACCAACAGAGAGCTTTTGATTCTGTCTCTCACAGATATTTGTTTGATGTGTAAGAGTGTTTTGGGGTTCCACAGGAATTTGTGGCATGGCTATGTATTTTTTATGATACTGCTACGGTCCAACTCAGAATAAATGGATGGAGGGGTGAGATTTGTCAAATACAGAGGAGTGTGACAGGGATGCCCATTGAGTCCCCTATTGTATGTGTTTTTTTATTGATACTTTTTTTCATTCATTTATGAGTGAGCCCAAAATTTGTGGGATATCTGTAACAATAACAATGCCCCCAGGTAAGATACTAGCATATGCAGATGACGTGGTTGTTGTAATAGGAGAACAGACAGAAGAAAAGGAAATAGTTGAACAGTGTCAAGTATTTTCAAGAGTATCTGGCTCCAACATTAACCCTGAGAAAAGTAAAGGGATACAGATGTGAAGTCAGGCGAATCAGAAAGTAAGTTATGCAGGAGTCCCGGTGGTAAGGGATCCGGTTACAGTTCTAGGAATACGGTGGGGACCACGTGACCTAGCTATAATAAACTGGGAACAGAAACTTACATGAGCTGACAACTTTTCTAGTAATTGGATACACAAACAATTATCAAAAAAGAAAAGGGTATTGTTGATAAAAAAAAATTGTTGGTACCAATTTTCTTATATATAAGTTACATTCCTCCCCCAACCCCACCCCACTCAGTTAGAAACCAGACTACTGAGAGATTTTTTAAGGCACTGCTGGGAAGTCAGTTAAAGCCTGTTAAAAGAGATATAACTTTTAGACCTAATAAAGAAGGTAGTCTTGGAATGGTTACTCCTTTAGCTTTTTTATAGTCATTTTTTTATATCACA
Source organism: Neoceratodus forsteri (assembly GCA_016271365.2). Lineage (NCBI taxonomy): Eukaryota > Metazoa > Chordata > Ceratodontiformes > Ceratodontidae > Neoceratodus > Neoceratodus forsteri. The sequence goes on along the minus strand of CM028135.1, from coordinate 1,022,149,978 downwards.
ATATGATGGTACATCCAAATAATACAGAAAAACAATGGCAGGAATTTGTAAAAGAATGGGTAGAAGTACAGTATGTACTACAGTATGGATACAAGGAACAGGAAGATTGTTAACAAGGACAGCGGTGATAGGGAGTCAGGTAAGAACGATGATGTGGAAATTGATTAAATGGAAAGTCCCATATGATAAAATACAAATTAGCAGCAGACAAGGAATTTATGAAATCATATGGGTAAAGGCAGCAGGAGAAGACTTTCAATTACCTTACTATCCGATTAACAATATGCCGGAAGCTTTATCTCAACTGACTAATAATTGATTACCAGCTTTTACAGGGGATTTGGTGAGGCTTATGGTGCATGGGAGACTGAATGTGAAAGGCAATAATAAACATAAACCAGTAGATGAGAGATATTGCCCTAGACTAGAATGTAATCAAATTCTAGAAACTCAGGAGCATTTGTTTTTGGTGTGTGTATATATTAAAACGTTATGGAGCAAAGCTGCACAAGAATGGAATATGCTGCAGCTGATGTCTTTGACATATTAGGAGTTGGTGCAGGCTATATATTCACAAATATGGAATAAATATCATAAAGAAACAGTTCAAGTTTTTCTGGCAATTTGAAATATATTTGGCAAGCAAGATGCAAGCTGGTTATACAGCAACAGACTGTGATGTATGAAGAATTTTTTAGGAATGTATCAGTGTCAATACAGCAAGTATATGAGATGGATGTGAAGAAAAAATCAAGGCAAGTGGAATCTACATTATGGAAAGGATATGCACAGTGGATTACAGTATGAAGAAAGGAGGATTAAAAAGAGAGAAAGGCTAGAAGATGGATCATAAAGCAAAGGACATGAAGGTGAAGGGCATAAGAAAAAAAGGTGGAGTGTGGATAGATGATAAAAGAAAAAAAAGGAGAAAGGAGTGAAGAGAGAATGCAAGGACTTTTGAGGTGCAGAAGGAGGTATTGGTGATGGATAATGAAAAATGGCAAATAAGAAGACTAGGATGAAAATTCTTAAATGGTATTATGGTGTTTGTGAAAGGAAATATATGATGATACAAGAATAGAAAATGAATAATACTTTTCCTATCCCCCCCAAATTCCCCTACTCTGGGGAGGGGATGCTGTTGGACCTTTCTTTCAAAGATGGAGGATTTGGAGGAGGTAGAGGAGGCTGTGCTGCAGGATGCTGGAGAGGACATGCCTCATTCTATTTGGAACTGTGAAACTGCTGCCTTTGAAAGAATATTTGGGGACTCGATGGATGAGAAGGATGCCTCAAGGTTTGCAACATATCTTGTGCTGGATGATGTGGATGTTATATCAGGAACCACTGATATTGCAGCTGCTGCTGCTCAGCTGGTAAAGGAAATTGATGAGAGATTGACAGCTCTGTTAACAATGCTGGCTGAGGTTGAAGAACGATATGAGAAAAGAAAAATTTGCTTTAAATGAAAGGATTATGGAGGGAACGCAGGTCACTATGAAACTTATAGCATCCAGGTCAGATAATAACATTTCTACTGCTTCTACCTCTCAGGCAGCTATAACTAACACTGTTACCACTAGACAGCTAATTTCCAATTAAATTGGGCTCTCTGATAGACTTACCCCGAATGATGCTTGGTCTCTGGACAGAGTGCTTGGTGCAGCAGGCTGGAAGTCAGTCGAGAATGAGACTTGAATCCTGGATCCAAATTGGGATGCTTCACAAACACCCTCTCAGGTTGCAGGGCCAGATGGTAGGATAGAGGTATCGAAATCCCCCGGACATGCCGCTTCTAGGAGTGTGGAGAGGTCAGAAGGGGAGTTTTCACACGTGGTTGAACTAACACCGCAAATGGCACTGCACCTTGGTCTTTTAGATGTTAATTCAGTAAATGAACCCCATGGTAGTGGTTCTGATACAAGACAGGATGTGGGACAGTCACGGGCAGGGGGGGTCACCTATGGGAATGGTGGCTGGAAGGCCAGAACACTTGCCTGGCAATGGACTTTGCATCCGGGACTTGGTTGTGGTTACAGAACACCAGGAGGATCAGAACATGAATACTTTGCTCAAATTATTTGTTATGACAAACTCTGCATTAAACATTGACAGGGTCATGCCTGAAGAGATGGCCCTGGCTGTGAAACCCATGCAGGAACAAGGACAACAGGCTGGTGCAAGACAAAACTTGTATCCTTCTGCACCTGTATTTATTGCTCAGGACATTGATCATCCAGCAGAGCCAGACAATGTGAGACTCCTGGAGGAGCATACAGGATCCCAATCTAATGCCTTAGAGCCCTCTTCTCATCAAGACTCACATGGAGAGGGGCAAATTTCACTTGGAGGGCAAAATCTACAAGGAGGATGTAATCCACCAGGGGACAGAACTTCTGATCCCCCCTCCAGCAGAAATTCTCAGACTTATTCAACAGATCAGAACCAACCCCTTGGAAAAATGCAGTTCAGCTGCAATTTAAAGGGGGTCTAGTGATATACCCGGATTGATTATATGTGGGGCGGACATTATTAAAAGAGTCTTTGAAGTTTACAGCACAAGATGTCTATGCATTAAAACATGTGTCTGGTGAGGACAATTTCGATATCAGTTTCCGGACGCCTGCACGTCTGGAGAGATTTTGGATGCTCTATAATGAATGCAGGTTTGCCCCTTTGTGGACTCCCTTTTTTGCCATCCCCCTTATGAAACCCCAGATTAAAATGGTTACAATTATGTTCTGTAATGAAAGTATACACATTTGTGACATTCACTATTGGCTTCAGGAGCAACGTGAAGTGCTTTGTGCACCAGAAGCTCTTTTGGATTCTGAAGCTTTTTGGACAGGGGTTTGGCATTTCCAGGTGAAGCTTTGACAAATGGCTGAGGGGATTTCTCACATCTCAGACAGTTTTTATCTGGGTAAGGATTGTGGAGTTTGCTTCTACTCAGGCCAGCCAAAGGCATGCTATAAGTGTGGGACCCAGACACATCTCTCCAATGTGTGTGATAAACTACACTGTGGGATCTGCTAGGAAATCAACCATACCAGCTCACAGTGCAGGAACCATTCTAAATGTAATTTATGCGATGAACATGGTCATCTTCTCCCAGAATGCCCTTGGGCTGCTCGCAAAGATATCCTGAACAGTGGATCCTGATGAATTAATCAAAAATGCTCAAAAGTATTCTCCGTCATCTGAAGCAGAACCTGATGGCCCTGGATCACAGTCAATGGACTGCAGAGGAAACCCTGCTTCTCATCTGGACCCTGCTACCAATGATAGAGTGACAGAGGAAGACAATGTTCTGGCCCCTTCCCCAATGCAGCAACCTGCAGAGACAACATCAGAGGAGGTGACTGTCTCACAAATGGACATGGATATTCCAGATTCTATACTACAAGAAGATTCTTCCACATCTATTATGCACTCCCTCCCAACAGGACACATGATCAAAACCAGGGACGAGAAGACAGAGTTCAAGACTATCTAAGGCTGGGATTGAGGGGGAAGAAATTGCAACGGACAATTCTTTTGAGGTTCTAGCATCTAAAAATTGGGGGGGGGGACTCTGAACAAGAAGATGGAGTGTCAGATGCTTCCTCAAAATCAGGATCTATGAGTACAGACAGTATTCTGGAACAAAGAAAGCAATAAGGAAGAAAAAGAAACTAAAAAAAACATATTTAGAGTGCAGGGAAGGTTTTGGAATGGGGTCTAAAGCTCTAACATGGCTTCCTTTTTGGTGGTTTCATTAAATGTTCATAGTATTAGGAATACTAGAAAACAATCAGCTGTTTTTTCTTTGTTATGTGATTCTAGGTATGAGGCATCCTTCTTACAAGAAACAAGGATGCACTCTCATGCTGGCATGCTATTGGCTAAAAATAACTGGGTCTAAGGTCCTTCATACTGGTCCTTTGGACAAGACCAAGCTGATAGGGTAGGCATTTTGTTCAATGGGTTTTGGATCCCGTTACAGAAGCTGGTAGATATCATACCTGGAAGGGCTCTGCTCATGGATGGTATTTGGCAGAATGTTTCCAGCAGATTCATTTCAATCTATGCACCCCCAGACAAAGTCTGACAGGGCAGCATTGTTTGATCAGCTTCAGCCTTTTTTGGCAACTGTTAAGGCAATGTTTTTAAGGGTGGATTTTAATTGTACCTGGGATACTACATCTAGGAAACTAGGAGGGAAAAAATGTTATTATGATTCTGTGGCTCTCCAGAATCTAGTGACAACAGCAAATTTAATAAATTGTTCTACACATGCTTCCCCCCAATTACACACACCTTTGTTAAAAATACTCTGACAACCAAGACTGACTACATTTTTGTTTCTAAACAGTAATCCATCGGTGCTACTTCGGTGATACCGATAGAATTTTTGGACCATCTTCTATTAAAAAAACTGTTATTTCCACAAATGGTACTATCTCACCTTACATCACTAGATGGAGACGTAATACCTCCATACTTAAGGAACCAGCAGTACGATTACAAGTTATCTCCATTATAATGGCTGGGATTTCTGTTCTCTGCTTATATGATGATTTAGGACTGTGGTGGGCAGGAACTAAACAGGATTTAATGGAATGGTTCTAAAATTTGGAAAACAAACATCGAACAAAAGGTTTTTAGACTATATTAAGTTGAGAACACATCTCTTCAATTTGGTATCATTAACATATCAATCAAATCTGGATTGGTCTAGGCAAATTTCAGTTATAAAGCAACAGATGTCAACCCTGCAATATGATAGATCTATATCTTTGCAGGCAGAATCATCTTTTGGGACTCAGAAGACTCCATATAAAGATCCTTGTGGTGCTTGTAAGGATAGAAGAATTCATTCCAGTATTTCAGAACTTAGGACCTCTCTGGGAGAAACCTTATCTTCCACTGGTGATATAAGGCTAGAAGTGGAAAGATATTCAACATCCTTATATCACCCTTTTGAGGCAGCTCAGGTAGAGGTCCACCGTTATTTGGAAGGGATCATAATTCTGATTTTGGACACTGTGGATAGAGAGAATTTAACGGTTCAGATAACCCTCTCGGGAAATATTGGATACTATAAACACTCTAAAGGATGGCACCTCCCCTGGGAGAGATGGATATCAAATTCCTTCTGTAAGATCTATGGAGATATTGTAGCTCCCTGTTTGGCTAAAATATTTGTTTTGTTTTTTTTTTACAGAAAATTTAATACATCCAGATTTTTCTAAAGGTTTAGTTGTGTTTCTATAGAAAAAGGGGGATAGGAGATATTTAGACAACTGGAGACCTATTTTTCTTTTAAATTCTGATTTTAAAATACTCACTAGTATACTACAAAAGAGACTATGACAGGTAGTGCAGCATTTGATTCACCTGGTGCAGACCTGCTCTCTCCCAGATAGGACCATAAAGGAAAATCTATCCATAATCAGAGATGTGGTGGAATTTAGTAATAGAAGAGGTCTGCAGGACTATGTGCTGTCTTTGGATCAGCACAAAGCTTTCAATAAAGTGAGTCATGATTTTTTGTTCCACATTTTAGGTATTTATAGGGTTCCTGTACCTTTTATACGATGGTTGCAGTTGGTTTAAAGATATGCTGAGATCACACCCCTGATTACAGGTAAAGAGGGACAATGGATCCTGGTATGACTTGGGTATGGCAAGGGTGCCCCTTGAGCCCTCTTTTGTGTACTTTTGTTCTTGATCCTTTGATTAGACATATAATAGTGAATTCCAACATAATGGGCATTTTATTTTATTTATTTATTGAATTTTGGTGACCGGGTAGGCCCACTGGGCCTCGGAGGTCCCTTTTTCAGGGGCGACCCGGGAGTTACAAGGGCAATAGGATATACATCAGTAGTACAAGGAGTAGGTCATAACATGTGCAGGTCATCTCTTAGCAATGACATTTTACATAACAAGTTACAGTGACTAGCAAATGTAAACACTGATAGGGAAAGCCAGAGCATCTCACAAGGGTTGCAGGTTACCCACAATGAGCATCTGTTAAGTGGAGATCCCAGTTAGGAAAGGTTTGGGCTCCCAACTTTGGGTAGGAAGAGGTATGTGCTCAGGCAGGAGGGATGAGGGGAGGTGTCAGGTCACATAACATTGACATTGGCTTGTAGCGAGCATGTGTGCCTTGAGTCTTGTTTGGAAGATCGTGATTGAGGGAGCTTCCCGCACCTCCGGAGGAAGTTTGTTACACAGGGAAGGGGCAGTGTAGGAAAAGGACTTTTCCCCTGCCTTGGTCCTTATCCTAGGAACTTCAAGAAGAGTTTGTCCTGAGGTCTGAAGGTTCCAAGGGTTTTGCTTGGCAGTTATGAGCCCTGAGAGGCTAGGGGGAAGGGCTGGGCTAATTAGCTTATGTGCTAGGCAGAGCAGTGGGTACCGGAGGCGAGCTTCAAATGAAGGCTAGCAGATTAGTGCTAGGGAGTCACAGTGGTGGCTCCTAGAGTGAGACTGTGTGGTGAAGTGGACCACCTTGTTGTACAAGACCTGTAACTTATTGAACTCAAGCTTTGCCATTCCCTGAACTTTCGGAGCGGCATAGGTGAGTGTTGGCAGGAGGACACTAGAGGCAATGGCAGTCCTAGCTTTTGGGATTCAGCTGATCCTTGAGGCGATAGAGGGTACCAAGTTTCCCATGAATGACTTCGGTAATTTGGTCAACATGTTGTTTTAGAGTGAATCCTTGGTCCAGAGTAAGGCCAAGGTATTTTATGGAGGCCACCACTTCTAAGCTGTTCCCTGACCTGGAAGTAAGTTGCAGGTGTTGTGTTCTGTCTTGGTCAAGGGATCTAGGTCCGAACAATGTGGCCTTGGTTTTGGCAGTATTAAGAACCATTTTGTTTTTAATTAACCAGTCCTCCATTTTGAGCAGGTCCTCTTGGAGGGATGGGCCGAGGTCCCCCAGGTTGTCAGAGGATCAGTTGATGACGGCATCATCAGTGTACTGAATAACAGCACTGCTCCCACAATGGCCATGCAAATCATTTATAAACATGGAAAATAAGAGGGGACCAAGGATGGACCCTTGCGGTATCCCCTCCTTTAGGGGCAGTGGGCAGAGATCTTATTCTTCCACTTGACTCTCTGAGAACGACCGGTTAGATAGTTTTCAAACCACTTGAGAGCATGGGGTCCAGGCCTATGTTACACAGCTTGTGAAGTGGAAGTCTGTGGTCGACCAAGTCGAAAGTCTTGGAAAGGTCGATGAAAACCTCACCTGTGTTGGACCCTATGTCAAGTTCCCTGAGCACATCCGCAGAGAACTTTGTTAGAGCAGTGTCTATCCCATGCTGGGCTCTGAAGCCATGCTGGGACAGGGAAAGGAGCCAGTGAGCCTCTATGTAGTCTCGGAGTTGTCCATACACCAGTTTTTGCTGGATTTTTGCCAGGATACAGAGCAGAGAGATAGGCCTGTAGTTCCCAATGGGTTCCATAGGTCCACCCTTGTGAATAGGAACCATGTGAGCCTGTTTCCACTGTTCTGGGATAGTACCTACTAGAAGGGACCGGTTTATGAGCCAGGTGAAGGGCCTTGCGAGGGCTGTGGCACTGTCCTTGAGCAGTCTGGCTTGGATACCATCAAGCTCTCCTGATCCTCTGGTTTTCAGGGACTTTAGGAGGGTGAGGACTTCTTTCACCTTTTGGGAGTACATATGCCCCAGGAGATAAAACTGGTGGCCTATGCCAATGATTTATTTTGGTTGCTAAGAGATGAGTACATTATTCTCGCCGTGGTACAAGACGTTAACCAATACAGCAGAATTTGGGGGGCTAGTTTAAATGTCCACAAGAGTAGAGGACTACGGGTTGGGTCTATGGAAGTAGGGGTTTCACATATAGGAGGCATCACCATATCAAGGGATCCCATTAAGATCTTAGGTGTTTTTTTGGGGGGAGGGGGCTATGGCAAATAAAAATTAGAAAACTAATCTCATCATTTGCAAAGGGAAAGTAAATAGGTGGAAAAACTGGAAATTTTCTAAAACAAAATGAGTTTTTCTCACTAAGCAGTTTTTAGTGCTGTGTTTGTTATGTGTAAGTTCGGTATTTCATCTGCCCCTAAAGTGGGAAACAAAATTGATAAGAGTCTTTTTTCAAATGCTATGGGTGTCATGGCTTAACCCAGTGAAACGAGAAGTGACGTACTTGCCCAAACATAGAGGAAGTCTGTATATGATCAATCCAGTTGTTTTTTTTCATACCATCTTTTGGTCCAGGTCACTTCAAGTGGCTGTCCAGGATATGGATTCTTTAGTTAAAACTTGGCTTTTTAACAAGTTAGCTCCTTTTTTAAACATATGGAGTGAGATGCCATCAAGAATAAATCATAAATGGAAGATTTCTGATTGTTTCAGATCTTCTTTACAGAAATTATACAAAAGGAGGGTGTACAGGTCTCATCTAATAGGAAAAAAAGGAAAGCCTTTTACAATCAGATTTTAGAAAACACAGGGCCAGTAATGGCTGAATTTAAAGGGTGCACATCTATTAAAGTGGGGTTGTACTTAACCAATTGATGAACAAAAGAATTACTCAAAGAAGGTGGGACGTGGTGTGGTTATGTTGACATGGGAGACTATGAGTTAAGGGGAACAGTAAGCATGAGGCCATTGAGGAGAGAAATTGCCCATACCCAGAATGTACCAACCAAATAGAGACTATGGAGCATTTTTTACTGGTATGTCCATACTCTATAGGTTTATGGCTGTATTTAGCTAGAAGATGGAGCCTATCCTGGCTCAGTTCAATTATTTATGAACAGACTGCTTTAGGAAACTATTCTGACCTCATGCGTAGTGGCTTTGATGCCACCTTGAATGTGTTTTTCTCGATTTTAAAATTTTATCTCTGGCAAGCTAGAAGTCAGTTAATGATTCAACAGAAGAAGATGTCATATGTCACCTTCGGCAGGTTATGTGAAGCCACTTTGAAAGAGGTTTATGTTACAGATATAAGGCTACATCCTAGGACAAAAATACAGGCCCGGTAGAAAGGGTTCCTCTATTTTCAAAAATATGGTTGATTGGATTGGGGTGGCCTGGAGTGATTAAGGTTGGGGGTCTTCATGACCAAATTGACCAGATACAGTTTCCAAAAGAGAGGCTAAAATCATGCACTGGGATTCTCAATCAAATGTATGGGATTCTTTGTGCAGTTTTTTTTAGGTTTGGGTTCAGGTTGTTTCGAAATCGTGTTTACTAAGGTATTATTTAGGTTTAGGATTGGAGGCAGATTGAAGTGTTTACTTGGGCTATGTGTTTGGTTTCCTTTTCTTCCCTTCCTTCTTCCGCTTTTCTTCAGATGTTGGGGGCAGATACATCGATATGTATGTAGATTCTTTCTCGTGTTTATTACATGAGGGGACGATTTTATGGTTTCTGTTATGCATTTTGCTGTGGGTGTTATGAATTATGTGTGATGTAACACATGATGTCTTTTACTTTACAGGTTTAGAAAGCACAAGTTCCCCTACCGTTGTAATGGACAAGGGGGGCAGTTTTATTATTTTTTGAGTTTGATTTGAATTATGATTTTCCCAGTTCTTTATGAGGGTATGACTATAATACTGATTTGCTTTCGTCTGCATAATTTGTTTTCTGGCTTATGATTTATGTGAATCAACACTGTTTTGTATATTTTTTCTGTTCTTGAAGTTCTAATAAAAAATTCCCCTACTGTTTTCTAGAAGGGCCATGGGATCTTTAACCTCCACCTGAACAGGCAGATGCAAACTTGGTTTAAGGTCTCATCTGAAAGACAGCACCTCAGGAGTGCAGCACCCCCCTCATGCTGCACTACAGTGTCAGTTTTGGGATTTAACCCAAGTGCCTGGTGTGGGGATAGACTCAAAGCCTTCTGATCTCCCGGTCTCAGAGGCGATTGTGCTACCTGCTGAGCCACTGACACTGATACTTTGCCTCTGACTTTAGCTCTGACAGATGCTAAGTTGGATGAAGTGCAGTATAAAGGGCCTGTAACCTCATAAGGACAACATAATAAATAATATTTTGACAGAATCCAACTTGTAATTCATATATTGCCTGTTTTTACCTTATAATTTGTAACTTATCAAATTTCCATGAACACATACCCAGCCTGCCAGTGCAGGGTAGCATTACTACTTGTGATGCCAATGACCTTGGTTCAGGAATGAGCCTGGATCATTTGAGGACTGGCAGGGGCAGTAGGCTAAGTGTATTATGAATGTTCACACTCTCCACGGAGGGAGTTTAGTCTTCACTACTGTACCACTACTTGGATGACCACAGATGGTGGTACAGCTACAGTCATGGACTGAGTGAGTGGGGCCTCACCATCAATCTGTACAGGGCTAACACTACCTCCCTCTTTCTGCTGGTGATACCGCTCCCTATGCACCCTAGCATTTTACTAGCCTTTTCCACTGCTTTATCACACTGCTTTGCTACCTTTAGGTCATCAGATTTGATGACCCACAGGTCCCTTTCCTGTTTTGTGGTTGTTACCACCTCTTCTCCTAAATAATACATTGCAATTGGATGTCTGTGTCCCATGTGCATAATTTTGCACTTTTTGGTGTTGAAGCCTAGTTGCCACACCCTTGACCAGTCTTCTAGCTTTTCAGATCTTCCCTCATTTTTTTCACCACCCTGGCGTGTACCCTCTGTTTCAGATTTTTGTGTCATCCATGAACAGGCATACTTTTCCTTCCAGCCCCTTTGTGATGTTGCTAATAAAGACATTGAATCTGAGTGCTGACCCCTGTGCCACCTCACTGGTCAGCGTGTCTTCTTCTGAGTGAACCCCATTTACCACCACTCTCTAAGTTCTGTTACTTAGACAAATTTGTACCCAGTTTACTACCTTTGGACCTACTCCCAGGCAGCCCAGTTTGTTTACCAGTCTTCTGTGTGGAACAGTGTCGAAGGCCTTACTGAAATCCAGAAATGCCACATCCATTGCCCCTCCCTGATCCACCTCCCTGGTAATCCAGTCCAAGAACTCGATCAGGTTTGTTTGGCAAGATCCTCATGTTTGGCAAAATCCCCATTGAGAACCCATTTAGCCTCGAATCCTATAATCTACTAGCCATAAGGTAATCCCCAATCCTTTCTTTTAGTAGTGTTTCCATAACTTGGCACACCACTGAAGTGAATCTTACAGGTCTGTAGTTTCCTGCCTCCTCCCTATTTCCACTTTTATGTAGTGGGACCACATCTGCCCACCGCCAGTCCCTTGGAACTTCCCCTGCATCCAGAGATAAATTGAACAGGGCCATCAGAGGTGCAGTCAGCTCCCTCCTTAGTTCCTTAAGTATCCTGGAATGAACTCTGTCTGGCCCCATTGACTTATCCACTTTCAGCTTTGCTAGTTCCCTGAGGACTCTATCCTCTGTAAAAGGGCTAGTGTTCACCTCCCGTCCCTTCATGCCATTTTACCCTAACTTTAGCCCTTCTCCTACCCCTTCCTATGTGAATACTGAAAAGAAATACTTGTACAGTATGTCTGCTTTCTTCTGGTTCTCTTCCACACTTACCCCCTTCTCCTTTTAGTCTTACTATCCCTGCCTTGTTCTCCTTCTTTTTGCTCATTTACCTAAAGAATGTTTTATCCCCCTTTTTTACTAACTTGGAAATGTTCTACTCTGTTTGTGCTTTTGTTCTCCTAACAGATTTCCCTGCCTCCCTTCATTTCTCCTGATAACCCTCCCTATCCACTTCCTTCTGAGTCAAATTGTACCTCTTGAATGCATGCTCCTTCACCCTTGCCTTCTCTGCTACTTCCTTGGAGAACCATAGCAGTCTCATTTTTTTCATGCTGTTTGTAACCTAACACAGAGGTTTGTTATCTTCTCAATGGCCTTCCTTATTCTAGTCCATTCCTCCTCTACCCCACCCATTTCTACTATTCCCTGTTAGAGCTTCCCTGAGGTACTCTCCCATTTTCTTGAAATCGGTCTTCCTGAAGTCCATGACCCTTGTTTTAGTATGCTTTTTTTCTGGTCCAGTCCTAATATTGAACAACACCATACAATGATCACTGGTCCCCTGGTAGCTACCCATTGTGATGTCAGCGACACTGTTCCCATTTGACAGTACCAGGTCTAGAATCACCCCTCCATGAGTGGGTTCCTGAATTAGTTGCCTGAGGAATGCCCCCTGTAGGGTGGATGCTGATGCCACAGCAACATTTTTATAATGAAGTACATTACAGCAGCAAGCCACTGTTGCAGCTGTAATGTACCTGCGGACCCCAGCACTGCTTTCTCTGGGGTTTTCCCCCCTCCCTGAATCAACTCTGACCTTGAGTTGATAATCTTAATTACTGGGTGTGTGGGAGGCACAGCATCCCATATGTGGGTTCAGGGGACTTAAACAAACAGTTTCCTGAATGATTTATGCTAACTGCAACTTGTGGTTGACATAAATCTGTCACAGTAGAGTCATGTCAGAAAAAAGATGTTGCTGCTGTGTCATGGATCCCCTGCAGGAAGTCTAGGATTTCCCTGCTTTTGACAGTCAACTGCAGAAGAGATGCTCCAATCCACATCTGGTAAATTGAAGTTCCTCCACTAGTAATACCTCCATCTTGTTTGCCATCCCTCAGATTTCTCCTAGCATAACCTTATCCCCCACCTCCCTTTGTGCTGAAGATCTGTATATCACCCCTGTTCAAAAAGCTGCCCCCTTCCCTGTCTCCAGGGTGACCACCAGTACCTCCACTTCTTCCTCTTCCCTCTTCCCTCTTCCCTCTTCCCTCTTCCCTCTTCCCTCTTCCCTCTGTATTTCTGTGGCCTTTATGTTTTCCATCACATAAAGAGCCCCCCACCTCCCTTTTTTCCTACCCTGTCCCTCCTAAATAGAGAATACCCTGGTATGGCTACATCCTAGTCCTAGTTTTCATTTCACAAGGTTTCCATAATTGTGACTATGTCCAGATCTTCTGCTGCCATGGTGGCCTCTAGGTCGGCCATCTTGTTTTCCAGACTTCAAGCATTTGCACACATGGCTCTCCATTTTATACTGCTACCTCCCCTCATCTTGCCCTTTTGCCCTCTCCTGGTTCTTCCACTATCTTCTTTCATCTTTCCCTGTCCCTCTCCCTCCTGGTTACCTATTTGTGTTAGTTTTTTGGGAACTTCTCACCCTCGGGATTTCCACTGCTGACCCTGTATACATGTGGGGGGGGCTGACTGTGCCTTCCAGGCTTATTCTATCTCCCCCTCAGCCTGTTTAAATGCTTACCAATGTAGCATTTAAACTCTTAATTTAGGATTTCAGCTTCCTTCCAGGATGGATGCAGGTTGTCACCCCTGTACAGGCCTCCATCTCTCCAGGTGAGGCCCCAGTCTGCAGGGAATCTGAATTCCTGTTCTCTGCACCATTTTCTCAACCATATGTAGAAGTTCCTGGTGCAGAGCCCCCTGTCATCCCCCTTGTCATGGACAGGTAGCACCTCCAAAGAAATAACAAATTGTGCTACTTGCCTAAGACCCCTCCCCAATTTCCTGACTTCCTTCTTAACTGTTTCTGGATTCTCCCTAGCCAGGTCATTCACCCCCAAATGGACAATAACATCCAGCTATCCCTCCTTCCCTGCCTCCCCGGTGAGCTGTAGGATCCTCCCTTCATACCTTTCAGCTATGACACCAAGGTGGCACCTCACCACCCTTTCCTCATCCCTGCCTGTCGCCAACTGTATCTCCCTTACTGTTGAGTCCCCCCCAGGATTTGCTTCCCCCTCCTCTGGGGTCCTCTGTAGAGATGGGCAAAGTAAATAAAATTTGCTTTGCGAATTAATTTGTGAAGTTGGACTAATTCTTGAAGTGTGAAGTGCCAACTCTGCAAATTTTTTACAAGGTGAAGTTGCCCTTTTTCTACAATGTAGAGAACAAAAAAAAATAAATATGTTGCAGGTGATACTTTTTACTGGACTAATAAAATGATTTCTGAGACTAGCTTTTGAGAGATAATACTCTCTTCTTCAGGTCAAATCAGTGAAAACAGAGCTGAATAGCATGACAGATGGAAGCACCACTTGTACTCATCAGCAAATTCCCGATATCCGCTGGCTGACGGCACAAACCAACACACGATAGTGTGCCATCACAAAGTCTTTTGCAGGGGTGGGCTTCACCCCACCCCCATGCAGGGGTTCAGCACCCTGTCACCCCCTTTTTATTTATAATCAACTCCAAGTCACAGTTGTTTCGGGGAAGGGGCAGAACACTGGGAGATGTTGCATCACTGAAAACAGACCATTACAGTGACTGTTGCTATAATAGTCTGTTTTTGGGTTTAGATCTCCTGGTGTTGCTCACGAGTGGGCTACTGTTGACAGATACAGAGGTTGGATGTGGATTCAAGATAGAGACTAGCAGTTTACACATCAAAGCATTACAGTCAATTGGCATTCCTAACAAACAGGCAGGAAAAATCCAAATTGTTATAGGAGTGTGTCTGTTGAGGAGCTCAGCTTATAAGATCAAAGGGCAGTTACATTTTAATCTAGACCATCAAATCACATTTGTAAAAAATCAAGACAGGAAAAATACCATTGTCATTAGAAGGTACCTGTTAAAAGAGCCAGCCTTAGCATCAAAGTGAGTGATCATTGCATTTTAGTCCGGTGGAGGGTGTTGATGTGAGGGTTCAAGTATGAAAGGAGAAACTCTGATGCATTGTTTGTGGCATTATCACTAGTAATGTGTGAAAAAAACAACATCTTTATTAAGTAATTTTTCCTTAGTGTTAAAAAATTGTATCATTTTTAGTTCAAATGTTTGCAGTTCCTGACTGTTTTTAAAATGTCCTTTTAACACTCTGACAGTCAAATCACTGATGGAGTGGCTTGGTCTTAAGAAATTTTCCCCTACTGGTGCATTTTTATCTTTGTGGGTGACTGTGAATCTGTGGTGATTCATTCTTGTTTTGAGGTTCTGTCCAGTTTCACCAATATAGCAGCCATCCTCGCATTTTCTACTTTGTATCATATATAATATGTTGCTAGAAGAACAGGAATATGAGTTTTGAATTTTAAATGTGTTTCCATTATGACTGGTACATGTCTCAGGAGTGATATGAGTACACAGTTTGCAGTGAGATGCTTTGCATGGTTTTGTATCTTTGTTGCCTAGCCGGAGCTCTGTGGGAAGTTTGCTTCACACCAGTTTCTGCTTCAGGTTTGGTGGTTGGCAGAAGGCAAGCACTGGCAGAGTGGGAAATATATTTTTTTTAAATTCTCATCTTCAGACAATAGTGGATGTAGATCTTTAATTATGTTCCATAGTTTTTCCAGTTCTGGATTGTAGGTTACTACCAGAGGTGTGTGTTCAGATGTTCTCTGTGGCTTGTACCTTAGTAGTTCTCTAGGCCTACTGAGTGCAGAATGGATATTTCTTGCAATGGTGCTGGTTTTATATCCCTTCTTACTGAAAGATTCTTTTAGTGTACCAAGATGTCTGTCCCTGTCCTCTTGGTTTGAACAAGTGCAGTGGCACTGGATGGCCTGGCTGTGTGTAATGGATGTTTTGGTGTGTGAGCAATGGTAGCTCGAGCTGTGAAGGTAACTGCATCTGTCTGTAGGTTTTCTGTACACAGATTTTGCAGTGTTCCATATTTTAGTGTGACTGTGGTACCCAGGAAATGCACACACTTTGAGTAATTTATTTGGAATTTTATGGAAGGATGGAATTTATTGAAATTGTCAAAAAATTGTTTTAAGTTTTCCTCTCCTGCTGTCCATATCATAAAGATATCCTCAATATATCAATAACATTTTAATGGCTTATGGTGTTGTGTACTAAGGAATCTTTCTTCTAGATCTACTATGAAAAGGTTGGCATACTGTGGTCCCATCCTAGTGCCGTAGCCATTCCCATATTTTGAATTAGGAATGTGAATTGACTATAATGCTTTGATGTGTAAACTGCTAGTCTGTGTCTTGAATCCACATCCAACCTTTATATCTATCATGCTATTCAGCTCTGTTTTCGCTGATCTGACCTGCAGAAGAGAGTATTATCTCTCAAAAGCTAGTCTCAGAAATCATTTTGTTAGTCCAATAAAAGCTATCATCTGCAACATATTTGTTTTGTTTTTTTCTCTCTACATTGTTGACTGTACTAACACAGCTACCACAATTCACTTTTTCTATGAAAATTGACATTAATTTCCCCTTGCTTTGCTTAACTTTGCCCTAACTTCACCACTTTACTAGGCAAAGTCAGGCAAAGTTAAGTGAAGTTGTGAAGTGGGAACTTCACAAAGTAATTCGCAAAAGCAAATTTCGCAATGTCGCCAGAATTTCTCTGGCAAAGTAAAACTTCCCAGCATATCTAGTCCTCTGCTACCCATCTTGGGTTCTCCACCATGGAGGACCTCCACATTTGTCCCAGTCATTACTTTGCATGCCTCTGTTGGACAGTCTTTCCCTGCTAGTGTGACATAGGAGTTCTGTAGTGATATGGAATGTGAGATGTGCCTATGCTCGACCACTCTAACCCTCTCCGAGACCACCACTGTCCAGCCACTCCTCCTTCTTGGCACCCTTTGAGGCAGAAGAGGTGGACTAGGTGGTCCCTGAGTGGGGGAGTAGTTCCTCCTAACCCAAGCCAACTTGCCTTGAGTCTGGTTACTTCCTCCCTCCTTCCAGAGAGATGTCTACAGAAAGAGAAGCACCACAGTCTCCCGAATGTCTCTTTGAAGTCTACTGCCCAAGAGCTGCTGCACTGCATCACTCCCAGCATAGCTACTTTCCTTTTTCTAGACCTTAGCCACAACCCCCTATAATTTTTTTTATCTTTCCTGTCCCCTTCACTACCTGAGGATACTGTCACCCAGATGCAAAAAATTTACCTTTCTGACTCAGTCGCCAATCCCCTGTTGCATTATTTAACCCTCCAACCACAGGTTAGCACTCCTAGATGTATGTTTTACACTCACCCCTTTAAGAGTTACCTACTTCCCTTCAGCATTCTCTCCTACTGCTATTTCCTCACCTTTGATGACAGACTATAAAGTTACTGGGTGGGCAGGTGGTAGGAGGGAGAGACAAAAATCCTCCCAAGACCAGTGGCTGTCCTGGAGCTAGTGTCTGTTGTTCCCCTGAGCTATGGCAACTGAAATCAATGAACACAAGCAAGAACAAAAACTGAAGGTTATTAACTCTTGTAAAAGAAACAACAAAACAACAAAAAATCTTCCTGAGACCAGTGGCTGTCCTGGAGCTGGTCTCCGCTGTCACCCTGCACTGCGGCAACTGAAACCCAGGAACGCAAACAAGAACAAAACCAAGATTATTAGCTGCTGTAAATGAAACAAGAAAACAACCAAATATTTTTTGTCCTTTTAAAAGAAACAAGAAAACAACCAAAGAGCAGTAGGCCTTGTTGCAGGGGGAAGGGAGGACATGAAACCATTAGTCCTGTCCTCCAACCCCGACAGCAGAAACCTCCAGCAGTTTCTGTGATGGGACTGGGTGGTTTGGCAGAACTGATGGGGGCCAGTCAGCATAGAAGGGAGTAAAGTATAATAAATTTAAAAAAGATTCCCATGAACACAGAAATGTTGTCATTTGATCAATGTATGTTCTGGCTGTTTGTTTACAAGTAACATGCAGTCATGCAAACCTCACCTTATCAGTTCCTAATTATTTCTGCAGCAATCAGTTGTGATGTCACAGGAGAGGATTATGATGTCACTTGTAAACAAGCAGCCAGAGCAGATGAAATCAGTCACAGAGATCTTGTTTTTATGAACATGTTATAATTTAATAAATATTACAGGGATATAATTATTATATGGGCACAGTAGTTTCCTTATAATTAGGGTTACCAATGCAGTTTCAGACCCCATTTTTTGCATCTTAATACTAGGGCTGTCCCCAGATGGAATGACCTGAAATTTAAAATGCAAGTAATTGGTCCTGAAATCTCAGTAGCCTGTTAATCTGATAACTGTCAGTGGAGTGGTTTGGAATTGATAGATGCTTGCAAATACAAAACATATGGTTTTAAGACTTTTTTTGCTAACTGATAGCACAAAACAGCTAGGACTTGAAAGATTAAACTGTTAGGTTCATTCAAGTTTGGCCTAAGGATGATTCTTTTTGATGTGGCTTTACTAAGAAGCTTGTAGATTTTAAGCTATCAATAAAATAAATTTCTGCATTTGCACATGAGCAATTCATTTTTTCACAGATTTTTCATAACTGGATTTTTTGCTAAACTAACGTTTGTTTGTTTTGTGACATGGAATTCACTTTTGTGAAATAGGACTTATTTTTGAGAGTTTCAGCATTCACAAAGATGGATAAAACAAGTGAATACTTTGCACATCAAAAACAAGAACATTTGTTGGAAATTAAGTGTGAAATGTATATGGTCAACAGTGTAGCTAATAAGGTTGATTCTTCAAGCATTTTTTTAAAGCAATACTTTTTAAAATCCTAATAAAATTAGGTTGTTGTCACAAAAACATGTCCTGTTTTCGTGATTCATGAACCTGTTTTCATGACACTCAGAGCCACTTTCCATAGATACAACATCCATTTTTTGTGACACAGTCTCAAAAAATGGAAAAAATCCAGGCAGCTTTACTGGGTCATGTGAAAAGTGAGATGCGAGGTGTGGCACAATGTGTGTGATCATGCAGCTGTTTTGGACACTCTGTGAAGTTTGCTGCAAGTCTGTCACAGTGTGTGTGATGATGCTGCTACAGTTGCTTTGCATATGGCCTGCAGGGCTGTAGTGGCTGTAGTCAAAGTAAGGTACTATGTACATCTATTTAAAAGAGAAAGAAAATTCATTGCAAAAA
The DNA here is from genome assembly GCA_016271365.2 of Neoceratodus forsteri. Classification (NCBI taxonomy): domain Eukaryota; kingdom Metazoa; phylum Chordata; order Ceratodontiformes; family Ceratodontidae; genus Neoceratodus; species Neoceratodus forsteri. The sequence continues at coordinate 1,022,131,160 of CM028135.1, read as the reverse complement.
CCTATGTTAATGCACAAGTTAGGGTTTGTTGTTAAAGTCACAAAAGTACAATGTTCATCATTTAAGCAATAATGCCCTCCAGGGTGTGTGTGTTGTGCTGGGATAACGTTCATGCCTGAGGTGGTTGGGAACGAGGCCGCAGGCTGAGTGCATCCAATACCTGAGGTGTGATGTTATCCCAGCACAACACACACCCTGGAGGGCATTATTGCTATTATACAATGGCTTGTTGTAATGCAGAATAAAAAAACGCATTTTAAAGAATGTTTTTGTTAGTGTGGAAGAATATTTTTGTTTCTTAAGAGAAGATGCCAAAAAAGAGAGTGCCAAATGGTCATCTACAGGTTCACAGTGAAGCTGAGACTAGACCCGTGATGTTGTGCTGGGATAACATCACAGGTCCAGTCACAGAGTGACCAATCAGAGACCAGGATCCTTTCTTGCCATTGTATAATGTGTGCTACTGCATTCATTGTACTATGTTTTTTATTTATGATATCAGAAACTATTTTTGAAACCTGGAGTGCTTTGGAATTCAGTTTGGTGGGGTTCTCATGGGGTTTTGGATGGAGGTTGGCAGACTTAGGGTTAAAAAAAACTAAAATCACAGTTCCATATTTTTGGTGCATTTATAAATCCTAACTTCTTCATTGGTGTAGTTCTTTGCAAAGACTATGACATACAGTGCAAGTTGTAGTGTGTGTATTTAATTTTATAAAAGTTGTTCCTATTGTGTAAGAGGCTCTTTAAGATGTTTAAGAAATTTAAAGTCCAAATCTGATAGCTGCTGGAACATCGCATTGCATTTCCAGTGGGAGCAAGTCTAAAATCTGAACTGACCTTGGGACTATCTCTTTCTTTCTCTTTGTGCTGTTTGAAAGTAGATGTGTTGTGAACATGTGGAGGGGATTCATTTACTCTGAGAATGCTGGAGTTGCTGTATAATATCAACCTAGTAGTCTTCCAGTGCTTGGTTCATAAGCATGACTTGCCTTCCAATTTAAAGGAGGTAATTTATGTGTACCCTTTTTAGGGCTGTGGGCAGAGCCTACAGCCATTTTGGGATTGAATCCTGGCTCTAAAAAATGGCCGATCATGGAACATTCCATTGGACATTTGGAAGTATCCTTCTGAATGTCCAACGGAGCTGGAACCCCTCCACCATGATCGCCCGCTACAGAACAACAGCCACACTATTTTGGCTGTTACTTCTGCATTCCAGTACATGAACCACACATGTGCGACTCACAAGCATGCACATTTCCACTGGTGCCTTCATTTTGTTAATGGCAAAATGGCATTCACTGCAACTGCGCATGCGTGAGTGCCGTGCGTGTGCAGGTGTGTTGCAGCTGCCAGCTCTGCCCCCAAACTAATGTGACACACTGGGAGCCCACCCCAGTGTGTGCAAATATTTTACATTTACCCACTGACATTGGGGTGCCCAATCCCCATGTTTGCATTATATGGAACTCCCCACTCAAGCAGAACACTGGGAGCCCACCCAAGTGTGCCTAACTGTTTTTTTTTTGCTTCCCCTGCCAACATCGGGGTGCCCAATTCTCGTGTCAGCATCATGAACAACCCCCCCCAGTCATGTGGCACTCTGGGAGCCCACCCCAGTGAGCTCAAATGTTTTCCTTTTTGCTTTTCTGTAAAAAAGGAAATGGTCCATCATAGTCGCTCCAGTCGTTTTTGTTTTCTTGTAAAAAAGAAAGCAGTCACTCATTGCCACTGCAGTCCCTTCCCCCATCCCCACCTCCCACTGAGTACTCACCTCCCCACACCCCATACTTACCTCTGGAGGTTGGCACTGTCTTCTTCTCTGGACCGGGACACATGTGCACTCTTCAAAGCCGAATTGCAAATTGAAGAATCAAAGATAAGTGTGCTATAATGCCAGTCAATGGGGTTTTCAATGTATGCTGATAAATCAGCCATTTTTCTGAATATTTGCCCACAGTTTTCAACAAGGGGGTCTTGGGACCCCAACTCATGAAAACTGTCACTGTCATTTTGTTACTCAGTCCCAAAAGGTGATTTTGTGGTCGCTGTGCAGAAACACCTTTAAGGACTGATTCATGAAATTACAGTGTCACTGTTCATGAGGTGGGGTCCCCAAAAGTCCATGTTGCAAATTGGTGAATAAATTCCAAAAAAAATGACTGCATTACAAGTGTGCACTGCATAGTTTCTACGCACACTCCTAACTTCACAAATTTTTAATATTTTCACTCCATATTTTTAACATTGCCATTTTTGCACACCTCCTTCAAAATGGTACAGCTGTCATTTTCTGGAAACCTGCCCAAAATGTGTTTTTACACCTGTGGCACAGAATAGCACATTTGTGCTGCAAAATCACCTTTTGGGACAAGTGAACAAAACGACACTGGCACTCTTCATGAGGAGGAGTCCCAAAAAGGCGATGTTGAAAATTTGGTGCAACACCTCCAAAAAATGGCCAGGTTACACGTGGGCATTGCATAATTTCTATGAACATGTGTAACTTTGGTTATTTGGTATCTCTTCACAACCATATCGGTTCTGGAAGAGCTTGTTTGTCAAGGGGGAGTGCCAGCTATACCAAGATGATAACGACGTTCTCTCAGCTACTAATAAGCATGCTTCTTTCGGAATGCTCAGACTTAAAGGTAAATTATATAAATGGCTACTCCTTGAACTTGAAAAGCAAATGACTAAGAGACAGGGTACAGGGGCACTTTAAAAGAACAGAACTCAAGGTTGACTGGGACAAATACAGGGAGTTGAGAAATCTCTGTAACAATAATGATAAAAACAGCCAAGAGGGATTATTTTAGAAATTTACAAGGTACAAATCTGATTGCCCCCAAGACATCCAGTTCACAGTTCAATTCACTACTTAAATGGCACACTAGTTCCTCCTAAGGGGATATAGTGGCTAATGGCTGGTGTAGTAATGATCTCCAGCCCATTACCAATGCCTTCAATAGCTGTTTTATGGATTTAGCTTGATTCAAACCCATTCCCTCTTTGCCCCATCCCCCATGACTAGGATGACACCAGAAATCAAGTCCCCAAGTTTGTCTTCTGGCTAATCCAGCAGAAGGATTTGCTAGCTCTCTTATGATGCATAAAATCAGATTGATCTGCTGGGTTCGATAAATGGGTGCCCAGACATCTCAAAATAGCAGCCCCTGTGACTGCTCACTCATTAGCCATGCTCAAAAGGCCCTTTCTGAATTGAAAACTCCTTGAAAAATAAAAAGTGGCAATGGTAGTGGCAGCACACAAATGTGGTCTCAGGTAACCAGTGAATAATTACCACCCAATCTCTGTTTAGCTCACCGGTTAAGATATAGGAGAGACTGATATATAATCAATTGCAGGAATATCTAGATCAACACCCCCTACTATCTGAGAGGCAGCATGACTTCAAAAAGCACCAGTGTACCAATACTGCCCTGGTAAGACTGCCAATTCATGTTATAAGTACAGTGGACAAAGGGATACTTATTGGTGCTGTCTTCATTGAACTTATGAAGGCACTTGCCTTGATCAGTCATTGCTTGCTCCTTGATAAACTAAAACATCTTGGCCTCGCTTGATGGTCACAATACCAGTTCTTGCAATATCTGACAAACAGATCTCAGGAGGTAAAATGGAAGGGCATTCACTCTGGCCAGAGGATAATCACAAATGGTGTCCCTCAGAGGCCTATACTGAGTTCTCTGCTTTTTTCTATATTTGTCAATGATATGCCAAAAAAAATGTTGGGGGGGGGAAACGTGCAGCTGTATGCAGATGATGCAGTCCTGTATAGAAGTTCTGCTGATGACAACATGATTAATGCCCAGCTTGCTGTTCATTTCTGTATGCTTGAAAAGTAATTCTATGATAATAAGTTGGTAATCAATAAAGAAAATAGATCAAGACAGTCCTTTTTGACCCCAAATACCTCAGCTCTAACAAACAACATCTGCTTAAACAAACTACTTCTACAGGCACCACAGTACTTCAGGCCCTCAGAATCTCAGAGACTAACAGGCTCAAAGTCCTATACAACAAAATGAGTTGCTTTGCATCCAGGGCCCCTCCCAGATACATCCATGTGAAGTTCTCTCTTTCTTAAATTGGCCTTCATCGGAAGGGAGGATGCTGTACCCCATCTTATGTCTGCCATTAAGATTGACCAAGTCTATGCCCCACTCAGCCTAAATGGTCTATGAGCTTCTAAACTTGTGAGGTGGTCACTCCGGTCCTCTAACATTAACCTACTTGAGGTACCCAGGGTTCAGATCAATAAGGACAAGAGATCCTTTGCCTGCTTTGCCCCATCCCACTGGAACTCTTTCCAGCAAAGCAATAAAACTCCTCCTCTCTTGGGGGCTTTAAAAAAAGGCTGAAGATTGTGCTAGTGGAGCATAGTCAATGTACTTGTAACTACTGATCTGTGACCACACTAAATGTACTTTCTGTGTTTCTCCCTAAGAGAATTTGCCCTTGACTGTTGTAACTCACACAAGTTGTCATATCTATGTTATCAGGTCATTTCTGTAGTATGCACACTGTATTGTATTATTGTATTGTAGTATGCACACTGTATTGTACTATTCCCGTCTCTTGTAAATCACTGTATACTTTATAGGTTTAGGAAAAGTGACTGAATAATTTTATGCAGAAACATCAATGCTGGTCAATTGAGGTTTTGATAAAATCTCTCCTAAATGCATCAGAAATGTCAATCTTTATATGCAGTTGCAATTTTGTGATAACAGCTAATGTATTACAGGTTAGATAAGAATTTAGTCACTGGGATAAATTTTAATGATAATGTGTCAGTTTTAAGATGTTTACTTACTATGAAATTCTTTTTGTAATATAATATTGTAATTATTTGTATGTTCAGCTGTGCAGTAGTTCTGTTCATTAATAAAATAAATTGAACTGAAACTAAACTGTAGACTTTGTATTTGTCCTGGTCTGTATATTTGCCTGCAATTAATCCCGGGTCACCCCTCTGGTCTCAGTGGGTCTACCTGGTTACCAAAATTCAATCAATCAATCAGTCACTCAATCAATCAATCAATCAAGTGAAAACCATCAAATAGCAATAGTCCAACAACATTCAAACTTTTACTCTCACCTCAGATGTAGTTGGGTTAAACTGTCTGAAGTGAGTGTATTGTATGGCTTGCTTAATCATACACCACATGAATTGTATCCATTTTCTGCTGCTAAGAATACCAGCTGGTCTAGCACAAATGCATATTAATATAGGAATATGAAATCTAATGAATTAGTTATTGATACAATAAGCCTAATGTGATGGAAAACAAAGCCATTGTAGTTTTTCTTTTACTGTTCATAATACAGACATAATTTGTCAAGAATCCTATGTAAAGCAAAATGCAAATTTCCTCATATTAAACCCTAAATTAATTTGGAAACATGATGAAATACTGCAATTAGAGCAGATTATTTATTCTTAAAAGTAAATTAGACGTGCTGATTGCTAGCATCATTTGCAAAGATCCACATCTGAAAATCTTCAATCACGTGTTCAAACTAAATAGGTTGGAGAGAGTTCTTATGTTGTCACTGACTATGATAACGAACAGTTGACTGCCAAACAATCACAGTATGCAGCACATTCTTTCAGATGTCTTTGGGTACTTTTTCTGAATTATAGCAGATACATTAGATTGCAGTAATAGATGCAGACCTCTGGTATTTGAACCATTCTACACTTTAAGCAGTTCTGTATGTTCCACACAATTGTGAATACATATATATATATATATGTTATGTATACACACACACACACACACACACACATATATATATATATATATATATATATATATATATATATATATATATATATATATATATATCAAATGCCACTTCTCTGTCTAGCCTCTGTTGTGTACATGCTGCTGTCCTTAACTCTCTTCATAGGTCTTGCTCTGTTTGAGATGGGTCATTTTTTCACCCATCTTTGCATTGCCCCAGTCATTCCTCAAATGTTGGCTCCAGAAAGGCATTCAGTATTCCATGAGTATTTTAAGCAGTGAACTGTAAAGAGGCAGAATCCCATCTCTTCTGTGACTGGGAAAACTACTCTGCTACAACCCAGCTTCCCCTTTGCCATCCCATGTGTTTAGTGATGGGCAAAGTTAGAAAAATTCATTTTGCAGAGAATTTTGCAAATTTTTGGCAATTTGCAAAATTAATCTGCAAGGCGAATTTCGGCTTTGTGATAAAAGAGAAATTTGTGAATGGAAGAAAATGCTAATTTCACCTAACTGTGCCTATGAATTACAGTTGTAAGGTGCAGTTAGCAAGGAACTATGGGAAAGGAGGTCACATGGTGCCGCCATGAGCTATTTTGCCATACCTAGGCTGAATTCGGTGTAGTGTGAGGAGGAACAGATAATTGGAGTTAGCTGTGTTCTGGAGCTGTATGTCAAGAAACCCTTATCAAAAATACAAATAAAAACCTTTTTGTCTCAGATCAGTCCACTGAGCATGTACTATGCCTTGTACCTCTAGACCACCAACTGTTTTTTGAATTAGCATGTGATTTACCTAGTTTAAAGTAGTAGTTTCTATTTCTGTATTGCAGACTGTGTAGTATGCTGTGGGGAAGGCAGTTTATCTGCAGCAACCTCCCGCAAAAAAAAAAGAGACAGGCTTGCCTTATAGTCTAGGCCTAGGCAATGTTTAGCAGTAGTGCTGTTCAGTGTTTTTGGTGAATAATTTTCCTGTTTTTGTACTTTATTATTCTGCTTCTTTAGAACAGTTAGGTTTGTTTTAATGAATTCTTTTTGTCACTATAGTTTGACTATATTGATTTACTTTTTGTTGCTTGATAGAAGTTAGCCTTAGTTTGTGTACTTTATTGTGTCCTGTGTGTGTCCCCTAGTCCATTAAATCCCTGTTGTGTATTGTTCTTCTTAAAAAACAAAAGGAAAAAGCAATATTTCTGGTATTGTTTTTGTTTATTGTCTGTGCAAAGTCTGGGGAAGTGTTGTGTAGTCTTGCATGGGTCCTCCAGCCCCCTCAAATCTATGTTGTGTATTGTTTTGCTGAAAAAAAACATGCAAAAGAAAAAAAGATTTCTGGCGTTGTTGTTTCTGTGTAAAATCTTGTAAAGTATTGTGTAGTCCTGTGTGTGTCCCCCTAGTCCCTTAATCCTTAAATCACTGTTGTATACTGTTTTTGTCAAAAAAATAAAATGAAAGAAAAACAACAACAAAAATTGGTGGGGTTGCTGTTGTTTACTGTCTGTCTGTGTGTAAACAGCTATAAAGTGTTGTGTTGTGAAATCTCCACATATAAGAAAATGCCCATAAAGCGATGCTGTGCTAAATGGGTTTCTGGCAACAACACTGCTGACAAGAAGAGTGTAGCTTCTGTGGTTCCAAAGGGAACTGTAAACAGTTGTGATGATGCAGGTTCATCAGGAGCTGGTAATTGTTGTAGTGCTGCTTGAATAAGGAGTAGCTGCTGCAAGTGGGGGCATTATTGTGGGCAAATTTTTCTCTGCAAAATCTGTGGCATCAATGCTGGTGGGTGCTGGTGCTGGAGCTGGCAGTGCAGGTGGTGCAGGCAGAGTAAAAAGGAGCAGTGCAAGAACACCAAAAAAGTCTTCCTCTGGGAATGTGGGTGAGGACAAGAAATTAGAGGTGGTTGATGCCTCCATAAGTGTTGTAGAAGAACCTGAGCCTGAGTCACTGTATGATGTGGCACTGGCATATCTGACTATTTCTTCATGCAGGGCCAGGGAATCAGATGCTGCTGAGAAAGAAACAGAGGGTGGCAAAAGTGAGTATGAGGAGGAGAAGGAAGAGGAAGAGGATGACATACCTCAGGAGGTTAGCTTCATAGGTGAGGATGGGGAAGATGATATGGACTCTCTGTGGGAACCAGAGAAAAAGGAAAGTAAGGGCCATGGTCAGGGAATCAGTATATGTCCCCCATCCCAGTTCTCCTGCTGTTGGCTGTGTTGAGCCAGTAGTAATAACTGACAATGACTCAACAGTTGCAGCAAAGTAGAAATTATACCCCAAAACATGCACTTATTGACCTCCAATAATGTCCTAGTACCTGATCCACTGCCATCATGTGAAAACAAGGGATGCAAAATCCCTAGTATGAGCTTTTTACATTCTGGACACTAAAGATGAAACAGTGGCTATCTGCCAGCTATGCCAAGTGCATGTACACCATGGGAAAAAGGGTAGCTACCTCAGCACTGGTGGGCAACACACACATCTCAATTCCAGGCACATGTTACGCTGGACTCAGCACCAATGGAAAGCTGGTGTAGACGGTCTTCTCCCTTATTGATCTCATTAAGCAAGGCATCCCAAATTGGCATAATTACAGATCCAGGGTGGAATTCTGAAGTAACCACAAAGGATTACTACAGACATGAGGATGAAGACTTGTTGGGGTTTCCTAGTAGTGGGCAGAGTAATAATAATAGTAATAACAATCATCTTTATTTATAAAGAGCCTTTCAATTATCAAGGTGCTGAACAGTAAGAAAAAATAAAATGATAAAACCCACAATTCAGATAAATAAATACAGAGCTAAAAATCAATTTGGCTAAGTTTGAAGTCATAGGTGGTTCTTTAGGGCCTTCTTAAAGCCCTCCACAGTTGTGCATTCCCGTATCTGATGGGGTAAAGAATTCCACATGGCTGGGGCCACATACATGAATGCACGGGCCCCCGATATCTTCAAAGATACCCTGGGAATCTCTAGCAACCCCTCTTCAGTTGAGCAGAGTGGTTGCCCGGGGCAGTAGGGGGACAGGAGCTCTTTCAGATAGTCTAGGCCCTGTCTGCATAGGGCTTTATAGGTCAGAAGCCTGACCTTAAAGTTGATCTACCACTGAATAGGCAGCCAGTACAGTTCGCGCAGCACAGGTGTGATGTGACTTGCCTGAGGGGTCTCTATCAACAACCAGGCAGCAGCATTCTGCACTAGCTACAAGAGGCGGATATCAACCCCCAGAAGCCCTAGGTAAAGGGAGTTGCAGTAATCAAGGTGTGAGGTCACAAAGGCATGGATCAGTGTAGGAAGGTCACCAGATGGAACTAGGTGCTTGACTCTGGTGATGTTCCTCAGGTGTTAAAAAGAGGACTTGACAACTGCCAACATCTGAGACCACAGCATCAGCCCATCATCAGGAATCACCACCAGTTTCCACACCTGTTCAGAAAAAAGAAGCTGGGAACCTCCCAGGCAAAGTCCAAAAGGTTGGCTAGCCCCCAACCCCTCTGTCCGGCGGCCCAGATCCACAGTCTTCACCTCAGTCTTTTCTGAGTTCAATTTCAACCAGCTGGCATTCATCCAATCCTTGATTTCAGTGAGGCAGTTGTTGAATACCAAGTGCACACTATCCTGGTCTGGTGCAAAAGACAGGTAGAGCTGGGTATCATCAGCATAGTAGTGACACCTCAGCCCATACCATCTTACAATGTGACTGAGGGGCAGCATATACACCATGAACAACATGGGGGACAACACTGAGCCTGAGGGTCCCCACATGGCAGGCAGAATGGGTCAGAAGAAAAAATTCCTGACACCACCTTCTGAGTTCTGCCAGTGAGGAAGGATTTAAACCACCTGAGAAATGTACCAGACAGGCCACAGATGAACCTCAGGCACTCGAGGAGCACCCCATGATCCACGGTGTCAAAGGCTGAAGAGAGATCAAGAAGTACCAAGATAGAATGGCGCTTCTGATCTCTCGCCATCAAGAGATCATTGAGCACCCGAACCACAGTGGTTTCAGTACTATGCCTCTTATGAAAACAGGATTGGAGAGGTTTGTAGATGTTGTGGATGGTCAAATGGTTCTCTAGTTGCAGTGCCACAACCTTCTCAATCACCTTCCCAAAGAAGGGAAGGTTAGAGATCGGTCTGTAGTTTGCAAGGCAGCCTGGGTCCAGAGCAGCTTTCTTCAGGAGAGGTGTCACCACCACCTCCTTCAGGGAGCTAGGAAACTCACCAGACTCAAGGGAGCACCAAACTATTCTTGCAAGGACCGGGACAACAATGTCACCACAGTCCATAATCAGGGAGGTTGGGCCCAGATCCAAACTACAGCACGTTGGGCGCATACCCTGGGCAATCTGCACAACATCCCCGACTTCCAGCCAGTTGAAGGAGCTCCAGACAAAATGAGGAGGAGTGACCATGCACCGACCACTTGCAGCTTCCATAGAGTGTGTCAGTTGGATCTCCGCCCTGATGCTGGCCACCTTATCAGCAAAGAACTGGGCTAGCTCATCACACTCAATCTGTGAAAAGGCTCTTCGAGACTGAAGACAGGCTGGGTTGCACAGCCTGTCCATGGCTCAAAAGAGCTGAGCCAGTCGGTTCTGAGCAGCATCAATCTCCTCAAACAGGAACTCTGCCTTCTTACGGGTGATTGCTGCTTGATAGACTTAATAATGTTCCATCAATCTAAGGCAGTCATCTTCCAGGACAGATTTCCACCAGCAGCACTCCAACCTTTGTCCAAGTCCCCTCAATTCCCTCAAGGTCCCATCAAACCATGGAGACTGAGGGTGAAGGGAGAAAGTATGAACTCGGACATGAGCGATAGAGTTCAGGGCCATAGTAATGTCCTTGTTATGGGCCTGAACCAGGCTCTCTGGACTCCCATGTGCCTCCAGAATTACCGATAGGTCAAATATCTCCGCTAGGCCGGCAGGGCTCACATCCCGTAAAGGACGGTATCTGACCATCTCCACAGGGGCTGGCCTATGCAGGGGGGCACAGAAACTGAACAACACAATGTGATGATCCAACCATCCGACTGGTTCCACCACCAAGTAAGAGGTTTCAATCCCCAGGAGGAAGATCAAGTCAAGGGAGTGACTGTACTTATGGGTAGCAGAGGTAACTGCCTGTGTAAAGCCCAGTTATATCATCAACTGGAGGAAGTCCTGTCCAAATCATGAGAGTTCATCATTGACCCAGGCATTAAAGTCACCCAGGGCCATCAACCTGGATGACTCAAACGCCATGTCAACCATGAAGTCCGCTACTTCCTGAAGGAATCGCTTCTCATTCCCAGGTGGACAGTAGGTGAGGGCAATCCTACAGCCTACACCTGCTACCATGATACGCTCAGATGGGTTGGTCTTCTCAACTGGCACATTTGTGAGGTCCAGTTCCATCTTGAAACAGATCGCTACCCCCCCCCGGAGTCCAATCTCGAGCAGTGTATCACCGAGAACCCAGCCAGCACAGCAGCCTCCAAAATGGGGCCAGCATTCTCGTCCAGCCAGGTCTCGGTGATGCAAGCCAGATCTGCTGTGCTGTCCCAACAAGATCTGCAATTATTGCAGTCTTGTTTTTAATAGATCTGGCATTGCATAACACTTCTCGAGTCGGATGGGATTCCGGGCCACCCGAGCTACCCGCCCATCAATGGTGGAGCCCTTGGGTATGGTAACCAGATATGGAGGACCACGTTCCAGGGTCCATTTTGCCACTGGGCATCTCCTGGACCTCACTACCCTGATGTGAGAACCCTGCTCATTCATCCTCCAATGTTCACATCCTCCAGCCCATCCCCTCCCCGGACAGACAATTCCCAGCTCTCTACAGCACTGGTAGACTGTAAACTGCAAAGAGGGGGCAGAAAATGGGCAGAGGTCGCAAAGTTCGGAGGATAAATAGTGTATGATTGGGGGGCAGACCAGCAGCACATCTTAACACCCCAAAATCTCAGATCATATACCCAAACAAAGCACATTTTCTGGACCTGGAAGGACACTGCTTCTTTATTCAGCTGCGAGCTGTGTGAGAAATCCTATATTGCACTTGATATCTGCAACAAACGTGCACTTTTGCTTAATTCTGTGGGAGGTGAAACTAACTACCCTTGGTAATTGCTTTTTATTCACATATTTATTTAGTGTTTAACCAAGAAGGGGCTTGCAAACACTGTTTATCTTGTTAGTAACTTCAGAAGGATTTAAATACTGCATTTGGGTAGATCCTTGGAGGTAGCTAGATTGTCTACTAGGATTTTCTGACAGTTAAACTATTTTTAAATAAATTACAGGTGGCTGAGGAGTTGAAAAAGAAGCTTGCAAACTCTGCTTATCTTGGAAGTAACTTCATAAGTGTTTGAATACTGCATTTTGGTTGTCCCTTGGGGGTAGCTGGATTGACTACTAGGATTTTGGGACAGAAACTATTTTTAAATAATTTACTGGTGCGTAGGAGTTTGTGATAGTTAACTATTTTTAAATAAGTTACTGTGGTTAAGGAGTTGTCATAGCAAAACCTGCAGTGTGAATTGAAACACAGACAGTCTTAGGGGCAGGACATTGTTTTCAGACCAAAAAGTGTTGTATTGGAACAGGAAGGGCTGCGTCATAACCATTGTCAACAAATTGCCCTGGGTAGAGATATCCAGACTAGATCAGATTACTATAAGTTACTGGAGGCTGCAATTTTTAAAGACACAAAGCACATTTTCTGGACCTGGAAGGACACTACTTCTTTATTCAGCTGCGAGCTGTGTGAGAAAATCTATATTGCACTTGATATCTGCAACAAATGTGCACTTTTGCTTAATTCTGTAGGAGGTGAAACTAACTACCCTTGGTAATTGCTTTTTATTCACATATTTATTTAGGGTTTAACCAAGAAGGGGCTTGCAAACACTGTTTATCTTGTTAGTAACTTCAGAAGGATTTAAATACTGCATTTGGGTAGATCCTTGGAGGTAGCTAGATTGTCTACTAGGATTTTCTGACAGTTAAACTATTTTTAAATAAATTACAGGTGGCTGAGGAGTTGAAAAAGAAGCTTGCAAACTCTGCCTATCTTGGAAGTAACTTCATAAGTGTTTGAACACTGCATTTTGGTTGTCCCTTGGGGCTAGCTGGATTGACTACTAGGATTTTGGGGCAGAAACTATTTTTAAATAATTTACTGGTGCGTAGGAGTCTGTGATAGTTAAACTATTTTTAAATAAGTTACTGTGGTTAAGGAGTTGTCATAGAAAAACCTGCAGTGTGAAACAGGAAAAGACAGTCTTTCAAGCAACAGAGGGAGCTGGATCTAGGTTTGCGTTTGTTTGTTACAATTCTTAACATTTTCAGTGCAGGAAGAGTTTACAGCACAGCTGACTTATTTTAGGGCTGACAACTTTCAGAGCACAAACCACCAGGCCTGTTTTGGGGCTGGGGAGGTTTACCTGTGTCTGATTTGGATGTGTGGATTTTTCTCTGTTTGATTAGCAGGGCATTTTCTCTGTCAAATTGTTGTGTAGGGCATCTTTCTGACAGGAAGGCACTCATCAGTGGTGGGTCAGAGCTTTTAGCTGATTGTTTGTGTGAGGGGCACAGTTTAGGCCCAACCCTTCCCACCCCTCACCTCACCCACCCTGGAAATAGTTCCTTTATACCTGCGGTTCTGACATCATTTTCAAGAGTGCAAGGTCATATCACTGTCATATCCTCTCTAGCACACTGCACTGACAATATAAGACACACACATTGTATAATATATATGTGTGTATATATATATATATATATATTTCTATATTACAAACCAATACACACACACACACACACACACACACACACACAAATGTGGGGAGTAGTGCAATGTAATGGCTGTGGGGCAGAATTCTTCCAGGAGTCTTTCTGGAGGCTGAGATGCTGCTCTATTTGCAGACAACTCTCTTCCCTGAGGGAGGAAGTTGCCCGTCTTCAGGCCACACTGGACAGTAGTAAGAGGACCTTCCCCCAGGCCACACTGGATGGTAGGAAGGGAACCTCCCCCATCCAGGGAGCACCAGAGCCACCACCACTACCTCAGAGGTTGTGAAGAAAGCACAGCAGTCGGACCACAGTGGGCTCAGGGAGGGTGAGGATGGTGGAACAGAGGCACACCCAGTCAGTTGTTCCACACCACAATCCATACACCATTCTGGGGGAGCATAGCTCCCCTATGGATGCACCTGCAGAGGAGACTAAGGAGGCTGAGGACAACTGTCACAAGGGAGGCCCACAGGAAGGAGGCAGAGTACACCACAAGGAAAGGAAGCAGCTCCTGGTGGGAGACTCAATCATTAGGGGTCTAGAACTGGGGGGCAGGGAAAACTGAAGTAAGGTGACTGCCTGGTGCCATGGCTTGGAGAGACAGGAAGCGCATCCTCAGGATCACAAGAACAGCTGCACCGGAGTCTGAGCTGGATGTCATTGTCCACCTAGGGACAAATGACTTTGCTAATCATGAGATTAGAGCAGTGCAGAAGGACTTTGTAGAATTGGGGAGGGGCCTAAGACAAGTAGCACACACAATATCCTTCTCTGAGGTGCTGCCTGTCAATGGCATGAGTGAGGCGAGGGTACTTTGCACCATGCAGTTTAATGAATGGTTGAAAAAATGGTGTGGAGCACAGGGGTTTAGCTTCATTGGAGACTGGGGTTCCACCTGGAGGGACACCAGCCTATACTGGCAGGATGGTCTGCATCTGTCCAGGAAGGGAACAAGTCTTTTGAGCAATCGGTTTAAATGCTTCACTGGCAAGCTTTTAAACTAGCCAAGGGGGGAGGCACTGATAAGCAGCAGGAAAATCTCAGCCTCTCCCTACAAAACAGGGTACTAAATGAGAAAAAGACCGAGGTAGACAGGTCAGTGGAGGATGCTGCAAAAGAAGGTAAAGCCATCAAAAAATGGAGAGCAATGAGTACCAATGCCCGTAGTCTGAGTAACAAGCTTCCTGAATTAGTGGCCTTGATGGAGGAGGAACATCTGGATATTGTGGCAGTCACAGAAACATGGTACACACAAAATCATGACTAGGACATAAACATACCAGGATACACTATCTACAGGAGGGTCAGGGAGGGTACAAGAGGAGGAGGAGTAGCTCTTTATATAAGGGAAGGAATCAAAGCAACAGAACAAAAGGGAAAACAGGGAAGAGAAGAAGCACTGTGAGTAAATTTGGAGACCGGCAATGGCACCACAATCCGCACAGGGGTTGTATACAGACCCCCTTCTCAGGGGAAGGAAATTGACAAGGAAATGATAGAAAGAATACTTAGAATGGCAGAAAAAGGGGAGATATTGCTGATGGGTGATCTGAATATGCCACATGTTAACTGGAGTGCAGTTGCAGCAGCCACTTCGAAGAGTGGGGTTATTCTAGATGTCCTACAAGGGGCATGCCTTAGACAACTAGTATTGGAGCCCACTCAAGAGGGAGCAATCATAGACCTGGTCCTCTCAAATGGAGATGAAGAGAGGATCACAGATGTAGAAGTGGGTAGCCATCTTGGAACTAGCGACCATCGAACAGTATGGTTCACAATAAACACAGCAATAGAGTCAAGCCATACAAAGGCAAAAGTACTGGATTTTAGGAGGGCTGACTTTGCCAAAATGGGTGAGTGCCTAAGGAATGTACTAGCAAATAGGCAGGAAGGAGGGATGGAAGAACAATGGGGAATAATAAAAACTGCCATCACAGAGGTAACAAGCCTTTGTGTGAAGCAAATTAACAAAATGAAAAGATGTAAGAAACCACTATGGTTCTCAAAGGAAGTGGCAGTGAAAGTTCAAGAGAAAAAGAAAACATTCAGGAAGTACAAGGAATCACAGAAGGAGCAGGACAGGGAACTGTATCAGTTAAAGAAAAGGAAGCTGGGAAGGCAGTCAGAACAGCAAAGGCCCAAACTGAGGAAAAGATAGCCAACTCAGTTAAGAAGGGATAAAACCTTTATAGGTACATCAGGAGCGAAGGAAGACCAAGGGAGGCTAGTGAGGCTTAATAAAGAGGAGGAGGGTGGGCAGAGGGTGACTGTGAAAAGGCAGAGATACTAAAAATATTTTTGCTCAGTATTTACAAAGGAAGTGGGAAGTACCTAAAACAAACAGTAGAAACACTCTGGATACAGAAGTTGATACCAGCCCATTTACAGAAGAAAGGGTTCTGAAAGAACTCTTAAAACTGAAGGTGGACAAAGCAATGGGGCCTGATGGGATTCATCCCAGAATTCTAAAAGAATTTGGGTAGAACTAGTGACACCACTGACTACCCTCTTTAACAAATCATGGAGGATGGGGTGGTACCCGAGGACTGGAGAAGGCAGATGTGATCTCCTTCACAAAAGTGGGAGAAAGGCAGAAGCAGAAAACTACAGACCTGTTAGTTTAACCTCAGTGGTAGGGAAAATGATGGAATCACTTCTGAAGGAAAGAATTGTTGAGTATCTAGAGGCCAGAGGGCTCAGGACCCAAGGCAGCATGGATTTACAGTGGAAGGTCATGTCAGACAAATCTGATAGATTTCTTTGACTGGGTGACCAAAGTAGTAGATCAGGGAGGGCTGTGGACATGGCCTACCTAGACTTTAGCAAGGCATTTGACACAGTCCCACACAAAGATTAATATACAAGTTAGCCAGCCTGGGAGTGGGTCCCAAGATGACAGCCTGGGTAAAGAACTGGCTGGAGAATAGGACACAGAGAGTAATAGTAAATGGAGTCCACTCTGAAGAAAGGGGGTTACTAGTGGGGTACCGAGGTTCAGTATTAGGATCCTCTCTCAATGTCTTTATAGCGACATTGCAGAAGGACTGAAGGAAAGTATGTCTCTTTGCAGATGACACAAAGATCTGCAACAGAGTTGATGCACAAGGTGGGGTGGAAAGGATGAGAAGGGACTTGGCAAGGTTAGAGGAATGGTCAAATGTAGCAGCTTAGATTCAATGCTAAGAAGTGCAAGGTAATGCACCTGGGAACACAAAACCCAGGGTAAGAGTACACAATGGGGGTGAGATACTAACAATAAAAAATGGAAAGGACCTGGTGGTAGTCATATCAGATGACCTAAAGGTGGGCAAGCAATGTGAGAGGGCAGCAAGGAGGGCTGGGGGATACTGGGATGCAGAGAGGCATCACCAGTAGAAAACAGGAAGTTATTATCCCTCTGTACAGACAGTAGGTGAGACCCCATCTGAGTACTGCATGCAGTTCTGGAGACCCAATCTCGCAAGGACATAGACAGGATGGAGGCTGTCCAGAGGAGGGATATCAAATGGTGCAGGGTCTGCACCGGAAGACGATGAAGAGAGACTTAAGGAGCTGAATATGTATAGCCTCGAGGAAAGGAGGAGAGGAGGACATGTCAGAAACTTTCAAGTATCTCAAGGAATCAACAAAGTCCAAGAGGTAGCATCTTTCAAAAAGAGGTGTGCAAGAACAAGGGCACAATTTGAAGATAGAAGGGGTGGCTCAGAGGTAATTTAGAAAGTATTTTCACAGAGGGTGTGGATGCATGGAACGGCCTTCCGGAGGAGGTTGTGGAGTCAAAAACAGTGGTGGAATTCAACATGCATGGGACAGTCATAAGGCAATTCTAGGGGGTTGGGGTAGGAAGAAGTAGGCTGCTGGTTAACTAGGATCTGCAGCTTATCCATTTGGTAGGGGAATGGGCAGACTGGGTGGGCCAAGCGGTCCTTATCTGCCATCAAAATCTATGTTTCTATGTTTCAAACCCAAGTACCCAACAGATACAACTACCACAAAATAAACAGATAAAATCTAATTCCCAAAACAATTTAAAAAAATCAGATCCCTACTTTCTTTCACAGAGTTAGAGGCAATTTAAAACAAATAATAACCCCAAATAAGATACCTCCCCCCTAAACAACCACAACAAAAATCTAAAATATAATTCAATTTAATTCACCACCTTCTCTCTCTGGGTGGGGAATCAAATCAAATAAAGTAAATCAGAAAAAAAACACAAAATAAAACACACCCCTTCTAATAGCTTAATAATTACTCCTCCTGTCTGTGTTACAGAGAGGATTGAGATTTAAGCAAAGCAATTTAAAATGATAAGCAGTAAACAATAATATTAACATAACAAAAACCCTTCACTCCCCCCCCCCAATCCTTACAATGCCCATCACTGTACTACAATAATTTCCCACTACCAGTAAAGTCCAATATAAAGATAGGGCTATAATAGCAGCAAGCAGGCAACGATTTAGGATGAAAACTGAAAACCAGTCACCGAGTGTCTCTTGTATGGGTAATACAATTCGGGGAGATCACACCTCCACAAAATAAATATCCAGGTAAGTTCTATGTGCACCACCTCTCACATAAGTACAATAGATCCATGAAAGCTATTGAAAATGAAAAGTTAACCAGGCACTCTCACTGTCTGAGGAGTTGCAGAAGTTAACCAGGCACTCTCACTGCCTCAAAAGTTGTAGAAATAAAGCATCAAATGGTAAGGAAAAAGGAGGTCTGACCGTGTCTGGAGTCGAGCCCACGCTAAGTTCTTAAAGCAGTCCTTCTTCCGAAATCCAGGGTTCGGTCCACCTAAAGACTGGTGGGGGCCTGAAAAACTCTGCCCCAGGAGACCACCACCAGAGATATTCCACTGCTAGAGCTTTGGCCCACAGTTAGTGTCAGCCAACCCACCCCCACGGAGGCTTAGGAGCACCTAGCGCTCATCAGCCAGCTCTCCAACTGACTCAAAGTCCAGTCTTCCAAGCAGTAATAGATCCGGTGACCAGTCACCAGGACAAAGTCGGGGCCCTCCCATACACCAACAATGGACCCCACAAGCACCCAGTCCCAGGGCAGCGGCACCTCTTGTTCCATACGAAAGGAACTGTGGCCAGATCTCAGCAGCAGTTCTAGCAGCAATAGACCCGGTCTTCTAGCATCAACTCCAGGAATCAACACGGCAAACAGAAGAGTTCCTCCCACATATCCCCACTCCACTTCATCAGCAGTGCCTCCTCCGGATTCATCTGAACACTCTCTTTCCTCACCATATCATTGGTGGTATGAGTATTAGCAGCCAGAATCAGCGAAGCACATCAGCCCGTCTCTAAAACATCCAAAATCACATAATTCATTTGTTCAGCATCTGTGATTCCCCGAGTCCAAAGCTACACCATCATCCATGCTGCTTGTGCACAGAGCCCAGCTGTTTGGTGTCTCCAGCCCAAAACCCTGAAAGGTGCAGTCTACACTGCAGACCATGTTTGAGCATCAAACTAAATAATCACCAGATCATGCTGTTGCATGTGAACTTAATGCAGCAACTGCAGAAATGCTGGTAATTGATCTGTTGCCTTTCTCTTTTGTGGAGTATGCAGGGTTCTGCAGATTGATGGCACGAGCCTGTCCAAAAACGGAAGATCCTGTCATGCACATATTTCTCCACCTGTGCTATTTCAGAACTGTATAGGACTGTTATGCACAAAGTTAGATATGCTCTGAGCACTCCACATCACCATATAGCCACCTTAGTATGGATATTTGGGATATACGTAAGGAACGCACTCCCTGCTCCTGTCAGATGGTGGGTGGCCAAGGTGGTGTGTGGAGGGCTGTGTCGCTCCCCATCCACTGACTGTGGCAGTGACATTTAGGTAAGGGAGATGGGGAGGGGGTGGGTTGTTAGTGCAGTGGAAGGGAGGGGGGCCACTAACCACCAATGAGGGATGGGCTGGGGAGGATGATCACTATATGGGAATGGAGGTGGGCTTGTGTTTTTGGGGGAAGCTTGTCAAATCAGGGATGGGTATCAGATGATGGAGGGTCCACTAAACACAAGGGAAATGTTTCTGTGTTATTGGGCATTGGTACAGGTGGGAGGAGGGACCACTGTACCCCAGGGAGACACTATAGTTAACATTTGGCAGGGCATCAGGTGGGTGGTGGAACCACTAGGCATCAGGGAAACATATATGTTTATGTTTGGTGGGCATGGTGGGGAGAGGGACCACTAGACACCAGTGACACAGGGCAGCATATGGGGCAGGTGCTGAGGGGATGCGCTATGGTCCAGCATGGCCTAGTAAATGGGCCCAAGATGGGCATGCAGATGGCCACATAGCACCTTGCATGCCCAATGGACTCATTTACATGGCTGCTTTTGTGACTTGGAAATAGTGCACCTGCACTATTCATTGCGGAGCCATACTCCTGGCTCCATGTTAGGGCGGAGCTGATGGGGTTATGCTAGTGCTCCTGGGGTTACCGCTGACTTGACTTGGCCTTGCTCTCAGTTAGATAGTGCAGGTGCACTATCTGACTGAGAATAGAAACCTTAGACACCTGGGACACCTGGGCTATCACAAAGTGCAACTCAAACTTCTGTAATGTGCTTTGTGACTTTTTGTGAATCGGGACCCAGATGTGGGACAAAGAATCATGGATGCACATAATGTGCCTTATATATAAGGGCCAGATGAGTTAAGAAAAGGAGGCAATAAGACTGGGAATGTCTATCATGAAAAGGCCTTTACTGAAGTCCTTAGCTTTCAGTATAGGAAGGGATGCCAATGCATGGAATTACCATCCTCAGCAGCACTAATAGGCAGTAAAGATGATGATGATAATTGGCATGGGTGGAGAATATTGAGAGTAGGTAAATATTTTGTACTTCACATTGAAAACTTCGTGAACTCAAGCATAGTCGAAGTTTCTGAGAGCAATGAAAACTTCACAAAACTCCATGAATGAGAATTTCAGACACTTCACAGCAACTTCGCCGGTGAAGTAAAACTTTGTTGCACCTCTAGTAGTCACTGACTTGCTGCCTTTCTCTTTTGTGAGCAATGTAGGTTTTGTTTTACTAATGCAAGG
This sequence comes from Neoceratodus forsteri, assembly GCA_016271365.2. NCBI lineage: Eukaryota > Metazoa > Chordata > Ceratodontiformes > Ceratodontidae > Neoceratodus > Neoceratodus forsteri. Next base: position 1,022,110,502 of record CM028135.1, on the reverse strand, counting down.
AGCAGTGCCTGCCAAGGTACCAAATGTCAGGTTTGTATCAGAGTGTCTACAAGCCTTTCACATGCCCTGAAAACATTGTTTGTGTGAGTGTTTCACATCTACAATGACACGTGGATGAGTTGTCATAACACTGATTACATGACAGTAACTGCACATTGGCTTAGTTTCCCCTCTTCCTACTCTTTCAATTTCCTTGGGTTAAGTGGCAACAGCAAAAGTAGCAGCAACAAAAGCAGCAGCAGTACAATAGCTGCAAGTCACAAGGACCATTCAACCTCTGCAAGCAGGAAGCTTTCCATGTTGCTGGCTTTGACAATGACCATCAAATGGTTCCACCAGTTCTGAGGCCAGTTCTTTATGTACCCTCAGGTGCAGGTCATCCAGGACTCTTGCTTTATACCCACAACAGGCACTTGGGCTGAAATCCAAATACTGACACTGTAGTGCATTAAGAGAGGGATGCTGCATTCCTGAGGTGCCTTCTTTCACATGAGACGTTAAACCAAGTTCCCATCTATCTGTTCTGGTGGTTGTTCAGGTGGATGTTAAAGAGCCCATGGCACTTCTCGAAAACACTAGGGGTATTGTTATTGAACAAATACCAATATAATCATACAAATCAGCAATAAACAAATAGCAAAAACTCAAAACAGTACAAATTACCCCACTCTACCCCTCCTTATGTATATTTTTCAATAAAAGAAAAATCCTCCACCACACCAGCACTCATGCTCTTAGATGAAACCTCAAGTTCCTGTTAAACATCTCTTGTAATGCAGACTCACACATTTTACAAAAGGCCACATAAGGCATAAGCTCTCGATGGAAAATAAACTGGCATCTCCCCTGCCACAAATAATACATTAAACATGCAAAAAAATGGTTAGTGTTCCATAGCCATGGATCAGCAATAACTGAGATAAATTTCCTAGCACCATCATCCCTTAAGCCATATTTTTTAGCCAAGGTAACCTCCACTGATTAGCCAGAAACATCCATAATGCATAAGGGTAGGAACAGTCTAACAGAAAATGTTCCTGAGTTTCCAACTATCAATACACTCTGGATAGAGACAGTTCCATTCTTCAAGGGCTTTATACTTGTGATTGCCTTTGACTGCTATCATCCCATGCACACATAACCACTGCAGGTCCCACATCTTTTTTGCAGGAGATAAGTAAGGATCTTAAAATCAGAATTAAGGAGGCAAATGGCCTCCAATTGATAAGCAATGTCCTGTCACCCGATTTATATAAATAGGTCACTAATCCATGAGTAAAAGTTGGCTGAAAATACTTCAAGGACAATAAAAAACTAAAAACTTTTGCCAAAAGATCTGACATTATATCAGGGAATGCCTTATAAAATTTATTTGTAATTCCATCAATGCCAGGTGTAATGCCTGCCTTCAGGGATCCTATGAATTCCCTTATTACATTTTCCTGGATTGTGGCATCCTGAATATGTAACCTATCTGGACCTACAGAAGGTATCTATAAAGTGGCTAAGTATCCATTTCTGCTGTGTTCAGCTGTGCGTCAGTGGAGAAAAACTCGAAGTGTTGTTCCACCACCAGCCTGATTCCATCTGTACTGGTCATCAAATTTCCAGAATTAATTCTTAAATTAGAGAATCGGGACACTTTTAGTTTTGCAGGTAGTACAGGGATCCAAAAATTGAGTTTTCCAACTCCTGAAACTCAGCTCTGTCTGCAAAGAAGCCGATCTGTCATATAGGAACCACTTAATCTCCCATTTAATTTCTATGATTTGATCCAATAGAGCCATCTCTGAGGAATATGTGTCTGTCAGAAGCTTATATAACTGAGCTTGCAGTGAGAGATATTTCAAAAAATTTGAATTGGCCTGCATCTTCCAGTAATGCTTCATACAAGTCCATACCTCTGTCTTTGAGTCCTCCCATCATGCCCCTAAGTCATCATATAGGGGAAGAACCAACACCCTTGCTATAAAGGCTGAAGAAAGTCCCAGCTTTACATCAGGGACAGTTAAACATTCAACATTCAGTTTCCATCGTGTAGGGGGCATCTGAACCCAAGTGTAAGTGGAAATGTATGAGTGCACTATAACATGATCTGCAAATTCTACTAGTGTCATCTTATTCCTCATAGCTTGTAACCTCTGGGACACAAAAAGACAGTCAATTTCTGATGTTAATGGATCCCGGACATACATATAGGTGATGGCCAGAGATGCTGTTTCACTACAGTCAATTAGTTCTACTGTCTCAATACAGTTCTTAAGTGCCACAGAAACGCAGTACACCTTCTTACCCTGTACCTTCTTTAGATTTCTGTTCCGAGAAAGAAAAGCATTGAATAATGTCAGGACGTGGTAAGTGTGGAAAAGGGCTCGGTAAAGGAGGTGCCAAGAGACATCCCAAGGTACTGCGAGACAACATCTAGGGCCTCACTCTTCAATCGGTCCCTGGAGACTGGAGTGGTGCCGTAAGACTGGAGGCAGGCAAATGTGGTCCCACTGCATAAGGGGAGAGGGAGGGAGGGAGGGAGGAAGTGGGAAACTACAGGCCCATGAGCTTGACATCAGTGGTAGGCAAGATCATGGAGAAACTAATACAAGACAGGATCACCAGCTACTTGGAGGTAAGCGGCCTGATGAATCCAAGGCAACATGGTTTTACTAGGGGCAGATCCTGTCAAACAAACTTGAAAGAGTTTTTTGACGGCGTCTCCAAGGAACTGAATCAGGGTAGGGCAGTAGATGTGGCTTATTTCAATTTCAGGAAAGCATTTGACTCCATGCCCCACGGGAGACTGCTGTGTAAAATGTCAGGCCTGGGGCTGGGGCAGAGGGTAGTTAAATGGGTGGGAAACTGGCTGAGGGACAGGAGGCAGAGGGTCATAATAAATGGGGTGGCATCCGGAGAGGGAAAGGTCACAAGCGGGGTCCTTCAGGGATCAGTGCTGGAGCCCCTACTATTCAATATATTTGTAGGGGACATTGTGGAGGGCCTTGAGGGAGGTGTGAGTCTGTGGATGATATCAAAATCTGCAATAGGGTGGACACACAGGAAGGGGTACAAAAAAATGCAGAGAGATTTGGGGAGGCTTAAGGCATGATAAAAGAGGTGGCAGCTTGCATTCAAAACAGAAAAGTGTAGAATCATGCATCTTGGCTACAGGAATTGGAGGGCAGGGAACTGTATGGTGGGGGGAGATCTGGCGGTAACAGAACAAGAAAGGGACCTAGGCATCATCATATCAAGGGAACCTGTAGGTGGAAAAGCAGTGAGGGTGGGCAGTGGCTAGGGGGAGTGGAATGCTGGGATGCATCGCAAGGGGGATCACCAGTAGTAATAGGGAGGTCATAGTACCCTTGTACAGCCATCTGGTGAGACTGCATTTGGAGTAGGGTGTCTAGTTCTGGAGGCCATACCTCAAAAAGGATGTGGGGAGGCTTGAGCAGGTTCAGAGGAGAGCGACAAAGATGGTAAAAGGCTTAAGCCACCTATTCTAGGAAGAAAGATTGAGGGATCTGAACATGTACTCCCTAAAACAGAGGAGGGAGAGGGGCACATGATCATGACCTTCAAGTACCTTAAGGGTATAAACATGGTGCCAGTTTAAAGCATCTTTCAGATGAAGGGTAATCAGAGGATGAGGGGACATGGCCTGCAGGTGTGGGGGGGGCAGTTCAGGGGTAACATTAGGAAATACTATTTCACAGAGAGAGAGGTGAAAAGGTGGAACAGGCTTCCGGAGGCAGTCGTTGAAGAAGAAACAGTGGAGGGATTCAAAAGGGCATGGGACAACCACAGAGGAGTGTTAAGGGTGGGGGGGGGTGCAAGTCCAAGCAGATAGCTGGACAAATGGGCAGACTCGGTGGGCCTGGTTGGTCCATTTCTGCCATCACATGTCTATGAATCTATGAATCTATGTACCTTGCACTGATGCATATCTAAGGTGCAATTAAAACCCCTCCAACATACACATATGGCCAGATAGGGCTGTATCAGCTCCAGAAATTGAACCCTGTCTGCTTTTACTTGTGGCCCATAGACTACAATGAACCTGCTAGGCAGGTTATGACATATGCCATCTACAGTCAGGCACTGAGCTGGCTGCAGGTCAGTTAATCTATATAGTTTAAACCAAGGCCCATAAATTAAAATGCCCACCCTGTCTACTCTCTCAGTCCTGAAGGACCAATAAGAGGACCCCAAACTCAAGATCACTGGGCTTGTGATACGGGAGCCATTGAGTTTAACCAAGATTGCTGTATAACAACAACATCTAGTACTAGATCTTTAAGATTGAAAATACAGCATCCCTTTAGGTCCCGTTCAACAGGCTGTGAATATTCATGGTGGCAAGAGAAAAATGAGACATTTCAAAACATTGGGAGCAAGGTCATTTCTTTTTCTTTTTCTTATGCTTCTTGCCATCCAATCATGAGACGTCCATTTATTGAGAGGCTGAATTAGAGGAGGAAGCATCAGAATCCAAATCCCCAAACTCTGCATCTCCCAGACTTGCAGTGGACAAGACACTATAGGGGTTATCTTTCTCCAGGACCTGTGCCACAGATTTCTGCTGCCACAGCCTCCTACTCAGAGGCAGTGGAGTTTTCCATTTTGGGAGGGAGTGGGCAATTTAGCCATAATAACTTCCTGGGTCATCAGTATTACATCATCTGGGGGCACTGGGGATGGGGTAGGGGCACCACTCCCTTCCTTTACCTCCATTGCTGCATCTTGAGGGACAGAACCAGACATAGTCTGAGACTCTTTGGCCTCCAGGGGAGCTGGAAACAACTGAGCAATAGTCACAGCTGGTCCCGCCTTAGGGCCAGGGCCATCTTCCTGCTGTTGTGCTTTCTGAATAAGGCCATCTGGATTCATGTTGTGAGACTTATTGTTCACAGCCCAGGGCAAGCCATGAAAAACGTGACAATGTTCATCATATAAGTTGCATTGGGCATGACTGACACATTGGAGACTGATATGCCTGAACTCCCCACATATTTTTTTTAACTTATTTGTTAGGGATTCAGATCATACCTTTGAGTTCAGAGCTCTTTTACAAAGGTTCCACATCAAACAGTGACAATTACAACAATAACAAACAGTTTATATACAATACTTAAATGTAGGTAACTAGTATACAATAAGGTTACAATGTCATTCATAGTACCCATGGTGATAGTACAGCATCAAGAACATTCAACTAGGGTAAAGGACAGTGTTTATATGTAGCGAAGGAGATAAAGAGGTGTGACACCTAGTGTGAGAGTCCAAGGAGGAGTCAAGGTGAGGGGAAGGGGAAAGTGGGGGGTGGGGGAGAGTGGGCAGCCAAAAGAAGTGGCTTTGTCTAGGAGGTTGGGAGATAGTGGTAGTAGGTTGGTTTTAAGGTTGATCCAGTGAGGGAAAAGGCACAGGGGGGAGAAGAAGACAGAGGGATAGGGCAAGGAGGAAGAGTGGGGGAAAAAGGAACGGGAAGGAGAGTGTGGATGAGTGGGTATTATGGGTGTTAGAGTCCTAGTGGCAGTCACAAACTGTCCTAGTAAGAAGGTGTTGCCTTAGGCCATTTCTGAATTGCGAGATGCATTGGGAGTTTAGAATGTGCACTGGGATTTCATTGAGCCATTGGGGAGCCCTACAGCTGAAAGCACGCTGTCCCTGCACAGTTTGACAGAAAGGTGTTGATAGGGCAGCCCTCATCCTACCTCTGGTGGTATAGCTGGTAGCACTTGGTGTTAGGATGCTAGAAATGCATGGGGCGGTTTTACCCATTAGCGCCTTTTTTCCAAGGAGACATGTTTGGAATATAGTCCAGTTTTTTTAGTGGCAGCCAATTGGTCTCCTCGTATAAGGAGCAGGTGTGTGTATTTCGATCTGCAGCCATTGTGAGCCTACATGCCTTGTTGAGGGCAATGTGAATCCTTTTAAAGTGCAGTGTTTGTTGCTGCACCATAGACCACCAATCCATAGTCAATGGTAGAAAGGATGGAGCTGGAGACTGAGAAACAGAGGGCCTTTCTTTTACTGCAATTCAACAAATGGAAAATCAGCCCCCAAGATCTCCCCCCTGCTACTAACTTACCTAATACCACATAGAAACTTATCACACACATTTGGTAGATTGTCTGGGCCCTGCACTGGTAGCAAGCTTTTGGCTGCTCAGAATAAACCCCCCCTTCCACCGTCTCATCCCAAAAAGAAACTTTTGAGCAGATGCAGTACCCGCTCATCAGAATGCCTCATTTTGATCTTAATTTTCCAGCCCCCAGTCCAGAGGAAATTCATCAGCAATAATAGCTTCTAGGGAGCTCAGGACCTCACGTAGCTGTTGTAGCCAGTGTACAATGATGCTTACATGTACATTTTAATTTCAAAAAATTACTATGATGTACTTGATGGTGGGTTTAGATAGGGGTATAGCCAGATAAGGGGTCCACAGGGAGGATCATTTTAATTGGTTGTATTTGGACCAAAACTTGTCCAAAGAATGAGGGGGAATGGACACTGACATCAAAATTGTCTTCTCTTGACACAGGGACCAGGACATAAATTTCTGATGCCATGAATCTCATTGAGTCTTTCAATAGCATATGACCCACATGATGACGGTCAGGTCTAGTGTCCATGCCTCCTTCATATCTGGGTCTAACCACATTCAGAAGGGCAGGGGCTGGCTCAGAACAGGTAAACAGATCAGAAAACTGTGGCCCAACTCATGGAGGGAGGGAGCCCAACCAGCTAGCACCTAAACTCATTCCATCATCTGAACCCTGGTTGTCATTTCAATGAGTAGGGGACCCAGGCAAACTTCTCTGGACCCCACCAGCATCAGTACCCACAGTCTCATTTGGCATATTAACAGTCAAGTCAGGTTGCTCAGTATAGAGATCTGGCATGACTTCAGACTCCTCTTGCACCCCAACAGGAGGAGTGGTAATGGTATCTGCAGGGACAGCTGAATCAAGCCATGGGATTGCATGAGTTTCCTGGATTTCTGTATTTGAACTATCATACCCTCTTAGTACTTCAGCCCCCTTGCTGCACAACTACCACCTGTTTCTCTGGGCATTCAATTTTTGAAACAGCTTCCCCCTTGTCACTGTCTTGTGGGCTGACAAGACTCCCAATTACCTGTGGATTCACTACACTAAAGGACTGTTGTGAAACCACTTCAGATCACTCCATCTGGGTAGAGGCTAAATCAGAAATATCCCATTCAGGATCAGGGATCCAATTCCCCTTCACCATCCATGACTATCCTGCACCACACAGCGCTCAATCTGGGGACCTCTCAGCACTCTCAGGACCCTCTGCAGTCATCCCAAATGCCTGACAGATTAATTCCTGAGCCGAAGTCATTTTAGGTAAGTTAGTAGCAGGGGGAGACCTCGGGGGATGATTTTCCATTTGTTGAAGTGCAGTAAAAGAAAGTTTAGTACTGGGCCCGGGATGCTCTAAAGGTATAGACCTGGTGCACTCCACCAAGGATGACCATAATGCCACCTTCCTCTTCATGTACCTCTCTTCGTCTTGTGCCAACATCTTGAAAAGAATATTTTGTTGTTCTTCCAACTCTTTCTTGAGTTGTGCCGCAACAGACTCTACTGTATATGCACCTCCACCATCGGTGTTATCGGTTCCTCTTCCTGTAAATCCACATTATCCAGTAATCCATCCATGGATCTAGCATCTGAATCTTTTGTAACCATTGCGGAAGCAGTAGAGACTCCACCACCTTCATCCTCCTGTGTGAAATCAGTTGGGGCAGAGGACTGGCTACCGAGCTGCTGGTCTCCAGAAACATCAGCCACCTCCGTCTCCTCCATCCATGAAATGGGCTAACAGTGCCCCCTTCCAAAGAGTAGGGGAATTTTTATTAAAGACAAATATAAACAAGAAGAAAACAGTACAAAGCAATCTAACATTCCAAAATCCAGTACAGTGTGTAGACATGATAAAGTCCCATGCACCCCTATCACCCAGTGTTAACAAACCTTCCAAATCACACAATCACCCTTTTCTTATTCCAGAAATGTTGTACACTTATATACTTAGCCTAGATAGTCTCAGGATTCTACATATCAGCAACAGGAATAGTTACATACTTTATACTTGCTGTAGTATAGCCACTGGCATGCCTTCCCATCTATGTTTACAGTTGGCAATTGTTACTTTAGATTGATCATACTGATATTGACTGCAGAGTTCCTTTTCAAGCTGTATAACCACAGCCGGGGGTTGTATCTACCTGTTGTAATACATATTTACATCTAGTTTGCCATAGTATGAAATTTATACATGTAAAAAATAAGTCATAAGGTACCTGCTTTATGGCATGAAAACTTTTTGAGTAACCCATCACATTGTTTTCATAGGTCACTTGCCCCCAATGCGCATTATTCTAGCTGATGGCTAGGAGAGCCCACACTGTTTTCACCTGAGGACAATCTAAAAAAACATGTTGCATTAATTCTTCCTACTTTCTAAACTGGTTAAAATACACTCAGCAAGGGTACTGTCCATGGAGAATTCAGTCCACCTTCCCTTTCATTCACAAATTAGTCTTTCAGACACCCAGACTATAGGTAAGGGTTATTGGAAATTAAACTCTACTTTTCTAGAGAATCCTGATATTTTACAAATGGTGAAAGATTTGTTGAATGCTAGAAAATCAGGAAACCGTCTGGTTCATTTTGGCCTAGGACAAAGCTTCTCATCCATGCTTTTGTGCTTAGCATTACCTTTGACACTCAGTGTCCCATGGCAACTGAGTTAACCACATCCCACATCCTTGGTGGTGTCTTCCCATCACTCAGGTAGGTTTCAATTTAATTATAATGTTCCCTAGTCACATTTTTATGTTCTGGAAATAATGCATATCCAAGATCCTGTATGGTGTTATACACTGTAGTCCTACACGGTACTGTTGCTTGTGCAATGTCAGCTGCCATTTCCTAATTTTCTTTACTAGGGGCAGGACCATGCCTCTCAATCTTCCTCATCACAAATCAGGGACAAGGCTTAAAATGATCAGGGATAAATGACCAAAATTAAGGACACATCAGAAAAAATAGTAATATTAGTTCCAGAAGCTGTGTACAACATGCTTCTTAGTGTGAATAACATTTTCTTAATGAGAACTAGACTGTAACAAAAATGGCTGATATTATTTTATGATTCAAATACCTACTCTTCAGTGGCAGAAAAGCCAAATTTAGGAGGGACAGAAGAAATTTCTGAGGCAAAATCAGAGACATCCCTGAAAATCAGGGACAGTTGAGAGCTATGGGCAGAACATATTGGGGGATCAATCTATTTTTCCTTAGGCTGTTGGAGACTGATTCCATTGTGTAAGAACAGGAGAGATCCATCTCTTGGCTACGTTCTTCCATCTCCCCTCCAGCTGGGGATGTAAATCCTTGAATATTAGTGCAAATAAAAATGCTGTAATGAAAGCTAATATAATTAATAAGATTTAGTTCGCCACTTTTGCATGAGCAATACAAAATGTCCTGTTTGATTGGATTTAGCCTGCCTCTCCATATAATCTGGAATTCTAAACTTAACAGAGTTGTCTCAAAACGTTTTTTGGGAGGAAACACTACACTCAGATATGTGAATATAGGTAGAAGAAAAGTTTTAACTATCACCACCTTCTTTTTTGGGGGGTTTGTTGCCATGTTTTCCTTATCTTTAGTTTTTTGGAACATTCATATAATTTGTCTTTCCAATTATTATATGCCATATCCCTTTCCCAAACATGACTCCAACAATTTTTATGGAATCATCTGACACTGGAAAGTTATTTATAGAGGCTGCCTTTCCAGTCTTTCCACTAAGATTGTAGCCTGTACATTTTGAATGGTTAATTCGAGCCCCTGAAACATGAGAAATGTTCAACCTGAACCAACACTGTTTTTGTTCCTTGAGCAACCATCACTAATAGACATGCATCATCTGCATATGCTATGACTGCCACCGTATGATCATTAGGCGGCACCAGTATCCCTAAAATCTGGGGATTCTGCAGTATGGAACACAATAAGGAGTCAATTCAATACACATACAATTAGGGACACTTTGGGCAGCCTTGCCTCACTCTATTGGTTTTCACAAATGATCCCTGAAAACCATTCACCAATGGTCTTGTTGCTGCTATCCCTTATAATTTCATAATCTAGTTACAAAACATCTCTGGAATTCCATTTTTCCTTAGAACTTCCCCCATGTATTTCTGGGACACCCTAACAAAAGCCTGCTCCTGGTCTAATGACAGTAAAACCCCATGTGGTGTCTGCACTCTTATTTCCACTACATCTCTAATTAGAAGGTGATTATCTTGAATATTTCCACCTACTACTGAACAAATTTATCCTTCAGAAATTAATGTGGAAGCTGTTGTAGCAAGCCTGGCTGCTATAATTTTCATCAGGATTTTTAAAGCTATATTTAGGAGGCTCTAAGGCCTCCAGTTATTTAAATCACTCCAGTCTCCTTTTTTGTACCAAAACATTTGTAAAAACATACCAAGCTGGGGTACTATATTCCCTTCTCTAGCAACAATTATATACTACTGAGAGTACTTCTGATAGTTCCTTGGCCAATGATTTATAAAATTCAGTGGTTAAACCATCTGGTCCTGGTGATGTGTTTTTTTTTTTTATTTCTTAATGGCCAACACTATTTCAGATGCAATAATGGGGTCAATCAAGGCCTGGGTAGTTTCTTATGGGAGGGTAAGTACTTGTATGGAGTTCAAAAAATTGATTCTGATCCTCCGGAATGCACAAGTCTGAGTACAGTGTGGTCATGTGAGAAGAAACTGTAGAAAGAATCTCTGCATTGGTGGTAACTACTGCACCAGACTGGTCATATAATTTATCAATAGTCCTAGTACAAATTCATTGCTTGCAACATTCAAAGATATCCCCCAATGTGTTTTTGCCTGGGGTGCATATTCTATGTTCAAGTAACAAGGAGGTTTCTCTTGAATATTGCAGCTTTTCCATTTCTAATTTCAGAACATGTATTTGATCTGTATATTGTCCATACCTGTCATTCACCAAGGACATAATCTTAAATAACTGAGCTCACAAAGCTAAATATTGTTTATACTGCTCATTACTAGCTTGACTAGCTTGCTGCTGAAATAGTTTCTTAATATCCAGTTTAGTGTCCATCCATCACCTACTTATATCATCCTCCAGACAGTTTCCTGATTTTCTAGCATTCAACAAATCTTTTACCATTTGTAAAATATCAGGATTCTCTAGAATAGTGGAATTTAATTTCCAATAACCCTTACCTATAGTCTGGGTGTCTGAAATACTAATTTGTGAATGAAAGGGAAGGTGGACTGAATTCTCCATGGACAGTACCCTTGCTGAGTGTATTTTAACCAGTTTAGAAATAAACACAAAATCTATCCTAATAGTTAAAGTGCTTTTATAAAATGTCTGACCTCTACTAGGATAAATACTTCTATACGCATCTATAAGTTCCAAATTTGAAATTATTGTCTTTAAGGCATTCATGTCACAAAATTGTTTTTTTAGTTTTAGCCCCACCATCCTTTGTTTGTAATACGCTGTAAAAGTCCTCGGCCCATAATAAATTTTGAGTGGTGTACAAATATGGTTTGATGTGGTGGAACAAATCTACAAGCCCTTTTTCTGTCTGAGGTGCTTCTGTATTAATGGTCCTCCACACTGTGTTATTATGGTTAAAGTCAATAAGAAGTGCTCATCCTGGGCTAATGTCCACTATTTTAGTTATGTTGTAAGTATACCCTGAATACAACACTCATACCCCATCACATCTATCAGTCCCATAAGAAAAAAAGGATGGGCCCCAGCACCATAATGTTTATGCTGAATTAACATCCGAAGAAGTGTTCAGTCTTGTCTCCTGCAAAACATGAATGTCCAAAGCCAAATCCTTAAGAATGGAGAATGTCACAAGACATTTCCAAGCATTCTTAATGCTGTTGATGTTCAGAGTGACAATGTCATAGGTGTGTGGAGAGGACATAAAATGTTATTCAGGTAAGTTTTTCCAATCTCCCAACCCTTCTGGGATGCATCCCAAGGTTCTTTTTACTTTCCAAGTGTGCTTTCTGGACTTCTGCTGCTAAATGCTTCTCATCAGAGTCTGTGGTGAATCTCAGCTGGGAAGATCTCATGGAAGAGGTTTCCAACTCCTCCCCTTGATCTGAGTCCTGTGATTGGAGGGCATCATATCTGTTTTTTAATTCCACTTTTCTCTAGTCTTCAATAATTTTAGAAATTTTTGCTTTAGGTTGATGTTTCTTTAATAGTCTTATTTGTAGATGCCACAGTCATTTTTATGGCTATGGGGAGAACCTACAGCCATTTTTCCTTTCAGTGCCTTTAAAATGGCTGATCGTGGCACCTTCCATTAGACTTTTGGAAGTATCCTTCCGAAAGTCCAACGGAGCTTGTAACACTCTGCCTAGATCGGCCACTACAGAGTAACAGCAGCACTATTTTGGCTGTTACTTCTGCATTCTGGGACAACTATGCATGCGTGACTTGCACACATGGGCAGTTCCACTGGCTCTGCCATCTTGTGAATGGCATATTGCCATTCACCGCAACTGCACATGTATGAATGCCTTGCATGCACAGTTGTGTTACTGCCACCGTCTTGCAGATGGCATTCAGCAGTGCTGGCAGTGCTAGCTCTATGGAGCTTCAGATGCTTGCCTCAGCTGTATTGGCTCTGGCTCAAGCTTGTTGGTGGTGGCATGACATGTACTGTACATCACTGGCTACCACCCTATTGGGTTGTACTCCCTGGATGGGGTCAGTCTGCTGTAAAGGCACTTCCATATGTTCATGCATAGTTATCTCAGTGTTTTGTATCTGAATTTCATCAGATTGTATTGTGGGTACAATCTCTATTTCCTGGGTTCGATGGTCTGCTGAAGGAGTACGGTCTGGAGGAGGATCTCTCTCTCTGTGGGGATGGTTGTTCAGGCAGAGCCTGTTTCTCCTGTTCCTTCCTCTTTTTGTTCATTCTGTTTTTCTGGACTATATTTAGGATTCCTTCCTGATCCTCTGATCCTCTTGATTATGTGATGCCTATTGACAAGTCCTGTAGGCATGTTCTTGTTCCTCACATAGGTTGCTTTTCAGCTCATTGGTGCAGGATATGCTGTTATACTCATATTCTAGGCAAGGACTACATTTTATCCGATTACAGCCAATGCTCAAGTGTAATGTCAAACCACATTTAAAGCATGTCTTAGGTTGATCTTTGTAAAAACAGTGCCCCCTATCTTTTCCCTCACAAAAACAGCTCAGTAAGTATTTTGGGCCTTGCCAGGTTAGCCACAACTTTGCTTTGAATTTCCATCCCCCTGTCTAGATATGCTCTTCATCCAAAATTGGTTGGAGTTGCCCATTAATGTCACAGCATTCAGCTAGCCAGTGTTTAATGCCATGCATACCGACCCCTTCATTTCTGAACAAAACAGTGACTTGAAGAATAGTAGGTTTTGTAAGTGGGATTGCATGAAATGGTAACCACAATGCAGTGTATTTCTTTTTTTCATAATTTGTCCAAAATTGGTCCCACCCCATGGGGGTTTTAAAACTGATATCAGACAAAGTATCTCCTGATGCATGAATCAGGGCATAAATTTAATTTGAGAAAAATCTCATAGATTCCTTGATTAGAGTTCTCCCCACAAAAATTCTGTCAGGTGCTATCTCTAGACCCTCCCCCCCATATACTGTAAACATACTACATTTTTCCTTTGGACTGGAGCAACATTCTGAAAGAACTGGTCCCTTTGTCTGAATTTTGTCCAGAGATGTTGTGCTGTTTCTGGACCCACAGTCCTTTTATTCAGTGGTTGATTTGATTCATCCGGTCACCCCATGTCGGCTTTCTAGTGCTTGTTCCTTCTTCTGCCAATTCTGAGTCCTGGGAGGGGTCACATATGGGTGAGGGGTCCGGGCCTATAATTCTGTGGGGTGTAAATCACATCTTCTAAATGTAAATCAAGGACAAAATTATTTGTAAACAGAACTTGAACTTCTTCTTGTGCAGGCAACTGGAATTGTGTACTGGGTAGAACATTACAAGAAGTTCAGTTTCCCTCAGGCTCTGTGTTAAGAGTTTTTCCTGGGCTACCTGGAATCAGGCTGTGTGAGGGGTTGGGGACCCATTGACCCTGTGCTGATTTGAACCAGCCTTCCCTAGTTAAAGATTTTTCTACAGTCCAAGGAGTGACCATAGGTGTTGCTGCTTGCTACATGATTGCACTTGCATCCCGTCTCCTGTTCATTTTAATGTTTTCTTTTATCACATCCTCTTTAGCTGTACTCTTTAACTCATTTACACCACAAGAGCTCTTGGACACTTCCACCACTTGTTCCCTTTGTACTCTTAGCACTGCATCTTGGGCCTTTCTAAGCAAAATTAAGCAATAATCAGCATACCACAAACAAATGTGAATACCTCTTGAACCATTAGGGCTACACACCAAGTACAAGGGGCAAAGTTGTTCAGCACAAAATTACCTTTCCAATGGTGCTATGCAATCAACTGTAATCAATTCAGTTATTATTTATACTAGCTGAAATACCGAACAACTGTTTTTTTTCTGGATATTTTCAAGGTGCTTAGGTGAGGTTTGAGAGACAAATGTTAGCCATGCACACCATACCATAAACAATTGTGAATAACTCCTAATGTATATGTGATAGACACAAAGTATCAGCGGCAAAGTTATTCAGCACATTACTTTTCTAACGGTGCTATGCAATCAATTGAAAACAACATAGAAACATAGAATCTGATGGTAGATAAGGACCACTTGGCCCACCTAATCTGCCCATTTCCTTACCTAATGGATAAGCTGCAGATCCTAGTTAACCAACAGCCTACTTCCTCCTACCCCCTACTAGAATTGCCTTATGTTTGTCCCATCCATTCTTGAATTCCTCCACTGTTTTTGACTCTACGACCTCCTCAGGAAGGCTGTTCCATGCATTTACAACCCTTTCTGTGAAGAAATACTTCCTCACATTACCTCTGAGCTGTTTCCCCTCTATCTTCAAATTGTGCCCCCTTGTTCTTGCACATCTCTTTTTCTGAAAGATGCTACCCTCTTGGACTTGTTGCTTCCCTTGAGGTATTTGAAAGTTTCTATCATGTCCCCCTTTCCCTCCTTTCCCCAAGGCTATACATCTGAAGTTCCTTTAGTCTTTCTTCATATGTCTTCCATTGCAGACCCTGCACCATTTTCATTGCCCTCCTCTGGACAGCCTCCACCCTGTCTATGTCTTTGTGGAGATGGGGTCTCCAGAACTGTACACATTACTCCAGATGTGATCTTACCAACTGTCTGTACAGAGGGACAACAACTTCCTGTTTTTTACTGGTGATGCCTCTCCCTATGCATCCCAGTATCCCCCCAGCCCTCCACACTGCATCTCACAGTCTCCTCAGCCAGTTGCACTTCCATCTGGTCACTGACAGATTCATGCTTGAATTTGTTTAACAATTACAATAGTATGGCTTGTTTTTTGGGAAATCAATGTGCGGAGCCGGCGTTCCTCCATCTGTGGCAGCTGTTCCCATGCTGGGATGCCATGTCAATTTCAGAAACTCCTTCTATTCTGTCTTCTGATGCAGCAGTTTCGATCTTCAATGCTGGACCTGCAGGGTTGGAGATCAGCTCCCTTGCAGGTACACCAGCCCCTGCTTCTCGCTCCCACCGGTCATCTGCCATTGCGTTATACCATCAGCAGTTCCCCCACTGAAGAGTAGTGGAATTTTTTTTATTAATAAACAAAAAAGAACCATACACAACTGTATGTACAATCCTGTAATAAAAAAAGAGAACAGAAAAAAAGTCATACAACAATCAAACATTGAATCTCCAAAGCTCACCTCAGTAAATCAGAACAAATAATTAGAAAACTATGAGCTCTTATCAAATCCCCCAGTTTCCAACACATACAATACAAAGGAAATATGTAGGTCCAACCACCCCCCATACCCACACTAAATATAGGATAGTGCATGAGTAATAGTTAACAACAGGGCTATTATTTCACTGAGTTGGTACTATGACAACAGATTACCTCAAGAGCGCAGCTCGAGAGGTAATCAGTTGTCATAGTACCAACGAGGTGAAAGAACAGCCCTGCTGTTAAATGGTACACATGCACTGTTTTCTATAGTGTTAGTGGAATGTCGTTGCCTCAAAAAAAAATTTACTACATCTTTCTTTTTAAAATAAGACTAACTGTCAGATTGCTGCTCAAGGACACCATGTGTGACGTCCGCACTGCAGCAGAACGAAAAGTCATTCTGCTGTCCTGCGGACATCACTTTTTGGTTCTGCTGCACTGCAGACATCACTAATGCCGCAGAACAACATTTTGAGAGTGCTAGATTTCAGTGAACAATGATGTTCCACTATACACTATAGTATAATCATCATTGTATATAAATATAGAATCAACAAAACCTTTTAAAAGCATCCCACCGGGGTATGCACAGCTGATGATTCACTGTCTTACATTCAGCACATTTGGTAGTCTGCAATTATGTTTGGATTAAATGAAATAATTCCAGATATGTAATAAATTGTTGATGTAGCACCAATTTACAATGGACTTGCTAGATCTAATACACCAGGCAAGCCATCACAACTCTCAATGAGCTAGTATCATACTAAGATCAACTTGATGGAAATAAACATCTAAATAATATACTGTAGGTGGAGACTAACAAGAAACAACACTGAACCCCATTGCATAGACAATTCTTTCCAAAAAGTGGTAACATAAGGGCATAAGATGTATAAATGGTACATTGTCTTCAGTTTCATGGACCAAGAATCCTTAGGGCAATATCATTCAGCCATTTTCTTATGCTTTTGATTGGTCTTAATGTTAATTCTGCCATGAATCCTCAGCCACACCACATCCTATGATTTTGGAGGTGTATGTGTCTCACTTAGGAGTACCCCTACCACTGTTTGGTCAGAATCCGTTAAAGTGGGAAATGGTGGGTCATAAAAAAAAAAAATTCCTAATATCTGTTTAAACACTAATTGCCTGGATGTTGCTAATGAAAAAGACTTAGAGATATTCCATTTTTTTACATAGTCAAAACATTCAACCCAAAACTAAGGAACTTTCTGGACCCTTCGATTTTTATTGCAGAATACCATCCCTTGCCAATCAACCATTATTTCCCTCAGGGATGTAATTAGCCAACCAAGCCAGAGTGCTGAGGCTTGACGTAACAAAAGTACAAGATCTGAAAAAAAAAAACAACACACCAGAAGAAAACAATCAGGTTCGGCATACTCATACCACCTTCCTTAGGATCTAAATACATAATGGAAGATTTGATGGGGTTCAAACAGGACCCCCACAGGCAAGAAAAAATACAATAATAAAATCTAGTTTCCAGCACTTCAGGAACAGGGTAAACATAACTCAAATAAAGGAACAGTGGTACTAAAAAAGGTTTTAAACTTGCATTAATTTACCCATGTGCCACCGATTCCAATGGGCCACAATCTGCTGTCCTTTCCTAGTCTGAAGGACCCAATTAAACTGTAGCATATCCTCATGTCCAAAAAAGACACCCAATATTTTACATGATTCAGAAGTGACATCTACCCCGCCCACCACCCTCGGGGAGGCCATTGTCTTCTGTATAGAAATACAGTGGCTTTTCTGAGTGTTAATCTCAGCTCCAGAAACAGCAGAGAGAGTCCTAACCAAGTCACAAGCCACTGTCCCTGAAACAGCATTGGCCACAGTAAGGACTAAATCATCTGCATAAGCAATACTTTTAACTGACAACTCAATATCTGGTTGCATGCCCATAATATATGGGGAAGAGTAAAGTATCCTAACCATGGGGTCTAATGTCAAGATATATAACAATGGGCTTAATGGGCAGCCCTGTCTGACCCCCTTAAAAATCTGACATTTCTGACTGATCCATTTATTTTCATATGGCCTAACAAAAGCTTCAGAATAACACAACCTAATCCAGGCAATGAACTGTTGTGGAAAACCATATACCTGTTGGCATTGCCACAAAAAAAACATGAAAGACCCTATCAGAGGCAATTGTCTGATCTAAATGAATCAGAAAACCATCCATCACCCCCTGAGCACCCTTTACCATAATTTCACGCAGTAAAAACAAAGCTCCTGTAATTTTCCTTCCTGGAACCGCACAAAATTGAGATGGATGGATTATCAAATGCAGTACCTTTGAAAGCCGACTACTCAGGATTTTAGCAAAAATTTTAAAATCAGTATTTAATAAAGCAATCTGCCTCCAGTTCTGAAAATTGGTCTTATCTCCTTTTTTAAATAAATATATAAGTAGGCCTTCAAATATGTGTGTATTCAATGAAACTTCCATCAGGAAAGATTGGAAAATTTGAACCAAATTTTGTGGCATAATTTCCATTAAAGTCTGGTACAGCTCACCTGGTAATCCATCTGATCCAGGTGCAGTTCCTTTTTTTAAGGATTCTTTAACAGCTGACAGTTTCTCCACTGACACAGGAGCCAAAAGATGCTCAGAGTGTTCAGCACTTACCTGGGAACGTCAGCGGCTTGCAGAATTTGAGCAAAATAAACAGTTTTTGCAACTAGATTAGCCTGTTGTTCCATTACCTGTCATCTCATTTCCCTCAAGATCCCCTTATTATCTGTGAGCAAGTTACCTGCCCTATCTTGAATACATGACATCTTGTTTTGTTGAACTCCGAAACAACAGTCGTCAAGAGGGGTGGTCTGGCACTTAGAATCCTAAGTGCCAAACCTTTGTTCCATCACCAAGGATTTGTATCTATCATATTGCAGATGAAACATTTCCTTTTTAAGTGTCACTATCTGCTTACTCAAATCCACTCCCTGCTTAACCTGCTGTAACACCAGTTCATAAAATTGTGTCCACAGTGTAACATAACTTTGTTGCTGTTCAGCACATCTTTGAGCTGCTAAAGTTTGTAATAGGGCATTAATAAACAAATTAGTATCCTCCCACTAAGCCATGGGGGAATCATACATGAAATCCACAGATTTCTTATCATCCAACAAAGTAATAAGTTCCTGCTGTATCAAAGGATCCCGTATTAATCTGGCATTTAACTGCCAACCCCCCCACCCGGGGGGGGGGGTTGATGAAACTGATTCCAATCATAGCGTGGTCTGATGTTTCTACTGGGACCATTTCTAAAAAAAGATATTGGAATAAATTTGAAAAACAACCAAAAATCAATGCGCTTTGACAGGAACCCCTTGAAAAAGATATGAGCAGGTCTCTGAAAAACAGAGGCCTGAGCATCCTTAAGCCAACTTTGATAAAAATTTGAAGAAAGGCCATATCACTATAAGTCTTGAACTTTCATGCCTGGGTATCTGTGGTCAATAAACTAATATTGAAATCACCACCCAATAAGACCATTTTATTGGTACATAGATAGGGTTGCACCAATTTTAAGAGCTCCACCCTAAGCACTTTGGTCTGAGGTGGTTCTACGTGATAACTGCGATTGCATGAAGCTGATCACCATTACAACGAATGTACATCGACAAAAATCAGTTTCGCCGATGTACACCATGGCGCACAGGAAAAGGGCACTGGGGACTTGACATTTTACATGTTTATGTGGGGAGGGCTGTGATCCTTGCACCCCCTGTGGGGAGTTTCACCCCCCCTGCAGCCCCCTACTAAAAGATTCTCAACTCCAGGAGGGTGCATGTCGGGGGGGTGCAAATTTAAAAAAAATTTGGGCCTGGCACTCCAAAATGAATGTGTGCCCTGACCCAAACCTGGCACCCTTGCAATCATAGCCTGCAGCCCACCCACCAGGCCACAGGGCACTCAGCAGCCCATCTCTGCAACATGCCACACAAACCCTCCCTCCCCTTCTGCCATGCTCACTCCCCCATGCACCTGTATATATAGTGACAGAATTTCGCTATACCTGCAATCACCCCCCCCATCCAGTAGCCATCCAGTAAAGCACTACTATTGAGTCTCCCTTTGTGTGAGCACTCAATAGTGAGCGATCTTATCACTGGATACCGTTTGAGGTGCAGACAAATTGATTAGCCTATAAGAATGATCTTCAAACCCTACATCTTCTACCTAAGTGCTCCCTGGAGAGACATCAACCAATTTGTGAACCTGAATCCCAGGGTTAGCAAAACATATCCCAAGCCCACTACACAGATCCTCCCCTAGACACCAATAAGATATCCCCTTGTACCATGCTTTTTGAACCTTTACAATATCCCCTATTGTCCTAAGCTGAGTGTCCTGGAAAAAACCATCATAATGCATTGATTGTACATCATAATGCACTCATTGTAGAACAGCAAATGTAGTATCCCTCTTAACATCAGACTTAATGCTGTTCACATTTAGGCTAGCAAGCCTTAATACTGAAATCAGATTATTTTTGAGGGAAGTCTTTTTTCTTCAAGCTTGCCCTAATCACCCTCTTTTGTTTAACCACAGATTTTGGAAAAGGCTGGAGCACTATACCCTCCTTAGAGGTATCAGCCACAGAGGAATGAGAAGAAGTGTCAGAATCAGTTTCTTCCATCTGGTCGCTCCAAGTTTGGAGAACATCATATGGATTACTAATAAGTAGTGGGCCTCATGAAACTTGTGGCGTGTGCTTCTGTAAAGCACCCTTCAACCCCTTTGGAATTGGCTGAAAACCATCCATCGAAAGATCAGGCTCAATGGAAACCAAAGCAGATGGGGGGGGGGAAGGTGAGGGGCATAGCCTCCTCATACTAAGAAACAACTTCTATAGACATAGCATCTTGGGATTCCTTAACCTCAGGGACTACAAGGGGGAGACTAGATGGAACTGTCTGCATACTGTCCTCTTACACCTGTGGAGCTACCACAGGAGGAGAATTAGGTCAGGAGGGGCTTTCTGTTCTATATGCTGTCTTTACCTTTTGTAGGTATTACTGTTGTTCCAAGGACTCTTCCAAATTGTGGGTCACCCTCGAGCAAGCACAGAAAGATTGCTCATCATCCCCACATAGATTACAAACTGGGGGGACAGTACACAGGTTTGCTGTATGTCCAAGTTAACTACACTGAAAGCACTTGACCTGGGTGCAGTCTGAATTTAAGTGCATAGAATAACCACACCGATAGCAACTCTTTGGTTGGCCAGGGTAAAATAAAATACCCCGGTCCCTTCCTAGAAAAAATGAGTTTGGAATGTGCCTGATACATTCATTCATATGTTTCAACTGAACTCTGAAGGTCCAGCCTCTGTCCAAAATGCATTATCATCTATAAAGGGGATAGGATGTCTCTGGATATCACATCGCTTCTCCAGACAAAACACAGTGTCATTTATCCTAACTCTCTGATTGTGGAACAAAATAGTCACTGTTTTCATGGAGGGTTTGGTGACTGGAACAGCATATAGAGGATTGTGTATGCGCAAGCATACACAACAAGGCAGTTGCGATCGAGAGGTTTCCGTGGTAACCTGAGACCTCGAGAGCGTAGCTCGAGAGGTCCGTTACCACGGAAACCTCAAGATCGCAAAACTGCCTTGTTTGTGTATGGTTGCTCATACACAATCTTTATAGTGTATGGGCAACCATAAATACCACTCATGTAGCACTTTCCGGGGAGCTTACTTCTGTCTGCCGCCAAAGTGCCGCCCGTGTTGCCGCGGTGCTACCGCTTTCATTGGCGCATGCGCTGACGTGTTCGATCTTGTTGTGCTGCACCGTGACGCACTGGGTGCAGTACAACAAGATCATGACGCACCAAGTGAAGGACAACAACGCTGTTCCAGGCATGGATTTCCATGCGGAACAGCGTTCCACCATACACTATAAAAAGGTTGCCATTCAGGACTATCCTTCAAAGTATAATATAACTTCCAAACTTGGTCCAGAAGAGCAGCTGAGCAAAAGCTCACATCATAGTTGCTATCCCCTGGCAAATGTACTGTATAAAGACATACACCTCAGCTGGGGTAAAATGCATAGAATCCTTCAGTAAAGTTTTGCCCATGAAGTGTCTGTCAGGGATTTCACTAATGCCCCTGCTAAATCTTATTCTGACCACAAATCACCTTTTTGCTGCCTCAGCTGTCTGTTTGGAAAGATGAGGCATAGCTGGGTGTTTTATTCCTACCCCATCACTGTGAGCCTCATGGGGTGGATCCCCCATTTTCAAAAACAGTGTCACATTCAGTACTAGATGTGGGCGAAGTGGCCCCAATTTGCTTCGCAAAGTGATTCGAGGAGTGAAGGTGAATTCGCAAAGTGCTCCGCAATGCGACGTGGAGTACTTCCTGTTATAATGGGTAACATGAAGTCCATTGAAAACAATGACTTTGCATTACTCCACTTTCCCAAACCACTACTCCACCAATTCTTAAGGTGAAGTACATTGAAAACAATGTACAGTACTTCTCCTCACTTTGCCTTGTTTTTAAGCTTCAAAGGCGAATTTTGCAGTGATTCAAGGGATTTCAGGTCACATGGGTTTTATATTGTTCTGCACAGCCTCAGTTTGGGGTAGTGTGTGTCGGAAGCTGTAGGAGTCAGTCTGCTCTGAGAGCTCTCTGTGATTCAAACCTTCTAAAAGCTGTTAAAAAAACCTTTTTGAGTCATTTTGTTTTGCTGAAACTTTAGTTCATTGATTATAGGAAACCCTCCTGTGCTCATATCATTGAGCGTTTATTGTTTGTGTTTTGATTTTGAATGTTAATGTACAGTATTCAGTCTGTGTACTGAGAGACAGTGGAAGTGTGCTTTGGGGGAGGGGGCGTATCTGTGGTGTAGGTAAATTAACTTGAAGAAAAAGACAGTGTTTTCTGTTTTGGTGATATTTTTCTTGTATAACTGTGTTAATGTACACACAGCAATATTTTCAATAATTCTTGCCATTTTTTTGCTGATTGCTGTGGTGAAGCAGTGCGTAATTTTAGTTTGTTTAAAAAATGTAGTTATATTACTGAAGTTTTCAATTTGCTACGTATTACTTAATGTGTGTGCGAGTATGTGTGTGATGAGTGTCATCAAATCAGACACTTTTTATTGTGCCACATAATTATTTCAGCAATGTGAACCTGCTACCCACTGCAGCTGTGTGATTTTGGTACTTCTTTGTGGTATCTTTACTGGTACTGGTACTAGCGACTGTTAGTGCTGCAGTGCAGTACACTGCCCCCGCTGCCTGCCCCAACCGGCAAAGGTATTCTTTTCCAGATTTGAATTTCTGATGGTGCGCACTGGTTTTGTATTGTGCCTTTGTACCTGCATCTCTTCAGTGCACAGCGCAATCTTAATCTGTCTGTACATTTGCATCTCTTTAGGGCCCTATCTCCATCTGAAACTTAAGTCACAGTTGTTTCTTTGGCTTCCCTTCAGAGTACTGGACAGGTGTGGCATATAATTCTGCATGAACATTGTACTCATTAATAAGCGTTTTTAAGTCAGGACCATCATCACAAGTCACTCGTGATACAAATCATGTTCTTTATCATCATGCAGTCACAAATCACTATTCATGATCACGTCATGAATCACATTAATTTTTTTTACTAGTTACTTGGATGTATTGTAAGCCTATTTTGTAGCATCTCTCCAGGCTTCACCACCCCACCATTGTACTCATTAATGAGCGTTTTTAAGTCAGGGAGTTTGTGTTACATCTCATCAGGGAAGTACAGCAATAGGCAATTGCATTCCCAATACAGTTCCATATTGTTTATCTCACACCATCGACACTGAATCACATTCTTCTTCATCATGGTCACAAATGCAGTCACAACTCATGATTCACGATCGTGTCACGAATCACAACATTCATTTTTTTGCTAGTTACTTGGATGTATTGTAAGCATGTTTTGTAATATCTCTCCAGGCTTCACCACTCCACCATTGTACTCATTAATGAGTGTTTTTAAGTTGGGGAGTTTTGTGCTACAGCCCATTGGGGAAGCACAGCCATAGGCATTTGTGTTCCTTCCTGTACAGCATGTGAGTTTCAGTACTGTAAGAAGTGGTGGGCGAAGAGACCCCAATGTGCTCCATGAAGTAATTCACTGAGTAACATGGAATCTGTGAAGAACTCCACAATGTGAAGCGGAGTACTTCGCTTCACAGTGACGAACACGAAGTCCATTGAAACCAATGACTTTGCGTTATTCCACCTTCCCCAAACCATTTCTCCACCAATTTTAAGGTGAAGTACATTGAAATCAATGTAATTCACCTCACTTCACCCTGAAATTGAGCTCCAAATGAAATTCTGCAGCCATTCATAGGATTGCAGGTCACATAGGCTCTAGATTGTCCAGCATAGCCTCAGTTCTGGCCTGGGTAGTGTGTGCGCAGTGGTAGCTGGAGACAGCTTGATCTCAGACCTCTGTGATTCAAAACCTCTGAAAGCTGTATAAAATGCATTTTTGAGTAATATTTTTTGCTCAAAATTTAGTACATCGATTGTAGGAAACCCTTCTGAGCTCTTATCATCGAGTGTTTATTGTGCGTGGATTCTGAATGTTAATTTAGAACGGTCAGTCTGTGTACTGTGAAGTGTACTTTGGGAAAGGGGTGTATTTGTGGTGTAGGTAGATTAACTGGGAGAAAAAGACAGTCTTTCTGTTTTGTTTATATTTTTCTTGTGTAACTGCGTTAATGTACGCACAGTAATATTTTCAGTAATTCTTGTCATTTTTTTGCTGATTGTTGTGGTGCAGCAGTGTACAATTTGTCTGTTTAAAATATTTGGTTATATTATTAAAGGTTTTCAATTTGCAACGCATTACTTGAGTGTGCGTGTGAGTGTGTGTGCAATGCGTGCCATTAAATCAGACACCCTTTTATTGTGTTACAGAGTAACTGCAGCAGTGTGAACCTGCTATCCACCGCACCTGCATGAATTTTTTATATTGTTTTGTGGTATCTTCACTGGTAGTGGATTGTTACTGCTGTGCACTAATCCCCCAACTGGCAAAATGTATTCCTTTCCAGATTTGGATTTGTGATTTATGAGCACTGGTTAGGTGTCGTTGTGCCTTTTCATATGCATCCCTAGAGTGTGCAGCATAATCTTAATCTGTCTGTGCATTTGCATGGCACCATTAATTCTGGGAGACTGCATTTCTTGTTACACACTCATTTCACTTTGTCAGCACTGGGGAATTTTCTGGACACAAGACAACAGCATTTTGGGGAGGCACATTAATTCTGGTGACTCAGTGTGTGACCTGACCACTGCACGCATGACTGAGTGTACCATTAATTGTGGGAGACTTTGCATTTCTTGCTACACTCTCATTTCACTTCATCAGCACTGGGGAGTTTTCTGAACACCAGCCAGTAGCACTTTGGGGATGCACAAAAATTCTGGTGACTGTTTGGGTGGGATGCTGCCAATATTATTGTCACTTCGCCATACTTAGAGTTTAAGGTGGAATGACAATGCAAAGTAGTAATAACAAGGCAAAGTGAGCCTTTCCTATGGGGCACTCCACGTAGCGAAGTACCAATGCGAAGTGGCCACTTTGCGTTCACTTCCCCGGCGGATTTTAAATTCGCTGCATCTCTAGTCAATACCATCTAAAGTTACCTGGCCTCCCTGGAAGTGGGAGGCAGCATTCCGAGTAAATTCCACATCAGTCGGCAAGCAATTCAACAGACTAGCTTCCCTAGTATCTAGCTTTCACACCTCCCTACAGTCCAGTTCATCTGATGCAGTTGGAATAGGAGTGGCCGCACCCTTGTCATGCGCAAAAGCCACAGCTGGCAAGACAGACGAAACTTCAGCCGTCAGAGCTTAGTCTTGAGCCAGCCCTTGGGCAACCACCAGTGCACCTCTTTTCCATTCGGTTGAACCTGGGATAGGAATCTTCAAGTCAGGAATCCAGTGACCATTCACAAAGGACCATCCAGCTTGCTACATTGTTGATTCTGGTTACTATTTGTTGGAGGATGTGAAATCGCAAGTGGGCATTTTTGGATTCATGTCCACTGCTGCCGCTACTGCCTCTGATCTCTCTGCTGTCTCCACAGGTAGATCAGAATTCCCAACAGGCTGCAAGGTAACCTATTTACATGGCAAGGAATTAGGGGTGACTGCATACTGTTTCCTTTTCTTTTCTTCTTCTAGTTTAGTTTTATTTACCTGGAACTCTCTCCGCATCTGCTGCTATGTCCAAAAGCTGTTTCTTTTTAGTATCCAGTTGCTATTGTAATTTCAATTCTTCCACCAAAATCTCCATTACAATATACATTTATGCTATCACCTCCTGTGCTGTCTGTACATCAGAATCCTCAGGCAGGTCTGCATCTTTTGCAGACATAATTTCCTCTCCATAATCCACATCAGTTTCATCAGTTTCCTTAACCAATGTATCTGGATTCCCCTTCAGTACAGAAGAAACACCTCTTGCCTCTTCAGCACTGCATCCTGTACTGGGCTCTTCCATTCCGCCCATAGGAAGTCAAGCCCCCTTCTGGCAGAGTTGGGGAATTTTCCTGGTGTCCTGGCCAAATTTCCCCCATTCACTAAAAATACCACCAACAGCTTAATCTAGTTCAGCTTCAGTTACTTACCATCTATATCTACCACCTCCCCTGGAACAAGGCAGAAAATAGGCATATATGTCTATCCCACCTTTCCTGATCAACAAAAATTAAATAAATAAAATCCATCTTAAGGGCCTCCAGCCCTTTTTCACCTGTTCAGCCATGATCACTACCCTCTCCATTTCCTCTCCGTCCCATCATTCTGAGTCATGAATACTGAGCAGAGGTAATTACTTACACTTACACTTGTCTTCTGCTCATTGTCTTCTGCAGTCTCCCCAGCTGTACTTTTCTTCAGAATATTCCTTAAAATGAATTTTTCTCCTCCCTTCATACTCTTTACAGTTCACAGCTCCATGTCAGCCTTTGCCTCCAGACTGTCACCCTCACCTCCTTTAGCCTGTTCTGATATTTCTCCCATTCTTTCTCAACCTGTTCTATTTGTACCTTTTATAGGACCACTTTTTCATGTGCATGACCGTCCTTTCTTCCTTTTAGAACCACATTGACCTTTTGTTCTAGTTTCTTTGGTGACTTTTCTTGCACAAGGTTGTTCAAATCCAAAATTCCCCCCTTGCTCAGCTCCCTCTGTCTGGTCTATATCCACCAAGCTTTATCTGACCATTTTCTGCACCTGTTGAAAATGAAGCCATATCCCATCTCTTTGCACCATTTCTTCAGCCATGTGTTGAATTTCATGGTGTGGATGTCTCAGCCCTCTCCCTAGACATGGACAGGTAGAACCTCTGAGAAGGTTACAGAGTATACTACTTGCCCAAGACTCATCCCCAGCTCCCTGAATTCCTCCTGTACTTTATCTACATCTACCCACTCTCCTGCCAGGTCATGTGTCCTGCATGTGGATAATGATGTCCAGCTCCCCACTCTTTTCCACCACCTTAGCGATCCTTAGGATCCACTTGCCCTCCCTCAAAACTGTGCCTCTAGGTAAGCACACTACGTCCCTTTCCCCACTGCTACCTATCCCCAGATTTATCACCCAAATCATGGAGTCCCCAGACAGGATTTGCTTCCTCCTCCTGTGTGTGTTCTCCTTGCAGTTGCCCTCAGGGCTCCATCCTGGATGAAAACCTCATCCCCATTTTTTATTCACTTCTGGAGATGCTGTGCTATCTTCCTTCTCTGCCAAGATGGCATATGAGTTATGAAGTGTCACTGGCTGGGGGATGTGCCTTCTTCCCACCTCCCTCACCTTTCCAGAGCCCTCTGTAGTCCATCCATGCCTCCTTCTTTGTATCCACTGATGGAGTGGTGGTAGACATGGTGGTCCCTGTGTGGAGGGCAGGCTGCCTGGATCCTTGCCAACTCTGCTCAGAGTCTTGCAACCTCTGCCCTCAACACAGGGAAGTGCCTGCAGATAGGGCAGTGCCAAAGTGTCCAGAAGGCCTTTATGATCAATGCTGCCCCACAACCACATCATTACATGACATGCATCATCTTTCTTTGCCTATCCTTTCCTTACCCTTTCTGTGTCCTCTTTTCTTTATCCTTTTATGCACCCACCCACCTTAGCTTTGATACTTTTATTTTCACTTTGTACGCTGTAGTTTATTTTCTCTCTCTGCTTTTACAAAATTGCTTTAACTATGCCCCTGCTGTGATTTTGGACTTTAGTTGCAGTAAGTAACTGCTTAAATTCATGTGATATCAATGAAATACATCCAGAAACAGCTTCTTGTTAAAATGTTGTCACTGATCCATCAGATAATTTCAAAGAGCAAGAAAAGACTGAAACAACTTTATCAATCCTCTGTGTCGAAATTCTTGCCAGCAGTCACTCAGATAATTTTAAAAATAAGGAAAACAACAACAAAAAATAAGTCAAAACTCTTGTGCTGATGGCCTGCTCACTCCCCCATAGGCTCCTATTCTACAGCCCCTGCTGTTCCCTGTGCTTGTCTCCTGTCAATCAGATTTAACAGGGCATTTAATTAAGAGTGGGGGCTTGGGTGAGAGAGTGGGCAAAATATGCAGCAAGTAAAGACAGAAAAGAAATAACAGCCCCACTAAAACAACAACAAAATAGGTTTCACATTTTCAACAGCCCCAAAACAATTCCAAGCTACCCCTTATACATAGTAAAAAATTAGCCTGCTACAAATTGAAATCAACAATAAGCAGTAAAAGAAGCAAACCTCTTCTGAGAAATCAAAAAGCAACCTGGTACCACAAATCTGACTCAGCTCTACTTCCAGTCATCAGGTAGCTAAGGCCACAGGCCAGACAGTTAGCACCCTTCCCCTAAACTGCACTAAATTAAATGAAAATTTTTAGCAAGTATAGGCAGCAAAGAAATAACAGCCACAATAAAGTCACACCAAAATAGGTTTAAAATCAGAAGAAATAGGTTTCTTATTCAAATAAATAATGGCCCCATTTAAAGCACACCAAAATAGGTTTCACATTTTCAACATTCCCAAAACAGTTCCCTGCTAGCTCCATATAAGTAGTAAAAACATCATCCTGCTACCAAGTGAAATCAACAATAATCGGTAAAAGAAGTAATAAAAGCAGCAATGAGCAGTTACTGGACTGAAATGAATCTGATTCCTTCCCCTTCTAGCCCCTTCTAGCCTCATGTATCCATGTACTGCATTTGTAAAACGCTAAAATTCCACAATGCTCAATAAAAGCTTGTGTATGCTACACAAGTAACCAAAGTACAGCTTGTCTACTTGCCATGTTAATGTTGCCTCTTATTCAGGCAACAAGGGGGTGGGGTTATGGGTTCCATATCAAGTGCACGCAAGAAAATTGATTGAGGTAAATTAAAGCACGGTCATTTCAGCACATCCGAAAGCAGCACTGTCTAATGTTACCTCTAGTAATTTCATCGCAAATCTGGAAGCAATCATACCAAATTGCTATGTTCTCTCATGAGTTCCCACTGTTGCCCAACACCAGCATTAATGTTATAAAAATACTTTCGATCTTTGAAGCTAACACAACTTCTCGGATGCAGCTTTGGGAATCCATGCCATCTTATTTAACCAATAAAGAATCCCCAAGATGTCTGTTCAGTTCTTCTGTTTAATTTACACAGTATTCTGAAAACATGATTAGCTGACTGCTGAGCAGCACCACAATTTCCTGCTTCAATTTATAATTTTAGTCAAACTTACTTTCTGGAGCTGCAGATTGAACTGTGCTGTCTTGGTAGAAGGCTGTGGCATGGCTCTTCTTCATACTAGATTTTAGAATGTAGGTCAGCCTGTGTGGTGGAATAAGTGACCTTAGACAGCTGTCACCTGGAGGATTTATTTTTCCTTGATGGAGTCTAATCAGCAATGCTTAGAGGGCTGGTTACTTGCAATGTAAGTTCCCCTGTCAATCCACAATTTTAGTTTCATTTATGCCTTTTTTTGGGGTAGCTCCTCCTTCACTATCTCCTTCACTTGCTGCCTTCATGGTGGGATGTGGTATGGCTCCTACTGTAATTTATTTAAGGCTATGGGCCAATCTGTTTGGTGGAGCATGTTGTTTTATGCGATCCTTAGACAGCTTAGCTATGTAATGATGCAATATCCTATATCGAACTAAAATCCTAGTTCAATTCACTTTCTGTGGCTTCTGATTGTATTGAACTGTCTTACTCATGGGCTGCAGCATGGCTCCAGAGATTGATACTGAGCAGCATGTGGCACTTGATGGGGGTTACCCTTCCTAAGTAAAATGCAACTGTGCTGTAACTTAATTACGGTGAAATGTATATTTAGCACTAAATGTTTGCACTTAATTAGCAGCGTGGTTGTGCTCACAATGAAATTCTTGTGCTGACCCGATGTGATACTGGGATTATGTAGACCTGCCTGACCTGCAGTCCATTACATGGATTAATGTGATGTCACTGCCTAGCTACTGTTTTAGGTTGTTACGTGTAGTTAGAATTTAATATATTACATGCTAGTTATTTTTTGTGTAATGTTT
The DNA here is from genome assembly GCA_016271365.2 of Neoceratodus forsteri. Classification (NCBI taxonomy): domain Eukaryota; kingdom Metazoa; phylum Chordata; order Ceratodontiformes; family Ceratodontidae; genus Neoceratodus; species Neoceratodus forsteri. The sequence continues at coordinate 1,022,079,945 of CM028135.1, read as the reverse complement.
AGTTATAAACCACTGAGAAACTGCAATGCTGTAAGTGCCTAACGTTACCCAGCCATGATTACTGTCTAGCTGTACCATAAAGTTACTGATCATGTTATATTTGTTGCCTTAGAGCGCCACCTGCAGTAATAAGCTATAACCATGATTATTAGTCTGCTTTACAATGTATTTGTGGTCTTAGAGTGCAACCTACTGCCAAAGTGCACACTGATGAATGAGCATATTTGTGACTGTGCTGTTGTTCTAATACAACTATTATGATACACCAAATATGTTACGCCAACATGCCAAGGTTATGGTCCAAGCAGCCAACCGCTCAGATCAATACCATTATTTTGTATAGTGTACTTAGTATGCACATGAGCACATTGTAAGAGTAATGGGACTGGTGTTATCTAACTATAAGAGCTTGTTGTTCCAGCAAGCTAACTGAGAAAACCTGATGACTGCACCTGGTGTAGAGTGTTCATGGCTCCCAGTAGTGTATAATTTTCACTTACTGTCCTTATGTGCAAGACTCTAGGCAATAAGAATTTAGTTCACAACTGTCTTCTGATTTGTGTACTGTCTAACCATCGGCTTTAGAACATGCTAGATTATCAAATCTAACACACTGTATGTTTCTGGAATCCCCCAGGCAGGTCCACAACTACCTGTTAGCAGGTGTGGGCCCAGATTGGGCAGCAGGATGTCATGCTTCCCACACAACAGTCTGCGCACCCCACCTGGAATTGGCCATATGTTGTGTCACACTGCATGTGAGAACTATCAGAAGCATGTGTGCAGAGACCAATGTTGCCAGTGTAATGCATCTGCCCCATCATTTCTGCCACATCAAGTACAACATGACAGCCGATACCTGCAGCACCACCACTAATCCCAACTCACCGACCACCACATGCTGACCATCCCAGACCCTACCCATGCCTACACAGGGATAGCTGCTTGAGGGTATGTGTAGCACTGTGCAACCCTGAAGCTGCACACCAATGCTGTGAGGCCTGATACCTCAGCCATATTGCATGCCATAGTGTCTTGTGCATTCTAGTACATTGCAGGTGTGTGCAGGGTTGTGCTCCAACCACATACGTTGTGACACACAGAGACACCTGCCTGCCAGACACACACTGTTTACAGAGCATCATTGCACCCCCTCACCCATTGGGGGCAGGTCAGGCAGTGGTACCATCATACCGTGGGTGCACCTCTCACTGCAGGCACCATTGCCTTGCTGGTTCCCTCAAATGTTGTGGTGTGCCACTCAAGTGTTTTTGGGAGTTCCCCCCCAAGTTCCCCCCTGGCTACCACACTACTCAGTCACAGGCCAACCCCACAACACAGAGGTCACCACTTGAAGTCTTTTCTGATCCACAACCCCACCCTGAATATACAGAAGCCTTTTGCACTTCTTGCACCTTAGAACTTGCTCATACCTGTTCCCTGCGCAATGGAGTCTTGGGGTAACACTGGAACCAACAGTTGCATACCAGGCCACATGCCAAGCTATATTCATTTCTGCCATGCTGATGTGAGTCAACCTTGCCAGACAGCATGGACAGTACAATAATGGCCATGCTTTGTCCCCCTATGTTGCCTCCCAGCTCCTACACTCCATGTAGACTAAAGCCAGGCATCCCTCTCATGCCACTGCTGCATAATGGCAGGACCATGCAGCTCCTGTGATGCTGCCACACTTGTGACACTGGTCCCAATTTCCACTCCCCCTGGTTACATGCACCACACATCTCTAGTGTCAGTGGCAGTGGGCAAGCCACTGTGGCACACCAGCTGGCACATATTTGTCATGGTGAACCATTAGCCACAACAGAAACACCTTTGCCAATGTACACTCCATTATGGGTTTCTGCTTGACTCCATCTTCTACATATTCTACAAGGTGCAGGGAGGGCCACAGTCCTCCACATATGTGCCATTCTGCCTTAGGAAACATCACCCAGAGTGGCCCTCTGTGTCAGTCACAGATCTGTATACTTCAATGTCTTCTGCAGTTGTGCAACGACAGCTTATCCTGGTTACCAGTGATAGCCAGGGAATTCACATCTCCTGGTGCAGATGCATGGGGGCCCTACCTATACATAGGGGCTTGTAGGGGTGATACACACCAGAACACCAGCATGTATCCAGGCCCAACACACCATGGCATTCCTCATGTGTGGGACAACCTCTCCAGCACTACATGTCATATACCCCCTGCAATGTTTCAGGAAGCCCACCAGCAAAAGACAGGCAGCAGGTAGCATTTTCACCACCCCTTATTACATGTTAAAATACATCCATGTGCCCACTGTGCTGCCTTCCTGTAACATGGTTATCCAGAGGTGTCACCCCTTCCCCTTAACCAGGGCCCTTCTTTGCCATGTGACAGCAGCTGACCAGCAGTGCCTCAGAAGATGTCCAGCACACATGCTATGTATCCCTTACAATCACCTGGAAATCAGGATGGTTATCTCAAACATTATGCCATCCTGCCAAGGTAATGCACACATCAATCTGTGTACCATCCTGCTGCCATCTTCTTTTCATCACATTTGACCACACAGGGGAAAGTGCTACATAGCATGTCCTTGTGGCTTGGCAGTGCTCTTTCTCATACTTGATGGCCTGCTGTCACTGACTGTGTGCCATTGTCTCACCCACACACACAAAAAAGCATGAGGACAGTGCTAGCTATCCTTACAGTCATGTATGGGCAAGCAAGCAAGAAATCTTTAGTTGTAAAATTCTATTCCAAAATCAAGATCATAGCATTGTACATAAAACCTTAAAAAACAGATAGAAGACTGTAAAACAGTTCTAAAACAGTTAAGCATAGGCAGCCAAATTTTAGCTTTCAAACAAATGCCAGGCTGAATAGATACATTTTAAGGCAGATTTAAAGGTCTCAGCAGTCGAACACTCTCTAATCTGATGAGGTAGAGAGTTCCACAGGGTCAGAGCCACAAATACAAATGATCTATCTCCCAAAGATTTTAAACAGACTCTAGGAACCTCTAGCAATCCCGCATCGGCAGAGCGAAGAAGGCAGAGGGTGCAGTAAGGGCAAAGGAGTCTTGCAAATACTATGGTCACTGTCCATGTAGGGCCATTTAGGTCAATAATCTGCCCTTGAAGGTGATCCTCCACCAAACCTGCAGCCAGTGCAATCCATAGAGCACAGGTGTGATATGGCAAGATCTCACTAAACCAGCCAACAATCTGACAACTGCACTCTGCACCAGCTGCAGGCAGTGAAGGTCCACCCCCAATAGCCCTAGGTATAGGGCATTGCAGTAATCTAGGCATGAGGTCACAAAGGTGTGGACCAATGTTGGAAGATTGTTGGTCAAGACCAGGTGTTAAATCCAGGCGATATTCCTCAGATGTTAAAAAGTGGTCTTAACAATGGCAGATGCCTAAGATTTAAGTGTCAGCACAGCATCAAGCATAATGCCCAGATTTCGCACCTGATCAGAGGTTGTCAACTGGCTGCCCCCCCAGCCATAGCCTGGATGGCTGACCAGCAGACAACCCATCTACCCAATGACCTGGGTCCACAACCAATACCTCAGTCTTATCCGGATTCAGCCTTAATCAGTTGGCACTTATCCAGTCCTGAATCTGAGAGAGGCAGTTGTTAAAAACTGAGATAGCATCACCTTGCTCCAGTACAAAGGATGTGTACAGCTGAGTATCATCTGCATAGCAGTGAAAACTCAGCCCATACCACCTTATAATGTCTCCCAATGGCAGCATGTACACCACAAACAACATGGGTGAAAGCACAGAGCCCTGCGGCACCCCACAGGACAGGGTAGAGGGGTCAAGGAAAATTCCCTGACTCCACTCTGAGTCCTGCCTATGAGGAAAAAATGAAACCATCTGAGGATTGTCCCAGACAAACCACAGACCAGCTGCAAGCACTGCAATAACATGCCATGGTCCACGGTATCAAATGCCACAAAGGTCAAGGAGGACCAAGATTGAACTGCTCATCCAGTCTCTCACTATTAAGTGATCATTAAGTACCTGAACCAGCCCTGTCTTGGTTCTATGCCTCTTCCTGAAACCAGACTGAAGAGGATCATGGACATTGTCATTGGTAAGATGATCCTCCAGTTGCAACGCGACTGCCTTCTCAATAATCTTACCCACAAAAATCAGGTTAGAAACAGGCCTGTAGTCAGTAAGACAGTCAGGGTTGAGAGAAGATTTCTTCAGAAGAGGACATACCACTGCCTCCATCAGGGTGTCTGGAAACATGCCCCATTTCCAACGAGCACCTAATTATTTCAGCCAAGACTGGTCCGATAACCTCCACACACTCCACCAGAAGGTGCATTGGACCTGAGTCCAAACTATAGTATGTCAAGTCACATGCCCTGGATGATCTTAATGACATCTGTGATCACCACCTGGTCAAAGTTGGACCAGACAAACAGGGTGCCTGTAATCTCCAACTGATCACCACATTGCCCATTTGAGCGTGTCACCTAGATCTCCGATCTGATGGTGCCAACCTTATCTGAGAAAAATCAAACAAATTCCTCTCACATATTCTGTGAAAAAGCTCCACGATTCTGGAGACAGGCTGGATTGCACAGCCTGTCCACAGTATGGAAGAGCTGAGCTAGTCGATTTCTTGCAGCAGCAATCTCCCTGGACAGGAACTCTGCCTTCTCATGGGAGACCGCTGGTTGATAATCCTTGTAATGGGACATCAATCTAGGCCTGTCATCAGCCAGACCAGATTTCCACCAGCATCGCTCCCACCTCCCCCCACTTTCATCAACTCCCTCAAAGTCCCATCAAACCAATGGAGCCAAGGGCAAAAGGTGAGGGGGGTAAAAGTGGAGAGGTACTATGGAATCCAGGGCAGCTGTCAATGTTATAGGCCAGTAGCAGCTCCCCTGGATTTGAACTTACAACTGAACTACCCGATAGGTCCATTACCGCAATAAGACCATCGGAGTTCAACCCCCATAAAAGGCAGTACCAGACCATCTCCAAAGGGGCAAGTCTATTGGGGGGAGCCATGAAACTGAACCCTGTAGTGTTGTAATCAGACCACCCAATGGGTTCCACCACCATGTAGGAGACCTCCTTCCCCAGTAGGAACACTAGGTCCAATGAGTGACCTTGTCTGTGGGTCGCAGAGGTAACCACCAGTTTAAAGCCCAATGAAATCATCAGTTGGAGGAAGTCTTGGCCAAAAAGAAAGAGTTCATTGTTGACTTAGGCACTGAAGTCCCCCAGCACCAGTCATCTGGGGGACTACAACAACATGTCAATGATAAAGTCCTTGACTTACTGCAGGAAATCCTTCTCGCTCCTGGGTGGATGGTAGATGAAAAATATCCTGCAACCCACACCTGTGCCCATGATGCATTTGAAGGATCTGGTGATCCCAACTAGCACATCTAGAAGGCCCAGTTCCATCTTAAAACAGATGGCTACACCCCTTTCCTTTGATCCAACCTTGGGCAGTGTATCACTGAGTACCCAGCCAGAACTGCTGACTCTAGTATGGGACCAGCATTCTCATTCAGCCAGGTCTCAGTGATGCACACCAGGTCTGATGTTCCAACATGATCAGCAATTACTGCTGTCTTGTTTTGAATCAACCTGGCATTACATAACACCACCCAAGTAGGATGAGCAGTCCAGGTCGGCAGTGCAATTTGCCCACAAAAAGTGAAGCTCTTGGGTATGGGAATCAGGTAGGGAGAACCACTATCCTCGAATCATTTTGCCCCAGGGCATCTTGTTGACCTCACAACCCCAATCGCTTCACTCCGCTCCCTCCCCACCAGGCCTGGACTCCCCCACCCCTCCTACACCCCCTTGCTATTTCCAAGGCGTGACACCTCCTATAAACTTCTGCTGATAACAGGGGACAATCGAAATGGTGGAGGGCCCTAAGCTTGGCAGGAGAGTAGTACCAGACTGCTGAAGCTTTCTCCCAATACATACTGCTGCCCCAAAACCCTAAAACAGCATCCTCAAATTTTAAAAATTCCACACAACCACGCTCTTACTCATACACTCCCACTCCCACTATTTTAAATACCCTACAAAACACAACCCTGCAAAGTACTACTTAAATAAACACAGTTAATAAAACATGAAACAACAAAACAACATCAAAAAGCAACAATAGTGAACTAAGATTGAGTTCAGTAGGTCACTATTTGATCACAATTTACTGTCCAGTGAAGAACACACTGTCAAATATAATCACAGTACTAGGGAATTTAGTCTTATATCCTCTGTAAGATGAAGCATATTAATACTCCACCATGCTTTTAAATGGTAGGGTGGACCTTGTATCTACTGTGTGCAGTGCAACTGTTGTATGTCCTTCGGGTTTCACCACCAACACTGCAATGGTACCAGTATCACAACACCTGCCATGGGCTTAACCCAACATGCTACCCTTATCCGCAATACCACAAGGCACGTGATGGTGTGTAGCTCTACCTGGGACACATCACATTCTGCAGAACTGACTTGGGCACACTCCACATAAGGTACTTAAGTTCCCAGCTGCCTTGTCCTCCCTTCCTCTGCACTGCCGGGGGTGCCTGTTCAGACCCTGAGTCCTCCAGGTCCTCACCCTGATTATTGGAAATGTCTGTGATGGAGCACAAGCAGAAACACAACATAAGTAGATGTTCTTTGTTGGGGAAAGGGTTGGAAGGTTCATGTGGTGATGTTAAATATACCCACCTCTGGCATGCCTCTGGCCTTCCCTCATGGTGATGTCTGCCCCCCTTGCCATATCCTGCAGGCACTGTATACAGTAGGGATTCCATGGCTGCAGGTCATTCTGTGGTGGTGGAACCCCCCCCCACCCCGGTATACCATATAAGTAACACCAAGAATCTGAGGTGCAAACCTTCTCTCTCTTCTCTATTGCTTTCTTTTCCTCTAATTTCTTCTAAGACTGTTGTGCAATAGCAATATTTCTGTTTTCTCTGTTTAGTTCACGTTTTGACTTGCTGGCCATTTGTTATAATGGGAAATCTTAGCTGTCCCTGGTTTCCTGCTTCTGTTACCTCTAGAAACTTGGTATGCTTAAGGCTAAAAACTGATATGCCTAAAATACAAACAATACTGGCAGAGGATTCATCTGAATACCCCCATCTGTAAGACACATGCCTGCTTGGGTTATTACAATCCTGATGCCTCACTTTCATTGGGTTTTTCAAGTAAAATAGACAATAGTTTACATTCCCTGCTTTAATGTTAGAATTTGGTCTTATATGGTCTTAAGAAGCTGATTATGTATCCTCTTTTTGTTAAAGATAAGCATGTAAACAAAATATGGGACAGAATCCCTGAATGTATAGATTTAGAAGCAATTACCTTGTCTCTCTGGAACATGCTTCCAAACAACAAGCTTTGCTTATTTGCAGGCTGTACACAGACACACCAAGCTTAGTAGGCGTGGTTCCTTTAGGGAATGAGTAGCATGATGTGAGCTAGCTTTATACTGTTAGCAAACCTCCTCCTACTACAAAATAGGTGGAGTTTAGCCTAATGCAGCCCTTATTTCTGAAATTAAGGGATATTGTTTTTATGCATAAAGATACAAAAGGAATGTTATGCCATACTTTGATTATTTGTACAATTGAATAAAGAATGCTGTGAAGTATTTAGAAAGACCTGAATCTAAGGATAAAAGAAATGTATAAGAGATAATTATTGGGAGGGGTTTCAGCTTGTGGGAGGGGTTTGAGACCTATAATAGACTCAAGCAGAAACACTGTGGTAGATGGTCATTGGGAGAGGACCTGTGAGGTTCTCCCAATGGAAATCTCTGATAGAGACCAGGCATAGACCAATGTTGGCTGATAGAGCTATTATTCTAGCCAAGCAATGTATTTTGTTTCTTTTAATGTTAAGAATATGCCAAAGTTATTTGTTTGAATTATTTTCTTTTCTGAGTTTTTGTTTTCTGTAAATAAAAATCATACCTGTAAGGTATGTTGTACCCAATTTGCTGTTTCTGGTAAAAGTCATTTCTACACCCCATGATACATTCCACTTGTGCTTCTCCTGCCTGGAGGTCCTACTGACCCTGACAGGTGACAGATTTTCTCCAAGATAATATGCCACACCCTGTCCCTTTCTCTGAAGGTGTGGCATTTGCTCCTAGGTGGCAGCAGCTCTTTGGCCCACTGCTGGACCAAGCCAACTAGGAGGGCCATTTTCTCCTCAGTAAAATTGGGAGGACACCCCCATCATCCTGCCATGTCTCACAAGTAGTGTTTAAATCCCTCAACAAGGTGACAAAGAATAGTGCAGGCGACACCAACGAGCGCCGGTCCTCGGTAGTTCTGCATCACTGCACTCCACAATATGCAATGGTTAGGGTGGACAAGTGCTAGGAAAGTGCAGTAGCTGGCTGAGCTGCTCCAGTCATGGAGTGGGTTAAAGGAGAACTGTCATCAACAGGGTTTCTTAATGTCTGAAAGACCATAAACAGCTAATTTGAGTGAGCCATTGTGTTTATCAGAGAGTCTTTGCAGTCCAGAGTTACTCATATGTAAATTGGCCTGTAATTAAGGGCTGGGGGCAACTATATATTTTAGGATCCTGACAGGAAATGACATCACCAAAGATCTTGGCCCTCCAGTGACTGTAAGTTAAATAGGAAATTGTTTAATTAAGTGTGTTTTAAGGTGTTATTACAACACTTTCTACATTTATAATACTTGTTTTGTATGTGAATTGAAACTAGTGAGTTATCACCTTCACATTTCAAATTGTTAGTAAAAATAATCCCTCTTTAGGGTTGCTTTAACCTCTAGGCTACACTGCCAGCTGATCATTAAAACTACACATCTCAAGGTTGGCTCTGTGGTGCCAAAAGGTATTGGGGCCCCATATCAGGATTTATAAACCCTGTCTGTGTTCATGTCAGTACAGATTTTTGGGGCTGCCACAGCACCAATTTCTGTCTTTTTCTATTCCCTCTCTTACAGCCTTTTCTCTTGCAATTTTGGGTGTGAACTCAGGTTGACAAGGTGCAAATGTGGCTACGTACCTACTGGCCTGGCATTAGGGTCCAGCCTAGAAATGTGAAGTTTTTGATTATCAGCTGGCAGTATAGCCTAGAGGTTAAAGCAACAACTTATGAACAAGCTTCATTCATCCAGCAGAATGGGTTTTGATTCCATCATCCTCTACTTGTATATTGTGTGACCAGAGCAAGTCAATTAACCTCTTTGTGCTCCCAAAACACACCCAGGAACACGCTGTAGCTGTGTGCCTTTCCTGGACAAAGACAATAAAAACAATCTGAGCACGTGTTATGATTCTGAAAATATTATGTTCTTTCTATCCAGATTTGACTTGAAAAGAAAAAATAGAACACCATTTCTTGTTTATTAATTGCAAAAACATATAGATAGACAACACAGTTAAAACATGCATAACCTGAAATGCATTATTAAAAGAGTATTTTACTTCTTTTGATGAAGTTAAAAATACAACAATTTCTTACTGAAATACTTTGGATGGAATGGGATTTTCTACAGTAAAGAAAAAAAATCAGCCTGGTTGATCCTGCTGCCCATACCCTTCCAGCATGTTTTACACTCAACAGCTATGCTGATGGACCACAACTTTTCAGAATGCCATTCCCACTGCAATGTAAAAAAAAAAGGAAAAAAAGGGAGAGACAGTGTGTGTGTGTGTGTGTGGTGTGGTGGTGGTGGTGTGTGTGCGTGTGGTGTGTGGTGTTTGTGAGTGGTGTGTGCTTGGTTTGTGGTGTGTGTGTGTGTGTGTATGTATCTCTTACAGAAGTGCTCCACTAACTGAAATGTGCTGAAAGGGAAAAAATTATCACCATTAATTAAATAAAATAATATATGGGTGGATGGGTATAAAAACCAGAATTCTGCACACACTCTCGGTGTGGGATGATTTTATAAACCTTGGGCTTTGCCATCGGGGTTAATGTGGCATCCACTCAGGTGTGTGTAAAATTTTGGTTTTGCACACACACACACACACACACACATTATTTTATATTTTAATAATGCAGTTCAGAATAAATATGTTTTTTTTTAAACAATGTTGTCCATCCATGTGTTTTTGCAATTAAGAAACACTTAATGGTGTCCTTTTTGTTTTCTTATCAATAAAACCTGGAGAGAAAGAGCACAATATTTTCAGAATCATAACATGTGCTCAGATTGTTTTTACTGTCTTTGTCTGGGAAAGGCACACAGCTACAGCTTGTTTGTGGGTATGATTTGGGAGCACAGGAAGGTTAAGTGACTTACTTTGGTCACGTAATATACAACTAGAGCATGTTGGAATCAAACCCCATTCCGCTGGATGAATGAAGTTTGTTCACAGCTCTTTGCTTTAACCTCTAGGTTGTACTGCCAGCTGTTTAATCAAAAAACTACACATTTCAAGGATGGCCTCTTGATGCCAGGCCAGTAGATACATAGCCACATTTGCATCTTGTAAACCTGAGTTCACAACTGAAACTGTAAGAGAAAAGTCTGTACTGTAAGACAGGAAATGGAATAAAACAGAAGTTAGTGCTGTGGCAGCCCCAGAAATCTGCACTGACATGAACAAAGCCAGGGTTTAGAATTCTTGATACAGAATGGGGCCCCAATACCTGTTGCCACCACAGAGCCAGCTTTGAGATGTGTAGTTGTTATGATCAGTTGGCAGTATAGCCTGAAGGTTAAAGCAGTCCTAAAGATGGATTATTTTTACTAACAGTTTGAAATGTAAGGATAACTCACTAGTTTCAATGCACATACAAAACCATTATTATAAATGTAGAAAGTGTTGTAATATCCCCTTAAAACACACTTGATAAAACAGACAATTTCCTTTTAAACTTACAGTCAATGGAGGGCCAAGATCCTTGGTGACATAATTTTCTGTCAGGAGCTTAAAACATATGGCTGCCCCAGCCCTTAATTACAGACTGATTTACATATGAATAACTCTTGACTGCAAAGACTCACAGATAAACACAATGGCTCACTCAAATTAGCTATTTATGGTCTTTCAGACGTTAAGAAACCCTGTTGATGACAGTTTCCCTTTAAGGCAGCAGCAGCTCAGCCAGAAGAGAGCAGGAGAACAGGGTTCTGTTCCTGGTCTCCCAACACAGCAATTTCACATTTTCACCTGCTCAAAGTGTGCATTTTTTTTAACACCTGAAATAAACCTCTTCACCAACACAGGTTTCTCCTTTTCCCTGAAATACGCACCCCACTAGGATACGGTTATTTTAGTTATGGGAGCATGGGGGGGTGGATCTCTCTGCAAAACAAAAGTGTCTGAATGCATTTTATTTATTTTATTTATTGAGATATTCAGAAAAACCTTTGAGTTAGAGACTCATTTACAAAGGGTCCACATCAAACATAGAGAGGTACAGGGATAACATTGCTTACAGATTGTGGAAATTACATTACATCACAGTGTAGGATACATATATGGTACAGAGAGTGACTGATACACAGGGATCACATGAAATACAGTATTATAACACAGCCATCTAAAGAAGCAGTGAGGCTGTTTGTCAAATAAGCAAGCTTGGTGGAATTCGGTCTGGCAACCGGTGAGTAGCTGGCCTAGGTCATCAGGGATGAAAGGGGTCGGGGCAGTCACATCAGTTTGTGGCCTGGAGATGATTCCTTAAACAGGATTTAAAAGGGCCTAGTCTTGTTTTGTTGGTTATTAGACTATGGAGTGCATTTGTCCAGGAGGGGGCTTTGTAACTGAAAGTTCTTTGGTATTGGGAAGTCCAGCATCGGTGGTACCCATAGTAATGGTTTGGTCATGTTTCGGGTGGTTCTGACAGGAGCAGCAGGGAAAATAATTTTGCTTGGTGGGGGGTGAGGCCTAGGGTTATCTTTTTGGTCATTAGGCAGGTGTGGTACTTGATTCTATTGTCTAAGTTTAGCCAGTTTGTGGTACTGTAGAGGGAGCAGGTGTGAGTGACGCAATCACATCCAAGGATGAGATGGCAGGCCTTGTTTAGAACAAGCCAGAGTCTATTGAGGGTCGAGGTGGTAGCTGCACTGTAGATGAGAATGCTGTAGTCTGGTAGAGAGAGTACAGAGGAGTTAATAGTAAGACGTAGAGCCCCAGGGGTGAGGCAGTGCTTGTACTGATAAAATATGCTAAGTCTGGATATGCTGGTAGAAGTTGAGAGCCGGGTCTAGACTGATCCCTAGGTATTTAATGGTGTTCACTTGTTCGTCTGGGGTGTGATTTACACTTATAAATTGGGGGCAGAGGTTCTTAAGTGGGTTTTGTGGATGGGAGAAAATCATGACTTTTGTCTTATTGTAATTATTAGGTGCTGGGTGGTGAGCCAGTGTTCAGTTTCACGAAGAGCATGTTGGAGTGATTGGTGGAGTTTAAGGGGGTCTGAGTCAGAAGTGAACAGGACGGCATCATCCGCATAGAGGAGCAGTCTGCGGGGCTGGCTGACAGGAGGGAGTTTAGGAAAAGACAGAAAAGGAGAGGGCCAAGAATGGAGCCCTGAGGGACACCGGAGTGGATTGGGAGGCTAGGGGACAGTATGGAGCCTACCTTAACTAGTTGTGTTCTATTAGATAGATAGCTGGTGAGCCAGTTCAAGGCATCTTGAGAGAGGCCACTGCAGGCAAGAGTGTTCAGTAAGATGGCATGGTTGCCGGTATCAAATGCCTTCGAGAGGTCCACGAAGATGGCTCCTGAGATGTGGCCACGATCCAAGGCGGAATGGACATGAGAGGTAAGTTCAAAGATGGCAGTGGTGGTACTATTACCCTTACAGAAACCGTGTTGCTGGCTGCATAGAAGGTTATATTTAGTGAGATGGTCAGTGAGTTGATCGGTGACTATGTGCTCTAATGCTTTGGATGGGGGGGTTGGATGGAGATGGGGCAGTAGTTGTTAGTGGAGGTGCAATCCCCACTCTTATGTATAGGTGTGATATAGACTGATTTCCAAAGTGTGGGAAATTTTGCCTGGCAGAGGGAGCGGTTGAGAATATGGGTGATCGGGGTAAGGACTTCCAGGAGGGTGAGGCGGAGAAGTCTTAGGTCTAGGGAATCATTACTGAAGAGAGAGTGGTTAAGGGCTTTGGCAAGGTAGGGTTTGGCTATCTCAGGTGTAAGGATGTGAATATAGAAGGGTGGGGCATGGGGGGGTGGTGGGGGTGCCTGGAAAGGCGGCGGATCGAAGAAGTTTGGGGGGAGGACATGGTTGAGATCCATGAAGGCAGAGTTTAGGGACGAGGCTATACAGAGGGGATCCAAGGAGAGGTTACCGTTAATTAATATTTGGTCTGGGGGCAGATTAGTAGGTTTACCACATAGTTCCATAATATTATTCCAAAATTTGTGCCCGAAGCCCCAGGTGGAAGTTATGGAAGCTTTGTAGTAATCTGCTTTGGCGGAGCGAATGGCCTATGTGCACTTGTTACAGGCCTCCCTATACTGTTGCCTGTCCTCAGTCTGTTGGGTCTCATTTGCTCTATACCAGAGGGCATCACAGTGATGCAGCAGTTCCAAGAGGTGATCAGAGAACCAGGGGGCATGGTTGCCCTTAGACATGCTCTTGTTTGGGGGGCAAACTTATCACAGTCAGTATTGAAAGTGGTGGTAAATAGTTCAAGCGCATGATCTGGGTCAAGAGTGTTAGCTACGGGTGTCCAGTCTCAGTCTTTGAGGTAGCCCTTGAGTTGGGCAAGTTTACTGGGCCCAAGTATGTGTTGAGAGGTAATTTTGGGGGGGTTGGGGGCAGTGCAGGACCAGGTGAAGAGTACCGGGGAGTGGTCACTTAGTGCGTCAGGGAGAAACAAGGGGTTGGCTATTCTGTGAGGACGGTTAGTAAAGACAAGATCTAGGAGGGAGGATGTCCCTGTACGTGGGTTAACCTGGGTGGGGTCAGTGACTACCTGTGTGAGATCAAGTGCTGCGACCTCATTAATGAACGGGGCGGCTGTCTTGGCCAGCTAATTTATTTTGAAGTCACCCATAATTATTTTTTCATATTGTGTGGGAAAGGTGGAAAGCTGGGACAGGATGTCTTGGAATGCTTGCTTCTGGTCCCTGTGAGGGATGTAGGCAACAGTGAGGAGGAGAGGGGAGGTAAACTTGCCTAGGGCTAATTTAAGGGTGAGAGCCTGAGCCCCCCGATGTTAGATTTGGCAGAGCGAGTACTTGGCCTGAAAGCGAGTCTTTAAGGTAGAGAGCGCAACCACCCCCTCATTTATCTACTCTATCGGATCGAAAGAGGAGGTATCCAGGGAGGTTTACCGCTGAGTCAAGGACAGTGGGGGAGAGCCAGGTTTCACTCAGGGCTATGATGTTAGGGTGGTGTTGGAGTACCCACCCTTGAAAAGAGTCCCATTTTTTTTGTAGGTTGCAGATGTTAATGGATGCGATATTGAGCCCATGGCCTGATTGTGGGTGAGGCAGGGGGGCATTCTGTGGGTCCAGTTTGGGGTGGACATAGCCAGTCAGGAGGAGAAGGAGGAGGAGGAGGAGGATGAGTGACCTGAATCTATTGTTGCTTATTTAGGTGTTTGGTCGATGGCTTGTTTGCTGTGGGTACCCCATGGTGGGTAACGGGAGTTTCAGGGTATGGGGCTGATAGGAGGAGAAAGTGAGGAAAGGGGGGAAGGCACAGAGGAGGGAATTCTGTCAAGGGTTGGCAAGAGAAAGAGGAGCTCCATAGGGTGCTTTGCCTAGGGAGATGGCCTCTGTGAGAGAGGGTGAAAATGGAAAGGTTAATATTTATATTATTGTAGATGAGAGGGGGGTAGGCAACTGGGTGGTAGCCTGGGCTTGTAAGCGGTTTCTGCTCATGAGTTGGGGTGGGATGGGAGAGCCAGGTGGGGAGTTCCAGTTTGCCTGGGGCTCGAGAGTTTTAGTTGTGTTCCACTGTCTGTGATAGGGAGAGGGAAGGTGGAATGTAGGGCGGAGCAGTAGGGTGAGAGTAATAAGGGTGCGCAGGAGCATGGTGGAACTTGTGAAATGTCTTAATGTTACAGCAATGAGGGTCCAGAGCATGGTGTGGGACAGGACGCCTAGTGGTGGGCAGGTATAAGCTGCAGATGGGAAAACTGGCTGATTGGCTAAAAAGGTTCAAGGGCATGGTCTACTATGCTATATATAAAACGGTTCAAGGGCATGGTCTACTATGCTATATATGTGCTATCCCATCAAGGGTGGTGGTAGGGGTGGTGGGGAGCAGACGCTCTGTGTCGGCGAGGTAAACAATGAGATCCTCTGAGGAGCTGGGCTGAGTGTGGCAAGCAGCGGCTACCTGATTCAGTCGGCGAAACTTTGGGGGAGGGCTACACTTCCAGCAGTCCCTCACGACCTCCGGCGACCTCGGGTGACCTCCTGCTGAGGAGAGACAAGAGAGGGGATGGTGAGTCTCTTCATATAGAGCGAGCTCCTGGGGGGTGGGTCAAGGGCTAATGAGAATCATGGGATTATCAAACAAAAAGCTGCTGTAGTTTAACAATGCTGTGATGTACTTTCAAATGAGCTGCACTTTAAGACCGAGGTGGGGACATTTACAGCAAGTAACTTAAAATTACTTGTCTTAGTTGTTTCAGCAGTTAAATTATGCCAGCACAGTTTAAATAAATCTAGCACAGTTTAAAATAAAAGTAACCACCTGGGCGCTTAGTATAGACAGCACTAACTTATGCCAGCACAGTTAAAATAATCTATTTTAGGAATGGTAGCAGTTGTCTGTGTGGTTTACAACCGCTACCATTGGTGCTGTGTGTTTTTTCAATGTTCTTTCCTGGCACTGTTGTTGACAGCACTGTTTGTATGGTGCTGTTCTTAATGGCACTGTTGTGACATATGCTCCTGTAACCTAGTGCCGACACATAGTGGCACACTAGCATATTCACTGCATACTGCACATCACAGATGTGTCACAAACTGCACCTTACTTCATGTCTCCCTAATAACCCTCAAGTGCAGTCCCACTTACATTTGGACTTTGCTGAGGCCCCTGCCCATGCCTGCCACATATGTCACACACCTTGAAACTTGGCATTCCCCATACTGCATGCTATATGTGCTGGCTACAAGCCCCCGGAATAGCTACTGGAAGATCCACATGTATTCCACCTCTGGAATCACAATGCCACCACATCTGACCACCACAGTGTGCACTGAAATATTATGTGCTTCACTTCCAGTTGCCTGACTCAGACCCTGAGATCCACGTCTGTGACAGTGCCTGGCCACATGTCACATGCTTGCCGTCAGCCACATGCACACTCTGTTGATTTGCTGTTCTCATGTACTGTGAGGTGGTCTTCAGGAAAAGTGACTCCTAATGAGGTCCAGTCTGCATGATGCCCTGCTGCTGCAGTGCCTACTCTGCCAGTCACCATGGCAGATACAGAGTCTCTGAGACTTCATCATTGTTTTCCTCCTCACTATCAGACTGCTCAACCATGTCTGGCATAATGACGCGGCGTGCCAGTGCCATGTTGTACAGGATGCAACAAACAATAAACATTTGGCAAGCCATCATGGACATGTACTGGGCATGTACTGCAGAGCTTCTCCTGAACAGTCTAAGAAGCAAAATCAAATTTTTTGAAGACCAAGTGTGGGCTTGTTGATGGACCTGGTGGCTGCATGTGCCTCATTGTATCTGACCTTTGCTACTGTCTACTGGTACTGCACTGGAGTCATGAGCCAGAGCTGCTGTGGATACCCACTATCACCTGCAGAAATGAAAAGGCATAGTTAGCCACCTGGGGACACCACTTCACTACTGCCTTTTCCTCTGTCCCTAAAGCAATCCCACCATACCAATGCCCCCCCCTTACTGCCAAAGATCATGGGTTACAAAAGTCTCACACAATGCCCACTTACAGCTCCATTGAGCTTCTAGTCACCCATGAGTGCATGTGGCCGCCATTCAGGTAGTGCAGTACAGCATCAGTGCTTCCTGTGTTGCATCCAACATTGCTCTCTCCCCTGGGGATCCACCTACAGATGATGCAGATGGGTAGCTGCTGTACCACTGCTTAGAGCAGCTATCCTGCCTCCCCACTCTTGCATTTACCTAATAGCCAGCCTCCCTGAAGGTCTCCAAATGCAGCGGTCTCACACAGCCCACTTTGTCAAAATATGTAGGAGTCATGACAAGAGCCAGGGTACTGGACAACCACATTGAGGATCCAGTACTGACTGTCACGCACAGCGTGGACATTCATGGAATGGGACCCCTTCCTGTTGACATAGAAGTCAGCAGCCATTGTCAGTGCAAATATTGCCACATGTGTACTGCTCATAGCACCAAATACTTGGGGGAAACACGCAATGCCATAAAAGCCCTATTTCACAGCAAACAGTTGCTGTGCATCCTGGGCAATGCTGATGTAGTTGTCCATCCTGTGCAGCAGGGACTCAAGGAACACTTTGACACTGTTTGACTGTGAGATGTCCACAGTGTCACCCATGGGGGTTTGAAAGGCTCCCAATACCAGGAAGCATAGTGCTGCAGACACATTCACTTCTACTGGAATTGGATGTCCCCTCTGGGTTCAGGTCTGCAGAGCCCCCTGGATCTCCTCACAAAGTTGTTTTATGGCACTTTGGGGA
This sequence comes from Neoceratodus forsteri, assembly GCA_016271365.2. Taxonomy (NCBI): domain Eukaryota; kingdom Metazoa; phylum Chordata; order Ceratodontiformes; family Ceratodontidae; genus Neoceratodus; species Neoceratodus forsteri. Next base: position 1,022,062,321 of record CM028135.1, on the reverse strand, counting down.
AGGCAGTATCACGCGAGGAACTGCTGCTCTGATAGGCCATTGAATTATACCAACCTCCTCTACACCCTCACAGGGTACCTCCACCACCATTTACCCTCCCTCTCAGCTGGGGCTTCATGCTGTGCCTGGTGCTACTGTGACTGGGCACAACCACACCATCTATGCATATCCAGCCAGATGGCTAATAGGTCTGCTAACCCAGGAATTTTCTGCTGTCACCCCTCTGGTGCTTGTACTGCCACAATAGCTCCTCAGTAGCAACTCACATTCCACCTGCCTAGCATGGCCCTATTATATGCTGTGGTCTGACTTAGATAAGCTCCACCCTGGTCTAACAGGTGTGTCAAATAATTGATGCAAGTCTGGGAGCTCACGTTCTAAAATTCCAAAATAGGAAATATGACAGCAATTTTTTGCTGCAATCTGTATTGCAGCACGGTGCACCACTTTTTTTGATGCAACCTGGATGTAGGGGGCTTTGGCAAAGCTGTGTCCAATTTTGACCAAGCTGCAATGCAAAACTGCAATTGACGCAAAATTTGACTTAACCCCCTTCCCCCGCATCAAATGTTTTTGGGTGCAACTCCCCTGAGTCAATGCAAGCCCTTTAAAAATGTGGTCCCATGTTTTTAATGTTTTTTATGGGAAGCCACCAAGGTGCCTCCTACCTGGGGCCAGGCACTGACACACACCTGCTGGCCTGCCCACTGCCCAGATCACACTACAGAAGGTTGTTTCAGGACTCTGGAGGAGGAAGAAGTAACTGCTGCAAGCAAGCCTGAAACTTGGGTAATTGTATAGTAAAGAGTTTTAAAATGCCACAAAAAGGAATGCAAATGAATAATTATTTTTTTATGGGATGCCACCAAGGTGCCAACTACCAGTGGTCAGGCACTGTCCTGCTGCCAGCTGGAACACACGTATTCCCCACAAAATTACTAAATAAGAGTAACTCAAAAAAAAATTCACATCCCAGACGTCTCTCTGGGGTTTCAGTTAAAATCTATTGGTATTTTTTTTATTTATTAAAACATTCGGTTACTGGGAAAAGCACACAGCCAGGGCTCATGTCTAGGTGTGACCAGGAAAATATTAGTTCTGCAATGAACAAAAAGTATGCTGCACTCATGAGAATAAATTTATTAGGCAATAAGTGGGTACTGGCATACTATCACCTCATCCCCATCTGCCTCACTGCCCAGCCACAGCGCACTGCTTATCCGAGTACAGTTTCTTCCTCCCCCTCTCCTCTCAGACATGCCCCTGGTCCTAAAGGCTTTCTGAAAATCTGCAACACTGCTGTTGAGGCTGTTCTTTCATTGCTTTTTTCTTACTTTTATTCCTAAGTCTACCCCTTCAGCAGCCCTGCTGTTGCAGTGCTACTATTAATTGCACATATGGAGATTTTCTTTGTGTTGAAGAATGTCCTAGCTAATCTAACTAGAAGTGAATCACAGTCCTTCCTGAGCTACCTAACAGCCCAACAATGAGCATCTGAGTGAGCTTTTCTGGTGGCTTATGTGGTTAAACTGAGTCTAACTCCAAAATGAGACTGTGACTCACTCTGTGCCCTAGTTGACTATTTCAGGTGTGAACTGTTGTTTACTGTTTGACTGGTTCAGACCATTCAGATCATGTCAAACCAGTTGAACCAAAAGTCCACCTATTTCCCCTAAAGTTTACCACTGTTGAAAGAACTGAACACCTGAAGTTTGAGGAGCTTGATTCTTTTTTAAAATCAAACTTTCAGCTCTAGTTTTCACACTTGTGGTGTGAAATGACACCAGTTAATAGTTTATAAATGACACCTTTCATGTTCAAAGGGGGGTCATAAAAGACTATGTTGAAAATTTGGAAAAACTTTAAAAACAAGTTATGAAGAAATGTTAGGAACTGGTTGAATGACAGAAGACAGAGGGTGGTGGTAAATGGAGTGCAATCTTATTAAAGGATGGTAACCAGCAGGGTGCCGCAAAGATCAGTTCTGGGGCCAGTCCTATTTAATGTCTTCATAAGTGACATTGCAGAGGGGCTAGAATGAAAGGTGTGTCTCTTTGTTGATGACACTAAGATCTGCAACAGAGTGGACACTCCAAGCTGGGTGGAAAATTGAGGAGGGACATAGGTAAACTGGAGGAATGATCTAGAGTGTGGTAGCTGGGATTCAATGTGAAAAAGTGCAAAATCATGCATCTGGTGTGAACAAACCCAGTGGAGAATTACACGATGGGGGGGGATACTGATGGTCACCACACAGGAAAGGGATTTGGGGTAATCATATCTGATGACCTAAAGGTAGCCAAACAATGTGCCAAGGCTGTGGGGAGAGCCAGTGGGATGTTGGGGTGCAAAGGAAAAAGTATCACCAGCAGAAGAAAAGAGGTGGTGATGCCACTGTACAGATCATTGATGAAGCCTCATTTGGAGTTCTGTTTCCAGTTCTGAAAGCCTCAACTCTCTAAGGGCATAGACAGGGTGGAGGTAGATCAAAGAAGAGCAACAAAGATGGTGTAGGGCCTGCACCAACAGTCATATGAGGAGAGAATGGGAAACCTCAATATGTATACCCTGGAAGAGAGGAGAGAGGAGAGACAGGGAAGATATGATAGAAACCTAGAAATACCTAAAATACCTGAAGGGCATAAATAAGATACCAGAGGGTAGCATTTTCCAGAAAAGGAGATGTTTAGAAATGAGAGAGCATGACATGAGGCTGGAAGGGCATAGACTAAGGGTAGCATGAGGAAGTATTTCTTCATGGACAGGGTGGTGAATGCATGGAATAGTCTCCCAGCAGGGGTGGTGGGGGCAAACACAGTGGGGGAATTCAAAAATGCATGGGACAGGCATGGGGTACCCTGAAAAGGAACAAGAAGGTAAAGCCAGAGATCAATTAGGATCTGTGCTTTTTGCAGTAAGTAGGGATAATTGGCAGAATAAGTGGGCCTAGCCTTCCTTATCTGCCATCAGATTTGATGTTTCTGTGTTGTTTGCAGAGCTTGTCTTTGGCCCAGTTGGTACTGCACTTTGATTATGTGCCAGTTAGCTGAATTTGTGGGTGAACACACTAAGACAGCTAGACGGACTGAGGCTGGGCAGACTGCTTTATGTGCTCTGTGTATGTACCCCCAGACTGGGAAGGGATGGTGCAACATTGAATACATGGGTAGCAGGTAACCATATACTTAAGAGAAGTCTTCCTTTTACACAGGTTTCAGATAGCCCTGCACTTCTACTGCTCCCCAGACAGCCCCACAAATACCTTGCATCTGTTGCCACACTTCAACAGCCAGAAGGACTCTTCCTTTGGTGCAGGGATTGGAGGTCCCTGCATATATGCATCTGTTCATGACAATTCCACTTGTCACAAAATGAAAAGAATGTATCACCAAAATCTGCATTAATGCACCAGTTAGGGTTCATCCTAATGCCACAGAAGTAGGGAAATGTGGTGTTAGGGTTTCCAACTCTAACTTGTCAACCCTCCAAGCAGCTAAAGGACACAACCCCACAAGCAACCAAAGACAGCTATCATCAGGTAAGGCAAACAACATACAACTGTTTTCAGATGACACAAATGCAGTAGCGCTTATGTGTTATCTTTGTGGATTTTTATCTCTGGCTGAGAGGCACAGTCCCCACAGGGACCTGCACTTCTGCAGCCAGAAGTGGCTATGAAAGTCTTACACTATACATGAGTATCTATGGCTTCAGAAGTACTTGCCATGCAGGGGCCTGTGGTTCTGTGACAGAAGCAGTGTTGTAATTTGGGTAGCGTGGATTTGTACCTGCAACCAGAAGTGGGAGTGTATGTCTTAGAGTGTGCACATGTAAATGTGTACCCTTGGCTGCAGACATGCTGGGCCCATAAGGATCTTCACTTCTGCATCCCGAAGTAGTGTGTAATTTGGGCTTCATGGATTTTTATCTGCAACCACAAGATGGTGTGTATGTCTTACACTGTGCATCTGTACTTGGGGCTGCAGAATCACTGACTTCACAGGGGCATATGCTTCTGCAGACAGAAACAAAAACTGTTGTAATTTGGGAATGGTGGATTTGTATCTGTGCTTGCAGTGGCCTGTGCTTCTGCAGACAGAAGCAGTCTTGTGATTTGAATATTGAGGATTTCTTTCTGCAGCCAGAAGTGAGTGTGTATGTCTTGCAGTATGCATATCACAGATAAAAATCCATGAAGGTAGCACATTAGTGCTACTACATTTATGTCATCTGAAAACAGTTGTATGCTGTTTGGCTTACCTTGCGATGGCTGTCTGTGGTTGCTTGTGTGGTCTTTTCCTTTTGATGCATTGAGGGTGTGGATTTTGGGTTGTAAACACTAACACAACATTTCTCTATTTTGTAATGTTATGTTGAACACCAGCTGGTGCATTAACACAGTTTATATATATATATATATATATATATATATATATATGATATATATTCATTGCAAAAAAAACCTCCTCTAATGCATCAGTTAGGGTTGATAGCACAGTGACAAAACTTTAGAAATGTGATGTTAGGATTCCCTCAAACACCCCCACACTCCCCACACTCCACACACACACACTGATGGGGTGTGCCATGGAATCGTCAGGCCCAACTCTCACCACATTCCATGTGTAAACAAGTTGATATGCTACAGTATAGGAGGATGGGGTGAGAGTTAGGCCTGACAACCCCATGGCACACCCTGATGTCTGTTGGTGAGTGGAGTGTGGGTGAAGTGTGAGGGGAACCCTAGCATCACATTTTCAAACTTTTGTCACTGTGCTATCAACCCTAACTGATGCATTAGTGGAGTTTTTTGCAATGAACATATATATATATATATATATATATATATTTATATGTATATATATATATATATATATATATATATATATATATATATATACATAGGTGTATATATATATATATATATATATATATATATATATATATATGTACACATACAGTAGTCTATACTGCAAAAAACTGTGTTAATGCACCAGCTGGTGTTCAACATAACATCACAAAAATAGGATTTTTTTTGCAATGAATTTCCCTTCTTTTTGAGAAAGTGTAATGTAACTAGTAACTGGTATGTGGCTGTGGGAGTCCGGGCAATCCAGGCCCTGTACTCCTCTCACACTGCCCATTTTTGCGTAATGGTATGCGTATATGGGACCGTGGGTTCTCTGTGCCCTGTGCTCTCACTTACACATACAGTGGTAGTCATAGAAAACTTTCTCAGCACTGAGGTATACCTGGGTATACTGAGGCAGAATGAGGCAGGATCACATTACAGTCAATGCAAATTGCCTCAGTGGTACCTCAGAGGTACCTCGAGGTAGGAAATGTTTAGATAACTACCATGTACAGACTCATATAGCAGCCCCATAGTACTCAAAAGGAACCCGTGTAACACGTATTTGGCAATATCTCAGTAACCGTAGCAACTATGAAAAAAATTCCACTGAAGTGGTATTCATGACTTTGATATCTCCACAATCTATATCTCACACCATTTCTGAGATATGGGCATTGAAAGTCATCACAGGCACCACAGTGTTAGCCCATGGGAAATTTCTCAACTTCAGAGCACTGTAGCTTTGGGCCCGTTGAATGTTTTGGAACCAAACCACCAAAAGCCACATCTATGTGACCAGGGCTTGCCACCCTGCAAATTTCAGCCCAAAAGCTCTGACTGTTGAGCTGCAGTGGGATAGAAAGTAATTGTTGTTTTTGGGCAAAGTACTGTTGCAAATCATGACAGTTTCATAAAATTAGGCACAACACTGTCATGATTTCAACAGTGTTGTGGTCATTTCTGTCACAATTTGCGACACTGTGGGGAGTTTGATCTTTAAAAAGGCATTTCTGGGGGGGTCCCCAAAAAGATAGTGTTGTAATCCTCAGGACTCAACTAGGTAAACACAGCAATTAATGTTTACCTAGGGGGCCAAAAATTTAAACACCAGGGGTGGGATATTCAAAAGGGTTGCACAATGCGCAATAGGGTTGCGCCTGCACAAGTCTGAAAATGTGCCATTCTGCGATATTCAGCAGGAGGCAGTTGCACCACTGAAAACATGCTGAGCAACAGCGCAATGCTAATGAAGGCATGCGCAACTGAAGGGGGTGGAACCATGTATAAAGTGCGCAGTGGGATATTCAAAGACTTGCGCAATGCGCAACAGTGGATCAGGCGGAAGTTGTGCCATAGCAGAAATGAGCCAAAATAAAAAGGATCAAGGAAGAGGTGCAAGAAAGCTACAGGGAAGCCACATGAGGCAGGGAGAGAGACAAAGCCAGAGGGAGAATGAGGGCAGGCCAGGGAGAGCAGAGGACAGAATAGGGGCAAGGGAAGGTGTGTGGGTCCACAGAGTGCAGAGGCCAGTAGGTGTACCCGGTGCAATGGAGGTAGCAGTCAGGACAGCGGGGGGAACAGAGCAACAACAGCTGGAGGGGGACACAAGCCAGGGACATGGACAGTGCCACCTTCCACATGGAAGCCGTAATGAGGGGAGTGAGAAGGCATGCTGCAGGGGGACATGGCCGTGGAAGGGCCTGTCGGCGGTAGGCCCCCAACAGGCAGTACCGAGCCCGCATCAGTTTTGAGCTCTACTCAGATGTTGAGATTGTGGGCTGGTACTGCCTGAACAGGGCAATACTGGGCGGCTCTGTGAGCTGTGCAGTGATGTGATGCAGGCACCCTCACGACGGAGTCACGGTCTGTCAGTGGAGACAAAGGTAACAGCCTGCATGTGCCTGCTCGCCATGGGTACCTTCCAGAGACCAACAGGGGACACCACAGGCATAACACAGTCGGCCACATCATGCATCCTCACCCAATTCCTCAGCGCACTGCTGCCACATACTGCGGAGTACATCCATTTCCCCAGCACCGTGGTGGAGCGCACAGCAAACATACAGGAGTTCCACAGGGTAGCACATATGCCTGGCATGCTAGGGGTGATAGACTGCACCCATGTGGCCATTCACACGCCACCTGGCCCCGATGGGGCCACCTATAGGAATTGGAAGGGTTATGCCAGTGTCAACTGCCAGGTGGTGTGTGATGCCAGTGGATGCATCATCAATGTCTGTGCCACGCACCCTGGCAGAGCACACAATTCATTCATATGGTACCAGTCGGCACTGTGCCATCGATTCAAGAGTGGGGACATCCCCACAGGACATCTAGTGGGTGAGTATGCATGTAGGACTGACAAATCCGGGGCAAGGGTGGGTAAGCCACAGGTGCCATGGGTGTGGCACACAGGGTTAGGGGCAATATGAACCTGAACAAGACACTAACCTCCACTATCTCCACACAGGTGACAGTGGATACCCACTCCATCCCTGGCTGCTCACACCCTACCAGCGGCCCACGACCCCATCGCAGCAACGCTTCAATGAGGCACATGCCACCACAAGCAACATCATTGAGAGGGTGTTTGGGATGCTGAAGGCATGCTTCTGATGCCTAGACACCTCCGGTGGTGCCCTACAGTATAGCCCCTCAAAGGCCTGTGGGATATTCCTGGCCTGTTGTATCCTGCACAACATGGCCAAAGACTGTGGGATAGCCATACAGGTCGAAGAGGGGGACAGCGATCGTGATGATGGTGACGCAGGTGATGACGGGGATGGGCAGCCCCCCCTTGGACGACGTGACCCCTGACTGATCCGGCTGGCCCAGCTGCACCGGGACACCATCACAGAGGAGCACTTCACCCAACACAGGTAAGTCATGGGGCCATGTGCAACCAACAGTGGCTAGGGCATAACCCACATACACACAGGGAAACACACCAGGGGTGCATGATGGCAAGGGAAGTGGCAGGGCACAGAAGCACACACATACAACCAAGGAGGGGTGAACAGTAACACGCCACATGGATGGACACACACACACACACACACACACACACACACAAATAGGCACAAAGTGCACAGGGGTCAGGTACACAACAGAGCCAGAACACAGACACTAAAAACACAGATGTCCACAGGCCACCACGTCCACTCACTGTCCATGTACGTGTGTCAGATGTTGGGCACCTTCGCACTTTGGTGTACAGCGCAATGCAGGCATCATCATGCACACACACCTGTGGACAGCAGTCGGGAGGGTGTGCAGGTGGTCCGGTGTCTCGCGTAGGGCTGGCACCCACCGTGCACTGCCCACCGAAACACATATGCACACAGGGCAGCATCAGACAGGCCTGCACTGGGAGACAGCTCAGTCTTGGCGGCACAGTTCCATGGCCACCTCGGATGCGTCGGTGGCCCCACCGAGACCCAGCAGCACTGGCAGGCTGAGCACGGGCCTCATGGGGTGGCACCAATGGACCACCAGGGGTTCCACTGCGTGAACGCGACCTTGCCCACACAGAGGTCTGCAGCACACCGAACATACCTGCACCAGAGGTGCTGGGGATGCCCACAGCTGAACCCAGCGTCAACAGGGTGGGTGTCGCACGATGCCGGGAACAGGGAGTGGATAGCATACTGCATGGTGTGAGTGGCACAGGGGCACCTGACTGTGTGCCCAATGTGGCCACGACAGCGACCAATGCCAGTGTCTGCCTGTCAATGGCGGCGGTCACATCCATCCGCAAATGGTCAATCCATGACAGGATCCTCTCGATGTCCCTGCTGTGCCACTCCAGAGCCACACACAGTGCCTCCATGGATGTTGCAACCCGCATCTGCTGCTGTACTGATGCCTGCAGCAGGCGGGTGTGCTCGTCAAAGAGGTCGTCTGCCACATCGGCAACCTGTCCCTCAGGGTATGGAATGGCCTGATGTACAGCACCCCTAGAGGGTGGGCGCTGCTCACCAGGACCAGGTATGGGCAAGTCCACAGGCGGTGCACCTACATCACCACTGATCCCTGTACCCCCAGTCCCGGTGGGTGACTGCTGCTGCTGCCCCTCCGCCTGCTGTGCCCAATGGATCAGTTGTTCTGCTGCTGTGGCCGCAACAGTGCCAGTGACCTGCACAGCCACTGGTGCTGCCCCACCGGTGCTGACAGGCACAGCCTGGGACTGTGCTGATGTGCTGGCACACACGTCAGAACCAGCTAGGTCCATGGGCTTGAGCTGTCCTGCTGCGTGTCCATTCTGTGACACACACATGTCAATGCCCATAGTGGTCGTTGCATCGTCACATGGTGCTCAGCCTGCCAGTGCTTCTGGGTCTCGGCGGGGCCACCCACGCATCCGAGGTGGTCATGGCACTGTGCCGCAAGACTGTGCTTGCATGCCAGACTGCTGAGACACAGGAAGGGCACCCCCCACACCTGTCTCAATGACATCAGTGATGGCAGCCATGCATGCACACTGGTGCAATGCACGCCGGCTACCTGCGGAGGTGGATGGTCCCTCCTCCAACTCCGGATGGCTGTCCGCAGTGGACAGGCCCTCCACTGCTGACCCCTGCAGATGCACAGGATCTGTAACAGAAAGGAAGGACACGTTAGTGCATGTGATCTACCTTCCCCCCCGACCATGACATACTATGCAGTGATGGGCTACCACCTGTCTGGAAGCCACCTCCAGGAATGCCCTCAATGGCACTGCGCTGCATGCCTGCAGTGAGGCTGTCCTCTGCTGGAGTCAGCTGCACCACCTCCGGCTGACCCCCACATGTTGCAACACGTGCCGCCCTGTTGGCTGCCACCTTCTCCTTCACCCTCCTCCTGTCGGTTCCCATCTTCTTTTTACACTCCTGCACAAAGCGCTGGTGGCTGCCATGCAGGTTGACGGCACGTACCACCCCTTCCCATGCAGCAGCACAGGCCTGAGGGGTGCCCCGCCATCCACTGAGAAGTGGCTCTTCATCCAGGTAGGCCTCGAAGAGTGCCTCCATCTCAGCCTTCATAAAGTTAGGCCTCCTCTTCCGCCCACCATCATCCTTCTCGCCCAGTCCTTGCTCGGTCATTTCACAGCCTGTATGGTTGAGAGTGGTCGCCTGTGACTGTGCAGTACACAGCAATTCCCTGAGACCATAGTCCAGAACATCACACAGCATGCAACTCACCTATCAACTGCAGTAACCGAATATGGCCACTGCAGAACAGTGTCACATATTTATAGTGCAATCCATGCAAATTAGGTGTGGAGCAACTTTAATGAGATGCAAATCGTGCTGCTGCGCCATTGAATGGCTGATCGGATGATTTGCATATGACGGCTGAATATCGCTCTGTTGCGCTTTGTGCAATACGATTGAACGTGCTGAGCCAATGGCGCAGTTCTGTGACTGCGTAGTACACCACACTGCGAGTGCCCAGGTAGTTTACGCAGGTGTCTGCCATGCTGATGATGTGCTGTGCACGGTAGGCAATTCAGGGCATGGCCACCATTGTGCCAGTGGCGCTACAGCGACGGTCACTACATGGCGCTGTGGCACAACTGCGCAATAGTTCACTGTGGCAATGGCACACAGGCGACCAATCGCGCTGGATGCATAGATGTCTGATGGCGCTCTGCGTGGCCATGCACGAGAGACCCATGACCCTGTGCCCAACCTTTTCCCCCTTGGCGCTGTATGTATGGCATGTCTGCAGCTCTATCGCGCTGTTCGGTGACAGCGTGATAGGGACTGGTGGCGCTATACCGACAGAGCGATAAGGAATAGCGGCGTTGTATTGTGCAGCAATTCCACGTGGGGTTGCCGTGCTGCGGAACGCCATATTGCCTACTGTAGATCTAGAGATGGCACCCAGTGGAGTGCCCTCAAGCTGGCCAACCTGGTGGCCTTTGTGGAGCCTCACTATGGCCCACTGTATGGGGAGGTTCCCCTAGACAGGGCCAGGACCCAGGTGTGGCAACAGGTGGCCACTGAGCTGGAGGCAGCCACTAGCCGACGGAGGACCACGGAACAGTGCAGGCACCGCTATGGGGACCTGAGGAGGAGGAGGGAGCCGGTGCTATTGGCACGTCTGCGGTCGCATGCCAGGAGGGGCGTGGTGCCTCGGCCAGGTGGGTGGTCCGTCTAAGCACCTGTATGGTCCATATGGGTAACACTGTCTATTGTGTCCGTCACATAGGGGAGGGCTGGTCTTGGGTTGGCTGTGGCGGTGTTAACAGGGTATGTGATGTATGGGTCTGGCTGGGTGGGCGGTCACACTCATTGGGGCAGGGGGAATATGCTTTGGGATTGCACTGATGTGTTTCTCACCTTTTGTTTCCCACAGGCATGGCAGAACGGAGGAGGACCATGGCTGAACAGCAGAAGGTGGTGCCAGCAGTGCCCCAGCATGGTGGTGGAGAACCACAACACCAGCAGCAGCCCGATGAGGGTGAGTGCCATGACAACATGATTGCTATTGCATGCTGTGTGACAGGGTGGGGGGCAGGGCATGGCCACCATCCATGGACACCACTGCCATGCACACGAGATGTGACAGTCAGCACTGTCCAGTGGCACTGCATGTCTGGGAGTGCATCAAAGGTGGTTCATGTGTGCACTGGGCACATGGCTGTGGCACTGCCTTCCCACCGTGTAGCCACATTACTGTACGGCCTTGGTTGTGCTGTGCCGGACATGGGCAGTGTGTGTGTGTGCAGTGGTACACATGGTTGTTGCTGCCTGGTTGGGCATGTCTTGTGCACATGGTCACTATGGGTGGGTGCAGTCCATCACAGGAGCGGGGCACTTAGCAGTATGCCATGCATGATGGGTGGGCTTCAGGGATATGGACAGTCACACGCATTGACTCTGATCCCTTGTCCTAGGTGTCCGGATACTACTACAGATCAAGAGATCCATGCAGCAGCTGTTACGGGTAGCCATGGACTCCTTTGTGATTCTGCAGGACCTACAGCGGCATGGGATGCGGAGGAGAAGGAGGCCCCAGGACCAGCACCAGGCAGCAGGGGAACAGGCTGGAGGACAGTAGCTGGCCATCACCTCCCCCCTTTAACTATCCCTCACACCCCACCTTCCCTCTCCCAGTTGTTCACCCCTGCCCCTTACCCAGCCCTACCTTGTACCCATACCCCCACCCCTGTTTGTACATATGTATATAGTTCTTGATGTTGTTATTCTTATTGTTGTTCTTTTTCTAATACAGTTATTTTGATATGAATACTGTGGTGGTCTCTGATTTGCAGTTGGCTATAGGTGCTTAGTTGCAGTGGTGTGCATGGCATCTGGGGTGGTATAGTCATGGGTATGTGTGTGTGTGCATGGGGAGGTGTCTCTGGCGTGGGAGTGGCTTCCAGTCGGTATCTGTGGTGTGTGTTGTTCACTGTGCATTGCATTGCTGTGTGCAGTGTTCCATGGTGCCTGCTCTGTGTCCATTGTGCCCCTGTCAAGCTGTCCTTGGCCTGTGCAGCTGACACCCTTGCATGTCTGTGGCCTGCCAGGTCTGCTGCCTTGTCAGTGGGTGCTGTCCCTGCAGGTCATCCACTGTGACCGTCATGATGCTGGTTTGCCACCTGTCACCGGTGGGGTGCATGTTTGTCTCGGGTGACACTGTGGCTTCCACAGTTGCTGTCCCACTTCCATGCTGTGTCTTGTGTGTGTTGCAGGGCAGTGCAGCACTGTCTGTGACTTGTGCTCCAGGCATATGCTGGTGGCGTACAGGGCCACAGTACATGCACAGGGTGGGTGTCACCCCTGTGCCATGGTGGACTGTGACAAAAGCGCATAGTTTCATATGTGCCCACACTGGGGGCTGGGTTGCCACACTACTGCAGCCCTGTGTTGGTGTCCCCGAGGGTATGGGTGTGTGTTTACCTCTGCACTGTGTTGCATCCAGTGTGCTGCATGCTTCCACGCACCACTGTGGGTGTCTGTGCTGGCTGCTGTGGCTCATGGTGGGTCACGCTGTGACACCTGCCTACTGTGCAGGGTGCTGTATCAATGGCAGTGGTGTTAGGGGCACTCCCTTTCCCATGTGGGGTACCACTTGTGGCAACACATGTTTGGTCTCTCAGCTGTGCCTCAGGGGGGCTGTGCATGTTGGCACTGTGTCTGCCATTGTTGCATTGCCATGTGCTGCCACCCACTGCTGGGTGCTCATGGTGGGTCTGGCTTGTATGGTTCTGTGGTACACGAGGTTGCAGTGTGTGAGGGGGATGGGGATTCCTGCAGTGATGGTCACTGCTCATGGGGGGTGTTTTGGGGTCACAGTGCAGGGTGTGCTGTGCACAGGGGGGGCTGCTGTACACTGGGGTGGTCCTCCCCCCTTGTGTGGCAGTTTCAGCTTTCCAGTGGGTATGCTGGGGCAACATGGCCCAGCTGTGCTTTGTTTGCTTGTCCCCATGGGCCGGTGGATATTCTGCCCCTCCCACAGTTGTGCTGTGCTTGGGGTGTGGGGGTGCATTGTCAGTTCTGCAGTGTGTTCCTGTGCCCATCTGTGGCATGGGTGGTGGGCCCCTGCCTACCTCCCTGATTGTGGAGTTCCATTGCTCTGCTGCTGGGTGGCTCCCTGCTTGCGCTATGGTGCCTCTGGACTGCTCAGCTGGGCTGCCCTTGTTGCACTATAGCGCATCGTATCTGCTCAGCTTCCCCTTCCTGGTTGCACTATGGCGCAGGTTGTGTGATATTCAGAAGTTGGCTGGTTGCGCAATTTGGCTTGCTCCATGTTTGAATATTGCGTCTATTGCGCATGTGCGCAATGGACTTGTGCTTGCTCCTGTTATTGCGCACATTTTGGGCGCAGTTTGAATATCCAGCCCCAGGCATTTTTCTCTCTTGCTAACTGAAAACAAGATGACCATTACATGACAGTAAAAGGGCCATTTGCAACAGTAAAATGTAGCGGTGGCACCTTTAGAGAGACACACATATTTTATTCCCATTGACTACAATCGGAAACTTGTATTTTTGAATAACTTTTGAACGGTTAAATATTTTTCACCAAATCTTTGAAAGGCACATTAATGACCCAGGCAGCATCTTCCCTGAAGATTTCAGACCAAATGGACAAATTGTGCAGGCTGTAGCCACGAGCAAAAGAAACGCACAAAAACTCTGTTTTTTTTGCATTTTTGGGCACTCATCTGATCGTAACGCAACTTACTGGATCCAGAGATCTACAGAAACAGGCTGCACATGCCAAATTTCAGTCAAATTCATCATACGGTGCCAAAGTTATTAAAGTGCAAAATGTGGGGTTTAAAATAGAAGTGGCTGGGCAATCCTAACTATACTGGTATACACGGTAGTGCCAGTGTAATATATATATATATATATATATATATATATATATATATATATATTATAGTGGCGCGGTCGTGCCACTATAGTTAGGGTTCAGCGGTCAGTTACATACTAAAGTCAAAAGTTTGGGCGTTAATAACTTTGGGCCCATTCAATGAATTTGCCTGAAATTTTGTATGCACTTTGGGGCACAGCAGATCTCTTGATCTGCCAAATTGCATTTTGGTCAGAGTGCCGGTGTTTGTGTACGAAAGCACTGCAAAATGCAAAATTATCCATTTTTTGAGGCACCTTTTGGCATTCTGAATGTGGTCCTGCATGGCCGTCATGTGGTCTGCTGCTCTGTGAGATGACTTGTTTGAAAGAGCTTTGGTGGCCAAATACGCCGCTTTTTGTTTGGTGAAAAAATATTAAGACATTCAAAAGTTATGGCACTTTTAAGTTCCCATTATAAGTCAATGGGAAAATTTACATGTATATCTTGCGATCAAAGAATGGGGTTCTGGCCATCTCGTCCCGCCTGGCAGTCAAAGAATTTGCAGCCTCGCAGTTCAAGAATCTTTGTCCCCGAAATTATTTTCAAATTCTTTGATTGCGAGGTCCGCTATCTTGTTTTCAGTTTCCCGATTACACAAACTCAAATATTTCAGCTCAGGGGTCACTTCCGAAGTAAAACTTCGATGGGTTTTACTCATGGGACCCTGATCTATTGAGCCATGGCTTTGGTTCCATCCAAATCGGTCTAAAACTAGAGTTTCCAGCTTTTTAAATCTTCATTTGTGGCTCACTAACGATCTTTGATCGTGAGCCTGCAAATTCTTTGATTGCAAGAATCTTTTATCGCGATCGTGCATTGCGAGCGAGGGAAGAGATGGCCAGATTTAAAATTGAATTTTTGTAGCCCAGAGGAGGTGTCCTATGTTATTTAAGGGTGACTTTTGCTCAGGGGGCTAAGCTCTGCCTCATCTGAATACACAAATTGTTATTTTCATAATCCCTGGTAGTATAGTGACCCACTCCCCATCATGGTAATCTACATAACCATGCTTCTATCCCTGGTAGTATAGTGGCCCCCCAATGAGTACCTTATGAATATGTTTCTTTTCTATCCCTGGTAGTCTAGTGGTCCCCCCATATGTGTTTATTTCTGTATTTTACAAATATCCCTGTTGTCTAGTGCCCCCCTTCCGATTTGTACTTATTATTATTATTATTATTAACATCCCTGGTAGTCTAGCAGTCCCCTCCATCTTAATAAAATAGATTTGGATTTTAAATATCCTGGTAGTCTAGTGGCCCGCCACCCCCCCAACCATGTCAGCCCACCCAGCACTCCCCACCCTTCCCAGCCGGCAACTGGAACAGCACACCTCTCACCTCCATGGCCAGCCGCCAACTGTGTGTTTGAGCCAATGGAAAGAGGCGCCTGAAATATTTTTGAGCACCTCTTCCATTAGCAGCTCATACAACACACAGTCAGTGGCTGGCCATGGAGTTGAGAGGTGGCTGTGCCAGTCATCTGCTAGGGAAGGGCGGGGTGCTGGGTGGCTGGCATGGCTTGGTGGGGGTGGCCACTAGACTATCAGAACATTTAAAATCCAAATTTATTTTATTAAGATGGAGGGGGACTGCTAGACTACCAGGGATGTTAATAATAATATTAATAAAGTATAGATCGGAGGGGCACTAGACTACCAGGGTATTTGTAAATACATAAATAAACACACATGGGGGGGCCACTAAACTACCAAGTACAGAAAAGAAACATATTCATAAGGTACTCATTGGGGGGGGCCACTAGACTACCAGGGATAGAAGCATGGTTATGTAGATTACCATGATGGGGAGGCGGCCACTAGGCTATTAGGGATTATGAAAATAACTATTTGTGTATTGAGATGGGGAGTGGCCCTGAGCAAACCCAGACTTAAATAATGTTAGGACACCCCTGCTGCAAAAATTCAATTTTAATTTGCCATCTTGTCCCTCACTCTTTGTTCGTGAGTGTGCAATTTCTTTGACTGCGACTCTGCAAATTCTTTGATTGTGAGATTCTTTGATCGTGATTGTGTGTGGCAAGTGAGGGACGAGCTGGCCAGATAAAAAGATAAATTTTCTAAGCCCAGGGGTGTCCTAGGAAGTCAAATGAGGATGGGTTTTACTCAGGGGGCTTCATTCTGTTGAACCATTTATTTATTTATTTTTTTATTTATTTCAATCTAGGATTACAATACCTTTGAGCCCATGCTCTTTTACAAAGGTTCCATGTCAGTGTGTGTAACAGTCATCATTTTAGTTAAAAACATATAGTCATTGACTTACAGACATGTAATAACCAGTACAATGACTTGAGCTATGAGCAAGACAAGGGACGGAAGGGTGGGTGGGGGAAGAGGTAGGAGATTGAGGGGAAGGAGATGCAGGGGTAAGGGGAGTACAGAAGGTGGTTGGGGCAGGGGCAGGAGTGGAGATACGGGGGGGAGGTGGGCGAGACAGTGCAGCCAGGGGGCCTTGTCAAGGGAATATGACAGGTAAGGTGCTAGGGGTGCAAAGACTGATTGTAAGTACTGGGTGCTGAGGCATGTGCAGCTGGAACAGTGGAAATATTAAGATGGGCAATTGCAGGATACAAGCAGTGTGAGGAACAGCTTGGACTTGAAGAGGCCGAGTGTTGGAGCGGTCACTATGTCGCTGCCAAGAGAGTTGAGCCAGTTGGATGCCCGATAGGCGAATGATCTTTGTCCTTGGGTCATGCAACCTTGTGGGATATGTAGTAGATGGCAATTGGATCTCCTTGTAGTGACGTCCCTATGTCTAGGCTTAAGGAGGGGACAGATACCAGGTGGGGCAAGCCCCATTATAATTTTCTTGGCCATGATGCAGGTTTGGTATTTTATGCGTTTGTCTAGTTGAAGCCATCCAGATTGGGAATAAAGGTCACATGTCTAAATACGGTGTTGTGAGCCAGTGATGAGATGTCAGGCCTTATTCAGGGAGGCCGCGATACGTTTGAGAGCAGAGGTGATTGCAGACCCATATATGATAAGACCATAGTCTATGATGCTGACGATGGAGCTTTGGATAGCAACTGAGAGTGCTTCTGGGGTTAGGTGTTTACTGTGCCGAAATAATATGCCTAACCTCGCATTGGCAGACTTTGCAACATTGCTGATATGGACAGCGTATGAGAGGTGGGGATCAAGGGTGATGCCGAGGTACTTGAATGATTGTGTTTGCTCTAGGATGGCTCCTTGTTCAGTTGCAATGGAGAGGTGGAGTTGTTTGTTTTTGTTGTGGGGGATGCAGAAGACCGTAGACTTGTTTTTTTTTCTGATTGAGAAGCAGTTTATGATTTAGGAACCAGATTTCAATGGAGGAGAAGGCCTGCTGAAGTTTATTTTGTAAGTGGATTGGATCAGGGTTAGAGGTGAGGATCACAGCATCATCGACGTAGAGAATTATTTGTTCTGGGCAGCTGTCCTGTAGTGAGTTTAAGAACAGGCAGAAGAGGAAGGGTTCCAGAATGGAGCCCTGGGGGACTCCTGAGTGGACCGGTCTAGGGTCCGAGAGAGTATCAGCAATTCTTACTGTTTGGGACCATTCTTCAAGGTAGCTCTTAAATCAACCAATGGAGTTGGTTGACAGCCCAGTGTTCTGAAGCTGGACAAGCAGGAGGCGGTGATTGACGGTGTCGAAGGCTTTAATTAAGTCAATGTAGATTGAGCCTAGTAGTTCACCAGAGTCAAGTGAGTTGTGGATTGCGCTGGTGAATTCAAGTAGAATTGTGGAGGTGCTGTGACCTATGTGAAACCCGTGTTGTTGCTTCAACAGGATATTGTACGTATCCAGGTATTCTGTGAGCTGGTCCGAGATGATGCATTCTAGTGCCTTGGAAAGTGGGGGTAGTAGGGAGATAGGTCTGTAGTTATCGTGGGGAGTTTTGTCACCACTTTTATGGATTGAGGTGACAGTGGCAGATTTCCATCTGTCCGGGAACTGGCTCAGGCTGAGGGAGAGGTTGAAAATTCTGATCAGAGGACTAAACACTTCATCAAGTGTGAGAGACAGGATTTTGAGATTGAGGGAGTCATTACTGAATCTTGATTTACCAAGGGCTTTGGTAATATAATTGCATACTTGGTGAGCCTTGACTGCTTTGAAGTAGAAGTGGGGGGAGCTGGTGGGAGTAGTGTTCATTGTGGACAGAGGGGCTTCACCATCTTTGAAGTAGTCCTGTGGTAGGACAGTGCTGAGGTCGGTAAAGGCTTTGTTAAAGGTATCTGCAATGGTTTTTGGGTTGAGGGTTGTGGTTCTGTTGATGTTGAGTATTGATGGGGGGGTTTTGGGTGGATTCCTATTGAGTTCCTTTATGTTCTTCCAGAATTCTTGACCATTGCCCCAGGAGTTTGTGAGGGTATGCTTATAGTAGGCAGACTTCATTAGCCGGATGGTTTTGGTGCAGTCAATGTGGACACATTTGTAGTTTTGGATGTCGTTTTGCATTCCAGAGTTTATGGCCAGCTCCCATAGGTGGTCTCTTGTTTTTACCATCCTGAGGAGGTCACCTGTGAGGCAAGGGTTACTGAGTGATTTGACTTTGCGTTTCTTAATAGGAGCATAAGCGTCACAGGCCACAGTGAAGATGTTTATGAAGTGGTGATGTTTTATCACAATTCCTTCAGTTTTTTGATGTATAAGGTTTTTAAATCTTTGCTCATGAGCCTGCAAATTCTTTGATCGTGAGAATCTTTGATTGCCATCTTTGATCGCGAGGAAAGGACAAGATGGCCAGATTTTTTATAATGGAATAGATAGGGAAATTTTAGTAATCTTTGATATTGAATATCTCTGAAACAGTTTGGTCTTTTTACTTGAAATTTGAAGGGTGTTTACGGCATGTCCTGTAGATGTGAATTATGTTGTTTATGTGTCAGAGAAAATTTATTATGTGGAGATATTTCATCTCGCACTTTACTTGTTGCGGACAGTGTTTTGCTTGTGGTGGTGGCTTGAAATTGATAGGATACCTAGCCTTAGTGTCATGGATGTAGTTTTCAGTTGTTGTGTGTGTTAAATGTCAACAGGTGCAGAACTGTGCCAGTCTGATGAATGAATATCTCGTACGTTAAAATGTTATATCTCGAACACGGTTTGGTCCTTTCACTTGAAATTTGGAGGGTGTTGACAGCATGTCATGTGGATGAAAATTACAGTGTTTCCATGTCAGAAAATATTTTTGTGGTGTAGATATGGTGTGGTGCAGTTCACATTCTGTGGACAGCGTTTTGCTTGTGGTGGTGGCTTGAAATTGATAGGATACCTAGCCTTAGTGTCATGGATGTAGTTTTCAGTCATTGTGTGTGTTGAATGTCAACAGTTGCGGAACTGTGCCACTCTGACGAATGAAAATTTCAGATTTTGATATGTCATATCTTGGACACGGTTTGGCCTTTTTACTTGAAATTTGGAGGGTGTTGATGGCATGTCCTGTAGATGTTAATAGAGGTGCTTATGTGTCAGACAATATATTTTTTGCAGTCATATAGTGTGGTGCAGTTTACATTTTGTGGACAGCGTTTTCCATTCTTCTACTAGATTAACATTTGTTTGGTGGCTGGCCTTGCTGTTGTGAATTTACATTTTAGTCATTAGGTGTGTAATGTGGCCTGACACAAGTTGGTGGGAGCGGGGGGATCAAAGGGCTCCGTGCTCCCACCAACTTGTGCAACTTTATACTTTTCTATTCTTTCTTAAAAGTAAGGAAATTTATACATAAATCTGTTGATGTATTGTTAGGTTTTTCATAGTGAAAAAGTGAGGAAATTTTATTTTAGGTTCCCACCCCTTGCACCCCACCCCAGTCTGCCCCCACCAAAGGGCATCAGGGTGTGCTGGGGTCCTTGGCCCTAACTCTCACCCCATTCTCCTACACTGCACCACCTCAGCTTGTTTACACATGGGATGGGGTGAGAGTTAGGGTCAAGGACCCCAACACACACCCCGACGACTGGGGTGGGGTACAAGGGTGGGAACCCTAAAATCTCATTTCTCACTTTTTCTCTGTAGAAGAACCCAACTGATGCATTAACAAAGTTTTTGTAGAATATATATATATATATATATATATATATATATATATATATATATATATATATATATTCTTCATCAATGGACCAGTTAGACTGGCTTCACACCACAAAAGTAGGGAAAAGTGGCAGTAGAGTTTTAAACCCTAACTTCACACCCCCAAGCAGTAAAAGGAAAACGTATTCAGGTTTTCAGTCTTTGGAGTCTTGGTGAATCAGTGGTGGGATCTTGCTTGGGGTTGTGTACCATAATGCTCATCCCCTCCACCCCCAGACCATAGCCTCCAGTCTGAAGCACAAGGTACAGGTCCAAGCCAGTGCTTCATAGTGATACAATCTTCTAAGGTAGAAAAGTATGTCTCACCACATCTTGCCAACACATTTTATTGTAGCTTTCCTCACACAGTGCCCTGCATACCCTGCGTGAAGAAAGGAGATCATGTGCAATGTTGTTTTCTCAGGGAAAGAGGTGGGCAGTCAAGTGGTTTTTCTTTTCCTTTTGATGCTTGAGGGGTTGGGGTGGGGACTTATGGTTGGAAACCCTAATGCCACATTTTCCTACTTTTGTTGCATACTGTAAGTTACCCCAACTGGTTCATTAACAAAGCTTTTTGCAAAGAATTCCCTTTCTTTTTGAAATAGGGGAATCACATCCTCATCAATGTAAGTCCCTTTGGGACCTGATGTCCTGCACCAAGAGAAGACTCTGTCCACCTACAGAATCAATGAGTGTGAAAAATTCATGGGACTGTCTGGTGGGTTGCTGAAGCACAGGGCCCTGTGGTCCCTGTGCTTCCATGTGGCTCCATTTACAGATACACAGGGCAAGAGTGCATCTCTCAGACAATACACAGGGCCCTCTGCCACCCAGGGGTGCAGAGATCCAGGGTACTATGCCAAGGGGACATCTGCCTTCACAATATGGTACCCAGGTCCATGCAGACAACACTTCACTTTTCATTCCCTGGCTTGGGGACTGTTGCATAACAGCACCACCACCCCCACCCTCACCCCATGCTACTGGGTCACTGAGCTCACCAGCATGGGATCACAAAGCATACCTGTTGGGATCAAAAGTGGCACTACACACAACATTTGTTAACAATTATACATACTTTTTTTTTTCAATTTTGAAACCTAATTTTCAAGATACTCATTTTATGATTCATCTTATAATAATAATAATAAAAAAAAACTTTATTTGGTAGAACACCTTTCATAATATCAAGGAGCTTCACAGATACATACAAAATTCAATAAATTCAATAAATATAGATAAAATCACAGAAAATCAGGAAAAGCTTTGCTCCATAGAAAAGTCTTCAATGCCTGCTTAAAGCTCCCCACTGTCCTGCACTCCCATAGCTGACATAGCAGAGAATTCCAGAGGGTTAAGGCAACAAACACAAAAGTGCGAGCCCCAGAAGAATTTAAACTAACCCTCAGAATCTCCAGCAACCCCTCATCAGCTGAGCGGAGCTGTAGCACAGGGGTGTAAGGAATCAGAAACTATTTCAAGTAGTCAGGACCAAGTCCTTGTAGGGCTTTGTAGGTTAACAAACCTACCTTAAAGGTGATCTGCCACTGAACCAGCAGCCAGTGCAGATCATGCAGCACTGGGGTAATATGAGATCTCCTTGATACCCCAGTCAATAAATGTGCAGCGGCATTCTGCACTAGCTGCAAGCAGTGGATATCAACCCCAGGAAGCCCTAAGTAAAGGGAGTTACAGTAGTCAAGGCGTGAGGTCACAAAGGCATGGACCAAAATAGGCAAATCACTGGATGGAACAAGGTGCTTGATCCTGGCAATGTTCCTAAAATGATAAAAGGCTAACTTGACAACTGCCAACACCTGATGATGAAGGTCAGCCCATCATCAGGTATCACTCCCAAGTCATGCACCCGTTCAGAGGTAAGGATCTGAGCCCCCCCAAAAAAAGAAACCAGAGGGCAGATCAGTCCTCAACCCCTCTGTCCTGTGACCCGGGTCCACCACCAAAACCTCAGTCTTTCCTGCGTTCAGCTTTGACCCGCTGGAACTCATCCAATCTTGGATTTCAGAAAGGCAGCTGTTAAATACCAAGAAAGCACTAATCTGGTTGGGGGCCAAAGACAGGTAGAGCTGGGTATCATCAGCATAGCAGTGAAACCTCAGCCCATTCCATCTTACAATGTCTCTGAGGGGCAGCATATACACTGCAAACAACATCGGGGACAGCACTGAGCCCTGAGGCACCCAATAAGGCAGAGAGAAAGACTCAGAAGAAAATATTCCTGAGACAACTCTCTGAGTCCTGCCGGTGAGGAAAGATGAAAACCATCTGAGCACTGTACCAGTCAGCCCACAGATGGACCTCAGGTGCTTGAGTAGGACCCCATGGTCCACAGTGTCAAACGCTGAAGAGAGATCAAGGAGTACCAATATGGAACAGTTTCTCCAATCTCTCACCATCAGGAGATCATTGAGCACCCAAACCAGACCAGTCTCAGTACTATGCCTCTTAAGAAAATCTGATTGGAGAGGTTTGTATAAATTATGGATGGTTAAATGGTTCTCCATTTGAGTTGACACAAGTTTCTTGATAACCTTTCCCACAAAAGGAAGGTTTAAGATGGGTCTGTAGTTCGCTAGTGTCTTCTGGTCCAAAGAAGCTTTCTTCAGAAGAGGTGTCACCACCTCCTAAACACATCATTTACCATTTATAGTATACTGGCTGATTTCTCATTTCACAGCAGAAGTGCAAAAACATATCTCATCAAGGATTTTAAAAATGACACGTCACATTTATGAAGTGGTGTGGAAAAATGGCTAAGTTGAAAGTTTTGAGTCAAAACAGTGAAAATTAGTGAAGTTATGAGTGATCATTGAAATATTGCAGTGTTCACTCATAACCTAGGCATTTTACCATACTTATACACAAATCCTTCTTATTACCACACCACATGAACCCAGAAGTGAAAATGTTCAAATCTCAGCTGAAACGTCATTCCACTGCACCAAAGCGTCCTTCTGTGCAACATGTACAAAAGCACATTTTGGCCAGGATTTGAAAAATGGCAGCTGTAACGTTCATGAGAAACATAGAAACATAGAAATTGTCCGCAGATGAGGACCTCCAGGCCCATCTAGTCTGCCCATAGGCCCTAATCATTATATGTGTCCATTGACCCTATGTGATCAATGGCTTTTCATCACTCCCTCTACTCTCAAGGTTCCCTTATGCCTGTCCCAGCCATGCTTAAACCCCTCCACTGTGCTTGCCCCCACTACCTCCTGTGGCAGACTATTCCAAGTGTCAACTACCCTTTCCATGTAGAAAAACATCCTCACATTACCTCTTAATCTTCCCCCTCCAATTTCATATAGTGCTGCCTTGTTCTAGTACTTTTTCTACATTGGAAAAGTCCCCCACCTTCACCTTATTTATGCAGTTTATGAGGTGATGTAAAACATGGCTATGCTGAAAATTCGGAGTTGAAATATTTAAAATTACCAAAGTTTTGAGTGAGCATAGTTAAATTTCAATGTATGCGCACAGCTTTACCATTTTTGCGTATTTTGACCCCAAATTTTTAACTTAGACTTCTTATGACTCAGCCTCATGAACAAAGAGCATGGAAAATGTCAAATCCTGCACAAAATGTGTTTTCACCAAGTGACTGCAAAATCACCTTCGGGCTTGATTTGCATAATTCCACCACCATCGGTCATGAGATGGGGTTCCTAAAAGGTCATGTTGAAAATGTGGGGTCAGAATCTGCAAAAATGACAATATTATGCATCAAAGTTCAAAACCCCATTGAAATACAATACATTAAGCTGCACTTGCCTTAGTTTCTCATATTGCAGTCAGTTCTAGCAGTAAGATGTGTATTTGACTGGTGACTGAAACTTTGCCCTGGGATGTGTTCAGGTGAGTGAGGGTGTGTGGGGGTGGTGTGTGGGGGGATGTGGGGTGGGAGGTGCTCAGTTGGATGGTCAGGGTAAGGGGTGGGATGGGCGAGGGAAAATTTTCTTCTTCTTTACATATTTAAAAAAAAGCATTGAGGGTCAGACTTCTTTATTACAGGTTCACATAAAAGTAGAGACCACGATCAGAGGTTGGGGGGGTGCCAATATACACCAGGGAAAAAATATACTTAAGGTGACAGTGATGGGAGGGTGGGGTATACCACCAGGGATACATTATATTGATAAGGGAACAGCGATCAGAGGGTGGGGGTGCGACTAGACATTAGGGATACAGTATATCAATAAAAGGATGGTGATCAGAGGGAGGGGCTATTGCTAGACAGAAGGGATACATTATATTAAGAAGTGTCTGATGATGGGAAGGTGGGGGGTGCCACTAGACACCAGGAAAACGTTAACTAAATACAGGGCCAGAGATCAAAGGGTGGGGGGTACTGTTAGACACAAGAGAAACATAACTTACATAATGGGATGGTGATGGGAGGCTGGAAGGTGGCACTAGACACCAGGAAAACATTACATATGAGGACAGCAATGGGGGGTGCCACTAGGCACCTGGTAAATGGTGGCTCATTGCTCTCAGAGCAACCTGCAGCATGAGCTCCAACTGTGGCTGATGAACTCCAAGAAAGTCCTGCTGCTTTCATACAGAGAACATGGGTGGAATGTCTCCTCTCACTAAGTTGGGCACCATGGATTTGGGGTGCCCAGAAAATGTATTTCTGGCAACTTTTAAAAAAAGAAAGCACCAGCATCTAGCTAAACAGTTCTGTTTAGCTAGGTCCAGGTGTTTGTATTTTTAAAAATACATTATTTTTATGTATTGTAAATGTTTGTAAGTTTAAACAGTAAAAAGAAAATGGCAACCATACAAAAAAGGATTTTTTCCTCATGAAATAGGATTGTCCCCATATGAAAAGGACCCTTTTTCGTATGTACCAAATTCTTTTTTTGTTCCAAGCAGCTATCCAAAAGTCATTCACATATTTGGGACTGTCTAGTACAATATGCACTGCAAGCCCATACTGTACCTGTCATTCAGTGGGCAGACGGGTGGTATGCGGGTGGGTTGTAGCCACCTGCCAATGATGGGGGGAGAGGGGTGGGCAAGGGGTTCTGTGTGGGTGAGAGGGGTGTGGGGTGCCACTGGATCACCAGTGAATTATTTTATGGAGATATACCGTGATTGCGGCAACAGGGAAGGGGGGGTACCACTAGACTACCAGGAGTGTTTAATACGTCCACTACTGGTGATCAGGGTAATGGGTGGGAGGGGGTACCACTAGACTACCAGGGTACTATGTGTTCTTGTGGACTGTGTTCTGGGTGGGCGGGTGGCCACCCATGGCTGACGGCTGCTGTGTTGTGCCCTGAAATATAGCAGCCCATCAGTGAGTGGCCAGGATTTGTTCCCACTGTTCAAGGGGCTAAACTTTGAGTCCCCAATGCGGCACAATGCAGAGTTGCACCAGCATAAGTGCTACACATCCTGGGCTGAATATCAAGATGTACCGCATATGTATGGGCACGTCCTCTGCATCTGCGCTGCATACATTTTCATTGCGCCCCAGCGCATCGGGATTTGCGCTGTGTCTGGCAGCTTTTCCAATATCCCACCAGGGCACAATGCTGGGTTGTGCCAGTGAAACTCTGTTGCTCCATGTGCAACCCCTTTGAATATCTGGGCCATTGTCACTAAGACAGCGCATGCAGAATTTTTTTGCAAATCCATTGAACAGTTCTGAAGCTATTAAAGTGCAAAGTTTGGGGTTTAACAAAGAACCCCCTGCTCAGCCCTAACTGTAGTGGTGCTACTGTGCATCTATAACATATAAATCTACATATATAAATCCGGGAATAAAAATAGTATTTTGATCATAGAATCTCTGAGAATGAAATTGGTATCTTGATCATAGAATCCTGACTAGAAACATACATTGGGCTGGATTGTCGAAGTTCCAAGACTGACGCATGGACCTTGCATCAAAAGAAATTGACACAAGGGTCATGCTTCATCAGGACTTGTGGCAATCCCAATTTTCCAATGCTACTTGCAACATGGCGAAGTCCAACTGCACCAGACCAGCTTGCTCTTGGTGTGCAGCATGCTGCAGACTTCATTGAGGCAGAGGGGGCTTGTGACAGACATAGGATGCCACATCACTGTAATCAGGATTTTGGAAGTCAGCAGGCCCCCTCTATGCTTACTGTAGATCAGCCAGAGTTGATCTAATGGTGTGGTGCACCGATGCAAGTGCTAGGAATCAGATGGCCAAGGAACTCCAGAATGGGCACAATGGGTCCACCATGATCTGGGGCACAGGACCAGGACCAGTGTGCACTAGACTGACTTGACCCACAGCACTGTGACTCCTAACTGGGGGCACACATCGTGGCACATGCGACCATAGAGAGATACAATGGCCACCAGTGCACTGGGCATTGGTGGCACCCTGTGGTGCAACACAGGCATGTCCTTGCCAGTGGCTATAACAGACAGTCCTCCGGACCAGAGATACTCTAGCTGACCATCAACCCTGGGGCCTCCACTGTAAATGAGAGCCAACAGTGGCATTGCTACACCATCTGCCTTCAGCATCTTGGTGGACAGTGCACATAGTATTTCACTGATGATGGTGACCAGTGTAGGGATGGAGCGTATAGCATGGAGACATACAGTGGATCTCTGCATACAGAGGCAAGTCCTACCTACATACTAAAATAGGGCTGTTCTGAACTGCCAATTTGTGGGGGCCATAAGAATCTCTGGCATGCCAGTGAAGAGTGCATATGGATGTGTTTGCACTGTAAGTGATGTACCTGAGTTGCTACACACTGGGCACAGTGCCTGCATCTCCAAGCCTGGGGTGTTCTTCTGCCACCTCCACCCATCTGGCACATGCTGGTAGTGCACTTTGGTGCCAGCAGGGGTGGGGAGTGTGTATGCTGTGGGTTCTGGGTTCCCTGGGGCACTGCCAGTGGGGTACATTGCAGCCTTCATCAAACCCCTCCCATGTGCCACTTGTTTGGTGCACCAGAGTGGTTGAGGCAACTTCATGGACATGTGCACTGGGACCCCTCCTGTACTAAAAGCAGGTGCAAGGCCCCCAGGTACTTATACTAGGGACTTATATTAGCTTTACAGAATGGAAGAAGGCAAGACTGCCCATAGTTCCCATTCTCCCATATCAATGGGGCCAATTACATCCATGACCAATTATTAGTTTATCAGTTTTATTCTTAAAGATCTTTAGAGAGTCACTCATGACAACATCATTGGATAGTGTATTCCAGATTCTTCCTGTTCTAAGAATGAAGGAATGGTATCTAGCATTTTATTTGACTATATCCAAGTTTTTTTGTCAGTTATGATGTCTCCAATTATGTGACTTGTCTTGGATCTGTATACCCATTTTTTTAACTAGCTCAGAGTCATTAATGATTTTAAACATGGTTAAGAGATCACCTCTTAGCCTTTTCTAATCCAGAGTGAAGAGACTAAGGTTTATTAACCCATCATGATAATCATAGTTTCTAAGAGGTCTTATCATTTTTGTTATCTTTCTCTGAATTCTTCCGAGTCTACCAACCTCTCCTCTCACGTAGGGATTCCATAAGGGGATACCTTTATCTATGTGTGGTCTAATGTAAGTTTTGTATAGGGATGACAAACACTCTTTACTTTTATCAGTAAAGCTTATTTTTATGTTTTTAATCATATAATTCACTTTCTGTATTACTTTTGTCCTATGTGTTTTGAAGCTCAGATGCTTATCGATTGTAATACCACAGTCTTTTTCATCATCTACATCAGCCAGTTGTTTGCAATCCAGCATGGACTGTATGTAAAATTGTTATTGGATTTTCCAAAGTGCATCACCTTACATTTCTCAACACTAATGGGTATTCTTTTGATTTTTGACCACTCTTCTATCCTTCCAAATCCATGGATGTGCACTGGACATAGATGCAAGCTGGTGTTTGCCACTGCTAGCAATGAACTAAGGCTTCTTTTAAAAAGGGAGCCCATTGTTTTATCTAGCAAGTCAGGTTTTTCATAATTTTTATACCAGAATTAGAGTACATTATGCAGTCTGTCTTGAGCAGTGCTAGAATGGGCCTAAGCACATACTGCAAATGAAAGTGACTGCATAATCACTCACATTTTATACTAATGATCAGTATCCCAAAAACTGCCATGTGAAACTAAATAAAACAGGGCCCTAGCAAACTGAAGTATCTAACTTAATCAGGACATGGTTAATTGTGACATGTATTTTATTTAGACATCCCACCAGTAACTGGTTAAGTTTAAGGCATTCTAGAGGAGGCTTTGATTGTTAAAAAGGGTTGAGGTCTCTCATTTTATAAGGATACCTTGTCCTAGGGACAGGAGTGCTAGCTATGACCGTAGAAACATAGAAACATAGATGCATAGACTTTGACAGCAAATAAGGACCGCTTGGCCCACCCAGTCTGCCCATTTCCCTACCTTTTGGATAAGCTGCAGATCCTAGTTAACCAACGGCCTACTTCCTCCTACCTCTCGCAAGAATTGCGTTATGTCTGTCCCATGCATTCTTGAATTACCCCATTGTATTTTGCCCAACTACCTCCTTTGGAAGGCCATTCCATGCATCAACCACCCTCACTGTGAAAAAATACTTCTTCACATTGCCCCTTAGCCATCCCCCCTCTATCTTCAAATTGTGCCCCCTTGTTCTTATACATCTCTTTTTTCTGAAAGATGCTACCCTCCTGAACTTTGTTGATTCCCTTGGAGTACCTGAATGTTTCTATCATGTCCCACCTCTTCCTCCTTTCCTCGAGGGTATGCATATTAAGCTCCTTTGGTCTCTCTTCATGTGGCTTCTGGTGCAGACCTTGCACCATTTTAGTTACCCTCCTCTGGACTGCCTTCATCCTGTCTACGCCCTTGCAGAGATGGGGTTTCCAGAACTGCACTCAGTATTCCAGATGGAGTATCACCAACTGTCTGTACAGAGGGATAACAACTTCCTGTTTTCTACTGGCGATGCCTCTCCCTATGCATCCTAGTATCTCCCCAGCCCCCCTTAATGCCTTCTCACATTGCTTGCCTACCTTTAGATCATTTGATATGACTACCCCCAGACCCTGTTCCATTTTTGTTGTTGTTAGTACCTCCTCCTCCCCCATTGTGTACTCTTCCCCTGTGGTTTTGTTTCCCAGGTGCATTACTTTGCACTTCTTTGCATTGAATCTAAGCTGCCATAGTTTTGACCATTCCTCAAACCTTGCCAAGCCCCTTCTCATCCTTTCCACCCCTCCTTGTGTATCAACTCTTTTGCAGATCTTTGTGTCATATGCAGAGAGGCATACTTTTCCTTCCAGCCCCTCTGCAATGTTACCTATAAAGATATTAAAGAGGACCAGTCCCAGTACTGAACCCTGCGGTATCCTGTTAGTAACCCCTCTTTCCTCAGAGTGGACTCCATTTACTATTACCCTCTGTGTCCTATTGTCCAGCCAATTTTTTACCCAGGTTACCACCCTGGGACCCACTCCCAGGCTGGCTAACTTGTTTATTAATCTTTTATTTATTTATTTTATTTATTTAGTTATTTGGAAAAAAAGCCTTTGAGGGCAAGCTCTTTTACAAAGGTTCCATATCATAGACTGAAAAACAAAGTACAGTAGGAGAAAGCAAAGGTACATTACAATGAATGGTACAGCTTGGATTCAGAACTTACAGAATGACTTAAAACATAGGTACAAGTTAAATAACAAGAAAAAAACCTTTATGAGGGTGGGGGGGGGATAAGCAGCCACAAAGTGCCTTGTCAGTAGTTCAGAGTGATGGGGATAGCTGGCAGAGGGGTGAAGAAGGGAAGTACAAGAGAGAGAGGTAAGTACTGCGGTGGAGGTGAGAGGGTGGGGGAAGAGGGATGATAAGGTATAGGGAGAAATGGTGGGGTGAAGGGAGGCTGAGCAGACAGGACATGCTAGAATAAAATGGTGGGGTGTGAGGGGACATGGTCAGGCAGCCAGCATTAGTAGTGACTGTTTGGGAAACTGATGGGACTGTAAGTTGGGGGGGAAGGGGTGGCAGGTGCCGAAGGAGCATGATGCAAACTGGTCACTGGGGCAAGTCATGAGATGGGATAGAGGGAGAGGGTACCTGAGGCCTGCCTAATGCTTGCTGGGAGGCAGAGAGAGCAGGTTGGCTGGACGCAGGGGCAGGTGCACTTAGAGAGTGTTATTAGATGCTGTTTGAGGTCAGTTTTGAATTGTGCCAGACAATTGGTGGCCAAGAGGTTCCCAGGAAGTTCATTCATCCATAATTTATGTGGGACTATGTCAAATGCCTTGCTAAAGTCTAGGTACTATAGGCCACATCCATAGGCCCTCCCTGGACCACTAATTTGGTCACCCAGTCAAAGAAATCTATTAGATTCATCTGACATGACCTCCCCACTGTGAATCCATGCTGCCATGGGTCCTGTGCCTCGCTGAACTCTAGGTACTCAATTCTTTCTTTCAGAAGTGATTTCATAATTTTCTCTACCACTGAGGTCAAACTAACAGATCTATAGTTTCCTGCCACTGCCTTGCTCCCACTTTTGTAGAGGGGAATGACATCCACCTTCCTCCAGTCCTTGGGTACCACACCGTCTTCCCATGATTTGTTAAAAAGGGTAGTCAGTGGTGTCACTAGTTCTCCCCTTAGTTATTTTATAATTCTGGGGTGAATCCCATCAGGCCCCATTGCTTTGTCCACCTTGAGTATTAGGAGTTCTTTCAGGTCCCTTTCATCTGTGAATGGACTGGTATCAACCCCCCTATCCAGAGTGTTTCTATTGTTTGGTTTAGGTAACTCCCCCTCCTCTTCTTTTGTGAATACTGAGCAAAACTATTAATTCAGGATCTCTGCCTTTTCACTGTCACCATTTACCCACCTCCCATCCCCTTTAAGCCTCATTATCCCTTCCTTGGTCTTTTCTGTTTCCTAATGTACCTACAAAAGGTGTTATTCCCCTTCTTAACCATGTTGGCTATCTTTTCCTCTGTTTGGGCCTTTGCTATTCTGACTGCCTTCCCTGCTTCCTTCTGCTTTAACTCATACAGTTCCCTTTCCTGCTCCCTCTGTGAGTCCTTATACTTCCTGAATGCTGTCTTTTTCTCCCTAACCTTCCCCGCCACCTCTTTTGAGAACCATAGTGTTTTTTTTTTCCTTTGTTTTGTTTTATTTGTGTCACATAAAGGCTTGTTGCCTCTGTGATGTCAATTTTGATTTTTCAGCATTGTTCCTCCACCCCTCCTTCCTGCCCATTTGCTAGTGCATTCCTTATGCACTCTCCCATTTTGCCAAAGTCAGCCCTCCTAAAGTCCTGTACACTCACTATTTTATGGCTTGACTCTACGGTTGTGGTGGTCACTTGTTCCCAGATGGCTACCCACTTCTAAATCTGAGATCCTCTCTTCATCCCCATTTGAGGGTACCAGGTCTAAGATTACTCCCTTCTGAGTGGGTTACAACACTAGCTGTCTGATTCTGACTCTGATTTAATTTTGAAAAGGTTCTGACTGACTCTGATTTACTCTGATGATTTTTAGACCAATTGTTAGCCTACTTCAATCTGAGAAATGTTTCTGGGTTGTTCTTTTTGATTCCTTTGTTATATAAAGTAATAAAAAGTACCTTTTAAAAACATTTTTGGTTGTATGATATTTTGACCTTCCTGAATCAGAAGTGCTTTTTTGGGGAGAAGTGTTTCAGCCACTGAAAATTGTGACACCTTTGCTTACTGTAATCTCATTTTGCTTGTCATGCCAGGCAGCCTTAGTAGGATATGTGATGGAACCCTGGCCATTCTCCCACCCTTTTGGAAAGTTTCTATTTTTAATTATTTTGCTTGTCTATTTGGTGATATAGAAAGCAACGTCGGGTCCATCCTTCCAATCCACTGTTCAGTGTTGCATCTAATCATGTTGGTCTGTTGGGTGCTATGGCATGCACCATTATCACATTATCTCCCTGCAATTTCTCTAGAATTATTTCAGTGGCTCTCTGGTATTGCTGTTTAGGAATAAAGCTGGGATGTCTTCTCTGCCTACCCTGTGTGACCTGAGCAATTCAGTTAATTAACCTCCAGGTCATCTAATGTCTCAGTAAATTCTCTCAAAACTATTTCAGTGGCTGACTAGTTTTATGATTTATTTGCAGAGATGAGAAGTTGGGACCCCAGAGACAGAGGCCTGACAATGTCCCCAATCATTATCTGCTTGTGACCTAAACAAGTCTAGTAATGAACCTCTCAGTCAAGTAACCACTTTGTAATTTCAGTGGAATCTATTTCAGTGTCTGTCTGACTTCATGATTAGAGCACAGAGCTGAGAGAGATTGGGAACCCTGAGACAGAAGCCTGAAATATCACCCAAAAGCCTTCTTTGTGTGTCCTGAGAAAATAATTTAATGAATCTCAAAGTCAAGTAATCCCTCTGTAATGTCTCCTAAATCTGTTTCATTGGCTGTTTGGCATTATGGTTCAGGCACAGAGCTGGGAAGTTGGAAACCCTGACACAGAAAATTGAAATTCCCTCAGTCACTGCCTTCTCCATGTGACCTGAGCAAGTCAGTTCATGAGCCTCTCAGTCAAGTAATCTCTTTGTAAATTCTCTTGAATCAATTTTCATGGCTGTCTGGATTTATGATTTGGATACAGATCAGGGATGCAAGAACCCCAACACAGAAAGCAGAAAAAATCTGGCAGTCACAGTGTTCTCTGTGCGGCTTGAACAAGTCAGTTATTTCACCTCTGAGCCAAACTACTGTATCCCTCTTTAATTTTTCTCAAGTGTACAGTATTTCAGTGACTGCCTGGCTGTATGATTTGGGTGCAGAGCTGGGAAGTTAGTATACCAGAGAGAGAAGCCTGAAAAATCCATTAATAACTGCCTTCTCTATGTGACCTAAGTGAAGTAATTAATTTTCCAGTCACATAACCTCCCTAATCTCTCAGTAATTTCTTTCAAATCTATTTTAGAGACTGTCTGGAAACCCAGAGACAGAAGTTAAAAAAAATTCCCAGTTGCTGCAATTCTCTGTCATTTACCCTCTGTAATTTTTCTCAAAGCTATCTCAGTGGCTATTTACAATAATGAGTAGATGGTGATTTTCCTAATTATTCTCTCTGTTCTTTTTGTGGCAGAAAAATCCTGCAAAACCTAACTCTTCAATTTACAATTACTGTAACTCCAGTCATTCTCATATAGGCCTATTCCACCTATTCCTCAAAACTACTGTGTTATTCCCACAAAACAAAAAAACAAAAAAATTTTATTCTGTTTTAAAGGTCAGTTAGTCTGCCTCGAAGACAACTAGGCAGTGACTGCATGTCTGCCTCATAGTTCTGCAGAGATCAGAATGAATTGCCTGCAAGTTTTCGGAGATGCTCATTCAAATAAGGGAAGCCACAACTGGCTGGCACAGATGCCAGTCTTATTGCATACTTTTTATTGGTGCTTAGAGATTGCAGCCACCCTGAGTAGGTCATCAAGAGTGGTACAGTAGCTCTAAGAGGTTCCACAGCCAGCCTATTTTATGTGTCACTTCAATAAATTATGAGTCTATACCTTTGCAAATTCTACTTCATATATAATCAATCTGACATTCACGGTTTACCTCTGTTGGCAGTGTTTATTACATGTTTTTTGCAGCCACTCTGAATTCCCATTCCTTCCAACTGCAACCCCCAACACACACACTGAAGGCATTGATAGCCTTCCAACATCCTTCTGCTGTTTCCAGATGATTTCCACCTTATCCCCCTTTTACAACTGGAAGAGTGACTTCCTACCTGCTGTTGCTGTACTCACAGAGCTGTCCACATCAAAATGCCACATGTCCAGATTCCATCCTGATTTGCACTGCAACACTTCAGCTTCACAGCTTTGGAGCTCTTTGTGTAGCTTCCGCCAACATAAATGACACAAAAGCACTGTATGGTCAAGTCGAGTCAGCCTGCTCTGAGTGGGTGGATGGCCTACGTGACTGGTCCAGCCATCCCTACCTTGTTCCATTCTTTCAACTGTACAGTATTTTACCTCTCTGCATGTTCTCCACAATTCAAGACACTATCCACCCCGTATTTTTACCTGCACCTGAAGTTTCAGTTATTTATCTCCTTGGTACAGCTTCCTAGTTACATGCTGTATAGTCTGTGCCAGTGCTCAAATTGAAACCACACTGCAGTGCAGTGACCAGGAAGTCTATTGCTGTAAGCAGAGAAGGCAGCATCCTCTTCTAAAGCATGCAGTGGGGATACAAGGATCATTACCAAACATGCCAATGGGAGAACAAGGTGTAAATGTGTGGGTAAGTGCTTGGAGGCACATACTGCAGGAAGTGAGTCTTCTTATAATTGGGACATAACAAAATACATGAAGCCATCTCATTTAAAAAACTTCTACTATCTATAAAAAAAAAAGAAAACCCACAAGGGCTGGTTAGCTAAAAGGTAATCATTATACTGTATAGTAAAACCCTGTTTAACTCATCAACTCCAAAGGAACTCTTTGAGAGTTTCACAACTTGTGCCCTATATACTCTTAACATGGCATCCTGGGCCTTTCCAAGCAAAATCAAGCCATAATCAGCATGCCACAAACAAATGTGAATACCTCATGAACCGTAAGTGCTGCACACACAAGTGGCAAAGTTGTTCAGGCTATGCATGCATGCTGATATATTGCAGTTCTCGGTTAGATGCTGAGATCAGAATCATAGCAGCCAGCTGACTGCCAAGTGTGGTAGTGTCTGACTCTGTCACTGTCATGCTGTGGAATTTAATTATTAAATAATTAATGGATGGATCAATTATGGAGGGATGGATATGGAATCCTGGACTGATAGCTAGCTTGACTCTGGATCCCGGGCGAGCATGCGCAAGGCACTGTATCACATGTGTTGTTCGTCTGTTACACACATGGTACTATTATCAGTGCACTGCTCACGCACACTCTCACACAGTGGCACATCAGTTCTTCAGGAGGAGAGTCAGTCTTCTGTCTCTCGGTTGTCAGAAGAAAGGAACTGCTCTGTTTCACTACTAGTTTTTCTGCAGCAAAACCAATTCTAATACAAAAAAATATGTATAAAACAAACTACTGGAAACGTACTGAAGGAGGTTTTTTTTTTTGTTCAGACTAATCTGAGGGAGTGAGGGGTGCTAGGGACAGGGAGGGATTGGAGGAGGCCAAAGGGGGAGAAAGAAGGCTTCTGAGGGGTGATGGGCCAGACAGCCTGCCTGCTGAGTGACTGTGGCCAAATAACTACAACTGCTAGGGAATGGATATGGCTGAACTCAGGGGAGGGAAAAACGTAAGCTGTGCAGTGTGTCAGAAGTTGAACTGAGTGAGTTTATATGCAAAAATTATAAACATAAAAAATGGAACACTTGAAAAGTGAAAACAAAAAGTGTTTAATAAGAGGCCTGGGTTGGGGGCTCTTATACTTAGACAGGATTTTCCATAGGTAGTAGGAAAGGAGGACTCAGTCTACATTACATTGCAGAGTATAGACTTTTTTTTCATTTGTGTGCGGACTTTTATTATTACCATTTCCACAAAGAAGGTATAAAATCACACTTTATGCTGACTTAAGTGAGATGGACTTTTGGGCCTGTACATAGGGGTTGTGCCACCCATTTTGCTTGCTACTGCCTGTCAAACTTCTCCCTCACATAACTTTTCAGTCTGACTAAGGTGTGACAGAGTTTTGAGCCTGTACTCAGGTTTGTGCCACCAATTTTGCATGCTACTGCCTGTCAAACTTCTTCCTCATATAACCTTTCAGTCTGACTAAGGTGTGACAGAGTTTTGAGCGTGTACACAGGGTCGTGCCACCCATTTAGCTTGCTACTGCTTGTTAAACTTTTCCCTCATATAACCTTTCAATCTGACTAAGGTGTGAGAGACTTTTGAGCCTGTACACGGGGTCGTGCCACCCATTTAGCTTGCTACTGCCTGTCAGACTTCTCCCTCATATAACCTTTCAGTCTGACTAAGGTGTGACAGACATTTGAGCTTGTACACAGGATCATGCCACCCATTTACCTTGCTACTGCCTGTCAAACTTCTTCCTCATATAACCTTTCAATCTGACTAAGGTGTGAAGGACTTTTGAGCCTGTAAATGGAGTCGTGCCACCCATTTTGCTTGCTACTGCCTGTCAAACGTCTCCCTCATACAACCTTTCAGTCTGACTAAGGTGTGATGGACTTTTGAGCCTGTACACAGAGTTGTGACACCCATTTAGCTTGCTACTGCCTGTCAAACTTTTTCCTCATTCTCAGCCAGTAGTGGGATAAGGCAACGGGATTCTTATTTCAGCTGTGTGCAGACCTGAGCATGAATGTTTTTTGACATTTCAGCAAAGATATATAAACTTTCAAAACCATAATGCCTAAAACAAAAAGATGAAAGGTTACATATCTGGAATGTGGTTCAGTATTTGACAATGACTACAGAAACAAGCATACATTAAAATTGTATAGTAAGCGCCTGAAAGCAAGAATAGTTATTAATTACAAACTACATACATCTCATCCAGCTATTACTAGTTTTTTTTGGTGGTACTGGTATAAGTGGGACTACATCCATAACACAAGCCTGTAGTGATAATAACCAGAGCATAAATTCAACTAGATCTTCAGATTCTGAGACACCTTACTGTGGTGAAGGTGAAGGTGAACTACGTAGTCCATCAGGGGATCATGTGTCAACAATACCAGCTACAGATACATCTGCAGCTGCTTATTCTGAAGGTAGTAGTGGTAGCAACACAATAATTGATCAAAGTTGTTCTGAAAAACCTGAAAATAATGTAGATTCCCAGGCTGAGGAGTTTGATGAAATAGAGGACTGGGACCTTGTCAGTGCCAACTCTTCATTTGTTGTTAATATCACACATGATTCTGAATATTGGGAGTCCAACATGAACATAGACACTAGCAA
Organism: Neoceratodus forsteri; assembly: GCA_016271365.2. Classification (NCBI taxonomy): domain Eukaryota; kingdom Metazoa; phylum Chordata; order Ceratodontiformes; family Ceratodontidae; genus Neoceratodus; species Neoceratodus forsteri. Next base: position 1,022,025,095 of record CM028135.1, on the reverse strand, counting down.
GATAAATATGAATGACATTGGTTGTCCAGATGAGCTGCCAGTGCCACTGTCCATTGACACAGATAACGAAAATGAAGATGATGATGACAGTGAAACAGTTTGCCATGGTATTCCAAATGCCAGTGGTGATGCCAGTTTGCAAATGGTAACTAATCCTGCTGATCAACCACCAGTAATTATGCATTCCCCTTAGATCAGAATTTGTAAAGGCAGGGCTCATGTAACCTGAACTAAGTAAATACCCCATTAAATATGATGTTTCTGGTAAACAATTTTGAAATTTTCACAATGATTGATACTGTACCATCAATGAAATAAGAGGCAAATGTGTTAAGCGAGACAGGTTAGAATACAGTATCGCCAACATTTCTATGTCCTGTTTTCCATGCATGTTTTTTGGAAAGACGAAATCACAGTGGATTCAAGGGGTTGTTACAAATTTTCATAAAGCTCTTGAGTTAATTTTTACACATGAAAAGACAAGTCAGCTTAGAGAAAATGTACTAGAGTTGCAATTGTTTCAAAATGAGAGTACATATGTGGATAAATTATTGTGTAAGCAAGCAGAACAAGAAAAGGAGAAGAACAGAAAGATTATCCAATCAATAATAAAGGCTGTTTGGTATCTTACATCTCATGAGAATGCTTTGAGGGGCCATAGAGAAAGTATTGATGACATTTTTGGTGGGCAGTTTGTGGACTTAGTTAAGCTCATTGCTGAATATGAGCCTTCACTCCAATCACATTTGCATACAATTTCTGAATAAAGACACAAAGGTATAAAGACCAGAAAGCAATATCTATCACCTGTAATACAGAATAATATATTGCATGCAACTAGCAATCTAATAACTGATAAGATAATATAATACATGATGCAAGACAGTCACCAGTTTACTCTACTATATAGAGGATAACGTATGGTCACCAGTATGTAACCACGCTATGCTTGCCTTCAAGTGGTTCCCTTGGCATCTCTGTTAAACCTCAAGAGCACAGCTCGAGAGGTTTTCAGAGCTGCCGTGGGAACCATGAGAAGGCAAGACTAGCGTGGTTACACACCGATGACCATACGTTGTCTTTTATAGCATATGGTCATCGGAAAAATCATAGAAAAGTTTTTACGATTACTCCACCAAAATTAAAAACCACATTACAATTAGACACCACTATGCAATAGACTGCTGGCTTACCTTGTGACACAGGAAGACACGCACAATCATGGGGTTTGAATCTGAGCAGGTTTAATTAGAGAATAAAAATAACATGAAAGGCTGGGAAACATTATGAAAAAATAAAGAAACATCACAGAAACGCTACTTGGACTGCCAGAAATCATGCAGGCAAGTTTGTTTTCTTTTTCTAAACATGTGAATGTTCAGCTGTTATGTGGGTTATGGCAACAGCAATGCCCGGTGGTTCTATTCTGTTACACCATTGATGCGACGCAGCATCAGTAGTATAACAAAGGCATGGCATCACATTGATGGTGTAACAACCCTGTAAAAAGATGATTTTTGTGTGTTTACTGCATTTGACTTTACATTATATAGAGAATAATGCATGAGCAAGTGTGTGTTATGGATTTTTTTTACACACCTGAGGTGCGTGATGACCCATAAACCTCAAAAGTGAAGCTTGAGAGGTTTATACAGTCATCACACACTGAGGGTGTGTAAAAAAAACCCATAAAAACATACTTGCATATCTTTTATTTTTTATAATTGCTGTTTTTTTGTGCACTTTACATGGCTTTGTGTGGTTAGTGCGGCTTAGTGCGGCTTAGTGTGGCTTTGTGTGGGTGTATTAAATTATCAGAATGCCATAATAACCTGATTTCGGGTTATTACGCAATTCGACAGTACTCATAATCCGGTTGTTAAATAGGGTCACCAGTAATTATAGTCAGTTAAACTAGTGATATCTCTCTGCAAGAGCAGTTATCTCTTGTTGTCAGATACATTCTGCCAGATTTCTCAGTTGAAGACAGCTTCTTAGGCTTCTACCAATTAACAAGTACCACTGGGGAAGGAATCTTCGAAAAACTGAAATCTATTCTTTAAGATTGTTGCAAACTTGATTTATAGAAACTGTATGGTGAGGGGTATGATGGGGCAGCAAATATGTCAGGCCAATTCAGGGGAGTGCAGACTCACTTTAAAAAGATTTCACCAACTGCTTTGTATATTCACTGCTTGGTCCATGAGCTGTCACTCAGTTTAACTGACAAAGCAGCAAACTGCAGAATAGCTAGTGACATGTTTGCACAACTTCAAATTTTGTATTCAACATTTGGAAATAGTCCATAAAGAACTGAGCATCTAAAAGAAGTGAGATGAGCGATGAACTTGGAGGCTGACGTTGGTGGGTGTCAGCACCTCGTCTCTCTGTGCACAACTCATTGGTATGCATGAGCATATAGCCTAGAAGTATTAAAAAACTCATTTTGCAAACCCTGGAGGAAATGAAACAATCTCCTGCTGCTTCATCAGCTGCCTTGAAGCCACAGGTAAAAGCTGTGGTTCTGAAAATGAAAAAGATAGATTTTATTATTTGCCTTTTTGTACTTCATAACATATATTCCAAAATAAATAAAGTCTCCATGTGACTACAGTCTCCATCTATCCATATTGCTGATGTACTAGATCAGGAAGAAATATTGAAAAATAGCCTTTCAGAAATTAGGTCAGATGAACACTTTGACGATATCTATACTTCTTCAGTGAAATTTGCAGAAACACTTAACAGTGACTTCAACCTAGACATTAACCTAAGCATGTCTTATTGTAGGTGACACATGCAAAGGAATGTAGTAGACAGTCAAAGCAATAAAGAGCAATTGAAAGGTGACTTTTACTATGACACAGTCAACACCATTGTCAGTGCCCTGAATGATCAGTTTGCTGAGGCGCCCATCATTAAATCTCTAACTGTTTTTATACCAAAACACTTCCATAATTCCACCACAGAGGAGGAAAAAAAAGCTGCAACCACAGTCATTTCATGTACTTATCTTGACATTAATCCACAGCTTTTAATTTCAGAATTACAGCTGGTATGTAAAGTACAAAAGCTTCAAAGCCTTGCATCACATCAGATCTGCAATGTCCTTCTTGAAAGTGGCTTAACTCAAGCTTATTCAAATTTTATGAAATGCAGCATGTACTTAAATATCCTTTCTGTGACAATGGCATTTTTTGAGTATTCATTCAGTAAAATGTAATGAAAGATATTGCTAATTTCTTGTCTTTATACCTAACCTTTTCACTTTTCAGCCTCCATTACAACAACCCTCTCAATGTCTATAGGACAGACATGTGTCCTAAATACCTGATTCACTTTTGTAAAACTTTAATTTGGACATGTAACATGGATTGCAAACATTAGGACTGATGGCAAATTGGCAACTTACTATTACCCATATTATTATTTTTTTTTTGTCTATATGCTGCAAGAGAGTTCCATCCTTCTATGTTGGGGACTTAGATGGTGTGCAATGCATGCATCATCAAATTAACCCATTATAATGTAAACACCTCCCAGTAGTTATATGTAAAAAAAAAAAGTACTTTGTTAGACCAGGCCTGTGCATGGTGGTAGTCTACCACTCACACAAGCATGGTCTAGGTAGTGTTTCATAGTCTGGTACTGTCTACTACTCATTTTAGGTCATATCCATGTGCATTGGTAGTCATTGACTGTGAGACACAAGGACATGGACATGGCTGGCCCTTAAAATATCTCATATTTTTTGGGGGGACTTGTGCATTTGTCTCGCCAAACATGAGGATTAGTGACAACTTACTACTCAGTACTAATGATGATGTTTGTCTTGAAATACATCTCAGAATGCATCTCAAAGCATCAAAAATATGACATTTTTAGGGGAGCCTAGAGTGCTCCCAGACCACCAGCCTATTAAGTTGTGTATTTCACAATTTCAAGCCCCCTTAATTATGTGCCCCAATATCCACCACTGAACCCTACCATCCAAATTACCCCGACCCACACGAACGTGCATGCACCAAAAGGCACACAAACAATAGGAATCACGTTTATCTGAAAACCCATTTATCCAAATGTTTTTTATGTCCCCCAAGACATTTGGATAAATTGGGTTTTACTGTATATAAAATAAATGATGGTAAGTAATAGTTACAAGGTGATAGTTCAATGGAAGAGTTTATGGAATGTTATGGCTGAGTTGATTGTGATGTTCCATAAACCCCGATATCAAATTGTCAGTTTCAAACTCACACTTACTCATTGTTTCATTTTTTTATATTATAGGAAAAATCCATGTGCCACTCACTTTTGTATGAACAGAAAATCTTGGTTCCTGGCTCAGCGGTAGAGTGGAGGCATGGGATGATCACTGACCTGTTGCTCTAGCATTGTCTGGCCCCTCTTTGGTATCTGAATTAATGCAATATGCTGGCAAAGGAGAACAGCAAAGTGTTTGCCTTATTTGTCACTGTCAAATTTGTTATGGTCAGTGGTACTATAGGACCAACAGAGACTGAATGAGCAGCACATCCTGCCAGAAGGTGTAAAGTTGAACGCACACTACAGTGAGCATGGATGGAAACCAGGGATGTGCATGAGGATAAACAGGTAGTGAGTTGGACCACCTGCAGGACTGAAACCAAGTCATACAAAAGCAACAGTACAGTTTATTTCAAAGAAACTGGAAACTGTGTGTTCATTCTCAGAGTTCCAAGTGCAAAGGTACAATGTGACAAACTACCATGCAACAAGCCACACAAGTACAGAAAATTAGCAGTCTGGCACTTGAAAAAGCAGTGCAAGATCATGTGAATATCATCTTCACTTGTAAAAGTGGTGCAAGATCATGTGAATATCATCTCCATACAGGGGCAGCACATCATTACCTCACTCCAACCCACAACTGCTCAGATACTGCCAGTGAGAATCCTCCTTGAATCCCAAAACAAAACCCTTACTGTTGCCATCATCTACATCCCTCCCAAAGAACAGGGAACTGGTCTAACAGCTGTTCTTGACTTTGTAAAGTCACTCCCACCGGACACCGAATCCTTCCTCCTAGGCAACTTCAACATCAACTGGCCAGTGGCCGATGCTGGTGCACACAGGGATACCATTGCTGCATCGAACCTCACACAAATGGTTGACTCACCAACCAGGAAAAATTACAGGACCGGCACCAGCACACTCTTGGACTGGATCCTTACCAGTCATCCATCGCAGATATCTAACACTAATGTCCTCCCTGACTCTTTCAGTGACCACTCCCCTGTTAGCTGCACCTGGTCAAATTAATTCATCAAACAACCACCAAAAACTATCACCAGCAGGGTTCTACCCAGTGGTCACCTTCCTCGATTCAAATCCCACCTCCTCCATCAAGACTGGTCCCCTATTTTCAATGCAACCAACGTAAAAACTGCCCTTGACCACTTCATAAACATCTTCACTGTGGCCTGTGACACGTATGCTCCTATTAAGAAACGCAAAGTCAAATCACTCAGTAACCCTTGGCTCACAGGTGACCTCTCCAGGATGCTAAAAACAAGAGACCACCTATGAGAGCTGGCCAGAAACTCTGGAAGGCAAAACAACATCCAAAACTACAAATGTGCCCACAATGACTGCACCAAAACCATCCGGCAAATGAAGTCTGCCTACTATAAGCATACCCTCACAAACTCCTGGGGCAATGGTTAGGAATTCTGGAAGAACATAAAGTAACTCACCAGGAATCCACCCAAACCCCCTCCATCAATACTCAACATCAACAGAACCACAACCCTCAACCCAAAAACCATTGCAGATACCTTTAACAAAGCCTTTACCGACCTCATCACTGTCCTACCCCAGGACTACTTCAAAGATGGTGAAGTCTCTCTGTCCACAATGAACACTACTCCCACCAGCTCCCCCCACTTCTACTTCAAAGCAGTCAAGGCTCACCAAGTATGCAATTATATTACCAAAGCCCTTGGTAAATCAAGATTCAGTAATGACTCCTCAATCTCAAAATCCTGTCTCTCACACTTGATAAAGTGCTTAGTCCTCTGACCAGAATTTTCAACCTCTCCCTCAGACTTAGCAAGTTCCCAGACAGCTGGAAATCTGCCACTGTCACCCCAATCCATAAAAGTGGTGACAAAACTGCCCACAATAACTACAGATCTATCTTCCTACTACCCCCACTTTCCAAGGCACTAGAATGTATCATCTTGGACCAGCTCACAGAATACCTGGAAACATACAACATCTTGTGCAAGCAACAACACGGGTTAGGCAAAGGTCACAGCACCTCCACAGCCCTACTTAAATTAACCGGCGCAATCCACAATGCACTCAACTCCAGTGAACTACTAGGCTTAATCTACATTGACTTAACTAAAGCCTTCGACACCGTTAATCACCGCCTCCTGCTTGTCCAGCTTCAGAACACTGGGCTGTCAACTGACTCCATTAGCTGGCTTAAGAGCTACCTTGAAGAACGGTCCCAAACAGTAAGAATCGCTGATACACTCTCGGACCCTAGACTGGTCCACTTGGAAATCCCCCAGAGCTCCATTCTGGGACCCCTTCTCTTCAGCCTATTCTTAAACTCATTACTGAACAGCTGCCCAGAACAAATAATTCTCTAAGCCGACGATGCTGTGATCCTCACCTCAGACCCTGATCCAATCCAATTACAAAATAAACTTCAACAGGCCTTCTCCTCCATTGAATCCTGGTTCCTAAATCATAAACTGCTTCTCAATCAGAAAAAAAAAACAAGTCTATGGTCTTCTGCAACCCCCACAACAAAAACAAACAACTCCACCTCTTCATTGCAACTGAACAAGGAGCCATTCTAGAACAAACAGAATCATTCAAGTACCTCTGCATCACCCTTGATCCCCACCTCTCATACGCTGTCCATATCAGCAATATTGCAAAATCTGCCCATGCGAGGTTAGGCATATTATTCCGGCACAGGAAACACCTAACCCCTGAAGCACTGTCAATGGCCGTCCAAAGCTCCATTGTCAGCATCATAGACTATGAGCTTATCATATATGGGTCTGCAACTACCATTGCTTTCAGATATATTGCAACCTCCCTGAATAAGGCCTGTCTTCTTATCACTGGCTCACATTGCCGAACCCACACATGTGGCCTTTATTCCCAATCTGGATGGCTTCAACTGGACAAACGCATAAAATACCAAACCTGCATCACAGCCAAGAAAATTATAATGGGGCTTGACCCACCTGGTGTCTGTGCCTCCTTAAGCCTAGACATAGGAATGTCACTACAAAGAGATCCAATTCCCATCTACTACATATCCCACAATGTTGCACGACCCAAGGACAAATATATTTCACCAATCGGGCATCCAGCTGGCTCAACTCTCTTGGCAACGACATAGTGACCACTCCAACACTCGGCCTCTTCAAGTCCAAGCTGCACCTCTCACTGCTTGTATCCTGCAATTGCCCATCATAACATTTCCACCATTCCAGCTGCACATGCCCCAGCACCTAGCACTTACAATCAGTCTTTGCACCCCTAGCACCTCACCTGTCATATTCCCTTGACAAGGTCCCCTGGCTGCACTGTCTCCCACCCTCACCCACCTCCCCCGGTAACTCCACTCCTTCCCCCGCCCCAACCACCTCCCGTACTCCCCCTTATCCCCTGTTCCTCCTTCTCCCCTTGATCTTCTACCCTCACTCCCCTCCACCCCCCTACTTCCCTTGTCTTGCTCATAGCTCAAGTCTTTGTACTGGTTATTACATGTCTGTAAGTCAATGACTATATGTTTGTAACTAAAAATGATGACTGTTGCACACGCTGACGTGGAACCTTTGTTAAAGAGCCTTGGCTCAAAAGGTTTTGTAATCCTAGATTGAAATAAATAAATAAAAATAAATCTTATTTATTATCTACTGTTTGTGATTGGCACCTAGTGAGAATCCTGAGTTAAATGGATTATAACTGTTCATCACAAACCTTAGATTATCATATTTAGAAAGAACTTGCTGAATGTGGAACCTTAGCCTTATAATAATGAAAGCAATATTGCATATCAGTACCTTAATATATAAAGACCACAGTTCTTTGATTAACATTAAAACTACTGGGCCATTCTAACCATAATTATCAAATAAGGGAGTTCTGAAAATAAGATTTGATGTTACCAGCTATTCAAACTAGTTATGGTAAAATAACTTTATCTGCCTACAATTGTAAGACTTGGAATGTATTGACCCCAGCGACCCACAATAAAATTAGGTTGACAGACTTTAAAAATACAATTGACATGTAAAAAATTTAAAAGTTATGTTACCCAGATTTTTTTCATTTCTCATGTTACCAGTATGTGGGTATTTGCCAAATATGTCTGTTCAGTTTGTATTGATGATTTAGTTGAACTAATAGTAATTATGATGTTTGTAAAACCTTTGTAAGCAAGACAACTGCACAAATGGTGCCACTCACTCCTAAATGTTTTATCCTAACTACTACTCAAGTATCTAGTTCACAAAGATCTTCAACTGCAGTTCAGAAAGATCACTCATCTTGTCCTTGATAACTCATTCAACATTAGTTTTCTTCTGTAGTTTTTGAATTTCTCTGCCTCAGACTTTTTTCATTCCACAAATTATTTAAGGTTATCTTGGTTATAAGAGAGATATTTATTGCTAGGAAGCTGAATGTAACATTTCACAAGGAATAGTGTAATTACAGGCTCTACCACATCTATCAAGCCTTCTTAAAATAACACAAAGCATTATTGCTTTTCCTGAAAAACCTTATATATGTCTGGGGAGCTGTGAAATGCACTTCTGCAGAAAATGGGAGCACCCTTTTGATGTGCTGTTAAAAATATGTCCCAATCTATCTCAAAGGCAAGGGTTATAATAGTATTATATTTGAACTACTGTAGGAACAGAATTTTACACTGCAGTTATTCAGGACCCACTATTGCCTTTTAACTTATCTAGGTCTTATTTAAAGACTTATTCTAGACTTCTAGAGGGAGAGTAGACGGCTTCAGCATAATTTTCCAAACAGTTTTACCTGGCCTATATAATACAGTTCTGTTTGAGACTCAATATGCTTATGCAACAAAAGGTACATTTTCAGCAGGTAAGATTTGCACTGTAGTAAAGAGTTCCTTTAACATTTCTCTGTCAATTTCATACTCAGTGTCCAGTAAATGTGGTTACTCAAACAGCTTTAAATTGTACTTCATAGCATTTTCAACAGTCTCTACCTTCCTGTATAATACAGTATATAGATGACTACTTATGGTAAATAGAGTTCCTGTGGTCATATTTTTAAGGTTTGTTTCAATTGTTTACTTCTAACAATCACACAGGAGTGTGTTGTGCATATTTTATGGAACACATACAAACAAGGGTGAGAAACAAAAGGTGCCTCAGCTGATCCCAGCTGAGGCACTTATTCTTTCTCACCTTTGTTTGTATTTGTTTGAATTATCTTGACAGGGTTTGTCAGTTGTTCTTGTAAGTTTCTTTTTGATTTTTTTATTTCCTCCATATCCCCAATACCTTAAACCACTTCTTTTATACTTATTGTTCTTTCAAGGATGGAATAGTGCTGTTATAAAAAAATCACCAAAAAGTCAAATAATTAGTACCAGGACAACAACTGAAACCTGTCCTTCAAGTTTTTGAGACATTCTTGGTGTTTATTTATTTGTATTTTGGTAATTGGGTAAGCCCACTGAGACCAGAGGTTCCTTTTTCAGGGGCGACCCAGAATTAGTTACAGAGAGAGACACACAAAAGCATTCTTTACAGAACAGGACACATACTAGCATCCTATACAGTAGTTACAATAATTAACACAAATATACATTAGCAAGGGGTGACACAGATTATGTTACAGAGTAAGATACATAATAACATTCTTTACTGAGCAAAGACACATACCAGCATTCTTAACAGTAATTACAATAATTACTCAGAGTATATAGCAGCATCCAGTTATGGGGTAGTAAGCTATTGTTAGCAGTGCATGATGTCAGATTATAGTTCAGTTTAGTAGGCAATATGAGACAGTCATGGTAAGATGTTATATTAGGTACATCCAAGAGGAAGTAAGGATCAAGGTAATGAGAGCATAAGGAGAAGCGGGCTTGGGAGCTAACGGTTACAGTCACAAAGGCTGAGATTGAGGAGATATACTTTGAGCCTGGACTTGAATTGGCTAATGGTGGATGTGCCAGTCAAGCTAGCTGGTAAGGAGTTCCAAAGGTAGGAGGCAGAAAACTTGAAGGAGCGTTTGCCTTGGTTAGAGCGACACCGAGGGATGTCCAGTAGGTGATTTGTGGATGATCGTAGAGTTCTGCATTGTATTTTGGTAGAGAGCAGTCCATTAAGATGGGGACTAGGACCAATGGTAGAGAACTTGAATGCAAGGCAGGTGACTGGGTAGGCTAGTTTGTGCCAAAGAGATGGCCAGTTAAGTTCCTTAAGTGCCTCACAGTGATGCCTCCTTGGGGAGGAGTTTGCGGTAAAGTGGGCCACTCTGCTATAGAGGACAGTAAGTTTATTACATTCTGTCTCTCTGAGTGACTGCAGTAGAAGAGCCCCATACAGAATGGAAGGGAGAAGATTGCAGCTGGCAATTGCTCGACGTGCAATGCAAGATAGTGAGTTCCCCAGACGATAGAGGAGACCAAGCTTTTGGTGGATGGCCCTGGTTATGGAGTCGATATGGGGTCTATAGGTCATCTCTTGGTCAAGATGGATCCCAATGTATTTGAAACTGGACGTGACCTCAACTATTTTCCCTTGGTTTGTGCTGATCTGGAGCAGCTGACTTCTGTCAGATCCCAGACGTCTGGAGCCAAACAGGACGGCTTTGATTTTTTCCCCATTTAGCTTCAGGGAGTTTGTGGAGAACCAGGACTCAGGAGCTGAGAGACTATCCTGCAGTTTTGTTTTGATGACACTAGGTTGAGGGTCACTGTAGTAGATGACCGTGTCATCCGCATACAGAATGAGTTTGCTGAGGGAACAGTTACTCTCAATATTATTGAGAAAGAGTGAGAAAAGTAAGGGGCCCAGGATTGAGCCCTGGGGCATGCACCCCCACAGTGATGGGCCTGGGTCCAGACTGTGTACCCTTCCAGCAGACTTTTTGGAAATGTTCACTAAGATAGCTCTCGAACCATGAGAGATAGTGGTCATCTAGGCCTAGGAGCTGGAGTTTAGAGAAGAGGAGATTATGATTGACAAGGTCGAAGGCCCTCGATAGATCAATGGAGAGAGCACCCATTAGGGAGTGTTGATCCATGGAGACAAGGATGTCAGTTGTGAGCCAGATAAGAGCAGTGTCTGTACCGTGGCCCTTCCTAAAACCATGCTGCACAGCAGCCATAAGTAGGTGCTGCTCCAAGTAGTCCTGCAGCTGTTTAGAGACTAGCCTTTCCTGGATTTTTCCAAGAGGACTGTGCAGGAAGATAGGTCTGTAGTTTCCCGGCTTGTCACGGGGCCCACTTTTGTAGACGGGGACAATGGTTGAAACCTTCCACATTGTTGGGACTATTTCTTCCCAAAGTGACCTATTTATGAGGAGGATGACAGGATGGGTGATAGCAGGGGCAGCGTCCCTCAGTAGGTGGGGTTCGAGACGATCATGGCCCAGAGAGGAGGTAGGATTAATCTTTCACAGAAGAGGTAGCACCTCGGACTGATAAACCAGCTTTAGGTGAAATCAAGGTCTGGGGTGGTCCCACGCCCCTCACAGGAGAGGGGCCGGACTGAGGAGGGCAGGGAGGGGGGTCCCATTTGGGATAGAGAAGGAGGCACAGAAAGCCTCAGCAACCTCGGACGGATCATTAGTCAATGAATCACCTACGAGGATAGAGTCCATTTGTTTACCTGTGGAACCCTTGAGGAGCATGTTTATATGTCCCCAGAATTTTTTGGAATCACGTAGGTGCCTAGTTTCGAGGTCATGTAAGTACTGAGCTTTGGCCTGTTTCGAGGATTTTTTTCATAGATTTCTCAACTCTCTATACTTTTCCCAGTCTGCAGAGTTTCCAGAGGACTTGTAGGGTCTCTCCTTCTGCTGGAAGTGTTTTTGCCCCCCATCAAAGATGTGTGTGAAGTCTTGTTTTATTTCTAAATGACCCCAAAGGCAGACCCAGAGCCACAGTGCATAGTTTTTAGTCACTAAAACACACAAAAAAAAGGAAAAACACTGCACTCAAAGCTGAACATGTAAACTACAAACTGTTAAAAGTGCAAAGGTGCTTACAGAGTAACACAGCAGCAGGTCACCACCCATGATAAGCCTCAACATTTTGTACAAACAAAGTTTGTCAAGAGACAGATGCTTTCACCCAGTACACCATCATAAATACAGTAAAATTAAAGGCACAGAGGAGAGGAAAAAATGTGATAAAATAAATAACATCAAACATTAAGTTGATCGGACTCCACAAAAAGAATCCTTCCAAATAAGGATAATGATTTAGCTACAATGGATCTGAGCAAATGCTCTTATTGAATCACATAAATCTGTAAGGTAAACTACAAGAAAAAAAATGGTTAGACAATACAGTACATAACAGACTAACAGAACACAGCAACGATATGCAGAACATTACAGCAGAGAAGGCCCTTGCCAGCTGGACAATTTATTGGAATGGGATTAATTCTATATTGTCATTAACTCATTCTCTCCCAGTGGCCATTTTGGGTTAGGTTATGCAATGGATGGTTCTGATGCCATATGGCAGCTATGGGACTGAAGGAGTTAAGAACCATTCCCAAGATTGCCCTGAGTGTATGGATTCAGCACTTCACCCTTCTTGACAGGACCATAACCAGATCACCACCTCAGTGGCCTAAACTACCTTCTTGATGGCAGAGCAAGACCATTTGTGAGTTTCAGGATCTCCAGAGGTATGTGTATAGGCAGCAGTGGCATATTTGTCATCATGTCGTGCTATAGCTCTAACATGGTCACCCACCATTTCCTTAAAGATCAAATGCACATATTTCATAAAAAGCTTGAATCCCCTTTAATTCACATCCCTGTGTCACGATTAGTGTTTCCTGAAAATATCATGCTGTTTGATTTTGTAGTGGTCTTTAAATCAGCATCTGTAAATGTGCTCTGCAGTAACTGAAAACAGTGAAGATGTTTCTGCCCCATCAGTGAGCAATGACATCATACCTGTGCAGCCTGCTACTTCACCAATTAAGCCCCTGATTGACTGAATACGCTGTTGCAGTTCCTAGTTAGGGCAGTCTGTAGTGCTAATTGTTTTCACTCAAAGTTTATTACTAACCCATCTGGTTTGCGTTTAGAGAGATTAGTTTATAATCATTCTATTCTCATAAAGAGTTGGTCATTTGGGGTTCAGTGCTGAACTGAAGTGCAATGAATGAATGAATATCTGTGATAAATTACCTTGTCTGTATCACAGATGTCAGTACTCTGTCATCAAAACTATGCATTCTATTCTGGCTATATAAGACAGTGTTGTTTAATGGATATAAAATAAATCTACAATTCATTAATTCATAGAAGCTGTGTGTCTTTGATGTAGCCTCAATAAATATGTTCATATGATAACAATGTTGTTTTCACGTCAGATTGGCAAACCTGTGTCTACCACACTCTTCTATTTCAGGAACATGTATGATATGAACTCATAAAATTCAACTCTTTGAGGTTTTCTGTGTGAAAATACATCATGTATGTGTAGAACTATAAATACTATATGGTATTCTGATGTCCCTGTCTCTGCCCAACAGTTGAGGCAGCAGCTTTCTGCTTCCCCCTTTCCCCTGCTCCAAAGTTCCCCTGTTTCCTGCCCTCATATGAAGCTGCTGCAACCCACTGCCCACTGTCTTCTCCACACAGTCAGGGCTGATGCCCCCTACTGCCTCCTGCACAAACAGTTTAGGCTGCTGCACCCTGCTACCCTCTGTCTCCCACCCTATAACATAATATGAAATATTTTTTTGTGTTTTCTATTGGGTAGTTTTGGGCAGTGTAACAAAGGAATTTACTCTAGTGGAAGGGAGCAGCATGGTGCAACAACTCTAACTGTGGGGGCAAGAGGTTCTATGGTGCAGCAGGGCACAGTGGTGTCAGGGGACAGAGAACAGCATAGTGCAGAAGCCTTGACTGTGGTGCAGGACACAGTGGAGAATCAGGGTACAACAGCCCTGACTGTGTGACAGGGTGCATGTGGTGCATTTGGGCCAATAGAAGTGGGTAGAAGGGTGCAGCAAAAGCCCCACCTTTAATGGCCTATGTCAGCATGGTGACACAGCCTAAACTGTGAAGGCAGGGGCCCTGGGACTCTAGGGCTTAGCAGGGCACAGCAGCCCTGTCTGTGGAGACAGGAAAAGGGGCAACAGTGTACATTGGTCCTGACTGTGGTGGTGGGGGACAGAGGAAAGTGGGGTGCTGCAGCCTCAACTGAGAGGTATGAGACAGGGGTATCAGCATGCCATATATTATTTCTAGTTATACACATACCGTACATTATGTATTTTCACTCAGAACCCCTCAAAGAACTGAATTGTATGAGTTCATACAGTAAGTGTTCCTGAAATAGCAGTGTGGCAGATACATGTTTGTCAATCTGACAAAAAAACAAAATTGTTTTCACATGAACCTGTTTATTGTGGCTACATTAAAGACACTGATTCTATGAATTAACAGAATGCAGATTTGTTTTATTTCCATTAAACAACCCTGTCTTATATAGCCAGAACAGAATGCAGAGTTTTTGATGACAGACAACTGACATTTGTGATACAGACAAGATAATTTCTCACAGACATTCATTCATACCACTAACATTCAGCACTGAACCCCAAATGATCAACTTTTCATGAGAACAGAAAGATAGATTTTAAGCATGTCTTTCTAAACACAAGCCCAATGGGTTAGTAACAAAATCTGAGTGAAAATAATTAGTTCTACAGACTGCTCTAACTAGGAACTGTAACAGCCTATTCAGTCAATCAGGGATTTAATTACTGAAGCAGCTGGCTGGACAGGTATGATGTCATTGCTCACTGACAGGGACAGAAGCATCTTCACTGTTTCTTCACTGTTTTCAGTTACTACAGAGCACATTAATAGATGCTGATTTAAAGAAAACCATAAAACCAAACAGCATGGTATTTTTAAGAAACGCTAATCATGACACAGGGACATGAATTCAAGTGAATTCAAGCATTTTATGAAATATGTGTGCATTTGATCTTTAAACAGCTGCTGATACATCAAAAAAAATGAAAACATAATATGTAGGTATGATTCAGCTTGCAGTCCATATACTGTATATTCTATAGATTTCTCCTCTGCATTATTTATTACTAAGAAAATTTGCATGAATACATGATATTTATCCCTTAGAGCTCATCTGCCTCTGTAAATCACTCCCCACTTCATGTCATAATCCTCTGTTGTGACATCACAATCGATTGCCATGGGAGTAACTGGGCAGATCTGTTACTTGCGAAACAGGGCCCATAATATGGAATTTACTACCTATCCCCATACATCAAAGTAAACAAGAAATTAGACTGTAAACCATAAAACAGTGGTATAAAACTAAATCAGGTACATTGCTACCCTGCTGTATAGGTGTAGTTACTTAGAAAATATTATATTACACCTGTTCAGCAACTGTATGTGCATCTTTTGTCCAAATTTTAAAACTGTGTGTGTATATATAATTTTGTATGCTGTATCTAAATGTTTGTTTATATACTGTATAATGTTGTTTGTGTAACTAGTATATTTTCAACTTCTAAAAAATGGACCTCGTTTGAAATGAGCTTTGCTCAACGGAGTATGTAACAACTTTTCCAATTCATGAATTTTGAATAAAATGTTAAACAACAACAACTGTGATGTCACAAGCACTGCATTATGATCTCAGGTAGGGAGAAAGCAACAGAGATAAATTAACTTCTTAGGTACAAAGATCCTGTTTTCATGCAAACGACCTAAGTAATAAATAATTGGGAGCAAGAATGCATAACTAATGTGAAATACAAACTAGACTGTATCTAAATATTATGTTTTGTGAAAGTTCTCCTGATGGAGTCAGCTGCTCTTTAAGGATTATTTTTGTAAGACCCCCATAAAAATATGAGCATGTAAAGGAGGCAAGATATACCATATGTGCCATGCCATAAATGATACATTTAGATATCACATTTGTGGGGGGGCTACAAAAAGTCTTTGTAGGTATAATGAAATCACAAATCTTACACCTACCACTCTGGTGACAACCAAGTAGAAGTGTAGGTAACCAGATGTTTATTGGGTGTGTCACAGGCTATAAACTATGTGTAACTACAGTATGTCTCCCAAATTAGATGCCCTTCTGTATAGCACTCTGGGTTGTTGCTGTACACATGTAGATCATTTGGGCTCAATACTCAATCTATATCAATTATCTGGTAGCATATTTTCAACCACCCCCTGACAGGGTACTATAAGTGGTGATAAAGTTACATCTTCTACTATCATCATTTAGTATGGTGTCACCAGGTGTAAAAAGAACCTACCTGTTAGCATTCCTTGCATGGATATATACTTTCTCAATGCAATCTTCAGAGTAGCCAGAGTCTCTGAATCTCTGAGTTAAAGTGGGTGCATTTCTCTCAAAACTGCAACTGTACTGCAGTTATGGCACACCCTCCAACACTGACTGATGGGAATATTCTTGATGGAATTGTGGGGATGACAGGAACTAACCAATAATAAATTGTTTCTGTCCATGCACTTGCAGAACAGATCAGTATGCATTCCATTACTGTCATTCTCAGTAAGAGTAACGTCCAGAAAAGAGATACTTTCATAACTGTACTGTGCTTAATGCCACATTCTTGTCAGAATGTGTAGATGTCTCTGAATCACCAGTTGGTGTCCCCAGCCTGTAACCATTGCAGGTCTAGTTACTGTATAGGTTTGGCATCCTCTTCGGTGACATGTAGAAGGGACAAAATACTGGTCTAATGGGCCCTTTTTATCTGCTGATTAAACCTCAGCAGAGGAGATACTTAAGCAATAATGACAAAATAATCAATCACTTATTGGAGATTGATGGGGGAAGGGTGGCCCCAGGTGCAGCTGAGGGCCAACCTCACCCAACTGGTCATTAATCAACAGGAAATGAATGGTTCTGAAGTTGTTATTGTGATTGTAAGTCTAATCACAGTAAAGAACCTTTTGGCAGTTTTTTTTGTTGTTTTTATTTCTGTGGGGCACACTGACAATGTGGCATGTCATGAAGGCTATGTTATCCGTGTGCACTGAGGTATCGTGTGTTTTTATGTTTTACCTTTTGTGGGTTTTTTATTGTAGAGATGCTGCTGAAGTTGGTATTTTTTCTTCTTTTTCTTTGTAAAGTTTTATGTGAGGCATTTGTAGCCTTATTCAACTTAATCTTTCAGCAATGTTGAGGGCATGAATATTCATGAAAATTCGAATGGAAGTGTCCGGTGCTGTGGTTGAGGATTAAAGAGCCATCTGTGTGAGCCAGTCTTCTATGTCTGTCCCTGCAGAACATATCAACATTTAGTTCTGGTACTTCCATTTTGGTTTTGGTATGCTGCACTTTCATTTTTCTTACAACTGTTCACAGGCGATCCTGTCAGCTTTTCTCTGTAACAGCTGACTTAAAAGCAAAAGGGGCTGCTGACAAACTGCTGTAGCGCTGCTGTGCTGGACATTTCTAAGAGATTTCAGCTCAGCACAGCAGCCAATTAATGAGCTAGTAAAGCTCATGAATAATTAATTAGACATAATGCATATTGTTTTTTTTTTGTTGTTACACATTAAGTCAATTTAAGATTTTTCTAATATTAAATTTAAAAACATACAGGTTTGACATGATCAACTGCATTCTAAAATCTGGAAAAAGAAAACATAGCATAGTAGATTCCAGTCCTGTTGGTTTGGAAGTCTCTTTGAGCAAGAAACAACCAGATGGACTTTTCAGACCAGTATGTTTTTCAAATAGAACGCTGACTGATGTAGTGAAATGTATTTACAAATGCAGAAGGAGGCCCCTGCTGTGGTCAGGGGCTCTAAAACATCTTAATATATGTCTTCATGGTACATAATTTGTCATTGTCACTACTCACAAAACACAGAAGGTAATCTTTTCCCCCAAATCTACTTTAAGACAGTAACAAGAATTACATGAAGTGCACTTTGGCTACAACTTTGCTTTTTAAAATAATTTATCATCCAGGCCATACAAATGCAGCACATGCAGTGTCCACATGACTTACTGAAATACAGACAGCACATCATGAACCTGGGGTATATTGCCCAACAAGCTATGCCAAGAACCACAAAGCCAAAAGAGAGCATACAAATATCCCCCTCAGATCCTACAATGAAGCACAAGAAAAGTTTGCACTTAGAAGGTTGTGCTCACAATAACAAAAGCCAAACACACTAGATCAAAAACTGGACACTCGCCATGTTTGTAAAATGATGCTCAGTCTTAATAATTAGTTATAGTGCCATGCTTTTATTTAATGCAATGAAGTACACAGATGCCCACTATCACCTGTTTCAGATTCTCTCAGTCCTTTCTCAAAGGCGATTCCCTCACAGTGTCATATCACTTAAATAGGTCTCAACCTTATGACATCATGATGACATCACTCTGGGGCCAGGTTCCATGTCATAATAGCAATTGTTATATTGGTGAGTGTATATCACCAAAAAGCAAATTGGTGGTCGATATACACATGTCGGCAACCCAACATCTGGCAACAACACTAAGTGTTTTTTGTGGGGGGGCTGCAGCCCCTGCCCACCCTTGTGGGGGGCTTTGGCCCCTGCACCCCCTGACTACAGATTGCTAACTCCAGGGGGTGCATGTCAGGAAAGGGGCAACACTCCAGTTTGTGACACAAAAAAATAAAGGCAGGTGTAGCAGCAGCAAAATATTGTCTCCCGGTCTCCAGCCCTGAACCCAGTACCTGCTGCACCAGCGCTAGCCACCCTCACCACCACAATACATGGCTAGTTCAGCTGCAGCAGACACACCACTCCCCTGCAAACCCCTTCTCTATCCCTTCCTTTCCCCTCACTACCCCCCCCATCCAGTCACCCTTCCATATGCTCACCTTCATGTAGGGTAGCTACCCTTGTAAGATAGCCCTTGGGGATAGCTCTGAATATGAGTCATCATTTTTATGGTCACTCATATTCAATCGCTATACTCATTGGATTCCATGGAGCCATGTTAAAAAAAAAAAGAGCTATGTTAAAAATAAAAAACAATCACGCAAGTAAAGTGCAAGTGACGACAATAAGTTAAAAAGTTTGCACAAGACTATCAGAATATAACTGTCTTCTGCTTTTATACTCCATCATTAATTTCAGAATTTAATATTGGCACCTAGTTATAAAACTAGCACATTGAATGCCCCAAAAATCATATGTAAATTCTCTACTACAATTGTTTCATTGCTAGAGAGAAAATCCAAATGTACAACTATATAAATACAACTACAGTGGACAATAATTAAAATATCATAGGCTGAAATGAAATTAGTCCCTCCAATAGTCGTACTGCTTCGCTCTTCGATAGCTGAAAATCAAAAAGAAGGGAAACAGCCGGATGTCAGGAAAATCTTATTTCAGGTATCGTTTCAACTCAAAACCTGTATTTAAACTCAATGGTTTATTGTCCTGCAAACTAATAATCCAGAACCCTTCCCTCCTTAATACTGTACCAAATTATTATAATCCCCTCTTGGATTCGGGTACAGTCTGTCTATAGCCACAAAAGAGAAGGTATGTGCTGAGTTATTTGCACCTCCTTGTATATGGGCTGCTGTTGCATTAGTGATAACCTCTCTTTCTATGGCATGACAGTACTCTGCAACTTGAGTATTGAAACTTCTAACAGTTTTCCCAATATAAATCACCCTTCAAGTGCTCTCATCAGATACACTACTCCTTGGATGTCAAAAGTAATAAACGGTCTAATCTCAAATTCTTTGTCACTATTTGGGGTGCTTAAAGGAGATACCCTGTCTAACATATTTACAGTAAGTACAGTACTTACAAGGGTAGCATCTTTTACAGTTGTAATCCCACTATGTCCTAGTAGTCAGTCTCTCCTGATAATGGCTATGCACAAGGGCATCTTTAAGTGTTGGAGTCCTTTAGTATGCTATCCTTGAAGGGCACCTGGAGAACTCACTCAAGCCTACATCACTGTCCAAGATGTGCCAATCTTCACAATTTTCTCAAATTGATATGCATGGGCTAAGAATGTCATAACAAAGTTGAACCCATTTCCCTGAAAATTTTCACTGTTTACTGAATTTTGTATAAGAGACTCCCTATCTTGTCCATCAACAAACTCATGTGCCCAGCTGATAGTATCCCAGTTTTACACTCTGTCCTGATATCTCTTTTCCAGGTCCCTGGCTCCTTTTTCATATTTTTCATTTCTTCCACAGTTCTATTTAATCTGTAGAAACTGCCCCTTTAGAATGCTTTGTACAGAGTGGCGTGGGTGACAGCTGGAGGCCATCAGAAGAGTATTCATAACCATCTCTTTCCTGTATATATCAGAGACAAAAATGCTCTCTGGCATTTTCATCAAAACATGATCTAAGAAACTGGTGGAAATTTGGCTTGCTGTATAAGTAAATGTAAGATACTTATTTGTCTGATGTAGATATTTAACAGAATCTGCCAACTTTGCAATGTCTCTATGCCACACTGCAATCATATCATCTATATAATTATAGATAATGATGCCAAATCTGTAGCCTATCAAAAAATGGGTTAGTTGCTGGATTAAATATGTTTTCTTGCTCTTTGGCACCCACACAGAGGTTACCTAAAGAGGGCACTAAAGTCACGCTCATCACTGTTCCCTTAATTGGATGCAAAAATTTGCTGTTAAACAAAAACATATTTTTTAACACATCTTCTGTAAGTTTCAAGAGAAACCCAATGGGGGGTTAGAATCAACTTTCTTTGGTTCAAATAGAAGGCAATAGCATCTAATGGGCTTTCATACAAATACCTAATATCCAGTGTAACCATATAAGTCTCTGCCCACAACAGCACCCCCCAATCTGTACCAGCACATCCTTAGTGTCTTTCAGATAAGCTGGCAAAGTGGTGACAAAAGGCTTCAAAAATGAATCAACATATTCTGACAGCAGCTCCATCAAGGAAGCAATTCCACCTATGAGTGGGGGAACCAGGTGGTTTCACCAAAGACTTATGAACGTTCAATGATATGTAAAAGGTCCCCTTGATAGAAAAATCCACCATCAAAAATTCTTTAGTTTTTACATCATTATGACCCTTCTGGAACGTGTCCTTAATAGCCTCTTTAGTTGCAAACTTCAAGTCCCTTGTTGAATCCTCTGTCAGTTTAACATAGAAGTTGCTATTATTCAGCTATCAGTAAACATCTTCAGAATAGTCTTTTTTTATTTATCAGGACAGTGCTTCCACCTTTATCGGTGGACTCAATAACTAAATCATTCTCCATCTGTAGTGACTTTAATGCCTTCTTCTCAACTGAGATCAGATTTTGAAAATTAAGTTTCAACAAATCATTAAACAATGCCCACAAGTCCTTTTCAGCTAAATCCTGAGAAGTCATGATAGCTATGAGAGTCACAATCTACGTATTAAACGGAATTATGGTACAGATGAAAAATATAAAAAAGAAGAAGGGAACCTCGAACAGAGATTTCAGGAGAGAGGGTATAGTTGGGATACTACTGGCCGGGCACATGAATTTGTTTAAGAACAAGATAGGGAGTCTCTTATACAAAATAAGGTAAACAGTGAAAATTTATAGGTAAATAGGTTTAACTTTGCTGCAGCTTTCTTGGCCCATGCATATTAATTTGAGAAAATTGTAAAGAAACATTGGCACATTTTGAAAAGTGATGTGGGCATGAGGGAAGTTTCCAGGTGTCCTCCAAGGATGGTATAACAAAGGGCTCCAGCACTTAAAGATGCCCTTGTGCATAGCCATTATCAGGACAGACAAACAATTAGGACATGGTTGGGTTACAACTGTAAAGGATGCTACCCTTTTAAGTGATACACTTACTGTAAACATCTTAGACAGGGTAGCTCCTTTAAGGATCCCCATAGAGACAAAGAGTTTGAGATTAGACAGTTTATTACCTGTGACACCCTAGGAGTAGTGTATTTGGTGGGGTGCAGTTGCGGGGTGTTTTATATTGGGAAAACTGTTAGACGTTTCAAAACTCGAGTTGGAGAACACTGTCATGCCATAGAGAGAGAGGACAGAACTTGTGCAATGGCAGCCCATATAAAGGTGGCCCCAAATAAATCAAAACATACCTTCTCCTTTATGGCTATAGATAGATTGTGCACAAAGCTGGGGGCCGGGTTATAATAATTTGTAATTAAGGAGGCAGGGCTTCTGGATTATTAGTTTGCAAGCCAATAGGGCACTGGCTTAAAATATGGGTTTAAGTTGAAATCATATGTGAAATAAGATTTTCCTGGTATGTGGCTGTTTCCTTTCTCTTTGATGTTCACGTATCGAAGAGTGAGCAGTATGACTATTGGAGGGAATGATTTTTATTCTATTGTTTCATCCTGTGATGTTTTAATTATTGCCCCCTGCAGCTGTATTCATATAGTTGTAAATCTGGATGTTCTTATTAGCAATGAAACCATTGTAGTAGATCATTTATATATGAATTTGTGGTATTCTATGTGCTACTCTTATAATTTGCTGCCAATATTACATTTTGAAATTAATTTATTTTATTTGTTTATTTTTGATCTCAGATTAACCATTTGAGCTCAGAGCTCTTTTCATAGGTTCCACGTTAGTACATTTAGAACAAGTAGGTGATTTTACAGAGGATTGAGACAAACAAGGTAACAGAATTAGAATGAGAACATTTAGGTACATTTAGTCTTTAAACAAAGGAATGCAAAAAATACAGCAACAACTAAAACTGGAATAAGTAAACACAGTCAGATACATACAAGAACAATCTAAATAACTGTGCCCAACAAGGAGCCTGTTAGTTGTCAGCAACACAAGGGGGTTAGCGCATAGAAGTGCTGGAGAGATGGGGTGGGGGGGTTGAGCTCCAAGTGTTAATGATAGATTATAAAGGCACAAGGTAGTTATATTTTAGCAATCATGTTTTTAGTTTTTTAACATGAGCTGTTTTATTGAATCTTGTAACCAGATAACACATATAACAAATTGAACTATATAATGTACTTAACAAGAACATCCAGTCAACTATGTACAAGAAAACAGGGGCTATATTTATTTTATTTAGTTTCTGTTGACTGGGTAAGGTGCTCTAGGCAGACATTTGACTATTTTCAGGCATGACTTGGGAGATTACAGGGCAGGGTTACAGTCATAATAATGAGAGACAAAGGAAAACATTGACATCATGTTTGAGTTGGTACAGTTCAAAGCTAGGAAAAACATACAGTATGATAATTTATCCAGCTGGTACAATTACATAGGGTGCATGGTAAGTGATGCTGTTTACATACAGTGCAGTAATAAGTATTATAGGCATATTCAGCATAGTAAAATTTGCTCATCCATGACCTATGACCAGATAGAATACAAGGGAAAGCAGCCCTTACAGTTGAGGGTTAACAAATTATGCTGAGCTAGTTGATTGGGAATGCTATATCAGGAATGTGTGGAGGTGGTTTCTAAAGGGATGGAGCGTGGCACTGTTGCATGTGCAGGGGTAAGCTGTTCCAGAGTTTGGGGGCAGCACTAGCAAAGACTAAAGTGCCATATTTGAACCTAGACATTGGGATAGACAGCTGGTCATTGACAGAAGATCTGAGGGAGTAGAGGCTATTGCATGGTACAAGGAGAGAGGCTAGTGAGAGGTGTAGCTTGTTAAGAAGAGTTCTGAGGGTAATTTTTCCCAGGGAAAGGTCCTTCAAAGCCAAGGGGGAGAGCCAACCTAGTTTGTTGTAAAATATGCAATGGTGGGTGAGATGATCGCATGCAAGGGCAAAATGACATATGTTGTTATAACCTAGTTCCCACTTGCACATAAGAGTACTGGAGGCAGAAGAGAATACTGAAAGGTCATAAGTGAGCCTGGGAATGAGTAAGCTATTTGCAAAGATTTTGCACGCAGATGGGGAGGGGTAGGGGCTAAAATGGTATGCTATCCCAAGGCTAGAGTTAATCTTTCTAATGGATGTAAGCTGGAGAGAAATATCCAAAGAAGGATTGAGTGTGATTCCTAGTTACTTGAAAGAAGTAACATTTTCCAGAGGGGAGCCATTGTCACACTGTACTATTAATTGTGCATGGTTCTCCCTAAACCGATAGGGGTTCTGAAAAGTTTTGCCTGGGGCTTCGTATGGTTCATGAGTAGTTTGTTGTCATTAGGCCAAGACTGGATGGCTCTGAGATCAAAAGTTAGACTTCTGCTAACCTAGACCACTGCAGGAGCACTGCGGAGGAGCACTATGCCATGAATGTGTAGAAGAGAGGCTGAATGATTAAAGCAGTGGTGGATAGAATTAATATGTAGTGAGACTAACAAAAGTCCTGTTAAGGATCTCTGTGGGACCCCTAGTAGGGAAGGGAGATATTCAGAGAAAGAGGAGCTGGTCCTGACTCACTGGTGCCGATTGGATGGGTGGCTAAAGAACCAGGGTCGGACATTTTTGGATCTCCCAATGGTATTGAGCTAGTTGAAAAGGATGCGAGATCTATAAATACTGCCCCGGTGTATTCACCTTTGTCTAATGAGGTAAATAGGTTGTTGGTTAATGTGAGAAATTTAGTGGTAGTGCAATGACCTTTTTGGACACTGTACTGAGCTGGACAAAGGAGGTCGTATTTATTAAGATAAGAGTTTAATTGGGCAGCAACTGTTTTTTCAAGCATTTTACTCAGGACTGACAGTATAGCGATAGGCTTGTAGTGGTTATAAGTTTAGTGTTCCCTTTTTAGGGCTGCAGTGCGTGGAGCCCTGCAGTCTTTTTATGATCATTCCTTCCAAAAGTAACAACATGTTGGAGTTGTGTCACAGTCACCTCTGCATCTGTGAAGCAGTCCACCCATGTTGTCTCTCCCAACCGCATCACTGCAATATTTCACAGTGTACCATGCCAGTAGTCATAGCACACTCTGTCATGTCTAAGATGGCATGCCCTAGCAGTCATGCATGTGCAGTCATATGCAGTGGCCATCTTGGTCACGGCAGAGCAGGCCATGTTCCTCTGTGTTCATGTAATGTATTTTATTTATTTTATGTTATCAAAATTTCCACCCAACCCTCCCTCTCAGCACCCACAACCCAACACCCCACCACCTCCAGAAGCACAACTGTGATACTGGGGGTGCCCAGTCCCCCAGAGTCACAATTGGGAACCATCTGTCTTTTCTGTGACACTGGGGTGCCCAGTCCCCAAGTGTCGTGATCAGGAATCATTAGCCTTTTGTTTTTATTTTCCACCTAAAAAAAAACAGTCCATTTATGTCTTCCCCCACATGACTGTGACACTAGGGGTGCCAAATCCACCAGTGTCATGATCATTTATTGTCGGTCTCTCTCTTTTTTTTAACCTGTAAAAAAAAAAGTCCATCAATGTTTTTTGGGCCATTTCTTACCCCCACCTGATCATCCCACTCAGCATCCATCACCCTTCACCCCCCAGCCCTTATGTACTCTTCGGGGTCCAAAGACATAATCCTCTTCACTCTTTATTTATTATTTATTTATTTATTTAATTTTGTTCACCAGATAGGCCCACTGGGCCCAAGAGGTCCCTTTTTCAGGGGTGACCTGGAATTAGTTGCAGAGAAATTTTGGGGTACAGAAATTTTCAAATACATGATAGTTTTAGATACAATCACAATACATAGCAGATGAAACTACAGCAATACAATGCATATTCTTGACAGCTTTGAGGTACAATCACAGTACATTGCAGACAAAATGTAGCAATACAATGAGTAGACTTATACCACAGGGCAGACCTAGACTTTTATGGGACAAAAAGATCTTTTATTGTAGCACATGCATATAGTCTGTACTTGGTTACCTTCCTATGTAGACTGTTGGCACCTATAGCTAAGGGTATAGGACATAGAGGGCAACTTATCCAGATTAGGATAGTCTAAAAGGGGTCAGGGAGTCACAGATTGTCCTTGACATCTGCATTGCCTGTGTTCCCTATGTAGCTCTTTGAGTCCTTTTTGAAAGTAGGTTAGTGAGCCTACATTTTACAGTAGGTCCAGGAGATTATTCCATTGGGTAGAAGCAGTGTGGGTGAAGGACTTATTCCCTGCTGCTGTTCGTATCCTAGGGACCTCCAGTAGTTTCCGAGATGAGGTCCGGAGCAGCCTGTCTAGGTGTTTAGGGACCAGCATCCTATTTAGGACAATTGGGTGGAGGCCATTTATTATTTTGTAGGTAGTGTACAATAGAGGAAATTGAAGCCTTTGAGTAAGGTACGACCAGTTTAAGGAGTCAAGCACCTCACAGTGGTGTCTTCTCTGGGGTGATTTGGTAGCAAATCTCACAATTTTGTTATAAAGAACTTGCATCCTGCCCAACTCCTTACTGGATAGGGCCTGGATGACAGGAGCTGCATAGGTTAGATTGGGCAGGAGGATAATGTTTGCAATTGCAACCCTAGTGTCAGAGATAAAATGTGAATTAAGTCTGTATAGCAGACCAAGCTTCTGATGTATAGTTTTGGTGACCTGATCCTCCTGGTATGTAAATATGTGGCCTTTGTTGAGGACAAGGCCCAGGTACCTAAAAGAGCTCTCCACTTCCAAGGATGTTCCTGAGGATGAGACAAGGGGGAGTAGAAGGGATCTGTCTGAGTCTAGTGTCCTAGGTCCATAGACCATGACTTTTATTTTTTTGCCATTCAGCAGCAGCCTGTTCTTCAGAAGCCACTTTTCCAATGTACCAAAGTCCTCTTGTAGTAGAGGCTTCAATTCCAATCTGCTGCCAGTGGTTCCGTATAGTACAGCATCATCCACATACTGTATTACAGAACTACCACCAAAGTTGTTGCTGAGATCATTGACAAACAGTGAAAACAGGAGGGGCCCCAGGATAGAGCCTTGATGTACCCCTCCTTGATAGGTAGACTACATGATAATGATCCATTCCACTTATTCTGCTGGGTTCGATGGGAGAGGTAACTCTCAAACCATGCTAGGGAGTGTCGGTCTAGGCCTATGTTCTTTAACTTGCCTGCCAGCAGGCCATGGTCAAAGGCTTTTGTGAGATCAATGAAAATGGTTTCAGTGGTGTAGTCATTGAAAAGGGCCCTGAGGGTGTCAGTTGTAAATCTGAATAGTGCAGTGTCTGTACCATGATGTGGTCTAAAACCATGCTGGGTTGGTACTAGTAGCTGGTGCATATCTTAATTGTCCTGGAGCTGGTTATAGACAAGTCATTCCTGTATCTTGGCCAAAATATAGAGGAGTGAAATAAGCCTATAATTGTCAGTTGGTTCCTTCTGACCACCCTTATGTACAGGGACAACATAGGCCCCTTTTTGTCTGGCTGGGAAAACTCCTTCTAATAGAGACCTGTTTATAAGCCAGGTAACAGCAGAGGCAATAGGGGGTGCAGCTTCTTTCAGTAATCTGGGGAAGAGGACATCTCATCCTGCAGTTCCCCTGGTCTTTATTTTCTTTAGTAGAGAGAGTACATCCTTCTGCTTTACCTTTTTCAGATGGAATTCAGGATGTAGGGGTTCTGGCATGCTGGGGTGCAAGTGGTCAGAGGCCTTGGGGGGAATTTAGCCTTGTATTCCTCCAAATCAATAAAGAACATTTTGAAGGCATTGGCTGCCTCCAGGCTGTTACTAATAGTGTAGCTGTTGGAGACAACTGGTCCTTGCTGGGGTTTACGTTTGCCTTTCAGTAGACCATTGATATGCTGTGAAAAACACCTAGGGTCAGTGAGACTGGCTGAAGGTGTTTGACATATTGGGTCGGATATTTAGACTGCACCAGGCTGAGGCACAAGCCTGGGCACAGCGCAACTGGGATGCGCAGGGGTGTTGACATGGTGATATTCAACGGAACTGCGCCATGGCACATCATCATTGAATATCGCTCCTTGGCCACCCGCAGTGTGCATGGCACAGTGATACTGCGCCAGTGCAAGTGGCCAGAGTGGAACAGGGGGATGCACAAGCGCAAGTGCCATTGCGATAGGCGCAACCACCACGATATTCAAAAGTGTGCATGCAAATGGGGCTGTAATGTATGCGAGGCACAAATGGGGCCATTTGCATGTCATTATTGCCCCATTTGCATGCAGGTGTGCTGAACCCCAGCAACTTGTGCCTGGCACCCTGCCAGGCTGCAGCCATCAGGGAATGGCACCCCCTGGACATCACAGCAAATGACCCAATGCCCGATCGCGGGCATGTGTAAATGTAAGAACATGTCCAATATCCCTGGTGGTCCAGTGGACTGCTTGCAGCCCAATCATGGGCATATGTAGAAAAATAATAGTCTTATATCCCTGGTGGTCCAGTGGACTGCTTGCAGCCTGATCACGGGCATAAGTAGAAAAAAATAATTGTCCTATATCCCTGGTGGTCCAGTGGACCACTCACAGCCCAATTGCTGGCATAAGTATGTTTAAAATCAGTTAACCCTATCCTTGGTGGTCCAGTGGACTGCTTACAGCCCAATCACAGGCGTCTGCAATATCTCATGATGAACCAATCCAACCCTGGTGGTCCAGCAGTACCCTCTCCCTACCTGCCCACTGTGTCCCACCACCCCACTCCCCCCCGGTCAGTAGCAGGCAGCAGCTCCCCACCCACTTGCCAACCTGCTGTCTGCCGACTGACTCCATACAGTAGGACTGTACGCCCATTGGTCCACAGCGTGAGCCAATGGGCGTGTATATACCATACTACACAGTCAGATATGTAGACTGGATCAATTCACATATCTGAACTGTAATAGTATAGTATGGAGCTACATCGATGACTCACGCTGTGGACCAATGACCTAGCATCTCTGACAAGTCAGTCAGTGGGTGGGTGGGGTGGCAGAGGGTAAGGAGCTGCTGCACTCTGCTGACTGGGGGGATTGGGGTGGTGGGGTTCACTGGGCGGGTGTGGAGGGGAGGTACCACTGGACCACCAGGGTTGGATTAGTTTGTTATGAGATTTTACTGATGCCAGCGATCGGGCTGCAAGCGGTCCACTGGACAACCAGGGATAGGGTTCACTGATATTAAACATCCTTATGCCTGTGATCAGGCTGCGAGCAGTCCACTGGACCACCAGGGATATAGGACTGTTAATATGTTGTACATATGCCCATGATTAGGCTGTGAGCGGTCCACTGGACCACCAGGGATATGGAACTACTATTATTCTATGTATGCCCATGATCAGGCATGGGGGGCACCACTACAAAGGTGCAGCCGGAGCTCGGGTGGCCACGCACAGGTGGCAGCTGCCGTGTTGCACCCTGCAATATGGCAGCTCACCTGTGGGTAGCCAGCTGTTGCTTCTTTTTTTTTTTGGCTCACCTGTGTGCAGCGCAGGCAGGGGTTGCACATGCATGGGCTCAGCACATCCCGGACTGAATATCGGGATGTGCGGAGTATGCATCGGCATGCCCTCCCACCTGTGCCACATACATTACTGATGCGCTCTGGCACATCAGGATTTGCGCCAGGCTCAATCCCATTTGAATATCACACCGGGGCGCATCAGTGGGTTGCTCATGGTGCAACTGTGTTGCATCATGTGCAACCCTTCTACATATACCGCCCATTCTCTTTTGGTAGTTTTTAAGCATTTTTGCTATGGTTTCTCAGATCCCTATAAGCAACTCAGTCTGTGGGTATACCAGATGTCTTGTATTTCTTTCAGGCCATATCCTGTTGCTTCATGAGGGTTTTTAGCTCAGGGGTTATCCATTTGTAGCACTGCTCCTTGACTCTGAGCTTTCTGAGTGGGGCATGCTTGTTGGCTGCTGACAAGAAGCAGTTCTGGAAGAAGTCCAGTGCTTCATCTATGGTTGGGAGAAGCCACACAGGGCTATAGTCGAGGCTAAAGAGATAGGACTGGAAAGCAGGTGCTGAGAACTTAGAGTAATCTCTAGCAGTGAAGACCAGGGGAGAGGTTTTGGGAGGTCTGTTCTTCCATGTACAAAATATGGGTGAATGGTCAGTCTACAAAGCCAGACAGTGAACCAAAGACACAGGTATGCAATTCAATGTATTTCAATGGGGTTTTGAACTGAGTGCCATAACTTGGGCATTTTTACATATTGTTGTCCAAAATGATCAACATGCCTTCTTCGGGACCCCACCTCATTAACTATGTTATTGTCATTAGGCAGATCTGTCCTGAAAGGTGATTTTGCTGTCTCTGTGCAAAATCACCTTTTGGACAGGAGTTGAATATTTTCTCTGACCTTGTTCATGAAGTGGGGTCATAAGAATAGTATGTTGAAAATTTAGTGTACAAATATTACAAACAAACACACTTATGAGCCTATCTTACATTTTGCAAATGCACTCTTGAAACTTTAGTAGTTTACAATAGTTGTATCCCAAATTCCTCAGGTGTTTATGTATTGGGATGATATTAGTCAGTTTTCAGGATGCTACTTGATGACAGTGAAAAGATTAAGGATTCTGGTCATGGAGCTGCCAACTTCCAGGCAGCTAATCTAAGCAGCTTGGGTTTGATACTGTCAGGACCAGCAGATTTGGACTCAAGGATATGTATAAGAAGCTTGTAGACTCCTTGGGCTGACAGACTAGAAGAAACATAGAAACATATACTTTGATGGCAGATAAGGACCACTTGGCCCACCCAGTCTGCCCATTTCCCTACCTATTGGATAAGCTGCAGATTCTAGTTAACCAACAGCCTACTTCCTGCAACCCCCCACTATAATTGCCTTATGTCTGTCCGATGCGTGTTTGAATTCCCCACTGTTTTAGACCCCACAACCTCTTCTGGAAGGTGGTTCCATGCATCCACCACTCTCTCCATGAAAAATAATTTCATCACATTACCCCTGAGCCGTCCCCCCCCTCTAACTTTAAATTGTGCCCCCCTTGTTCTTACACATCTCTTTTTCTGAAATATGCTACCCTCCTGGACTTTGTTGATTCCCATGAGGTACTTAAAAGTTTCTATCATGACCCCTGTCCCTCCTTTCATCAAGGGTATACATTTTAAGCTCTCACAGTCTCTCTTCATATGGTTTCTGATGTAGACCCTGCACCATTTTAGTTGCCCTCCTCTGGACTGCTTACATCCTGTCTATGTCCTTGCATAGATGAGGTCTCCAAAACTGCATGCAGTACTCATGATCGGGTCTCACCAGCTGTCTGTACAGAGGGATAACCACTTCCCTTTTTCTACTTGTGATGCCCCTCCCTATGCATCCCAGTATCCCCCTGGCTCTCCTTACTGACTTCTCACATTGCTTACCCACCTTTAGGTCATCTGATATGACTACACCCAGATCCCTTTCCATCATTGTTGTCGTTAGTACCTCCCTGCTATTGTGTACTCTTCTCCTGGATTTTTATTTCCCAGGTGCATTACTTTGCACTTCTTTGCATTGAATCTAAGTTGCCATATGTCTGACCATTCCTCCAACCTTGTCAAGTCCCTTCTCATCCTTTCTACCCCCTCTTGTGTATCAACTCTGTTACAGATCTTTGTGTCATCCGCAAAGAGGCATACCTTTAGGAAACGAGGGTGTGACCCTGAGGGAGTGGGGGGGAAGGTGACATATGGCTTGTTTACATTTATTACTTAGGGTTCTATACAGTATGTGTTCCAGTCCAAACTGGAATTAGTGGCTTTCTAGATAGCACAACTTGTGTCTCTTTGTTTCAGAAGGGATAAGAGAGGGCGGGTAAGCCATTTTGTTTGTTGAAAACTGAAATTCTTTGAGGTAAAGAGTGCATGCTTGTTCTGGAACGAGGTGCAGACTGAGTTGAAGTATATGACAGCAAAGTCACTATGTGAGGTAGCCCAGAGATAGGGCCAGTCATAGTGGGTAATCTCAGCTTTAAACAATAAGGGATCAAAGTTTGAGAAGTCAGAAAAGTGGATGCTGTGGAGAGGAGTATGAGGAACTTTGGCACGCAAGGCACAGAACACTAGTGAGCGGTCGCTTATTGAGTCAGGGAGTGTTCCATAGCATAATATTTTGTCAACACTGGGGACAAGAATCCAGTCAATGAGTATGGCAGTACGTCCACATTTGGAGATCCTGGTGGGTTGGAAGATGACTTGTGTGAGAAGTATTGTGCTGAGGGATAGTTCAGCAGTACATTTGTTGCCATCCAGCCAATTAATGTTGAAGTCACCAAGGATGATAAAATCTTTATTATTCAGTTGGAGGCCTATCACTTCTAAGAGAGAAGGGACTCCTAGGAGGTTAGTGTCTTCGGGCAGGTATACACAGAAAATGTGGAGTGTTTTTGTATTGCCTAATAATATGATGCCAATGCAGAGATCAAAAGAGATATACAATTAATATATACTTATATAGAGAAAATACAGTTCCCTGGCTGTGAAACCTTTGTCTGCAACCACAGGGAGTTTTTAAGGAGCAAGTATAATTTCCTTGTGCAAAAACTAATTACCTCTGCCTGCTATATGAAACGATAGCTCTTGGAGCCCTGTACCATAAGATATGGAACAGGAAGAGGAGTTGTAGTTCTGAGGAGTCTCACCCGAACTACAGACTCATAGAAGGGACTGATAACTTACTTATTTTAGCATTTGGCATGTTTTTATGTGTTGTGCCTAGCATGTGAGGCTTTAACTGTACAAATTTAGTATTTTTGAACATTGTCTTGCACAGACTCACTGCGTGACCTCTGGGTTAACTTCTGGGTCACAGGCTCATATATACACTTGCCTGCAGTGAGCCGGGTGAGCGCGCATCGCAGTGTGCGAAGACGCATGCAAAGACTTTCATGTCTGCGAGTGTTGTGTGTATATTTGCCAGAGTTTGGGGAGTACTGATTAAATAGGGAGGGATATTGAGCTTATGTGGTAAGTGCACATGGTCTTATAAAACATCCATAACACCTAAACAGTATTGTAAGCATTTAGTAATAACTGATAGCAAAACAATGAATGATCAAATCATCACAGCTGATGGCAGGGTAGGAATAAAATGCATTAGCTGGTTAATGTACTGTATGACTTCAATGGGCCCAATGGATGGTGGCTTTAAATATTTTAAATGTAAGCAAAATTAAGACTTTGCTCTGGAAATAGAACCATTTAGCCCTAGATTAAATGCACCTGTAAAGAGCCATAATGAGACATCTAGACATATGGCCCAAGTAATATTAGAGAAAAGTAGGAGAGAGGAAAACACTGTTGATGAGTGTACACAAACACAATTTAACAATGATTCTATACTACAGGTAGTCGGTCAGAAAGAAAACATGTTTACAGAAACCAGCAGTAAGAAAAGGGCAAGAGAAGAGGATTCTAGTATAGATGTAGAAAATAACTGGTATGAGGTCCAAGGTAAGAAAACAATAAAGAAGGGTAGGAAGGCCACGCATTTTTAAATTCCTACATATAATAGTTTTGATCCCCTAATTGACATATTTGATGTGCAGGATCCTCCTCCCTCAACTGACACACATAATCCTCCTCTCCCATTTGATACTATATGCACAAGTCCAAATAACAGTAATCCACCAGACACAGGATTAAGTAACAACCATAGAATGGATCAAAATACCAGTGATGGTAACAGTCTTATGGAGACAGATACCATGACTATTCAAGAGACGAGGCAGATATTTGTACTAAGGGACTCAATGGTAAAACAAATAGACAGACAGATATGTGATCCAGATAAGGCTACTAGAACAGTGACGTGTTTTAGAGGTGGAAAGATAAAGGATATTAGAAGGATGACTAGGCAGATATTGCAAGATAGCGGAACTACTGTAAACCCCTTGTCATTGTCCATGTGGGAGCAAATAATATATTGCATCAAGACAAACAGAGCATTAAAGAAGAATATATAGGGCTCACTAATATTTTGTCAGAACTTAAGTGTGAGATTGCTTTATCTGAAATCCTACCAATACCAAGGGCAAGTCCTTATATTGAAGAGAAAATTAAAAATGTTAACAACTGGTTAAGGTCCTGGTGTTTAAAACAATCTATTGCTTGCATTACACACTGGGAAGAGTTCTATGGTTCAAGAGAACTTACTTGCCCAGATGGCCTTCACCCAAACAAGAAAGGTTCCCACTTGTTGGGACAACAAATACATGCTTACATAACAAAGTCTTTAAACAGAGACAAGGGGGGGAGTATTTCTCATAAGCAGATAACTGAACAAAAACAGGAATCTAATAATAATGGTATCAAGAATAACATCAATCAAAACATTAAAAGCCACAGGACTTGTAATAAGGTTGCTAAGAAATGAAAGCCAAAGAATAATCTTAAAGAAATAAAGGTCCTACTTGTAAATGCAAGAAGCCTAAAAAAATAAAACAGATGAGTTTAAATACATGGGCCCAGATATTCAAAAGAGCTGAGCCATGCACAATAGGGTTGCGCCTGCGCAAGTCTGAAATTGCGCCATTCTGCGATATTCAGCAGGAGGCAGTTGCGCTCCCCAAATCATGCTGAGCAACAGCGCAATACTAATGAAGGCATGCTCAACCGAAGGGGGAGGAACCATGCATAAACTGCACAGCCCGATATTCAGCCGGGCCATGCAGAGTTGTGCAGGCACAACCCCCTACCTGCGCCTGCACAACTTTAAGCCAAAAAAAAAGTATCAAGTCGAGGGCCACCCACAGGTGAGCTGCTGTAGTGCAGGGCACAACATAGCAGCTGCCACCTGTGGGTGGCCTCACTATTCCTGGTGTCCCCCCTGCAACCCGATCAGCGGACATAATAGTAACCCCCATAGCCCGATCACAGGCAGCAGAGTATCCCCTCCCAGCAGCCCGATCGTGGGCATAAAGGACTTCAAGCCCCCGACTAGCCTGATCACAGGCATGACATAATGTAAACCCCCGACTAGCCCGATCGCGGGCATAAGTAGTTCAACCCCAACTAGCCCGATCACGGCATAATGTAACTAAAACCTCCGACTAGCCCGATCAGGCATAAGTAGTTCAACCCCACCAAAGACCAATATTCCTGGTGGTCCAGTGGACCGTGAAGCCCGATCATGGGCATAAGGTCAAACCCACCTCCAAAGTCCAATATCCCTGGTGATCTAGGTGGCCCCACACCACCCACCCACAGAGCCCCCACCACCCCATTCCCCAGTCAGCCAGCAGGCGGCAGCACTCACCCACCTGCCGCCCCGCCACCCACCGACTGACAGCTCGGTAGGGTTGCACGCCCATTGGTTCAGAGCAAGAGCCAATGGGCGTGCAGCCCATACTGTACAAGGCAGTCCAGATATGTGAATGAATTCATTCATGGACGTCATTAGGTTAGCCAGGGGGGTCAAGGCAGGCTGGAAGAATGACCAGTTTAAAAAAAATAAATAAATAAAAACATGGGGGCGGGCATGGACAATTGAAAGGGACATAGAAAAGGGAGTCTGGAGAGGGGGATGCAGAGGAGACAGGAGGGCCTGGTAAGCCATGCCAGATGGCATGACATCAGATGCAATTCACAAAAAAAAAAGGGGGAAGGGGGAAGGGACTGGGAGCCAGGACAATAGGCAAGCAGGCAGGAAGGGGAAGGGAGGGACTGAAGGGGGTACAAAAAGGTCAGCACAGTGGTGGCTCAACCACTTTTGCTGAAGTTTTGTTACCTCCCACCCACCCAACAAAACAGAAGGAGAATGTGGTTGACAGAGAATGATTTGGCATGGTCTGTCAGAGGTGGATGACAGAGTAAGTCCAGTAGGACACTGGTGGACTGCCAGAGGTGGATGGCAGAAAAAGCGGAAAAAGGGGAGGGGAAAGGAGGGAAGGGGGAAAGAAAAAAGAAATATGATGAGAAGAAGAAGAAACTGAAGGACAAAAGCAGTCTTGGTTCTAACCGTTACCTACCAGAAAAGAGAAGAAGAAGGCACCAAGGTTTTCACCTGGGGAGGCAAGAAGAAAAGAAAGAGTGATGATCCGAGTTGGAGATTGGGATGCAATACAAATAAAATTGTAAGAAGACATTAATAAAATGATGATGGGAATCAGAAATGTAATTATGATAAATAATAAATGAATTGCCAGTCGGAGCACAACAACATACAAGTGGTTTGTCTTTTGTGGGGGAAAAAGGGGAATCTGGGACAAAGGAGGGTTGGCAGAGATTTAAAGCAAAGGCAACTAGAACAAAAAAAGCTATAAGAACAGCAAAGAAAAACTTAGAACTTAACCTAGAAACAGTGACCAAGGATAATAAAAAACAATTCTTTTATTATATAGGATCCCTAAAAGGAAATGAGCCTAGGGTAGGGCCATTAATGGTGGATAATGACCTTATTTGGGATGAACAAAAATGGCAGAGGAATTTAATTCCTACTTCTTAAGTATATACAAGACAAAAGAAGAAGAAATATTAAGAACAGATAGAATACCTGAAACTCCTGGGCCCAAATATTAAGACTGCACCTGGTAGTGGTGCAAGCATGGGCTCAGCGCAACTGGGATGTGCCAGGGCCAGAACCAGATGATATTCAATGGTTATAAGCCATGGCACAGCACCATTGAATATGGCATGGACAGCGCATTGTGCAGTGGCACTGCGATGGTGCAAGCCATAGATATGGAGCACGGGGATTCACCAGCGGAAACGCAGTTGAGCTGAGTGTATCACCTGCAATATTCAGCAGAAGACATGCAAATGAGGCCATAATATATGCAAGACACAAGTGGGGCCATTTAAATGTCATTATGGCACCATTTGTATGCCTTGCGTAGGGCAGCCCGGTGACTTGCGCCTGGCACCCTGAACAGAATGACGTGTGCATAGTGGGGGTCCCATGGCATCCCCCACCCCATAGCCATGATTGTGGTAAATCACCCTAGAACAAATCCCTGGTAGAGTAGTGGTACTCCTCTTCCTCCCGTTGCCATGATTGCTGGTAAACATCCTCAATATCATTCCCTGGTAGTCTAGTGGTACCCCGAGCCCTGATCATGGTAAATTGCTGTAAAATAATTCCCTGGTCATCCAGTGGCACCCCACCCCTCCACCCACATAGGACACCTTGCCCACCTCACCCCCCGTCATGGGTTGATGGCTGCAACCCACCTACATACCGCCCGCCTCCAAATTACAGGTACAGTATGGGCTTGCAGGGCATACTGTACTAGACAGTCCCAAATATGTGAATGAAGTCATTCACATGGTTTGGAACTTGAATGCAATATGCCTACTGGCTGCCATACTATATCTGTCATCTGCTGGTGGCTGGGCATTATGCGGGTGGGTTGTAGGCACCAGCCAGTGATGGGGGGAGAGGGTGGGCAAGGGATCCTGTGTGGGTAGGAGGGGTGGGTGGTGCCTCTGGATCACCAGGGAATTGTTTTATGGTGATTTACCATGATCAGGGCTAGGGGCAGGGGGGTACCACTAGACTACCAGGGACTGATACTGAGGACATTTACTGGTGATCATAGCAACAGGAGGGAGGAGGTACCACCAGACTAGCAGTGACTGATATTGAGGACATTTACAAGTGGTCGTGGCAACGGGAGGAAAGGGGGTGCCACTAGACTACCAGGGAGCTATGGGTGCTTGTGGACAGTGTTCTGGGTGGGCAGGTGCCACCCACGGCTGACAGCTGTTGTGTTGCACCCTGCAATACAGAAGCCCACCTGTGGGTGGCCGGGAGTCATTCCTACTACTCACAGGCTCAACTTTGAGCCCCCTTAAGTGGTGCAACGCAAGGTTGTGCCAGCATATGTGCTGCACATCCTGGGCTGAATATCGGGATGAGCTGCATATGCATGGGCATGCCCCCTGCATCTGCACTGCATACATTAGCATTGTGCCCAGCGCATCGGGATTTGCACTGTGCCTGGCAGCCTTTTCAGTATCCCACCGGGGCACAGTGCGGGGTTGCACTGGTGCAACTCTGTTGCAC
Source organism: Neoceratodus forsteri (assembly GCA_016271365.2). NCBI lineage: Eukaryota > Metazoa > Chordata > Ceratodontiformes > Ceratodontidae > Neoceratodus > Neoceratodus forsteri. The sequence goes on along the minus strand of CM028135.1, from coordinate 1,021,986,967 downwards.
CATGGGCAAACCCTTTGGATATCCAGGCCCTGTAGTTTTTACAAAAGATGAAATAACTAAGATAATAGGACAAATTAAAACAAACTTGTCTGCAGGTCATGACGACGTCTCTAATAAATTCATAAAAGAATTAACACACAGATTATCAGATATATCACTGCTATTATTCAATATATCAATAAGGGACAGTACCAATTACTGACTGAAGAAAAGCAACTATCATACCAATACACAAAGGAAAATCAAAACAGAATGTAACCAGTTACAGACCCATTAGTCTAACCTCATGCACAGGTAAAATTATGGCATGTTTATTGCAGAGTAAAATCAATGAGCACATTGTTCATAATGGATACCTAGACATAACTCAGCATGGATTCACAGATGGTAGATCATGTCAGAGTAATCTAATAAATTTTTTTGAACCGGTGAACATAGCACTGGATAATGCCTTACCAGTGGACATAATATTTTTGGACTATCAAAATGTCTTTGATGTGGTTTCACATAAGGTGCTGATTGAACAGCTAATTAATTTAAAATTAAACCCAAAAAATTGTCAGTTGATTAAGACATTGGCTAAGGGACAGAATGCAATAAATCAAAATCAAAGGACATACATCAGTCTGGGGTGCTGTTACTAGTGGCATATCACAGGGCTCAGTGTTGGGCCCTGTCTTGTTTAATATTCTGATTGCCAGTATAAGAACTACAGATGGTGTATAGAAAAATAAGTAAATGGATGATGCCAAACTGAGATATATTGTGAATGACAAGCACTCAGTTAATATGTTACAAAATAGTCTGAATAATTTGGAAATATGGGCTAATAATATTGAATTGACATTTAATAGAGACAAAAGCAAACTTATGCATCTAGGGAAAAACAATAAACCAGCAACATATTTCCTTAATAATATTAAAATACAGACTGTGAATGCTGAAAAAGATCTAGGGATTAACATCACCAATGATTTAAAATTTACAGAACATAACACTAAAACAATCAAAAAATTTCATGGGATGATTTCATGCATTCTAAAACATATTAAAAATAGAGAACCAGAGGTGTTGATACCACTTTACACCAGTTTAGTAAGGTCACAGGTAAATTATCGTGTCCCTTTTTGTGCACCAACTTCAGCAGGTCATTTAGGCGAGATGGAAAAAGTGCAGAGAAAATTGACCAAACAAGTAATTAATTTAAATAATACACAGAATGAGGAAAGACTAAAAACTCTAGGACTCTACTCTTTGGAATATACTGTAGATATGTCAGAAGTGATCTTTGTCTAATTTTCAGGGCAACCAGAGACCCTGCCTTGTTTGAAACACTATGTTTAGAATGGCATCATAATGGCAATAGTACTAGGTCTCATAAACTAAAACTTAAAACATTCACTAATAAGACAGTTAAGAGGAACAAGTTTGTCACTCACAGAGCTTCACCTATTTGGAATGTGCTTCCATGGGAAGTAGTAGTATGTGATGATTTGGAACAGTTTAAAATAAAATTAGATTTATACATGAGCATTAGGAAGTATAGCTTTAGCCACTAGATAGTGGCAACAAGTTCATAATGGGCTTGACCCTCGAGCTTGTAAACACCTATGAACCTATGAACCTATAAGGGAGCAGTGTTGATGAGCTGGGTGCAGAGAATTTAAGATGTGACTTGTGATAGATCATGGTTCCACCTCCACGTTTGGGGGTTCTATCATTCTGAAGGAAATAGTAGCTAGGGATGTTGTAGAGATTTTCAGGAACAGAGGGCTTAAGCCATGTTTCAGATATGCATATAATTGAAAGGCTTTGCCTGTAGTTCGGTGGCCAAGCAACCAACCACTCCCACTTCCTGAGCTATATAAGCAGTTCCTCTCAGCCTCGCTGTGAAACATTTTGTCTTTGCAGCTGGAGGCTATGTTGGTTTGTCCTCTGATCTGGCTGGGGCCTACCCCCCCACCTGCTGTTTCTGTGTGTCTCTGCTGGACTTCGGTGTTTGTTTTCCTGCTTTTGGTTTGTATCTTTCCTCTGGCTGTGTGCTTCCCTGTGTTTTGTATTTCTTGTTTTTGGGCCTTTCCCTGTTTTCTGTTTTGCTGTGTTTTGATTTTGTCTTTCTTGGGGGGGCTTTTCTAGGCTCCTAGCATACTGCTATTCAGAGCTCATACTGCTAGCTTTCAGTTATTCATAACTCTCAAATTACTTGCATTGCAACAGCAAACCTGACCTGTGTGTTCCAGCTGAACTATAGCTGGTCCATGTAGCATATTTTATTACTTTCACCTGACTCAGATTTACTTGAACCTAGCTATACAGCTTACTCATGCTTGCTCTACTTACCTCAATGCTGCAATCTCTTTGCACTGCCTGTTGATAATGCTTAAGAGCATTATGCCTCCTTTATTTGCAGTTACAACTCAGTGTACTCATTTCTTTACTACTGCTGTACAGGCCTACTTGCTTCCTGCTGCTGTATTGTTTACTCCCATTCCTATTGTACCTTGTTTACTCTGAGGTTGGCTGAAGCTCCTGCTGAGGCTATTAAATTAGCTTTTATATCTGCATATGGTTCTCAGCCTTTCATTGCTTTCTTGATTGTCCCACGGCGGACAGTGGGAGGTGTTTGGGGGGTAGTGGCCTATGTGGTTAGTTAATTCTGTTCTAAATCCTGTCTTTGCTGCCGAAAATCCTCAGAGTTTGTCACCTTGATTTGGCTATTCATGTCTGGCTGGCTTGCTTCTAATTCAGTGCTGTTTACTTGCTATACAGTTGTTATGCAGGTCCATCTATTACTACTACTGCTTACTGACCTATCAGGTCCACACTTGCTTACGCAAACATTGCTTCTTGCTTACGCAAACTATTGCTTCATGCCTACTGCCATCCCCTTGGCTTCAGCCTGGGATTCTGCTGCACTCAATATGCATTCGACCTTGCAAGGTCTCAGTACTCAATGCTCATTATGATCTCAGCATGCCATGCTCATTCAGCTTACCAGCTTTACAGCTGTCAATCAATTTCTGGGGCATGCCAGCCATTCTATTTTGGCACAGGGTTCCTGCAACCAACGGTCTCACTCTGCATTTAGTCCGCATCTTAAGCGTGTCCGGCTTGGGGCGGGACCCTTCTCACCTGGCCCATAGCTGGGAATGTTCTCACCTTGGGCTTGGCTTTAGCTGTCTGTTACGCTACAGCAGCTCCTGGTGTAGAATTTAAGACTAGTGGTGAAGGGTGGAAAAAGTTGCCTCTTTTGGCTCTAGTGTTCCACTATAATGGTTGGCCATTGACTTTAGTGGTTTCCCTAGCTAGGCACCTTCACTGCATTCTCCCTATGACTGCCTCTGGTTCACCTGGTTTGATTTAGGGTGGGTAGGCCAGGTGAGTGCCTCAGCAGTTGTTGCTCTCCTCCTGCACCTTGGATGCACATATTGTTGCAGAGTTTTCTTGCAACCTTCCACGGCGTTCCCGCTAGAGGGTTTGAGTGAGAGCCTTCCTCCAAATTAGAATATTTTCCACTTCCCTTTAATTGGGTTTTCCAAATTGCAGCTGCAAAGCCATCACTAAATATAACTATCCCAAGCCTGGAGGGAAGGCGACCTAGGCCTTGGATCCCCAGAGATTTCCTCCTCATAGGGTTTTTTTCTCTCCTCCATTGCCTCAGGTCATAACACTTAGTTAACTTAGTGTTTCCCCCTAGTTTCTTTAGGTAGGTTCCGTTGTTGGATGTAGGAGGAGGATGCCCTGTCATTCCCTCTCTCCTTAGGGGATCCCCTCCTCTCAAGGCTAACTGTTACTATCATGCTATGCAAACCTGGGCAGTCATTACTTTATCCCACTGAACATCTCATTGCATTATCAAACTGCCTATGCTTCTCTACTACTATGTTACAGTTATTGCTCTTATGTCAAAGTTTCTGCCTGCTCATATGCTTCATGTTGCCTCCTTTTTGGGGCTGATACTACATTTCTTTTGGGGATTCCTAAGGTACCTTTAACCATGGGAACCATCCCATGGCATCTCTGGGGGGAGAACCCTCTCCTAGAGTTCCTTGCTTTCATACCCCTACTGGGTGGTAATTCCTCTGGAATAGAGAGTGCGAATGGCCACAACCAAATTAACACAGTTACACAAGCATAACACTATACTGGCTGCATAGGTCAGTGAATGTCTGGCTGGTAATAGGAGGTCCAGGCAATAAATTCTTCCAAATTCACTCACACACAGTACACTTTTGATATTCAGGTGGACAGTTTTTAGTCTTTTTACCATGAGTCAGGGGGGCGGTGAGAGAGAGGTGGTAGCATGAAAGGCAAGTCCAGAAGGTATGTTAAGAGGGTGATTGTATATGGTTTAGGGTGTTTTATTACTGGTGGAGGGTAACAATACTTTTGTTTTTATGCAGTGTGACAAAATAATGGTTTTTTGGTTACATGAGTCAATGGAGAGAAAAGGCAGTTGGGCTTGTAAGAGGAAGTTAGACATATTGAAATCAGTAAAGGGGGCTAGAGGAGGTAGTTTAAGGAAGAGGCAAAGATGCATGGAGTCAGCAATGACTTGCAGAGAGAGGAAGGAATATAGGGAGAATATAAAGGTCAGAGGGGAAAGGGGAATAAAGGAGCAGTGCATTAGAGTCAAAAGCATGGGGTGATTGATTGGGACGTATATGCACTGGGGAGAAAATAAACACACACACACAAAATAGGTAGAAACTACCTAAAAAATTCCAGAAATATGGTAATTCTCCATGGCATTTACAAAAATAGATTTGCTCTAAACCCAGAAAACACCAAAAACATTAGAAGCACAGTACAACAAACAAATCTCCAAGCACTATTAACAATGTAAAACAGTCTGCTAGATAATCCATCATCTAATCACAAGGGGGGTTATTAGGCTTGGGAGGGGACACAGAATAAAGATGTGAATGGAGGAAAGAGTTCCATTTTCTATTAAAAAAAACACCCTGCTGTCCAGATGTAAAGAAAGTCAGTCTGTCAAGGAGGGCTAGATGTGAAAGGGAGAAATGTCATTGATGTATAGAAGGAGGTGAAAGGAATTTCCATGACTGAAAAAGCAATTAGCCTCCAACAGCACAGCAGCTGTCCAGGACTGCTGAGAGGGGGAAGTGGAGAAAACCAAGAGGGAAGGCCTAGAATTATTAATTCTGGAAGGGATGGGATAGACACATGCAAAACCTTAGCACAATCAAAAATACTGGCATTCCGTCACTGGATGAGGTGTGGGCAAATCCATAATATGTGAAAGAGGCCAACTGCCAGCTGAGAACAGTGCCAACAGGATGAATCTGCAGTGAGAGTCATAGATTGAAGGGCCTGAGGTGTTTTATACCTGTGATGCAAAATCTGTAAATGAAGCAGGCACCTTTTAGTATCACAACATGACCTATGAAGTAGGTAAATGCTGGCCAGCCAGTCATCATCCAAAAAGGAGGCATTGAGTTCATTTTAAAACTTGAATTTACCATTAATATAGGCCAGGTGCATGGACATGCAGAGAGTGTGTGATAAATTTTACCTACCTAACCTTTAAAATTAGATGACCTATGGAGGTTAGCAAGCCAAGCCCAGGAATTCTGAAGAGCAAGCTTCTGTTCATAATCATGAATAGCAGTTCATAATTGTAAGTAGCACTAAAAGTCCAACTTGGGTAATACATACCTATCTTGTAATTGCTGAAAAAAATGAAGGTTATCAGTAAGTGGATGCAGGAGGAGAGTGCACAATGGATAGTACTCACGAAGATGAGGGAGTGAGGGACATTACTAATGGAGAGATTGAGCATGGCATGGCAGGGGGAGGGAGAATACTTGGAGAGGTGAGGAGGTAGAGGGAGGGAGGGAGGTGGTAGCCACCTCAGGGTGCTGAGGGATATGGCGGAGGTGTTGGCGGAGCCATTGGTGGATCTGTACAGCACCTCACTGGAGTCAGGATGTGTGCCACTGCACTGGAGGATGGCACATGTAGTACTATTACACGAGAGCTGACCAACGGATGAACTGGGTAATTATCGTTTGGTAAATCTCACCTCCATAGTGTGCAAACTCATGGAAATGATACTAAAGAAAAGACTAGTGTCATACCTGGAGGACAATGGCCTCCAGGATATGAGAAAGTATGTGTTCATTTCAAGGAAATCTTGTCAAACCAACCTGATACAATATTATTACTGGGTGACAGGTGAGCTGGGTAAGGGGCATTAGGTGGATGTTCTTTACTTGGATTTCAACAAGGCCTTCAATTCGGTACCTCATGGTTGGCTTGGGGGGAAGCTAACTGGTGTAGGGGTAGGGGTAAAAATAAACTGGATTACAAGTTGACTGAGTGGGAGCTGCAACGGGTGGTGGTGAGAGGAGAGCTCTCAACTCCAAGGCCAGTGATGAGTGGGTTGCCACAGGGCTCTGTACTAGGGTCAGTATTATTTGGGTTCTTCATATCAGACATTGCACATGGAGTGGTGAGCAAGGTAAGTCTGTTCACTGATGACACCAAAATTGGAGCAGTGGTGGATGGAGGGAAGGGATGGAAGAAGCTGCAGAGGGACCTAAGAAAGCTAGAGGAGTGATCAGAGAGGTGGCAGCTGGGGTGCAATGCAAAGAAATGTAAGGTTATGCACTTCAGGGCGAAGAATCCAAGGAGAGAATACTGGCTGGGGTGATTAAGCTGGGGATCACTGAGGAGGAGAAAGACCTTGGGGTAATGATAACAGGGACCATGAACAACACTGCCCAGTGCAGGAGAGCAGCTGCAAAAGCAAATAAAATGCTGGGTGCATAGCGAGGGGTTTTCATCCAGGCAAAGAGAGGTGATCTTGCCCCTCTACAGGTCACTGGTAAGGCTGCACTTAGAGTATTCTGTGCAGTTTTGGAGGTCATACCTAAAGCATTATATCAGGCTACTGGAGGGGGTGCAGAGGAGGGCAACAAAGATGATATGTGGAATGAAGGGGAGAGACTATGAGAGCAGGCTGGGAGACCTGAATATGTACACCCTGGAGGATAGAAGAGACTGGGGTGACATGATAGAGACATTCAAGTATCTGAGGGGGATCAATAAGGATGGGGCAGATGGGGTCTTTAAGCTAAGAAGGGGAAGGGACACCAGGGGGCATGGGCTAAAAATAGAGGGGGGAAGATTTAGGGAGGAAATGAGGAGGCACTATTTCACAGAGAGGGTGGTAGCAAAATGGAATGCACTACCAGAATGGGTGGTATCATGTAAATCTGTGAACAGCTTTAAAAGGGCATGGGACAGGTAACAGGGGAGAGTGAGGGTGGGGGAGATGGGGGTGGCAATGGGATGACAAAGAGGAGAGGTGGGGTAGCTGCAAACTAGGGGTGCTAGCTGCACACTTGAGCAGACTTAGATAGACCGGGTGGTCTGTTTCTGCTGGCATATTCATATGTTCATACGTAAGTTTGTAAATATGTGCAATTAACTTGATATTGTTAGTTACCCAGGCAGACCAATGAATGTGTTTGCCTCCAATAAGGATATAAGGGTTGTCCCAAAGGTATGCCAAAAGCCTGAAAGGAATCCCAACTGATGGGGCACAGTAGTTAGGGACATGCAATTTTACCATGTACAGAGGGTCACGGCAATAATGAGATGAGCGGAAAATGTGTGCTGTTTTTATGCCCAAAAAGTAGACTAAGACAAGGCACCTGCACCATCATTGCCTCCAGATGGATCCATTCTGGAATGTCTAGCAATGGAGGCTTGAACCTCCATTATGGCTGAGACATTTGATATATAAGTGCATATCCCCTCAAGTCAAAGAAGGTTGAGGTCACTCATAGTCCAATTGTCCTGAAGTTTCAATTTATTTAGTCAGGGAAGTTTGCCTTTCCAAAGAAAATGACTAACAATGTGGTCAATGGTACGGAAAATATAGGGAGGGACAGTAAGGACCAAATTATTAAACAGATATGCTAGCTTAGGGATGGCAAACATCCAGAGAGCGGCAGCTTTGTCAGACAAACACAGACGCAGTTTACTCCACCTGTGTATATCTCACTCCAGGGCTAAGATTAGAGGGGTGAAATTCATGGAAATAAGATCTTCCCACAGGTATGTAATTTGAACACCCAGATATTTAAACATATCACCTGGACATTTAATCTGAAGCCCTGAGAAGTCAAAGCTATCACAAAGAGAATTCAAAGGTGCTGGATTTGTTTTAAATGAATTAACAGCCAAGCCAGAGATATCAATAAATTGGCAGAAGGTGGCAAGAGCCGGAGGAAGTGACTGCAATGGGGATTCCAATGTGAACAGCTCATCAACTGCATAGGAGTAAATAAGGTGTGTATGGTTACATACATTGATACCCAAAATTGCTGAGGTAGCCAGTAGATTGCAAGAAAGAGGATATAATGCCAACAGAAACAAAAGAGGGGAGAGAGGACACCCCTAACTGGTGTTCCATTGTAAAGGGAATTGAGAAGAGATGGTACAATTTGTCAATATGACTGCAAAGAAGTTATTGTAAAGAACATGAATCCAGGAGTGAAAATACAAGTGGAAGTCTTAAAGTTCTAAGATATCATGCAGATAACTCCAAAGGACAGAATCAAAAGCATTCTGAAAATACACACCAAGCACTGCCAAGGGAATGGGGGCAGATTTAGCATGCATCTTCAGATTGAGGAGTGTGTGCAGATGATCTGCATCTGGTTTACCTTTTTGAAAACCCACTTGAGAGGAATTGATCAGTGTGGGGAGCACCTTTTCCAGGTGGGTGGCAAGGGCTTTGCCAGTATCTTCACATCCATAGAAATAAGACATTGGACAATAGTTAGCACAGTCCAGGGTGGTTTGAATTTTTAGGAAGAAGGGTTATTACAGCCTTGCAGATGGTAAGGGGATGCATCCTATCTCAGTTCACCTCTTGTAAGGCAGCCAAGAGAAGAGGAATAATGACATCTGACATGAGTTGATAGAGGTCTGTGGTGATTCAATCTCACTCAGGAGCTTTGTTTTTTGCTAGAGCATGCAGCGTCAAGTGAAGTGCAGCCCCAGATGCACATCTAACTCTTTATGTAGTTGAGGAGACAGCAGTAGGATGAAAGTATCTCCCAAAAAGGCCCTAAGGTTGGCCAAGTTGGAGGAGGGTGAATGGGAGGAATAAAGCTGCTACTAAAGTTGCCTAATGGTGTCATTAACTTCCTTGGAGGACATGACCACGGATCCATCCAGTTTACGAAGAACAGGAATCCAAGAGTCGGCATGCTGTTTGCATAAATGATACACCGTAGCCTGCCACTCTTCTCCCCAAACTCCCAAAAAGAGTTGCCAGTGTGAATATGTTGCCATTCAGCCTTACATGAGAGAAGGGTATTAATTTTATATCTAAATCCCACAATTTCAATCTGCAAGGAGGGATTGGGAGGAGTAGTTTGTTTAAATTATTGTTCAAACAAAGCCAAGGATTGGGTCAGTGTGAGATTTCTGTATCCCTCTCTTTCCATTTGTGAGCAGAGTACGCAGTGATGTGACCTCTCACAAAAGTCTTAAAAGCCTCCTAAATAACCACAGGACTCAGACCTTTGGTAGTTGTAACCTCAAAATAAAATTGTGCCACTTTTTTAATGCATTCATAGAAAGTGGGATCTCATAGTAGAATGGGATTGCCCCACCAACAGGTGGAAGAGGGTTCCATAATAGATGGTTGAAGGATTAAGGTAACTGGAGCATGATATGAAACTATAATATGAACATTGGATACATCTATAATGTTGGAAGTTACCAAGTCACTAAGTAGCCAGTAATCTAAATGACTATAGAAGATGTGTTTTTTAAATCAATGATGGAAATGAGAAAGAAAAGATGCGGACTCACTGGGATTTCAACCTTGGACCTCTGGTATGCCATTCCAGCGCTCTAACCATTAAGCTACATGCCCACTGGTTAAAGTGTCTGAGGAACTTCCTTCTTCACAGCTACACACATTCCTTTCTCTAGTGTTGCTCAATACTGCAACCAGGAACCAATTTAGAAATACCACTTCTCTCAGTACAGTTTAACCCCTGCAAGGTATATATTTTTAAAAATCAAGGATGGAAAATGTGGACTCACTGGGATTTGAACCTCAGACCTCTGGTATGCCGTTCCAGCACTCTAACCATTAAGCTACAGGCCCACTGGTTAAAGTTTCCGAGGAACTTCCTTCTTCACTGCTACACACATTCCTTTCTCTAGTGTTGCGCAATACTCCAACCAGGAACCAATTTAGAAATACCACTTCTCTCAGTGCAGTTTAACCCCTGCAAGGTATATATTTTTTAAATCAAGGTTGGAAATAAGAAAGGAAAATGTGGACTCACCGGAATTTGATAGGATAGGATTTGATTATAGGAGATGTGCGCATTCGAGTAAAAGGAGAAATCTCAGTCCATCGAGTGAGCAAGGCACCATATATCTACTACAGATCATTTGGTCATAAATTCCCACAGTGCAGATCTGGATTTAGTATGAAAGTCCATGGTAATCTTAGATCTGTCCAAAGAAGGATCTAATGCAAGGTTAAGGTCCCCTCCTGTCAGCAGAAGGAGATGAGTCTTGGCCTGCATATCTGTCAAGGCTTGGTAAAATTGATGGAAATGATCTGGGTCATCAGTCATGGGAGTATGAACAAACACAATGAGAACAGACCACCCAAGACAAATAATCTTAGCAATAATCAACCTATCTTCATCATCTCCTGTTGGTTGGAACATTTTCCACGGTGAGGCATGATGAATCATAATCATAGTGCCTCTAGATTTACTAGAGGCAGAACTGTGGACCATTTGACCTACCCAGCCTTTATGCAAACAAGAAGCATCTGTATTGGTGAGGTGCATCTCCTTTAGAAATTTGATATCTATCCGTAATGATTTTAAATATTGTAGGACTTTTGTATGTTTAACAGGATGATTAATCATTTTCACTTTCCAGGAGATCAGTCTCACCGATGAACTTGCTCCACTTGTATTCATTCTATAGGAGGACCTCATGGGTGTAGCGTGAAGGGAGAAAGATAAGGGCAAAACAAGCACCAAATTGTTCTGTCTAGCAGACAAAGTGCATCTCGTTTAGAAATCAATATCTATCCATAATGATTTTAGATATTGAGGCACAAGGTTTCCTGCACACACAAACCAAGACTGGGATACCAAAACATAGTAGCAAAACAGCTAACATTTATTTAAAACACAACCAGCAGTAACCTGTGCCTGACATGTTTCAGACAGTACATCATTTTTCAAAGGCTGCAGCATCAAACTGTCTGAAACACATCAGGCACAGGTTTACTGTTGGTTGCATTTTAAATAAATGTAATTTTTTTTACTACACATTTTTGGCATCCCAGTCTGGTTTGTGTGTGCAGGAAACCTTGTGTTTCCATGCTATTTGGTGAGTTTCCTTGCATCACTTCCTTGTGCACACTCTATGAGATGTTTTGATTTTAGATATTGTAGGACCATTGTATGCTTATCAGGATGATTAATTGCTTTCACTTTCTAGGAGAGCAATCTCACCAATGAACTTGCTCCATTTGTATTCATTCTATAGGAGGACCTCATGGGTGTAACGGTAAGGGATAAATAAAAGGGCAAAACCAGTACCAAATAGTTCTGTGTAGCAGACAAAGTAATATACCACAGATAAAAACACAATATACAAAGCAGATAATATACCCCATGGCAAGAATTAAAAAGCAGACTTAAATAATCCTTACAATATCAGGTAATAAGATTAACACAAAAAGCTCAAATAGCAAGGTTTATGGGAGAAGTAAACCTTAAATATGGTATTAACTCCTATGTTATAAAACAGAGAACATCCAGAGATATCTTAGGTGTAACCCAATGCGCAATGATCACTGTTAGATTATAAACTATCTAATGGTAACTGATCAGTTCAAAGAGAAGTTACCATTGTTGTCTGCTGGAAGGGGGTAATTATAATTAGACCTCCACACCCTGCTAACATAGGCACCAAATGTGGGTATAGTGCTGTAATTCACTAACTGCCCTAGCACCCCAGACAGATTTACAATAGGATAGCCAATATAGCAAGCACCTATCCCATGGGTGAAAATAAATAAATACAAAAAAAATACTGCGGGTGCCGACATAACAGACATACAAATTGCAGTGATATCAAATGAGAGAAAGACCAAGATCTGGAAGGGGGAAGATAGTCAGAGCAGAGAGATGGTAGTTACAAAACAAAAGAGTGGAAGTGACTAAAAAGATACAACGAAAACAAAGAAAATAAAAAGAAATGCTGCCACACAGAACAAGTATGCCCTTAAAAGGTAATGTAGTATCAAAGACAAGGGTAGGACAACTCTTTAGGAAATAACCATTAAGTATATCCATGAAGAGAAAAAAAACATGCAACCAGGGCTAGAGAAGAAGGGCTAGATTCATGAACCGCCCAATATACCTCCAGCTGCAGAAAATACTAGGTACAAGTGGGTTGCCACTTGTGGCTCCATAGGTTACCCCCAGCTGCAGATATCCACAAAGGTGAAGCCAGATTATGACCAGCTCCATGATTTATGGTGGCTTGTGGGCTATGTTGACTGGGAGATCTCAGCAGCTGCAGAGATCTGTTAAGTCTCATTGGATCAGCCATACCTTCTGCAGCAAGTGCTGTGGCTATGTATTTCAAGCTCTGCAGCTGTGGGGATTTCAGACTGCAACTTCCATTGCGGTGTACTTGGTCCCAGTTTCTTCTGAGAATCCTGCCGAAGTGTTTAGCAAACTACAACAAGGATGCCAAACTGCAACATTAAGCAAGTACATCTATGAATAGTAATGAACACTGAGAGGTGCAGAGCAGTCATGGAGGGACCTCCCCCTGGCCCTGAAGGTCCAATAAGATAGTCTGTGGGCAAGAGTTAGACAAAATAACATCTATGCAAAAGTTCATCAGGTCTGGTTTGTGCCCCTACACCATACTGTGCTTCATTGCTGGGGGTTGGGGCCCTGCAGAGATAAAGATGATGTAGAGGAGGGCCAATCCAGGGCAGGATCAGAAATAACTAAGAGATCTTTACAGGCAGCTTTGATAGGTGGAGAATTAGGTAAATAATGTGCTGAAGAGGATCTGGGGTGAGTTGGATGAGGTCATAGATGAGGACAGTCCCCAGAAGAATGCTGGGAAGCCTGTAGGATGTACCTCAAGGGATCTTGGCTACTCCAATGTGAAGAATGTGAATCCCAGGGCATCAGTTTCTTATTTTTTATTTTTTAATTTTTGTGATTTGCCTGGCTTCCATGGTTTTCAGAGGAGGCCTTGTACCCCCTCCTACTCCATCCACCAGGGTGATCCCCACGGCATCCCATCCCCTAGTTTCATCTGCTCATAGGGCCAGGGGTGTTTCATTTTTTCCTCTGTTTTTTTTTTTCTCCCATTCCCCTGAGACACCTGCACTTAGGACTGATGTCCAGGCTTGCCAACGTGCTGACGCATGCCGTCAGCCATGCGCGGAATGGTGTCCCCCCTCCCCAACTCCAGTAGAGCCTCTGGTGCCCTGAAAGCCAGTGCATCCACCAGCTTCAGGGGCCTCAGGTGCTAGAAGCACCCCTGGTTTCCCACCCCAGAGGGAGGAAAGCATCCATTGGGATACTTGATCATCCCTTCCTCCTCCGACCCCCAACGACCCGAGTCCATTCCCAAACCCGGGTCGCTGGCATAGCGCAAGGTGTGGCGTCCAGTGCCTCAACCCTCAGCACCACCAGGCTGGCAGTTTCTTATGTTTAACATAGTGAAATGCTCATCCAAAGGCTCAAGTGGGCACTCATTGACAAAAACTCTGAATTTAGGTTTCACCAGGAAGAAGAGTAATGGAGAACTATAGGGTCTGAGTCCTGCCACAGGTGCCCGGGGGGGGGTGGAGAGGTTATTTTAATCTTAGGTCAACCACAATGAACAACTGCTTGAGTGTCCTGAGATGTGTGACAGACATGGGGCTTTCCAATTTTATGTATCACAAGGCTGGAGAGGCTGGTAAAATGGTGGGAGACAGTAGCACTTCTCAATGCAGCTCGAATAGAAATATATTCCCAGCACCACCGTACTACTTTGGGGGAGGAGTCTGAATAGATATACAGCCTGGTACCCCTCCAGGTAGGATTGCCTTTCTCTCGAACTGCATGCAGTATAGCTAACTCGGTGGTAAATCACAAAAAAGATACCAATATAGGTCATGGCTTCTGTGCCTAAGCAGCTGTGATGTTCCCCATGTGATAGGCTCAATAGATCTGTAAGGGTCCCCTCTAGGCTGGAGGAAAATTCTGGGGCAGGGGATTAGTCAAAAAAACAATGAGATTTGACCCCTCATTCCTTTCAAGAACACCAAGTTGATGAATGTTGTTGCAATGGCTCTGGTTGTCCAATACCTCCACTCCCTGCCACAGTTGGTCAAGCCGCCATTTGTGGCCTTCCAGCCTCCATAGAATAAGGAATTACATGTTGTCCAAAGCTGTTAAACACTACTCTATAACATTCATCTGGTCCTTGAGAGCAACAATATCTGAAGTAATGGTGGCTACAGAAAGTTTAAAAGCTACCATATCTGATACTAGGCCTTCCAGCAGTGTTGCAATGTATTTGAGGGAGGGAGACTGGCCAGAAATTTACAGTGAAGGCTTGCAGACTGAAGGTACAGTAGGTCTGGGTCACTCATACTGAGTACCTACGTAGGCTGTGGTCAAAGGATGGCTTGTGCAGTAAACTGTTCCAGCAGTCTAGTGATCAAACTGGACAGCAAAATTCATCCAAGACAGTGTCCATATCCACAAGCAACTAAACTGACCATGAAAGAAAACCAAAGAGTAGAACCGAGTGTCTGATGTAACCTGACACATTCTTGCAGTTGCCTTGTGTGGACCACTTCCATCAGATGAAAATGTATTTGTGGCTGTTGATTACTATTCCAGATGGCAAGAGAATAGATCCTGAAAAGGAAATATCTTCAAAAGTAGTGAAAACCGTCTCGATAATATTTTTTTGAGCATGTGCCACCATGCACTGTGCAGAAAGATAATGATCTTCAGTTTATGCCAAAGGATTTTAAGAGCAATTTTATATATGACAGAAAGGTTCTCAAGAAAACTACTCCTTGGTTGTAGGCAAATGGTTAGACGGAAAAGGAAAACCCCACTTTGCTGAAAGTAAGCTGCACAGTGTGTACTGATGCAGAGGACTGAAAATAGGACCTGACCAAGTGTCTAATGACATATTGTGGCACTCCACATTCTGAGAATAGAGCACACCCATGTGAAGTTTTGTTTAATTAGAAAATGCACACACAATTATCAGAACCATCTACATCACCACCTATTTTGGTAATAGCATCAGAGAGTAATTGAACTGCATAAAGAAAAGGAACATGCTATGCAAATCATTGTAAGAATGTGTACCATGTGACATAAAACTGAGACAAGGGTTAATGCAAGTGGCATGTAGGTAAATATTCTATAAGGTTTCAATGTGAACCATATGAGGTGATTGAAAACAAAAGGAAACAGTGTCAACATGAAGCATCCACGGACAAAATTCAGCACACAATGAAATGCAAAATGATGATATTTAGTTCAAGCATGAAGATAATGTGTTGGACATAGTCACAGCTCATGGTGAAAATGTGATAAGGGATCCGTGTCATTCCAGTAACGCTGTTAAAAGTAACTGTGATGGCAACATCAATGAAGATAATAAGATGGACACAGTTATAGCCCATGATGAAGATGTGATAAGGGATCAATATTATTCAAATATAGTAACACTGTTGAAATTAACTGTGATGGCAACATCCATGAAAATAATGAGTAGGACACAGTTACAGCCCATGGTGAAGATGTGATAAGGGATCAATGTTATTCAGGTAACAATGTTGAAATTAACTGTGATGGCAACATCCATGAAGATAATGAGTTGGACATAGTCACAGCCCATAGTGAAGATGTGAATAAGGGATCAGTGTTATTCAGGTGACACTGTTGAAAGTAACTGTGATGGCAACATCTAATTAGATTTAGAGCTGAGATACAGTACTAGACTCACAACATAATTATAAACCACCTAAGTATCTGAATGATTATGTATGTGGCTAAGGAGTTGTACAGTAAATATTGCATGTATGGACTGTGGGCGTCACCAAGATATTAATAAACATGTAAACTTTATTTGCTTCTCAACTGTGTCATGATGTTAAAGTACATGTATATATTTAAATTGGCATAGACAGGTTTCACAGCATTTCATCACAAACATTAAGTTATGCTTTTGCAGTTATTTGTAGTAATGTTACATGTTGATAAAATTCACATAAATCATGTACTTAAAAAAATCAGCAAACCTTTTTTAAGTATGTTTATACAATAGAATGAATTACATATCATACATGTGTACAGTACCTGGTGCTTGCAAGTATCAGATACCTGATCCTGCAGAATTTTACATAGTTCTGCTGGAAAGGTTGCAGTTCAGTTGCACTTGTCATGCAGGAAACTGTGACATGCTGTGATACCGCATCTGATCCTGGTGGACACCACTGTTCATACTTAAATACATACAAATATACATGCATACTGGACAAACAGCAGAGCCAAATACAATGCAACATACTAACTTGCAGTAAATGACATGTCACAAAATATTGCATGACAAAAATGCTTAACTGACTTTGAATTACACTGGCCCCTACAGTATACTGCACCATTTCATGGTATACTACAGCATAACTTTGATGCATCCTGGTTGGCGCTACTGTACATACAATGCGTATATACTATACATGATTGGGGGAGGGAAAAGACTAGTGGTCCATCAAGTTCCTTCCTCCCACCCACTAGCTCAGTAGGAATACCCTGTCACCCAATTTTCTTTAAAGTATTTTTCTAGTCTAAGCTTGAAGGTTATTACGGTACTAACTACTAACATGTGCTCTGGTAATATTCCATTTCACCATTTCACCACACATTTTGTAAAGTATTTATTTCTAAAGAGGAAAAATAAGGAACCAGTGGGGTTAGCATTGTGACTGGGGAGGCAGGGCATTGTAGCATCAAACCCTGCTAGATAAAATACTTGTTGTGTGACCTTCATCAGGTCGTTGAACCTCCCCCCTGCTCCAGTCTACCCAGTTACAGAAATAGTTTGAAGCTGGACTCTGTTGGGAATAAGATGTTAAATCTCAGTTGGGTAATGCTGTGTAAATAAATGGTAAAATTGTAAAATAAAAAATAAATAGTAATGACTATTACTAGATGCAATTTAATAGGTACATTGCTTATGCTTGAAATGAAGGAAAGGTATGGTATTAAAGAGCTAGTGTACTGCCGCGGGAAACTGCCTGCAATTAATTGTAACATTCAGATATAGTCAGTTATCACTTCTTATATCTCAAGTATTTATTATTTTCTGTTTGCTAATTAGAAGATTTTCCACATGGCAGTACTGGGGTGATGTGTGGAGCAGCACTCTGGAGGAAAACAAAACTTAAGTTCTGTTCCTCCCACGATATCAACACTGAAACCACACTGACTATGACATCACTAGTAACCAATGAAAACCATTTGTCACTGCCAGGTTTCCCTTTCACATGAAGCAGCAGGGACTTATTCTCCCTGGTTACTAATGATGTCACAATTTCCTGCATTTTGATTGGTAGCTTGTGAAAGTCACTGCTCAGGCTGCAAGGATTGTGGTGTTTAGTCTCATTATTGATGATGTAGTGGGAGGAACAGAAATAACTTTTTTTCCCTCCAGACAGAGTGCTGCTCCACACATCACCCCAGTACTGCCAGGTGGAAAATCTTCTAATTAGCAAACAGAAATTTAAAAAAAAAACTTCAGATACTGGAAGTGATAGCTGACTGCATCTGAAAATTACTATTAATTCCAAGCACTACACTAGCTCTTTAAGTTGAAATACATGATACGAGTGAGTGTTTTATGCCATCTGCTGTTGGTTCTGTGAGACTGAAAGAGTTTGTACAGTTGGTTATGTGCAGTAAGATAAAGAATTTGTACAGTTGGTTATGTGCTGTAAGACTGAAAGTGTTTGCCCATGGATGCCAGGAAAAGACTGGTCCAAACTACAGTCCTTACCTTATTGGACTACACAGATTTCCTTTACAGCTAAGGCCCTGTGTCTGTCCTGGCTAAATTAGATACACTGCACCATCAGGCCTTGAATTTCACAACTGGTCTCCCATACTCCACACATCACTGCTCCCTTTACGCCGCAGTAGGTTGGTCATCCCTTAACTACAGAAGACAGAGGAATACAGCTCTCTGGACATTTAGCGACATCAAGAAGATGTTGCCTCAGTACATCTCAGATTGTCTTCCTCTAGGTGTGATAGGTAAATTTCGAAAATGGGCTTCTTATTACCTGGTCTGTGATTGGCTGATACCCCTGTCAGAGGAGTACATTAACTTTCCTTACACGACCAATAAATAAAAAGTGCCACCTCATAGTGCCCATTAACCAAGTGCAGTATCTGAGTGCCCAATATGCCTGCTAATTGGTTAAAAAAAAATCATTTTATTTCACATTCACCGCCATTTTTTAATCATCGTTTAGCAATCCCCCACATACACACACACACACACACACACACACACACACACACACACAACACACACACACACACACACAGGCACACACACTGTCCTTAGCCCAGACACAGTACCATTAATATTTTAAATAATCTCAGAATCATAAACAGTAAAAGAAACAAAATGTTTTTGTCTTACAAAGTTGCACTCACTAACGGAGTGCTAAATGGAGCGAGCATGGCAGTTCCCTACTACCGCCCCCCCTCATTTAGCTAGTGACCCCATCACCAAAACCAGTCACTAGGAGCTACAGTTATAAAAAGCTGGTAACAGAAGTTAACCACAAACAACATTACTCACTAAGTCTTTTCATTTTTTCCCCTTTGAACCAAACAACGGTTTCTGTGATGGAAAGCAGTAGCGCTGGCACTTCGCGTGCTCAGGACTACTTGGAAATGGTCCAGTTTGCATGAAATACAGTACTGCTCTCCTGGAATGGAAAACTGAGACAAAATAAAATCACGTTAGTTCATTTTTTAACACAGTTCACAATTACCTTCCTCGACTTACTGCCCTCCATCATACCCACAGCACTTTGCTGCAGTCTCTTCGTTTTACTTCCCAGTTCCCGCAGATCTTCAAGTCAGAAACTTCAACTCAGTCCCCATCCCCCAAAGTAAAGTGATCGGCAACAAAATAGAAAACCTGTTTTTTTTTCTGTTTTTTTTTAAAAGCACTACAAGGAGCGAGGTAACTCTATGTCTTCTGCTGGCAGTGGGGGGTGTAATAGAGGAGAATGGCTCAGTGGGGTGTGCAACAGTAGATGGAACACCACAGACACAGACTACTTTACAACAGAAAGTCTTCAACTTCATTTTTAGTCAATATTTTGTATTTCTTTATAATTTTATTAAATCCCCTTTTTAAAAATGCCACAAGTAGCCCATTTTCTAAGCCCAGTAATACCCTCCAGGGTGGGCATTATGGGCAATACTGGACCTTCCATGGGCTATAAGGCCCTTTGCCGGTGGTGTCGGGCCTCATTATGCCCCTGGGTGGTCTGGTATTGCCCAATACCATCCACCCTGTTGAATATTATTGCTTACATGCCTTAAGGAGTTTCTCTGTTATCTCCCTTGCAGTACTAAAGTTCAAGTCATGCTTTGGCAGGTCTGCCATATCTCACGCATTACCCTGTCTCTGGAACAACTTGCAAAAAACCTTGAAGTTGGCTTACCCAATCAAACTATCAGCCTTCAAAGCATTTTATTCTTGTTCTGTCAAGGAATCCTGTAACTGCTTCCCCTGATGTCACCTCCTCCTAGCCTCAGCTTCATCTGCTGCAGTGCATCCCTTTACTGGTATTTCTTTCCCACCCCTTTTGGGCAATGTTACAGCCCATAAGAACTTACCTGACTGCTACTTCTATCCTGACCCTGTATTTTTTTTTCTTATTGTTAGTTCATTTTCCATGACTCCCTGGCTCCTACCTACACTCCTTGCTTATCCCTCTTGACACCGGCATGATGTTTTGCTTTCCACTCCCTAACTGTTGCCAACCTCCTCCTTGCAATCACCACATGCCTTCACAGGCATGTACTTCTCCTTACTCACCCTCTTGCATCCCCTCCCCACCCCTCCCAAGCCCCACCAAGCTCCTTCAATCAATAATTGTTTTCAAGGATGCTTCAAATACACACTTTAATTACAGCTGCATATGTTTAACCTGTATATACTGTACTACAGTTGCTATACTTTTTAGCTTCATACTCTTCATGGTCTTAGCTTAATGGCTCTTTTTAATACTCTGTTTCAAGTGTATTATAAACCTCCTGTGTATAATTACTGCTCTATGTAAATACTATGTAAGTGTGAATTCATTTTGTGTATATCGTTTACCCAAATATGATGTAACCGAGTATTCCTTTCTATGTATTGTTAACCTCTCCTTTCCAGGTCCATCTTGAAAATGAGCTTGCTCAACAAAGTTTGCCTGATTAAATAAAGATTTTGATTGATTTATTGATTGCTTGATTGTACAGTTGGTTATGTGCTCTAAAACTGAAAGAGTTTGTATAGTTTTTTTTATTTTTTTTATTTTATTTAGTTGTTTAAGCAGGTATAGCACACTAAGCTGAAAGCTTTTTTATAGGAGCGACCTGGGAGCACTGGGAACAGTTGGTTGTGTGCTGTAAGGTTGAAAGAATTTGTACAGTTGGTTATGTGCTGTAAGACTGAAAGAGTTTGTACAGCTGGTGATGTGCTGCAAGACAACTGAAAGTGTTTGTACAGATGGTTATGTGCAATATGACAACTGAAAGTACTTGTACAGTTGGTTATGTGCTGTAAGACAAAGTGTTTGTACAGTTGGTTGTGTGCTGTAAGACTTAAAGAGTTTGTACAGTTGGTTAGGTGCTGTAAGGCAACTGAAAGTGTTTGTACAGTTGGTTACGTGCTGTTAGACAGAAAGTGTTTGTAAAGTGGGTTATGTGTTGTACGACTGAAAGTATTTGTACATTTGGTTATGTGTTGTAAGACGACTGAAAGTATTTGTAAAGTTGGTTATGTGCTGTAAGACTGAAAGTGTTTGTACAGTTGGTTGTGTGCTATAAGACTGACAGAGTTTATACAGTTGGTTATGTGATGTAAGACAACTGAAAGTGTTTGTACAGTTGGTTATGTGCTGTAGGACTGAAATAATCTGTACAACTGGTTATGTGCTGTAAGACAACTGAAAGAGTTTGTATAGTTGGTTATGAGCTGTAAGACTGAAAGTGTTTATATAGTTGGTTATGTGCTGTAAGACAACTGAAAGTGTTTGCCGAGTTGGTTACATGATGTGATTTCCTTTTCCTGTGGGGGAAAATGAAGAATACACAGCAGGAATAAAGATGCAGGTCGGAAGACATTTAGAAACAGTCTGTTTATATGTGAGTGTGTAAACACAAAATTTCTGAAAGCACTGCACTGTGGAGCATATCTAATAAATCCATGTAACATAAAAATTGTTGGAATTACTCTTGTCTAACAGCATTGCTAGCACAGTCATTTTGCCTTCTTAATAGTATTGCACAATGACATACAAGTTTACTATAGAATTAATACAGGAATACATTTCTTAATATTTTCTGGATAATGAAAAGAAAAATGAACACATGATCCAGTCAAATTAAAGTGCTCTGCAAGGAACAAAGAACACTCACAACTATTTATGTAATACAAATATCATTTGATTGAACAGCACTCTTTATATCACCTACTCTTTGTGAGGCTTTTGGTTCTTTTGTAAAAGGAATATTTAATCAAGCTAATAAATTACTACATTGGTTACTTATTATTATGACTTTGGCAAAAAAGTTAATCCTAAAAAAAACAGTGCTTTAAGGACTAGGAATTTGCAGACTCAAAAGCAATTTAAGCCTTTTTGCTCAGCAACTAAGTATATTATGTACTGTAACCACATGGCATACCCAGCCCTATTATTGAACCTCACAGATCTCCGAAGTGGCAAAACAGTGTAGTTACAGTACATATTCTGCTATTGCAAGGGTGTGCCATGCATGGCATGAATGTTCACAATCACTGCTCATCCCAAACAATAAGATTTGCATGTGACCCAGCTGAGGTGAATTTATGGTGCACAACTCAATGTGTAGAGAGGTGTGCACCTTAGGTACACAACAAAACAAAACAAAATGTACACAATGTGGAGGATACTGCTAACTTTTTTACTTCATGTTACCCATCAGGTCAGCAAACACCGCTGTGTTGTGCTTCGTCGGGGGTGGTGCTTGCATTGCAACAGAAAAAAGTAAATATTTAAGTGCATAAAACTGAATATTCATGAGATGACCATTCAGACCTCCCAATCATTTTGCAAGATTAGAAGAAAAACATGAACTTGTGCCCGTATGCAAAACTGTTCAAAAATAAATCTGCACATTTGTTTAGCAATGCTATTCAATACTAAATAAAATCAAATCATGTTATACCCATTTATACTGCAATGTTGAAAACAAGTTCATAGATCAATCAGTCCATTGTCTGGGAGCAACGTACTATTGTAACAGCTTGTTTTCATTATCCATTTAAGGTTTTAGCCCTTCTCCAAATTGCAGCAAATAGACCCTGTATAATTGTAAAACATGCATATGTTTATTGTATTACTACAAAAAATATATATTTTTACCAGCTAAATATTGCACAAAATATTAAGAAAGTGGGTATGACGGGGACTGGGATAGGGGTTAGAAGAGAAGATTTCCTAAGTTCTTGCACTCCATTTAGCAGTAAAAAAAAACACTGCTCTCAAAACTTCATACCATCCACTGTGTTCAGTGATGCATAGAGATGCAGCGAAGTTTTAATTCACAGGCGAAGTGAACCTGAAGTGGTCCACTTTGAATTTATGTAGCTTACGCAAGTTGTCCATTAAAAACTTGAAGTTCACCTTACTTCTCGTTGTCCATACAGAGTTCACTTCAAGCTACAGTTTGATAATTGGAAGTCATTAAAAAACAGGCCACTGATCACATGCCTGGCTGTCTCTGCAGGTCTGCAGGTCATATGATTCAGGGAGGCAGTTAAGTAGGCAGGAAGTCAGTTTTCAAAGTGCAAAGTGGACACAGATGAAATGTGCAGCAGTCAATATTTGCTTTATTTCCAGGTACCGCAGAAACTCCTGTACCACCAGGTTTAAACAGTGGGCTATACAGGGAACCTGCACAAAGCCAGCATTAATGATACATTTCAGGTTTGATCCATTATCACTAGCTATGAAGCCAGCTTTTAGGGACAGAGGGTGCAGCCACTCATCATATTCTGTCAGTAGCAAGTCAAGCATGTGTTCGCCTCTATGCAACCCTGCTACACTACGCATGGCAAGCGTTACATGCTGTCTAATGCCATGAAGGTTGCTACCACCACTACATTCTGACTTTTAACACTGATTTCCCATCCCACCATCAGAGACGACCCCAGGTAACTGCACCCAATGTGTAGTAATACATAGATAGGAACTACCCACTGTTTTGCCACTTGTCCTCATATCCATACTTATGTGAATGTAACATGATGCTGAATGTTGAAGGGCATGTCTTACAGCCTCTGTCACTATCTGATATAACTCAGGGACAGCACAGGTGTAAAATTATGTCCACAACTGGACCTTCCATTTAGGACATGCACATGCTACAAAGCACCAGAAGCCCACATTCTCCACAAAGAAAAATGGCAAAAGGTCAATTGCCAGCATTTCTGCTACGGCAGGATTGAGTTCACATGTATCTGCATGATTGGGCGAGTATTTAGTGTTGTGCTCAAAAAGGCTGTGCAATGTGGACAGCATTTTTTGTTGCTTTACACGTGGCATGCCAAATGGCTCTACTCTACTAAATGACATGGATGAGGTACCTTGTATGTGTAATGGTGGGTGCACAGGTGACAAGCCAGTACATGCTGTTATTTTCTTTGTTTTAAGCACAGGGGTTGCTGTAGTTGAATTACTACTTGGACTGCCGCTGTTACTCTGATAACTGCTTGAACATTCCAAATCATCCTCCTCCTCATGACTATAGTAATCCTCTGGTGTTATTTCACCACTTTTACTGACATGGCTACTTACACTGATGGAAGGGGATACCATGCTCACTAACATGGCTGAGGGTGAACGATTAACTACGGCATTAGCTCCCCTCTGTTGATGCATCCACAGTACCTTGTGCCTGCTTTACATATGGGTGCGCTGGCCCACAGTGCCTAAATGGTTACCCTTTTTACCACACTTCACACACACTTGGCAAAGCTGGCAGATTGCCACTGTTTCATTGTTGCCATCTTGTACAAAAAAATCCCAAACTAGTGTTTTGGATGCCCTACTCTTCACATGTCGCTGCTGGTGCTGCTGCTACATATGCAACTGCTCTTTTGGTGGCGATGAAATGGGGGTGCAATGCATGATTTCTGCTGTTGTGCACAATTGGACTTTGACTGAACAACACAATCTATGACTATTAATTCTGAGTCATCATCAACAGACACAACTACAGCAAACTTTGAGGAGGGGGCAATTGACTAACAGACTGTTTACAATCAGCCACGTTCACTTTCTTTTTTTCCGGTTCCCAATTGAGGTCGCTAGCATCATCATCGTAATCATCATCCACTAATTCACTTTGGAGGCTGTCCTCCTGTGGAGATATTGCAAGTTCAACAGCAGCCTCAATATTATCAGCCACACTTTGTTCGTTAATGTCTGAATGTTTGGATGGCCTATCCTCAACATTTGTGGAAACATGAGACTGTGAGTCATCATTATGATCAGAATCATGTTCAAGTACTGTAAGCAGTGGGACACCAACTGCACTCAAGTCTGCGTATTCAACAACATTTTTCCCAGATAAATTTAACAGGGTTGAACTTGTAACATTACTAACACCAGGAAAAACACCATCTCCAACCAGCACTGAAGTGACTGATTTCACTGTGAAAAACAAGTCAGACAAATCCATTTACTTGGACCAGCTACTACCTTTACCTTCTGCTACGTACTACCATGGCCACAACCACTCTTAACACTGCTACCATTGGTAGCCCCTAATGAACCTGACTCATCTTCACAACAACTTCCATTGCTAATAGTCTTCTTGGCAGCAGTACCACAGCCAGAAACTGCTTTGCCTGACTGTCTCTTCATGGGCATTTTTATGTTGCTTGCACGCATGTGCAAGAAACATAGTGCCATCATCGGAGATTTTGGAGGTGTGTCACCTCCTCCTCCTCCAATTCAGTCAGTGAGCTGGCAGCGCGGCCCCTGTAAGCCAATGCATTTTGGAGCTGTCTATGACACGCTCCAAAATGCAGTGGCATACAGTTGAAAGGGGGAGCTACGCTTCAGTCAGCAGAGATAAAGCCCACTGAAGTGTAGCTCCCCAACACACAGGCGTGCGCACCCCACACCTACTGCATAGCCAGGGGTGCCCAATCCTCGTCGGCTGAGCTGCGTCTCTCCACCCCCAGTTGTAGGTGCCCGAATGAGTCCTTTAGCTGACGGGGTGCCCAACTCTGCCGGGGCTGAACACCCCCTAACGTCCTTGTGCCACGCTGGGAGCCCACCCCAGTGTGGCAAGCGATCCCACAATGTCTTTTTTTTTTTTAAACTGGAAGCAACGGTCCAGCGGGCGTCTCCGACCCCTCCACAACCCGCACCCACCACTGCGCACCCAGCCTCCCATGCCCCTCTCACCCCATACTTACCTCCCTACTCTGGCGCAGCAGATCTTGGTGGACGGGAACAAATCTGCACTCTTCAAAGCCGACCCCGAACTGAGGAAATGCCGGTAAGCTGTATAATGGCCTAGATAGGGGGGTTTCAACTTTGTTGCATATCTCAGGCATTTTTGGGAATTTTTGCACCAAATTTTCAACATGGGGTTTTTGGGACCCCTTCTCATGAAAGATGTCACTGACATGGCGTTATTCGGGCCTGAAGGGTGATTTCGCGCAGTAACTGCATAGTGACTGCGAAATCACCCTTCAGGCCTGAATACCACCATGACAGTGACATCATTCATGAGAAGGGGTCCCAAAACTCATGTTAATTAGGTACAAAATTCCAAATGATTGTTTCAACGGCGTGTGTTGCACGCTCGTTCTCTGTGATTCCTACACAGGCTCGTAAGTTCGCGAAATTTCAATATTTTCACTCCAGATTTTCAACATTGCCATTTTACCACACCTTCTTATGAGCAGTATAGCTGTCATTTTTCACATCTCACCCAAAATGTGTTTCCACCATGTAGCGCAGAATGGCACAGTCAGTGTGTGAAATCAATGTACAGGACAAATTAAGAAAATCACAGTGACACCGTTCATGAGCAGAGGTCTTAAAATGGCTATGTTGAAAATCTGGTGAAAAAATTCCTAAAAATGACTGTTTTACGAGTGTGCGTTGCGCAGTTCCTACGCAGGCTCGTAAGTTCGCAAATTTTCAATATTTTCACTCCAGATTTTCAACATTGCCATTTTACCACACCTCCTTATGAGCAGTACAGCTGTCATTTTTCACATCCTGCCCAAAACATGTTTCCGACCATGTAGCGCACAATGGCGCAGTCGGTGTGCAAACTCAATGTATGGGACACATTAACAAAATTACAGTGACACTGTTCATGAGCAGGGTCTTAAAATGGCTATGTTGAAAGTGGTGAAAAAAAGTCCCTAAAATGACTGTTTCACGAAGGCGTGCGTTGAGCAGTTCCTCACGCTTACGCTCGTAAGTTCGCAAATTTTCAATATTTGCACTCAAATGACTTCCAAATACCTAAACAGCACATAGAAGCAAGCAACATTCGGCATTGACAAATGCTTGTTGCACATGACACAGACAATTCACAACAACTTGATATTTTGGCAGTTTTGGATGGCTGGGAAGCAAAACACTAAATGCAGCTGCACAGGCACAATGCAGTACCTGTCCTTGAATCCTTAACTAATCTTCAAAAAGCCGACAGTCAAAAAACAATACCTTGTTTTGATGGGTGGGGGGAGACACGGTACCTAGCTACACAGAAGCAGGGAAATAAATTGCAGAAAGGCTTAGAAATTCAGAGCACTGCTATTGTGATGCCACAATGAAGTGCATATCAAATGACAGCACATAAACAGGTTAAAGATCAGGCACAGAAACTTTAACTGTTCAGTCAGTACAACACAGACTGTCCTGTAAAAAAGACTAAAAAACTGCCCAGCAAACAGAACATATTTGTAAACAATTCAATGAAGTTCTACTGTATCTAACTGAACACAAAATTAATAAAACAATAGCCAACAATGGTTGGAAAAATTGCCTTTCTCACTACTCTCCCTTCTACACCACAGATCAGCCCCTCCTCCGAAGCGCACTTCTACAGTGTCTCTCAATAGAGAGACTGAATCAACTAAATTATTATTCAATATTCACAAAACATCAATAAATGCTCGATGATATAACCACATCAGGGTTTACTACAATTGATCTACTAAATTCTGTGGCAAAAAGGCATTTTTAAAGGTTTTTTTAAAGGGTTTGAATCTCAGAGCTCTCAGAGCAAACTGTCTCCAGCTATCCACTACACACTCAATGATGAACTGAGGCTGTGCAAGACAATATAGAGCCCATGTGACCTTACATTCCATGATTCACTGCAAAATTTGCCTTAAAGAGCACAAAAACAAGGCAAAGTAACAAAAAGTCAATAGAAAACAAAGCAAAGTAATGCAAAGTCCATAGAGAACAATGGGAACTTCAAGTTACTTCGAGATGCGTAGTTATTCGCTTCACTTTGCAGAGAAGTAAACAAAATTCAGATTCTATACAAAATACTATGCATAGTGAATTTTAGGCACTTTGCCCACCACTACTGATGAGGCTTTTAAGGGCAGAAATTATATCACCCATTGCATGCCTTATGTTGTCTATTTAATGGGAGGGCTTTAAGCCTGAGGTTCAATGGGTGGAGTAACAACTTCACTCCCCCATCAGGCTTAAAAGGTCACTCATCCTGTACTCTGTCAGGATTCTTTTTTCGTTGCAGTCAGAGGTTTGGTCTTCTGTACTGCATTCCTCCATCCTCATTGTCTTTCTTCCTGGCAGCGCAAACGGCTGCCTCCAGCGGCAGGTTCATTTCGTGCTACTTCTTTCACCTTGAGCATTATCGGGCGCTCTTCTCCTTCTCATCTGCCAGCATTTCAATCCCTCTCCTTGCCCTCTTGTCTCATTGGTGCCCCCTGCCTCTTGCACTTACCTCGCCGTGGCTGCATGTCCCTTTCTGGCCTTCTGCCATTTGCTTGTGCATTGTAGCCCCACCTTCTCATCTTTCCTTGTTTTTTTACATTTTGCCACCCTGTTGTGCTGCCTGAGCTCTGGATGTGCATCCCCTGCCCAGCTCCACGGGTGGCAGTGCTGCAGCCACTGTAGCTCTCAATGTGTAGCTTTTCCACTGGGAGTACTTCAGCCTGTCTGGCAGGTGTGGCAGAGCTTCCCTGGTATCGGTACTGTATTCTTCTTCTTCTGGCTATGCAGTCTCTCTGGTGAATGTGCCGCAGTCTCTCCGGTGCCAGTTCTGCACCCTCTCGGACACATTCGAAGGGGAAGTTGTGGGAATCAAACCCTGATCTGTTGCTTGTGCCAGGTTCATTCATCATTCATTGCCCTGGACTCTTGGCTCTATTGCTGGCTCTCCTACTTTCCTTTTGAGGACATGGCCCTCATCATCAGCACACTGCCAGGTCTGGATTCTCTCAATCCTGTCATTGTTCCTCCATGGTATTCTAACCTTGTCCATCATTACTTCCTTCTTTTTGTGACTTCCATCTGCTCAATTGTGCACTAGGTTTCAGGGCATGACTGCTCACTGCTGGTGAGTGGGAGCAGCCTTGTCCTACTCCATTTCGCAAACAAGTTAAAAAAAATTGACTGCTTACAGTGCAGCTGGATCTGGTTATTCTGCTTGCTGCTTTGCTCCTCTCGTAGGTCTCATAGGTAAATACAAGGCCAAGAAGACCGAAGTCCATAGCAGCCTGCCATATTAATAATCCGTAATACCTTGTGTAATCAGATAATCATCTAGTGTTATCTTAAATTCTGACATATTCACACTTGCTACCACCTCTATTGGCAGACTATTCCATATTCTAGTTACCTTTTTACTAAACCAATGTGTCCTGCTATTTGTACGATAAGTACTGATCTTAATTTGAAGTGGATGTGCCCTAGTATCATATAACTGGGTCCTTAGCTCAAGGCCTAATTTTGGCCATAAGTCATCATCCAGAAGTGCTTTATACACCATGCACATATCTCCACGGAGCCTACAGAACTTCAGTGAGTAAATACCTAGTTCCTATAATGTCTGCTGGTAGCATAGCCCATCTAGGCTTGCCACCTGCCTAGTTGCACTTTTTTGTACTTGCTTAAGAGATTTTATAGCTAATTTACCCCCTGGTGACCAAAATTGGGCACAGTACTCCAGATGTGGGCTGACCAATGCCTTGTACAGTGACATTACCACTAATCTATCCTTACTTTTAATATGCTTATTTATACAATGCAAGAGTCCACTAGCTTTCCTAATAACTTGGTTACAGTGAGTCCTGAAACTAAGATCGCTGGTAATATGGATACCCAGATCATTTTCCTCTGTTGTCCCTTGTAACTCCACACCATTTAAGTTATATTTATAATGGCTACTATTTTTTCCCAAATGCATAACCCAACTGTAATGCCCCAAAGTTGGGGCATCGCAGAAAAATTAACTTCAATAAAAAGATTAGGGGTTTACAGGTTTCCAGGGTGCCTGCCTTAGGTATAGACTGCAGGGCATAGGTAAAAAGGGGCCCCTCAGTAGTTGATTCCCCTCCCTGTACAGTATAAAAACCCTGTAATTATTAAGGAAAGTGCCCTGTGCACTTAAAATGCTGTGAAAAAACAATAGAATTCAGGTAGCTTCAGCAACAATGGCCTGGATGGAATGCTGTGCTGAGCTGCTCATGCAC
This sequence comes from Neoceratodus forsteri, assembly GCA_016271365.2. NCBI lineage: Eukaryota > Metazoa > Chordata > Ceratodontiformes > Ceratodontidae > Neoceratodus > Neoceratodus forsteri. The sequence goes on along the minus strand of CM028135.1, from coordinate 1,021,956,853 downwards.
AGCATTCCACTCCATCCACTTTAAAACTCAGGGAGGTTTAAGTTTAAAAAATACTTCTTCAGTTGGTCAGTTATTCCTGGGCAGTGGTTGAGGAGACAGGACACAGAAGTCAAGAGACAGTTTAGGGCTTACCTTGTGTTGAAGCAGTCTCTCTGGGCTTGCTGTGGTCCTGTGCTGCCTCCCCTGCCTGAAGACTCCTTGCTGTGCTTTGTTCTGCAGTCAGTGGTGCCATCGGGGCACCATGAAAAAGTGAAATGGCCATTTGCCTGGCATTGGGCTTAAGAGCCCCATCATTTTATTATTTTAACCCCCCCCATATTTAAAGTTTAATTTCGGTCCCACGTCGGCAGCATTGAAGAGCCGCATCGCGCCCGAGTTCCTGTTGGCCATCGGAGGCCCCCTAGTCTGTCCCTCGCTTTGCCTGCTGCCTCCTGTGCTCCCTCCCTCCTCTGCCAGCAAGACCTTCTGCCTCCTGGTCCTCCAGAACAGCTTGTTGGAGTGGTGAGTCAGTGACAGCATGCAGATTTGTGCTGTTTGCCCTTAAGCAAAGACTGTATTTATTTATTTTTTATTCATTAGTGCATATGGCGCTTGTTCTATGTGGCTGAGCACCATGGGGCAGGGAGGAAGGACCCTGATTTAATATTCAGAAGGGGCAGAGAGGTAGCGATGCCCATGGGGAGGGGCCAGGACTTCAAGGCCAAACATAGGCCTATGAATATTCATAGAGAGGGTGGGTTTAGGGGAGGTGACCTCCCGAATGAGTGGTAGCAGGCTCAGAGAGCCTTTCAGATTTAAAGGGGCTCTGCCACTTTTGGGACTGTACAAATTTAAAGGAGAAAACCAGGCCTAGTTTTGAAAGGGCTATTAGGCCCTCTGGAGGCTCTTTCGGGTCGTGAGGGATGGAGGAAACTGCCCACCCTCCCCACAGCACACAGACAGCCTCAGCGGGACTGGGACTTACCACCGCGCCCCCCCCACAGACCACAGAATACAGCTCCTCGGGAGGCTCTTTCAGGTCATGAGGGATGGAGGAAACTGCCCGCCCTCCCACAGCACTCAGACAGCCTCAGCGGGACTGGGACTCACCACCGTGCCCCCCCCCACAGACCACAGAATACGGGTACGCAGCTGAAGGAGCAAGAACTGCAGGTGCTTTGTTTAAACCCCACCAGCACTGCGTGCCGGCTCCCCACCGCCCCCACCACCACCCTTGGTCGGCTCTTTCTTTTATAGGCAATATCACATGTGGTCCCAGAACCAATCAGCCCACTCTTCCACTTGCAGGTTATACTGGCTGAACACGAGGGGGATCCTGCTTGCCTAAGCCTTCATCCTTCTTGTATAGCAGCTCAGCAAATATGCCTACTCTGTGTCTTGGAGTACTCACACTGCTCCATTTTGTCCCATCCCCAAAAAAATAGCTACCAAAAATCTTGCTAACTCCCCTCTATATGAACATGTGAGAGCAGATCATCCCCCCCGTCCCCAAACACCTCATCTGCCATCCATTCTCCATCAGCACGCACACACACACTGGGCTACCCAACTGCCCCATCTCAACCCCCCGGTACCCATATCCCCTGCAGCCCACAGTAGCAGGCGGTATTCCCCTGTCCAGGCTCTGCCCATCCTTAACTCCCTACCCATCCCCTGCACTGCCCCCCCCAGATCCTCGCATCTGCTCAACCAGCACTACCACTACCGCCGCAGTCCCTTCCCCCATCTCATCATACTACTCCTCCTGCTCTCTGGGAATGTCCACCCCAATCCCGGTCCAGGTCCTACTGCATCACCCCCCTCAGGGCATGGACTCTGCATTGCCTTTATGAATATCTGCAGTCTCCCAAGGAAGATGGCTGCACTCCAATGTTGGGTCTCCCAACATAAGCCCGATATTCTTGCCATAGTGGACACCTGGCTCTCACCTTCGACCCCGGACTCAACTGTCTCCCTCCCTGGCTTTGACCTCTTTAGAGAGGATTGCATGGGTAAACGTGGCGGTGGATGCGCTGTCTACCTTACAAACTCCCTCCTGGGTCATGCCCTACCCGACCCTTAACTTGGCCATGGGGCACAAGCCATCACCTTAAAAATTACCCCTGACCCTGGAAGTGGCCCTCTCTACCTCACAACCACCTATGTACCCCCAGGTGAACAAAGCCAAGCTATCCTCTCCTTCACCAACTATCTCACCACCCTGCCATGCAAGGCTGAACAGCTCATCCTAGGTGACCTCAACATCAACTGGCTGGGCTCCAATTCAACACTAATTAAGGACAGCTTCTCAGCCCTAGACCTAGCCCAACTAGTGACTCAACCCACCAGAGTTAACCAGTCAAGTGGGACTAGCTCACTACTTGATGCTGTGTTCTCTAACCGCCCACACAAAATAAAGGATCTTAATGTCCTAGCCAACTCCCTCAGTGACCACTCACCCATTCTCTGCTTCTGGTCCTCCTCCACAATCAAACCTACACACCAAGCCACCCCCCATCACCGTTTCCACCCAGGAGGACTAAACAAGCTTAAGTGGCACCTTGCCTAGCTCGATTGGTCCCCGATCTCCCTTGCAACAGATATAGATATCGCCCTAGCCTTTCTCACCAGTGCCTTTTGTAAGGCCTGTGACGTCTTCACCCCTGTCATCAACACCCGCACTAAGAGACGCACTGCTGCCTGGATTTCCCCTCCCTGATCCAACAACTTAAGCAGCGTGATAACCTTTGGAGCATTGCTGTTGAAACTGGCAGGCTAACAGACAGGCAAGTTTATAATACAGCTCGCAACCAGTGCACTTGGGCCATACGGCAAGCAAAAGCCAACTACTACCAATCCATCTTGACTTCCTCCTGGGGCTCTGCTCGATCCTTCTGGGATAACATGAAGGAGTTAAATGGTATGACCCGCACCCTCCCCCACTCTCAGATGGTCATAAATGGCACTATTAACACAGATCCTTCCTGTGTTGCTGACTGCCTTAACGCATCCTTTTCTGATCTAAGTACTATCCTTCCATCCCACTTCTTTGACCCCATCCTGGTAACCAACTACCCAGCTATCTCTCATCCCCCTTTTCACTTTAGGACTATCTCTCCACAGGACACAAAACCAATCCTCCTAAAACCCCTCTCCTCCCATAACCCGAGTTGTGACCCCCTTGACTCCAGGATGCTCCGCCTAACTACGGATGTCATGATAGCCCCCCTCACAGACCTTATTAACCGCTCCCTGTGCCTCGGCCAATTCCTGAATGCATGGAAGCAGGCTGAAATCACCCCTATACACAAGAATGGAGACCGCACAGTACCAAGCAATTACAGACCTATCTCCATCCTCCCCCCTCTCTCTAAGGCCCTGGAAAAAATAGTATCCACGCAACTCATGGACTATCTTTCCACCCACAACATTCTGTGCCCAGAACAACATGGCTTCCACCCTGGTCACAGCACTTCCAAAGCTCTGCTGGAGTTTTCCCACCATATACACTTGGCACTAGATGCCAGAAAGCTGGCTGGGGCAGTGTTCATCAACTTGTCCAAGGCCTTCGACACCGTGAGCCACACATTACTGCTGGAAACCCTCGGTAAACTGGGGTTCTCAACCGGTCCGTTGACCTGGTTCTCCAGTTACCTCTGTGACAGATCCCAACATGTCAAATTAAATGGTAGCCTGTCTACGGCACTGCCCGTATGCTCTGGAGTACCCCAAGGCTCCATCTTGGGCCCCACTTTGTTCAGTCTCTTCCTAAACACCCTTCCCAGCTCTTGCTCAGGCAAGCTGCTACTATATGCCAACGATGCAGTCCTAGTCGCCTCCCACCCCAACCCACTCACACTCCAGAGCTCCCTGCAACTCTCCTTCAACCAAGCTGAAAAATGGTTCCTCGACCATCGCCTGGTTCTGAACCTCAAGAAAACAAAGGCCATGATCTTTGCCCACTGACAAAGTAACTCCAAAAATGTTCCTCTTTGCATCCTTCCCAGTACCTTTCACCCCCTTGAACAGGTAACCATGTACAAATACCTGGGCATCACCTTCGACTCGGCGTTCTCCTTCCAAGCCCATATCCATGCCTTATCCTCGGCCATGAATGCCCAGATTGGGCTCCTTTATCGCCACAAAGACTGCCTCCCCGGATTCGCCCTATGGCTGGCAATCACTTCCTCCATCCTGTCATTGGTTGACTATGGACTCCCCACCTATGCTGTCGCTGACCCCACTTCCCTCACAAAAATCCAGACCTCTATCAACAAAGCCTGCAGGCTCCTGACTGGTGCCCCAAGTAGAACGCACATGTGTCAACTCTACTCCACCACTAACATACTCAATTTTGAAGAACATCTGCATATCACACCTGCATACTTGCTAAAAAGTCTCTACTTGGGCTTTGTCCCCCAGGTGTCACCGCACTGCTTCCGCGAGCCTCCCACTCGGTCGCTACCCGTAGGGCTACCAGTGCCACCTTCCAGGTGCCTAGAGCCAGGAACTCACTCCTAAAAGATCCTTTCATCACAGGCACCGTCCTGGTATAACTCCTCCCCTCATACATCACTAGCACCTCTAAATTGGCCAATTCAAAATGCGCCATGAAACACTTCGTTAGCTCACGGAGATGTGTGTGCCTTTCTTAGAGGCCTACCGTGAGTGCCTTTCAAACTTACCAGCTCCTACAGGATTAAGTATATAACAGCGCTCTTGTTTAGCCTGTCATCAATCTGTATACCACATGCTGTATCCTACATGTCCCTCTGGGAACCCAACGACTTTGTTGTGTGCTTCCTGTAAAACCCAAATGTTTAGATGGCACTTTGATGATTCTGTATTGTATGCTGCATGTATTTCACCTGTACTGTTCTCCACTGTCTTACTTCACAAGTAGATTGTTCCCCTCCCTGCGATGAGGTGCCTTTGTAAATGAGTCTCTGACTCAAAGGTTGTAAATCCGATATATGAATTAAATAATTAAATAAATAAAGTGGGCAATTCAGACTCATTTCTGTAAGGGCGCCAGGCCCAGCTGTGAGAGGGCATTTAGGCCCACAGTCTAGAGAGCATCAGGCCTGAGGTAAATGTAGGGCATTAGGCCCGAGGTAAAGCAGGGTTCCAGAGAGGCCCCTGCCTAGTGTAATAGGGCAAGCCAGCCTAGTGGTAGTAAGGGCAGCCCTGGCCTAGCAGATTAGGGCAACCCAGCCTAGTGGTAGTAAGGGCAGCCCCAGCCTAGTGGATTAGGGCAACCCAGCCTAGTAGTAGTAAGGGCAGCCCCAGCCTAGTGCATTAGGGCAAGCAAGCTTAGTAGTAGTAAGGGCAGCCCCAGCCTAGGGTATTTGGGCAAACCAGCCTAGTAGTAGTAAGGGCAGCCCCGGCTTAGTGGATTAGGGCAATACAGTCTAGCGACAGTAAGTAGGGCATATAGGCCCCATAGTAAATGAGGCATTTAGGCTTGTAGTGTCCCGGGCAATTAGCATAGGGCATCTTTAGCAAAACTTTCAGGGGTAGCCAGATCCTATTTGGGAAGACCCTACATTTAGGAAAAGCAGTCCATCCAAGGGTGCTCAATTCACAAATACTGTAAAGCTCTGTAACAACTGCAGTGTTCATACATCTGTTATTGCTGAAATACTTGAAAGACTGTGAACTTGTTAGGAAGCACCAAGACTGTATTGTATATGCATTGTGGTTTTTTTGGCCCTGGTTATCTGAACTTTTGCCCTAAGCATCTGAACTATTGCCCTAAGCATTTGAACTATTGCCCTAAGCATCTGAACTATTGCCCTAAGCATCCGAACTATTGCTCTAAGCATTTGAATTATTGCTCCAAGCACCTTTACAATTGCCCCACCTGTGATAATTACCCCTAAATTTATAATTTGCCTTTCCCTGGCAAGTTATCAGATCATTCCGCATTCCCCTTGGCATTGTAGGAAGGTGCATCTTTCAGCTACATTGTTACCAGTGTATGGGGACAATTTCAATCTTCTACCACACTGCAGTCCCATAGTGTGGTCTGTAATACTTCATACTCAGCATCAGTCTCTACCCAGAAGAGGACATCTTCTCATCATTCTTCATCCAAGGGGGATCGTCCATCAGATCATCTTCTCCAACTGTGTCATCCGCCGAAGTCAAGTCCAGCGCCAGTCGTACAAGTCATGCCTGCCGTTTCTTGTTTTCACAGCTCGAAGGTACATCCACCGAAGTGCATCACAACAGCCGTGCCAGTGTCGTTTCATATGGTTCCTGTTCCAGATGTCCTGAAGTTGGTCACCCTCCACAGAAGAGTGTGCTCATCCTGGAGAACCTGATCTGCTCCCCTGGTCGTTCGCCGGAAGTCGAGTCCGTCAAAGCCTAGTACGGGACGTGTCTGCCATTTCTTTGTTTTTATTCTAGCTTCTGGTGACAAGATTGCAGAATCAACCATCATCTCTACAGATTCTTCTGGTTCCTGGTCCTATCGGAGCTTCTTCAGAGTTTAGCTGGCCCTTGGAGTGCTGCAGCATCATTCAGGTCATGGTAGTCCTCGATTGGATTCTTTGCCACACAGGTCCTGATTTCTCCTCGACCTTGGCAACCCTGGAAGTGGGTTTTGGCCAAGGAACCCTTTGTTGTCAGTTTGGAATCTCACAGCCTATAAGCGGGTTATTTCAGGAACCACTTGCTCTGGTTCTTTTATTCTGGCAGCCCTGGAGAGAGTTGGCCTTTGCCGAAGAATCACATGGTCTGTTTATCAAACCTCTCACCACCCAGTGGCCTTTACAAGGTCCCTGCTGGGAACTGTGTTAGCATCTATTGTTTCGTTTGCTTCTCCTTCATAGCTACCATTGTAGACCAACGGTGTACATGAAGACATCAGACCTCTGGACTCCTGTAACATATGGACTTTGGTAGAAGTTTGTAGTTATAGCTAAACCAAATACTGTGATGGGTAGTGTATGTTATCTGATCTTCACCTAAGCTTATTGATAGGAATAAGAATTGTAGAATAATTATAGAATTAGAGTGGCAGTAGGCCTTGGCATCTATTCTATTCTTGTTGAAATAATTTCAGCAGTCATAGATGAAGTATCTATTTTGTTTACCACCCTATTGTTGTGGGTAGCTTCTCCTCCTCCTCCTCTTGTAACTATGTCTCCCTACCCACTGGTACAAAATAAACACTCTGTGGGCACTGAATCTCTAGGACAACTCCTGCCTCTCCTTGTCTGGGTTCAGTTATCTTATCCACAATAATTTGGACCTTGGTGTCTCACTCATCTCTTTCCACCATCTTTAGAGCAGAGTACCACAGAGCACCTCTAGAACATCACATAAATTTCTGGTGTAGTCAGCAGGATTCAGATAATTATTTATCCGAGGAGTCCAGAGTTGGAGTTGCCAAGTAAGAAGCACAAATGGAGCCAAGATGAAGTAGTGGATTGTCTGGGGGAGATAGGGAATCGGTTGGAGGAGACTAAGATGGGCCTCGAGGGAGGATTCCACCATCTTCCTTAACCATGCCGCATTACTTCAGAGAGTCATGTCTTCCACAGTTTTCTGGAGAAAAGGATGGAAACGGAACCAGCAATCTAGGGGAATTCCATTCAAAGATGCAGGCAATATTTAGGCTGTATCAGATCCCCAAACAACAGAAGGTCAAAATCTTAATTGGGCAACTAAAAGGAGCTACTCACCAAGAGGTCCAATCCTGGCCGAATGGAGTGAAATCCACAGTGGAACAGATACTACAGAGGCTAAAGCAAATCTTTGATGTTAGAACTGTGTCTGACCACAAAATGAAGTTCTTTTCTCACACCCAGAAGCCCCAAGAGTCCCTGAGGGAGTTCGCATTGAGTCTGCAGGAACTATTGTGAGCAATAGAGAGGGTAGATGCAACAGAGGTCTGAGATGCAGATCGAGTGCTAGTAGAAAAGTTTGTTGAAGGGGTGCAAAGCAAAGCCCTGAAGAGAGAGCTCTGCAAGCTACACTTGCAAAACCCTGAGGCTGATTTCCTGGACTTTAAGGAGAAGGTCATTCCGATATTTGGTTCGGGACACGCCAGAGATGAAGCTCAGGCATATCCCCAAATGGCAGCCTCAATGGGAACTCAATGGCCTGCATACCCTACAAAAAGATTGAAGGAAGACAACTCTTGGCAATCGAGACTCCAGCCAGAGGAATTGTCGTTACAGAGATTGGAGCACAGAAGAGAAGCTGTTGCATACCTGAGCTGGTGTTCAGAGCATGAACAGATGTGTGGACCAAGGATACAGACACCGATCTGTTCTGTGTGGGCCCGTGCCAGTCAACACTCAGAGCTGACTGAGCAGATTGCCACCCTGACCCACCAGATGGCGGAGATGTGTAAGGAAATGCAAAGCTTAAAAGCAGGATGGAACAACAAGAGATGCTTTAATCAGCCAGGGAAAGAAAGAAAGGGGAATGATCAAATGAATCATCCAAGAAGGAGCAAAGGGAGGTGCTCCACAGATCAATTTGATGGCCAAGGAAGGCCCATATGTCATTTGTGTGGTGTTAGTGGCCATATAGAAAGAAGTTGTGGTCAGCCAGCAGATAACACCCTGAATTTAAACAGAAATTCTTTGGGGATGAAGACCGACCCTCAAAGAGCAGATGATCAGGTCCAGCAGTCCCGTTAGAACAGTCATGTTTCATTGGCAGAAGTCCGATGATACTGGTCAAAACAGACAGCATTGAGCTTATGGCATTGTTAGACACCGGATCACAGGTCACTACATTGCAAGGACGAGAGTTCTGGAGATACTGGACACCCGATGATCTTAAGCCACTTCCTAGATCATGGGTGAAGTTAGTAGTGAGCAACGGTGACGAAGTACCATATCTAGGATATCTAGAAGCCGATGTCCAACTGGGAAAAAACATCCAAAGCAACACAGGCATCATTGTTAGTGACCTAGAAAGCGATCAACTGCCACCACTAATCTTGAGGATGAATGTTTTACAAAATTGCTTTGACAAACTAGGCGCATTCTCCAACAGCAAGCCAAGCACGTACCCCAGGTGGAGAAAAATGCCCTGCAACAAACCATCTATAATCTGTAATGCCACCAACGGTTTGCTAACACTGAGGGTGAGATTGGCAAAGTAAGAGTGACAGATGCCAGACCAGTAACACTGAAGCCGGGCACTAAAACCACCCTTTGGTGCAAAGTAAAGGTGGGCCCGAGGGGTCAGGATTATGATGCTCTAGTGGAACCTTACCCTATGAACAAGGAAGAACCAATAATAGTAGCTCGGAGTGTAGCTACTATAACCAGAGGTCGGATACCAGTCAGAATATTGAATTACGGGATTCACGACATGCAACTGTACAGAAACCAGCCAGTTGCCCAGATCCACACTGTGTACTTCCAAGACATTTTCAAGGCTGAAGAAGAGATAAAGAAAGTGCCTGAAGGAGGGATGGGAAGCAATCAGATACCAGAGTGGGCTAAAGAGATTTAGGTAGGCAATCCAAAGACCATCATTAAGCAAAGAACTGATGTTTAGGAAGTGGTTTTACACTGGAAGGAAGCTTTTAGCCAACACCCCTTAGGTTTTTGGTTAGCTCATGGGGTACAGCATCACATCAGTACCCATGGACATCCGCCTATCAGAGAACGATTTAGAACTATCCCACCAGCCATGTACCAGCAAGTAAAAGAGATGATTAAAGAAATGAAAGATGCTGATGTGATCAAGGAAAGCTACAGCCCATGGACAGTGCCAATTGTCCTGGTACAGAAGAAGGATGGTAAGATCCAATTCTGTGTGAATTACCTCAAATTAAATGCCATCACTCATAAGGCTGCGTATTCTTTGCCTAGGATAGAAGATTCTCTCATGGCTCTCCAATCAGCGGCTATATTCTCCACTCTGGATTTAACCAGCGGATACTGGCAAGTTCCTATGGCACCAAAGGATCAAGAGAAAACAGCCTTTATTACCCCATGGGTCTTTTCAAGTTCACAAGGATGCCTTTTGGCCTGTGTAATGCACTGGGAACTTTTCAAAGACTGGTTGAACATTGTCTTAGAAGCCAGAATTTCAATATCCTTTTGTTATATCTGGATAACATCATTGTATATTCAAAGACTCATGAAGATCATCTACTTCATTTGGACGAGGTGTTCCAAAGATTGATCTGATATGGTCTTAAAAGAAAACCCTCTAAATGTCATCTGTTGCAAACTAAAGTGAGTTATCTGGGACATGTAGTCTCTGTGGATGGAGTGACACCAGACCCAGAGAAGATTGAAGCAGTAAAGAAATGGCCTGTTACTGCTACCATTAGAGATGTCTGAAAGTTCTTGGGACTCGTGGGATATTATTGAAGATTTATCAAGAACTTCTCCAAAATTGCTGTGCATTACACAAACTTTTAAGAGGATCAGCAGAGGGTCGAGTCCCAAAGAATCATCTAGTTACCTGGGGAACTGAACAGCAAGAAGCATTTGATCAGTTAAAAAAAGTACTAACTGAGGCTCGTATATTGGCATATCCAGATTACGCAAAACCTTTTCTGTTATATACCAATGCCAGTAACAAAGGGTTGGGCGCAGTACTCGCACAAGAACAGAATGACGTAGAAAGAGTAATAGCCTATGCAAGCCAAGGGTTAAGAGGCTCTGAGCAGAATGACACACACTGTAGTTCTTTCAAACTTGAATTTTTAGGGCTAGTATGGGCTATCACAGAGAAATTCTGGCAATATTTGGCTGTCACCCCTTTCACGGTTTTCACGGATAATAACCCCCTGGTACACTTGAATACTGCGAAGCTAGAAGCCCTTGAGCAGAGGTGGGCCTCTCAACATACAAATTAGCAATTCTCCTTAAAATATCTTTCTGGTAAAGCAAATATGAACTCTGATGCCTTGTCTCGGATGCCTGGACAAGAGGAAGCAGAAGTGGATGACACCTTGCTAGAAAACATAGAAATGCCACCTTTAATGCAGGTACCAGCTGAGATTGTGCAAGCATATTGTCAAGTTGCTCCTAAGCCTGAAGTAGAAATTCAACCAGAAGTGGATGACATGATTGCGAACCAAAAGAATCTATGGGTGAATTTACAAAGCCAAGACCCTATTGTTCACCAAGTAAAAGTTCTAGTTGCTGCACAGAAACCCATGACCCAAAAAGAAAAAAAAGAAACTGAACATAGAAGCCATGAAACTTTGGAGACACAGAACTTGTCTGGCCATAGAAGATTGCCATTTAGTTAACAAAAGTAGAGATCCTACTATACACATGGAATTGACTCAGATCATAGTTCCAAAGACCAGTGCTTCCATAGTATTAGAGGCGTACCATGATAATTCAGGACATTTTGGTCACAGAAGAACTGAGGCTATTATCAGATGGAGGTTTTACTGGATAGGAATGCAAAACGATATAACAAAGTGGTGTGAGGAATGTCCAGCCTGTAATTTAAAGCGCAGAGAGAAGATTAATCAGAGAGCTCCTCTCTATCCAGTAGTTAGAAACGCGCATTTGGAACTAATTGCTCTTGATCATTTAAAGTTAGACCCAAGCACTAATGGACACATCTATGTCCTCACTATTGTTGATCACTTTTCCAAGTTTGTGGTTGCAAGTGCAGTAAAAGACCTATCTGCTGGAACTACTGCTGAGACCTTCTTGAGATGTTTTGTACGACCTGTCAGATATCCTACAAAAATCCTTACAGATCAAGGAACTTCTTTTGAATCCCAACTGTTTCATGAACTTTGCACCCTGTATGGAAGCCATAAGTTAAAAACCACTGCTTACCATCCCCAAGGTAATGGACTATGTGAAAGAACAAATCAGACTCTGCTGGGGATGCTGAGAGTCCTACCACAGTATAAACGTCTCTTCTGGCCAGCTTTGCTTCCCGAGCTCACATATGTCTATAATGATACCATCCATTGCTCCACAGGTTATACACCTCATTATTTAATGTTTGGATGCCATGGAAGACTCCGATGGACTTAGTGTTGGAAGTACCACTAGAAGAGACTAAAGTAAAGAAACCAGTTATGAATTGGGTCCAGGAACATAACCAACGTTTGCAGAAAGCTGGACAAATTGTTGGCAGACACATGGAGCAAGTACGGCAAAAGCAAAAGGCAAATTATGACATCAAGGCCAAGGCTACACCTTTACTTGTTGGAGAGAGAGTAATGTTAAAGAAGATCCAAAAATGCTGCAAATTGTTTTTGGAGTGGGAACCAGAACCATATTGCATTACTGAGATACCTTATCCCGAACTACAGGTATACAAGATCCAACAGGAATTAGGAAATGGTACCAAGATTGTTCATTGGAATCTCCTAAAAGCTTGCACTTTCAGAGACGCTGTTCTCGCTAAGGATCAGGACAGTCCTACACCAAAAGAGAAGCAGGAGTCCATAAAAGACAGAATGTTGGAACTAGAATCGCCCACCAGTTGGTGTAAAGAACCATGGATTTGCACTTCGTATGTAAACCCTCATTACCATCCAAATGGTGTACCAGTGATAGATCTGGAAATACCAGATTTCCTAGAAAGAGCACATTGTTCAAGAACCTGTAGATTTCCAACCCCACAGATCCCAAAGATTGAATGCAGGTGTGTGCCCTGTGCACTTAAAATGCTGTGAAAATAAAATAGAATTCAGGTAGCTTCAGCAACAATGGCCTGGATGGAATGCTGTGCAGAGCTGCTCATGCACAGCATTCCACTCCAGCCACTCTAGAACCTAGGGAGGTTTAAGTTTAAAAAATATTTCTTCAGTTGGTCAGTTGTTCCTGGGCAGTGGTTGAGGAGACAGGACACGGAAGTCAAGAGACAGTTTAGGGCTTAGCTTGTGTTGAAGCCGTCCCTCTGGGCTTGCTGTGGTCCTGTGCTGCCTACCCTGCCTGAAAACTCCTTGCTCTGCTTTGTTCTGCGGTCGGTGGTGCAATTGGGGCACCACGAAGAAGTGAAACAGCTGTTTGCCTGGCGTTGGGCTTAAGAGCCCCATCGTTTTATTATTTTAACCCCCCCCCGTATATTTAAAGTTTAATTTCAGTCCCACGTCGGCAGCATTGAAGAGCTGCATCGCGCCCACATTCCTGTCAGCCATCAGAGGCCCCCCAGTCTGTCCCTCTCTTCGCCTACTGCCTCCCACACTCCCTCCCTTTGCCAGCAAGACCTCCTATCTCCCGATCCTCCAGAACAGCTCGTTGGAGCAGTGAGTTGGTGACAGCATGCAGATTCATGCTGTTCGTCCCAAAACAAAGACTGTATTTATTTATTTTATTCATTAGCACATAAGGCGCTTGTTCTATGCAGCTGAGTGCCATGGGGCAGGGAGGAAGGACCCAGATTTAATATTCAGAAGGGGGCAGAGAGGTAGTGACACCCATGGGGAGGGGCCAGGACTTCAAGGCCAAACAAATGCCTATGAATATTCATAGAGAGGGTGGGTTTAGGGGAGGTGACCTCCCGAATGAGTGGTAGCAGGCTCAGAGAGCCTTTCAGATTTAATGGGGCTCTGCCACTTTTGGGACTGTACAAATTTAAAGGGGCAAACCAAGCTCAGTTTTGAAAGGGCTATTTGGCCCAATATAAAGAGGGCTATTAGGTCCATGGTAAAGTGGGCAATTCAGGCCCATTTCTGTAAGGATACCAGGCCCAGCTGTGAGAGGGCATTTAGGCCCACAGTCTAGAGAGCATCAGGACCGAGGTAAATGTAGGGCATTAGGCCCAAGGTAAAGCAGGGTTCCAGCGAGGCCCCAGCCTAGTGTAATAGGGCAAGCCAGCCTAGTGGTAGTAAGGGCAGCCCCAGCCTAGCGGATTAGGGCAACCCAGCCTAGTGGTGGTAAAAGCAGCCCCAGCCTAGTGGATTAGGGCAACCCAGCCTAGTGTATTAGGGCAAGCCAGCCTAGTAGTAGTAAGGGCAGCCCTGGCCTAGGGTATTAGGGCAAACCAGCCTAGTAGTAGTAGTAAGGGCAGCCCCGGCTTAGTGGATTAGGGCAATCCAGTCTAGCGACAGTAAGTAGGGCATATAGGCCCCATAGTAAATAAGACATTTAGGCTTGTAGTGTCCCGGGCGATTAGCATAGGGCATCTTTAGCAAAATATTAAGAGGTAGCCAGATCCTATTTGGGAAGACCCTACATTTAGGAAAAGGGTTCCGTCCAAGGGTGCTCAATTCACAAATACTGTAAAGATCTGCAACAACTGTACTGTTCATACATCTGTTATTGCTGAAGTACTTGAAAGACTGTGAACTTGCTAGGAAGCACCAAGACTGTATTGTACATGGATTGTGGTTATTTGCCCCTGGTTATCTGAACTATTGCCCTAAGCATTTGAACTATTGCCCTAAGCATCTGAACTATTGCCCTAGGCATCTGAAATATTGCTCTAAGCATCCAAACTATTGCTCTAAGCATTTGAACGATTGCTCCAAGCACCGGAACAATTGCCCCACCTGTAATAATCACCCCTCAATTTATAATTTGTCTTTCCACGGCAAATTATCAGATAATTCTGCAGACCCCTTGGTATTGCAGGAAGGTGCATCTTTCAGCTACATTGTTACCAGTGTATGGGGATAGTCTCAATCTTCTACCACACTGCAGTCCCATAGTGTGGTCTGTAATACTTCGTACTCAGAATCGGTCTGTACCCAGAAAAGGACGTCTTCTCATCCTTCTTCATCCAAAGGGGGATCATCCATCAGATCATCTCCTCCGACTATGTCATCTGCCGAAGTCGAGTCCGTCGCCAGTCGTACAAATCATGCCCACCATTTCTTGTTTTCACAGCTCAAAGGTACATCCGCCGAAGCGTATCATGACAGCCGTGACAGTGTCATTTCGTATGGTTCCTGTTCCAGATGTCCCGAAGTTGGTCACCCTCCACAGAAGAGTGTGCTCATCCTGGAAAACCTGATCTGCGCCCCTAGTTGTTAGCCAAAAGTCAAGTCCGTCAAAGCCTAGTACGGGACGTGTCTGCCATTTCTTTGTTTTCGTTCTAGTTTCTGGTGACAAGATTGCAGAATCAACCATCATCTCTACAGATTCTTCTGGTTCCTGGTCCTATCAGAGATCCTTCAGAGTTTAGCTGGCCCTTGGAGTGCTGCAGCATCATTCAGGTCATGGTAGTCCTCGATTGGATTCTTCGCCACACAGGTCCTGATTTCTCCTCGTCCTTGGTGACCCTGGAAGTGGGTTTTAGCCAAGGAACCCTTTGTTTTCAGTTTGGAATCTGACAGCCCGTAAGCGGGTTATTTCAGGAACCAGTTGCTCTGGTTCTTTCATTCTGGCAGCCTTAGAGAGAGTGGGCCTTTGCCGAAGAATCCCATGGTCTGTTTAACAAACCTCTCACCACCCAGTGGCCTTTACAAGGTCCCTGTTGGGAATTGTGTTAGCATCTACTGTTTCGTTTGCTTCCCCTTCGTAGCTACAATAGTAGACTGACAGTGTACACGAAGATGTCAGACCTCTGGACTCCTGTAACATCTGGACTTTGGTAGAAGTGTGTAGTTATAGCTAAACCAAATAATGTTATGGGTAGTGTATGTCATATGATCTTCGCCTAAGCTTATTGATAGGAATAAGAATTGTAGAATAATTAGAGAATTAGAGTATCAGTAGGCCTCTTCATCTATTCTATTCTTGTTGAAATAATTTTAGCAGTCATTGATAAAGTATCTGTCTTATTTACCACCCTATTGTTGTGGATGGCTTCTCCTCCTCTTGTGACTGTGTCTTCCTACCCACTGGTACAAAATAAACAACCTGCGGGCACTGAATCTCTAGGATGACTCCTGTCTCTCCTTGTCTGGGCAACAATTTTCTTATCCACAAAAATTCGGACCTTGGTGTCTCACTCATCTCTTTCCACCATCTTTAGAGCAGAGTACCACAGAGCACCTCTAGACCATAACACTACATTAATCAGTAGTGAAAACAGAACTGTTTCTTTTTGCCCAATGTTCAAGTTCCTTTAAGGCCGATTGTAAAGTATCCACATCCTCCTTAGAATTTATCTTAAAACCGATCCTGGTATCATCTGCAAATGTAGACAACCATACTGGTGTTGAAGTTTGCAGAGATGATATATACAAGTTGAAAAGACAACGGCCCAATACCGAGCCCTGAGGGACCCCACTAGTCACCTGAGCCCATCCTGACAAGGACCCTCTAGCTGACACTCTCTGTTTCCGATCTATTAACCAGTTTTCAATCCAGAGGGAAATATTTGCATGTATACCATGCATAATTAAGGCCTCGATTAGAAGGCCATGCGGAACCTTGTCAAATGCCTTCGAATAATCCAAAAAGACAATATCCACTGCATTTTGAGAGTCAAGTGCCTGATTTACCCTGCCATAAAACTCCAACAAATTTGTCTGGCAGGACCTTCCCCTCCTGAAACCATGTTGATTTTGGTCAAAATCTCCTGACTTTGTTAATTTATTAGTAATATAAGTTTTGCTAATAGCTTCCAACATTTTCCCCAATATTGATGTCAGGCTAATTGGTCTGTAATTGGAAGCCTCCTGTCTAGACCCTTTTTTATGTAAGGGAATAACTTCCACCTCCCTCCATTCTTCACAAACTTCTGCCTTGTCTATAGAGTATTGGAATAAGTAAGCTACAGGGGCTGCCAATACATCGGCCAACTCCTTTAACACCCTGGGGTGGAGGCCATCAGGTCCCTGGGCTTTGTTCTGATTCAAGGCTTTTAATCTGTCTCTCACATCTTTAACCTCAATTTTAAGTGCTGGACCGACATCCTTAGCCTGATGTTTCAAGGTATTATAAATTTTTGGGTTATACACTGAAGCAAAATATGTATTATAATGGCAGGCCATATCCTTATCATCTAATATTAATTCACCATTTGGGTGCTTTAGGGGCCCTATTGATTTGTTTACACCATTTGTATTGTTTATATAGGAAAAGAAAGATTTATAACTATTTTAAACTTTAGTTGTTAATTTATATTCATAATCTTCTTTTGCTTTACATATACTTAGCCTGCATACCTCTGATACTGCTTTTGGTTGCTAGTCCTCTTGTTGCCATTCTGGGTCCCTTCCTTCGTTCCTCCCTCTCGTGGGTGCTCTCCCCCCTCCTTCCTTGTCCTATTCTTGCTTTTGGGGTTTCCCCTATCCTATATCTGGCCCTATCCTTCTATTGCCCTTACTCCATCTAGCCTGTATCAATATTTCTTTTTGGGCATACCTATCATGGATCATATGCCACCTAATTCATATGCCACCTAATCTGACTCTACCCTACTGCAGTTCTCATCCTGTACTGGCTGGGTCCTATGCTACTCTATTGACCTCCCTACAATCCTTCATCCTTTCATGCCTCAATTTCCAGTACCAGCCTTCATGGCATCAATCCATCATCGTACCTCACCAGTTCCTATGTTACCTTCCTCAGCCTAGCGCCTCTTCTCATCCTGGCAGTCATGGATTCTTTCCTCTCATGGCTTCCCTCCTCATTGTACAGCGTCCAATTTGGCTCCTCTTAATCGCCCATCCTGAGCATATGCTCTGGTTTGCATATCCTCTGGTTCCTGAGATGCCTTCTTGGTCTTGGAGTCTTCCTCCTTTCAATCAATCAATCAAATCTTTATTTATCCAGGTGAACGTCGTTGAGCACAGCTCATTTGTAAGATGGATCTGGTAAGGTCAAGGTTCAATTTACATAGATACATAAAAAATATTCAATATACACACTCTAGGATACTACATAGAATATTCAGTATACACACAGTCTAAGGATACATTCTAATCAGACTATACATTAAATTCAGGTGTAGTGGTAATAAAGGGTGAGGGGAAGGGGAGCACGAAGTGGTGTGCCTGGCTGGTGGGAGAGGAGGAAGATGGTGGGGGCTTATACTGTGGAATGGATAAACTGTGGGTCTTATGAAGAGGGCAGGAGGGCGGCACTGGGGGTTTGTATAACAGGGGTATAGGGCTGTGACATATGACAAGGGATTAAGGAGAGGCAGATGGAAAGGAGGGGTGTATGGAGGAGCCTCATTGTTTGCCTCACTCTATAGAGCATGATACCTTCGTTCAAGTTCATTTTCAAGTTCATTCCAATCTCCTCTTATTCACATTCTGTAGTAGCCAGTATGGATTCCCTCCAATCGAGGCCTGCAATTGATATTTCTTTTGGCATAACCATCCTGACTCATCGACCCACAGCCATCCTGCTGCATGTATCAGGTTCATCACTCCGGTCCTCCTTCACTCATCATTTCCTCATTGTCTCAATTTATATAGCTTACTTGAGCATTCTTATCATTGACTCCTATGCTTCATCGGCTACAACATCAGGGTCTCATCATTTAAGTCACATAATCGTGCCTTTTTGCCCTCAGTGTCTACTTACTCACTTTGCTCAATCCGGCATACCTCTCATTGGATCTTATGCTACCTCATTGACCTGCTGCCCTCCTGTGGTCATCACCATCAGTATTCATCATTGCCTCATGTTTCTTCTTCGATTTGTGCTTTCTTTTGGGGACTTTCCCTATTCCATCATCATCCTCCTTACTCATATTCCTCTTGTTACCATACTCTTCTCTTCAATGATGTTAATGAATCATTCTCTTTTCCAACATATGTCCTCAAATCAAACATTGTCAGCCTGGAGGGAAGGTGACCTAGGCCTTGGATCCCCAGAGGATTCTTCCTCAAAGGTTTTCCCTCTCCTCCGTGCCAATGGTCACAATATTAGTTTGAATTAATGCTTTATCAATTAGTTAGTTAGGTTCCACTGTTGGATGGAGGTGGATGGTGGCCCCAGCTTTCCCCTTCTCTCCTTAGGAAGTCAGCCCTTATCTTCTCAGAATTCATTCATCATCCTTGCCTCTTTGAAGCTCGACACCTGTGGGTATTCTTTTTGGGCTTCTTCCTAACCTACCTTTAGCCAACACAATCATTCCCACTGCACCTGGGGGGGGACCCTCCTCTAGGGTTCCTTGTGTCATACCCCTACAGGGTGGTA
Organism: Neoceratodus forsteri; assembly: GCA_016271365.2. Taxonomy (NCBI): domain Eukaryota; kingdom Metazoa; phylum Chordata; order Ceratodontiformes; family Ceratodontidae; genus Neoceratodus; species Neoceratodus forsteri. Next base: position 1,021,937,864 of record CM028135.1, on the reverse strand, counting down.
TATCCCATGGATAGAGAGGCAGAAAGCCACAAAGTAAATCAAGTTGCACACGCATCATCTCATATCTCATCCAGTTGTGTAAGCACATCGAATGGGAGGGTTTTAAGCATGAGGATCAATGGGTGGAGCAACAATGTCACTCCCCCATTGGGCTTAAAAGGTCACTGATCCTGGTCTCTGTCAGGATTCTTTTTTTGTTGCCCACCATCCACCCCTCCTCCTCCAGCGGCTCGTCTCTCTTCCCCTTGGGCTTCTTCCTAACCTACCTTTAACTGACACAATCATTCCCGTGGCTTCTGTAGGGAGGGAACCCTCCTTTAGGGTTCCTTGAATTGTACCCCTATAGGGTGGTATATCCCATGGATAGAGAGGTGGAAAGCCACAAAGTAAATCAAGTTACACAAGCATCGCCTCATATCTCATTCGGTTGCATAAGCACATCGAACTACTGGAAAAGATTCCTTATCCTGCATGACCACCAGGCTGATCGGTGCTTAATCTGCCAAATGAAAGAAGGGAGAGGCAACAAAATTATGCCACCCATTGTACATCATACAGTAGCCACATTTTCTACTGAGAGGGCTCTTGTACTTGAAGACCATATCTGCACTGATCTGTGATTTTTCTCCTGAACAAGAATTTAATTTTTATTATTATGACTACTTATATATCCAGTTATAATTAGGAGTTGTTTAATTCATGAAATGAATAGATACTCAATAGTCGGGGACAGGGGGTTGGGGAAAGGAGGGGGAAGAGAAAACATATATAATAAAAAAAAATTATGGATTCCTAAGCCATAAACCATACTGGTTTATTAAGAATTATAATAAATATGTTACCATATATGAACTTGTATACACACCTGTGTACCACTTTATAAATACCCCTTGTAGTGTTGTACTAATATTTTATTATATAAAGTGCATAGTGAGTGTCCTTAGATTTTATATTTAGTTAGGAAAACCTGGATAATATCCATTTTATATACTACTTCCAGTGAATGGACATGCATGGAAACAATTAGATATACACAACCAATTTCATATTACATATTTTCCTGAAAATCATTCTTCATTAAAAAAAGGGTTTAACATCTGTCGTATTATTCAACCCTTCTGGATACAATGAGTGCAAACAAAAAATCTATTCTGTTTCTTTTAGTATGAGAACATTTTGTTTGTCCCCACCTCTATCACTTTTAGATACATGGTAAAGGGCTCTACATGAAACTGCTGAGGTGGTGCACCTGTGGCAATATCTGAAGTGTTCTCCCAAGGCATTGTCATGATTGCCTAGTATGATGGCTCGTACATGTTCTTGAATTCTATCTTTTGAGTGTGGAGAAGAGGGGCTGGGGTGGCTGGAGTACAGAGGGTGACTTGGACTCTGGAAGAAAAAACATTTAACTGCAAAAACCAAAAGTAATGTATCTCATGTCTGGAGTACTGTGATTGGGCATATACTGTACTTCAGAAAGAAAAAAATTAAATGAATTCTGCTTGAGCCTGAACATTGCCATGAACCTCCATTTGTTCTGCATTGGTAAAGACACATGACCCTCCAAAGTAGGAAACTAAGTTCATATTGTAGGTAGTATACCGAACATAGGTTTGCCGAGACAAAATAAGTTTGAATCACCCATCTACTGTAGTTTTCTTTCTTCTTATCTTAACAGCAATAACTCTAGATCTTATTCCACTTATCTACCACCCTTTCCATGACAAAATGCTTCCAGATGTCCTTTTTGAATCTCCCCACTGACAGCTTCAGTGAATTCCCTTCCATTCCTATGTTTGAACTCAAGGAGAATAGCTCCTTAGCATCAACTCTATTTATCAAATGCATGTACTTGTATGTCTCAATCATGTCACCCCTTTCCCTATTTTTCAATAGGGCGTACATGTTTAAGTCCTACAGCCCCTCCTCATACATCAGATTCCCAAGGCCATTCATCATCTTAGTTGCCCTGGACTGTATTACCTCCATCTTGCACAGTCTTTTCTCAAGCGTGGGCTCCAGTTCATTCTATAGTATTCCAAGTGCTGCCTCACCAGTGATCAGTACAAAAGAATGATCACTTCCTGCCTTCTACTGCTTGTCCCCCTCCCTATGCATCCTAGCATTCTGTTTGCCTTGCTCAATGCCCTGTTGCTGTGTGCAGATGTCTTTAGGGTCTCCGATGGCATCACCTCTACATCATTTTCTTCTGCAGTGGTATACAGCACCACCCCTCCCATTCTGTATTGCACCCTTGGGCTCCCTTCCTCTGTCTGCATTCATTAACATTTTTTAGCATTAAAGTTTAGCTGCAAATCTTGGACCAGCTTTCAATTTGCCAAGATCCTCCCTTATTTCCCTTTTCCCTTCCTCTGTATCTACTCTTGTGCAGATATTTGCATCATTGGAAAAGAGGCAGCTCTTACCCTTGATACCTTTGAAATGGTACATACAATGGGGCCAACAAAAAACTATATTGTTGTTCTGAATTGTGCTGCATATGATGGATTTCCTTGGTTTAAACCAGTTTCACTGTCATAGATTGTGTAGTGATAAAATATTGCAGAATGATAGGATATTTTGGGTGATGTATGAGACCTTAATTATTTATATTTATTATGTATGGTTGTCTTGTCACATCAGTAATTAATGTTATGAAGCCTTGTAATTTTGTAAATTTGATATGTAACAAGGACCGTACTGGAAATGCACTTGTCTTAGTTGAGTATCCTATTAATTAACTGAAAATGAATAACATTTCTACTACTACTACTACTACCTTTACATATGTAACACATGCAAATATTGCAGAGGACTGGTCCTGATACTGGCCCCTATGTTACACAGCTGGTCACTTCTCTCACCTCTGAAAACTCCCTATCAACTATCACACTCTGTTATATCCCTTGGCCAGCTCCTTATCCAATTTACCATTTTTCCTCCACCCCAAGGCGTCTAATATTTTTGTCCAAACTCCTGTAGGGTCTGAGTCATAGGCTCAGCTGTAATCAAGGTATTCTATATCAGTTGGCTTCCCACTGTCTATTGTTGTGGTAAGTCAGCTAAAAAACTCAACCAGGTTCATCTGGCAAGAAACCACCTTATCAACCCATGCTGTCTGTGGTCTTGCAGCCCATTCCCCTTCTAGGAAGTTCACCAGGTCATCCCTCAGTAGAGACTCCATGATCTTCCCCACTATAGGCATCAAGCTGACTAGCCTATAGTTACCTGGTACATCCCTCTTCCCACTCTTGTGCAGCAGAATCACATCTGCAGTCCTCAAACGCTTGAAAATGTCTACTAGAGGCACTGCTATAACCCATGCTACCTTCCTTATAATCCTCAGGTGTAAACCATCTGGTTCCATAGATTTATCTATTTTTAACCCCCTAGCTTTTCCATAATGCCTTATTCTATTATTTTGATCTTTACCACAACATTTGCTCCCTTCCTTCCTAACACCATAATCTGGCAGTGCCCCATCCTTCAACTTAGTTAATAAGGAGCAAAAATAATTATTCTTTATCCCTGTCTTTCATAACCCCCCTTCTTCCACACCTCTTTCTTATTAAGTCTCACTATACTTCCTTTGGCATTGCATTTTTCTCAGATGTATCGGAAGAATGCCTTATCCCTTTTCTTCACCGTGTTGCCAACCAGAGTGTCATCTACACACTCTGACCTCTCTCACCTTCATGGTGGTTTCTCTTGTTAGCTTCAGATACTTCACCTTGTCTTCCTTCTTTTGACTGCCCTTATTAAAAACTTCTCCCAACCCCCTCCACTCATCATTGACATCAATGGTGTTAGCCATACTGACTCTTCAAAAATTGCCACCCTCTTTAACAGCTTCTTCTGTGACCTGGACCAAAACAGAACCAATGCTTCATCCACAACCAATCCTGACCTAAAAGGGACCCATATTACCCCCACTTCTACTTAAAAAAGGTTACTTGCTGCTACATCCACAAGTTATTTGCTGCACTAAAAGTGGACAAATCCACTGGCCCTGATGGTCTCATACCCAAATTCCTTAGACTCGCTGCACCTCAAATTGCTCTCCCCATTTCTAAGCTCTTTAATTTGTCCGTCTCGACTGGCACCGTGACTGCCCTTTACAAATTGTCTGCAGTCATCCCATTGAACAAGAAGGGTAAAAAGACATCTCCTGAGAACTAGCGCCCAATCTCACTTCTCTCAGCACTTGCTAGGCTACAAGAAAAAATTACAAAAGAACCCCAGAGCAAATGCCCTGAAGCATGGGTTATCCTGGAGGATATTGGCCATACAGCCAAATTTTAAAGACAACACAACTGCACATACCCCAATAATGCAAAACATCACGGGAAACATATGTAAATCCCCATGAGAGAATTTGGACTGGCTCATCTTTAAGCAGAATTGCATGGTGCTGAAAGGCTCTCACAGTGCAATCAGCAAAGGCTAAGAACAGCAGACACATGCTTGTGTTTCATCCTTATTTGGACTCATCAGTGTGCCACATCTGTGTCTTACCCCAGGGAGAGGGAGCCAGCCACCCCTTAAGGGGGGTGTTTTTGGGCTTTGGGTGGGACGCTAACTGTAACAGTAACAAAAACACACACTCTTTTTTTTCCCCAAAAAAGCTGCACTAAGAAACACAGTGAATACAAAGAATAGATGCAGAATAATGGGCCTTGGAGCAAGAAATGAACACTTGGAATACTAAATTGCTTATATCTCAGGAACCGAACGACATAGAGAAAAAAATTAAATTGCGTATAATTTATGACTTTCCTGGCTAGTTTTGCAGTTAGCCCACTACTGTGGGGCTCAACATTTTTTTGACAAAAAGTCCGTATCTTGAAGTGTTTTTGACATCACTGTAGCTCCACAGAGCAAGACTGAGGAGAGTCCCAACCACAGTTAACAACCAGAAAGCTCCCAGGCAAGCAGTTTTGTACTGAAAACTATAGATAAGGGTGCCCCATGACACTCCCTGGCAATCCCATGCTGGCCTTTGAGGGGAAAATTATGCCAAAATATCATAGAGGCCCACCCTAGGCTCACCACCATGTGCATCACAGGGATGCCGCTGCAGCAGGGTTCTTGTTCTGCATGTGGAATGCCACATCCAAACTGCTCTACAAGTCAAAACAATACACCAAAGTTCCCCATGAACAAACAAAGGCAAGGCAAAAGAGAGCTGGATGTTACATGGTGGGCCTGAGCCAATCAGGGGTCATTTTGACATTACTGTACCTCCACAGAGTCAAACTGAGGGCAGGTCCAACCACAGCTAACAACCAGAAAGCACCCAGGTGAGCTTTTTGGCATTGATAACTATAGCTGTAGGCACTACATGGCATCCCTTAGCAAACCAGTGCCAGACATTATGGGGAAAATGATACCAAAATATCACACAAGCCCACCCTGTGCTCACCACCACGTGCATCACGGGGACACCACTGCTGCAGAGTTCTTCTACTGCACATGGAATGCTATATCCAAACTGCTTGAGTCAGGCCCAGGTGATGTATTGTTTTTATTTTCAAATAGTTCCAAGATAGTATGCCAGCACTTGACATTTAATTTATAGGCAGTCTCATATAAATCAATCTGCTAAACATTTTTGCCAGATGAATCCAAACCACTGATGTTGCCCAACAGGCACTAGTACACTCAAGCAATGACCAGATTATAGAACTACACATGGTATCCCCGCACACCCCTGAATGTACTAAGCAATGCCATGAGCAGCCTTTCTGAGGTAATCCCAATTGGACACAACAGCAAGAGCCACAGCTTTTGATGCTGATGCTCCTAGCGGGATGTACGTACCACTGCATTAAGATTGCAGATGTGTGCTGGGCAAACACATTAAGCAATGTGAACTGACATTGGGAAAAAAAACTCAAAGCATAAAAGCAGAATACACAAAATAAATTATGCTGCTATATAAGGCACCACAGCAATGCATGAAAGTAATAAATTACATGTGGTATCATATAAATGTAATTACATCTACATAAACTCAATAATCACTGGAGGACAGTTGCACATCCACTCTGTCCACTAAAAAAGAAAACTTTAGTATTGTGCTTTAAATACAGTCAATTTTATGGTCACCAAGATGTGTAGCACAGCCATGTCACAAAATGGCTGCCTTTTTAAAGGCTATTTTCATTATTAAAATGTTGCCACAATAAAATGAAAACACATACACACTTTAGTTTATGCACACTATCTCTTGCCATATTGGCAACAGAACAGAGCACAAATTCTGTATTTTTAATAAATTATGAGTAAAATACAGACCTTATTTTAAGTGCACACCAAGTCTCTTGAATACTGTCCAAATACACAGACACACACATATGTATATATCTATCTATATATATATATATATATATATATATATATATGCCACTATAGTTAGGCTTGAGTACCCCATTTAATGTTAAAGTGTGAAATTTTGCAGCTTAATAACTTTGCCACCATATGACAGATTTGCCTGAAATTTGGCAAGCGCAGAGCAGTATGATAGATCTCTAGATCTGTCAAATTTTGTAATGGTTGGCTATACAGTTGTGGAGCTATATAGTGCCATAGAAAGTGATAGTTATGCTTTTTTTTGCATTTTTTGCTCACACCTACAGGTTGCACAGTTTGTGTGACCAGTCCAAAAACTTCAGGGAACATGCAGCCAGGTTGCCTGATCTGTCTTTCAAAGATTTCATGAAAAAATATTAAACGCTTCTAAAGTTATTCAAAAAACAAGTTTCCCATTATAGTCAATGGGAAAAGTTAACAAAAAGTTTGAGAGTGTCACAAATGCAGTTTTTAGTGTCACAAAAGACACCGGTATGTTGCAAATCTACCATTTTGTTTTCAGTTACTGGTCATAGAAATGCTTGGCAATTAAAATTGGGACCCTCTAGGGGCACAATTCTTTCTGTGTTCACCTAGTCGAGCCCTGAGGCTGCTAGCCATGTCTTTTTTGGGGGGGTTAAACACCCCAAAAATATATTTTTGAAATTTTTGGAATCAGTAGTGTTGCAAAGTAGTGGTGCACATTGTGAAAGTGTTGTGATTTGCAACACTATTTTGCAACACTATGCCCAAATGAATAGGAAATCTTTGCCATCCTGCTGCAAAAGAATGGTTTGGTCTTTTGGGCTGAAAGTTGGAGGAAAGAAAGCCAAGATTCCAGAGATGTGCTGTTTCATGGTTTGGTGGCAAAATATTACAAGGCTGCAAAGTTATGGTACTCCAAATTTGACAATTTTTCCCATAGACTAACATTACAGAATCCGCCGCACCTTTCGGGGCCCATATCTCGGAAACGCTTAGTGTTTCCACTTGTGTTTACCTTAACCGTTTACATTAGTGTACCCATCTATGCCACCATGTGTGTTACCTTTTGTGTTTTCATTTCCACTTGCATTTGCATTACTGTTAACATTTGCATTTCCATTACTGTTCTTGTTTGCGTTTCCTTTTGCGTCACCGTGTGCATTTCAATTTGCGTTTGCATACGTGCTTCCATTTGCGTTTCCGTTTGTCTTTCTGTTTCATTTAACATCATTATTGCTGTTACCGTGTTTGCATTTCCAATTACGTTACCGTGACCATGTGCTTTACGATTTGCATTTCCGTTTCCGTTTCCATTTTCATTAATGTTTGTGCTTGCATTTCTATTACTATTTGTGTTATCGTCTATGTTTGCGTCACCATGTGAGCTACTGTTTGCGCTTGCATTTGCTTTACCGTTACTTCACTATTTATAGTGCATATTCTCAAAAACAAGGGAAATTCATGGCAAAAAACTATGTTTAATGCATCAATTAGGGTTGTTCCACAGCGACAAAAGTAAGGAAATTCAATGTTAGGGTTCCCAACCCCCTTCCACCCCATCCTCACCCCACCCCTCCAACAGGCATCAGGGTGCATTGAGGTTGTCAGTCTTAACTCTCAACCCATTCTCCTGTACTGGACTACCTCAGCTTCTTAACACATGAGATTGGGTAAGAGGACCGACTATCCCAACGCACACCCCGATGCCTGTCTGTGGGGGTTGGGTGGAAGGAGGGTGGGAACCCTAACATCGAATTTCCTCACTTTTGTCGCTGTGGAACAACCCTAACTGATGCTTTAAACAGGGGTTTTGCCATGAATAAATATATATATATATATATATATATATATATATATACACATATACACACACACATATACACACACACACACATATGTCTTTGTCTTTTAACTTGGTTTTTATTTTTATTGGGTTCACCACAACATAACCCAGATAGACCATTTTAGGGTAGCTGGTTCATTCCACTGGGGTCTCATACAGATGAGGCACACTGATGAGTCCTGGCAGGACAAAACATGTGTCTGTGACTTCTGTTGGCACCCTTTGCAAACTGTATGAGAGGCCTTTCGGCACCATGCATTTCTGCTTAAATTTGAACCAGCTGAAGAGTCTATGGCAAAAAACTCTGTTTAATGCATCAGTTAAGGTTGTTCCATAGTGGCAAAGGTGAGGAAATTCAGTGTTAAGGTTCCCACCCCCCTTGCAACCCATCACCCACCCCCACAAGCAGAGCATCAGAGTGTGCATTAGGGTCATCGGTTCTAACTCTCACCCCATCCCATGTGTAAACTAGCTGAGGTGGTGCAGTGTAGGAGAATGGGGTGAGAGTTAGGACCGATGACCCCAACACACACCCCAATGCCTGTTGGTGGGGGTGGTGTGGGGGTGGGGTGCAATGGAGGTGGGAACCCTAACATTGAATTTCCTCACTTTTGTCACTGTCGAACAACCCTAACTGATGCATTAAATGGATATTTTTGCCATGAATTTCCCTTCTTTTTGAGAAAGTGCACTATAAATAGTGAAGTAACGACAAAGCAAATGCAAGCGCAAATGGTAACACACACATGGTGATGCAATCTTAAATGATAACGCCAACAGTAATAGAAATGCAAGTGCAAACATTAATGAAAACAGAAATGCAAGCGCGTACAGAAATGCAAAAGGTAACAAATATGGTGGTGTAGATGGGAACACTAACACAAATGGTTACAGAAACGCAAGTGGAAATGCTAACTGTATCAGTAACGAAAATGTACACCCTTTTTTTCCCCAAAAGGTGCATTGAGAAACACAGTGAATACAAAGAGTGTATGAAGAATAATGGGCCTCAGAGCAATACTAAATTGCTAATATCTTAGGAACCGAATGACGTAAAAAAATTTAAATTTCATATAATTTATGACTTTCCTGGCTAGTTTTGCACTTGGGCCCATAAGGATTTTTCCAATGAAAAGTTTGTATCTCGAAGCGTTTCCGAGACACAGGCCCCGAAAGGCGCAGCAGACGCCGTAATGTTAGCCTGTGGGAAAAATCATTAACTTCGGAGTACTGTAACTTTGTAGCCCTGTAATATTTTGTCACCAAGCCACCACAAGGCACATCTGTGGGATTATGGCTGTCTTCTCTCCAAATTTCAGCCCAAAAGACCAACCCATTCTTTTGCAGCAGGGTGGCAAAGATTTCCTATTTTTTTGGGCATGGTGCCGAAAAGTAGTGTCGTAAATCACAACACTTTCACAAATAAAATCATGAAAGTGTCAAAAATGCAACACTACAGTTTGCAAAAATTTTAAAAACTTATTTTTGAGGTGTTTAACCCCCCCCCAAAAAAAAGGACATGGCTAGCATCATCAGGGCTCAACTAGATGAACACAAAAAGAATTGTGTCCCTAGAGGGTCCCAATTTTAAATGCCAAGCATTTCTGTGACCAGCAACTGAAAACAAATTGGCATATTTGTGACACTACAGGGGTCATTTGCGACACGGTCAAACTTTTTGTTAACTTTTCCAATTGACTACAATGGGAAACTTGTTTTTTGAATAACTTTTGAACTGTTTAATATTTTTTCACAAAATTTTTGAAAAGCACATTGGGGACTCTAACCACATGTTCCCTGAAGTTTTTGGACCAGCCGTGGAAACTGTGCAACCTGTAGGTGTGAGCAAAGAATGAGCAGAAAAGCGTAAATATGACTTTCTATTGTGCTTTATAGCTCTGCAACTGTATATCCGACCATTACAAAACTTTTCAGATTCAGAGATCTATGGTACCATTCCCTGCATACCAAATTTCAGGTAAATCCGTCATATGGTGGCAAAGTCATTAAGCTGCAAAACGTTACACTTTTACCTTAAATGGGTACTCAACCCTAACTATAGTGGAACTACTGTGCCACTATATGTATATGTATATATATATATATATATATATATATGTAGTAGCTGTCCATGTATGTATATGTGCGTGTATATATATATATATATATATATATATATATATATATATATAATATAGACTATAGATATATATTTATATATATATATATATATATATATATATATATGTGTAAGTAATAGATATACCACTCTAGGGTGTGCTGTCGCTCTCTGATATACGAACGCCTTGGTGTGCATTGTAATGCATGAGGCCGCAAGCCGAGAGCATTCAATCACCCAAGGCATGCGTATATCAGAGCGCGACCACACACCCTAGAGTGGTATATCTATCTTATAAAATGGCCACACATGTTTTGGGGGGTGGGTGGAAAAATAATCCCTCTCTCTAGCTGCTAAATGATATGCTGGCAGAGTTCAAAGTAAGTCCATCTGTGTTTAAAAAAAGATGAAAAGTGTGTACCTCCTGTTAGGTTGTGTTAGGTTTGAGTAAGAGAAGCTGCAGATGATGGTGGAGCACTTTCACTTTTCCTTGATGAACTATAGCTTGACCGGCGGTGCGCATTCTTGGGAAGTGACAACCTATTCTGAGTTCAAAGTAAGTCTTTCTGTGTTTAAATAAGATGAAAAGTGTGTCCCTGCTGTTAGGTTCTGTTAGTTTGAGTAGAGAGCTGCAGACTCTACAAGAGGAGGCGAGGACATTGGTGAGTCGGCAGCTTTAGGAAGGTAGTCGGAGCGAGCGAGTGTTGTCATAGCAACACTCGCCTCTGGCTTCCATCTATGTTCCTAAAGCTACCGACTCACTCACTGTGTCCTCGCTCCCTTGTGCATAGAGTCTGCAGCTTCTCTAGTCAAACAACACAGCGTAACAGGAGGGGACACACTTCATCTTTTAAACACAGAAGGACTTACTTGAACTCCTAACAGGTTGTCACTTCCTAATGCACACCTTCGGACACGCTTATAGTTCAGCAAGAAAAGAGAAGTGCTTCGACGATCAGACAACTCTCACTAGAACGGAGATTTTTAACAAGAAAGTAAGAGTAGAAACTAAGAAATGTGAGTTTGTCTTGGTTTTTTCTACACAGTTAGGTTTCTGTTAAACACCTGCCATTATATTTTTTTGTAGAATTTAGACTGCTTGGTGACACAGTGTGCAGTAATAAAAGTTAGTGGCTCTGCAGTAAGACTGTGAAAATGGCAGGCAGAATTTGATTTTTAGATGACATTTTATTTAAAAATGAATGGCGCAATCAAGCACATCAGGTTGTACAGTGTGGGACTACTAGTGGTATATTTAGTTAAGCCTGTGGGTGCCAGTTGTGTGTGTGTGTGTGTGTGTGTGTGTGTGTGTGTGTGTATGTATGTGTGTATGTGGCTGCCTAACTGCATTAGGTGTGCAGTGATCTCACTGCTGGTGAGAAGGTTTTGAGGGCTGGAAAGTAGTTTAGGCGTGTGGTCGTACTGGAAGGCGTGCGGTCGTTGTGGAATAATGCATGGTCATGCGACATGTTTCAGCCAATGAGCATACTGGATTTTCACTCATTTTCCTTACCCATTTTATAAATATATATACTGTATATATATATATATATATTTATACAACTTATGTGCTGGGATACATTCCAGTATAAAAAGTAGTATCTGTAGAAGCCAGTGAAGATAACACTGTTATCTTCATGTTCCTATACGTCATCATGATATCTTCACACTCCTGTACGTCATCCTGTTATCTTTTAAATTCCTATACGTAATTTGTAAGACATCCTATTGGCCCCTCAAGAAACTCATCTGTTAGAACACTCTGCCTCTTAATTACCTGACCCCCGTCCCCCTACCAACGTGACTCTTACATCTGGTTGACCCTGCCCATTAGTTTAAAACCATGATTGATAAAAAAATGTATCTGGTTGATCCTGCCGTTTCTCCCTAGTCTATCAATACAGTTTAATTTCAGGCGTGCTTTATTTGTAGTGTGACCGAGCGACAGTACCTTACTGTGAGGACCTCACACCCATCTAAAACAAACCACTGCCTCTTTAAAATTATAGAAATGAAGTCCCTTTTTATCAATTTTCTTGTGCTTGCAAAGTAAAAATAGGGTGCAGTTAAGCGAACAGAAGGCGAGCAACTCGGCATGTCGGCAGCTTCAGAGAGTGAAGTGGCGTGGCGTACAGCAGTCGCTCACGCTTACTTTCCACTTCTCTGGCTAAACACTGTCAGCACCTACTCGCTCCAAGGGACTTCACTCTATAAATTTAAAGAGACAATCACACTGAGTGTGAATCCTCACAATGGGTACAAACCTTCCCACAAATAAAGCATGTCTGGAATTAAACTGTTTTCGTGGACACAGGGAGAATGACAGGATCAACCAGATAACGTTCTCAACACCTTAATAAATTTCTAAAAGCCACAGAGCTTTTTGATAATTTACAAAGAGAGTTTTTCTTTTAAATGTCTGCCCTCCTCACTGAAAACCCTTTTGATCAAGCTACACATTAATACTACAACTCCTCAGTGAGACCTGGAGGGGAATAACAATCAACCAAATAACTGATTTTTAATAATCATATCTTTACTAATTATAACAGGACCAGTGCAGGGGAGGGGGGAGGCGCTCCTATTCCTGCCTTATAATTTATTTGCAGTACTGTTGTAAGTGTCCGATGTGGTCAGTTCTGCGGGGAGTGGGGGCAAAACATATCTGGGGGTCATGTTGGGGGCCAGCACATAAGTTGTATAAACAGAACATGACATGGCCTGACTGAAGATATCATATTTATCTTCACTCGAGGCCAATGACATCAAGATATCTCACTCGTGGCTTCGCCACTCGTGAGATATCATGATATCATTGGCCTCTCGTGAAGATAAATATGATATCTTCAGTCAGGCCATGTCATATCCCCTATATATATATGTGTGTATATATATATATATATATATATATATATATATATATATACATATATATATATATATATATATATATATATATATATATATATATATATATAGATATATATAGTAAGCCTTAGTTAGGGTTGAGGAGCCATTTACACGTTAAACCTAAATTTTGCAAGTTAATAACTTTGCAACTGTTCAAAGGATTTGCCTGAAATATTTGGAATACATGATCAAGAACCATACATCTTGGGCTCTGCCAACTTTTGTACTGTTCAGATATACGGCTATGGAGTTGTTAAGCATGATCTGCGCGCACGTTTACACATTTTTGGAATTTTTTGCTCGTCTCTACAGGTCACATGGTTTGCACAACCAGTCCAAAAACTTCAGGGAACATGCGGCCAGGGTTCCCAATGTGCTTTTTGAAGATTTCGTGAAAAAAATATTAAACGGTTCAAAAGTTATGCAAAAAACAATTTCCCTTTATAAGTCAATGGGAAAAGTTAATATGTCGCAAATGCAGTTTTTACTTTTGCAAATGACCCTTTTACTGTCGCAAATCTGCCATTTTGTTTTCAGTTGGTCATCAGAAAAATGCTTGCCATTTAAATTTGGGACCCTCTAGCAACCTAATTAATTTTGTATGCACCTAGTCGGACCCTGAGGATGCTAGGCATGTCTTTATTTTGGGGTAAAACACCCCAGAAATATGTTTTTCAAATTTCTGTAATAAGTACTTTCGCATTTGTGACACTGTAGCATGAATTTGTGAAAGCTTTCGCAAAGTTCGACAGTACTTTTCCAGGCTGTGGGAAAATGGCAGCAATTCTTTGCCACCCTGCTGCAAAAGAACGGTTTGGTCTTTGGGGCTGAAAGTTGGAGGGAACACAGCCAACATTTCACAGATGTGCCTTTCAGTATTTCAGTGAAAAAATATTACAGAGCGGCAAAGTTATGGCACTCCAACTTGACACTTTTTCCCATAGGATAACATTACGGCGTCCGCTGCAGTACAGGAATCCTTTGCCGCCCTGCTGCAAAATAACGGTTTGGTCTTTTGGGCCGAAATTTGGAGAAAAGAAAGCCAACATCTCACAGATGTGCCTTTTAGTATCTTGGTGAAAAAATATTACAGGGAGTCAAAGTTATGGCACTCCGAACCTCTCTTTTTTTCCCTTAGGATAACATCACAGATTTTGCTGCGCCTTTTGGGGCCAATATCTCGGAAATGGTGCAAGATACGGACTTTTCGTCAGAAAAATGCTTAGCCCTCTAATGGGGGTTAGGTAAAAAACTAGCCATAAAAGTCATACATTATATGACTTTTAATTTTTTTTCTACGTCGTACGGTTCCTGAGATATAAGCAATTTAGTATTCCAACTCCTCATTTTCTGCTCCGAGACCCATTATTATGCATACATTCTTTGTACTCACTGTCTTTCTCTATGCAGCTTTCTGGGAAACTAGCCTGTGCGCTTATATTGCTGTTACCCTTACCGCTTCTGCTTGTGGTTCTGTACCCGTTTCACTTACTGATCCCGTCTACGGCACCATGTGCGTTACCCTTTGCATTTTCATTTGCGCTTATATTTGCATTATTTTAACCTTTTGTGTCTATAGAACTGTTTATCTTTGTGTTTCCCTTTGCATCACCATGTGCATTACCATTTGCGTTTGCGGGCACCTTGTTACTATGTGATAAGACATCACATGGTGGGCCCCGCGCTCCCGCCGCTGCATTACATTCACTATTTCTTATTATCATTCTCAAAAAGAAGGGAAATTAGAGGCAAAAAACTCTGTTTAGTGCATTAGTTAGGGTTGTTCCACAGTGACAAAAGCAAGGAAATGTGGTGTTAGGGTTGAAAGCCCCCCTTGGACCCCCCCGCCCCCACACTCCCAATCGGCATTGGGGTGCACGTTGGAGTTGTTGGTCCTAACTCTCACCCCATTCTCCTATATCTCTGCTCCTTCACACATCTGATGGGGTGAGAGTTAGGGCCAGCAACCCCAATGTGCACGATGCGGTTGGGGGTGTGGGCGGGGCGTCCAGGGGGCTCAAACCTAATACCAAATTTCCACACTTTTTTCGCTGTGGAACAACCCTAACTAATGCATTAAACTGAGTTTTTGCTCTAATATATATATATATATATATATATATATATATATATATATAATATGGTAGCACGGTAGTGCTACCATAGTTAGGGTTGAGGAGCCATTTCTATGTTAAACCCCAAAATTTGCACCTTAATAATTTTGCAACCGTTTAATGGATTTGCCTGAAATTTGGAATACACAATCAAGAACCATAGGCCTTGGTATCTTCCAAGTTTTGTACCAGTTGGATATACAGCTGCGGAGTAATTAAGTATGATCTTTGTGCGCGTTTACGCTTTTTATGGAATTCTACGGTCGCACCTACAGGTTGTACAGTTTGCGTGACCAGTCCAAAATCTTCAGGGAACATGCAGCTGGCATCCCCGATGTGCCTTTCAAAGATTTCATGAAAAAATATTAAACGGTTCAAAAGTTATTCAAAAAACAGTTTCCCATTATAAGTCAATGGGAAACGTTAACAAAAAGTTCAACAGTGTCGCAAATGCATTTTTACTTTCGTAAATGGGCCTGTTACTTTCGCAAATCGGCCATTTTGTTTTCAGTTGGTGATCAGAGAAATGGTTGGCATTTAAATTTGGGACCCTCTAGCAACCTAATTCTTTTTGTATTCACCTAGTCGGATCCTGAGGATGCTTGCCATGTCTTTATTTTGTGGTAAAACACCCCAGAAATATGTTTTTCAAATTTCTGGAAAAAGTACTTTCACAAATTACTTTCGTGCTCACGAAAGTGTTGAACTTTCAGAAGCTTTCTAAGTGCGACAGTAGTTTTCCATCTGTGGGAAAGTGACAGCGATTCTTTGGCACTGCGCTGCAAAAGAACCATTGGGAGTTTTGGGCTGAAATTTGGAGGGAACAGAGCCAACAGCTCCCAGATGTGCCTTTCAGTGTTGTATTGAAAAAATATTACATGGCGGCAAAGTTACGGCACTCCAAATTTGACGGTTTTTCCCATAGGATAACATTACGGCTCCCGACTTATTACAGAAATCGTTTGGCACCCTGCTGCAAAATAACGGTTTGGTCTTTTTTCGTGAAATTTGGAGGGAAGACAGCCAACAGCCCACAGATGTTCCTTTCAGTGGTTTGGTGAAAAAACATTACAGGGAGGCAAAGTTACGGTGCTCCGAACTTTTCTTTTTTTCCCATCGGATAACATTATGGCATTCGCCGCGCCTTTCAGGGCCCGTATCTCGGAAACGGTGCAAGATACAGACTTTTCATTGGAAAAGTTCTTAGCCCCCCACTGGGGGCTAAGTACCAAATTAGCCAGGACAGTTGTAAATAATATGACTTTTAAATTTTTTTTCTACGTCATACGGTTCCTGAGATATAATGTATTTAGTATTCCAAGTTCTCATTTTCTGTGCCGATACTCATTATTATGCATACATTATTTGTACTCACTGTCTTTCTCTATGCAGGTTTTGGGGAAAACCAGCCTGTGCGCTTACATTAGTGTTACTGTTGCCCTTTCCGCTTGCGGTTCCGTACCTGTTTCACTTACCATTGATGTCTGCGCCACCATGTACGTTATCCTTTGCATTTTCATTTGCGCTTGCGTTTCTGTTATTTTTTGCCATTTCTGTCTACAGTACTGTTTATCTTTCTGTTTCACTTTACGTCACCATGCCCATTGAAATTTCTGTTTGCAGGCACCATGTTACTATGTGACAGCACATCATGTGGCAGACCGTTCCCGTCTATGCCACCATGTGCGTTACCCTTTCTGTTCTCATTCGCACTTGTGTTACCATGTGCGCCACTGTTAGCATTTCTGTTTGCGTTGCTGTCCCTGTTAGTATGCCACAAGACATCATGTGGCGGGAGCGTGGGGCCCCGCCGCTGCATTACATTCACCATTTCTCATTATCATTCTCAAAAAGAAGGGAAATTAGAGGCAAAAAACTCCATTTAATGCATTAGTTAGGGTTGTTCCACAGCGGCAAAAGTGAGGAAATTCACTGTTAGGGTTGAAACCCCCCTTGGACCCCCCGCCCACCCCAACCGGCATTGGGGTGTGCATTGGGATCATGGGTCCTAACTCTCACCCCATTCTCCTATACTTCTGCTGCTTTACACATGTCATGGGGTGAGAGTTAGGGCTGATGATCCCAATGCACCCCCAATGCCGGTTGAGGGGTGGCGGGGGTCCAAGGGATTTTTCAACCATTCTTCCAGCACTGAATACCCTAACTAATGCACTAAACGGAGTTTTTGCCTCTAATATATACCATATATATATATACACACACACATACAGTATATTCTATCCATCATTTGAGGTTAAAACACAAAAGTCAGGAAATGAAAATTTTAGGTTGCCCTCGCAGACCTCGTTGATCATTTCAGATTGACGGTGGTTCATTGTTGTGAGGCCTAAATGTTGCCCCATTCCATGTGTAATCATATTGAGAAGCAACAGTGAACAAGAATGAGGCAACATTTAGGCCTCACAACCCCAATGACACACCCCGTCATCTGTCAATCTTGGGATGACTGGCGGGTCCACGGGGGGGAAGGGCAACCTTAAAGATTTTTCATTTCCTGACTTTTTGTGCTTTAACGCTAAACAATGCATTAACACAGTTTTTTGCATAGAATTTACTTACTTTTTGAGAAAGAATAGAAAACTAAGAACTTGTGGAAGTAGATGGGAGCATGGGCCTTTCCGGCCCTGCGCTCCCACTAACTTCTAAACTTGTCGCTACCATCTACACCCTCCAAATTTCAATGTAAAAGATCAAACTGTGCCCGAGATATAACATGTTAAAGTTTGAGATTTTCATTCATTGGAGTTGCAGAATTCCGCATCTGTTGATGTTTTACAGACACAATGACTGAAAAGCACACCCATGACACTAAGACTAGGTACCCTATCAATTTCAAGGCACCACCACAATGCAAAACACTGTCTGCAAAATGTAAATTGTGTCACGCAATATCTCTGCAAAAAATATTTTCTTTGGCATGTAAACACCGTAATTCACATCTACAGGACATGCCATCAACACCCTCCAAATTTCAAGTAAAAAGACCAAACCGTTTTCATAAATATCACCCCATTCCATGTGTAATCATATTGACAAGGGAAAAAGAATGTGGTGACATTTAGGCCTCACGACCCCAATGACACACCCTGTCATCTGTCAATCTTGGGATGATTGGCGGGTCCGGGGGAGCAACCCTAAAGATTTTTCATTTCCTGACTTCTTGTGCTTTAACCCTAAATGATGCATTAATGCAGTTTTGTTGCATAGAATTTTCTTACTTTTTGAAAAAGAATACAAAACTAAGAAGTTGCGGAAGTTGATGGGAGCAAAGATACATTGTGACAATAATGTAAGAGCTAACAGGGATGTGCACATCAGGTACCATACTCATCAGGTCACACAGGCATGAGCAGGAATACACCCTCCATGTACCTGAACACCTTTCTATATTTCTAATATAATGTATTTTTAACAAGCCAGTGGCTCAGATGCCACTGTACTAGGTAAGCAGACCCTCTGCAGGAGTGTAGTAGTTATTTTCTATATTCATTGCTTAGGCGCAAACACCTGAATACAGTCGGGCACTTCTGATGCACAATAAGTGTCAAAGGGCAGACACTTTTTGTGCAGACATTCTTTCATAGCCCAGACACTGCAGAAGGACATGAGCCCTTTTCTTTGGACTAAATGCTACCTCTGCCAGGAATTATCATCAGTTTCCATGAGTAATGGAACCTCTGACCCAGCAGGGGAGCGGGGAAGGGAATAGATCAGGACAGACTAGTCAAATTGGAAACACTTATATAGTCACTTCTGAGTTGATCATTTTGTTGACAGTTACAACTGCTGTAATGGATATCTGTGCTTAAAGATCATGTGCAACATTTTTATTCTT
Source organism: Neoceratodus forsteri (assembly GCA_016271365.2). Taxonomy (NCBI): domain Eukaryota; kingdom Metazoa; phylum Chordata; order Ceratodontiformes; family Ceratodontidae; genus Neoceratodus; species Neoceratodus forsteri. Next base: position 1,021,918,686 of record CM028135.1, on the reverse strand, counting down.
TTGTTTCTCTTAAAATAAACGTAGTATTACAGGTCCATGTTATGTACTGTTTTATTCCTGAAAAGATTAAACTAATCTTGTCAGACATTATTTTATAATCCACAATGATATGACTGTCCTGTTTCATCTGTGATCACTCACATTGTTTTTAGAGCTGGCAGCTAGCCTGTGCCACTGCTGATATCATTTTTGCATTGCAGCAGTGCTCCGTGTACAGAGTAACTGGGAAACGTAGTCTCATGCGCATCTTATCATTTTGCTTACTGATTTGTATTAGATGTTTTCTACCCAACCACAAGTCGTATGAATGCCCATTAGTGAAGAGTTATATCAACTCGTTATGTAGTTCAGATTTTGGGATTCTGGATGGTTTCTAGGTGCTCATGATTCATTTTGGATGCCTGTGCATGTTGCACTGAACTCCGTGACTGCTCTTTCTCACATTCTCCTATGTTTTACTTTTATTGCCTTCCCCTCTCACTGGCTTTTGTTGTGTAGACATAAGATTGCATAACTCAGCAGCGTGAGTGTGCCTCATTTTCCTGCAAAGCCACACATACTGATCCATCTCTATTAATCCCAAAAATGCGAATGACACAGTGAATAATTGATAGCCTCAAATCTCAGCTGACAAGCTTTGTAACATTCTAGTTGTTATTACGCTGCTTAGTATGTATGACATTGCAGACTTTCTTTTTTTGTCAACAAAGACTTATGTACTCTCATGCCCATGCAACAAAAGCCAGTGAGAGGTGAAGGAAATAAAAGTAAAACATATGAGAATGTGAAAAACTGCTGTCATGGAGTTCAGAACAACACACCCACAGGCTTCCTAAATGAATTGTGAGTGCCGAGAAACCTTCCAGAATCTGGAAATTTTAACTGCAGAATGATATTAATATTACATTTTTCTGAAACTTAGAATTTGCCATGTTTAGTGTTCAAATATAGGCTACTGCTTTCTGTGTAATGTGGAGTTTTCTGCAATTTTCAAACTGACTGGCTCGTAACAGTAAATGATCTTTCATCCTTTTATTTTTCAGTAAGTCTTCTGCCGTTATGCACAGTCAGCACCCCATGACCTTTGTATCCCATTTAAATTCTCCTAATTTTTGAACGAGAAAGGTGTCCACTCAGCACTAGTTCCTTGTTTCATAAGCCTTATGTATGCGGCTGATTCCCATTGGCAGCACCATCCCAGTAAACATTCCTGACATATCAATGTGTCACGGTGCTTCTTCCCGCTTCCTACTTGTTTGACACTTCAGCAGACTGGGTTTGTCTGACAGCTGTTTTTCGTCATTTGCTGAGTGACTCCATGTGACATATTGTAAATGTGAGCTGCTGTTTTTTTTTTTTGTGTGTGTGTGGTTTTCTGGATCTGACATTCTAAATAGAACTGTCATACTCTGTGTTCAATCAGACAGTTTTCAGTCTCAGAATCGGATACAAAATCAGCAGATCGGGACACAAGAGGTTCAAATGAATTCGGGGCATTGGTGCTTGTCTTAGGAAAAATGCAAGCTAGGTCACATTCATCATTTGAGGAAATTTATTTTCATACAATTCTGCAGGGAAACCATGACTTGACAGGCTTGCCCTATAACCTGCTATTTGATGAAATGCTAAAATGACGACAGAGCATATACAGCACTGAAAGCGTCCGGGCAGACAGACCATGCATCAAGCGACAATGTACACCCTGCCCTGCACTTGTCTCTACCTGTCTTAATCACTGCCAGTTTCTCCATTTAACATCCTACCCTACATAAGGTGTTGTCCAATTCCTTCCTTCAGTTTGACCACACCTAAATTTGGTTAAGCAGAATGCTAGAAGAAGTAATAACCAACATCTTCATTTCAAGACTTGCAAAACACCTACATAAAAACATAGAAACTGACAGCAGATAAGGACCATTAAACCCACCCAGTCTACCCAGTTTCCCTACCTGCTGCAAAAACCACAGACCCTACCTGATCTCCAGCTTTATTCTCTTTCCTACTCTTAGGGTTCCGCTATGCCTATCCCATGCATTTTTGAATTCCCCTACCAAGTTAGCCTCCTCCACCTCTACTGGGAGGATGTTCCATGCATTCACCATCCTCTCTGTGAAGAAATACTCCTCATGTTACCCTTTAATCTACCACCTTCCAGCCACATGACAAGACCCCTTGTTCAAGAACATCTCTTTTTCTGAAAGATGCTTTCCTCCTGTACTTTATTTATGCCCTTGAGATATTTGAAGGTCTCTATCATATCCCCCTGTCTCTCTGCTCTCCTCCAGGGTATGCATATTGACATCCTTCAGTCTCTCTTCAATGAAATTCGGTGCAGGCCCTGCACCATTTTTGTTGCCCTTCTCTGAAGTGCCTCTACCCTATCTACCAGTATGTACTCATGGAGATGCAGCCTCCAGAACTGGACATAGTACTCCAGATAGGGTATCACCAATGATTTGTACAGTGACATCACCATCTCCTTTCTTCTGCTGGTGATCCCTCTCCCTATTTACCCCATTACTCCACTGGCTCGGTACACTGTCAATTAAGTGCTATCAAAATACTGCCACACTATTCAGCGCTAGTCTGGTAAGTGCTCGCAAGGACAGTGACAGTGGATTTACAGCGCTTATACTAAGCGCGCCCCTGGTTGCTGTCCATGGTGCTCAAGCACTTCAAGAGCACTGGGATCCAGGAGGCTGGTCAAGTTGCTTCCATGGTGTGGAGGACTGAGGCATCAAGCAGCTCATCCAACAACATAGGACACCAGGGTTCTAATCCTGGTCACCAGCATTTTTATGCACTGTGGACTTAGTTTTTCTTATGTGTGGCTGTGGAAACAGTATTCCATGGCCCCATGAATTTTAACTCACCCCATGATCCGCTCCCCCCCGGAGTGAGAATCCTTCAGTCTAGGGTGTGTGGGGGGCAGACCTCTCTGTATGGGGGTGCAGGCGCCAAAGCCCCCCACAAATACAATATTCAGCTCTTAAATTGCCACGCTGTTTTTGACGGCGCTATTGTTGTAGGCACTCACCTGATCCAGTGGCCATTGGCTTTCCCCACAGCTTTAGCACATTGTTCAGCAAACTTAGGTCATCTGATATTATTACCCCTGATCCCTTTCCTGTTTGTTGGCCATCCGTATCTCCCCTCCTCATCATGTAAGCCTCACCTGGGTTCCTGTGCCCCAAATGTATGATTTTGCACTTCTTTGTATTGAATCTTAGCTGCTTTCTCTTGGCCATTCCTCTACTTTACCTAGGTCCCTCCTCTTTTTTTTCCATCCCTCTTGGAGTGTCTACTCTGTTGAAGACATTAAATAGTACTGGACCCAGAAATGATCCCTGTAGCACCTCGCTTGTCACCCTCCTTTCCTCAGATTGAGCTCCACTTACTACCAACCTCTGTGTTCTATCCCTCAACCAATTTCTAACCCAGTTTACCACCTTGGGACCCATTCCCAGGCTGCCTAGCTTGTTTACAAGGTTATTGTTGTTGTTGTTTATTTCTTATATTTCATCAGGATAAAGTATTAGGCGAAAGCCTATTTACAATACTGTCCTGTTTGCAGAGTTACAACATGACAAAAGCAATGAAAAGGATATACGACAATACATAAAAGAAGCACCCTCTTCCCCCCTCGCCATTCCTATGTGGAACACTGTCAAAGAAAGTGTCCAGGTAGGCCACATCTACCTCTCCCCCAATTCACTTCACTGGTCACCCAGTCATATGAATCTGTCAGATTTGTTTGCCATCACCTTCCTGTTGTGAATCCATGCTGCCTCAGATTCTGTGCTCCACTGAATTCAAGATGTTCCAGAATCCTTCCTATTAGCAGTGATTCCTTATTTTCCCCAACGCTGAGGACAGACTGACTGTTCTACAGTTTCCATCCTCCTCCCTGCTCCCATGTTTGTGTAGCATGACTACATCTGCTCTCCTCCAGTCCTCTGGAACCATTTAGCATTCAATAATTGTATTTATTCCTGGTGTTCTAGAACATAGAGGATTGATTGAAATCTGTGAATGCAGTGTGCTGTTACTTCTTACTCACAGAACCAAAACACAATGCCAGAACATCTGTTACTTATCAACAGTCAGCAGCTGACAAAAAGTGCCCATCTAGTATTGCTTTACAAAATCAAAACAAAGTTATATATTTTTCAACCAGTATAAATTAGAAGCCCAGAAAGCTCCTCAAAAAAACAGACAAGATCATTCCACCACTCCATTCACAGTGTGCCACATCAACTGATCAATACATTCAAAAGACAGGTGAAAATACAAAATCAGAAGGCTCAAGATAACTGTATGATGTGTTACAGTGTGTTAGACATACATCAACAGACAAACTCAAGGTTTAACAACAAAATAACACTCCAAAGCAGCCAAAATGCTAAAAAAGAGTCTGATGGTATTCCCCTTGATATTGTTTGAAATTTCAAGTATTTACAGTAGGTGTGTGGCTGGATGGAATACTTGACTTTTCTTACCATATTAATGCCATCCACATAAAACTCCATCCCAAACTTGGTGCCCTACTGCAGTGAGGATTGCCTACCACTACCAGTCTGCCTGGAAATAGTCACCCAGAAGGTACTTTCATTATTTGACAATGCGGATGTGGTCCATGGTGCCACCTTTTCCACCTTTCTTGCCAGACTCGATATTCTTTGCAATGCCTTTTGCCGCTTTGATGCAGATTCTCCCTTTCATATGCAGCACTGCTGCTCATACTATAGCCTGTCAATTCCTCCTCTTGCCTACCTCCAACTCATTTATTGTACTTCTTTAATTTCCAAATACTGATTCTCATCTCTCACGTCTTACCTCGTTTCTATCCTCTTTTGCTCTCTCTCACTCTCAACCCCTCCTTGTCTTATGTTGTCTGTTCTAGGGACTCCTGTACTTTCTGCATTCCTTACTCTAAATCTTCTGCTGGCAGTCTGCTTTTTCTGTTCATCTTCCCTCCTTTTGACACCCTCTTCCCCCCCTCATGTCATCTCTTTCCTCCTATGTTTCTTTCAAATATTAACTCAAGCTTCTCTTTGCCCCTCATGATCTTGCACTGGCATTGGTTAGTCTGCCTGATGACCCCCCCAGTAATTCCTGTTGTCTTTTTCTCTGTCTTAGATTGGATTATTCCTATTTCCCTCCTGCTTCCTGTTCTGGCCTCTATCTGTTAGTCAGTTATTTGGGTAAGTGTAACATTTCTTCCTACTCTCTATCTCTGCACACAATTCATTATAAATAGTTGTTTAATTATTTAAGTTCTTGTTTATTCCTAATGTCCTTTGTTTGACTTGTATATAGCTGTCTTGCAACCTTGGTAGCTCATGTGTGCCTGTATACTGTTTTAACTTCCATTGCCTGCACTTTATTATTGGTTGTAGTTTTTCTTCCTATTCTCCTTCCCCCGTGTCACACCTGGAAATGAGACCTGGCTCATTGTACCTTTCCCATTTACCAATTTTCAATCAATCAATCAACCAATCAATCAATCAATTATTCAATTAATGCACACATACATACATAAATATGTAATATATATAAATTATAGATACATACTGTACATAAATAGATGCATAGTTTATCAAAAGGCACACATAGAAATTTTAAAAAAATATAATACTGTGGTAAAATTAATTACATCAGAGTTTACAAATCACGGAGGACTGTCTTGACTCCCAACCAACATCCACAACAGTAATGTTCAGGGATACTACAATGTCCTCTTTTACAATATCCAAAATTCACATGAATGAAAAATATTTAAATTTGAAAAATGTTCTAAATAGCAGTTAGCTCTTGGAGCACCTCAGAAACACAGCCATTACATGTGGGGAGCTCTTCAAGAAGATAAGGGTGGCATGGAGCAGGACTTTTTTGGGCACCAGCTTTTACCATCTAGCCAGGAAGGGCAATAAATGCATTGCTCCTCCATCAGACAGGATCATCAGATACAGCCAATAAACCCATATCCCATTAGGGAGGCAATGCGGTATATTAAAAACACAAGTTGCCATTCACTGGCTCAGTGTATCCCAGCCCACCCTGGCAAGCAGGAAGCTTAGACATGGGTCAGCTTCATCCACAGGTAGCCGCCATAATCTTAGTTCTGCTACTGAATGTTTTTTTTCCTTGAATATCAGTTACTCAGAGCAACTTTTAAGATAACATAACTTGTAAGCCAGGAATTATTATACAGTATGCAATTCTGCAGTATCTATATCAATCTTCCAGAATTTAATTACCTGCTGATGCTTCCATGAAAACTTAGGAAAAAAAACATAACATTTAGGTGCAGTTCATATTGTATTTTATGTTATCTTATATAGCTTTCTCATCCCCTTTATTTGTTGCTGAGGAAATTTTCAAGAACATGATTATTACCAATTAGAGTTCACCTGCTACTGTAGTTTACTCCCTACTTGAAGTCAAAAGTCTCTGTTATGATATCACAATCTATGGCCATGAGAGTAACTGTGATGTCATAAGCAGTGCATTAAAATGTCAGCTAGGTAATACGAAATAATAATTAATGAACTCTTCAGAAGCAAAGATACTACTTGCATGCAAATGACTTCAGTAATAAATAATGTGGAGAAATACAGAAGGAATGAGAAACACAGGATTAGTTGAATTCTGTTGAAATAGAATGTTTTGTTAATGTTCTCCTGAAAGTATTGGCTGCCCTTTAACTTTATACAATTCTTACTGATGTCTCTAACTGGAACAATACATGACTTTTCTTGCTTGCAAAAAAAACTGGTACATGGATATGTCACAAAGGGCTAATTTTTAAATTAAGAGTATGTTATGGCACCACTGATTTTAAACAAGCATCTGAACAAAAAGAGCAAACAGACTTTGAGGTTAAAAACATTGGTATCTTGGAGAACCGTGAAGAAGATTTGCTAGAATATTAAGAACAAATTAAATACAATGGGGTGATTATGTCAAGCATAAATGACCATGTCTCATTTTCTGTGTGAATAATTATTGTTTTACTTATTCAGAATGACCACCAGGGTTTACAATGCACAGTATTGCTGCATTGAGGCTAATTCAATGCTTATTAACAGCGGAGATAAGCCTCTTAAAAGCACTTGTGTGCAAAACCTGAAATTGTCTCTCAACAGACAGAAATGTAAATAGAAGAAGAAGAAAAATCAGCATTTATGTAGCACTTTTCATACACACTGCATCCCAAAGTGCTTTACTGGCAATGCAAGATTGGTAGTGAAGTGACTGAATCTGTAGTGGCGGCCATATCGCACATCAACACCCACACACAGCCTGGACAATTGCACGATCTGGTTTATGGGAAGGGCAATGTTGACAAGAACATTAGGAATGTCCCCCACTCTTTGCAAAGAGGGCCCTGGGTTCTTTTACTTCCACCTGGACACCCACCAGGACAACACCAGGATGGGTAGAAGGGATTTTGGTTTAACGTCTCATCCGAAGGATGGCACACCCCAGCAGTACAGCACCCCCCTAATACTGGACTCAGATGCCAGAATTTTTAGGTATGAGTCCAATCCTAGTGTGGGACGAGAACCCATCACCTTCCTGTCCAGAGGTGAATATGCTACCACTGAGACACACTGACAACTACTACTAAGTAATCCATCAGTGTAACAGTACCACTCAGCTGAAGTTTGATGGAATCATACTTTTATTTCTAGAAGATTTTTCATGTTTTAAAATATACATTCTTATTTAAAACATGGGTATTTACATAGGGAATATGTTCATGAAAGCTGGGAAAAAGTACATTATAATATTTCAGTTATGGTAAGTAATAAATCAAAAAAAACACCTTTGATCTTTCCTGTCATTTGGTTCACTTGACAAAGTCATCTTCCATTACTTGTACTCTGCTTTGAATAGAGCTCCTAGTCAGATTAATTAGCTCATGTTTCATGGTTTTTTATAAATTAACTCCAACAAATCACTAGGTGCATATCTTAAGCTTATTTATAAGCAGTTTGCCCCTTTATCAAAGAAGGCAGTGTAGTGTAGTGGTTAAGAGCACTAAGCTGTAAAACTGAAGAACTGAGTTTCAATTCCACAGCCATCACTTGTATACTCTGTGACAATGAGCAAGTCACTTAATGAGCAACTGATACCACTCGACTAAAAGTGCAACACTGCAGAATTAGAATAAGTATACCCCCAGTAAATCTCATACCAAAAACTGGATTTCTGTGTTACTTTATTTAAAAGTTATGAGGTATTTTGTAACCCTGATTTCATCACCTGTTCAAAATAGCCCGTTTCCATGAAGAGCTGCTGGTGATGTCATCTAGGGGACTCACAGTCTAGTAATCCCTGTCAGCGAGCTTATAGGACCTTTTTCTCCAAAGTTGCAAAGATCATGTGCAATGGTTTTCACAAGTAAAACAGGCAGCACCATCCTGTAAACATTGCTTTAAAGACTATGGTCCAGATATTCAATAGGGTTGTGCATGACACAAGAGATCTGCTCCAGCACAACCCCACACTGCTCCCAGTGGGATATTGAAAAGGCTGCCTGGTGCAGTGCAAATCCTGATACACTGGGGTGCAATGTAAATGTATGCAGTGCAGATGCAGGGGGCATGCCCATGCATATGTGGCACGTCCCAATATTCAGCCCTAGATGTGCTGTGCATATGCTGGTACAACCCTGCATTGTGCTCCATGGGGGGGGGGTGCTCAAAGTTGAGCCTGTTAATCAGAGGAACAGCTCCTGGCCACCCACAGGTGGACTGCTGTATTGCAGGGTGCAACTTTCCACCCACCCACCCAGAACACCATCCTCAAGCACCCATATCTCCCTGGTAGTCAAGTGGTCTCCTCTCTTCCTTTACCCCGATCACCAGTATATGTCCGTATAAACATTATCTGGTGTTCTAGTGGTACCCCTCCCTCCCTCCCGTGTTGTGATCACAGTAGATAGCCATAGAAATATTCCCTGGTGGTCTAACAGTACCCTTCTCCCTCCCAGTGGCATGATCACCTGTACGTAGATGTGATGAAATCCCTGGTGACCAGTGGCACCGCCCACACCTCCCACCAACACAGGACCCCTTACCCAACCCGCGCCCCCTCCATCATCGGTGGGTGGCTGTAATCTGTCTGCATACTGCTCGGCCGGATGCCTAATGACTGGTTACAGTATGGGCTTGCAGGGCATACTGTACTAGACAATCCCAAATATGTAAATGACTTCAATAATTACTTTGCACCTAGCTGCTTCTGCCATGTCACTGTCTAATTCCCTCCTCTACGCCCTGGACAAACCCCACTCATCTACTGTCACCTTCATTTTACCCTGTCTACACTCTCCCTCCAAATTTCTAGCCCTCCTCCCTTGCCCCCAAATGATTCCCCCTTACTGGCCTCCCTTCATCTCTCACAGAATGTAAAGGACTCCAAATGCTCTCCATGGGCCCCTCTCCTACCCCAAGGGGCTTGTATCTCTCATCTACCCCCTTCTCCCACCATCCTAAAGTGGTGTCTCTGGGACACTGCCTTATCCCATTCTCTCTCTGGTCCCCCAAGTCCCCTTACAGGGTTCATCTCATCCTGAGGTGGTCTTCTGGGACATGACTCTTCCCCTTCCCTCACTTCACCCCTCCATCCCCTTTCCCACTTTTCTTTCATGTAAGCCCTTGTTTACTTATTAACCTGGCACTTATTATTGTCCACTCCTTCTACATATTATGCGCAACATTGTTATAACACTGTTTGTAACACCTGCCTTACAACTATATGTTAATGTTGATCTTGTAACTTGAATGTTTAATGTCTCATTCTTATTGTTCACCTCCCCCCAAGTCACACTGTGAGACAAGTGACTTGTTGTTCAGTGTGCTTTCATGGTGAAACATTTCATTAAATAAATAATATTACAATACTAGCAGCAACACACATTCCTAACAGGCACAGCAGAGTAGCACTCCAAATGGCTTCAGCAGCCTGGAGGCATGCTGACTCAGCATCCTGCAACCCTGGAGAAATGGATCACAGCAAAAAGGCATTAAACTATACAATTTTGTCAACTTTGTTACAAAACATGAAACACACATAGTTTTTATAGCAATGTTTTGTGCATGGTGCTGCCTATTTTACTTTTGATTACTATTTCATGTGATCTTCAAAAAAAAAAACCTTTGGAGAAACAGGTCATATAAGCTTGTTGAAAAGGAATACTAGACTGTGAGTCACCTATATGACATCAGCAGCAGCTCTTCACTGAAACTGGCTGTTGTGAACAGGTAGTGAAATCAGGGTTACTAAATGGCTAATAACTTTAAAATGAAGTAATGTAGAAATCTATTTTTTGGTATGAGATTTACTGGAGGTATGCTTATTCGGATTCTGCAATGTAGCACTTTTTGCATTAGTGGCTCTTTAACTTCCCTGTGCTCCCAGGATGAGCGTGGAAACAAGCATCAACGTGGTGTATCTTTTCTGGCTAAAATTTGGAAAAAAAACTAAACACAAATAAAAGTCCAGCTAAATTAACTTCATTAAACTTTGAAACCTATTGTCACAAATCTCTTTATGACCGTTTCTGAGTAGATGTTTAATTTGCCTGCATCTGCTACTCATTAACACCATTTTTAACTTTTAATGTTTATGCCTATCTTGAGATGATGTTGATATCTTAATTTTATTTGTCATAGAAAGGACAAAACTAAAAGAAAATAGTACTTTTTTTTATATTAGTGCTTTTTCTAGAGTGGCATCTTCACAAGGTCAGGTATACTGCTGAGGCATACCAAAGAAGTCATCTCCAATAATGCTGTCAAAGTTCCCTTAGTCCCCATACTAATGCAGCTGGCTTGCATCAGTTAGTAGTGTCATTCTGAAAGCTCTGAATGTTTAGAGTAGTCCCTGTTGATTCAGCACTGACAGAGAGATTTTCTGTTATACTAGAAAAGGGCTTGTAAGCATAGTTGTTTTCAAAATTCCAAAAAGCTGAATCATTATTAAACTGCATGTATGCAACCAATTTTGTTTTGTCTGCTTGTATAGAAGTACAGTATGCACTTCCTCAAGCCAGTGATCAAAATTCGTATATCTTGTTCAGGAAACCTCTTCTAAAAGAAGGCATGATGCAGTCATGGTTCATGTATTCTCAGATAATGACATTGGAAGTTTGTTTTTATCAAAGTCTTCTGTGTGTTTAACTAAAGTGTTAAGACTTCATTATGAAAGAATGCCAGCTCAGCAGTTACCTACCTCTGATGACATTGCAGCTGGAAAGAGCTGTGCATTTGTATGAGTCGCATGATCTCCTTTTTATCTTTATATGTCAGTGGGGTAGCTGTTTTCTTATTTACAGATGGATTTCTGCTGATTCTGCAGAGCTGTTTTCAAAAGGAGCAAATCTTCAGGGAGCTCATTCACTGTTGACCCAGCTTCCTAAATGTGAAATATATCAACCATTTTGTGAGTCCAGAGTGAATCAAAAATATGGTCCTAGCTTTGCAAATGTATTGTGTGAATGGTAAGACATAAAATGCACTAGATTGCAATTCCCATGATCCTCAAACAATGGGCCCTATATTCAAAATGTTGCTTGGGCACTGAGGGGTGTTTGCACTCACAAACTGGGTTTTGCACCAGCGTGCCATATTCAAAAGAGGCGCGCGAGTGTGTGTGTGTGTGTGTGTTTGTGTGTGTGTGTGTGTGTGGGCAAACAGGGTTATCGCCCACACAAAACATAATGTATGTGGGTGGACAATGGGAGGAGCTGGGCAGGAATATCTGCACAACCCAATATTCAGGGGCTTTGCTTTGTGCAAAAAGGTTTAACATGGTCATTTTGTGCTTCGCAAATACCATTGAAGAAACCCCCCTTCTTACTCCACGCAAAATCTAGCGATTACCAGAGGTAATGCAGTCAACTAGCCAGTTGGCCATTGGGGGAACACACCCACTACCTGTGGTCCATGGCACTCCCCCCCCCCACAATTGCCAGCCATTATTTAATAACACAACCTCCCTGGTACTAGTGGCCCCTGCCCTCAATGATTGCCAGCCTGTATTCAAAAACACAGCTCTCATATCCCTAGTGAGTCCCCACCCCACCTACCACCGATCACCAGCTTGTCTATGACCAAAAACCTCCCTGGTGCCTAGTGCCCCCCCCACCATCCAATTGCTGGCACATAAAATAAAACAAACCCTCCCTAGTGCTTAGTGTTCCGCCACCTCACTTGTCAGCCCGTACATACACATAAACCTCTCTGGTGCCTAGTTTATACCCACCCTTCACTTGCCAGCCTGTAAAATAAAAAAGAAATTCCCTTGTGCCTAGTGTTTCCTCCACTCACCAGCCCATTAACATACATAAACCTCTCTGATGCCTAGTGTTCCACTCTCCCTTCTACCCACCAGTCCGCAGCATATGAATACAGCTCCCTGGTTCCTAGTGTATCTCCTCCCTCCTACTCACCAGCCCTGAAACATACAGAAACCTCCCTAGTGCCTAGTGTACCTCCTCCCTCCTACTCACCAGCCCTGAAATATACAGAAACCTCCCTGGTGCCTAGTGTGCCCCCCAGATCACCAGTCAGCTACAGAAATAGAGCCTGCCTGGTGCCCAGTGTTGCACTCTCCCATCCCAGCCCAGTCAGGGTAACAGATGTCCCTGGGGTCCAGTGGTCCCAAGTGTCTTATTTATAGGACATCTTAGCTGGTTGTCATATGTCCTGACAGGGAGCATGTTCCTTATTTATAGGACAACCCTGCCCTATACATAAGACACACGCTCCCTGCCAGGTCATATGGGGACCATTCAAAGTGGTGTGTATAATGTAAGAACATAAGAAAGTGATGGCAGAAGGGGACCTTGCGATCCATGTAGTCTGCCCGTGGAAACTACCCCCCTCCCAGTTTCTTTACTGTCTTAGGTTTCCACAGTGCCTATCCCATGCTAGCTTGATCTCCCCCACTGTCTTCACTGCCACAAACTCTGAGGCAGACTGTTCCAGGGCTCCACCACTCTTTCCATGAAGAAAAACTTCCTGCTGTTTGTTTTGAAACTACCTCCCTTCAGGCACATGTTGTGCCCCCTTGTCCGTGTATTCATGTTTCCCTGAAGAGATCCTGTGTTTGTACTGAGTTGATACCTTTGAGGTATTTAAATATCTCTATCATATCTCTCCTGTCCCTTCTCCACTCCAGTGAGTACTTCCTAAGATGGTTTAATCTTGATTCATACAGTTCTTTGTGTATCATCTTCGTAGCTCTCCTCTGCACAGTTTCCAGGCAATTGTGGTCCTTCTTGAGGTGCAGTCTCCAGAACTGGAAGCAGTACTCCAAGTAAGGCCTCACCAAGGACCTGTACAGCAGGACTATCACTTCACTTGTCCTACTTCTCATACCCCTTCCTATGCACCCGAGAATGCTGCTAGCTTTTTGCACTACCTTTTCATACTGCCTGGTTGTCCTTAAATCATCAGATACGAGTACCCGTAGATCCCTCTCTACCTCACTTTCAGTCAGCTGTTCCACCCCTTGGGTATATTTCTAGCCTAGGTTCTTGCTTGTCAGGTGCATAATTTTGCACTTCTTGGAGTTGAATTTCAACTGCTACTGTTTTGACCATTCCTCCAGCTGTTTTAGATCAGCCATCATTTCTGTGACCCCTCTTGTGTGTCCACTCTGCTGCAGAGTTTAGTGCTATCTGTGAACAGGCATACCTTTCCTTGCAAACCCTCTGATGTCACAGATGCATATGTTAAATAGAATTGAACCCAGCACTGATCCCTTGGGGACTCTGCTGGTAACCACTCCTTCCTCTGACAGAATGCCATTTACTAACACTCTCTGGGTTTTCCCTTGGAGCGAGTTTCTAATCCAGCCTACTATTTTATGTCCCAGTCCTGGGTGTTCCAATTTATTTATTAGCTTTCTATATGGAACAGAGTCAAATGCCTTCTTGAAGTCTAGATCTACTACATCTACTGCTCATCCTTGGTCCACCGTTCTGGTCAGAGACTCTTTTTCAAAGGCTCCAAGTCAGGGAGGTACAAGACAAGAACTGCAGGAAATGACAATCATGTATCATACAAATAAAACAAAACATAAATATACCGGATTAAAAACTATCCAGGTCAGGTAATACATTTTACATTACATAATTAATCAGCACAAGCAAGTACAAGAATGAAATAAGATAAGTAGTGCCAGTCTGAGCTGGGACAAGGAGACAGTTGTAGGTATGAAGAGAATACTGGAGAGAGGAGGAAGTGTGAGAGGAAGGGGAGGGAAGAGAGAGTGAGGCAAGAGAGAACCAGAGAGAGCTGATTAACGACTAGTGAAGTGGAATGGAAGTAGGCAGGAAGTGAGGTTAGAAGCAATGACAGGAGCTGGAGGGAATGATATGTTCCCAAAGGAGAAATTTGAAAGGGGCAAGTTTGGATACAGCCGAGGCAGCAGCTAATACAGAATGTAGCCAAAAGGGAGCCCTGTAATGGAAAGCTCGCTGTCCAAGGGAGGTCCTACAGTGGGGAACCTGCATGAAGGCTTTAGAAGAGCTTCTAGTGGATCTTTATGGAGGGGGGTAGATTGAGGGAGATTTAGGAGCCATGGGGCGAAAGTCCTATTGAGATTATTTTGGCAAACAGACAGGTTTGATATTTAAGCCTCCCATCAAAATTCAGCCAGTTCAAGAGACTGTAGAGGTTACAAGTATGTGTTTGTGTAGCACAGCCTGTGACAAGATGATAGGCTTTACTCAGTGACACTCTAATCCTACAGAGGCAGTATGGTAAGCAACACCATAGATAGTAATCCCATAGTCCACTAGGGAGAGGTTGGAGGATGAGAAAGCAAGGCAAAATGCATCAGGGGATGGACAGCATCTATGGTGGTACAGTAGCCTTATTCTAGTGTTTATGGTAGAGCTAAGTAGATGAATATGTTCATGGAAAGTAAGGGTTGAGTGAGTGTGATTCTGAAATATTTAATGGAGTTAACTTGATCCAGGTAGGAGTTATGAAGGTTGCAGATTTGCAGAGGGGCACAATGATGTTTTTTTCCGGTGATGGGAGAAGATAAGTTAAGTTATGTTTCTTGTAGTTAAGTACAAGTTTGTGGGCAGAGAACCTGGTTTCAGCTTTTGAGAATAAATTCTGAAGGGCATCCTGGAGATGGGTGTGGTCAGGGTGGCTGCTGAAGAGAAAAGCATCATCTGCATAGAGTAGAAGTTTTCTGGAGCAGGCCTTCAGAAGAGAATTTAAGAACAAGCTTAAAAGAAGAGGTCCAAGAATAGAGCCTTGGGGAACCCCAGACCTCACAGGAAGGCTGGAGGAGAGAGTATTGTTAATATGGATTTGCTGGGTCCTGCTTCGTAGGTAGTTGATAAACCAAGAGGAGGCGTCCTGAGATACTCCCAAAGAGAGGAGGGACCTAATGAGGACGGAATGATTTACAGAGTCAAATACCTTAGTCATGTCTATATACACAGACAAAACTAGGTGTCCCCTGTTGAGAGTCTGGTGAATGAAAGAGGTGTGTTCCAGAAGAGCAGAAGTGGTACTGTGGCCCTTCTGGAAACCATACTGTTCCAGGCAAAGTAGGTTGTGTTTGTTAGGTAGTCAGAGAGCTGTTCAGCAACTATTTTTTCAAAGGCCTTGGAAAGTGGATAAAGGATAGAAATGGGATGGTAATTTCCTCGAAGGGTACGATCACCACCTTTAAAGATAGGCATGACAACGGCAGATTTCAAAAGGGAGGGCAACTGACCAAGACAAAGGGAAAGATTGAAGATTTTTGTGATGGGGAGAGGACTGCCTCAATAGCCAGATGAAGGAGCTTAAGGTCTAAGGATGAAGGAACCGTATGAAGGAATCTTTTTTTATATGGGTTTCTTTTTCATGCAAGAAGAATGCCTTCATACGATAAAAAGATTTTGACTTAGTTTTTTTGCAGATTCTTTTTTCCTGTGAAGTAATCCTTTTTCATATGGGTCTTTCATTTGATAAAAAAAGGATTCCTTCATACGAGAAAATATTTTTTTTCTTAGTTTTTACCACATTTCAACTTTAAGAAGCCATAACTCCCTCAATATTTGGGGTTAAGTGACAATATATATATATCAAAAGAAATGTCTTAATGAGTATTACAATAACATATAATATACCCCCCAACAATCTTCAGAGCATATGAAAAAAATGTAAAACATGAAAATTCCCATAGGATAACATTGGAAGTTGAACAACCCATACAGCCAAGCAAATAAATTGATTTTTGGCAAAAATGGAAGTTCATGCCCCAGAGGCCTCTGCACATTCACAACAACATGGATATATGCATTTATGCAGGGATGGAAGTGCAGTGCCCTCTGGGCCCTGTACTTACACAGGCAACTTGATATGTTCATGCAGGTCCCAAAGCGATTTGCATGAATGAAGATATGGTTATACAATCTCAAAAAGTAAGGAAATTCATTGCAAAAAATTTCCCGGGTGCAGACAAAGGGACAGCTAATCACTTAGGTATATAACAGAAGAACAAGGATGGCCACACACTAAGGCTGCTATTGCACTGCAAGGCATGAATGTCCACAGTTGTACATTATGCTGAAAAACATGTTTATTACACTTACATAGAATCTGACAGATAAGGGCCAATTGGCCCATCAAGTCTGCCTTTTTCATTGTGCTGCTTTCGATGCAGACCCCACCAGGTCTATGGTACTTTCTCTTCCACCCCTAACCTATCCCTTATGATTCCCTTGTGCTTTCCCAGGCTTTTTTGAATCCCACCATGGTTTTTGCCCCCACTACCTCCATTGAAAGCCTATTCCAGACATCCAGCACCCTTTCTGTGAAGACATATTTCCTCACATCTCTCCTGAATCTACCCCCTGCAACTTCATAACATGACCCCTTTTCTTGCGCACCTTTTCCAGAGAAAAATACCTCCACTTGTATGTTATTCACCCCATGAAGTATTTAAAAGTCTCAGTCATAGTCCTCCTCTCTCTTCTCCTCCAGTGTGTACATGTTTAGTTCCTTTAGCCTCTCCTCATAGGACTTTTGATGTAGACCCTGCACCATTTTGATTGCCCTGTATTGGATAGCCTCCATCCTATATATGTCCTACCTGAGATGTGGTCTCCAAAACTGGACGCTGTACTCCAGGTGGAGTCTTACCAATGACCTACATAGTGGCAACACCATTTCCCTTTTCCTGTTGGTAATACCCCTACCTATACACTCCAGCATCCCACTAGCTTTCCTAATTGCTTTGTCACATTATCTGGCCACCTTCAGGTCATCTAACATGATTATACCAAGGTTACTTTCCTGCTTGTACATTGCTACTATCTCCCCCATTTTGTACTGCACCCCTGGGTTTCTGTGTGACCCATGTGCATTATTTTGCACTTTTTTGCATTAAACCTTTACTTCCAAACTTTTGACCAGTCCTCCAGTCATTTTAAATCTCTTTTAATCCTTTGCACTTTGTTACAGATCTTAGTGTCCTCTGCAGAGAGACAGACCTTTCCTTCCAGTTCCTCTGCTATGGCTCTAATGAAGACATTAAAGTGGACTGGCCCCAGTGCTGACCACTGTAGTAACCCACTGTTCCAATCTCCCCTGCTTGGAGTAAACTCCATTAACCACCACTCTCTGCCTCCTGTCCCCTAGCCAGATTCTTACCCAAGTTATATCCTTATAGCCCATCCCAATGCTACCCAGTTTATTTACCAGCCTCCTGTATGGAATGGTGCCTGAAATTGAGGGTAGTTATTGTATAGAAAATCTTGTTTTATTCTGTTTAGAATATTGTATTTTATTTTATGTATTGTATTTATTGATTGATGTATGGTGCCCAGAGCCTCTGGGATGGGTGTCTCTTTTAAATAAAATGTGCCTTGCCTTCCCTTGCCTTGCCTAATGTCTTGCTAATGTCTAGACAGGCCATGTCCACTGCTTCTCACTGATCCAACACCTTGGTTACCCAGTCAAAAAATCTATTAGATTTGTTTGGTACAACCACCCATATGCAAAGCAATGCAGCCTTGGATCCTGCAGTCCACTGGACTCCAGGTGTTCCACAATTCATTCCTTTAATAATGATTTCATCAATTTCCCTACTACAGATATCAGGCTGACAGACCTGTAATTCCCACCTCCTCCTTGCTACCAGTTTTGTGAAGTGGGATGCCGTCCACTCCTCTCCAGTCCTCTGGGACCATGGTGGTCTCCAGTGAACTGTTAGACAAGTCTACCAGAGGTGCAATTAGCACCTTCCTGAGTTCCTTTAGCATCCTGCCTGGCCTCATGGCTTTGTCCACCCTCAGATTAGTAAGTGTTTTCCTGACCCACTCCTCAGAAAAGGGGCTGGTGTCCACTTCCTTTCCCTTCAAGCTCTTGGTGCTTATTTGTGGTCCCTCCCCTTCCCCACTGAAGAGAAATATTTGTTTAAGATAGTTGCCTTTTCTTGGTCCTCCACTGTACAGCCCCCTCTCTCCTTTTTTAACTGTAAAATCCCTCTCTTGTTGTTCCTTTTCTCACTAATATACCTGAAAAATGCCTTGTCCCCCTTCCATACTGTCTGTGCTATTCTTTTCTCCGCTTGCACCTTTGCATTCCTTACCGCTTTGCATGCCTACTTCCATTTCCCCAGTTACATTTCCCTATCCTCCTCTCTGAATGGCACTGTTTTTGCTGTTTTCTCCATACTTTTTTTGCCAATTCCTCGAGAACCATAATGGTCTCCTCATCCTTCTACTTTTGATCATTTGACTGATGTATAGGTCTGTTGCATTTACTATACCTTCTTTTAATCTGACCTATTTTCCCTCCCCCCCACAACATCTCTCCATGCCAAGTCCTCTTGAAGGCATTCTTCCATCTTTGTAAAGTCAATACTTCTGAAATGCAGGACCCTCACCACTGTGCAGCTGCATTCTACTGTTGTTCTTATATTTAACCACACTGTACAATGGTCACTAGTCCCCAGATGACTTCTCACTCTGATGTCTTAAACACTGTTCCCATTAGTAAGTATCTGATCTGGTATTGTCCCACCCCTTGTGGGGTCACTAGCCAGCTGCCAGAGGAATGCCACCTGCATGGAGTCTAAGATGTCTGTGCTTCTAGCTGATGCTGCAGCAGGTAGGCTTCATGCAACATCTGGCAGATAAACATCCCCCACCAGCACCACTTCCCCTTCTTAGCCTTTTTGCCTATGTCTCCAAACATTCCTTTATCTATGTCTTCTCCCTATGTCGGTGGGCTGTTTACCACTCATGCCAAATGGTGGCTCCATTTTCTGACTCAGTGTTGACCTACAACACTTTGACTGTGCCCCCAATTTCCATGTATCTCTGTTGCTTTGATATTTTCCCTAACATAAAGCACCACACCCCCACCTTTCCTTCCTACCCTGTCTCTTCTAAACATTGTGCAGCCAGGCAGGACTATTTCCAGTCATGGTTGTCAGTGCACCATGCTTCAATGATGGCCATAATATCCAGGTCTGCCTCAGCCATGGTGGTCCCCAGGTCTGGTATCATATTTCCCAGACTTCTAGCATTGGCACATATGGCTGTCCAGATTTTGTTAGTCCTACTCTTGTCCATCCCCACATTTTCTAGCTGTTCCCTCTTCTTCTCCTTTTCATAGTGCCTACTTCTCTTCCCTTCTTCCTCCCATGATGCCCCTTGCTACCTTGGTTGTCTTTTATTCTGGTGAAAATTTTTTCCTTCAGGATTTCTCTACCCTCCATCATAGACTGTGGGAGCAGTTTCTGCCACCCCTTTGCATTCTGGCACCCCACTAAGCTAGTTTAAATGTCCATCGAAGTAACATTTAAACTGTCCACTGAGGACCATTGTTCTCTTCCTGGATGGATGCAGACTGTCCCCCAAGTACAAGCTTTGATCCCTCCAGGTGGAGCCTGTCTCCAGTGTAGCCATGCTCCTCATCTCTGCACCATTCCTTCAACCATGAGTTGTAGGCCTTAGTATGGAGCTCCCTCTCCTTCCCCCATTGTAGACAGGCAGCACTTCTGTAGCTACCTGCCTAAGACTCTTTCCCAGCTCCTTAAACTGACCCTGCACTGCCCCTACCCCTTCCAGAGCTAGGTTATTCATCCCCAGGTGAACAATGACATCCAGCTGTCCCTTCTTTCCTATTGCCCTCATGATCTGCTGGGTACACTTTCCATCCCTCCAAGCTGGTGCACCAGTTAGACACTTAACTTCACTCTCTATCCCCATTTCCTTCTTCCAGTTCTATCCCCCCTGACTATAAAGTCCCCCCTGGAAGTTGCTTCCTCCTTTCCTGGGGGCATCCTTGCCCCTGGAAAGTCCATTCTGGTGGTCTCCGACATCCTCACTGTCCACCACTTTGGGTGCCCCTTCTTTGCAGTCCCGCTCCACCAGAATGGCATAAGAGTTTCTTAGTGACACTGGATGAGGAGTGTGCCTATTACCTGCTCCTCCCAACCTTCCAGATCCTACCACACCCACCCTCCTTGAGCCCACTATAGTTCAACCACTCCTTCCTTCTGGCATTTTTGAAGGTAGCAGTGTCTAGCTAGGTGGTCCCTGGGTGGGGGAGATGATCTCCTAGCTCCTTGCCAATGCAACTTTGAGTCTAGCACATTCTCCTGACTCTTTGCTAGCACTACCTGGAGCCTTGGGACCAGTTCCCTCCACCTAGAGAGGTGCACAAAGATGGAACAGAACTGCAGTCTCCAGAAGGTCTCCCTGTAGACTGCCACCCCACAACCACTGCATTGCACCACTCCCCATTTTTCCATTTTCCTGTTGTTCATGTCCTTCCTGTTCTTTCTGTCTTCCTGTCCCAGACTAAATAGGGCTATCCTACTACCACTACCGAGTAACCACAAGCCTTTAAACTCTGAACCTCCCTAATACAGTAACTTACAAGCATTTTACTGCAACTACCTATACCCTAATATACCTAGCAACTATTTAACAGTAAGCCACTGATCCCTGAAACACACTAGTACCTAGCAACAGTTTATCAGCAATCTCTACAGCCCAGAAACACACCAATACCTAGTAGCAGTTTGGACCAAACAACACAAAAAACAAGAAAAACAGAGAGCAAGCTCCTAAGTGCAAGCTTCTAAGTGCACTGACACACTTACCCTCAAATGCCTAGCTAACCTCCTAAGTACAACTACCTTACAATGAACCCCCCACAGGCTTACCTGGGTAGTGGACCACTTAGGTCAGCAGGGGAGTAGAGTGACTGGCTACTGGCCGCCTCATTGGTCTGATTCTAGTTGATAGATTCCAATGTTCTTTGCACATTGGTCCTGCACCTGATGGGCCATAGCATAGGGTCTGCTTGGTAGCCTAGTCCTTAAGAATGTTCTTTTCCTGCCTTTTGAGTCCCTGGCAGCACCCAGGATTGGCTGACTGGCAAGGGGAGGGGCATGGCCCTTTGCTGATTGGCTCCTTTCTGGATCCTCCTTGAGCTTCCTATTTCTGGTCATCCTGTGCTTTCCTGGTGATCTGGGATGCTGTTTGGTGAGGGGAAATGCTGTTTGGGGAAGGTATAGGCTCAGACTATCTCTCCCTGCCCATCTGATTAGTGGTGGAGGCCAACAGCCACTGTGGGACATTTTATGTACCATCCCCACTTCCTAGTTACCTGACAGCATTCAGAATTGGCTTCCTGGAGAGGAGGGAGGTGTGGCCCTTGGTTGATTGGTTCTGCTCTGAAGCTTCCTGGAGCTTCCAAGCTCCAGTCTTCCTGTGCTTCCTTGCTATTTTCAGATGCTGTCCTGGGCAGGGAAATGCTGCCTTGGGTGGGGAGAAGTGCAGACCCTCTCATCTGCTCTTCAGTGGTGGTCAAAGGCTGCTGAAAGTTTTTTTATGCCTCTTTCCTGCTTCCTGATTCTCAGACAGCACCTGGGATTAGCTGCCTGGTCAGGTGCAGGCATAGCCATCAGCTGACTGGCTTTGCTTTGGATCCTCCAGAAGCTTTATAGCTCTGGTTTCCTGTGCTTCCGCAGTAATCCAACACGCTTTCCAGAGAAGGAAAGCACTGTCCAGAGTGGGGAAAGGCTCAGACTCTCTCTTCCCCTGCCCATCTGATCGGCAGTGGAGGCTGACTGACACAGCAGGGTTTTTATGCTCCCTCCCTGTTTACTGGTTCACAGGCAGCACTCAGGACTGGCTGTCTGGTGAGGTGGGGACATGGCTGTCAGCTGAGTGGCTCTGCTCTGGACTCTCCTGGAGCTGCCTAGCTCTGGTCTTCCTGTGCTTCCCTGATGGCTCAGGATACTGTCCAGGGAGGTGAAACACTGTCCAGAATGGGGAGAGGCTCAGATCCTCTCTCCCTGCCAATCTGGCTGGCAGTGGAGGCTGATGGCCACGTCATGTTTTTTATGATCCTTCACTGCTTCCTGGTTCTCAGGTAGCACCAGGGAATGGCTGCCTGGCGAGGTGGGGGCATGGCCCTCAGCTGATTAGCTCTGCTCTGGAACCTTTTGGAGTATCCTAGCTCCAGTCTTCGTGTACTTTCCTGGTGATCTGAGATGCTGTCTGGGAAGGGAAAACACTTTCCAGGGCAGGGAGAGACTCAGAGCCTCTCTCACTGCCCATCTGATCGGTGGTGCACGTAGTACTGGATACAAAGTACTCACAGTTGCAGTGTGTCAGAATCACGGGGCAGTTACCTGTTACGATCACATCCCTTTTAATGGGTACTGAACTGTTTGTTTGAATGGTTCATATTTGCTAAAGCATATGATTTTTTCATGATCAAAGAGATTTGTTCTAAAATGAATTTGTAGAAAAAGCGCACCATTGTTTCTTAATTAGGATGATTAGTTCACAATTTAAATTCTGCTTCTCTAAGTTTAGTATGCGTTTTGTCTGTATTTATGTGAACATTTTAAATTGTAGCTATTCTTGCAGTTTTTGTTAAATGTATTTTGCACATATTCAGAGTATCCCCGTCCACTGTTTTGCCACAGTCAACACTTACAATTTGTTAGTATCAAATAATCGTTATTCTTTGGCTTCTCAGATACTGAACTAACTGCTCTGTTAATACCTTACATGTTGTAAAGACCCCAGTAGACACTGATATGTAATATTTAATTAATTAATATTGCTTTGATACTTTTGTCATGTGACCACCAGATTGCTATAAAAGGAGTGTGATCATACCAGGTAGTTGTCCCCTGATGAGGCTCTAGGGATGGAAGTGAAGGAGCACCTAGAGTAGTGGCTTGTGAGTCTGGCACACTACAACTCTGAATAATTTGTATGCAGCACTACATCCTACAAGTGTAATAAACACTTTTTTAACATAATTTATGCCTGTGGGCATTCTTTCTTGCAGTACCAATGACAACTGTAATTTTTAAATGTGCTTTTCACAACTCATTGTTTCCATTATATAATCTTGCAAAGAAAAAAAACATTATTTCTAGCTTATGCTCTTCAAATGGTATCTATTAGCTATAATTGTACCTAAACTCAAAATAGTATCTCAAGTTTTTTATTTTGCTGGCCTATGGTATTGGAATGCATTACCTCTAACTAAACGTTAGGCCTCGTCTATAACTGGTTTTATGGAAAAGTTGAAATAGTATTTATTGTTGAAATTTTCATGTAGTTATTTTGTATAATTTATTGTTATTATGAACATGTATGTTTTTATTGTCAATTTCTGTTTTTCTGTCTGGGTCGGGCCTGATAAAAAGGACCTTTAGTCCAGTGTCCTTACCCGGTTAACAAATAAATAAACAAATAATAAATAAACCTTTAGCATGTGACTGTCCTTATTCTTCTGTTCCACACAAATAATATTGTAGCATGGTACAGTCATTTTTTTTTTTTTTTACATTGCGTCTCTATTTAAAAAAAGGCTCACTTCCAGTATTGCAGATAAGTGGACCATGGTCATAGAAACATAGAAGTTGATGGCAGATAAGAACTGCAAGGCCCATCCAGTCTGCCCATTTCTTTTTCTATCTTATGAATGTACCATCGGCCTTTGCTCTGTCAATGGCCTATCTATTCATATTCATCTGTATTGCTCCCTTATGCCTATCCCATGCCTGTTTGAAGCCCTGTACTGTATTTATAGACACCACTTCCTGAGGTAGGCCATTTCATGCATCCACCACCTTTTCTGTGAAAAAGAACTTCCTCACATTACCCCTTAATTGGCCTCCCTCTAATCTCCTGCTGTGTCCTCTTGTCCTGTTATTTTTCTTATATTGAAACGTGTTAGAGTCTTTCACCTTGTTAATACCCTAAAAGTGTTTGAATGTTTCGATCATATCACCTCTCTCCCTCCTTTGCTCTAGTGCATACATATTGAGCTCCAGTAATCCGTCCTCATACTGTATGTTTTCTGATGCAGTCCCTGCACAATTTTGGTTGCCCTTCTCTGGACTGCCTTAATTTGGTTAATGTCCTTGTGAAGGTGTGGTCTCCAGTATTGCATGCAGTACTCCAGATGGGGCCTAACCAGTGTCTTGTAAAAAGGGATTATTATCTCCCTCTTACGACTTGTGATACCCCTACTAATACACCCCAGCATCCCCCTAGCCTTACCTACATACTTTAGTGGTCAGCTTGGATGATTTCAGGTCATCTGAGATGATGATGCCTAAGTCTCTTTCTTCCCTTTTGACTGTCAGCAACTCCCCTGCCAGCCTTTAGGTGGCTTCAGGGTTTCTTTTCCCTATGTACATGATCATGCACTTATTTGCCTTAACCCCAGTTGCCACTCTTCTAACCATGTTGCCAGTTTATCCAGATCACTTCTCATTCTGCCCACCCCAACTGGATCATCTACTCTGTTGCAGATCTTGGTGTCATCTACAAACAGACAAACTTTACCCTCCAATCCATCTGCAATGTCACTGATGAAGATATTGAAGAGGACTGGCCCCAGGACTGATCCCTGAGGTACCCTTCTTGTGACTTGCATCTCTTCTGACTGTATACCATTTACCACCACTCTCTGTTTTCTGCCTGTCAACCAGTTTGCCACCCAGTTGACCAACTTCTGACCCAACCCGAGCCTACCCAGCTTATTAACCAATCTTTTATGTGGAACAGTATTGAAAGCTTTGCTGAAGTCAAAGTAGGTGACATCAACTGCTCCCCCTTGGACCACTACTCTGGTTACCCTGTCAAATAAATCTATGAGATTAATTTGACAGGACCTTCCTGTTGTAAACCCATGCTGTCTTGGATCCTGTGCTCCTATGGATTCCAGGTGTTGCACTATCCTTTCCTTAAGGAGTGCTTCAATAATCTTGCCCACTACTGAAGTATGACTGACTGGTCTGTAGTTCCCTGCCTCCTCCCTGCTACCACTCTTGTGGAGCGGGATCACATGAGCCTTTCTCCAGTCTTCTGGGACTCCTATGCTCAAAGACCCACTAAACAGTTCTGATAATGGCTCTACTAGTTCCACCTTTAACTCCTTTAGTACCCTGGGATGTATGCCATCAGGTCCCATTGTCTTGTCCACCCTGAGCTTATTTAGCTCTTGTAGGACCCTTTCTTCTGTGAATGGACTAGTGCACACCTCCCTCTCCCCTGTTTTCATGGTGCTGAGCTGTGGACCCTGCCCTACCTTCTCTTCAGTAAATACTGAGCAGCAGTATCTATTTGGGATAACTGCTTTTACGTGGTCCTCTCCTCACATGCACCCTTATCCCCTTTGATATTAGCAATACCCCCTCTGGACTTTCTCCTTTCACTAATGTATCTCTAAAAAGTCTTGTCACCTTCTTTTACTGTTTGTGCTAGTGTTTCCTCTGTTTGGGCCTTTGCCTGCCTTACTGCCTTCCCTGCTTCCCTTAGGGAAGTGTTGTATACCTCTCTAACTTCATCCCACTGCGTTCCCTTATATTTCCTGAAGGCCAGCCTTTTGGCTCTGACCTTTTCTGCTACTGTTTTTGCAAACCAAAGGGTTTCCTTCTTCTTTTGCACTTCCTTTTCTCTCTAACACAATGAGATGTTGCTTCAAGTATTACATCCGTAATGCTTGCCCACTTTGCCTGTACTCCCTCACCTGTATATCTTCTTGCCAGGCCTAACTTAACTCTGTTGGCCATCTTATCAAAGTCAGCTCCTCTGATGTCCCCTATTATTGCCTTGGAATGGGATGATTTAGTTCTAGTAGCCAAATTGAACCATACCATGTGATGGTCACTGACCCCCAGGTGATCTTCTACCTGGAGATCTGTGATCCTTTCCTTGTTAGTACATGCAGTACATGCATAATCAGTGGTCAGAATAGACCATTACAAGAAAAAGATGCACTGGTTAAAAAAAAAAAAAACTTAAAAAATATTTAATAAAACAGAAAGGAAACTAGTAGCTGTCTTTCTATCCCCCCGAGGAGATTTTGTTCAGATGCACTCTAATAATATGACTAATAAAACATTTTAAAATATATACTAAAAACATTTTCTTGCTAAAAACAAGCTTTTCAAATTGTATGTACAAAGTCTCAGCCATCACGCTGAGCAAAGATTTATGCACTACTATTTTTTTAGCCTAATAAGACTCATTATATTCGCCATTCATCAACACAACCTATCCATTATCTGGTTAAGAACCCATTCTCATTTCTCCCAGACACAATAACCACAGCATCAAAATGGGTTAAATGGCCATATTCATATGTTTATTGGAGACTTAAGAGTAGTGCACATGTGTACTGCATATGCAGCAGGAAGACTGATAGGGGAACCCCCCAAATAGGTGAAGCATCCCAATGGAGATGCCCTAAACAGGCATCCCTTTGTTGCTACCCCCCACCAAGGTAGGGAATGTAAAGCCACTAGATGCCTCAAAGGCCACTGGGAGATGAAAAGAATCATAGCTCACCATGCTCGTGTGGAGTAGAGACATCCCCTCCCCTCCTACATCACAATTCAGGAAGCATTCCATGCAAACCAATGTGCCTCCCCCCTCTGATGCCAGGTCAAGCTGTCCCACTCAATGTGCAAGACCACCACAAGTCAAACTCCACATCCACAACAGAACTAGCCCATCTGTTGAGCCTGAACCCATGGCATGACATACTAGGCACTCCGCCACAGCCTCTTGTAGCTGACTTGCCTCTGTCTGGCCTTAGGCAGCCTTCCCTACTTGTCCCCCAGCTGAGGCCAGTTTGTATGTCTGGTCATTTGGCCAGGAATGTGGTAGGGAGTGCAGAAGAGAGTTTCTTTCCCAGCTGGAGGAAGGGAGGGCACCAGCAGCCAAGGTCCTTTACAGTTCAAATTCTCTTGGAAGAGCCATTCTGCTCTCAGTTTCTGATGTACATTGAAAATGGTATTCCTGGGGAACCTCCTGCTGTATGGTGTATTGTGTGACCACCACTTTGGACAGGAAATTAGTCAAGTGACCTGCTATTTGAATCACACTCTGTGAAGTCTAATTCACTTTCCTGTGAAGTTTTTTCACCACCCCATGACTACATGAAGTCCCACCCACTCCACTTCTTATTGAAGGCTTCACAGTGAGAGTATGGTTTCCTTACTTCAGCATGATGACTACATGAAGCACTGTGGATGGACTTCATTACTAGTTCAATGTTGCTTGGCAATACAGAGGTGTATGAGAGGAGACAAGGTAATCCAGGGGTACGATTTTTACCTTTATGAAGGTACTGTACTGTACTGTGCTGAGTAAGTTACATATCAGAAATTTTCCATGGTGGATTGGTGGCTTTGCTAGGCTAACCACGTGATGGGTTCTTCAGTGGGAAGTTAGCTACAGGTGTGAGATTGTCAATTTGGATTAAGAAAGCTGGGGCTTGATGTGAGTGGTCTAAATCAGATATTAAAAACATGCAATATCTTTGCAAACAGCAGGTAATTGACTACATGGAAAGAAACAAAGTGTTGCAAGCCTGAACATATGGAGAAACAGCTTGCATTATTCTTCAACCCAAAGAAGTACTGAAGACTTTTGTTGTATTTTTTTAACATTCTAATAATACTGTATTTCCCCTAAGGGATCTGTACAGATCCAATCAGTTTGTCTTTTAATGCAGGTTATCAATCACTTTTTTCATGACAAAATGGTACCATATCAAAAAATGAAGCATTTTAATGTATTCTTTCTATTACTGCCTACTGGAAAGCATCCAAACTTGAAGAAAGCCAGTAATTAATTGTATAGTCACAGTGTATTTTAATATCCTAATTTGTTTGTCTTAACCTACTCTAATATTTTTAATTGTTACATTTATGGAGAAGCTGTGATATTTTGTAATAGATCATAAACAGAGAAACAACTTAGTCTTTAGGTTTGTTGTCATCATTATTAATGTCACTCTTCATATTGTGAAAATAATTACATTTCTCTGGATTCATGCTGAATTCTAATGTAATTTTGTGAAAAAAGATGCAATAGGGCTGCTGTAGAACAAGAACACTGCTACACTCCTACCGGCTGTTTATCTTAGAATACAGTAACAGTGAAGATGTGCATTTTACAGGATTAATAGAGAAAGTCCATCCTGCAAAGCCCCATGCCTAAGTGTGGGTCGATATCTAATGTTGTATTTGAATATGTTTGTTTATTGCATGATATCATATAAATGACAATCATTAGCACTGGGAAAGTACATAGGGCATACCTGTATCAGCATTAGGATTGCCAGCTTTGGATGAGGCAAAAACCAGATCCTAAACTCTGCCCCTAGCCTTTTCATGACTGATCCTACATTGCTCCTACTCCAAAGCCATTTGTTATGTTAGTAAAAGACAACACTTAAAGCAACAGTTCAATAGACATTTTACACAATGTACCTTACAAAGTAACTTTCCAAGGTTTTTATTAACTTATTGACATTGGTTTACCAGATAAACATACAGTGATAAAAGAAATTTCATTTATAGATGTGATCTGGGTGGACACAAGGGAAATACTGTAAATAGCATACAATAGTATACATGATGTATAACAATATATAATAAAGAAATTGTTTCCTATTATGTGTACTTTATATCTTTTTTCTGGCTCCATTTCCTTTTCATGTCCACATTATTATTTTAAAGCCAAAGTGGTGACCACACTTTTTTTCTAGAGGAAAAACAATATTTAAAACATACAAAAATGCCTACATTTTGTTAAAGTTGAAAAAGTTTACCACCAAATGAAAGTGGAAGACAACTGAATTTTTTACTGTGCAAAAGGTGGGGGCAGGCTTTTTGCCCAGCTTTGCTGCTATGGCACTTAAAGATGTAGGGCCTGATATTCAAACATGTGCTTAGCAATGGCACAAGTGTTTGTGCAGTGCAACTGAGTTGTGCTGGAGCAACAAAGGGGCATGTTCAAAAGAGATGTGCCATGGCGCATCTCCTCTGAATATAGCAAGCAATGCAGATGGCGCAACTACAAAGCTCTGCCGCATCCCCCCAGACAGGTCTGAATAGCAGGACTGGGAATACTCCAGTGCAACTGTAGCTGTCCCATGCTCAAAATCCAGATATTACGACCTGGCTATGCAAATGGGGCCATTATGCATCCATGGTGTGCAAATGGGGCCATTTGCATGTCATTATGGCCCCATTTGCATGTGGTGAGCAGGGCCAGCTGGAGAAATGTGCCTAGCACCCTGCACAGCATGCGGTCCCTGTACCAGGAACCACAGTAGTACCCCCTCCACAAACCATAACCCTGCTGGCTGATATACCACTGTCCACAGATCCCTGGTGGTCCAGTGGGTCCGCCCCTCCCATACTGTACTGCCGATCACCGTGGAAAAATAAAATACATAACTCTGGTGGTCCAGTGGTTCCCCCCCTCCCCATTCTAACCCTCCAGTCACCGACTGTAGACCTCTGTAATATCCCTGGGAGTCCAGTGGTACTTCTCCCTGCCTGAATCCACAATCACCATCATATTATTCAAACAGATTGCCCTGGGGCCCAGTGGGTCTCCACCACCCCACCCACACAGGGCCCCAGTCCACCCAGCTCCCCTGTCATTGGTGAGCAGCATACCCACCTGCATACCACTGCGGCTGCCCGCTGAATTACAGCTTACAGTAGTTGCTGCAAGCTCATTGGCCCACACTGTGGATGAATGGGCTTGCAGTGCATATTGTAAAACTTCACAACTTTGTGAGTGAAACCATTCATTCACAAAGTTGTAATGTATTACAGTATGCATTTCAAGCCCATTGGTCCACAGTGTGGATCAATGAGCTTGTAGCAACTACTATAAGCTGTCATTTGGTTGGCAGCCACAGTTGTATGTGGGTGGGTATGCTGCCTACCAATGATGGGGGCTGGTGGGCTTGGGGTCCTGTGTGGATGGGGGTGGCGGGACCCACTGGACCACCAGGACAATCTGTTTGAGTAATATGATGGCAATTGTGGATTCAGGTGGGGAAGGGGTACCACTGGACTACAAAGGATATTACAGAGGTCTACAGTCAGTGATCGGAGGGTCAGGATGGGGAGGTGGGAACCGCTTGGCCACCAAGGTTATGTATTTTATTTTATCATGACAATCTGTGGTACAGTATGGGGGGGACCATCGGATCACCAGGGACATATATTGGACCCATAGAATGGCATTTGGAAGTACAGGCGGGGGGGCACCACTGGACCACCACGGATATTACTTTGAATATTAGCATGGCGATTGCTGCTACGTGGGGGTGGGTTGTTCCACTGGACCATCAGGGACATTTATTTAGATGTTAGCACTGCAATCAGAGCTATGGGGGGGTTCCATAGTCTATCAGGGATCCATAATACATATTTTTCAGCAATTGGCAGGTCATGATGGGGAGGGGGTACCACTAGACCACCAGGATCATATGTGGGTACTTCTGCAGTGTGTTCTGGGAGAGGGTAGCCACCCACAGCTGGAAGCTGCTGTGTTGTGCACTGCAATATAGTGGCATGCCTATGGGTGGTGGGCACTTGAGCCTTTTTCTATGAGCTCAACTTTGAGCCCAGGAATGCGGCACATCTCTGGGTTCTGCCTGCAGATGCTCCACACATACTGGGCTGAATATCAGGATTGTTTATTGGGAAACATTCAGAAAGACCTTTGAGTCAAAGACCCATTTACAAAGGTTCCAAGTCATACATTAAGGCACAGAGCAAACAATTGCTAACAGAGATGACAGTACAGTATAATACATAATGAAGAATTACATTACATTTCATTACATGGCAGTCAAGGGTTGATCAGGAGGAGGTCCAGGTCAGTATAGTAATTGAGTTGCATTTTAGCACAGTCACATAGTTGCAGAAAAGACTGTAACAGGCTGATAGTCCGATAGTGAGATAGGAGAGAATTTGCACCAGAAACAGAGAATGTTATGGGCGCTAATAGGACAGCATGCTGCAAGACTGTGTCAGGGGCAATCACATACTTTAGAGTCTTGGAGGAGTACCCTTAGTCTAGCTTTAGAAGAACCTAGCCTTGTTTCTTTGGCTATTTGGATAGGGAGTTAGAGTTAGTCCAATTAGGGGCTTGGTAGCTGAAAGTCCTTTGAAGTTGGGAGGTTTGAGGGCGGGGTACTCATAGTAGCAGCTTGTTCGAGTTTCATGTGGATCTGACTGGGGATGCTGGGTGAATAACAGAGGAGAGAGAGAGAGAGAGAGAGGGAGGGGTGAGACCTAAGAGTATCTTTTTTGTCATAAGGCATGTATGATACCAGATTCTGCTATCTAGGTTTAGCCATTTTGAGGAGTTGTAGAGTGTACAGGTGTGGGTGAGGCGATCACAGCCGAGGATGAGACGGCAGGCTTTGTTGAGTAAAGGCAGAGTCTGTTTAGTGTGGAGTTTGGGGCAGCACTGTATATGGTAATACCATAGTCAAGGAGGGCAAGGGTGGAGGAATTGATGGTGAGCCATAGGGCCTCCGGGGTGAGGCAATGTTTGTACCTATAAAGCACACTTAATCTCGAGTTTAGGGCTGCAGAAAGTAGTAGTAGTAGTAAAAACATTTTATTCATACAAAAAATTAATAAGGATATCTCCACTGAGCCGAAGCTCATTTACAGTGAGATCCAGGTGTCATTTCCAGTTACTCTTATAAGTTAACAATATATAACGAAAGAAAACACATATACACTATAATTATACATCAATAAATATAACACAGTTCCAAAATCATAAAACAAACTAGGACAAGAAAAACATACAATAAAACAATAATTAATTCACAGTATACATTTAATACAAGTTATAATCTACCATCCTAAAATTCAACTATTTCCCATCATAACTGGTGTTCTCAATAAGCCATTGGTTAATTTGGTGCAACTGAAAATTTCCCTCAAGGGGTCTAAACTTCCCAGGCAATTTATTCCATATAGAAGGTCCGATATTAAAAAAATGCTTATCCCCCCAATCCGTTCTACGACTTGGGACTGCACAGTCCAAGTAATTAGCAGAGCGCAGACCCTCAATAGGTCTTTTTATTTTAATGGACTCAGCCATATATTTAGGGACTTTTCCTGAGATACATTTAACATTAACATAATTGTACTAAGAGCCGCTCTTTGGTGCAAAGTACGCCAGTCTAATTCTTTATACATATCTACTCTGTGTACTCTTTGCAGATCCAGTATAAATCTAATTAATTTATTATACATAACGTCAAGCCTTATGTAGTTGCTCTTTAGATGCACCCAATATATCAAATTACCATACTCCAATATGGGTAGTACAACAACAGTTACAACTAATTTTCTAATTTCCAAAGACATACTATTTCTTACTCTATATAATGACCCAAGCACTTACCAACTTTAGTCAAAGTACTATCTATATGACTGTCCATTTAAATTTTGTATCTAAATACACCCCAGATATTTATAACTAACAACTTGTTGCAAGATTCTTCCTGAAAATGTTTTAATTTGTAACCCCTCATATTCAGCTTTAGGCCCGTAACTCTATGAAACACCATTACCTGAGATTTTTTCATTCAAAACCAATTTAGATCTAAGCAAAATTCCTGTAACTGATCAAAAGCCTGTTGTAATACTATTTGAATAGTTCTCACTGATGAATTAGCAAAATATACAACTGTATCATCAGCATAAAAGATGGTATTGTAGCTTTAGTTGTTCAAACCCCAAATCATTCATATATAAATTATAGTATAGGACCCAAATAGGATCCTTGTTGACTCCTGACACAATCAGTTTCAAATCAGATGACCACTCTCTAATAGTCACTTGCTACAATCTTGAGTCAAGATCATTTCGAAACCAATTTATAACCGACTCAGACATACCACAGGTTTTTAGTCTGGACAGGAAGATGCCATGGTCCAGCGTGTCAAAGGCCTTTGAAAGGTCTACAAAAATTGCTCCCACTGGCATCCCCCTGTCCATACTTTCCATTATATCTCCTGTGACCTTTATAAGGGCAGTGTTTGTTCCATGCTCGGGTCTAAAGCCGGATTGATAACTGTTATGATTTCATTATCTTCTCAGATATACCTGTAATTGTTTTGCAACTATTTTCTCCAAAATTTTAGAAATTGTTGGTAAAAGAGAAATTGGTCTGTAATTTTCTAATAATAACCTAGATCCTGTCTTATAAATTGGCACAATCTTGGCAGTCTTCCAAGTCTGAGGTAACTCCACAGAGAAAAGATACAAATTAAATAAGTTTGCTAAGGGTAAATCAATAATAGGGGCTGCATACTTTAATAAGATATTAGGGATACCATCCATACCTTCTGCTTTATTAGTATTAATTTGAAATAATAAATCTAACATCTCCTCTAGTAATAAGTAAACTCAAACTCAGCTTGTTTACCAGATTGTACATAAACTCTATCTGTATCATTTGCCTGAGAACTTCTCTGTAGAACCTGATTTACATCTCCTCCATCCAATTGTGATTCATTAATACCCATATTTGTAAAGAAGGTATTAAACTCATTAACTACCTTGTCTCCCAAATCCATCTTATTACCATTAATTAGGAAATGATTAGGATATCCCAAACTAAGTTTGGAGAATGTGTTGTTTATAGTTGAGGGCCGGGTCTAGAGTGATCCCTAGGTATTTAAAGTTGATAACTTGCTCGAGGGGGGTGTGCTTGACAGTGAGAAATGGGGGACAGAGGTCCGTGCAGGGGTTCTGCAGGTGGGAGAAAATCATGACTTTTGTTTTCTTGCAGGTGATAGTTACACGCTTGGTGGAGAACCAGTGTTCTGCTTCATGGAAGCTATGTTGGAGTGTTTGGTGGAGTTTAAGTGGGTCGGGGTCAGAGGCGAACAGTATGGCATCATCCGCATAGAGAAGCAGATTTCTGGAGAAGGCTGATGGGAGGGAGTTTAGGTATAGGTTGAAAAGTAGGGGGCCAAGAATCGACCCCTGTGAAACAGCAGAGTGGACCAGAAGGCAAGGGGACAGGACAGTGCCTACCTTGACCTGTTGTGTTCTATTCAACAGGCAGCTGGTGAACCAGTTTAAAGTATCATTGGAGAAGCCACTGGAGTCAAGAGTGTTTAGCAGTAGGGCATGGTTGACAGTGTCAAAAGCTTTAGAGAGGTCCACGAAAATAGCACCTGTGAGGTGGCCATGATCCAAGGCAGAGTGGGCCTGCGAGGTGAAAGCGAGGAGGGCAGTGGCGGTAATTTGCTCCTTATGGAAGCCATGTTGTTGATCACAGAGAAGATTGTATTTTGTGAGGTGGCCAGTGATTTGGTCAGTGACGATATGCTCTAAGGCATTGGGGGGGAGAATGGATATAGGACGGTAGTTGTTGGTGAAGGTGCGGTCCCCACTCTTAATGATAGGGGTAATGTTGGCCAGCTTCCAATTGGAGAGAAATTTCCTTTGACAAAGGGAGTGATTTAGAATATCAGTGAGAGGGTAGAGGACTTCTGGGAGAGTAAGACGAAGAAGTTTCAGGTCTAGGGAATCGCTGCAGTTAATTGAGTGGCTAAGGGCTTTGGCTAGGTAGGGTTTGGCATCTGCAAGGGAGAGAATGTGAAGGCAAAAGAGGGGAGCAAGGGGAGGTGGGTGGACCTGGGCCAGTGGAAGGTCAAAGAAGTTAGGGGGGAGAATATGGTTGAGATTTGTGAAAGCGGAGTTTAGGGCTGAGGCTATGCTAAGGGGATCCGTGGAGATGTTACCGTCTATTTCTAATTGGTATGGGGGTGGTTTGGGGTTATACCACAGAGTTCCTTAATATTATACCAGAATTTACACCCATCCCCCCAGGTGGATGTTAAGGACGCTTTGTAGTAGTTCCGCTTTGGCGATGCAGAGGGCCCAAGTGCATTTGTTGTGAAACTTCCTATAGCTTGCATGTCAGCTGGCCATTTGGTTTCATTAGCAATATGTGAAAGGGAGTTACACTGTTGCATTAGGCCCAGGAGGTGATCAGAGAACCAGGGGACCTGGTTGCCTTTGGACATTTTCTCTGTAAGGGGCGGTGAATTTATCACAGATTCTATTGAATGTGGAGATAAATAGATCAAGTGCATGATCGGGGTCTGGGATGTTTATGAGGGGTGTCCAATCCCAGTTTCTAAGGAAGGCATTGAGTTGGGAGAGTTTGCCAGGGCCAAGTTTGCCCTGTAAGGCAATTTTCGGTGGTTGTTTGGGAGCCCTACAGGACCAAGAGCAGAGCACAGGAGAATGATCTCTTAGAGCGTTGGGGAGTACCTGGGTGTTGGTTATTCTGTGAGGGTAGTTTGTGAAGACCAGATCCAGGAGGGAGGATGTCCCTGAATGGGCATTTACCCTGGTGAGTAAGGTGACAACCTGAGTGAGGTTGAGCGTTGTGGCATCATCAGTATATGGGGCAGTTTTCTTGGCCAATCTATTTATGTTGAAGTCATCCATGCTGTTTTTTCATATTGAGGCGGTAGAGCTGCGATATAGTTCAGAATGGTCTGGAAGGCTAGTTTGTGTTTATTGAGCGGAATGTAGACAATGGTGAGAAGGAGGGGGCATTAGAGCTGCCAAGAGCTAATTTTAGTGTTAGAGCCTGTGCCCTTGATGCTAGCTACAGAGTAGGGAGCTGTTGGCCTGACAGTGAGTCTTTAAGGTAGGCAGCACAGTCACCACCTCCTTTACCCATTCTATCAGAGCGATAGAGGATGTAACCAGGGAGGGTAACAGCAGATCCTGGTACAGAGGGGGAGAGCCAGGTTTCGCTCAGTCCGATGATGTCAGGGTGGTGCTGGAGTACCCACCCCTGAAAGGGGTCCCATTTTTTTTGCAGGCTGCCGATGTTAAGTGAGGTGATGCACAACCCATTGGAAGGGGAGGAGGTGGGCTGGGGGGCAGTCTTTGGGCCGGGGTTGGGGTGGACATTGACTGTAAGAAGTAATAATAGGACAAGTGACCTGAGGCAGTTGTTTCTTGTTTAGGTATATATTTGATGACATTTACCCAGCATATACCCTTTGGCTGAATGGTAGGTGGGTATTGGAAGTTTCAAGGTTTGGGGGCAGCCAGGAGGAGGTGGAGGAGGTGGGGCAGGGGTAGGGTGAGTGGTTGTCGGAGTGTGACTGGGGGTGGGCAGGAGAGCGCAGGGTTACATAGAGTCCAGTGCCCATAATGATGCCTACTGATAGAGAGGAGGACAGTAGGGAGTTTTAAGGTTGCAGTTTTTGTGGGGATGAGGGGTGCGGGCAGAGGGGTACCTGTCAGCCATTGTGACAACTCCCTGCACAGGGGTAATCAGGAGATGGGAGGGCAGGAGGGAGAGTTCCAGTCTGTGTGCAGATGTAGAGCACGCGTGAAGTTCCACTTTGTCTGGGGAGGGAGGGAGAGCAGCATAGTGATAGAGATGAAAGTGGGCAGTAGCATGTTGGACTGGGGAGGTGAAATTATAGTATTAAGAAGGAGGGAGTGAAAGGAGAGCAGCATAGTGATAGAGATGAAAGAGGGCAGTAGCATGTTGGATTGGGGAGGTGAAATTATAGCTTTATGAAGCAGGGGGCTAGAGAGGTAAAAGATTATGGCTCAAACAAATAGTGAGTGAGATCCTGGGAGATGGTATGACCTCTGGTGGTGATAGAATATAACCTGCAGATGGGAATGTTGGCTGATTAGTTTCAGCTGTCATGTGACTATACCTATATATCTCGAAGCCCACCAAGAGTGGTGGTGGGGAGCCGACACAACGCATTGGCGGGGCTTTCCTCAGTCAGGAACCAACCGCAGTGCTGCTGAGTAGCGTGCCTGCTTTCTGAAGGGACAGCTGCTGTGGGGGAGTGCATCCATCTGCCCTCACGGACCCTCGGGGGACCACCAGAGTTTGGGAGCTGCTTCTGTGGAGGTGAGAGAGACACAGAATTAAATACAAGACAGCTTTTGGGAGGGGCTGGGGGCTGGGCAGTTAGAAGTAGAGTGTAATCCGAATCACAAAGGGACGCAGGAAGCTAATTTGAGGCAGGGATGGCATTTAACTGTGGCTGTTTGCAGCATGCAAGTTCAACATTAAAAGGAGAAATAAATTCTACAACACATTTGAAGCTAAATAGGCAAAGCTGACTCTTGGCTAAGATGTTGCAACTGTTTGAATTTATAAATGCATTTAAAGACCAGGCTACTGTTCAGAAATTAAAGCACCACATATAAGGAGTAGATTTAAACAGGCAATGTGCCTTATATGCATGGGCACACCCCCTTCTGGTGTGCCACATACATTATCTTTGCACCCTGGTGCATTGGGAATTGCGCTGTGCAAGTCAACCTTATGAATATTGCCCCAGGCGCAGTTCTGGGGTTGCGCTGGTGCTGGTGCAACTCAGTTGTGCCAGGTGCAATCCCTTTAAATATCTAGCTCGTAGAGTAGAAAAGATTAGGTTAAGTAACTGCTAACTGTCTTAATGGCAATACTTTACACCTTTCAGGTTGACTGCTTTCACAAACAAAGGGCTATATCGATAACACAACTTGTTTGCAACCTGGACATGCAGCTGAAACAATGAATAATATGGCAAAATCTGTTTCAAATGTATGTGAGCACTCCAAATGGCTCAAAAACCTGATCAGCACTGAGCAAGACTGGATTACCAGATAGGAACCCTGAAAACCTGATTACTAGGTAAAAAATCTGACAGGTGGCAGCCCTAATCGGCATGCATATTAATTAAGGTAACTTTCCATTTGATACATTAGGCTGGGGAATCACTTAAGCAAATCAACATTAGAGTAGTAAAACAAATTTAGAGCCTTATACAGTACAGTCAATGTTATAAATGTTTGACTTCCACTAAAATCAAGCATGTTGAGTATTGGCCAGCTATGTCCTACTCTTAAGCTGTATAGCATCAAAGCATCAGGTGCACATTTCAGTTAAGTCCCCTGAGGCCATTCCACTTACATTAGTTGATTACATACTACAGTTTTTTTTTCTAGCAACCCTTCATTTAGGAAACTCATTTCTCTGCTCTAATCAAAAGCAGAAATACAGTGTAATATAACATGATACTGCTGGCAGAGGGGCAGTCCAAGACAGGCTACTGTGGTTGGGGCAATATGGATTCTCCAACTCCCCAACCTGCCACAGTTGTGCCTGGCCATTACCTCCAGTTAGCCAAACAGATACTATTGCTAGATGTACAGTACCAGGCTTAATGTTAATATTACTATAAATTGAGATTGATGTTATCCTTCAGTGATATCAAACTAGATCACCCCGTGTCCTGCATTAGCCACA
Source organism: Neoceratodus forsteri (assembly GCA_016271365.2). NCBI lineage: Eukaryota > Metazoa > Chordata > Ceratodontiformes > Ceratodontidae > Neoceratodus > Neoceratodus forsteri. The sequence goes on along the minus strand of CM028135.1, from coordinate 1,021,880,018 downwards.
CTTCCTTGTGCATGCAACCAAGTGTGTAAGCAATGCAGTGGAAAAGCAATAAGAATTATAGTGCAGAAAGCATAGAGAAAAAAAGCTTTAAATTATAAAACTGAATCTTGTCAATTTGTAGTTTTTGTTTTAGTACCCTGTAAGGGAAGAGAAATAAATCATTAAACATTCAAGTGTTTCTTCCAGTGTCTCAAGAGGAATTGCTATCCCCATGCTCCAGTACTCCCCAAACTGTGGGGAACTAACAATAATATAATATTTAGATCAATGTTCAAAAGCTTCAAAGATGTCTTGGGGTGCTACATACCTGTTGAGAAGGGAATGCCTGTAGATACAAAACAGTGTGTTTGGTGTTAATCAACTGTCCCTGTCTGACAGGTCCTTGTCCTGTCCTTCTTTCTACTCTGTCTTCATAATGCAAACTCTGGCCTCTTTGGGAGTTGGTGAAGACAAAACACTTATTCCCTATTGGAAAGTGAAGCCAGGTCAAAAGTAAACGGCTGTACGGGATATCAAATTCTCATAGTTTGTTCTATACTCCATCAAAAGCCTTTCTCTTCATCAGAGTGGCAAACAAGAGGTTGGGGAAGAAAAGCATGCTGGAGCCATCAGTCGAGACTGGATTTGCTGTTCTGCTAGCTAACAAAATGTCATTTTGATCCACAGATGGTGCAGTGTGTAGCAGTTATGTTCTCAATCTATCTTGGGAGGCTCTAATATTCTGTGGGGTGATAGAGTATGCTTAAAGGATCTACGATGCCAGTGTGACGACAAACACATTGATGTCCTCAACCGCACCAGGAACCAGTCGACACCCCCAACCCCAATGCATCCCTGGAATTACTGGCAACACAGCAATGATCAATGTGCACCCCGCACCCACCCTACTAAAGATATCGAACTACATGTCACACAGACAGTGGAGTTAGATACTGAATTTACCCCCCTTCGCCGAACAGTCGATTGAAGTGAAACCTCCATCTCTGCTGATATTGGCCCATTGGGGATTTTACTGTAGGGGTTTCAGTGTGCCAGTGTCACTGTAGTGGTGGTATATGCCTTAACTGTAGTAAAGATTTCATGTCCTATAGCCTCCAGGTTCCTCCTCTTGAGGAATGCAACTGAGTCATGCCCTCTGGCACTCCCAAAATTCTTTCATTTGCTGCATGGACTGCATTCTCCAGTTTTTTTTAGTTGAGTCTTAAGAATCCCCTGCTCTTTCATGAATGTTGCTCCTGCTGCTAGTACCTTAACTGCCATCACTGCTTAATCTTTAATCAGATCAGTGAGTGCAACTACCTTGGTCTCTGTGACCACAACACACTAGGAAAAGTAATCCAATTTTTGGTTCACACACTGCACAGATTTTGTTAATGCTACTTGTGTTTCTTAACATGACTCTAGAGAAGCCTGAGCTTGTTTATTGAGGACTAGCTAGCCTTTGTCTGACTCTGCTTAGATGGGTCTCTCATTGGGCTATAAAAAGCCTTGCTTCACTGTTATTTTCAGGTGCTCCATCATATCACACTCCAGAACTGTTTTCAGCACTTAATGTCCCATCAAACAAGACAAAATATACTGAATATCCAAGTTTAACCTTTTTTTATTAATTAGGCTTAGAATGTGGGAGCTCAAGAAAAATGCTGCGGCAACCAACAGTGCTAGCCTAGCACTGCCTAAATTTTCTTTCTTTCTTTCTTTCTTTCTTTCTTTCTTTCTCTCTTTCTCCAAGTGAGCTAAGTGGAACTGTGTCCCTTTTATAGTCGTGACCTTGGAGTTTAAAGCAATATAGAAGGAATACATTAGAGGGTACAAAGGCAGGTAATGTATTTAGATTTTAACATTGCATGCATAAATAGATTCTTTTTAGGTGCAAGCAAGCATAGCTTCTAGTACTTTTTGTAGTAATGCATGCTGTCTTCTGCATTTGGTAAAAATTGGTGTCATAGTCATGCTGAGTGATTTGGTTTTGCTGATGACAGTGATAGCACTGGTGTAGGGCGGGAGACAGGGAAATGTACCATGCAAAGCAGAAGGGTTGGGGAAGGCAGTCAGGTGCGTGAAGGTGCAAACTGAAGAAAGGATAGCAAAATCAGTAAAAAAAGGTGAGAAAACCTTCTTCAGGTATAACTGGGAAAGGAAAAGTGAACAATGGAGGGATTGTGAGGTTGAATAAAGGGGGAAGTGCAGAGGGGGACCTAGAAAAAGAAGAAATTCTAAATGAATACATCTGCTTAGTATTTGCAAAGGAAGGGAGCAGGATAGGGACCAAAAAGAAAAAAAAGAAACACACATGTGGGAGGTGGACACCAGTCCATTCACGGAGGACAGAGTCCTATAGGAACTCTCAAAACTAAAAGTGGACAAGGCAATGGGACCGGAAGGGATGCATCATGGAATACTGAATGAACTCAGGCAGGTACTAGGGGCACCACTGATAGCCCTATTTAACAAATCACTAGAGGAGGGAGTGGTACCAAAGGACCAGAGGAGGGTGAATGTGGTACCACTACACATAAGTGGGAGCAAGATGGAGGCTGGAAATTACAGGCCCATCGGCTTGACCTTAGTGGTGGGGAAAATGATGGAATCCATGTTAAAAGAAAGGATTGTGGCATACATGGAGGCTAGTGGGGCACAAGATCAGAGGCAAAATGGATTCACAGCAGGGAGATCTGATAGATTTTTTTGACTGGGTTACCAGAGGGGTAGAACAGGGAGGGACAGTGGACATACCTACCTAGATTTTAGCAAAGCATTTGACACTGTCCCACACAGGAAGCTAGCAGACAAGTTGTGCAGTCTGGGAGTAGGTCCCAAGGTTGTACACTGGGTCTGAAATTGTCTGAGCAACAGGACACAGAGGGTGGTAGTAAATGGAGTTCAATCCGGGGAGAGGGGGGTGACAAGTGAGGTGCCACAGGGCTCGGTTGTGGGGATGGTCCTCTTCAATGTCTTCATTAGTGACATTGCAGAGGGGCTGGAAGGGAACAGAAGCCATTTTGCAGATGACACCAAGATCTGTAATAGGGCAGAGTCTCCAGATGGGGTGGAAAAAATTAGAAGAGACTTTGGTAAATTGGAGGAGTGGTCGAGAGTGTGGTAACTTAAATTCAATACAAAAAAGAGCGAAGTCATGCACTTGGTCCACAGGAGTCCTGGAGAGGAATACAAAATGGGGAAGGAGATACTAACAACAACAAAATTGGAAAGGGACCTGGGGTAAACATAACGGACAACCTGAAGGTGGCCAAGCAATGAGAAATATTGGTGGGGAGGGTCAGAGAGATGGTGGGGTGCATAGGGAAGGGCATCACCAGTAGAAAACAGGAAGTGGTGATGCCACTGTATAGACAGTTGGCCAGGCCACATCGGGAATACTGTGTTCAGTTCTGGAGACCGCATCTCCAGAAGCAGAAGGACATTAACAGAATGAAGGTGGTCCAGAGAAGAGCAACAGAAATGTTGAAAGGAATGCACCAGAAAGCATATGAGGAAAGACTGAAAGAACTCAATATGTATAGCCTGGAGAAAGGAAGGGGGGGGGATATGATAAACACATTCAAGTACCTCAGGGGAATCAACAAGGTCCAGGAGGGCAGCATCCTTCAAAAAAAGATATGTGCAAGACAAGGGGTCACAATATGAGGTGGGGGGGGAGACTCAGGGATAATGTGAGGAAGTATTTTTTCACAGAAAGGTTGGTGGATGCAAGGAACAGCCTTCCAGTGGAGGTCATATAAGCTAAAATGATTAGTGAGTTCAAGAATACATGGGATAGGCAGAAGGCAACCCTAGTGATAGGAAAGAGAGGGTAAGCTGCTGATCATTTAGGATTGGGAGTTTAAGTACAATAGGTAAGTAAATCGGCAGACTAGGTGGGCTAGGCAGTCCTTATCTGCTGTCAAAATCTATGCTTCTATGTTTCTTAGAGTTGCAGACAGTGGGCTAGAGTCACTAAACTCCTGAAATCCCCACAGCTGAAGGAAGATCTCGGCACAAGTGGTCTGCCAGTTATGGACCTGCAGGTTGCAGTAGTTGTCCCATAGCAGCAAGGATTCAAAAAGGTGGAGCCAGATTACAACCAGCTCAATGATATATGGCACTTCTGTACTGATTTATGGCTCTGCCAAAACTCCTAACTCCTCTATGTCCATCCCTGATTATGCCCTCCATCAGTAGGACTATGGCAAAAGGGGTGGAGGAGTAGCGATCTATGTGAAGCAACCACCCCAGTGCTTAGTCATCAAGAGAGAATCCTGCCCTTAATCGCATGAATTGATTCTCCCCCAAATCAACCTCCCTTCCACCCTACCGATCTTCATTAGGGTGATCTATGCCTCCCCACACCTAGCACAGGATGCACTCATCTCTTGTGTGTCCTCCCTACTTCCCCTCACCGCATCTGGTGAGCTTTTCCGACTAAGGGACTACAAACTGGACTGTGTCTCCCCCTCTGCAAAAGCTGCCACATCCAAAATACAGTCTCTCAACCTCACCTAGTCAATAACAGAGCCCAACTGCAACAACTAACGCTCATCTAAACCTTGTTAATTGATTGGATCCTCACCTCCCATCCACACAGAATATCCACTGCTGGTATAAGGGATGCAGCCCTAAGCGACCACTGCATTATCCACTGCACCAAAAAAATTCAACTCCCAAAATCAGCCCCAGAATATATTAATACCAGCCCACTAACTCTCTGAACACTAGCTCCCTCCTGCATGACCTACAGTTTGCAGAATGGGACCCAGTCTACTTCGCAACTGATATCAGTTCATCCCTGACCAGTTTCCTGCAGAAGTTTATACAGGTCTGGGACTCCCACACACCCCTGGTTAAAGCAAGGGTCAAAAAGCACCACCACCCATGGATCTCCAGCACATTAAATGCCCTCTGCAATGCCCATAAAAAGGCCTGTTCCCTCTTTAAAACCGCACTGACCCACTTGCCAGACAGGGTTATAACACTGCAAGAAATGCTTGCACCAAGGCGATACAACAAGCCAAGTCTGATTAGTTTAAATCCCATCTAAATACTGTCCAACCTTCCTCCTTCTGGAAGGTGGTCCACTCTCTCATAGACCCCCCCAGACCACCACCCATGTTCTCAAGCTTAATGATCAAAACATTTCTGATCCCATCAAAATAGTAGAAACCCTAAACAGCTTTTTCACAACATGTGCCCTTCCTGACCAGTCCCCCGCCGGGCCCCTGCCAGCCCACCCTATGCCCTGCCCAAAACACATTTATCCTCACTCCCACATTACAGGAAGAAGTCCTAAACGCCTTCTACTCTGTAAACCGGACAACTTTGTAAAACAGGGCCTTACAGTCTTAAAGGTTTTTCTCCCATCAAAAAATAAAGGTTTTCATCTATCTGTCTATCTATCTATCTATCTATCTAGCTATCTATCTATCTATCTATCTATCTATCTATCTTAAACATCACAAAATCCAGCCCAGATGGGATCAACCCCAAGATTCTATGTATTTCTGCACCGGCTATAGCTGTTCCTCTCACTTACCTACTAAATTTGTTGTTTGAGTCAGGCAAGGTCTCCCAAGCTTGGAAATCAACTTGTGTCATCCCTCTCCACAAGGGTGGTGACTCCTCAGTTCCCGGAAACTACCAACCTATCTGCCTCCTCCCTTATCTTGCCAAGCTGCAATCTATCTCAGGACTACAAATTATCTCTCCACATATCAATCTGGGTTCAGGAAGCACCACTCCACAATATCCTCCCTCCTCCATGTTACTGGACATATCCAGTCCACCACTGACCAAGGCCAACTCACTGCTGCTATTTTTGTCAATTTGGCTAAGACCTTCGATTCTATCTCCCACCCCCTGCTCCTTGATTAGCTCAAGTAAGTCAGAATTGCCTCCCCTGCAGTTCAGTGGTTTGGACTGTACATCGAAAAATAGTCTACAGTCAGTCAGAACTGCAAAACTCCATCCCCCCATCCTCGCTGATATATCTATTTATATCTTTTTATTCTGTTGTAAACGCCCTCAACCCTCACAACCCCGGTCGCACCTGGAAATGAGCCATGGCTCAGTGTGCTTTTCCCAGTTTCTAAATATTTAAATAAATGAATAAAAACTTGTGCGCGACATTGCCTGGGACATACCCGCAGCTGCATAAAACTGTTACAGCCAATGGGACCAGCCATAACAGCTGCTGCAAGTGCTACACTGTGGATCCCGATCTTAGCAACAGCGGGGATTTGAGTCCACAACTTGAGTTGCGGCATGGGCCTTAGTCCCAAAAGCTTTTGTGAATCTTGCCATGTGAATCTAAACTTTTTCCAACTTTGACTTCTGTATACAGTAGGTTTGAATGCAAGCTGTGCTGGGCTGCAGCATCTCCCTAAAAAGGCTTGCCAAATACTGTGCTCTATACCATATGGGTAGGTATACTTATTAGATATTCTAATAGCAAGTGGGGTGGGAGGAGAGACCCTGCACTGAGTTAGAACTCATACATAAACTGGCTCTGAAATGACAGTTGGAGTATAAGAACCCAACAAGTTAATACAGCAGAAAAAGAAATGCTGGATCAACATCTCTTTAAAAAGAAACAGAAAAAAAAAACACAAAATGACATGACAGAACACTAGATACACAAGCTAGAAGGGAATTATCAACCTGAAAGCAGACAAAAAACAAAAGCCTACGCAAGTAAGGACAGAACTAATGTAAGCAATTTTTCATTTTACTGCTTTACACTAAGCGGCCCCTATTCATTAATGCAGACCAGGTATGTGTGATAGGCACATTTCTGGCCTATGCATGTCTGCAATCTTTGGCTGGAGTGCAGGGCATAGCATTCATAACTGCTAGTCGCTGCAGGGTGCCTTTCCATGGCCCCACCCCTTGCACATTGGTACATGTGGGTGGATCTGCAGACAATGGTTGGCATCAAATTTGATTCCCTATCTGTTCCTAGAGTGGATCCCCTACCCTGCATGGGGTAGGGAATTGTAGGGCACCTCATGTCCCAGGATTAGGTAAAAAAGATTGATTCTCTTAATGGCTGCCCCCAGTTTTATCTGCCTGACTGGAGGGCAGGGGCAGCATGGCACGGAGGAATGTCTGTATTGCTGCAGTTGGAAGTCACTGTTTGTGGGGGGCATGCTGTGGATACAGCAAGGTCCCTGCTTGCATAACATGTGCCCTCCTCACCTGGCTCTTTGCACCTTAATGAATGGCACTTATTGTGGGCACACCCCTTGCCAACTCCCCTGGTCTGTCCATAAATTTATCTGTGAGGACAGGTGATTCAGTGCAGAAGTGATGAACACTTCTGTGAATGCAGTGGGGGTCTGCGAGACCCCCACTGCATGGCTTGGCAATATAGTGCAGCCTATGCAATGCGGATACATGATGTATAAGTTGTATACCTCTTAGTGCATAGTGCACAGTGTTTTAATTAGTTTAACAGTTCAGTAGTTTAAAAATGTAAAAATTACTAAAACAGCAGAAACTACTTTAACAATTTGATATACAGTATGTGACACAAGTTAGATTTACAGCAGTTCAAAATGTTTCTGTCTTCATTATTTTATCAGCATATTTCCATTTTATAAGTGCACTAAGCCTCTCCAGGGCATGGGTGTATGAACACTCCAGATTGAAAGACATTCAGCCTTGGCTTGTTATAAATGCCCTTCAGGTGTCTCTTAATTTTTATTCAGGGGGGAGCTGGGGTCCAAATTAGTGCCAGCCTTGTCTTGGGCTTAATCTGACTCTGACCATATCTGAGATGGGCCTTTCTCAAGTGTCTTTATTTGGCAGTCTACAGTATCTTCTATATTTTCTTAGGGAATTCATGTTCCCTTCCTGTATCCATGCTTTCAGAGTATGATAAGACTCTATTTTTGCTGTATAACTTGAGATGCGTTGCTGCTCACTACAGAGCCTGGTTATAGTAGTAGTATTAGTAGATTTTCATTCTTTAGGGCACACTTCCCTGAAGGCTCAGAGTGCCCATACCAATAAGAATTAAAACACATAACAACAATTAATAATTCAACAACAACAAATTACATACAATATAAATAGAATACAATATGAGGTGTTGTGTGTAACTAGAAGTTTACACACACCTGAGGGGTTAGATGCTACATAAACCCCGAGAGCGAAGCAGTTACATAAAATAAAAATAGAAACAATGTCCCTGACTCCTGTGCTGTGGTCCGGTTTGGTTCGAGCACGCAGTCTATGGCCATTTTTACTTATTTATTTAAATCTGTTCTGTGATTCTTTCCTTGTGGCAGACAAACTTTTTTTTTTATTTTGTTTGCGGTGACTTACTGCTGAGTGTTCCGTGGCCGTTCTGTCTCTTGTGGAACAGGAGGCGATCAGTGGTCCGGGCAGGAGAGCTGCAGTGGGTGCACAGGCAGACTGAGGGAAAACCGTAAGTGTGTTTGCCATAATAAACACTCATTTATTATGGCAAATTAAGTCATGGTTTTCCTTCAGTAAAAAGGAGCCCATTAATTATAAACACAATAATAAATAAATATCTGATAAGACTTTAGGCAATAAATTACTTTCTAATTAACAATAAATTAAGTTAAACCCCAAAGACTTGTTGGAACAAATAAGGTTTCAGCTGTTTCTTAAAGATTTCAAGGGAAGGAGCCTCTCAAAGATAACCTGGCAAAGGAGTTCCAAAGGATTGGAGCAGCCACTGCAAAGGCCCAATCCCCTGCCAACTTTATCCTTACACTGGGCACCTATAGGAGGAACTCCTCTACAGAATGGAGGGAGTGTCTTGGGGTGTATGGACACAGAAGCTCCCTCAGGTAGCCTGGACCAAATCCATGTAGGACCTTATAGGTCAAAAGACCTATTTTAAAGGAGATGTGCCAGTGCACTGGCAGCCAATGCAGTTCTCACAGCACCAGCAAATATGACAAGACCTTGGAAGGCCTGTCAATAGCTGGGCCACAGCATTCTGCAAAAGCTGCTGGTGTCACTTCACACCCCTTCTGACCCCGATGTAGAGTGCATTACAATAGTCAAGCCTCAAGGTGACAAACACATGTATGAGAGTGGCCAGATCATCAAAGGGCTTAAGGGATTTAATTTTGGCGATGTTCCATAGATGGTAGAATCCATTCCAGATGGCTGTCAACACCTGAGCAGCAAGTGTCAGCTCACTGTCCAGAAGAACACCCAGATTTCTCACCTAAGTGGAGGTCTCCAGATTGGCTGAGCCAATAAATAGCCCTAAATCCTCTCCAGAGGCCCCCACCTCCCTCCGACCCATCTCAACCACTAATAATTTGGTCTTCCCAGGGTTGAGTCCCAACCAGTTAGATGACATCCAAGCTCCCTTCCAAAGAGCTCCACTGCTACAACCACTGCCTCAGAGGTTGCCAAGTATGAAGAGCAGTTGGACCACAGTGGGTTCTGGGAGGGTGCGGATGGTGGACCAGAGGCAAAGCCCCCTACTTGTACCTCTACAAAAATCATATGCCATTCTGGCAGAGCAAGGTTCCTCTATGATGGCACCCTCAATGGAGATCCAGAAGAATGCTGAGGACATCCACAAGGGAGACCCACCAAAGGGTGGCAAGAGACACCACAGGGGAAGGAAACAGCTTCTGAAAGGGGACTCTATTGTTAGGGGGGTAAACCTGGGAAAGGGAGAGGAGAAGGAAGTAAGTTGCCTGCCTGGTGCCATGGCTTGGAGGGACAGGAAGCAAATTCTCAGGATTGCAGAAGCAGCATCACAGGAGAGGGAACTAGATATCATAGTCCACCTTGGGACAAATGACCTAGCTAGGCATGGGATCAGTGCAGTGCAGAATGAATTTGTGGAGTTGGGGAGGGGCCTCAGAGGGGTAGCAAGCACAGTAACCTTCTCAGAGGTGCTACTAGTCCATAGCAGGAGTGAGGCTAGGGTACTGCACACCATGCAGTTTAATGAATGGTTGAAAAACTGGTGTAGAGCACAGGGCTTTGGCTTCATAGGGGACTGGGGGGCCACCTGGAGAGATAAAGGTCTATACTGGCTCGATGGTCTGCATCTGTCCACGAAGGGAACCAAGCTCCTAGGTAATAGGTTTAAATGCTTCCTTGGCAAGCTTTTAAACTAGCCAAGGGGGGAGGCGCTGATAAAAGGCAGGACATTTCAAGCCTCCCCCCACAAAACATGGCAGGTAGTAAGGTAAACACTGAGGTACAGAGCTCAACACAGGGCAGGACAGGGGTAGATGGAAAAATAGACAAGGACAATAAGAGCAGGGATGGGGTAAAAAAGGATGAAGCCAACATTAAATGGAGGGCAATGAGTACCAATGCCCGTAGTCTGGGAAACAAGCTTCCTGAGCTAGTAGCCCTGATGGAAGATGAACAATTGGATATTGTGGCAGTCACGGAAACATGGTACACCGAGAACCATGACTGGAATGTCAACATACCAGGGCACACAATCTACAGAAGGGACAGGGAAGGTAAAAGAGGAGGTGGAGTAACTCTATACATAAGGGAAGGGATCAAAGCTACAGAATTAAAAAGTAAAGGGGGAGGGCAAGAGGCACTCTGGGTCACCTTGGAGACAGGGAATGGCATCACAATCCACACAGGGGTTGTATACAGACCCCCATCTCAAGGGGAAGAAATGGACAACAAAATGATAGAGGACATTCTCATAATGGCTGAAAAAGGGGAGATACTGTTGATGGGGGACCTGAATATGCCAGATGTTAACTGGATAACATGTACTGCAGCCACATCCAAGAGCAGGGTCATTCTCGATGCCCTGCAGGGGGCAGGCCTTAGACAGCTAGTGTTGGAACCCACTCGGGAGGGAGCAATACTAGACCTGGTACTCTCAAATGGAGAGAGGATCACAAATTTAGAAGTCAGTAGACATCTGGGAATAAGTGACCACTGCACAGTGTGCTTCACAATGAGCACAACCATGGAGATAAGCCATACAAAAACAAGGATACTGGACTTTAGAAGAGCTGACTTTGGCAAAATGGGTGAATGCCTGAAAAAATGCACTAACAAATAACCAAAAAGGAGGTGTGGAAGAACAATGGAGAAAAATCAAAACTGCCATCATAGAGGCAACAAGCCTTTGTGTGAAACAAACAAAGAAAACAAAGCAGAGTAAAAAACCACTATGGTTCTCAAAAGAGGTGGCAGGGAAGGTTAAAGAGAAAAAGGCTGCATTCAAAAAGTATAAGGAATCACAGAAGGAGCATGACAGGAAACTGTATCAATTAAAGCAGAAAGAAGTGGGGAAGGCAGTCAGACTAGCAAAGGCCCAAACCGAGGAAAAAATAGCCAACTCAGTTAAGAAGGGGGATAAAACCTTTTATAGGTACATTAGGGAGCATAGAAAGGTTAAGGGGAGGGATAGTGAAGATTAATAAAAGAGAGGGAAGGTGGGCAGAGGGAGACAGTGAAAAGGCAGAGATACTGAATGAATACTTTTGCTCAGTATTCACAAAAGAAGATGAGGAGGAGTTACCTAAACCAGACAATAGAAGCACTCTGGGTAGGGTGGTTGACACCAGTCCATTCACAGAAGAAAGAGTTCTGAAAGAACTCCTAAAACTCAAGGTGGACAAAGCAATGGGGCCTGATGGGATTCACCCCAGAATCCTAAAAGAACTAAGGGAGGACCTAGTGACACCACTGACCACACTTTTTAACAGATCATGGCAGGATGGGGCAGTACCTGAGGACTGGAGGAGGGCAGATGTGATTCCCCTTCACAAAAGTTGGAGCAAGGCAGAAGCAGGAAACTACAGACCTGTAAGTTTGACCTCATTGGTAGGGAAAATGATGGAATCACTTCAGAAAGAAAGAATTGTTGAGTACCTAGAGGCCAGCGGGGCACTGGACCCAAAGCAGCATGGATTTATAGCAGGAAGGTCATGTCAGATGAATCTAATTGATTTCTATGACTGGGTAACCAAAGTAATAGACCAGGGAGGGGCTATGGATGTGGCCTACCTAGACATTAGCAAGGCATTTGACACAGTCCCACACAAAAGATTAATAATCAAGTTATCTAGCCTGGGAGTGGGACCTGGGTGGTAGCCTGGGTAGCAAACTGTCTGCACAACAGGACACAGAAAGTAATAGTGAATGGAACACATTCCAAAGAAAGGGGGGTTACTAGTGGAGTACCTCAGGGCTCAGTACTGGGTCCAGTCCTCTTTAACATCTTTATAGGTGACATTGCAGAGGGTCTGGAGGGAAAGGTATGCCTCTTTGCAGATGACACAAAGATCTGTAACAGAGTTGATACACAAGGGTGGGTAGAAAGATGAGAAGGGACTTGGCAAGGTTGGAGGAATGGTCAGACATATGGCAACTTAGATTCAATACAAAGAAGTGCAAAGTAATGCACCTGGGAAACAAAAACCCAGGAGAAGAGTACACAATAGCAGGGGAGGTACTAACAACAACAAAAATGGAAAGGGATCTGGGGGTAGTCATATCAGATGACCTAAAGGTGGGTAAGCAATGTGAAAAGTCAGTAAGGAGAGCCAGGGGGATACTGGGATGCATAGGAAGGGGCATCACAAGTAGAAAAAGGGAAGTGGCTATCCCTCTGTACAGACAGTTGGTGAGACTCCATCTGGAGTACTGTGTGCAGTTTTGGAGACCTCATCTATGCAAGGGCATAGACAGGATGGAAGCAGTCCAGAGGAGGGCAACTAAAATGCTGCAGGGTCTGCAGCAGAAACCATATGAAGAAAGACTGAGAGAGCTTAATATGTATACTCTTGATGAAAGGAGGGACAGGGGGGATATGATAGAAACGTTCAAGTACCTCAAGGGAATCAACAAAGTCCAGGAGGGTAGCATCTTTCAGAAAAAGAGATGTGTAAGAACAAGGGGGCACAATTTAAAGATAATGGGGGACGGCTCAGGGGTAATGTGAGGACTTTTTTTTTCACAGAGAGAGTGGTGGATACATGGAACAGCCTTCCTGAGGAGGTCGTTGGGTCTAAAACAGTGGGGGAATTCTAACGTGCATGGGATAGACACAAGGCAATTATAGTGGGGGGTTACAGGAAGTAGGCTGTTGGTTAACTAGAATCTGCAGCTTATCCAGTAGGTAGGGAAATGGGCAGACTGGGTGGGCCAAGTGGTCCTTATCTGCCATCAAAGTCTATGTTTCTATGTTTCTATGCTAAGCCCAGATCTCGGACAAGTACCTATTCAGCACACTGACAGCATCTGATCTTCCAGGTGCAAAAGATGGGTAGAGCTGGATATCTTCTACGTAGCAAGGACACCCCAGCCCATACAGTCTTATGACCTCACCCAGAGGATCCATACTGGGACCCCTCCTTTTTAGCCTTTTCTTAAACTCCCTCCCTTACCACTGCTCTGAGCAGATCATACTATATGCTGATGATGCTGTTGTATTCTCCACTCACAAAGATCCTGCAACTCTTCAACACAACCTTCAACTTGGTTTCAGTTCTGCAGAGACATGGTTTCTTAATCATAAATTGGTCCTCAATGACAAGAAAACCAAATCTATGCTCTTCAGCAGCTCTCATAACCCACACAAGCTACACCACTTGGCTATCTCCACCACCCAGGGCAACACTGTAGATCAGGTGATGTCCTTCAAATACTTAGGGATTCAGCTTGACCCTAATCTCTCCTATGGACTTCATGTAGACAATGTAGCTAGAGCTGCTAATACATGGCTTGGTCTCCTCTACAAACACAGACCACACCTCACACCAGAAGCTTTGAAGGTTGCAGTCCTGAGCTCTGTGATCTCTGTAATAGACTATGATCTCATCATTTATGGCTTGGCCACAACCACAACCCTTAGATGCCTCTCAACTGCCTTAAATAAAGCATGTCGGCTCATCACTGGTGCTCACCGTCTCACCCACACATGTGACCTGTACACTCAGACCGGCTGGCTCCGACTATCAAACCACATAAAGTTTCTCACCTGCTCCATGGTCAAAAAAATCTACCTTGGCCTTGCACCTTCTGGATTCTCAACTCTGTTACAACACCTAATTAACAAATGGTGCCTTAGGAGATCCACGCTACAGCTACTGAAAGTTCCCCACTGTCACAATTCACAGGGACAACGCTCTTTTGCTTATCGAGCACCACTCTGGTTCAATGGCCTCAGCCTAACCATCTCCTCTGCCCCAACTATTGGTATGTTTAAAACTAGGCACCGGTACTATCACACTACCAACAGCTCCTGTGACTGCCCAGCTTAACCTTGTTTCTCCACTTCCCTTTCTGCTCTAGTTGTCCCCACCCTCCTCCCCTCCTCACTGGATTCTACTCTCACATCTTGGTATACCCAATGCTGCACTTTTCACCCTCTTGCCACCCTTCCTACATTCCTTATCCCCCCCACCCTCTTCCCTCTCCCTATGACTCTGGCACTTCTTATCTGTTGTCTATTTTCTCTGACAAATGCTCCTGTCTGCCTTGTTACAATGCTACCCTTGAACTGTATTAATCTGTACTCTGTTTGCAATGTCCACATTGTTGTAATGCCTGTCTTGATGTTCCCCATAATTTGTATTTCTCTGACGTGGAACCTTTGTAAAAGAGCCATGGCTCAAAGGTATTTGTAATCCTAGACTTCATAAATAAATAAAGCATATACACTACAAATAACATGGGGGAGAGGACAGAGCCTTTCGGAACTCCACAGGACAGGGCCACAGGGACTGAGGAAAAATTCCTCATGACCTCCCTCTGTGTCCTGCCCTGGAGAAGGAACTCAGACCAGCTGATGACCTTACCAGAGAGCCCTACATACTCCCTCAGCCTGTCCAACAACACCCCATGATCCACAGTTTCAAACACTGAAGAAAGAGATTGAGGACAACAAGAATGGATCACTCTCTCTCACCTCTTGCTCTGAGTAGGTCATTCAGCACATGGACTAATGTGGTATCTGTACTGTGCATAGCCCTAAAACCAGACTGGAATGGCTCATAAATTTGGATGTCTGTGAGGTGACTCTCCAGCTGCTGCACTGCCACCTTCTCAAGAATCTTCCCTAAAAAGGGTATGTTCAAGACCTGTCAGTAATTTTCCAATATGTTGGTGTCCAAAGATGTTTTTTTTAACAGGGGCTTCACCAGAGACTATTTAAGAGGCCCAAGAAATACCCCTGCCAACAAAGAACACCCGCCAATCTTTGCAAAAACCGGGCCCTGAGCCTTGACACAACCCACAAGTAGTCGTGTCAGGCCCGGGTCTAGGCTGCAGAAAGTTGGTCTCAGCTTCATAATCACTTCACAGACCTCCACCATCATCACCAGTTGAAACTTTCCACAGGGAGGCCGAACATGCCCACCCCCCCCCGAGGCCTGACTATGTTAGAAGATGAAGATCCTACTGAAGAAATCCTGGCCCTAACAGAGGACAGCAAGAAAGCGCCTCATATTTCTGAGCTGAAAAAAACTCTAACAGGTTCTAGACAGGCTGGATATAACAGCCTGTAAACAAATCAAAAGAGATGAGATGGTTGATTCCTCCCAGCTGCAGTCATCCTAGACATAAAAGCTGCCTTTTTTTGGGTGGTTGAATTCTGGTACTCATTGTAATAAGCTACCTGAACCAGTCTGTCCTCCTGGGTCTTGGTATTCCTCCAATGCCTCTCTAACCTCCTTCCCCTGGTTTTCTTTTTTTTTTGCTCCCCACCTCCTCACAACCCCCATCTCTTCAGGAGTCACCTACGGCCTTTTTAGCCCTCACTCACCTACCTGGGTGACCAGTGCAGTCCATCCCCCATGGAGCTGTGGTTATACCCCCCAGGCGGGGTACGGGGTGGGAGCCCATGCACCCCGAGACATCTATCTTTCATCGGGATGCTGTCTCTGGGCAGATAGGGGCATTGAGGGTAAGGGCCTGGTGCTCTGTCTACTATGAGGCTGCGAGGTGTTTTTCCGGTGTTCTCACTATGTACCGTGTCCCCTGATGTCAAGGCACTTTGAGCGCTGATGTCTGGCACATCACCCCACCTGTTAGGCATCGGACTTGTTATACCTCGGGTCTCCACCCAAGGTCAGACAAGAGCCGACCTCTGGTTCCACCTTCCCCCCAGAGAGGATGAGCAGTCCCTGGGACGCTCAAGCCCTCTCCCCCCAGCTGGCCCTCCAGCTTCCCAGGCTCATTCCCGAACCCAGGTCGCTGGTG
Source organism: Neoceratodus forsteri (assembly GCA_016271365.2). Lineage (NCBI taxonomy): Eukaryota > Metazoa > Chordata > Ceratodontiformes > Ceratodontidae > Neoceratodus > Neoceratodus forsteri. Next base: position 1,021,863,833 of record CM028135.1, on the reverse strand, counting down.
TTGCAAGTGAAAATCCAACCACTGCACCGGTGGGCCGGTGTCATCCCCTGGTTTTCAGTGCCCTTAACTCATTATCTAACCAAGGTGAGCCAAGATATGAGACCAGAGGGCCTACACAGTCCTGCACTATAAGGTTCAGGGTCTCCATAACACCCCTGTTATAGGCCACCATGGTCTCCTCAGGACTCTTCACACATACATCCAGTACAGGAGAAGTGCGCGCATTTCTGAAAATAGTCCTTCAGGCTGAAGCACTTCCATAGGGGGCAGGACAATACAGGGGGCTCTGACTCTGAACCTGATAATGCAATGATCTGATCAAATGACCGTATCATTCTCAAGGGTGTCTATCTGAAACCCCAGGGAGACCAGGTTGCATGCATGACTGGAGCGATAGATCCTGACAGTGGTTTCAAGAGAAAGGCAAAGGGTCTTCATATTAAATAGGAGGTCCATGACCCCAGATAAAACCCTCATCATCCACCCAGGTGTTGAAGATGCTGAGAACAAGCCATTTCAGTGACTCCAACACCCTCTTAATGACAAAGGACATCATCCTTTTGTAGGAAGTCCTTGTCCCAACCAGGTGGATGGAAGACAAGGAGCAAACTAAACCCCACCCCGGGACCCCCATGTACTGCCACACCCTCAAAAGACCAGCATCCCCCACTGGGTGCATCGTCAGGCCCAGCTCTGAACTGAAACAAATGCACCCCACCCGAGATCCTTCCTTTGGGCAGTGAACCACCGAAAATCCAGCTGGTATTGCTGACTTCAGCACAGGGACAGAGGTGTCACCCAGCCAGCTCTCCGTAATGCTTGCCAGATCGACCAACACCACAAGATCCACTATAACAGCTGTCTTGTTCACTACCGACCTGGCATTGCATAACACCACCTGAAGAGGACAAAAAGTGTAGGTAGGTCCCTCAGCTACCTGCCCCCTCAGTCTGGGAGGTTCCCTAGTCAAAGAGACAAGGCACGGAGGACCCTGTTTCAACTGCCTCTTCACCACAGGGTCTCTCCTGGTCACCACAATCAAAATCAATCTCTCTCCATCTGCATTCCTTTTACCTCATCCTCTTCTCCCTGCTCTCCTTACAATCCCCAGCTCCCTACAATGGTGGTAAATGGTGGCCTGTAGGGGCAGGTCATGAAACAGACACAAGACTTTTAGGAGAGAGGAAGAATAAACAACCCCTGGAGAGTGCACTAAAATCCCATAGCACACACTATTTTAAATCTACTACTAAGAATACAAAATTTCTACTTACATGCAATTTAAAACATCACCCACCCAAAACAATCCCTCCCCACTTACACACTAATCACCTTCGCCTCACACACTCCCACTTTACCACAATATACCCTCTCAACCAACCCACTCCACCCAACTAAATTCAAAACACCCCACAAATTATTGGCAATAACAAAACAATACAATCAAGAGAGTCCAGAGTTCAAGGAGTTGTCGTCAGTGTCCGAACCACATGTGAGGTCTCAAAACAAGTCTTCAAAGCAGAAATGCAGAGCCCAATCACTAAATAGTGAGTAGCCCCAGCTAATTACACTGATAGCAGTCCATAGGAAAATGTCCTCATCCTGAGCACAAATTAATGTTTGCCGGCAGAACAGGGTTTCTCACCCCTTAGTCTGTGTGCTTTCAGACCGACCCTGTCCCCAGTCACAGCAATGGCCCTCTCACAGCTCTGTGCTACGTTCAAGCTCAAGTTCCCAATACTTACAGTGCTGCACATGAAGGGACAAAAAAAGCTGAAGTCAGGCAATAAACAAGTTCACACAAGTCAAGGGATTCCTCATAATGGTGAAGCCAATGGCCCTCTCACGGCCAAAAACTCCACTACCGATTCAAATCCTCAGCTCCTCAGGCAGACACTCTGTTTGTACAGGACAGCACATCATCCATCCAATCCACCTTTCTCCTCCAATGGTCAATGCTCCTGTCCAACACCACTACAGGCAATGGTCCAAGGGGTTCTCTCCTGTTCTCTGACAGTGCTCTGGAGAATCTTCAATGACCATCCATAGGAAATCTTCCCACTCCTCCAGCTGCTCCACATCACTGTGAACCAGGTTGGCCTGAAATCTCTACATCCAAACTCCATCGGACAGTGCTCCACTGCTTTCAGTCTAGCTCTGGAAAACAGCACCACTGGGAACTCCTTGAGAAACTCCAACCTCTCTCCACTCAGGTGGCTAAACTCCAAGAAACTGTTCTTTAAACTCAGTGACCCTTACTAAAAAATTAAAAAAGCAAAGCTCCTATTTCTAACTCACTTATTCCCCTATCTAATACTCCCTGACTAACCTTACCACCAACTAAAATAAGCAGTAAACAAGGAACTTACCAAATAAATTCCAAACAAAATAAATGAGCAAGGGTAGCAAGAAAGTATAAATTACTAAGATACTGTCCAGAGGAGGGCAACTAAAATGGTCGAGGGTCTGCACCGGAAGACATATGAAGAGTGACTTAAGGAGCTTAATAGGGAAGGAGAGGGGGGACATGATAGAAACTTTCAAGTACCTCAAGGGAATCAACAAAGTCCAAGAGGGTAGCATCTTTCAAAAAAAGAGGTGTGCAAGAACAAGGGGGCACAATTTGAAGATAGAAGGGGGGCAGCTCAGAGGTAATTTAAGGAAGTATTTTTTCACAGAGAGGGTTGTGGATGTATGGAACAGCCTTCCAGAGGAGGTTGTGGAGTCAAAAACAGTGGTGGAATTCAAGCATGCATGGGACAGTCATAAGGCAATTCTAGGGGGTTGGGGTAGGAAGAAGTAGGCTGCTGGTTAACTAGGATCTGCAGCTTATCCATCAGGTAGGGAAATGGGCAGACTGGGTGGGCCAAGTGGTCCTTATCTGCCATCAAATTCTATGTTTCTATGTTTCTATCCAACATTCTGGCCACCATGGCCATGTGCATGTTTGGGTGAGTAAGTTGCCATGTAGAGGGTAGAAGATGCTTAGTGGGTAGACCAGGCGATGGGAGAGTGACATTTTACAGTGGGGTCAGGATGGGAGGGGGGCACCACAGGACTATACCACAGTACTTTCTTTTCATGATGGGAATCAGAGTGAGAGGCAGTACTACTGGACTACCAGGGTAATTTAATTTCACAACAGCGTTGTGATTGAGTGGTGTACATACAGTAAAAACATCAAATTTGTCAGTAGAAAAGGACCTCTTTGCCTACCCTGTCTACCCAGATGATCCCTGCCTAATCTGACTCTGCAGACTCTAACTGGTCTTCAGCAACCCTCCCTCCTCCCTGCATATTTACTAATATTCCCCTATGTCTATCCCACCTATGTTTGAAGCCCCCTACTGTTTTTGCCTCCACCATTTCCTCTGGCAGTCTGTTCTGAGTCTGCAACTCATTCTCTGAAGTAGTACAGTACAGCACTTCCTTACAACCCTCTTAAATACACTCCTCCAGCTTCATAGCATGCCGTTTGGTCCTGATGTTCTTTTACATTTGAAAGAGGCTCCACTGCTGCACCCTGTTTACCCCTGGGAGGAAACCATAGGTCTCTTTGACACAGTCCCACACAAAAATTAATGAACAAGTTAGTCAGCTTTGGAATGAGTCCCAGGGTTCTAGCCTGTGTAAAACATTGGCTAGACAACAGGATGCAGAGGGTAATAGGAAATGGAGTCCACTCTGAAGAAAGGGGGGTTACTAGTGGGGTACAGCAGGGTTCAGTACTGGGACCGGTCCTCTTTAATGTCTTTATACTGTACGTGACATTGCAGAGGGACTGGAAGGGAAAGTATGCCTCTTTGCAGTTGACACAAAGATCTGCAACATGGTTGATATACAAGGGGGGATGGAAAGGATGAGAAGGGAATTGGCAAGGTTGGAGGAATGGTCAAAAGTATGGCAGCTTAGATTCAATGCAAAGAAGTGCAAAATAATGCACTTGGGAACCAAAAACCCAGGGGAAGAGAACACAATGTGGGCGGAGGTACTAACAATAACAAAAATGGAAAGGGACCTGGGGGTAGTCAGATGAGATGACTTAAAGGTAGGCAAGTAATGTGAGAAGGCAGTAAGGAGGGCTGGGGGATACTGGGATGCATAGGAAGAGGCATCACCGGTAGAAAGCAAGAAGTTGTTATCCATCTGTACAGACAGTTTGTGAGACCCCATCTGGATTACTGCATGTAGTTCTGGAGACCTGAGCTCCACAAGGACATAGACAGGATTGATGCAGGGTCTGCACCAGAAGCCATATGAAAAGAGACTAAAGGAGATTAATATGAATACCCTTGAGGAAAGGAGTGAGAGGGTGGACATGGTAGAAACATTTAAGTACCTCAAGGGAATCAATAAAGTCCAAGAGGGTAGAATCTTTCAGAAAAAGAGATGTGCAAGAACAAGGGGGTACAATTTGAAGATAGAGGGGGTACAGCTCAGGGGCAATGTAAGGAAGTATTTTTTCACAGAGAGAGTAGGTGATGCATGGAATGGCCCTCCTGAGGAGCTTGCAGGGCCAAAAACAGTGGGTGAATTCAAGAATCCATGGGACAGACATAAGGCAATTCTTGTGGGGGGTAGGAAGAAATAGGCTGTTGGTTAACTAGGATCTGCAGCTTATCCTGTAGGTAGGGAAATGGGAGACTAGGTAGACCAAGCGGTCCTTATCTGCCATCAAAGACTGTTTCTATGTTTCTATAATGGCTCCTCTCACTCTTCTGTCTTCCAGGGTATACATGTTGAGAACCCTCGCTCTCTCCTTATAGGACTTTTAGTGCAACCCCTGCACCCTTTTTCATGCCTTGCTTTGGACTGCCTCCACCCTGTCTATGAACTGTCTGAGGTGCAGTCACCAAAACTGTGCACAATACTCCAAGATGACTCTCACCAGTGAACAATACCATGGCAAATACCAGTTCCCTTCTCCTGCTGGAGGTACCTCTCCCTATGCTTGAGGTACCTCTCCTGAGCTGGACATGAGATCAGAGCCATGCAGGAGGAGTTTGTGGAGTTGGGGAGGGGCTTTAGCCAAGTAGCACACATGGTAACCTTCTCAGAGGTGCTGCCTGTCTATGATATAGGTGAGGCTAGGGTGCTACACACTATGTGATTCAATGAATGGTTGAAAAACTGGTGCAGAGCACAGGGTTTTGTCTTCATTGGGGACTGGGGCACCACCTGGAGGGATGCATGCCTATACTGGCAAGATGGTCTGCATTTATCCAGGAGAGGAAGCAGGCTCCTAGGTGACAGGTTTAAATGCTTCATTGGCAAGCTTTTAAACCAGCCAAGGGGTTAGGTGCTCATGAGAAGCAGGGAATTCCCAACATCCCCCAAAAATAGGGTCATCAGCGAGGTAAACACCAAGGCAGAGAGGTCAATAGGGAGCAGGATAGGGATAAATGGAGAAATGGATAAAGATAGTAAGGGCAGGGTTGGGGCTAATAGAGCTAAGACCATAAAAAAATTGAGGGAGATGAGTACCAATGCCAATAGTCTGGGTAACAAGCTTCCTGATTTAGTGGCCTTGATGGAAGAGGGACACCTGGATATTGTGGCAGTCACAGAAACATGATACACAGAGAACCATGACTGGGATGTAAACATACCAAGGTATGCAATCTACCGGAAGGACAGGGAGGGTAAAAGGGGAGGAGGAATAGCTCTCTATGTAAGATAAGGGATCAAAGCAACAGAACTAAAGAGTAAGTGGGAAAGAGAGGAGGCACTGTGGGTCACCTTGTAGGCAGGTAATGACACCACAATCCTCAAGGGAGTTGTATACAGACCCCCATCTCAGGGGGAGGAAATGGACAAAGAAATGTTAGAAGGCATCCTTAGAATTGCAGAAAAAGGGGAGATTTTGTTGCTGGGGAACCTGAATATGCCAGATGTTAACTGGAGCACATGTGCTGCAGCCACATCAAAGAGCAGGGTTATTCTCGATGCCCTGCAGGGGCATGCCTCAGATAGGTAGTGTTGGAACCCACTCAGGAGGGAGCAATCATAAATCTGGTATTCTCAAATGGAGATGGTGAGAGGATCACAGATTTTGGAGTAGGTGGCCATCTGGGAACTAGCGGCCACCTAACAGTGTGGTTCATGATAAACACAACTGTACAGTCAAGCCACACAAAGATGAAAGTACAGGACATTAGGAGGGCTGATTTTGCCAAAATGGGTGAGTGCCTAAGGAATGCTCTAGCAAATGAGCAGGAAGGAGGGGTAGAAGAACAATGGGAGAAAATCAAAACTGCCATCACAGAGGCAACAAGTCTTTGTGTGAAGCAAATAAAACAAAACAAAGTAAAAAACCACTATGGTTCTCAAAAGAGGTGGATGGAAAGGCTAGGGAGAAAAAGATAGCATTCAGAAAGTATAAGGAATCACAGAATGAGCAGGACAGAGAACTGTATCAGTTAAAGCAGAAAGAAGCAGGGAAGGCAGTCAGAATAGTGAAGACACAAACCAAGGAAAAGATAGCCAACTCTGTTAAGTAAGTGGATAAAACCTTTTATAGGTACATCAGGGAGTGAAGGAAGACCAATGAAGGGATAGTGGGACTTAATAAAGTGGAGGGGAGGTGGCACTGGATGACAGTGTAAAAGCAGAGATACTGAATGAGGACTTTTGATCAGTATTCACAAAAGAAGAAGAGGGGGAATTACCTAAACCAAGCAATAGAAGCACTCTCGACAGGGTGGTCGCTAATAGTTCATTCACAGAAGAAAGGGTCCTGGGAGAACTCATAAAACTCAGGGTGGACAAAGCATTGGAGTCTGACAGGATTCATCTCAGAATTCTAAAAGAACTAAGGAGAGACCTAGTGATGTCACTGATTACCTTTTTAACAAATCATGGGAGGATGGTGTGGCACCTAAGAATTGGAGTAGGGCGGATGTGATCCCTTTTCACAAAAGTGGGAGCAAGGCAGAGGCAGGGAACTACAGACCTGTTAGTTTAATCTCAGTGGTAGAAAAAATGATAGAATCACTTCTGAAAGAGAATATTGTTGAGTACCTAGAGGCCACCAGGGCACAAGACCCAGGGCAGCATGGATTCACAGCGGGAAGATCATGTCAGACAAATCTAATAGATTTCTTTGACTGGGCGACCAAAGTAGTAGACCAGGGAAGGGCTGTAGATATGGCCTACCTAGACTTTAGCAAGGTATTTGACACAGTCCAACACAAAAGATTAATAAGCAAGTTTGCCACCCTGGAAGTGGGTTCCAGTGTGATAGCCTGGGTAACAAATTGGCTGACCAGCAGGATGCAGAGGGTATTAGTAAATGCAGTATACTCTGAAGAAAGGGTGGTTACTAGTTGGGTACCACAGGGTTCAGTACTGGGACTGGTCCTCTTTAATGTCTTTATATGGGACATTGCAGAGGGGCTGGAAGTAAAATTATGCCTCTTTGCAGACAATACAAAAATCTGCAACAGGGTTGACATGCAGGGAGGGTGTAAAGGATGAGGAGGGACATGGCAAGATTGGAGGAATGGTCAAAAATATGGCAGCTTAGATTCAGTGCAAAAAAGTGCAAAGTAATGCACCTGGGAAAAAAAATGGGAAGATTACACAATTGGGGGGGCACTAACAACAACAAAAATTGAAAGGAACCTCGGGGTAGTCATATAAGATGACGTTAAGGTAGGCAACTAATGTAAGAAGGCAATAAGTAGGGCTGGAGGGATACTAGAATGCATAGGGAGAGGCATCACCAGTAGAAAACAGGAAGTTGTTATCCCTCCGTACAGACAGTTGATGAGACTCCATTTAGAGTACTGCATGCAGTTCTGGAGACCCCATTTCTGTAAGGACATAGACAGGATGGAGGCAGTCCAGAGGAGGGCTACTAAAATGGTGCAGGATCTGCAACAGAAGCCATCTGAGGAGAGAATGAAAGAGCTTAATATGTATACCCTTGAGGAAAGGAGGGAGAGGGAGCACATGATAGAAACATTCAAGTACCTCAATGGAATCAACAAAGTCCAAGATGGGAGCATTTTTGAGAGAAAGAGATGCACAAGAACAAGGGGGCACAGTTTTAAGATAGAGGGGGGGACTCCTTACTGGCAATGTCAGAAAGTATATTTTAACGGAGAGGGTGGTGGACTCATTGAACTACCTTTCTGAGGAGGTCGGGGGTCAAAAACAGTTGAGGAATTCAAGAATTCATGGGACAGACATAAGACAATTATAGTGAACGGTAGGAGTAAGTAGCCTTTGAAGTTGGTTAACTAGAATCTGCAGCTGATCCAATACATAGGAAATGGACAGACTTGGTGGGCAAAGTGGTCATTACCTGCTGTCAAAGTCTCTGTTTCTATGCATCCAGACATCCCAGTGGCCCTAACCACTGCTTTGTCACACTTCCTGCTACTTTGAAGTCATTAGATATGATGACCTCAAGTTCCCTTTCCTGCTTAATGACTGCCAGTACCTCCTCCCACCCTAAAATCAGCTCCTGGGTTCCTATGCCCAAGGTACATAACTTTGCACTTTTTTGTTTTGAACCCCAATTGCCATGCTCTTGACCAGTCCTCACATTTCTCAAGATCCCTACACACATTCTCCACCCCTCCTCAGTGTCCTTCCTACTACAGATTTTGGTGTCATCTGCAAAAACGTTATACCTTCCAGTTCTTCAATATAGCTTATGAAGACATTGAAGATAACCTGTCCCAGTACTGAGTCCTAAAACACCCTTCTGGTCATTTTCCCATCATAAGAGTGAGTGAGAGCTGTTAACTGCCATTCTCTTTCTTATATCTATTAACCACTTTCTTACCCATTTCACCACTTTGGATCTCACCCCTAGGCTGCATAGTTTTCTTATCAGTCTCCTGTGTGGCACAGTGTCAAAGGCCTTGCTAATGCCCAAATATGCCTCTTCCACTGCCCTCCCCTGATCTATTTACCTGGTCACCCAGTCAAAGAAATCAATCAGTTCCATATGGCACAACCCCACCCCTACTCCAGCCAGAAATCCATGCTTCCTGTGATCTTGCAGCCAACTAGATTCAAGATACTCTATCAACTTTTCTTTTAACAAGGTTTTCATTAATTTGTCCATCACTGAGGTGAGACTGATGACCTATAGTTACTAGCCTCCTCCCTGCTACCACCCTTATGTAGAGGGACAATATCTGCTCTCCTACAGTCCCCAGAATTACACTTGTCTCCAGTGAGCTGTTGAATAAGGCCGTCAATAGGGAGCTTACATCTTCCTGAGTTTCTTTAGTACCCTTGACTGCATCCCATCCAGTCCCATAGCCTTGTTCACTTTCAGAACTATAGTCCTTTCAAGACTTTTTCCTCTGAAAATGGACTTGTGTCTACCTCCCTCCCTTTGCTCCCTGCAGGGCCATTCCTCCACCCTCCACTATGAAGACAGAGCAGTAGTACCTGTTCAGGATGTCAGCATTTTTGGTCTGCAAAGTATTGTTCCCCAACCCCCACCCCACACTACCCTCCTTAGCTTTAATATCCCTCCCCTGCCTTCCTCTTCCAACTTCTGTACCTAAAGAAAGTCCGTTCCCCTTTCATGTCCCCCTTGGCTATTCCTTCCTCTGTCTGTTGCTTGGCTCCAATCACTGACTTTGCTGCTGCCCTCCATTTTACATGGTACCCTGTCATCCACCTTCTGTATTTCCTTATACCTCCTGAATGGTACCCATTTTTCCTTCACCACCCTGGCCGCTTCCCTAGAGAATCATAAGGGGCTCTTTTTTCTTCTGCCTTTACTTCCTTCTACTGTGCAGAGACTTATTGTGTTAATTTTGCCCTCCTTATTTTTCCTTATTGTATCTCTACTCCTCCTTAGCAATAACCATGAGGCACTTTCTGAGGTAATCTTCCAGTCCTTTAAAATCCACCCTCCTGAAGTCCAGGACCTTTGTCCTGGTGTGGTTTGCTTCTGTTCCCCTCTTAATGTTAAACCACACTGTACTGTGATCATTGGTAACTATGGGACTGCAAACTGTGATGTCTGCAATGCCATCATTGTCCTTCAAGCAGACTATATAAACCTTTGGTCTTTTTCTTCCATTATTGTCTGAGTTTCTGTTTGTAAGGACCAGTACTAGCACTGTCCCATCCCCTGCAAGAACACCTAGCTGGAGAATTCCGGTGAACGCCTGCACTCAGCATTACTAGACTCAGAGAGTGAATGGTAGCAATTTGCAACAACAGCCTCAGCCCCTCTGAACATTGCCATTCAACATCTTGGCTGTTTCATAGGAAATATTGCTATCTGCTACTAGTGACTATGAGTCCTTTAATAACTGTCAACTGCTGAGCCGGTGAACATTGCCTTTCGAACAACTTGGCTGTTCTACAGAAAGCATCATTGCATGTTTCAGTGACTGAGTGCTGCAATAACTTTTACTCTGCATTTGTGAAACACCATTTTTGGGCCATCTTCAGGTGTGTGCAAGAAGCTGGGATTACCTGCTCCATTTGGGGGCTGAAGGTGAGCCAATAGAGAAGCAGGACTGCCTCTGTGGGAGGGGATTGCTGTTTTAAATCTCCATGGTCCACAGTAGAGAGCCCCCCTGCAAAAACAACTAGTGGGAGAATTTCGGTGAAGACCTATACTTATCATTGCTAGACTCAAACGGTAAATGGTAGCAATGTGCAACAACAGCTTCAGCCCCTGTGAACATTGCCGTTCAACATATCAGCTGTTTCATAGGACATATTGCTATCTGCAACTAGTGGTTGTGAGTCCTGTAAAAAGTGTCAGCTGCTGAGCCTGTGAACATTGCCATTCAAACATCTTGGCTGTGCTACAGAAAACATCATTGCATGTTTCAGCGACTGAGTGCTGCAATAACTTTTACTCCACATTTGTGAAATGCTGTTCTGTGGGCCATCTACAGGTGTATGCAAGAGGCTGAGATTACCTGCTGCAACTGGGGGCTCGGAGGCAAGACAATAGAGAAGTGGGACCACTTTCGTGGGAGGGAATTGTTATTCTAATCCCTGCACTTGCACACAGCATGAGCATTGTGCAAAAATGTGAGTGGGATGAGCACCACTCAGTAGAAATATTTTTTAAACTTACTTTGACTATGTTGGTCATAGGAAGAACTTAAGGGAATTGTATTAAGGTTGTGTACTTATTTTACTTATCTAATTTATTTTCACATAGTTATTTAGCATTTGTCATAACCCAGACACTTTAAATAATGATATAAGTGATTTAACTAGACTTTTTTAATCCTATTATTGCTGACAAATATTGTATTGTACTTAGGTCAGTTTGTCATTCAAGCAATGGAAGTTACTACAAGGCTAGTTATCTGTCTCTTCTTCAAATCAAATCAAATCAACTTTATTTTTTTTTCAAAGCCAAGGCACTGTACATAAAACATATACATAATGATAAAAAAATTTTAAAACAGCATTAAAATGTAACAATCATAACTAAATAAATGCTAAACTAAATAAATATGTTTTCAAACCAGTTTTAAAACTATCGACGGTTGGGCATTCTCTCAACCAACGAGGTAGAGAATTCCACAGAGTTGGTGCTGAAAAGGCAAAAGCATGAGATCCCGATGTCTTTAATCAAACCCTGGGAATCTCTAGCAATCCCTCATTGGCAGAGTGGAGAGGACGTAGAGGGCAGTAAGTAATCAGGAGATCTTTCAGGTAACCAGATCCCTGGTCATGCAGGGCTTTAAAGGTTAGTAAACCAACCTTAAAGGTGATCCGCCACCTAACAGGCAGCCAGTGCAGTTCGCGGAGCACAGGTGAAATATGACTGGTTCTAAGAGTCCCAGTCAAAAGCCTGGCCGTCGTGTTCTGCACCAGCTGCAGGAGGCGGATATCAACCCCTGGTAGCCCTAGGTAGAGGGAATTGCAGTAGTCCAGACGGGTAGTGACAAAGGCATGGAACAATGTTGGAAGATCACCCGGAGGAACCAGGTGTTTCACTCAGGCGATATTCCTCAAATGGTAAAAAGAGGATTTGATGACAGCTGACACCTGAGATTTTAAGGTCAAATCGCCATCAAAAATAACACCCAGATTTCACGCCTGATCGTCGGAGGTAGGGAGTGACATACCACCAAGTAACAAGCCTGATGGTTGTCCAGCTCCCAACCCCCCCCCCAGATGACTTGAGTCCACTACCAATACCTCAGTCTTATCTGGATTCAGTCTCAGCCAGCTGGAACTCATCCAAAGTCTGATCTCAGCAAGGCAATTATTCAGCATGGAGAGTGCATCATCCTGGCCGGGCAGAAAAGACAGATACAGCTGGATATCATCTGCATAGCAGTGAAAACCCAAACTGTATCACCTGATGATTTCTCCCAATGGCAGCATATACACTGCAAACAACATGGGAGCTAAAATTGAACCCTGCTGTACCCCACAAGGCAGGGAGTGAGTGCCAGAGGAATAAATTCCAGTGGCAACTCTCTGAAACCTGTCTGTGAGATAAGAATGAAACCATTTGAGGACTGTACCAGACAGCCCACAATAAACCTGCAGGTGATCCAATAGCACACCATGGTCAACAGTGTCAAATGCAGCAGAGAGATCGAGAAGGACCAGAATGGTACATGCCTTTTGATCTCTAGCCATTAGGAGATCACTCAATACAGGAACAAGAGCAGTCTCCATGCTATGCTTCTTTCTAAAACCAGACAGGAGAGTATCATAGACATTGTGAGTTATAAGATGATCATCCAGTTGCAACGCAACTGCTTTTTCAATAACCTTACCAACAAATGGGAGGTTAGAGATAGGCCAGTAGTTAGCTAGACAATCTGGATCTAAGGAGGGTTTTTTAAGGAGTGGTCAAACGACCGCCTCCTTGATGGGGTCAGAAAAGACCCCCCCTCTAAAGACTTCCAGACAATGTCAGCAAGGATTGGGCAGATAACTTCCACACATCTTACTAAGAGAGGTATAGGGCCCGGATCCAAACTACAACTGGTTGGTCGCAATGTTTGGATGATCTTCACAATGTCATTGAACTCCAGCCAGCAAAACTCTGACCAGATAGACCGAGTACATGCCACTTCCCGTTGACCACTGTAATCCCTCAAAGGAGAGGTCGGACCAGTGCCAGACTTGATGCTGGCAACCTTATCTGCAAAGAACCGTGCAAATTCCTCGCATCTTAGCTGAGAAAAAGCTTCTCTGGGCTGGAGGCAGATTGGATTGCACAATCTGTCCACAGTCTGGAAAAGCTGAGTCGGTCGGTTCTGTGCAGCAGAAATCTCCCCGGATAGGAACTCTGCCTTCTTACAGGTGATTTCTGATTGATAGCCATCGTAAAGTGCCATCAACCTAAGCCTGTCAGCATCATTACCGGACTTCCACCAGACTCTCTCCAACCTTCAGCCTATACGCCTTAACTCCTTCAGGGAGCCGTCAAACCAAGGGATCCTTGGACGGAGGGTGAGAGGCCAAACATGAACAGGAGCAATCTTGTCCAGAGCATCTCCACAGCCTTGTTATAGGCTAGTACGAGATCATCTGGACTTATGCATTCACTTGACAAGCCTGATAGGTCCATTACCGACATTAGGTCAGTGGGGTTTATACCCCTTAAAGGGGGTGTACCGAACCATCTCCGTAGGGGCAGACCTATTGGGGGGCCCTGAAACTGAACCTTATGGTGTGATGGTCAGACCAGCTGACTGGTTCCACCCCCAGATCAGCGATCTCCATACCCAATAGGAAGATCAGATCCAATGAATGACCGTTTACATGGGTCAAGGAGGTAATCACCTGTGTTAGGCCCAGCATCATCATCAGCTGGAGGAGATTTTGACCAAACTACGAGAGTTCATCATTGACCCAGGCATTGAAGTCCCCCAGAACTATCAGTCTTATTTAGTATGGGAGGGAGGGGTCAGTGTTATCAAGACAGGCTGAAGTGCAACATTTAGAATAAAGCAGAGTTGGTTTTCTGCCAAATTTATATGAAGGAAGAAGTGATTATTTCAATTTAAATTACTAAATATATGTAAGCAGGCATGGAGCAAGTGCAACCTACTCATGTTGTTAGACTTTTTCTGTTGCTCAGCTGATTTGCTGTAGGAAAAGATCTACCTCACAAAAAGCACATTTTGTCTTTACAAGACATTTTGTTTTATTGTTACTTTTATTGTCTGGGAATGTGCATGTGAATCCTGGCCCAGAAGTATATAAGGAGGATTTTTCTCTTCAGGAGTTCTGTGATAGGAACAAATGGGAATCCTGCATCCGAATATAAGAAGTCTTCTCCCAAAGATGGATTATGTAAGATCGTTAGTAGTTACCACAATTCCAGATATGTTTGCTTTTTCAGAGACATGGCTTGGAAAGAGAGTTCTTGATTCAGAAGTAGCAACAGAAGGATATAATTTATGTAAGTTAGATAGAACAGTGGGGGGGGGGGAGGCTAGCATTATACCCGAAGAACTTATACGGGGGTCAGGTTGTGCTTGCAAAATCTGTACCAAAGCAGTTGGAACTTATGGTGCTGAAGTTGACAAGGTCAAATAACTTTACTGTGCATGTAGCTGTTTGTTATCAGCCACCTTCAGCACATATGGATACATTATGCTTAGTGAGTATTCCAATTTCACCATTTTTTTTAAATCAAGAGTTTATCCTGCTGGGAGATTTAAATTGGGACTTCACTAGCCTTGATCAGGATATTATAAATCAATTTACTGCTTTGAATCTCACATAAAGGATAGGCAAACCCACCAGGCTACATAACATTGATCATGAGAAAGATTTTTTACTTGATGTTATATTAACAATAGCACCACAGAAATATATTTCATCAGTATTTGAGGCAGAAGTTAGTGACCATAGCTGTATAGCATGCATAAGAGATAACTCAAAAGTTATGTTCTATACATGTACAATAATCACATGTAAATTTTCCAGATTTACTGATGAAGCATTTCTGAGGGATTTGACTGAAGCTGACTGGAAGCTGTTGTATGCATGCCCAGATATCTCAACTGTATGGTGTGTTTTTTTTTTGTCTTTATTCATAGATGTTCTAAATAATCATGATCCCGAAATAAAAAAGGGCAAAAAAAAAAAAGGTAAGTAACACAGCAGCTCCTTGGATATCAAATAAAACAGTTTATTAGGGAAAAATGATGTATTAAATCAGCTAAGAAAAACAAAATCCCTAGAGGATAAATTAGCATTTGGCATAATAAGGAATAGATGCACAAGAACAACTAGGTAGACCACATTAGATTATTACACAACTCAACTGTTGGATCCTTCTGGAAATCCTAAGGAAACATGGAAAAGTATAAACTAATTATTGCAGCTATTCCTAAGTTTCTGAATCATAATAAGTTTATTGTGTACAAACCATCTGAGCAAGAAAAGTTGTTTAATGATTTCTTTGCTGAGGTTGGTCTTTCCTTTCAGAATGAACACCTTAATTCTCAGAAGCCACTTCTTGATGCAGATTTTTCAATAAAAATGAATAGACCCATATTTATTTTAAAAAGTATAACTGAGGCAGAAGTTAACAAGTAACTTAACAAATTGGATATCAGTCAAGGAGCAGGACCAGACAGTAATGCACCAAATTTTTTTCTTTTTTAAATATCTATTAAGGTACTATCCACACACTTAACTTATCTGTTTAATATGCCATTAAGGTCATCTTGTTTGACTGATGACTGGAGAACAGCATCTGTGACTCCTATTTTTAAAGGGGGAGACCCCTCAAGTCCAAATTTGTACAGGACAATTTCTATCATTTCAGTGTTTCAGAAAGTATTTGAAAAATTATTAAACAGGTAAATTATTGACTACTTGGATAGCTATAATTTAATTTCAGATAAACAATCTGGCTTTAAGTAACATTGTAGTACAGTGCATGTTGTTTCTAAAGATACTGATGACCTGTTTAATGCCTTTGAAAGGTCAGAAACTACTCCAGCAGTATTTCTTGACATGTCCAAGGCATTTGACACTGTAGATCATAATATTCTGCTTAATAAATTAAAGTCACTTGGAATGGGCCCACTAGTATTACTATGGTTTAATTCATACTTGACATCACAATTGCAATATGTTAAACTGGGTGAGGTTACTTCGGATACAGTCATTATCAACAAAGGAGTTCCCCAGGGCTCTGTCCTAGGGCCCTTGTTGTTTTTGCTTTATGTAAATGATCTACCTAACTGTTGCTCCAATAGTGTGAAAATACAGCTTTATGCAGATGATATTATATTGTATACCCATCATGCTTCTTTGGATATAGCTATTCGAAGATTACAGCATGACTTTAATAAGATACAGGATGCTCTGATACAATTATGGTTATTATTCGATGACAAAAAAAACACAATGGATATTATTTACAAGGAAAAAGGATTTGTTTTTGGAACATCAAATAACAGCACTTAACAGAAATAGTATCTCGAAAGTGCATGAATACAAGAACCTGGGCATGATATTAGATGAGCAATTACATTTTAAAACTCATGTTACTTACTTTTCAAATAAATTGAATAAATTGTTAGCATTCTTTTATGAAAACAAAAAATATTTCACATATTCAATTAGAAAAATGTTGGTAAATTCATTATTCCTGTCCACATTAGACTATGGGGATTGCATTTATTAAAATACCACATCATCAACTTTAAGTTCAATAGATTCTTTATATCACAGTGTTCTTAGATTTATTATAAACTTACCTTTTTCCACACATCACTGTCAATTACATGAATAAATACAATGGACTTATTTGACTGCCCAGAGAGACATGCACTGGTATATGTATGTATAAACCAATTTATCTACTGCAAATACTTAAATGTAAAAATATATCAAAGCATTCCTTTCATTCATCTAAAAGGCTGACTTATCAAATGCCTATGTTTAAAACGAAAATAGGAGATTTTACCGTAGCTGCATCTGTTCCAAAAGTATGGGATTATTTGTGGGGAAATCTTAAGATAACTATCCTTCCTTCTCTTGCTCAATTTACAGCCTCATTAGATAGTTTGGTATACAATCATTGTGATTGTTATGGGTAATTTTTTTTATTTTTTTAGTCTTTGGTAACCAGGTAAGGCCCACTAGGCACAAGTGCCTGTTTTCAGGGGTGGTCAGAGACCACTGGGCGGTTAAGTGACTTTCTCAGAGTCACACAGTATGCAAGCAGAGGTTGTGAGAATCCAACTCAGGTGTGGTCTGCTGGATGTACCAAGCTCATTCATACCTCATTCATCTAACCTCTAGGCTATACTGACAGCCAATTGATATGTGACTCGATGCTATTTTGTATACAATGCAGTTATATTAATTATATGGAACAAATATGTTATGTTTTGATTATGTGTGTATGTAATTATGTGGTTTGTATTTTGTATTCTGTATTTCTTAATGTTTGTCTATATTGAACACAGTTGTAAATTAGAGATTTCTCTCAAGTCGCCTTCAATAAAAATGATGTTGTTGATGATAATGATAAACATTTTGATGATCCCTAGCGGGTTCTTTTTTTTTTTTTAATAAACATTTTTCTTTCAAATTTAAAATATTCAGACAACTTCCATATTAGAAAAACCTTAGTAATCAACATATGTCATCATACTTTAATACAAATATATATAATTTGCATCCCTATCAGGGTGTTAGTGCAAATTACTTTAAAAAAGGTTAATGCTTTTCTAATATCTCAACAGTATTTTCAGAAGTAATAATATAAAAGGTTAGCAATCTCTATACTTTACAAATATTAATAAAACAATCCTTTAAACATTTAAATTTATGTAGTTGATTAATGCAGTACATTTGAATTTGTTGAATTACATTCCCCATTATATTTTAAAAGAAGCAAGAACCATTATTTGTGAAGAAGGAAATAAGGAAAAGATATACATATAAGTAAAGAGTAGAAACAGAAAGAAGAAAGAAGCTAATGTCAGATAATTCATCTAGATACCAGAGTAATAAGTACAATGAAAGGAAGCTTTCTATTATGTTTCTTTTAGCTAAGAGTGCATAAATATATTTCTTATGTGACAGTAAGAAAATTATATATTGTACTCCATTTATGTTCAAATATGTGCTTTTGTCCTAGCATTGAGTGGGCTATTTTCTCTAGATGTAAGATTTCTAGACATTCATTTCTCCATTCTTTTATTGAAGGTACATTATTTTCTATCCTGTTTTGAAGAATAATACTCTTGACTGATGCTGAAACAAGATAGACAGTGTATTTTTGTTCCTTGGTCCATCTTATGTGTTCATCAAAATATCCTATAAAACATGTTTCTAAATTAAGTTTATCATGTAGCCATGGGCCCAGATATTAAAACTGAGCCATTTCATGGCACAAGCCCCTGCGCCACTCAAAATAGCTGTGCAGGGATGTGGCCAGGGCGATATTCAACGGAGTTGAGCTATGGCGCAACTAGCGCAACTTCTTTGATTATCGCCCCCTGGACACACCCACTGTGCATGGCACAGTGGAACTGAGCCAGCACAAGTGGTCAGAGTGGAGCATTGAGATGTGGTGGTGGAAGTTCCATTGCACCATGCACAGCACCAGTGATATTCAAAGGGTGACATGCAAATGGGGCCATAATTTATGCAAGGCACACTGGGGGCATTTGCATCTGATTACGGCCCCATTTTCATGCCATTAGCATGCAGGTGCACCAATCCCTGACTACTTGCACCTGGTACCCTGCCAGGCAGCAGCCATTGGGGACCGATGCCCCCTGCAGCCCAATCGCAGGCATAACAGTATTCTTCCCCCCATTACCCCATCATGGGCATAACTGAAACGTCCCCCTGAGTAGCCCAATCACAGGCAGAACAGTATTCTTCCCCCCAGTAGCTGGATCATGGGCAGAACAGTGTACCTCCATCCCCCAAATAGCCCAATCGCAGGCATCAGACCTCCCCCCCAAAGTCCAATATCCCAGGTGGTCCAGTGGACCACAAGTAGCCTGATCATTGGTGGCATCTTCACCTCTAGTCCAAAATCCTGGTGATCTAGTGGCCCCCCCTCACCCACCCATGGAGCCCCACCACCTGCTCCCCCGCCAGCCGGCCGGTGGCAGCACCCCACCCACCTGCACACCCCACTGGTTATCAACTGACAGGCTGGGCTGCACTGGTTCAGAGTATGAGCCAATGGGCATGCAGCTATACTATATAAGTCAGTTCAGATATGTGAATGAATGAATTATTCACATATCTAGACTGACTAGAACAGTATGGCTGCATGCCCATTGGCTCATGCTCTGAACCAATGGGAGTGCAGCCCTACTGAGCTGTCAGTCAGCGGTGGCGGGTGGCAGACAGGTGGGATGCTGCCACCCACCGGCTGATGGGAGAGCGGGTGATGGGGCTTCGTGGGCGGTGGGGTAGGGGGCCACCAGATCACCAGGGATTTCAGTTGTGGGGTGAGGATGCCACCCATGATCGGGCTACTCACAGTCCACTGGACCACCAGGAATATTGTACTTTGGGAGGTCTGATGCCCACGATCGGGCTACTGGGGTACACTGTTCGCCCATGTTTGGACCACTCGAGGTGGGGTACACTGTTCTGCCCATGATCGGGCTACTCAGGGGGGAGAATACTGTTATGCCTGCAATCGGGCTACTCAGGGGGGATGACACTTCAGCCCATGATTGGGGCATGGGGGGGTGGCACCAGGTGTGGTGGGAAGAAGTGGAGAGCCACCCACAAGTAGCAGCTGCTGTGTTGTGCCCTGCAATGTGGCATCTCACCTGTGGGTGGCCCTTGACTTGTTCCTTTTTTGGGGGGGCTCAACTTTGTGCAGCTGCAGGTAGGGGTTGCACCTGCATAACTCTGCATGGCCCGGGCTGAATATCGGGCTGTGCAGTTTATGCATGGGCACACCCCTCCCACCTGTGCCTGCATACATTACTGATGCGCCCTGGTGTATTGGGATTTGTGCAGGCACACTTTTCCCTTTTAAATATCACACCGGGGTGCATCAGTGGGTTATGCATGGCACAACACTGTTGCGCCATGCGCAACCCTTTTGGATATCTGGGCCCTGGTATCTTATTAAGTAATCTTATAATGCTTTGCCAAAGATTTTGAACTTTCTCACAATACCAGAACATATGAAGCAGATTTGCATTTTCTTGTTCACATTTAGTGCATGTAGAAGAGTTACAGATGCCCATTTTAAGTAAATGGAAAGGGTGTATAATATAAATTATGTAAAGATTTGAACTGAACCATTTTCATGTTAACTATCTTAAAAAGACTTCAGAGAATTGGTCCATATGTTTTCCCAATTCCAATTTTCCACATTATTTTCCAGCATGCTTGACCACCATCTAAAAGTTTCTTGATCTGTACCTCTCACACACTCTAACAACAATGTGTAAAAGTGAGATATAGAAGGGTATAATTGTATGTAAGCAAAGAAAGCTGTGGTATTCTCATTTGTTTTGGTTTTGGTTAGGTCATTGTTATAAAATTTAGATATACTTGCTGCCAAAGAGACATATTTATCATAATCTTGAGGAGATACCTCATACTTTCGTACCATGAAGTCAAAAGGGATTATTTGATGATTAACTATACTATCGCTGATGCTGTATATTCCTCTTTCATACCATTCTTTAAAAAATACCAGGTTGTTATCTAACAAAATATTCAAGTTACCCCACAAAGATTAAATGGATGAATATTGAATATCCATTTTAAAATATTTTTCCACACAGTTATCAACTTCAGCTCATCTGAAATAATCTTATTCTTAATGCTTATGAAAAGTTGAGCAAAAAATAAAGTTGAAATATTAATATTTTGTAAATTAGCTATATCTCTTTCAATAATTAACCATTCAGGTATTTCTTTTTCACTAAGTGGTGAATAAAGCCATTTTGCAAATTAAGAGATCCTGCTAGCTAAGTAATAAAAGTATAAATCCGGAAATATTAACCCTCCATTTCCTTTAAGTCTAGATAACTTATTGTGGGTCATCCTGCTTCTTTTATTCTCCCATATAAATCTATTAACACTAATTTGTAGCTCAGTGAGCCACTTGTTGGGTATGAAAAAGGGAAGCATTTGAAAGAGGAATAGTGCTCTAGGTAAAATAGTCATTTTAATTGCTTCCATTCAACCCAAAAGGCCCAACGGTAAACAATTCCATTTAGCTAAACAGTTATAAATATTCAATTTGAGCTTCTTTAAATTTTCTGAACATGTCCTTTCCATTGTTTTGTGTAGGGTAATACCTAAATAATCTATCCCTTCTTTCTCCCACCTAATACCCAAGGCCTAAATTCCTTGCCTTTCACAATACCTGTTTAATAGCAGAAAAACAGATTTTTCTTTATTTAGTTTGTATCCTGAGATACTGACAAATTTGTGCACTGTATGAAGAATCTAGGGAATGGAATTTATTGGATCCTGTGCAGAAATAATAATATCATCTGCATAAAGAGACGTGAGATACTCCTTATTGTGAATAGAAATCCCCTTTATGTGTTTATTTTGTGTCAGCTTTCTTATTAATGGATCTACTGTCAAAAAAAAGCAAGGGGGATAGGGGACAACCTTGCCTCATTCCTCTTAAAAGTGCAAAACTAGAAGATGTCAAGCCATTTGTTATAACCGATGCATATAAATTCCTAAATAGTATGTTAACCCATTTTGAGAAATCTTTTGGAACCCCATATAAGTTACGAGTGTTGAATATATGAGGCCATAACACCTTGTCAAAGGCCTTCTCTGCATCTAATGCAAGCAGTCCCGCAGCAACTTTTGACTTACCAGCAGCTTTTTGAATATGGAACAATTTCCTAGTATTGTTTGCCACCATCCTCCCCTTCATAAAACCTACCTATCTACAGTCAATCAAAAACGGCAAGACTTGTTCCAGTCTATCTGCTAGGACTTTAGCTAATATTTTTATATTCATATTAATCAGGGATATAGGTCTGTAATTTTTTAAATTATCAGGTTCTTTTCCTGGTTTGAGAATAAGGGTAATTAGGCTTTTCATCATGTTATCTGGGAAATATTCTCTTTGCCATGCTTCTGTATATACATTAGTTAAAAGTGGAACAATTTCTTTATTAAGGCTATGGAAAAAATTAGATGAAAAACCATCTGGTCACGGAGCTTTGTGTTTTTCAGGTGCCGTAATAGATGCAGCAACCTCAGATTTCTCTGTTTGCCTGCTTAAGCTATATTTATGGCATTCAGGTATACTAGACAACTGCATCCCAGTGCAAATTTGCAGTAAAGCATCAGGCTTTAGGACAATATCACAATTATACAATTCGTTATAACATTTCTTAAATTCCACATTGATTTTATTTTGATCAGTTAGTAATGAATCATTTCCTAACTTTTTAATTTTACAAATTCTGGTACCCCCTGTATTTTACTTCAGCCTGATAGCTAATATTTTGGTAGTTCTTAGACCTGAGTCAATATAATTAAGCCTTGCCCTTCTGACAGCAAATTCTGTTTCTCCTCTAATTGACTCAAAATATTCTGTTTTAAGCCTAGACATTAATGCCCACTGTTCATCAGATGCATCTGGGAGTAGTTTTTTTCAGCTTCTGCTATTTTTCCCAACAATTCTTGTTGTTTGTTTTTTTTCTCTTATTTAATTTTAGATGATATACATATAATGTATCCTCATATGTAGCATTTAAAACAGTCCCATGTATTTGCCCAAGAAGTGTCTTGTGGTTTATTGGTGGTCTTGTTCCACCAAGTGACCTGCTGGTCTTGGTCCATGCCTTTGAGACATCATGCCTTGATTACTGTAACTCCCTTTACCTAGGACTTCCTGGGGTTGATATCCGCTGCTTGCAGCTAGTGCAGAATGAGGCAGCACATTTGTTGACTAGGGCTTCTAGAAGTTCTCATATTACCCCCATGCTGCATGCACTGCACTGGCTGCCAATATAGTGGTGGATCACCTTTAAAGTGGGTCTTTTGACCTACAAAGCCCTACACGGTCTGGGTCCCAACTACTTGAAAGAGCTCCTGGTGCCTTACACCCCTCTGCAACAGCTCCACTCAGCTGACGAGGGGTTGCTGGAGATTCCTAGGGTAAATTTGAAGTCATCTGGTGCCAGTGCATTTGGATTTGCTTCACCTACCCTCTAGAATTCTCTGCCCCATCAGTTCCAGGAGTCTAGGAAGGTGGAGAGTTTTAAGCAGGCACTAAAGACCTTCTTATGGGAAAAGGCGTTTCCTACTCTGTTCTGATTTTATATTGTTGAATCTGAATATATGTTTGTATTTAATTTTATACTGAATATATTTGAATATGCTTTTATGTCTGTTCTTGCTGTGCAGCGCCTTGAGACTTTGAAAGGCGCTCAACTAAATACATTTATTATTATTATTATTATTATTATTATTATTATTTACTATTGTATTCCCAGAACAATTTAATTTCTTGTTTAAGGTTTTTAAGGATATCTTCATCCTCTAATAAGAAATTGTTAACCCTCCAAAGCTTAAATAAAGTAGCTTGACTATATTCTTTAAAGGAAATCAAGACAGGCGAGTGATCCGAAATAACCTGTTCTAAAATACGGCTAGAAGTTATTCTATCTACAAAAGTCTCAGGAACATATATTTGGTCTATCCTTGAACCTGAACGACAATATTCTGAGAAAAATGTATAGGATTTCTCTCCTGGGTGGAACAATCTCCATGTATCTATTAGTTCTAATGTGTTTATCATATTTTGTAAATCTCTATCTGCTGTATTGCACCTGTAACTCATATTAGTTCTATCCAACAAAGGATCCAATATACTATTAGTGTCTCTTGCAAGTATAATTGTACTCCCCAAATAAGCAGTAAGTTTTGAGCAAAGAACGTTAAACACAACATGTGCTAAGCCAGTAGGCCCTTAAACATTTACAAGTGTGACTTCCTCATCTTCTAATTTCCCACTTACTATAATAAAGTGGCCCAGTGGGTCTGCAATAACATTATTCATCTGGAAGTTGATTTCTTTTCTAATAAGAATTAATACCCCTGCTTTCTTTGAGATTAAACCTGGTGCCATATACTTGACCCACACATTCTCTATGCATTAGATTGATGGAGACACCATGTAAATGAGATTCTTGTATATACAATAGATGGATCCATTTTCTTCAGATGTCTTAGTACATAGTATCTCTTAGTTTTGTGATTAAGGCCCTTCACATTCCATGTAATAAGATTAAAGGTTCTACTATTTGCCATAATTATTATATAGGGTACATATGACTTTTCTATGTGTGTGTATATATATATATATATATATATATATATATATATATATATATATTTATATATATATATATATATATATATATATGTGGTTTTAAGTTTGTCTACAGCTACGGAGATGTTACAGCTGTATTGCAATATCCACTCTGAAACGTTGAGAAAATGTGTTATGCTCATAAAGCATAAGAGAAAAAGTATAGAAAGACGGAAAGTAAGATGTGAGAGAAGAGAGCTACAAGGGATGATCATATAAATGTTCTTACTTTAGAAACCACCTCCCTCCCTCTCCCTTGTTCATTCTGGAATGAGGTCATCAAGGGTGTATATTGCTGAGACAATCTTCTTCTTACCCACCTGTCACTCAAGAAGGAAATAGTAATACATTTACATGAAATAAAATAACAGTTTTCACATCTGCTTAAACAACTATTCTGACTTCACTATGAAATCACAGTTATTAAGTAAGCCAAAAATGTCTTATGTTATTAAATTATATTTTAAACTAGATAATCATATATTTAATGATCTGTTAGCACTACTTTTAATCTAAAAACTTTAAATGTTTATTTGAAATAGGCTAAATTTCAAAACTTCTACTTCATAAACTCTATACCTCAGCTTTCCCCAAACTCACAAAACTCTAACAAGTAGATAGAAATGTTAAAATAATATGATGTGCTGTTTAGTTTGGAAATAGAGGTAATATGTCATCTACCAAACAAAAACAAATCCATTATATAAATGTAGCCATGAAACAGCATATAACATTTTAAATAACCCAAAATGCAAATCGCTAGCTTAATAATGAGAGAACTCATACCTGACAGCCAACATTCAGGGTCAGTCAGTGCAACAATCTTCTGAACCTCAATGGCACATATGAAAATTACTTGTGTGGATCATGGAAGAATGAATGAATAACAGAAATCAAGCTTCAAATTACAACCTAAACAATATGTTTGTTAATAATTCGAATCACTATTGCTTTTCCTTTTTTTTTCTCCTTTCTTCCTCCCTTATCTTATCAACGACCTATTGGCACCGAAAAACTACATTTCCCAAAAGTCTCAAGAGTTTGATTAAAGTCACATGTTTGGCATTCTGCATCATCATGAGAGGCATGAGTGAGCATGGAGCCCATCAAGGCAGCACAAGGACAGTTCTGAGGTGTAGTTTGAAACTCCAACCGCTGAATAAGATTTGTAGTCAACAAAATGACGAATTTTCAAAATACATGTTCACATCACTGTACCTCTTATTGGTGGTACCTGTGAATGTTCTGCATTTTTGTTTCCTTTTTTTGGGACCAAAACACTCACAATTCCCATTAATGCTTGTAAGCAAGAAGTGACTTACAATTCTGTACCAGGAAGGGCTATAAAAGAGAATGATTCTAGATATCTAACTACTAATAAAAAATACAGTATAGAGTATAACATCTACCTTAGTCACTTAGTTCAAGGTTCTCTGGGCAGACCCAGCCCACTCCATCATACCCAGCTTCTCCATATTTTGACAGAGAGTGGACTAGGTGCCACATCCTTTTAAAACATGCTGCCTTTAGTCTAAATAGCCAATAAACTCATATGTCATCTTATCTTACTGATCATGAAGTGCTCAATTTTTAAATGACTTACTATTTATAGCTTGGTGTTGTAAATATTAAAGATGGCATATGTGTACATGTAATCCTTTTTAACTCGCACCCAATTGATGTTTGAAATGAGAGAAGCATCGTCTGACGACAACATGCTTCCGCCATCTACGTCCAAGTAATGGCAGTTCTCATAAGCCAATCTTATTATTGAAGCACTTTATGACCATCAATTAACAGAAATAGAGCCAGGCAGTAATTAAAGACTTCTAGGATCCTTGCATCTAACTTCAGCATTTCGACCTGAGGCAGCACAATAATCAGGTAAGACACTATCTTGCCACTTACCATCTGAAAAAAAAGTAAAACTAGAGTTGAAAAAGAGCAGATAAAGCATATAGGCGACCAATGCAGCAACCTTAATTATAGGCACTCTTTTAGAGTATATTTCTGTATTTTTCTAGTTCACTCTCCCAAAGCCCCCAAATCCTGACACATTACTTTAACAAGACATTTCAAGGTTCTCCTTCCTTCTCCCTTTTTTTTTTAAAAGTGAAATCTGAGAAAAGGGCAGCAAAGTCTTTTTTCAATCCAGTTCTAGCTGCCTCATAGCCATTGTAATCTTTAGGACCCTCAGCATCCCATACTCATAACATTGTGGGGTAAAGCAGACTGTAAGGTTAGCATCTCTAAGCTTTCGTTTAATCAGGAAGAATGCGTCTCATTTTTTCATTACCTCTGGAGGCAAATCATTGTAAATTTTAATCTTGCAATCAATGGACACTTTATCCCTAAGTTTTCTTTGAACATGCATTTTATGTTGAAAATAGAGACATTTAAAACCAATAGATCTAGGTCTTGCATTAGGACTTGGCGATGGCTTTATGTGCTCATTCTAACACATAACAGGCACAATCAGGAGGTGAGCCAGCAACTGAGATCAGAAGTTTGTTAATGAAAGCTCTCTAAATCCTCGATCTTTGCCTCTAACTTAGTAATTCTTTTTATATTTACAATTCCTTCTATGATAACCTTTTCAACTTTATCTTCCACACTGCTTATTCTAGATTCAGCATCAGAAATACGAATGTTGTGCTCATCAGTATCCTTTCTAAGTTGTTTCAAAACTGTCAGACTTGCTAAGAATAGTAATATCAATATCACCCATTTTCTTTCATAATTTGATTCAAATGAACAATTGTCAGTGGTTGTGTGGAAACCTCTTGAGCATCTAAGCTGTCATCACTATCCGTGCTTACTTTTGATATCTGTTGTTTAGATGGATTTTTCCCCCAGTTTTTTTCTCGACTACTGGCATATTGTTACGGTGAACATTTGCCTGTTGGTAGTCCATACTCTCATTCTCCATTTCAGCAGCAGTAGATTGATTTAAAAATGTAATTGTACCACTTTAAAATAAACCTCTTTGCGGTTAACGTAATCACAATGATAAATAGGAAGTTACGCAGAGGTATTTTGAGGAGACAGGAAGACTGTAAAAGTACAGTATATCTTAGTTTCACTGAAATAAGCTTTCTTTTATAATGTTATGTGGCTCATCAAACCTGATTATCGAAGGTTCAGTTCTGAGTTTCCATTCTGTGGATATCGTAAGTCAGCCAACTGTGTAATGTGTCATCTAAAATAATTGGGTTGTTGTGGTTTTCCCTTGATCTGATGTGGATTTCTGTAGCGATCGTAAGTGTAACTTGCCTAGTATTTAAAACATATGAGTTATGAAACATAGAAACATAGAAACATAGAATGTGACGGCAGATAAGGACCGCTTGGCCCACCTAGTCTGCCCATTTTCCTACCTAACAGATAAGCTGCAGATCCTAATTAACCAACAACTTACTTCCTCCTACCCCCCACTAGGACTGTCTTATGTCTGTCCCATGCATTCTTGAATTCCCCCACTGTTCTTGACTCCACGACCTCCTCAGAGAGGCTGTTCCATGCATCCACAACCCTCTCTGTGAAAAAATACTTCCTCACATTACCTCTGAGCTGTCACCCCATCTTCAAATTGTGCCCCCTTGTTCTTGCACATCTCTTTTTCTGAAGGATGCCACCCTCTTGGACTTTGTTGATTCTCCTGAGGTACTTGAAAGTTTCTATCATGTCCCCGCTCTCCCTTCTTTCCTCAAGGGTATACATATTAAGCTCCTTTAGTCTTTCTTCGTATGTCTCCAGGTGCAGACCCTGCACCATTTTGGTTGCCCTCCTCTGGACAGCCTCCACTCTGTCTATGTCTTTGGGGAGATGGGGTCTCCAGAACTGCACACAGTACTCCAGATGGGTTTCACCAACTGTCTTTACAGAGGATAACAACTTCCTGTTTTCTACTATTGATGCCTCTCCTATGCATCACAGTATCCCCAGCCTTCCTTACTGCCTTCTCACATTGCTTGCCCACCTTTAGGTCATCTGATATAATTACCCCCAGGTCCCTTTCCATTTTTACTGTTGTCAGTATCTCACCCCCCATTGTGTACTCTTGCCCTGGGTTTTTGTTTCCCAGGTGCATTACCTTGCACTTCTTTGCATTGAATCTGAGCTGCCATACATTTGACCATTCCTCCAACCTTGCCAAGTCCCTTCTCATCCTTTCCACTCCATCTGGTGTATCAACCCTGTTGCAGATCTTTGTGTCATCTGCAAAGAGACATACTTTTCCTTCCAGTTCCTCTGCAATGTCACTTATAAAGACATTAAAAAGGACCGGTCCCAGTACTGAACCCTGCAGTACCCCACTAGTAACCCTCCTTTCTTCACTGTGGACTCCATTTACTACTACCCTTTGCGTCCTGTTGTCTAGCCAATTTTTTATCCAGGCTACCACCTTGGGACCCACTCCAAGGCTGGCTAACTTGTGTATTAATCTTTTGTGTGGGACTGTATCAAATGCCTTGCTAAAATCTAGGTAAGCCATGTCCACAGCCCCTCCCTGGTCTACTACTTTGGTCACCAGTCAAAGAAATCTATTAGATTTGTCTGACACGACCTTCCCATCGTGAATCCATGCTGCCTTGGGTCCTGTGACCCACTGGCCTCTAGGTACTCAACAATTCTTTCCTTCAGAAGTGATTCCATCATTTTACCTACCACTGAGGTCAAACTAACTGGTCTGTAGTTTCCTACCTCTGTCCTGCTCCCACTTTTGTGAAGAGGAATCACATCCGCCCTCCTCCAGTCCTCCCATGATTTGTTAAAGAGAGTAGTCAGTGGTGTCATTAGTTCTACCCTTAGTTCTTTTAGAATTCTTGGGTGAATCCCATCAGGCCCCATTGCTTTGTCACCTTCAATTTTATTAGTTCTTTCAGAACCCTTTCTTCTGTAAATGGACTGGTATCGACCCCGTCTTCACAGTGTTTCTCTTGTTTGGTTTAGGTACCTCTTCCCCTCTTCCTTTGTGAATATTGAGCAGAAATATTCATTCAGTATCCCTGCCTTTTCATTGTCACCCTCTACCCACGTTCCCTCCCCTTTATTAAGCCTCTGTATCCCTCCTTTGGTCTTTCTTCGCTCCCTAATGTACCTATAAAAGGTCTTATCCCCCTTCTTAACAGAGTTGGCTATTCTTTCCTCAGTTTGGGCCTTTGCTATTCTGACTGCCTTTCCAGCCTCTTTCTGCTTTAACTGATAAAGTTCTCTGTCCTTCTCCTTCTGTGTTCTTATATTTCATGAATGCTATCCTTTTCTCCTTAACCTTCCCTGCCACCTCTTTTGAGAACCATAGCATTTTTTCCTTCGTTGTGTTTTGTTGATTTGCTTTACACAAGGCTTGTTGCCTCTGTGATGGCTGTTTGATTACTCCCATTGTTCCTCCACCCCTCCTTCTTGCCTGTTTGCTAGTGCTTTTCTGAGGCACTCTCTCATTTCTAAAGTCAGCCCTCCTAAAGTCCAATACTCTTGCTTTTGAATGGCTTGATTGTATGGCTGTGTTTATCGTGAACCACACTGTTTGGTGGTTGCTTGTTCCCAGATGGCTACCCACTTCTAAATCTGAGATTCTTTCTCCGTCCCCATTTGAGAGTACCAGGTCTAAGATTGCTCCTTCCCGAGTGGGTTCCAATACTAGCTGTCTGAGGCATGCCCCCTGTAGGGCATCAAGAATGACACTGCTCTTGGATGTACCTGCAGCAAAGGTGCTCCAGTTAACATCTGGCATATTCAGGTCCCCCATCAACAATATCTCCCCTTTTTCTGCCATTCTAAGGAAGCCTTCTATCATTTCCTTGTCCATTTCCTCCCCCTGAGATGGGGGTCTGAATACAACCCCCATGCAGATTGTGGTGCCATTTCCTCTCTCCAGGGTGACCCAGAGTGTCTCATCTGCTCCCTGTTTACTCTTTAATTCTGTTGCTTTGATCTCTTCCTTTACATAAAGAGCTCCTCCTCCTCCTCCTCTTTTATCCTCCTTGTCCCTCCTGTAGATTGTGTATCCTGGTATGTTGACATCCCAGTCATGGTTCTCTGTGTACCATGTTTCTGTGACTGCCACAAATATCCAGGCAACCCTCTTCCATCAAGGCCACTAGTTCAGCGAACTTGTTACACAGACTATGGGCATTGGTACTCATCACCCTCCACTTTTTGATGGCCTTACCCCTTTTAGCCCCATTCCTGTCCTTACTGCCTTTGTCTTTTTTTACATTTACTTCTGTCCTGCTCCCTAATGACTTCTCTACCTTAGTGTTTACCTCACTAATTACTGTTGTTTGTGGGGGGAGACTGGGATTTCCCTGCTTTTTTTCAGTGCCTCCTCCCTTGGCTAGTTTAAATGCTTGCCAATGAAGCATTTAAACCTCTCACCTAGGATCCTGTTCTCCCCTTGACAGATGCAGACCATCGCACCAGTATAGGTCTGCATCCCTCCAAGTGCTCCCCAGTCCCCAATGAGCCAAAACCCTGAGCTCCACACCAGTTTTTCAACCATTCATTGAATTCCCTAGTGAGGAGTACCCTAGCATCACCCTTGCCATAGACAGGCAGCACCTCCGAGAAGGTTACTGTATGCGCTACTTGTCTAAGGCCCCTCCCCAACTCCACAAACTCCTCTTGCACTGCTCTGATCCCATTCCTAGCCAGATCATTTGTCCCTAGGTGGACAATGACATCCAGCTCCCTCCCTCCCTCATGCAGCTGCTCCCACGATCCTGAGGATTCGCTTCCTGTCCCTCCAAGCCGTGGCGCTAGGCAGGCACCTTACCTCCCTCCCTCTCCCCTTCCTCCCCCATTTCTACCCCCCTAATGACTGAGTCCCCCACCAAGA
Source organism: Neoceratodus forsteri (assembly GCA_016271365.2). NCBI lineage: Eukaryota > Metazoa > Chordata > Ceratodontiformes > Ceratodontidae > Neoceratodus > Neoceratodus forsteri. The sequence goes on along the minus strand of CM028135.1, from coordinate 1,021,832,706 downwards.
GTTGTTTCCTTCCCCTGAGGGGTCTCATGCCACCCTCCTATGAGTCTCCTTTGTGAAGGTTCCCAGCATCCTCCTTGGTCTCCACTGCAGGTGCCTCTGTAGAGGAACCACTATCCACCAGAAGAGCGAATGAATTGTGGAGTGGTACAGCTGGAGGGATGCAACTCTGTTCCACCACCCTCTCCCTCTCTGAGCCCACTCTGGTCCAGCCTCTCCTATTTCTTGGCAACCTCTGAGGTAGTGGCATTGGCCCTGGTGGTCCCTGGGTGGGGGAGGAGGTTTCATGAATCCTAGCCAGGTCAGCCTGGAGACGGACAACCTGCTCCCTCAGACCAGAGAGGTGCCTGCAAATAGGGCAGCATCACAGCCTCCAGAATGTCTCCCAGAACACTGCCGCCCCACAGCCATTGCACTGCACCACTCCTATCATGTCTTATTTTGTGTCCCCTCTCCTGTTTCTGTGTATGCTTACTCTCTCCTCTCCTTACAACTCTCACCCTTCCTGTTCTGGGACAATAACTTCCTATATTCTTCAGTAGCCTCCTTCTTCCTTGCTCAGTGTCAGACCACCAGCAGCTGGGGGGGAGAGTGAGCTACTTTTTTCCTTTAGGGTTGACAAAACCAATGTTTCTCTAAGATCCTTCCTTCCTACTGCCAAACAGGAAGTTCCTGTTGACAGTCAAATCCAGTGGCTATAAAAGTAGAACTGGCTTAGGGTGGGATGGAGGGCAATTAGTAAGAAAAAAGGCTAGCAACAGGAAGTTGTAATTTGAGTAACCGGCTTTTATGGTGTCTAAGCCACACCCCCAATTAAGCTCTCTCTCTCTCTCCTCCTACTGGTTTAGCAAAGTAAACTGATACAGAACCCTTCCCAGCACAGAACACACACTGACTTTCTTTCTTTTCCTTCTTTTTTTTTTTTAAACCTTAAATAAGACCCCTTCTACTTCTAATAAAGTATCTGTTTGGTTAATCTCAACAGACACTGACTCCTGCTAAGATATACGTGTTAAATTAATAAGAAACATAGAAACATAGAAACATAGATTTTGACAGCAGATAAGGACCGCTTGGCCCACCCAGTCTGCCCATTTCCCTACCTATTGGATAAGCTGCAGATCCTAGTTAACCAGCAGCCTACTTCTTCCTACCCCCACCCCCTAGAATTGCCTTATGACTGTCCCATGCATGCTTGAATTCCACCACTGTTTTTGACTCCACAACCACCTCAGGAAGGCCATTCCATGCATTCACAACCCTCTCTGTGAAAAAATACTTCCTTAAATTACCTCTGATCCACTCCCTTCTATCTTCAAATTGTGCCCCCTTGTTCTTGCACACCTCTTTTTTTGAAAGATGCTACCCTCTTGGACTTTGTTGATTCCCTTGAGATACTTGAAAGTTTCTATTATGTCCCCCCTCTCTCTCCTTTCCTCGAGGCTATACATATTCAGCTCCTTAAGTCACTCTTCATATGTCTTCCAGTGCAGACCCTGCACCATTTTAGTTGCCCTCCTCTGGACAGCCTCCATCCTGTCTATGTCCTTAGAGATTGGGTCTCCAGAACTGCACAGTACTCCAAATGGGGTCTCACCAACTGTCTGTACAGAGGGATAATAACTTCCTGTTTTCTGCTGGTGATGCCTCTCCCTATGCATCCCAGTATCCCCCCAGCCCTCCTTGCTGCCCTCTCACATTGCTTGCCCACCTTTAGGTCATCTGATATGACTACCCCCAGGTCCCTTTCCATTTTTGTTGTTGTTAGTATCTCACCCCCCATTGTGTACTCTTCCCCTGGGTTTTTGTTCCCCAGGTGCATTTCCTTGCACTTCTTAGCATTGAATCTAAGCTGCCATACATTTGACCATTCCTCTAACCTTGCCAAGTCCCTTCTCATCCTTTCCACCCCACCTTGTGCATCAACTCTGTTGCAGATCTTTGTGTCATCTGCAAAGAGACATACTTTTCCTTCCAGTCCCTCTGCAATATCGCTTATAAAGACATTGAAGAGGATCAGTCCTAATACTGAACCCTGCGGTACCCCACTAGTAACCCCCTTTCTTCAGAGTGGACTCCATTTACTATTACTCTCTGTGTCCTATTCTCCAGCCAATTCTTTACCCAGGCTGTCATCTTGGGACCCACTCCTAGGCTGGCTAACTTGTATATTAATCTTTTGTGTGGGACTGTGTCAAATGCCTTGCTAAAGTCTAGGTAGGCCATGTCCACAGCCCCTCCCTGATCTACTACTTTGGTCACCCAGTCAAAGAAATCTATCAGATTTGTCTGGCATGACCTTCCCGCTGTGAATCCATGCTGCCTTGGGTCCTGAGCCCCTCTGGCCTCTAGATACTCAACAATTCTTTCCTTCAGAAGTGATTCCATCATTTTCCTACCACTGAGGTTAAACTAACAGGTCTGTAGTTTTCGCTTCTGCCTTGCTCCCACTTTTGTGAAGGGTATCACATCTGCCTTCTCAGTCCTCGGGTACCACCCCATCCTCCCATGATTTGTTAACGATGGTAGTCAGTGGTGTCACTAGTTCTACCCTTAGTTCTTTTAGAATTCTGGGATGAATCCCATCAGGCCCCATTGCTTTGTCCACCTTCAGTTTTAAGAGTTCTTTCAGAACCCTTTCTTCTGTAAATGGGCTGGTATCAACTTCTGTATCCAGAGTGTTTCTACTGTTTGTTTTAGGTACCTCCCCCGCTTCCTTTGTAAATACTGAGCAAAAATATTTGTTTAGTATCTCTGCCTTTTCACAGTCACCCTCTGCCCACCCTTCCTCCTCTTTATTAAGCCTCACTAGCCCTTCCTTGGTCTTCTTTCGCTCCCTGATGTACCTATAAAAGGTTTTATCCCCCTTCTTAACAGAGTTGGCTATCTTTTCCTTAGTTTGGGCCTTTGCTGTTCTGACTGCCGTCCCAGCTTCCTTTCGCTTTAACTGATACAGTTCCCTGTCCTGCTCCTTCTGTGATTCCTTGTACTTCCTGAATGCTTTCTTTTTCTCTTGAACCTTCACTGCCACTTCCTTTGAAAAGCATAGTGGTTTCTTACATCGTTTCATTTTGTTAATTTGCTTCACACAAAGGCTTGTTACCTCTGTGATGGCAGTTTTTATTATTCTCCATTGTTCTTCCACCCCTCCTTCCTGCCCATTTGCTAGTGCATTCCTTAGGCACTCACCCATTTTGGCAAAGTCAGCCCTCCTAAAGTCCTAATAATTACTGATAATTATCTTAAAAATTAATTAAAAGAAGTGCCAGGTAGGCTGAGAAGGCATGGAGCTCAGCACAATGTGACCATCCCCCAATGCCTGCATTCGATCGAATCCGCCAATCCCTAGCTGGTTAATTGATTGGTTTGAGAAAAACCCTTGCAGGGAGTCAAGAATGGACCTATTCCATACTGATGCTGCAGTTGGAAATATCCAATACACATATGGCAGACTGAAATCACTGACTAGCAGCACTTCTCCCTTACTTGCCATCTTGCTGGCACCAGTGGAGTACCAGCATAAGTTAATTTTGCAACAGGATTGGGTAGAACATGAGTATAATTAGATTGCAAGGTATTTATAGGTTAGTGTACAACGGATGGTTGATGGTGGGGACAATATATGAAATTCTACACATTGCCTTCATGCATACAAATGCAGGTAGGTGTTGTGAGCTGATAGTGGCCCACATAATGTAGTGCAAATGGCCTTTAGCACGTTGCATGTCATGTGTTCTCTTTATTATGCAGGTCTCTGGGTATGACACCCAGAAAAAAAGGTGGTAATCCATTTAGGGTGCACTATTTCTAGTTGTGGTGTCGGTGCTGGGTGTCCGTTGCCTACAGATAGTTGTGGTACAATGCAAATGTGCATTTTGCATGCTGCTATCATAGTCTAAAACTCATACAGGAAGAAGGCACTGGACGTATGGTCTGTCTTATAAATTGCCTCCCTAGCAGCAACATGCTTTTTCTCATGTGCTGTAATGCTTTACAAATGCCAAATGCCACATCTGAATATGTGGGCCTCAACATCTACAGTACAAGTCACATTAAACTGTTCCACCAATGACTTGGTTTAGCATTGTTTTTTTTATGGTTGACAATGCACTGGCAACTCACATTGCATTGCTTTTCAGTGTTTAACCAGCTCAAGAGCAATGTTTGTAAAGAAAAATGTTGCCACTCATTGGGAATGCATCAGCAGCCCAGTCAAAATGCAATGCAAAACTGAGTTCTAAATCTAAAGAAACAGTTTATGCAGAGCTTTGTACTTGTTTCAGCAACACTTATGCCACTCAGTCGAAAATGCTAAAACAACTAATTGGAAGAACAGTTTAATGTGACCAGTACTGTAGGACACGCTTGTTGTGAGGTATGGGTGTTTTATGATTGGAGACTTAAAATCTTGAAAGTATTGCTTTAAAACTCAACATAATGTATTTAATAAAAATGCCTAAAACTCTGACACAAAATGGAACCCAGGCATTGAAGTGATCAGTGACCAAAATCCTGCTTTCCAGGGGTATCAGTTATTTAATACTGTATTCTTTTTTTTGTTTGTTTGTTTGTTTGCAGTTTACTCCAAAGTGGTTGTGTTTCCAATTGGAATAGGGTTTAAGTTAAAAAAATTAAATACTAAATTAAAAAATAAGTAGCACTCTGGAGATGTGTCACTAATAATTTAAGAGCGTCCCATTGTCAGTCCTTATGGTTAAGAACCACTCAGCTTTGCTTCATGGTTCTCAAATGCAATTAAGTCAGCTTATGAAGAGACAATCTTGATGAGTCAGGAGACATCTCTTAATCCCCATTTACTTACAGTATATTATAAAGTAAGTCAGATATATATTTATTTATATAACACTGATCCTTTCCTTTATGGCCTGTCAGTACCTTTGGTACGTTGATGTTAATTTTGTTGAAATTGATGTTGTCTTTGTGTGAGTGATTTGGCTATGTCAGTTGTGCAGTCAGTAGACTGTAAAACTTGCTGTAACTTTTACCTATGCAATTGCACAGCAGGGAACCAGCATGCATGCCAACACACATTAAAAATTTCCTTACAGTAATGTTGTGATCTCACTCATACCTGGTGCCACTTTACTTCCTGATTGCTTCTACTGGCAGTGTATATTTCAGTGGGTGACATTTACCATCAAGGACAATGTATTAACTGTTGGGATCATGCCATATATTTCTGGAGAGGGTGACATTTTGGGTAACAACATTGATAAAGGCCCTCTGGGGTGGTTGAGAGTCATTGCTTCTGGTGGCAAAATCAAGAAAGCCCCCCAGGAGCAGGAGAAAGCACTGCATGCTACAAAATTGATAATACCCACCCGGTACAAAGCACTACCACTGCAAGCAATAATGTAGATAGTTGCAAGTGTGTGTGTGTGTGTGTGTGTGTGTGTGTCTGTGTCTGTGTCTGTGTCTGTGTTTATGGATACACTGACATTCAAACCTTGACCCAGTATCATTGGTACTTTAAGTTAATTACTGTTGACCTGCATTTATTTACATTTCCTTCATTGCCCTCGCCCTGTAAATGTTAAACTAGGTGCTCTAGAACAAGGAGGTATGCTATGAAACTGCAAAGTTAAATTCAGGAAGGATGTGAAGAAGTATATTTTCACAGAACGGGTGGTGGGAGCCTTGAACAGCCTTACAGCTGAGGTAGGTGAGACAAAAACAGCGGTGAAGTTCAAGAATGCATGTGACAGGTGTAAAGAAATCATTGCAGTAAGGAAAGGAGGGGAAGAGATGGTGCTGTTGATCAAGTTAGGTCTGCAGCAATAAACAAAGGTCTTATAAAAAAGGACAAACTAGGTGGACCAAGTGGCCCTTATCTGACGTCACATTCTATGTTTCTATGTAACCTGTCATTACATGAAGTGTGCCACTCAGGTGATATTTCAGAATCACCCATGACTGATGTCATATTGACATGCACACAGTGAAAAATATTGTTGTTTTTTTTTGTAGTATTGAACCTGATTCAATTTACTACTGTAGGACAGTTAACAGAGCTGAATTCAATCAGAAATCAGACCTGGCTAGCATACCTATCAACAGTCAGCATTAAAATGCATTGCAATAGCCATCAGAATACAAAGTAAAAGACCAGAATGCATAGCACTTTTTTTTTAAAGAATACCATCTCTAAGAATAGTTGGGCACATATGTTTAATGTTAAGGAATGTTTCTTTCAAATGAATGAAATCTCTAAGTGTGTGTGTCCAGAACTAACTCTTACTTTATGAGGAAAATCAATAAATATTTGTGGAACAAAGGTAAAAATGAGTGTACAATACATAGCATCATGTGACATGCATGTCAATTGAGAAGTATGCTGGTAAGATCTCAGATTTTAATTCTGATCAGATATTTAATACCCAAACCAAAATCAAATATATGTTAACATAAAAAGGTAGAAACATAGTAAATCATGGTTGATGGGTCCCACATGTAGCATTCACTCTTCAAGTGCTCCTTACCTCAATGAGTATTGCAGGCACATATCATCTTCACCGGGGATTGGTAGTTGTGGTAGCTTGTGGTGGTGCCCTCTGGGCTTATGATGTTTGAGCCAGTGAACTTGCTGCCTGAAAATGAGAAAAAAGAATGAGAAATAAATGACTGTTAATTACCATACACCTGTCACCATGAACACCTATTAGTACACCACAAACCTTCCCTTGAAAGGAAAGTCTCATTTTGGATGCCTCTAATCCTCAGCCCTCCCTGCGGTTCTCTGATCCTGCAGTCTCAGTCTAAGGCTTCTAGATGACTATGATGAGTGCTACTTCTGGAAGATGGGGAGGAGAATGAAATACTCAGCCAGTGCTACTAGATTGCTGTGATGTGTCCTGTTTCAGAGTTGAAAAGCAATGCTGGTGGTAAGAGAGATGGTTTCAGGAAGAGAGGTAGCAATCCACAAGAGGAGGATGAAGACATAACTTCTGGCTGTTAGATGACTGTGATAAGTACCACTGCTCAGCTGAGAAACAATTCTGGAGGAAGGAAAAAAACAGATTCCTAGAAAAGATTATTTCAATCCATGAGTGGAGGATTAAGGGATCACTTTGGGCTTCTAGGTGACTGTAATGAGCGCTAATTCTAGAGGATGAAAAGAGGATGAAGGCATCAACTCAGGCTTCCAAATGACCATGATGCATGCTACTTCTGATATATGAGGAGGTGAATTAAGTTGTGAACATGAGCTTCTAGATGACTGTGATGCATTCTGATGCTGAGCTGAGTACCAGTGTAGGAGAGGATAGAATACAGGCTCTAGGGAAAAGAAGATTGAAAACCATGACAGGAGGATGAAGGCATCAATTTAGATGACTCTGATGCATGCATCTGCTAAGCTGAAAACAAGATAGAAGAGTTTCCAGGAACAGATGTTTGTAATCCCCTGAAGGTGGATGAAGGCATTAATCTGTACTTGTAGATGGCCGTGATATGTGTGTTGCTTCACTTTATTGATGTATTGATATATTTGTACACTGGGCAGGTGCATTAATCCCAGGAAACATTTTCAAGTATGACCCAAGCTATTAATGATGACAGACAAAAATGAAATGCAGTGCATACAGGGTAAAGTGTAAACATATTAAACACACTGGACAGCCATACAAGACGATATAACTACATACTCAGCAATAGGAAGAAACAAGACTGGCAGATCATAAATTAATAAAATACAATTCTAGATGCTGAGAGAGAGAGAGAGCCAGTTCAACCAATTTGGGCTTTCGAGTACTGTGATTCAGGTTGCTGCTGAACTGAAAAGAAATGCTGGAGATGACAGAGAAGAGGAGCCAGGAAAATAAATTACAATCCAAGAAAGGAAGATGAAACCATAAATTAGTGCTTCTAGAAGACTATGATTCATGCTGCTGCTGCTGCTGAGCTGATTAACGATGCTGGAGGTGAGAAAGAAGGGGTTTCTGACAGTGGACAATGAGGTAGAGTGCATTCTTAAGCCATGCCTGGGGAGACTCTAATGAGAATGAAAAAATACAGTATTTATCAGACACTGAAAGGGGAAATACAGTAAAGAGCTGGCATGGTTGTGCTGAGGGTTGAGGCACTGGATGCCACACCTCGTGCCATGCTGGTGACCCAGGTTCAGGAGCAAACTTGGGTCATCAGTGGTTGGCCTGGGGTGGGAGGGAGGAAGCTGCATTGAGCAGCCGGAAGGCAACTCTCCTCACCCATGAAGGGACCTTGTTGCCCCCATAGTCCAACTGCCCCCAGGTGGAGGCCTGATGTTAGTGTAGGCGAGTGGGTTGGCATGAGTAGGGAGGGTGATGTGGAGCTGTGGGGTGCACATGCCTCCACATGTGTACATGCGGCTGTGGTTTGGGGGGGTAACCAGAAAAATGGAGCTAACAGGTTCCATGAAGTCCCCCCCTCCAGGCACTATCTCTGTGATGGGGTTGTGGGTCAGGAATGGATACAAACCACCCATGGGGGGGGGAGCTCAGCCTGTCAGCTCAGAGGCATAAGCAGAATAAAAGAAAGAAAAGAGAAATAGAAAGTGATGAAAATTAATTTTTGTAGAGACTTCAAAGCCCTTTACTTCTTTTCAAGTGGACATGAAAATTTAGTGGAAAAGTTCTAATTTATTTATTTGAATTTTGATAACCGGATAGGCCCACTGAGACAGACATGTCCCTTTTTCAGGGGTGACCTGGGGAATAAAGAATTCCTTAAAATTGATACATTGTACATTGAATACATGAGGTAAATACATATGGAGAAAAATGAGTGCACTCAGAGGCTAGAGACAGGATATATACAGAAAGTGACACAATGATATTGCTGGGCAGAAAGTCAGTTGTCGCTGATGCCAGATGAGGATACCAAATGTGGTCTATAGGGGTCTTGCGTTGGTAGTCCAGGAGATTTTGCAAGCGTAGGAAGTCATAAGTTCTGAATACACATTGTATTGGGAGAGGTGAACTAATCCAATAGGCAACTACCACACAGCACACTACATAGCAATATAAATTACATATTTACAAAATATAGGAGTAGACAGTGAATAGATTTAAAAGACAGTGGGTGGAGAGAGGACAGAGGAGGGAAGCGGGTAAGGAGAAGAGAGGGATTTCAGTGGAGGTGAGGGAGATGGGGAGTAATATTATCTAATATTATATAATATATAAATACTGTCTAACATACCTTAAACTTGATGTCCTGCTTCCCTTTGTTCTGAATGACCGACAAATAAACTAGAATCTCCACTGTCACATTCACATGCAATGCTTCAAGCCTAACATGATTAACATGACAGCCAAAACAACTGTAAAAAAATACATCTTAAGAACACGTTGCACTCCTCACTCATTCACTGAAGGAGACCCAGACCCGGTATGCTTTCCACCGGAGGTGCAGAGCCGCGCTTCTCTACAGCCACCCACCTTACCTTTCAGCAGCCAGATGACATATTTAAGGTACAGTTTCTTTCTGCAAGTACTACTCCTTTCAAATCTGGTGCTAGCTGCCCGCTACTGTGATTGGCCGGTCATCGCCTCTGCTCCCTCGCGGATTGGCTCCCTTGCAATCCTACTTCAGCACAGAATTCTCAGCAGCTCTCAGCACTCTGGCTGGGATCAGAGTTAAGAACAGAGTTTAGGGCCTACCCAATGGCACAGAGGATTGAAGTGCTAGATGCCACACCTTGAACCACGCCGGTGACCCGAGTTCGAGAATGGACTCCGGTCACTGTGGGCTGGCAGGGAAGGAGATGATTGAGCATCCGGACGACTGCTCTCCTCTCCTTTCCTGGGGCAGGTTTGGGGAATGTGTCACCTTGCAGCGGCCCCCAGTGGAAACCAGGAGCACTGCAAGAGGACTGCAATATCTGCGACCAGAAAACCGGAAAATCCGCACTGAGCTCAGACGGATGGCGACTGCTGTCCTGCCTGCTCCTCATCTGATCTCCCGTGGATCCATGTCCGCCTCAGCAGCATAGGGCCAATTTGTATGTGCTGGCTTGCCTCCCCCAGTGCCTTCCTTCTCGGAAGAGAGGGACCTGTCCAGTGAAGAGATAAGCTGGATTACCCCAGCAGCTGCGATATGAGGTAAGGAGGCTTGAGGGAGAATCGGAGGGGTGTGGGGGCCATTAGCAGCCTGAAGGAGGGAGTGTGCTCAGGGCAGATAGGGGGTATAAAAAAAGAATAGAGTTTAGACAGTAAAAGCTGTTACATTTTTATTTATGCTGATCCTATACTGCCTTTTCTAACAAATACTAATATCTGTACTGCAATTTGTTTTGTTTAGCTGCTTTAATTTATCTGGACACTGTTTATTTTCTCTGAATAAAATTATTTAGTAATTTTGCCTATCCTGCCTACTGTTTAACTGTTTGTAATATTTTATCCTACCACAGTATGCCCTGCTAACAATCCTTTCTCCAAATTTCTTTCATTTCAACTCCCCTTCCCTTGCTCTGAGCTTTTACTCTGTTCCCCTCACTACTTCCCTACCTTGTTCTCTCAGTCTCCCTAGCCATTCTTTCATCTGCCCCCTGTTCCTACTCCCTCCTCCCCCCCACGGTGCTTGTCTCTAACACCCACTTCTCTTTAGTGGATAACCGTGCCCACTGATTTAGATCGCTCTCCTTAAGCTAATCCCTGCCCACTGATTTAGCTTGCCATCCCTGGCCTTCTGCTGATTGATTGTCTGTGTCCTCCATCCCTCCGCCCTGCCCGATCACTACTTACTAAAATTAACCTGCACCTCTCTCTCTCTTCACAGAAGGAGCCCCTGGCCCAGGCATGCTTTCCACCAGAGGTGCAGCCCAGCGCTTCTCTACAGCTGCCCTCATTATCCTCCAGCAGCCAGCCAACATATTCAATGTACGGTCTCTCCCTGTAAGGGCCACTTCTTTCAAATCTGGCACTTCCTGCCCACTACTCTGATTGACCGGTCTTTGCCTCTGCTTCCTCTTAGATTAGCTTCTTTGCAATCCTGCTTCAGTGTTGAATTCTCGGTAGCTCCCAGCGCTCCAGCCAGGATCAGAGTTAACATTAGAGTTAAGATAGTAAAAGCTATTAAATTTTCTCCTTCCCTCCCTCCCTCCCTCCCCACCACTCTTTAAATATGCTACATGAACTGGAGCCCCATACAGAACTATTTGCCCATCCTATAGTTTGTTTGTACACTCTCGCAGTGCTATTTCTGGCCCTCCTCCCTGCTTGCTGTTAGCCAGTGCACTGTGCCCAGCTCTTGGCTCATGTGTTTCATGACAAATACCCACTGACTCCTGCTCTGCTTTACACACTCTCCTTCCTTACTGCTTAAGTTATCCCCCCTTGCTTTATAGTGCTAGCAGCTTCTTTGCCACTACTTAAACTGAAATTACAAAGTACCCCAATCCACCCACTTAGCAGTTCTTCAATCTACCCCTTCTCCTTTCCCTCTCTCCTATCTCTCCAAATTTGACTGCCCTACCTAATTTGCTGTCTAATTTCTTATCACATGGTGCCCTCCTTGCCTATTTTCCTCCTTGCATTCTTCCCCCTTCTTTTCACAGTCTTTCCTCCCCCTTCCTCTCTCTCCTCATCTCCTCTTTTACCCCCCTTTGCTACCCCTCCTTCTCTCCTACACTCCCCTCATCCTGCCAGCCCCCCTTATTACACCTCCCCTATTGCACTGCGGCCAGCATCTTCTCTTGTACTGAACTCACCTGGCCTTCCTTCATTCCCTTGTCTGTCGCCCAAACAGCACTAACTCAAAGACCGTCTGAGCCCCAAGCCACCTACCCCCTCCATTTACTAAAAAATGGCAGGCCATCCTCACTGGATCACTTTTGCTACTTCTGCTTATCGCTATAGGTGACATCGAACCAAACCCCAGATTCCCACACTTCACTCCTCCAGCATTGTCAAAAGGGCTTAGTCTCCTCCACCTTAACATTAGGAGCCTCCTCCCCAAAATTGATCTACAGCCGCTAATGCTACACCTGAAATCTTCTGTCCTCACATTATCTGAGTCATGGCTCAGTTCTAAAATTCCTGACTCTGCCATCTCCATCTCTGGTTACTCCCTCATCTGTCAAGACCGTAAGTCTACAGGTAGTGGTGTTGCTATGTGCATATCTACAGCGCTTAACTACTCTGTATGTCTCTCCATGACCTCTCTCTCTGCCTACGTACTGCTTCTAGTAAAAATGTTCCTTCCCTCCTCCCGTCCTATCTTTGTAGGCAGTGTGTACTGCTGCCCTAACCTCTGAGTCTCCTCGCTGTCCTCTGTCACTGACTTACTCTCCTCCATCTCCTCCCTTGCTGCCCCTGGTGAGTTTTTCTTCCTATGGGATTTCAATATAAACTGGCTGACATGTTCACACTCCAAAATCTGCACTCATGTCTCTTCTCTTAATCTAAAGCAACTTATTACAGACCCAATTCTCCTTAGCCACAAGTTAGGTAAACACTCATTAATTGACTGGATTCTGACGTTGCATCCTCACCAAGTCATAAAGTCTGTATCACTCCATGATGCCCTCAGTGATCCATTATATGGTATTCTATGTGCGTAAAATCCATCATGCTAAGTCCCCCCCCAACCATCCTCAACTTCCATTCTTTCTGCTCCCTGGATTCATCCTCCCTCCATCATGAGCTGTCCAATACTGACTGGTCACCAATCATGTCTGCCTCTCCCTATCAACGCCACCTTGAGCTACTTCAGCTCACAGTTCATTAAAGTCTGGGACCACTATATACCATTTCAAAATGCTAGGGTCCACGGCAACCACCTCCTCTGGGTCTCCGCTGAACTCATAGCTTGCCAGCATGCAAGGGACCAAGCATGGACTGCATTTAAAGCTTCCAGTACCCCTCAAGACCATCAACAATACCGCACTCTGCGTAACACGTGCACCAAAGCCATCCATCTCGCCAAGGCAGAGTACTTCCAGGCCTCCTTCCAAGAAAATATCAGTGTTCCATCCAAATTCTGGAAGGTAATCCATTCCCTATTCTATTCCTCCCCTACACACTCCCTCTCCCCTGTCCTAAACATTGGTGCCCATACACTAACTACCCTCCCTCTCTGTGGCTGCAGAATTTAACACCTATTTTACTTCCTGTGCTTCCTTTCTCCTTGCCTCTCTTCCCCCCATTGTACCCCGCATTTTTACAAGTTCTACCAATGCCTTCCCTCATGCCATCTTCCCCCACTTCAAGGTTCTCTTATAAGCCAGTACTCCCAGAAGACACTCTGTGTGTATTGCTATCCCTGACACCCTCCAAGGGGAAAATCCCTGATGGCCTCAACCCTAAACTACTCCACCTTGCAGCCTACTCCATTGCTCTCTCCTTGACCTACCTACTGAAACTCTCCTTTCTACGTGCTATGGTACCAGATGTCTGGAAGTCTGCCACTATTATCCCCCTTCCTAAAGGTGGGGACGTCTCCATCCCTGGTAACTTCTGCCCCATCTCTCTCCCTCCCGCACTGGCCAAGCTCCAAGAGCACCTGGCCCTTGAACAACTCTCCACCTTCCCTAACTCCTCTTCCTTTTTCACCCCTTTCCAGTATGACTTCCATAAAAAACACTCCACCACCACCACCTCTCTCCTTCAGCTCACTGACGCCATTCTCTCTGGCATGGATCAAGGATGCATTACCTCTGCCATCTCTGTTGACCTGGCCAATGCCTTCGACACAGTTTCTCATTCCCATCTCCAGAGTAAACTAACCATGTCTGGCCTCACCAAATCCACCACCAACTGGTTTCAGTCTTATGTCATATGTCAGTATCAGGCTGTCAGAATTGGAAACTCCACCTTCCTTCCCCTACCTATTAACACAGGTGTCCCATAAGGCTCAGTGCTTAGACCAATCCTGTTCTCCATCTTTTTGAATGATCTCCCCACTGTCTGCTAATTTCTAGCATCCACATGTAAGCAAATGGCACTGTGTTGTTCATGTCCTGAAGTCCCCCTCGCAGAGGTGACCAGCCTCCAGCTGGACTTTAAAAATGTCCAGTGCTGGTTTCTCACAAACCAACTCTCAATGAATGTCAACAAAATGGTTTCTATGACCTTTGGGTTCAGACTAAAACTATCTAGACTTAATTCCACTCCCACCTTTTATACCCTCACTGGTACTACACTGGATGATGTCCCCTACTTTAAGTACCTTTGACTATGGCTAGACAAACATCTTGATTTTGAGGTCCACATTGACACTATCCACAATAAATTATTCCCTAAGCTTTGTGCTCTGTACAGATACTGGAGCTGCCTACCACTGCATGCCAGGAGAGAAAAAGTCCAAAAGATGATTCTCCCTGTCCTCAGTTTTGGAGACATTGTTTATAGCTCTGCATCTAAGACCACCCTCTCTAGACTTGACACCTTCTTTAATTCCTTCTGCCACTTCATACTTCGCTGTCCCCCACTTACTCACCATTGTGATCTCTACACCACACTTTCCTTTCCGTCCCTCAATACCAGATGCCTATTACACAGAGCTATTCTTAGTGGGAAGTTCTGGCTATGTACTCTGTCCCCTTACCTAGCCTCCCCCTTATCAAGCCTTCGACCATCCTGCAATACCTTCAGCACTTCCACATTTTGATCCCTTACACTGCCCCCACACTGCATTTCATCTGGTCACACAGCATTCTTGTTCAAGTTCCCAAACATCTGGAATACCCTCCCACTAGATATTAGCTCTGCCAACTCTCAACACTCACCCTCACTTCTCCTTCAGAAGCACACAGTCCACTGTTGCAATTGCACCTAATCTCCCCTACCTGCCATTTACCCTCTTTACCCTTTTCTCCTGCATCTCTTTCATACCCTCCCAAATAATCCCAGATTACCCTACTCCCAGTTACCCCCCCAATTCCCACCTTCTCCCTCCTGTCTCCCCCAGTTATATTTATTTTTGTCAATACCTTGTCCCCTTGCAGGGTTCTCAGCATCCTAAAGGGGAGTTTGTCCCCAGGTTTTTCTCCCCCACCCTCCACCTGTAACCACCCCCATTTCATTCTCAGCATGTTTCTCTTCTCTCCCTCCCCAGGCCCCAACATCTTGATGAGGCCCTGTACTCAGCATCTCTCTCTCTCTCCCTCTCCCCCCATCTGAGCCAGGTCCTATCCCCCTTGTAGGGCTTTACAGCATCATGAAGGGGGTGTTGTTTCTCAGATTCCTCTCCTCCCTCCTTCCTTTATCCCTTCCCTCACCCCTCCCCCTTCATTTCCCTTTCCTCGAATAGGTAACCTATGCACTTGAACAATCCATGTATATAGTCCCCCCCTTCTAACACTTTATAATGCACCCCTGATGATAGTCTACACCTTATCCTCCTCTTTATTACTTCATCTATTACTCAGGGTGTTGTTGTCTTGTATGATATATCAATACGTGCTGTCTCGCCTCCCATCCTGATTGTTTTACCTTGCACTGTGGGGTATACTTTATGCATATCTTTATGCAAATTTCGATGTTTGTATATACTAGCCTTTATTTTAGCTGGTAGCTTTGCTTCTGTATTAGCCTGTAGTTAGCCTGCATATGTGCCTGTTTGTATTTTGGTCTGGATATGTTTTTACTTACTTCTCCCCCTTATGTACCCCTTCCCCAGAACGCTTCTGGAAACAAGCTGTTTTCAGCTCATGTTGTCTTTCCTGGTGAAATTTTTTCAAGTAAATAAATAAAATTAATGTGATATGTTTTGAAATGGACCTGTATGCATCATAGTGCACAGAATATAAACTGAACTCTAATAAGAAAAATATATATAGGTATCATGTGTGACATGTGTCAATTCAACATTGTATGTAAAACAAACCTTTTTTTTGTTCTTTTGGTAACTGGGTAAGTCCCGCTTGGCACAAGTACCTGTTTTCAGGAGCAGCCCGGGACCACTGGGGAGGTAAAGTGACTTGCTCAGAGTCTCACAGTATGCAAGTGGAGGTTGTGGGAATCAAACCCAGATCTTCCAGCTGTACCAAGTTCATCCACAGCTCATTACTCTGACCTCTAGGCCCTACTGGCAGACCATCTCTAGGCTATACTGTTTTTCAAAACATTCAGTTCATGTGCTGTGACATTACATCATATGGTAATGTCATACTGACAAATTATACAACATTGGTCAATAACGTCAACAAATTACTTTAATTGTCTCAATGAAGCACTAATAGTAAAATGTAAAAATATAGGCAAGAAGGCATCAATTGATGTTCTATTCTTCTATCACAAAGAATGGATGTTCAAAAATAACACAAAACAGCTGAAGTAAGTTTCCACATCACGTTACCTCATGTAAACTTAGCCCCCAAGGGTATGGCATACCCTATATTGTTTGCCTTGTTTACAGTGTCTGTACTATTCTGTATTATGCTGTTATTCTACTTAATTAATCTGTTATGTATCTTATTCTGTTATCTAAACATTAATCTGTTGTGCCTGAAGTCTGTTATGCTGTTAGCCACCTATTAATTTCTGTTTTGCCCTATGTTCTTGTATGATAACTTTGACTCTTCCTGTTGTTCTTGAATGTATGTACCTTGTAACCCTCCTGGGTCGCACCTGAAAAAAGGCACTTGGCTGTCTAGTGTGCTTACCCAGTTGACAAAAGCAAATAAATAATAAATGATAATGATATGTTTTGCCAGTTACGCACCGTTGGCTAAATGTCCCTGCATGACTACTACACTCAAAGCAGCACTCACAGTTAAATCTAAAAGTACTAGTGAAGCAGACCTATGATACTTTTCCACTCTCCTGTGGAATGGATACAAGAATTATACAAAAATGAGAAACAACTATGGAAGTACGTCTCCATGTCACATTACATCCTGTAACAGTTATAGTGTGGTAAAGGATCACAATTACACAGCATTGTCAGGACAATCATAAGACATTGTTAATATACTCTTGTTTATTTTCTCCATCTCACAATCCATATGGCCCGAAACTGTAGACTTGACTATCTTAACACAGATACCAAACATCTAATGCCCACTGCAAGTAACAATAGCTGGCTTCTTTTCCTGAATGGGGCTAGTGGTTGTTTACATGGACATGGAGGTTGCTGGTGCTGGTGGTATTAACAGCTGTTGGGATGGCAGGGCAAACATAAGAATCACTTGTCATGGTTAGTTGAAGCTGAAGCTACTTTTCTTGTTTGCCACTGTGGCTAAAGTGACAGTGATGCCCAGGCTCCTTTCTTCACTTTCTGGCTTTTTTTTGGGGGGGGGGGCAAGGGTGTAGGCAGGCATACTCACTGTACACATTTGTGTACAGTTTTGTTGAGTGCCTGTCACAAACCATATACCTTTCTGTTAACATTTTCATTCTAATCTGTAGTATATGAGTTACTGTAGGCCACTGAGGAGTGTTTCTGTTTAAACCTATGTTGTTTAGGAGACAGATACATGTGTAACTGCTTTAGAGAGTAAAGGAATCATCTGACAACAATCTGACTTGTTTAGAAGGGGGTGCCATTTGGAGAGAATGTGTAATTTTTTTATGGGGGGGTGTAATTGTTGGAGATTGTGTACAAAACAGAAATTTCTGGCTACACTCTGGGGGGG
The DNA here is from genome assembly GCA_016271365.2 of Neoceratodus forsteri. Taxonomy (NCBI): domain Eukaryota; kingdom Metazoa; phylum Chordata; order Ceratodontiformes; family Ceratodontidae; genus Neoceratodus; species Neoceratodus forsteri. The sequence goes on along the minus strand of CM028135.1, from coordinate 1,021,815,134 downwards.
GTGCTGTGCCACGGTTAGATCCCAGTGCAATCCAGGATAAGGTTCTGTAGAAGAAAGAAGGACGTTCTCAAGGCCAACGGTTGTCTGCCTTAAAATTTTGTTTTTGTCATAATGTCTTCAGTTTTGTGACATCTTGGCAAACATGAAAAGAGAAACAGGAGAAGGGATTCCCTCCCTCCTTTCTTCACTTTCTGGAGGAAGCAGAGGCAGCAGTGGACATGTTCTTATCAAACATGTTTTCAGTGACTCAGACAGTTGGGCAATATAAATTTAAAAAAAGAAAGATTAACATAAAACTATATGAAGCAAGGCTGATAGCCCAACATGTTGTCTGAGTCTGAAAGCACAGATCTGAACTTATAGTATTAAAGGTGGTAGAAAGCACAAACTACTAGTAAAATGAAGAGAGTGAGTATACAACAGGATGACCATACAGTGATTCACAGGCTAATTAATGATACAGGAGCAACGCAGCACTAAAGCAAAGAGACAAAAGTGTGATACATAGAGTACAATGCCTGTGCAGGTGTGTTATGAGGATTTTTCACTCACCTGAGGTGTGTGTAATCCATAATACCAGAAAGAGAAGCTCAAGGGGTTTATGAAATTATCACACACCAAGAGTGTGTGAAAAATCCTCAATAACACAGACCTTGCACAGGCATCATTTTTATAATTACTGATGCAAGGAAGTCAGTATCAAATGAAGTTCCTGAAGGAGCTATGCTGTGATACCTGCTGCTGCCACTCAGCCCCCCTTCTTCATACATGCACACACACACACACACACACACACACACACACACACATACAGATGCTATTTTTAAAAGCAGAGTAAATTCTTGGCATAATTTATTTTTTTTACACAGTACAAATGCTTGTAGTCAGCCATGGCCCCTTCTGGATTAGTGTCTGTCTCCCAAAGCCCTGCCCAAAATAAAGCAACACCAGGATCAACCAGATAGATTTTTAAAAATAGAAAGGAAAGATCAATCACATAAATACTGTTCAGAAAGAAATACCTTAACGGAAGTGTGGTCCAGTTCCTCAGTAGCAGAGACACTGCTGCCATGTTTTTGATGTGTTTGGCCCACCCAAACATGGATTAAGAACCAATGAGATGGTGTGCTAAAGAAAAGTGACATAAGCCACCACAGTAACCAGTTCTATCGGTCATTACAGCATTTGAAACATAGCTCTAGTCCATGTATTAAAGTGGGTCACCAGTATTTATAATAAAGTCCTTTAACAGACTTGTCAGAGATTGACAAGAAACACAGCAGGGACAAGGCAATCAAAAAAATAAAATTTATCCTCTAGAACCCTACAGCTTGACATATACTGGGTACATATCAGTGTCTGGATTTTCAGTTCATTTTGGGACTATATCCCACTTTGCAGTCACTAGTGCAGAAATAAAATGCCACACCAGTGCCATGTCTTAACTGCCACTCAGACAGCAGGCACAGCTGACTGGATGTTAAGTTAGGTTCAATCAGGCATAACATTTTAGCACAGCTGTTACAACAAGCATTTGTCAATGCCAAATGTTTGCTTGCTGGTATTAGCACTTGAAATGCAGGAGTTTGACTGATGCAGAATAGGAAAGGTAGTGAAGTATGGAAGTTCATGCCAACCTGACCTCCATCATGTAGAGATGGAGAGGCATTGGAGTAAGTGTGTGGGTCGTCGCCCATGACGGTCATGCCATGTCACCTCACCTTATTCTGCAGACAGTGATACGTGTTGAGGTGTGCCTTAGGGTGTTTGGCTGTACAGTGACCCCATTCCACACAGACATATGCTGAAATGGGCGCAGCATAGGAGAATGGGGTGAAGTGTGGGGCCGAAGAGTCCAAGGTACACCTTGTTGGCTGTCAGTGGCTGGGGGATGGGGGTGTGATGGCATGCGTAGTAGAGTTGGCAATCCAAAGGCACAGCCTGATGCCTGTCCGTCTATACAGGGTAGGACATGATGGTTAGAAACACTAACACCTTGGGCGTTTGTTGTTATTTACAGTACAAGTGTTCAACATGGCCTTTTTGTGACCCCACCTCATGAAAGCATTTGGGACCTCTTCTCATGAAGAGTGGCAGTGTGATTTTGTCAATGTGTCCCAAACATTGACTTCCAACAGTGACAGTGCCATTCTGTGCCACATGTATGAAAAGACAGATTGGGCAGAATGTGAAGAATGGCAGCTGTGCCATCCATAGGGAGGTGTGAAGGGATGGCAAAGTTGAAAATCAGTAGTGTGAATATTAAAAATGCATGCACTTCTGAGCATACGTGGAAAGTGCACAACCCATGCATGTAACACAGTCATTTTTGGGACTGTTGTGACCAGACTTTCAACATTGACATTTTACGACCTGTGCTCATGAAGACTGTCACTGTGATTGTGTTAATGTGTTCTGAACACTGATTTCCCACAGCAACCACAGTATTCTGTGCCGGAAGTGCAGAAACACATTTTGGCCAGGATGTGATAAATGACAGCTGTACTGCTCCTAAAGAGGTGTGGAAAAATGGCAATGTTGAAAATCTGGAGTGAAAATATTACAAATGTGTGAAGTTATGAGCATGCATGCAAACTGTGCAATGCACGCTCGTAACACAGTCATTTAATAGAGTTCCATCACCAAATTTTCAATATTGGCATTTTAGGACCTCTGCTAATGAACAGTGTCACTGTAATTTTTGCAGTGTGTCCCAAACAGTGATTTCCCACAGCGACGGCACCATAGGTTGGGAAACCATATGATCTTACTCCATGACAGTGGCAAAGGGCAAATGGCAAGTACTATTGGTGATGCTAGTAAAGGAGGGCAGGATGGGGGGAGGGTGGAAGGTGGTTACCCTTAGTGCTAGGAGCCTTGGGAGGAATAATAATAATAAAAATAATGATAATAATAAACTTTATTTATAATACGCCTTTCAAAGTCAAGGCGCAGTACATGGTTAAAATAATATCACAATAAAACATCATAATAAAATAACCACAACAATTACAGTCGATCCACTTTGACATCATCCCCATATGCCTTATTCCATTGATAAGTCTTCAGGAAAACTGCAGAGTTACAGGTCTCAAGGCAGAGGAAGAGGTGGACATTGCAGCCATCACAGAAACATGGGCCACCCAATAGAATGACTGGGCCCTGTCTGTACCAGGGTACAGGTTTTTTCGTAGGGACAGGGTGATTGGGAAAGGAGGGGGTGTGGCACTATATGTGAAGGAAGGACTGAAGTGTGTAAGGGAGGAAGGGGAGAAGGGTAGTATGGAGTCACTTTGGATGCAAATCCAGGATTCCAAGAATAGGATTCTCAGAATGGGAGTGGTGTACAGGCTGCCATCTCAGACGGAGGAGTTAGACAGGGAACTAGCGGGACAGATTAGGAGGACCTGCAAGAAGGGTAGTGTGGTGATTGTGGGGGACTTCAACATGCCAGGAGTGGACTGGAGTACCCCAACAACCAGGAGCAGAAGGGAGCAGGTACTGCTAGATGCCTTCCAGGACAGCTTCCTGCTGCAAATTGTCAGTGAACCAACCAGGTTGAGGAATACCCTTGACCTTGTGCTGACAAATGGGGACTTTGTGAGAGAACTTACAGTGAAGGAACCGCTGTCAGGGAGTGACCACCACTCAGTATGGCTCACATTGGATATGGGCAAGGAAGGAGTGGAATCTGGCACAAGAGTGCTGGACTTCAGGAGGGCTGATTTTGAAAGGATGGGGGAAGTGGTAAAAGTGTACCTGGCCAGAATTCAATCTAGTTTGGACACTAACCAGAGGTGGGAACTCATAAAGTTGGGGATAGTGGAGGCAACCAAAACCTGTTGCAAGGCCCACAGCAAGAAGGCTAGGGCTAAGAAACCGAGCTGGTTGAGCAAGGAGGTCATGGAAAAGGTATGGAGGAAAAGAGCTGCCTTTAGGAGATACAAAAAAACAGGGAGGGAGGAGGACAGGGATGAGTACTTGATGGAATCGAAGGAGGTGACAAAGGCAGTAAGGGGAGCCAAGGCATCTAAGGAACTCTGGCTGGCACAAGGCATTAAGAAGGGGGAGAAGGACTTCTTTATGTACATCAGGGATAAAAAGAGCTGTAAGGACCTCATAGTAAGGATTAGGAAGGAGGGGGGTTGGGTGGAAGCAGAGTACGATAAGGTAGAAGCACTAAATGATTACTTCTGCTCTGTATTTACTAAGGCAAAGGGGGGGTGACACTCAAGGGAGAATGGCAGAAACAGGGGGGAAGGGGTGACAGATGGGGAAATTATGAAGGGCAGAGTTCAGGAGGGTTTGAAGGAATTGAGGGTGGACAAGATGCCAGGCCCAGATGCCATCCACCCCAGGGTACTGAAAGAGCTGGCAGAGGTCCTTGTAGAACCTTTGACAGACCTATTTAATGTCTCACTACATTTGGGGTGTGTACCTCAGGACTGGAGGATGGCTCATTTGGTGCCCCTCCACAAGAGTGGCCACAAGGATGAACCGGGAAACTACAGACCAGTGAACCTCACATCCTCCGTGGGTAAGCTAATGGAGACTATCTTAAAGGAGAGGCTGGTGGCCCTCCAAGAGGCCAAAGGACTACAGGACAGCAGAAAGCATGACTTCATATGTGGCAGATCCTGCCACACCAGCCTGGTGGAGTTCTATGACTGGGTAACTAAGCAACTGGACAGGGGCCATGTAGTGGATGTTCTGTATCTGGACTTCAGTAAGGCATTCGACTCAGTGCCACATGGAAGGCTGGGAAGTAAGTCAGAAGGCACAAGGGCGGGTGCAAAGGTGGTGAGATGGGTAGGGAACTGGCTTCAGGGAAGGCAACAGAGGGAGGTGGTTGGTGGAGAGCCCTCACACCCAAGGGTAGTGACGAGCTGTGTTCCACAGTGCTCGGTGTTGGGACCAGTGTTGTTTGGGATATTCATTGCAGATATATCATTGGACATCAAGAGCAAGATCAGTCTGTTTGCTGATGATACCAAGGTAGGAGCGGTGGTGGATGACCTACAGGGATGGCAGGGGTTGCAGGATGATCTGGCAAAGCTTGCAACCTGGTCAGAGACCTGGCAACTGTGGTTTAATGCCAAAAAGTGCAAGGTGCTGCATTTTGGGATGAAGAACCCAAGGAGGAGTTACAAGCTGGGGGGTGCAGCTAGCCCAGACAGAGGAGGAGGAGAAGGATCTGGGGGATGCTCATTTCAGGGTCAATGAACAGCTCGGCACAATGTAGAAAGGCAGCTGCAAAGGCCAACAAAATGGTGGGTTGTATTGCAAGGAGTATATCCTCGATAAGAGAGGAGGTGATTCTGCCACTGTATAGGTCATTAGTTAGACTGCACCTGGAGTTCTGTGTGCAGTACTGGTGCCCATATCTGAAGAAGGACATTAAGTTACTGGGAGGGTGCAGTGCAGAGCAACAAAGATGATCAAGGGGCTGGGGGACTTATCATACGAGAAGAGGCAGAGGAAGTTGAACATGTTCTCGCTGGAGGAGAGGAGGGATGGGGGGACATGACTGAAACCTTTAAGTACATGAAAGCAATAAACAAGACAGGTACAGAGGGGCTGTTCAAAGTAAGGGAGGGGAAGGACACCAGGGGTCATCATATGAGACTGGAGGGAGGAAGGTTCAGGAGGGAGATGAGGAGACACTTTTTTACAGAGATGGTGGTGGCTGGGTGGAATGCATTACCTGCAGAAGTGGTATCCAGTAGAACAGTGGACTGTTTCAAAAGGGGATGGGACAGGACAAGGGGGAGGGTCAATGAAGGGGAAGAGTGGAAGGGAGGGCCAGCTGCAGAATAAGGGGTGCTAGCTGCACATTCAAGGAGACTTGATAGACCTCTAGGCCTTTATCTGCTGGCAAATTTCATATGTTCGTATTGTGCACTGGAAGTTTGAAACCACATATTGGCCAGGATGTGAAATATGACAGCTGTACTGTTCATAAGGAGGTGCGGAAAAACGGCAATGTTAAAAATATGGAGTGAAAATGTTGCAAATGTGCGAAGTTATTAGCATGCATGACAACTGCATAAGGCACGCTCATAGCACAGTCATTTTATGGACTTTTGTCACCAAATTTTCAACATAGGCAATGTAGCACCTCTGCTAATGACCAGTGTCACTGTGATTTTTGTAATGTGTCCCGAACACAGATTTCCCACAGCGACTGTGCTGTTCTGTGCTGGAAGTGCAAAAACACATTTCAGTCAGGATGTGAAACATGACAGCTGTACTGTTGATCTGGAGGTGTGGAAAAATGGCAATGTTGAAAATGTGGAGTGAAAATATTGCAAATGTGCGAAGTTACAAGTGTGCGTGGAAACTGAAGTTTGAAGTTTGAAGTTTATTGTTCTAGGAATTAATACCTTTGAGCAAAGGCTCTTTTACAAAGGTTCCACATTATTAAGTACAAAAACATAGTAGACAGTGTTACAAACAATCAGTAAGCCGTTTAACAAGGCCACAACTTAAACAGTAACATTTATGTACAGAAAAGGAAAAGGAACTCGGAGGCAGTGTCAAGGGCAAGGAATAAGGATTGGAGAGCTTGAGAGAGAAGAGAGGGAGAAATAAGAAGTTTAGGAGCAGACAGAACCAGGTTAGTGGTACTCAGGTTGTCTTTGTCAAAGAGGAGACCATGGTGGTTGAGTGAAACAAATGTAAGTGCACTCAGTGGGATGAGACTTTAGTCAAAGCAGCCACAGGAGCTGGAGGCTGTGACGTGAGTGTAAAGTATGGATTTGAAAGCTCCCAATGTCATGGAGGATAGGGAGGGCAGGTTAAGGGCATTGTTCCAGGTAGGGGCAAGGTATGTAAAAGATCTTTGTCCCTGAGCAGTCCAGCATCAAGGGACAAGGCAAGGTTGGTGGTCATTTCTTCTGGTGGTACGAGTGCCATTGTTCAGGCAGAGCAGGTCCCGGATACATGGAGGAGTGAGTCCCAAGATTGATTTTTTGCCATCACGCAGGTGAGATACATGAGGCGATTGGAAAGATGCAACCAACCGGTTTCCAAGTGTGGGTCCGTCTCTGTGCTCCAGTGAGGAGTCGACAGGTTTTGTTCAGTGCTGTTGAGATGCGCTTTAGTGAAGTGGTAGTAGCTGAGCCATAGACAATTAGACCATAGTCTATGATTGAGATGGTGGAGCTTTGAACAGCAATCTTCAAGGCAGCTTGGTTGAAAAATTGACAGTTCCGGTACAAAATTCCAATGCGTTGGTGCACTGTTTTTGCAGTGTTATCGATGTGGGCCGCTAAAGTAAGACATTCGTCAAAAGTGATACCAAGGTATTTGAAGGTGTTCACTTGTTCTAGTGTATTTCCAAGAGAAGTTTTTATGACGAGTGGAGTATGCTTATTTCTGTTTTGATGACTGGCGAAAAGCATGACTTTTGTTTTTTTTTATTTAGGACCAGTTTGAGCTCAAGGAACCACTTTTCAACACATGAGAAAGCAAGCTGCAAGCTCTGTCGTAGTGGATTTGGATCCTTATGGGAGGAGAGAATTACAGAGTCATCAGCGTAGAGTATTAATTTTTCAGGGCAGGATTTGGGAAGCAAGTTTAGAAATAGGCAGAAGAGGAGAGGACCTAAAATTGAGCCCTGGGGGACACCAGAGAGGACCGGTTTGGAGTCAGAGAGAGCCTCAGAGATTTTTACTGTTTGAGAAAGTTGTGCCAGGTAACTTTTTACCCAGGCTCCAGGTCCCTCAGCTAGCCCAATGTTGAGCAGAAGAGAGATTAGAAAGCTATGGTGAACAGTGTCAAAGGTCTTTGTGAGGTCTATGAAAACAGCTCCGGTTAAATAACCCTTATCCAAGGCTTTGTGAGTTTCACTAGAGAAATCAAGTAGGGCCATCGACGTACTGTGTACGAAACTGAGTAACACACGCTCATAACACAGTCATTTTATGGACTTTTGTTACCAAATTTTTAAGATAGGCATGTTTGCACATCTGCTAATGAACAGTGTCACTGTCATTTTCGTAATGTGTCCCAAACATGGATTTTCCGCCGCAACCATGCTAATCTGCAGCAGAAGTGCAAAAACACATTTCATCCAGGATGTGAGAAATGACAGCTGTACTGTTCATAAGGAGGTTCGTAAAAATGTCAGTATTGAAAATCTGGAGTGAAAATATTGCAAATGTGCGAAGTTACAAGTGTGCGTGGAAACGGCGCAACGCACCCTCGTAACACAGTCATTTTATGGACTTTTGACACCAAATTTTCAACATAGGCATTTTACAACCTCTGCTAATGAACAATGTCACTGTCATTTTCATAATGTGCCCCGAACATGGATTTCCCATAGCGACCGCGCAATTCTGCACTGGAAGTGCGAAAACACATTTTGGCCAGGGTGCGAAAAATGTCAGCTGTACTGTTCACAAGGAAGTGTGAAAAAATGTCAATGTTTAAATTCTGGAGTGAAAATATTTCAAATTTGTGAAGTTACAAGCATGTGTAGCAATTGCGGAATGCACCCTCATAGAACAGTTATTTTTTTGGATTTGTATCCATCAAATTTGCAACATAGGCTTTTGAGAGCCCACCTCATGAACACTGGCACTGTCATTTCATTAATTAGTCCTATGATTCCGCGCAGTGACCGTGAAATCACCTTTCGAGGCCGATTAATGCCATGACAGTGACAGAATTCATTAGGAGGGGTCCCAAAAACCCCATGTTGAAAATTTAGTGCCAAAATTTCAAAAAATGCCCAAGATATGCATCAAAGTTGAAAAAAACCCTATTTAGTCCATTATACAGCTTACCAGCATTTTCTCAGTTCGAAGTCGGCTTTGAAGAGTGCAGACGTGTTCCCGGTCCACCAAAGATCGTTGCGCCAGACTCCTGAGGTAAGTATGGGGAGGGGGTGTGGGGAGGCTGGGTGCACAGTGGGTGGGTGCAGTTGGAGGGGTGGGCAGGGAGCCCGCAAGGGACTGTTTCCTTTGTTTACAGGTGAAATAAAAACAAAAGACATCGCGAGGCATTTTTTTTAACAGGGGAATTTGGTATGCTGGGGTGGGCTGCCAGCGTGCCAACCAACTGTTGGGGGGGCACTTGTAGCTGACAGGGGATTGGGCACCCCCGTTGGTACAAAAGCGTGTGGGAGGGTGCAACAGCTGAGGGGGATTGGGCAACCCCTTGGCATTACATACTGACACTACTCTTTGGCGAGGGGGGGTACTTATGCCGACGGGGAGTGGGCTCGAACTACTTCAAAATGACCTCCAACTAGGATTTACTGCTGCCAAAACTTGGTTTAAGGAGCACAGACTAATCCTTAACTACAAGAGAAGTAAGACTATGATCTACTCCAGCAACCACAGCAAACACAAGACCATCCCACTATCCATCCTGAACAACAGTGGTGATGTGCTGGACCTTGTGCAGCACTTCAAGTACTTGGGTATCACACTTGACTCCACCCTGTCCTATGCACAGCATACAGACAACACAGCCAAGGCCATCAATTCCAGTTGGGATACTTCACCTCCACAAGCACAGCCTCAGATATGAAGCACTTAATATGGCCATCACCAGCTCAATTGTTATCCTCGTTGACTATGGCCTGGCCCTTTATTGTTCTGCACCAGACTCGGAACTCCATCATATCTATCTGACCTTTTTATAAGGCCTGTCAACTCCTCACTGGTACTGCAAGGCTTACACACAGCCAGGACTTCAAGACAATTTTTTTTGGTGGCAGTCAAATACTTACATGGGTTGAAATTTGGAAGTCATTTCAGTTTTATTGGAGTCAAAATACTCCCGCTTCAATTGTTTGGCAGTCAAAATACTCCAAGTCCTGTAGCTTTAGAAGTAAACTCATTGGCCTTCGGAATATCTCATTGTAATCCATGCTGCACCCACATAAATACATTTCTTAATGTTAGGAAATTAAAATGTACAGTACACAGTAATTAGTAATGTAATTCTGGCAAACAAGAGTTTGCCCATGCAGGCTGCAGCTGTCAGCAACAACATAGAAGAAATGAGCTGCCTGCACCTCTTGGTACCTCCTCTGTTGTGTGCAAGCAACCCCCACCCACACACACCGTAGAGACAACTTAGCAGTTTCCAGCTAGTGACATACATACATTTGGGAGGCAGTATAGCACAGCGGTTTAAGGCTCTGAGCTGCAAATCTGGTGACATCCAGCAGACCAGACCTGGGTTTGAATCCCACAGCTTCCACTTACATACTGTGTGACCCAAGCAAGTCACTTAACTTCCCTGTGCTCTCAGGTCGCTCCTGTAAAAAAGCTTTCAGCTTAGTGTGCTACCCCTGGTTAAACAACTAAATAAAAAAAATACATTCTGCAACAGTGTTTCTAGCGGCAACAAATGCCCCCTCCACGAATGTATCACTAGCTGGAAATAGGCTATACAACCCCTGTAATATGTGTAGACATCTTTACTAGCAGTAGTGGCATTCACTGGATCAGGATTGACAGTGCGGTGCATGGTTTGGTTAATTTTAAAAGCATAAATCAATTATCAGATAAAGTAGAAAAAAAGTTGTTAAATATTAACAGTTTCTATGCTACAGTACCAAGATAAAGTACAACATAGGCACAGGAAGCTGCCACCTGTTTGTGCCCTTTGTATATTCAGGAGTCTTCTACAGATATTTATCTATCTGTGACAGTGCACTGACCCACTGGGTATATGATGGAACTGGCACTTGTCATCAGAAGGCACCACCACAGTACCTGCTATCACTTTGATCAAGCCACTACTGGTCAGGGCAGATGGACCAGGGCAAGCAAACACTAACAGGGGCACCACACCACCAAAAGCAGACGACTCACAAACTATCCACAATGGGAGATGGGATCAATCAAGCCCTTTAAAAGAGATAGGAAATGGTTTGATGATGTTTTTATCTGTTAAATAAATAAAAAACATCAAGAACTGGCCTCCATGCGTGTTTGTCATTACTGTATATGCTTAAAATGCATATTACCATGCTGCTCCTCAAGTTTGGACCCCTCGTTGGTTTCACAGCTTTTTTTTCTTAAAATCTGAGTCAGCACATGTCAAGTTTCAAAAGGCTGTCATCAGTGACTCCGATTTTAGACTGCTGCCGAAATCTGCACGCAAGAACACCGAACCATTTGAATCGCAGCTTCAGTGGATGATGTCACCCTTTTCTGTACATAAGCACAGGCTCAAAACAACCTGTGTTTCATTCATGGCCACTAGCTCACTTCATAACCAGCACACACACACACACACAGCCAACTCAGTTACTTGCCATACTAATTTTAAAAATTACAACCATAATTTTTTTCAGCGACTGACTTACTAACCCACATCGCTGCCGTGCACATTCTTGATAAGTTGTTTAGATGTCGGGCCGGATATTTGTAAAAAAACTAAACAAAATAGTTGCTGGTGTCTACAGATCCACATTTCTTTAATCATGCAGACTGTACCTTAAATCCCCCAGCCTGGCCTACCTTTACATACTGTTCATTTTGATCAGTAGAAGCACCACCAGCCTCCTCTGTAATCACCCCTCTTAGGAGCTGCCAACTGCCTATGTCTTTGCTACCCCAGCCCTGTGCAAACGGAATGAGTCAGGGATCAGGGCCATGGAAAACATGAAAAACTCTGGTTTATTGCCCTGGTTATATCGCCAAATGACTCATTCACTGCATATGACATTAGCACCTGAGGACAGCATTGCATGTGCTCCCCTGCCCTGGTACCCAATGCTGATTCCATTCAGCAAAGGCAGAGGTAGTGAACAAAGACATATACAAGCAATTGGCAGCTTCCTACACTGTAATCACCCCCTTTAGTGGCGGCAATGGTGCGTGATGTGCCCGTTCCATTTCTAGTGCATAATCGAAGACTTCTGCTGGAGCCAGAAGATTTAAAAAAAATCCATTTACTGAGGGATGTTCAGTTCTCTGAAAAGTCAAAGAGAAATAGATACTAGTTGTGTGGCTGTCCTGTACCTCAGAATCCTCTGCACATTCAGTCCCCTTTCTCACCTGTATGCAGAAGCATAATATATAACAGAAGTTGCTTACACTAATACTCTCCTCTCTGGTCTCTCTGAAAACAGCTTCCTCCACAACTAGTGTGTCATTCAAGCTCAGTGCCGGGAAGCACATGCAAGGCTGTCCTCAGGCTCAGGCGCTAATGTCATGTGAAGGAGTCATTCGACAATATAAAGAGGGCAGCAAACTTGAGTTTTTCATGTGCTCCCCAGTGCTTCTACTACTTCTCAAAAGGAACAGTCAGAAAAGATAGGCTAGGCTTCCTCATGGGGTGGAGCGTTAACGTACAGTCAGCAGCACAATTAAAGAAATGTGGATCTGTAGACACCAGCAACTATTTTGTTTAGGTTTTTTACAGATATCCTGCCTAACATCTAAACAACTCATCAAGAATGTGCATGGCAGCGATGGGGGTTAGTAAGTCAGTTGCTGAAAAAAATTATGGTTGTAATTTTTAAAATTAGTATGGCGAGTAACTGAGTTGGCTGTGTGTGTGTGCTGGTTATGAAGTGAGCTAGTGGCCATGAATGAAACACAAGTTGTTTTGAGCCTGTGCTTATGTACAGAAAAGGGTGGCATCATCCACTGAAGCTACAATTCAAACGGTTCGGAGTTCTTGCATGCAGATTTCGGCAGCAGTCTAAAATCAGAGTCACTGATGACAGCCTTTTGAAACTTGGCATGTGCTGACTCAGATTTTAAGAAAAAAAAGCTGTGAAACCAACGAGGGGTCCAACCTTGAGGAGCAGCATGGTAACATGCATTTTAAGCATATACAGTAATGACAAGCACACACGGAGTCAAGTTCTTGATATTTATTATTTATTTAACAGAGAAAAACATCATCAAACAATTTTCTATCTCCTTAAAGATCTGACGTCCACACAATAAACAAGCATTTGTCAATGCCGAACGTTCACTTGCAGGTATTTGCAGTGGTATTTGGCACTTGTACATGGCTTAAAAAAATCAGTGACAAAGAAGTACAAGCATTTGTCAATGCCAAATGTTGCTTGCTTCTATGTGCTGTTTAAGTATTTGGAACTCATTGGAGTGCAAATATTGAAAATTCGTGAACTTACGAGCGTGCGTAGGAACTGCGCAACGCACGCTAGTAAAACATTCATTTTTAGGAATTTTTTCACCAAATTTTCAACACAGCCATTTTAAGACCTCTGCTTACGAACAGTGTCACTGTGATTTTCTTAATGTGTCCCATACACTGAGTTCGCACACTAACTGCACCATTGTGCACTACATGGGCGGAAACACATTTTGGGCAGGATGTGAAAAATGACAGCTGTACTGCTCATAAGGAGGTGTGGTAAAATGGCAATGTTTAAAATCTGGAGTAAAAATATTGAAAATTCGCAAACTTATGAGCGTGCGTAGGAACTGCGCAGCACATGCTCGTAAAACAGTCATTTTAGGGAATTTTTCACCACATTTTCAACATAGCTATTTTAAGATCTCTGCTCATGAACAGTGACACTGTGATTTTCTTAATGTGTCCCATACATTGAGTTCACACACCGACTGTGCCATTGTGTGCTACATGGGCGGAAACACGTTTTGGGCAAGATGTGAAAAATGACAGCTGCACTGCTCATATGGAGGTGTGGTAAAATGGCAATGTTGAAAATCTGGAGTAAAAATATTGAAAATTCATAAACTTACGAGCGTGCATAGGAACTGCGTAACGCACACTCATAAAACAGTCATTTTTAGGAATTTGTTTACCAAATTTTCAACATAGCCATTTTAAGACCTCTGCTCATGAACAGTGTCACTGTCAGTCTGACTTTGATTTGTCTGTGGAAGCTGAAAACCTTGCTACACTGCAAAGAACAAACTATAACTCCATTTAGGATCTGGAAACCTGGTGAGGCATAATACTTGTACAGAAAGGGAGCTACGCTTTCTACAAAAAGTTTCTTTTTTTTTCCTTATTGGCATTAAGCAGAGAATTGCAGGATTCCATTAAAAGTGTTGTAATTTTATAACCAGAGGGAGTGAGATACATCTGAATTTGCTTGATTGTTGGGGTTGAGACCTAGGATTTGGAAGGATATTTTTGCAACATTTTAAAAGTGTCCTGCTGGCTGAGGAGTGAGTTAATTTTTATCCCTGGACTCAGTAGAGTGATTTGTGCAGGAGAAGTGGTCTAGTAAATTGTGATGTTAGTTGAAGTACTATAAAGGGCAGTACTCACCAGGGTGGTGGAGCAGTTGTATATTTGATTGTTTCTATCAGTCACCAGTGGCTGTGGACTACCCACCCACCCAGGCATGGCATTTCTTTTATAGCCACAGTTCTGACATCACTTCCTCAACAGGTCTTGTGGCAGAACTGTCATATCCTTAATAACCCAGCACAGTGCAAAAAGGGTAGGTACACACCAATAATAATAAAAAAGATATATATATATATATATATATAGTATATTATAAGGGATAGGGGATAGGGACATGTGGGGAGTGGTGCAATGCACTGGCTGTGGGGCAGCAGTTATCCGGGAGACATTCTCGAAACTGCATTGCTGTCCTATTTGCAGGCAACTGTCAGCTCTGAGGGAGGAGGTTGCCCACCTCCAGGCTGAACTAGCAAGGACTAAGGAGGCCTCCCCCTTCCAAAGAGCACCACTGCCACAACCACTTCCTCAGAGGTTGCTAAGTATGAACAGCAGTTGGACCACAGTAGGTTCTGGGAGGGTGCGGGTGGTGGACCAGAGGCGAAGCCCCCTAGTTGTACCTCTACACAAATCATATGCCATTCTGGCAGAGCAAGGTTCCTCTATGATGGCACCCTCAGTTGAGACCCAGAAGAAAGTTGAGGACATCTAGAAGGGAGACCCAGAAAAGGGTGTCAAGGGACACCACAGGGGAAGGAAACAGCTTCTGATAGGGGACTCTACTGTTAGGGGGTAAACCTGGGAAAGGGTGAGGAGAAGGAAGTAAGGTGCCTGCCAGGTGCCATGGCTTGGAGGGACAGGAAGTGAATCCTCAGGATTGCAGAAGCAGCATCACAGGAGAGGGAACTAGATATCATAGTCCACCTTGGGACAAATGACCTAGCTAGGCATGGGATCAGTGCAGTGCAGAATGAATTTGTGGAGTTGGGGAGGGACCTCAGAGGGGTAGCAAGCACGGTAATCTTCTCAGAGGTGCTACCAGTCCATAGCAGGAGTGAGGCTAGGGTACTGCACACCATGCAGTTTAATGAATGGTTGAAAAACTGGTGCAGAGCACAGGGCTTTGGCTTCATTGGGGACTGGGGGGGGCCACCTGGAGAGATAAAGGTCTATTCTGGCATGATGGTCTGCATCTGTCCATGAAGGGAACCAAGCTCCTAGGTGATAGGTTTAAATGCTTCCTTGGCAAGCTTTTAAACTAGCCAAGGGGGGAGGCGCTGATAAAAGGCAGGAAATTTCATGCGTCCCCCCACAAAACATGGCAGGTAGTAAGGTAAACACTGAGGTACAGAGCTCAACACAGGACAGGACAGTGGTAAATAGAAAAATAGACAAGGACAGTAAGAGCAGGGATGGGGGAGAAAAAAGGATAAAGCCAACATTAAATGGAGGGCAATGAGTACCAATGCCCATAGTCTGGGAAACAAGCTTCCTGAGCTAGTAGCCCTGATGGAAGATGAACAGTTGGATATTGTGGCAGTCACGGAAACATGGTACACTGAGAACCATGACTGGGATGTCAACATACCAGGGTACACAATCTACAGAAGGGACAGGGAAGGTAAAAGAGGAGGTGGAGTAGCTCTATACATAAGGGAAGGCATCAAAGCTACAGAACTAAAAAGTAAAGGGGGAGGGCAAGAGGCACACTGGGTCACCTTGGAGACAGGGAATGGCATCACAATCGGCACAGGGGTTGTATACAGACCCCCGTCTCAAGGAGAGGAAATGGATAACAAAATGATAGCGGACATTCTCAAAATGGCTGAAAAAGGGGGAGATACTGTTGATGGGGGACCTGAATATGCCAGATGTTAACTGGATAACAGGTACTGCAGCCACGTCCAAGAGCAGGACCATTCTCGATGCCCTGCAGAGGGCAGACCTTAGACAGCTTGTGTTGGAACCCACTCGGGAGGGAGCAATATTAGACCTGGTACTCACAAACGGAGAGAGGATCACAAATTTAGAAGTCAGTAGACATCTGGGAACAAGTGACCACAGCACAGTGTGCTTCACCATGAGCACAACCATGGAGATAAGCCATACAAAAACAAGGATACTGGACTTTAGAAGAGCTGACTTTGCAAAATGGGTGAATACCTGAAAAATGCACTAGCAAATGACCAAAAAGGAGGGTTGGAAGAACAATGGAGAAAAATCAAAACTGCCATCATAGAGGCAACAAGCCTTTGTGTGAAGCAAATAAAGACAACAAAGCGGAGTAAAAAACCACTATGGTTTTCAAACGAGGTGGCAGGGAAGGTTAAGGAGAAAAAGTCTGCATTCATAAAGTATAAGGAATCACAGAAGGAGCATGACAGGGAACTGTATCAATTAAAGCAGAAAGAAGAGGGGAAGGCAGTCAGACTAGCAAAGGCCCAAACTGAGGAAAAAATAGCCAACTCAGTTAAGAAAGGGGATAAAACCTTTTATAGGTACATTAGGGAGCACAGAAAGGTTAAGGGAGGGATACTGAAGATTAATAAAAGAGAGGGGAGGTGGGCAGAGGGAGACAGTGAAAAGGCAGAGATTCTGAATGAATACTTTTGCTCAGTATTCACAAAAGAAGATGAGGAGGAGTTACCTAAACTTGACAATAGAAGCACTCTGGGTATGGGGGTTGACACCAGTCCATTCACAGAAGAAAGAGTACTGAAAGAACTCCTAAAACTCAAAGTGGACAAAGCAGTGGGGCCTGATGGGATTCACCCCAGAATCCTAAAAGAACTAAGGGAGGACCTAGTGACACCATTGACCACGCTTTTTAACAGATCATGGCAGGATGGGGTGGTACCTGAGGACTGGAGGAGGGCAGGTGTGATTCTCCTTCACAAAAGTGGGAGCAAGGCAGAAGCGGGAAACTACAGATCTGTAAGTTTGACCTCAGTGGTAGGGAAAATGATGGAATCACTTCTAAAAGAAAGAATCGTTGAGTACCTAGAGGCCAGTGGGGCACAGGACCCAAAGCAGCATGGATTTACAGCAAGAAGGTCATGTCAGACAAATCTAATTGATTTCTTCGACTGGGTGACCAAAGTAATAGACCAGGGAGGGGCTGTGGATATGGCCTACCTAGACTTTAGCAAGGCATTTGACACAGTCCTGCACAAAAGATTAATAATCAAGTTATTTAGTCTGGGAGTGGGTCTCAGGGTGGTAGCCTGGGTAGCAAACTGGCTGCACAACAGGACACAGAAGGTAATAGTGAATGGAACACATTCTGAAGAAAGGGGGGTTACTAGTGGAGTACCTCAGGGCTCAGTACTGGGTCCAGTCCTCTTTAACATCTTTATAGGTGACATTGCAGAGGGTCTGGAGGGAAAGGTATGCCTCTTTGCAGATGACACAAAGATCTGTAACAGAGTTGATACACAAGGGGGGGTAGAAAAGATGAGAAGGGACTTGGCAAGGTTGGAGGAATGGTCAGTCATGTGGCAACTTAGATTCAATACAAAGAAGTGCAAAGTAATGCACCTGGGAAACAAAAACCCAGGAAAAGAGTACACAATAGCAGAGGAGGTACTAACAACAACAAAAATGGAAAGGGACGTGGGGGTAGTCATATCAGATGACCTAAAGGTGGGTAAGCAATGTGAAAAGTCGGTAAGGAGAGCCAGGGGGTTACTGGGATGCATAGGAAGGGGCATCACAACTAGAAAAAGAGAAGTGGTTATCCCTCTATACAGACAGTTGGTGAGACCTAATCTGGAGTACTGTGTGCAGTTTTGAAGACCTCATCTACGCAAGGACATAGACAGAATGGAAGCAGTCCAGAGGAGGGCAACTAAAATGGAGCAGGGTCTGCAGCAGAAGCCATATGAAGAGAGACTGAGAGAGCTTAATATGTATACTCTTGATGAAAGGAGGGACAGGGGGGACAAGATAAACGTTCAGGTACCTCAAGGGAATTAACAAAGTCCAGGAGGGTAGCATCTTTCAGAAGAAGAGATGTGTAAGAACAAAGGGGCACTATTTAAAGATAGAGGGGGGACAGCTCAGGGGTAATGTGTGGAAATTTTTTTTCACGGAGAGAGTGGTGGATACATGGAACAGCCTTCCTGAGGAGGTCATTGGGTCTAAAACAGTGGGGGAATTCAAACATACATGGGATAGACAGAAGGCAATTATAGTTGGGGGTTGCAGGAAGTAGGCTGTTGGTTAACTAGAATCTGCAGCTTAACCAGTAGGTAGGGAAATGGGCAGACTGGGTAGGCCAAGTGGCCCTTATCTGCCGTCAAAGTCAAAGTCTATGTGATTTTCTTAATGTGTCCCATACATTGAGTTCACGCACTGACTGCGCCATACGAACATATGAAATTTGCCAGCAAATAAAGGCCTAGAGGTCTATCAAGTCTGCTCGAATGTGCTGCTAGCACCCCTTATTCTGCAGCTGCCCCTCCCTTCCACCCTTCCCCTTCATTAACCCTCCCCCTTGTCCTGTCCCATCCTCATTTGAAGCAGTCCACTGTTCTACTGCATACCACTTCAGCAGGTAACGCATTCCACCCAGCCACCACCCTCTCTGTAAAAAAGTGTCTCCTCATCTCCCACCTGAACCTTCCTTGCTCCAGTCTCATATCATGGCCCCTGGTGGCCCTCCCCTTCCTTACTTTGAACAGCCCCTCTGTACCCGTCTTGTTTATTCCTTTCATGTATTTAAAGGTTTCAATCATGTCACCCCTGTCTCTCCTCTCCTCCAGTGAGTACATGTTCAACTCCTTCAACCTCCTCTCGTATGATAAGTCCCCCAGCCCCTTGATCATCTTTGTCACTCTGTGCTGCACCCGCTCCAGTAACTTAATGTCTCTCTTCAGATATGGATGCCAGTACTGCACGCAGTACTCCAGGTGTGGTCTAACGAATGACCTATACAGTGGCAGAATCGCCTCCTCCCTCCTCGAGGATATACCCCTTGCAATATAACCCAGAATTTTGTTGGCCTTTGCAGCTGTCTTCCTACATTGTGCAGAATTGTTCATTGACCATGTAATGAGCACACCCAGATCCTTCTCCTCCTCCTCTGTCTGGGCTAGCTGCACTCCCCCTAGCTGGTAACTCCTCCTTGGGTTCTTCATCCCAAAATGCAGCACCTTGCACTTTTTGGCATTAAAGCCCAGTTGCCAGGTGTCTTACCAGGTTTCAAGCTTTGCCAGATCATCCTGCAACCCCTGCCATCCCTAGGTCATCCACCACCGCGTCTACCTTGGTATCATCAGCAAACAGACTGATCTTGCTCTTGATGTCCCATGATATGTCTGCAATGAATATCCCAAACAACACTGGTCACAACACTGAGCCCTGTGGAACACCGCTCGTCACTGCCCTTGGGTGGAAGAGCTCCCCACCCACCACCACCCTCTGTTGCCTTCCCTGCAGCCAGTTTCCTACCCATCTCACCAGCTTTGCACCCGCCCCTGTGCCTACTAACTTCCTTCCCAGCCTTCCATGTGGCACTGAGTTGAATGCCTTACTGAAGGCCAGATACAGGACATCCACTGCATGGCCCCTGTCCAGTTGCCTAGTTACCCAGTCATAGAACTCAACCAGGTTGGTTTGGCAGGATCTGCCATGTATGAAGCCATGCTGTCTGCTGTCCTGTAGTCCTTGGCCTCTAGTAGGGCCACCAGCCTCTCCTTCAGGATAGTCTCCATTAGCTTACCCACGATGGATGTGAGGCTCACTGGTCTGTAGTTTCCGTTCATCCTGGGGCCATTCTTGTGGAGGGCACCACTTGAGCCATCCTCCAGTCCTGAGATACACACCCCAAATGTAGTGAGGCATTAAATAGGTCTGCCAAAGGTCCTGCAAGGACATCTGCCAGCTCCTTCAGTACCCTGGGGTGGATGCCATCTGGGCCTGGCGCCTTGTCCACCCTCAGTGCCTTCAAACCCTCTCGAACTCTGCTCTCCATGATTTCCCCATCTGTCACCACTTCCCCCTGCTTCTGCCATTTCTCCCACCTTGGGTGTCACCCCCCTCTTCTCTTTAGTAAATACTGAGCAGAAGTACTCATTTAGTGCTTCCGCCTTATCGCACCCTGCTTCCACCCAACCCCCCCTTCCTAATCCTTACTATGTAGTCCTTACAGCTCCTTTTCTCCCTGATGTACTTAAAGAAGTCCTTTTCCCCCTTCTTAATGCCTTGTGCCAGTCTGAGTTCCGTAGATGCTCTGGCTCCCCTTACTGCCCTTGTCACCTCCTCCGATTCTGTCAAGTACTCCTCCCTGTCCTCCCCCCTCCCTGTTTTCTTGTACTTCCTAAAGGCATCTCTTTTCCTCCTTACCTTTTCCATGACCTCCTTGCTCAACCAGATCGGTTTCTTAGCCCTAGCCTTCTTGCTTTGGGCTTTGCAGCAGGTTTTGGTTGCCTCCACTATCCCCAGCTTTATGAGCTCCCACCTCTGGTTAGTGGCCATACTAGATTGAATTCTGGCCAGGTACCCTTTTACCACTTCCCCCATCCTCCCAAAGTCGGCCCTCCTGAAGTCCAGCACTATTGTGCCAAATTCCACTCCTTCCTTGCCCATATCCAATGTGAGCCATACTGAGTGGTGGTCACTCCCTGACAGCAGTTCCTCCACTGTAAGTTCCCTCACAAAGTCCTCATTTGCCAGCACAAGGTCAAGGTTATTTCCTAACCTGGTTGGTTCACTGACCATTTGCAGCAGGAAGCTGTCCTGGAAGGTATCCGGCAGTACCTGCTCCCTTCCATTCCTGATTGCTGGGGTGCTCCAGTCCACTCCTGGCATGTTGAAGTCCCCCACAATCACCACACTACCCTTCTTGCAGGTCTTCCTGATCTGTGCTGCTAGTTCCCTGTCTAACTCCTCCATCTAAGATGGTGGCCTGTACACCACTCCCATTCTAAGAATCCTATTCTTGGAATCCTGGATTTGCATCCAAAGTGACTCCGTACTACCCTCCTCCCCTTCCTCCCTTACACACTTCAGTCCTTCCTTCACATATAGTGCCACCCCCCCACCTTTCATTGTGCCATTGTGCGCTACATGGGTGGAAACACGTTTTGGGCAGGATGTGAAAAATGACAGCTGTACTGCTCATGAGGAGGTGTGGTAAAATGGCAATGTTGAAAATCTGTAGTGAAAATATTGAAAATTCTCAAATGTACAACCGTGCATAGGAACTGCGCAATGCACGCTCGTAAAACAGTCATTTTTATGAATTTTTTCACCAGATTTTCAACATAGCCAGTTTAAGACCTTAACTCATGAACAGTGTCACTGTGATTTTCTTAATGTGTCCCATACATTGATTTCCTTCGACACCGACCAGCGCCATTGTGTGCTACATGGGCAGAAACATGTTTTTGGCAGGATGTGAAAATGACAGCTATACTGCTCATAGGAGGTGTGGTAAAATTGCAATGTTGAAAATCTGGGTGAAAATATTGAAAATTCATGAAACTTACGAGCCTGCATAGGAACTACTTAGCATGCAACAATAAAACAGTCATTTGGAATTTTTGCGCAAGTTTTCAACATGATGTTTTTGAGACCCCTTCTCATGAATGATGTCACTGTCATGGTGTTATTCAGGCCTGAAGGGTGATTTCACACAGTGACTGTTCAGTGACTGCGAAATCACCCTTTGGGCCCGAATAACGCCATGCCAGTGAATCATTCATGAGAAGGGGTCCCAAAAACCCCATGTTGAAAATGTGGTGCAAAAATTCCAAAAAAATGCCTGAGATATGCAATAAGGTTGAAAACCCCCTTTCTAGCCCATTATACAGCTTACCGGCATTTCCTCAGTTCGCGGTCGGCTTTGAAGAGTGCAGACGTGTTCCCGGTCCACCGAAGATCGTTGCGTCGAGCTCCGGAGGTAAGTATGGGGTGAGGAGGGGTGTGGGGAGGCAGGGTGTGCAGTGGGTGGGTGCAGGTTGTGGGAGGGGGGGCTGGGAGAAGCACCGTGGGACCATTTTTATTTTGCAGGTGAAACAAAAAATAAAGATGACGGGATGTTTTCCACGCTGGAGTGGGCTCCTAGCATGGCAGAAGGATGGCTGGGGGGGCTGTGGAGCCGACGGGGGATTGGGCACCACGTCAGCAGACGACGCGGGACATTTGCCATGCTGGGGTGGGCTCCCAGCGTGTCAGCAAAGATTTGGTGGGGCGTGACGTGGTGCAAGCACACAGCGGTGGTTTTCTTTGAAGAGAAGACCACTACTGTCATACACAGCACCGGTGCGGATTGGTGCAGGACCGCCACGCCTGCTCAAGGGAGCAGGGGATTGCTCAGGAGAGGCACACCTCCAAAGAGTCCCATTCTCCCAAGACGTTCCTTGCGCATGCACGCAAGCGAAAGTAAAAAGGCGTCAGTCTTAAGCAAGGGTAGTGTTACTGGACGTCAGTGACTCCAGAGGCTACATTTTTGGATGTTTTGAGCTAATTCTTGGATATAAAATATGTCCAAAATAGACTTATCTGAAGGGCTGCACACACCTGTGAGCTCTATTCACGGGCAGGGTGACTCCAGATGAAGAGCAGAGTTAAGTACCATACCTGTTTATTGTCCCAAAAAAGCACTCTAAATCTGATGCCTCCAGGAGTCCAGAATCTGTTCATGTACCATGTAAGTGCCAGGCTGATCAGAAGCACCCACAGCCAAATTTTCAGTGAACCTAGATGCTGCACTGCACAGCGACATCATGAATTCTACTACTGTGCACCATACTGGACCAATGCCCTTACTACAGCCATTTCCAATACCACAAGCATTGGTACTTTCAAGTGTAAGCTCAGGCAGCAGCTTGTTGTGGAAGACAACTGTGGCTGAGTTGGCCATTCATGATGATCAAAATGATTTCCTACATTTGGACCACCGCAAAGCTGCAGCACTTAGTGTTCCACTTAATCCTAGGGGCACCTACCTTCACAGCACTTGATTGTTCCATCCTCCCATCTATCCCCCTCCCCTCCCCACTGGGCACCCCTTCCCCTCTCTGTCCCTACCCTCATGCCCCCCTGTTTGATGTTCTCCTATCCCCATTGTCTCCTACCTTCCTTAAGTCTGTTCTTAACCCCTTACGCAGACATACACTTCACTATGCTGCAGTTGTGCCTGTTCTTCACTCTGTTTCTCCCCCCACAAGTAAGCCTAACTCTCCAATGCAAGTGCCTTCTCAACAGTGCTGTAGCAGTGTTTAAATGTTATACCTTAAGCTAAATGCTATCCCATCCCTGTAATTGACATCAATTTATTGTCTACCTAGCTTGTAATGCATTGTTTTGTACCAGTGTAATTTTGTGCTTGCTTGTAATGTAAAGCCTTGTAATGTAGTGCTATGAGCTTGTTAAATTTTTTTGCTTGTAACTGACGTGGAACCTACAAATGAGCATCTGCTCACAGGTGTTCTCCAAGATATCAGTAAATAAAAACAATAAATAAAAAGTACAAATAATACAGATTTAATCTAAACAAGCACTTGTCAATGCTGAAAGTTTGTTGTGTTCACTGGTGTCTGGGGGGGGGGAGTGGGCATCCCCAGTGTCTGTATACTGTTGGGGGGGTTACACAGTGGACAACAATGGATGGACAGATGACACTGGGGGAATTGGGTTCCCCTCATGTCTGTATACTGTTTGGGGGGGTTACACATCTCACAACAATGGACAGACAGATGAGGACACTAGGGAATTGGGCACTCCCAGTATCTTTATACAGTTTAGGGAAGGGGTGGTTACACAGTGGACAATGATGGATGGTTTTCTTCTTTGGGGGTTAAAAAACAAGCATTTGTGAATGCCAAACATTCGATGTATTGAAAGATGTCCACCTCTGCACCTTGTTTATGACCTTGAGGTACTTGAATGTATCTATCATGTTCCCCCATTCCCTCCTTTCTTCCAATAAGTACAAGTTGAGGTCCTTTTAATCTCTCCTGATATGTTCTGTGTTGCCAGCTATGTACCATCTTGACTGTTTTTTTGTGGGCTGCCTCCACCGTGTCAATGGCCTTGTGCATTTGTGGCCTCCAGATTTGTACATAGTACTGTAGGTGAGGCCTCACTAGTGCATTATACAATGGCATCACCACCTCATGCCTTTGCGCTTTGCCTATGCATCCCAGCATGGCACTGGCCATCCTTGCAACATACGTGCTCTGCTTTGACACCTTTTGGTGATCAGAACTAATAGCTCATAGGTCTCTTTCTTCCTTGGTGATCATCAGCACCTCCACCCCATCCTGTAACTCTCCACAAGTTTCCCTCTTTTCAGATGCATTATTCAGGCTTCTTTGCATTGAACCTCAGTTGCCACTCCTCAGGCCATTTTTTAAGCCTCTCCATGTCCTTGCTCATTTTCTCCACCCCTTCTGGAATATTCACTCTGTTATAGATGTTGGTGTCATCTGCAAACAGATAGACAGACCTTTGCCTCTAGCCCTTCCACAATGTCTGTAATGAAGACATTGAACAGGACTGGTCCTAGGACTTATCCCTGAGGTACCCCACTTGCCACCCCCACTCCCCAGACTGGGTCCCATTACCACCACCCTCTGCCTTCTGTTGATCAGTCCATTTCTAACCCAGTTGATCAGCTTGTGCACCATTGCCAGACTACTCATCTTGTTAATCAGCTTTCTATGTTGGATGATGTCAAAGGCTTTGCTGAAATCAAGGTACTGTAGGTGACATCAAATGTCCCTCTCTGATTTACTTTCATAATGAGACATTAAGATTTCCAACCTTAGCCACCCACCCTGCAGAGACTGACAGGCATTGTGGGTGTCCCTTTGGGTCATCGTCCGTAATGCTCATGCCTTTCTATCCCCACCCTACAGATGCTGACAGGCATTGTGGAGTGCCTTGAGGTCTTCGGCCCTCACACTCACCCCATTCCATAATGAAAGGGGCAGCATAGGAGAATGGGGTGAACGTTTGGGCCAGAGACTCCAAGACACAACCTGATACCTGTCACTGGCTGCAGGGTGGGCATGAAATGGTGTGACATTATGGCCGGCAACCCCAAGACACACACCCAATGCCTGTCATTCTCTACAGAGTGGGGGGGCATTACAGTTGGAAACCCTCATTCCCCAGATGTTTGTTGGTATTGTCACTCCAAATTTTCAGCATGACCATTTTGGGACACCACCTCAGGAACAGTGGCACTGTCATTTCGTCACTCAACCCCAAAAGGTGATTTTGCACTGTGACTGCGTTACTCAGCACCACAAGTGCTAAAACACATTTTGGGCAGGATGTAAAAAATGACAGTTGTACTGTGCATGAGGAGGTGTGAAAAAATGGCAATGCTGAAAATCTGGAGTGCAAATATTTAAAATTGGTGAAGTTACGAGCGTGTGTAGAAACTGTGCAATGCCCGCTTGTAACACAGTCACTTTTTGGAATTTTTTCACCACTTTTGCAACATGGGCTTTCTGGGACTCCACCTCATGAACAGTGGCACTGTCATTTCATTACTCAGTCCCAAAAGGTGATTCTACACAGTGACAGTGAAACCATCTTTCGGGACTGAGGAATAAAATTACACTAACATGTTCAGGAGGTGGAGTCCCAAGAACCCAATGTTGAAAGTTTGGGCACAAAATTACTAAAAATGGCTGAGATATCTAGGTAAGCTGAAACTCACATTGATTCCCATTATATGGCTTACCTTGAATTCTTTCAGTTTGCCAGTCGGCTTTGAAGAGTGCAGACGTGTCCCACTCCCCAGAAGATCGCGTCGCCTGACCTTGGAGGGTAAGTATGGAGTAAGGAGGGGTGTTGGGAGGTGGGTGCACAGAGGGATGGTTGGGAGGGGGACAGGGGAGACAATGAGGGACTGTTTTTCACCAGAGGGCAAGGTTTGAAGTTGGAAAGTGGAAGGGTGAGGGGGGGAGGAGTTTTTTCACTGAGAGGGTGGTGGATCCTTGGAATGCATTGCCTGGTGTGTTGATTCAGAGATGCACAGTGGAGGGCTTCATGACAGGATGGGACAGACACAGAAATTGGATGTATCAGATGATGACCTGGCCCAGGGGGGTGGGGATGGATGACAGGGGTTTCTGGAACACAAGGGGTGGGGGCCTCGGTACCCAGCTAGGGATCTGAGGTTCGAGCAGACTCGATAGACCGTAAGACCTAATCTGCTGGCAATTAGTATGTTAGTATGTTTTTGGTTTTACAGGTGAAATTAAAAAAAAAAGACTGCGAGGTAAGGATTTCTTCATTTACAGGTAAAACAAACAAAAAAGCTATAAACGTAGGTGTCCTGGGGTGTGGGGGGGGGGTGGGATGCAGACAAGGGGATTGGGCACCCCGATGTCAGGTACAGATATAGACGGGGAAAGTGTGGGGGGCAATCCGACACCGGGAATGGGCATCCCGGTGCTGTAAAGGGAAAAGAGAAATTGTTTAACCAACAAAAACACACACACTGGGACTGCAGAGACCGAGGCATTGTTTAATGAGGAAATACACACTATGGGGCTGCAGGCACAGGGGGATTGTTTAACCAGGAGAGACACGCTGAGCTAACGGGATGGCTGAAATTGTTTAACCAGGAGATACACGCTGAGCTGTAGGGGTGGGGGAAATTGTTTAACCAGGAGACACTGAGAGACACACTGAGCTGCAGCTTAAGGGCTCGCATTTCAAAGGATACAGCCACATGAAGCATCAGCTCTGTCCTTTGAAATGTTTGTCGAGACCAGCCCTCTCAGCAAAACAGTGTCATCAGAACACTGCGCGCTAATTTGCCTGCCACAGACTGGCCTCTGCAGCACCGCTGGTCATTGGGCTAGCACCCCTCACAGCCCTGTTTAGCAACTCTCATATCAACAAGTTCGCCTACACTTGCGCGCACGACAAACTTAAAAGTATGACTAACTGTACCCAACTACAGAGAACAAGGAAGATTGGTGTAACACACATGTCACATTGCCAGTGAGCACAGGGTGCCCTATAAAATAGGTCAAAAAGACACTATTTCAAGCACAGAAATTATATCCATGTCTTCACAGCAGCAATCCCTGTGAAACTATGATATCAGAAGATTAGATTAGACAGAAGGAATGCAGACAGACACTTTCTGATCCTGTGGGTCTCATTTTTGATCCCTGCAAAAATTAATAGCTGGATGTAAATCTGGATAGTAACTAATCAAACTTAAAAAAATCTGACCTTGACAACAAGTCGGATTGGAAAAATATGATACTTCCAACATCCAACGACAGGGCACCATCTAGTGGTATCCATTATTTAGGATACTGCCTGAGTAACTCTAGCCATGAAGAACAGAGACCTTGGAGAGGGGGACAAGATTGCATGAAGGATAAGAAATTGGCTAATTTGGAGAACCCAGGGGGTTTCTGCAATGGGAAGAACTCAGGGGTCAGGAAGGTCAGCAGTGGAGTGCCAAATGGATTGATGTTCAGATTGGTTCAGCCATTATCAATATTTTTGTTTTTGTCATAATAAGGTTAAAATAAAAGAGGTGAAATGTAATTCTGGTTAAAAAATAAGAAAAAAGAAATGTGATTATATTTGGGCACTGGAGTATTCGCCAGAAGTAACAGGATTGGAAGTTGAAATATAAATGAATAAATGGAAATGAAAAATGTTATTACATAAGCAAATCTACAGTCTAGAAAAGATGGGGAAATATCTGGCTATAATTTGTAACTGGATTATCAAGACACATACATCATACTTTTGTACTCCTTTTTTTTTTTTTTTTTTTTTTGATACTTCAGTATTTTAGGACCAGAGGTACCTTAAGGAGGTCAGACAGAGAATATTCCTGACACTAATATACAAATTATTTTTGGAAAATAAATAACATACAGTCTTCTTCATTTTACAAAATGATAAGGGAAAGGGAGAGGGGAAATTGTTTAACCAGAAAAGGTACACTTAGCTGAAGCTTGTTTCCAGGTGAGACCTGGGAGCTCAAGGACGTTAAGTGACTAGCTCAGGATTACACAGTATGCAAATGGGGGTTGTTGTGATTCAAACCCAGATCTAGAGGTTTGCAGCTCAGTGCCCTTAACCACTATGCTATACTGCCTTCAGTAACTTCAAGTACATAGTGGAAATATATTTGGTTAAAAACATGCACATGTATTGTGAAAGTATTGGACTAATCTGTGAATACAAAGTATAATGCATAAATGTTTACGAAGGTTGCTTTGTAATTATCCATAAAATGGGTGTTCCTGTATAGGTGATTTACAAAAACTGGAAAACTTAGAACATTACAGAATTTATTGGATTATCCCAGTATAATGGGCGTGCAACAATGTGAAGGAGCTGTTTTCCTGCCGCATCGGTGGCATCAGCAGGGTGGTAGAGCAGGCAGGTGGTCGCATTGGCGGCCACCGGGAATCGGAATGGGATTGCAATAAGCAGGCCTGAGAGGGAGCAGCACGGCCACATCAGTGGCAGGAGGAGACCTTGTTTTGGGGCTAAATTGGAGCTGGAGCAGCATGGCCACATCTACGGCAGGAGGAGACTTTGTCTTGGACTGCATCGGTGGCCGAGGAGGGTGTCGCCAGTCAATTGGGGCTGGCACAGCAACAGGAAGTTTTTCGGCCAACCCACCCTCCCCAACCATGACTGCTATTAAATGCAGGATGAGGGAGGAACTTACAGAGTGGAGGCATTGTGGATTGGCCTAAGGGATCTGTACTGCACTTCACACAAAGGGGCAATAACTTGTGGCTTGAGAGAATTGTGCTACACTGGTCACAAAAGGGCAGCACTCCTGACAAAACTTTTGAATATTTAAACTTGTAAACTTTCAACACTTCTTTTTTAAATTACCTCCTGCAAGTTGTCTGGGTTGGACAAATTTATCTTTCTTTTCCTTTTTCTCTGGCTACTAGTTTGTCTGAGCCTGTCCAGGCAAATTTCTATATTGTTTGCAATTCTGTATCACAGGGACGGGGGCCTGATGCTGCTAAAGCTATAGTCACTGTGTTTTCCTTCTATTGTTGCATGGAGGGGTATTTGAAATTCACAGGGTAGGGGTTAATATGGTCTGAACATGTGTCCTGTTTGGAGCTGGGTGACTCTTTGGGCTCCTAAGGGGGCATACGCATAGCCAGTCAGGAAGCATATTTCAACTCCTCGGCTGGTTGCTTTAATATCATACTAGTGCATCTTGGATTGTGTGGTAGGTGGTACCCCAGTGGAGGCAAAGGCACGAGAGCTGGAAGAAGCTGGAGTAAAGCAGAGAGAAACTGGTATAGGGTGGGGGAGGTGCATTATGGGGTGCCTGGCAGAGGAGGCTGGGCTGCGCAGGGACATGACAGGATGAGGGGCGTGGTCTTCTACTTACAGGATGGGGGAGAACAGATTAGTGGGTTGCAGCAGCTGTGGAGCTACGATGGCCATGAAGTCCCTGTGGAGGCTAGGGCACTGTCCTATATGTGCTAGGCTAATGGGTTTGGAGGCTGAGTTGCGCAGACTCTGGTGTGTCCTGGACATTTGGGTGAAAGGTATGAATGCAAGGACAGGGAGGCAAGATTCTTGGGATGGGAGGGTGTCGGCAAATGTGGGTTTAGAAGGATGGGGGAGCCAACAGAGCTCATGCTAGAGCTGACCGGCCCTGCGGGCAAACACAGGAGAAAGGTTCCAAGGGACAGTGTGGGGGCCAGGACAGTGGAGCACAGAGGGTGGGCACTACAGGCAGTAGGAGGGTGTCAGGAAATGTGGGTGTAGAAAGATGGGGGTCAACAGAACTCATGCTAGAGCTGACCAGCCCTGGAGCAGACACCAGAGAAGGGGTTCAGGGGATGGTGCAGGGGTCAGGGCAGTGGAGGCCAGAGGGTGGGAGCTATAGGCAGCTGGGCAACAGTACTTCATAGGACCATGGCAGTGGGACTTGTCTCACAGGAAGGGATATCTGGTCTGCTGCCAACTGAAGGGATTCCAATCTCAAACATGTATTCGCTATTGGGGGACACTAGGGAGGAGAGGCCCTCAAAGGACACAGGGGAAGCAGTCAGCAGTGGAAGAGAGGAAGGTTAATGAGATGCAAAGGGAGGA
Source organism: Neoceratodus forsteri (assembly GCA_016271365.2). NCBI lineage: Eukaryota > Metazoa > Chordata > Ceratodontiformes > Ceratodontidae > Neoceratodus > Neoceratodus forsteri. The sequence goes on along the minus strand of CM028135.1, from coordinate 1,021,784,891 downwards.
AGGTGTAGTGGGTGATGGCTCTGGGACTACTGGAGGAGCCAGAGTTAGCACTGGAGGAGGAACTGGGAGCAGGGAGTACCAGGGAAGGAGGGAAGAGGGGGTGGTAACGAGTGAGCATGTTGCCCAGGTGGAAAGGGTCTAGCAGGGACCTAGTGTGGGGGGGATTGAGAACAGGACAAGGGAGGAACAGTATCAGGGGCCCCTGAGGATCGTAAGGAGCCACAAGTGCAGGGGAGTGCAAAGAGAATAGACCCAGATGGAGCAGTGGAGGGGGTGTTTTGGGTGGGGAGAGGACAGGTAGGAGTCAGAACTGGAAAAGGGGGGGTAAGGCAGTCAAGGGGAAGTGAACAGTTGGTGGGGCCAGAGGGAAAGAAGTGGTAATGGGAGGGTGGCAGAGGAAGGGGTAGGGTTGAAGGACAAGGAGGTGGTCAGGATGCTCCTGCTGGGGGACTTCATGATAAGGGGTATTAAGTGGGAAGGGGGAGAGGGGAAATGCTGCACTGTCAGGGCCAAGAGTGTATCTGGTCTGACTGTGTATGAGGCAAAGCACCTGTTCTACACCCTGTTAAAGGATTGTGGGGGGTCCCCTGACATCTTAGTGCACCTGGGCATGAACGACAGAGGGGAACAGTGTGTTTGAGGTCCAGGCAAGGTTCCAGGAGCTAACCTGGGTGTGTCACACTGTGGGGTGCTCACTCTCCTTTTCTGAGATCCTACCAGTGCCTAAAGCCTGTGTGGGTAACAAACAGGAAATCAGAGAAGTTAACAAATAGCTCAGATCATGGTGTGTGACCAGCGGGTATGGAATAGTGGGGGGCTGGTGTGCAACTTGGGAGGACAAAGGGCTGTATGCTAGGGGCAGGCTTCACCTGAATTTGGGAGGGGAAGAGGTTTTAAAGATAAAACTGACCAAATTCATCAAATCTAGTTGGGGTTTAAACTTGTGAAGGCGGTTGGGACTGGAGGCCAATGCCCCCCTTCCGATATAGGCAGGAGGTGCCCAATGGGGGTCCCCAACTGTGCAAAAGTGTATGGGGGCAGGCAGACACCTGGGAGTTCGGAGGTTGAGAGGACAGGTGAGAGCAGGGGGCAGGAATGTAGGGTGGTTCTGATGAACGCCAGAAGCATGGGAAATAAGATGCCCGAGCTTCAGGCATTGCTAACTGATGGGGAGGTGGACATGGCAGCACTCACTGAAACTTGGGTCATGCTGCAGCATCACTGGGACCAAAACCTGGATAGGTACTCTGTGTTCATCAAGGACAGAACTGTGGGCAGGGGAGGTGGAGTAGCACTCATCATTAGGAATGGCATAGATGTATGCAGGATGGAGGATGCCGAGGGGCAAGTAGAGGCATTATGGGTTACCTTGGAGGCACCTGAGGGTAAGATGTGAAGTTGAAGGTGGTTTATAGGCCACCCATGCAGGTGGATGATCTGGAGGAAGGCCTGGTGAACAATCTCAGTGAGCATTGTGGTCAAGGGAAGGGAAGAACGGTGGTGCTGGGTGACCTTAACTTACCAGCAGCTGATTGGGGAACTACTGTATGTGATCCTTATCGACCAGGGAGCGGCACCTGCCAGACATTTTCCAGGATGCCTTCCTGTCCCAACTGGTGACTAACCCAACAATGGACTGTCGCATCCTTGATGTGGTCCTGTGATCTGGTCAGGAACCTAGACGTAAGTGACCCTCTGGCAGGGAGTGATCATGCCAAGGTTTAGTTTTCCCTGAACCTGGGGGAGAAGAAAATTGCACTGAAACAGTAGGCATAGACTTCAGGGGTGTGGACTTCAAGGGTATGGAGGGGATCCTCAGGGGACATTTAGAGGGGAATAGACCCGGTATGGACACTGACAGCAAGTGGGAAGTTATTAAAAGATGGCTCCTGGATGCTACTAGAGACTGCACAAAGGTCAGACACAAGTCTGGGGGAACCAGAAAACCATGCTGGTGGACCAGAGAGTTCCAGGAAGTGGTGAGGGAAAAGAAGGCCGCTCACAGATGATACAAGAGAATGCATGGGGTTATGGACGGCAGGGGGGTATGATAACATATCCAAAGAGGTAACCAGGGTGGTGAGGGCAGCCAAGGCAAGGGCAGAACAGAAGTTGGCTCAGGGGATCAGGGGAGGTGAAAAAATGTTCTTTAGGTGTATCAGGGAAAGGAGGAATGTGAAGGGGAAGATTAGCAGACTGAGGTCAGGGAATGGGTGGGCTGAGGAGGCCGGGGAGCAGGCTGAAGGTACTAAATGATTATTTTCCCTCTATCTACACTAGAGACAATGGTGGGACAGCACCTTATGGAGTTGAGGGGTCAGATTTGAAGAAGGAGGAGGTCATGGATGTTCATATTCCTGTTTTTAGGGGGTGGGAAACCTTCAGGGCCCTGGAAACAGGTACGGCACTTGGTCTGGACGGCCTCCATCCTATGGTGCTAAAGGAAATAGCGGATGTCCTGGCTGAAGCCCTGGTGGACCTTTTTAACTTCTCCCTTCAGGCTGGGTGGGTGCCTCAGGATTGGAGGATGGCTCATGTCATGCCCATTCACAAAGGAGGGCCAGATGAGGAGCCAGGCAACTAAATGCCTGTCAACCTGATGTCCGTGGTGGATAAAATGATGGAGGCCATATTGAAGGAGTGGCTGGATACATTTCTGGAGGCAGAGGGCCATTGGATGATCACCAACATGGCTTTGTGCATGGCAGATCATGTCAGACTAGCCTTGTGGAGTTCTATGATTGGGTGACAAAGGCACTGGACCATGGCAGACTGGAGGATGCCCACTTTCTAGACTTCAGCAAGGCATGACTTTAGGCAGCTGGGCAACAGGACTTCATAGGACCATGGCAGTGGGACTTGTCTCACAGGAGGGGATATCTAGTCTGCTGCCAACTGAAGGGATTCTGATCTCAAAAATGTATTCGCTATTTGGGGACACTATGGAGGAGAGGCCCTCAGAGGACATGGGGGAAGCAGTCAGCAGTGGAAGGGAGGAAGGTTAATGAGATGCAAAGGGAGGAAGGTGTAGTGGGTGATGGCTCTGGGACTACTGGAGGAGCCAGAGTTAGCACTGGAGGAGGAACTGGGAGCAAGGAGTACCATGGAAGGAGGGAAGAGGGGGTGGTAACAAGTGAGCATGGTGCCCAGGTGGAAAGGGTCTAGCAGGGACCCAGTGTGGGGGGAACTGAGAACAGGACAAGGGAGGAACAGTATCAGGGGCCCCTGAGGATCAGAAGGGGCCACAAGTGCAGGGGAGTGCAAAGGGAATAGACCCAGATTGAGCAGTAGAGGGGGTGTTTTGGGTGGGGAGAGGTCAGGTAGGAGTCAGAACTGGAAAAGGGGGGGGTAAGGCAGTCAAGGGGAAGTGAACAGTTGGTGGGGCCAGAGGGAAAGAAGTGGTAATGGGAGGGTGGCAGAGGAAGGGGAGGGTTGAAGGACACGGAGGAGGTCAGGGTGCTCCTGCTGGGGGACTCCATGATAAGGGATATTAAGTGGGAAGGGGGAGAGAGGAAATGCTGCACTGTCAGGGCCAAGAGTATATCTGGTCTGACTGTGTATGAGGCAAAGCACCTGTTCTACACCCTGTTGAAGGATTGTGGGGGGTTCCCTGACATCTTAGTGCACCTGGGCATGAATGACATAGGGGTTACGGATGGGGGGGTATGATAACATATCCAAAAAGGTAACCAGGGTGGTGAGGGCAGCCAAGGCAAGGGCAGAACAGAAGTTGGCTCAGGGGAGAAGGGGAGGTGAAAAAATGTTCTTTAGGTGTATCAGGGAAAGGAGGAATGTGAAGGGGCAGATTAGCAGACTGAGGTCAGGGAATGGGTGGGCTGAGGAGGCCGGGGAGCAGGCTGAAGGTACTAAATGATTATTTTCCCTCTATCTACACTAGAGACAATGGTGGGACAGCACCTTATGGAGGAGGGGGGTCAGATTTGAAGAAGGAGGAGGTCATGGATGTTCATATTCCTGTTGGTAGGGTGTGGGAAACCTTCAGGGCCCTGGAAACAGGTACGGCACTTGGTCTGGACGGCCTCCATCCTATGGTGCTAAAGGAAATAGCGGATGTCCTGGCTGAACCCCTGGTGGACCTTTTTAACTTCTCCCTTCAGGCTGGTTGGGTGCCTCAGGATTGGAGGATGGCTCATGTCATGCCCATCCACAAAGGAGGGCCACATGAGGAGGCAGGCAACTAAATGCCTGTCAACCTGATGTCCGTGGTGGGTAAAATGATGGAGGCCATATTGAAGGAGTGGCTGGATACATTTCTGGAGGCAAAGGGCCATTGGATGATCACCAACATGGCTTTGTGCATGGCAGATCATGTCAGACTAGCCTTGTGGAGTTCTATGACTGGGTGACAAAGGCACTGGACCATGGCAGACTGGAGGATGTCCACTTCCTAGACTTCAGCAAGGCATTTGATTCTGTGCAACATCCTGAGCTGCTGGATAAGCTGGGAAAAATGGAGGTGGGGGGGGAGTTGGTTAGGTGGATAGGAAACTGGCTAACTGGGTGATTGCAGAGGGTGGTGGTGGGGGTGGTGGTCTCGTCTCCTGGGATGGTCATCAGTGGGGTACCACAAGGGTAGTTGCTGGGTCCACTCACATTTAACACTTACATCTCAGACATCAGAAGTGGTATCAGGAATGAGATGAGCCTCCTTGCTGATGACTCAAAGCTGGGGGTGGTGGTGGATATGGTAGAGGGCAGAAGAGCACTTCAGGAGGACTTGGAGACTCTTGAGGGTAGTCTCACACATGGAGACTGAAGTTTAATGCTAAGAAATGTAGGGTTCTCCACCTGGGGCTTAGAAATGCATTTCAAGAATACTTTCTGGGAGGGGAACTGCAGGTTTTTGAATTGGCAGAAGGATCCTGGGGTGGAGATGGATGCCAAAATGAATAACTCAGAACAGTGCAAGATGGCTGCTGCCAAAGCAAATACAATACTGGGGTGCACTGCAAGAGGGGTAACTTTCAGAAAGCAGGAGGTGATTCTTCTTCTGTATAACTGCCTGGTTAGATCGCACATTGAATACTATGTGTAGTTTTGGTGCCTGCACTTGACAAAGGACATTACACTCCTTGAAAGAGTCCAGAGGAGGGTGACCAGGATGATATAGGGCCTGGGGGAAAAGACCTATGAGGAGAGGCTCAAGAAGTTCAACTTGTATTCCCCGGAGGAGAGGAGAGACAGAGGGAATATGACTGAGGTCTTTAAATCTCTAAAGGGGGTAAATAGGGCATATCCTGATAGGATTTTCCAGCTGAGGGAGGCAGGGGTTACCAGGGGGCATCACCTGAGTTTGGTAGGTGGGAGGCTCACGGTGGTGACTTGGAGACACTACTTCATAGAGAGAGTGGTGGAGCTTTGGAATGCACTGCCTGTGGAACTGGTGGAATTGAATACTGTGGAGGGCTTCAATAGGGACTGGGGCAGGTATAGGGGGAAGATTAAACTGAGTAATGCCAGACCTGGAGATGCACACCCGATGGGGGATGAGGTTGATAGGGGGCAGTAAATGATGCATCTACTGGGTGCTGATTCTTGCTCAGACTCTATAGACCTTTGGGCCTACTCTGCTGGCATCTTAGTATTTTAGTATGTTAGTATAATCAAATTAGCATAGCCTGGTGAAATCCAGCAATTAATAGATGGAAAATAACAGAAAAGACAACAAGATTAAAAAATATATATGTAATTTTTTTTTTTATAAACACAGGCTTTTAAGAAAAATAATACTTTTTGCACACAGGCAGCAAAGGATAAAGACAGACTACAATAACATAATAGAGAGTTTAGGCTTAATTTGAACATGGCCTTGCTTTTAATGATTACATTTTCGTGATGTAATATGTCTTGTGATTGTCGTTTATACTGTGTGAAAATGTACTGTGACAGCTGGAAATGACATTCAATAAAAGAATACTTGAGCTCAGACAAAAGAGGATGTCCTTACAGTGACCAACAGAGCACTAATGATACAACACTTCAGCACAGAGAGAGACAGAAATACTTCTGAGCTTGACAAGAAACACAGCAGAGCTCAAGCAGGGGAAAAAAAACCCCAAACAAACAAACAAACAAAAAACAAAACAAACAGTAGAGCCATAGAGGTTTTAATGGCTTGGGTGCATACTAAACCGCAAACAGGCTTAATGATGAGTTTTTATTGGCAGCACTCGTATAGAAAGACTGTTTTATGACCTCTGGCAAGAGCCTGACAAGGATAGGATCTTGATGAAATTTCAAGTATATTGTAACTTTTGGAGTGAACAAGGCCATATTTGCTCTTTTGCCAAATGGCTTCTGCCAATCTATATTTTATCCTAGTTCTCTCCCTTCTCCAGCCATATCCTGGTCCTTTCCTTTCTATAGTCATTTGCATGTTTTAAATTGTTGCTTCATCTCTACTGCACAGTATACCCATGTTGGTATTTTTTGCCTACCTTCTGAATCTTCCCCTTCGCCCTACCCACTTTTTGTCCCTACTGACTTTATGTTGTATTATTGGACATATGCAATTTAAATGTAATTTATGTGAACTTTAATAAATGAACTTTGGCACTTTCTCTCTCTATATATATTTGCTTCAACGTATGTAGTACATTTGTGGTCCGGTTTATGCACTCTTTGTTCTGAGTTTTTATATGACCCTGGGCTATTTCATAAATACATTTTTTTTTTTTTGTGTTGGCAGGGCTCTCTGTCAGATTTCTGCCCTGGTCACAGCCCCAGAACTTCTACCTTCTGTCACTGCTGTGATTCCCCCAGTCACACCCCGGCTTCCCCCCAGAGGGCGGGGCCGAGGAACTGGTCCACTATCCAGCCAGTGGTACCAGTAACTGGTTGGAGGATCCAGTGACAAAGGGAATTGATGCCCAGGGAGGGCTTCATAAAGGCAGAGGCCCCACCTGGATTTTCTGGTTGGTTCCCCTGTCGAACTGGGAGCGTGCAATGATGCAAGCTGAGGGGGAGCCACATGTTTCTGTGTGCTCTCCCTTTGAAGCATCTGCACTTGGCTCCTCCCATGCTCTCACCCGGTGCTGTGCACCCCAGCTTCTGCCAGGGGGTGATGTGATGCCAGTGCTGTGCATCCCCCCTCCCCAGAGAAGTAGAGCAGTCATTCAGATGCTCAGTCCTTTCCCTTCCCTACCAACCCCCAGTGGCTGTGCCCATTCCTGAACACCGGTCGCTGGCGTGGTGCGAGGTGTGGTGTCCAGTGCCACAACCCTCAGCACCACCAGGCAGGCTGGGAAATATTGCTTTAAGAGAGCACTAATGAAGTTGTTTTGCTAGCTCATATGTCATGCTCTGAGGAAGAATAAATACATTGAAACACCAGCAGGAGTGACCTCCGATATAGCCCAGTGGTGGGCTTGGCGAAACGTAAGGCTTCTGTGCTACCTGTGTTGCCTTTGCCAGGTAACCTCTTTTACTTTTCAACTTATGGACTTAATAAAGGATTCAAAATGAACCTAGCCTGATGGTCCAGTAATTTCTTGTCACAAATGGTGAATGAGGCTTTGCAACTGTTCATCAGTAGATGCGTTGTTGTGGCACACAGGAAGCTAGCAGCATGGAGCCCTTATTTAACATCCTGTAATAGCAAGAACTCTTTTTTAAAGTAAGTTTGTTTAAACTGTTAAATGAAAGTAATTTGTCTTGTGACATTGAGCATTGATACGTCTTGCCACAGATATCTAAAGCTGGCATCATTACAAAGCTGACTTCGATGTACCATACAAGAACTCCTGGTGAAGAGTTTTGTATGCATTAGAGCTGTGCAGAACATACAATTCTGCTGGAGAAATGTCTGTGGAATTACAATTCCGAGTCCATGGAAGTTTGTGGAATTTGTGTAAAAATTCTGCAGAATTTTATAACCTTTTAAATGTATGTTATATTGTTCTAGTTTTTAAAGTTCATATCTACATGATACCAAATTTGGCAGACATACAGGTACTGACAGTTTAATAAATGTGCCAAATTTCAGTATACTAGAGTAAAAGGGAGCTGAGTTATGGGTGGCCAAAGATTTAATCAAAAATTTAATTTTCAGTTTTTTACATCTAATTTTAAAATTTCTTAACCAAATTTCTTAATCGTTTCAGTATTTAGAGAAACATACAGCATGGTTATTAGCACTAAGTTTTTATTCTCACGCTTTAAAGGGGCTGTGCTATAGGTAGCCAACTAATTTGCAAAATTTATATTTTAGTTTATTATAATTTTGAAAACATTCATCAAAATGTTATAAAACTTTGAGGGTGTATGGATTGTTACTACATTTATATACTGTATGTACCCAGTGTCAGATTTCTAGAGTCAAAGATGCCCGAGTTATATGCAGATAAATATTTTCATGAAACTTCCAACAAAAAAAATATAATGACAGACTTTGGACACCTGTCATTTTGACATTATGTGCCCCATGTTTAAAAGTGACTGGCCGCATCATGCAAGTTCATGTGCCATGCAACTCAGTTGTGCCGGTGCAAAACATTGGTATATTCAGACGATGCACTATAGGATGTGATTGTGCAAGTCTGGCTGAATATCCTAAACATTCATGATCCTGGAGTGGGAGATGCATGGTGCAGCAGGTGTCCTGAGACCATTGTGGGGCATATGGAAATGCGCGATGGGTGGACACATTCACAGTGTGCAGAATTGCAATATTCAGCTGGGATGTGCAAATAGCCTCATTGTACAGTCCAAGACCAATCCTCACATTTGCATCACATTAATGGAATGTATTCAGGTCACTTGTATACCTGTGGCATGCACACAGATATAGCCAGAACTCCACAAAGGTGAACAGGAGGTACTGCAGCCCAGCAGGCTGATGTGAAGGTATATGTATGTGTGGGTGCACCGCAGTAGCCTGTGTACCATGCTGTTGCCCATGGCCATGTACAGGGTCCAACCAGGGTTCAGGGGGCTCTCCTAGACAGTGGTCACATGAGTCCACCTGGTCGAGCAATAGGGGGTGCCCAGGGTGACACTCTCCTACCAATATACCACATAACTGTGATACACTAGACCTGTATGCATTTTACATTCACCTATAGTGCCCCACATTTTCCAGGATAATGGATAAGGGATGAGAAAGGAAAGGGATGTCAGGGTGTAGACAGTGACTGGGTGTCTGAGTTAGTGGGGCCTACCAAGATATAGTCCTGGTAACCTGATTGGCCTCCCCGGTACTGGCCAAGTATGTGCCCATGGCAGCCACATGCCCAACACTGGAAGGGTCCGGTGTCTGTAAAAACATGCCTATGGCAAGTCTAGTCCACAGGTCAATAAACTCCTGCCTGGCACTGCCCACAGTTGTGCAGTGTCCACCACTATAACACTACACAACCCACTGCAGTGCCCCTGTGGCAATGTCATACAGCATAGGTGACATTGGTGTCACATCTGTGGCTCTGGGTGGTGTGAACCAGGCACAGGCATGCGGTTTTCACCTATGGTGTACCCTGTGGGTGTGTTCCACTGGTCAAACCCTTGACTATGCCATGCTACCAGCAGTACCCCAGGCAACCTGGGCACCATTGCCCCAGAGAGCACCATAGGTGCATGCCACAACCAGGTGGTGCCCAGAGGGTCACATGGGTGCAGGCCATTGCCCCTGGTACGTGTGCTGCATTGTGGCTGTAAGCAATGCCAGTGTACCAGTGGTGCACCTGATGGCACCTGCATTTGGCATGTGGGTGGCTATGTCCCTGGTGTTGTGTGTGGCGGGTGGTTGTCTGGGTGGTGCCATGGGAATCACAGCTCCTGTGGCTTTGGGTACTGCCATCTGGGTATGCCTACTGTGTGTGGGTGCTTGGAGCACATCCTGGTGCACCTCCAAGTGCTGTCTCAGGAGGTGCCTGTCTGAATTTCCATGGCTTGCCTGTTGGTGGTTGGCTGATTTAGGCCATCCTTTTTTTGGTATATCTTTGCATGGCACATCTCTGGGATGCAGTGCAGATGTGCTGCACATTTTGGCTGAATATTCCCATGCGTGGCACATTCACGTACCCGCCTCCTGTTTCTGCACTGCATACATTATCAGTGCAAGACTGCGCATTCCGACATGCACAATGCATCTTTGCCATTTGAATATCACTCCTCCGTGCATTTTCACAGATACGTTTCACATCTCCATTTTGTGTCATACATCTCTTTTGAATATGTGGGCCTATATGTCCTAATGTGATGCTATTTGACACACTATTAGAACTACTATCAGCAAGCATTCATGACCAAATTAATAAATGTCAAAATCCAACAGAATTTTCGCTAGATTTTAAATTTCAGTTATTTTGGTCTTGTTTTCTAAGTACATATCTAAATGATACCTGACTTTGCAGGTCTATGTATACTAATAACTTTCATAAGTGTTGCAAATTTCAGAGTCCTAGATTGAAAGGAGTGAGTTGTGGGTGGCCAAATATTTAATCAAAATGTATTTTTCAATTATTTCAATCTAAGTTTAATAATTATTATACACAATTCTCCACAGTGTCAGGATTTAGAGAAACGTGCACAGTGGGTTTGTGCACCAAGTGTTAAGTATCAAGATTTAAATGGGGTGGTGCTATAAGTAGCTAAACATTTTGCCAAAATTTTGATTTTAGTCATTTTAGTATAATTTTGAAGTAATTCATCAAAATCTTACAAAATGTTGCCGGTATAATGGTTATTACCACATTTATATATGTACCTTTTTTTAGATATCTAACTCCAGTAGTGCCTGAGTTACATGCAGATAAACAATTTTCATGAAACTTCCCACAAAAAATAAAATGACAGACTTTGAACATCTATAATTTTATAACTATGCATAATCACCAATGTCAAGATTTGGAACAATGTTAGAGCACCTATAAACTAATACATACGACAAAATTCAGATCACTAACACGATGTACAGCCAAGTTATGATCAAAGGAATAAATTTAAAAAAATCTACAACATTTGAAAGAAATTCCACAAACATTTTTATGGAATTTCATGAAATTCCATTGAAATTGCGCAAATTCTGAAGTTTCTCATTCCTCACAGCTCTAGTATGCATTTCTCTCTACCTGTTTTTCCTTGCCTTTCTCTGCCATAAGACAGATTACACGTTCTTCCTGTGCAGGAGATCTCAGGATAATGGGGTAAGAGAAGTTTGTTACAAGATGTTTTATGCTGATAAAAAGAATACCGCTGATGTCAGCTCAAATGCAATGTACTAAGCAACTTTTGTGTGCCTGCTGTTTTTTTGTCTCTGCTTTGCAGAACAACACATTGATGTATGAACTGATTTTTTAAACATTATAGTACATGAATATACGCCTATCAGCCTACTCAACTGTATTGCCTAAATCTTCATTAAACTCATTCTAAACCAAAATAAATCATGTGTAGAATAGGAGAATATATTAAGTACAGTTGTTGATGAGGTCTCCCATGGTTCCCTTTTTAACTTACAAGTTTTATTTTATAAATATTTTTATTGTGAGTTCCAAAAAAGGGGAGTGTTTCATGTTGCAAGTAAGAGCAAAAGCTTAACTGAAAGAAACATTCAACCCATTTATTTCAAATGTTATCAATGGATTTTTACTTCAAATCAGTTCTTCTCCATTAAATGTCTATGTTCTTCAAATGATATGCTCCCTCTTTTATTTTCTCTTTATAATAACATTTTGAAACAGTTCTGTTTCTTTTTCAGAATATTAGGCTATATAAATGAAAAAAAAAACATTTTTTGGTTTCTCAGTTTTTGTTTCCTCTCAATAATTGAATAACTTAATTAAATTGCTAATAAATAAATAGAAAAACAAACATCACAAAGCAGGAGGAAAAGACTTGCTACTCATAGTCGTTCATGTGATCCGTGTGTTTAGTATGCACTACATATGGCTTACATTGTTTTTTATTTATTTATGTATTTATTTATTTTGTTTCTTGGAAAAAAACACATTTGAGCTGGAAGCTTGTTTACAAATGTTCCACATCAATACAATCAGAAACAGACAAGTAGCAATGGAACAAAATAAATGCAGCGTTACAGTACAGAACTTACATACAGGTAGAATACATACATTGCTGTCTGACTGCTGAAAAAAATAGTTAGAAGACAGTGTGGGGGGCAGGGAAGACACTGAAAAGTCTTGTTTAGGTATTGACTATAATATTCCATGACAAATAGTTTTAAACTGCCAAAGTAAGAACAGATAGAAGATTGCAACTTTGACTTGTTTAGTTTCAGTTCTAGTCCCTATGTACAGTATTATAGCTCTGTATTTGGTGCACTTTACCCTGTAATATAGAATCATACAATCATAGAAGCTTGAGAGCAGAAAAGGACCACACTGGCCCATCGAGTCTGTTTTATTTCTCTTCCTACTCCTCACCCTTCTGCTGGCCCCCACCCTCGCCCCGCTACTCAGCCCTATATGGTTGTCCCATGTTTTCTAGACTCCCTCCACTGATTCAGCTCTGCTACTTCTTCTGGTAGTCTGTTCCAGGACCCCCCTCCACCCTCTCTGTGAAGAATCACCATCTCACATTGCCTCTGTATCTTCCTCCCTACAATCTGAGGCTATGCCATTTAGTTCTGGTCCACTCCTTCTTCCTCTTCTTAAGTAAACACCCTTCCCTTATTTTGTTGAGCCCCTTCACATATTTAAAAGTTTCAATCATGTCTCCTCTTTCCCTTCTAGTCTCCAGTTTGTGCAGATCCAGCTCCTTACACCTCTGCTCATATGTCTTTTCTTGCATCTTCTTGGTTGCTCCTTCTCTGAACCCTCTCCATCCCATCTATGTCCTTGCAGAGATGTGGTCTCCAGAGCTGGACCCGTACTACAGATGCGTCCTCACCATGGCTTTGTAGAGGAGCATCATTACCTGCCTCCTTCTACAAGTAATGCCCCTGCAAATGCATGCCAACATTCCATTGGCCTTTCCCACCACTCTGCTACATTGGTTTTCTACCTTAAGATTGGATGAGACTATAATCCCCAAATATCTCTCCTGTTTGATTGCCTCCAATCCTAGGGTGTATCCTGCTTGTGTGTTCCTGCTCCCCATGTGCATCACATCTTTTCTTGGCACTAAATTTCAGTTGCCATGTCTCTGACCATTCTTCAAGCATCTTCAGCTCCTGCCTCATGTTTTCCACCCCTCCCGGGGTGTCGATCCTATTGCAGATCTTTGTATCATTGTCAAAAAGGCACACCCTCCCACCTCAGACCCTCTGCTACATCACTGATGTAAATGTTAAAATAAGAGGTCCCAATATTGACACATTGGGTATTCCACTCTTCACACCCCCATCCTGAAGTACACCCTGTTTAGCAACACCTTCTGGGTTCTTCCCGCCAACCAGGCCTCTACCCACCTTGTAATTTTCCCACCCAACCCTAGACTTTCTAGCTTGCTTACCAACCTTCTGTGAGGGATGGTATCAAACGCCTTACTGAAATCCAGATAGGCCAGGTCCCCCACCTCTCACTGTTTGACCACCTGAGTCACCCAATCAAAGAACTCAATCAGGTTCATCTGGCATGACTTTCCCTTCATGAATCCATGCTGTCTGCTGTCCTGCAAGCCAGTATCTTCCAGGTAGTCCACCACCCTCTCCTTGATTAGTGCCTCTATTACCTTCCACACCACTGAGGTGAGGCTAACAGGGTGATAGTTCTCCATCTCCTCCTTAGTTCCTCCCTTGTGCAAAGGCACTACATCTGCCCTCCTCCAGTCTTCCAGCACCCTCCCTGTATCCAGTGACAAGTTGAATAGCTTTGTCAATGGGGAGGCCAACTTCTCCTTCAATGCCCTGATCACCCTGGAGTGTAACCCGTTCAGTCCCATTGCCTTGTCCACCTTCAACCTTCCAAGTTCCTCTGTAATCCTATTCACATTGAACATGCTGTGATCCACACATTTGCCCCTTCCTCCCTCCCCTTCCCCTTAAGCTCAGGTTCCTTGCCCTCTTCCTCCTCCAGAAATATCTAGCAAAAGTATTTGTTTAACACATCTGCTTTTTCAAAATCCCTTTCCAAATGTATCATTCCCTCCCTCCTCAGCCTTGCAATCACCTGCCTTGCCCGTCTCCTCTCCCTCACATATTTAAAAAATGTTTTGTGCCCCCTTTTGGCTTGTTTGGCTATTTTCTCTTCGATATCTGCTTTTGCCCTCATCTTGTGCCCTGCCAGTCTCCTCTTCTCCCTTTAAGCCTCCCTGTCCTCCTTGCTGAGTGTCCTCTTACATTTCTTGAAAGCCCTCTTCCTTTTCACAACTGCATCTACTACCTCCTTTGTAAACCAAAGTGGTCTCCTCCTTTTTCTGCTCTTCTTAACTTTTTTATGCACATTTCCATGGCTTTCAGTATCCCTCCTTTAATAGATTCCCAAAATTCCTCCACTGCCCCTATATTCTCCGTTCCCTCCATTGCTTCCCTTGCTATCCTTTTGTATCCTGTCAAAGTCCACACACCTGAAGTCCATGACTGTAGTGCTGGTTTGGTTTGTCTCTCTCCCTGCCCTAACCCTGAACATTACAGTCCTGTGAACGCTGGTACCCAGAACGTCTCTCACTTGAACCTCCTTCACACTCTCCCCATTTGTCAGGATCATGTCCAGCAGGTTGTTGCCCCTCATTGGCTCCCTGACTATCTGCTGTAAGTATACCCCCTGTAGCGCCACTGGTATCTCCTTGCTCCTAGTCGATACTGCATCAAAGATTCCCCAGTCTATATCTGTGAGGTTTAGGTCCCCTACCAGCAGTAGTTCTCCTTTCAGAGCCATCTGCATGACTGTCTGAATCAGCTGTCTACCCCCCCACATAGGTGGTCTGTATACCACCCCCAACAACAAGGATTCTCCAGTCCTTCTGTCTAGAGTTACCTATAGTAGCTCAGTCTCCCCATCTTCCTCTTGTCCCTCGGCTACTCTTACATCATCCCTGATGTATAAAGCCACTCTCACCCCTCACCCTCCCTGTCCTTTCTAAACAGTCTGTAGCCTGGGATAGTTGTCTCCCAGGTATCATACTCTGTCCACTAAGTCTCGCTTATTGTTACTATATCCAGCCCTTCATCCCCCATGATGGTCTTCTAGTCCACCATTTTGTTCCCTAAGCTCCTGGTGTTGGCTGCTAAGCCCTTCCACTAAGCTCCCCCTTCCAATAGACACCCTCTTGCCCAACATTCTATCTTTATCCTGTGGTGGGAGGCTTGTAGCCCCCCATTTCTCCTGTCTTGTGGTGTGGTATTTTCCCCAAACCCCCCAATTTATTTTAAATTATAGGTTTCTTCTATGAACTCTCCTAACTTGCTCTTCAGTACTACCACACCCTCCGTACTCATGTGCAGTCTGTCTGGGTAAAATAGGCTCTCACCCCCCCAAGTTGATCCCTGGTTCTCCACTAACCCTTACCCCATCCCATCAGCCATTTATTAAACTCCTCAATACTCAGCCTCCTTGCAGTTCTTGTTTTTGGCACTGTCAACTGCTCTAAAAAAGCCACTGATCAGAAGTCTAGACTGCTGCAGTACCTAGGAAGCTCTCTAAATCTTGACTGCACCTCCATCAGGCTATTCTCAGCCAGATCATTTGTTCCCAAGAGGAACACCAGGTGTGTTTTCCCATCCTTCTGCTTCCCCCTTGTAGGGAATATATTGAATGACCTCCGACGCCGTCATACCTGGCAGGCACTAAATCCATACTGCACTTCTCTTGTCACCCCTGCCCCCTATCAGATTCCTTTTATTATTGTGTCCCCAGTAGGTGAGTAGGACACTACTATCCTTTACCTTCTGTTTGTATTTCTCTTCTATCCTTCTCCCAATCCCTTGCATCCCTTTTGTTACCCTTTTGTCAATTTCCCTTTGCTTACCCCATCTCCCTGAGTCCTGATTTTCCCCTGCTCTTCTCATGCTCCATGCCCCCCCAGGTGTTTTCTGATAAAGCACTGGCCCCTGCCTCTAAGGCTCTGAGCTGCAGATCTGGAGACCTGGGTTTGAATCTCACAGCCACCTAGGTGCACACTGTGTGATCCTGAGTAGGTCACATAACTTCCATGTGCTCCAAGGTCGCATCTGGAAGCAACCTTTGGCTTAGTGTGCTACCCCTGGTTAAACAATGTTCCCTTCCCTGACTCACTGTTCTCGAGCTTTAGCCCTTCAATTTTCCCTGTTCTTTCCTATGGCCTGGCTGATTTTCCAGGTGATCGAGTCACCTCCTCATTCCCGTCTTGGCCCCTCTAATCCTGAGCTCACTGCCTCCCACTCCCATGGAGGTTAGCCCTTTCTGGGGGGGTGTTCACCCCTGCACCCTTACCTTTATGTTTGCTATCCTCTTGGTTCTTTCCTAAAGGGGTGTCCCCTTCCCCCAATTCCCCAATTCTACTGAACATTCCTTCTTGAAAGACAAAGAACCTCTGTGCGCAAACACTGAGGCAAGGGTTACCCCAAAGGGCATTTGGCTGGGAAGCCAAGTTTCAAGAAAATACAAAATCACATATGCCCACACAATGCAAAGCATCATGGACTGCATGTACAAATCACCACAGAATGTTATGCTGGTCAAGCTCTGCTAAAGGTTGGACCAGCATAACATACTATGTGTCATTACATCATGCAGTCCATGATTACATGTCTTTTCTTGAGCAATAACTACTGGTACCTGCCTCAGTGTTTCTTCCTACTCTTGTCTTTAAATAATTTTATTTTAATGGGTTCACCACAATATGTCAAAATGTTCACTGCCTCTGGGGTAGCTGGTCCATTCCACTGGGGTGTCAAACAGACGAGGCATACTGATGAGTCCTGGTAGGACGAAACACGTGTCTATGTCTTCTGTTAGCACCCTTTGCAAACTGTGTGAGAGGCCTTTCGGCACCATGCAATTCTGCTTAAAGTTGGACCAGCATAACATTCTGTGGTGATTTGCATATGCAGTCCATGATTCCTTCTTGTTTGCTTCTCTTGTTTCCCCCAAGTCCTCCTCAATCCCATTTCCCTAATTCTCTTCCTCATTATGTATCCCATGTGGTACAAATCTGTTTTCCTGCTGACTGAGACTCCTCCTCTTGCTTTCTCACCATTTTCCTTCTGTGGATGCTTTGGACCTTTGGACCTTATCTCCTGCCAGTCCCCCTGGTCATTCTTGTGACCCTCATTGCCTTTACCTGAGCTCCTGATACCCCCCTTATACCACCCTCAACCCCTCCCTCCCTGAATTCATACTCTTTTGTTCTCCTTCAGTCCCCTTCCCTTCTTCCCCTGTCTATTGCTGTATTTGTTTCTTGTCCCACTAAAGTTCCCCCTTTGGTCACTCTTCTACCCCATCTCATCTTACTCCCTCTGCAGATCACCACCTGTGCTCCCACCAATCCTTTCCCTTACCCAGCCTAGCATCTATCTCAACCACCTCACCTCCCCTCCTCCCTTAGCTGCACAAGCTGCCTACATACCATGCAGTCCACCATCTTCCATGCTATAGCCAGCACCATGGCCGTCCCACAACCAGTGCACCCTACCTCCCTTCCAAAGCTGTTCCATGCCCCAGACCTGCCCTCACTCTGTTCCAGTGGCCCCTTCAATTTGGTTGCCCACCCCATTTTCCCAAGGGCCTAGCACAGGCAGATCTCCCCTCTATTGTACCTTTTTAAGGCCTTCCTCCTCAGGTTTTGTGCTGATACAATATCAAAATAGATTATCTAAATCACAGACCTTTGAGTGATTCCCCCATTTACAGTACCATAGAATCCAGGCCTTCTTCTCTTAAGTTTTGTACTCATACGATATCAAAATAAATGATTTAGATCACATACCCTTGAGTGTTTCCCCAATTCACAGTACCCTAGAATCCAAAGTACATTTTATTTCCCCATATCTTAAACATCTTTTTAAATCACAGTCTCCTATGCAATTTTCCCAGTTACAGTCCCAGTAGCACAGAAAAACACAGTACCTTGTTATTTCCCCCTAAACTGCAAACTCCAGTTTTCCTTCTAACTGCTCCAATCCCTTTACCTACAAAAACAGTAATAGATGCAATTTATTTTCATCAGGCCAGCATTAGCAGCACTTCACAAAATGTAATTTCTCACTAAATACTCCAGTCCAATTGCAATTTTCTCTCAATGCCCACCAAAATACAGTATCTCCAAATTGAGTACCCTAAATGCTATTTCTGTGCCACAATTCCACACTAAATTATCTCACCAGCTAGCTCAGTAAAAATGTTGTCTGTAGTGATCAGGCCATCTTTGTCCAGTTCCTTCTCTTTGCCTCCCTGCTCCTCCTCTGCTGCAGCTGTCCAATCCATTCTGTTTTTTGAGTATTTCAGAAGCCATGGTGGTGGGAGAGGGTGAGAGGACTCTTTGGCTTCTGCTTATGTGGGAGCAACTTGGTCCCTACGGTGGCAATGACCACCACTCTTCTCCATGGCTACAAATGCACAGATCCTCTCCTCTCCTCTCTGTGGCCCACAGTTCAGAATTTGTCACCCTGTGCCTTGACTGGCTCCCACTCAGTTGGGAGTAACTTGGTCCCTACAGCAGCAATGGCCACTGCTCTTCTCCATGGCTACAGCCACATGGATCTTCTCCTCTCTGCAGCTCCATGGCTATGGCTACACTGCTTGCCCACTAATCCTGACACCCATGTCCCTGTGGCAATGGACGCTGTACTCCAACAAAGCCTGGAAAGTCAGTCATGGATTCTGCTTTTATATCATATCCCATAGTTCAAAACTGTGCACCCAGCACTTTGGTTGGCTCCCGTTCAGCTGAGAGCAACTTAGTCCCTCCGGCAACAGCGGCCACCGCTCTTCTCCATGGCTACAGCCACATGGATCCTCTCCTCTCTGCAGCTCCACATCTATGGCCGCACTGCTTGACCATGACTCCTGCCACCCATGCCCCTGTGGCAATGGCTGCTCTGCTCCAACAAAGCCTGGAAAGTCAGTTGTGTGCTCTGCTTTTATATCAGAACCCGCAATTCAAAATTTGACACTCTGCACCATGATTGGCTCTGCTCATTTGGGAGCAACTTGGCCCCTGTGGTGGCAATGCATGCCACTCTTCTCCATGGCTACAGCCACATGGATCCTCACTTCTCTGCGGCTCCACAGCTAGGGCCACACTGCTTGCCATAACTTCTGCCACCCAGGTCCCTGCTGCAATGGACACTCTGCTCCAACATATCCACAATATAAATGTTCATTTTGACTACTTTTGTCTAACATGACTCCTAAGCATTAATTTTTTTATGGTTAGGCTCTTTTAAATTCAGGTACCTACCCGTTTATATTAGTAATGCTTTTGTGATTTGTCCTCCTTTTAAAAGTCCTCAATCAGTGTAGTCCACCTCAATAAAACTCCCTAGCTTGATAAAAATCCTTTGTGTTTCTCACCACCATTATATCAGATGCCATTGTAACCATTGGATTCACCTTTCTCTACAGGTGCAGAAGGGGCTGGACCAAATGTTATCATCATGACATCATCCTGTGGCCCTGTCACTCAGGAAACCACACTGTTTCCACAAGAGAATCACTAAAGATAAACATGTCATCTCCCTTTTGTTTTGATTACCGTTATCAAAAAAAAAAATGATATCATCATACTTGTGGGATTAAGTTGCTCATTATTTCCCTCTTTCCTCCTACTATTTACAAATATAGTACAAGTCACATTAAACGGTTCCATCAACTCACTGGTGTAGTATTTTTTTTTGTTTGATTCTACTGCAGTGGTAGCTTGAATTGTTGAAGCTTTTAATTCTTTTCCAACCATTATTCACTGCCTATTCAACTCACTTGTACCTGTTTATTGATATGGCAGTAGCTGTTTTGCAGTATTTATGCAATGCATTTTCATGGCACTGTTTATAAATATCATAGCATTCGTTAAGAGCATTGTTTCTAAATATCACAGCATTCCTTAAGAGTAGTTGAATCTGCCTTCTGAAATGAAAATTCATAAGCACTCAGCTGAAAATAAAGCTTATAGTCCTAACAGCTAGTTGCAAACCAATATTAAGCTTTTACTAATTCTTTTAATTAAACTCTGCACAGATTGGGAAACTCACTGAACAATGCTACACCAGTGAGTTGAGGGAACAGTTTAATGTGAATTGTATTGTGCTCCTGTGGTGTTAGAGGTTAATCTCTAGTGTGGTGATAGGTTCCCCTGGTAGTTTAGTCTTTGAATCATTTACCTAGATGACTGTGGATATATGGTGATAATAAATCTGTTCCTTCTGGGCTTCCTCTGATGAATTAAATTTGTCCATATATCCATGCACTGATTTTCCAAAAGTGGGAGCTTGGCTATAAGATTGCTTTATGTTATTAGATGGGGAACTCATCTCCAGGTGACTTCTCTGTAGAGTGGGTCACTGCCTCATATATATAACTACTAATGAGCTAAGGACTCAGCTGGGAGTGTGGCATGGAAGGAAATAACCAGGCTGCAACATCAGCAGTGCTGGAGTTCTCCCTCACCACACCCACTCCCTCAAAGGCCCACAGGCCCATGGAGTGGATGGTAGTGGGGTGGGAGGCAGGGTAGAAAGGATGAATCAAGTAAACACTGTCTGTCCCACTGCCATCTCAACCACAAATGGTTTTGCAATCCTGGCAAGGATGTAAGATCCTGAGTCTGCTGGGGGGAGGCAATGTGTGTCAGTTGAGAGGGTGGGCAGAACAGGGATGTGGCATATGGTGGCTGTAAGCATAAGAGCAGCAGAAATAGTGGTAAACAAGTACTTGTTGTGGGAAAGTCAATGGTAAGAGGAGCGGAGACCCAGCTGAGTTACTATTCACAAACAAGTGTGATGGTCAAATGGCTCCTCGGTGCATCGGCTAAGTGAGATATGGAATGCATTGGGAGGATAGTAGACAGAGCAGGGAAAGGACCCAGGATACTGGTTCACCTCAGAATTAATAGCCTGGCAAAGCATACATTGGAAGTGGCCAAACACAGCTTTGTCAAACTGAGAGAAGGGTTGGTCACTCAAATAACCTCACTGGCTTTCTCAGAGGTCCTCCTAGTGTGGGCAAAGTTCATTGCACTAACAGGATTAGAATCAGTGATACCAAGGAATGCAACAAGTGGTTAAATGGTTGGTGCCTGAAAAAAGGATATCAGTTTGTAGGTGACTGGGGAGATTTCTGAAGAGGAAGTTCTTCAACTCCGATGGACTCCATCTAAACAAGCAAGGCGTGAGAGCACTTGGACAGAAATTTGATGTACAAGTTGAGCATTTAAACTAGGTGAGGAGGACTTTGGGGCTAGGGAACCCTATCAACCATAACAACAAAGATGGGAACCTAGCCACCACTTCCCCATGAGCAAGAAGCCCCATCCCACAATATGGGAGTGATAATAGGGAATGAATAGGGACCCAGAAAGCACAAAAGGGAACCATGCAATAGTAAACCTGCAGAAGAAGCCAGATGAATGGACTAAGAGTGCTCCTACAAGGTCTTGGAAGGGGATATGCCTCGTTGCCATATTTCTGGGAAACAAAATAAGTGACCTATGGGCTATCATCACTGACACCCAAGTAGATCTAGTGGCCATTACGGAAAAATGGGCCACAGAGAACAACGATTGGGACATCTCAATCCCAGGTTACACAGTCTTTTGACAGGACAGGAAGGGAACTGAGGGGTAGCACTCTATGTTAGGGAACAAAGTAAAGCAACTTCACTGGATGGCAACAAAAAGGAAGAGGTAGAATTCTTATGGGTTTGGGTCATCTTGTCATTGGGGAAAGAAGGCCTATTTTGGGGTAATATATAGTCCCCCAGGTCAGGCAGAGGGCAAGGATGAGCAACTCTTGGAGGATATCAGAGGTGTCACTGTGAAAGGGGATATGGTGGTGGTCAGAGATCTGAACATGCCAGATGTTGACTAGGATATTCAAATGGCCAGGACCTCAAAAAGTCAAACCTTGGTGGAAGCCTTACAAGCTTGCCTACTCACCCAGCTGGTCTGCACTCTGACTAGGCAGGACTCCATCCTGGATGTGGTTCTCACTAACACTGAGGCACTTGGTGATGATGAGGTAGGAGATCCACTGTCCAATAGTGACCATAACTCTACCTGGTTTCAACTATCCCTAGGAGATATAAGATCTCAATCTAGGGTTGAGGTCTTGAGCTTCAGAGGAGCCAACTTCAAGAAGTTGAGATGATTGGTCAGGGATAAACTGTCTTGGAGCCAGGAAACATTGAAGGTAGAAATCATCTGGGGACAAATCAAGCTAGTTATCCTACAGGCTATGAAATTTTGTGTTAGGACAGTGACAATAAGGAATACGCATAAAAGACCTATTTGGTTCTCTGATAAGGATGATAAAGCAGTCAGGACCAAAAGAGCTTTTCTCAAGTATAACAAGCATTTCTCAATGCCAAGTGTTGCTTGCTGTCATTAGCAGTGGAAGAGCAGGAGTTAGATGCAGTATAGGAATGGCAGTGAAGTACTGAACTGACACCAACTCCACCCCCACCCTGCAGAGATGGACAGGCACTGGGGTGTGCCTTTGGGTCATCACCTATAATGGTCATGACATTTCACCTCACCCGATCCTGCAGACACTTACAAGTGTCGAGGTGTGCTTTAAAGTGTTCAGGCTTTACACTTACCTCATTCCATAAGGAAATACACTGAAATGGGTGCAGTATAGGAGAATGGGGTGAACTCTGGGATCAAAGGGTCCAAGGCACACCTCGATGCCTGCCAGTGGCTGCAGGGTTGGGGTGGAATGGCATGAGCATTACTGTCGACAATCCCAAGTCTCACTCCTGGTGCCTGTCAGTCTCTACAGGGTGGGGTGTTATGATCATAAACCTTAACACCCTGGGTGTTTCTTGGTATTTTTACTCCAAGTTTTCAACATGGGCTTTTTGTGACCCCACCACATGAACAGTGACACTATCACTTTGTTAACCGAAAAGTGATTTTGCACAGCGACTGCGCCACTTGGCACCACAGGTGCAAAAACACATTTTGAAAGGATGTGAAAAGTGACACCAGTTCTGTTCATGAAGAGATGTAAAAAATTACAATGTTGAAAATCTGGGGTGAAAATATTAAAATCTGGTGAAGTCACGAGTTTGCGTAGAAACTATGCAACGCACACCCATAATGTAATTAGTTTGGGGATATTTTACAGCAGATTTTCAACACAAGCATTTTGGGACCTCAGCGCATGAACACTTCACTGTCATTTTCTTAATCTGTCCCGGACACTGATTTCCCACAGTGACCGTGCTATTCTGCGCCGGAAGTGTGAAACACATTTTGGCCAGGGTGTGAAAAATGACAGCTGTACTGTTCATAAGGAGGTGTGGAAAAATGGCAATTTTGAAAATCTGGATTGAAAATATGAATTCATGAATTTATGAGGGTGCATGGAAGTTGCACAATGCACGCTTGTAACACAGTCATTCTATGGAAGTTTATCACCAAATTTTCAACATAGCCAGGTTACGACCTCTGCTCATGAACAGCATCACTGTAATTTTCTTAATCTGTCCTGAACATTGATTTTGCAAACTGACAGAGCCACCGTGCGCTATATGTGTGAAAACACATTTTTGGCAAGATGTGAAAAATGACAGCTGTACTCTTCATAAGGAGGTGTGGTAAAATGGCATTGTTGAAAATTTGGAGTGAAAATATTAAAATTGCTCGAAGTTATGAGCGTGCATAGAAACTGCGCAACACAAGGTCATAAAACAGTAATTTTTGGGAATATTTTCACCAAATTTTCAACATGGGTTTTTGAGGCCTACCTCATGAACAGTGTCACTGTGATTTTCTTAATCTGTCCTGAACATTCATTTTGCACACCGACCGCGCCATTGTTCGCTACATGTGCAAAAACACATTTCAGGTGAGATGTGAAAAATTACAGCTGTACTGTTCATAAGAAGGTGTGGTAAAATGGAAATAGTGAAAATCTGGAGTGAAAAATATTAATAATGCTCAAAGTTAAGAGCATGCGTAGGAACTGTGCAACGCACACTGGTAAAACAATAATTTTAGGGAATATTTTCAGCAAATTTTCAACATAGGGTTTTGGGGGGTCTACCTCATGAATTGCAACATTGTCATTTCGTTAATCAGTCCCAAAAGGTGGTTTCACGCAGTGACTGCTAAATCACCTTTCAGGACTGAATAACAAAATGACAATAACCGAGTTCGTGAGGTGGAGTCCCAAGAACCTCATGTTGAAAATTTGGTACCACAATTCCTAAAAATGGCCAAGATATGCACCAAAGTTGAAAAGAAAAATGTATGACATAACACAGCTTACCAGCATTACTTCAGTTCACTGTTGGCTTTAAAGAGTGCAGAAATGTTCCCTGTCCACCACAGATCATTGTGCTGGGCTCCAGAGGTAAGTGTGCAGAGAGGTTGTGGTGTGGGGTACGCAGAGGATGGGCACGGATTGGGGTAGGGGCAAGAGAAACAATGCAGGACCATTTTTGTCTTCTAGATTTTTTTTTTACATAGACAATGGGGGACTTTTGCCATGCTGGGGTGGGCTCCCACAGTGGCACCAGGCAGTTTGTTTGGGGGAACATTGGAGCTGAGGGGGGATTGGGAAACCCGTTGACCAAAGAGACATTTGCCATGCTGGGGTGGGCTCCCAGCATGGCAGATGGAAGTTTGCTATGGGGGGACAGTGGAGCTGACAGGTGATTGGGCACCACGATTGGCCATACAGTGTGCTGGGGGAATGCATGAGCCGAGGGGAGACTGGGCACCCCATTTGGCAAATAGAAACATAGAAACATAGTCTTTGATGGCAGATAAGGACTGCTTGGCCCACCCAGTCTGCCCATTTCCCTACCTATTATCCTTCAGTAAGGCCTTTGATTCTGTGCCACACATGTTCCTGTTGAAAAATCTGGAGGACCTAAGTGTGGTCCAGAGTATAGTCAATTGGGTAGGAAACTGGTTTAAGCGCAGGACACAGAGATTAATAGTTCATGGGGTGAGGCTGGGTAAGGGAGAGATCACTAGAGGTGTGCCTCAGGGCTCGGTGCTAGGCCCAATACTATTTAATATATTTATTAGCAACATCAGAGAAGTCATCCATGGAAAGCTCACCCTATCTGTGGTTGACACTAAGCTAGACAGTAGTGTGGACAGTGCAGAGGAGGTTAGGGACCTTCAAAAGGACATGCAGAAGCTCAAAAGATGGTTCAGTGTCTGGCAACTGAAGTTCAATGCAAAGAAGTGAAAGGTAATGCACCTGGGAAAAAGTAACCCAATGCCAGAACACTGGCATAATGGTGTACAGCTATGTAACTCACATAAAGAAATGGACCTAGGGGTCATCCTCTTGGACACCGTTAAGCAATCCAGCCAATGCAATAGAGATCACAGCAAGGACAGCAAAATAATAGGTTTTAGAGGGAGATGATTTGACAATAGGAACAGGGAGCTGATCCTCCCACTTTACAGGTCTCTGGTTAGGCCCCACCAAGAGAACAATGTGCAGTTATGGAGTCCTTACTTAAAGAAGGACAGGGATTGGCTAGAGGCCATACAGATAAGGGTGACTAAAATGATATAAGAGCTTCATGATCTCTCATATAGGATTGCTTGAGGGCACTGGATGTGTACTTGTTGGAGACTAGGGGGGATATGATTAAAACATTCAAATAATGTACATGAGAGACATAAACAAGGTGCTCTACTCTGAATTCTTCAACAAGATATCAGACTCAAACATGAGATGGCACAAATGGAAACTGAGAGGAGCTTACTTCAAAAGGGAATTAAGGAAACACTTACTTTACAGAAAAAGTGGTGGAACCATGGAACAGGTTGCCTGCCGTTGTGTTAGAAGCTGGGTCCATAGCAGCATTCAAACATGGTTGGGACAGAGCAAGGGTTACCTTAGATGCCACAGGAACAGGAAAGAGTAAAACACTCAGTGGTGGGGGGGGCTAGGACCCATGACTGCTAGAGTACTTGGAAAACATTGGGCAGACTAGATGGTCCCTTGGTCTCCTTCTGCCATCTTTATCTATGTCTCTATGTTTCTATTTAAAATATCTATATTAAACTTTAAAGTGAGCAGATCTTCATTATGAGCAGTCATAATCCTCATAATTCTATATTCTTATGATGATGTTGAGAACTGTCTACTATGCCTGTTACTATGGTAGAATCAGGATCAGTAGGTAAGGGAAGTAGAAGGGGAGCGGTTATGGATGGTGGAGGGAAGGGGGTGTTGGGAGTTATGTAGGAAGGGTACTGGGGAAGGGAGAAGGGGACAAAAAGGAGGAATGGATAATTAATGGATACAAGAAGGGACAGGAAGAAGGAAAAATTCAGTCCAACATGACTGGTGCAGAACACTGCAGCCAGGTTGTTGACAGGGTTGTCGAGAACAAAGCCATCTCACACCTGTTCTACGTGAACTGCACTGGCTGCCAGTGTGATGGAGGATCAGCTTCACGGTCATGTTGCTGACCTATAAGACCCTACATGGACAGGGACTAGGTTACTTGCAAGACGTCCTTCGGCCTTGCTGCCCCCTATGCACGCTCCGCTCCTCTGAGGAGGGATTGCTAGAGGTTCCCAGGGATGGTTTGCAGACATCAGGTGCTAGGGATTTTTCTTTTGCAGCTCTGACCCTGTGGAACTCTCTACCTCATCGGATTAGAGAGTGCCTGTCCACCAAGATTTTAAAATCCCCATTAAAAATATATTTATTTGAAAAGGCTTTCAGGGATAATGTTTAGTTCTGGGATTGCTGCCCTTTATTTTATATTTTTATTAGATCTGATGTTGTATATGCGCTTTGGTCTGTAGAAAAGTGCTTTAAAAATAAATTTGACTTTGACTTTAGGAATCTATCAATATTAAACACCATGTATATTGTAAGTGTATTATAACCATTGTTTACCATTATTACATTATACCCAGTGTCACAGCATGTGGGGATAAACATCAGATGAGGCACGTTTACAGGTTTAAAACACACCTTGGTGTGATATTTATTTTTCAAAAGTTAGAAAAATATTAAATGAAAACAAAAGAAAAAATCAGTACTTCACATCAGTAGTTTCTCACATAATACAATCCTGGATCTTAGAGCACCTAAGACCCTTCTCATCTGCATTCAACAGCTTGTGTACAGTAGCAGTAGAACCTCTCTCTTGTCTCTCAGGGCTGAGCCTCACTGGGTTGAATGGAAGTGAACTCACTGAAGAGGCAGAGCCTGCAGGAGTATTGCATGTACAAAAGGAATTTTGTCATGTTTTCTGTCCGTGGAACTGACTGAAGGTGTAAATAGTCTCTGCCGCCTTACCCTCCTCCAAGAAATGTTTTCTGCCCTCAAATAAATACACTTTTATGTTAGTCAGTGGTTGCAGGGTACTATTTTCTTTCTTAAATGGGTGGTACAAGAACTGGAACCTGAGTATTGGGAGGCAACATTGTTTTTTTGGGGGAAGTAAGGTCCATCCCACCTCCACCCAAGAAGCTCCAAAAGGTCCATCCTGCCTTTTTTTTTATTCATGTGGGAGGGGCATGAGTTGGATCTATCATCCTAAAAGAAGACTCACATGGTTGGGATGTGGACCAAGGAACAGAACAACAAGTCTGTGGAGTCCCTGCATTTTGTTAAGGACTAGACCAGAAGATACTTAAAATCCCTTCAAACTGACTTAAAAACCCTTGGAACAAATGATTATCAGAGTCACCTGGTGTCTCAAAAGAAAAGACTAAGAAGTGTCTAAAAACTAAGGAAAATAGACAGCTTTCAGGTATTTCTTAAACATTTATATACTAAAAACAAAGTTCAGCTTTTGGAATTAACAATATTTGTTTACCATATTCTAGCTATCTATATATAGTTTGTCTTTTTAGTAGTTTAAAAATCTTGAAAGCATTGGTGTTACTAATGCATTTAGAAATACATTTTTTAAATTGTCTTTACAAATAAATCATGCATGTTCATGTGAGGGCATATTTTGGGGGGGATGGGATTCAAATTATTTTAATCATGAGCACAATTCTTGATAAACACAGTCTGTGATGTGCAAAAAACATATGTTATATAGAGTGTTTTGATATGTATGTTAAATCCTAGTCTATCTTTCCCTTTGTCTGCTATTAGGAGTTTTTCCTAAATTAGTTTGCTAGCTGTATGGTAGTTTTACGACCCCTAGGGATCTTCATAATAAATAGTTTTATTGGCTTTCTTTCTCCTACGATGCCCGCTGTCTCATGTGACAGTGATGAAGCCATCTAACCATGATGTAGCTATTTAACCAAGGAAAAAATAGCCAACTCAGTTAAGAAGGGGGATAAAACCTTTTATAGGTACATTAGGGAGTGAAGAAAGACTAAGACAGGGATACTGATGCTGAACAAAGTGGAAGACGGGCAGAGAGCGACAGTGAAAAAGCAGGGATACTGAATGAATACTTCTGCTCAGTATTCACAAGGAAAAAGCAGGTGGGATACCTATTCTGGTCAATAGAACCACTCTGGATAGGGGGTTGATATTAGTCCTCTCACAGAAGAAAGGGTTCTGAAAGAACTCTTAAAACTGAAGGTGGATAAGGCAATGGGGCCTGATGGGATTCACCACAGAATTCTAAAAGAACTAAAGGAAGAACTAGTAACACCATTGACTACCCTTTTTAATAAATCATGTGAGGATGGTGTGGTGCCTGAGGACTGGAGGAGGGCAGATGTGATTCTGCTTCACAAAAGTGGGAGCAAGACAGAGGCAGGAAACTACAGACCTGTCAGTTTGACCTCAGTGGTAGGGAAAATGATGGAATTGCTTCTGAAGGAAAGAATTGTTGAGTACCTAAAGGCCAGTGGGGCACAGGACCCAAGGCAGCATGGATTCACAGTGGAAAGGTCATGTCAGACACATCTAATTGATTTTTTGGACTAGGTGACCAAAGCAGTAGACCAGGGAGGAGCTGTGGACATGGCCTACCTAGACTTTAGCAAGGCATTTGACACAGTCCCACACAAAAGATTAATAAACAAATTAGCCAGTCTGGGAGTGGGTCCCAGGGTGGTAACCTGGATAAAACACTGGTTGGACAACAGGACACAGTGGATAATAGTAAATGGAGTCCACAGTGAAAAAAGGAGGGTTACTAGTGGGGTGCCGCAGGGTTCAGTACTGGGACTGGTCCTTTTTAATGTCTTTATAAGTGACATTGCAGAGGGACAGGAAAGGAAGGGAAGGTATGTTTCTTTGCAGATGACACAAATATCTGCTACAGGGTTGATACAGAAGCTGAGGTGGAAAGGATGAAAAGGGACTTGGCAAGGCTGGAGGAATGGTCAAAAATATGGCAGCTTAGGTTCAATGCAAAGAAGTGTAAAGTAATGCACATGGGAAACAAAAACCCAGGGAAAGCGTACACAAAGGGGGGGTAAGATACTGACAACAACAAAAATGGAGAGCGACCTGCGGGTAGTCATATCAGATGACCTAAATGTGGCCCAGCAATGTAAGAAGAAAGTAAGGAAGACAGGGGGGATACTGGGATGCTTACGGAGAGGCATCACCAGTAGAAAAAAGGAAGTTGTTGGCCATCTGTACAGACAGTTGGTAAGACCACATCTGGAGTACTGTGTACAATTCTGGAGACCCCATCTCTGCAAAGACATAGACAGGGTGGAGGCTGTCCAGAGGAGAGCAACCAAAATGATGCATGGTCTGCATCAGAAGACATATGAAGAAAGACTAAAGGAACTAAAGATGTATAGCCTCAAGGAAAGGAGGGAGAGGGGGGACATGATAGAAACTTTAAAATACCTCAAGGGAATCAACAAAGTCCAAGAGGGTAGCATCTTTCAGAAAAAGAGATGTGCAAAAACAATGGGGCAAAATTTGAAGATAGAGGGAGGATGGCTCAGAGGTAATGTGAGGAAGTATTTATTCACAGAGAGGGTTGTGGATACATGGAACAACCTTTCTGAGGAGATCATAGAGTAAAAAACAGTGGGTGAATTCAAGAATGTATGGGACTGACATAAGGCAATTCTAGTGGGAGGTAGGAGGGAGTAGGCTGTTGGTTAACCATGATCTGCAGTTTATTCATTAGGTAGGGAATTGGGCAGACTTGGTGGGCCAAGCGGTCCTTATCTGCCATCAAATTCTATGCTTCTATGTTTCATGCCATTAGATTTAGCATGTGTACTGCTTTAAAATTAGTTTAGCAACAGTGGATCCTTATGACTGTTCTTATCCAGGGAGCACAGATGTCAACAGTTAGTTTAGCAGATACCCGAGAACAAGCTATTTGGGGTTTCTGTAAGACAACAGCTACTAAATAGCTCTTATTCACTATTTTTGTTTTCTCTGCGCATCAGGTCTAGCTGGCAGGAGTGTTTTAACATAAAAAACACAAATAATGAATTAGAGCTATTTAGCAGCTCTAGTGAGTTCTCAGTTCTCACTTCAATCCAGTGTTTTGTTTCTGTCTAGACTGTTAGAGGAGTTTTTCTAATTTACCCTGGGTGTTTTATGACATCTTGGGGCTGTTATTTAAGTTTGTTTTATTGCAGCTTCTATAAGTTAGTCTTCACAGCATACCCTTTGGTTTAATGTCAAATAGCCCCTACAGCAGGCCAGTGTCTTGTTTCAGTGTCTTACTTAGCCACAGCAGAGAAAAAGCACTGCAGCCAGGATTCACAGTGCTGTACAATATACTATAGAAAGTTACATGTTTAAACTCACACACACACACACACATACACACCAAGCAGAGCACAGCTGGATAAGGTACCAGTATTTAGGAAACTTGTCATACTTACCCAGAGTCTAGCAATGTGAATCCTGGCTGTGACTATAGGTATTTACAACTGAATGATAATAACCACATTTGCTTCACTTTCAAATAGGTAAGCATTTGTGTCTAATTTCTTTTTGACTTACTGTAGGTTACACATAGAATCTGAAAAATTCATGACATGCTGTACTGTGATTCAATGAACTGATAAATGGGGATTTTTGTTTCTTTTACAAATTAATTTTTCCTGACCATGGATGTACTAAAATAAAAATGTCTCAACAAAATGTTTTTAAATAAAAAGTTTAACTCACAGCAGCAGAAGAAACTTGGTGGCATTAAAAGCTTAGTGGTGTGGATATAGAGGCACCAGTATTTAGGCATGACTTTGATAGAGGATTAATTGTGACTGGGGGTGAGGGGAGGGAGTGAGTCTTGATATTTGTAGCATAACGGTTTTCTTAAACTTCAACCTGCAATGGGTTAGACTCTGCAGCCATCTGTACAGTAAGCCATAAGCAGTGTGGTATGGGTAAAACCCAGATCACCAGACCAGGACCAGTGCTGTAAAATCTGCACTGGGCACAGCTTGTGCAAATATTGCTGATCCAGTGGATCAAATAAATATTGAATGATTGTTATAATTGTCTGCTCTCCAAGCCATTGTTTTTGGACTTGTTAACTGTGCTGTCTTTGCATTAGTTTAGATGAGGTGCCTTTGTAAACGAGTCTCTTACTCAAAGATTTGTAAATCTGATATTTTTTAAATAAATAAATAAATGTTTATGTTTAAGCCCATGAAACTTCCTCATCTAGTTAATGCATTCACAGTCGCAGTGGCTCTGCCAGAACTTGTTATATCTTTTGGTGGGTCACCTGATTGAGACCTTTTCTATTTACAAGTCTGAACATGCTGTTTCATGTCTGAACATGTTGTTTCAAAACTAAGGGGGGTTGTTTCAGGGAACTTCCTGGTTTAGTTAAAGGTACAGTGTATATCTCCACAGTTATTGACACTATATCTCTGATACAAAGTGACTAAGCACTTTTATACATAGAACCTTGTACAGTAATGGGTTTATAGTGTACATTTATGAAAATACCTTAAGGATTTCTTATAACTGTCTTAATCATAAAATTATTATTGTTTTAAATGACTTTTGCATTATTTTTCTTTAAAAAGGCTTTACTTACTTACTTCATTCCTATTTTAAACAGCCTTCATGCCTTTTGTACTCAAAATGCACTTATGCACTTTACAGAACACCTTTCTGAGTGTTTGGTATCATTCCAGGGACTGGATGTATGGAAATGGAAAAAGAATGAAAAGAGAGAGAACTAGTAGGAAGTTTAGTAGGGACAGAAAAGAGCTATGCTAGGTGGCCAACCTAGGGTAGGGGGAAAAGGAAGAAAAGCAAAGAGAAAAGTGTCAACTGTTGCTAGGAAATAAGAATATAAAAAAGTGGTCCATCAGTCACAGCCGAGGGTGTAGCCTAACTCCGCCACACACCTCCCTCCTTAAGAAAAATACAGTTCTCAAAACTACTGTTTTTTTCAAGAACCCCCTCTGTCATAAATATTCTACCAAACCGTAGTATGGGGGTTGGCTGAAACTTTCTCTCACCCCAGGGTCCCTTAATTCAGCTATGTTTAAAATTGTCTGCCATACCAAGTTACTGCATGATGACACTATTTTCACAACATCACCCTGGCGCTGTCATACAGTTCAGCACCCTACCCATCTATGCTCTCAGAAGACTTCAGTCTGTAGTGACTTTCTATCCCCTAACTATTTCACTCTGGTTACTACAACTCAAACATTTCACATGTAATATCAGGCGCCCATAACTTGGCATCATTTCAGCACCCATCACTTGCCATCAATTCAGCACTCATCACTTGACATTGTTTCAGCCCTGTGTACCCACTATTGTACCTGCAACACTACATTAAAAAAAGAGGAAGCAATACACAACAGTTTTATGCTGACTTCCAGCTTCCTCCATACTCATCACTTGACATTGTTTCAACCTTGTGAATCCACTATCATACCTTCATCATTACATTAAAAAAGAGGAAGTAATACACATCAGTTTTATGCTAACTTTGAACTTCCTCCATACCCATCACTTGGCATAATTTCAGCCCTGTGCACCCACTATCAAACCTTCCTCAGTACATTAAAAAGGAGGAAGCAGTACACAGCAGTTTTATGCTGACTTCGAGCTTTCTCCATCTAGCTATCAGGGCTGCCATAGGGGGCCTTACCACACCTTTCTCTGGAGTGAGTTTCACCCAGCTTTAACCCCATTCTTACACATTGTTTTCACTCAGATGCCCAATCATAGGTTCCACCCCATACCTAGCCCCTCCATGACCCTAGGTTCCTCATTTTATATCATACAGTATAGACATTTCTTTTTACATTTCTTGTAATAATTTCATACATCTCATGTATCCATTTCCCAATCATATATTTTCTGGTAGATAAGGAATCTTCTCATGCTGAACATCAACCAACCAGTTCCTAACTTCAAAACCTCTGGGGTTTCCTTTCAACCCTTATTTTTAACATACCAGGGACTTCCTTTCAACGTTTACACAATTCTGGTACCCTCAACTAACTGTACTCAGCACCAGCCTTCATGCTATATTCATTTTAAATGTTACATGTTTCATACATTTCATACCATATCACAGGGGGTTCAAAACATGGGAAATTCCATTCAACCACCATGGTGTCTTCCTTGTTGCTTGTAGTCTTCACCCCAGTATGCAAATGTCCAGAAACAGTCTTACCTGGGGCCTTCATCTCATCATTCTCCAAGTAGTAGCAGCAGCCTAGAAAAATGGGCAATAATGGGATTTCAAAAGTGACTGGCAACAAATGTTCCATCAGGAGGTCCTCCTCTTCTAGAACACAAGGATCCTGATCCTCTGCCTCCACCACAAAATCCTCCTATTGGGAACCCTGCATCATCACCTGGCAGCTGTGTTGTGCCTGTCTCCTGCTCTGGTCCACCTCTGCATTCCAGCGAACTCCAATCTGGTTAGTAATTCCCCTCTGGTGCTCCACATTTGGGCTCTGGTATGCACACCGGTAAACCCCATCCTCCTTCAACAGATCCTTGCCCTTTATGGGAGCCTGGACGTATGCCATTCTGCTCTTTTCCCCCTACATCTTGATACCAGGGCCAGTACCTGGGTACTGGTCTCCACCTTGTTTCTCTGGACAACCAGTACTATCCCACTTCTCGCACCACGTTTGTCATAGCTTGTGGGGATAAACATCAGATGAGGCAAATTTATAGGATTAAAACACACCTTGATGTGATATTTATTTTCAAAAATTGGAAAAATAATAAATGAAAACAAAAGAAAAAAATTACTACTTAACATCAATAGTTTCTCACATAATACAATCCTGGATCTTAGAGTGCCTAAGACCCTTCTCATCTGCATTCAACAGCTTGTCTACAGTAGCAATAGAACCTCACTCCTCTCTCTCAGAACTGAGCCCCACTGGGCTGAACTGAACTGAACTCAGTGAAGAGGTTTTTTTTATCATTTGGTGGGGTCAACTGACTGAGCCCTTTTCTATTTACAAGTCTTTACATGCTGTTTCATGTCTAATCATGTTGTTTTAAAATTGGGGGGGGGTTGTTTCAGGGGATTTCCTGATTCAGTTAAAGGTACAGTGTATATCTCCACAGATATTGACTCTATATCTCTGAGCCACAATGACTAAGTACTTTTATACGTTGAACCTTATACAGTAACAGGTTTATAGAGTGAATTTATGAAAATACCTCAATGATTTCTTATAACTGTCAGAATCATGAAATTATTATTGTTTTATATGACTTCTGAATCTTTTTTCTTTAAAAAGGCTTTACTTACTATATTCATTCCTATTTAAAATAGCCTTCATGCTTTTTGTACACAAAATGCACTTATACACTTTACTCAACTCCTCTCCGGGTGTTTGGCATCATTCAAGGGACTGGATAGATAGAAATGGAAAAAGAATGAAAATGAAGAACTATTGGGAAGTTTAGTAGGGAAATTAAAGAGCTACGCTTGGTGGCCAACCTAGGGTAGGGTGAAATAGAAGAAAAGCAAAGAGAAAAGTGTTAACTGTTGCTAGGAAATTAAGATATAGAAAAGTAGCCCATCAGTCACAGCCAAGGATGTAGCCTAACTCTGCCACACCCATGTTGTCTAAATTAAAACTAACATAGCATCAGTTAATGCATACTGTATATTCATGTGCAGTCCATCTCTGTTATTGAAAAGTGGTCTATATAGAATTTTCATGTTGTCTCCCAGGGTTAGATTAACAGAAGGAAACCCAATCCCCAGAATGCCTTTATTACATAAATGCACTCGTTGTCTGTGTAAACAAGGTAGCAAAGTTTCATACTGCTTTTAGTTGGGGTCTGCATACAACTAAGGTGATATTGATCCAGATATCAGAGATATGAAATCCCAAAATCTTACTTGCACAGAACATGAGGAGTTAGGGCCATTTGACCATAAGAAAGCATTTCCAGACTTTCTGAGGCATGTCCAGGACCCTAACTTTGTCTTAACTTAGTTTTTGAAAAAAAAAATCATTTGTGATCAAGTATAATCATTGCTGATATCAAGGCCCTTGTCCCCATTTGCTATTTTACTCTGAGTCAGTTACTGAATTTGGAGCTAAAATGGCTTTGCTGAATTGCAAAGCAGACTGAATTTCCATGCTACAACATGAGATCAAACTGAAGTTGGGTATTTACTATTTTTTTTTATTTATGCTTCATTGACTGGGTGGGTGCACTGGCACCAAGTGCCTTTTTCAGGTATGACCACGGTACTGGAAGCACATATAATACATACTAACATACTATTTGCCAGCAGATTAGGCCTTATGGTCTATCAAGTCTGCTTGAACCTTAGATCCTTAGTTGGGTGCCGAGGCCCTCCCATCCCTTGTGCTCCAGAAACCCCTATCATCCATCCCCACCCCCGGACAGGCCATCATCTGATACATCCACTTTCTGTGTCTGTCCCACCCTCTCTTGAAGCCCTCCACTGTGGATCTCTGAACCAGCTCACCAGGCAGTGCATTTCAAGGGTCCACCACCCTCTCAGTGAAAAACCTCCTCCTTTTCCCCTCACCCTTCCACCTTCCAACTTCAAACCATGCCCTCTGGTGATACCTCCCTGCTTTAGTCTAAAGATCCCTCCATGTTTACTCCTATTTATTCCCTTTAGGTACTTGAAGACCTCAATCATGTCCCCTGTCTCTCCTCTCCTCCAATGAAAACAGGCAGAGCTCCTCAAGTCTGTCCTCATATGTCAAATCCTAGCCCTCTTATCATCTTAGTTGCCCTCCTCTGTACCCTCCAGGAGCTGTATGTCCCTCTTCAAGTGTGGTCTCAGTACTGTACACAGTACTCAAGGTGTGGTCTAACCAGTCCATTGTACAGTGGCAGAATCACTTCCTTGCTCCTAGAGGTGATCCCCTCACGATGCATCCCAACATCCTGTTTGCCTTGCTAGCCGCCTCCCTGCTGCTCAGAGTTATTCATGCATGCATCCACCATGACCCCTAGATCTTTTTCCCTATTGAGGCCTCCAGCGCCTCCTCCCAGGGTGTACCTGTGTTTAGGAGTTTCTCGACCAAGATGCAACACCTTGCACTTGGTGATATTGAAACTTAATTTCCATGTGTGAGCCCAGCTTTCCAGGGTGTCCAGGTCCCCTTGCAGGGCCAACCTCCCCTCTTCTCCCTCAACTACTGCTCCCATCTTGGAATCACCTGAGAAGAGACTCATTTCACACCCTATACCCTCCCTGATGTCCGATATGTATGCATTAAACAGGATCGGACCCAGGACCGAGCCCTGCGGTACCCCACTACCAACCTCTCTAGGGTTCAAGAGCTCCCCACAGACCACCACTCTCTGGGAGCATCCAGCTAGCCAGTTTTCAATCCATCTGACCATCAAAGGGCCTACTCCTAACCCCATCAGTTTCTCCACCAGACCATTGTGGGGGACAGAGTCAAACGCCTTGCTGAAGTCCAAGAATAATACATCCACAGGCTTTCTCCTGTCCAGTTCTGATGTTACCCATTCGTAGAACTCCACCAGATTGGTTTGACATGATCTACCTGGCACAAACCCATGTTGCTGACTATCCAGACCTCCCACCTCCTCCAAGTACACCCCCAATCGTTCCTTTAGTATACTCTCCATTAATTTTCCCACCACCGAGGTCAAACTGATGGGTCTATAGTTACCTGGTACTTCCCTCGACCCCCCTTTATGGATTGGCACCACATGTGCCTCTCGCCAATCCCTAGGTACCCTCCCTGTCTGAAGTGACCTGTTGAAGAGCTCCACCAGGGGCATAGCTAGTGTGTCCGACAATTCTCATAGTACTTTCAGATGAATGCCATCTGGCCCAGGAGATTTGTCTTTCTTTAGGACCTTGAGGGCTAACCACACCCTTTTGGCGGAGATAGCATCATCTGTCCCCTCCACCTTCATGGCCTTTTTATCCTTATCCAGATGTGACACCCCTGGAGTACCTCTCCCTCCCTCTTGTTCCATTTCTGTTGCTCCCCTGATCCCACTCACTGCCGCTTCTATCCCCTTACAGCAGTACAGCATACAGCAGTATGATCTATTGGTATGAAAAGGTACAGTACATAATACAGCAACATGATGCAGGGAAGAATAATTGCAACACATGGTACAGTAAAATGATATCATTGTTCAAGTTTTCGTAGTGCAGGAGATGTTCTCATGGTAAGATATACTGTACATGGAAGACATTCTGTGCATTAAGTTGGACAGTGACAACTGGACTAGCTGTAATTTAATACAGAACATGAAGTCAACTTGAGTCAAGTGCATGCATTATATTTTTGCAGGTGATCCTTCATTTTGATGGTGTAAACTTTGGGAGAGGATAACAGTCTGGTGGGAATAGATATGGAGTTAAAGAGAGCCTCTTACCCTGTTCTCTCACATTTCAGGAATGGAAATTGTACAAATCATTGGCTTGCACACAGAGGTTCTTTGTCTTTTAAATTGTTTTTTGTTTTAATTGGGTTCACCACAACATAACCCAGATAGACCATCTTAGGGTAGCTGGTTCATTCCACTGATGTGTCAAACAGACAAGGCATACTGATGAGTCCTGGTAGGACAAAACACGTGTCTATGTCTTCTGTTGGCACCCTTTGCAAACTGTGTGAGAGGCCTTTCGGCACCATGCATTTCTGTTTAAAGTTGAACCAGCATAATATTCTGTGGTGATTTGCATTTGCAACCCATGATGCTTTGCAGTGTGGAGGCATGTGTGATTTTGTATTTCTTTGAAACTTGGCTTCCTAGCCAAATGTCCTTTCGGGTAACCATTGCCTCAATGCTCGCACAGAGGTTCTATGTCTTCTACCTATGTATATATATATATATATATATATATATATATATATATATATATATATATTTGTAATATATATATATATATATATATATATATATGTATATGTAAGTTATTTGATAAATGAAATGGTGAATTTAATTAAAGAATATTTTTTAAATATATCAGAGTTACAGGTATGTCAATATACTTTGTTATATTGCTTTTCCTTGATACACCATCTCATAATGTCCTGATGATTTCATTTTAGTCACAGTTTTCTAAATATTTGCAATGCTTAGCCTTTAAGAAAAGTTGTTTTATTGAAAAAATAAACATCAAGTTATGACAATCTATGTAGCACAGCAACAGTACAATGCACTCTTTACAGGGAGACATAAGTTTGTGTGGGATGTCCAGAATTCCACATTTGGCTGGCAAGAAGGTAGGTGTGCTACAGAAATTAAGCACTCAGCTAACAAAGAA
Organism: Neoceratodus forsteri; assembly: GCA_016271365.2. NCBI lineage: Eukaryota > Metazoa > Chordata > Ceratodontiformes > Ceratodontidae > Neoceratodus > Neoceratodus forsteri. The sequence continues at coordinate 1,021,746,189 of CM028135.1, read as the reverse complement.
GGATGCTAAGGCCTACCCAGTAGAGATGTGCAAAGTCTTTGAAATTCATCCCATCAGTTAATTTATGGATGTCACCAATTTTGTGGAGCAATTTTATGGCCACGAATTTCACAGATTACAGCACAAAACTTGAAATTTCACCTATGAATTTCATGTTTCACCCACAAAATTTGCACTTCATGGGAAAAAATGTGAATTTCAACTCAATTTTTGCACAAATCGTGCAAATCAAAGTTTTGAGGTTTTTCAAAACTCTGCGAAGTCCGTAAATCTCCACTATCCATCATTGATTTGCTCTTAGCTGACAAATGAAGAACAGCACTGATGTGGGTAGTGAAAACTGTGTCTCACCTGCCCTGCAGAATAGGGGATGGGTGCAGATGAGATTACCCTGACAAAGGTTAAAAAAATATGAGTTGATATATGTATGTATGTATATATGTAACAGATAACCCACTACAGGGTGTGCAGTCATGTTCTGATGTACGCATGCTTTAATGTGTGTTGTAATGCATGAGGCAACTGGCCGAATGCATTCAACAACCCAAGGCATATGTATATCTGAGCACAAGTGCACACCCTGTATTGGGCTATCTATTTTATAAAATGACCACAAATATTTGAGTGGACAAAAAGTAGTCCCTCACTGGCACAATAAATGTTTAATTTATAGTTGGTGATCTTGTTGATCCTGCCATAATTGTGATAAGTTTGAAGTTATAGCTTATATTGATCTGGTTGATATTGCCATGGTTTTTTAAAAGAAAGTCATTAAAAATGCATCTGGTTGATACTGCCATTTTCAGAGGGCCAGATATTCAGAAATGTACCAAAGGCTGGTGCAAGTCTGGTGCACTGCAAAACCAATGCACCATGGCACAATGAGTGCACCATTTAAAGGTTGCGCATGGCAAAATGTGCCAGTGCAAAATGGCTGAATATCACAGGGATGCACCATGGCACAACCAGACATGCACCAAGGTGCAGCCAGACATGCACCAAGGTACAACCAGACCAGCGCCATAGTGCAACCAGAGATGCACCACTTCACAACAGCACATGTGCCATGGTGCACAAAGACTAGCCCCAGGCAATTGTGGGAGCACAGCAGCAGTGTAAAGGCATGAGGCATGGCAGAGGAAGACACCTGGGGCAGTGCCAGGGATGTACAGTGGCAGTCCACAGGTGGCCACCACCAGCAGGGCACACGCAGGCACCCAGACACCTCCACCCCAGAACACAACCATGGCACACAAAGCAGGCAATAGGTGGCACCAATGGCCAACAGAGGGCCAGCAATTGAGTCCCCCACCTCATGCTGTGCCCTCACCCACCCAGACCCCAGCAAGCCACACCCAGGGCCATGCTGCCAAGCACACACGTGACACATCATGGACTGCTGCCCATGGCCACTCCAAGGCACAGCCACCAACCAAGGGGCAGGACACCACATTGCATAACCCACACACTGACACAGGCACACCAGACAGACACACACCATGCCACTGGAGCATGGCTCCTCATGCCAGCTGCAAAGCAGACACTGCCACAGGCAGGTAAGCAAATTAACTGTATTTAAAAAAAATGATTAATATGTGCAAGGGGTCGGAAAGGGTAGGACAGCGAGAGAAGGAGACAGGGAACAGAGACTGTACAGTGGTAAAGAGGATGGATGGGGAAGGGATGGCAGGGGTACAAGAGAATTGCTGGGTTCAAACTACAGGTGGCAATGGCCAGCCACTGCCTGACACCTCTTTCTCTGCTGGTCCATCAGCAGAATCCTGTGCACCTGCTGGGCCACTTCCAGGGCTGTCAAGGTGATGAGGATTATCTACCTCAGTAGCCTGCAATAAAGGGGCAGCCATGATCTTCTCTGCGTGCCTATGACAAAGGATAGGACAGGTGATCAGTGCAAGGTCCCATGGCACCATGCCCACCCACTGTGTGCAATCAGCAGTGGGAACACCCATCCCTGGAGTGGAGCCTCAGCCACCCACAGGAGGTGGGCCAATGCCTGCCAGCAACCCAGCACACCATGACAGTCCACAGTGGTGGACATTGCTGCCCAATGACCACCCTACTACGCAGTGATAGTCAGTAGGCACAGGGCACCTACAGCACCGCAGTGACACCAGTGGTAACTGGGTGCACACCCACCCCACCAACAGCTGGTACACGTGTATGCAGGCTGCCCCACAGTGGCATGTACAACACACAGTGTGCAACACACAGCTGCCACAGCACATAGCACAGGTGGCCATGGCTGCACCCACTCCCCTACTGAACTACTGGTAATGTACAGAGGAATGCAACAGTGCCTACCTGCCCGCTGTGGTGCCACTTGTGCTTGTCCCACTGCAGCTCCTCCACCACCACCAGGTCCTGCTGCAACCTGCTGTGCCCAGCCTGGCACTCCTGCCACACCCACCGGCATTGATCTTCAGGCCCTGGGAATGGAACAAAGACAGGAACACATCAGAGAACACCCCTCATGTGCCCACCACCCCCACCCCTGTGCACAGCATGAGCCCTTGCCCGATAACTCTCACAAGACTGTAGTACAGTGCAACCTGTGGCCAGAAATGCCACTCTGCAATGTGTGTGCTGGCAGTGTACCCCTCTGCAGGGCATGCCAGGCAGCCAAGCCATCACAGTACAGTCCTAGGGCGCACATGCAGCATGAGATGACTTACCTGGCTGTGGCATGGCCCCCGTGTGGGTACACATGCCTGCAGCTGCCTCAGGTGCTCTGGGTCCCACTTCATCAGGTCCCCGTACTGGTGGTGGCATTGTTCACCTGTCCTGACCACCCCAGTGTCAAGCACCAGCCTGGCAGTGATGGCCTGCCAGACCTCCATCCTGGGCTGTTGCAGGGTCACCTGCCCAAACAGCCATCATGCATGTGGCTGCACAAAGGCCACCAGATTTATTAATTCAACATCAGACAAATTATGGGCCCGACAAACACCCCACTGCGCCATCATGACCACTGCTGTATGTGGAGACAAAATGGTGGGCCAAGGCACATGTGTGGACAATGTGTATAGGATGCATGCCTTGTGGAGGCATGCACTGTATCTGCCAATCGCACATTGGTGGAGATGCATGGAATGGTAGTGGCCTGACAGGCATGTGACAGTGTAGTCCAAAGGGGTCACAGTAGGGGTCAGGGGTCACCTGGCACACTGTGCGCTGGTGTGCAATAGAGGCCATGGTAAACAGTTCCACTATTGCACAGTGGGCACACAGTGCACAATAGGCAGTAGCAGACCACCTGATGCATGCACTCAGCATCACAACTTGCTCCAGAGTAATACCATTGTGCATAGAGCAAGTATGCGAGATTCACCTGCCACATGGAAATGAGCTCATCATCCAATGCATGGTGCACTGATGAAATTAGCATGTCTTTCACATTGCGCCAATGCTCATTTACATGCGTTGCACCATAAAAGCACATCAGAACAGCACAGGCCATGGACTGGTATTGAACCCATAAGAGGTAAGTTGTGCTTGCTGCAGAGAACAGCCAACACAGCAGGGTGGATAGGGTTGGCTGCAGCTGACAGTGACACACATGTCTATATCTGCAGGTAGCACAATGTCAGAGCATGAAGGGAGTGAGGAGCATGGGTCTGCTGGCAAGTTCAAGCCCAGCTTTACCAAGGCAGGGGCAGATGCCCTGTTTGAGGCCTACCTCGATAGGGAGCCACTGCTGAGCAGTGCCACAGGCACACCACAGGCCAGGACTGCGGCCTGGAAGGAGGTAGCAGTGAGTGTAATCCAGCATGGAAGCCACCAGCAGTCGGTGCAGGAGTGCCAGAAGAAGGTGGACACCGATAAACCCCATATCAAGGGGAAGGTGGTGGCTATTCATGCAGCCCAGACAGCCACCGGAAGGGGGTCCTGCTGATGTGCCACAGCTCACAGTGCAGGAGGAGTCGGTGGTAGCCACCATGTGTCACAGCACTGTTGAGATTGTGCCAGGAGGAGGGTTCCAGACAGGTGGAAGCCCATCACTGCATGGTACATATGAAGGCTCACACAGCAAGTAGTGGCAGTGGGGGATGGGGGCTGGGGGGGGACATGCATCACTGACACATCTGTTTTCTCTTTCAGCATCAGCATGCCTGCATTCAGTGGAAGGGCACCAGCAGCAGCGTGGAGGTGGGCCGCCCGAGGACCTGCCATCCACCTCCATGGGCATCTGGGGCTTAATCAGTGCAGCACACCACCGCTGTCCAGTCAGATGTCCTGGGCATGGGATCGGACAAGACCCTGGCTGTGTTTCAGCAGGATGCCAGCCATGGCATCCTCTGTGCAGAGACACAGATCGGGTGAGGTCTGACACTGATAATGATATGACCTTGATCCTGGACAGCATGTGAGGTGTTGTGGGGGAGGCGCCCATATCAAGTACCACCACAGGCAGTGCGGCCAGTGGCCTGCCAATGGGGGGACAGCTGCCCGCTGCCATTGCAGGTGCTGCCATGTGCACCACCATGGCAGTGCCATGTGGTGGTGATGCGGCCATGCAGGTGCTGGGCAGCGTTCAGAGGCCAGAGGGGCAGCAGCGGCTGGCAGCAGTGGACAGAGAGCAGCCAGATGCAGTGTCCACTGCTTGGGTACCTGATACGGACCAGCCCCATGGGGATCCCACTTTGCACTGTTCACCTGAGTGGGGGACTGCGCAGCGCGGACTACAGCACCAGTGTATCGGCGCCCTGCCCAGGTTCCCCTCTGCACCGACCCATTGTCAGAGCACACCCAATTGCTGCAGTCTTCCATGGAGCAACAGGTGCTGCTGGTAGCTGGGGTGCATGCACTGCATGCAGAGGTGTGACAGGCAGCCAAGCAATGTGAGAGAGGCATTGCACAGCTCCTGGAGGCTATTCAGTGCTTGCGGGAAGACATGACTGCATCGCAAGATCGCATTGCCAATGCGATCAGGGATGACCTTGCACTGCTGGCTGCCACAGGGTGTGGCTGGCTACCTCACACACTGCGTAGTGCACTGTTCACCCCACGAACCTGGTGTCATGTGACACCCTCCCTGTCAATGGTGGGCTCTGCTACTAGCATGCCATGCACGCCTGGGGCAGGCCTGTTTGGGTGCCTGCACACCTCTGCATGGACCCGGTTGTGGTCCCATGGTTCAACCCCTGGGGGGCTACTGCAGATGCCCCCTGTGGCCAATGTGCAGTCTGTGGCTGCTTAGTGCCCCAGAACGGCTGCCCACTTGGTCACAATGGCCATGGTTTCACGCGGCAGACCTGATATGCATGCCACCCTGGCTACAATCTGCTGCTGCTGCCCTGTGCGAACATGGGCGGTGTATGTGTGTGCATACCACAGGTGTGGCACATGTGTGTCTCACCACACACTGCCTTTGTCCATGCCTGCCCAGTCACTGGCCCATGTGGCATGGGCATGATAAGAGCAGTTCTGTGCCGGTTGCTCCTGTGCACCAGTGCACTGCATCTGATCCCTGCCACATGCCAGTGTCTGGGCACATGTGTGTGTGTGTTGTTGTTCCCTGCTGTGTGTGGCTGTGTGGCACTGTCACTCCCAACCCTGCTCCATGCCTGTGTGTGCATGCCAATTACCATGCATGCCCTTACCTGTGTGCTGTACCTATGCGTCTGTGGCCAGTGCGTGGGTGTGGTGCAACCTACCTGCCTGCACCATAGTGCTCCCTTGCAGTGGCATCCCTTTGCTGGCATGCCATTCTCTTCAGCCGGGGGTTCCTCCACCCGGGAGGGGGCTTTCCACCACCCTCCAGCTCATTGCCCTTGTCGTCCCCACTACTGTCCCCCTCCTGAGCCTTGACAGCTATCCCACGGCCAATGGCCATGTTGTGCAGTATACAACAGGCCAGGAATAGACCACAAGCTTTCAAGGGGTTGTACTGTAGGGCACCGCCAAATCTGTCTATGCAACAGAAATGTGCCTTCAGCATCCCAAATACACACTCCATTATGTTCCAAATGCTGGCATGTGCCTCTGTGTACTATTCTTCTGCTGAGGATGACAGGCACTGGTAGGGGGTGAGCAGCCAGGGCTTGAGTGGATAGCCACTGTCACCTGTGTGGAGAATGACATGGTTAGCCCTGTGTCTTCTGTTGCTGTGCCCCTTGCCCATTCCTGGTGCACTTGCCAGTGCACCCACCCTGCCCTCCCCTTCCCATGCCCTGTCCTGCTCGGCACCCCTTGTCTGTCCCATACTCACCCACTAGGTCACCAATGGGAATATCCGCATGCATGAACCTGTGGCACAGCACAGTGGTGTGCAAGATGAATGCATCATGTGCACTCACAGGGTGTGTGGCACAGACATTGGTGATGCACCCCTTGGCATAGCACACCACCTGGCAGTTGGCACTGGGTAGCCCCTTCCTGTTGATGTACACCACATCCTCAGGGCCAGGTGGCATGTAGATGCCCACGTGGGTGCAATCAATGGCCCCAAGCATGCCAAGCATGCGTGCTTCCCTATGGAAGTCCTGCATGGTTTATGTATGCTCTGCCTGTGTGCTGGGGAACTGGATATATTCTAAAGCTTGTGGCAGCAAGGCATTGAGGAATTGTGCGAGGAGGCGGGATGTGGCCAACTGAGTAATGCCTGATGTGCCCCTTGTTGGTCTCTGAAAGGTGCCCATGGTAGGCAGACACATGACAGCTATTACCTTTGTCTCCACAGACATTGTGTGGCTCCATTGTATGGGTGCCAGCATCCCCTCACTGCACAGCTCACAGAGCTGCCTCAGAATGGCCCTGTTCAGGTGGTACCTGCCCACAATCTCTGTATTGATGTAATTCTCGAAGGTGGTGTGGGCACGGTACCACCTGTTCCAGGCATACCACCAGCAGGCCCTTCCACGGCCAAGTCGCTGTTCCTCCTGCCTCCTCACACCCCTCATTATGGCCTCCTTTAGAAAGTGGGCACTGGCCATGGCCCCTGCTGTCCTGTCTCCCCATGGGTGATCAGCTGCTGTGGGCTGTATGCCACCCTGGTGCGATGCATGGCACCTTGATTTCCTCTCCCTCTCCCTTTCCCTCCCTCTGCCCCAGGCTCACTCTCCACTGCCACCTCTGTCCCACACCCCTGTGGCTGCCTGTGCAGGTCACCCTGTCCCCCTCAGGCACTGTCTCCCTTGCTGTTAATGGTTTTGTCCCTCCACCTTCTCATTCCATTCTCTCTCTCTCTCTCTCACCCTGGACCCTGGCACAAGTGCTGTCTGTGTGCTTGCACCCTGTATTTGTAGGCTCAAGTCTGCTCGGAGCATCTGGGACTTGCTATGCACTTGTGTCATAGTTCAGCGGTTGAATATCACACTGCGCTGCTTATTCATGGGCACGTCCCCTGCTCTTGTGCATGCATTGATTAGGGTTGCACATTGGTGCAATGGGACTTACGCCACACTATGGCTCCCATTGAATATCGCTCCTTGGTGCATTTCTGTACTTGTGCTGTGCAACTTGCTTTAAATATCCCAGCCTGAGTGTCTTACAGTTTTAGTCACTTTTGCTTTTATTGTTGTAGTGTAGTGTGATCTTGCAGTGTTAATAGTAGTAAAGGACGTGCTGGCAGAGGTTTGAAATAAGACATGTTGTGCCCAAAAAGTATGTAAACTCTATTTTTTTGTTAAGCTTATTTTGTTTTTGTAGAAGAAGCTGCCAACTGTAGAGAGAGGGAATCGAGTGAGTCGGTGGCTTCAGAACAGTAGGTGTAAGCATGAGTGAGTGTTGCTATAACAATGGTTGCTCTTGCTTATGTCTACTTTTCTGAAGCCACTGACTTGCTTGCTTTCCTCTCTCTACAGTTGGTGGGTTCTTTTAAAGAAACCTAAATAGGCTAAACATAAAAAATGGAGTCAACATAACTTTTGAATACAACATGCCTTATTTTAAACTTCTGGCAGCATGTTCTTCGTCACTATTAACACCGCTCAGACATGCTAAACTAGAACAACGAAAATGAAAGTAATTAAACTGCAAAACTCTCTAAAAATGGCAGGATCAATCAGATAAATTTTTTAATGACGTTTTGTTTAATAATTATGGCAGCATCAACCAGATAATTGTATACAGTGTAGGGCAGCTATATAGATTTATTTATGGCTGTGAGTGCTAGCCTCTGTGTGCCAGAAGTAAGTGTGTTTGAGTGTGTGTGTGTGTGTGTGTGTGGGGTACATGCCAGTGGATCTGTGCCAGGTGTGGAGTGATCTCTTTGCTGGTGAGAAGGTTCTGAGGACTGGAATGTAGTTTAGGCGTGCAGTCATAGTGAGAGGTGTGCAATAATTGTGGGATAATGCATGGTCATGTGGTGTGTTTTATGCAATCAGGGAACCCAATGTTCACTGATTTTCATATATATATATATATATATATATATATTGCAGAAAACATTGTTAATGCATCAGTTGGAGATCATATTAAAGCAACAAAATTGTAGAAATGTAGAGTTAGGGTTCAAACCCTAACACCCGACCCCTTCCCCCCAGCCAAGCCTACTACCCCACCCCACCCTCCATAAAGCAACAGGTGTCAGGGTGTGCCTCGAGGTTGTTGACCCTAATGCTCACCCCATTCTCCTATGCTGTACCATGTCAGCTTCCTTACACATGGAATGGGGTGAGTGTTGGGGCTGACAACCCTGAGGCACACCCCAATGCCTGTTAGTCTGTGGAGGGTGGAGGTGGGGAGTAGGGTGTTAGGGTTTGAAGCCTAATACCACATTTCCTTACTTTTGTTGCTTTAATATGGACCATAACTGATGCATTAACAACATTTTTTGAATGAATTTCCTATACTTTTTGGAAAAGTTTAATGTAACCAGTATGCCCATTTGTACATAATGATATTCATCTATGGGAGTGTGGGTCCTCCAGGCCCTACGCTTCCTCTTACACATAACTACGGATCCACACAGCTGCCCTGCGGGGCAAGGAATGCTTGTAACACTAATTTGCCAATATCTCAGCAACCGTAGCAGCTATAATAACAATTCCAGTGCTGTTGTAATCATGACTGCGAAGCCTCCATGTGAGATAAGTCAACTAAATCCATATCTTGCATCATTTCCAAGATATAGGCTCCGATAAGCACTGTTGGTGCTGCAATGTTATCCTATGGGAAAACTGTCTACTTTGTTATGGCATATCTATGAAACCAATGACTCTTTCTATGCCTAGACAGCATAACTCACACCTCTGGGACAACCCCTTTATACCCTGCAAATTTCAAGCCAAAAGACTAAACTATTTATTTACAGTGTAATGTACCTGGTAAGTGGTATGTGTTTTTTTTAACTGGAAACTTTATTGAATTTTACAGTAACACAATCAGACATGTGAGAGCAAAACAATTAGAAACAAGAAGGTTACACAGAAACACATGCCCAGTTCTCCCTCCACCCTACTTCTCTCTCCCCTTCCCCTTCCCCTTTCCCCACAATTTTACCACCTTCCTCCCCCCTTCTCCCTGCCCCCCGGAGGCTTGGTGTCAAAAGCTGGACAATGCCTTAGTGGCAGGTACCATTACACTAAATAGCAATGAGGGTGTACTTGGAAAATTACTGAGAATCTGATAAGGTAGTAGGGTTGGATTGCAGCAAGTATAAGATATGAAGACTCTTCCAGGTTCCTTTGTAATGGTTCAATGAACTTTGCAGGCTATCCTTTAGTTGTTGTGAGTAAAGATTGAATAAGAGCTCCTGAAGCCATTCTGTATTTGAGATCCTGTGGTCACTTAACCAGTGTTGCAGAACTAGTTTTTTCAATGACATGGTGATCATCGCCATATGATATCTTCGTATATGGAATGCACTTGGGAGTAGTCCCCAATGAGACAAATTTCCAAGGTAAACAAATCCTCCAGGCCCAACAGTGGATCTGCTTTGTTTTTCACAGCATTCAATAATTCTTTGATAGGTGGGCAGTCCCAAAAAATGTTATGAAGAGTACCCTCCTGCTGTAGGCACCAGTGACACGGGGAAAGGATATTCATCCCAGTTTCACCAATTTGACCGAGGTCCAATATATATTATTTAAAATTTGAAACTGGGTTAACCTCAATCTGTTCTGAGGTATATATTAATATGTGTCTCTCCATATAGATCACCATCACTCCTGAGAAAAGGGAAATTGGTCAGACTAGTATCTGGGATCCCTGTACTGGGCATCTAAAGATCTGGTAAGTAATTCTGAGTAAAGTAGAGAACTGGTATGCTGTTTATTAACTATCAGGTTAAGGGAATGAAACTATTCGCCTGTGTCATCCTCTCCAGAGAAGAGGGGGGCCAGAGAGGATAACAAGTGCTGTACCTGAAAAATGTTGAACACCTAGTTAGGGGTGAAGTGGACTTGATTCATGAGAGGACCAACAGGTTTATACCTGCCCTCAGAGAGGAAACCTCCCACCCTAGAACCATTGATTTGAAGCCCCCATCCCACTGGGATCATCTGGCCACCAATTGTGAAGCAAGGGTTTCCCACAACAGGTTGGGTTGGGTAGTATCTCTTTGAGAGTGGTAATGTAGGAATGCACATAGTTGAATATGGGCCCTAAACGAGATAGCCACCAATGTGTGTGACAAAGTTTGTGGGGAGAGCCTTAAAGGGAATATGCAGCATAGCCTGTAGGGAAATACTGACGTTAGCAAGTAGTTCCTTCCCTCTCCAGTATTAGCCAAGAAGGGGCATAGGGCAAAGAGTCCAGCTCATGTTCAGGTAAAAGCCATCTCAGATATTTACAAGTGTGATTCGCCCAAAAATAAAGGGCAAAATGTGGGAGCCTCAATCCCTCTCACTCTTGTGTCACTGCTAATTTGTTATATGCTCTTCTGGGGGATTTACTGAACCAGAGGAATGAGAAGATAATGGAGTAGACCTTTCTGAACCAGCACAAGGTAATCTGGAGATTGAGCATACTAAGGGGATAAAAGACCCTGGGCAGTACATTCATTTTCACTAAGGCGCTGTGTCCCCACAGTGAAATTGGGAGCTTTTTGCCATCTGTTGAGATCCTGTTGAATCGTAACCAGGAAGTTTTCTAGATTGAGTTGCCTCATCAAGACCTCCCTTCTGGCCAGATGCAGACCAAGATATTTTGGGGTATGGGGCTCCACTGTAGTCCCGGGTGTTCAGTACCCATTTTGCATAATTGGTGATTAAGGGGAAACACCAGGGTCTTTCCCAGATTCATTTTAGAATTGGAGAGAGAGCTATATTCTTCAATAAAGCAATAGAGAAAGACTGTTTCAGATGTAGGATGTGTAAAAGAATATTGTTGGCATATGCCGATAGTTTAACGACCTGATAACCCTCGGAGATACCCTGCACCATTGTGTCTTCTCTCAGATAGGCTAACAGAGGTTCAAGGTAAATATTAAAGAGAAAGAGGGACAGTAGGCAGCCCTGCCTGGTATCAGAGTGGAGAGAAAATGTTTCCAAGAACACTCCATTACAGTAGATGAGGGTGGAGGGATGCCTATACATAGTGAAGACCCATTAAATAAATTTAGGGGAGATACCCATCCTCCATATCAGACAAAATAAGAATTACCAATCTACTCTGCTAAATGCCTTCTCTGCATCCAAGAAAAGCAATCCTGCCAGGATTCCAGATGCCCTGGATGTGAAGAAGACATATGCCAACTTCCGGTGATGATCCGAAGAAACTCCCCCCTTCATGAACCCTACTAGATCTGGATGGATAAGGAAAGGTAACACCTCACTCAACCTTCCAGCCAAAATTTTCGCTAAAATTTTAACGTCGCAATTTAATAGTAAAATAGGTCTATAGCTAGTTACCCGTTCAGTGTCCTTATCCACTTTATGCGATACAATTATGAGAGCTTTGAATAGTGAATTATCAAGGGGCTTGGAGTCTAATATCCACTTAAACACTCGAGCGAGCAAGGGGGTGATCTGTTTCTTGAAAGTTTTACAAAAATTGGGGGTAAACCCATCAGGGCCAGGGGCCTTATCAAAGTCTATAGATGCAATAGCAAGCTGGATCTCAGCTGGAGTGATGGGCTGTAGGAGCCTCTCTTCTTGCACTCTGTCCAAAGAGGATACAGTGGTATTATCCAGATATTTCTGGACCTGCTGGAGCTTAGGAGGATGGGGCATCAGACTATAAAAAGTTTTATAATATTCTGCAAATTCTTTAGTAATATCCCGAGGAGCAATATATAAGGCCTCATTAGACTGAGCTCGAATACACGTGTTATGCCTGGCAGATTCCATTTTTTAAGGTGGAGAGCTAGCAAATGAACAGATTTCTCACCTTGGTCAATGTATTTTGTGCCAATTTTCAAAACTGCATACTTCACTTTTTTCCTGAGAAGGTGGGCATATTGATCTTGTAGGCCTTAAACTCACTCCTATAGGCGTCTGTAGAGTTGGAGGACAAAGAGAACTCCATCTTGTGGATATCTGTGAGAAGGGAATGGGATGTTTTGTCCCTTTCTTTCTTTCTCTGGGATACTAGCTTAATAAAACAACCCCACAATACACACTTCAAGGCTCCCCACTTGAAATCCACCCTGCCAGTCGAATTTAAATTGGAGGCTGTAAAATACTCAATCTCCTGGGCAATGGTTTCCTCTATTTGTGGGTCCTTGAGAAGCTGATTGTTTAGCTTCCAGATTGTCTCCCTGGGGACATTGGAGGAGAAAGACAGGGCACATCTGACCACTGATTGATCAGAAATAACTCCAAATTCTATTTCACTATTCACTGCTACAGGCAGCAAAACCTGACTAATAGGAAATGATCAATCCTGGAGGAGGATCCCTGAATTTCAGATCTAAAGGTGTATGCTTTCAAGTTTGAGTGAAAGACCCTCCAGGGGTCGCATAGTCCCAGGTAATCTGTTAGATCACGGATGGCCCTCTGAACCAGGGAGAGGCCCTTACACCTTCTTTTGGACTTGTGCAGGTCCAGAGAAAAGGGAAACTTCTAATCTCCTCCTAGTAAAAGAGGGAGACTGGTGAAGGGAGCCATCACATTTAAGAGGCTTGTGAAAAAAGCTGGGGTGTCAGCATTAGGGCCATAAATTGATCCCAACACAACCTCGGTTCAGTCCAGGAGCCCTTTGACAAATATATGTCTGCCGTCTGGATCAGGAACTACCTGATCCCCCTCAAAAGAAGTACCTTTTGCCATGAAGATAGCCACCCCTCGGCTCTGAGTACTATCCCCAGAAGCAAACACATGTCCCACGAATTTCCTACACAATAACACCCCTTCTTTTTCCAGAAGGTGGGTTTCCTATAACATGGTAATATCCCCTTTAAGGTGGCAAACATGCTTAAGAACCTGATATTATTTAACTTTATTTTGGACTGCCCAGCACATTCCATGAGAGAACCCTCTTATAAGCTGCCATTTCTCATCCCGAGTACTAGGTATGTCAGAGGGAGCTGATATGAACCAGTGTAATCCACCAGCAGTTGTGATTCCCAGATGCCAAGCCATGTTCCCATCCCCTTCTCCCAAAAGCTATCCCAGCAAAAGCCCACCCTCCCACAACAACACCCCCTCAAAACTTGTAAATATATCATAAACCAGAATAAGCAAGTAAATGTCCCCCTTTCCCAAAGCTTAACATATTTATGGTATGTGATGTACCCTATCACATAGCCACCCTCCTCCCCCTCCAACAACCCAAAAAGGGTCCATACCCCATGCACTTTCATAGGCCAAAACCCAGTACTAGCAGGTTGGGAAATAGTACCTTCTTCCTGCCAATGCTCGTCCATGTATATCTTTCCCTGGGACCATCACAAAGATGTGGGCAAAATGGTCCCTCAGAAACAAATTGTGGTCAGTGTGGCCCAGAAGTAATAAGGTCCCAGGTACCCTAAGCCGAAGTGGAAGGTACCAAGAAATAACCAAGATAAGTCCTATAACCCTCACTGACGCCCTTTCTCCTTTGGTGCCCCGAGAGGCGTCCCATTGTTCACTCCGATGCTATTGATGGGAATCACCCTGGAGGCCTGTGACAAGGCCAGAAAGGACTTTCCAATATGAATTAGTGGGCGAGTAAAACAGAACCCAGGCCAAGAAAGTGCAGCAACTGACACACCCCTCTATCCAGGGAGCATTCAGAAGCTATGGAGTTTAAATCTGTCCATGTCCCACAATAAGGATGACCATTAACAGTATCTGTAAGAATCAACTATACTCAGGTGTACACTACGACATTCATAAAAAAAAAAGAAGAGAGAAATTAAACAACACATAAGTCCAAACTCAATAATGTCCCGGAGGTAATGGGCAAAATGACATAATGTCTCAGTGCCTGCTTCTTGCCCCGGTGAAAAAATAAACATCTTGGCAATGTCTCATACAACTTGGGGGAAACCCAGATCCAAGTCCAGAATAAGTCTCAGAAAGTCAGACAGAAAAGAGGTAAAGCTCTCAGACTTGGGCCAATCTCTCCTCTGGGTCATGAAAACATGGCTTAACCTATGAGAAACATTAACAGACATACCCCATTGACTCTTCACATAAAGGCTGATTCCGGTAAGGCCTCCCTGTAGTTCACTGCATGATTCTGGAACAGATCAGGCAAAGTTGCCTTACGTGCTTCTTTGGCACCTTTGGGGTCCTCGAAGGTGGTCCAGCTCCCATTTAGAAAAACTTGAAATTTGCCCAGATAACCAATCCAAAATCTAATGTTCACCACCAGTAGTTTGGTTATAATGTTGTGGAAAGCAGCCATCCTCTGATGGACTGACAAGGGTAAATATTGCACCACATGGATCGGTGCCCCTTTCCTCTGCACTTCCTTAATTTCTTTGAGCTTGGACATAAAATGGTGCCTATCCTGATAGTTGAGAAATTTGAAAATGAATGTTCTTGGTGGTGTTCATGGGGAACACATAGGTTGCAGATCATGCTGTGTGCACTCGATTATGTATGCAGCCCCAAAGGGTGAGGGGTCTGCCACCATGAACTTTTGTGAAAATAGCACCAGAACATTTCCTTCCTCTCGCTCTGGAAGCCCAATGAGGACTGCATTGTTATGGCAACTCCCTTCCTCCAGATCCTCGACCTTAGCTTCGATCTTTGAAATACGTTGTCTGGATGAAGCCAGGGCAAAGTCAATCACCTCCATTTTCCTTTCTAGGGATATGATGCAGAGCTCATTGTCTCCTGTGCATTGGGAGAGGTCCTCCAATGCATTAGAAATTGCCTTCACTTCTGATGTTAAGGAGCGCAAATCCTCTTGAAAAGTTCAAGACTCTTCCAGAAAATGATCTAGGATCAACAGGGTTTGTTCCTGCAGTCCTACAGCCTGTTGCTCAGCTAGCCTTGATTGTAACTTTGCTTTCTTGCTGGCCTTCTCAGGCATGGATGACGTTGTGTGGCGATGGACAGCCGACCGCATCTCCGCTTCCACATTAGCTGGAATCATTTGAAAATCTCCCAGCAGTTGCCTGATACACTCCATGAGCTCTTACTAACTTTTCCGCACCCCTTTGAGTAATATAACTTGATTTTATAAGGCTGATTGAGGGGGAGTAGCGGCAGCTCACAGATAAAGCAGCTATAGAGCGGGTTGTATCACGTGATCTGCCATAACTGGTATGTGTTGGTGGTAGCGCAGGCCCTTCAGGCCCCATGCTCCCATCAAACTGCCCATTTGTGCATAATGATATGCATCTGTGGGAGCGCAGGTCCTCTGGTTCCTGCGCTCTCATGTACACATAAAAGCAAAACCATACAGCAGCCCCATAGCATTGAAAAGGAACCCTTGTAACAGTTATTTGCCAATATCTCAGAAACCATACAACCCAGGAAAAAAAATCCACTGCAGGTACAATGTATGAATTCAAAACTTCCCCACTGACTTAGTTCACCTAAAGGTAAACTAAGCAGTGGGTAGCAAAAAATCTGTATCTCACTTCTTTTTAGAGATACGAGCACCAAAAGGTGCTGTGGCTGCCGCAGTGTTATCCTATGGGAAATTTCTCAACTATGGAAGACTGTAACTATGAGCCTGTTAAATGTTTTGGGACCAAACCACCAAAAGGCACATCTGTGGGCCCAGGGCTTGCCACCCTGAAAATTTCAGCCCAAAAGCACAATCCACCTTGGTGCAATGAAGTGACAAAGAAAACAACACATTAGAAAATGTGTTCATGCAGTGTTTTTGTGATAACTTTAATGTGTTCTCTGGACTTCTATCTCTATAATGGGAATGTTGTCTCACACAGAAAAATGTTGTTGAGGTTCTTTTTTTTTTTTGATTGCAATTATTGCCACGGCAACAAAGAATGTTGTCATGACAACAAAATGGCAGAATGGTGCAAAAAGTTTGAAAAACATGTCCAGAACACCTGGTGAAAAATTAATGTCAGGGTGGGGGTCACGTGGTGAGCGAGCAATGGAGTAGACATCTCTGGCAGCGCTCCCGAGCCCCGCTACAAATTTAATATTAGTCGCGATCGTCTAGATTCCCTACGCAGCCAGAAACGTTTGGTGAGGCACCCGACTTACAGCTGCTGCATTTGAAGAATCGATCTGGTTGTTTCGAGGTTAACAGAGCCATTACTGCGCCGCCTGAGCAGTGGGTAGTAGGAGAGGCCGAGATGGAGCTAGGAAGCCTCGAGCCTCTGGCGGCTAGAACCCCAGCGACCAAGCGGTCTAAGCCCCACTCGCCGGATTCGGAGGTATCGGAGGACGGGAAGGTGGAGGGTCAGGAAGAACGCCAACAGCCGAGACATCACAGAGATTAAGCAGCTCCTTAAAGGTCTGGTATCTGACTTTTCAGTCCTGAAGCCAGCTCTACAGGTACTCACGCAGTGAGTGGGCGATGTGGAAGCCAGGATGGCATCGCAAGAAAGAAAAGTTGGCACAATAGACCAGGAAGTGGTCAGTTTTAAAAGGCAGGTGAAGAAATTGGAAACCCGGCTGGAAGATCAGAAAGCGAGGAGCCGTAGGAACAACCTAATATTGGCAGGACTCCCTGAAAGATCAGAGGGTACAGATTGCGTGGCCTTTATGCAGGAGCTGCTATTGAAGCTGTTTGGGCCTACTCCGTTCGGTGATGCATATAACCTCGAGAGGGCTCACCATGCATTGAGGGAGACCCCTCCACCGGGAGCTCCCCCCCAAGTCATAATAATGCGTTTTTTGAACTATAAGGAAAAAATCTTTGTTTTGGACAAGGTTAAAGCTAATAGAAACCTGCACTGGCAAGGGGCCTCCCTCTGGCTCTTTCAGGACTTGGTTCCCCGGTGAGGGAGAAGCAGAAAGCGCATAGCAACATTAAAAAAAGCTGTACATGGCAGGACTAAAATTCAGGCTTCAGTACCCAGCTACTTTGGTGGTCAAACTCACAAATGGGGACAGAAGGTATTCTACTTCTGATGAAGCTCTTGAGAGCCTTAAAGTGGAACTGCCAGAACTGTTTAAATCGGGGACCTGAAGGAGAAGAACAGACTGGGAAATTATCTACAAGACGTTGAGAATTGGAACTTAAATAACGCTGTGGACATATGATAATGTTGAAAAGAATCTTATTGGGTTAGGGGTTCCTCCCCTTTTTTTTTTTTCTCTGCTGTTGTTTTTCCCATAGGGGGATTCGAAATGTTGGTTAACCTGCTGATAATTTTAACGGGAGAAATCTAAACTATCGGGCAATGGGCTTTCCCCCCCCTTAAAATTTTAACGAAAAGGGGACTGTATCAAGAGAATAGGGGGGTAGAAAAGTTGTTGTGGGGTAATATGGGGGTTTGGGAGGCGACTAGAGGCAACTCAAGAGCCAACTCACACATGTCCCGGGCAAACTAGGGAGGGCGATCGGAGGATCGGGGGTAGTATGAAGGGGTGTTTGGAGGGGGGGAGGAAAGAGAGAGTATCCACGATGGCAAATGCAAGAGAAGTAGACAATATGGGTGAGGGATTAGGGACGAAGATGTAGTAGATGGGGTTACTTAAAATTTTATCTTGAATGTGAAGCTCTCCGAAGTAGGAAGAAAAGCTGGTGGTACTTAGATATATTGGTCAGATGGGGTACATGTAAGCTAGCGCTTCAAGAAACCCACCTTTTGACTGAGGAATCGTACTTGCTTAGGAAAGGTTGGGTAGGTACAGCTGTGGGATTGGGAAATGCGAAAGCCTCGGGGGGGTAGCGATACTAGTTCGGAAGGGGTGTCCTTACACAATTGGGTCCACTCGAATGAGGGAAGATGGTAGAGGGTTATATACATTAGGCTCTTTTTTGGGGTACCCACTGGTCTTTGCTTCTATTTATGGGCCCACACCAGCTAGATCAGAATTTTTTGCCTCATTGGAGGCGGATATGGTTACACTCCCATACGGTTCGCTGGTCTTGGCAGGAGATTGGAACGTTTGTGTTGACAATAGGATTGACAGAAAACCTTCTTCAAATAAAGGGCTTATTCCTTCGCAGCTTGTGTTACACAGATTTTTGGAAGTTACTGCATTAGTTGACCCATATAGGGTCTACAGAATTGGAGAGACCGAGATGACTTTTTATTCTGGAGTGCATAAGACTTACTCTAGGATTGACCTTTTTGGGGTCAACAGGGAAGTTTTAAAGGGGGTTGTAGGGATTTATACTTATGAGAGAACACTTTCTGACCACTCCCCGATACAAATGGTATGGAAGATGGATCATATTCCCTCCAAACCATATCGATGGCATCTAGACGATAGGTTATTAGTGATGAGCATTTTGGTAAGCAGTTTGGAAGGTAAACTTAAAGAAATAATTCAAGATCAAATCCCAACCCTTGGGAACAGGAATTTGGCCTGGCCTGCATGCAAAGTTTTGTATGCGGGATGGGCCCAAGAATACTCTGCTAGGTGTAATAAGCTTACCAGGGCTAGGGAGGAATTCATATTGGGGGCCATTAAGTCCTTGTCTCCTTTGGAAGGATCCTCTAAGGAGATCGACAGGGAGCTTAAAGAGCTGAAAGAGGAATTTAAAGGGATATGGTATTATAGGGCAGACCGATGGCTGGAGAGGCTGAATGCTAAATACTTGTTGCAGGGAGATATACCAGGTCGGTTATTGGCTCATCGGATTAAGGAGTGGGAGGCTGAAAGGACAATTGTGGCAGTGCAGTTTGAAGAACAGATGATCTCAGAGCCTCAGCAGTTAGCTGACGCCTTTTGGACTATTATGCTGCATTATATCAGGTAGGGGCCCCAAGTCAGCGAGGAGATTAATGGGTTTTGGACCAGATACCCCTACCCAGACTTACTCTAGAACAGGCTCGTGCCTTGACTGCCCTAATATCAGAGTTGGAAATACTTGAGGTTATTAAAGATCTACCAAATGGGAAAGCACCAGGACCTGATGGCCTTCCGGCTAAATTTTATAAAGTCTATGCAGAGACGATTACACCCTTGCTGAAAGACCTTTTTGAAGCTATTATGAGTGAAGGGGTTCCCCATCCTCCATTGTACCAAACTTATATTGTGTTGATTCCAAAATCAGATAAACTCAGGCATCTACCTGGTAATTATAGGCCCATAGTCTTAATGAATCAAGATATGAAGATACTTACAAAAATCTTGGCTAATAGGGTCTTGAAAGTTGCTCCTTTATTGACTAGCCAAGAACAAGTAGGGTTTATGCCGGGGAAGGGGGCCCAAGATGCTCTGAGGAAACTTCACCATATCTTCGAGAGAGCGGCCGATTCTAAATCTGCTATGGCTTTAATAGCGTTGGACGCTGAGAAGGTATTCGATCGGGTCTCCCATCAATTTCTGTTTCTTACAATGGAGAGAATGGGATTCCTGAAGGAGCTTTTAGTAGGACTTAGAAATCTCTTAAAGCCCTACAGCCCGAATTTTGTGTAATGGCTATCTCTCTAAGGAGGTTCCCCTCCAGAACGGGACAAGGCAAGGCTGTCCATTGTCACCTATTTTATTTAATCTCTACCTTGAGCCTTTGTTGAGATTTTTGGGGAAGGAATCAGAAGTACAGGGGATTGAAATTGTGGGGCTTGAGCTTAAATTATCGGTATTTGCTGATGATATTTTGCTTCATTTATCCAATCTGGCCAAAAGCTTTCAGAAAGCTTTGGAAATTATTGAGAGCTTTTCAAGGGTGTCTAACTATAAACTGAATTTGTCTAAAACTCAGGTTCTACCACTTACAGCTCATACTCATAGGGCAGATTTTGATCATTTTCAAATTAATTGGGCTCCGGACAAAATCAAGTATTTGGGGATATGGATTCTGGCTAGATCTGCAGATGGGGTGGAAGAAAATGTGGAGAGAATCGTAGTCAAAATTAAGCAAGATATTGAAAGGTGGAGGAAGCTTCCTCTAAATTTCACTGCCAGAATAGGTCTAATTAAAATGAATCTGCTGCCTCGACTGCTTTATCCGATTGGTCTTTCTCCTTATTGTATCCCCAAGAGCAAGTTTATTCATATTCAAAGGATTATTCAGGAATTCCTCTGGAGCTCTAAACCGGCTAGGAAAAAACATGTTGTTTTACGCCTCCCTCATCAGGAGGGTGGCATGAAGGTTCCAGATCTGATGTTGTACTATGCTGCAGGACAACTTGGGTATATGGGACGATGGGATAGACAGGGGGGAAAATGAGGCATATATTCCAACTTGGCTGTGAATTGAAAGGCTTATTCTGGAGGGCCTAAAGCTCTCCCCAAATGCCCTTCTATATGTGGACCCGGCGGCTTTGCCAGGTATAGGTAACCAATCTCCGATATATAAAGCAGTTAAAGCGTGGTGGGAGTGGTTATCTCCGGGGCAAAGGAGAACACAAAGAGGGGCTAGGGACCAGCCAATAGTGGGAAACCCTAATTTTCGAGTGGGGAACCGGGTGTTGAGAGGGCGATGGAGGTCATTGCTATTGGATTCTAAAGTAGCGGACTGTATGGATGCAGATGGGGTGCTCCTGCCTATGTCATCTCGAGATTGGGACTTTTTTAAAAAGATTCAGTTAACTACACTCTTGCAAAAATTTATACGAGAGCGTATAACAGAGGGGGAAAGTCAAGTTTTTACGTGGGAGCACCTAAAGAAACTGGATCTCTCATGTCATCCCTTGTCTAAAGTATATAAGATTTTGTTAGATTTTGTTGGTACAGGTTCTGAAAATAGGACTTTATACTGGGATAGGGTTTATCCCCTGAGAATTGACTGGAATGTAGTATGGAAATATATGAAATACCAGCCTATTCCAAAATATACTACTATGCAATTTTTATATGTTCAAACATCTACTACACTCCAGCTAAATTGTGTTCTAGTAAACTCAGACAGACAGATCGGTGTTTTCGATGTGATAGGGACTCTGGAGATTTACTACATGTTTTGTGGTCCTGCTCTAGGATTCAACCACTATGGGCCCAAATTAAAGCAAAGATGGACCCGTATTAAATTATGTGGAGTATATCTCCTGAAATATGTATACTTGGGGACATGGGTAGAATACCAACGAATCTTGCTAAGTGCCATGTCTCTCTCTATCAACAGTGGTCAAAGCTTTTGTTCTTAAGCATTGGAAGGATGATATTACCTATAGTTATGACCAATGGCTGGAGACTTTTCCAGACCTTGGAGAGACTTAAGCAGCATATGTGGATGGAAGGGAAAAAGACAATATTTGACAAGAAATGGGGAGCCTTGGAGGCAGTGTACTCATTGCAGTGGAAACGTCCTCGGGTTCGGATCTGTCTGTCTGAAGAGTAGTACCTGGTCTAGTTTACACAGGGCTAACCCTTCGGGGGGCGTCACTGTAGGTGAATTGGTGCTTAATTGCTGGGAAGCTTTGTATCTTCTTCTATACATCTCTCCACACTTGGTTGGGAAGTTAAGCTTAAAGGTTTGGTCTTTTCTGGGTTGGGGGGTGGATTCTCTCTCTTTCTAGAGGCACAATTACTCAGGGACAGATGTAAATAGCAGCCGAACGTTTATGTTGGAAGTGAGGAAAGTCTGAGTAAGAATGGTCTGCTATCTTTGTGAGCATTTTATTGTAACTGTGTATGTATATAGTTGAGGGGTTGTACATAGTTTTCACTTCCAGTCTGGGGAGGTGAGCCCGGGGTAATGCCTCGGGATATATGTGTATATGTCCTTGTCTTGAAAATTATTACATAACTTCAATAAAGAAGGTTGCAAAAAAAAATAATGTCAGGGTATGTTTCTCAGGGCTTGATTAGGTAAACACAACTATTGGTGTTTACCAAAGGGCATTCTTTTTTGAGTTACAATGTTTTTTTGTCTCTCGCTAATTGAAAACAAGATGACGGCAGCACAAAAACAAATTCAGGGAGCACAATAACAAAAATATGATCACAAACATTTTCACAATGCACATATACATTTTCCCATAGGTTATAATGGGACATGAAAAACTTGAATAACTATTGAACAAATTAATATCTTTTCACTGAATCTTCAAAAGGTACCAGTTCAACCCAGGCCACATATAACAAATTTGAATCCACGCAGATGCATTCTTCAGTCCATTCTGCCCAACTGAAAAATGTGCAAAAGTTGACTAATTTTCATGTTTTTGAAGCTCTATGGTTCCGCAACTATACATACAACCAGAATACAACATTCCAGATCCAGAGATATGTAGTCAAAGACCACGCATGCAAACATTCAGGCAAATCAGACAAATGGTTCCAAAGTTATTAAAGTACAAACATTGTGGGTTTAACATTAAAGTGGCTATCCAACCCTAACTATACCTGCCCTACATGGAATATATATTATTTCCCTGGTGGTCTAGTGTTCCCCACCTCTTCACCCAAGCAGGTGTCCCACCACCCCACTCCCACCTCATCCTGAACCCCAGCGGAGGGACCAGCACAGCCTTCCTCTTTCCACCATAGCCAGCCCACCCACTGAGTTGTCAATGAATGAGCAGTTTATGTAGCTCTCTTGTGCAAAGCTAAGAATTCCTCCATCATCCTTGAAAAATGTAAGCAGGACTTCAGCAAGCTACACACTTGGTTCACCACTCACTGATTAGTCCTTAATGCCAAAAACAAAGTCAATGGTTTCCCCATGCAGCACAAAAGCCACAGACTTTGATTTCACCCTCTAGAATAATGATGGTAACCTCATCAATAGAGTCACTGAGTTCAAATAGCTGGGTATCTATCTTGACCATCATTTAACCTATGGACACCATATTAGTCACCTAAATAGAAAAGTTCACCAAAGATTTGGCATGTTAAACTGGTTAAAATCTGTACTGATCCTGAAACCAGAGCACTCCTAGCTAAGAACTTCTTGATTGCCGTAACTGACTACAGTTCTTTGACCTACTCCTCCTTCATCTCCCAGAAATATCTTGGTAGAGTTAGGGCTTCCTAACACAGCATAATTTAGTTTGTCACTGGCCTTCCCAGAAATACCCATCACTGCAACCTCTACAAGGTGTCAAACTGGCTATCTTTGGAGGAAAGACTGAACAGCAAAATCCTAACTTTCTTTTACAAAATTCTCTGTGGTCACCTGCCTAATAGTATTGCTTCCATCTTTCAGAGGTCCTTAAGCACTAGGACCAGTAGACTCTGCACAGGTTACTCTTTCTCAATCACCTTTTGCCATTCTTCCCAAGGACAGCATACCCTCTCCTACATGGGTGCCAAATCCATCAATAGCCTACCACTCCCCTGGTTCAGTGTCTGTCATTGTCCTCATTTAAAAACAACCCAAAATGCTGCCTTCATGACAAATTTGCATGCAAATGCTCTTGACTCTTTGATCTCACCTCTGTGCTGTCTTACCCATGATATTGTGTAATGGTGTTATATCCTTGTCTGTAACCATGCTCAATACAAAGTCTGCACTCATACTGTAAGTACTGTTACTCCTGACAGTGCTTTATACCTTTATGATCTACCACCAATGGATGACTGTGAAAATTGGCAGTTTTGCTCACATGCCTTTACACTATAAAAATAAATTAAATTAAATGAAAAAAGAAAATTACACTGTGTGCCGTACATTGTAAATAACCCCATATTTATATGTAATATTTTGAAAAGTTCAGATTTCTAAGTACTGCATAATACAAATTCCATGCTCTCAGAAGTACAAAACTACAGTGTTTTCCATTGTGCTATAACCTAGAAAGAAATGTTCTCTACTTTGACAATTTGAGTTGATATTAAATTGTCTGATGCTGAAGGTGAGTACTGCTGTGAGATAAAAGGCATGATTTATCCATTTATCTGATGTAGCAACCTGTTCATCTGTCTCCAGCGTCTACCATCATAGATATGT
Organism: Neoceratodus forsteri; assembly: GCA_016271365.2. Taxonomy (NCBI): domain Eukaryota; kingdom Metazoa; phylum Chordata; order Ceratodontiformes; family Ceratodontidae; genus Neoceratodus; species Neoceratodus forsteri. The sequence goes on along the minus strand of CM028135.1, from coordinate 1,021,721,922 downwards.
TTTGCTGAATGGTATCATAAAACCATGTTGGCTTGAAGGGTGTCACAACTGTCCATCACTAAACAGCCATTAAGGAATGCTTGTCACATTGGATAGCCAGAAAATGTGATATGAAGCCATTACAGCAAAACATACATTTTTGTGTAATATGGATTGTCTAAAGTTCAGTTCCACAGAAGGAAGATCAGAAAATGTGCAATGCTACAGTCATAAATGATGTTCACTGGAGTATTTTGGAATGGAAAAGTACATCATTTAAAGGATGGTAATCTGGCACCAATTTAGAAATTAAAAATAGTAAATTATATGAGTACTGATATTGTCTAGTTTACTGTAAGATCTACTCCTTAGCACTTTCTAAAACAATCTTCAACTACATATAGAGAGAACATGTCAATTTTTTTTTGAATACTCTGTTTATTAAGAAAAAATTCTCCTTAACACAATACACATATAGGATAAACTTCAACAAACAAGGGAAAAAACTTACAGACAAACAATCTTTCCTAACACATAACAAATAAATAAAATGAAAAAAAAAATTATCATGTGCCCTCCTTTAACTCATCCAGATTAAGCCATTCAAATTAACTCATTTAATACAACTCATTTGGATGCAATCGAGTGTGCAATATCATCCATACTATGTGCATTCAGGTATTAACCCACATCATAAGATGTCCTTCCCCATTGTTTTATTCTGCAGATAATATCCATATCAGCACCTTAAGATGTACTTCTTGGAGTATCAGGTCCTCATCCCAGCAAGAGAGAAAGATTGTTCTGATGTTTAAATGTTAAGCCCCGCACGACGCATCAGATTTTCAGACACACTCAGGGACGCCAGAAAAGGAACCCACTCCCTTAGGAACCATTCCTCTTTATCTCTCACAGTCCAGGTAAGCCTTTCCAGGACAAGTGAGCGGATGACCATTTTCCCCCATTCCACCACTGTGGGCCCATTTCCTGTGACCCAAGTGTTCTGTATACAGTGCCTCACTATTACGAATACTACTTTAGCCCATCTCGGTAGCAGCAACCACTCCTCCTCTCCTTCCACTACTTCTGCTCCAAATAGGCAAATAAGTGGGTCCCGCCTTAGTCATCCCCCCACCACCTTGTTCACCTCCTGCACTACCTCCCCCCAGAACTTCACCAGTACCGGACATGTCCAGAAACAGTAGAAGAAGGTGCCCAAACCCTTATTACACCTCCGACGCATAGGTGGCACTGCGGGATGGACTCTATGTACCACCACTGGAAGCCAATATATCCTGTGCAGGAATTTATAAAATGCCTCCTTGAACTTATTACATACCATAATCCCTTCCTGCATTCCCAGGACTGTTCTCCAATTCTGCTCCAAGATTTGTTGCCCTAAATCATTCTCCCATAAAGCCCTCATGGTCTCCGTCAAATCTGGTAAATTTTGTTTGTCCTGCTTAGCCACTTTTCCAATAAATCCTTTAGGATCTCTCTTGGCCTGACATACCATCTGCTCTATCCTATTCAGATGTAAACCTCCATTATTTCCCACACCCAGCTTTCCAACAAAGGCTTTCACCTGTAAATACCAGAACAAGTGAGACGCCCCCAACCTCATTTCCCTCTTTATCCTAACAAACTCACATAACTCCCCTTTTTCCACCAGCATCCCTATATGCGTGGCCCCTCCCCTCTCCCATTCTACAAACCCCCTATCTTCCATCCCAGGTGCAAAAAAGGGGTTCCGCGCTATTGGAAGTAGCACAGTCTCCCTCCGAGTCAACCCCTCCCCCTTCCACACGTGATCCCAAGCCTCTAATGTTTCCCTAACTAATGGGTTCCCACACCCCAGCACTCTATATGCACGCAAACCCCTGGTATGCAGATAGGCTGTGAGCCTTCCTGGGATCCCCTCCTACTCCAATCCTACCCAACTGGCCATGTCTGGTCTGTGTACCCAGTCTGCTATTCCTCTAAGCTGCACCGCCCTATAATAGGTGCCTAGGTCCGGGAAATTTAGGCCCCCCTTAGTCCTATCCACCTTAAGTCTTTTCAGACTGATTCTGGGCTTCTTACCTTGCCAAATAAATGCAGAGAATCCTTTCTCTAGCCGTTTCACATCCCTAACCGTCAACCTTAGCTGAAGCATTTGCATAGGGTATAAAACGTGGGGCATAATATTCATTTTTATGAGGTTGATCCTTCCTATCCAGGACACAGGGAGCGGCGTCCATCGTTTGAGATCTGCCAGGATCCCTTTTATCAGGGGATAATAATTCAACCTGTATAGCTCCTCCCATCTCCGCCCTATTCATACCCCCAAATACTTAAAGTCTGTTTGAGCCACCCTAAAGCCAAGTCTCCACACCTCTTGATTCACGTCTGGGAATCCCATGATTTCAGATTTCTCAATATTGATTTTGTACCCAGAGAAATCGGCAGACCGTCCAATGATACCCATTAGGTACCCCACTGAGCTGTGCAGATCTCCCAAAAACAGTAACATATCATCTGTGTATAACGCCACTTTGTGCTCCCTCCCCTCTACATCTCTAACCCCTATCACCCCCATATGTTGACGTATAGACACTGCTAAAGGTTCGATCGCCAAAGCGAACAATAGGGGGGACAATGGGCACCCCTGCCTTGTGCCCCTCACCAGGAAGAACTTCTCAGACAGGCATCCATTAACCATCACTCGCGCACTGGGCTTAGCATACATAGCTTTGACCCAGCCTATAAACGTGTCACCCAGACCAAACCAAGCCATCACTTCAAAAAGATATTCCCACTCCACCCTATCAAATGCTTTTTCAGCATCCAATGCAATCACTCCCATCCCTCCTTTGTTCTGACCCACTCGCCATATGACATTTAACAATCTCCTCACATTATGGTAGGATTGACGCCCCTTAATAAACCCGGTCTGGTCTGGGTGAACCACCCCCGGCAAAACATTTTCTAATCTAGTGGCCAAAACCTTAGCCAGGATTTTCATATCCACATTAAGAAGGGAAATAGGCCGGTATGCCATGCACTCTGACTCATTCTGTCCCCCCTTATGTATCAGACAAATATTTGCCTCATAGCATGAATCTGGTAGCTCCGGGATTGCGCCCTCCTCCCGTTCCCTAAATACCTCACACAAGGTATCTGCCAACTGTCCCCCTAAAATCCTGTAATACGTAACAGGAACCCATCCAGTCCACTGGCTTTACCCTCCTGCAGCTTCTGTATAGCTCCTAGAATTTCTGTTCTTGAAATGGGCTGGCCTAACAGCTCCCTCTGTTCATCCATGATCTTTTGCAGAGGCACCTCATCTAAAAACTCCCTCATACATTCTTCCTTCCCACTATACTCTGCTCCATACAATTTCTCATAATAACTCTTGAAGCAATCTGCAATGTCCCTCGAGGTATTGAAAACCTTTCCCGCCGCTCCCTTAATCTTCAAAATTTGCATAGGGCACCTACCCCCTTTCATTAGTCGCACTAACATTGGACCCCCCTATTCCCCCATTCAAACACCCTTCTTTGACATTAAAACCAGGTCTTCCCAGCCTCCTCCCTCAATAGCGTGTTAAGTGCCTCCCTCACTGTTACCAAAGCTCTAACAGCTTCTCCCGTTTCTCCACCCTTAGCCGCTTCTCCAGTACTTTCACTTGCCTCTCCAATTCCTCCCTCTTACTCCTACTCTGTTTCTTAATTTTGTCCACATAGGCTATAATAGCCCTTCTCATAAAGGCCTTCCCCGCCTTCCAGAGGGTAGTACTAGAAACCTCATTCATGGAATTAGTCTCCACATATAGTTTCCATTGTTCTACTAGATATTCCTTAAATGTCCGATCCTTTACTAGGTAGGTAGGGAACTTCCAGGTGCTTGGTCTATTCTCCACCCCTCTCCCATATAGTTTTAGAATAACCATAGCATGGTCTGAAAGAAAAATAGGACTGTGGGTTATCTCCCCAATCCTATCTATCTAGCCTCTAGGTAAGAAAATATAGTACAAACGAGACCAAGTCTTATGGGGGTTGGAGCAGAATGTATATTCTCTCTCACTGGGATTAACCGCTCTCCAACTATCCACCATATCCATGTCTGCCATCCCAATCAACCATTGGCCCATAGCTTCTGTCACCCGCCCCTTTCCAGCTGAGTGATCCATGGACGTATCCATGGTCCAATTAAAGTCCCCCCCTAGGATCAGGCTGGGGGATTGCTCCCTAACAAGCAAGCCCAGGAAAGAGGTATAAAACTGTGGGTCACACACTGCCGGCGCATATACGCAACCCAGCGTGAGTGCATCCCCTCACCACGATCCTGTAACAAAAACATATCGGCCCTCTTTTGGGTCTTTTACCACCCTCTTCACATCAAACAATAATCCCTTATGTAAAAGTATTGCTACTCCTCGCTTATGAGAAGAGTAAGAGGTCGCAAAACACTTTCCCACCCAATTCAGTACTAATTTGGCATGCTCAGAATCTGTCAAATGGGTCTCTTTTAACATCACCACCTGTGCCCCCCTCCGCCTCAGTGCAGTCAAAAAAGCAGTCCTCTTCACTGGACTCCCTATACCTTTTACATTCCAGGAAATAACATTAATATTTACCACAGCCCCCATTTCTTTATCCTCATTTTCCCAAGTTTCCACCGCTTCCCCTCTATAATGCCCTTTCCCCCTTGCCGCCTAACATAGCATTTGGGAGCAGGCTTTCATACTACTTTCAGTTTCCATTCACTTGACCGCATCCAAAGGAAAAGAGAGAAAAAGAAAAAACATAAGCAAACATCTACAATAACCACAACAATCATCTTAACAGTAATAATCATTTTAACTCTATAACTTTGACATAACTCCTTCCACCCATCCCCACCCTTCCCTCCACAACCCTTTTCCACCCCATCTCATTCAACCTTCCAACAACAGTTCCCCCACCAGTTACACTAATTGCTAACATAGCACAAGTGTTTATCCTAAAGAAATAATCGTACAAGTAGAAATACACTCTTCCACAACTGAGATACGTGTCCCGCTGCTCCCCCCAGCAGCCAAGTTCCCTTCCTCTTGGAATCCCCCCTTCCTATGGCCCCACCAAAGTGGCTACTTAATCCCAAAACACCTGTTCCCCATCATCCCTCTCCCTCGCTCTCCCTTTGTTAGATGGTTGAGCATCCCTTCTCTGCTTCTCACCCCCAATCCCCAAGTCCCTCCCACCTCCCTCCATGACCTCTTTCGTTGTCATTCCCTGCCCCTAATCCATTCATCTCCCAGTGCACCTAACATTTTAACTGCCCTAACTAAAGAGTAGCTGATGCACACATACACTCCATTCGTGTTTATGATCGATGGTATCATCAGCAACACTCTCTCTTCCATCTGGAAATACACCCCCTCCCTGAAAGAGAACAAGGGGAACCCCAGGTACTTCAAGCTGATTCATCCCCTTCCTGTCAGCTGTATCCCTACACTATTCCCATTCTCCTCCCCCGCCTCCCTCAAGTGCACACTCTCTGCGCCACTCTCTCACCCTCCACCCCCATCTGCTAGTACAGGCGTTGCATGCCCTCACCTACCTCAAAGGGCCAATTTGCATTCCACCCCTCCAGCCCTTTGCCAGGCTCCCTCCGTCATCTAGAGGAGCAGCATCAGACATGACAACCCACACGTAACCCCTCGATGCCACCAGTCCAGACCCCCACCACACACAGACTCCCAAACCACCCCCAAAATCCATCCTCATCCCCCCTCTGCAATCACACCCGACTTCTCCCTCTGCCCCTCCTTCAGCCCTCCTCCCCCCTGCCCTCTCCTCCCATCACTATCTAGGTACTGTGCCCTGAAAAGCTGAATTTTGCCCCCCAATTCCCCCTTAAACGCAGTGATTGTAAGGGTGAGGAGGCAGGAAGAAACATAACGTAGTTGAGATGCGAGATACCATTTAGGATGCAAGGGCCAAGCCGCGCCATCTAATTACACACGCTAGGCCCGCCCTCGCTCCTACCTTACAGCGCTAGTCCATAGCTTCAGATTCTCTCTCTTTCAAGTCCTTCACGTAGGTTTTCCATGTCGACCACCTTCAGAGAGATGACAAAAAGGGAACAGGGCACCTCTCACATCCAGCATCTCTCTGCTACTTAAATAAGATCAGCAGCAGCCAGTCCGGCGGCCAGTTCTCCATCCTCGTGGGTCTCCTAAGCAAGCATGGCTCAACGGCACCAACAGTTCAAACAGGAAGCCATAATACTATCAGAAACAAGAAAAAGAAACTGCTATCCCTGATACTCCATCAGAGACCAATTCCAACCATCTCAGGTCTCCACCTTCTCTCAGCTCACTGTCAGCCGCTCAGCTCATTCTTCTCCTTAGTCCCTTCACAAACTCCTCTGCTTTACCGAGCTCCCAAAATGAATAAGTCACCCCTTCATGTTTAATTTTAAGCGTAGCAGGGTATACCAGGAAGTTTTCAATCTTTAAATTCCTCAGCTGGGTCATGAGATTATTAAATGCCTTTCTCATTTTTAGTAGTCGCGTTGAGTAATCCTGGGACAAGAACAGCCTGTGTCCTTCATAACTTAAGGACCCCTTCTCCCGATATTCTCTCAGGAACACCTCTCGATCTTGATAATTGTGGAAACGCATGATGATCTGCCGGGGAGGCTGATCGGCTGGTGGCCTTGGCATGACCGCTCTATGCACTCTCTCCATTTTCACCCGACCATTCTTCACAGCAACACCTAGTAACTCTGGCAATATCCTACTGCAGAAATCAAGAGCATCCTTCCCTTCCATCCCCTCTGGCAGGCCTCTCAGGTGCAAATTTAGCCGCCGGTGATAGTTTTCTTGATAGTCGAACGCCTCCTTAAATTCCTCCAGCTCCTTCTGCAGTGCCCGTACCTGCCCAGGGACCATCAGCACCTCATCCTCTAATCTAGAGATCCTCTAATCTAGAGATCCTATCCTCCGCCTCTGTTAATCTGGCATTGTGCTGCGTTTGCTGTTCCAGGATCTCCTACAGCCTGCTATCCAATTTGTCTTCCAACTTTGCCAAGCGTGGCTCCAGGGCTGCAATCACTTGCTCCATAACCTCCTTTCCCACTACTGTGACCTCCATGGCCAAAAACAAAACCAGGCTCATGCTCTTCCCGCAGCCGCCGTATTTTCTTTCCAGTTTTACCGGTCGCCTGCTGGTTCTTTGAGGGCATGGGGGTTAAATATTCCTCCATTGTAGCCTCCTTCACTCGCCAACACAATTTTCACCGCTCTAGGGTGGGTTATTCTTATATTTTTGCCTTTTATTAATGGCTATCAGCACGGAGCCGGCAGGAAACACAACCACTCAGTTAGCTGCTCATTAGCGCCCCTCCCACATGTCAATTTTAATCTTTATGAAGGCCGGATAAAAATGCTCCATTCATATTTTGATCTGTATCTACAATAGGTGTGCTTCAAAAGGCATAATGCAGTTTTTTTCTACTTTATCCATCAATAAAACTAATGCAACAGGTGATTTCCAACAGTTCTTATATAACAAATTTTGCTTTGAAAATTTACTAATCTATCACTGGTTCATAATGAAAGGGGAAAAGTACCAATTTTAATGACTGTAGCATCACAAAAAATGAAATCTTGGAAGATTATACTCATAGAAATAGAAAATGTCAGCAAAAAAAAAAAGAAGACAGTTGCTCCATTTAATCTGCCCTGTTACTCCCTATCCTACCCTAGGACCTATTATCTAGTTGGGGTTTTCAACCTTGCCTCCCCATTATCCACTGGTCTGCTTCTATCCCAGTGAGTAATTATTAAGCCTTTAAGCTGTTCCAGCATTAATGGTTCTTGCACCCACCACCTCTGCTAGTAGGCTATCACATGGTTGAACCACTCTTTCTATAAAATAAAACATTCTCATAGCCCTCCTGAATCCCCCCCCCAGCCAGCTTCCACTTATGCCCCTATGTTCTTGGTACTAACTAATTACACATGAAAAAGATGGCGGCCACGCTGGGCTGCCGCCTGTGAGCTCCGTAATTTGGGTTCAGACTTTTGTTATTTTATTATTGTTTTATCGCTATTTATTTGTTTCTTATAGTCCTAAGCAATACCAGATGCTTCCGATATCAGGAGAGAGATTAGAGAGACAGGCCTGTGTGGAGTCGCCTGGCTTGCTGTATGCTGTGTGCTGCATGTTGTTTGCTGGTTCTCCGGTTGGATTCCTTGAGGGATTGGGTAGCTGGCAGCTTGGAGGCTCAGCGGCTGCTTCTGGGCAGTTAAAAAATTCGAAGGAGTCGTAGGAGTTTGAAACAGTGAACGGTGATTCTTTGGAACTGTGGAGTAGCGGTGGAGAAGCAGTTTCTACAAGGGAGAGTAACGCAGCCGGACCTCAGGAGAAGGTGTTGCCAGTTCCTAGAGAGAGAGGACCGGCTGGAAAAAGAGGAAGTGTGGATAGCAGACAGTGAAGATCTTTTACAACTTTGAAAATTCTGGTTCCTCAGTCCAGATGGGGAGACGGGTCTCTCTGCCACCGGAGGGTGGTGGGGTTCATCTTGTTCCCTAGGTGAAGCAGGGGCACCACTAGAAGGTGGTCTCGCCTGCTTCACCATAGTGAGGGTCGGGTAGACCAGAATTTGAAATTGAAATATACATGCTATCTGTCTGTTCGCCATCCTGAAGGATTCTTGGTGATTAAGAAACCTAAATGTTGGAAGGAAGTTGAACCGCGTGGACCGTTTGATTTGGTAATGTATTTTTGAACTTCTCTGTTTCTGGCCAGCGTGTGTTATATATTGGGAAACTTAAAACTGAGTTCAACTGAGATTGTTTCAGCCTCATGAGGGGAGACTGACAAAAGTTTGTACCATACTGAAGTGGTGAGAGCACCTAGGTGTGGACACAAAAAAGACCTTGAAACTCTTGTTTTATTTTTATTTTAAGGGAAATAGTGGTATTGGCTTTAGACTAAGGGGCTTTTTAATGTTATGGGCCAATTTTATGTTAGGGGGCTTGTATAGTCTGGGAAGCTCCTTTCCCCTGCAGTGGTGAGAGTACTGCGGGTTGGGGTAGAAAGATAAGACGATTTGATAACTTAAAAGCACATTTTTGACACTTATAATATGGACATTGATGGGGCATATTTTTGTTAATAGATGTTGTATTTATATTTAGTTGAAGTTATTTAGATATTTGATTATTGTGTTTATTAGATTTATTTAAAATTGTTGGTAAATTTTGTAGAGTAGTTATTTATATAAGTTTGAGTGGGGTTAATAATTGTAGATTTTTTTGTGGTGTTAATTATGTGTTGGAATGATAATAAGACAGTCGGGAATTATTCCCCCTCTAGACTCAGGGACCTTTGTCCTTTCTCCTGCCCCCTCTGTCACCTGGGGTCTATAGAAGATGTAGGGCTCTGGGGATTGTGAGGGGGAGGAGGAGGGCTGGTGCTGGGCCTGGGGGGGAATGGAAAGGAGTGGGCGGATAGAGATAGTGGGGTCAAGGAGACACCCTGGGGCGAAATGGGCACAGGAGAGGGATCTCCCTGTCTGGTGCCCATACCCAAGGTTCTGATTATGATCAGCTGGTAAGGCGGTCATCCTCGGAGGTTCATCCACTCGCTGTGTTGTGCAACACCAGGTCTATTAAAACAAAATAGTTATTATAGCTGATTTTGTTGGGTTTCATTTGACTGGAGCGTGGCATCATCGAGACTTGGTGGATGAAAATGCTGAGCCAGTCTTGGCATCAGCAGTTCCAGCCGGTTACTCGGTGATACACCGCCTGAGGCAGGATCGAGGGGCGGGGTGTCTATGTTTTAGGTCAGAACTGGGCCTGTGGAGGTACCGTGAAGTCACCAGATCCTTTTGAGTGTATCTCGGCAAGGCGCAAGTGCAAGATACTTCTCAGACACCGCCCACCAGGTGATTTAGAATGTTTTCCTGCAGGAAGTTGCAGACTTATTGTCGACCTGATATTGGGGTCCCCAGATGGTTGGTTCTGGGGACTTCAATGCCTGGGTCAATGATGAACTCTTACATTTTGGTCAAGACTTCCTCCAGTTAATGATATCACTGGGCTTCACACAGGTCATTTCCTCCTCGATCCATATTGGTGGACATTCATTGGACCTGGTGTTCCTTCTGGGGATGGGGATATCTGACTTGGTGGAGGAACCGGTCGGATGGACCGACCATCACTCCATTAGGTTCAGTTTTGAGGCCACCCCTATTAGGTCAGCCCCTTCGGAGATGGTCCTGTACCGCTCTTTAAGGGGTGTGTTCCCGGATGACCTGATGGCGGTGCTGGACCTATCGGGCTTACTGATAGATTGCTTGGATCCAGGAGACCTGGTACATGCTTATAATAAGGCGGTAACAGGGGCCCTGGATTCCATTGCACCTGTTCGTGTTCATCCTCTCACTCTTCATCCCAAGTCTCCTTGGTTTGACGAGACCATGAGGGAGTTGAGGAGGAAGTCCGGTTTGGATGATGACAAACTTAGTTTGATGGACCATTATATGGCCTATCAATCTGCAATCTCTCATAAGAAGGCAGAATTCCTGTCCAGAGAGATTGCGGCTGCACAGAATAGACCAGCTCAGCTCTTTCAGACTGTGGACAGACTGTGCAATCCAGTCTGTCTTCAGCCCAGAAGAGCCTTTCTCCAGAACAGTGTGAGGAGTTTGCCTCTTCTTTGCAGATAAGGTTGCCAAAATCAGATCGGATGTCCGCTCTTCCTCTCCAATGGGAGTGGTGATGGTCGGCAGGAGATGTCGAACACCCAGTTTGCATGGTCTGACTTCAGCCTCCCCACAATCAATGACATTGTAATGATCATCCGAGCGCTGCGACTGACCAACTGTGATTTGGACCCTGGCCCCACAAGTCTCTTAGTGGATTGTGTGGATAAAATCGGCCTAGTCCTGGCTTTGATAGTCTGGAGGTCTTTGGAGAGGGAGATCTTTACAGATCCTCTTAAGGAGGCTATAGTTAAGCCTCTATTGAAGAAGTCCTCCTTAGACCCAGATCGTCTAGCAAATTACAGACCCGTCTCTAACTTATGCTTTGTGGGTAAAGTTATTGAGAAGGTGGTTGCAGTGCAGCTGGATGGTCATCTGTCCAACAACAATGTCTACGATTCTTTCCAGTCTGGATTTAGGAAAAGGCATAGTACCGAGACAGCACTTGTTTGGGTACTAAATGACCTCCTAATAGCGAGAGATCATAAGACCTGTTCTATCTTGGTACTTCTCGATCTCTCTGCAGCATTTGACACTGTTGATCATGGTGTGCTGTTAGAGCATTTGAGGTCTATCTGTGGATTGTCTGATACGGTTCTCAGATGGTTTCGATCTTACCTTGAGTGTAGGACTCAGAAGGTGTTGTCGGGAGTTTCTTCCTCGGCATCAGTCTCTCTATCCTGTGGGGTACCGCAGGGTTCTATTCTAGTGCCCTTGTTGTTTGTGGTGTGTATGCTGCCGTTAGGAGTGATTATTAGATGATACAGTTTGGGTTTTCATTGTTATGCAGATGTTACCCAGCTGTAAATGTCTTTTGTGCCTGGCCAGGATGTTGCCTTTTCAGTATTTAATAACTGCCTTGCCGAGATCCAAGATTGGATGAATGGGAGTTGGCTGCGGTTAAACCGGGAGAAAACTGAGGTGTTGGTCATGGACAAGGGTCACTGTGAGGCGGGTCTGCTGGATGGATCGCCCTCAGGCTTATGGCTTGGGGGCATCCAGCTGACGACCTCAGACCAGGTGCGGAATCTGGGCGTAATATTTGATGACCGTTTGACGTTTAAATCTCAGGTGTCAGCGGTAGTCAAAACTTCCCTTTTCTATCTGTGGAACATCGCCTGGGTGAAGCACCTGGTTTCTCCAGAGGATCTTCCAATGTTGATCCACGCTTTCGTTACCTCCCGCCTTGACTATTGCAACTCCCTTTACCTGGGGCTACCGGGGGTTGAACTTCACCGTCTGCAGCTAGTGCAGAATGCGACGGACAGGTTGTTGACTGGATCTTCTAGATCCAACCATATAATGCCTGAGCTCCACCGACTGCACTGGCTGCCAGTGTTCTGGCGAATCACCTTCAAGGTCGGTTTGCTGACCTATAAAGCCCTACACGATCAGGGACCTACTTACCCGAAAGAGCTCCTGTGCCCCTACTGTTCTCCCCGCTCCCTCCGATCCACTGATGAGGGACTGCTAGAGATTCCCAGGGTTCATTTAAAAACTTCAGGGGCTAGATCATTTAGCTTTATGGCCCCAACTCTGTGGAATTCTCTACCTCATCAGGTGCTAAATTGGCCGACTGTCCAAAGCTTTAAAGGAGCTTTGAAGACACATCTTTTTAGTATAGCTTTTAATGACTTAAGTTAGTTTTAAATTTGGTCTATTCATTGTTTTATGTATTGTACAGGCACTTTGGTTATGAGAAAAGCGCCTTTTAAAAATAAAGAATGAATGAATGAATGAATGAATGAATGAATGAAATAAAGACTACTCATTACTGACATAACAACTGTAGGTTACTCCTGTTTTACTGAGCCTACTATATTAGCCTAACATACTTAGAGACCTAGTGCTTTAAAACTGGAGGGGGCACTGAGTGCTGGCAGTGAAGTAATAGTAGCAGAGCTAGGGAAAAAAGCAGAGAATGTTAGCTAAAGGCAGAAGGAGAAACCTAGAAATGACAAGGAAGACAAAATATGGGGGAACTGACATCCTTACTGTTGCCAGTAATGGGAGTCTATTCCTATTTTCTTACCTGCTGGAATTTCATGTTCCAAAATATAACAAACTTTACTGAAAAACTAAAGTTGGTCCTCATAGCTTAGACGTGCACTGAGGGAAACTTTCCTGTAGAGAAGTGCCCCCCCCCCACACCATATAAATTGTTCAATATGCACCGTACCTCAAAATCTATACTTCAAGTTGTATTTATTTTTAAAGGTGTGAAAAAGGGCTTCATCAGCAGTTACCATCCAATTTCTTTACTTTCTCTTTTGATCAAATTACTACAGAGAATTGTGTTTTATCAAATGTTTCATTGTCTCACTAAATATAAAATGCTATCACCAAGGCAGCATCATTTCAGAATGTACTAAAGCACCAGTACTGTTATTTTAACATTGACAGATTATGCCCACAATGCTCTGGATACTGGCTACTGCAGTGATGCAATTTTGGTGACTTGATTAAAGCTTGTGAACTTTTCAGCTACCAGAGCTGTAAAAAACTATCCAGCCCGGGCTCAGCCCACAATGTAGAGAATTGGTCCCATGAATATCTTTTGGAAAGAATGTAAGGGGTTAGGGTTGGTATTGTTTAAGTCCTTGACAAGGCAGGTTGCTTTTGCAGTTCCCCAAGACTCTCTCTTGGACCCTTTATTGTTTTGTCTGTTCATAGTTAATAAACTACAACAAGCAAGTATCAATAATGAATTTCGTTTGATGCACATAATACAGTAATTTATTCAAGACATAAATTAGTAACTGCATTCTCATCCATCCTACAATAGGATTTCAGCAATTTCCAATGCAGGCGCCTGGACAATTATCTAATACCAAACAGTCAGCACAAGCATTATAGAAGAGAAGGATTGTCTGTGGCCCCTCCTCTGAAACCTGGTCTTCAGGTAGGCAGATATACTTCCGCCCATGATAGTGGTAGGTGCTTTGTGTCACCCCTGCAGTAGGAACCACTTTGGTCAACATCAACATGGAGGCATTCAGCTGGGGGAGGAGAGTGAAGGGCTTAAAAGAGCTACAACAGACGGCTTCGTTGACTCTCTCTCTCGCTCTCTTGCTCTCTCTCTCTCTCTTTAAAGCTGAAGATTTTGCTTTCTCTTTAGCAGAAGATTTTCCCCTCCAGCCAGAACTGTGTAATTTCTCTTCCATTTCAGCCAGAATTAAGAATCCAGCAGTAGTTTAGTTTTGCTTCACATATTTTTGGCAAAATGTTTCTTCATTAGGCCTGTTTTTCTCCATAGCTCATTCTTGCACATTATCGATTTAATTAAAGCTAATGTGGTTGCCACGATCAGCCTGTTACAGATTCTGGGAACTAACTGGGGGTGTTGAGGAAATCCCCTTCTCCCAACTAGATAGACATGAAACCATCTTTGTTCTTATTTCAAGCTATTGTTGCCTTGTCATGTGCTCCCACCTTCCATTCTTGCAAAAATGTGTGCAGTCTTTTTGGTTACAGTGATATCTAGAAATCCAGGAGCTGGAACTGGAAATATTTTGTGCAGGATTTGGTATTACTGGACTAAGCTGGTCATATATGAACTGTAATTGGCAACATGCTTTTTTTATTCCCTTTATGTAGAAGGTTAAGCTTAAACATGAGATCTGTAACTGACAAATTGTTGCTTTAAGTTTAATTCTGAACTCTGTGCACACTTTTGTGTAGAGGGCTAAGCCCTAGAATGTAAAAAGTGTACATAAGTCTGTTGAGGGTATTGTTAGTGAATGTTTAGAAAAGGTTCGGTACTGGCTTACATTTTGGGGAATTTACAAGTTGAACTACAATGTACTATGGGCTTTTGCCTTGTTGGAGAATAGGCTATTTAAATCACAGACTATGGATTACTAAATGTGGCTGCTAGGCATCAAGTTTCCCTCCCCTACTTTGCTTGTTTCTTGTGATTCTGTGGTCATACATTACACTTATAGTCTTTGTTGCTGGGGGAGGAGGCAAAGCAGCTGGGTTTTTTAGAATTCCCATAATTTCTCCTTGTAGCTAGAAAGTTTGAGGTGGGGTGGGGCAACAAAATAAGCTACAGGCTGTGGGTGCAAGTGTGCCAATTTTGCTATATTTGCAGCCAAAGACATGGTCAGATATTTCCTAAAATGTTGTTGATATCTCTAGAGAAATTCCCTGCCTGTCTGAAAACCACTAAAGGGCCACCAGAGAAAATAAATAAATGAAAATAAAAACAATTTATCATAAACTAGCAATGCTTACTTGGATACTTGGATAAATAGGAGTAGAAATGTACCTGATGGTACTATGATTGCACTCCCCCACTGATCTGTGGTTATCAAAAACTCTCATTCATGTGTCCATTTTCCTATCTAACAATTATTTAACAATATTAATATTACAAGCCACCATAACCTCACATGACAACTGGTTGTACAGATTTACCACCCTCTGAGTAAAGAAGACCCCTCATTTATTTGTCCTTTAGGCTTTGGTTCTAATTTGCGTTCCATGGCCTATGTAATAATAGCCATTATGTTTTAGCTTAAAAGTCATGTCAGCCGTTAAATACTTGTTCTTAAAGAGGTTATACATTAAAATCAAGTCTCCTCTAACCCATCTTCTTTCCAGGCTATGCAACCCCAAATGAGCTATTCTGACCTTGTACCTTTTGCCCTTTAATCCAAACACCAACTTTCTAAATTGTCATTGATCTCTTTCTCTGTCACTTGTTTCACCCTTTAGATATGGTGCACAAAACTTTGAACAGAAATCCAAGTGTCATCTGGCCAATAATTGATATATGGGTATTATGGCCTCCTTTTTACAGCAGACAAAACATGTTATAATACATCCAAGGATCCTATAGGCCTTAGCTACCACAAATGTGTTGTTGTTCTTCACGGTTAAGTTAGCTTATACTATTACCCAAAGATCTCGTTCCTCCTATAATATTATCCCAAGATCTCTCTCCTCCTGGACTGATTTCAGGTTGTTCCCTCCCAGCCTAAATGTAGCACAAAGAATATTAGCAGTCTTGTTATCGGAGCAAGGCCAAGGAGGTAGCAGACTAAGGAGCTAGAACTTTACCACTAGAGGACTTTTGACTAGGTGGTAAGCATACAGATACTTTATTAGAAGTGTGGGGTCTGCAAGATAAATTGAGACTTTGCATTAGGGTAAAAACACAAGAGTTAGTGTGTTTGTCTTAGTTGGGGGAAGGGAACTGTTATAATCTTTGCAGTTAGCTAGGTGAGGAGGACAGCTGTGAACTGAGGTGTGAGGCTTAGGCAGAAGTAAACCAGGTGTCTGTACTTAAACTTCCCAAGTTAGCTTTTTGCAGAGAGCAATCTTGCTATCAGAGCAAGGCCAAGGAGGCAGCTGAATAAGGAGCCAGAACATTACTACTAGATGGTAGTCCCCTCCCAACCAACCCTCCCACATTCCCACAGTACCACTTTTATAAGCAATGGATTCAACTGATGACAGGAACTTCCTGTTTGGAAGCAGGAAGGGAGGGATCACGGAGACACATAAGACATTCGCCATCCTTGAAGGAGAAGAATAGTGCTCCCTCTTCCCCTAATGGATGGAGGTCTGTCTCTGAGCAAGGAAGAAGGAGACTACTGAAGAATATAGGAACATCCTGTCCCAAAACTGGAGGGGTGGAAGCTGTAAGAGCACAAAGGCAGTAGGAAAGTAGGGAGAAATAAAACAGAGGGGGGGGGAGTAAGCATACAAAGTGGCAGGAGAGAGGCCACAAATAAGACATGATGGGAGTGATGCAGTGCAGTGACTGTGGGTGGAAGTATTCCAGGAGTTATTCCAGAAGATATGGCATTGTCCCATCTGCAGGCACCTCTCTGGGCAGAGAGAAGAGGTTGCTCATCTCCAGTCAGATTTGGCTAGGAATGGGGAAACCACTGCCTTCAACTAGGGACCGCTGAATCCTCCCCACTGCCTCAAAGGTTGCATAAGCTGAGGAGCATCTGGATTACAGTGGGCTGGGGAAGGGTGAGGGTGGTGAGGTAGAGGGACATCTCTCCCATGATTTCACTCCACAACTCCTATGCTCTGCTGGCAGGACAGGACTGTCCCAAAGAGGCACCCACAGTGAAGACCAAGGAGGATGTGGGGCTCCTCCACAGTAGACACCCCAAGAGGGGAGGCCCATGACACTAGAGGAGGAAGAGGAAACAACTCCTGGAGAGGAATTCTATTGTTAGAGGGGTAGACTTGAGAGTAGATGGAGTGTGAGAGTGGGCAGTTAAGTGGCTACCCAGTGTCATGACTTTAAGGGATGGAAAGTTCATCCAGAGGATCACTGGGGCATCAGGATGGGAGGGAAAGCTAGACATCATTGTTCACCTGGAGATGAATAATCTGGCTGCAGATGAGGTTAGGGTAGTGCAGGAGGACTTCAGGGTGCTGAAGAAGGGTCTTAGATAAGTGGAACACACTGTAACCTTTTCAGAGGTGCTACTCATCAATGACAAGGGGGAGGACAGGGCACTCTGCACCATGGGATTCAATGCATGGTTGAAGGAGTGGTGCAGAGCAAAGGGTTTGGGCTTCATTGTGGACTGGGGTCCCACTTGGAGGGATACAGGGCTATACAAGTGGGATGGACTGCATCTATCTGGGTGGTAAGCAAGATCCTCAGTGTCAGGTTTAAATGCTTCATTGGCAAGCATTTTAACTTGCTGGGGGGAGATGAAATTAGGCAGGAGGAAGCTAACTGCCCCACCACTGGATGAAGTATTCAGTAGGGAGGACCCTAGAGTTGGGGAACTGAAGCTAAAACCTAAAAAACAGATAGGTAGAATTGCAGAGGTAAGAAATAATGGGAGTAAAAACCAAAGTAAAAGGAGGGAGGACATAGGGATAGGAGGTGAGCTACTAAAAGGGTAGGTTGCAAAACTTGGAAGGCCATGTGCTTGAATGCACACGGCCTGGGAAATAAAATACTGAACCTAGTGGCCTTGATGGCAAAGGTGGACCTGGACATTGTAGCTGTTACCAAGACATGGTACATAGGGAACCATGAATGGGATATAGCCATACAAGGTTACACTCTCTTTAGAAATGACAAGGTGGGAAAAATGGGTGAGGGTTGGCTATCTATATCAGGGAGGGAATTAAAGCAACTGAAGTTCAGGGAATGCAGTAGGGATTGAAAGCACTGTGTGTCACTCTGGGAGACAGGAAATGGAACCGTACATTCACATTGGTGTAATCTACACACCTCCAGCAAAAAGGGCAGGAGATAGATGGGGTTCTAGTGGAAGCCATCCACAAAATGACAGCCAAAGGTGAAGTGCTGCTGGTGGGAAACTTCAATTTGCCTGATGTGGATTGGAGTATCCAGGCTGCAGCCAGGAGCAGAGGCATCCTGCATGCCCTACAGGGGGGCGTGCCTAAAGCAGCTTGTGACAGAACCCACTGAAGAAGGAGCAGTATTGGACCTGGTACTTACCAGTGGGGACAAAGCCACTGATGTAATTGTTGGTAGCCACCTGGGGTCCAGTGATCATTGAATGGTGTGGTTCGATGTGAGAACAGTGGAGGAATCAATTAGCATGAAAGCAAATGTTCTGGATTTCAGACAGGTAGACTTTGGAAAAATGGGTGAATGTCTCAAAGAAGCCCTGGCAGGGGAAGAAGGAGTAGGGGGATGTAGAGAAACAATGGGCTAACCTTAAAGAAGCCATAACAGAGGCAACAAGCATTTGTGTTAGGCAACTAAGCAAAATAAAGAGAGAAAAAAACACTATGGTTCTCATAGGACGTGGTTAGGAAGGTAAGAGAGAAAAGGTTAGCTTTCAGGAGGTACAAGGAAAAACAGAGGGGAAAAGACACAGAACTGTATCTGGAAAAGCAGAAGTGGGGAAAGCAGCCAGGAGTGCAAAGGCACAAACGGAGGGGAAAAATAGCCTTGGCAGTTAAAAAAAGGAAACAACCTTTTTCAGATACATTAGTGAAAAAAAGAAGATCGGGGTTGGATTGTGAGGTTAAAAAGACAGGGAGGGGGTATGCAGAGATGGACATAGAAAAATCAAGAATCCTGAACAAATATTTTTGTTCAGTATTCACAGGAGAAGGCGAATGATTGCTATCGGGCGATAGGAGCACCAATGTGAGAGAGTTGGACACCATCCTATTTACGGAGGAAAGAGTCCAAATGGAACTCAAAAATCTGAAAGGGGACAAGGCTGTGGGGCCAGATGGGATACATCCCAGAATATTAAAAGAACTTAGAGATGTGCTGGCAGCACCACTAACAGCCCTGTTCAACAAATCGATGGAGACAGGGGTGGTTCCAGAGGACTGAAGGAGGGCAAATGTAATATCGTACCTCTCCACAAATGTTGAAACAGGGAAGAGGCTTGCAACTTCAGGACAGTCAGCCTGACCTCAGAGGTGGGGAAATTAATGGAGTCACTGCTAAAGGAAAGGATTTCGATATTTCTTGGATCCAGCAGTGCACACAATCTGAGGCAGCATGGATTCACAACGGGATGGTCTTGCCAAGCAAATCTGATGGATTTCTTTGACTGGGTGACCAGGGAAATAGATCAGGGAGAGGCGGTGGATGTAGCCTAACAGCAAGGCACCTAGAATTCTGAGGACATAGAATTTTGCTCAGAACTTGCAACCAACTGCAGAACTTCTGCAGTGCTGCAGAATTCACTGTTCCTGGTGATTCTTTATTAATATTTCCGTTTATCCATAGAACCTGATTCTCTTCCCCTCTTTTTATATCCAAAACCCCTATATGCTCAGAATGTGATGTTATCAGTGCAATAACATCATACATCAGCTAATAATATGGTTGCATTCTACCACAGAAATTAATAGTCACTTACCTGCCACAGCTCCCACTGCCAGAGGCGGTGATGGCACAGCACATCAGTCACAATGATATTTGCTCAACCTGCACTACAGCCTAATGCAATTTTCAGTCTTATGTTATTACACTAGGGCTAACTTAAACAAAACCTTGACAATAGCATAGACCTGTTAAATTCATACCTTACTTTGTACAAACTTATTTTTGCCTTTAAGGTATAGCGATGCCATCTGAATTGAATAACTGGTAAAATGAATTAACCTGTCATTTTTAAGAAAAATAAAGTAATTATGCTCATAAAAGTGGAATATAATAATGTGTAGACCTGCTGAAAGAATAGACCTCTTAAATAAATAATTGTGCTGTACACGTTTTTGCCAGAGTTACTGATTATATATTGTCATTGGGTGGTAGTATCACTTAAAAGTTATGGAGGAATGTTGTGTACAGAACTAGCTGTTGGGCCAAAAGGTAGCATGTTGTGTTTCCGTGCCGGCAACTCTGGTTCAGAGATGAGCTCTAGGAGCTGACTGTGGAACACAAGGATTGGGGGAACACATCATTGCTCTGAGCCTGGGAAGGTATGATGCAGTGTTCTGTCACACAGCGAACACACTGTGATGGGCTGGAGCGCTTTATCTCACAATGGGTGCTCATGCATGTCATGGCCTGATGGTGTTATGTAGTGTGTCAGGGGAAGCAGGTTGGCATAAAAATGAGTTTTGCAATATCTCCTCTATTCTGTTTATTCCATTTCCAAAGGGACATGTATGAATGAGGATACAATTTTATGGACATTAAAAATATATATATATATAAATACACACACACACACATATATACACATACACATACATACAGTCTCTCTCTCTGTCTCTCACTACACACACACACACACACACACACCACACATACACATATTTGTTTGTATGTTACAAATTGCATATAAATATTTAAGTTATACGCAGTGTGAACCTCATGAGTGGTATTGACAGCATGAGTATAGAAATACCTTATTTATCACATAAGTTCCCCTCTGCATATTTCAATTATGCAGTAGGCAATGACCGTAAAGGAAAGATTTTTTTTTGCCTTTTTAGGCATCAAATTATTTCTATAAGTCAGTTTTTTTTATTGTTTAACCTAGAGTGGCACACTAAGGTGAAATCTTGTTTACATGTGTGACCTGGGAGTAGAGATGCAGCGAATTTAAATTCCGCTGGCGAAGTGAACACGAAGTGGACACTTCGCATTGCCACTATGTGACTCATTCTGCCTTGTCATTACCACTTCACATTAAGGCAGAATGGCAATGTGAAATAAGGCAAAGTCATTGTTTTTAATGGACTTTGCGTTTCTCATTATGATTCTAAGCGATCCACTTGGTGTTTCAGATTTGGCAGCCCCCCCACACATCACATACGAACATATGAAATTTGCCAGCAGATAAAGGCCTAGAGGTCTATCAAGTCTGCTCGAATGTGCAGCCAGCACCTCTTACTCTGCAGCTGCCCTCCTCCCACCCTTCCCTTCATTAACCCTCTCCCTTGTCCTGTCCCATCCTCATTTGAAGCAGTCCACTGTTCTACTGCATACCACTTCAGCAGGTAACGATTCCACCCAGCCACCACCCTCTCTGTAAAAAAGTGTCTCCTCATCTCCCTCCTGAACCTTCCTCGCTCCAGTCTCATATCATGGCACCGGTGGCCCTCCCCTTCCTTACTTTGAACAGCCCCTCTGCCCGTCTTGTTTATTCCTTTCATGTATTTAAAGGTTTCAATCATGTCACCCCTGTCTCTCCTCTCCTCCAGTGAGTACATGTTCAACTCCTTCAACCTCCTCTCGTATGATAAGTCCCCCAGCCCCTTGATCATCTTTGTCACTCAGCGCTGCACCCCCTCCAGTAACTTAATGTCCCTCTTCAGATATGGACGCTAGTATTGCATGCAGTACTCCAGGTGTGGACTAACTAATGACCTATACAGTGGCAGAATCACCTTCTCCCTCCTCGAGGATATACCCCTTGCAATAAAACCCAGCATTTTGTTGGCCTTTGCAGCTGCCTTCCTACATTGTGCAGAGTTGTTCATTGACCCTGTAATGAGC
The DNA here is from genome assembly GCA_016271365.2 of Neoceratodus forsteri. Taxonomy (NCBI): domain Eukaryota; kingdom Metazoa; phylum Chordata; order Ceratodontiformes; family Ceratodontidae; genus Neoceratodus; species Neoceratodus forsteri. The sequence continues at coordinate 1,021,700,270 of CM028135.1, read as the reverse complement.
GCTCCCAGATCCTTCTCCTCCTCTGTCTGGGCTAGCTGCACTCCCCCTAGCTGGTAACTCCTCCTTGGGTTCTTCATCCCAAAATGCAGCACCTTGCACTTTTTGGCATTAAAGCCCAGTTGCCAGGTGTCTGACCAGTTTTCAAGCTTTGCCAGATCATCCTGCAACCTCTGCCATCCCCTAGGTCATCCACCACTGCGCCTACCTTGGTATCATCAGCAAACAGACTGATCTTGCTCTTGATATCCCATGATATGTCTGCAATGAATATCCCAAACAACACTGGTCCCAACACTGAGCCCTGTGGAACACCGCTCATCACTGCCCTTGGGTGTGAGAGCTCCCCACCCACCACCACCCTCTGTTGTCTTCCCTGCAGCCAGTTTCCTACCCATCTCACCAGCTTTGCACCTGCCCTTGTGCCTACTAACTTCCTTCCCAGCCTTCCATGTGGCACTGAGTCGAATGTCTTACTGAAGTCCAGATACAGGACATTCACTGCATGGCCCCTGTCCAGTTGCCTAGTTACCCAGTCATAGAACTTGACCAGGTTGATTTGGCAGGATCTGCCACATATGAAGCCATGCTGTTTGCTGTCCTGTAGTCCTTTGGCCTCTAGGAGGGCCACCAGCCTCTCCTTCAGGATAGTCTCCATTAGCTTACCCACGATGAATGTGAGGCTCACTGGTCTGTAGTTTTCCGGTTCATCCTTGGGGCCACTCTTGTGGAGGAGCACCACATGAGCCATCCTCCAGTCCTGAGGTACACACCCCGAATGTAGTGAGGCATTAAATAGGTCTGCCAAAGGTTCTTCAAGGACATCTGCCAGCTCCTTCAGTACCCTGGGGCGGATGCCATCTGGACCTGGTGCCTTGTCCACCCTCAGTGCCTTCAAACCCTCTCAAACTCTGCTCTCCATGATTTCCCCATCTGTCACCACTTCCCCTCCTGCTTCTGCCATTTCTCCCACCTTGGGTGTCACCCCCTCTTCTCTTTAGTAAATACTGAGCAGAGTACTCATTTAGTGCTTCCGCCTTATAAGCACCCTGCTTCCACCAACCCCCTCCTTCCTAATCCTTACTATGTGGTCCTTACAGCTCCTTTTCTCCCTGATGTACTTAAAGAAGTCCTTCTCCCCTTCTTAATGCCTTGTGCCAGCCTGAGTTCCATAGATGCTTTGACTCCCTTACTGCCCTTGTCACCTCCTTCGATTCTGTCAAGTACTCTCCTGTCCTCCCCTCCTGTTTTCTTGTACTTCCTAAAGGCAGCTCTTTTCCTCCTTACCTTTCCATGACCTCCTTGCTCAACCAGATCGGTTTCTTAGCCCTAACCTTCTTGCTCTGGGCTTTGCAGCAGGTTTTGGTTGCCTCCACTATCCCCAGCTTTATGAGCCCTCCCTGGTGAGTGTCCATACTAGATTGAATTCTGGCCAGGTACCCTTTACCACTTCCCCCATCCTCCCAAAGTTGGCCCTCCTGAAGTCCAGCACTATTGTGCCAGATTCCACTCCTTCCTTGCCCATATCCAATGTGAGCCATACTGAGCAGTGGTCACTCCCTGACAGTGGTTCCTCCACTGTAAGTTCTCTCACAAAGTCCCCATTTGCCAGCACAAGGTCAAGGGTATTTCCTAACCTGGTTGGTTCACTGACCATTTGCAGCAGGAAACTGTCCTGGAAGGCATCCAGCAGTACCTGCTCCCTTCTGTTCCTGGTTGTTGGGGTGCTCCAGTCCACTCCTGGCATGTTGAAGTCCCCCACAATCACCACACTACCCTTCTTGCAGGTCCTCCTGATCTGTCCCGCTAGTTCCCTGTCTAACTCCTCTGTCTGAGATGGTGGCCTGTACACCACTCCCATTCTAAGAATCCTATTCTTGGAATCCTGGATTTGCATCCAAAGTGACTCCATACTACCCTCCTCCCCTTCCTCCCTTACACACTTCAGTCCTTCCTTCACATATAGTGCCACCCCTCCTTTCCCAATCACTGTGTCCCTACGAAATAATCTGTACCCTGGTACAGACAGGTCCCAATCATTGTATTGGGTGGCCCATGTTTCGTGATGACTGCAATGTCCACCTCCCTCTGCCATGAGAACCTGTAACTCTGCAGTTTTCCTCCCAAGGCTCCTAGCATTAAGGGTAACCACCTTCCACCCTTCCCCCCCTTCCATCCTGCCCTCCTTTCCTAGCATCACCAACAGTGCTTGCCATTTGTCCTTTGTCACTGTTATGGGGGGTAAGCTCATATGGTTTCCCAACCTGTGGTAAGTACTGTAAGTCACATGTTTGTTAGCTATGCAGGAAGGAAGTGAGTCATACAAGCAGACACGTTTACATTCTCCTGTGCAGACGGAGAGAGAGTAGTGTGTTTTGTGACTGTTGATACTTTGAGATCAGAGCGAGGAGGAGGAGATCAAAAACTTTGATTTAGACCCAACAGCTTTTTTAAAATCTAAATTTTTTTTGTCTTTTCTGTACTCTTATTTACTTAATTTGTTCTTTCTGTAAATTTTTTTTTCTTACCTTTATAAGTAGTTAGTTGTTTGTCACCCCCCGGAAACAGGACCAGCACCGCCTTCTGTCCTGACTCTGAGGCAGTTGAACCACCACCACCATCACCCAGTCCAACACCAGCTCCTCTGGAGGAGGATGTGCCTGCTTCCCTGGGCCCAGGTGTGGATCCCATCCTTGTTCAGCACTGTGACCAGTCAGCTGCCAGTTCATCTGGCCCTCTCCTGCCTGTTCCTGGTCCTCCCTGCACCTCTGTTGTTTGGCAGTTTTATGACTGTGTCAGGGGGAACAGCAGTGTGGTCAAGTGTTGCCTATGTGAGGTGGAGGTGCACTGTGGCCCCCGAGGGACTCACCTGGGGACTGGGGGCCAGCACACCCATATGCTCAAGCACCTCCTTTTGGAGTGGCAGGCTGCCACAGAACGAACTATGCCTGCACCTGCTGGCCATTCTGTGGCACAGGGTGCAGCTGTGCATGGCGCCATCCCTAAGAAGAGGAGGGCCACAGTAACAACTGCTGCTCTGCCAAGATCACATAGCAGGACATCTGTTGTAAATTATGTCCATTCTGGAACTGCTGTTGGATCACCATGGGATCCCACATTAGTTTTTTTTTCCTCACACCATGTGCCCTCCCGCACCTTCCTTGCTATGTTATAAAATGTATTCCTCCACCATCCCCGACCCTTGTATGTAATTATGCTCATTTTAGTTGTCTTCCATATGCATGGCACTTTGTATTCTGAGCAGTGCAAGTATACTGTGCTAAACTGCATGTGTGCAGTCAGTCTTCTTTCCAGTCTGTGTATGTACTGCAGACACTGTCCAAATCCCTGACTTAAAAACACTTATTAATGAGTACAATGGTGGGATGATGAAGCCTGGAGAGATACTACAAAACAGGCTTACAATACATCTAAGTAACTAGTAAAAAAAATTATGTTGTGATTCGTGACTTAATTACAAATCATGATTTTTGACTGCATTTGTGACCGTGATATGAAGAAACATGAATGCCTACAACTGTATTTCCCCAGGCCCCTATGAGGTGTGGCACAAAACTCCCCGACTTAAAAACACTCATTAATGAGTACAATGGTGGGGTGGTGAAGCATGGAGAGATACTAGAAAACAGGCTAAAAATACATCCAAGTAACTATTAAAAAAAATGAATGTTGTGATTCGTGACGTGATCGTAAATCGCGATTTGTGACCGTGAAGATGAAGAATGTGATTTGTATCACGAGTGACTCGTGATGAAGGTCCTGACTTAAAAATGCATATTAATGAGTACAATCTTCATGCAGAATTATGCACCACACCTGCCCAGTATTCTGAAGGGAAGCCAAAGAAACAACAGTGACTTAAGTTAGAGATGGAGATTGGGCCCTGAAGATATGCAGATGCACAGGCAGATTAAGATTGCGCTGCGCACTGAAGAGATGCAGATGCAAAGGCACAACACCTAACTAGTGCTCAATATCAGAAATTCAAATCCGGACAATAATTCTTTTGCCAGTTGGGGCTGGCCGCAGGGGGGGGGGGGCGGCAGTGTACTGCACTTCGGCAGTAACCGTCACTAGTACCAGTACTAGTAAAGATACCACAAAGAAGTACAAAAATGACACAGCTGCAGTGGATAGCAGGTTCACATTGCTGAAATTATGTGACACAATAAAAGGTGTCTGATTTGATGGCATGCGTCACACACATACAGTACTCACACACACACTAAGTAATGTGTAGCTTGAAAACTTCAGTAATATAACCACATATTTTAAACAAACTAAAATTATGCACTGCTGTACCACAACAATCAACAAAAAAGGCAAGAATTATTGAAAATATTACTGTGTGTACATTAATAGTTATACAAGAAAAATATCACCAAAACGGAAAACACTGTCTTTTTCTCCAAGTTAATCTTCCTACACCACAGATACGCCCCTCCCCCAAAGCACACTTCCACTGTCTCTCAGTACACAGACTGAATATTGTACAATAACATTCAAAATCTATACACAAACAATAAATGCTCGAAGATATGAGCACAGGAGGGTTTCCTGTAATCGATGAACTAAAGTTTCAGCAAATCAAATGATCCCAAAAGGTTTTTTTAACAGCTTTTAGAAGGTTTGAATCACAAAGCTCTCACAGAAGATTATCTACTACCACTGCATACACACATTACCCCAAACTGAGGCTGTGCAGAACAATTTAGAGCCCATGTGACATGAAATCCCATGAATCACTGCAAAATTCACCTTTGGAGCTTAAAAAACAAGGTGAAATGAGGTGGAGTACATTGTTTTCAATGTACTTCGCCTTAGGAAATAGTGGAGTAGTGGTTTGGGAAGGCGTAGTAATGCAAAGTCATTGTTTCCAATGGACTTCATGTTACCCATTATAACGTGAAGTACCCCACTTTGCATTGTGGAGCACTCCACAAATTCACCTTCACTCTGCGGATCACTTCTCGGACCGAATTGGGGCCACTTCACCCACCACTGCCTGGGAGGAGCACAGGGAAATTAACTGACTTGCTCAGGGTCAAGCAGTATGCAAGTGGGGGCTATGGGATTCAAACCCAGGTCTCCAGATTTGCAGCTCAGAGCCTTAAACCACTGTGCTATACTGCCTCCAGTCTGTTATTTTTTTGAGCTAGCGTTAATGTGCTTTCTCCCATCCTGATTACTATAACCGTTGTCATGGAAGTGAAGTCAGGATAACAAGCTGACACTGTGATGTGGTACTTCATCAGTGCCTCAGAACTGCCACAGAAATTACACACCACCACCACAGAAGTTCTGTGGGAAATGGTAATCTTACTGCAGAACTTGGTCCCAATGTGCTGCAGAAAAGAAAGGGCCTTGCCTAACAGATTGCAGCAAGGCCTTTGACACCATCCCACATAGCAGGTTGGTAAATAAGCTGGGCAGCCTTGGAGTTGGCCCCAAGGTAGTAAATTGGTTCAAAAACTGGTTGAGTGGCAGGACACAGAGGGTGGTGGTAAATGGCATTCAATCCAAGGAGAGGGGGTGACCAGTGGGGTGCTACAGTGATCTGTGCTGTGGTCACTCCTCTTTAATGTCTTCATAAGAGACATTGCAGAGGGGTTGAAGGGGATGGTATGCGTCTTTGCAGACAACACTAAGAACTGCAACAGGGATGACACTCCAGGGGTGGGGGAATGAGAAAGGACCTAAACATGCTTGAGGAGTGGTCAAGAGTGTGGCAGCTAAGATTCAATTCAAAGAAGTGAAAAATCATGCATCTGGGGCACAAAACCCCAAGGGAGGAGTATAAGATGGGGGAAGGTACTGACAGCCACCAATCAAGAAAGGGACCTGGGGGTAGTCATATCAGATGACCTAAAGGTTATCAAACAATGTGAGAAGGCAGTGGGGAGAGCCAGTGAGATGATAGGGTGCATGGGGATAGGTATCACCAGTAGAAAAAAGGAGGTGGTTATGCCACTGTTCAGATCACTAGTGAGACCTTATCTGGAGTATTGTGTCCAGTTCTAGAGACAGCATCTCAGGAAGGACAGTGACAAAATGGAGGCAGTCCAGAGAAGGACAGCAAAAATGGTGCAAGGACTGTCCCAAAAGTCATATGAGGAAAGGCTAGAGGATCTCAGTATGTATTCCTTGGAGGAGAGAACAGAGATGGGGCTATGACAAAGACATTCAAGTTCCTCTGAGGTATATAAGAGGCACAGGAGGGTAACATTTTTCAGAAAAGAAGGTGTACAAGAACAAGGGGGCATGATATGATGCTGAGGGGGAGTAGACTCAGGGGGAATGTGAGGAAGTACTTCTTCACAGTAAGAGTAGTGGATGCCTGGAACAACCTCCCTACGGAATTCAACAATGCATGGGATAGACAGAAGAGTACTCTTGTAAAAGTAAAGAAAGGACATGCCAAAGATCAACTAGGGTCTGTGATATTGCATTAGATAGGGAAAAAGGGCAGACTAGATGGCCCAAACGGTCATTATTTGTTGTCACCTTCTATGTTTCTATGTTTCTGTGTTATCCACATTCAGCAACACCCACTTATCAACATTAAACCACATTCCCCACTTACCAACCCATCTCTGCAGTGTACCTAAGTCTGATTGTAATCACCTGATATCGTTGTCTATGAGGACTGGTGCCCCCTATTTTAGTGTCATCAGCAAACTTATTAATATGACTTGAAAGACCACACTGCATGTCCAAAATATAAATGTTAAATAGAAGTGGTCTAAGAACTGAACCCTGTTGTACCCCACTAGTGAATGGTATGTGCTTGGCGGTTCCCCCTTAATTCTAACCCTCTGATCCTTTCATGTAACTAGTTCTAGACCCAAGACACTAGGATGTAGTCCAACCCCATACTGGCCAGCTTATCAACCAACCTTGAATGAGAGACCAGGTAGAAAGCTTTGCTTAGGTCCAAGTATATTATATCATGTGAGCTGGTGTGGGATAGTAAGACACTCGAACAAGATTAGCAGTAACCAAAATAAAGATTTATTCCATATAGCGGACTAAAAATGGCAAAATAACAAAACAAGTTACAGAATCCAAAATTCACAACTCAGAGCTAGAACTCACTAACTCAGAACAGGGTGTTGTTAGCTTCACACCCTCCTTCACACTGTTTGAATTCACTAGGCAGTCATCCTAAATAGCAGCCCCTCAAACATGTGACCTCAGAGCTCCGCCTTCAATGTTACTATGATTAAATAATCTCAAAAATAAAGCTTTTAATTTAGTTTACACACACATTAACATGTTTAAAATATATTCAAATTTTATCAATTGTTTTTAACAATTTTATGTACTTCTTTAATATTTTAATATTCTCAGAAGGTCACAGAAGGGTTGTCCCTCTTAGAAGGGAGATAAAAGAAAGGAAACTGTGGCCAGCCGGCTCATAAGCAACGCTGCAAAAGGAAGGGAGGAAACACTCGGCATGGCAGGGTTTTGTTAACAAAAATTAATAATAGCCTCGTAAATGGAAGGTGTGCTTTTTGTTCAAATATCCCCTTTAAAGGGAAGAGGAGGTAAGCCAACCTCACTTAAATCATTTTTGTTTGAAGGTTTGAATAAAAGCGTCCTTATTTTAACTTGAGGTGTTCCTCTGTGATAGTGCGAGTGTTTGGCGGCTGTACAACACAGTACTTACTCGCACTACCGCACAAGGTTCGGTCACCGACTTTTCAAGCGAGAACCCCTTCTGTGTCCTTTAATACATTAATGTGCGCATACACTTTAGCCTCCAGGGACTGACAGAAATATGAATTCCGCACCATATACTGACCTTTATCTACCAGCTGCACATTTAATTTTCAGTCGGACTGCAAACAGCACAGCATGGGCAGATTTTTACTTAGGACAACAGTCCATATTTCATTAACTCCCCGACTACCTAAGATTATCACAAAAGATCACACTGATGGGCAGGATGTGCTGCGTTATTCTTTCTTTCTTTCTCTAAAAATGTACTAAAATGTACATACAGGCAGAAATAACACTACGGGGTTTTTTTCTTTGCGATAGTGCGAGCATTCGCGCTGGAACTTACAGAAGCTCCGTATCTCCATACTATCGCAAAGCCTTTACTTTCAAACCACATTAAATAAATGCCTGAACGGTGAGAAAAAACATTTTATCCGAGAATAATTCTGTTTCTTTCACTATTACTGCTTCAGTGGTTGTTCTTACTTAAGATCTTACAGGAAAACTGAAACGAGGTCCGGTGTAGACGGGGGTTAAACAACAAAGACGCAACATAACACAGAATTTGTGGGTGCCATCCCAACGGACAAGACATACACCAGCAGACAAAACGAAATATACATTCCAGACTCTTTCAGAACGCCTGCAGCAACCATTTTAAGCACTAATAAAAAACAATATACAAAAAGGGGGGGTTACCTCTCTCTCTCACATATCACTTGGGATATTATAGTCAAGTAATTCACTAATAGTTTTGTAGAAGGATATCAGATTGGTGACACACAACCACCTTTTGGTAGAACCATGCTGTGTCAGATCCAATACCCTCTCAAAACCTAATGCCTCAATCAAACAGTCTTTGGATTCCATAACTTTAACCATTACTGATGTTAAACTAATTGGCCTATAATTTTGCATCTGGAGCCCGCTACCTTTTTTGAAAACTGGCGTGTTGATAGCTTCTCTCTACTCTTCAGGCAATGTACCAGTTTTAAGAGATAATTTGAAAAGGTAGCCCAGAGGGATAGCCAAAGATTCAGCCAAGTTCTTTAACAGGTAAGGATGGATGTTGTCAGGACCCAGGGACTTAGAGGGATCAAGGCTGTTTAGTTTTTAATATATGACACCTCTATTAAATAACCTGTTGTTTGTCATGACTTTAGGGATTGCAGCCCTTTATACATTATCTGAGTGACGTTATTACAGGCTTTAAAATACTGACTTATTTTTCCAAAGTTCTGGGATTGTGGGAAGAGACTAGCAATTTTGCAAATGCAGTTTAAATGACCAGATCTTTATTAAAAAGCCTTGTTACAGCCAAAGAGCATGCAGGCCTCTTTAGAAGAGAATCTGCCTCTCTATGGGTTATGTATGGAAAATTCTTACAATTAATAATGAAGTGCAGCAGAAGCCATCCCATTACATGGAATGAAATCTAAATTGCACAGGGGCAATTCACAGTGTTTAACATAGAAACATAGAAACATAGAATTTGATGGCAGATAAGGACCACTTGGTCAACCGAGTCTGCCCCTTTACCTACCTAACAGATAAGCTGCAGATCCTAGTTAACCAGCAGCCTACTTCTTTCTACCCCCACCCCTTAGAATTGCCTTATGACTGTCCCATGCATGCTTGAATTTAACCACTGTTTTTGACTCCACAACTTCCTCCGGAAGGCCGTTCCATGCATCCACAACCATCTCTGTGAAAAAATATCCTTACATTACCTCTGAGCCGCCCCCATCTTCAAATTGTGCCCTTGTTCTTGCACATTCTTTTTTGAAAGATGCTACCCTCTTGGACCTTTGTTGATTCCCCTTGAGGTACTTGAAAGTTTCTATCATGTGCCCCCTCTCCCTCCTTTCCTCGAGGCTATACATATTAAACATCTTTAGTCTCTCTTCATATGTCTTCCGGTGCAGACCCCGCACTATTTTCGTTGCCCTCCTCTGAACAGCTTCCATCCTGTCTATGTCCTTACGGAGACTGGGTCCCCAGAACTGCATGCAGTACTCCAGATGGGGTCTCACCAGCTGTCTGTACAGAGGGATAACAACTTCTTGTTTTCTACTGGTGATGCCTCTCCCTATGCATCCCAGTATACCCCAGCCCTCCTTACTGCCATCTCACATTGCTTGCCCAACTTTAAGTCATCTGACATGACTACCCCCAGGTCCCTTTCAATTTTTGTTGTTGTTAGTATCTCACCCCCTATTGTGTACTCTTCCCCTGGGTTTTTGTTTCCCAGGGAATTACCTTATACAGTACTTCTTAGCACTGAATCTAAGCTGCCATACATTTGACCATTCCTCCAACCTTGCCAAGTTCCTTCTCATCCTTTCCACCCCACCTTGTGCATCAACTCTGTTGCAGATCTTTGTGTCATCTGCAAAGAGACATATTTTTCCTTCCAGACTCTCTGCAATGTCATTTATAAAGACATTGAAGAGGACCAGTCCTAATACTGAACCCTGCGGTACCCCACTAGTAACCCCCCTTTCTTCAGAGTGGACTCCATTTACTATTACACTCTGTGTCCTATTCTCCAGCCAATTCTTTACCCAGGCTATCATCTTGGGACCCACTCCCAGTCTGGCTAACTTGTTTATTAATCTTTTGTGAGGGACTGTGTCAAATGCCTTGCTAAAGTCTAGATAGGACATGTCCACAGCCCCTCCCTGATCTACTACTTTGGTCACCCAATCAAAGAAATATATTAGATTCATCTGGCATGACCGTCCCACTGTGAATCCATGCTGCCTTGGGTTCTGTGCCCCTCTAGCCTCTAGGTACTCGACAATTCTTTCCTTCAGAAGTGATTCCATCATTTTCCCTACCACTGAGGTTAAACTAACAGGTATGTAGTTTCCTGCTTCTGCCCTGCTCCCACTTTTGTGAAGGGGAATCATATCTGCCCTTCTCCAGTCCTCAGGCACCACCCCATCCTCCCATGATTTGTTAATGAGGGTAGTCAGTGGTGTCAATAGTTCTACCCTTAGTTCTTTTAGAATTCTGGGATGAATCCCATCAGGCCCCATTGCTTTGTCCACCTTCAGTTTTAAGAGTTAATTTAGAACCCTTTCTTCTGTAAATGGGCTGGTATCAATTTCTGTATCCAGACTGTTTCTATTGTTTGCTTTAGGTACCTCCCCCCTCTTCATTTGTAAATACTGAGCAAAAATGTTTGTTTAGTATCTCTGCCTTTTCACCGTCACCCTCTGCCCACGCCCTCTCCTTTATTAAGCCTCACTATCCCTCCCTTGGTCTTCCTTCGCTCCCTGATGTACCTAAAAAAGGTTTTATACCCCTTCTTAACTGAGTTGGCTAATTTTTCCTTGGTTCAGGCCTTTGCTATTCTGACTGCCTTCCCAGCTTCCTTTTGTTTTAACTGATACAATTCTCTGTCCTGCTCCTTCTGTGATTCCTTGTACTTTATGAATGCTTTCTTTTTCTCTTCAACCTTCACTGCCTCCTCCTTTGAGAACCATAGTGGTTTCTTACATAATTTTGTTTTATTTGCTTCACACAAAGGCTTGTTACCTCTGTGATGGCAGTTTTTATTATTCCCCATTGCTCTTCCACCCCTCCTTCCTGCCCATTTGCTAGTGCATTCCTTAGGCACTCACCCATTTTGGAAAAGTCAGCCCTCCTGAAGTTCAGTACTTTTGCCCTTGCATGGCTTGACTCTATTGCTATGTTTATTGTGAACCATACTGTCCGATGGTTGCTAGTTCCCAGATGGCTACCCACTTCTACAGCTGTGATCCTTTCTCCATCTCCATATGAGACAGCCAGGTCTAAGATTGCTCCCTCTCGAGTTGGTTCCAATACTAGTCGTCTAAGGCATGCCTCCTGTAGGGCATCTAGAATAACCCCACTCTTAGAAGTGGCTACTGCAACTGCACTCCAGTTAACATCTGGCATATTCAGATCACACATCAGCAATATCTCCCCTTTTTCTGCCATTCTAAGTATACTTTCTATCATTTACTTGTCCATTTCCTCCCCCTGAGAGGGGGCTCTGTATACAACCCCTGTGCGGATTGTGGTGCCATTGCCTGTCTCCAAATTGACCCACAGTGCTTCTTCTTCTCCCTGTTTACCCTTTTGTTCTGTTGCTTTGATTCCTTCCCTCATGTAGAGAGCTACTACTCCTCCTCTTTTACCCTCCCTGTCCCTCCTGTAGATAGTGTATCCTGGTATGTTAACATCCCAGTCACGGTTCTGTCTGTACCATGTTTCTGTGACTGCCACAATATCCAGATGTTCCTCCTCCATCAAGGCCACTAGTTCAGGAAGCTTGTTACCCAGACTACGGGCATTGGTACTCATTGCTCTCCATTTTTTGATGGCTTTACCTTCTGTAGCAGCAAACCCCTGTGCTCCACACCATTTCTTCAACCATTCGTTAAACTGCATGGTGCAATGTACCCTCACCTAACCCATGCCACTGAAAGGCAGCACCTCTAAGAAGGATACTGTGTGTGCTACTTGTCTTAGGCCCCTCCTCAACTCTACAAAGTCCTTCTGCACTGCTCTAATCTCATGATGAGCCAAGTCATTTGTCCCTAGGTGGACAATGACGTCCAGCTCAGACTCCCATGCAACTGTTCTCATACTCCTAAGGATGCACTTCCTGTCCCTCCAAGCCATGGCACCAGGCAGGCACCTTACTTCAGTTTTCCCTGCTACCCTCAGTTCTGTCCCCCTAATAAGTGAGTCCCCCACCAGGAGCTGCTTCCTTTCCCTGTGGTGTCCTCTGCCTCCTTCCTGAGGGCCTCCTTTGTGACAGTTGTCTGCAACCTCCTTAGTCTCTTCTGTGGGTGCATCCATAGGGGAACTATGCTCCCCCAAAGTGGTGTATGGATTGTACAGTGGAACAACTGACTGGTTGTGCCTCTGTTCCCTGATCCCACTGTGGTCCAACTGCTGTGCTTTCTTCGCAACCTCTGAGGTAGTGGTGGTGCCTCTGGTGCTCCCTGGATGGGGGAGGTTCCCTTACTACTGTCCAGTGTGGCCTGAAGATGGGCAACTTCCTCCCTCAGGGCAGAGAGTTGTCTGCAAATAGGGCAGCATCTCAGCCTCCAGAAAGACTCCCGGAAGACTGCTGCCCCACAGCCATTACATTGCACTACTCCTCTCATGTCTGTCTACCTTTCTTATTTTTTTTGTTGTGTTTTTTTTTTTGTGTGTGAGTGTGATTGGTTGGTTATATAGAAATATATATATTATACAATGTGTATGCTTATATTGTCAATGCAGTGTGCTAGAGAGGATATGACAGTGATATGCACCATGCCCTCTTGATGAAATGATGTCAGAACCCCAGGTATGAATGAACTATTTCCAAGGGTGGGTGGGGTGAGAGGTGGGAAGGGTTTGGGCCTAAACTGTGCCCTCATGAAACAATCAGCTAAAAGCTCTGATCTACCGTTACAATGAGTGCCTTCCTGTCAGCAAGATGCCCTTCACGACAATTTGACTGAGAAAATACCCTGCTAATCAAACAGAAAAATATCCAAACATCCAAATCAGACACAGGTAAACCTCCCCAGCCCCAAAACAGCCTGGTGACTTGTGCTCTGAAAGCAGTCAGCCGCAAAACATGTCAGCTGTGCACAAGGACAGACACAGTAAACAGTATTCAGTCCCTGTGGGTTTAAACTCTTCCTGCACTGAAAATCTTAACACTTGAAACAAAAGTAAAGCAAGGCCCACCTCCCTCTGTTGATTGAAAGACTGCCTTTTCTGATAATTCTAAGTTCCTTATTTCACCTTTCAGTTAGAAGTAGCCTCTACCTAGAGAATATTAACTTCCCTAAGGAATCTGCTACAAACCAAAGACAATTGTAAATTGTAAGGTTCACCTCCCTCTGTTGTGAGCACAACTCGCTTTCTTGTAAATCCTAAGTCCAGTGTTGCTGCTTCCAGCCAGAGGTAGCTTCACCTGAAGAATATTAGGTTTCTTTAAAAAACTATTAACATACAGGAAGTGTCTATATAGATATGTAGATCTGGAAGAGTCATGGATCTAAAATTAGTTAAAATAAGAAAGAGATTTTTAAAGCCAGGTTAAGGGCTGCCTTCTATGTTTCAGATGATTTCACAAGAAGTGTTCCCTTGGGGTCAGATACAGGGATTATTGTTCCATGTGGGGAGTTGTCTAAATTGTAGGCTGGGTAGAACGTGGGAATGCTGGGCTACCAGAGCAAGGTTTTCCCCCAGTGAGACTGAGTTCAACAGACAGTTGGCTATGGTGGGTAAGCATTCTTCATTTAGACACCCAAATAATGAAATTTAAAAAGGTAGGAGGATGGGTTGAGGCAGGGCAATGTAGGGAAAAGGGGGGCAACCTTATATTCCAAAAAAAGAAATTGAGAATATTTTATTGTACAACCCCATGGTGTAGTAGAACGTGGAGGTGGACACTACAGACAGGGATTTTGGTGTTCTGTGAACTTATGTTTTCACAGATTGCTGAAGGGTCCAGGATGCTAGCAAAAGTGAAAGGAAATGGTTGTAAATTTTGAAAAACAGTTGGCAGACTTGGCCCATGCAAGAAGGAAGGTAAGGTTGGAGAATTGCTTCCAGAACATGGGAGACCCTGCCTAATAGCAACAAATGTACAACAAGGTAGGACAAATCTTGAGAATTAGAGTGTTAGCAAGTTAATGGCACTTTTAATTCTAATTTGTGATGGTTCCTGCCTGAGAGAAACAGCACATCACCCTAATGTTTCCATGATTTCTGCATGTGTGTAATTTGTGCAATACGTATGCTGAAAAGAATTGAACAATCTGTTATTTTCTTATTCAGTCTATAGATATTAACTGAATAGAGCAATTGTTTAAAAATGTTAAGCAGTGGCATGTCTTTAGTACAATTATTTTATTTTTAGCAGTGGCCTGTGTTCAATACTATGTACAAATCTAAATTCTATCTGAGGGTGGTCTCTCCTTCCTATGTTGTATATTCTAAAGGCACTGTGTCAACTTTCCAGGTGAGCATATTATTTTCTCGAAATCTTATATGTGGGGAATGTTGTCACCTGTAAAAATGCAACTGTGTTTATGCAGTAACCATCCATACAAAGATAGGTACAAAAGATGACCTTGAGTCTGTTTAGTTCATCCCCAACAGCAAATACAGTATACCTTGAATTTCTAATAGAAGTCAGCAATATAAGGAAGTAGTCCATGCTGTAAGATGATCAGAATTTTAAAGGACCCATAAAACCTCCATAATCATGGCTAATATTTATATGATGTAGGGCAGCATTGTCCGACTCTATAATGTTAGACTCTGACTTTGCACCAAAAATGACTTCCCTTGCAGTTCCCTAATAATAGCATAATAACCTGTTATTTTCCAAATCTCAAAAACATTTACAGTGTGGCAGCAAGGATGCTGGCAGTCTATTCACAACTACATATTTTGTTTTTACATTTCATGACAGGGTAACTCCAGAAAGCATCTAATGACAGGTAATTCCAGAGAGCATTTAATGACAGACAAGCATGTTCTGTCACACGGGCATTTGACCTCCTCCAGCAAAATGTTTTACTATCTAAACTTCTACCAAATGCTAATAAAACTAAGGTCATGTACTAACACTCCAACTATCTGACCACAGTTCCAAAAGCTTTCTCCTCTTTGGTGCCCATAAAAATCTTCCTTGGTGATGACCCTGAAGCTGCCAACAAATTTAAATACCTCAGCTGCGAATTAGACCACCATCTAACATTTTCAGCCCATATCACTTCACTCACAAAAAAAACTAAGGCAAAGACTCTATTTCTTTTTTAGGTATAAATCCCTTTATTCAACAGAAGCTAGGCTGAGACTGGTACAGACCATGTTCATTCTGCTCCTTCATTATGCCGATGTAATCTATGGATGTTGCTCAGACTCCCTGGTTCAACAGCTTGATGTACTTTACCATAGGGCTATATGATTCATCACTAATGTCCACCCTCAGCCAGCCTGGTGGTGCTGAGGGTTGAGGTGCTGGACGCCACACCTTGCAACATGCCAACAACCCGGGTTCAGGAATGGACTCAGGCCGCCGAGGGCTGGCAGGGGAGAGGCTGGATTGAGCATCCCAGGACTGCTCTCCTTTCTCTGGGGTGGGCTTCTGGGGTTTTATCGTGCTTGGGAAGCTCCTGGTGAATACCGGGGGAAGCACAAGGTGTGGCACCAGAATGGGGGAGGAGTTCGGCAAGATGCTTGCATAAGCACTGCACGTTCTTGCACTGCCTGCTCCAGGGGACAAAATCAAGGTGGAAAAAGGGCTAGGCATGACCGAGCAGCTTGATGGCCACGCACCTGCTGACCTGTAGGCCTGTCATGGAATCACGTTGGTGGGTCCAGTGATGGCTGTGCTTGGACCCTCTTGTATCAAGTGAGTCTGCTGTCCTCTGAGTTGGTGGGGGCCGGTGGCTGGATGCCCCCACTGGAGCACTGCAGAGGTGCAAAAATCAAAGTATGATAAAAAACTAATGCCCACAGTCACATTCATTGAGATTTATACGCCTCTATGGGCTGGACTTCCCTGTTCACAAGATGGCTCATTCACTCACTCACATGGCTGTGCAAAGCCTTCCTGCTAAAACTCCCCTCCTACAAATCCAGCCTTTTTCAGCAATCTACCTGCCACTATCTGCTATGGAGCAGCTCACTCATTTTGCTGGATGTTCCACATGTGTGCTCCCACTTTGGCCAACTGGCTATGTCCAGTGCCCTTACAGCTGCTTGGAATAAAGCGCAAGCTATTCTCAAACTTCAAAATCTTGTATCACTACATATTTTTAAAAACTTGTCAACAGCAAATTGTACGATTCCTGTATATGCCAGTCTCAAAAATAACTTTATCATATACGTATCCTCCTAATTATGCCACTATCACACCCTCATCTCATTAGAGATGGCTATAGCATCAACTTACTATAAAGAGGATGAGTATGCACCCCATACTCGTGCCTTCTATCCTTCTGCCTATCCTTCTATCTATCCCATCTGTCCCATCACCTATCTTCATGTCTATCTCATGACCAAATTCCTAAATGAACATACCTATCTTCCTTGCCTGCTCTGTTTGTAAAAGCTCCCGTTATTCAAGTTAAGGCACTTACCTCTGAAAGTCTAGTACTTATACCCCTGCACTTGTAGCCAACATCATAATGACTAATGTGACTGTTCAATTGTATAAATAATGTAAAATAAATAAATATATACACACACACACACACACAAACCCCCCCCCCAAAAAAACTGTGTTTAATGCACCCATTAGGGTTAAAGCAACAAAAGTAAGGAAATGAAACATTAAGGTTGAGCCCCTAACTGACCCACACAACCCACACACCTATCCTTCACAGACTGACAGATGCCAAGGTGCACTATAGGGTCATCAGGCCCATCCCTTACTCCATTCCATGTGTAAGCAGGTTGACATGCTACAATATAGGAGAATGGGGTGAGAGTTAGGCCTCATGACCTCATGGTACACCCTGGTGTCTGTCCATCTGTGGAGGATGGGTGTGTGGGTTAAGTTGGGGGTATTAGGGGCTCAATCCTAACATTTAATTTCCTCACTTTTGTTGCTTTAACCCTAACTAATGCATTAAACGCTGTTTTTCACCACAAATTCTCCTTACTTTTTGGAAAAGTGTAATATAAGTAGTAAAAAACAGGTATTGGTGGGAGCACAGGGCCCTTCAGGCCCTGATCCCACCAACTTGCCCATGTCTGCATAACAATATGCATAGCTATAGAGACATTCAGCAGCCCTATAGGACAAGAAACCCTTCTAACATTAATTTGCCGATATCTCAGGAACTGTAGTAGGCAGAAAAAAATCCAAATGTCGTTGTAATTGTCACAGCGAATACTGAATGCAACAATAAATGACCAAACCCATATCTTGCATGGTTTATGAGATATGGGCACTGAAATGCACTAAACAGGCACTCTTTGAACCCTTGTGACACTAATTTGACAATATCTCATCAACTGTGCAACCCATGGAAAAAAATCCACTGAAGATATATTCTATAGTTTCAAATCTTGTTCCAGTGGCCTAGATCACTTGAAATGTGATCTATGCCATCAGTACCAAAAACTCTGTATATTGCTTCGTTTTCGAGATTCAGGCACTGAAAGGCATGACAGACCCTGCAATGTTATCCTACGGGTAAAATCTCAACTTCGTGATGGCATATCTATGGAACCACTTAATTCCCCAGCATCTAAACAGCATAATTCACACCTGTGGGGCATCCCCTCAACACCTAATAAATTTCAAGTAAAAAGACCAAACCATTAACGAGCTATGTAGTTGTAAAGTTTTTGCACCTTTAAAAATTCTTCATTCATTGCAGTTATTGGCAAAAAAAAAAATTCTTCATTCATGAGATAGCAAAATCCTGTGCCATCAGATCAGTCCTAGTCCATGAGCTAGCAAAATCCTAGTCCATGAAGGGACATCTGGTCGCACCATCAGGGACATCTGGTCATGCTATCAGGGACATCTGGTCACAAAATTCTGGCTATCTGGTCAATTCATGATGGACAAAGCTTGTGGACCAGGATCATCTTGCGAATCAGGATTTTGTCAGCTCGTGGACTAGGATCGTTAGTGAGTCGTGGTCAAATAATTTTAAATTTTTAAAAAGACATTTTTTGAGAAAAATGAACCAAACCAAAGGCATGGCTTGGTAGAGGGCATCACCCCAAACAAAACTCATGCCTCGTTTGGCCTGAATGTCATCCATGGACAAAGCTATGATATTTTGTTTGGCTGAAAAACTGAAAAGAAGGTGGCGACTTGTGGACAAGGAATTTTTCTGATGGCTAGGATTTTACTTCTTGAGCTGACAAAATCCTAGTCAGTGAGGAAGTTTGCAAAAAATACATATAAATTTTGGAGTGATCCAAGCATGCTCAGAACTCAAACATTTAAAATGAAATAAGTTTTGAACAAATTAATATTTTTTTACCAAACCAATTCTGGATTGTTCTTTGACCAAAACTCTTTCTATGCTCCAATTTCAGTCCAAAAGACCACACGGTGTGGTCACAGCACCATGGGCAAAAAAACATGTCAAAAGTGGTGAAACATTCATTTTTTGGCATTTTGTTGCACAGAACTCATATTTACAACCACAACGCAGCTTGACAAATCAACAGATCTACCATGCCAGACCACGCATTCCAAATTTCATGCAAATCTGTTGAACGATTGCAAAATTATTACGGTGCAAAAATTGTGGTTTAACATTAAAGTGCCTACTCAATCCTAACAATAGGGGCATGACCACACCCCTGTAATATATATATATATATATATATATATATATTTATTGTTCATCCATGTGTCTAACCTGTTTTATTGTGTTGACTATTGTAAAATATTATTTCTGTATTTGTACTGTTTGCTTCTTGTATATCTTGTACAAAATTGTCTGTTCAGGAGCTCCTTGTAAATGAGTGTGCTCAATGGAGTTATTCCTGCTAATAAACTTGAACTTGAACTTGAAAAAAAAAAAAAAAAAACTTGAACACTGGTTTGCAAGACAGGGACATTTTGGTTGGAAATACAGGAAAGAGACATCTACACTTTTTATTTCAGCTTGCTCTCACTGAAATGCTATGCCAGAGCACCATTGAAGGCATTAAGGAATTTGCAAATCAATTGAAGCCAACTACCTTCTGAATCAATGGGCTGGATTTCTAAAGGACTGAGATTACCGCAAGCCCTGGGGGTGCCAAAGATATGGTGCACCGGGCTTGTGGCAAACCAAAGGGATTGTCTCTCCCTTGCAACAATGATGCTTGCTAGACCATCCTTTTGTAGTCTAATGTGTATCAGTTAGTGGTGGGCTAAGTGGCTACAATCAGCTTCATGAAGTGATTCATGAAGTATTGTGGAATCCACAAAGTACTCTGAAACACAAAGTGGAGTACTTCAAATCATAATGAGGAACACAAAATCTACTGAAAGCAATGACTTTGCATTATTCCGCCTTCTTCAAACCATTACTTCAGCAATTTTAAGGTGAAGTACATTGAAATCACAATGGCAGGGGCAGTGCTAGCTGAGAGCCCGGGTAGGAGCAGCATCTATATGTGTGCCTCCTCATTGGCTCTCCCATTGTGCCGGCATCTGCAAGATGTATGGCAGAACAGGAAAAAAGGGAGCCCGTCACTCCTAGGTGATGACTCGTCTGATGTCAGTCTGCATCACCAGTGCTCACCAGGGCAGACTCCAATGTGTACCACCCGCTCCACCATTACTAGTGGATGGTCCCTTCCCACGCCCTGCCCGGGGGTATACCGGGATACCTGAGGAAGTATTGAGCAAGCAAAACACTCTAGGAGCAGACTGCTGGGGTGCCGTGGGATGCGTGGAAGGCGGATTGAGGGTGTCTGATTGAGTGGAGGGACGGTATAGTAAGGAGAATAAATATAAGGTTAAAAAAAATTGTTTCTTGAGATCAAAGGCAAGCACACAATGTGACTTCCTCACTCTGAGCTGGTAGAAGACAGGAGACAGTGGTTTCTGAGAGCTGCTCTGCAGTACTTTTGAGACCTTAAACTTGCTAAAAAAGAAACATATTTTTGCTTCACAGACTTTTTTAGGTCAGTATAGTTTTTTTGATCAGTGTCAGAAAAGCTACGTTTGGCTTTCTGACAGGTATTTTGTCCTTATTGCTG
This sequence comes from Neoceratodus forsteri, assembly GCA_016271365.2. Lineage (NCBI taxonomy): Eukaryota > Metazoa > Chordata > Ceratodontiformes > Ceratodontidae > Neoceratodus > Neoceratodus forsteri. Next base: position 1,021,679,813 of record CM028135.1, on the reverse strand, counting down.
TACTCAGTTACAGGGACTAGGAGGGCTATCTGGTAACACCTCTTCTCTGCTGCTGTCTGACATAGCTCCAGTGTGACTTTTTGGGTGAGGTACATTTTATTGTTGTGTTTTGTTTTTTTGCTGTTGTCTGGTTGCAGGCATGGTTCCCTGCATGACTGATGAGGGTGTTTGCTAACTCCCCCTCCTGCAGGTCACTGCTTATAATTTGCTGAATGTGTGCATAATATTTGATTTTGTGAGGCTTCACCCTGCATGTGCATGCTTAATATGTTGTTTCATGAGGCAGGGCCACATGTGTGCACACCTGTGTGCACACAGATTTTGAAATAAATGTTTTCAGTTCTAAGCCAGTCAGGCTTGACTCACTGAATTATTATAGTTAGTCCTCCGGGTTCAGGGATAGATCCCTGTACACATGAGAAGTGTGTTGGCCGACCACCTCACCCACTTCTACAGCTCACTGCACACAATTAACCTGTGCTTGTGAAAAATATCCCCCACAAGTCTGTGCCTTGTGTGTGCACAGCTGTGCACATGTATTTTTTTGTTTGTTTGTTGTTGTTTTGTTAATTAAACCATTGCACTTAGTGGGGCAGGCCTGTCTCACTGAGTTGACTATTTGTCATCTGCCTGTTCCTTGCTCGGTTCCATGTTTGACTAAATAGGTTGTGCTTTTCTTTTTCCTTTTTAGTAGCAGTGTTTTTCTTTACTGCTACTTTTTTGTGGTGCAGTATAACTGGAAAGGTTGGTGTATTACTGCAGTTTCACAAGCACTAAGAAAAGCATCACACATACAGGTACTGCATAGTAATAGTTTGTATTCTACACAGTAACTACTAGTGACCTGATTCATCATGTCTTTAGCAATCTTGCAAACATGCTTGGTCCAGCCTCAACAAAGCATCTTTACTGCTATCCCCAAGTTAAAATGAATGCTACTGAGATGACCTTGTAACAAAACAATCCACAACTAACATACCCAAGAATGAAACACTGCATCAAGATTATGAAACAGTTCATACAGTGGTGCCAGACAGTACGTAATGCAGTAACTTGCAAAATTACTGCAAAATGCTACACTATGCTGCAAGGAGCAGTGTAATTTCATAGCAATTAAGTCCTCTAGTCATCTAATATTTCGTGGCATGTCGACCTGGAAGGGGAATGGAAAAGAACGGACGGATTGGGACAGTGAGAACAAGAAGACGCCTTGGGGTGAAATGGGTTCAGGAAAGAGGTTTACCTTGCCTGATTCCCATACCCAAGGGCTCTGCTTTTAGCAGGCAGGTAGCTCGGTCTTCACTGGCAACTCATCCAACTCGGACAGTGTTATGGAATGCCAGGTCCATTAAAAACAAGACTGCTATAATAGCCGATCTTGTCAGATCATCAGACCTGGCATACATCACCAAGACCTGGCTGGATGAAAATGCTGGCCCTGTTTTGGCTTCAGCTATACCAGTCGGGTACTTAGTGATACACCATCCGAGATTGGATCATAAAGGTGGGAGGGTGACAATCTGTTTTAGAATGGAACTGAGTCTGATGGAGGTAGCAGTGGGAATTACCAAATCTTTTCAATGTATCCTGGGTGAGGGTGTGGGGTACAGGATTCTTCTCATTTACCGTCCACCAGGTAATGGGAATGTTTTCCTGAGGGAAGTCGCAGACTTCATCGTCTACATGACATTGGGATCCTCCAGATGGCTGATCCTGTGGGATTTCAATGCATGGGTCGACGATGAACTCTCGCAGTTTGGTTCTGACTTCCTCCAGCTAATGAATTCATTGGGCTTCACACAGGTTATTTCTTCTTCTACCCATATAGATGGTCATTCATTGGATTTGATATTCCTCCTGGGGATGGAGATATCCAATTTGGTGGTGGAGCCAGTTGGATGGTCTGACCATCACACCATCGGGTTCAGTTTCCTGACCCCCCCCCCGGTAGTTCGGTCTCTACTGAGATGGTCCGGTACCACCCTTTGAGGGGTGTTACCCCAGAAGACCTGATGGCGGTGCTGGATCTATCGAGTTTGCCTAGTGAATGCATGGATCCTGGGGACCTGGTTCTGGCCTATAATAAGGCGAAAGTAGAGGCCCTAGATTCCATTGCTCCTGGAAATGTTTGACCCCTCACCCTTCGCCCAAAGTCTCCTTGGTTCGATGAGACTTTGAGGGAGTTGAGGAAAGTGGGAAGAAGGCTTGAGAGATGTTGGCGGAAATCGGGTCTGGAATGTGACAGGCTTAATTTGATGGACCGCTATCGTGTCTATCAATCAGCAATTACCTGTAAGAAAGCAGAATTCCTGTCCGGGGAAACTGCTGCTGCACAGAATCGACCCGCTCAGCTCTTTTGGACTGTGGACAGACTGTGCAATCCACTCTGTCTTCAGCCTGAGAGTGCATTTTCACAGGAACGCTGTGAGGAGTTTGCTCGATTCTTCGCAGATAAGGTTGTCACAATCAGGTCTGATCTCCTTCTAACTCTCTCAAATGGGAGTTGTAGTGGTTGGCAGGAGATGTCAGACACCCAGTTTGTGTGGTCTGACTTTGACCGACCCACAATCAGTGACACAGTGATGATCGTCCAATCACTGCGACCGACCAACTGTAGTTTGGATCCGGGCCCCACCTGCCTTTTAGTAGGATTTGTGGACAAAATTGGCCCAATCCTTGCTGAGATAATCTGGTTGTCATTGGACAAGGGGATCTTTCCTGACCCCTTGAAGGAAGCCGTGATTAGGCCCCTTCTAAAAAAAGCCTCCTTAGACCCGGAATGTCTGGCCAACTACAGGCCTGTCTCTAACCTGCCTTTTGTAGGCAGGGTTATTGAGAAGGTGGTTGCGTTACAGTTGGACGATCATTTGACCAGCCACAATGTCTATGATTCTTCCAGTCAGGATTTAGGAAAAGACATAGTACCTGAGACAGCCCTTGTTAGAGTACTAAATGACCTCCTAATAGCGTAGAGATTGAAAGACCTGCTCCATCTTGGTCCTTCTTGATCTCTCTCGGCATTTGATACCGCTTGATCATGGGGTTCTTTGGAGCACCTGTGGTTATCTGTGGGCTATCTGGTTTAGTCCTCAGTTGGTTTCGATCATTCCTCGAGGGTAGGACTCAGAGGGTGGTGTCTGGGATTTGTTCCTCGACATCACTCCACCTATCCTCTGGGGTGCCACAGGGCTCAATCTTAGCACCCATGTTATTTGCGGTATATATGCTGCCATTGAGAGTGATCATTAGGTGGTACGGCTTGAGTTTTCACTGCTATGCAGATGATACTCAGCTGTACTTGTCCTTTGTGCCTGGCCAGGGTGATGCTGTCTCGGTCTTTAATAACCGTCTTACCGAAATTCAGGACTGGATGACTGTGAGCTGGTTGTGGTTAAACCCTGAAAAAACTGAGGTGTTGGTTGTGGACCCAGGCCATCGAGGGGTAGGTTCATTGACTGGGTCACCCTCAGGTCTTTGGCTTGGGGGGACCCAGCTGACGACCTCAGACCGGGTGAGGAACTTGGGCGTTATATTTGATGATAATCTGACTCTCAAACATCAGGTGTCAGCTGTTGTCAAGACCTCATTTTACCATCTAAGGAATATAGCCTGAGTGAAGCATCTGGTTCCCGTTGATGACCTTCCAACACTGATCCACGCCTTCGTTACCTCCCGCTTGGACTACTGCAACGCCCTGTACCTAGGGCTACCGGGGGTGGATATTCGCCATTTGCAGCTGGTGCAGAATGCAGAGGCCAGGTTTTTGACTTGTACGTCAAGGGCCAGTCATAAAACGCCTGTCCTCCGTGGACTGCATTGGCTGCCAATTCAATGGCGAATCACATTCAAGGTCAGTTTGCTGACCTAAAAGGCCCTACTCGATCAGGGACCTAGTTACCTGCAAGATCTTCTTTGCCCTTACTGTCCTTTCCGTCGGCTCAGATCCATGGTTGAGGGATTGCTAGAGATTCCCAGGGTTCACTTAAAGACATCAGGGGCAAGATCATTTAGTTTTATGGCTCCAAACCTGTGGAATTCTCTACCTCGTCGGGTGAGAGAATGCCTGACAGTCCAAAGCTTTAAATCAGCTTTGAAGACGTATCTGTTTAACCTAGCATATCCGGATTTTTAAAATTATTTATAGATTGTTTTTAGGAATTTAAGTTTTCTGTATTGATTTGTTGTAAAGCGCCTTGGTTTTGGAAAGGCACTTTTTAGAAATAAAGTATTCATTCATTCATTTACTGCCAAGTATTGAATTGCATCTTGTCTTGCTCCACTGTATATTACAATACAATATAATTTTATTTATGTAGCGCAATTCAAACATATATCAAAGCGCTGTACAAAAGATAAAACACAGATAAACATTAGATGCTGAAAAACAGTAAAATAATACAGCTTCAACAATCCCCATAAGCACAGCTAAATAAGTGTGTTTTTAAAGCTGTCTTAAAGCTCTCCACGGTCAGGCACTCTCTAATATGATGAGGTAGAGAATTCCACAGGGTTGGGGCTGCATACATAAACGGTCTTGCACCAGAAGTTTTCAAGTTGGACCCTGGGAACCTCTAGCAATCCCTCATCGGCCGAACAGAGGGATCAAAGAGGGTGGTAAGGAACCAGGAACTCTTGCAGGTAACCTGGAGCCAGTCCGTACGGTGCCTTATGATACGTAACACAATTCCAGAGAAGGTGGTGAGATAGACTACATAGACAATGACATACAGGTGTCTCTCTTTATTCGGCAGGCTGAAATATTGTTCTCCCCAAGCAAGCATTTTAGTTCTTGCAGCATTGGTAATAGTACTACTGCTACTAATACCATTAGCAGTACTTTTACTACAAGTGTCACCACCTGTTCCAGCTGTCGTTCACTGTCACATCCTGTTGTACAGTAGTGGGGGGGGCATTAGAGCATACATGCTTTGTGCAGGAAATAGCAAACAGCACCACCAGTGTTCCCACTGCTACCACTATGGCTGCTACATCCACAGCCAGTGTGCTTCCCACCACCACCGGTGCCATTATTGCAGCAGCCACCCTTTCAGTTGTCACCACTACTGCAGCCACTGCTACCACTATTCCTATGCCCATGGCCAAAGCACCTTCTACCCCATGTCTGTGACCATGAACACCATCTAGTGCTGAACCAATGCAATGCTTGATATCATTTTCAGAATGCTATGTGTGTGGTGTGGTGGATCAAGTGTGCCACTTGAAGCTTGTATTGCATTAGTGAGAGCTTTATGTTGGTGGTTGAAGTGTCATTGAGGTATATATGGTATACCAGGTTCAAATGGTGATTCATGGTGTTGCTGAAGCACTTTTTTAAAGTTTCCTTAAATAAACACTTTTTCTGGCAGAATACCGCATACAGAAAAACGAATACCGAATACTTGCGACCCAAATACCAAATATTCGGCCGAATATTCAGGAAAAGATATTCACACAGCCATAGAAATAATACACCTTTCACTGTGCTACACTGTAATTGCAGCAGTGTGAACCTGCTATTCACTACACCTGCATGATTTTGTACTGCTTTGTGGTATCTTGGTTTTGCACTGTGACTGTATTCTACAGTCACAGTGCTCCCCATACCCCACCAGCAAAATGTATTCTTTACCAGATTGGATTGTGACTTGAGCACTACTGGTTAGTTAAGGTGTTGTTGAACTTGTTGTGACTTTGTGTCTGTATCTTTTGTTGAAGCCACAGTTTTTTTTGTTTTTTTACTTCACATCCAGAGGCACAGAGTGAATGTTCCAAAATCTAAATTTGTTTAGAATTTTCTTGTTGATCCCCCAAAATACCCACAAAGAGACGTGCAAGCAAAGCTGTTTCTCACCATGGCACTGCTGCCAGTGGTAAGATTGTCTGTGGGCATGGTAGTATGCAGAAGTGCATTGCTGATGTGAGGAAAGGTATTTCTCCTTCAATGTTTTTTACAGCACAATCGGTAGCTTCACTCAAAGTTGGAGGAGATGATGTTATCCCAGCTGGTGGTGTTAGTGTAGTTGCTGGTGGTATGAGAAATGCTGCCTCAGGTTCCACTTTTGACCAGTTGACCATGTCCAAAAATTGAGTGTAAAGCAGTGAGTGACAGTGTACATAGATGATGTCATGCTCCCCAGTAACATCCCATTGGTAACTGAACAAGAGGAAATGATCATCCTGGCAATGAAAACACACAATGTCATATTTCTTCCACCATGGTTCAGGTCACGCATTCGCCATGCAATGATTCACACTGTGGTGAAAAAATATCAGGTGATGGTGGTGTTGATGGTGATGACTCTGATTATGATGATGTTGCTGTGGTTGCAACATGCAGTCCACATTCAGCATCCAAGCAGAAAATGTGGATGTGGATGATGTTGATGAATATGATGAGGATGTCAGTGACCCCTGTTGGGAACCAGATAAAAAGAAATTCAAGGTGGCTGTATCTGGGTCTGTTTGCATTATCCCCCCCAACCCCGTAAAAAGTTGTGATTTAGCAGTTTTGATTGATGATGATGACGATGACCCAGTAATAATGATAGGTAGTCGTGGTGTTCAGTTGCTGTCCAAGTGTGTCCTGCCTGAAAAATCATGTAGCACACCCTCCACTTCAGGGCTTAAAAAACAGAGTCTAATAAGCAGCATCAGGGACATGCTAAAAGTAGGGGATCACAATCCTTTGTTTGGTATTTGTTTGTGCAAGATGCAAATGATGAGTCAGTTGCAATCTGCCAGCTTTGTCATGCATGTGAGTCGAGGTAAAAAGGGGAGTCATCTGGGCACAGGGGGCCAGCATACACATCTTATGAAAAGGCACATGGCACTGTGGACCCAGCACAAGATGGCAGCTAATACCACAGTGAGGCATTCTCCCTTGTCCTCTACCATAATGAGCAAGTTATCCCCTTCCATGACTGTAAAATCAAGTAGGAATGTGTGCAGTAGCGATGAAATAACAGCAGAGGATTACTACAGGCATGATGACGTGGAGGAGCATAATGATTCTGAAATCTTGTCCAGTGGTGGTGAGAGTAGCTGTTTTGGTGGTGGTGGTGGTGGCGAATACAGTATGCCTAGTAATGTATGTGGGACATCAACCCCTGATTGTAAATCTGGGAAAATAACTTTATTTGTGGATTTTTCATCACCTGTGCAACTGTCTTCATCACACTTCCACACTCCACACCCTGCCATTCGCCGAGCAAAACCATTAGTCATCCCACCCTGTATAAAACGTTTAAGTCAGCCCACTTTACAGAGTTTTTTGTCCATAAACTGAAGTACCCACCCAATCATACAGTGTCACTTGAACTTAATGCTGCCGTAGATGAAATGCTGGAAATTAATGCTTTGCCCTTCTCCTTTGTGGAGAATTCTGGGTTCCAGTGGTTTGCAGCATGGGCCTGTCCAAAATGGAAAGTCCCATCTAGGACATACCTTTCCATCCGTGCTGTCCCCGAGTTGTACCATACTGTGTCTGACTCTGTAAGTCATGCCCTTCAACATTTCTCCTCTCCAGTCATCCATTGAAGTACGGATATGTGGACAAGTGGTGAAACAGCGAGGAGTTCATATCTGTGTACAACTGCACACTGGGCGCAGGTGCTGGGGGTTGTTTGTAATGCTGATAGTGTGAATAATCAGTGCAGGAAGGTGGATTGTCAAGGTAGCAATCTTCCAGGAATTTGACAGCATACAATGATTGCTATGCACAATGTGACCTGTTCACACACTGGTGAAAACATGTTGGACTTGGTACTGACTGAAACTGAAAAGTGGCTGAACCCCCTGTCCCTGAGAGCTAGGTTCATAGCAAGTGACAATGGGTCAAATGTGGTTAAATGCTTCACGGATGGTGACTTTGTTGGGGTTCTATGCATGGCCCACTGTTTAAATCTGTGGTGCAGGAGTTTCTGCAGCACCCTGATATAAAGGAAATGCTGGGAATTGCACACCGTATCTGTCCTCACTTTTCATGTTCTGCAAAGGCCCGTGGCCAACTTTGGCAGTTGGAGATCTGAAAAAGCCTCTCACAGTCGTACTGAGTCATTATGTCATACGCATAATAGAGCACGACATTATGCCGAATCCCGGACCTGCGCACCCTCCGTGTTGGACCTCCCCCAGAATTAGAATCCTTAGTGGGAGGGGTCCAGGGGGCACAGCCCCCCATAATAGGGGGTGTGGTGGGCAGAGACCCCCACAGAAAAAAATATCAGATAAGTGCGCAACGCGCTTAAGTCACATGACATTCTGCCGTGCGCGTTTTTGACCTCGTGCCTCTCACAGCACTGCCTGAAGCTGGAAATTGTCACCCAGTAGAACACCACTTTGTACATGGCAGACAGGTTGTATGAACAAGACAAAGCCATTTCAGAATATCTTGTCATGCACACTAGCCGTGACAATTCCGGGGCCTCCATGTCTTTGACGACTGAACAGTGGCACCTCATGGACTCTGTAATAACAATTTTGAGGCCTTTTGAACATGCCACACAGGCAGTGAGTGGTGAGTCTGCCTCTATTAGCCAATCAATTGCACTGCTGAGGGTGCAGGGACAGACATTGGTGAATGTACAGCATAGTCTTGATGTTGCCGGAGACTGTGCTAGCAGTGTGTTGCTGAAACACATGCTGACAGTATTCGACCAGAATCGTCACATCTTGAACATTCAGCATAGTGACAACTTTGCAATAGCAACAATGCTGGAACCACGATACAAACGTGGAATTGCCTCACTACTGGAGGGCGGGCTTGAACAGGTAAAAATCGTCAGTGGGCAACTGGTGTGCTTTGTTAATGGGGCACAGAAGTCATGTGGCAAGGTCAGCAAACATCTGCAGCATAATCAGGCTGAAAGTCAACCTGGAATAGTATCAAGCATATCCTGTAAGGGGCAGGGGACTGTAGTTCCAGGTGGTCTGTCATCAAAACCGGTCAGCGTTAACCCACTTTGGGTGACTTTGTCCCAAGTTGGGACTTGTGACATAAATGATTCTGGAGAACAGGATAACACATCAACCACTGGACTTGGTACAGCACAGCGAATGGTTGAGTCATATTTGTCTGAAAATAGACATCTGTCAACAACTGATGATCATCTTTTATACTGGAGTGGAAACGTCAGTGAATGGTCAGAGCTGACCGCAGTGGCACTGAAGTACTTGACATGCCCACCCTCCAGCATAAGTGTCGAGAGGGTATTCAGCTCAGCAGGTGCAATAGTTCGGGTTCATCGCACAAACTTCTCTCCTGCAAATGTCAGTTTGCTGACATTCATAAAAATAAATGAGATGTACATACCAGCTCAGACTACAACCTCAGTATTCATTCCCTGGCATAGTCAGGGTTTTACTGATGTTGTAAAAATGGACCATCCTGGTGGCACTGGCAGCATGAAAAGGCCTACCACTGATGTAGGTGATGACACAATGGAGAAAGAATTTCCCAGTGGGCAGAATTCAGAATAGATGACTACGAGGGCAACTTTCTTTATGAGGATAATGATTAGGTTAATGTTGGCAGGTTTTAAGTTAAGTGGTTAAAAGGCTGTCACATTTGTTGTATGATACATGTTTTCTTTTTCATAAAGTTAAATCAGTGTCCCACTCAGAGCGTCTCAAATTCCATATGTCATGTCACATTTGTAACACAGAGCACAATATATCCTGGCTGCAGGACCACCACCATAAAACTGCGGTTAGCCAGTGCCACCACTGGGAATGTCATTGTGTGCCCCCCGGACCATCACCATAAAACCACTACTAGCCACTGCCACCGGGGGAATGACTTTGTGTTTCCCCCTGGACCGTCCATGACCATAAAACTGCTGTTAGCCACTGCCACCACCAGATGCATAAAGATGTGAGAGGGAATGTCATCAAGTGCCCCCATAGACCACCACCATGAAACTGCTACTAGCCACTGCCACTGAGGGGAATGACTTTTTGTGCCCCCCTGGACTGTTCACCACCATAAAACCGCTGCTAGCCACTGCCACCACCAGATGCAGGAAGATGTGAGAGGGAATGTCATCATGTGCCTATGACCACCACCCACCACCATCATCATTCTGACGATGTTTTCCATTTTGTGTCCTGCCCATGCCAAGGCAGAGGGAGTCAAACAGGAGACCACATCCATCAGCCAGAGGCACAAGGCTTCTTACTATCAATTCTTTAAAGTGAGTATGTGTACTAATGGTTTTCATGCTAGTCAATTACCTTTAGCTGTGTTTTGTTTCCTGTTGCTTTTCTGAGCTACAGTGGTCAAACACATACAGTCAGCTTATTTTGTTTTTTACAAGTTAAAAAATTACTCTCCTTCACTGAAAGTCTGTATGGTACAGCATTACTGTCTACAGCAACCTACGGGATATCCATTTTCCACACTGGTAAGTATATAAATTTTATTTTATCTGTTCCTTTTTTTTCATAAGAGTGCAAATCCGACTGATGATTCACAAATTAGGTGACATGTACGTCACATAATATTTGTCCAACACCTCATACATTGTATTGCAATTTGTAGCAGCTGCAATCATGCCAGTGTTGAAAAACGTTTGACCCAGGCCGTGTGACTTGACAAGATGTGGTTTTAAAATGTAACTTGAGTTAAGATGCTGGGACACTGACACAGTGTATTGGTTACAGCCTGGTACTAAATTCAATTGTGTTGTGATGAGTTGGTCTTCATGTGACTTCAGTGGGACAGCTTGCTATCTGCTGGTCAGCATCTATGATGGGGTGGAACAGCCCTGGCTTAAACATAAAGTGTTACTGCTGCAATCAAGTTTAATAAGTCCTTCATTTCTCTTTTTAAGAAACTTCCAGATGCATTGTGGTTTCATAGTTGCCTTATCCAAATAACTTGTTCAACATCATACTCCCCCCAGCTGACAGACATGCAACAAGTAGCATAGATCGATGATGACCATGAACATCATTACTGGACTGGAAAAGAATGCAGACAACATCTGTGAAGAATTAATCAAACAATAAACCATTAATGAGACCTACTTACAAATGATAATCACCCCCCCTCCAAAAAAAATATATATTTACCTTCATTCTCTTGAGAGTATTCCAATTCCAACTCCACAATTTCTCTTCAAGCACAGGAATGCACACACCAACAGTATGTGAGTGACCTGTGACACAGAACAATACAATGACTATATGTATATGTATCATATATGCCGACCCCCGCCCAAAAAAAATAGAAAGATAGATAGAGAGATAGATAAATAGATAGATCAGCTCACCAAGGGTACGACTGGTGTACACACAAAGGGTACCCTTCCTGTTGCAGTGATGTCAGCACACTTTGGGCAACTAACAGTTCTCAGTGTCATCATTTGTGATGGTAAACTCAATATTATCCCTCCTTCATACAGTTTGGCAAAGCACTGTGCATCATCACATCATCGTCATCATCACAGTAAGGTCAATACACAGCAGAATTACATGTAATTGCAACAGCAGCAGCATTTCTTGTTATGCTCCAATGTCACGTCATCAGCACTGGGGAATTTTCTGGACACAGGACAGTTGCATTTTGGGGATGCACAATAATTCTGGTGACTGTGTGTGAGCACTGCACACATGACTGAGTGTGCCATTAATTCTGGGAGACTTTTCTTTTTACACTACAATTTCACTTTGTTAGCACTGGGGATTTTTCTGGACACAACATAGTTGTATTTTGGGATTGGGAATTCTGGTGAGTCTGGTAAATATTTTTGGAGCCTCAGTAATGTTTACTTTCTGTCGTGCTATCATGAAGTGTTTGTACCAAAAAGCAGGACTAACCAGTGCAATTATACTGGGCTAAACTGCATGTGTGCAGTCCTTATTCTTTCTTGTGTGTGCAGACACTGTCCAGCTTCTTGAAAACATATGTATATACTGACTTGTTGCAGTGTTTATGATACAAAGAATAAAGATAAGAATATATAACATATATTTTATTTGTACCATCAACAGCAGCCAACAAAATGATATGATATGTTTTCAGAGGTCTTGAGCCAGTGTGCACCTCAGTTACTCACACAGTGCACACATGACTTTGAGGAAATAATAGCATAAAAAAATCATGCTTTTAAACAAACCATACCCAACAAACATAAAATATTGCTGAGGCACCCAAAATATTTTATGGTGTACAGACATTTTCAAGTCAAAATATATAACAGGTTCTGCAGTCCACTGCCACCACATTGTAACACCATTTGTGCCTTGTCATGTTATAGTGTACATCAACTTGCTGCAAAACTGACACTGCCAGTCTAAACTAGAAAGACATCATTTGTTCCAGAACAAATAATAAAAAGAAGAAATGTGGTAGCACAGTGTGGTGGCAATGAACTGCATCTTATATATTTGCTGACTTTATAATGTCTGTACATCATGAAATATTTGGGTGCATCAGCAATACTTCATGTCTGTTGGATACAGTTTGTTGAAAAGCAGGATTTTTTGTTGCTATGATCGCCTGACAAATAAAATATACTTTATATATTCTTATATTTATTCTTTATACCATAAACACAGCAACAAGTTAGCAATCAGCATATATATATGTTTGGAAGAAGCTGGACAGTGTCTGCAGCACATTCACACACAGGCAAGAACACTGACTGCACAGCACACATGCAGTTTAGCATAGTATACTTGCACTGCTCAGTCCTGCTTGTCCACAAGCACTCTGCAACAGAAAGTAAACAATACTGAGTCACCAAAACAGGGCATACACATGCATTTGACAGAAGGAAGGGGGTAGGATACAAAGTGTCACACATACAGAAGACAACACAAAAAGGGCATAATTACATACAGGGGTCAGGGATGGTGGAGGAATACATTTTATATTACAGCAGGGAAGGTATGGGGGGCCCATGGTGTGGTAAAAAAAACTAATGTGGGATTCCCTGGTCATCCAGCAACAGTTAGAGAATGGACATAATCTGTAATTGATGTTCCTCTGTGTGATCCAACTGCTTCTGGAGAGCACTCACCCTCTCATTGTTTTGTGCTACAGCACTCCAGAGAACTGACAGGTCAGCCTGAGTTACAGACAGTTCTCTGGGGTCCACAGGTGCTACAGGCTCAGCTGCTGGTGGTGGGGGGGGTGCTGGTGGAGCAGCAGGTACTTCTGTGGCCCTCCTCTTCTTAGGGCCATGTACGCTGCACCCTCTGCCACAGAAGGGCCAGCAGGTGCAGGCCTGGCCTGCTCTGTGTCAGCCTGCCACTCCAACTGGTGATGTCTAAGCAAATGAGTGCGCTGGCACCCAGTCCCCAGGTGAGTCCTCTGGGGGTCATGGTGCACCTCCACCTGACATATAAAGCACCTGATCATGCTGCTGTCCCCCCTGACATAATCAAAAAACTCCCAAACAACAGAGGTGCGGGGAGGACCAGACACAGGCAGGGGAGGGCCAGATGCACTGGCAGCTGACTGGTCATGGTGCTCAAGGGGATCCACACCTGGGCCCTGGGACACAGGCACATCCTGCTTCAGATGACCTGGTGCTGGAGCAGGTGTCGGACATGGTGGTGCTGGTTAAATTGCAACAGAAGAAGGTGTTAGTCCTGCTTCTGGGGGGGTACGACTCAAGATTTTGGTTCGGTCCAACAGGAACCAGTGACTTCACCCCCCCATGCATGCACACTCCTCCCATGCGATGCCTACCACACTCTCCCAGAACTGCCCCCACCCCAGACATTCCCTCACCCTGGTCCATCTCTGCTACTGCCCTCCCTCCATCTGAGCAATGACGAGTCAACTTGACACAAAACACTCATACTGTCACACAACACACATACAATACAGGTACACACACAGTCACACAGACACAAACAACAACTTATAAAAGTAGGAAAAAAACAAATTTGCAGAAAGAACAAATTAAGTAAAAAAGAGTACACAAAAAACAAAAACAATGTAACTTTTAAAAAAGCTGTTGGGTCTCAATTCAAAAATGAAATCTCCTCTGATCTCCGAGTCTCAGGCTGTCTCACAACACATACTTCTCTCTGTATCTCTCTCTGCACAGGAGAAAGTGAGACTATCTCTTTGGCAAGGCACTTCCTTCCGGCCCGTCTGGCTAAAGCATGTGACTTACAGTTCTGTAAGCCATATGATATGTGTGAGGGGCTGCCAAATCTGGAACGCAAACTGGATCACTTAAAATCATAATGAGGAACAAGAAGTCCATTTAAAATAATGACTTTGCTTTACTTTGCCTTAGCATACTGTCTTAACGTGAAGTACAGTAGTAGTAATGAATTAGTCAAGGGATTTTGTAAGGATTTTTAAAAATCACTTTTGAGAATTCTGAAACCTTTTGTTAGGGATTTTGTTTTTTTTTTAGCTAGTGTGTTCACTGCTACCAGGAGAGAGTTCTCTCATCTGATAGTGTAGTTGAAAATCTACCAGATGGCACTTAAGTACTGTAATAGGAACTGGCCTCTTTCTGTAGGTATAACAAAAGGGATTTTAGAGGATTGTTTTCCCTAAATTTTGTGAAGGATAAATAGGGAATCTCACAAAATTGCTTGACAAATTCGGCGCTACTACTGTAATAATGACAAGGCAAAGTGATCATTTTCCATTGCCCACTCTGCATAGAGGAATGGCAATGCGAAGTACCCACTTCACGGGCACTTCATCAGCAAAATTTAAATTAGCTGCATCTTTAGTGTAAATAAGGGGATCATTTTAATAATAATAATAACTTTTTTTATATAGCACTCTTCATAAGGTATCAGAGAGCTGCATAATAATCAACAGTATAAAACTGTAAAATATTAAGATACAATTCAATAATCCAGACTTCAATAATAACAATCCATTACATAGCTACACAAATGTGAGCTGAAATAAACAAGTCTTTAAGGCAGCCTTAAAGATCTCCCCTGTTAGGCACTCCTGTATCCTATGAGGCAGAGAATTCCATAAGGTTGGGACTGCAAATGAAAATGCCCTCAATCCAGATGTGTTTAAATTTGCCCTGGGAATTTCCAGCAATCCATTGTTAGTCAAGTGGAGCTGTCAGAGGGAGCAGTAAGACTACAGGAGATCTTTCAGGTAGCTCGGTCCCAGTCTGTGTAGGGCTTCATAGATCAGCAAGCTGACCGTGAAGGTGATCCGCCACTGAACTGGCAGCTAGTGCAGTTTGCACAGCAGGGGTGTGATATGCCTGGATCAAGATGATCCAGACAACAGCCTGTCTGCAGCATTCTGTGCCAGCTGTAGGCAGTGGATATCAACCCCCAGAAGCCCTAGGTTAAGGGAGTTACAGTAGTCATGGTGTGAAGTCACAACAGCGTGGATCAGAGTTGGTAGGTCGCCAGACAGAACTAGGTGCTTAATCTGGATGATATTCCTCAGATGGAAAAAAGAGGACTTAACCATGGCTGACAGCTGAGAACAAAGTGTCAAGCCATCATCAAGAATTACCTCCAGATTTCGCACCCATTTCAAGGTCAGTAACTTGGACCTCCCAAGCCACAGTGCTGAGAGGCACCCCATCCCCAACCCCTCTATCCAGTGACCAGGATCCACCATCAACACCTCAGTCTTGTCAAAACTGAGCTTTAACCAGCTGGTATTCATCCAATCCTGGATTTCTACAAGGTAGTTATTAAAGACGAAGTGCGCATTATCCAGGTCAGGTGCAAAAGACAGGTAGAGCTGGGTATCATCTGCATAACAGTGAAACCTCAGCCCATACCATCTCACAATGTCTCATAATGGCAGTATATACACCACAAACAACATGGGGGACAGCATGGAACCCTGTGGCACCAACAAGGCAGAGAGAAAGCATTAGAGGAATAAACCCCCCAGACTACCTTCTATGATCTACCAGTAAGGAATGAATGAAACCATCTGAGACCATACCAGATAGGCCTCAGATAGTATGCAGGTGATCCAGCAGTACTCCATTGTCCACGGTGTCAAAAGTTGAAGAGAGATCAAGAAATACCAAGATGGTATGGAATCTCTGGTCTATCACAATAAATAGATAATTGAGGACCTGAACCAGAGTAGTCTCAGTACTATGCCTTTTACAAAATCCTGACTGGAGAGGATCATAGATGTCATGCATGGTAAGATGGATCTCTAACTGTAGCACCACAACCTTCTCAATAACCTCCCCCACAAAAGGAAGATAAGAGATTGGTCAGTAGCTGGCAGGACTGTCTGGGCCAAGTGAAGATTTCTTGAGAAGGGGAGTCACCACTGTTTCCCACAGAGATCAAGGAAACTCACCCATTTCCAGTGAACACTAGACTAGCTCTATAAGGACCTGGCCAATGACATCAATACAGCCTAATAAAAGATGAGTAGGGCCCGGATTCAAACTACAACTGGTCGGGTACATATCCTTGAGAGTCCACATGACATCCTCAATCCCCAGCCACTCAAAATCCATCCAGCAAAGCCAAGGTAAAGTGACATTCCACCGACCACCACCCACCCACAGAATGAGCTGAACAGATCTCCAACCTGATATCAGCAACCTTATCAGCAAAGAATTGAGCAAACTCCTCACACATTTTATGAGAAAACACTCTCCAAACTTGTAGACAAGCTGGATTGCACAGTCTGTCCACAGTTTAGAAGAGCTGAGGTGGTCAATTCTGAGCTGCAACAATCTCCCTGGACAGAAATTCTGCCTTGTTATGAGAAATTGTTGACTTATAGTCTCTAAAATGTCCCATCAGTCTAAGTCTGTCAGCATCCAGGCTGGTTCTCCGCCAGCTACGTTATAACCTTTACCCCTCTCACCTCAGCTCCTTCAAAGCACCATCCAACCAGGGGACCAAGGGAGGAGGGTGAGAGGGTGAACCCAGACAGGAGCCAAGGCATCCAGAGCCCCCACCACAGCCCAATTGGTTTTCTCTTGTTTTTTTGTCCCTACCCCTGTAGGCACCAATGTGAAGCACTTACACCCAGACATATGGCATGCTGACACATGCTGTAGTCAATCATCCACAGCACCCTTCCCACCCCAACTCCTGAGGAGCTGTTACACCTTGTAGCCCATGCTTCCAGTGGTCTTGACATTACTGGTGCTGCAACTATTGGCTTGTTCAAATGCAAACTTTGGCAGCACCTTATTACAACCAGAAACTGTAGCTTCTACCATTAGCACCCACTTTTAACTACAACCACCTACTTGCATCAACACTATACGTTGATGCATCCCAACCTCAGCACTTCAGGTCACCACCCTACCTCATACTCTGTGCCTCCTCTATTCCTCCCAAACATGACACCCTCTCCCACTCCCACTCACCCACTGTCATCCCCCAAGCCTGTTCCTCCTACTTTTCTCTATGTGTTTGCAACTCAGTAGGATGTCCTAACTTGAGACACTGGCAAACTGTTATGCTGCCTAAGCTGTTCAGTTTTGCGTGTACTTTATTGTAAATCTGCCTGTATCAAATGTAATCCAGTAATGTTGTACTTTATTGTCTTTGTAAACTGACGTGGAACCTATAAATGAGCATCCACTCACTGGTGTAATCTGAGATCTCAATAAATACATAAATACAAATACTGCACAGGAAAAATGAAGCTGTAGAGGGGCTGTATATGGTGTGTTACTGCAAGCAAAATAAGCACTGGAGAGCAGTGGGAATGAATGAGGAGAAAGGTGCAAAATTCAAAAGGTGAGCTGTACAACTGTTATTTGCATACCTTCAGGCTCCAGGGGTAGTCAGGCAAATGACTGGCTGCAGTGGGAGGTTGCTTATCCTCAGAGTGTGGATCTTCAGGGAGCCCTTACCAGGGGCTGTGCTTGGCCCAGATCCTGTCTGACTCCAACGGTAGTCAGGCGGGTGGCTGGCCAGAGTGGAAGGTTGCTTGTCCAAAAGAAATTGTAGTAATTCTTCTATTACAAACTCAACCCTACACAGAGTTGCAGTAGCAACTCCATGGCACCTGGAAAAGCTCCACAAAAGCAATCTACTGTATCCTTCAAGCAATGTAAGACAAAAGGGACTCAGCGTGGGTGTCACAAGACTAGGACCCAATCCCATACTTCTATTGGGGCCTCTTCTGACTCCTACAGCAGCTCTCAGAAGAGAAAAAAAGTCATTCATTCCGGTCATAATATCTTAATGGTTGAATATAAACTAAACAGCAAGGTGCTTCAGACTACCACAAATGAAAAAGACCTGGGAATTACAATAACAAACAACAGCCTTTGACACCCATGCCAAAGAGACTGTCAAAAAATGCAACAAGATTCTAGGATGCATTTTCAAGAACATTAAGAGTAGGGATCCAGGTTTAATTATTTCACTTTATTCATCATTAATGAGGCCACACCCAGAATACTATTCTCCATTTAGTGCTCTACAAAGTGCCAGGAGTATAAGGATAATGGAGAAAGTACAGTTGAAAACAACAAAAAAAATCAAAATTTAAAATATATGTCCTATGGGGATAGGTTAACTGAGCTTGGCTTTGTAATTTGGTAATCCAGTTACGTTTCTCAGATTCTTGTTGGAACTGCACAAAAGGAAGAGACGACAGACAAGTGGTGTCCAGATAATAAATGTAATTTATTACTAGTAAATAATAATAATACAGGCTTACAACCAACAGTGTAATAATTGAGAGAATATCCAGTTTCCTTACCTATAGGTGCAGTCAAGTCTGTCTGAGATAAAATATGTGGTGAAAGGGGTCTTATAAGCTGATAATAGCATTCGACACAGTTAACCACCCCCTACTGCTGATGCAACTGTCCTCTATTGGGATCTCCAGCGATGCCCTTCCATGGTTCACCATCTACCTTGATAATCGGATCCAACGTGTAAGGATTGCAGGGATCTCTTCAGATGAGAAACCGGTCCGCTCCGGAGTCCCCCAGGGGTCTATTCTGGGCCCTCTACTCTTCTCCTTCTTCATCAACAATCTCCCCAGTGCCTGCCACCAAAAAATATTACTATATGCAGACGATGCAGTCCTGTTTTTCAGCCACCATGACATTACAGTCCTTGAATCCCAGCTGCAGCTCGACTTCAAGTGCATCGAAGACTGGTTCAGTTCTCATAAACTTGTCCTGAACTACAGCAAAACTAAAGCCATGTCCTTCTGTAACCGACAGAGCAGGCACAACTCTCTGTCCCTCACCATCAAGAACCACACTGGGAACCCACTTGAACATGTTAAGGAGTTCAAGTACCTTGGTATTACCCTGGATAGTACCATCTCCTACACTCGACATATTGACACTGTTGCCAAGACCACCAATATACGGATTGGACTACTACACAAACACAAGCACTGTATGCCTGCGGATGCCCTTAAACTAGCCATCTACAGCTCTGTCACCTCCATCATTGACTACGGCCTTGCCAGCTATGGCTCTGCCTCAACAAGTGCCCTCCACAGGATCCCAGTTTCTCTCAACAAAGCCTGTAGACTACTAACGGGTGCGGCCCAACAAACTCACACCTGTGACCTCTATGCACAGGCCAGCTGGCTACCCCTACTCAGCAGAATACAATACCAGACCTGCTTACTCACCAAAAAGATTCTCCTTGGTCTCATGCCACCTGGGGTTAGCTCACTCCTTACTACCTACAGTGGCACTCAACAAACACATGGTGCCCAATCTCTAACCTTTCAGGTTCCCAGATGTCGATTCTCCATGGGTCAGTGGTCCTTATCTATAGAGCCACTCAATGGTTCAGTTCCCTCAATAAAGAAGCACTTTCTCTACTACACTTGGACCCTTCAAAGGAATCTCAAACTTTACCTCACCTCTACCACTCAATGTGACTGCTTCTCTGAACAGAGATCTCTAAACACCTCCCAGCTCACTCATGTCTCACAGCCGCCCTTTCCCAGTCTCATTCCCTCTGGCACCGGGCCTTCCTTTTCACTCCTTTCCTGCTTCACATCTCCACTGGTACAAGACATTTTCCACCACCATTGGACAGTGGCCCATTAGCCTGCCAAATTCCTCTCCCGGTCGCACGCCTGCAATACTAACTGCCTATGGTGTCCTCTATCTCTTATTGTTACCACAGCCAGCTGCCTACTCAAGCTGCTCATTATATGAATATTTTCTCAAAGTATGTTATACCTGAGTATCTTTATTTTTTCTTTTAGTTGTTTTGGTTGTTTATTGTGCATTCTTTTACTACCTCTGTATGTATGTTGACCCTCATCCTTTGACATGGAACCTTTGTAAATGAGCACTTTCTGCTCAAAGGTATTTGTAATCTGAGACTTTAATAAATAAAAAAATAAATAAAAAATAAAATAAATAATAACCATGACAACAACAAAAGAAGATACTCAAAATGCATATAATTGGCCAAAAACAGGTGGCCAGAACAACTATCTTAACTAGCAAGAAGTTGCTTAGCTAGCAGAAGATAAAGTGAACAATAAGGTCTGTGATGATTTCAAGGTCACGTGCAGTTACAGTAGTGCACAAGCACTAAAGATGACACTGTTGCCTAACTAATAATTATACAATAAAAATATAATGGAAAACATCTCCCAGTGGTACAATATATTGTGAGACTATAGTGAAGCATAAAATGCATTTCAAAAGTACAGATGAACTCAGATCCTGACACTTATCTTTATACAACAAATGTCTGTACCCTAAGATTAGTACATATACCCACATATGTGTTTCTGTCTGCGAGGTGGGGGTAAAATCAGGGGTGCTGGTCAATGGATAACAGCTTGTACTCCCTTGAGTACAGGAGATTAAGAGGTGACCTGTGTTTTGTATATAATGCTTTCAATAATGAGAAATTATGGGAAAGCACAGTGTTATGTAAAATCATAATAGAACAAGGACCCATAAATAGTAAATAAATTGAGGAATATATAACACATGTAAGAGAGGCAGAGGTTTAGTCAAAGGGTGGTTGGTATATGAAATGGCCTGTCAGAGTCAGTAATGTCTAGTAGCTCAATGGAATTGTTCAAAAAAGCACTAGATGAATATGTGGGTAATAACTGAAGCAGACAATACCACTGGTACAGGTATGTGATGAGTCTCCAAAGGTTCTTTGCCTCCTGCCTCGATTTTCACCTATGAACCTATGTCCAAATTAGAAAAATCACTGGTGGGTATGTTGATAGTGCTAGTCAACCTACAGCAAAGATGAAGGTGGGATTTACCAACATCATGGCTCAGATCTCTCACCTGCAAGGAATAAGGATGAACCAGGGAATTAAAGGCTGGCTAGCCTGACTTCAATAGTGGGGAAACTGCTGGTGACTATTCTGAAGGAAAGACTGGTGAACTTTCTTGAGAAAAATGGGCTACAGGACAAGAAGCAGCATGGGTTTGTGTCAGGGAGGTTATGCCAGACTAATCTGATTGACATTTTTGACTGGGTGACAAGGACAGTGGACAAGAATCAAGTGGCTGATGTCCTACTGTATATCTCGACTTCAGCAAGTCCATTGACTCTGTAACTCATAGGAGACAGGTCTGAAAGCTGGATGATCTGAGAGTGGGGGCCAGTCTTACTAGATGGTCAAAAACTGGCTGCAAGACAGAAGCTAAAAGGTGGTGGTTGGTGGGAGGGGGATTTTCAAAAGCTCGGCCCTTGACTAGTGGGGTCCCACAGGGCTCAGTGGTTGGTCCAGAGATGTTTAGCATCTTCATCAGTGACATAGATGCATCAAAGGTAAAATCTTCCAATTCAGGAATGACACAAAGCTCTGTGGGAGAGTGGACATGGAAGAGGAGAGACAGGACTTAGTCAGAAATGTGGCCTGGCATTTGGTAACTGGGGTTCAGTTCTAAAAAGTGTAAAGTTATGCACTTGAGGGTAAAGAATCCAGAGACCAAAAACTGGTTAGGTGGGGTGCAGGTAACCATGTCAGAGGAAGAAAAGAGCCTGTGGGTAATCATCTAGAATGAACTGAAGCTCTCGACACACTGCTGGAGAGTAGCAGCAAAAAGCAATCAGATGCTGGGCTGTATTGCCAGGACGATTACCAGCTGTAAAGCAGCACGCATACTACCGCTGTATGGGTCACTGGTGAGACAGCACCTGGAGTACTGTGTGCAGTTTTGGTGCAGTTATCTAAAGAAGGAAGTTAACTAGCTGGAGATGGTCCAGAAAAGGGTGTCCAAGATTATCCGGGGTTAGCAGGGCAACACCTTCAAGGAGAGGTTCAAGGAACTCAACATGTACTCTCTAGAGAACAGAAAAGAGAGAGGGGGAATATGATCGAAACCTCCCATTAAAAGGGTAATTACTCAAGGCTCTTTTGCCTTAGTGGGGAAAAACTCCACTTGAGGGCATAACCTAAAGTTGGTAGTGGGAAGATTTAGAAGAGAGCTAAGGAGGCACCCCCCCTCCCGAGGGTAATGGCCAAGTGGAAAGAGTTGCCAGAGGATGTTGTCTCCCCAAAAAACTGAACAGCTTCAAGAGACGATGTGCCAAAGTAAAGGGTAAAGTTGCTGGCAGTGAAGAGGGAGTGGGGGCATGGGGATCAAGGGGGATTTGGGGATGGGAGCAGGTACCTCTTTAGACACAAGGGGGATCTGCACAGTCAAGCAGATTAGATAGACCATAAAGACTTTATCTTCTGGCATATTAGTATGTTCATATGTATGTATGTAATTTTAGAATCATTGGACTTCCTAAGAGATTGGTGGGAAATTACCCTGGCAAAGTAGTGCATGCTGGAGGGAGGACGATTCAGAGGAAATGTGAGGAAGAATTTCTTCACAGAACGGGTGGTGGACAAGTGGAACACCCTGCCAGAGGAAGAGTGGGGGCTGGAAACAATCACGGGATTTAGAATGCAGGATAGACATAAAGGAATTCTGGAGGTCAGGGGTAAGGGGCAACAGACTTCTTGGAAAACATAAACTGAACTTACAAGCTCAAATGGGCAGACTGGGTGGGCCATAGGCCCTTATCTGCCGACACTGTCTATGTATCTATGCATGGCTGGTTAAAAAGCTAAAAATGGACCATGCAACTACAAGTTTGATGTGGAGAAAGCCCACAGGAGGGGGGACAAGCCCAAGCCGGGTGAGAAGCCCTGGCACTTCCTAATCAAATACATAGAAACATAGAAACATAGACTTTGATGGCAGATAAGGACCTCTAGTCCCATCTAGTCTGCCCATTTCCCTACCTACAGGATAGGCCGCAGATCCTAGTTAACCAACAGCCTATTTCTTCCTACCCCCCACAAGAATTGCCTTATGTCTGTCCCATGCATTCTTGAATTCTCCCACAGTTTTAGACCCCACAACCTCCTCAGGAAGGCTGTTCCATGCAACCACTACCCTCTCTGTGAAATAATACTTCCTCACATTGCCCTGAACCACCGTCCTTCTATCTTTAAATTGTGTCCTTGTTCTTGCAAGTCTCTTTTTCTGAAAGATGCTACCCTCTTGGACTTTGTTGATTCCACAGAGGTACTTGAAAGTTTCTATCATGTCCCCTCTCCCATCTTTCCTCAGGGTATACATATTAAGCTCCTTTAGTCTCTCCTCATCGGCTTCTCTTGCAGACCCTGCACCATTTTAGTTGCCCTCCTCTGGACTGCCTCTATCCTGTCTATGTCATTGCAGATGGGGTCTCCCAGAACTGGACACAGTACTCAGATGGGGTCTCACCAACTGTCTGTACAGAGGGATAACAACTTCCTGTTTTCTGCTGATGATGCCTCTTCCTATACATCCCAGTATACCCCAGCCCTCCCTACTGCCTTCTCACATTGCTTGCTAACCTTAAGGTCATCTTATATGATTACCCCAGGTCCCTTTCCTTTTTTTGTTACTACCTCCCACCCATTGTGTATTCTTCCCTGGGTTCTTGTTTCCCAGGTGCATTATTTGCACTTCTTTGCATTGAATCCTAGCTGCCATACTTCTGACCATTCCTCCAACCTTGCCAAGTCCCTTTTCATCCTTTCCATGCCTCCTTGTGTATCAACCCTGTTGCAGATCTTTGTGTCATCTGCAAAGGCATATTCCTTCAGTCCCTCTGCAATGTCACTGATGAAGACATTAAAAGGACTGGACCCAATACTGAACCCTGCAGTACCCCACTAGTAACCCCCCTTTCTTCAGAGTGGACTCCATTTACAATTACCTTCTGTGTCCTGTTGTCCAGCCAATGTTTTACCCAGGCTACCACCCTGGGTCCCACTCCCAGGCTGGTTAATTTGACTATTAATCTTTTGTGTGGGACTGTGTCAAATGCCTTGCTAAAGTCTAGGTAGGCCATGTCCACAGCCCCTCCCTGGTCTACTACTTTGGTCACCCAGTCAAAGAAATCTATTAAATTTGTCTGACATGACCTTCCGCTGTGAACCCATGCTGCCTTGGGTCCTGTGCTCCACTGGCCTCTAGGTACTCAACTATTCTTTCCTTCAGAAGTGACTCCATCACTTTCCCTAACACAGAGGTCAGACTGACAGGTCTGTAGTTTCCTGCCTCTGTCTTGGTCTTACTTTTGTGAAGGGGAATCACATCCGCCTTCCTCCAGTCCTCAGGTACTAAACCATCCTCTCATGATTTATTAAAAAGAGTAGCCAGTGGTTTCACTAGTTCCTCCCTTAATTCTTTTAGAATTCTTGGGTGAATTCCATCAGGACCCATTGCTTTGTCCACCTTCAGTTTTAGGAGTTCTTGCAGAACCCTTTCTTCTGTGAAAGGACTGGGATCGACGCCCCTATCAAGAGTGCTTCTATTAATTGGATTAGGCACTTCCCCCTCCTCTTTTGTGAATACTGAGCAGAAATATTCGTTCAGTATTCCTGCTTTTTCACTGTCCCCCTCTGCCCACCCACCGTTCATTCTATTCAGCCTCACCATCCCTCCCTTTGTCTTTCTACGCTCGCTGATGTACCTATAAAAGGTTTTATCCCCCTTCTTAACTGAGTTGGCTATCTTTTCCTCAGTTTGGGCCTTTGCTATTCTGACTTCCCTCCTGCTTCCTTCTGCCTTAACTGGTACTGCTCTCTGTCCTGCTCCTTCTGTGTTTCCTTATACTTCCGGAATGCTATCTTTTCTTCTGACTTTCACAGCCACTTCTTTTGAGAACCATAGTGGCTTTTTCTTTCATTTTGATTTGTTTATTTGCTTCACACAAAGGCTTGTTGCCTCTGTGATGGCAGTATTGATAATTCCCCATTGTTGATCCACATCTCCTTCTAGCCTGTTTGCTAGTACTTTTCTGAGGCACTCTCCCATCTTGCCAAAGTCAGCCCTCCTAAAGTCCAGTACCCTTACTTTTGTATGGCTTGACTCTGTAGTTGAGTTTAACGTGAACCACACTGTTTGATGATCACTTGTCCCCGGATGGCAACCCACTTCTAGATCTGAGATCCTCTCACTGCCCCCGTTTGAGAGTACGAGGTCTAAGATTGCTCCCTCACAGTGGGTTCCAAAACTAGCTGTCTAATGCCTGCCACCTGTAGGGCATCAAGTGCCCTGCTCTTGGATGTGGCTGCAGCAAATGTGCTCCAGTTAACATCTGGCATATTCAGGTCTCCCATCAACAGTATCTCCATTTCTTTGCCATTCTAAGAATGCCTTCTATCATATCCTTGTCCATTCCTTCCCCTGACATGGGGTCTGTACTAACCCTGTGGATTGTGGTGCCCTTTCTAGTCTCAAGGTGACCCACAGTGCCTCCTCTCCTCCTGTTTACTCTTTTGTTCAGTTGCTTTTATCCCTTCCTTTACATGAGAGCTACTCCTCCCCTCTTCTCCCTGCCTGTCTCTCCTGTAGGTTATGTACCCTGGTATGTTAACATCCAGTCATGGTTCTCTGTGTACCATGTTTCTGTGACTGCTACGATATCCAGGCATCCCTCTTCCATTAAGGCCATCAGCTCAGGGAGCTTGTTGCCCAGACTGCGGGCATTGGTACTTATTACCTTCCATTTCCTGATGGCCTTACTCCCTTTTGCCCCATCCCAGTCCTTCTTGCCTTTGTCACTTTCTCCATTTACCCCTGCCCTTCTCCCTATTGACACCTCTATGTTGGTGTTTGCCGCACTTACTACTGTGATTATTTGGGGGGGCCTAGGATTTTCCTGCTCCTTTCCAGTGCCTCCCCCCTTGGCTAGTTTAAAAGTTTGCCAATGAAGCATTTAAACCTATCACCTAGGATACTGGTTCCGCTCCCGGACAGATGCAGCCCATCATGCCAGTATAGGCTTGCATCACTCCAGGTGGACCCCCAGTCCCCAATGAAGCCAAATCCCTGAGCTTCACACCAGTTTTTCAACCACTGATTGAATCCCATGGTGTGGAACACCCTAGCCTCTCCTATGCCATAGATGGGTAGCACCTCCGAGAAGGTTACCGTGTGTGCTACTTGACTAAGCCCCTCCCAATTCCACAAACTCTTCCTGCACTTCTCTAATCCTTTCTTAGCCAGGTCATTTGTCCCTCAGTGGACACAATGACCTCCAACTCCCTCCCTTGAGCTGCTCAGCAATCCTGAGGGATTGCCCCTGTCCCTCCAAGCTGTGGCGCCAGGCAGTCACCTACCTCCTCTCTCCTTCCTCCCCAGTTCTACCTTCCTAACAATGGAGTCCCCACCAGGAGTTGTTTTTCCCCTGCAGGGTCCTCTGCCCACCCTTCTGTGGGTCTCCTTTGTGGAGATTCCAAGCATCCTCCTTGGTCTCCACTGAGGTGCCTCCATAGAGAGAACCACACCTTTGCCAGAATGGCATAGGAATTGTGGAGGTACAACTGGAGGATGCGCTCTGTTCCACCACCCTCACCTCCCTGGGCCACATGTGGTCCAATCGCCTCTTTTCTGGCAACCTCTGAGGCAACGGCAGTGGCACTGGTGGTCCCTGGATGGAAGAGGAGGTCCCACAACCTGGCCAACTCAGCCTGGAGATGAGCAACCTCCTCCCTCAGCCCAGAGGTGCCTGCAGATGGGACAACACATCCTCCAGAACATCTCCCGAAGACTGCTGCCCACAGCCACTGCACTGCACCACTCCAATCATGTCTTATTTCTGGCCCCTTAACTGTTTGCAATCCTTACTCTTTCCTCTGTTTTTCTCTCTCTCCTTACTTTCTGCCTGTGTGCCCTTTAAGCTCCTGATTGTCCTGTTCTGAGACAAGAATATCCTATATTTCTCAGTAGACCACTTACTTGCTCAGAGGCAGACCTCCAGCAGCTAGAGGGGGCCAGAGAGCTACTCTTGCCCTTCTAGGATGGTGGGTCCTTGGTGGTTCTGTGATCACTCACTTCCTGCCCCTAAACAGGAAGTTCCTGTTGTCAGTCAAATCCTGTGCCTATAAAAATAGAACTAGCTTTGGGTGGAGGGAAGGAGGGCAATATAGTCCCAGCATAGAAGTTCAGTCACACAGCAGTCCTTTCTCATGGTGTCTTCTGCCAAGCTATTAGCAGAATCTTTCTAAAGCAGTCTTTAAATGTAGCTTCCTTCTAGCTTTACCTTTGTTACACAGATATAGTACAAGTACTGAGGTCTTCCAAGGCTAATGATCCCATTCAGGTGGAAAGAGGACAGGTCTCAGTATTCCAAGATTTTACTAGGGAGCTGCAGTGTAACCTGTAACAGTTCAATGGTGCCAAAGTGAAACTGCATCTCAGGGACGTGGACTTCATCCATCTGTACCCATCCTAACTTCATGGGAACAGGCCTGATTGATGTCCTGGATTTTTACCAACACGGTACCGGCTGAGAACTTTGTTAGAAGAGGACATAGCAGCTAAGGGCAGGTCACAAGCTAGAAGCACAGCTCTAGCACAGCAGTAATATGTCATTAAGGTAAGCCCAGTAGTAATGTAAGAGTTCCCCACTTAAAACCCCTCACACCCTTGCCTCACAAGTCCAACTTAAAACACCTTGCTCAGAATCTATCCATGAGGCTTCCATGCCCCAAGCAGAGTGACTCTGTCCCAGTGTCACTGGTCCTGCCTAGCTGTAAAATACGTTGGGACTGATACTCAGGGTCCTTATTAAAGCAAAAAGTGACATTTCATCATAAAATGGACACTGGGACAAGACTTGGGACAGTGAAAAAGATGGGGGGGGCAAGATTACTCATCACGGGCCTGTCCTATGCGACCAGCACCTCTGCTGATCGGTCTCCATCTAAGAACTATGCTGCCTATGGCATTTGAACTCAGTTCTTTAACAGCAGCATGCGAGGACCAGCTGACAGAGTTCTTAATAGGGGTATAACTTTCACTTTTACTCTGACTCTGACTCTTAGTAGACAGATTTGAGTGGCAGACCATATGGTGGGGATAAAAACAAGCTCCAGGTATGTTGGAATGCATCCTTCACCACTGTATAGTAGACTGTTTATTCTGCCGGATGGATTGTTTTTCCTTTTAACTTTCTTAGCCTCCATTTGTGCTTTTTGTGTTTTCTGTGACTTGCCTAAATGTTGTTGAAAATTGCCGCTAAGTCCATGGAAAGTAGCTCTCAGCAGGCACTTTGCAGGAATCTCCAGATAATGCAACTCTGCTTCTCAAGTATGCACATGTTTGTGATGCTCATATCTCCCTCTCAAATGTTGACTGCATGCACTGCAACTGATCAAAACTGTGCTCCCACTGATGCTGGACATTGGTGTCTTTATCAGCACCACCAAAAGTCACTTCACTCCACTGTGTATAAGCAGGTAAAATCCATCATTATTTATAATACCAAGTGTGACTGCTAAACTGCTATTGCCATCCTCAATTCCATGTGAAAATAGCGAGTGCAAAATGGTGAAGACAAAAACCGTGAAAGAAAAACAGTGCAGCCACATACAGTGAGTGCACAAAAACTGCGATTTCTGAAACAGCAAAAAACAGTGCTGCAGTGACTTTCTGCAGGGGGTTAAACCCCACCCCAACCCCTCTTTGCAGGGGGCTTCACTCCCTCACACCCCCCTTACCCCAGTATATACAACCAACACTAGGGGGAACACAACTCAGGGACTGGAGAAAGTCAAAGGTCTCCAAAATGGCAAGCACTGTCAATGCCATGTCATTGAAATGACAAGCACCATTTTGCCATTATGATTTTGTCTTCACCATTTTGTACTCACAGTTTTGATGGGACACCACCATCCCCTATGCCATTTTGAAGCAGGTTGGATAGGGGGTGAACTCTTTCATTCCTCAAGGTGAACCTCACCATTTGTCCAGTGCTCCTGGGGAAGCATGTAGCAGCAAGTTGATGCTTGATCGCCACCTCAGACGCTGCTACCTCACAGCAGGGAACCAATTCATGGGGACCTACTGAACTAATTGAAGGCCCCAGCATGGCAGGGAAGAGCAGAAAAGATTGTCCATGACTCTGGTTTTATAGGAACTGTTTTCTTAGTGATAGGGGTGCATTACCTTAGTTATGCTATTTTAATTGCCCAAAGTTTTCTAATGCTGTGTTATGAACTATTACTTGCACCGCTGTGAGGTCAGGACCTTGTACCCCTTACGGCAATGGCCGCGATAGTGAAGGGTGTTCGGTCCTCTCTAGATGATCATCAGCACAACCCTGCTGGGAAGCCACAATACTTGTATGACCTTTGACTGGGCTTGTTGCACCCCTTCTCCCAATTTGGAGTGATGGTGAGCAAACTCCAGATGAGCTTCCAAATCTTGTGGGCATCCTGCCTGCACATGGGCAGATTAAGGGCAAACTATCTTAAACCCATAGAACAGATTACTGCTTTTTCAAATCTTTATGTGGAGAAAGGAGGCTGAGCACTGTGGCACTTCCAAGGCCCCTTCCTTGTCAGCCTAACTGTTTTTAAAATGCTGATTCATGTTCTTGTTGCATTTTATTATCTTTACTTATATTTGCCCCACACTAGCAATGGCATCACAAGTTTGCAAGGGAGCCTATGTCGGGCACACTGGAGCCTGATCATGGGGGTCCATTTTTGGAGATCTAGGGCATATTTGTAGTAAATGGTGTTCTTTTGTCTGTTGGGAGGAGGGGTGGGGAGAGGGGGGAATGGGCAGGAGATAAGGGATAAAAGGGAAAAGGTTCTTGTTATCTTTGTTGAAATGTTTTGTTTATACACTACCCTATGGCATCAGGATCTATCCCTCATTTTGTGGTTCTAAGACTGTGTTTGCAGCTGTTGAGATTGTCACTGTCCACAGTCTAATACTACCTCATAGAAAACACTCTTCATATAACAACCTGGAACATTAACTACCTAAATAAAACTTGGTTGAGAGGAGAATAGGACAGGGCATGAGCAAAAAACTAAAGTCAAACATTTGCCTGGTACAAGAAACCCATATGAACAAATCTGAGGAAAGTAAAACCAGGAGATCTGGAGAGACACATGGGTTGTCTCTTCATGCTCATCTAAATCAAGGGGGGGGGGGGCATTTGTCTGCAGTCTGGGTTCCAGGGGGAAATACAGCATAGCAACGTGGACCTAAGGGTCAAGTATGCTGTTGCCTGCAAAACAGAGTATACCAGGAAATCCTTCATTGTGCAATCCACTTATAGCCTAACATAAAGGATTCTTCCATAAACTATCCCTATACTGTACATAGTACAGTGCACTGGAACTTGGGTATTGGGAGGGAATTCGATTGTGTTCAAGATATTGTCCTGGACTGGTCCAACAGAACCCAAATCCACTTGTTTAGAAATAACTGGGCATTGAAAGTGTTGGAGGACAGTTCTAACCTGTGCCATGCCCGGAGGCACCAACATCCCTAAGTTCAGTAGTATAGCTTTTACTCTTTGGTACTTTGGACAGAAGGAGGTGGTTTGCCCATCGTGATTGTCCTCCATATACATGGAACATTAACCCAAAACTCTTCCTTCCAACCATTTATCTAATTTGTTTTTGAATATTACGATGTTTGGTGAATCTATGATGTCCTGAGGTAATGTATTCCATATTCTAGCTGTTCTGATGGTAAAGTAGTTCAGTCTTTTATTACTATTGGCTCTCATTACTTCCAACAGTCTATTATGAAGTCTTGCCACAGTTTTTCTAGTGGAATATACTATACCACATGTCAGCATTTGTTTTTGGTTTCCAAGAATTTTAAAAAGCTTCAGTAGGTCACCTCTAATTCTTCTTTGCTTAAGAGTATAGAGTCCTGTTTTTTGTAGTCTATTATTATAATCCAAGTAGGTTAAGTGTGGAATAAGTTTAGTGGCTCTACGTTGGATTTGTTCAATTCTATTAATATCTGTTTTTAAATAAGGGCTCCAAAAAGGTGAACCATAATCCAAATGGGACCTGATGTGAGATCTATAAGGGGACAAAAGACCACTGCTCTGATCTAGACACAAAGATTTGGGTAATTCTACAGAGTAATGCATTTGTCTGGTTTGCTATTTTGGTACAGTGGGTGGTTGAGGTTAATTTATCATTAACTAGTATTCCCAGATCTTTTTCTGCATTTGAAGCTCCAATGATAGTATTGTTCAGATAGTATATTTGTCCGGGATTATTTTTTCCCAAATGTAATACTGCACACTTAGATCTATTGAAATGCATTTTACTAATAAGTGCTCAGTGTTCCACTAATGCTAAATTGGTTTATAGTCCATATCCATTGCTCTGGGTATTAGCCTTTCCATCAAGTTTAGTGTCATTGGCAAATTTGACCATGATGTTATTGGTTGAAATACACATGTCACTTATAAATAAGTTAAACAAAGTAGGCCCAAGCACCAAGCCCTGAGGTACCCCACTGGTCACATCCCTTGTGTCTGACAGTGCACCATTTACTCTAACTCTCTAAATTCTATTGTTCAGCCATTGGTCTATCCATGAAATTAGCAAAGATGAAAAACCCATATTACTAAGCTTATTAATCAGGATAGGGTGTGAAACTTTATCAAATGCTTTACTATAGTCCAGCAAAATTACATCCATAGGTGTATTACAATCCAGATTATAACTAATATAATTATAGAAGGAGAGTAAGTTTGTAGTGCATGAAGAGCCTGGTTTGAACCCATGTTGATATTCATCTTTAATATTTAAAGTTAACATTTCATTTTCTAGGTTTTGTTTAATAATTTTTTCCATTAGCTTACATTGTATTGAAGTTAAGCTAATACGGCGATAATTTTCGGTTTTTGAATGGGAGCCCTTTTTATATTGATTGCGCACATGCGCAAGAAACATACTGCATCATGGTTTCTCCACAAGCAGGTTGTGGAGTCATGGCACTGTTGTGCCCAATGCCCCCACAGCCTGCAGAGGCTTGTCCCCCGTCCCCCAATGCCGTAGCACGCTGCTGCTGACACTAGTTCAGCCAGTGTGCCACAACTTTCTAAAAAATCAGCTGCTGCAATCAGGGGCCA